>CM042956.1:5000-4805000 GCA_023678885.1 Pogostemon cablin
TTCTCTGATGCTCCTTCTCCCCCGTATTACTCTGTCCTAGACCGAGCAGTGGAAACCCAGCAAGCCAACCTAGATAAGCAAGTTACAGGCATCATCAAGAAGGCGTGGATTCCAGTATACAGTGGTGAGTCGTCTTCCTCCATAGACAAAAACTTCAAACACAGAAAATCTACCTCTTTGGAGAATGAAAATAGAGCACTGATGGATGAGAATGAACAAGAGAACATAGTTGATCACGGAGATTGGATTAGCAGGAAAATTGCAGAGGAGGGCATTACCTCTTCCGAATATTCCTCATGAGTCTCCTGATTTGGAATGTGCGTGGGATGGGGCGCACACCAACCCACAATGCACTTAAAAAACTGGTGCGTGAGCATGATGTGGCAATTGCAGGATTAGTGGAAACTAAACTTTCTCTTCAAACTGTTGATGAAGTGGCTAATAAACTGTTTTCGGGTTGGAACTATATTCACAACTTTGATCTTTGTAATGGAGGAAGGATTGTAGTAGCTTGGAATCCAATTCGTCTTCAAATGGAGAATTTTGTATTAAGTGATCAATCCATCACGATGAATGTTCGTTGTCTTACTACTCGCAGGGAGTTTACCATGTCAATCATTTATGCATTTAACCGATATGCTGATAGAAGAAGCTTGTGGCAGCACTTAATCTCATTATTCCACTCTAACCCCTTACCATGGATCCTGGGAGGATACTTCAACTGTGTTAGATTTGAAGGGGAAAGAAATAGTCCTACACAGAATACGGGGACTAGAGATATGCATGAGACATGCTCGATTTTGGGAGTGGAGGATACTTATTCGACAGGTTGTTTCTATACTAGGACGAATGGAGCTTCTTGCTCAAAAATAGACAGAGTTATGACATGTAAACTTTGGAGAAGTATGGGCTGGAGTCTGCAAACCACGTTTCATCCTCAGGGCACTCATTCTGATCATTGCCCCTCTATCACATCCTTCCAAAATCTGAGCCCCCACTATATAAGACCCTTCAGATTTTTCAACTTTTGGACTAATCATGATAATTTTATTGCTCTTGTTTCTTCTTATTGGCAGGTACAAGTAGAAGGCACAAAACAATACATCCTTTGCAAAAAGTTAAAAGCACTAAAAACTCCTCTGAATGAGCTACACAGACAGAACTTTTCTCACATTTCTGAAAGAGTGAATAGAGGGAAAGAACATTTGCAGTCTCTCCAAACGCTGTTTATGACAAGTTTGAATAATTCCACTCTTCAACAGGAGATTGCAGAGGAGATCAAAAAGCAGAGGCATCTGGAAGACTGTGAGACTAACTTTCTTATGCAGGTTCTCAAACATAAGCACATTAAGAACCAGGATCGAGCTACCAAGTATTTCTACTCTCTCATTCGAAGTAATGGAGCAAGGAATGGTATTCACTCTATACACACTGATAGTGGCCCCACTACTTCATACCAAGAATTGATTGATAATTTCCTCTCTTATTATCAATCAAATCTTGGTGAGGATAGTTCGACCTCTCTTTCAGTGGAGCAGGAGGTGCTGGATAGAGGCCCAAAACTCTCACATGTTGATGCTAGTACCCTGGAAGCACCGGTTGACGAGATAGAGATCAAAAATGCTTTATGGTCAATCAATAAGAATAAATCACCTGGACCTGATGGCTATACTTCGGCCTTCTTTCAGAGTGCATGGAGCGTGGTTGGTGATGATATAGTGGCAGCAGTTAAGGAGTTCTTTCGAAAAAGCAAGTTGCTCAAACAGATGAACTCCACATTTGTCTCATTGGTCCCCAAAAAGAATCACGAGCCGACAGTCCAAGATTTCAGACCCATTTCCTGTTGCAACACTGTGTACAAAATTATTTCTAAAATCTTGGCTGCTCGACTCAGGCCTTGCCTTCCTTCTTTAATAAATCAATCCCAATTTGGATTTATTAAAGGAAGGAAAATGAGAGACTGTGTGATGCTGGCAGAGGAAATCTTCAGGGGTTATGGAAGGAGAGCAGGGAATATCTCCCCTAGGATGGCAGTCAAAGTGGACATTTCCAAAGCTTATGACTCTGTTAGCTGGAAGTATCTCTTTTATTTGCTTACGGGCCTAGGTTTTCCCTCTAAGTTTTGTACTTGGATTGAGCAGTGTGTTACTACCCCTTCATACTCCCTACTTATT
Source organism: Pogostemon cablin (assembly GCA_023678885.1). NCBI lineage: Eukaryota > Viridiplantae > Streptophyta > Magnoliopsida > Lamiales > Lamiaceae > Pogostemon > Pogostemon cablin. The sequence continues at coordinate 7,175 of CM042956.1, forward strand.
AACGGCAAACCGGAGGGTTTCTTCAAAGGCAAGAGGGGTCTTCGTCAAGGTGATTCGATTTCTTCGCTCCTATTTGTTATTTGCATGGAATACTTTAGTAGATTGATGAGTACAGCAGTAGATCTACATGAATACAGATTCCATTCTAGAATTTGTAAACGTGTAGATGTTTCTCACTTGATCTTTGCGGATGATCTCTTGGTTGTGGGTTATGGAGATGTAGCTACAGCTAGGTGTATTGACAGGATTTTGAAAGGGTTCTCTGAAGTCTCTGGGCTAAATGCGAATCCACAGAAATCTAATCTCATAACCTTGGAAGTCTCGACTCGAGCCCGACGTCGAATTGCTCAGATTCTTCCTTACAACACAGGTACCATTCCTTTCAAATACTTGGGCATCCCTATTTGTAGTAAGAGAATAGGAGTGCAGGATTTTACACCTCTTCTGAATGACATTAACAACATGATACATACTTGCTCTTCTAAACTCTTGTCATTCACGGGTCGTTTGGAGTTGATCAGTTCTGGGATATATGGAATTCTATCTTTTTGGTGTGGCATTGTTAAAATCCCAGCTGTAGTGGTCAGAAAGGTGGAGACGGTTATCCGCAGGTTTTTATGGGGAACGAAGGTAAGCCCGGTGAGTTGGAACGACATCCTACAACCTAAGGGGGGCTAGGGTTGAAGGACATCACCACTTGGAATAAGGCGCTCTTGGCTTCAGCACTGTGGGATGTACACATGGAAGCTTCATCTCTTTGGGTGAAATGGATTCATTGTGTCTATCTTTCATCTTCCTCATGGACAATGACCTCTCCAGGTAATAATTCTACATACTTATGGAGAGTCCTCATTGCCATTAGGAATACCATTGAGAATGAATCGGAAGTGAGTGAATGAGTAATTGATATTATGGAGAAGTGTTGTGACAGTGGAATATTCAAGGCTAGTTGCATGTATGATTATTTGAGGAGTAGATACACAGCGGACTCGAACTTTGTCTACAAACAGATTTGGCACAAATGGATTGTGAGGAAATATAGTTTCAGACTTTGGCTAGTGCATATAGACAGAGTAGCTACAAAGGATAGGGTGTGGTGCACGGGAGACGACAAACGATGTGGTTTCTGCTTTGATCAGGAGACCACATCGCACATCTTCTTCCACTGCCCTTACACCACAAACATTTGGGATCAAGTCAGAAGATGGATTGGATGGAGAAGACGAAGGCTAACATCAGTCACAGACGCCTTCAGGAAGATCTTCCAGGATACGAGAACCAACAAAAATGCAAGAAGACTCATTTTCATCACATTTGCTACCATGATCTATCACATATGGATGGAAAGGAATGCGCTTCAGCATGGCACAAGGATGCTGTCTCCGAACTACATTGCAGATAGAATCACGCTTCAGATAGCGTCTTTGTATATGAATTCTTGATGTATTTTATTATTCACCTTAAGCATTTTGCTTAAGTAGGTTGGATAGGGTGGCTAGACCTTGTATTCGCATCGTACGTAAGTACTCGATGTAACCGTTTCTAGTGAAATAACATTTACCAATTTCACTAAACCCTAATACCAATTTCATTAAACCCTACACCCTAAACCCTAAACCATAAACCCTAAACCCTAAACCCTAAAACCCTAAACCATAAAACCCTAAACCCTAAACCCTAAACCCTAAAACCCTAAACCCTAAACCCCAAAACCCAAAACCCCAATACCCTAAACCCAAAACCCCAATACCCTGTGGTTTCTGCTTCGATCAGGAGACCACATCGCACATCTTCTTCCACTGCCCTTACACCATAAATATTTGGAATCAAGTTAGAAGATGGATTGGATGGAGAAGACGAAGGCTAACATTAGTCACAGATGCCTTCAGGAAGATCCTCCAGGATACGAGGACCAACAAAAAGGCAAGAAGACTCCTTTTCATCACATTTGCTACTACGATCTATCACATATGGATGGAAAGAAATGCCCTTCAGCATGGCACAAGGATGCTGTCTCCGAACCACATAGCAGATAGAATCATGCTTCAGATAGCGTCTTTGTATATGAATTCATGATGTATTTTATTATTCACCTTAAGCATTTTGCTTAAGTAGGTTGGATAGGGTGGCTAGACCTTGTATTCGCATCGTACGTAAGTACTTGATGTAACCGTTTCCAGTGAAATAACATTTACCAATTTCACTAAAAAAAAAACCCCAATACCCTAAACCCAAAACCCTAATACCCTAAACCCCAAAACCCAAAACCCTAAAACCCTAAACCCTAAACCCGCTTCAGCACTGTGGGATGTACACAGGGAAGCTTCATCCCTTTGGGTGAAATGGATTCATTGTGTCTATCTCTCATCTTCCTTATGGACAGTGACCTCTCCCGGTAATAATTCTACATACTTATGGAGAGTGCTCATTGCCATTAGGAATACCATTGAGAATGAATCGGAAGGTAATGAAGGAGTAATTGATATTATGGAGAAGTGTTGTGACAGTGGAGTATTCAAGGCTAGTCGCATGTATGATTATTTGAGGAGTAGATACACAGCGGACTCGAGCTTTGTCTACAAACAGATTTGGCACAAATGGATTGTGAGGAAATACAGTTTCAGACTTTGGCTGGTGCATAGAGAGAGAGTAGCTACAAAGGATAGGGTGTGGTGCACGGGAGACGACAAACGATGTGGTTTCTGCTTCGATCAGGAGACCACATCGCACATCTTCTTCCACTGCCCTTACACCACATCTATTTGGGATCAAGTCAAAAGATGGATTGGATGGAGAAGAAGAAGGCTAGCTTCAGTCACAAATGCCTTCAGGAAGATCTTCCAGAATACGAGGACCAACAAAAAGGCAAGAAGACTCCTTTTCATCACCCTTGCTACAGCGATCTATCACATATGGATGGAAAGGAATGCCCTTCAGCATGGCACAAGGATGATATCTCCGAACCACATTGCAGATAGAATCACACTTCAGATAGTGTCTTTGTATATGAATTCATGATGTATTTTATTATTCACCTTAAGCGTTTTGCTTAAGTAGGTTGGATAGGATGGCTAGACTTTGTATTCGCATCGTACGTAAGTACTCGATGTAACCGTTTCCAGTGAAATAACATTTACCAATTTCACTAAACCCTAAACCCTAACCCCAAACCACCCAATCCCCAGCCTTTTCTCCACAATCAGTTCTCTGATCTATCAATCCCGGACCCTATTACCACTACTGAAGATCATCCCCTTCTCAATTCCAGTTGTGATCAGGTTTTGGAAACCCCTCCTTCTATCCAAGGTAGCTCTTCTGGACACAACCTCAAAAAAACATGGATTCCTATTCACTCTGGTGAATCGTCAGACTCAACAGGTAGGAACTACAAACACAAAAGAACCAACACCCTAGAGAAAAACACAGCAGCAGATGATAAGGAAGATGAAAATCTGGAGGATTATGGAGATTGGATTAGCAAGAAAGTAGCAGAGGAAGGTTTTGCCTCCTCGGCCTACTCCTCATGAGTCTCCTAATTTGGAATGTGCGTGGATTGGGCCGCACGCCAACCCACAACGCACTAAAGAAACTTGTGCGAGAACAAGACGTAGTTATTGCTGGCCTGCTGGAAACTAAACTTTCTCTTCACAACATTGAAGAAGTCATTAAAAAGGTGACCCCACGATGGAACCATATACATAATTTTGAAGTTTGTAGTGGTGGTAGAATTGTGGTTGTTTGGAACCCAATGCGAGTGGTATTGGATAACTTTGTTTTAAGTGATCAATCAATCTCGATGAATGCTAGATGCCTTACAACCTCAAAAGAGTTTGCTCTATCGATTATCTATGTACACAATCGATATGTCGCTAGAAGAAATTTGTGGCAACACCTCATCTCCCTATTTCATTGGAACTCCTTACCTTGGATCATGGGAGGGGATTTCAACTGTGTAAGATTTGAAGGAGAAAGAAATAATTTTACCCAGAGTACATTCACTAGAGAAATGCATGAAACTTGTTCTTTGTTGGGAGTGGAAGATACTTATTCTATAGGTTGCTTCTTCACTTGGTCGAATGGTGCTTCTTGCTCTAAAATAGATAGAGTTATGACTTGTAACCTCTGGAGGAGTATGGGTTGGGATCTTCGAACCACTTTTCTCCCACAAGGCTCTCACTCCGATCATTGCCCTTCCATCACCTCCTTCCATATCTCGAACCCGCACTATATAAGACCCTTCAGATTCTGTAATTTTTGGACTAGCCATATAAATTTTATTGCTCTAGTTTCTTCTTATTGGCAGGTACATGTAGCAGGTACAAAACAGTTCATTCTTTTCCAAAAGCTGAAAATTCTTAAAAAACCACTGAAGGAGCTACACAAACAGAACTACTATCACATCTCGGAAAGAGTGGCCAGAGGAAGAGAACAATTGCATCATCTACAGACTCGTTTTATGTCAAGCTTGAATAATCACGAATTACATCAGGAGATTAGCAAGCAAATCCAAAAACAGAAGCACATGGAGGATTGTGAAACTAATTTTCTTATGTAAGTTCTCAAACACAAGCACATTAAGAACCAATATCGCGCCACTAAGTACTTCTATTCTTTTATTAGAAGTAACGGAGCGAGGAGTGGTATTCATTCTATACACACTGATAGTGGTCCCACTTCCTCCTACCAAGAATTGATAGATACTTTTCTATATTATTATCAATCAATCCTTGGTGAGGAAAGCTTGGCTTACCATTCAGTGGAGCAGGAGGTGTTGGATAGAGGACCGAAAATCACTTCTATTGATGCTAGTAGCCTGGAAGCACCGGTTGAGGAGGCAGAGATTATAAAAGCCTTATGGTCAATCAACAAGAATAAATCTCTTGGACCCGATGGCTATACCTCGGATTTCTTTCAGAGTTCCTGGAATGTGGTTGGTGGAGATGTAGTGGCAGCGGTGAAGGAATTCTTTCGAAAAGGCAAGCTACTCAAGCAGTTGAACTCCACATTTGTCTCCTTGATTCCCAAAAAGAATCATGAGCCGAGAGTCTAAGATTTTAGACCCATATCATGCTGCAACATTGTGTACAAAATTATATCTAAAATCTTGGCCGCTCGTCTCAGACTTTGCCTTCCTTCTTTAATAAATCAATCCCAATTTAGATTTATTAAAGGAAGGAAAATGAGAGACTGTGTGATGTTGGCAGAGGAGATCTTCAGGGGTTACGAACGGAGAGCATGGAATATTTCACCAAGAATGGCAGTCAAAGTGGACATTTCTAAAGCTTATGACTCTGTTAGCTGGAAGTATCTCTTTGATTTGCTTACGGGCCTAGGTTTTCCCTCTAGATTTCGTACTTGGATTGAGCAGTGTATTACTACCCCTACATACTCACGACTCATCAATGGCAAACCAGAGGGATTCTTCAAAGGCAAGAAGGGTCTCCGACAAGGTGATCCGATTTCCTCACTCCTTTTTGTTATTTGCATGGAGTACATTAGTAGATTGATGAGTAGAGCAATAGATCTACATGAATACAAATTCCATTCTAGAATTTGTAAACGTGTAGATATTTCACATCTGATCTTTGCGGATGATCTCTTGATTGTGGGTTATAGAGATGTGGATACAGCTAGATGTATTGACAGAACTTTGAAAGGGTTTTCTGAAGTCTTTGGGTTATACGCTAATCCTCAGAAATCTAACCTCATTACCTCGGGAGTCTCGACTCGAACCCAACGTCGTATTGCTCAGATTCTTCCTTATAACACAGGTACCATTCCTTTCAAATACTTGGGCATCCCTATTTGTAGCAAGAGAATAGAAGTGGAGGATTTTACACCCCTTCTGAATGATATTAACAATATGATACATACTTGGTCTTCTAAACTTTTGTCATTCACGGGTCGTTTGGAATTTATTACATCTGGGATATATGGAATTCTCTCTTTTTGGTGTGGCATTGTTAAAATACCAGCTGTTGTGGTCTGAAAGGTGGAGACGATTATCCACAGGTTCTTGTGGGGAACGAAGGTGAGCTCGGTGAGTTGGAACGACATCCTATAACCTAAGAATACAGGGGGGCTAGGGTTGAAGGATATCACCACTTGGAATAAGGCGCTCTTGGCTTCAGCACCGTGGGATGTACACAGGGAAGCTTCATCCCTTTGGGTGAAATGGATTCATTGTGTCTATCTCTCATCTTCCTCATGGACAGTGACCTCTCCCGGTAATAATTCTACATACTTATGGAGAGTGCTCATTGCCATTAGGAATATCATTGAGAATGAATCGGAAGGTAGTGAAGGAGTAATTGATATTATGGAAAAGTGTTGTGACAGTGGAGTATTCAAAGCTAGTAGTCTGTATGATTATTTGAGGAGTAGACACACAGCAGACTCTAGCTTTGTCTACAAACAGATCTGGCACAAATGGATTGTGAGGAAATACAGTTTCAGACTGTGGCTAGTGCATAGAGACAGAGTTGCTACAAAGGATTGAGTATGGTGCACGGGAGACGACAAACGATGTGGTTTTTGCTTCGACCAGGAGACCACATCGCACATCTTCTTCCACTGCCCTTACACCACATATATTTGGGATCAAGTCAGAAGATGGATTGGCTGGAGAAGACGAAGGCTAGCATCAGTTACAGATGCCTTCAGGAAGATGCTCCAGGATACGAGGACCAACAAAAAGGCAAGAAGACTCCTTTTCATCACTTTTGCTACCACGATCTACCACATATGGATGGAAAGGAATGTCCTTCAGCATGGCACAAGGATGCTATCTCCGAACCACATTGCATATAGAATCAAGCTTCAGATAGCGTCTTTGTATATGAATTCATGATGTATTTTATTATTCACCTTAAGCATTTTGCTTAAGTAGGTTGTATAGGGTGGCTAGACTTTATATTCGCATCGTACGTAAGTACTTGATGTAACCGTTCCCAGTGAAATAACATTTACCAATTTCACTAAACCCTACACCCTAAACCCTAAACCATAAACCCTAAACTCTAAACCCTAAAACCCTAAACCCTAAAACCCTAAACCCTAAACCCTAAAACCCTAAACCCTAAACCCTAAACCTCTGAAATTTATTGTATATGGTTAATTCTAAGGATATAATTGTAATTTAATTATTGTGTTTTAGGTTTTACCTTGTGTAATAAAAATTTCACCATTTTGGTTTAAACTATATTTAACCCTAAGGTTTCAGATTTAGGGTATGTTTCACCTTTTTTTTAGTAATATGACACTCACATAGACCACTAATACAACTAAAATATGAGAATGGAAATTTATACTTTATAATAGAATTGACCAAAATGACAAATTGATACATTCAAAGCATGTTGATTAAGAAATATTATAATTTAATATGTAGTGTATAGTACAAATGAGTACATTTCCATTCAAAGCACGTGAATTAAGGAGTTATATTATTTAGGCAAAGAATTGTGTGAGACCATTTCACGTAAGCCCTAATGTGATACAGATAAAAAGTGATAGCATCATTTTATTTTCGCTATAAAATGTTATCACTTTCGTTATAAAATGTTATTATCACTTTGTATTTATACTATAAATTGTTTACTGCATCATTATTATTTTTTATTAATTGAGTATCAATTTTTATTTTTACCTATCTCACTTAAGAATTTACATTAGGCGATCTCACGCAAGAGTTATAGTATAAAAATAATATAAAAATAATGAGAGCCACTATTGTGGAACCTTCTCTATCAAATTATTTAAGAACATGTGGTTCCACACTCCCTCTCTAATTAATTAACATTTTTATAATATCATACTTTAATGGTTGGTCAATTTATTCTACAACTCATCTTATATATATTCGTCTAAGGTCCAACAAAAGTGAGTCCCAAAACTAAAACTTGCGTGTTCTCGTTGATACCGTGCCCCCAATTTTTTAAGGTTGTATTCTTTAGTATTAAATGTTAGTATAAAAAACGTATACCCTTAATTGTATGAGAAAAAAAAGTAATCCTTTTAATTAAACATTCATATATTCATATTTCAGCATATACATTTTTCAATGAAAAAATTGTACTTTTATTAATTAAAAATATTATACCCTTACACATTTTGTATACCCGAAAATGCAAGAGACCAACTCTTAGATGATAATATAAAACCAATACAACTAAAAGAATCCTACTGTTATGCACATGATGCACTTACACTATCTTAACCGTTAAATAAAAATAAAATAATTAAAATTTTTAATTAAATAACTGCCATTAACCTTAGAGTGCACTAGATGTACCCAAAATCACCCTAAAAATAATTGATCAAGAAAATTAAAATCTGAGATTATAATATAAAAATATAAAAACAATTTAGAGATTCGAATTTATAAGAGCAAGAGAAATTATAATATAATATAAAAATATGTACTCAAAATCACCCTAAAAATAATTGATCAGAAAATTAAAATCTTATAACTTGGAGTCATTTTTTCCATCTGACTTAGCTCCTTTAATTCAGAAGATATTAATTCAAGAACTAAAACTATAATACTCCCTCCTTTGAAAAATGTGTATTTTACTATTTTAATCTATCTTGATACAATAGATGTATTATCGTTTTTAGTAAATAAGACTCACACGAAATAATTAATGTATTTATAGGACATATATCATTAATACACATATTCACTATATATTAAAATATTATTTATCTCTCCTTATCTATACATACAATATTTACGTCCCATTGCACACGTATTATCGTGTGCGAAAATTAAGAAAAATTATTTTTTAATATATAAAGATGTGTAAAGCTATTAGAATGTACTCCCTCCGTCCGCCTTTAAGGGTGTCATTTGCTTTTTGCACGTAGATTAAGGAGTATTATTATTTAATGTGTATTGGGTAGTTGTATTAGTGGAGGTGTGGGTCCCATTTTTTAATTGTATTAGTGTGTGTGTGGGTCTCATATGTATAAAAAAATGAATGAGACCCTTGGGGGCGGACGCCAAAAATGAAAAAATGATGATACCCTTGAAAGCGGATGAAGGGAGTATGTAAAAATGTGGAGTTAAACTAGGGTGCACCTAGTTAATAGATCATTTGATGAGAAAACCTCCCCATAATCATCATTAGATCAAACAAAATAATAAAATTTTGGAAAATAAAAATAATTATACCCTAAAAAACTACTTTATTAATTCTAAGTGCACCCGGTGCACTACAAGAATAACCCAAAAATGTAAGTAGTATCTTAGATAAATTTAATGAAAAGGATGTATAAAAAGTGAGTATTATTGTAATTTATTTTTTTTCATTTATAGAAATGTTCATAAATGTTGGGACTGATAAAAAATAAAAGTATGCAATATTTAGTGAGACGGAAGGATACATGGAAAAAAGAAATCCCTCTTGGGACAAAGATATTATATATTAATAAACATACTTTACATATATATTAATCATACATTAATAATGAATTTTATCGTCCAAATTTAGTACTTATAAAAGTCATCCATATATTCTGAAAAAGTAATAATTCTTCCTTCAGAAAGTAATATTTTATTTTACTAAAAAATAAATTAAAGTGCAAGTAGAATTGAGCTCAAATTATTGTATAGATAAAGTATGTTAAATGATTATTAAAGTGTTTTCTAAAATATGATGAATTATGCATTAAAGTATGATTTTAATGTATGATAACCCCTCTCACAATAGAGTCTCTTGTTATATAGGTAAATTTAAGCAAAATTAAATTGTAATTATAAAACTATTGAATTAGTTAGTAGTATAGTATATTTGAATATACATTTAAAAAAAAAAACCGAATATTTTAATTCAATGTGGGGAGTACCACTGCCACTCAACTCCAAATATAAACCTGAAACTACTGACAAGTGATCTTTCAGGCAGTGGACTGTGTACACACGCGAGAGCGGATCCTCAGTTTTCTCATTGTAGCACTAGAGTGAATTCACCTACAGTGATATGCAGAAGTTCTAAATCCCAACACACACGGGTATATAGCTATAAAAGTTAGATTTCACACGACAGACAAATTGATTCTCCAGAGAGCTGCTATACCCTACAGAAGCGCATTCTTGATAGACCCCTCTCCCTCTAACACACGCGCATAAATTCTAAGAGGAGTTCTCACACAAGTCACAAATAACAAATTTTTCCTCTGAACTGCATAAAAGAGGAAATGTGTGTGGATGGCGGATATAACCAAGTATAACGGTGGCAGTTTTATCTCCGACTTCAAAACCCACTTCTCAATCTTCAGAACTAAAACACTTGTTGCCATTGTTTTCATCTTCATTGCTTTCACCATTTTTCTTGCTTTTTCAAACACTTCTTCTCCAATCTTTACTGAAATTTTTACTGTTACTAATGCAACTACTTTTCCCACCTCCTCTTTTATTGTGTCAGATAGATCTCATTTCTCTACAATTATCGATTACCTTTTCCCAAACTCATCCTCATCTTTTTCCCCACAAACCCACAATTCATCACCCACCGACAATGCTAAATCACTAAACCATATTGTTTCGAATGAATCGGGAAATCATACCAAAAACGAAGAGAAAACTCACGATCAAAAGCAAAATCACGAAAAACTTAACCGTAAAGATGAAGTTGCGAATCAGGTCGCAGAGGTTGACACTAACTCACCAGAATCTTCGAATAAGGCTGCGAACTCATCAGCAAATTCTGACTCGAATGTTACGACCAATGGAGTAAAGGGAATTGTGGGAGTTCGTGCGGTAAAGAATTTAACTTCTTCTCCGATGAAGAAACAAAATAATGGTAAATTGGAACTACGGTTTGATGATCTGATAAAATCACTGTCGGATTGCGATTTTTATGATGGAAATTGGGTGAGAGAGGTATCTTACCCGCTGTACAAGCCAAAGGGTTGCAGTTTGCCAAGGTAATTTTGCAGAATATTAATTTATTTGGTGAAAAACTATTTCCAAGTACTCTAGTTTGTTTAATCAATTTCATCTTTTGTAAAAATCATTACCGAGAATGACATTTATGTGATAATTACTGCATTTCTAGTTTGGTTGGGTTGAGTATGTTTGATGAAAGGGGAGATATTTAATTAGTTAATCCAATCAGTTTTTGGATATTAATGCATGATTAATCCGCATTAATTAAAACATATGTGAACACAATCCTTCCCCTCCCTATTCTATTTAAACATATGTATTGCTAGAAAGTTTAAATTGTAAAGGAACACGGAAATTGCAAAGGGACACGGATCTAAATCCGTGTGCCCGGGCGTACAAGAGACTCGCTCATTAATCTTGAATGTATGTATATACATATTAATTCAGGTTGAATGGAAGTCGCATGCTGTAATTGTTGAGAGGAAAGAGACTAGTTTTTGTTGGTGATTCTCTGAATAGAAATATGTGGGAATCTCTTATTTGCATCCTGAAAAACTCTGTTAAAAATGAGAAGAAAGTGTATGGAGCATCTGGGAAGCAGCATTTTCGATCAGAAATTTCATACTCATTTGTATTCCAGGTAAGCTGCATAATCATTTTTTTTTTCTTCTTACACGTTTCCTGTCATATATCTTCCAATCTTTTCCAATCCTTTTAGGACTATAAATGCACTGTGGAATTTTTTGCAACTCCTTTCTTGGTTCAAGAATCTGAACTTGCCCATAAAAATGGAACAAAGAAGGAAACACTCCGACTTGATCTCATTAGCAAGTCTGCTGATAAATATAAAGATGCAGAAATGGAGTGTAGTATTGATCGTAAATTTGGGTAACTTTGGGGCGCAGTGGCGGACAATGGAATTCTGGAGGGCAGTGTGACAATGAAACAGAACCAATTACAAACGAGGCTTATCTGTCGCAATATCCCTCCAAAATGAGGGTTAAGTACGCTATATGAACGTTATTAAAATGACAGATTATCGCAAAGATGGGCATCCTTCCATGTACAGGAAGCATCATTCTTTCGATTTGATGATTCAAGATTGCAGTCATTGGTGCCTACCTGGGGTACCCGACAGTTGGAACGAGCTCCTGTACGCAGAACTTCTGGTGAAGCTTCACAGCACTCCATCATCACACAACACCTAGAGCATTCACTTTTCCAACTTGGTCTTCACTACTATGTGTGAAAATAGTTTTTTACATAAAGTTATTGTGATGCTATGAGCTTTCAAATAATTTAATGAAAAAATGTGTATACAATTACTGAGATGTGCATAAAAAATAGGTATTATTGAAACGCCTTTTTAACATGTAATGAGACATCCACGGATAACTTCTTCTATTTGGCTTGCGTTGCAATCAATAATTCGTTCTTTTTTGCCATGAAGCAATGAAGGAAATGACTGATTTCCACAAGAAGTACTGAACGAGTGCAATAATACAGATATGTTATGTTACTTCTCCTATCATATCTAAGTTTTCAGCTCTGAAAAATTTAGATTGGATGTAGGAGTATAATCTTACTTACAAAAGAAGAGTATAAACTACTAGTATCATCTTACTCACAATATATTTTTATTAGCAAATCATTTTTCTTTTTTTCGAGCATCACCGTTCATCGTGCTAGCATTATTAAGAAATTGCCATGACACCCTACAAGAAGATCAATATATACCAAAAAGACAGACGGCCATACCAATCGTTGCATCATAAGCTCACATTGAGAAGACATTAAGACCGAGAATGAGTGAAATATTACTAAGCTATTTTTATAATATTATTTTCAGCAACTGCAAATCAAAAATTGCGGCACAATAAAGCATTCTTGTAAAAATACAAATATCTGCAGATAAGAATGCAAATTTTATGAGTTTCCTTAAACACCCCTTTTGTTTCCAAATATTACTTCCAACCATATACAGCTGTTTATCACTTTCGAGGGTATAACAGCGAATAAAATAATATTGTCGAGAAAACCCTAACTCTACTCCCAAAGTACAACCCTCAACTTCCTCCCTTCTAGTCCGCTCTCCCTCCCTGTGTGTTACTGAAGGTAAATTTACTTCTCTTGTCCGTGGTTTGTACAATGTATAAGATATATTCTATCACAAATTCTTGTTCTGGAAGGGGGCGGGGGGTTTGAAGCGAAGATAAGGATCGGTGGACTTTATTGAAATTTCAAGAATGTGCAACTCCAATGCATTTCAAGGTGGATTTGCAATTTACAATTTATATTGACATTTTCTGGTTTCAGGTTGTTTACAATGACAGAGCCATCAAAAGTCATTCATGTTCGAAATGTGGGTCATGAAATTTCGGAGGTATATGCCTGTTTGGTGACTATGTGACTATGTCTCACTTTTCAAAATTTCTGTGCGCTGGTAGTGTAATTTAGAATGTCTGTTTTTATATTCTATTTTGAATAAACTACATTTCTCCTACTCCTAAGTCCTAATATGCATCAATGTGCTTAAACCTTGGTAAAGTAGTTAGATTGGCTGTTGTTACTTGCTATGTTTAAAAATATCTAAGATAATAATGCCCTTTTGTTGAGAAGGCCCTATAATTTTTCAAATGATATACTGACCTATCGATATAAAATTAACATGTGGTCTTATACTGAATCACTGATCTTCTAGGTCCATGCAGCATCGATATGTAATAGTTTAGCTGTAGTTTTAAATTTTAGAAAATCTTGGACTCTTTGTGTGTGTTTGCTAAGGAAAAATTCTCAGTTTTTCATTTTTCATATGAATAATATTGAATTTTTCATATGAATATTGAATGTAAAAGATATAAAAACATATATGGCTTTGTCTATAAAAAATGAAGTTTTTGGGTTGCTCTGTCCTTCCAGGATCAATATATGATACTATCTTTTATCCTTATCTAGAATGACTTACTCCAGCTCTTCCAGCCATTTGGAGTCATTACCAAGCTTGTGATGCTTCGAGCCAAGAATCAGGTCACATTCTGGAAATAATGTCTGAGAAAGTGTGCTATATGTTTGAACTTGTAAGTTTGTTTGATATTGCTATTTTTGTACTATAATAAAAGTGCAGGCTCTTCTCCAAATGCAAGATATCCCTTCAGCAGTAAATGCATTGCAATTCTACACTAATGTTCAGCCGAGCATAAGGTATTTTAATGATTTGACCTACGTTTTCCAGTATTCAACTTCGTTAGTAGGGACCCTCATGTTTTTGGCATTGTCTTATATCTTTCTGAATTATTTAATGCTTGTCAGGGGAAGAAATGTATATGTTCAATTCTCATCACACCAAGAACTAACTATCATGGATCAAAACACTCAAGCACGAGGAGATGAGGTGACTATTAATCACCATGCGGCTATGTTGTGTTGAATTCCATGAGATAAGATGTTGTAGAGTTGCAAATTAGTTTATATCTTCTTTCTAGATTGTAACTGTTGTATTACGTGTTATATAGGTTCCGAGCATGAATAAAATTTACTTATTTCAAAAAATATAAAAACAATGAAATTACATGAAAATACTTTCAAGTAATCAGAATTTTTGGTAAATTGGATGCTGATTAAGTTAGTATCCTTTCTTAAAGTTCTCATATATTTTTTAAGAGAACTATTATATAACTTGTTTCTATTCCAGCATATGGTTTGCAAAATGTGTCTTTATTACAACTATATAATTTGGGTGGTTTAATGATCTTCTAATAATGTCCATATTGGAGGTGAAGGTAAAAAATGTACACGTTTGGAAGCTTTGAATTATTGCCAACTGTTTTTTGCCCTAAATTGGATTATATTGGTATCCATTTGCACATCCAAAATCAATTTTCTATTCCAAACAAACATATCTTAATGTTTTTTATCAATAATAGTTGGATAACTTCTAAAATGTTAAAGTGCTCTGTGTTATTCGACTGGTGCTTATGTGTTGTAAATACCAGTTGTACTATGTTCTTAAAAATAATTCGTGCTGATAAAGTCAGATTCATAATCTCATCATTTTAAGGGATATTTTATAAACCACATTTTTCCATAATGTGAGCACAAGACACTTATTTATGATTTCTAAATTAGTTAAGTTTTGTACTAGCCAGGGAATATCTTTTATTGACTTTCTGATACAGTGAAGTATTCGTGTTAATGCAGTTTTTCCTGAAAACTTAAGTTTTACATAAAATTTGCTACAGAAGGTTCCTTGGTTAATTCTTTTATTTAGTATGTTTATATAAGTATTAGCAAGATGATGTAAACGATGATTATTTTATCACATAGTAGTACTTTAAAGCATTTTTTAATTTTGCGTATGTTGCTTTTTCTCTGTTAAAAGTATTTCTTGTTGGTGAGTTCAGATACTATATAACATACATTTCCTTGTGGATTAGGAATTATATCTTCTTACATCATTGCTTTTTGGTAGATTGGAGCTCTAAAAACTCTCCCTACTTATTTTAAGTTCTTTTTTTGTTCCATCAGTCGTTTCTTTACATTTCTCTAGTATGGTAGTATGAAGGCTGTGTTATGTGATGTTTCATCTGTCAAAGCAGTATTATGCTAATTATTCTAGTTGCCCCAGCTCTTGATTCTTGTTTCCTCATATACTTGCTTTCGTGTATTTGCATATGAATTGATTGCTTCATACTTGTAATTTGTAGTTCCATTTGTCCATTTCCATTTTTGTCATTCTGTTTTCTTTTCTATTCATTTCCTTCCTTCTCTCTATGCTGTCTCTGTGGTGGTCTGCTGTTGGGGTCTTCTCTCTCTGTCTCTATGCTGGTCTGCTGTCGGCTCTCTCTGGATATCCAGCCTAACCGAATCCTCTTAGTTACGATACATCACATGCTATATCCTATAACTGTGGAAGTACTGCATCAAGTTTTTTCTCCTCATGGATTTGTAGAGAAGATCGTCACGTTTCAGAAGTCGGCTGGTCAGCATCTTCAAATTTTCTCTTTTCTCACTTTCTTATTTCGATACTCGTTAAGGCGATTGAAGAATTTCATGTCTTACTATAAAGTCCCGTTGACATGGAATACCTCTACGAATTGTTTGCGATTCCTTGGTTTCATGAGGGATCGATTTAATTTGGTTTTGGTGTCTTGTTATTATTTTGCTTCTTTGTCGTGTATGAG
This sequence comes from Pogostemon cablin, assembly GCA_023678885.1. Lineage (NCBI taxonomy): Eukaryota > Viridiplantae > Streptophyta > Magnoliopsida > Lamiales > Lamiaceae > Pogostemon > Pogostemon cablin. The sequence continues at coordinate 23,246 of CM042956.1, forward strand.
ATCAATTTTTTATTTGCTTACTGTATGTAACGCATACAATCTGATAGTTTTTTAGTTAAGTTGTAGTCCCTGATGAACTCCCATGCTGAAAATTGTGTAGGTTTTCAAGCTCTAATTCAGTATCAGCTGCACCAGAGTGCCATTTCAGCAAGGAACTCTCTTCAGGTACGTTGAATGTTAAAATATAATCAAAATACACAAAACATGTTATGTTACTAGACCATGTTCATAACTTGCTATAGGGACGAAATATATACGATGGTTGTTGTCAGCTGGACATTCAGTTCTCAAAGTGAGTGAATCATAATATTACTGGTGCATATATGTCCTGGAAATCTCTGTGGTCTAGTCACCAAGCCTTCCTTTTTATGCAGCCTGGATGAACTGCAAGTGAATTACAATAACGAGCGTTCGCGGTAAGTTTGTGAGATAAACTTTGAAATATTTGTCTCTTCTTGTAAATGTAATGCAAATAAAATTCTTAATTCTTATTCCCTCTTTTGGCATAGGGATTTTACAAACCCTTCCTTGCCTTCAGAACAAAAGGGCAAATCCCCTCAAGTAAATCCTTTGTTCTCTAGTAAAAGGACTGACATACTTTATCTTGTCGTTGTGACTGTTTCTGATTTGATGTTTAAATATGGTTCCTTTTCTGCCAGCCTGGTTATGTAGATGCAGGCGTGTATACCCATGCAGGTGAGTAATTATCTGTTCCATCTTGTCAGCACTTCTTTTTTAATTATAAACCAGTTTCTGACCACTCTCTCTCTCTCGCTCTCTCTCTATGTTCAGTTGGATTTCCACAGGTGGGTATCTCGATGTGTAACCGCTCAAATTTGTATACATATCTTTAACATCCTGATAAACGTACTGTGAGTTTCTTAATCAGAGTGTGGAAAAATCACTGTTTGATTTCTCTCTCAAAAGTTTATGCCTTACCCTCGTTGCAATCTTAATACCTCGTTGATGAAACCACTCAATTAGCTTATAGACATAAATTTATACATGCATCTATCATATGCCATCTTTGCCGATTAAACATTAACTGGTAGTCTGGTGGGTCTTGATTGAGTAGCAGTTATTAATGTCTGGTATCTGGTGGGGTTGGTTCGTTCTTGTTAAAGTATGGTTTAGCTGCATGTAATCTAATTTCACTTTGTCATATGATTTGCCACTCTTGCATACTTCGTGTATGTACATGCTACTGAGAGTTTTCATGGTATTTGTTCTTGGATCCTTTTTTTTCCCTCAAATTGTAGAATGCTGCTGCTATTGCTGCTGCTTTTGGAGGTGGTCTTCCACCCGGTATAAGTGGTACAAATGATAGGTGCACAGTTCTTGTATCCAATCTGAATCCTGATGTAAGTTTCTCCTCTCTCTCTCTCACATACACAACACACAAGGATGCACAAGCTGCAGTAATCCTGTTTTCATTGGCTTTATACATGTTTAAATTATAGAATTCAACATTAAATGTTTGTTCACTTCAAACCCTCCTAACCTTCTTTTGCAGAGAGTAGACGAGGATAAGCTTTTTAATTTGTTCTCAATATATGGAAACATCATTAGGATCAAACTCCTCCGAAATAAACCTGATCATGCATTTGTTCAAATGGGTGACGGTTTCCAGGCTGAGCTGGCTGTTCATTTTTTGAAGGTCCAGAAATTTTATTAATTTTACTTGAGCCATTTGCTTATAGAGATACTCCCTCCTTTCCATTACATTCTTCACACTTTCCTCCACTCCAAAAAAGTAGTTTCAAAACAAGTTACCTTTCAATATATTATATTTTTAAAAAATTTAAAGCTAACCTAACACACCTAATTTATTTTATCATTTATTTTTTACTGAAAAAGACAATATTACCCTCAAAAGTACATAAAATTAGTAAAAACAAAACATTTCTTAAACTGCGTTAATTACAGTAAAAGTGAAGAGCCTGTAGGGATGGAAGGAGTACAATTTATAATCATGCAAGTCAATTGGGCCTCTTCAAGAACCCAACCTGTAAAAGGAGTGTTGCTCAGTACATCCCTATTTGTTGCTATAGTGTCACAGCCTTCATTGATATACATTGCTCATATGAGACCACGGTATTAACTAGCATGTGCTTAAATACAGGGAGCCATGTTGTTTGGGAAGCGTTTGGAGGTGAATTTTTCAAAGCACCCGAATATTACAACTGGAGCTGATACTCATGAATATTTCAACTCAAATCTCAATCGTTTCAATTGGAATGCCGCCAAGAATTATCGGTATTGTTGTTCGCCGACCAAAATGATCCACATCTCCACTCTACCCCAGGATGTGACTGAAGAAGAAATAATAAATCATCTGGAAGACCATGGAACAATTGTTAGTACAAAACTGTTTGAGATGAACGGAAAGAAGCAGGCTCTTGTTCTTTTTGAAAACGAGGAGCAGGCTACAGAGACTCTTGTGTGCAAGCATGCAACATCCCTAAGTGGTTCAACCATTCGGATTTCATTTTCTCAGTTGCAAAATATATGAAAATTTACGAGGCGTGGTCTCGTAAACGGGTATGTATTCATTGTCACAATGAACTCTTGTATTGGCATATTTAGCAGTTTCTAGATTGAAGTGCTGTTTCAATCTGGAATCTGGATAAATCTCATTAATCTATTGTACAAATTGAACATAGGAATTCATGGTCTCTTGATGTGTCAATTCAGTGAATTCTTCTGACACTCGCATCTGATCTTAACTACTTTTGATTTGGGCGAGGTGCAAGAGAGAACTAAGATGCAGCTCCTTCAAGACATGGTGAAATCAATTTATAAGTGGTTTTGAATGGGATTAGAGAATAAAATTTGTTATTTTTCTTCTATATTGGATTTTAAATTTGTTTAGCATGCCTTGCTAGGACGCCGACGCTCTCTTCGTTTGAGTTTATATGTACTTCCCAGATCAATTTCTTCTCTTTTGGTTAATATTCAATTTGGTACGATAATCATCTGTATCTACGTCCTCTCTTGATTCTAAAACAGCTATTTGTGTGATTGGATATCTTAATTAATTGTAACTAGGAACAAAGAATGGGTTCAAGAAGCGCGGAGCGGCAGCTGCCCATAATTGTACGAAAACTTTTTTTTCTTCGTAATTTTTAATACTCCCTCCGTCCCACGTATTTTTACTCATTCATTTTTGGCAAAAATACATAATATTTTATTACTTACTTTTTACAATTCCAACTACTTTAATTACTTTTTTACACTTTATTCATCATTCTCAATAACTTTATTCACTTTTTCTTTTTAAATTATTAATTTATCCCTACTTTCTCTTACATTATATATTAAAATAATAAAACGTCTTAATCTCCGTGCCCGTACAAACGGGTAAAAATACCCGGGACGGAGGGAGTATAATTTTAATAGATTATTTTTTTTATTATTATAAACTTATATTTTTTTTATTTTATAAAAATTTGATAATCTTGTATCATTTTTTATTATAAAATGTTAGGATTATTTATAATTATTTATCTTACGAATTGTCATAAAATAGTTTATTTGACTAATTATTGCTTTTTATGCATCTCACGGATGGTTAACAAAATAGTGCAATTGGACGGTTACTACTTTTAATTAATCACACATTTTATTTTCTATTAAAAATGTTATCATTTATTATTTGTCTTACTATGAAATAATAATTCAATTGGTCAGTTATCACTTTTCATTGATCTGATATCACTTTCATTAAAAAAAATTAAGTTTTTATCAAATTTATAAAATTTTCGTTAAATTCACTTTCGTAATTAGTTATTATTTTTTATTAAAATATTATCCATTTTTTTATTGAAGGTGTTATCAATTTTTTAAAAAAAATTGTTGTCACTTTTTATAAAAAAATAAAGAAATATTCGAATCTCTAATTGATAGTTAACATATATTTTGTATCCTGTATTGAAAATTTTTCATTTTTATTCCATCATAAAATTAAAAATTAAATAAAAATCATTATTCAAATAATATAATCATAAAAAATTATAATAATAGGACAAGTCTTGTGTGAGACTATCTCACGGTGAGTACATTTTACACTTTCGTAATTAATTATCATTTTTGCTGTAAAATATTATCACTTTCTATTTATATTATATATATACTAATTGTTTATGAAATGTTTCATTTTTGCCATAATAATAGTATTACTTATTATCTAAAAAAAATATATTTCCTCCGTCCCACCACAAGAGTTACATTTTACTAATTAGGACGTTCCAGCAAAAGAGTTGCATTTCTCTTTTTGATAGATAGGACCCACAAAAAATAATTATTATATTTTCATGGTTCACACACAACACTAATACAATTATTCACTACACATTAAAATATTGGGTGATTTTGCAGTGCACCCAGTGCACTAGTGTAGTGCGGTTAGTGAGTTAAAAATAGGGGGAGTGGGTATTTTTTTATTTTTTTATTTAAATATTAATTATTTTATTTTATTTGAGGGTAGACATCGAATTAAAATATAATCTAACGATTAAAAATTTCCAGGTGCATAGCAGTTGGACTTTAAAATATTATTTTTTTAAATTTCTGTGCAAACAGTAATGTAATTCGTTAAATGAGATAGAAGAGGTACTTCAATAAATAGGTGAGATGAGATAAGGAGGTATATATAAGAAGGCAAAAACTCTCCTGTGCACCCGGGCGCACGGACCACATTTCGTGCGCCTTTAGAATTTTGTGTTAAATTGTATGTCCTTTAGTATACAGATGTGTACCCTTTATTTTCTAAAGAAAATTATTGTGTGTATCTGGGCGCATGAACAACACTCCGTGCGCCTTTAGAATTTTGTGTTAAATTGTATACCCTTTAGTATAAAATGTGTACCATTTATTTTCTAAAGAAAAAAAATATTAATGAAAAATGTATACCCTTTAGAACAAAATAGTGTACATTTTATTAATTAAAGTGTATACACTTTAGACTAAAGCAATGTACCCTTACCCATAATACTAAATTTCTAAAGGCGCACGGAATGTGTTCCCGTGCTCCCGGACGCGCGCAAGCCTCACTCATATAAGAAATGAGATTTAAATAAAGATAAGAATATGTAATATGAAAACTAGAGATTGTTTGATATGTTGTATTAAAATTGATATAATAGAATTTTGAGATGTTTGGTAGAATATAAAAGAATTGAGATAAATGTTCAAATTACATCAATAACCTTTATTTCAATTTTATTTCAATTTTTAATTGCAATTTTTAAGTAAAAATAATCCCAATTTATCATTGTTATGTGCTTGTCGCCCACATGAGAAAATTGAAATTTTAAAAAGATCATAAATTAAAGGGTTTTATCAATTCAAGGCTAAAATTATAGGTAAACTATCAATTAGGAGCCTGAATTATTTTTCTATCAATCCAAGACCTGAAATATGTAAAATTATCGATCCAAGGCTTGAATTTGTCAAATATTATCACATATTTTATCAATTTAGGGCCTAAGTTCAGACCCTGAATTGATAGTTTTACATAATTCAGACCCCTAATCAATATTATACATAATTCGAACCACGAATTGATAGATTACCCATTTTTCAAGCCATGATAAAATTCCTAAATTAAAGTAATCCCAATCAACTCAGCAAACTTACGGGTAAAAAAATCATAGAAATTCATTCCAAATCAACAAAGGATTTACCAAAAAATAAATAAAAATATAAACAATAAAAAATAAGAGATTCATAGGATATCAAGCAAAATTAATTACACAGTTCAAGAAACATCCAAACCGAAATCTATTCCGAGCCCTAATAAATCAATGGGTTGAAATTATTTTCAATTAAAATAAATTTTGGAAGGTAACCAAAAATGGATTAATCACGGCGAATACAATATCCTTCCTTAGCTTATGAAAGTCGGTTTCTGTTGGAAGATATCGACGGAAGCAACCAGTGGCAGGCATGAGCAGACTATTCAATGCCTTAATTTACTGACCGACGAGACGATGAGTAATGATGGCATGGGCAAACGACTTGGTGGCTTAGGCGACTTCCATCGAGAGACGAAATTTGCAGATTCGGAAGTAGTAGCTTTGATTCTTATGGAGTGGAAGATTAGGAAATTAATAAGTAGAAAAGATGAAGTAGACGAATTCTGCAGATTTTGGGGGAGGTTCTTTTGGAAATGAAAGATTAGGGATTTGATAGATGGGGAACATGAAGATTTGTGATAGATGGAGAAGATGAAGAGAAAGATGGGGATTTTTTTGTAAATTACTTTCGTTGTCTTGATTCACTGTTAGAACCATATTCCTAATACTACGCATCTTCCCATATAAATAATGTAAAAGGAAATAGTAATTTTTACCGGGCCGAGCTCTTTGTATAGGGCCCTTAGAATTGAATTATGGGCTAACAAAAAGGTAGAATTGGCCCATAGCCCATAATATTAGCTACCAAATGAATCGTAAGTGTAAATTTAATCACAAACATATAAATATATTTTATTTTATTAAATAAAATAAAACTAAAAGATATTTTAATCCATAAGACTCAATTTGAGTATAGCTAGGGTGCACCTAGACATTTTTAATCGTTAGATTAGTTTTTAATTCAATATCCACCATAAAATAAAATAAAATAATTAATTAAAAAAAAAACTATCCCATTATCATTTAATCTTTTAACCTATAAATTTGGGTGCACCTATAATCAAAAAAAAAGATTTATTTGTAAATGATGTGTTGTGTTATTCTCAGAATTGTCTTGATCTTCAAACAAGACACTTGATTATACACACACGAACTTCTCAGTCGATGCTTCTTCTTGGAGAATTGATCACACACACAATGAATAAAAACCAGCAAGAAAACCTAAAAAAAACAAATGAATGGAAGAATGCACAAGGGAATTATAGTGGTTCGATCTTCATGATCTACATCCACTTTGAGGGAAGATAACTTTCTTATTTGATGATTGTAATACATACTGAACAACTGATTCTAGTGCTACAGAATCAGTTGTACATAATCTGCTAAAACCAACTGCTAAAACTAGATGAAGAAGAAGAAATGCAGTCTGTGTTGTTGTCTTCTGTAGTGTGTGAGCTTTATATTGATTCCCTTCTCATAACTAACTGCTATGTGCACCAATGGATGATCACAACTCATGTGCTTCTTGGCTATCTAACTGAAAAGGATCACATGTTTCACAACTAACCAAGTAATTGCCTTAACAACCTAACAAACTGATGCATGCTCCACATGTGTTCACAAGCTGGTATGTTTATCTTGTAGCTGATCTATCTGACTCAACATCACGTGTATAGCTCATGCACCACGTCCATTAAGTACTTCAGACCCTTAGCTTCATAGCAACACTCCAAACTTACATGATGGATCAAGATTTACACACCATTCTTCAACATACTCCACCTTAAATCAAGTATTCATCCTCAAATAAGATTGCTACCTTCCCTCCTTTTACTGCTCATATTGAGCAGCACTTCAGTTTTCATTACACATTCCAACTAAGCCTAAGCTTAGTTCAAATTTAGAACTAGGCAAGGCCTTAGTTAGACAATCAGCAGGATTGACAGAGGTGTCAATCTTACATACTTTTACAGCACCACTTTCAACAAGATCTCTTACAAAATACATCTTGACATCAATGTGTTTTGTTCTCTCATGATAGCCCTGATGTTTTGCTAAATGAATAGCACTCTGATTATCACAGAACACCTTCACTGTCTCTTGCTTCACACCAAGCTCTTTAAGCATACCACTGATCCAAATTCCTTCTTTAATAGCTTCAGTTAATGCCACAAACTCAGCTTCAGTTGTGGATAGAGCAACTATGGATTGATGACTGGCCTTCCAACTTATAGCAGTTCCATAAAGAGTGAAGATATAGTCTGTTAAAGACTTTCTAGTATCCATGTTAGCAGCAAAATCTGCATCAACATATCCACACAAAACTTCATTGTCTTGGCTGAATTTCTGAAACTTCAATCCTTTACAGACAGTGCCTTTTATATATTTCATAGCTCACTTTGCTGCTTTCCAATGTAGTTTACCAGGTGATCCCATGAACCTACTTAAAACACTAAGTGTAAAAGTCATGTCTGGCCTGCAGCAGACCATACAATACATTAGACTTCCTACTGCACTAGCATAAGGAGCCTTGTTCATATTCATAACTTCGGTTTGAGACTTAGGTCCCTGCTGTAGAGTCAACTTTACACCTTGCTTGAATGGAGTGGAGACTGTCTTACATTCATCCATATTATATCTTTTGATAACCTTTAACATATAAGCTTCCTGATTTAGCATCAAAGAACCACTGATCCTGTTTCTGTTAATTGACATTCCTAGTATCATCTTGGCCTCTCCAAGATCCTTCATGTCAAATTCAGCTTCTAACATCCTTTTTACTTTCAGAATACCAACCATTGTATGACTGGCCAACAGCATATCATCAACATATAGTAATAGATATGTGAACAAACCACTTTCCTCCATGAAGTATACACAACTATCATGCAGACTTCTTTGAAATCCACACTTAACTATGTACTCATCAAACCTCAAGTACCATTGCCTTGGAGTTTGCTTAAAACCATAGAGAGACCTTTTAAGCAAACAAGCTTTTGAACTTGAGTTTTGAAGTTCAACACCTTCTGGTATGGCCATGTATATCTGCTCCTCTAACTCTCCATGTAGAAAAGTTGTGGTAACATCCATCTGATGAAGCTCAAGATTCTATTGAGTAGCTAATGAGAGAATGATCTTTATAGAACAATGTTTAACTACAGGTGAGAATATCTCATTGTAGTCAATGCCTTCTTTCTGTGAAAAAACCCCTTGCAACTAATCTTGCCTTGAATCTAGGCTTTCCACCTTCAACTGTAGAAGGTTTCTTTCTGAAAATCCATTTACAACTTATCAGCTTCTGATGCTTTGGCTTCTCCACTACATCCCATGTGTGATTCTTATCCAAAGATAAAAGATCTTCTTGTATAGCCATTATCCACTAATCACTATCAACACTACTTATAGCTACCTTGTAATTCCCAGGTTCAAGTGATTCAACTTCAGAGGCAGTATACAAAGCATAAGAAACAAGATCAGCTTGGATGTATCTTGCAGGTAATACAATTTCTCTTATTTGTCTATCTCTAGCAAGATGATAGGTGTTTTGACCTTCCAAAATGCTATCACCACCACTATCTGTCTTGCCAGACTCCACCTGAGGCTCAACATCATTATCAGAACTAGTAGTAGTTTTCATCTTTTCAATCAGTGGCATTTTTCCTTCATCAAAAGAAACATCCCTACTGATCAGAATCTTCTGTTTGTCTGGACACCACAATTTATACCCCTTTACTCCAGATGGATAGCCAACTAGCACACACTTCAGAGCTCTTGGCTCTAACTTTTCTTACTTTATATGAGCATAGGCAAGACATCCTATTACTTTCAAACTACTGTAGTCTGCAGGTTTGCCATTCCACATCTCCTCTGGAGTTTTAAAATTTAGTGGTGATGATGGACATCTGTTTATAAGAAAAGCAGCAGTAGTAGCTAACTCCCCCCAAAAACTCTTAGGAAACCTCCACTGCTCATCATACATCTAATTCTTTCAAGAATGGTCTGATTCATCCTTTCTGCTGTTCCATTTTGTTGTGGAGTTAATGGAACAGTCTTATGCCTTTTAACTCCTCTATCCTTACAGAACTGATTGAACTCATCTGACAGATATTCCAACCCATTATCAGTCCTTAAACACTTCAACTTCTTGTCAGTTTGATTTTCAACCTCAACTAACCACTCTTTGAACTTGGTGAAGGCTTCATCCTTGGATTTCAATATATATATCCATACCTTTCTTGAATAATCATCTATAAAAGAGATGAAATATTTTCCACCCCCCTTAGTGATGTTCTTAGCAGGTCCCCATAAATCAGAATGAACATAATCCAACACAGATGAAGAGTTATGTTCACCAACACCAAATTTTAATCTCTTTGCCTTATCCATCGCACAATGTTCACACTGACTTAAAGTAATTGAAGTGTGACCACATAATAGCTCTTGTTTAGCTAATTCTTGCAGACCTCTCTCACTTATATGACCTAATCTTCCATGTCATAGTATAAAATTGTCTATTTTACTAGTGCTACAAGCTTGAGCAGTGACAGCATTTCCACACAAGAAATACAGGTCATGTTTCCTGATACCTTTCAAGAATACATCATTCCCTTTTGTGACAGTCAAACAACCATTAGGACGACAAATTAACATGACTTTGCTTTACGTTTCAGAACCTGTCTGATGATGGCCTTTCATGTATAGCTAAGTGCAAAAATTTGATCTCTCTCAATTTGACCTGGTGAGTTGAATATCAGTGGTGGGTCATGTTATCATTCAGATATGAACAAAAATTATCTACTGAACCTCTTATGATTTTGTATATATGCATAGGTGTGTAAAAGTCACTGATCGAGGTGTCATATCTGTCACGGAAGGCTGCAAGTTTCTTGAATTTCTAAGGTGAGTATTGAAAGTTCGTACCAAAAGAAAAATCGGCACGGTTTGGTTTGGGAAAAGTAAAAAAGTCCTGTTTTTTCCGGTGCGGTTTCCGTAATGTCCAATTACTGTGCACATCCCTAATTCAGACAATGAACTCAGTATCATTGATGACAATTATCCTTACATTCTGATCCCCTTGCACATCCTTAATTCAGACAATGAACTCAGTTACATTGACGACAATTATCCTTTCATTCTGATCCCATTGCATTATATCATATTTATTTGAGGTTTCTGCTGCAGCCTGTTTGGAATAATTGGGGTTACGGACAATTGCTTGGAGGCGCTTTCAAGTGTTTGTTCAAATTCAATCACAACACTAGATGTCAATGGCTGCATTGGCATTAAGGTACAAATTTCTCCTTCATTCTTTAACAGCTTTATTTAACAGACGGATGCTGCCGCTGGAAGATATTTCTGAAGATCTGAACATGTCTTATGATCGTTTTCTTGGTTATTCTGATTTTATCTGTCAATGTCATTATTTCCCTTTGCAGAGACGAAGCCGTGATCAACTGCTTCAGTTGTTCCCGAATCTAATATGCTTTAAAGTCCATAGCTAAGTTGTAGTCTGCGGACAAGAATGGTTTCTGTGTCTAGAGTGAGTTTGTCTGCTCATATTGGAATTTGTTTGAATTTTATAATTTTAATTTTACAGATTTTTGGGTCAGATTAAGTTTTCAGTTCGGATTCCATATTTCAATTTAGTGTTTCATCTCCTATTCCCTGTTAGACGTTGAAACATCCTTAAAAAGAAAGCATGAACCCCTAGACAAGAGTCTATTTTTCTTGTTTACCTGCGTCATTCATTTAATCAATGGAATAGGAAATACAACAACACTAGGGAACCATGTGGTATGTATTAAGTAAATTTGAAGTTCTTAGGTTGCTTTTAAATTGAGATACCCTAAACCCACCAAAATATATTAGAGGATCTCATGTGGTATTTATTATGTAAAATTATGTGGTTTTTAGGTTGCTTTTAAATTGTGTGATACAAACTTGTAACTCTACTAAACGAGCTTGGTTTAAGTTTTAAAAGTCCACCCCTACATTTTAAAAATGATATATATATAAACCCTATAAATCTCCAATGCACCCACGTAACATAAATTATCTTCAATCAATTAATATTTTTAAAATATAAAAACAAATGTTCACTATCATTATTTATGATTTTTTAAATCTATAAAAAGTTAAAACAAACATAGCTTTTTTGAGATACAATTTAACGTTATCATTTTTGGTATGTTCTTGCATAAATTTTTTGACGGTGGATCGCTAACATGTAGGATGTAATTGAGTCGAATCAAGTCACTATCACTTGACTCGAGTTCGGCTCGTGCTTAATTCAAATATTGATATTTAGGTTCAAGCTCATCTTGTGAAAGTTATAACATTGTGGTGGCCTATGGGCAGAGATGCATGTTAGTAGGGATATAATTAAATTAAACTATTCGTAAACTATTCAGATCTCAATTCGATAAAAATATTCGTTCAAATTTGTTTGTTAAGCTAAACGAGTTGAGCTCGAATATCGAGCTTGAAAAACTTATTGAGTTGAATTTGAACCTATATTATTTAGCTCGAAAGTTTGCGAACTTGTTTGTTAATGAACTTGCGTCGTTTTGCTTAACGACCTAAGTCGAGCTTGCTCTCATTTAACATCCCTATTCGTGAGCTTGACTCGAAATTTGAGCTCGAAGGTATAGTGCTCGGGCTCGAAAAACCACTAATTCAATGTTTGGTAGTAATGAGTAAGGGTGTTCACGGTGCGATTTTGCGGTTATTTCGTCAAAATTTAAACTGTATTGCTATGTGCGGTTCGGTTTGACAATTAATTTTAAATTGCGGATTGTCAAGTAAAATTTTCTACGCGGTTTTATGCGGTTTTGTTACGGTTTGACGGTTTATTAATTAGTAAAATACTTAACATAACAATATAATATATTTGAATATATAAAAAAATAAATATGCGTAGATAATTAATTTGAAGTGTTTCTTCACCCTTAGAAATTAAATATTAGAATACTTATCAAATTAGATAATAAGATCTTAAATATATAAAATCATTATTAGAACTTCATAAACAATCGAAATAAATATTCATAACATAAAGCAACTATACTAAAATTATTTTGCTATCCAAAGTATTTAACCTTTGTAAATCTTTTTATTTTTTAATAATACATATACATATAATATATATATATATACTATATAATATATTTATAATTATATAATAGAGTGCGGTGCGGTGCGGTGTAATTTTACATAAAAATCGAAATTGCACCATTTAAGCGGTGTGATTTTTTCCAAAAAATTAACCACGGTTTAGGTAAAAAATCACTTAATGCGATGCAATGCGGCTCGATCAGTTTTTGCGGTTTTAAAAAAATTTTGTCCACCCCTAGTAATGAGCATACAAACAATAATTTGATTCTGGATACAAAATACCCAAATATAATTGGAATGAAAGTCATCTATTTATACTGTCAACCCATTCCCCTACTTTAAACCAAATACCCTAAATGCATAATATTCGAAATTATCATTCCACATATACAATAAAGCGGTCACCTGGGGTAGGCGAACCAACCTTTTTTGCAAAATATACAATTAAGCGGTCATGTTATTACTTTATAACTAGTATTTAATCAGTGACGTTACGACAATAAAATATATAAAGATATATCTTTGATTTTTAAAAAATATATCTATTTAATCACGTGATTTACTAGTGGCGTTTTTCCGTTTGTGTGGTCAAACTTTACAGATCTTTCTGTTGTAACTTGTAAGAAAAACTACAATTCTGAAGTCTCCAAATTTCTAAACATGAACTTCCTCCGTCCAAACTTATTCCGCGCTAGAGAAACTACAATTCTGAAGTCTCCAGATTTCTAAACATGAACTTCCTCCGTGCCAGAGAAACTACAATTCTGAAGTCTCCAGATTTCTAAACATGAACTTCCTCCATCCAAACTTATTCTGCGCCGTTAGTGTAAGCACAAAGTTGAAGAAAAGTTAATTTTTAACCAACTTAATTGAATTTTGAATAATAATGTAGTGTTTTTAGATAATAAATAAATTATAAAATATGTTATGTTTGTCAAGTGAAAGATAAATTTATAATTAAAATGTACTTTTAAAATTGGGTGCCGAATATGACCCATGTGCGCCAAATACAACTTGGATCCATGTTAATGCCAATGTACATGTAAGCTCATTCAAATTAAAGTAGTTGCGACTACACTCAAAATTTATAAAAACTTGCAAAAGACAAATGAATCTACAAAAGAAATATAAGAAACAAAAGAAAATGATTAAAGGCAAGATAAGATGGTACACGTATGATATCTGGCATTACTTCAGGATTGGAATTGGAAGGGAAGAAACAGTACAAGGAAGCATTATCATATCATAATTTTTCTATATGACTGACAGACAAATTAGGTGATAGATAATACAAAGAATCCCCCTGCCTCTGCCTAGAAATTGACACAGGGAGTATGGATGGATGGAACTGTTATAATAAGTTTTCTTTCTTCTTTAAAACAGGCAGGCAAGACCACCCACTATACCACTCATTTTCCTGCCTGCAGGAAAAACACTATCTACTAATTAGAATGACAATATGTACATAACATATAAAGGGGTGGAACTACTACATTAGGATAAAATCAAATCGGGAGGAACTATTTCTTATTGATTCCTGTCAAAAAGAAATAATTGGAACATAAGGCCCATAATCCTTTTTTTTCCCCCCTTGTCAAATCAATCTTAAATACGCAAGATAAGCAAATCACCATTACCACCACTCAACATACCTCTTTTATCACCGTCTGGTCCTAGACTTGCAGCGAAATTCAGCCAAGAGGGCTATGTGGTCTGAAGACCATTCTGGAGAAGGAAGAGCAGTGTCTTTCCGCAAACTATCCTCATCTAAGAGCTCCAACAAAGACTCCACCGTCAAAGAGTCAGCTACACAGACATCTCATATTGCAGTGTCACCAAGCAAAGAACCTTATAAAGATTATAAGCACAACTGTGCTGCAATGAAAGAGAACACCTCGGGTTTACCTGAATAGAATATGTAATCATGGGTTCCAATAAAATCCCTTGAGCAGTTTGTAAAAAGTGGTTCATTTGTAGCAGGATCCATTCTCCTTCGTTGATCGAGACCAAGTCTAACACCAGCCCTTGAAAAGGATGAGTATGCACTTACCTGAATAGAATGCAACGCAAAATTTTCATAAAGCATTCGCGGCTGAACCAGGACAACTATCCAACATTCCGGAGTGAGTAATTGATGTTTATACCAATGGCAGTTGATGTGTTAATTTGGAAGTAGGACGTAGAATTCCAAGGGGATCCGTGGCCAAGTCCGGATTAAGTGGGTCAACTTTGCCCATAGCAAGAAGGGCATGAGGAGCACTGAGCATTATAAACAGAAAAAATAGAGGACATGAGGAGCACTGATTGTTGTAAACAAAAAATAGATCAAAGGTGCTTTAACTGTACAACAATCGACAGAACAAACATCCTAGGAATAAGAACATAATAAATGGAAACCAACAAAGCACCTTCCAGGAACTGAATTGAAATCACCACACACCAACATTGGGATGTCTGCACTTGCAGCAATTTTTTCCAGTCCTTTCAGAAGTGTATGAACCTTATACAGGAGAGAGAGAGAGAGTTCAGTAAAAACATGGAAAGAAATAAAAAATGTAAAGAATGAAAACGAAGTGCAACCAGAACCTGCCAAAGCTTGACATCTTTCAACTCTTGATGGACATTAATATGCGTGTTTGCCTGTAATAAGATAGTAATATATTGATCATGAGATGTGCTCACCAAGAAGCGAAATATATCGATATAAAAAACTCTAGAAGGGGTATCTAGTAAAAACAAAACATTTACAAGGCGAATTAAAATTCTAGACATAATGTGAGGAGACAAACAAGTATGCTCATTTATCATTTGATGGTTTATTCCTTTCATTAAAGAAATACTATCTTTGTATTCAACCAAAAGGCATGAACCCTGAGTTGTAGACAAGGAATTACAAAATTCCATATATTTTGGAGCTGCCTTAACTTGCATTTTACACTTCACATTAACACCGTCTAGTCCAAGGTAATCAAACTACTGTTTTAATTAAGCTTTAGACATTCAACTGAAACATATTCAGTTTCTAGAATGCAGTGCTGCCAGACTCGAACTAATGCATCCCTCATAAATGGAGTAAGATTTTTAACTCATCCTCCCACACATGAACAGACTAATATAGCACCAGATAACCTCAAAATGCCTCAACACATAAAACAAGAGCAAGACAAAAAGTAACAGTAAAAACAAGTTTTTCATTGTAAAACTTAATTCAGGTTTGAATGCCATAAAACAAAATGGCCTAGCATCTTCATTTTGTGAAGCCATTAAAATTTCAAGGCACAGTGAAATCTTACCACACAAATAAGCTGGCGTTTTCCGAGATTATCAATACCTTGGTTACTGAACTTGGCTTCTAGAACTAAGATAAGTGCAACATTATCCTGTATGAAAGTAAAGGATATCCTATTATATCTGTATCAGAAAGGTGAAAAATGAAAGTACAAGCTATAATTCAATGAAAAAAGGCAGTACCTTGACCAACCGATTTAAAGCATTTTTCTTCTGAGCACTTGGAACCAAAGCATCAGTTAGAGACTGTGCAGCTTTGTTGAACTCGACCTTCAGTGATAGGTACCACTGATTAAAACAATATGCAAGGTTTTCAAAGATGTTAAACGGAGAAATGGAGATTTGTTCACCTCATATTTTTTAACATGAGAAAATCTATCACGACGGAAAAAAGTAGCACAACCATCAATGTTGTTGATGCTCCCAACAAAAACCTGTCAACCAAAATAACATATTGAATTATTAAAAGGAAATTATAATTATCTGGATTCAAAAGACATGTTTTGACCAACCTCAGCTGTTTTCCTTTTAAACATAGCTTGATAACCATGCTTGTCCAACTCTGGTGCGAAGTATTCCTCAAAATGGTCACTTTGAACCTGGCATGAGAGTTCAAAAGAAAAAAAATGTAGGTATTACAAGGACAAAAAAGTATCCCAAAACTGTAATAGCCTTCACAAAGCATAAAATTTCACTTGTAAGAGTCAATCAACTTCATTGTCAAGCAATCTCTGTCTCAAATGACACATGACACTAGGTGTAGTGAGTATTTGATCGACAAATAGATGGATAAATTTCACTAAATAACAAATAGAGTTACTAATATAATGGTTCCTCTACACTAAATACTGGGATGGAAGTCAAACATCAACAGATTAAAGCTGGCTAACAGAAAAACACCAAGAGATCACACCATATTCCTCAAATGTTAATGAAAATATTCTTAAAGCCAAAGATAACTTAAATGCTCCCAAAAGATATAATAGCACGCTTACATACCTCTTGAAGACAAACAATGTCCGCTCGGTAATTAACTATTTCTCGTAATAAGTTTTGCCTGCGATAGGGCCAGGAGAGAGCCCAAGTTGGGCAATAGCAGTATAATTCATTTGTTGCATATGCCTCGGAGAGGATGTTGTATGATAGCACTGTAAATGTCCCTGCTGACAAAATACGAACATCCAAATCCAGATTCCCAGGAACATCTATTCCACTCACAAGAATCAAGCGTCTTGGACTGGGTGACGGCGCTGGAATCACACGAGAAGTCAAAAATGTGCTGGAAGGCCCCACGGCTAACTTTGTTTCAGCATCTACTACAACACACTCAAATTTGAGGACATGACCAATGTCATCAGCTGTCGGTGTATACAGCTTCGAATATCCAACTTCAACCCATGTTTCACCGCCACTCCTGTGAGTAACCGCAGCAGGGTATAAGGCAGTGTTGCCATTTGACAAGCTGAGATTCGAGCTCACATTGCTACCAGCACTATTGAAGCGCCCAAAAATTTCTTCCTCCTCATTTGCATTTTCATTCACATCAGTTGCTGCACGCTCATGCATAACCCGATGATGTTGCCAGGCATCAGAAAAGCACTTTGAAGAGCAATGGTAACTCTTAGCAACAGGAAGTTTTGCCTTGAGACATCCTAGGCATTGTAAGGTAGCCTGCTCAGTTGGGTGAACACTACAAATTGCAACGTTTTTGTCACTTTGTATGCGATACCTGCATAGGAAACCAATTACATTTACTGCAAAGTTGTCAACCTTCAAATCTTAATACTTATATGTATTCAAAAAATCCATCCAACCACTTATGTACAAAAAACTGAATCAAACATAGAAAAATGATTGTGGAAAAACGTGTCTAGCATTCATAATTATCTCCCAGTACATGGAGCTCAGATATTGAGTGAAGCATCATGAAATGATATAAAACAAATGTATGCAATAAACTAAAAGAAGTGATTTCAACAAGCAATCTACATAAACCCAGATTGAATCAGAGGTTTTACAAAACAATCAATCAAATTAAACACAAGTCACAAGTGCAACAAAAACTAGTGACATTTCAGAAACCCACGCATTTGCAATCAAAACAATAAGATATTCAAGGTGCTTAAATAAATAGAGGTTTAGGAGGTTGGGCCATGACGGCTCCAACATAGCAAAACCACTGCTTTTGCAATATCACCAAAACAGATAAAATAAAAGGTTTTAATTGAGTGAAAGAAATCTCCATACACTATCACGTATTACTGTTTAATTGAATAACATATATAGTACTCAAAGTGATTCTCTTCTAAAAAAGTAATGAGGAGAAACATGCTAGTCAGTCTGCTGTAGAACACGTGTTGGACATTGCTTTGTTTCTCCAGGAACCACCATGCAACGTCCCTAAATCAAATTTGGGAAATAAGCTATGGATCCCAAGCAAAGATCATGGTGCATTTACAACATGCTACTGAAAATTGAAAATATAACTAGCAAGCATCTCGACAAGGTAATAACTATCTTCGAAAGACATGGACCTAGGTGACATTTCTCACCAGTCGGTCCAGTCCCAAGGATCGAGCATTTTAGACAAATTCCTTAACTGCTTTCTGGAAAGAACAAGTTTACAACATTGAAATCTTAGTACATTTTCTTGTACCGTTTCTGCTGACTAAGATTAACTATTCTTGACCTTCAAACTATCAATTAGACTCAAAGAGAGAGAAAGAACTTGCAGCCCAAATTAAGACAATCAGCAACCACACATTAAAATTCAGCAGAACTTCAGTAGACCAGTTATTGATAGAAGAAGTTTACAACATAAAAATCATAATATAACATTGATTGAAGACATTGAAATCATAATATATTTCCTCGAACAGTTTCAGCTGATTAAGATTAACTATTATTGACCTTCACACTATCGGTTAGACTCAAAGAGAGAAAGATAGAGAAACTTGCAAACCCAAATTAAGACAATAGCAACCACACATTAACTTCAGTAGACCGGTTATTGTATCACATTGCAGGCACCCTTTCACATTATAACTGCACAAGAACTGTACAATAGAAACCATCAACGAGAAGCCGAAATAAAGCGAAGTAGGAAGTTAATTTCAGAAAAACTCACCATTTATATCTTAAAAAATGCCCATCAATGGGGTTTAACTCGGTAACATCCTCAGAAATAAGAGACTTATCAAGGCGCTTCAAAAGCACATATGGAGTTAATTCGCATCCTACAATCGGTATATCGGATGGAAGGTGCACCCGAAGCACACTCAGCATTTTAACGTAACGTCGAGCGAATTCAATGGCTCGCCCAATCTTATAATAAATAAAATTTGATATTCGAGTACCAGCTCTTGGCGGAATTCTGGCGGATCCGCCATCACCTGCGCACGGCGCCTATCGCCAGCCTTGCCCTCTGAAAACCCTAATGAATAGAACCAACTAAAAAGCAGCAATCAATAGAGTAGAACATGAATTGGCAGTAGGGAAATTAAAAATCTTGGAGGAAATTCAATCAGAATTTAGGGCAAAAGGTAATGAATGATTAATAATACAAGGGCGAGGATGTGAGTTTGCATGTAAACGTAGAAAGAGGAACGGCTAGAGATGCTAAGAGAGATGAAGTTCGTTCGGGAATCCGATTAGATTATAAGAGTTATTAGGGTTTTACAGCACAAAACAAGAAAAAGAGGGAGGTGGACTGGTGGTGATGGTGGCGGTGGTGATGGGGTGAGTCGGGTCTTTAGCAACACACATAAATAAATTAAATATAATAAATTCAAAAATTGAAAAAAGGTATTCATGTACGTCTGCATACAATCGAGTACACAATGTTTCACAAAATTTACGACGTATGATGATGTCAGCCAAGAAAACAAGAACAAAATCTTGAATGATTGTATATTGGGATACGTGTATAACTTTTTATTTTATTTTGTATACATGTTATTCTATTTTGTATATGTGTTTCGTAATAATTGTATATTTTTTTCACACTAATTTTTTCATTAAAAAAACCAGCATCATATGTGTATAACTTTTTATTTAATAGTGTATATATGTTTTTTAATAATTGTATATTTTTTTACACTCAATTTTTCATTAAAAAAACTAACAATTAAATTGTATACATTTTTGCTCTTAATTATATATGTTTATATTTATATTTGTATATGAGTGCACCCTATCTTCGGGTGCATACTATAATTAGTCATCTTGAATTAAGAAATAAGTACTTCATTTGTTTCCTATGAAGTTTAAGATTTTTTTTTATTATTATTATTCATTTTTAATTTTAATTGACTTAGAAGGTTAATATGAATGACAAAAGTAAATTGTGTGTTAGATGAAGCGATATTTTATATAATGCGCTGAGATATAGTAATTTATTTTAAAATTTTTATTTATGATCCCTCCGTCCGCTGATAAGGTATTTATTTTACTATTTTGATCGTCTAATATAAAGGTATCTATTTTTCCTTTTTAGTAAAAGGGTCCACACTTATCAATCACCTACCACTAATACAACTACCCACTTTATATAAAATAATAATACTTCTTAATTTATGTGCAAAAAAATAAATTGATACTAAGTTAATAGCAGACGGATGAAGTATTTTTTATAAAGTAAAAAATGAAAGAAGATAAACAAATATGAAAAAATAGAAGAATGTAAGACTAAAGGAATAATAGAAAAAACTAATACTCCCTCCGTCCCTAGGTAAGAGTCTCATTTTACCATTTTGGTTGTCACACCCAAAGGATCCTATTTCTTTTTTTGGACATATGGGACCCACTCACACCCACTAATACAATTAAAACATGGAGTCCACACACCCACTAATACAACTATCCACTACACATTAAATAATAATACTCCTTAATCCACGAGCCCAAAAACAAATGAGACTCTTACCAAGGGACGGAAGGAGTATATACATATTTTAAGCTTAAAAAAAAGTAGTTAAAGAGAAAAATTAGAATTAAAGAAAACATAATATATACTCCCTCCGTCCCATTTCAGATGGCACACTTTCCATTTTGGGTTGTCCCACAAAAGTTTGTATATTCCTAAAAAATCAAAAAGTCAAACACAATCACTCTTCCCCATACACTTTATTTACAAAAAATCATCATTATCTAACACATCTAACATACTTTATCATTTATTTATTACAAAAAAATATCATAATATCCCTAAAAGTTATCACTTTTCTTAATTTTCATGCCGGAAGAGACATGCAAACTTTTGTGGGACGGAGGGAGTATACATATTTTAAGTAAAAAAAAACAAGAAAGGTAGTTAAAAGAGAAAATTATAATTAAAAATGGGGGCGGCTATTTCCACCCCGAAATTACTATACGTATCTCAAAATTATACAAATAGACATAATTACCCTTATAAATCTTATATTTGTTCGGTTGTTGCAGCCGAACAGAACAGAATCAGAATTCATCTATTTTATTTGTTCAGTTGCAACTACCAAACATAATCAGAATTGTAATTCTGATTCTGATTAAAACACAATTGTAGAGAGGGAACATATCATTAGGGACTACGGAACGAGTGGTTCACGGTGGCGTTCATGAAAAAATCGGTGTTATTACATAGAGTTGGTGGGCTTTCTCATGATGTCCATTTTCATGTTCGTAATCGGAATCCAATACGATTACCTCATAAACAAGTTAAGATCACAAATGGACATTCGCAGCGCTCTACGGTCTCACCTTTTTATTTGTTAACTTAGGGCCCAACAACACCACATTCATCCTGCCGGCAGAGCTGTTTTCGACGAGGGTGAGGTCGACCTTCCACGCGATCAGTGCTGCCTCCGGGAATGCGGGGGCGATGATCAGCGCGTTTGGGATTCAGAACTACACGCAGGATGAAGATGTGAAGAAGATCAAGAAGCGATGATCATTCTAGCGGTTACTAACTTGATAGGCTTCTTCTGCACTTTTTTGGTGACGAAAACCAAAGGGCGGTCGCTGGAGGAGATCTCTGGCGAAGATGGGAAATACGACGAGAATCAGGTGACCACAAAAGGGGCGGAGGGAAGGTCGGAAAATTGGGAGGATGATTCTGTTCGGTCGCCACCGTGACAGTATCAAAATTGTAATTCTGATTCTGTTATATTATTGCAACCGAACAGATAAGATAGATGAATTCTGATTCTTATCTGTTTGGTTGTTGCAACTGAACAAATATAAGATTTACAAGGATAATTATGTCTATTTATATATTTTTGGGGTACATATAATAATTTTGGGGTGCAAATAGTCGCCCCTAAAAATCCTAAAAATTAAGAAGAAGAAAACTGGTTAAATGAAAAAGAAGGTGGACAGATCGAGGTGTATAGGTCCAACTTTTCGATATCATATTCTTATTTAGGATTAATTCCTTAAAAAATTGCAATTATAATTTCAATTGCAATTGCAATTTAGTTTTTATATTTTTAGATTTAGTAAAAAAAACACCATCCATGAAGCAATGTTATTACCAATTATTAGAAAATTGGACCGAAGGCCGAACCGGTGATCCTAACAGTTCAAGGTCGGACCGGTCGAATCGGGCGGTTCAACCGAAAAAATATAAATTACATATTTTTAAATTTTAATAATATTTTATTATTTTATATTAACATACATGAAAAATAATTGAGTGAAAGAGTAAAGTTAAATGGAAAATAAAATGAATTTTGAATTTTAATTTATATTAATAGCTAATTTAATTTAACTTTACTTTAAAATTGAAAGAAAATTAATTAAGAATATGAGAATTGAAATAAAAATGTAAAGAAAATTGTTAATTATTTTTATTTGTTGACTCTAATTTTAATTCATTTAAAATATATTTTTCAATTATTTGAATTTGGATATTATTAAGCAAATAAATTTATTTATTTTAAAATTAAAAAAATAACGAGTGATAAATTACATGTAGTTAAATGTATATGCTTATAGAAAGGGAGATCTAAATTGATTAATTATAAGAGAGAAAGAAGTATTGGACATGTACATATAAAGACCACCATTTTTCCTTCCTTCTTCACAACTTCAATATCCCACATAGAAAACTTATTAAAGAGATATGGTATTGTATTTCTATATATAGTGATCACTACTCCCTCGCTTTGCATTCATCCAATCTTGGAATGTTGACTCTCAAATTAGTCAACGGCTTAGATCTCATTATGAAATATATATATATATATATATATATATATATATATATATATATATATATATATATATATTTATAAAAAAATGAAAATGGCGGTATTCGGTTTGGCCAGTTCAGCCGGTTATTCCGGTTTGAACCGATTCAAACTGGTTTTTCCCAGTTTAACATAGAAAGCGATTTTTAGGGTGCATTATGACCGATTTCCGGACCGGTTCCCGATTCAACCGATTGAACTGGCCGGTCCGGTCCGATTTTCTAATCATTGGTTATTATAATCAAATCGATATCCTCAACGGTTCAAGATTTAATCGGTCAGATAAGTTAAAACGGCAATTCAACCAAAAAATGAAAATATACATATATCTAGAGTGACTCTCATGTGAGATGAGTCGACTCATTGTTAAAGTATATTTGTTATATAGGTAAAATATGTTAATTTGTAGTTAAAGTATGTTTATAGTAAATCATATTATAACACTTTAAAAATATGTATTTTAAAAACGGGTATAAGACGAGTACAGTACCACAATAAAATTTTTAAATGGGATGTGTATGGATATATATATTTTTAAAAATATATATTTTGCGTTGGCAATATAATATTGAAAATTATATATAAATTTATATTATAATGTTATGAAACTTTTAATAGACATAACAAAAGTTTAACGTGTTGTATAATTTATTTTGTTTAAAATTTTTAATATTAAGAAAATGAAAACTTTTATGAATAAAATTATTTTTATTAATTTATATAGTTGTTAATATTATGGAAAGACTTGTGCAAGATCGTCTCACGTGAGGGCTTACGTTGAAAAAAAAGTGATAACTTCTATCAGTGATTAGAATATCGGACCGGAAAATAAATCGAAAGAGACAACGGTTCGAGGTTCAATCGGTCAGATCGGTTCACCCGGGCGGTTAAACCGGAAAATTGAATTTTACGTATTTTCAATTATATTTTATAAAATTACCAATTATAAAAATATATAATCACCTAAATTATTTTTTAAATTTTAAAATACAATTTAAAATCAAAATATAATTAAATAAAAATATATATAGTTCATAAATATATAGTTCATAATTTATACTTCATACATAGTTTTTAATATACCCACTCAATATTATAATTTATAATTTAATCCAAAATGTAAATATTATGTTCTAAAATAAATAAAAATAAAAGTGAAATATCATAAAAGTTTTAAAAAATTAAAAAAAGTAAAAAATAAATAAATAATATTGAAACGGTCCAACCCAGTCCAACCCGGTTCTAACCGGTTCAACTCCATAAACAATTTTTTAGCCTTTTCGGACCGATTCTGGGATGGTTTCTGGTCCAACCGGTTGAATCGTCCGATTTTCAGATCATTGACTTCTATAATGGGAAGTGATACTTAATTAACGAAAGTGATAATGCTATTTATGAACAATTTATAATATAAATGATAAATGATAAAATTTTATAACAAAATTGATAACATTTTATAGCAAAAGTAATATCACCATCCCTCAAGGACCATTCCATTTCTCCAACTGAATACATCTTTCAGGTACTCCAACAAACATACAATATATTATTCGGGTACTATAACCAAACATAATATGAAATCTTAATTATTAGGATATTTATATCTTATTAATTATGAATATTTTAATTTAATTATTTTTTAGTACATTTAGCAAATTCGAAAATACAAATAGTCGATTCCATAAAAAATTCGATTATCTCGCGTGTTACGCGGCTTCGTACTAGTAAAAACTAAAAAGAAAGAGAAATAGAGTTTTCATCTTATTACTCAATCTCTCCAGAGCCGCGCTGTTCTCCCCAGTTATGGAGTAATAAAAATAGGATGACATTATTGACACCTGTAGGTTTGCTGAGGGCACCTGAAAATTAAAATAAAATATATGCAAAGACTATTATAACCTCACCGTGAAATTCATTCTAAATCAGGAGTACATTATAAGTAAAATTACTTTGGCCACCCAATATAATCTGTAACTTAGGGTTGAAAACTTTGAAGAAACCAGTCCAGTGACACAAAGAAAGAAAGAAAAAAAAGTAAGAAGGAAGAAGATGAAGGGGAAAGGACAAAATCCATTCCAACTGCACCCAATTAGATCTTTTTATTCAACTTATTACAGATGAACTTCCACACTAATTTCTTCTTTGACTTGAATTTATTTATCCTCTTCTTTAGTTTTTAGCAACGACCAAAGTTTTTCAAATGTTTTCAGTATCCATTCTCGAACTCAAGAAGATAAAAAAAACATTACTGCAGAAAAAATATCATAAAAAAGAGTGCCAATATTCATGCTTATTGCTCATCGTCGATATATTTAGCAAATGACTTTTACAAAGTGATGTTACCATTGTAATCAAGATCTAAATACGTAAGAAAGTAAACAGAAAAACTATTTTCTACAAATGTTTTCACTTGGACAAATCGTCGAACACCTCGCAGTCGTTCAGCGAGTCCCGGTAAGCTTTGTATTCCAGACGCAGAAACAACCGTTGCCCAAATCTTTCTCCCTCCTTGAACCAATCTCTTATTTCCTCATATGCTTTTCCATCATCCTTACTCCTAGCCTTTGCCGCCGCAGCCCCACCGCTTTCACCGCCCCTTTTCACAGTCATCCACTTTCTCTCGCAAGTCGCAACTCTCTCAAAAATCATCTCACTGGCCCCCTCATCACCATATCTATGAAGAAAATTGATGATTTTGCCCAGGAAAGACCAAGATATTAGATATGTATCAAGCGCCAAGAAACCTTCTTCTGTCCATAGTTGGATAGGTTGGTCAACGAAAAAGAGGTTTCCAAGGTTATGTGATGGGTGACTGCCTGATCGGGTAGTTTGGTTGTGCGTAGTAAGAAAATTAGAGAAATACAAAAAGATTATTTTACATACTAGCGTCTACTTTCCCAAGTAGAATGAAATATCCAAAATAAGTACGTTTAGATGATATATCTGAAATAGAAGTCTAACAAAATACCAAAGTATGAGATATAATATAAAGTCCTCTAGGGGCATGGGATAACTGCAGGGGACTTCTAAACCTTGATGGTCCATTATATATAACTAAACCCACAATTAGTTCTTTTAAGTTTCCAAAATTTTAATTTTAGTCATTTTCAATCCAATTTCAGTTCTAATAGTTTAATTTTGATTCATTTTATCCAATTTTAGTCCAATTTCCTAAAAAAAAATCATCTCACCGGAGGCTGGTCGGTGGCTCAATTTCGAGTCATTTCCGGCAGCACCTGTTTTGCAAGATCACACGTGGCATACAAATCATCATTTTAATCTTCATCAACCACAGATATGTCAACCCACACAAATTCTTCCCTTCTAAACTTTCCACGCCGCCGTGTTCATCACCATCGCTGCCAACCGCCACCTTCGCAGGGCCGCCACCGAAAGCCTGAACCCAACCACCAGCGAACGCCGTCTGTATCTTACACTCCAGTGTCGCTGCCAATCGTCGACACAGCCGGATCTGCCGCCGCTCACCGCCGCTGCGTCGCGTCACGCTGCAGCTGCTCGAAAATAGTCGCTGCCGTTGTCGGAGAGATACGTTCTGACCGCCGCTGCTGGAGTCTGTCGCCTTCGTATTCTGCGAGATCTGCTTGCCATTCGTCGCTCCCCCGCTGCACCAGATCTGATTCATAAACTAAAATAATTGTAGTGTTACAGCTTCACCAGATCCCACATGCCACCAGCATAATTCAAATTTGAGTTATTGGTAATTTGGATGTGCAGGTGACAAAATCTATAGATGTTACTGCGCATTACTCAGCATGTGTTTGTGAAACCAGTATTGGAGATGTAGTGGGGATTGCTCATGATTTCTTCAAAGAGGTTGGGGTTTATTCTAATTAGATTCAAGTTCATTGTTTATAAGCAAGTGTGAAACTGCCTCTCGTCGTTCCGAGTCGTCGAGATTGTTGCTGCCGCGTTGCCACGACCGCTCAACGGAGTTTTGTCGCTACCATCGCAATCGGAGAACGGAGGGAACAGCTGCAAGAACGAGGCTGCAACCTTTTGCCAACCCTGACTCTCCATTCCGTCGGACTACCATCTCCGATGGAGAGTGATGATGGGAACAGGGCTTCCCGTTCCATGCTTGATGAAGTGGCAGTTCAAAAATATTGATATGCTTTGCCACGTGGGATTTTGCAAAATGGGTATCGCCGGAGATGTCCCAAAATTAAGAAATCAAACAGCTTCGGTTTGGACTACATTTGTGATAATTTCTCAAGAAAATTATTTTGAGTATAATAGGACAGGGTTATAAGTGTCTTTCACATCATATTCTCTCCGTCCGCTTTTAAGGGTATCATTTTTCCATTTTGGACGTCCGCCGCCAAGAGTCTCATTTCTTTTTTTGTACATATGGGACCCAGGCACAAATACTAATACAACAAAATATGAGACTCACATCTCCACTAATACAACTACTCACAGCACATTAAATAATAATACTCATTAATTTCCATGTAAAAAGCAAATGATACCCTTAAAGCGGACGGAGAGAGTATATTTTCTAATTATCGGGTGTTCGCAAAACTTCGGGTGCCGCCCAATAAAAATAATTCTTTAAACTAAAAATGTACTACTAATACTCTCGAATATAAAGGGTGCATAAACTCGCTCAAAAAATTAATTATATAATTGGATAAGTCATAAATGGCCACGGGATAATGAGGCCTGGCCAGATCAAGGCCCAGCACCTCTCATTGAGCTTAATAAAAATAAAAGGCCCAAGCCCAATCCCAAGCCCAAGCCCGTACAAACCCTCATATAAAAGTGAGAAGATTTTTCTGTTTAATTGTCAAGAAAACATTCAACTCTGGAAAGATGGGGACGCGGGAAGTGTACGAAGAGAAGCTCCGAAGAGGGAATCTCCACCACGATCCCACCATTAAACCAGGCCTCGGCTCGGCCCGCTGCCCTCGCTGTCTCTCCCTCTTAAATCCGATAAAAGTATGATATCTTAATCTGACTTGTATATATATATATATATATATATATATATATATATATATATATATATATATATATATATATGTCTGGTTTTGCCAATTCATTTGCTGATAAAGACTTTCTTCGGCTATCTGGACTGATCTCTCCTTTTCATCTGTATCTGTGTGCTGAATTTACGTTGAAGCAGGAATCATCCGAATGGGAAATCACCCAAGTTCTCCACGATGCCACTACAGTGGTATGTACGTGTTGTAGTATTTGTTGCTTTCTCTCTCATTGCGATGTTAACTTCACATATTAACGCCTGAAATTACTAGTGGTTGGTTGGCGGATTGGAGTTACTCATATCTGTTCTGCTTTGTTTGATGATTAATTATGTCAAGAATGATCGTCCATCAAGATAATTTATTATTGTAATTTTGCTGTTATTGATTATAATATCTAATCAGTTTTCCCTCTTTAGTTTTTTTTGCATTATGTGTAAGTTGTAATCCATCAGATCCTAAATCAGGCACCCATTGTTCAAGTTATAAGTCCGTTAAAACAGGAAGCAGATATACTAGTTCTAGTTTTTGTAGTTTGATATTAGGATAGGTTCTGTTCTTCAATTTTTTGTACAAACTCTGTAAGAACTTTGCATTGAAGCTTGATTATTTATTAGACTTGCATTCTATTTTCAGAATTCATATATACTGGTTCTAACTTTTAACTTTTTTTCTTTTAAATAATTGGAAGAAGACAACCTGCTTCTGGTATTTTGCTTGGTTTATAGTTTTAGAGAAGTGCGCTTGAGGTACAAAGGGAAAGAAGGTCAGCACCTCTACAAGCAAGCGGCACACGATGCTTCAGAGGTGTGCGGCTTTCTTTCTTCCACCTGCCTCTGGCGCTCTTCCTGAAAATTAGTGTTTTACCACTGTTGTAAACAAGTTTTAAGTTCATATTTAGCTGTTTATATACATTGATTAGCTAATAATTACTCCCTCTGTCCCGTAAGTACAAAGGAAGTGTAACTCTTTTTGCGGGACGGAGGGAGTATATAATACCTTTTTCTTTTTATAAATTATAAGTAATACTCCCTCCCAAGAATACATGCACGTTTTTGGTGGTACAGAGTTTAAGAAAAGTAACTTTTTGTTGTAATGATGTAAGATAGAGAAGGGGTATTTTGGGTAATTGGATAGAATACTAGATTGTGTGTAAAAAGGTGACATTTTTGTAATATTGCAGTATTTTAAGGTTATTGATATTGCATATTGTTTCCAATTTAAGGGTGTGCAAGTATATTCTTGCGACGGACCAAAATAGAAAGAGTGCAAGTATTCTTGGGATGGTGGGAGTACATTTTTACCTTGTGGGACTGATATTAAATAAAATGATTTATAGAATACTGTCATTATATGACGCAAACATATGTTTAGTTAAATTCTTATTTTCTATGCCTCAGGCACTCCTTGGGTGCCAACTATGCATGCTATGTTCATCTTCAACTTGTTCTAAATTGATCTCCACAGTTGTATCTTGTCCTGATTATAGTGTAGATTAGAAAATTTAGTAGGTTCTGAATTCTGATGACTTCTGCTGATCATTGCATGTCAATAGATTCTGATCATTAATGATCACACATTTTGTGACTCTGTGTGCACTTGCATTGAGGCTTTTTTTATATAAGCAAGCATTTATTGCACTTGTAGCTAAATGAAGATGGCTTATCTAAAGAACATCCTCGCTTACCCTAATAATTTTGGCTTTGCCATTTTTATATTATGATTTATGCTACTTTGAATAGGCTGGCTCTGGAATTGGGGGGTTCCTCAGTGCAGTTCATAGCTTTAACACGGGTAATATAAATTTTCCATTGACATGCTCATCCCAGTGTATTTTGCAGTTCCTGTCTAATAATCACCTTTTATCAATGTGTTTCTAGGAATTCCTCACCTCCAGAATCGTGTAAAGGGGCCCAAGTGGCTTCCCTTTGTTATTGGGGTATGACTATGATATTGCTTTATTTTTTAACATTCGTCCATCTCATAAATGTGTTCCACTATGATAAGAAACAGTTATTTTTCCCCCTGCGGCTTCTCTGCTCATATACTGAATATTCTTTTCCCTGTACATTTGACAGCTTCCTCCCCTTTTAATGTTTTCTGCAGTTAGTGCTGCCTTTGGAGGTATGCATCTCACATGTCTTGGTTGCTTGGTCTCAGTTTTCACTACTATTTTTTCAGCTCCTGCTGTATGTGTTCTTTTCTGATTGACCGCTAAATTATGGACATGATATCTTGTGCGCATTTAGGCTAAAGAAAGCCCCTGCATTCAGGATTTATTCAACTTATAATCTCTTGTTGTTTGTCTTGAATGACATCAGTATTCATGTCTTAAAGGAGGAATTAAGTTGATTTATATTTTTTCTCTCATATGAATGCGTTGGCATTCCTCTTATGTCTGAATATTCGATGACCCCTTAATTACAGGCTATGCACTTCCTAAGTTCACTCAGGTCACTGTGACGTCCTATTATGCTGTTTCAAGTGCATCCCACCATGGAGTTTCATTGCTTACAAGATACATTGAAGACAACCATTTCTCAAGAATTCAAAATAAGCAGCTTTGATGATCTGCTGGAGATGCCTTCCAACGTATTAATTCTAATTCACTTTGTTCAATTTTGTTTTTGGCTCCATGTCTTTACATGTATAATTGGTGACATTGTGTAAAATCCAGTTTTTATGGTTTAGTTTTAACGATTCATTTTTGTGTTTAACCAGGAATGCTTGATATTTGATCTGCCATTTTTAGGAGGTGGTATATCATACTATGTCAGTTTTAGGTGAAAATTACTTATTATAAGTCAGGAGATTTGCTTGATCATACTTGGAAATGCTTTATAGATGTTTTTATGACACGTTATCATCTTATACAGATAAAGTTAACTTAATTGACTGAGGATTATGATTATTATTATGAAGAAATTGCATGTAAAATTATGGAAAGAGAAGCAGAGATATGATGCTGTTTAGAAATCAACTTTGGAATATAATTACTCTCCAATTGATTATGGAGAAATTGTGTGTGTGCCCCCATCACTATTTTCCAACCTTTTGTCTTGAGTTATATATTTGCATTCTGATATGTCTAGCATGGTTTTAATTATGCAATCATGTTGTCTTGCAACTAAATTCCGTGTGCTGTATTGAAAATCCTGCTCTCCTTGTGTAATTGAAAGAATTATGCTGTGGGGTATTTCCTTGAACATTGATGTAGTAGGACCAAACCTTGGTTCCTAAGTAGGTGTAGTAGTCATTATTTTACAACCATTTATGAAATGCTCACTGATTATTATTAGTAATTGTGTATTGGCAGACTCAGTTGCTTCATATTTGCATTCCTCAAATTTTGGCTTCGTCGATATTGAAGTTCCCTATCATTCTGTGCTTGTAACCTGACCTATGCTTATGAAATAGTTCTTCTTAAGAATTAGTATATCCTGTCACCCTTATGATATATATTCTACTTTTATACATTTACTCTTACCTGTTAATTAAAGATGTACGAGTGGCCATATCAATGACTTCTGGTATATGCCTTCCTAGCAAATATCACTGAGCACCTCACTGATTAGTTCGTGTGAATATATGCACAGTATCTGCAGCGTTGCTGCTCCATCCCCTCCAGAAAAAAAAGTTGTCTAATTTCTCCAGAACAGAAGTTGCTTTCTTTAGGTCAAGTAAATGAAGGTACAACCTTGTATTAATTAATTCTCACTCATGATTATATATCCATGTAATTGTTTGTTGAACTTATTTAATCACGTTTAATTGGTTATGTGCATTTCTTGTTGTATCTGATTTACACGTCTACAAGGAGATTTTTCAGTAGATTTTATACAGCACATGCGTATAAAATGTGGTGAGCCTTGTGTATGTGATTCATGATGAATACTGTGTGCATGTATTTTCTTTCCCAGGTTTTAATAATCTGGGTCTGGAATTGGGTAGCCTGAGAATGCTGCTCAAGGACTGTCAAGTGTCAACCTCGTTTACAAGCTTTATATAGTTGTGGTCCCTTGTTTTTATTTATTTATTTATTTTATTTACAGTACTGAGGCTTTGTGGTCCTGTGCTCCCATAATGCAATGTACTACTACACTTCCTTTTTCTTCTGTCCTCACCACAGTCTCCATTAATTCCTGGGCCTTGGCATTGTTAATTACCATTTGACACTCTTTTCCTATTTTTTGTCATCCATCCCACAAGCCTTTAATGTTTATTCTATTTGAATATTTTGTATTTTTGGGTAAAATTATTCGTTTCTCTTTGTATGGGCTGAAAAAGATTGCAGCATCTGTACAGGATTGGTGCTCACCTCTCTGAAATCCAGCACTCTCTTCCTTTAATGAAACACAACACCCATGCATTTTTGTATGAAGATTTACCATTTATATTTAGTACTCTACTTGGATGACCATATACTGATCTGTTAGAGAGAGTATACCAATAGAAAATGGTGTTTATGGTCTCTTGAGAGCATGTCTAGAGCACACTTGGATAATCTAAAAGACTTGGTCCAATTCATTATTCATCTAATGTTAAGCTATTTGAAAATAAAGAATCACAAAACTAGAAATGCTTTAACCCTCACACAATGCTGGATGACTACATAAGTAGAAGAGATTAGTTACAGGGTGGTTTCTTCTTTAAATTAATATTTTGCTTGGATGTACATATATAGGAGTAGTTGGTTGTGAGTGTGTGATATGAAGTGGCGAGCTGCCTGGTATTCTAAATCAACCATGAAATAGCAATGAGAGAGAGAGAGAGAGAGAGAGAGAGAGAGAGAGAGAGAGAGAGAGAGAGAGAGAGAGAGAGAGAGAGAGAGAGAGAGAAATAAATAAATACTATTATACTCAGATCTATCATCATATCTATGTCCCTGACCCTGAAGAAGAATATTAATTAATAAAAATAAAAATAAAAGAAATGAATTAAAGATGTAAATCTAAGCTGACGTGATCATGCACCTCAGGCTTGGATTCATACCCAAATCGAAATTGAGAAGTTGGGATGGATGATAATCGGTGAGACTCATCCTGATGCACATGAGGTGCACGTTCATGAGCGTAGACTGTGGAAGTATGAGTATGACCAGCTCGCCACAGCGCCAATGGGCTCCCGTTGATGGGCTGTGGCTGGTACGATCCATACAGCCCTCTGCTGCTGCTGTTCCATGAATGATAAGCCATGGGCAGTGGTGGTCGGGTGTAGTTGATGAGGCCGTAGATGTCACCATGCACCATTGCAGACTGCAGGTGAGCTCGTTTGGCTTGTTGCCGTTCCCTTTTATGGGCGTTCTGATGGCCCCCCAGTGCTTGCGAAGTGGGGAAGTTTCTGCAGCAGTAGTGGCATTCGAATTTCCTGCTGCTGATGTCGCCGCTACTGCCCTCCTTACTCTGCTGATCCCCATCGTTGGAGTCGGATTGATCATCCGTGCCAAAATCTTTCCCGAAAAGCCTAATGGCTCCGGCAGCCTTGTGCGGGCGGATAAAGGGGAGCTGGGAGAAGGAGTCGACGTTCATGAAGTCGCGAGTCTCTCTGTCAGCAGTGTTGTCCATGGAATTAGCTAGTACAAGAGGTAGAAGAGAAGAATATAGCTCTAGGGATATATGGAGAGGAAATTAATTATTTATGTGAAAGAGGAGATCTAAGAGAGTATATGGGATGGGATGGGATGGGATGGAATGGTGGGGCCTTGGGGGTTTACAAATTGGATGAATGATATATATCTCACTCACTCGTATTCATATTCTTTTTCTTGAGCTAGTGAGATAAGGTCCCCTCTGCAGTTGGGTTGTGACTGAAGTGTATGGGTGAGCATTAGGGATCCTAGGCGTTGCTTAATTCATCTTATATATGTGGAACGTTTTCTACCTCTTTCTTTCACACATGACACTACCTCTTCTTCTTCTTCCTCTTTCATCCTAATTAATCCACTTCCTCATTGCTCATCACTATCTCATTACTGCTCTAATCATCCTCACTTAAAAGGAAAGGAGGGAGTTAGCTAGCTAGTCAGGACCATCTACAAAGTACTTGTTGCTACTTAATAGCTACATGGCTGTTTTGCAGCAGATGTTGGAACCTTTCCCAAAAGTGGTCCTGAAATGTGTGCAACATTTCTTCAAATGAAAGGGATCTTTAATCATCATTACCCCTCCTCTCATCTCCTTCACCAAGTACACCTCTCTCTCTCTCTTTCAATTTTTGATTTATCATCAATATCTTTCATTTAACTTACCTTGGTCTACTTAAAAACTTCGATACTGGATGCATGAAAAATTATAATATATATGGACCATAGCTTTCTATGGTAAAGGGTTTTCGCAACTGTAACCGCTAGTGCAGTGATATTTTTGGCGTTTCTCATTTGTTAATTGAAACTCAATACCAAGCTCAAGTTCCTCATGAAAAAAATTATCGAGTTCAAGCTCGAATAGAGATTGTTTGTTAAGGCTCACATATTCGTGAATACTCTTTCACAAACATATACTCCCTTCGTCCCGTTTCAATGTTTACGTTTGTTTTTTGCATGTTGATTAAGGAGTATAATATTTTAATAGATAGTGGATGGAAAAATATAATATTTAATGCAAAATGGGTAGGTGTATTAGTGTTGGATGATATATTAATTGTTTTAGGTGAGTCCCATATTCCAAAAAGGAAAACATAAACATTGAAATGAGACGCACAAAATAGAAACATAAACATTGAAACGGGACGGAGGGAGTAAATATTTTCGTTCGTGAACAATAAAATATTTTTATGTCTTAAATACATAATATTATTCATAAATATTAAACAATCAAACAAGTCAACAATAAATATTAATTAAATTTAAAATAATATATATATAAATATTTATAAATATTTAAGGGGAACTCTCTTATGAGACGGATATATGAGAGACGAGTTTGTGAAACGTGTTGATCCATTGTTAAAGTAGGCTTATTATATGGGTAGAATATACTTATTAGTTTTTAAAGTATGTAAGTAGTGAATCATATATTATATTAAAAACATAGAATCATATTTTAATATTTTAATGCATCATTCATATATAACAATCATACTTTAATAAATATCATGCATATTTTAATATTTAATAATCATACTTTAACACGTACCACAAATCACATGAGACTTTGTCAATATTTAAATAATCACTAATTTGTTCGTTTTGGACAGTTTTCACTGTAATAGTTATTTAAATTGATCATAAATTTCTAAAATTACTATAGAGAAACACATTTGAATGCTAAGTGACGAAAATATTATAACGTGTCATATGACCGATAAGATTATTCGATAAATTTTTACAATTATCTTTGTAAAGGCCCGTTGAAATTTATTTTTATTACTTAAAAGGTACAATTAATTAATGCTCCAAAAATATTTTACAAAATTACAAATTATAATATCCTTCACATTAAAAAATAATAATAATAAAAGTAAATTAGTAAAAAAGAAAAAAAATTTCCTAATAACAATACTTATAATTAATTCATGTGTATAAAGCAAATAATATTCTTTGGAAAATGGGATCAAACATTCTAATTCTATATTTCATCTAGTAAACGTGTATCATATGTTACAACTATTCTCTAAATTAATACTAAATATTCAAAAGTTTAATCGTCGTTTTTTTTAGAGTACTGGGTATAGTATAATAATAATAATAATAATAATAATAATAATAATAATAATAATAATAATAATAATAATAATAATAATAATAATAAAAGAAACAGCATTGTAAAATAGAAAATTTGAATGTATTTATCCTCATCTTTAAAAATGTATAGTAATTGTTTTTCTATCTATCTAAATCTAATAACTGAGAAAGATTTAAGTAAACTAAAATTTACAAGGCAAAGTACAAAGAGATTAAAAGATTGGTCCAGAATGTGATGTTCATAAGGAACCGTTTTCACTACATTTACAGCTTTTCAACTTTCTCTGCTTTCAAGGCCTAGCTACTAAAGTTTATGCTTAACTTCTCTTCTTCAACCCACCCACCCACCCCCACCCAAAATATATATAATCTTTTTTTTTTTAAGACTTCATATGATCATAGCGGAATTAAGCTGTATGGTAAAATGACCCATTTAATTTATTCTCCATAGTGCACAATTCATACTAATAATTCGGCATTTTTCTTTGCAAATTCCAGGATAAGTCGCTATCATATATCATCATTAGTCTTATGTTCTTCGCAATTCATACTAATAATTCGGCCTTTTTTTGGGATTCAATGGGATCATATTACAATATATACTATCGCATATGCAGAACTTGGTTCATGACTTATTTTAAAGATAGACTAACTATTTTTTTTAAAGAATATACTCGGCCAGTAATTATCTTTTCCGTCATATTAAAAAAAAAAAAAGTAGTTGCAATCATGCTCCACTTAGTAACTAGATCTGGTAGTTTTTGATTAATTTATGTATATAGTTAATCGAAAACGTAGAGATATCCTTCCCCCTCCTCACACGCACACGCACTTGCCACACTCTTCATCCATGCAAAACCCTTCTTTGGACTATATATATATAATATATTTGTATACGTATATGAATTAGTTTGTATCCCTAAATTATTAACTACAGCATAAATTTATATTAAATTCATTAATATATTTTTATAAATTTATTCTCTAGATTCATGATAATAATGTCAAAATGTTTTTTACAAATGAAAATTCGATTGTGACGTACGTTTTTTTAAAATGGTAAAATTACATCTCAATAATACTCATTTTTTACACACATCCCGTTTATATGTATTTTTTTATTAAATTATCTAAAATATTCAATTACTAGTTTCTACACACATCACAACTTTATACATCTTATACATATTTTTTTTTAAATTTTCGCACACAAAAGAATTATGTGTGTTAATTACTGATATAGAGGGAGTAATATTTTTAAATATATTTTTCTAGCTATATGTATATATTCATATACTCCTCTTCTTTTCACTTGTAGATTAATACATTATATTAAATCTGTGTTACTCAATGTTCTGCACATTCTCCATTTTATCGTTAAATAAACACATTCCGAAACGTATTTATATCTTACAAAACAATTTTCGTGACATCATCTTAAATTGTTGTAAATTGGCTGCATTAGTTATTATTTGTACGTTGATGCATGAGTGCAAATATATGTTGAGCATGCAATGCATTTTTTTCAGGTACGTGTATATCTTAGTTATCAACTACTCTTAATTCATGATCAAGAACATTGATGGGAAGTAATTTTATATGGTATGTAGTTGTATTAGTGTTGGGTGGAGCCATGATAATATATTAATTTTTTTGTGTGGGATCCATATATATAAAAATTGAAATTGGTCAAAAGGTATATATTAGTGTTTATATATGCTTAGTACATGAGATTTATTGTTGTTTAAATTCAAAATATGTAAAAATATTAATATTCAAGATATTTTGTATGTGATTATTATAAATTAGCATTATATGCTGGGTAATTTAATTTATTTATCCTAAATTTTTAATCAATATGATTATTAGGTAAACAAAAATATAGCCTTTATATATATATATATATATATATATATATATATATATATATATATATATATATATATATATATATATATTAATTGCAAAAAATTTTATTAAATAAAAATTCACATGGGATATTGAGAAATACCTCCAAAATATCACAACATATGTAAGAGTAGAGAACAATGAAGTGTGGTGCTACAATAATTAAGAAAACCATCTGGAACAATAGCAATACAAATCCTAATCTATAAAAACCATAACTCACCCATTTGTATGCTCTGCACTGCATTCATTTTATTCTCGTACCAACAATATATCCTCAAATTTTTTTTCTTCCTAAAGTTTTCCATCAAGTTGTATATCTCAACGAATACAAATAGACATCTCTGATAGAATACAACATTGTATTTAATTTCAAGTTGTAATTTCAAGTTGTATATCTCAAAGAATACAAATAGACATTCTCTGATAGAATACAATATTGCATTTAATTTCAAGTTGTATATCTCAAAGAATACAAATAGACATTCTCTGATAGAATACAACATTGCATTTAATTTGACTTTTGACTCTTATCACGTGTCACTGTGTTATAGAAATTTGATAACTAGCTTAAAAAACGAAACATATTAAAAGCTGCATCTTTATTTACAAAATTTCAAAAGTCAGAATTAATCCAAAAATAAAGTAAAATTAAGTTAAACTCCACGTAAACGATACTAGTATATATAAGGTATAAGAATAAAATAATATCAACATTAAATTTGAAGGCAAATGTTCCGTGCACCTAGGTGTATGGATTCAACTTCGTACACTCATATTCAAAATTTATACATTAATGAATAAAAATTTATGCACTTTGTTAGCGAATATTTTGTTAAGAAATATATATAATAAAAATTACAAGAATGAACTGAAATTTGAATTAATTGAGGATAAAAATCAATTGTAAAACCTAAAACCTTAATAAAGGAGGAAAAATAGGAATCATATATTATTTTGTGGGTTGAGTAATTAAGGAGAAAGATTGAACGAGACTAGCTACACAATCTCATTCCTATGAGGTATTATTATTTGAAGTGTTTGATATTGAGGGAATTGAATGAGATTGTTGGGAGTTTATCTTAAATTCTACGGAGTATATGGGCTAAATAATTGTGGATGAAGATAGTAATAAATGAAGTGTTTGATATTAAGATATTTAATGAAGAAAGAAGATTATATTGTGTAGGTAGGTATTGAGTATTGTGGTATTTTGTAACTTGTACGTATTAGGAGCCAGAAAGTGTGGCAATACCAATTACCAATAATATATATATATATATATATATGGGGCGGGGTAGAAAGATACAAGATTAATATATGGAGTATATATGAGTGTTGTAAATAAATACTCCCTTTCAATAGTGAGTCCATATAACAACAACCAATTGAACTCTCTTTAAAAGCTTGATGTGCAGTCATCCATCAGTATTATTGTCTGCTCATTCCTGGACCACCATTATACAATTCCAAATTAATTAGTACATTATCAATTTTACATTCATGCCCTCACTACTTTTTTTTTTCTCTCTCTCAATATTATATATCTATACATACTATATAATTTTGAATATATATATATATATATATATATATAATAGTTTCTGAATATATATAATTATAAATATAAATTAAAGAATGATATGCATGGTAAATGCGCGCGCAGACGCAGAGGGTATATATGGTGTACCCCACTATTAGGGGCCCCCACCGCCCCTGCCCTGGGGATTGGTGGAGGAGGTAAATCGCAGGATGTGCCTCAAGTGGCTTATAGAGAGGGCTCACTGTTAAACTTGTGCTTACAAGGGGCCAAATCCATACCAAAGGCAGGATTCGAACCCCCACCCTGCAGCAACCAAGCTCAGCTGGAAGGTCTTTCCACCCTCCCCTCTACCACTTGAGCTATGCCCTGGGGGCTCATCCTTACGCAGAGGGTATATAGAAAGAATGAGTGGAGTAGTGAGTATATAAAAGTAGTAATAATAATAATAATAATAATAATAATAATAATTTAAAAAATGAATGAATGATGATGGTGGCAATTACAGTTCAGTTTGTGGAACCCTACTAGTTCATTGAATTTTAGCTAAAATGTTGGTGAGATATCATTTTCCTTGGATCTTTAATGGATCTTGATGTTGAAACTCCTCAAATACTGTCTCTTTTTAATTCAACACCATATATGAGACAATTTCTATATATATCATTCCTGCATTCTCTCACTAACCCTATTAATTCTTCTCTCCACACAACCATCACACGCCTAGCTGAATTTTGTGGAATATATTATATCATGTGAATGGGAGAATATGTATTAATATCTTTTTAGAAAGAAATATATATATATATATATATATATATATATATATATATATATATATATATATATATATATATTAATTCATGTGCATATATAATTCAAGTAAACAATGTATAGTACTAGTATATATTGAGCCACATGAATAGTTCAAGTGGTAGAGTTGGAAAGAGTAGAATCATGACCTTCTAACTAAGCTGACAATTGCATGAATTTGGATTTACAATCCCTTCCATTTGTATTTAGGTAAATTGAAAAAAAAATACTCTCATAGAAGTTAATATACTTTCCTTTTTAGTTTGTCACATTAAAGTTGACACATTTTATTTTTAATACATGAGACTCACATAAAAACAATTAATCTATTCTCATGGGCCTTACATATCACATCTAATACAACTACTCACTACACATTAAATATTATTTCTTTCACTTCACTTTACTTTAAATTATTATATTGCTTAATCTCCGTGCCAAAAAAAATTATACAAACTGGAGTAAGTATTATTGTGGTAGTTGCAAGGGAATAAATGATGATGTCTCCCCATTTACTGCATAACTAATATGAAATGGACCATGGTCCACGTACTTGATTTCAGATGCTGACTCTACTTACGTACACAACCACTTGAAATTTTCATTTTACTTAATTATCATCTTCCCCAACTTACAAGATTATTCATGTACATACAACCTTAACACCCTCATATTCAACGGCCTGGCCTGGCCTGCTGCCATCAAAGTATTTAATTTAATTGCAAATTATATATCAATCCACCGATCATCATCAATTACAATTATACGTACTAGGAGTAGCTAAGGGACAAATAAATATATATCCGCTAGCTAGCTGTGTACATGTGTTAATAATTAACTTAATACATCCATTAATTTAGAAGAATAGAACCACATCTTAATTTAACATCCACCATTCATTTCTAACTTAACATTTGCAGCATGTGTTTTTTTTTAAGAAAATAGAAAATTAGATTGAAGTGGGGCTTGCTAATGTTAGCTACTTCACCCAAACGCTACTTCTGCATAAGTGGTCCAAAAACTATGTCATGTCCTTCCTAGTTTTTGTACTATTCTTACTCCTCTAAGCTTCTCCTTCCACCACACTATTCATTTTTATTTGAATAAAGGAACCACTGCAATTTTCTCTAAAATAAATATAATATGGGAACCTGCTTCCTTCCCTTCATATGGCGACACATTGTCATCATGGTAATTTTGCAATTTTATTTTTAACAACTTGGGCCATTGATAAAATGGGTTATTGGGTATTTCTATATTTGGTGCTTCCTATAAGTATTCACTGTTTAATGCACGACAACATTAGCAGTACTATTTAACTAATTGTAGTAACCTAGGATGAGATGATAGTTTCCACTTCTAACAAACATTTCTATCTTTTCTTTCCCTTTTTATGGTCAATTCTACCACAGTTTTTATCCTTAATCCTCCACAAAAAGAAATAATTTTGATGTGGATGTATGTACGTATGATTCTTTTAAACTAATTTGTGATTAAATTTAATTATTTAGTGGGTATATATCATGTGGAGTAAAAGAATATATATATATTCATCTTTTAACTATATTGAATTAACTAGTAATATAGTTTACATATGTATACAACTTTCTTTTTTTGTGCAGTCGTATCTATTTTCCATTATATCCTGCACATTTATAAGAATGTGCTTTATCAACAAAGGTAATGTATAGATTTATAAAGGTTGGTATACAAATGAAAATTGATTCGTTAATCAAACCCACCCACTCTAAATATTATTGTATTGATTTTATTGAGCTTAGAAAAAAAAATCCGCCCGAGTATAATTAATAATAGGATTAGCAAATACTATATATGTACCAAACTCTTAGTCAGAGTTAATTAATGTACATCAAGAAAGTTTATGTATCATTGCTAACTGAAAAATAGTACTAGATCTCATGATATCTAAGGTAACTTTTACCCTCCATTAATAGAAAACAAAATTTTTATAATATTTGCTTAAATTCCGAAAATAGTATATTTAATTTTAAAATAAAATTCGAATACTTACCGGAAAAGAAAAAGAAATGAATACTGAGGTTTAAAATAATTTGGAGAGATTATTAAACAGAAAAAGAAAGTGAGAATATTGAGTATATTCATTAATAATACAACAAAACTTTGGGGAAAGAGAGAATAAGCCCATAATTAAATAGGCCCAAAACATGACAAAACATTCCAAAGTTGGGCCGAAACAAAAAATACAAACGCCACCCTTTGTCCATCTTCTTCCCCAATCCCTGTCTGTGTTGAATGATTTGTGTGTTCCGATCCAATTCGAAAGATGAATTCGAAAATAAAGGGTTTAGCAAGGTTTCCGCTGCATAATCTTCATCATTACCGTACAATTACGAAAGTCCGACTGAAATGGGTGAAAAATCGGTCATTGGATCACATTATTGAGGTGCAGACCGACATTAAAGCTGCTTGCTTAATTAAGGACGCCATAATCCGGTCTCCCACAGGATGCCTAACCTCGAAGTCTCTTGCAGATTCTCAAAAGCTGATAGGGCTGACGGTGCCGACCCTACGGTTTGCGCGGAGGTACCCTATGCTGTTCGAGGAGTACCCCCATCCAAAATACCCGAGTTTGGCGTGTTTTAAGCTAAGTGAGTTGGGGAATATGATTCAGGAGAAGGAAATGCAGGTGGTGGAGGAGTGCGAGGGAGATGCGATGGAGAGGGTTTGTAGGGTTGTGATGATGTGCGAGAATAGGATGGTGCCGGTGGAGGCGTTGCAGCCGTTGAGATGGGATTTAGGAGTGGGGGATGATTTCGCGCGAGAGCTGAGCAGAAAATATCCGGAGCATCTGGGCGTGGTGGAGGGGACCGGTGGGAGGAAGTGGTTGAAGGTGGTAGGGTGGCGAGAGGAATGGAGCGTGTCAGGGGTGCAGAGGTTGAACGGTGGGTCGGAATTCCCGATGAGTTTCCCGAGGGGGTACGGAGCGCAGAAGAGGGTGAAAGAGTGGATGGATGAGTTCCAGAAGCTGCCGTACATCTCCCCCTACGAGGATTGCAGAGGGATTGATCCCAAGTCGGAGGTGATGGAGAAGAGGGTTGTCGGGGTGCTGCACGAATTTCTGGGGCTCACCATTCACGCCAAGACCAAGAGGAATTACTTGAGAGGGTTGAGGGAGCATCTCAATCTCCCCCACAATTTCACCCGAATCTTCACCAGGTATCCCGGCATCTTTTACCTCTCCTTGAAATGCAAGACCACTACTGTGGCTTTGCGACAGGCTTATCAACGGGGCAGATTAATTCATCCGCATCCTCTGGCCACTCACAGGGATAAACTTTTCTATCTTATGAGAACTGCTTTCATTTCCACAAACACCCCCACCACCACAAACCCTTTTCATGCTTTTGATCATCAAGATGATGCTTTTGATGATGATGATGTAATGTAATGTAATGTTGCTAGTGTGATTAATTAGGAAGTGACCCAAATCTAAAGATTGAATTTGGTTTTCTAGTTATTGTCACCACTACCAAGTAAGACCACCACCAAAACTTTCATCTACTCTACTTCCATTTTTGATTAGTTTGTTTGGTATAAATTCTACAATGCTAATTACAATTGAATGGTTAATGGGTTTGATTGATGAATGCTTGTTAATTCTTATTACCTTTTTTACTACATCCGACTAAGTTCTTGCATCAAATCAGCAAATGCCCTGTGTTGCGGTGAACATAGTCATCAATATCATTTGGGATGGGAGGTCAAAATTGATTACATCCAGACCACCACATCAGTTGCTACTAGCATTTCCACCCTTAAACCATCTCAATGCCTCATCTGCTCTCTTTCTTGAAATAGGTCCACGTTAATAGATCGTTAGTATTTAGGTCCATTTGATTAGAATGATATAGTTTGAGAATTCATGTGAACCTATTATATTTACTGAGTGCGCAGGCACATTGAGGCTTTCTAATGCCTGAGGCTTGGCGGGCAGTGCTAAGCAGTGATGGACAGTGGAGAGGGAGGGAAGTTTTCATCTCAAACCCTAAATTTCTATGGTATACGTGGTTCAAATAAAAGTAAAGTTGGTCTTCATTTGAACTAAAGTTGCTATCCACTAATAAAATACCACAAACACACCGAATTTAAATCCAAATTGCACAATACCATAAGGCACTCCTCAAGCTCTACAAAAAGGCACCTCTCTTAAGAACTGCACCTGCCTTTGCTCCACTTTTAGCTTTGGGGCAGGATTCAATATGGATTTCCTATTAGTTACCAGATCATGGAGTTTTAAAAGTCTTCAATTTTTGGATTTATTTAGAAAATGGTTGTTTGTATTTGAGTAAGGGATTCCTCATCTCTATAGTCTTTCAAGTTTCTTGTTTAATAATTAAAAAAAATGTATAGGAGTGTCCTGATTGAAGTCTTTAAAATCAAGAATCTTGGGGCATGGTTTTTGATGCTTTCTCT
This sequence comes from Pogostemon cablin, assembly GCA_023678885.1. Classification (NCBI taxonomy): domain Eukaryota; kingdom Viridiplantae; phylum Streptophyta; class Magnoliopsida; order Lamiales; family Lamiaceae; genus Pogostemon; species Pogostemon cablin. The sequence goes on from CM042956.1 coordinate 67,909, forward strand.
AAGAAAAATACTATATAAGGTATACTGAATTTTAATTTGGAGTAAGAAATATATAAATACAGGTAAATATTCTTCCAAGAATCATGTTATAATATTACAATAGTTAAATTCTTGGAAGGAGATGTTATATAGTAAATGTCTTCTTAGTGTAAATTGAACTTACGAAAAAGTTAACATGTGGAAAAGCTGTATAAGTTAACATACTAATATCAACATGTGTTAGTAAACACTAAACAGAAGTGTTGTAACGTTATATGCACATTACTTTTTAAATTACTTATCAAAACCAAGTTTGTGAGGTGGTACACTAGGATCATGGTGAACAAACATAGAAGCATTATTGATATTTATAGACTTTGCCTATGAAATTGAGGATGAGGTGCCTAAAGGTAGCATCTTTAATGAAGAAGAGAATGAGAAGTTTCTTGTGGGAAGGTTCTGATTGGGAAATTCACTCTCAGTTGCTTTATTGGGATACGGTGGCTCATCTTGAAAGAAATGAGTGGTTTGTATATTTGCAGCATGTGATTAAAGTATAAGGATCTATTGGGAAAGTGATGGTGGCGCTTTCAAGCTGAAAGCCCTTTTCCGGATGCAGATTTAAAATAAGCGGCAGATACAGTTTGAGTGGATGATGCTGACTAACTGTTAGAACTACTGTTTGAAGTCCATGGAAGTTTACTGTCAATGTTTTACCCAGTTTTTCTTCAATAGGTAAATGTGGTTTTTGAACTTGAGACTGGTAATAGGGCCACGTTTTGGGAAAACTATTGGGTGGCAGTTCTTATATCCTTCCCTATGTAGTATTTCCAGTCTTCAAAATAAATCAGCTCTTTTATTTCGTTGTATTCCTGTTCATGCTAGATTCCTCTTTGCTCTTTTGGAATTTAACTTTTTACATAATATTCTAACAATGTCTTATTACTTATTGTTGATTAGTCTTTGGTCATCGATAAAATTAAAAATAGTTGCTGAGGTGCTCCTTAAATGAGGCTCAATACTTCTCGCTTTTTGCTACAAATAGACAATGTTTCAGAGGCGACTGCCTCTTTGCGACTTTCACCGTACCAAGAGGTGCCTTTAGTGCATGTTTGAATATGCTTGATTTCTTATGTATGCATGTCTAATGCATTATTGTGTTATGAGTCATCATGTATTATTATGTGATGTTTTGTGATTTTGATCTTTATTTTGTTAGGTAAATATGTGACAAGTAAGATATATGCATGCATATATGTTCTTGGGCAGGTCGTACAAGAGGTGCGCCTCAGGATCCAACAAGGCCCTTTGCCCTTGTGCCTTTGTGCACCTCTCGCCTTTAACAATTATGAAATTAACATTTACAAAGAACTACAAATGCTTAGCAGCCACACTTATAGAAACAATTAGTGAATCAGTCAAGATTAGTCGAAGCTTAATTTGTATAGACGTCATCCTTTAACAAAATGAAGTAGTATGCTGAGGCAATCAAGGAATAAACTGCATTTTGAATTCGTAGAGGTAAGCCATTGTTAAGCACATGCTAGGAAGCCTTAACTTAACCCAAAACTAGGGTCAAAGATAAAGGGTTGACCCCCACTTATATGGCAAACCACAATTGACGTGGAAATGATTTGGGATATTTTTATAATCTATTCTCCTTCAAACTTGACTTCCACAAATGGTAATTCCAGCTGACAACCCAAATGTCAAGGCCCACCACCAGGTGACATTAACCACCCCTGACCGCCTGACTCCTCTCAAGTCCTGCATCCAGGGTGGAAATGGCTGGCCCATCTCTGGGTAGCCCCTGTCCGAATCCGCCAGGTCAATCCAATTTGCATATAAGATAGGGAGTCCTAACTTAAACCAATACTAGGTCAAATGTAAGGGGTTGACCTCCACTCACTTGCCTTTCCACTCTTTGACGTGGAATCGATATGGGATATCATTACACATATCCTGTAAGAATGATAAGATTTTAACGTTTTAGGCAGTTGCCATCAAGCCTTTCATAATACTACCATAGCACATAATTCAAGATTGTTCTTTACATATGCACTATTTACTGTTTACAATAACAAGAAAGTAAAAGAAAATAAAGTGAAGTTCATCGCTTAATTAAAGAATAAGGTGGGAATTGGGTGATTATTGGTTTTGTTGCCAAAGAAAATCTTAGAAGTGTGTCATAATCTTTTGAAACATTTGCTCTGAGCTTCTGTGATGCATTTTTTTTTTAACATAACATGTTTTACGAGTGGTGCAGACAGTCATATTATGAATTATTGTAGTTCTCTTGAGCCAAATGTATTTTATGTCTCGATAAAGGTCAGATAGATGGAACATTAGGATGGATAAGTTATGTATCAATAGACAATAGATAATGAAGATAATGAGGTTTGGATTAATCAGTTTACTATTTCCTGGAATGAGAAAGGCCTTGCAGTTACACACCATTTATATCCTGTGCATTTTGATTTTTTTGAACTATTAAGGAATTGATATAGAAATTACTTGTGTTAAGTGTTTTTTTTTTGCTTTGTTTTCGTTGGTTTTGTCTTGTTTCTCTCAAATTTTGTAATAAATGTTAAAGGGGTAAGGTTTTCCATTGGTTTATGCTGAATTCTGTTATTAAAGGGTAAATTTTTCTTTGGGTTATGCTGAATTCTGTTATTGAGTGTTTTTTGTCAAACCTATAGTGATTTATTCAGTTTTGTTGTGTAGTGAGGATTCTGAGGAAAGGTGGAATAGTGTAAGGTATTTACGCTAGGGAGCCCTATCATGACCCAAAACCATGTTTGAAGATAAATGGCTGACTCCCATTTATATGCTCTTCCACACTTTAGTTTGGAACTGATGTGGGATATTGTAATAATCCAAACCCTTTGAACCAGATGTTCGCGGATGGCACACTCTGGGTGGTAACTCACATGCTAAGGCCCACAACTCCTAGTGGCAACACCATTGAGCCCACATCAGTTGTGGCAACCCCTAGGCCCTCCACCTGTAGCCCCTTTCTGCGGCACATCTAGTTCTGGTAGGTTGGTCCAAATTGTTTGGTATATAAGTTATGGGGCACTAACTTAAGAAACCATATTGAAGGTAAAGTGTTGACACCCAGTTGTATGCTCTTCCACATTCCGTGTGGAACTGATGTGGAATATCATAACCAACGGGGGTAAGTTGGGGTTAGTTGGTTTAAAATCATAGTGAATTCTAGTCTTTCTTTTGCATCAGATTTCATTAGAGCTTTGAGTAGCGTTCTTGATCTCATTAAACTTGTGGTAATTTTATTTTTTGGTTCTCATGAATTAGAAGAGCTTAGTTGGGCTACTGGAAGTTTTGTATCCCTTGATTTTTTGTGGATGATATGAGGTGACTTACTTAAATTTTAACATTATATAATTTTTAAATATATAATACTATCCTGCACTACACATATGATCACACCTTATCTGAGATTAGCATCCAAATTTTCTTTTTCCTCATATTTGACTTCTTCCCTATAAATTTTGCCTTATTTGAATGAGGTGTGATTAGCTCAAATTTTAAAATCATATATAAATAGCATCCAAAATTTTCTTTTTCCTTTGTAGCGATTTGACTACTTCCTTTAAACTTTGCGTTTCTTTCACTGCATGTCTTCATTCTTTTTTGCCTTATTTAAATGCTATTTAAATTTGATATTAATTGATTTGAAACCTAAACATTTTTTGTTTCGTCAGTCATTTTTTAAATTGTCAATTTTCAGGAAGTAATTAGAATAAAAAAGGAGCACCCAGATGACGGCAATTGCATAGTAAATGACAGAGTTAAAGGTCGTCTTAAAGTTACTCGTGCATTTGGGGCTGGATTCCTCAAAAAGGTTTGTCCTCTGACTGCTGACTCAATGTGTACCTTATTCGGCCTGAATGTTAAGCATCTTCACCAATTTGTGTGTGTGTTTTTATTTATTTATTTATTTATTCTTTTGAGCAGCTATTGATTATTATACAGTAATACTTGACGTAAGTAAAGAGGTTTGGCAACCTCTAAAATATATCCTTCTGCTACCAAATGGTCATTGAATTTAGTTTTGGATGACTTCATCTTATAATGTAGTTTTAGAGTGTGTTTTCATCAGTTTTATATTGAAACTAATTTTTTTCTGAAAAATGATTTCTCATCATTTTCCTCCTTTTTTATGGCACTAGTAGAGTTGATGGAAAAAACACATTAATTTTAGAAAAAGTGGTTTTCTGCTTGAGAAATTATTATTTTCTGGAGTCATGCATTATTGAAAATAAACCTCAGTACATTTAGACATTCCATGTATTTTTATGTCTGTTTACATTTGGTTCCACTTAGTTATTTCAAAGTATGCTGCTTTCTGATTGCTACCTCTTCCTTTGTAGTTTTCGATTGTTAGAAATATTTATGTATATATATGGTGTAGATTTTATGTTTTTTAATAGCTTACCATGCATAGTAACCTTGTGTGTAAATATTTACTTATTCTTTTGAAGCAACACTTGTGTGAGAGTGAGATTTTCTCATGGTGAGACTATTTTACTTTTTTTTATTAAAGATAGTATCACTTTTCATATATATTACAAATTATTCGTGAAATGGTTAATTTGGCGGTTATCTCTTTTCATCAATCAATCAGTTCTTTTTCAAACAGAAGTTTTTACTTTTTCAGTGTCATATCTCGTACACATAATTACAATTGCAACAATGTAACCTCCGATAGATTATGTAAAACCTCGTGGTCTTAACATTTTTTGTGTGAAAAGTTTTGCCTCGTAGATCTACTAGGTTTCAAGCTACAAGGTAAAAACTTTTTCTCAATAAACTAGACCCCGTGGTCTTGATCTTTCATAGTTTCTGGATACAGTACCTCATTGCCTTAGTCATTTGCTCGTACATCATTTTAGACACCAAACCTCATGGTTTGTCTTATATCATTACAGAAGTTAGACCTTGTAGTCTTTATTTCAGCAATGTGGGCTCGTACCCTTGCTTAAGAGACAAAACCTCGTGGTTTTTATCTTATATCACTCAAGACGTCAGACCTCATAGTCTTAGTCTATTTCATTAATCTGGGCTCACACCATTGCTTAAGACACCAAACTTCGTGGTTTTAGTCTTATATCGTTTCAGACGTTAGACCTCGTAGTCTTAGTCTATTTCAACAATATGGGTTCATACCCTTGCTTAAAAGACAAAACCTCGTGGTTTTTATCTTATATCACTCTAGACGTCAGACCTCATAGTCTTAGTCTATTTCAGTAATCTGGGCTCATACCCTTTCTCAAAAGGCTAAAGCTTATGGCTTTGGTCTCTCATAATATTCAGACACCAAACCTCGTGGTTCACATTTCTTTTAAGATATAGGCTCATACCTTCACGATGCCAAAGCTAATGGCTTTAGCCTCTCATAATTTCCAGACCTCGTGGTTTTCTTGCCATTCGAAGCATATTACACTAATAATACTTCATTGATAAATATTTAATTACAAGTAGATAAGAAATAACATCACATAGTCTTCCACCAATTGTAGTTCACATATCTACGTACCTAATCTCTTCTGGTCTTTCTTGTTTCTTCCAAGGATATATATTTTCCTGCTCTAAATAATAGCTCGTCAAATGTCAAAGCAAGTTTCTTAACTAATGAAGAGAAGTCTCCATCTCTCAATCCATTAGTCATCGCATTCACCGTCACCTCTGCAGAAAGAGATGGAATCTCCAAGGCTACTTGATTGAATCTCTCAATATATGACCTTGTACTCTCATTTTCTTTTTGTTTTAAGTTAAACAATGTAAAAACTATTTTTGGTTTCTTCTTTGCACTTGCGAATTGGCAGAGGAACAAATTACTAAAATCAGTGAAAGAATGGATAATATTGGCTCTCAATTGACTAAACCATCGTTGGGCAACTTTAGTTAAAATCGAGAGAAAAACTCTACATTTTGCTCCTTCACTATAACGATGCAAGATAGCCTGAGTTCTCAAAACTCACAAGATGATCCATCATACTCATAAGTAAGTGGTTTGAAATTGTCAGGAAGCTCATCTTCTAAAATAGCTTTAGAAAATGGACAACCAGAAGCGGGCCAATCATGAGCCAATGAGCGATTCGGAATTGCATAGCTTTCATCTCTTTTTTTAAGAACAAAAGTTGAAAACTCATACCTTTTTTGTTGCGATATGTCGTATCATATGTGTCTTTAGTTCTACTCTCTTCCGCACCTTGCGCTTGAGAGAATTGACCTCTTTTTCGAAAAGACTATCCTTCCCTGACCTCCTCTATGCCTTCCAAGACTGGAGAGGGGTTTCTCTTACGGTTCTGTTCAACTCTGCGATCCTTTCACTGGGTGGGAGCTTTCTCCCTGGCTCTGCCATTGTCAGTTCCAATCCTGCCTATCTCAAGCGGAGGAGGATGATCGAAGGTCGCTCCCTGGTTGGCTAACGCCGACTTCACAGCCTGCATCACGATAACATTAAGTTCCTCTTTTGTAAGAGAGGCGTCCAGTATTTGTTGACGGTTGTGCCGATACATTCTCAGGAATCACACATGGTGTAGTCATCTTTCCCGGAAGGTCTGTATCCTCCACATTGGCACCATTCAGCACGTTGGCTGTTGTGTTCTCCTCCTCCATCCAATTCTGCAATTATTGAAACTCCCTTTTCCTTCCTCTTTTACTCTCGTCTCAACTCAATAAGTTCCCACGGATGGCGCCACTTGTTGAAGGCAGATAATGAAATATAAGAATATAATGGAATAAGCCTTCAAACTGAATAATATTTTAAGCTCCACGTGCTCTTCAGAACTACTTCCGCCCCTGAATGCCTTGTGTGCCTGCAAAATCCTGTGTAGATCCTCTGACGCTGACGCTCAAGACAGTAAACCATCAATGAGATTTTCAGTACTAGTATATTTTCTTAACGAACCTATTCTTCCTTTTCTCCTATATATATATATATATATATATATATATATATATATATATATCACTCTCTCCATTATCCCATCAACCCACTAAAAGCACATCCTTTCTCGTGGCGGTTTTAATCACCCCAAAATAGCAACGTGCGCAGGTTGACAAAGCTCATCCGTTAAGCTCTGGCTCTATCAATCTTTTAAATATAATATTTATTAATATTATAGATAATATTAATCCACATCAATAGCATTTTAAAAAAATTGAAGAAAGAATTTAGGTTAAAAAATTGGGTTAAAATCACAAATGACTGTTAAAATGGAGTAATGATTTTAGCATCGTTTATTCAACGGTCAAAGCCGGGTGCTGGTGTTTTTACGGAAATGGGTTCGTCGGTTAGATGCTGAATTCGCTTTGGGGATTTTTATTGTGATGATAATAATTCTGGTCAAGTCCACCCCATTCATACTCCATACTTTCTTGATTTCTTCGTTCTATTTCTCCTTCGGAGATGCGGAACGGGAATATATAGATTGGGGATCGGAAATTTCTGGTAGAAGGATATGGAAAGCATATCGGGATGGCAAATCATATCTCTATGTGGAATAGTATTGTGGATTGTGATTTCTTCTTATTTGAAGCTTACTCTAAAGCTCAGATCCCTTATACAGCCTTGGGTGTCACACTGTGTGGTATCTGACACTCCCACTATCCTCAAGATTCAGGTTTGTTGTATGTTTAAAATTTCTTTGATATTTTAGGTGAGATCTTGAGCCATTTTTTCTTGGTTTTGCAGAATTACCGGCATAGGCACCTGGACACCCTTTTTTCTGGTTTATCCTGTGCGGTTTCTGTGCCTTTCTATACTGCCTTTCTTCCCTTTCTGTTCTGGGTAACCTTTTCACATCCTTGCACAGCTGATCTAATACAGTATATTTCAATGATTTTTGGTGAATTCCAAAAAATTATAGCTTTTTGTCTAGTAACTTGTAGTAATGTTTTTGATTCTATGGCGTAGACTGGGCATTGCAAATTGGCTAGGCAAATGACTCTCTTGATAGCGTTTTGTGATTATGCAGGAAACTGTATAAAGGTATATCTCGATCTTTTTTAGCGATCTACTTGTAATTTCATAGAAGCTCGGTTGTTTATGATCTTGATTTCTACTTCATTTATTTATGGCTTATAGGATGTGGTTTCTGCACCTAGACCTAGATCTCCACCTGTCAGGAGAGTAACAGCCACCAAAGATGAGGAAGAGAATGCAATGGAATATGGACTACCTTCTTCGCATACACTTAATACTGTTTGCCTGTCAGGGTATCTACACTATCTTGCATTTTTGTTGACTAAGTTTGTATCTATGTTTTGCTGAGGTTAACTTATTAGATGACATGTTTGGGATTCTTATAAATATGTCAATGCCGTTTCTGGTTTATTTGAAAGTTGGTTCTGCACATTCTTGCACTGGCATGCATTCAATCATAGTCTATTTTATGTTTTCAATGCTGTCTAAATGTCTCGTGTTTTTTATCCAGGTACCTTTTACACTATATTTTAGATTACACCGAATGTAATGATGCTCTTATAAGAGTGGGGGGGTTCACCTTGGCCTGTTTGATTGTTGGTCTCATTGGATTGGGTAAGTTTCTACTTGTTGCATGCATTTTTTATTACTTGACCTGCTGTCTGTCTGCTCTTTATCCAATTTCTTGTATTAAAAGGTGTATTATTGTCAGGAAGGATGTACCTTGGAATGCATAGCTTGATTGATATTATTGGTGGTCTGGCTTTGGGTTTAGGGATCCTGGCAATATGGCTCTGGGTTTCTGAATTCATAGACAAGTTTGTAGTTTCTGGTCAAAATGGTAGGGTGCTCATTACCCTTCATAATATTGCCACCAGTTAGTTTGGGTTTACAACTAGCATTCTATTTCTGTTCCTGTTTGGAGGATGCATCTATTCTTTCTATGCTATTGGTTAAACTACTTAAATACCGATTCTACTGTCTGCAGTTGTATCATTCTGGGCTGCCCTTAGCATCTTGTTACTCTTTGCTTACCCTACTCCTGAACTTTCAACGCCAAGTTTCGAGTATCATACATCCTTTACCGGTGTTGCCCTGGGCATCGTAAGTGCACTTCTTCCTTTCTCAGTATGGGTATATGCTATGCATGTCATATATGGTGTGAAAGTTAGCCAGATTATTTTGAATTTGGCTTTTGTATCATTTAATTTACATTGCATGAAGATGCTTATGAATTGAAGTCCTCTAATTTCTTGCACTGCATTCTCCAGAAAAGATCATAGCATGGAAAATGTCATTTTTAGTCACTTCCTAATATTTCATTGTTGCCCTTCTCTCTTACATTACAAGTTTCATTAATTGAAGATTGTATCATCCAGGTGATTGGTATCCACCAGACGTTCCATCAGTTTCACCATGAGAATGTTGCACGCATATTTTCCCCTCAGCTTACATTGCCTGCATTTGTGAGTAGAATACTACTGGGTATCCCGACAATCCTTTTTGTGAAGTTTTGTAGTAAGTCTCTTGCCAAATGGATTATTCCCATCCTCGCAAGTACTCTGGGAATTCCTGTAAGATCAACAAGCTATATACCTACCTTAAATGGATCCCCCGCTGATAAGAAGTCTGATGAAAAAAAGCAATCAGGTTATCTACAGAAAGTGCTATTTTTTTCCAAACAGACGTCATTTGATGTTGATACTGGCATAAGGCTCCTTCAGTATGCAGGTCTTGCCTGGTCCGTTGTTGACCTTGTTCCCTCTATGTTCTCTCACCTGGGCTTGTGATGTGTAATAGAAGCAGTATTCTTTCCTTTTTAACTCTATACTATTCTGAGGGTTGAGTAGGCTGCATACCAAGAATATAGTTCTTGCTAAATGCTTATTGTATAGAAACCTATTCAAATTTTGTTGTGATTTTAAATCCATTGTTAGTGGAAGCTGAGCCATTGAGTAGAAGGAAGGCAATCTTTAACGCAGCTACTAGGTGAATATAACTTAAAAATTTACATGCTGCCAATAGCCTTCAAGATCGTTTTATTACTCAGCAGTATTTACAGCTATGGTACCTGTTGAAGTAATGATTCCGAGTTGATGGAGAACTGTAGAAGCTGACAGATCTCTAACTTGTCATAAACTGGCAACTAGGTTGCCTCTTCTTAAAGGAAATTACATAGATATGAATCTCTTAATAATTATGAATATACCAGAAAGCACGGTTATACAGTTAGCTACAGAACATAATGGTTATCTTTTGTTTAACTGAAGTTGCACTAACTTCCTAGACCTCTTCCCTTCATCACATGCGTCCGCAATCCCGGAATGTGAACATTAGTGATATAATCTTTCCAGTCTATCTTCTCAACATCAAACCCAAACTGTTTTCTTTCTTCTTTAGACATTGATCTCATCAATCTTTCGGTGTTTCTGTTGTCAAACCTGCCATTTCGCGTCCGTTGTAACTATTACTAGGTTGGGATGAATTAAAAAAGAAGAGAGTTGATTTTTCATTTTACCTTCCACCGTAGAATGTGTATGATTCATAGATGCTTGCCAGATACTTTGCTTGTTCCACTGATTTTCTGCAGATAAGTTGGAGCTTTTGAGACAATACCCTGTCAAGATTGGCCAAAGCTCCTAATCCCATTCGGTTGATTGCATGCCTCCATAGATGAGATGAGAACTCTTCCATGGAGCTAAATAGCTTCATCTTTGGAACACGAACTGGATTCCCTTCTGAATCCATGAATGGCGAGACATTGAAGTGTTCGTAGAGCAACTTGGCCAGCTCTCGGAAAACTAATGGGTTGACTAAAGATGAAGCAACCTGGTAGATGCTGTATTCTGGTTTTCCAGATGCCCCGTGCTTTGCCATGGCAGCTAAAGTCGCGTTGACGACCATATCGGCTGGAACCTAAAACAAGGTATGTCAGAGTGCTGTGTTTTAGCTGATGTATGAAAAAGGGTGTCCAGTTTACTCACTACATCAAGAACGCCGTTGGGGTCGACCAGAAATCCTGTGATCTGCCCCTTTCCATATTGCAGAATGATTGGATCCATCATCCTGGTGAGGATTCAGATTTATTTTTGAGTAAAGTATTCCACTGAAACTAAAACTGAAACTGATAAAACAAACCTGTTTCCTTCCATCCACCCGGGGAATGGTTCTCTGTATGTGCTCTCTATCACGCTCGGTCTTATTACAACTACTGGAATGTCGCCCCTTAAATTGTCAATCATCATTTCTCCCATGGCTTTTGTGAATACGTAGGTATCTTGCCATCCGAATTTGTTTGCTCTGAGTGGAGAATAATGACAAGTTTATAATCCAGTCCAGATCAAATAGAGCATTAGATTAGCGTACCTTTGCATTCCTAGCTTTTTCATGCTCTGAAGCACGGAATCATCTTCCCTCAGAGCATTCTTCGATTCCACAACTATCTTTATTTCCTCCTCAACACTCAATTTTGGAAGTAATATTTGTTGGTTTCTGTACAGAACATTCTCGCTCGCTATACTTTCACCGATGCAGAAAGGTTTTTCCATGATCCTGCCCTGCCTTCGTCCGTTGACATAAGCTGTACAAAACGTAATGTTAGCATCCGCAAGCAAAGCAACCCATGATTTCAATATTTAATTGCTTGCCTGTTGATACTTGTAAGAAAAGCTTCAGTTTCATGCACTGTTTGGCAAAGCCCATGAGTCGACTGGGTCCACCAGTGTTTATGGCGAGAGCCGTATCATACCTGCTGGAGTAAAACATTTGGAATGGAATGGAATGGAATAGAATAAATAATGAGACGCAGAGAATGTGTGACCTTTCGTCGAAAGTGGTGTTGGCTGCTGAATTTATGACTACATCAACCTCTTTGGTGATGATATCGGCCGCTGCTTCGTCTAGTCCCAGATCAATTTCGCACACGTTCCCAACCACGGGAACCAACTTACTCAGCATGAAAGCTTGGTATGATTTTCCATGAATTTCCTTGAGATTCTTGAACAGTTCTGCATTCATGATCTAATATGCACAACAATGGTGAGAGGGAGAATAGGAGATTAGGATAGATTGATTTCTAGAGACTTTGAAATTCATACTTCATTTTTCAGCCTCTCTGCCACGGCGGCACTGCTACTAGCCTTGATCAACACAAATATCTTTTCCACATCAGGAGCTGTTCTTAGGATTTTCTCTATCAGAACTAAAAAATCAATTCACCACTTCAATATGTATTACATGCCCTACCGTGCAAAAGAAGAAGATAGAAAATTTTGACGCACCTTTTCCCAGAAAGCCAGTAGCACCTGTGATGAGAAAGGTTTTCCCTCGGAGAAATTTGACAATGCCAATGCCTTCTTCATGCAACTCCAAATCCTTCCCAGTAGAACTCAAAACTAAACTCCCAGATTCTATTAGACCATGATCTGGGCTAAGCAGTGCTGATTTCTCTGTGTAAGCCGATGAAATCGCACTAGATTTTATTGCATGATTACTGCTTTGGCAGCACATCATGTTTCGTTTGTTTTGCGAACACAACTTTACATGCGACACCTTGGGAGCAACGGAAATGGAGGAGCTCAGAGAGAGAGTCTCCATTGTTGCACTAAGGGAATTGTGTAAAAAAGGACGCAAGATGATGAGAAGCAGCTTTTTGGATTGGCTGACCGACCTTCTTTCTTTCTTTTTTTTTCCCTATATTTTTTCTTGTGTTTCTTTTCTGAAAAAAAAAACAAGCTAACAAACTATCTTGTTTTAAGATATGAGTTTGGTTAGAATAAGTGTGTGTGTGATTAAAATTGTTGATTTGTTAATGATTTTAAGGAGGCGAGGAGATGAGAATTAGGAGAATAACAAGAAGGCACTCTTTTTGCCACCCCCCATTTACATGGAGACGACTAATTTGGTGGGATATTGATTAATTTTTATACCTCAACCATAATGTACATATTATGTCAATAAAATGAGTCACTGTAATACAGGAATTTCATGTATTTGTTCAGTACGTGTGCAAATGGAGAATGCATGGTCAATTAATACTTCGACACAACGTTATTAACTTGATTGTGCATCTTGTAACCTGAAACACACAAATTAATAAAAAGTGGTTGATTGCCCTTCAACTCAATATCAACAGCTCACTTTTTCTACATGGTAAGCAACATGTTCAACGTCGTTGCTAAGGCCAACGACATTGCTGAAGTAAAACCACATAATATGTAATGGGACCCTATCCAAGAATATAACAACTGTTGGCTCACAGAACTAACCAGCATTTGGATCCATACTTTCTAGTTGTACTGTTTAGTCCTTTGACAAACATCTAGAGCAGTTGCATTTGAAACCATATCCTTCATACAGGAACTTTTGTCGTGCCTCATACCCCATGCTAGCATCAAGGTAGCATATTCGCATTTCTTCCTCTGCCAATACAAGATACTTAAAAAGTTAAAACATTAATGTTGGAAAATTTTAAACACTCAAGTAAAAAGCTCAAAAACCTGTAAGGGGTGACCTGCTCCTTGATAACAAAAACAAGGGTTCATAACAAGAATCTTAGGATGTGTTTGACTGAGGACTTTTTAAGAGTGCAACGGGAATGAAATTATATATAAGTGTTTGGTGAAGAGGAAAAATTCCTTTAATAGTACTTTAATACCCCAAAAGAAAAGAAAACTTCATTCCTTGCTATAAAGTAACGAAGCTTTCGTTCCTTTGTGAAATAAAAGTTTAATTTCAATTCATCATATTCTTAATAACCTGAAAATGTTTTAAAAAAAATCATTATATATATATATATATATATATATATATATATATATATATATATATATATATATATATATTCCATTTCTAAGAAATTTAAAAAAAGCCAAGATAGTCATTGCCACCATCAACCAAATAATATAACTATAAAGAACATAGAAATTAGCACCACAATTCCATTACCATTCCCATACCCATTCCTTATAAGAAAACCAAACACAACACACCTTAGTGGATGTTGGACTAATCTCCACAGCTTGACAAAGAACGCATACAAGATCACACAATAAGGCCAGGTACGAAGAAAACTGGATGATTTGGGGAAGGTTTCTCAATGAAATCTATTTAAAGGAAGCAATTTTTATCTCGTGTTAATATACTTGTTAATAAAAAATTAAACAAAATAAGTTCAAAAAATTATCTTGTAACTGAGCTCATAATTGTCAGACAAGGCCCACCGTAGAATTATTTAATTGTATATGAACCACTGTCATCTTGAAATATTTTCTAGAAAATGATGCAAAAGTCTGAAAACAGAATAACTTCAGATAAAAGTAAATCACATACCAAACAACTGAAACAAATTAAAGTATTTGCACCAAGTCAAAAGAAATTACCTTCTTCAATATCACGGAGAGCCACCATTTTAGCATCCGCATTTTCATTCCATATAATATTAACATTAGGGTCTGCAAAAAAAGAGAAAAATTTCATGTTCAGTGACTAGAGATATTACTATTTTAATTGCTCATTTGCAGAAATGCTATCAGCATTAGGCTACAGCCTACAGCTTGCATGCTCTTGACCCTTTTTACTTGAAAATTTGAGGGAAAGTTTGTTTTTAAATTCAAATCTTAAGCTGCTACTTTCTGAAAATAAATCATTATTGATTCAGCTAATTTCCACTGCAATAACAATTTCTACTTTAATAAATATTCGTTTTTTCTCTAAATCCCAATAAAAAAATCTGTATGCATATCCTATAGTTATAAACAATAATAAAAAAAGAGACCCATACACACATCAAAATACTTAGCCATGCATATTTTCATTTTCAAACCTATAACTCTAAAAATTTTAAACTATTTATTCGAAAATAGTTTCACTTTTACACAAGATTACTTTTAATTCTAGTGAAAAATGAAAACAAAACCAAATACCCTCTGAATATTTTTTACCTATTAGATATAGATCTCTTGTTGCCCATTTATGCCAATTACAAAGATCTCTTGGAGTTTAATAGCAAAGCATTAACAAGGGTCAAAGTGATAAGTTCTTCAAATGAATTTTAGGCAGTCACAAATAACATTTTAGGTTAATAAGGGAAAAGGTAAGCACTGAGCTTGCCAAAGAATCGAGGGATCATACCACAATCATGATTGTAAAAGGATGGAAGCATATACATTGCATTTCCAACTGAAGCTTCTGCTTCTACTGATGCTGCTGCAGCGGAATGAAGATCATCATATGATCTAACAGGCAGTTCAACACGAAAGGCATTGATACGGATCCGTGCAAAAACACTGACATACCATTCTTCAGTGAGAACTACCAAGTCAAGGACGTAACATAACTTTTGCATGCAGCATTATTAGGTTTAAGCATTTATAAATAGTGATAAATTCAAATATTGGTGAACTTCACTTCACAAGGATACATGACATCTGCTTATGGGCAACACCAGAGTCCTCAAAAGTGCTCCTTAGCAGGACAAATTCCTCCTTCATCTGAATATAATCAATGAGGGAAAAAGGAAAAAAAATATCTAATGAGAATTATGTAAATTACATAGATACCAATTTCAACTTCATGCCTCCTTTGACCTTCCCCTCGTGGATATAGAATATTTCTTTAAAACTTTCTAATTTTTTTCATCAAAAGCTCGCAGGTTAAGAAGATACTCCATCCATCCCAGTATTTACTTTACAGTTTCTATTTCCATCCGTCCCAAAAGTTATGCACACTTCGAAAAATAGCAATTTACACATTACTACAGAAAAGCGACGTACTTTTCATACTTAAACCAACAATTTTATACACTTTTCTCATTAAATTACCCAAAATACCCCTCATTTATCTTATATTCCACAATACACCCAAAAAGCAACTTTTCTTAATCTCCCGCACAAAAATATGAGCATATACTATTGGGACAAAGGGAGTAGGTTTTTTCTGCCTAATGAACAGGGTCAGTCTAAATCCACTCCGCATCTAATAAAAAGCAAAACATGCATGGATCTCCACTCAAAAGATCGCTTCAACCAAACAAATTTTGTCAAACATCTTAAAGCACAACAAGGTGATCATATGATTCATATTTACCAATTGCATAAGCAAATCAAAGACTTTTTAACAAAAAATAGAGAATCTTACTATAGACATTTTATCTAAAGATAAATTCTCTGGTTGATGTAAGTCAAAAATAGCAGATGTAACGAATCCAGAAATACTCTGGCAAGCCAACCGCTTGATGAGAAGTGGATATTTTAAACCCTGCAATCTTGAGAAAAATATGGTGAATGGTCAAATAGTTTAATATGAACTCTAATGAGATGATATACATACCGGCAATATTCATCAAATCTTGACCAATTAGCCTTCTTCTCAAGATCATAGAAGTTCTAATGTTATGAAGCAAAGAGTATAAGCAAGCAGGGTTGAGACGGAAAGCAAAAGAAATTTACAAGTACGGTAGATGGAAGAATCAATCTTAAATTCGAGCAGAGATTAAATGGCGAAGATGAAAAGAATAATAAGTGAAAAATGACCTTGGCGTGGGCTTCACAATGTTGAGAGCAAAAAGAGAGGGTGTTTTGTGGAGGGTTGGGAAGTCTCCTCAAACAGAGATAGCAAACTTTATGAATTGAAGATGCAGAAGGGTGAGAGATGATGGGTTTTGCAGTGTGAATGAGTTGACCGGCAGCGATTCTCCTGGATGCGAAGACGGCTCGGCCAGCGTGGTTGGTGAGTGCAACGGCGAGGGGTGGTGGTGGTGTTTCGGGGGCAGAAGAGGAAATGGAGGCATAGAGATTGAGATAGAGATTTCGAAGGCGAAGGCGACGGCTGTAACTGTAAGTGTAGCGCAACATAGAGATTGATTTCTAGTTGTGTTGTTTGTTGGATTGGATGGATTAATAATTTATTCTTCAACGATTCACTATTCAGCTCCTAAAAACAGGGGTAATTTCGTCTTTTTAAATTAGGAAAAAGTTCGCCGGAGTAATTTGTTCGACCATCAAATATCCTTTGCTTAGAAAATTTAGATTTTACAGCAAAAAAATCCATACAGCACATATTCTTCTAATCGATCTAAAAGTGTATTCCATTACATTCCACAAGCGAATAACAAAATTCAAAGGAAAATAAAACCCCTAGTTATTAAGTCACCAATATGTTCCCTTACTAAAGCATACGGGGAGGGATCCACCACTAATGCTACCCTCTCATCACCACATTAATAACAAATGTCACACTACAAATTTGTTATTAACGCAACCCTACAACTTGCTGACTCGTGGAGTAATATAGTTATAAATGATAATCCTAACAACAACAGTAATGGAATGAGAAGCACACACTACTTGTAGGAATTGTACCTACAAGCTATCCAACTAACATTACCATCGGTAGCCCCCACTAAGCCCTCCAGCTCCAGCTCCCACTTCTGATGAGATTTCCACTCCTGCTCCTTGACCCATACACGGGAACCTTGAGTATGACCTCTCTCTATACCATTGCCCTCCTGCTGCATTGGATCTGATCATTTGCAACAGAGATCCTTTGAGATCCTTTTGCTAAGGATTACAAAAGGTGACAGAGATGTTCAAAGAATATACCTTGAATGATGCCTTCTCCTCGGAGAGTGTGAATAGCAGTCAGGACTTCTAGATGATGTCCTGCACCTGCAATCACAATCATTTACTTCAAATCCAGTAGCATATTGCAAGTGCCATCAAATTAATGGAGAGCAGATGATGCTCCATTGACCTGCTTCGCTCTCGTGACCTGCTTCGCTCTCGTGCCTTCATATCTGAAGGTTTTTTTCTGTTCTCAACAGCAAACACGACAGTCAACTCTCAGTCCAAGAAGAACCCGGCCATCCATCTGATACTTGCCTTCAGCAAATCCGCGTGGCTCCCTAAATGATATGCGTGAGAGAAGTTCTTAATAAAAATGGAGGACCTGGTACACTCATCAACCATTAAGTGCAGATTCCATGTTATCATTTTAAAAGTCAAGAAAAATCTAAACCCAAGAGAAAGTAAGCTCACTCGTGAGAGTACAGTAAAGCAATTATTAGTAATACCTTGAGAGCAAGGAAAGAGACTCAAAACCCTTCAAGACTTGATCATCGTATTTACACTCAACTTCACTTCAATCTTCAAGTTCAATAAGATGATCTTGACTTCTAACTACATCATTCTTGTCTTGAACACTACCCAATAAGAAAATAGAAAATTTCTCATAAAGCAATTCCCAAATAATGAGCAATTTTTCCTTGTCAATTTGTTCCATGATAATGATAAAGCACACAGCAATTGAAATTATTATCTTAACCGATTAAAATTCGTTGTCATAGAAGAGAGATTGATAAATATACAGGCATGGGGATGTGGTGCTATCAGTAACAGCAAATTATCTTAAGCCAAATAGTTTAAGAACAGGTTAATGGTTCCCTTGAATTCCTTGGACAACCCATTAATGCAACTTCAAAAACTAGACAAAGAGGCATTAGGCTTTATGCTGACATACTTACTTGCATCTGCCCCGTTTTACCCGTTCTCTCATTCTTCTACTTAATTTTCTTTCTTTCAATAGACTCTAACAACTATTTTTTCTTTCTCAAACTCAAAGCACGGTGAATCTCCTATTTCCTCACCCTAGAAGTCGAGAATTTCATTATCAACACCCAAACCAAGGCAGAATTTAAAGATACTCAGACGTACAAATTTATTCAAACTAAAAATCATTATCAACACCCAAACCAAGGCCGAATTTAAAGATACTCTGCCGTACAAATTTATTCAAACCAAAACCAAACAAAAATCCGATGGCAAAAAGGCAGAAATCAAATCTTGCGAGAAGCAATGTATGGACAGATCATGAAAGCAGATTTAAACGATTGAAACTAAAAAAGGAGCACACCTGCAATCATGGCGAAGGTTGCGCACCAATAAGCTAGTTGGGAGATCTTTCCTGCGGCTATGTTAACGACCCTGTGGGCTAGGGCTTCGGTACCTTCTGTTGTAAACTCTAGGAGAAGGGCTCCTGCTGTATCTTCTACCCATTTCTCAGCCTGTTTTCGCAATAACTAATGTTTTATTTAACGCCGTCAAAATCCCACAAAAACCACGACCACGAATCCACGATGTAGTAACTATTGAAAGAACTGTCCCCTCGTGAGCAGGGTTTGGTATTCCCGCGTGGAATTCGTCGTCCTCATTTTGGATTAGGGCCTATTGGTGTTTCTTCTTTTTTGTCCTTTTGTGCCGCCATTCCCCCACCCCATCTTCTTCTCTCACTTTATTTCCTTATTTTTTTTGCTGTGTGGTTCTCTTTCGAATTCTACTCGATCTTGTGTTTGGAGCGAGAGTTAGTGTCTAATCTGGTTTTATTTCTACTTCTCTGTTCTCTATTGCAGGTCTGGTATTGCGGAGATAATGACGGATCGAAACGAGGTGGGGGAAGAACTCCCAATAAAGGTGGATGAAACAGAGAATGGTAGGGAGGGGCGGATTGAATCTGTGTTTGCTAGGAAAAGTCTGGACTAAAAAATCTTTCAATGCTTTTGGGTTATTGGAAACCATGAGAAAAATATGGAAATTGGATTATGGTATGGAGGCAAGAGAAATAGAGACAAATTTATTCTCATTTCAATTTCATCATTGGAGTGATATGGAGAGAGTACTGGCTATGGAACCATGGCACTTTGAAAAAAATATGGCTTCGTCTCTATGATCTACCTTTGAGGGCAAGATCAAAGAACACAATCACAGCCACTGGTGATCGACTTGGAGGCTTTATTGAGGTGGATGAGTCAACATTGATAGGAGTGTAAAGAGTATTCGCATGAAGATGTTAAAGCTGGACAAACCTTGCGCAAGGAAATCCCCATCTCTCTTGATAATGTTACAATCAACAAACCTATCAAATTTGAAAGGCCACCATCATTCTGCTACATCTGTGGTTATATTGGTCACATTAAGAGAGAGTGTGCAGTAATATAAGATAAAAGTGAACTACTCTCAATGAAAGACACCGACCTCCCTTTTGGATGCATCCCCTGTGAAGCAAGCAAAGGTGTGGGTTGGTAAAGGAGTGGAAGAAAGGAATCTGGAGGTGCGTCGAAAAATGTTTGAAGCCCATAAGCACGCTCTACTAATGAAACAAAAGAAGAACCAAAATGAGCCAGATACGTCGATGATGGAAGGCGAAAATCCAGAGGTAGTAGAAAGAGTTGTGATGGGAGGAGAAAATCCAGAGTTAGTGGAAGTGGTTGACAATCTTAAAGAGATAAAAGTTGGAGAAAAATATAGAGCTGTTGGTACACTCACCAAGCCTGTAACATATGATATACCTACCTCATATCCAAACAAAACCACCAAACCTTCAGCCTCAAATACCAATACTGAGCTACCCATTCCTTGCCCCCAAAACAAATACCTATCCCCACCTATACAACCCATGTATACAACCCCTCATAAGAAGCCCATAAGCTCTCCAGCTACTTATAAAAACCACCAAGGACCCATACCTTATAACCCTCAAACCACACCACTAATGGACAGCAAAATTGAGCTCCAACATGCTGCGAAATTCAGCACTTTCCCACACCCAAATTCTCGTCCAAACCCCTTAACTACTGAACCAACCAACTCCATTTTCCAAACCTATAACCTTACTGATATTGCCACTTTAAAGCTAAGATCCCTACATCCAAACAATACCAATGATGAACACAAGACCATAAATTCTTCTTATCAACTCCGAAAAGTCCATTTGGATAGAAAAAAGCCACAGACTATAACAGAGGAGAATGAGGATGGATGTACAAAAAAAACAGGATAAAGAAAAGTGATAGAGGAAGAAGGCATGAAAATGGGAGATAGTTTGAAAAAGTGAAGTGGAATGTGAAAATGGAGAATTTTATGGAGCGATATTCAGCCCCGCCAAGATAGATGAATCTCTTAAGCTGGAATTGTCGCGGGCTTGGGAACCAAGCGACAATTCGGTCATTGAAGAAGTTCCTAAAAGATGAAGCCTCTGATATTGTCTACTTGATGGAAACAAAATTAATGAGCCAGCAAATGAAAACCATCAGCAAAAGGTTACATGGTTTCACGGGTTGCTTCGCAGTGGATTGCACAGGCCAGTGGAGAGCGCGTAGTGGCGGCCTCTGTGTCTTGTGGAAAGACACAGTTACACTCCAGCTAATAAATTTTAGTAAAAATCATATCTCTTTTAAGGTGAGTGAGAATGGTGATAGAATGTGGGTTTTGAGTGGAATTTATGGATGGCCGGAATATAATGAAAAGTTGAGAACATGGCAACTGCTCAATAATATTAAACCGCAAAATAACATGCCATGGCTATGTGTAGGGGACTTCAACGAGATCATGTGGTCTAGAGAGAAAATGAGAGGTATTTTTAGAGCAAACATGTCAATGTCAAACTTTCGAGAGGCTTGTGAAGAAAATGAGTTGGTTGATTTAGGATTTCATAGGGCACACTTTTACTTTGACAAACAACATAGCAGGGGAAGATAATATTCAAGAACGCCTTGATCGTGCACTTTCGAATCAGAATTGGAAAGATATCTTTCCATACATAAGGGTGAGCCACTTGAACCACATGAAGTCTGATCATTGCCCTGTGGCTCTAATGTTTGATAAGGTGCCTTTAACAAATGAAAGGGGGAACAAAAAGAGGAGAAAGAAGGCTAAGCTCTTTAGATTTGAGGAGATGTGGCTACAACATGGCAAATGCAAGGAAATCATTGAGCAATACTGGAAGAACAAGAAAACATCTAATTTTGCTGAGCATACAAAACAATGTGGAGAGAAGCTGGCACAATGGAGCACTCGAGAATTTGGAAATGTGAAAAGAAAAATCACGGAACTAAATGATCGAATTGCTAAGCTACAAGCAAGGAAGCAAGGAAGCAAGATGAAATGACCTTGATAGAGTGTAAAATGTACGACGAACTTGATAATCTACTGAAGATGGAAGAGGTTTTTTGGTTTCAAAGATCTAGAACTAATTAGATGAAAGGAGACTGATAGGAATGGAAGGCAATCAATCAATGGCAATCAATCATTAGAATTATTAGTGAAATGATTCATGGGAATAATCAATCATTATAATAATTAGTGACATAATTTATGGGAGTTTTAATAATTGATTTGCATTATGACGCAGGCTTTGTGCATGGGCCTTGCTATTGTAGTGCATATTTATACTTCTTCATTGTTAGGAGAAGGTATCAAAAAATTCTAGCACTTTGCAACCTTGGTTGTGGCGGATATTTCCGTGGCCTCTGTGGAGGATTAATATCATTTACTTTCTTGATCATCTTAACTCTATCAAATTGGTCCGACCTGCCGGATCGATTTATGTCGGATACGCGAAGTGCGACGAAGATGGAGAAGGTGATCGAAAATTTAACAAATAGGGTATCAATCGTGGAGAATGTCGTCATCAGTCTAGATAAAAATGTAAGCAAATATGACGTTCAATTTGCTGCAATCATGGCAAAACTGAACGCCATGAGTCCATCATCCCCGATCCAGACAAACCCTCCAATCACGACATCATCAGAAGAGAGTGACGCCAATGGTGATACACCTAATCACACCGAAGAAAGGCGTGGCGAACGCCCTACCAGAGGCACGCCCCCTTTGGAAGGGCTGAACGTGCCAAGGATGGAACTTTCACCATTCGACGGGACCGATCCAATTGCGTGGCTTGAACAAGCAGAACAATACTTTTTGGTGCATCGCACGCCTGTTGTGGATCGGGTCTAGTTAGCCTTAATCGTGATGACAGGGAAGGCGATGTTTTGGGCGCAGTGGGTACTACGACGATCAGCCACCATCTCGTGGAAACAATTTTCACTAGAGCTTATTGAGAGATTTGGAGATAGCTCCGCAATTAACGCTTATGAAGCAATGCATGTGACTCGGCAAACTGGAAACATAGAAGATTATTTTTCTTTGTTTGAGGAGCGAGTGGCCCAACTGCCGTCATTATCACCGGAGCAGTACCTTGGGATGTTCCTTGGAGGGCTGCAGTCGTCGATCCGTGATCGGATACCTGATGTAGAGATGTCTGATGTGTTTGCAGCCATTCGTGCAGCGCGACATATCGCAAAAGTCCCACAACCATATATGAACGGGAACAGATTTTCCCATCGGGGGACTCACGATTATCGACAACGGGGATCCCTTGGCGTTCACCAACCACTTTCAAGGAGGTTCAAATTATCCTACGACCATTCACCAAGGGTCAGGTAATTCTTTGACATCACACTAAAAACCAACAACCTCCAGTGTTGGGTCTACAAATAGATTGAATCGGAATACGAAGCACTTGACGGCGGATGAAGCCCGTGAATATCATGAAAAAGGAAAGTGTTACCGTTGCGGGGAGCAGTACAGCCCCCTTCATAAGTGTGCTGGAAAATTTTTCAGCAGCTACATTGAAGCTGATGAGCACGGAACTGAGAAGGACAAGGATCAGCTGGAAGAAGATGTTGAGCTGATGGTCGTTGCGGATGGGGAGAACACTGAATTTTTTGGACTTCAGCCTTGAGGATAAGGCTGCTTCATCGGATGGAGTAATTGATAGGAATGGAAGGCAATCAATCAATGACAATCAATATTAGAATAATTAGTGACATGATTCATGGGAATAATCAATCATTATAATAATTAGTGACATGATTTATGGGAGTTTTAATAATTGATTTGCATTATGATGCAGACTTTGTGCATGGGCATTGCTATTGTAGTGCATATTTATACTTCTTCATTGTTAGGAGAGGGTATCAAAGAATTCTAGTACTTTGCAACCTTGGTTGTGGCGAATATTTCCGTGGCCTCTGTGGAGGATTAATATCATTTACTTTCTTGATCATCTTAACTCTATCAGAGACAAATAAAAAAATTTTCCATATGAAGGCAACTAGGAGACTCAAGCGCAATCAAATTGACAAGATCAAATATGAGAATGTGAGATGGGTAGAGGATGATAAGGAAATTGACAAGGTGTTTGTAAGCTTCTTTAAGAATTTGTTTCGATCCGTCAAGTCCTCCAACATACCAGAAGTGCTAGAGACTGTAGAATGTAGAGTTACTCCAGGAATGAACACTATGCTCTCAATCCCTTTCACAGGGATGGAGGTATACAAAGCTTTAAAGCAGATGCACCATTC
Organism: Pogostemon cablin; assembly: GCA_023678885.1. Taxonomy (NCBI): domain Eukaryota; kingdom Viridiplantae; phylum Streptophyta; class Magnoliopsida; order Lamiales; family Lamiaceae; genus Pogostemon; species Pogostemon cablin. Next base: position 92,037 of record CM042956.1, read on the forward strand.
CAGAGCGTCTGGTCCAGATGGTATGTCTCCTCTCTTTTATCAAAAATTTTGGTCTATTACTAGGGATGATGTTGTTAAAACTGCTCTAGATATTTTAAATAATGGAAAAGATCCCACCTCTCTAAACAAAACCCACATCGTTCTAATCCCAAAAGTTAAAACCCCTGAAGATCCAAAAGACTTTAGACACATTAGCTTATGCAATGTGATTTTCAGAATCATTACAAAAACCATTACAAATAGACTAAAGTCGATTCTTCCCTTTGTGATCTCAGACTCTCAAAGTGCTTTTGTACCTGGAAGAATGATCACAGATAATGCTATGGTGGCTTTTGAAATTTTCCATTCTATGAAGCTGAAAAAAAAAAGGAAAGTTGGGTCACATTGCCTTAAAACTTGATATGAGTAAAGCTTATGATAGAGTTGATTGGGGATTTTTACGTGAGATAATGCTTAAAATTGGGTTTTGTACTCCATGGGTGGAATTGATAATGAGATGTATAACAACTGTGTCTTATTCTATTCTTATCAGTGGAACTCCTACTGATGTCTTCACTCCAGGACGTGGATTACGACAGGGAGACCCCTCTCTCCATACTTATTCCTCTTATGTGCAGAAGGTCTTTCTTCCTTGATAAAAATGGCAGAAAATAGAGGTGAAATCCATGGTTTCAAAGTTGTAAGAAATGCTCCAGCAATTTCTCACCTTTTCTTTGCAGATGATAGCATTCTCTTCTTTCGAGCTACACAGCCTGAGGCTGCAAAAATTTCTGTCATCTTAAAGGTATATGAGGAGGCATCTGGACAACAAATCAACCTTCAAAAACTGAAATCACTTCTAGTGCTAATCTATCCAATGAGGAAAAGACAGTGATTGGTCAGTTGATGGGTTTAAGACAGGTGGAAGCACATGCAAAATACTTGGGACTCCCTACACTTATTGGAAGGTCTAAGAAGCAAATTTTTAATTTAATTCTTGAAAGAGTTGTCCAAAAACTAAAGGGGTGGAAGGAAAAACTACTATCTAAGGCAGGTAAGGAGGTGCTACTCAAAGCAGTCATTCAAGCTATTCCCACCTACTCCATGAGTTGTTTTCTATTCCCTAGCTCTCTATGTCATGATATTGAGAAAGCAATTGCTAGATTTTGGTGGGGACACAATCAAGAATCTAAGAAATGCCATTGGAATTATTGGCAAACTTTGATCAAATCAAAAGAGAGAGGAGATTTGGGATTTAGAGATCTACGGGGTTTCAACTTGGCAATGCTAGCTAAACAGGTTTAGAGGATCCAAATGAATCCTACATATTTGGTGGCTAAGATTCTACAGGCAAAATTTCCAAGGGGATCATTTTTTTTTTTTTTGAATTGAAAAGAGGATCATTGGAGAGTGCTAAAATGGGATATCAACCAAGTTTTTTATGGCGAAGCCTTTTATCTTCCAGGACCATTGTTGAAAAGGGTTCAAGATGGAGGATTGGAAATGGTTCTCAAATTCGGATTTATGAGGACAACTGGATAGACTCCCTACCAGCAAGAAAATTTTCACAATCACCCATGAGAGCTAGAAACCTGATTTGGGTAAAGGAGTTAATTGATCAAGATCGATGTCAGTGGCGTACTAATTTAGTGAGGGACAACTTCAACCATGAAGATGCAGAATGTATCCTACAAACTCCTCTCAGCTTTCGGTTGCCCCCGAATAAAAGAATATGAAATTTCTCAAAAAATGGACTCTTCTCATATAAATCTGCCTATCATGTTGCTGCTTCTATAGAAGAACCAAGCAAGTCGAATTCAGCCTCTTCTAGCTCAGGAACTTCATTTTGGAAAAAATTGTAGAAAATCTCAACATTGCCAAAGGTAAAACATTTTTTATGGAGAGCTTGCACAGATTCTCTACCAACCAGAGTTAATTTGATTAAACGGAGAATTATAACGGACCCGATGTGTCATGTGTGTGGAGAGGAGTTTGAAACCTTGGATCATCTAATGTTTTTATGCAGGGGTACCGAAAACACATGGAGACTTAGTCCTATCAGGATTAATCCAAGAGATTATGATATTCAAAGTTTCAAAAGATTTTGTGGACATCCATGGAGCGAATACCAGCATCCAGCATGGCTTTTATAGCCAATCTATCTTGGAGTATATGGAGGGAACGCAATATATTCTACTTTGAAGGAAAACAGATGGACATTCGAAAAATCATTGAGAATGCAGTGAACTACACAACTGAAGGAGAGGAAACGAAAGAAATTGGAGCAATGCCAACTGGACTAAAAGATATGGGGCTCTGGAAACCAAATGTTGGAGCATTATGTCTTAACTCAGACGTAGCAACCTTTGAGGATGGTAGTGTGGGATTGGGCTTTGTGGTGAGAGATGAGATGGGCACAGTGTTGGTTGCTGGAGCTAAACGTATTCATATGAGGGGTAGCAGCACTGTCCTTGAAGCTTTGGCTCTATCCTATGCATTGCAATGCACCCAAGAGTTCAATTTCTCAAACTTGCAGGTTCAATCCGATAGCAAAATCAACAAACAAAGTGGCTCATACAGTAGCTCATTTTAATTTAGTTCCAAACTCAAGCAAAATTTGGCTTAAAGATGTGCCATGTGAGGCTCGTCAATCAGTCTTATTTGATGTAAAAAATGCTTAATTCAGTTGCTTAATATATTAATGTTCTGTTTAAAAAAAAAAAAAACTATTGAAAGAACTAAGAAGTAGTACCTCCTAAACAACATAACATATGCATGCACTAATTATCCAAAATAAAGGTATTCTTATTCTACCAGAGGTGTACGATTCCAGTTAAAAATTAGAATTTCACGCTTGAGAATATTACTTTATTAATTTTCAGGGGGTGATGTGGTAGTATTTTTTAGGTAATAAATAAATTATGAAATACTCTTGTTATGTGTGTTTGGTGGGATTGATAAATTTATAATGAAGATAAATTTTTAGGGGTGGGGATTGATGTAATATTTTATCTTCTAGATGGTGAAATTTAATGTGGTATTAACAAAAATGAAAAGTATGAATTAGACAAAGTTGGACGCTAGCAGGCTTCAGTTCTTCGAGTTTCCCATGACTGTGCATGAATAATACTGCTTTTTAATTATTTAATTTAATTCTTATTAAATTTTTTGTATGTAATTAAAAGTATTATACCTTTTATGTTTTGATATATATTTTTACTTTATAAGACGATATTAATAACTTAAATATTAAAAAATATTTATTAATTAATTAATAAAACACTTGATTTAATAAAACACTTGAATCTTTTGGGTTGGAATACTCTATCCGGTTGGAAAAATTACATTTATTTGGTTTTATTTTATTATATAAGTTTTTATTTTTTAATTTGTGTATGTAATTTTATGTATTTTTTATTTTGTGTTTAAATCTCATATTTATGATAACTGTTTTAAAACAAAGATACACATTTTTAAGGTAGGTCTTGTATGATACCGTATCACGGATCTCATTTCGTGAGACGAACTATCCATCAACTAAATAATATAATATAAATACTAAATGAGGTCAGCTATTTGCACCCCCGAAATTACTGAACGTACCCAAAAATATTTAAATTGACATAATTATCATTATAAAATTTATATCTATTCGGTTGCAACAACCGAACAGTTATTCATCTTATGTGTTCGGTTGCAGCAACCGAACAGAATAAAGAATTCATCTATCTTGTTCGGTTGCAGCAATCGAACAAAACAAATAATTCATTTATCTTATGTGTTCGGTTGCAACAATCGAACAGAATAAGATTTGTGATTTTTTTAATTTATATCTACATTATCGAATAGATAAGATAACAGATAAGTTTCATGAATCACCGTCAACACCATCTTTGTTTAAATCTTATTTAAATACATTATTGCAATGTAATCATAAATCTTATTTTGTTTGGTTGCTGCAACTGAACACATAAGATGAATGAATTTTTTGTTCTGTTCGGTTGCTGCAACCGAACAGATAATAGATTAATTTTTTGTTCTGTTCGGTTGCTGCAACCGAACAGATAATAATGAATTCTTTGTTCTATTCGATTATTGCAACCGAACATATATAAATTTTATAAGGGTAATTATGTCAATTTAAATATTTTTGGGATATATTCAGTAATTTAGTAATTTTGGGATGCGATTAGTCCCTCCCATAATAAATGAGAAACAAAAAAAACGGCCGTAGCCGGTCACCCGCACCGCACGACTTCTCGCCGCAAGAATTCTCGGAAAAGGCAAGCATATTCAATTAGTTAAAGTTAATATGTGTTTCCTTTTCTTATACATTTAACATTTGATTTTAAATTATCAAAGTGCAAGTAATATTTAAAATATAATATGATTTTTAAAATAAATAGAAAGTGATAGATTAAAATTCAAAAGTGATACATCTATTATCGAACTATATTTCATAAAAAAATTATAAAATTAGAAAGTGTTAACCTTTTTAATAAAAAAAATATTGAACAAGAAAAAGTGATATTCAACTAATAAAATTATTACATAAATAAATAATTTATAAGAAAAGACAAAAAGTGACAACATTTTAATCGAAAGTGATATTTGATTAAGAAAAAGTAATACACATATAATTATATTATTTAATGAAAAATTTATAAGACGGATAAAAAGTGATACTCCCTCCGTCCCTCGTATTTTTACCCACTTTCCATTTTAGGGTGTTCCACGTATTTTTACCCATTCTATTTTTGGCAAAAATACATAATATTTTATTACCTACTTTTTACAATTACTTTTTTACACTTTATTCATCATTCCCAATAATTTTATTCACTTTTTCTTTTTAAATTACTAATTTATCACTACTTTCTCTTGCATTATATATTAAAAAAATAAAACGTCTTAATCTCCGTGCCCGTACAAACGGGTAAAAATACCCGAGACGGAGGGAGTAACATTTTTAATAAAAAGTGATAACACTTTCAATCAAAAGTGATACTCCTTTTTCATTAAGAAAAAGTGTTACACATCCAATTATAATATTAAATGAAAATTTTATAACACGAATAAAAAGTGATAACATTTTTTTAATAAAAAGTGATATCTGATAAAAAAAAGTGATAAACATCCAATTAAGTTATTTAATGAATACTATATTTTAGGAAAAGTGATAATTATTTAAATGAATTATTCCATAAAATATTAATATAATAAACAAAAAGTGGTAATTAATAAATAAAAAATCACTTTTAAAAAAAAATTGTTAATTATATTGACAAGATTTACATTAATTGTATTTTTTAAGAAAAATATTGTCTAATTTTATTTACAAATAATTATATAAATAATAAAAAATAATAATCTACTACGTTCTAATATATTATAAAATTAAAAAAAAAAGTCTTTGCACACAAAAAAAAAAAAAGAAAAAAGAAAAAATAGAAGGGCAATAGAAAAGTGAATTAGAAGTCCAATTAATTTGAAGTGCGCTTACAGGTATTTAGCAAGTTGGCCGTTGATGGTGGATCCGCGAGATTTAAACAAGTTTATATTTGATCTGTCTCATGAAATATAATTCGTGATATATTCTCGTAAAGTCTTTCCCCATTTTTAAATAGTATTAAAAAAAACACCTTGAAATTAACAAAAAAAAGTTTTTTTTTAAAAAAAAAACATAAAATCCCACGGCAAACCACGTCTATTCAGCGGGATACTATAAACTACACAAAAAAGCCGTTGCATTTTTTGGGTGCTGTTGGAGAGCGTCCCAGTGCTAAAGCGCTGCTAGATAAGCCGTTATACTAATATTTTGATATACGTAAAATAATTTATTAGGTTTATTGCTTATAGATTTATATTTGTATGCCTAATTATAAATATATATATATATATATATATATATAATAATCTAAAAGCAAACTTGAATTATTATTTTTTTAATATAAATTTATGTTAAAAAATATAAAAAATAAATTTACATTTATACTTCATGCATCCTGTTTCAATGTTTGTTTTTTCTTTTTGCATGTTGATTAAGCAATATAATATTTTTATGGATAGTGGATTAAAATATACTCCCTCCATCTGCTTGATAAGTGTCATTTTGTCATTTTGGTCCGTCCCAATACAAAGTATCCATTTACTTTTAGGGTTGATGCGACACACACAATGATATTATTATACTCAACTCATTATACATGGGGCACACACTCAACGCTAATATAACTACCCACCACACATTAAAATATTATTTATCTCACCTCATTACACTTTAAAATTTTATACTCCTTAATCCACGTGCAAAAAACAAACGGACACTTATCAGCGGGACGGAAGGATAATAATACTACATTTAGTTTCAAGTGGGTAGGTGTATTAGGGCCAACATGAGTCCCATGATGATATATTAATTGTTTAATGTGGGGTCCCATTTACCAAAAAATGATAATAATACTACATTTAATTTCAAGTGTATAGTGTATTATGGTTGGATGTGAGTCTCATGATGATAGATTAATTGTTTTAGGTGATGTCTCGTCTACCAAAAAGTGAAAAGTAAAATTTTAAATGGAATTGGAGTATACTCCCTCCGTCCGCTTTCAAATGTATCATTTTTCTATTTTGGCGTCCGCCCCCAAGGGTCTCATTTCATTTTTTATCCACACACACCCACTAATACAACTAAAATATGGGACTCACACCTCCACTAATACAAATATCCACTACACATTAAATAACAATACTCCTTAATCTTCGTGCCCAAAAGCATATGGCACCCTTGAATTCGGACGGAGAGAGTATAAAATAAATAATCGTAATATAATTCATTCCGTACCACCAATGATTAGAAAATCAAACTGGAGAACGAACCGAAAAAGGCAACGATTCGAGGTCCAACCGGCCGGACCGATTCAATCGAAAAATTGAATTTTACATATTTTCAATTATATTTTATGAAATTACCAATTATAAAAATATATAATTACCTATTTTTTAAAATTTAAAATACAATTTAAAATCAAAATATAATTGAATAAAAATAGTTATAGTTCATAATTTATACTTCATAATATATCCACTCAATATTACAATTCATAATTTAATCCAAAATGTAAATATTATGTTTTAAAATAAATAAAAATAAAGTGAAATATCATAAAAGTAAAAAAAGTAAAAAAAAAAAAAAACTAAAACCCGGTTCAATCGATTTTTCCGATTTTGACTGGTTCAACCCGGTCCAACCCGGTTCAACCCAATTTAATAGTCGTATTAATAATTGAGATCCTCATCATTGGTGATTGTATATAATTGTGTAGATTTATTTCTTTCCTAGATTAGCTCTCCTTTAATTGTGGGTTATTGTTGTACACATACGGAAATTATTCTTATTAATAAGAGAACCAATAATCACCAATTCATCGGTGATTTTCTAATCATACTCTCATGGTATCAGTAGACAAAAGATCCTAAACTCCAGTTCGCTTCTCACGGTGTTTTTTTATCGTCTTTCTCCCCAGACGGTCTCATCCGATGCTCAGTGTTTACTAAACTCGTCTCCTCCGGTATTCACTTGCTGTGTTGCTTTCTCTATGTCTCTCTGCCATGGCTGCTTCTTCCTCTAACTATCTTCATGTTTCCACCATGATTAATATGGTGCCAACAAAATTAGACTCCTTTACTTTTTTGATATAACGTGACCAAGTTGTTGATATGGCAAATTGCTTTGATCTATCAGGAATCTTTGATGGCTCTTTGAAGGCGCCCTCTCCCACCGTCACCGACGCAACTGGCTCCTCTTCTCCTAATCTGGAGTTTCTAGAATGGCGCAAAAAAGATAAGAAAATGCTTAGTGTCATTCGAACATCTCTTACTGCCGATGTCGCGTCTGAGATTTTCAGTTGTACCACATCTCAGACTGCTTGGGCCGCGCTGCTGGATGTCTTCTCCGACACCTCGGCATCACATGCACAGTCTGCGCGAGGCTCTTCTCAATCTTCGAAAAGGTGATTTGTCCATCGACGATTACGGGAAGAAGTTCAAATCGCTATGTGATCAATTACAGTTTATTGGACATCCCATTTCCGATGAAGACAAGACCCACTGGTTCTTGCGAGGCCTTGGCATGCAGTTTGCAGGTTTCGTTGATGTTCGCTTAGCTTTGGGCGCTATACCCAAATTCCGCGACCTTGTGCATCATGTGAAACAATTCGAATGAATGATGCACGCCATAGATAGTGGAGGCTCCTCCCCAGCAGCGTTCACCACATCCAGAGGTGATGGGTCGACGCGCGATTTCGATGGGCGGGTCATATGAAATTCGAGCAGCCAACGATTCAATGGTGGTCGTCAATCCTCCCACAATGTCGAGCAGGGCAATGGGCAGCGTCGATACTCTTTAACTAATGGTGGAAATCAGCTGTCCAACTCAGTAAATTGGAATGGCCAGCCGTCAAATGGTGGCAATCGTCGACCTTACACACCTCGTTGCCAGATTTGCAGATGAGAACATTATGCTGATAAATGTCCTCAGTTTCTTCAAGCTCGCAATGTGATGTCATCTGCTAACTTGGCTCAGGCTTTCACCTCTACTTGCAACATTTATGAGCAAACTCCCAACTGGTATCTGGATTTTGGCGCCTCAGCCTATATGACGAACCAACCTAACGCTTTGGATTCTTGCAAACCCTACTCTGGTAACGGTTCCGTTATAATTAGCAATGGTAATTCTTTGCATATTTCTCATACTGGTACTCACACTTTGTCTGAGGATGTCAAATTATTGGATGTGCTAGTTGTTCCTCATATCATAAAAATCTCTCATCCATCAGCAAATTAACTGCGGATTATCCTGTTGATGTTACATTTTCTGATAATTTCGTTGATATTCAGAATCGAGTGATAAAGAAAACTCTGGCTCAGGACAGACGTGATGATGGTCTCTATTTGCTTGATCAGAGAGTTCCGGCTTTAATGGCTGCAATCCGGAATAATGAACTCAAAGCTAGTTTTAATTTATGGCATTTACGTCTGGGGCATGTTCCATTTTCCGTTATTACTTTATTGAATAAATTGGGTCAGGTATCTGTTACTTCTGTTTTACCGAACCCTAGTCTTTGCTCTTATTGTCAGTTAGCTAAAAGTAAACATTTAGGGTTCGTTTGGTAGATAATATAAGATAAAGATGTATTATGGAGATAGGTATTAAGTATGTTGAGATAAGTAAGTAGTATGAAAAATTGAGTTTGTTTGATAGAATGTATAAGAATTGAGATTAGTATTATTTGAGTGTTTGATAAATAATATTAATATTAATGATAAAATATAATATTACCTTTATACCCTCATTTATTTGTAGATTTTAATTTACATAATTTAAATTATTTTATATTATATATTAATTAAAGTTTAAATTATACCAAATAAATAATATATAATAATAAAATAAATGAAATTTAATTAAATTATCAGTTCCTAATTTAAAATGTTGATATAGATTTAATCATACGTTTTCAGTAATCTTTTTTATTATTATAATTTGCTTAATACAATTATTTTATAAATAACTTTTATAGTGAAATTTATTATAAAATAAAAAAATATTTTAAATTATAAAAAAAAATTATTATCACTCATATGTGTATTATTTAAAGAAAATAAAAAAGGCAGTTCTTCCGTAAGAATTCTCATTAATTTAACTTAAATTTATTCAATACATAATTTAGAAAACTCAAATTAAATCAGAATCAAACAAAACATAATTTTTTAAAAAAATCCAAGATCTTCCCCTAATTGCGAAAATACAAGTTCAGTAGATCAAATCAAAAATAAAATTTAAATATTGAAAAATCAATCCATTGCTCTCAATTCAAATCAAAATTCAAAATTTAAATAAGGAAAAATGAGGTATCAGACGTGTTTCTTAGTTGAACATTTATACGGTGGAAAAGTTATGATTAGGCCACGCGCCTGCTACCGGCGGCGTCCTCAAGGCCGTCGACTCTCACGCTCTCTATTTGGCTCCGCCCGTGCTTTCTGCCATCGTGGATGGTGGCGCAGACCAGCTTATCCTCTTATTCTAGCGACGGCGATAGATGGTGTCGAGTGGTCAGCCATAGGTGGTATCGAGATGTCAGCAATGGTGGTGAGCAGTCGGCGATAGCAAAAATGGAGGACGTTCTCAATTTAATTGGTAATAAACCCTACCCTGTAAATTGGAATATAATACGGTGGAGAAGAAGTAATGAAAGGGGTAAATATGGGTTTTCCTCATTTTGTATGGATCGCTGTTTAGATCTGTAATATTAATACCACGGCCAACCCAGTATTCCTTATGTAAAGGCAAACAGTAATTAACAACGGGCTGTGTGTTTTCTATCGGGCCCCCCACTTATCTAACATGTGCTACATACATGTATATGGGTAGCTCATATTATGGGCTACCAAACGAGGCGTTATCCTTTTCGTTGAATAACAAACGGGCATCTGGTGTTCTTGATTTAATACACTGTAATTTGTGGGGCCTGCTCCTGTTTGTACTTCTGATGGTTTTCGATATTATGTGATTTTTGTGGATTATTACTCTCGCTTCTCTTGGATTTATCCTTTACGTGCAAAATCTGATTTTTATGATGTTCTAGTACGCTATGTTGCCTTTGTCTGCAATCAATTTTCTCATACTATTAAGGTGTTTCAAAGTGACGGGGGGGACTGGGTTTGTCAATGGTAAAGTTCAAAGTTTTATGAATTTGCATGGAATTCATCATCGTCTCTCTTGTCCATACACTCCTCAGCAGAATGGCCGAGCAGAGAGAAAACATCATCATATTACTAAAATTGGGTTGTCTATGTTATTTCATGCTCATTTACCTGTATCTTTTTGGTTTGATGCATTTGCCACGGCTACACATACATCAACAGGCTGCCGTCACCAGTTTTGCATAACTCTTTACCATTTGAGTTGTTATCTGGGCATCCTTCAAATTATGCTAATTTTAAGCCTTTTGGCTGCCGTGTGTTTCCATATCTTTGAGATTACGCAGCTCATAAATTGGAGCATCGACGTCATGCTTGTATTTTTCTCAGTTATAACAGTGTTCACAAGGGGTTTCATTGTCTTGATCTAGATTCCTCTCGAGTTTTCGTTACTCGCCACGCTCAGTTTGACGAGCATTGTTTCCCATTTTCTCAAGTCCCTTCCTCGACTCGACTCACTGATCTTGAGTTGATAACCTTCTTAGATGTTTTATCTACTCAGCCTCAACCCAATCAGTCCACTACTCCATCAGTCGGTCCTATTACCCGTGAAGCCCTGATTTTAATCGACGATCGTGCAGTCCCAATTGATGATTATGATATGTCTGACAGTGTGGTTATACCGACACTGCTTCCGAAAGCCCCCTTGTCCCCTCCTCCTGCTGATCCTATCTCGCCACCAGCAGTCCCACATACTCCAGTGGATCTTGCCCCAGGGCCTTCTCATCCTATGATTACAGGAGCTCGTGCTGGTATATTTAAACCTCATTATCCAGTCGACATGACAACTACAGCTCTCCTTTCGGCTCTTATTGTTACAGCTGAGCCTCGTGTTTTCAAGTAAGCGGCTAAGCATCTAGAATGGTTTACTGCTATCCATGAAAAAATTGATGTTTTTGGTTTGAATGACACTTGGACTTTGGTGCATCAACCCCCTGGTACAAATATTGTTGGTTCCAAGTGGGTCTTTCGAACGAAGTTTAAAATGAATGGCTCTATTGAGTGTCACAAAGCTCGCTTGGTTGCTCAAGGGTTTACTCAGATACCTGTTACTAACTTTCACCACACTTTCAGTCCTGTTGTTAAGGCTGTCACCGTTTGGGTTGTTCTAACTCTTGCAGTATAACATGGGTGGTCTCTACATCAGCTTGATGTTAAGAATGCATTTCTCAATGGCATTCTTGACAAACCGGTTTTCATATCTCAGCCTCGCGACTTTGTCGATCTGCGCTATCCTGACTACGTTTATTGTTTAAAGAAGGCTCTTTATGGATTTTGGCAGACTCTTCTTGCTTGGTATCAGCGATTTTGCTCTTATCTTCTCAGCTTGGATTTTGTTCAAAGTCGGGTAGACACTTCTCTTTTCTATTTTCACCAAGGCACTACCATCATCTGTTACTCTATGTGGATGACATAATAGTTATAGGCAATGACACTATAGCTCTTCATAATTTTATATCTCGTACTCATCATGAATTTGCTATTAAAGATATCGGGCATTTGTCTTATTTTATTGGTCTGGAAGTCTCACACACTCCTAATGGCCTCTCTGTCGGACAAGCTAAATATACCCATGATATTCTTAAGTGCGCAGATTTGTTGGACTCCAAGTCTGTTTATACCCCATTGGCCATGGGGGAATCTTTACTGAGCACATGTTATGCGTTTCCTGATCCTACATTGTACAGATCTCTTATTGGTGCTCTCTAGTATTTAACCATCACTCGTCCCGATTTATTATACCTGTTAGCTCCGTTAGTCAATTTTTACATTCCCCAACGGAAGCTCATTTTTCAGCTGTTAGACGTAAACTTCGATACGTTAAAGAGACTCTACATTTTGGTCTTTCTTTCGCAAAACTACTTGATTCATCTATCTTGGAATACTCTGACGCTAATTGGGGCACGTTATATTGAGACCCGTCGTTCCACTTATGGATACTCGATCTTTCTTGTGGGTAATCTAATTTATTGGAGTGCCAAAAAGCAGACTACCGTTGCTAGAGCAAGTTGTGAATCTGAGTATAGGGCTATGGCTAATGCCGCAGTTGAGCTTGTCTGGATCACGAATATTCTTAAGGAACTTCTTGCTCTTCCTTTTACTCGACTGACCTTACTATCTGATAATAAAAGTGCCATTTTTTAAGACAGAACCCTGTTGCCCACAAAAGAGCCAAGCACATTGACCTATATTACCACTTTGTTCGCGAGCTGGCCTCTTCTTGAAAACTCTGCACCGGTTTTGTTCCCTCTCATCTACAGCTTGCTGACATTTTCATAAAGAGCCTCCCTCGTCCGACCTTCGAATTTATACGTTCTAAGCTTTGCGTTTGTCTCCATCCCATGCAGAGCTTAAAAGGGGTAATAGCCGTATTAATAATTGAGATCCTCATCATTGGTGATTGTATATAATTGTGTAGATTTATTTCTTTCCTAGACTAGCTCTCCTTTAATTATGGGAGATTGTTGTACACATACGGAAATTATTCTTATTAATAGGAGAACCAATAATCACCAATTCATCGGTGATTTTCTAATCACACTCTCACATTTCAACTCCAAAAATGGTTTTTATAGGCCTTTCGGACCGGTTTTGGGCCCTGTTCCCGATCCAACAGGTTGAACCGGCCGATCAGATTCAGTTTTCAGTTTGCGTACCACACACGAATGGGTAAATTCTAGTTTAGTTAGAAATAGAATTATATTTTGTTGGGTAAAATCTAGTTTAATTAGAAATAGAATTATATACTGTTACCAAAACTACCCATATTAACATTAACGTGCAAAATCTATATCAATTGCATGTTATAATTAATCCTAATATCTCTTCCTATATTATTATTATTATCATTTTTTTAAGGTTTTAAAAAGAACTTAAGAAATTTGATTTAGTCCCATAAATTTCTAAATTTCACAAATTTCATCATTTTTTCGCCTGCGATTTTTGGTTGGAAACTATCGCCTGCGGGACATGATAGTTATTTAGGGCTTTCGGCCTGTTCATGCTTAGTTGACAGCATTCACGTGGTAATAAATATTCGCCGCCAAGTTCCGTGGTCACCCCGCCGCCTGCAAGAACGCCGTTTTGAGTGTATTATGGCAAAGATATCTAAATCAAAATCCAAAAATAACCTTCGGAGCATCCCCAGTGGCGGCGGAACCCAATTGCCTCATCACCTTGAAGATGATGCCCCTGACTTCCCCAGAGGTTTGTCTCTCTTGTTCAAGAACGCAGTACCTGCTCTGTGTGCGTCGTCTATTTCATGAAATAAAAAGTGTGTAGCACTTCAGCAGTTACTCACAATTCAAGATTCTGAGCCGGGCATGTCGAATAAAAAAAAACCTGGAAATCCTAGTTCTACTCTAAATGGGGATTGCCGAAGTGTCGTATTTGTTCATATTTTCTTAATTATGACGTGCACATCTATTTTAACTAGTTTATAGGTACAAGCGGAAAGGGCAGGCGATTCACCTTATTTCTCGCCGAACGCCTCTCTATTTATTTTAGTGCTGCATAACTGTTTTTCTACCAATTAAGGAGTGCTCTTCTTTAGTTTTTGTTGTTATTAATTTAATTGTCAGGGCTTGAGATCAGTAAAACTTGTAGCTGTTTCACTGATACTTTTAATCCTGCTTAGGAGGGGGAAGTTTGTTGAGTAGAGAAGAGAGAAGTGAGTTTAAGGAAGGAGCGAACAAGGACTTTGAGAACGAACAGAGGGTACTAAAGAGAAGGAAAAGGGAAAATAGGGTGAAAAATAGTTACCATTCCACAGAGGATGATTTGGGATCACTATTTGGAGATGGTATTACGGGGAAATTCCCAAGGTTTGCCAATAAAATTACTTTGAAGGTACTTCTTCTGTAGTCTCGCCCCTGCTCTTTGCTAATCATTTTGACCCGATTTTTTGTTCCCATTCACATTCAAACTTTAATAATTCATTATATTATTTTTATAATGTAATATGAAATGATTTTGTGTTTCAGAATATTTCTGCGGGAATGAAGCTGTTGGGTGTGATTGTGGAAGTGAATGAGAAAGATATTGTTATCAGTCTTCCAGGGGGCTTAAGGGGGCTAGTGCGTGCCTGTGATGCATTTGATCCAATTCTGGATGATGAAGCACAAGGGGTAATTTTTTTTGGAGGGAGAGAGGCTGATTTAGTAGTGATGGTATAAAGAATTCTATGAGTTATTCCTTTTTGGTTGACTAATTAATTTTATTCTTCTCCACATGACCAGGATGCAGAGAGTAGCTTCATTTCTAGATTGTATCATGAAGGGCAGCTTGTGTCTTGCATTGTATTGCATGTAGATGATGATAGAAAAGAATTAGCTAAAAGAAAGATCTGGCTGTCTTTGCGTCTCTCTTCATTGCACAAGGGCTTAACATTGGATGCTATTCAAGAAGGAATGGTATGCATTCTAAAGGGTGTATCCCTATATAATAATCACTTTTTGTTTAAATTAATTAATTATATATATATATATATATATATATATATATATATATATATTTTTTTTTTTTCAATGGAAATTAATTCAGCTCTGTAGTTGGCTTATGGAATAAACTGCTTGATTAAGCCTCCAATATAATCTTGAAACTTTTGTTTATATGAGGGTTCTCTAACTTCCTGTAAAAAGATGGAAGCTGCTTTGTTTCTGGGCATAATAATGCTTCTTTTACATTGTGTTCGAGCTATTGGATCCTCGTTGATTACTTCTCTTTTTGCTGTTGCAACTTCTAATTTTCTATACAATTTAATATTTTATTTTCTTTCCTGGGGAAGCAAATGTCGTATCGAGTTGAATAAATCCGTTTGGCGAGTTTAAAGTGTTAAAGTAAAATGTTTATATTTTGTAAGATTACTGTCTTTATGCCATATAGTGATTGAATAGTTCGAAAGTCCGTCTTCATCATTGTTTCCTGGGAAGTATTCTATTTAAGAGTGAAAATTTTAGTATGTATATTTTGGAATGCCCCCTCCACACCCCCAGGAGAAGAAATGATCTTTGCCAAAGTACATTTGGTGAATGAAGTATGTACTTGCCCTCCCCGGATTTTTTTTCCCGCATCAGTCATTTTTTTCTTTTACATAAAGGCAGTCATATTATTTAACTTATGTAGCATGTTGTAAATTGACACCTTTTACATGTCTTACGTTATATAATATATAGGTTCTGAATGCGTACGTAAAAAGCATTGAGGATCATGGTCTTATGCTTCATTTTGGATTGCCTTCTTTTGCTGGATTCATGCCAAAGCTTGACCAATCTGGTAATTGATAGTTTATCATATTTCTTGTAATTGTTTAATCTGAATGTTGCTTCGAGACAGAATGTCATTAAATACAGTCGTGATGTATTATTGATCTGTTTGTGCATGACACTTATTAACAAGTAGTTTTAAATTTCATGGTTGGTGCAACTCTGTAGTACCTTCGCTGTGATAATTTGGAGATATTTTACCCTGTGCAGTACTTGTGACTTATCCATTTCTTTGTGCAGCAAGATTATTACAATAAATAATATGATCTCTTTGATACCATTAGAATTCGAATTCCTCAATGGAGATTTTAGGGGCTGAGGTTTCCTTCAGTAGAATCCTGATTACTCTTGTTCTCATTTTTTTAGGGAGAAGAAACATTGAAGTAGGCATTGGCCAGCTTTTGCAAGGGATTGTGAAAACTGTAAACAGATCTCGGAAAGTTGTCTATTTGAGCTCTGACCCTGACATGGTTTCAAAATGTGTGGTATGTTTCTTTCTATTACCGTGCTTAGTTGCTTGCAATTTTTTTCTCAGGAGTGTCATCGTTGTACTAATTCACCGATATAATGCAGACAAAGGAGCTTAAGTCTATTTCAATAGATCTTCTTGTCCCAGGCATGATGGTCAATGCTCGTGTGCAGTCAACCCTTGAAAATGGCATCCTGTTATCATTTCTTAGTTACTTCTCTGGAACTGTATGACGTCATATGTTATGTTCATAGTTTTACAAGCATGTTCCATTCTTGTCTTTCGAATGATACGTTTCTCTTCATTTACAGGCTGATTTATTTAATCTAGACAAAAATTTACCTTCCTCAAACTGGAAGAATGATTATGCCAAAAATATGAAGGTAAAATGCTGTTTTTCCACTTATATTTGGTGCAAATGTAATTTGTGGATCCTACTTCCATCATTTACCTACGCCAATCAACATGGGCGTACATGATCTGGTCTAGAGCTACTTGTTAGTGTGGTATTGAATTCCCTGTCACAGTGGCTCTAATAATTCTTTGCTGAAGTTCATGAAAGAGTACCATGGTCCCAAACTAATTATGTAGTTCTATATTCTTTGTGCAATTTAAAGCGGATTTTTTTTACATGTATCTAGTTTGTCATCTTTTTAGTTTCAGTAGCTGGTCCGAGAGGATGATCAGCCACACTGGGACTGAGACACGGCCCAGACTTCTGGTTGTTGATTACACTCTTTTTGCTGTTGTGTAGTTCAATGCTCGGATTCTATTTATCGACCCTTCAACTAGGGCTGTTGGTTTAACGCTGAATCCTAATCTTGTCAGTAATATGGCACCATCGTCTGTAAGTTTGTTCTACCTAGTAAACCACTTCTGCGAAATTTTTTAATTCCCTTTTGGCTCATCAGTACACCTGTCATATTTGTCTATTTAAGTTCAATGAAATTATTGGTACTCTACTGGATTGTTTTAGCTGCTTGCCTTTAATTTTCTGTTATTCCATAACCCCCTTCCAGCCTCTCTTGACATTTCTCCCATATTACTTTTTATAAGAAAATCTATGTGTGAACAATTCGTCATTCACTAGCATTATTTGTCCAGCAGGTTGTTAAGATTGGTGAGATCTTTGATCAATCTCAAGTAATCAGGATTGATAAAGGGTCAGGCATTCTTCTGGAAATTCCTACTTTACCAGTTCCAACCCCTGCATATGTCAATGTAAGTTTTATGAGTTAAAATTGTATCTCTGTACTTGATCTGCTACTGCTAATTTTTCTATGAGTTTCAGGTGGCTGACATAGCTGATAAGGAAGTTAAATTGGATAAACGTTTTAAGGAAGGATGCTCTTTCCGTGTCAGGGTGCTTGGATATAGGCACTTGGAAGGGCTTGCAATTGGCACTTTGAAGGTTTTTTCACACTTTATTTATCAATGAATATCATATTTATAAATCTATTTTAATTGGTAAAACTTATGTTAGCATGTTAAGCAACAAAGTATTCATTTAGACTTAAGAATATATAGCATCCTTATTAAATAACTCAAAGAGTCTACAAATTCTCATTTGGGATTGGTGGCTAAAGCTGGTGGATACGTTAGACTACTAGTCTTGAGAAACTAGTTTCCATTCACTGAATATATGGAATTGTTTGATTGAACCTGGGGATCATGATTATACCTGGAGCCTTGTAATGTGAGAGGGAGGGAAGATTCTTCTTATGTTTAGGCCACTTTATATATTGTATGTAATTGTGTCATCTCGTTCTTATTTTTGAACTCAATTACTATTTTAACAATCTCCTGTTTTTTAACAGACCAGTGCTTTGGAGGGTTCAGTTTTCACTCACTCTGATGTGAAGCCAGGAATGGTGGTAAAAGCTAAAGTTATTGCAGTTAACAGTTTTGGTGCTATTGTGCAATTATCTAGTGGTGTGAAAGCTCTATGTCCTCTCCGTCATATGTCAGAATTTGAAATTGCAAAGCCTAGGAAAAAGTTTCAGGTTGTGTTCTTGTTTTGAAAGTCTCATTTGTGTTGGTTTAAATATTAACTTCGGTATTTTTCTTGATGATACTTATTCCACTTTGACTTATTGCAGGTTGGAATCGATCTAGTATTTCGTGTTCTTGGTGGCAAGTCGAAGAGAATAACGGTTACACACAAGAAAACTCTTGTATGTTATGCTTTCTTTTCTGTCATATTAAATTTTTTCTTATAGGCTTCCTTTATCCCGGCTCTGCTGTTATTTTTAGAGTTGTCCTTGCATGCACCAGGTGTATGCATTCATCTGTGTCAATCTGAAAGTAATAGACTTGAAAGCCCCAAGGGGAAATCATTAGACCCTAATGGCAAAGGATACTAAGGTGTATACAAGTCATTGCCTTCTTTTTAGCTTAACCTTTTGATGAAGTTCTGATGCTTGAGGTTGGTATCTCCCTCATAGGGATTTAACCCTGGGTAGAAGTTGTTTTGGAAGCGGACCTTGATAGCTTGACTTCATCTTGCCACAGGAAATTGTTTAAGTCAATTATGAGTCAGTGAATCAAGTTGTACTTGATGGCCAATCTTGTCTGGGGCCAGGATTTTTTTTCCTTTTGTTTTCCACATTATTTAAATGTACTTTTTAATCTTTCTAGATTTTTATTTTTATTATTATTATTTTTTAAATTTGTCTTCCTTACCTCAATGTATTTGTTCTGGGATCTTTCAGGTGAAATCAAAGTTAGAAATTCTTTGTTCTTATGCTGATGCGACTGATGGTTTAGTAACTCAAGGGTGGATTACAAAAATCGAGGAGCATGGATGCTTTGTTCGGTTCTACAACGGGGTTCAAGGATTTGCCCCCAGGTCAGTCAAAAGCACTTTAGAAATAATATGTTGTGGATGCTTTATGTTATTTTTTGAGCATATGCATAATTATTCCATACCTCTCTGGGTGCTCTTGACTGCATCAAAATATTTGATCAAATATTAATAATTCTTTTAACTTGTTTTGTGGGATTATTTCATTTTATATCGAAATTTAAGTTTCTCTCTGTTACAGGTCGGAACTTGGTTTAAGTCCTGGCAGTGATATACATTCCTTGTACCATGTTGAACAAGTTGTTAAGTGTAGAGTAGTCAAGTGTATTCCTGCTTCACGCCGAATTAATCTCAGTTTCAATGTGACACCTACAAGGTTTGTCTCCTCTTGAATGCAGTGATAATTTTGTCACATGAAAAATGTATTGTCACATTAACAACTATCTGGTGTTTATGTAGTACAATTTCTGCATTTAAAATTCAGGTCTATTCTCCTTTTGAGACCTATTAAAACTAAATGTCTTTTAGAGTTTCTTAATTGAATAAGATATTGTATTATGTGGACCTCATTTTAGATGTATTCAATCAAAACGCTGGAGTAACTATAATTGGATTGCATGATGCATGCTATAAATTTTCTAAATTTGAACAATATATGTTCATCTACCCACTTATTCCTCAAAATGTTATGGTATTGTAGTTAACTCTTCATGATCCCTACATGTATGCGAAGAAAAGTTAACATTGCTCGTATACTTACTTATTTAATAGGGCATCGGAGGATGGGGGAATCAAACCAGGCAGCCTGGTCTCTGGAGTTGTTGAGAGTATAGCACCTCACACTGTTGTAGTTGGTGTCAGCGACTCAAGTTGCATGAAAGGCACAATCTCGCTTGAACATTTGGCAGACCACCATGGTATCTTGATGCATTATTAGTTTAAATTTCCTAATTCCTATAGAACTTCCAATTAGGTTAAGTTAGTCCCTATTGAGTCCACAGGTTTGTAGTTTATTTATTAACTTTGTTCCTGATCCATTTAATATATGTAACAGGGCTTGCCACTTTATTAATGTCTGTAATGAAGCCAGGATACCGCTTTGATAAGCTGTTGGTTCTTGGTAATCTTCTCAATGTTCCTTTACCACATAAAATGATATATCTAGTTAAGAGTTTCTTTCTTCTGCTATTCTTGTCAAATCGTCTTCTCTATGGAAAACTGCTTGTAAGATGTAGCATGGTTTTCATTTTTCATTAACCTAAAAAATTTGGAGTAATGGATTATAAGATACTTTGCTTCACTCAAGCGTATGCAGCAGACCTCTGACTGGCCTATTTTTATTTATTTATTAGGTTAAAAGGATTGATAATATAGATTATTTTTTAATTTAATTATGGTTGAGTATTCATATTTGATTTCAAAATGTTGCAGAGATTGAAGGAAACAATTTGATACTCACTGCCAAGTATTCACTAGTTACCTCAACCAAGCAGCTTCCTCTTGATGTTAGCCATATCTGTTGTAATTCTGTGGTTCATGTAAGAATTTTCTTGTCTTTCTTCTTCTGCTATTTCTGGATGATGTTAGCCAAATTGTTTGAAAATGCATCCTTCTTTCTTAATAAGACGTTTCTCAGTCAGGCACTCAGGCAAAATGCTTTCTATTTAGACAACCGGGAATATTGGCTCAAATTTATGATCATTTCACCTTATTCTTGTCTCATTTACATTTATTTTTGCAGGGTTACATATGCAATATAATTGACTCTGGGTGCTTTGTTCGCTTTATTGGACGTTTGACTGGTTTTGCTCCCAAAAGCAAGGTAAAATAAATATTCTCTCTGTAAATGTATACATACCAGTTGGCTGTTTATATTAAGTCTGGATTTTGGAATGTTTTGTAGGCAACTAATGACAGGAGATCAGATCTTTCTGAGGTCTATTATGTTGGGCAGTCTGTTCGCAGCAACATAGTTGATGTAGGCCTGGATTGATGCTTACCTTATCACTGAAAATTCCAGGATTCTTTTCGCATAATCTTTTCTTTCTAACCTCTTTTCAGGTTGCTAGTGATACAGGTAGAGTAACATTGTCGTTAAAGCAGTCATTGTGCTGTTCGACTGATGCATCTTTTATTCAAGAATACTTTGTTTTGGAAGAGGAGGTAACATCTAAAATACTTTTGACATTCATAGATGAACTTTTTTTAGCGTCCAGAAGAGAAATGGGTCATGCCTTCGAAGTTTGCCAGGATTAAAGTACTTGAATAGTAGTTAGTACTAGTACTTTTTCTAAATGCTGGACTGATTGATTTGTTCCTAATGCAAGTTCTTGCTGATTCAGTGATAGTGCTTTTCCTGGTTATAAAATTTTAAATGAAATGCCATAATTTTGGGCACTGTTAAGTGTTTTTCTCCTAGCCTTTATCACCTTGCGGGTAGTGGGAGTGCAAATCATAAAAGTTTAGTACATTTATTTGTTGTTTTGGGAAGGGAGAGTGCAGACAGAGTGAGTTTTTTAATTTTTTCTTTTGGCTTTTACCTTACCTGTAATCTCTGTGAATTTTCATAGGTGTGCCAACTCTGACTAACATTCTTGTATATGTTTTGTCTATGAGGGGTGGAGTGAGATTTCTAATGCAAGTTATTTTTCAAGAACTTGTTATATAAGCATTTTATTTGGCATTCATACTTTATGCTCATCTTACTTCTTTTGCCAGATTGCCAAGCTAGCATTGGATGCTGACAGCCACAGAATGAGATGGGTGGATGGATTTGGTACTTATAGCATTGTAGAAGGAAAAGTACATGAAGTTAAAGATTTTGGTGTTGTTATCAGCTTTGAGGGCTACAATGATGTTTATGGCTTTATTTCACATTATCACTGTAAGTCAACGCCCTGAAGTTATCTTAGACTTTATTTATTTATTTTTTGGGTCTTGCTGATTTCATGGGTTATAATAATTTACAGTGGCTGACACTGCCCTGGAAGACAACTTCGTTGTCCAAGCTGCAGTTCTTGATGTTTCAAAGATCGAGCGCCTGGTAGATCTGTCTTTAAAGGCAGCGTTCATAAATAGAACAAAAGAAGACATCTCTACTGTGAACCTTCCTAAGAAGGTTTGGCTTAAAGTAAAGTTATGCACAAAGATGTCTCTAGGTTTAATCCTATATTCTCATTCTAAGGCATGGTTTCTCTTTACAATAACTATACAGACTATACATATGTGTATATATATTTATTTAGTTCTGATATGGAAGGTTCCATATAATATTTGTTTATTTAGTATATGTTTATTTAGTTTATTTATATCTGATTTTTTCTTTTTTATGTGGCCACATTTGTAAGATGTTTCTGTTTTATCAATATTAATCTGACTCGCTCATTGTACTTAATTATTAATTCTTATATGCAGAAACGCAAAAGAGAAGCTCAGAAGAAGTTGGAAGTGAATCAAATGGTAAATGCAATTGTTGAGATTGTGAAGGAAAATTACTTGGTGAGTGTTAGTTTCCCTTTTCTAATTCATTTCATCTACTATGTCAAGGTATTAATGTGAATGCCAAACCATTGCCACTTTATCTAAACAGGTTCTCTCACTCCCAGCTCACAATTTCACCATAGGTTATGCATCTTTAACTGATTATAACACCCAGAGATTGCCTCCTAAACAATTCACCCCTGGACAGAGGTAATAATGCAAATACTCTTCATAATATGCTGGTCGAGTTATATAACTCTTATGTTCTTAGATTTGAGTTTACCACTGCCTCTTTCCTATTAACATGTAGACTGGTAAACTCTTGGCAATGTTCATCGCTTCATAAAAGCTTTTATTTTCCTTTTTATTACTTTATCTATTAATAATAATTAAAAAATGAGGTTAATAGTGATTTCTGTACATTATCATGTTAAATTTACTTATATTTCGACGATGGATGTTTGCTCAACCTCTAATGTTCATGTTGGACTTTCGTATGCCTGCCTGACGATATCCATCAGTCAAATTGGTGATGAAGATAGATTGAAAAAACTGGAAGTTTGTGGACCTTAGCGAACATGATTTGTAATTGATCATCTTGTTTGTTGTATATGGATATGGATTTTCTCATCCCTACCGGGGATAATCACTGAACCAGTAATCAAGAATAAGTCAAGGCCATGACTCGTTTCAAAGAACATTTCATTTTTTTCCATAGTGAAGACATGAGTCATGTGCATGCTTATCAATCTGTGATGTAGATGTCGTGTTATTTTGGTTTGTTCATGTCTGATTGTGAGCTCATAAATCCCGTTTGCCTTCTTTTCTGTCACCCATTTCAGTTTCCATTTTATTAAACTGAAGTCCTTCCTCTACTACTTGGACTGTGTGAAATTGTTGTGTTTACCCGGCTATTTTGCTTGTTCCTCTAGTAATTTCTAGTCTATGTCATTTTTACACAAACTTTTTTCATTTTTGTTGCAGTGTCTCTGCTATTGTGATGGCTCATCCAGCTCCTGCAACTGGTGGGAGGTTGCTGCTGCTCCTCAAATCTTTAAGTGATGGTGTGGAGACACTTAGTTCTAAGCGTGCAAAGAAGAACTCAAATTTTGACATTGGGTCTCTCATTCAGGCAGAGGTTTGAATTATTTCATTTTCTTGAGTTGAGAACTGAAGTTCTTTGTGAAGGTTATTTACTACTCTTGAACTATGTAATTTGTTGGTTTTCAGATTACCGAAATAAAGCCTCTTGAAATCTGGGTGAAATTTGGATCTGGATATCAAGGAAGAATACATGTAACAGAGGTTGTTTGTCTTTATCCTCTTATAGTTTAGATTTGGGAACATATGCTGTCTCCTTTGTCATTAACCTTTTGTGTTGCATCCATGGTTTTTATGCTTAGATGGTTTTTGACAGGCAACTGATGATAATTCTGATGAAAATCCCTTTAGTAAGTATAGAGTTGGACAAACATTGACTGGAAGGATTGTCTCCAAGGGTATTAAGCGTGAAAACACTAGAGAATGTTTTGAATTATCAGTCAAGCCATCCTTGCTTGAAGGTAATCGACACTTGCATTCAGCACACAATGATACTGTTCAATGTCTAAATTGGAAAAGTTCATACCTGGGACATGAGCATTATTTCCCAAGATCTTTACTCTTGGTTATATAGTTCTTGATATTTAAGACCCTGCTATTAGAATAAGACTTATTGTTACCACTGCTGGAGAACTTATTTTCTTTCTCTATGTGAAATCTTGGAAATACAACTTAGATAGTGGCACAGTGTTATGAGCTTGCCTTTCCTTTAAATCGGCATAATGTTTTATTTTCGGATCTCTAAAACTGTATTGCAATTTTCTAAGATGGCATACTATGCCAAAGTTGCATACTAGAATAGTCCAACTTATAGGTATCAAAAGTAATCTGCTTATAATTTTGGCACATGTTATCTAGGTGTATTTTTTTTTTTCCAATAGAGTAATGATAGTTTTCCATTCCTTTACCTTAGCATCCTTGTTTTTCTCCTATCATTTGAGAATATTTGAGGATCCAGGGAGTCCTTGGGGGAAATTTGGGAGTAACTAATATTTAAAAAATTGCATGTCCAGATATCGTCAGAGATTGGGATTTCTTGTCCTTTTTTTTTAATTTCCTGATATGTATACTTTTGTTTCTTATAAAAAACAAACATCTTATAAAAAATATCTTGTCCTTTTTTTCTCCTATCATTTTTTTTCTTAGGAGTTTCTTTGTTTTGTTTAGATTCCTTCATGGACCAATGATTTAAGACAAAGTCTCTTGTGAGATGGTAATTATGTGAGACGAGTCGACCCGTTGTTAAAGTATGATTTTTATATAGGTAAAGTATGTTAATTCGTAGTTAAAAGTATTGTTTTTTAAAAGTATGATGAATAATGAATTAAAGTAAGTTTTTAAAGTGTTATAGTATAATTCACTACAAATATACTTTAACTACTAATAGGCATACTTTACCTTTATAACAACTATACTTTAACAATGGTCGACTGTCTCACAATCCGTCTCACATATACCCATCTTACAAGAGAGTATCCTATGATTTAACTTATTTGGATTGCTTGTGTTCACAGGATATAATGAAATGAAAAAACAATTTTATGAAGACTTCAAGTACTCATTTGGAGAGCGTGTTTCTGGTTTCGTGTATAAGGTTGACCCTAATTGGGCTTGGCTGAGTTTGTCTCGAAATATTAAGGCTCAGCTGTATATTCTAGATTCTTCATCCAACCCTGCTGAACTTGCAGATTTCCAGAAGCGGTTTTATGTGGGTAAATCTGTTTCTGGTTATGTTATCTGTGTGAATAAGGAGAAAAAGCTACTTCGGGTAGTCTTGCATGTACCAGTTGATTGTTCTGGGAAGCTTAAAGGGACTGATTCTGACCATCATTCAATATGCCATTTAGTTGAAGGCAGTGTTGTGGGTGGCAGGATTTCAAGGATTCTTCCTGGTGTTGGTGGATTATTGATCCAAGTTGATCAGCACCATTATGGAAAGGTTCATTTTACTGAATTGACTGACTCTTGGGTCTCAAATCCGCTTTCTGGCTATCATGAAGGGCAGTTCGTGAAATGTAGAGTTATGGCAATCAACTCTGCTTTTAAGGGAACTGTCCACATCGACTTATCACTGAGATCTACTCCGGATACTTTACATGACCCTGAATCCAATGAGCTTGATGATGGCATGTAAGATTATATATTCGCTCAGTTTGGAATTAGTTCAACTGGCTTTGACAGCTATTTGTCTATTAGTTATCTTGCTATTTTGGCATTATAGTATTTGATGCTCAAGAGTTTTCTTTATAAATAGGTGTCTATAATAAAGTGAGCAAGCATACTTGGTTTTTAATATCCTTTCTGTAGCTATTTCTGTGCATCCGTGACATGAGATTAATGTGTTCACAATTTATGATTTTTACTTTGTTTTACCAGCCTTTCAGTGTAGCTGACTGTACTTTTGTTTTGTTGTTAAGTGGTTTAATTGATTCAAAAGTTTCACTTTCATATTAATTTATTGTAACTTTAAGTCTTCAGATTATAAATTAATCATCATATGGATCTGGTGATCATGTTGCAATGGTTTCCGAAGTTTTCCATGCATTCCTGAGACTATTGAGTGAATGTATAAATTATAACAATCCTTTTTCTGCGTAGCCAAGTTGTCAAATATACTATGCCTAGAGGAAGTGGTAAATTTTGCTTATATTGCTGGATTACTAGTTTACTGTATGTTTCTGAAGAAAAAAAAATGCTTAAGAAAATTGTACTTAAAAGGAATAGCAAAAATGCTTGAAAGGTCATTGCTCTTTTTCAACTTATAAGTTATAGATGAATATGCAAAATCTGCTTGCTGGAATAAACCTGTAAAATTTTAACTGTACATGCTGTCAATGAACTATTATAAGGCGTTTTCGTTCACGCTATTAATAACTTGAACATGTTGCTGTAAGGATGAAAGAATTTTTGCATAGTCGATCCCAGTTAGAGACTCTAATGTTAGATGTATGTTCATTAATTTTGCAAATGTATGCGTCATTACTGGGGATTTGATTAATTTGATGATTAGGTCATATGATCTAAACCTTTCTAGCAATTGAGATGTCAATGTTAGGAAGTTCTTTTGACAGCCTGACATGGGTCCATCATAGTATCATTGTTGTTTTATATATGCTTATTTACGGTTTCTAGTTTCATGACACAAGTTCATGTCTGCAGGCACACTTATATCCGGCGTGTGGACGATATAACGGACCTTCATCCTGATATGGTTGTACAGGTATATGTCATGATTCTGGCATTAGTAGTGCACAAAATTCTCACTCAAAATCTGCTGAAATCTTGTGTTGTCATGTTAACTGCTGCAGGGTTATGTTAAAAATGTCTCTGCAAAAGGATGCTTTATCATGCTTTCACGAAAGATGGATGCTAAAATTCTCCTTTCTAATTTGTCGGACAATTTTGTTGAAAATCCTGTAAAAGAATTTTATGTTGGAAAACTCGTGGTTGGCAAGTAAGTATACTTAATTGAACATTTCCATGTTATAAGCTAGTATGTAACTCTGATCTTGGATGCAGGGTGCTATCAGTGGAACCATTGTCTAAGCGTGTTGAAGTCACCCTTCGGAGTTCAAGTGCACTTAGTCGGCTAAAGACTGAAACGAATAACCTAAACGAAATTACTGCTGGACATATTGTTCATGGAAAAATTAAGCGCATTGAGCCTTATGGGTTGTTTATATCCATTGATCACACTAACGTGGTGAGTTTACAAAGAAGATATTCTGGTAAATTTGCTGATTTTGCTCAATTGCTTGTTTTTTGGCTACTGGCTAAAAATCAGTGAAATATGTGTGTATAACAAACAGCATTTTGGTTGTGGAGTTCGCCTCATATCTTTATCTGCCTCTACCTTCCTTTACATCTTTTTAGACGGATGTTTAAAATTTTCATCATCACCTGTTATTATATATTGATATATAGGGACCTATGTATCAAATTAGTGATGGCTCGTGTTCAAGCTGGACTCATATGCTTACAATTCTTTCATTTTTATAGGTTGGGCTGTGTCATATTTCAGAGCTTTCTGATGACCATATAGATGATCTACTGTCAACGTTTAAAGCAGGTGAGAGAGTGACAGCAAAAGTTTTGAAGGTTAGTCTACTATTTAATATTCCCTCCATCCCGGGAATACATGCATGTAGTCTTGGGCATGGAGTTTAAGAAAAATTGTTTTTTTGGTGTGATGATGTATGGAAAATGAGGTATTTTGGGTGTTTTAATGGAATAAAGCGTTTGATATTGTATTTTGGTGGTGTGAAAGTAATTTTGGGATGAACATAAATTGAAAGTGTGCATGTATTCTTAGGACTGAGGTAGTATTAAATATTATCAAGTGCATATCAATAGATAAAAATTAATGGTGATGTGTCTTAAGTTAATTTTCTCGTGGTAATATTTGTTTTTGTTCTTTTGCTATGGGTTCAATGGATGTAATACAATCAATTTGAAATGTGTGCAACTTTCCTTATGATAATGGAGCCGGTTTATGAAGCTATTCAGATGGTCCTACTTCATTACGTCTTCCAAATTATGAAAAATTCTGCAAATTTAAATGATAGAGAAAAATCAAGTTTCAAATTATTGTACCTCTCAGGTGGATAAAGAGAAAAATCGAGTATCATTGGGGATGAAGAATTCATATATCAAAGATGAGGAAGCATCACAAACACTTTCAAGACAGAACAATGGTTTTGCCATTGGCATGGATGAATCTGTTGTTTCAGCGGAGCCGACAACGTTAGTACAGAGCAACTCAGAAAACACTAATAATGAATCTGATGATCTTTTTGCTCTGGGTGATACTGAATCTAGGGCTCTCGTGCCGCCTCTCGAGGTTCCTCTAGATGACATAGAAAGTTTTGATATTGAAGCTTGTGTTAGTCAAAGTTTGGTGAATGCTACTATTGCGGATAATACTGAGGAGAAAAACAAAAAGAACGCAAAAAAGAGAGCTAGGGAAGAGAGGTAAGGGCACTATACAGGAATTCTATTACTCTGTATTCATGTATGAACCAGGTTTACATGTGCTCTTTTGCTTTATTTTTTGGTTGATTATCATGTAATTTACTGATTGCTCTGTAAAGGGAGCGTGAAATCAGAGATGCTGAAGAGAGGCTGCTAGAAAAAGACATCCCTAGGAATACCGATGAATTTGAGAAACTTATTCGGAGTTCACCAAACAGCAGCTTTATATGGATAAAGTACATGGAATTTATGCTTCGTTTAGCAGATATTGAGAAGGCACGATCTATTGCTGAAAGGTACCTAAATTCAGTTACTGTTATATTTTTGGTTTCTGTCGCAACAATAAGTTTCAGCTTTTATTTGTGTTGGAATGCTATTTGGCTTTTTTGTTTGGGGCTCATTAATGTAAAAAGGTTTGACACACAATATATGCTGACTTACTAATGAGACTGGACTCTCTAAGAACATTGGAAACATGGTATAAATATAATGGTGAGATTTAAATCCTCTGTCCACTTGCATGATTCAAAGGTTGACAGATCCTGAAAGTCCAGTGTGGGTGGTAAAAATGAAGGGATCCGTCAAAGGCAATAGGCAGTGTCTCGTTCCAGGAACTTAGAAACATTACATTTTGTCACCTTGAAACTTTTGGTCTCTGGAGGGAATTCGCAAATTTTGTATGAGTATAGACATAATCAGGAGGGACTTGTTTACAGTTGTGGGTCGCGTTAATATATTTTTTAGGTTGCTGTTTTGCACAATGTGTGGGCTTTAAAGATGTGTGTGTGTATGTGTGTGTGTTTCTCTCTCTCTCTCTCTCTAAATAATTTTAAGTACAATAGCTTTTGCTATTTCTTTATGTGGAGAAGCATGTGGATTTGGCCATTTTCATAGTTGGGAGTAGAAAGGGAGTATTTGATGCATGGTTGACGTTGGCAGTTAGAGTCATCATATTTGATTGCTGTATTCAAACTTCTCTTTGAACATGTGCTGAGCAAGTGTTCTTCTTTTTTTTCTTTTTTTTTTTTTTTTTTTTTGAAATTAATATATGATTGCTTTGAAGTTCATTCATGGACTGATTTTGAATAATTGTCTTCAGGAAGATGAAGAATTTTCGTTAGAATTATATCCATGGATAATATCTTCTTACTACATTTTTGTGCACAATGGTGTTTTGCTCTCTCTCTTTTCTCTACCTCCCTCCCATTAAACTCATCAGTGGATTGTTATGTTAGGGCTTTGAGAACCATAAATATCAGAGAAGAGTCTGAGAAGCTGAACATCTGGGTTGCTTACTTGAACTTGGAAAATGAATATGGGAATCCTCCAGAGGTAATAACGTTAAGGCCCCTTGAAAAAAAGAGTTAGGTTTTATTGGGCGTGTGGTAGGAAGAAAATGAGCTGTTAAAAGTGACATTTTTTTGCTAACCTTTTAATTTTAATTTTCCTTTTTCAGGAAGCTGTTGCAAAAGTATTTCAAAGAGCATTGCAGTATTGTGATCCCAAAAAGTTACATCTCAGCCTTCTGGGCATGTATGAGAGAACAGAACAACCTAAATTGGCTGATGTGCTTCTTGAAAAAATGACTAGAAAGTTCAAGAATTCGTGCGAGGTACACCCAAGTGTTGTATGATTTTGAATTAGCATTAATGGCAATATAATTTCCTCTTATGTACGGTATGTTCTGTTTGGCGTCCAGGTGTGGTTGAGAAGGATCCAGTTTATTTTGGAAAAAAACAGTGATGGGGTTCAGTCTGTTGTGAATCGAGCTCTTATATGCCTACCACGACATAAGCATATAAAATTTATTTCACAGACTGCCATTCTTGCATTCAAATGTGGCGTTCCAGATAGAGGAAGATCCTTGTTTGAGGGAATGCTCAGGGAGTATCCCAAGAGAACAGATCTGTGGAGTGTCTATCTTGATCAAGTAAAACTTTTTTTTTTTTTTGGGTGGTGGTTGTTAAGTTGAACATGAAGATACATGTATTTTGTTGTGACTGTTAAAAATGATAAACAGGAGATTCGGGTTGGTGATTCAGAA
Organism: Pogostemon cablin; assembly: GCA_023678885.1. Classification (NCBI taxonomy): domain Eukaryota; kingdom Viridiplantae; phylum Streptophyta; class Magnoliopsida; order Lamiales; family Lamiaceae; genus Pogostemon; species Pogostemon cablin. The sequence goes on from CM042956.1 coordinate 122,909, forward strand.
TTGATTCGCGCAATATTTGAGAGAGCAATAAGTTTGAGGCTTCCCCCTAAGAAGATGAAGGTGAGGTTATTATTGTGGTTGGTTAAGGTAACAATTGATTAAACATATTATTAATGTGATGGGGTATGATGATTGTGTAGTTCTTATTCAACAAGTATCTCCAGTATGAAAAGTCCGGTGGTGATGAAGAACGAATAGAAGATGTAAAGAAAAAAGCTATGGATTATATTGAGGCTACCTGTACTTAAATCAAAAAGCTATGGATTATGTTGAGGCTACCTTTACTTGAATCGTCGCAATTTTGACACCATTATCATTATTATTCATTGTTTCCTTCACCTTCTTTCTCTCTCTCTGTTTTTTTTTTTTTTTGACAAAGCCGTCTCTATTGTATGGCACATTTAAAGTGATAATCGCGTTGAGTCTGGTAATGTCTGGTTGGCCCGGTCATATAAGAAATTCAACTTGTCTTTTAAGACTTGTTTTAGACTGTTCACAAACAATCAACGATGAGATGTTCCAAGGATAGATGATGATGATAATGATGACACTTCTGTTTCGAAGCTAATTTATTAACTTTTTAAGGGTAATTTAATATTTTTAAGTAACAAATAATAAAAAAATGTTATGTTATGAGATTGATAAATTTATAATTAAGGATGATGTTGTATATATATTGGTAAAGTTTGACATGATACAAATAAAAAATGAAAAGTGTGAAGTTTAACTTAGATTAAAATCTATAAACACATCAAATCAAATTCGACTATAATTAAAGAGCGAAGGTATTATTACTTCTTAAGTCGATGTGTTTTAAGGATAGATGTAAGGAATTATTATATGGAAGAATTATTATTACATGGCAAACCAACCATTGTATGGAAGTGTTTTGTGCACTTTTCACTTTTCATGATTTATGTGGTTCAATTCCTTACGATGATTGACGCTATATTTTGTGTGGTTCATGATATATTTTAATGTTGTACTTCATGTCTTATTTTACATAAAATAATTACCTTTAGAATTTATTATTAATTCTTATATTATATTTTAATTTTACTCTTGTTGTTCATTTTATATTTTACTTTTGTTGTTTATTGTTTACTTTTAAATTTAGTATTAATATTAATATTAATTTTTTAAAAAATGTAGAATTAGAGGAATGATCGAAAATGGGATGAATGATGTGAGAATGCGGAAGATTAAAGAGCAGCTCCCGGACGATTATGGGCCGACAATCATGACATAAAATCAATAGTGGGCTTGTCAAAAAACTCAATTGGAAATTTTTAGTTTTGGGCTCTCTAAGGGCCCAGGCCCAATTCCGCAATCCATATATATCTGCTATGCGATTAGGGCTTCTATCATCTTCGCTATCAGCAGCTTTCACCTCTCTCTCGAACCAGACGCCGTCACAAGGCACATCTTTCTCTCTCTCATTTTCTCCTCCTCTCGTCCATGGGCAATACGTTTCTCTGATATTTTTGTTTCTCCGATGGTGCAGGTGAGCACAAGATATGGAGGCCGCAGCGGTGGTAACTGAATCGAACGAGGGAGAGAAGATTCATACTGGTGTTTTGCTCTTCAATCGCTGGTCGTACGATGAAGTTCAGGTCATTATTCATACTGTGAACCTCTCTTCCGTTTCTCACTGTTGAGTTACTCCCTGAAGCTGTGAATTCTTTTTATTTGAATGTATATAGCATGTGTTGTTCTAACCTGTCTTCGCTATTTAATATTCTAATGTATATGTTTCTATTTACGTTTCATAATGGTTCACACTAAATTTAGCCATTTTTAATGAATCGATTAAAAGTTCTTTCTAAATCATCACTTGGTCAGGTTGAAAGTCCAATTCTTGTCCTATTGATAAAATTATCTGTCACTACACAACATTCAAATATTGCTTTCTGATTCCAAAGCCTGCTGTTTTATATAGGTAATAAATGTTCATCTTTTTTGTACCTCACCAGATTGAATATAGATGTGCACAACGATGTGAAGACCACCATCACCAAATATTTGTAGCCAGAAATAATATGATTACAAAGTTTTGAGGATGTAATGCCTGTATTTGTTAACATAATTATATACATTGATTTTTTTCCGACAAATCCCATGAAAGAAACTCAGATCTCAATGATGTGGAAGTCTATACTGGATTACATCTGCTTATAAATACTGGAAACATGTCTTTTCCATTCCATCATTTCTTGATGCTAGAGAACATTCTACAGATCAATATTGCAGTTTCTCTCTCTCAGCTAGTCTCAGACATTTATTTATCAATAAGACTGTATATGATTAGCTTCTCCTAGTGATCTCATGTTTACTGAGATTTGGCTGGTGATCTTTATCTGTTGTAGATTAGTGACATGTCTGTGGATGATTACATCACTGCAACTGCAGCCAAGCATCCTACATACATGCCTCACACAGCTGGCAGGTACCAAGCTAAACGCTTCAGGAAGGCTCAGTGCCCAATTGTTGAGCGGTTGACCAACTCCCTCATGATGCATGGGCGCAACAATGGGAAGAAGCTAATGGCAGTCAGGATTATTAAGCATGCCATGGAGATCATCCACTTGTTGACCGATCTAAACCCCATTCAAGTCATTGTTGATGCTGTTATCAACAGGTTTGCTGCTTTCCTGCTTTTTTAATGTACAACAATTTGTTGAAAGAAATTTGTCACAATAGTCATGTTAAAGTTTAATAATATATTTCAAATTACAAGTAGCTTAAACTCATTGCTTTTAACAGTGGACCAAGGGAGGATGCTACACGTATTGGGTCAGCTGGAGTTGTGAGAAGACAGGCAGTGGATATCTCTCCTCTGCGACGGGTGAATCAGGCGATTTATCTTCTGACAACTGGTGCGCGTGAAAGCGCTTTCAGGAACATCAAGACCATTGCGGAGTGCCTTGCTGACGAACTTATCAATGCTGCCAAAGGATCTTCAAACAGGTACGAAATACCTGATATCTCCAATTGATAAAGATTTGGTATTTGATGTATGCTGATGGGAAACAATGACACTCATTTGCAGCTATGCTATAAAAAAGAAGGACGAGATTGAGAGAGTTGCCAAGGCCAACCGTTGAGAGTGGAAGTATGATGGTTTCTTGTTGTGCGTTTCATTAGGATGGCATGATGCTTTTTTTGTAATGTTAAACTTATTTCCTTTTAGATTTTGTCTTGGTTGAGAATTGAGAACATTGTTATTATTGCAACGATTGCATGCTTGCTATTTAGAAATATAATTAAGTTTTGATTTGACTTGAGCAATCACAGCCCAAAACATGTTTTTAATTTATAACTAGACTTTAAATTCAATTCAAATATTCTGGGAGCCCACGAAACGTCTTTGGTTGTAATGTATTCCCTCTGCTCCAAATTTCTAAATCATGCATTTGTTTTGGAAACCAATTGATGTAAAGTGTAATAAAATTACGCGGGCAGCCAGTAGTTGGGCAGGTGTAACACGAAAAACAGAGTTGACGCCGGCTTTCCTTCCTTGGGTGGGGTGGGGTGAGGTGGGGAGTAGCAAGAGATGAAATAAGAGTAGACCATTCATGTGATGTCAGTCAGAATGGTCCTTGTGCAGTTTACAAAATGAATTTAATTTTGGGAAAAATATAATCACCCTCAAACCCAGTTTTTACATTTTAAATGATCGTTATTATCATTTTATTTCAGACATACAAAATTTTCATGTTTAATTTTTCAATTTTCCATTTATAGTGTGCTAAGAATTAAGCTGGTTATTATAAGATGCAAATTAAATTTGAGTGGCACGTGGGTATAGGTGTTAGTTGAAAGACTTGTACATCTTTCTTGTATAGTCCATATATCCATTTTCTTTTTGCACGTGTATTAAGGAGTATTATTATTTTATGTGTAGTCAATGTTTCAATTTTCTTTTTGCACGTAGATTAAAGAGTATTATTATTTTATGTGTAGTAGGTAGTTGTAATAGTGGAGGGTGTGAGTTCCATATTTTATTTGTATTAGTGGAGGGTGTGGGTCCAATGGATAGATTAAGGATGGACGCCCCAAAATGGTAAAATGGATAGATTGACAAGGGACGGAGGGAGTATGTGATTCTTTTCCAATTGGGATCACCTAATCCACTCTCATGTTTCATCTCTTGTTTCATCTATTAGATGTTTGTCACGTGTAAGACCTAAAATACAACCATATGCCCCAAGGGTTTAATGATCATTAACTAGAATATATTATTTTTATGGAAAACAAATTATAAAACATGGAGTTAAACACGAGATTGTGGAACAGGGATTCGGATTGCTTACTCGATGTTACGCCCAACCTAAGTATCCCTTAATTGTTGGTTCTAACACCAATGAGATGAGAGAGAGAGAGAGCACTCAAAATTGTCAAGACAAGAAAAACATACCACGCTGGGGCTCTTAATTTCATGCCCATTACCCAACACAACATTATTTTATATTCATCGTTCTGCACCCACCTCTAGCTAGTTAAAAGAAAGAGACAAAAAAAAGTGTTTATAAGAGAGAGCAAGAGAATGTAGGCAAGTAATTTAAATCGGGAGTTAAGTGGGTTGCGCTTTGGCAGCTTGAAGCATTTCTACAATCAGTGTCTTGACATCCCTACACAACACAAAGAGCGCTGATTCATATGAGCAGCTAGTGGCAACTAGTATTTGAAGTTTGAACATGTATTACTCACTTTCTATCAGCAGCAGGCCTCGTAAATGGAATCCGGAGCTTCAAAGTGTTCCCATGGCAACCCGCCTTCACATTGAAACCCAGACTGTCTATGTCCAACATGTAAGCAAAATCCACCTGAATAAATCAGTAACTCTAATAATGGAACATTGTATCTTCAATTTAAAATTACAAATAATAAAATATCAAACTTAGAGAAAGGAAAACAATCTATCTCCCAAGAATACGTCTACCTTCTCTTTGTTGCCCCACTACTAATGCATCCCAATATTCCATGTTAAATTGTTAATTCAAAAATATATCTAAAGCCCCCCAATTCAGATTGTTACGTAAATATCGCTGAATTTAGAAAAAAAATTATATTACTGGGACACTAGTAGAGTGCTGCACTATCAGCATTGTATCTTCTGAGTGATCTTTATTCATGTGCGACTGCAAACAAAGTTTGAAGCCAGTAAAATTAAGTTTTGACAGGCTGCTTGAAATTGACAGACAATAATAGTAGAGTTGCTGGTCATACTGTTATAGGCTTTGAAAATTGATACACAGGATCCACTTTTGCTGTTCTAAACTCCTCCTTGCTGAATTCTGCAAAGTTTACGGGTAGAGAGGGGCCACCAATAAAGAACAGAAGATCCATGAAATCATATAACTATGAATTAGGGATGAGATCACTGGGTTCACATTTATACTCAGCGGCGTTTGAATGCATAAAAAAAAAAAAACTACACTTCTGTCTGTTTTTATAAGTCATAAATGGTCTTGTAATTAGCACTGGCTTAAACCAGAAAGTTATGAAAGGAAAAGAAAGAATCAAATCAGTGAATGGAAGACACAAACCTCCTGATCCTAATAAAGCTGTGGCAACACCTGATACATATCTAACAACTTTAGGTTCAATCCGCAGGAATTGAAAGTCGCCAAAGTCGACCTTGATAAAAGTTAATCCAAGCTAATCAATCTACAATACAGTCATATTGGGTTTAGAATGGTAAATAAGGAGTTACCCATAATGCATCAGGATGTTGAACCAAATATGCAGAGCGAACGGCTTCCCTATCAGTTTTACTGACCTGTACTGACACAAAATCGCAGTCAGGTTATCTCTTATAGAGAAAATAGAGAGGAAATGATGGTGCAGTGAATTAAGCTTACAGGGATGGCATCACCATGCATTATTATAACAAGGTCTGTCCTATCCTCGGGATCTTTTGCCACAAGCAATGAGCATTTGGCATCAGCTAAAAGATCCTGGTTAAAATTTAAGGTAGCCAGAGGAAAGCATATGAGAAGAAAAGTATAGTGAAAACCCAGGGTGGTAGAAAATGACCTTTGTATGTAGTGCCAAACTACTAAGTGCTAATATTGGAGATCCATGGGCATCAGAAGCAAAGTCCACCGTTGAGGCTGATGGATACCCCTCATACTTCTGCATTTTACAGGTGATTTTACAGGAAATTTCATTTCATGAAAAGACAAGATTTAGAGAGTGAAATAGGAAACCAGAGAGAAAGTGGAGAGAAATCCGCGTGAGGAGTAATTGAGGAGTGTCCTAATTTGGTCAATAGGAGGTAGCCTAGCCGCATTCTCCTAACAATACAAGGAAATTGTTAAGGTTGAAGTGCAGACTATTGAATGAATCAACAGAAAAAGAAAAGAAAAGAAAACCTGGTGAGCTCGGATGAGGGATAGTTGATGGGTGGCAGTCTGTGGTAAAAAGGAGAGTAAAAACATTTGAAGTAGCTTAACTTAGGGTAAAAATAATTTCTTTCTTAAAGTACCTGATGGATAGAACTGGAACTGGAACTGGAACTGGAATTGGAAGCGCGTATTAGGGGAAGAGGCGTAAAGCGAACCTTCATCCCCACCATAGCCATAGCCTTAGAGCTGCCTGCGGCTTCTGCTTTTCTGGACTAGATTAATTACATTTACTCACCCCTAATAATCATATTCCCTCTTTATTGGCCATTTACTAAAATACCCTCCACTCTCTATCCAAATATTAATTTGATTAAAACAGTATTCCATTTGTTCTGTCAGTCTCTGGAATGAGATCCGCAGTATTGTACTCCGTATAATAATAGTTATACTGTATGCAGAGGAGCAGGAGCACCAAAATCAGTGTCTAAAAAAACAAACATCATATGGAGTATTTTTTAGTATTACATTTGGTGTCCAAAATAATCATCCAACTACAAAATGAAAAGCTCAAATTATCTTCTTTCTAAATTCTATGGAGTAAGTAATCCTCTTCCTTCCAAGTATGACACCACCTCACTCGCCATCTCATTTGGTGTTGGACAAATTCCCTCCTCCCCTCTTATCTCAATCTGACACAAACCAAATATTAACAATTACAGGGTAAACTTGAACCAACAATACAGAACAAAGATTGGTGGCAATGGCATACATGACAGACTGAATTATTTAGAGCAGGAAATATCCATACCAGCTTCTTACCCAATCAAGGTAACAAGCATCTCATCCAAACAACATCCCACATACATAACCTTTATCAATTCACCAACCAAATATTGAATAACAACACGTATTTTGCAGGCAGATGAAATATACATGCACATGGTCATCAAAGCTGGACATTGGATACTGAACTTGTGAAATGTGTGTAGCATCTAGATGTCAAGCAATATACTACACACCTCGCAATTCAAAGGAGGCTCATAAGGATCATCGATTCCTGTAAAACCTGCTTAAAACACCCATCAAGTATAAAAATTACATGTTTGCCACTGAAGCATAAAACATTTGTGGTCTAATAACTCTTGATCTTCAGGAACAGGATCTAAAGTGTAACCCTGTTAATGCATGATAGTACGCACCTTTGATTTTCCCGGCTCGTGCAAGCTTGTAAAGACCTTTGGGATCTCTTCCTTCGCACAGTTCTAGAGGCATGTTTAGAAAAACCTGCAAATTTTCATTAGATAAATAACAATTCCTAACAGTTTGAAGACCAGTACGATCTTATAAACTAAACCTTGCCTCAATGAAATATTCAGGTAGTAATGCACGACAAGCATCACGGTCTTTACGATAAGGCGATATCAAACTAGCAATGCAAATCAACCCAGAATCAGCAAAGAGCTTTGCAACTTCCCCTACATAGTTAAGAACAAAAACTCCACTTTAAAAATTAGTAAAACATTCAAGCAGATTCAGTTGGCACAACGATGGGACTTGAATTATTCTTATTTTGTAAATTTTGGTATCAATGGCCTGTAGGTCTTATCTACATAGCGAGGATGAAATACGATTATTGCCACAACGATGCACTAGAAATACAAAAAATAACTTCAAACATATGCGGTAACTAGTGTCTACAGTCTAAAATGCCCACCACACCAAAACTAGTGAAGAAGTACCACAGTTTTGCATCCACCAATATATTAGAAGACACTTACCAACCCTGCGTATATTTTCTGTTCTATCTTCGGGTGAGAAACCAAGATTTTTATTCAGACCATGCCTAAGGTTGTCTCCGTCAAGAACATATGAAAGTTTACCCTGAGAGTGCAATGTTCTACCCAGTGAACAAGCTAGGGTGCTTTTACCTGCAGTGCAGAGATACATAAACATTCACAAACTATATATAATGGAGGTGCATTTTAGATCGTATCTATCCCAGTAAGTTTCTAGGAACTTAAATAATTCCAATTCAAACTAAAAAGGTATGATTGCCAGCTCAACAGTAAAAGAATGTACAATTGGTAAAAGCCTACTCAGGAATGAATATCTTCTCACCAATATTTGATTCTTCATACTATATGACAAGAAAATGAATAACTTATGTGAGTGAAATATTCACCTGAACCACTCAAACCAGTAATCCATACAATACATCCCTGTTGATTGAGCAGCTTTTGCCGGTCAACCCTCCCCACAGGACATTCATGCCAGAATATGTTTGTTGAATTGCCCACGGTAGACATGGTTCTTCTTTAACCTGTAAGGATACAGATTGTTCTAAACATCAATCAATTTTATTTCCCTTTCTTTTTTTACAACTCTTGTTTTTTCAGTTATTTAGAGAAAACGACAACCAAGATCCGGAATGTCCGAATATAACGCAAACATATAATAATATTATTAAGGCATTCGGCGTGGAATGAGAATCAGAGAAAATTAGAACGAAGATAGATAATGAGAAGGAGAAAGAGAATGGAAATAAGGGGGAAAAAAAAGTACCTGCTCTGCAACGAACAAAAAGACAGCAGTGATTGGCGAATGAAATTATAGAGGGCTGTTGAATGTGGACGCTATGTGCGATGCGAACAACGGTTCAAATTTAATTTAATTTAATTTAATTTAATTTAATTTAATTGAATTGAACTGAACTGAACTGAACAGGCGCAACGGAGAGAGAGGAAGTGCATAATATATATTGCAACTCACTTGAATACTCAGTCTCCCGTAACACACGTTATTTTTACTCATTTCATTATTTGTCAAAATACATTATACCTACTTTTTACGTTATATTCATCAATCCAAACAACTTTATTTACTTTTTTTACACTTTATTATTCATCATTTTCAACAATTTTATTATTTTTTCTCTCAAAATTACCAATTTATCCATATTTTTATATTAAAAACACAACCTTTTTAATCTTCGTGCCCATACAAACGGATAAAAATACCTAGAACGAATGAAATCTTATTTTTACACGGATCCACCCTTAACAATGTGATTCTTAATATAAATAAAGATTAATTACGATAAAATACACCACACTTCTCTCTTTTTTTCAATTTAATCACGAACTTTTTTCCTTTTTTCTCAATTTAATCATAAACTTTCTTTTTATCAATTAAATACATGTTTTTATTTCATTTTCTCAATTTTATCACAAACTTTTTTTTATTAATTAAACATGTGATTTTTTATATTTTACAATTTAATTTAATTAAATTCTTCCATTAATAAAAAATAATACACAATAAAATATTTGAAATATAATGCAAAATTACATATTAAATATGAAAAATATATTAAAAAACAGTAAAATTAATTCATGATCATATAACATCTCTCAAATTTAAAATTAATTATCTTTTCATATAATTCAAGAATTAAAAAATAAAAAATTATCTAACTTAATGTGTGATTATATTTTGTACGGCTACAATGCAAACATATATATCTGATCAAGAACATTGTTTTTTATTTAAATTTATCAAATTCTTATCTAAAAAATTAATTAATTTTAAATCGAGTTAAATTATATAAAAATTTATGTATATTTTCATGATTTTTTTAATATTTAATACTATGTAATTTGTATTGCATAATATTCAAATATTTAATAGTGTAGAAATTTAATAATAGAAGAATTTTAATTAAATTGTAAACATGCAATGTTACATATTTAATTAATAAAAAGAAAAGGTTGGGATAAAATTGAAAAAAATGAAATAAGATCATATATTTAATTAATAAAAAAAAGTTTGTGATTAAATTAAGAGAGAAAAAAAAGAAAAAAAGTCTTAGTATTTTATTTAGATAAATTCTCTTGTGAGCCATTATATATGTGAGACGTGTTAAAGTATGTCTATTATATAGATAAAATATGTTTAATGGTTGTTAAGTATGTTTTCTAAAATATAATAAATGATGAATTAAAGTATGATTTTAGGGTGTTATAATATGATTAATTATTGACATACTTTAACTATAAATAAGCATATTTTACCTATATAATAAGCATACTTTAGTAATGAGTCAGCCCATCTCACAACCGTCTCACAAAAAACTCGTCTCTCAAGAGAGTTTCTCTTTTTTTTTTATAAAAAAAAATAGTTTGTGATTAGAGTGATAAAAGAGAAAATGTCGTGCATTTTAAGAAAATGGAAGGATGACTTTCAAGTCAAGATCCAAAGTCTAAAAACACAAAGAAAAAGTGTAAATGGCTTCTTTCTTTTTTTTTGGTTTACCAATTAATCACTTTACGGGGTGCTTGGTTAGAGATATTAGGGGAGGGTAATGGGAATGAAAGTGTATTGGCTCTCATTCCTCACGTTTGGTTAGTTTGGTTAGAGTGTAATGAAAATTCAAATCCCTCAATCATTCCCTTGGGTTCAATGTATACTTGATGAGTGATATTTTCACCTAAATTTTAGTATTTTTTTGTGTCCATTTTTGTATTATTTTATCCGTATTTTTTACGTAATTTGATTGTGTTATGTGTGTTTTATGAAAATGTATGAGAATGATATTAAATGTATGTAAAACAGATGAAAACAGAGCAAAAATTGAGACGGGAACTGAAACGAGCAAGAAACGGGCTGAAAAACCCAACTCGAGTTGCAAGACCCCAACTCGACTTGCAACTCGAGTCGAGTTGAGGTCCGTAGGGGGTCCAGAATTGTCTAGTGAGCTTACTCGAGTTGCAAGACCCAACTCGAGTCGAGCTGAGTTTCGCAAAAATTCTAGTTTCTGATCGACACGACACGACTTGACAGGCGAGAGCTCGAGTCGTGTTGGGTAGTGTCCAGGTCGAGTTACTAGTCGTGCGGAGCAGAGAAGGCATCCAGAGAGCCATCTCGAGTTGTCAAGTCGCTACTCGACTTGCAACTCGAGTCGAGCTGGCTTCCGAAGGAAATCAAGTTTCAGAGCCTCGCAACACGACCGAAAAGGCGAGTGCACGAGTTTTCAACACAAGTCGAGCTAGGTCAGCTCGAGTTGCTCACAAAGCAACTCGACTCGTGTTGCAACTCGAGTTGGGTAAGGCCAACTCGAGTTGCATGTTTTGGGGCCACAAATCCATATTTTCACCTTTCAGTGTGTGTAAGTGTGTGTAAAAAGCCCAACTAATGTTAATTTTGTGGCCCAACTTGGAGAGGGTATAAATAGCCTCAAGTTCAACATTTGAAGGGAGATTAGAGAGAGGATCATTAGGGCTTCACTTGGACACATACATCACACACTATTTCCTTCATTCTACACCCAAATCTTCATCCATTTATCATCCATTCCATCTACCTTCATTCCCTCCATCAAATCTACCATCCAAGTGAGGAAAAGAAGCAAGGAAGAGAGGAGAATTGCAAGGAGAGGAAGAAGATCACCATTGGAGGCATCCAAGTGAGTTTTCATCCAATTTTTATAATAAACCTTAATGTTTATCATGGTTTGTAAGGATCTAAATGTCTATGCTAATTTTCTTATGAATATGGTAGGTTAATCTCCCTTGTGAGATTAGCAACATGAAAGTTGTTGGTTAATTTTGGGGATTTGTGTATTTGAATTCATATGTTGATTGGATTTATGATTTTCTATCATTGTTTACTAATTGCTTGATTTGTGTGAGTGAATTGTGTGGTTAATTGTCATTGATATGTGGTTAAATTGAGAAATCAATTATATGTCGAGGATAGTTCATTGAATCAATTCATCATACTCTTCATGTGCATTATAAGTCTTAAAGAGATGGGTAAATTACCAAAACCTCCCTCGAGGTTTGTCCAAATTACCAAATAAACCCCGTGGTTTGAAAAATTACAAAATATCCCATTTAAAAAATATTTTTTTTAAAAAATAGTGAAATTTAAAAATACAATGTTAAATATATGAGTTTTGATGTCATTTCCATCCTTCTTTATTTTAAGAAAAAGTGTATTTTTATTAATGTTCAAATAAAAAATAAGTTAAAGGGGATAATTGATAATTTTTCAAACCACGGAGTTTATTTGGTAGTTTGAACAAACCTCGAAGGAGGTTTTGGTAATTTACCCTAAAGAGATAGAGACGTCCTTTAAGATTTAGAATCCTTTGATAGAACATTCGATTGGTTAGATCGAGAGGTTGATTAATTATGTGAAGGGACTCTCATTTCAAGCTTAGTACCTAGTTAGAATTGTTTGAGTGAGAACCAATCCATTAAGCTATTTTGAGATTCTTAATTGGATCTACATTCTATCCATCTTGAGAGGGAGTTTAGGTGGATTTAGTGTTGGTATTTAGTCTTATATCCATGATACATATAGAATTACCACTTCATTAGTATTGTTAATTTCACTTTTGCTTAACTTGGAAAACCAATCACTTTCAATCTTTGTTTGATTGATCATTGCTTATTTGTTTATTTTGATCATTTTAATTTACTTGTTTAACAATCAATCCTTTGATGATTCGTCTCTATAAAATTACAAGAAATGTAAGATCGCTTATGCACTAGTACCTACCTCCATGTGGTTCGATAAATTGTTGGATTGATCATCCCAACTACAAATTAGCTAATCAATACCCTCACCCCTTCAATTACTTTCATTCTCATTATTATTACTCCGTCAATAATTCTCATTACCATTTTCATTTCATATTTTGAACCAAGCGGTTCCTTGTATATAGTGAAAGTGAATGGTGGAGCATACTTATTAATAAGGACGGCATCGAGTGATTGAGAAATAAAGAAATAAGAAATTATCGTAGTTGGGTTCCGGCGAAGGAGATGCAGGTATTCATAGTGTTGCCCAAACCCAATTTGATTGTCCCATCCTCCCGTCGATTCACGCCATCCGCCACCGCCAACGCCAACGCCAACGCCAACGTCCACTGTAATAATTATTATGACCTTCTCGGAGTTCCACAAAACGCTTCCCTCTCCCACATTAAGAGGGCCTACCGTCTTCTAGCGCTTAAGGTACTATAATCCACCAATTGAATTTAATCACTACTCTACCCTACTCTTTTATGGAAATTGAATTTGAATTTGAGAAATTGAATTTGAATTTGAATGGAACTCCTAGTTTGGGCATTTCTTTGTTATACGGACAGACAGCCAGAAGCACCTGCTACAATTCTATATGTTAATTTCAAAATCTTTACTGGGAAATTGTATGAATCTTCCATCTTTGCTACCAATTTGTTGAAATTGAAATCATCTTTGTTTCCCTAAATTTGGCCCATTATTCCGTCCGGTGTGCCCTAAATCTAATCAAACTATCTCTTGCAGTATCATCCTGATGTTAATAAGGAAAAAGGAGCTAATGAGGATTTTAAAAGCATTCGAGTTGCATATGAAGTAAGTTTGAATTGATCTCACTGGCATGCCAACTCCAAGTACCTGTAAACTAGATTAGATTCTCTTTGTTGCATTGTCACATAGATACAGTATTAAATTGGAAAATTATGTCTGATACAGACACTGATAAATGAAGTAACAAGAAATGAGTATGATAAGGATCTCCATCATCAACACAGCCATAAGCCATTGGGAGATGAATGGGGCATCAATGAGGATGGTCACTTGAGGCGAGACAAGTATTGGGAAGAGTCATACTCAGAAAGCCCAAATGAGGAGGAGGAGAGAGGGTCCTTGATGGAAGTGGTTGGATCAGCATTTGTGTCTGTGTTCCTGATGCAGACGGTGGGCTTTCGACTGTCTCTCACATTTAGTGGCCTCATGGCCTTGGTTGACCGAAAACTGGATGCAGGATATAAGTTGGGGTATTTAATTGCATGGGTATTGGGAGGAAGGGCGGGCATTTTGCTTACGATGGTCCTATCATTTGCAAGTTGGTTCTGTGGCAAAACAAGCAGCAGCGTTGTTGCACTTGTAGTCGTCGCTTTGTGCTTTGGTTCCAGGATTCCCCAAGGTGCTCTTCTCACTCTTCTCTATATGTCACTCAAGCTACAACTTGATCTAACCTAAACTAATTACTTGTTGAAGAGGCTCTCTCTCTTCTGCAAAGGGAAATTAGCTTCTTTTAGGAGTATATATATGTCCTGTCCTGTGCCTATTACTCTCACTAATTTAAAGGCTGGTGCTGGTGCTGGTGCTGGTGCTGGTGCTGGTGCTGGTGCTGGTGCTGGTGTGTGTATATATATGATAATATGAATGAATGGGATTCTAAATTCTGGTTTTGCTTTCTCCTCTGCCTTTTAGGTGCATAAGTATATTTTCAACATTTACTCTCCCAGCTTTCTTCTTGTTTCTTGTAGAACATGGTGTTTCTGTTTCTGTTGCTGTTGCAATTATAAATACTTGATATCACTACGTTGGATGCTTACTGTATTACTTTCATTCTAATATTAAAGGCTATTTTATTACTCCCTTGTTAAAAAAATATTACTCCACACTTCCTCTATAGACCATATTACTTCAGACAAAACCACACTCGTTAAAATAACCTCCACTACCCCATAATTTAAATAACAATCCCTCATTAAAATTCAATTTCTGGCCTTTTTTTTTAATTGTTGTTTACTTCCATGAAAGCTCTCAATTGCTTTTTTTAAAAGAAAAAAAAAACGAATAAAAAGTCAAATAAAAATTTCAAAATTTTTTCTAAGAAGATATTAAATGGAAGTATGCTTATTTTTCAAGAGAACTTTTGTCTAAATGTAATTAACTTTTTAAAAAATTAATCGAAAATAGTACTTCTAATGTATAGTTAATCGTTTGCGCTCAACTTTTATACACCATAATCCGTTTACTCGGATATTATTTTAATGTAATTGGGTAGTGGTTGATCAAATTTCGCTTCAATATATATAGTTTATTATAACGAAAATGTTGTATGATTCTTTTTTAATAAAAAAAATCTCCAATATAGTGTATAAACAGAATATAGTGGATCCAGTAAGTAGTGGAGCGAGGCAGAAAGAGGGAATAGACTATTGGGCTTGAAAATGAAATTGGTAGAGTAATTGGGCTTTTGGGCTAAAATCATAGTTAAAACCCTAAAGGGAAAGGGAAAGGGAAAGGGAAAAGGAAAGGGGGAGAGAGAGATGAGAGCTCCAAGGGGACGAGGCGGCAGAGGAGGGTTTAGGGGTGGGCGAGATGGAGGCGGACGTGGGTTTAGGGGTGGAGGCGGACGTTTCGAGGAAGGCCCCCCTTCTGAGGTTGTTGAGATTTCGACATTTCTCAATGCTTGTGAGGGCGATGCGGTGACAAAGCTCACAAACGAGAAAATCCCCTACTTCAATGCGCCTATCTACCTTGAGAATAAAACTCAGATTGGCAAAGTCGATGAAATATTCGGCCCCATCAATGAGTCGGTAAGTTGAATGAATTCATTTTCTCAATTCATGCAATTCTTTCTTTCTTTGCTTTAATTTGCTTTGTGCAGTATTTTTCGATTAAGATGATGGAGGGCATCGTGGCAACCTCCTATTCTGCTGGTGATAAGTTTTACATCGACCCCGCCAAGCTTTTGCCACTCGCCAGATTTCTTCCTCAGCCAAAGTATGATATTACTCTTTCTTTCTTTTCATTCCCCAAAGCATTCAACAAATTAACAATCTATATTTCAGAGGGCAGCCTCAGGCCAGCAGAGGACGCGGGGGAGGTAGGGGAGGTGGTGGTAGAAGTAGAGGTGGGGGATTTCGAGGAAGGGGTGCCCCTAGGGGTGGAAGAGGAGGTGGTTTTAGGGGTGGTGGCCGTGGATTCAGAGGCAGAGGAAGATCATAGAAGAACCAACGCATCTTTGCTTATCATATCATTTCATTTTCTTTTGGAACTATAACCAACATCAACATTCGCATTTTCATTACTGCCTTTCTATTTATCATATCAATGTTTTTCTTCATCACTTAGTGCCACTTTTTTTAGATCCGGGTTTTTTTTTTAATCCTAATCTCATCCTTTTGAATTTTCCTATAAATCTTACTAATATTAAAGTTTAAAACTTGTTCTCTCATATTCTATCTCAAAATAATATTAATAGTTATTTTTACACATTATTTTATCAATGATAAATTTCCTGTAAGAATGTTCATGCTAAGCGAGTTGATTCATTTTTTAAGTATAAATATTATACAAATTATACTCCTAAAGTGAGTTGATTCATTTTTTAAGTATAATTATTATACAAATTATACTCCTAAAGTATTATTTTATGATGTTAAAGTATATATTTTATTAACACAAGTGTAAACCAACCCCCTATGGGAGGTCACACTATGTATTGTATGTATTTACAAGAGAATTTTTTTAAATTACAATTGCTAGTAATGATACTATAACGACTTAAAATAGTTCTATTATTTTATCATAATTTAATATTGATAATATATATTCCCCCTGTAATTTATACACACTGCATAAATTATTTGGACGGAGGGAGTATATATAGTATATCATTATATACTTTACTCAGGATGTATCTTAATTTTAATCACATTTTAATATATCAATAATCATAATTTAATTTTTCAATACTTTACTCTAAATTTGCCATAAGTGGCTTATAAAGAATTTGATTGTAATTACAAGAATCCACCTCCATGCAAAATAATCTTTCCATTTAAATAGTCTTTTTTTTTCATTTTGAGCGTTTCATTCAAAGATGGTCCATTTTATTTTCATACAAATAGAACTCATACATTCACTAATAATTTAAATTCGGAGCCCACACTCTCACTAATACAATTATTCAATTTCACTACACATTAAATAATACTCCTTAATTCATATACAAAAAATTAAAGACCCTCTTTGAACGGGACAGAAGGAATATAGGATTCGAATCCTCATCCGACAAGCTAAAAACCCTCTTTGAGCGGGATAGATGGAGTATAAAATTTGAACCCCACCTTGCATCTATCAACTCAATTAGAAGAATTTTAACCCATGTATTTATCACTTGAGTTATGACTAGCACCATACAACCAATTTAGAATTTCACTCAATTTGACTCATCTTTTAACACTTTTAGGAAAATTTCATACTAGTCTCTTATCACTGAGTTATGACTAGCACCATACAACCAATTTAGAATTTCACACAAATTTGACTCATCTGTTAACACTTTTTTAGGAGAATTTTCATACAATGATCCAATTTTTAGTTTATATCTCAAAATTGGGCTTATTTTAGAAGTGATTTGAAATGATGAAATAAATTTTATAACCATATATATATATACTAGGCCCAATTTGAGAAAATAAATAAAATTTAAATGTTAGTCTGAAACACTTAAAAAAAACACCTTCTCCCATTTTGCGTCCCGGCTCAAGAGCCTAACTCTTCTCCAAATTCATCATTTATATTAAACACGTTCAAACAGTTAGTATACAGGCATACTAAAAATCTATATCAGCCAGAAGTAATTTTATAAATCTTGAATTTCATTCGTATGCAGGCATATCAAAAATCAATATAAATAAAATATTTAAATTGTTAAAGACCCACGATTTAGTGTATATATATGATTTTGAGTGTAAGATATAACAACGTAAAAAGATATTAAAAAAAATAGCATCAAGACAAAAAATAGAAGAAGTAAAAGATTGTAAAGTCAAAGGTAAGAAAGGAATGAGAATAAGATAGGAGCGTTGGAGGCGAATATAAGAAAAGTAGGCTTTGTTGGGAGGTTTAGCATCAATCAATCTCAAGTAAGATTTAGATACATATGCCTGCTTCAGCAAACAGTACGACCGTAACATATTGATGCAATGTAGAGATTTTTGGACCACTTCTCCTGCCAGTAAGAGAAACAAAACAAAACAAAACCAAACCACACCACTGTTAAATACCCCTCCTAATTGCAAAGCTAAGCAGGTGTAGTGCATTACCTTTACATGGGTACTTGGGAAGGCAGATGTCCGAAGGGTCTCCTGAGTCTCATCACTCATTTTGCGTCGAGGCATACTCAGTATGAAGGCCGCTTGATCAGCAGTTGCACCCATCGACGTTATTCTGTACCCATTCTCCCATCTCCGGTGTATTCCCTCACTCGGATAAAGAAAATCAAGTTCCACAACCTATCACAATCAGTATTACTAACCACCCTACCATTATTAAATACACCGACACAACAATCAAATTTTACCTGTTCTGAATATCCCGAATTTCTAGACATTACAACACCCCAACGATTGCCAGCTGTAGTCATAGATGTTACATGAAACCCTTCCTTCCACTTTTTATTTATCCACTTGAATGGGAACGATTCGCTCACTTTATACGACTGTTGAGTGTAAGGAGTTCCTAATAACATCCAAAAGGAAAAACTAAACCTCATGTAATCCTCGGAAAGCATCATTTAAAATTAAAATAAATAAATAAATAAAAACCACCTTTAGACATAACAACCAGGGAACTTCCGTTAGCTGCACCAGCTATAGAACTGATATAATAATTTTTCTCCCATTGTTCCATGATCCAATCCTGAAAAGAACCATAGACTACTCTTAGGGAACCTGAAGAGTACCAGCCATAAGAAAGAAAAGCACTACTACAATTCGAAATATGAGTTTCGGCAAACAACCTTATGAAGGAAGACAGCTGAAAGTTCATAGACCTGAGAATTGAAACCCGTTCCCGCATCCATGATCAAGGCCCAAAGGTTTGTCGCCGAAGCCACACAGCTAATATATAAACCATCTTCGTTACCCTTATCTACATGCTGGCGGAGCCTTGAGTCTGCTACATTGTAGTGATATCTACAATTAGAATAAGAATAAAACAAAGCAGGTCATAGATTATCCAAAAGTTAGAACTTCTGTAATTCAAATTTTCAAATTTCAATTTGGTTCAAGGGATCAAAATGAAAAAAAAAAATTATAAAAAAAAATATAATAATAAATAAATAAATAAATAAAATGGAATCTCCTCAACATTCAAACTCTAAACATTACAATCAATTGTAACCAACCACAAACAATTTAGAAAATGTTGTGTAGAGGCAATTTTTCCTTTAATTGCATCTTTATATATCTACAAAAGAATTCAGGAATGCGTAATAATAGCAGGTAATTACATTATTGCAATTTGGAGAGCTTGATGCAATGTAACTTCCATATGCACCCCCAACCCCAAAAAAAAGGTTGTGGAAAGTAGAAACATATGGATGACCGATGACAAGATTCCAAAAGATGAATCCTTGTTACCATTTATGACACATGTGAGGCCTCAGATTCCACATCAGCAATAAATTAACTTATTAAATACTCCATAAATTAACTTATTAAATACTCCATATAGAAAGTTTTAAGAAAGATTTATCCATTATCAAAATCAGTAGAACAGTCTTTTATGTAAAACTTTAAATATGATAAAAAGTGAGACAGGACTACAACTAATTATTCAAACGTGGGAACAGAAGAAATAAAATACAAATTTTGATAGCTACTGAAACACAAGTAAATATACTATCACTGGGGGTATAAACTCAAAGAAAAGTAAGCAGAAAAAGGTTGATTGTTTAGTCAACTTGAAGTTTCTAGGCTGATTGTGCTGATCTGCATGCCAAAATAGCAGGCAACTATTTGCATTATCTTCTTCCTACACATATTTGCAAAAAGTTCATAATGTGCAAATTGAACAGTAAAAGTTGAACAAAGAATGGACACACTGAACTAATGATGAGACTAACAAATGGTGGGACTTTATTGCACATACCACAGGTCCTCAATGCATATTTAGGAGTAAATGCTCACCTCTGTTTCATGGGTTTCCGTGCATTATACACAGATATCCACTGAGTTGCAGGACTACCTAGTCGCACTTTCTTCTTAGGTTGCTCTTCTTCTTCCAAGTTTAAGAGCATCCTGCCACGCTTTTGGCCTACCTGTTAAATAGAAGATGATTAATTAGAAATTGGTTTTTTTTGACAAATAAAAGTTCTTTCCCTTGTATGTTACCTTGAGAGCTCCATCAATTCTTATTGGTCTCAGTGACGAGCAAGGTTCAATTAGGCTTTCAAAAAGTGATATCAGCTTAGAATAATTTGGCTCCTCATCAAACTTCATATTACTAACAGCCTCGAGAAATAGTTTAAAAGGGGCAGGGCAAAAGCAACACATCAACTCTGCTGAAGTGGACATTTTCTTTTTACAAACTAGAAAACTCTTGTTGTCACCCTGTACCATCTCAAAATAAGAATGGAGAACAACAATCTGTTTTAGGAGAACAGAACCCATAACTCACTAATACAATTATGCTAATTCACCTGATAGCCTTGCCATGGTAACCTCCCCTTTATGAGAAATATTAGAGTGTAAGCCAGGGACTCAAGATCATCCCTCCTACTTCCTGTGCGACCCAAATGAGCATGCACACTTGCATACCTTATCGTGCCTCTGTGTATGGACCATTGAAGTTTATGAGTTCACAGTAACTCAGAGTATCTGATAAGGGAACTTACTTCATGGTATCAGGTGTTATATACTATTTATCTCTGTATGGACCATTAGAGCTTATAAGTTCACAGTAACTCAGAGTATCTGATAAGGGGAACTTGCCTCATGGTATTGTCAAATACTATTTATCTCAGAGTACAACACTAAATTGGATAAGAGAATGCATCATCAGGTCAATATGACAAGACTACAACAACCATATACCACAACTGGACAGCTGATATAATCAACTTTAAAATATAAAGTAACATCATATTGGCCATGTGTAGTTACTGCATCTGACCAATCTTGTTAAAACATGTGATATTTTTTGATAAAATAGACTACAGCCACATCTATCATTGCAATTCACAAAATCATACCCATATCCAAGGTTAAGACACACAAACCTAAATATATCTGGTCTCTGATCATAATCAACATGCTGACCAGATGATGCATCTTTCCACCTAGAAGCTGCAACAGCAACACATTGAAGATAAACTGATCAAGCAGTGGAAGGGTCTCAATTTAAAAAGAAATCACTAAGACGAATATATGAAAGATAGATCTTTGTGCATGTCTCTTCACATGCCTGGTTGCTAAATATAATTTAAGATAGACATGATACAAAATATTATCAACGTCATGGAGTATCATACCCAGGCCAAGATCGATAAGATATAACTTTTTCTCCTCAGCAGTCCCAGGTTGACCAAGTAAAAAATTCTCTGGCTTAACATCTCCATGAACAAATCTAGAAAAATATCAGAGGAGAGCACAACAAACCAATGATCCATCAAAGCAAAAAAAGCACATTGGAATCCAATTAAGCAAGAATCATGAATGTAAAATCAATAGCACGCCATATAAATTATATTAAGTAGGTTTTACCCCTTCATGTGAAGCTTTTCCAGAATTGATATGGCTTCAACAGCAATGCAAGATGCCATATTGGGAGACATCCTGTTTCAAGTGACCATCATCAACTTAAGAAACATAATACAAAAAGGATTGTCAAGGGTGAACTGTGGAGGTGGTGAGAGGGGAGAATGGGGAGATACTGAGAGAAAGAGAGAGAGAGAGAGAGAGAGAGAGAGAGAGAGGGAGAGTCCTACGACTGGCCCAAGGAATTCCATACATCCCAGAGACTGGGTCCTAGCATGTCCATGACCTAAGTAAAATAAAATAAAACAAATAAATATATAATTACTCATTTAAACAAATGGTAAAAGTTCGGAGCCAAAATGCAAAATCAAACCCACCAAGATGTAAAAATCTCCCTGGCGACCCTTGTAATGTACCCATGGGAGCCCATAACATCCATTCAGCGCACTTTGATGAAGGAAAATAAATGTCAGAAATCAAGCATTTGAATCAAGATTTATACTCAGGTTATCAGCAGATATCTTACTTGTACACCTGCCACTCGTATGGAGGGCCATAATTGCAGCCCTTGCTACTTCGGTGTTCGCACTTTAATGCAACCTACAGCAGGACAAAATTTCCAAATTAACTTCAGAAAACAATTAGAATAGAAAAACACCATACAGTAATATTTTGTGTAAATTGTTACCTCTATAGCATCTGGTCCTGGTCCTTCGGTGCCACCACTTACCCGTCTTCCAACATAAACTTGGCCAAATCCTCCCTTACCTAATTTCCTTTCTGTCTTATACATGGGGGAGTTACCCACTTGTACCTACACCAAAAAAACTGGAGTTAATAGTTGATATTATATCGAAGCACAATAAAGGTAGATAACAAAATCAATACGACAAATGCATACATGTAATCTCCAAAGTTTAGAACCCATCGATCATGGATTATAACCATACCTTAATGAACTTAAGAAAGGTATTCAATAATGTAAAAGAACAAGTAGTTACCCTGTCTGGCACTGGAGTTGTACTTGGTTCTTCTTCAACTCCCATTATTTTATCTGCACTCCCACCGTCCATGGCAATTTCCTTATCTGGAATGTCCTCAACTCTATTAAATGCAAGTTCAGGAGCCCCAGGGCCAACAGTTTGAGGGAGAAGCACACCGGGTGGCTCCTGGTCTAAGTCTACCAACCTAGCCCCCTTGCCTCTACCAGCAGCAGTTAGTCGAGCAATAGTTGCTGCAGAAGGCCCTTTTGCTATAGCAGCTGCATTGCCTCTCCCTCGACCTCTCCTTCTGGTTCTGGCTTGAGCAGGTGCAGGATTTTTTTCGTCCTGATTAATGTTCTGAGGTGCAGGATGGAGATCACCAAGTCGTTTTGATCTCCGTGCTCCGCTACGCAATTCTGGCATCGTCACCCATGCAAGATCACCTCCGAATCATTCCCCACCTTCTCCTCAGAATCTGCAGTGGGAAAACCAATCATTTAAGCTAACACCGGAAAAGAATAGTAAAGAATAGAAAAGAAAAGAAAAAAAAAATTACAGACCATGGACGGATCAAAATGAGTGCCAAAACTATCAAAAATAAAAATTTTAAAAAATGGATGCGTGAGATATGCCACATTCAGGAAATTAGCATTAAAATCCTCAGCCTGAGTTCCTTATATCTTCTAAAGGATATGCTCAAGAGAAAAAAAAGAGAGAAACAGTGCCACGTGTTATTTCAAAATAAAGATTTTTCCAACAAAATGGAACGCAACGAAGTAGATAGAATCCAGCTGATTTAAGTCATTTACCAAAAGAAAGGGGGAAGGGAAAAAAATCCCATCGTAGATGCTCAAATGTTCACGAAAGCTCACATACACGGATAATCATAGAATCGTAGCAGTATAAACAAGAATATTAAACATCCATCGATAACCAGATAGAAGAGCTGTTCAATAAAATGGAAAGTTCAAGATTAAAATAAATAAACAAACAACGGCAAGAAAATAAATTAAAATAAATATGAAGAAGGCTGGGCAAATGGATTAGGCGATCAAGAACAGATCTTCAGTGAAAACACCCATGACATATATTAACCATACCAGAAAAATTGGAGGAGATGAAATGGTAGGTTGAGATTTAGGATAAAGTTGTGCACGCAATGGTATTCGGTTTTCCTACAACACTTCCTCTGCCCTTTGTTTCTACATCTCCATATTTTTATCTGCTTCCGTTTTCCCTACTTTTGGAACCCACAAATTAGAGAATATTACAACTATGAAAGTAGAATTTGTATTATAAAAAAAAAATCATTAGAGAAAAAAAATAAGAGGATCAAAAAGAATAACAAAATATATAATATTAAAATATAAAAATAGAGTTCATAGAATTATTATAAAATAAACACAAAAAAAAAAGAAAGACAAAAAAAAAATATTACCTTAAATGAGAATGCATGATTGGACTTACAAATAAGTTTAAATATGATAATAATTAAACCTAAAAATAATATAAAATAAAAGTATAAAATAAGATAAAATAAATTAAATTATAAAAATAGAGTTTATAGAATTATTAAAAAAACATAAAAATTAAAGAGAAAAAAATTAAAAAATTAAAAAGTATATTAATGCATTTAAACAGAAAGGTTGAACATACATATAAAATCATATAAAAGTATAAAAAACAAAATAAATTAGAGTAAATTAAAAATAATATGAAATTAGAATATGTAAAAGAGAAGAAAAAGAAGAAGCATTAGAGAAAAAAAAGAAGAACAAAAGATAAAATATTAAAATATAAAAATATGGTTTATAGAATTATTTTAAATCAAACACAAAAATTAAAAAAAAAAGATAGAAAAAAAAGAATGATACCTCAAATGAGAATTATTGGACCTACAAATAATATCAAATATGAGAATGATTAAATATAAAATTAATATCAAATAAAAGTATAAAAAAGATAAAATAAATAAAAATAGAGTTTATAGAATTATTAAAAAAAATACACAAAAATCGAAGAGAAAAAAATAAGATAACAAAAAATTAACAAAAGGTATAATGATACATTTAAAGAGAGTATTGAACCTGCATATAAAATCAAATAAAATATAAAAGACAAGCAAATTAAAGTAGATCAAATAAAAGTATAAATGACAAACAAATAAAATCAAATAAAAATATAAAAGACAAACAAATTAGAGTATATTATAAATAATATGAAAGTAGAATCTGTAAAAGAAGGGAAAAAAGGGAGAAACATTAGAGAAAAAACAAAAACAAAATGAGGATAAATTAAATTATAAAAAAAGAGTTTATAGAATTATTAAAAAAACACAAAAATCAAAGAGAAAAAAAATAAGATAACAAAAAAATACTAAAAAATATAATGATACCTTTAAGGAGAATTATTTAACCTACATATAAGATCAAATAAAAGTACTCCCTCCGTCTCATCATAATGGTTATATATTTTCATTTTAGGTGTCTCATCCTAATGGTTACATTTTCCTTTTTAGCATATGAGACCCACACAAATTAATTATTACTTCGCTCTCCATGGGCCCACTCATCCCACTAATACAAATACCTACTTTACATTAAATTATTATTTCTCTCACTCAATACACATTAAAATACTATATTCATTAATCCTCGTACAAAAAACAAACGTAATCATAAGGACGGGACGAAGTGAGTATAAAAGACAAACAAATTAGAGTTGATTATAAATAATATTAAAAGTATAATATGTAAAAGAGAAGAAAAAGAAAAAGTATTAGTGAAAAAACGAAAAAAAATGATTAAAAAGAAGAACAAAAAATAAAATATAAAAATAGGGTTAATTAAATTATTATAAAGCAAAAACAACAATTAAAGAAAAAAATAGACAAAAAAATATTATACCTTAAAAGAAAATTATTGAACCAACAAATATGATCAAATATGATAATAATTAAATCAAAAAATAATATCAATAAAATAAAAGTATAAGAGATGATAAAATAAATTAAATTATAAAAATAGAGTTATAGAACTATTAAAAAAATCGAAGAGAAAAAAATAAGATAATAAAAAATTAAAAAGTATAATGATACATTTAAGGAGAATGATTGAACCAACATATAAGTTGATATAAAAGTATAAAAGACAAAACAAATTAGTTTAGATTATAAATAACTAGTATGAAAGTATAATATATAAAAGAGAATCAAAAGAAGAAGCATTAGAGAAAAAAATAAAAAAAGATGATTAAAAAGAAAAACAGATGAAAGAATATAAAAATAGAGTTCATATAATTATTATAAAGCAAACACAAAAATTGAAGAAAAAAAAGATAGAAAAAAAGAATGATACCTAAAATGAAAATGATTGGACGTACAAATAAGATCAAATACGAGAATGATTAAACTTAAAAACAATATCAAATAAAAGTATAAAAGAAGATAAAATAAATTAAATTATGAAAATATAGTTTATAGAATAATGAAGAAAAAAACACACAAAAATCGAAGAGAAAAAATAAGATAACAATAAATTACTAAAAAGTATAATGACACTTTTAAAAATAATGATTTAACCCACATATAAGATCAAATAAAAACATAAAGGACAAACAAATTAGAATAGATTATAAATAATATGAAAATATAATTTGTAAAAGAGAAGAAAAAGAAGAAGTATTAGAAAAAAAAAGATTAAAAGAAGAATAAAAGATAAAATATTAAAATATAAAAATTGGGTTCATGAAATATTACCTTAAATGAGAATGATTTGACCTTCAAATAAAATTAAATATGATAATAATTAAACCTAAAAATAGAGTTTATAGAATTATTAAAAAAATAGCACAAAAATCGAAGAGAAAAAAAAAGATAACGAAAAAATAAAACTTATAATGATACCTTTAAGGATAATGGTTGAACCTACAAATAAGATCATATAAGAATATAAAAGTCAAAACAAATTAGAGTAGATTATAAATAATATGAAAGTATAATCTATAAAAGAGAAGAAAAAGAAGAAGTATTATAGAAAAAAAATAATAAAAAGATGATTAAAAAGAAGAGCAAAAGAAAGAGTATTAAAATATAAAAATAAGGTTCATAAAATTTTTATAAATAAAACACAAAAATTAAAGAGAAAAAAATAGACAAAAAAAAGAATATAGCTCAAATAAGAATGATTGGACCTACAAATAAGATCAAATATGATAAAAATTAAACCTAAAAATAATATCAATAAAAAAAAGTGTTAAAGAAGATAAAATAAACTAAATTATAAAAATAAAGTTTATAGAATTATTAAAAAAAATACAAAAATCGAAGAGAAAATAAATAAGATAACAAAAGATTAAAAATTATAATGATATCTGTAAGGAAAATAGTTGAACCTACATACAGGATCATATACAAAAGTATAAAAGATAAAACAAATTAGAGTAGATTATAAATAATATTAAAGTAGAATATATAAAAGAGAAGAAAAAGAATAAGTATTATAGAAAAAAATAATAAAAAATGATTAAAAAGAAGAACAAAAGAAATAATATTAAAATGTAAAATTGGGTTAATAGAATTATTATAAAGCAAACACAAAAATTAAATAGAAAAAAGACAAAAAAAAAGAATATACCTTAAATAAAAATGATTGGACCTACAAATTATATCAAATATGATAATAATTAAACCTAAAAATAATATCAATCAAATAAAAGTATAAAAGAAGATAAAATAAATTAAATTACAAAAGCCCGTGTATTACGCGGGATATTTGAATTTTCTATTGAATTAACTATTCATATTTTCGAATTTGCTAAACGTGTTCAAAAAACAATTAAACTAAAACATTTAAAATTAATAAAACATAAATATTCTAATAATTAAAATTTTATATTGTGTTCGATTTTAGTACCCGAATAGTGTATAATGTGTTTGGTTGTAGTACCCAAACAATATAATGTATTTGGTTGGAGTAACACTTTCCATTATACAAGTTATTAATTTTTATACTTATGATTTAAATCTTCACATGAGACAATTTCAAAAAAGTTTTTTCAGTAATATTAACAACTATTATATAAATTAATAAGAATAATTTTATTCACAAAAGTTTTACTTTTTTTTAATATTAAAAATTTTAAACAAAAAAAAAATTATACAATACATTAAACTTTTGTAAAGTTTATTAAAAAATTCATAACATTATAATATAAATTTATATATAATTTTCAATATTATATTGCCAATACAAAATATTTATTTTTATATATTAAGTTCTTATATTATCATATTTAAATTATTACAGAAAAGGTATAATCTTAAGAAATCATAATTATTAAACATAAAACTATTATTAGGGATGACAACGCGTAGGGTATCCGTTTATTTTTTGATACTCGTATTCTTATGTGATTTTATAATAAAAACTAATTGTACACATTCCATTTAAAAAATTTATTATGGTACCCGTACCAATTTCATACTTGTTTATCAATATACACGCGGGTACCCGCACTAATGTAATATTAATTTATTATATAAATATTTATATCTTTTCTATTATTTAAAATTATATTATTATGAATTAAATATAAATTGAATTCTATTATTTTAAATAAATACATTAAATTTTCTGTGTAATATATATATATATATATAGTACCCGCGGGTATTGCAGTATTATCCGTACTCGTTCCAAACCCTAATGTGATTTTCACAACTATCTGTATCCTTCTCAAACCTGTTTACAATCACCCATTTGTGTCATATTAAGATTTGGATAGAATTGGTACTTGAAATGCCCATTTCATTACCATTCCTAACTATTATCATTTAATAAATAAAATTAATAAATGTATATAATAATTATAAATTATTGTATAATTCAAATTAAATTATTAAAAATAATAAAATAGATATAAAATAAATAATTAACGATAAAAAAATCATGGAAATTAATTAATATTAAACTAAGATTTATTTTTTCTTGAAATTCCTCATTTAGAATTTTATAATTAACTAAATTTATTAAACTTAAAATTCTAGGGATAAATAAATTAAATATATTAAATAATTTCTTACTCTTCTAAAAACATTTTAGTTGTTAATATATTTTATTAAAGAATATTTTACAATATAAAAATTATTATTAAATTTAAGAATCTATTTATCCAATCATATATTATTAGTAATATGGATGTCAAATTAAAGATCATGAAAAGACAATTAATTTGATATAATTTTTATATAAATCCTATTTAAAAATAAAAAATTTAAAACACTTAAAGTTTTAGGTAAATTTTTAAATAAGATAAAGAAAAATGAAATATTTTGATTGGTTATTTAAAATAAAGTAATTACATTATCTTCCTTCCTAAGCAAGTTTATTATTAAAAAAAATTAAAAAATCTATAAAAATGACACATCACCTAAATTGCTCACATGATACCACATAATAAATGCAAAACCCTCATTTAGTATATAATATTTCACTTGA
Organism: Pogostemon cablin; assembly: GCA_023678885.1. Classification (NCBI taxonomy): domain Eukaryota; kingdom Viridiplantae; phylum Streptophyta; class Magnoliopsida; order Lamiales; family Lamiaceae; genus Pogostemon; species Pogostemon cablin. The sequence goes on from CM042956.1 coordinate 152,070, forward strand.
AAGTGTCAGACTTAAATGTGTTTGTCAGCAAAAATATCTTAATCTTAATACATATAATTGTGAAGTACTTACCTAATATAAAATTTTCTAAAACACATATGTCACCCTCTCATGAATTATAAATTTTATTTTATATGTGTTATTTTTTTATTAGTTCAACAATATGTGTTCAATTAATACATTTCCTATTAATGAATGTTTGAACTTAAATTTGTAAGAAAACTTTATATAATTTTTTCGAAATATATTTTAATTGATTACTTTATTTTTAAATGTATTTATATGTAATAAATTTTTCATTACTAATTAAGCATTTTAATTTAAAAAGGTATTAATAATTTAATAGAAAGTTATTTTATCCAAGTCTCATTATTTATTTTATTTTATTTTTTCACGATACTATACTTAAATTAATATTAATATAATTATACAAATTATTATAACAAAAAAATAAAAAATTATTAAATATGAATATATATTTTACACTTAAGAAATTATAATTTTAAATTTTAAAATACAATTATTGTAACCGCGTACTACGTGGGTAATTATTCTAAGTATGCGTATAATCACACATGTTGTTGTGTGTAACATGAAAAAAAAAAGTGTATGAAAATTGAAGTTGTAGACACATAAAAATTGTAGAGAGTGACTAGGGTAGGATCGGTCCTACCAAATTTGGTGGAACCGGATCCCCTTCTCTTCCAAATTTCAAGTGGCCTCCACCCGTCGGCCCAATCAAGACCCACCAGTTTTCAATCACCCACTTTCCCGTTAAATCAAATCCATAAGCTTCCAACGATTCACAAAATCCATACCCATGGTTTTCCACCTGTAAATCTCAATCTATTAATACTAATACCTGGTCGATTTTTTCGCCAACCACTTCAACTCGCCAATTTTACTCTCAATCTCGTCAGTGAAATGTGTTCAAGATCTTTTCGTTGGCCTCGGAGCCACAACCGCTGCTCAACCGATCATTCTGATCGACAAGCTTTTCCAGCACATTGGACAGAATGGTAATGACTCTTGGTGTTGTTGAAGAATCGAAGTGGCTCGACTCCGACAGTTGTGGCTGGAAGAGCTGCGGTGCGCCACAGTTTAACATCTACAGTAGAATTGGGTAGAAGTGGTGATATTTTCTATTTTATTGGATTTTTTAAGCAAATGGGATAGAATAGTTTGGTGGGTTCTAATGGTTTATGTATGGGAAAATCACAAATTGCGTAACAGTAAGAGGAAATTATATTGGGAGAAGAGGGGAATAAAGAGTATATGTGGGGGAGAAATTATATTAGGAGAAGAGGGGAATAAAGAGTATATGTGGAGGAGAGAGAGAGGAGAGAGATAGAAGGGTCACAAGATGAAGAGTAAACTGCTTATTATCATGACAGCAAGTTATATTGACATTAAATGTCCACTGCAAGGTGTCCATCAACACTTTATGTACTTTTTATTTTTATTTTCTTTTTTCCTTTACAAAATTGGTGCAAATTATATTGGCATTAAATGTTCACTGCAATGTCTCAATCAACACTTTATCATGTACTTTTTTATTTTTTATTTTCTTTTTTCTTTTATAAAATTGGTGCAAGTTATATTGACATTAAATAAATTAGTGCAAGTTATATTGTCATTAAATGTTCACTGCATATCTCCATCAACATTTTATCATGTACTCTTTTATTTTTATGTTCTTTTTTATTTTATAAAATTGGTGCATACTTGATTAATAAAAGTGTAGTGATAGGTTAGCTATGGGAATCAAGAGCCCTTTGGTTCATGATTAATCTGGGCCACTTTTTTTTTTGAACGTGTGTTGTAGGTGTTTATCATTTGATAAATTTAATACTCCATTTTTTAAGTCTAGTCTCTAAATAATCTTTCAAAAAATAAAATTAATTTTTATGACAAGTATAGTATAATTCTACTCATTCCAAAGAATGACCTAAAGAATTTTAAAGAGTGATTTAATTTATTTCAAAGGGTAATCTAACTATTTTTATAGAGTGATATATCAGATTACAAATTGCATAAAATTTAATTTTTCAATATATTACTTCATTTTTCAAAAAATCATAATATCAAATTAAACAGTAATCAAATTCATTATAAAGAGTAACCTAGTTAATAGGAAATGGTAACTTAATTAATAGGAAAAAGTAACCTAGAAAATGTTAACAAAATAAAATAATATACAAACTAATCATATAAAGAGTAATCAAATCAAATTCATTATAAAGAGTAACCTAATTAATAGGATCTTAACCTGCTTAATATGAAAGAGTAACCTAAAAAATATTGACAAAACAAAACAATATACAAACTAATCATATAAAGAGTAATCCAAATCATTTTAAAGAGTAACCCAATTAATAGAAAATAATAACATGAAAAAGTAACCTAGAAAGAGTAATCCAAAAACGTTGATAAAAACAAAAAAAATTCTCTTCCCCGCGTCTTCTCCATCAACATACACTGCAATTTCTTTACCACTTCTCTCTCATACACATATGAGGCCCCAGATAATAAGCCACCCAACTTTGTATCTAGCTTCTGAAGAATTGCATTCTTGAACTTGGAGTTTACATCTTTTACCAAGTCCTTTTCTAAGCCACCCAACTTTGTATCTAGCTTCTGAAGAATTGCATTCTTCAACTTGGAGTTTACATCTTTTACCAAGTCCTTTTCTGTGACCCAACAGCAAGAATGTCTCCCTTCCATTCATCCAAATCAACTTCTTTTGCAGCAAACGAGATCTGATATCATTTCAGAAACATATTACTCCTATGTTTCCATTGGAAACCACTCTTGAGTATAACGAAAAAGCCATGTTTCATGGCTAAATGCAACCTGAACTCATGTGACAAAGTAAGAAATGCTTATGAGCTGCTATAAATCTTGAAGGATGCAATTATACAACTTCCAAATATGTTGTGGTGTGAATCCTGATTATTTCTATCTGTATGTATTTCCAGCACTATAACAAAGGTGATGATGGCTAATGAATATATTCAGGCAGCATACAATACGAGATCTAGATTAAAAATATCATTTTATACAAGACAAGATTTTTTCACCTAACAAACAAATTTCTACTTAGCCAATCCTCAACTCCCAAGAGCTCCCTACTCGAGCATATATCCACCCACACACTACATAAAGATGAGAAATCCTAGGCAAAAATCTTGCTCTTTCATGCCGTGAGAATTCTTGGTCACATTGTTATAGAAAATATAAGCACAAAAGAAATCCACTTTGAGCCCCTAGCATAATAGAATCTTAGTCTTGAATCTCTAACTATTTCACCGTCATGAAATTCTAATGTATTGTTTTCAGATTTACTAACATTCCCCTAAAATCTTCCCCCCATTATTCAACACTTTGAAAATCACAAAGTAACTGAATCAATTCATCCTCAATGAATAGTATACTCGTGTCTTTCATGCAAACATGCCCCAGAAATGACACTATTAATCAAATATCTTATGAAAAAATTCACCTTTGTACCCTCACCCCGCCCCATTGTTGCTATCCCATTATAATACTGTTGCATTAAGCAATTAGATTTGCTAAAATGGGATATCAAAATAACACCATAAGATTGAGATACAATTTCTAACCATCCTCCAATCTTGAAATAAATCAATAGTCGTTTACATTTATTTATTTATGGAGCACATCACAACAACTGCAGAAGTAAAAAGCATTCCAAAAACAGAAATTTTCACTAAAAACCCCTCTCATTAGATCACCTGAGCTACTTGTGAAGACATAGTTTCTGTAAAAAATCGACTTCTCCATTGATCAATCCCGTGTGGCAACACCGGCGCTAGAACATCTTTCACCAGCGGGTTCACGCACGACATGTCCGGCTCCACTCTCCTCGGCGGCGGAGAGGCGGCGCCACTGCTCCCAATCTTTTTATGCATAGAGAAGGAGACGATCCTAGTCCTTGCAATCTGCTATGCAACAAACTCGTGCGGCAGAACCCACTTTTTCTCTGCATCCTATTCCTTGTAATCCTTCTCCCTGTACTCCTTCAAAATATTCGATACAAAATATTCATCGGTTGCGAAGATGGGGTAGAACCCTAAGGACCACTCGCTCGGTCGTTGGCAGTTGCCGCCATTGCACATCGACTGAAAGGCATAGTGAAATTAAGATTTAAGTATGGAATTGAGGAAATCCGTTGGCGTTTAAGAGAGAGAGAGAGTTTGGGCCAGAGGAGAGAGAGTAGGAAGTGGGAGTGAGAGAGAGAGAGTTTAGTGCGAAGGGAGAGAGCAGAAAGTGTTATGATGGAAGGAGAGAAGCGGGTGGGGCCTGAATACATCACATGGGCATGGGACAGAAATAATTTAACCCAATTCCAATAAAAGATCCGGTTCCACGGATTCTAAAAGAAAAACCTGCTCTATTATAGTCTTTGTCAAAATTGTAAATAGAGCTACATATGTATTTGCATGCATAGCAGACTGAGGATAAATTAATTTTTTTAAATGTGTTCTTTTCGAATAAAATAGCAAGCCCGTTCAAAAGTGGGCTTCCTCCATTTTTAGCCCATCTGCCTCTATTTTCTAGCTTTCCCTTTCTACTCTCCATCGACGGAATCCTGAATCGTTGTTTTCTTCACCCACCACAAAAGAAGACCTAATTTCCTTATCTCTACACGCGATTCACTTCAGATTCCAGGTGCATATCCACTATTCCACCGTATGCTTGGACTGAGATTCATAGGATTGTTGTTTATTAAGTATAGATAGATATTAATGATTGAGCTTTTGATTTCATTCGAACGGAAAGAATAAACAACACAAGAACGTTATTGTTGGTGTTACTTCGGCACTTTGATTTTTTAATTGATGAATGGATTGAAACACTTTGATTTTTTGGCTGACGATTGAATATGTGAGTTTATGTTATAATCTCTGAACCAGTTCACATAGTTAGTAATTTTGTGATGATTGTGACTGAAATTGGAGTAAAATTAGTTTTCCTTTCCATCTCTTCACCTACTTTCTATCCCTGTTTTCTTCTTTCCAGACCTTCAAGTTTGTTTATATGGAACACATTTCTGACTCCTAAGAACTTTACACTTTTAGAAACCTAATTTTGCATGCATGTGTCTGTTTTACATGGTTGAGATCCCCTTTTGCTATGATTCTTTTGCTATTGATTGAAAAGAAGTAATTTGAAAAATTAGGGCCATACTGGAGATTGAATGTTGTTGAATCCTGAAATTGCAATAATAAGGCTATTGTAGATTCGAACCAATTAGTGAGCTAAGGAGCTTAGCGCAACCTGTATAGTTTATTCAAAGAAGGACTAATTTTCGTTAAATTTGTTCATATTGCTACTGCTGCTACTGTGGAATCTGTCTTATGATTTTGTTTTGATTGAAATATTTGAAAACCAGTGTTTTTGATTTGGTATGTGCTAATATTACATTCCTTGTTAATTAAAAAATACAAAAAAGTGGCCACATCATCGTGTTATCACCATGGGTTGCAGGCCTTTCAAACTCCCACTCCCTCTCCTTTTTCATCTGACTGTATTTTGTAGCTATTAGTTTCTCTTATTCCTAATATGTATTAGATACAGATATACTTTTACTGCCATTGTATTTAACAAGGTAGGCAAATTTTAAAGCATCTCTATGCTTTTACTCTGGTCAACATTAAACGCATGTTAAATTCTGCGTAGTGCTTTCGTAATTCTTGTTCCTCATTTTATAAAGGGTATTTTTTCATTGCCTCTTTTTATAGAAGAATAGCGGTGAGTATAAATGTATAATAGAGTGAGCGCCTAAATAAAGGGTACGCACCTCATCAAGTGAGGTGTTGCCTCTACCTAGTTATAAACAAAATAATTGTCATGCAAGGTGTTTAAAAGGAGATACAGACTTCTGATAGGAATTGTTAGTATGATTCGATCTATTATTAAAGTATGATTATTATTATATAAGTAAAGTATGTTTATTTATATTAAAAAAATTTTATAGTAAATCATATTATAACAATCTAAAATCATACTTTAATGCATTATCACTATACTTTATAAAAATTTACTCTAATTTCCAATAAGCATACTCTATCTATATTACAAATATACTTTAACACGTTTCATATAGCATCTCGCATAAATACCGTTTCACAAGAGACTTTGTCATTTAAAACTATATACTCAAATCTATTTTAAAATGTAATTTAAGGGTAGGGGTATAACAAACATTTGTATGAATAGGGTTCACACATAAATTCATTCGTATGAACTAGGTTCCTATGTAAACCTTATTTTTACTTGATTACTTTTTAATACATTAAAATTACTCTTTATATATATAAACTATTAATCTTCTATATGCAAATATTACTCTTCAAATTCTTGCACACTTGATTTATTGATTACTCTTTAATAAATAAAAATTACTTTTTAAAGAGGTAAATTATTATTCGTTTAAATAAAAAAAATTATTTTGTAAAGAATAACAAAAATAGAGTTTACATGTGAACATGGTTCGCACAAAACATAATGGGGTATACTTTAATTTATAAGTATATACTATATATATATTTTAAATAAAAGAATCGCTGAAATGTTAAAGAGTATTAAAGTTTGTTTTAAAAAATATTTTTTTTGGAGAAAATTGTGTATAGTCGCAAATGTAGTTGCAGATATGCTCGTAGGAGACGTCACAGTTGTAAGTGTAGTCGCGTGAGACGTCGCGTGAAAGTTGTATATGAGCTCGTAAATGTAATTGCATGTATGGTCCCAGAATAAATTAATGGGGAATCAATAAACATGTCATTTTTAATATTCTCTCCGTCCCGTTTCAATGTTTACATTTCTATTTTGTGCGTCCCATTTCGATGTTTACATTTTCCCTTTTGGAATATGGACCCACCTAAAACAATTAATATATCATCTAACACTAATACATCTACCCACTTTATATTAAATATTATATTTTTTCACTCACTGTCTATTAAAATATTATACTTCTTAATCAACGTGTAAAAAGCAAACGTAAACATTGAAATGTGACGGAGGGAGTACTCTTTCTATCCATAGTGTTTTTATCCGTTTGTAAGGGTACAAAGATTAAAAAATATTTTTTTAATATATAATATAAGAAAAAACAAGGATAAATTAGTAATTTTGAATGAAAAAGTAAATAAAGTTGTTGGATGAATAAAGTGGAAAAAAATTTAAAGTTGTTGGGATTGATGAATAAAGTGTAAAAAGTAGGTAATATGTAAGTGTATTTTTACCATTAATGGAAATGCGTAAAAATACATGTGACATCTCAAAATGGAAAGTGTGTAAAAATACATGAGACAAATGAAGTAGTTCATTTTAAAAAAATGCCACCTACTATAATTTTTTCGGAAAAAATGCAAATTTTTAAAAATTTTGACTCTAATCTACGACCTTTTTTACGACTTATGCCTGCAACCCTACACGCGATTATATGTGCGATCATACACATCTTTTATTTACTAACAATTATACGGCAACTTCACTCGACTATGTATTAATTATACAATAAAAATGGACACAAAAGTAAAAAAGTGACATTAAAAAAAATGAGAAACTCTCCTGTGAGACGGATTTTTGGTGAGATGGTTGTGAGACGGATCGACCCATTATTAGAGTATGTTTATTATATAGGTCAAATATGCTTAATTGTTGTTATAGTATGTCAATAATGAATCATATTATAACACTTCAAAATCATATTTTAATTCATTATCCATCATACTTTAAACTTTGAGCATACTTTATCTACATAATAGACATACTTTAACACGTCTCATATTTATAACGTGTCACAAGAGACTGTCATAAAAAGTTATGTTAGGTGGCAAATTTATAGAATGTGGCATTTTTTTTTCGAAAAAGTGACATTTTTGTTGATCCTCATTTTTTTAGTAGTGATATATAATCAAAATTAATAAATAATAATTGAATGAACATAAAATATAATATATGAATTAAATATATAATAAAATAATAAATTTACACGCACACATAATTTTTAAGTGCAAAGACTTTAGTGAGACCGTCTCACAGATTTCCTGAGACGGATCGTTCATTAACCCAATTAAATAAATTTAAAGGGTCCTGTTTGGATCTAATCAAATTAGAAAATTAAAAAATAATCAGATTAAAATATTTTTAAAAGACTCTATTTTGTTGCTACCAAAATAAAAGATTGAAAAATTAATTAAGCCACACATATATATACACAATTGATAAACAATGACAATAGTGTTGTAAACTATTTCATAAACAATTTATAATATAAATTAAAAGTGATAATATTAAAAAAAAATTGACAATATCTTTAATAAAAAATGATAACTAATTATCAAAGTGGAGAATGTATAAAATGTGATAATTTTTTTTAATAAAAAATAATTCATAATCAAAGAAAATTGATGTTCATATAATTGAATCATTTCACGAAAAATTTAAATACTTGATAATACTATTATTATTGAATAATTAATAATAATAATAAAGATATTAGAAGTAATTTTTATAATGTATTTATCTATATCTATCTATCTTCAATCTATAAAAATAAACATGAATTTCTATTTTTTCTTCAATTTTTCTTAATCTTTTCAATTTTACTATATATTTATAAATCATTCAATTTTAATCTTCCAGAAAGATCCATGAAAGACCTACCCATTTTTAAGAAAGGAAAAAAAAAAAAATCGATACATCTATTATTTTGAAAATAATTATCATAAAAGGCACATAAAAAATTATGGGCAGATAGATGTTGTCATGTTGATGATAATAATGGTTTTTTTTTTCCTAGCCCAAAGATTAAAGCCCATCGCCACACAAAATTAGGGCAAGAATACAAAGGCAGGTTTCTCTCTCGTCACTGCTTTCCTTCATCACCTGCTTATCCATTAGATTTCCGGCGGAGTATTTTGGGGGGGGGGGGGAAAATTGACGCGAACTGTGCGAAAGCCTCATCGTATGTCTGCTCTATATCTTTTTTAATTTTATCCTGTGTTATCTCGTTTTTTTTTTCCCCATCAAATTCCGTCTGCCAGAACTAGATTTTCGGTTGAGTTTCCAGAAAACCAACTAGTTTATGAGTATTGAAGTATTTTAAAATTCACTGCTTTCGTTAGATTAATCACTTTGAAGATTACTTTGATACCCACAAAAATTAATATTAGGAGTCCGCAAACACCGTAAGAATGAAGATTAGTACGTTAGGCTTTTCAAGTATGCATTAATTGTAGGTATTTGACTCTGGATTTGCTTGTGCTTCTATTACTCTTCCCAATCTCAGGATATTTGCGCCTCGAGTGAACATTACGCCTTTGACTTCCTTGGGTGAATTATCTTCTGGCTGAAATTTGAAGATGGCGACTTTTGCCAGACCTGAGAATGCTTTGAAGCGAGCTGAAGGTAAGTTACCATTAGACTGCAGCATGTATTCTATTGTTATTCCAACAACTAGTGCTTTCCAAATCTTTTGCTTTTACCACTTTCACTGCGACGATTCAATAATTATAATGCACTATGTTTCTAGTTGAAGCCTTGTATATAGCCTAGATCCCAAGTATATGGACAATTTATATATGATTCATTATATTTATTCTTAAATTTAAATAATCCATATCTCAATTGAACCAGCACAAAAAAGAGACTGATCTTATTTAGCAGTTAATGAAGGAGAAGCAAACTATCTCAACACTGAACAGCAATAAGAAATATAGTACTATTAGTTTTAATATGTACGTGTGCTGTTGCAGAGTTGATCAATGTTGGGCAAAAGCAAGAAGCTCTTGAAGCTCTTCATAGCTTTATTACCTCTAGGAGGTATAGAGCTTGGACAAGAACTCATGAGAAGATCATGTTTAAATATGTGGAGCTGTGTGTTGACATGAGGAGGGGGAGACATGCTAAGGATGGCCTTATCCAATATCGTGGTATCTGCCAACAAGTTAACATTACCTCTCTGGAAGAGGTCATTAAGCATTTCATGCAGTTAGCCACTGAGAAAGCTGAGCATGCGCGTACGCAGGCCCAGGCTTTGGAAGAGGCTCTGGATATTGATGACCTAGAAGCAGATAAAAGGCCCGAAGATCTGATGTTGAGCTATGTTAGTGGAGAGAAAGGAAAAGACAGATCGGATCGCGAGCTTGTCACACCATGGTTCAAGTTCTTGTGGGAGACATACAGAAATGTGCTGGAAATTCTAAGGAACAACTCAAAATTGGAAGGACTTTATGCGGTAATTTTTTCTTTGTATTTATAGTCAGCTTGTTTAATTATTTTGGGTTCCTAAGCTTTGATTTTACCCTGCTAGAAACCTTAATTTCTTTGATAGAGTCTTAAAACTCGAGATTATTTAAATAGACTTCTTTAATCATATATATTTCTACACACACATATACAGTAACGGGTTGTCCTGGTGGATTTCAAGCGCGTGTGCTTTGGCTCTCACAATTTTTGTTTCTTATAATATGTTTATTTTATGGTTGTTTATGGTGTCTTTAATGTGTAAACAAATTAAATATCACTCAATATTCAAATTGTAATCTCATGCACTCATTGAGTGACTATGTTTATGTCAAATGCTCAGATGACCGCACACCGAGCCTTCCAATTTTGTAAGCAGTACAAACGAACTACTGAATTCCGGAGATTGTGTGAAATAATAAGGAATCATCTTGCAAACCTTAACAAGTACAAAGACCAGCGAGATAGACCGGATCTTAGTGCTCCAGAGAGCTTGCAATTATACCTTGACACCAGATTTGAGCAACTGAAAGTCGCTACTGAACTTGAGCTTTGGCAGGTTTGATGATTTTTTTTTCGAGCACACAGGTGCATACAATTATTGCCATTAACTTCATGTATCCCACTGATTTTCACTAAGTGCCTTGTTTTGTTTTATTCTGTAGGAAGCCTTTCGTTCAATTGAGGATATACATTCCCTGATGGGCATGGTTAAAAAAACACCAAAGCCTTCATTGATGGTGGTTTATTATTCCAAGCTTTCTGAGATATTCTGGATGTCAAACAGCCATCTTTATCATGCTTATGCATGGCTTAAGCTATTCTCACTTCAGAAAAGCTTTAACAAAAACCTTACTCAGAAGGATTTGCAGTTGATTGCGTCATCAGTTGTCTTAGCTGCACTGTCAGTACCCCCTTATGATCGTTCATATGGGGCATCTCATATGGAGCTTGAAAATGAGAAAGAACGTAGTTTCAAAGTGGCAGGCTTTATTGCTTTTGACGTTGAATCCAAACTAGAAAACAGGGAAATGGTAATACTTCTCATCCTCTTTATCTTTTTCTCTCTTTATTATATTTTTCCATTTTTTTTCTCACTTGCCTATGTTTAATTTTTTTCAGCTTTCCAGGTCATCTCTTCTCTTGGATTTGGTAAGCTCCAAGCCCTTACATCAACTAGTACTATGATTTTATATTTAACTTCTATAATCTTGCTCAGCTAAATGTATCGCCAGACTACAATGCTCGAACTTTATTGAATAATTTTCTGGATTGAGTAATTTCCTCTTTTCTTTACTGGTTTATTAAAAAGTTCATTGGGTCTTTGTTCAGGCGGCCAAAGGTGTAATGAACTGTGTAACTCAGGAAGTGAAGGATCTCTACCATATTCTGGAACGTGAATTTCTCCCACTGGACCTTGCACAGCAAGTACAGTCATTGTTGGCTAAAATTTCAAAGCTGGGGGGTAAACTTGCTTCTGCTTCTTCTGTTCCAGAAGTGCAACTTTCACAGTATGTTTATTCCTTGGAGAAGCTTGCTACACTTAGGTTGTTGCAGCGGGTATGTATTACAACTCTATTATCATGCATCTTCGGATACATTAATTGTTTGGCGTCATGCTTATTGTACATGTCACATATATTCAGGTCTCTCAGGTCTATCAAACTATGAGTATTGATAACCTGTCAAGGATTATTCCCTTCTTTGATTTTCCGATTGTTGAGAAGATCTCTGTGGATGCCGTCAAGAATAATTTCTTAACAATGAAATTGGATTATAGGCAGGGTGCGATTTTCTTTACTAATAAGGTATCCATCTTGTTGCTTGTAACGTATTTCTTAAAATGGTTGAAATATGAAAGAAAGAACAGGCTCCCTTAAACCTTTTAAGTGTTGATGCCACTGCATTATCTATATTCACTGCGGGCTGGTTTTATATTTTGAGTTTCGCATATACTTTCAAGTCTTGAGTAAAAAGAAGTTATATATTGAATTATTATCACATTCAGAGTCTTGAATCAGAAGGCCTTCGAGATCACCTCTCTCTATTTGCTGAATCCCTTTGCAAATCAAGGGCTATGGTCCATGCTCCTATGAAGAGAACTTCAAAATTAGGTGAAGCACTTGCAGATCTAGTGGAAGTAGTTGAGAAGGAGCACAAGCGTCTTCTTGCACGCAAGTCAATTATTGAAAAGCGTAAAGAAGAACAAGAACGGCAACTTTTAGAAATGGTAAACATTTTTTTTCTTTTGAAAGAGTATCGCCTCTGATGCACTCTTTAGTTTTATTATTTCTTGGTACAAGTTAAGATTTTAGTTCATTAATTTCCCTTGGTTATTTTCAAGGAACGAGAGGAGGAGGCTAAGAGACTAAAGATACAGAAAATAACTGAAGAGGCCGAGCAGAAAAGGCTTGCTTCTGAGTTTCAGCTTATGAAGAATCAAAGAATTCTCCGGGAAATTGAGGAGCGAGAGCTTGAGGAAGCCCAAGCATTGCTTCAAGAAGCTGAAAAACGTAGTAAGAAGAAAGGGAAGAAACCAGTATTAGAGGGAGTAAGTTGGTTGATACTTCCATTCAATTATTGCTTTTTGGCAAACCTGTTATCTGAACCAATAATTTTAATATGCACCAGGAAAAAATAACCAAGCAGACCTTGATGGATCTTGCTGTTAGTGAGCAGCGCAGGGAGAAGCAAGAAATGGAGAAGAAATTACAAAAGCTTGCCAAGACTATGGACTACTTGGAGAGAGCAAAAAGAGAAGAGGCAGCTCCACTTATTGAGGCTGCATTTCAGCAGCGTTTAGCTGAAGAGGAGGCACTGCACAAAATTGAAGAGCAGGTTTGATGTTTGATCTTATTATTAGGATGAAAATGTCATTCATTACTCCCCTTTGTCATGCTTGAGATTTTCTTCATTGCTTCGAAATGAAATTTTAGCTGTGAGATTTGTGCTTGATTATAAATTGATCATGCCATTTTACTTTTATCTTGATGCAGCGAGAGGTTGATGTAAGCAGGCAACGACATGCTGGAGACCTAGAGGAAAAAAAGAGGCTTGGCAGGATGTTGGAACATAAGGTTTTTATTTATATTTAAGAATTTGATACTTTCATCCTTCTTACCAGATTCCAGGGTAACTTACTGAGCCCCATTTTATTAGGTGGATTTAAATGAAGACTTTCTTGTTATTTAAGGAAATAGTATATCTGTTGTTTAGCCCAAATTTGTTGACTCAATACTTTAAAAGCTCGTTGCATTTAAGGTTTGCAGATCATTTTAAACTTTTAGCCTTTTTTAAAGTTCAATGCACAACTAGCACTGCACTTGTTTGTTGGGTAAACTTCATTAAAAGGTTGAATATGAAACAAACTACTGGATGTAGCTATTATTCATGAACTCTGTAATGCATCTCATTTTAGTGATACTTTTACCTTTCTGCTTTTAGTTTGGAGATTCTGCGTGCAACTTGCCATCCCTTACTTTTTATTAATAGATAGAAATGAATATTTCTAGTTTATAATTGATGTCACTATATCTTGCAGTTAAGTTTTCAGGACAGGGTTCTGAATCGCAGGAGAGATGAATATGACAGCCTTAGGCAAGAGAGAGAACAAACCATCAAAAATATTATCTTGGCAAGGAAGGAAGAAAGGGTGGCTAAGGGGAGAATGATATATTTTCTGAGAACTGAAGAGGAGAGGCTGAAAAGATTGCGCGAAGAGGAGGATGAACGAAAGCTTGAAGGTACCCTTTAACCAATTTTTTTCTTCTGATTTGTCTTAATATCTTTGAAAATGATTTCAGTCTTATCCTTTAGTAATATGTAATTGCATTGTTTCCAAACCTTCATATCGGTTTAAATGTTTAATTGTGATGATGGTTATTTGATGTAAAGCTCATCATTGATGATAATCATTTCATCTAAAGTGATTGGAAAGAGTTCAATTTTTATTTTTATTTTGTTATTGTCTTTCTTTACCCTGATCTTTATTCATATGCCCTTAAAACATGTAAAGAGCATTGTAAGTGGTAAGTGAATTTGATTTGAGCTTCAGCCAGATATAATACATCTCTGGATTTGTTATTTTTTTCCACATGGGTTCTTAGAATTGGATTACTTGTGTTTTGCAGAGATGGAGAGGCGAAAGAAAGAGGAAGCTGAACGAAGGGCCAAGCTGGATGAAATCGCTGAGAAGCAAAGGCAACGGGAGAGAGAATTGGAGGAAAAAGAAAGGCAGTGGAGGGAGGAGGTGTTAGGAAAATCATCTGCAGTGCCCTCAAGAAGTAGCGATGCTTCTGCTGCACGCACTGTGGAGGTACCTCCTGCTGCTGCTGCACCATCTACTGGAAAGTACGTGCCCAAGTTCAAAAGAATGGCTGCTGAGGGTGGGGTCCCTGCACAAGTCTCTTCTCAGACCCATCCTGAAACTGACAAGTGGTCAAGTGGCAGCCGGGTGGATGATCGAGGTGACAAATGGCGGGATGAACGCAGGCTCTCATTTGGTGGTGGTGGTGGCGCACGGTCTTCGTGGCAATCTAATAGAGCCCGTTGATATATTTTCTTCTATCCTGGACTGGATTGGATAGACATGCATGCCTAATGAGAATTTTGAATTATCAACTCTTAAAGGGTGTTTGAGTTTAAAATAAACAAATCAGTTTCTGTTTTTAATTTTATGCACCCCAAAGATGTAACTCTGTATGCGTATTATGCGTCCGCATTTGGATGTCTGACGAGTTATGTGAATTATTTTATTTCTGTTTTTCATTTCGTGCATTGTAATATATCGTTGCTTCTTCATACAACTTTTTAACCCCGATTATCGCAATATAGATTTTCTCTGTACAAAAATTAGTATTAGGTTTTTATCCGCATTTTCATCCTTTCAGTATAGTTGTGTGAAATCGAAAAACGTACGATGTTATTTATTTTCTAGTGCAATACTTGCGTGAGATTGTTTTATATATATATATATAATTTTTAAATAGTTAGCATTTTTTTATTAGAAATGCTATAATTTTTAATTTATTTTATGAATTGTTAATAAAAGTAATACATTATATCACAATCACTTCTTAAAAGTAACCTATTATTATTGTTTTTTAAAATTTTATTACTTATTATTATCACAAAGTGATCGTTATCAATTTCAACCTGATTATTATCAAATTTCTCCTTAGTTAATAATCAAATTTCTTTAATATCTCGTTAGTATTAAGAGTTGTCGTAGCACATTTCGTTGGGCTTCTTTATTTATATTGACTGGTTTTGAAGAAATATAAACTTACATAAAAACTTGCATAAATACATTTAATGTGTAAACTCTCTATTTTTTAACCTTATTAATAAATATTAAATCATTATAATCACACACACACACACTCCTATATATATTATCGTGTGAAATCTTGACAAAATCCCATTGCCTAGTAATTATGGGCCTGGATCGACTTATTAGTTGGGGTTGAAGAGAAAGAGGCATGAAGAGTATATATAGTAAATAACAAAATGCAAGAAAAGCAATACTATTATATTATATTGGAGTAATAAACTAGTATAGTAAACAAAATCTAAAAGATGTGCAGTAGCAGTAGTAATACAATTTTGAAAAGGGGTATGTATAGACGAAAAGGATCAGTTGATCCTCCTCCTCCTATGCGGGCGCGAGTCTCCACTGTCAACGTCTGAGATTCTGGACCCTTCATTTCTTCTTCTGGACGAAGAAGTTGTCGAATCAATTTCTACGGCGTTATCCACCGTTTGACTCTCCGAGTGTATAACAGCAGCTATACTGGATACAGAATCCCTATCCTCCAAGGGTGGTGGAGGGGGAGGGGGATTGTGGAAGTAGGACTCTACAGCTGCTAGATTCTCAGCAGATGTGAGGTTGGTTACTCGTGATCTCCGAAGCAACAGCGATGAAAACCGGCGGTTCTCAGGGCTGCTTTCTGTTAGGTCAATCACATCATCCATAGGCCCCCGCTCTCTACGCATTCCTCTGGATGTGAGGATACGGTTGAGCAGAGCGTTGCTTCTCTCCGGTGATTCATCACTATTTCGAGACTGTATTTGTGCAAACTCCCGGTTCAAATCAAATGTACTCCCAAGCCGCCTGATCATTTCCTCCATTGGAATACTGAATGCACTCCTTTGAATTGTTTGCCTCCAGCTTTCAATCCTCCGCGCTTGGGGCCTCAGAGGAATCTTCAGACCAGCATCCATTTCTGGCTCTCGCGCGTTATTAGCACGACCGTCAATTGGGGTTACATTCTTTGTTGTAACCTCTCCCTTACAAACAGGACATTCCTTGGCATCCGAATGAAGATGCAACCACCGGTAGAGACAAGGCCAGCAAAACAGGTGCCCGCAACAAGTAACAACAGGATCCTTGGCTAAATCTAAGCATATATTGCAGTCAAAGAAACTCCCTTCATCATTGTTAGTTTTCCCACCATCCTTCTTCTTACCAACACCCGCGTCTTCCACATACCCAGTGCCATTCTCACACATCTTGGCTACATCCGCACCCACACTACCCTCGCCACTCTGTGCATCCAAAGCAAGGTTCTGTGTTTCTGGGGGAATCGGGAGTTGTCTCCACAAACGCCACCTATGATTTCTCTGCCGAACAACTTCCCTCTCCCTCACCCTCCTAACCCTATGAACTGGACCATCTAACCAATCCTCCAAATTCATACTAACATTAGGATGCGATTCTGATGGAGGCTCGCTATCATCACTCGAATTATCAATAGGTCCCAAATTGAGATCAAGATTCATCGTACTGGTATTAGTATTAGTATTCTCTTCTGCCATAACAAGATTCTAGGCACTTGTAAGGTGGGAGAAGAAGGTATGAACAGAACAGCACGCAAGAGATTTTTACTGATATATTAAATCAAAACCCATTTATTGAGCCAGCCCTCATAGTAGAAAGAGAAAAATACTAATTTCAATTGGTAAAAGGAATTCAAAAACAAAAATTTCTTGAGGTCAACTGATGTTTGGGAAAACCCTAGCTCTGAGTCAACCAAATCAAAAAAAACCCAACAGTTAGTCTCTGGAAAAAGGGGCAAACGAATGTTTACAAAACGAGAATCAATCAACGGTTGATACCTATAAACAAGTCTCCATTTTTATGGAGAGAAAAATTACAAGAGTGAATTTAGGCAAGAAAGATAAAGATAGAGAAAAGACAAGACCTTGGTGCAGGTGATGAAGGTAAACCCAATTCCAGAGGCAGTGAGAATAGGGATCTGATCTGGGTTTGTATATTAATAATAATTGGAAGAGAATTGGAGAATTGGGGGTTTGGGAATGGTAATGTGAGCGATGAGATAATTCGTTTGAGGAGCGAAGCCGAATCATTTCAACTCACCGCTCTGCTGGACTGCTGGTGGGACCCCCAATATGGGCCACATAATTGGGCCTCATCTAGCCCAATATCACCTTCTTTCATTTCTATATATATATATATATATATATATATTTTAAAGATCTTCTTTCATTTCTAATCAACCATTGACATATCCAATATTCCAATTATTCAAACACTTACACACTCCATTTCTATCTACTACCGCACCTAAATTAAATTTCCACAAATTTCATTATTTATTTATCTACTGCCTTATATGGCCGCTGTTATGCAATTATCCAATCTGTGTTCATACATATTTTTATTTTTAGATTAAAACCTTCAGGTTATCGTCAAATTTCATACCTTTTTAGTTATACTCCTCAATTTAATATTAAATGTTATAAAGATATTTTAGAATAAACATTAAATTACAAAATTTATATGAAAAAATAAATTTATTAAAAAATTGAGTACTAAAATTAAATTAAATAGTTTAAACAAATTACTTGAATATTAAGAAAAAATAAATTATTAAAATATAAAACTTATGTAAATTAATATATATTAATTGAATATTAATCGGTGGTATATTGATTGAAAATTAGTATATTGATGGATAATTAGTTAAATATACTAAAATTATCTTTAATATTTATTAAATTTATATTATTATTTAAAAATTTTAAAAAATTATTATTAGCATAAATATGTCAATAACATTAATGAACGGTTAAGATTAAAATTGAATAATTTCTAAATATAATAAAATAAAAAGATGTAGAAAAATTAAAAATACAAATACGAATAGAAATTAAATTTATTTTTATAGATTGTAGATAGATACATATATAGATAGATATTGCATTTCTATTATAAGAACTACTTCCAGTTATTATACTAATATATATATTTAATAAAAAAAGGCATAATTTAAATGTACACTTCTTTTTATTGAATACACATCCCTCATTTATTAAATTAAAATATTTATTTTTAAAAAGTCTAAACTAACCCAAATTCATTAAATACACGCCCCTACATATTTTATACACTATATATTTTATACAAGCTATTACATATCTAATAAACCCTAAAATCCAATAATTCTTTATAGTCCACTGTGAATGACAGACGCCATGGATGGACGGGTGGCTGTTGATGGTCAAGGATGAGATCTTGAAGAAATATTTTTTTACAATTCTTTAATTTTGCAGCTTTCTCCTCCACTGAATTCAATTAATTTATTTAAAGGTAATAAAACCACTAAAAAGACATTTGCGAACATTGACACAATGACACCTAACATTCTCGTCTACCCATGCAGAAATCCTCCACCTCTCCGGCCTCCACGTCACCTTCATCCTCTCCAAATACAACCACGACAGCCTCCTCTCCCACTTATCTCGCTACCCCAACTTTGCAATAAAATCTCTACTTAAGTTCGCAATAAAACCACTATAAGCAAGAATGAATCCCATTCAACGATCAGTATTGGCCTCATGGCGGTGCACGAAAAACACCTATACTTTCTAATCGGTCATGAGGAATTAAAGGCAATTAACCGAATGAAGAAACGTTAAATTAAATAACTAATATTAATATTTAATGATATATGAGATGTGGATATGAATTAGATTCAGAACTAGAAATCGTTAAGAATGAAGAAGGGGTGTGTATTTGACGATGTTGAGATGTTGAAGAGAGTTGTATAATCTTAAAACTAAAAAGATAATTTTGAAATTTTAAGTGTGTGTATACAATAAAATTAAGATTTAAAAAAATAATAGGGATGTGTATTCAATAAAAAATGTATATTTAATAAAAGGGATGAGTATTTAATCATACTCAATCCAATTTAATAGCATTTGATGATATTTTGGGATTAGTATCTGTTACCTCTCTTATCAATCATTATATAGTTATTTCCTATTTTCGTGGGTTTAGTTTATACAAGTAAAATATCAAATTTAAAATCTTCAAACTGTAATTAGCTGCAACTTCTCCTCTCTTCTCTCTTTCCAATAGCCCCTGTTCAAGAAGTCCACACACGTTCTCTCTCTCTATATATATACATACGATTAAGAAATTCAGGGGATTACAATTCAGAAAATCTTAATCCCTCTCCTCTTGTAATTCGAAACCCCAGATCTATATACTTATCCTTTTCTTTTCTGATTCGCCTATTATTTTTTCCTCCTTTCTTTTTACTTCAAGAAATCTCTTTCTTCTTATACTGACTATTGGCGCTGTGCATTCTTCATATCTTTATTGCTTTCTTCATTTCTCGATCTTGGGGATTTGATCTGCTATTGCCGGCATTATAATCTTGTTGAGTTTTCTTCTTATTGAATTTTGACGCTCAACTTGATTTCTCCCACCTTCCGTCTGGAATTATATATTATCTTAATGCTTTTGATGGATGAAATTTTTTTACTTTGTCGATTCGATTTTTTTTTAAAATATTATTTTTATTTTAATCTTCTGATTTTGTTGCCTTTGAATACTGGATCGAAGATAATTTCTTAGATATCGTACGTCAAATATGTTTTCTTTAGCTTTGTACAAGTAACTAAGTTTCACTTGATTAGAGATTTAGTTGAGATTGATTTCTGTGAGTTTCTGCAGATTTTGTTCTATTTACTATTTTGCATGTTAACTAAGTTTCACTTGATTAGAGATTTAGTTGAGATTGATTTCTGTGAGTTTCTGCAGATTTTGTTCTATTTACTATTTTGCATGTAGTCAGTAATGTTATTCTGTTTAATGTTAAGGTATGTTTTTATCAGGATTATCTTTGCTAGAATTTCCTCTGTGTCTTTTTGATTCCTCAACCTTTAATTTTCAATTGTTCTCCTAGTTAAATTAACTACAGAGGGCCATTGATCTTCAACTTTCTGATGTAGGGCCATCTTTTTAAATTTTTTTACCCCGTTTGGTAAGTACATCTTCTATTGCGTTTGCTGTATCGATTAGGTTTTTGTTCTTCCTTTTCTTTATGTTTGCTATTATTTTGTCTGTTGTTAATAATTTTCTATTGAATGTGACCTGAAACTCTTATTTAATTTAGCGAACACAGTCTGTTGTTTGGTGTGGTTATTCTTCTGCATCAACCTCAGCATCTTCTCTGCCCTGAATTTGAAGGAAATGAGGGATGTGTTCTTGGTTTGGGTGATCAGTGTCTTCATGTTTGCGGCCTTTGAGTCGATATGCCCGTATGAACAAGGATGATGATGGCAATTTGGGTGGTGAGGAAGATGCACTTCTCTGGTCCAGAGACCTTGAGAAGCACTCCCACGGTGAGTTTTCTTTTGCAGTTGTCCAAGCCAATGAAGTTCTTGAGGATCAGAGCCAGGTAGAGACAGGTCAACATGCCACCTTTGTTGGGGTCTATGATGGCCATGGTGGTTCTGACGCCTCAAAATACATCTGTGGCCACTTGTTTTGTCATTTACGTAGTAAGTATTGTTATCCTTGCCCTTTCTATCTTTCACGGAAGATTATGCTTTGGATATCTTAGTGGTTTTATTTAACTTGTTTTCTGTATCAGCTGTGTATTTATATGCTTGTTTTCAGAAATTATAGGTTGTCTGTGAACACAATGTTATGTCGGCAGATAATGTGGTAACATGTTTTTGTGACCTTTGTCTTATTGGTAGCTTCCTTTACCCGTACATCCACTTCCATTCATCTTTTTGCTACTTATTGTGTCATTTAGTTGCTTCACATGTGTGCTCTCTATTAATTGATGTGCATTAGCTCCATGACCTTTCCTGTTACTTGCATCTGGGCAGGTCTCTTTGCTTCTTTATTTCTTTTCATTTCTCTCTTCTTTATTGGGTTTTTTTTTTTTTTTGACCCACACTCAACTTTGTATTACAGAACTTGCACAAGAAAATGGAATGGTGTCTGAAGAAATTATTAGAAATGCGTTATCTGAAACAGAGAATGGTTTTCTCACTCTTGTAAGAAGAGCTTACACAATTAGACCAGAAATTGCAGCAATTGGGTCTTGTTGTCTGGTGGGAGTTATCTGGAAGGGGACATTGTACATTGCTAATCTAGGGGACTCCAGAGCTGTAGTGGGATGTTTAGATAAATCAGGCAGAATTGTTTCCGAGCAGCTGACTAGAGATCACAATGCCTGTATGGAGGAGGTTCGGAAAGAATTAAAAATGTTACACCCAGAAGACTCGCAAATCCTAGTCATGAAGCAAGGTGTTTGGTGCATCAAGGGCATTATACAGGTTAATGACGGTTCCTAATTTATTACTCCCCCTGTTTTTCATCTCTTTAATGTTTTGTGATTGTTTACTCAGGTATCAAGATCTATAGGTGATGCTTATCTGAAGAGGCCAGAATTTGCTCTTGATCCTTCTTTTCCTTGATTCCACCTTCCAGAACCTCTTCGTCGTCCAGTTTTAAGAGCAGATCCATCCATATTTGTTAGAGATTTAGCACCAAATGATAAGTTTTTCATTTTTGCATCAGACGGTCTTTGGGAGCACTTGACAAACCAGGAGGCTGTTGAGATAGTCCACAATAACCCACGAGTGGTGCGTCGAACATCTGTTATCCTCTATTTTACGTATGCACATCTAATCATGTTCTTCTTTATCACTCAGGGTATAGCTAGACGACTCAAAATTTCAGCTTTGGAGAAAGCCAGTAGGACAGTGGGCATTCCGTATACAGAGATAAAGAAACTCGAGCAGGGTGTAAGGAGACATTTCCACGATGATATTTCAGTTGTTGTTGTCTTCACGGACAATGAGATGAGAGATAAGAAAGAGGCCCACCTCAGCTATCTGTACGAGGGTTTGTGGATACTGTTGGACCATCCAATTTTGATTTCTAGTGGCCAATGCATTGCTTTTGGTTCTAGTGAGTGAGTTGTTCTAATCATTCTCATCTTCTTTGCTTTGTTTGAATAAACCACAATTGGTATATTGAAGTTTGGTGCACTCTTTCATCACTAGAGCGTTTGCCAGATCTCTCTCTTCTCTGCTGGCAAAGGTGTTTTTATTATTTTTAGGAAAAAAAATAATATGCATACATATGAGATTAAACTTTAAATTAAAAGAACATAGTGGGAGGGGATATGTAATGTAACTATTAGAAAATCAATTTGACTCAAATCATAATCATCACATCACAATGCTTGTGGTGTGGGATGATATTCAGACTATTAGAAATGGGAAAGTACTGATGAAAGATGGCACTTGCTTAGAATTCTTGTCCAAGTCAAATGTAAGATATTGTGTAAATGATTGGATGATAATATGAGAATTAATTATTGGAATGCTCCTGTCCTGTCCTGTGTCTTCATTATATTCTAAACACCCCTACAAACATCGACACATATTCGTTCTGAATAAGGGGTTTCCAGTAAGCAGGTCAAAAAAAAAAACAAAAATAAATGATTTTCACTGTTGATAAATGTCAAGAAATAGCAGAAAAAAACTAGGTTTTGTGCTTAATAACAAATGGGGAAGCATAACAAACAAGTGATCAAACCCCTAGATGGGATCATAAAGTACACAACCCTTGTACAAAATAGTAGTAACATAAATCAGGGAGGGGGAAAAATGAATATCGTTGGCAGTTACTTCAAACTTGAAAGGAGGAGAAACTAACAAAAAAAACAAAGGAACATGACCATCAAATCTTCATCTTCATCTTAGAAGCACTTTCTGTGAACAATCGATGGCCCAGATTCGTCATACTCAGCCTTGGCTATCCACATCTGCAAAATTCACCACAAATTCATTGTCACTTAGTTTATAGCAGTCGTTCAGCAAAAAACAATGCAGCAAACATACCTGCTGGAATGTGCTGAGAGAAGCCAGAATGGAACCTCCGATCCAAACACTGTACTTCCTCTCAGGTGGAGCCACCACTTTTATTTTCATGCTGCTCGGTGCTAGAGCTGTTATCTCCTTGCTCATCCTATCAGCAATACCTGCAAACATAGTTGACCCACCACTCAGGACAATATTTCCGTAAAGATCCTTTCTGATATCCACATCACACTTCATGATTGAATTGTATGTCGTCTCGTGAATGCCAGCCGCTTCCATTCCAATCATCGATGGCTGGAAGAGGACCTCAGGGCAACGGAACCGCTCAGCACCAATAGTGATCACCTGCCCATCCGGAAGTTCATAATTTTTTTCAATAGCTGAGCTGGTCTTCGCTGTTTCTAGCTCTTGCTCGTAATCAAGGGCAATGTAAGCCAACTTCTCTTTTATGTCCCTTACAATTTCCCGTTCAGCAGTTGTGGTGAATGAATAGCCTCTTTCAGTCAAGATCTTCATGAGGTGGTCGGTGAGATCACGACCAGCAAGATCAAGACGCAGAATTGCATGGGGTAGAGCATAGCCTTCATAGATGGGGACAGTGTGGCTGACACCATCACCTGAATCCAGAACAATACCTGCAAGCAAAGAGGAGAGTAGATTATTCCTTGGATACAAGGTTTTCCTCGAAATATAAGGGCGAGAAAGTAGCTCTTTTTGCCATTCCATTTAACAAGTTTGATCTCATTAGTCCACTCATAGTTCAGGAAATTCACAGTTTTTATATCATTGAACAAAATAAATGAACCATTTTACTCTTATTACTGACAATAAACTTATAACCTCACCCCCTTAATTTATGAGTTATCAAATGCTATCTGAAACAGGGTGTCGTCCAATCAATAAAAAAGAAAGAGAATAATTTTGCCTCGGATCAGTGATCAGTAATATCAATTACTAGCTAAAGTGCAATTGATCATTAAACATATCAAATTTAGCTCCTCATTAATAATCATTATTCCCCAGTATTATGAGCAAAGGAAATGAGATTGAATGACATTTGTATAGGCTGAACACATCTTGTTTTAATATTTTCAGATACAGATATAATTTTCACAGAATCACTGTCTTAAAGGTAGAAAACTAATAATGATAGCGCAGACGTGTAGATACAAGAACGCGATGATTTAACATTTTCTTACCTGTTGTACGACCACTGGCATAAAGAGAGAGAACGGCCTGAATGGCAACATACATAGCAGGGGCATTAAATGTCTCAAACATGATTTGAGTCATTTTCTCACGATTAGCCTTGGGATTAAGAGGAGCTTCAGTCAACAATATCGGGTGCTCTTCTGGAGCCACACGAAGTTCATTGTAGAATGTGTGATGCCAAATTTTCTCCATATCATCCCAGTTGCTGACAATTCCATGCTCAATTGGATACTTCAAAGTCAGAATACCTCTCTTGGATTGAGCCTCATCACCAACATAAGCATCTTTTTGGCCCATACCAACCATCACACCTGTGTGACGAGGGCGGCCTACAATGCTAGGGAAGACAGCCCTAGGAGCATCATCTCCAGCAAACCCAGCCTGACATTTTCAATATACAATATAAAAGTAGAACTTTTGAGAATAGGAAGAACGCTTATTTCATTTTCATGTCATCCAACCAATGAAATTATACAATACATTGGATTAAATTGATTACCTTGACCATTCCAGTACCATTGTCACAAACAAGAGGCTGAATATCTTCAGGGTCTGCCATCTCTTAATGTTTTCTGGAAGAAGGTTTATATCCATTACAGGATAATTATTATTTTGATTTTGATTTTTGAGAACATTGACACACCCGTAACAAAAGAGCAACATCTTTTATAATTCAATGTCGAACTAATGAAGTACTTAAAGATTAGATTTCACATCTCAATGACGGGGCCATTCTAAGCCAAGTGATAACATAAAAAATGTCACATGAAATCAGATCTCTCACAATCGTATTATACACAGTTTCAAGAAGAACGTTTATTGAAAGCAATTCTCTGCATTCAAAAGTTTATCGAAGATAAATTAACTTTTACCATTCTGCCACTCATCATAGATGACAGAGAAAATTACAGAACTGCTTCACAGATAAGGTTCAAATATAACATCAGACACCTTGAATATCCGCAGTCAATAGAAAAGTAGGTGAATCGCACAATATGATTCGGAACAGATAAATGTTACGCACCAATAAAAAATTCCTAATGAAAAGGGATATAATCTGTCTGTCACAATTATTATATGTATTAATTTGAGTTCTAAATTATAAAATTTTAGACAATGGCTACTAATCGCCATAAAGATCAGATTCCAAAAACGACATAAGAAAATCTCAAAATGTACATAATCAATCAAACAGAACGTCAAAACACGGTTCGAGCCAAATCTTCAAGATTCCTACATATATGTCTAAATATAGTAGGTTCCCTAGAGATGAAGATAAGATCAGTCAACATAGTTTCCACAGTAGGGATGATACACAACCTTCACTAATCAAGGACGTTATATCGAAAAAAAAAACACATCAAATTCCACTTCCACTATTTCAAAGTCCAAAGCGCAGATCCATGAATTGAGACCAGTAAATGCATAGATCTAAAGCAGAAATCAAACAAAAAGGATTCATCCCCACAGATCAGGATAATGAAGCCGAAAAAGACTGATGTAGGACGAGATCCAGTCGATTCTCCAAAATGGAGATAAAAATAGAATCGTTGCTCAAAAACGGATTATAGAAGGCGTAACGATCAAATCAAGTCCAAACTAAAACGTACCTTGAAGTAATGTAGAAAAGGGTCGCACTGTTTTCGTCGATCTAGCGATGGACTCTCTCTCTCTCTTTCTCTCTCTCTCTATATATCTCAGTGATAGAAGAGACGTCTAGTTCTGGTTGCCGCCCCTCGTGTTTAAAGGACGAGAAACGAAGCTCCGCTCAGCCCCGGATGAAGGAAGATTTACACTGAGCCGTTGATTTATTATGACTTGGGTCCGCCTGTGTGGGTCCCATGACAGCATGACCATACTGGCTGGCTTTTCTTGTGAGGACAATTTAACCCCTCCCATTCGGACCATTCCCCAAAATGTCTGGATAAACCTTTCACCCCATTTGCCATTTCAATTCATCATTCCCTCCCTCAATCCATAATACTCTATACTCCCACCGTCCACCAAGGATATTTTTTATTTTTTGGAACGTGAATTAAGTGAATTAAGAAATATTATTATTTAATGTATAGTAAGTGAATTAAGGAATATTATTATTTAATGTATAGTGGGTAATTGTATTAATGAAATGGTGGATTCCATATTTTAATTGTATTAGTGGGTGTGTGTGGGTCACATGTAAAAAAGAAAAGTGAACTCTTTGGGTGGAACGACTAAAATGGAAAAAAGAGACTCTTTTGATGGGACAGAGAGAGTATTAATAATATACTTTTACTCCGGTATTATTCGGCTCGAAATTAATACTAATACATTTAGATATGTCAATTCAAGAGGTGGAATATACAATATCATACCATAATTTAATACATAAGTATTATACTTACCTTTATTATTGTACCTCTTTTCTATTATTATTATTAATTAATTAATTAATTAATAATAAATAAATAAATAAATAATATAAAGAATAAGGGGTAAATATGTCACTCAATTACGAATATAAAATAACTAATACATATTTATCAATAATCTCATTTTTTCATAATACCAAGTAATAATACAATTAATTATAAGTCAAACAAATCTCATTATACACAATTTCTTTCTATCACATACTCACTAGCAAACGACTCCTTGAAATTTTTATCGTTTTGGGGTTTTGTGGATTTTGAAAATCATGAATAGTAATGTTATGTTTGTTTTGAGTTTTTGATATGATATATTTTTAACTTTATGTCAAATCGATGTATAAGAATGTATGTATTAATTTATACTACATCTGTCTCATTTCAATGTTTACATATTTTTATTTTGGGCGTCTCATTTCAATATTTACGTTTTCCTTTTTGAAATATGAGACACACCTAAAATAATTAATATATCACCATGGGCCCCACATCCAACAATAATACACGTACCCACTTTACATTAAATATTATATCTTTCCACTCACTATCTATTAAAATATTATACTCATTAATCAACGTACAAAAAACAAACGTAAACATTGAAACGAGACGGTGGGAGTATAGAAAAAAATGAGAAATGAGAGATAAAAAGAAAAAACGTATTAATTGATGTGAGATGATGTATATAGGGTGATTTTGTATTAATTTATATAACAAAAAAAGATGAGAAATGAGAGATAAAGATAAAAAGTATATTAATTGTGGAGAGATAATGTATATATAGATATATATGGGTTTTTTAAATTTAGGTGTGAATTTTAAATTCCAATTTCAGAGTTTCAAACCCGGAAACAAACATCCCTTTATTGTTATCCCATTGGTTGAAATTGAATTATATTTATTGTTACCTCATCCTATGTATTTTTTTACCTTAAAATATAGTTGTTAAATAAATAAAGTATATTTACTGATACTTAAAATATGTTTGTAGTTAATCATATTATAACATCTTAAAAATATACTTTAATTTATTATTCATAATATTAAAAAAAATACTCTAACTACAAATTAACATAATTTAACTATATAACGAGCATACTTAAATAACTGGTAAATCCGTTTCACATATTAAGTGTATAAGAAGAGACTTTGTTATTAAGTTAAAATGAAAAATAATTATGAAGAATTAATGACTTGTCAATTAATTATAATTATTACTTGTCTTCAATTAATAAACTAATTTAATAATATTTATTTTATAAAAATTTAAAATAAATTATTTATAATTGTTAAAAATAATATGTATTTTTTATTTACAATATTTTTTTAATTGATGTTATTTTTTTTATTTAAAATATTCAATGAAGTAATCACGTGTAATAAAATTATGCTTATTATTATTATTATTGATGATTGTTTATTAGGTAGTTAAACTATTCAATTATTATTTTACAATGATCATGTATAATTTTTTATTATTCAAGTGAATTGTTCGTAAAATATATTTTCGTAATTAGTTACAAATTTTTATTAAAAATGTGATCACACTTTTTTTAAAATGTTATCATTTTTTTATATTATAAATTGTTTATAAAATAGTTTACAATACCGTTATTATTTTTCATCAATTGAATATCTTTTTTTAATATAAAAGCTATGACATATTATCACATTTTATAAAGTTATATTATTTATATTAAAAATAAATTAAATGAATAATAAAATTTAAACTATAACATTTTCAAATAATAAATAGTATATGAATATTTAGTAAGAAAAAAACACAGAGCGAAACAAATATAAATATATATATATATATATATATATATATATATATATAAAAGGTTAAATTAATTTTTTTTCATAATTAATTATTCAATTTTTTAAATTTTATAACAACTAAATAGATCCTTTAAAAGAATTTAATTAGATCGATGTAATCATCTCACAAATTAGATCCAGTCTCACTTAATAATATATATAAAGATTTTGATCGATATTTCAGTTAAATAGGTTCACAATTATTTTCGTGTTCCTCGAGTTGTAATAAGATTAAAATGTCCCACTTGGCTGCAATCATTTACTAATACTTAATAATACGAGTATGATTGAGACTTGGAGTTGAATTCATTTTAAGAACGTAAATGGGATGGGATGGGATGGGATGGGATGGTTATGCATACACATAATCCAACTAAATGGACTAGGAGTATTATTTAGCCTAATTATCAAGTGGAGTAAAATAATAAAAAGAAAAGAAAAGAAAAGAAAAGAAAAAAGAAAAGAAAAGAAAAGAAAAGAAAAGAAGAGAAATTAAAAGGCCGGAGTTGCATTCTGAAAATTTAGCAGTTGATTTGATTTAGATGGGTTCGGGTGGAGAGTTATTTGCAGTTGAAGCAGTTTCAACTTCCCTGAGTTGGAGTTTGTTACGAGTAATTGTTTTCAACTTCCGAGTTAGTCTCCTTCTCCCTCTTCCTATTTCCTCTGTATGTATATATAGAGCAGAGGCAGAGCCAAAGCCCTCAATCCCAACCCTCCCCATTTTTTTCAGAATTTAACAATGTTGAAAGCTATACAGATTCTCGGTGCTTCTTCAACGCATTCTCCTTCCCTCTCTTTCTGCCTACCCCATGGATTCAAGAAGCCATATTCCATCCTCCCTCTCATTTCACGCAAACCCACTCAATCTTCAAAATCACTGTTTTTGGCTTCTCAATTCCGCAAACCTGGCTTCTTCCGTGCTTTCCAGATGTCGCAATTCCATTCTGCAGATTCATCAACCTCTACTGCCACTCACTCCGCTGTAACTCTTCACTTCCTTTTCGCTTTTTTTTTTCTTTTTTGATTTCAATAATTTTATGCGAGACTTGTTTAATTGATCCGCTGTTTCCGCTCTTACTTTTTTATTACATTGGCCTACCTATACCTATATGCTGGATGTTTCTCTGCCCTCATTTACTATTGCATAATATAAATCTGAACTAGAATTCACCAGAAAAAAATATGCATGCATAAATGATATGTTTATTCTCATGTTTAGTCCCCTTTCAATTTCATATCACTATGAAGCTTCTTTCTTGAGCAAGATTTTCCTTATAACTTCAGGCTTTATATTTTTTGACTGTTTAGTAGTTGTAATGTAATGCACAGATTGATAAGAGATTCTTGAATTTTTATCTTGTTACTTGTAAAATATTCTTCCACAGTTGTTAACTCCGGTATGCTAATAAAATCACTTTCTTAATCATTGAAAACTTCTCGTTGTTCAATTAGAATCAAATTAACTGCTCTTTTCATGTGTGCCCTCTGAGAATTCTTGGAACATCGAGTTGTTTTTTCCATTGCCATAGTCTTCAAGGTTGCTGATTAAGGGTATGCATTTAGTTGTTAGGGTCACTAATACATGATATAAAGCTTTTGCGTTAGTTGCATTTTACATTTGTTACAATGATCTGACAACAGCTGAAATTACTAGCAATGCTTTTACAATTCTTTTTTTTTGTCAAATTGTGTTTTGTGTGTTCTTCAGTTATGAACTGCAGTTTCCGTAAATATATTTCTTTTGCTTTTTCTTAGTTAACATGTTTATCTTATCATTACTTTTTGTTTATTTGTTTAAAGCTTGTAGATTCTGTTGAATTCTGTTATACATTTATTCTTTTTGTTATTGCTACTAACTTCACTCAACTTTCTGGAAACTGTCAGGGGTTTACTGGGAAGATCAACTTCTGCCAATCTTGTGGTAGCCCAACAAAGTATGAGATACCTGATGGGGAGGAGAAGATGAGAGCTATTTGCACAGAATGTCGAAACGTTACTTATGAAAATCCAAAAATGGTGGGTGTTGGAAGGGTAGATGACATAACTAAAGAATTGTAATGAAGTTTTTGTGAGCCAGCTTTATCTTGGTAGGCTGCGGTAATTTCTTTTTTAGTGAACCTGCTGCTTATGGTGTGGTAATTCCAGCAGATTTAAGTGACTATTAGGAGTTTCTGAAACTATAGCTGCTGTATCTTTAGTTATGTTTATTCTCAAGAAAACAGCGATCTATCTTTATGTTGTATCTGATCTTACCTTTGCATCTAAATTCAGAGCTCTGATTTTGCATATATTGATTACATTGCAGGTTGTAGGTTGCCTCATTGAGCATGAAAACAAGATTCTGCTGTGTAAACGGAAAATTCCACCATCATATGGCCTTTGGTAAGCATATTCTATTGAAAGTTTATTAGAAAATCAACCTCTTTATAAAACCACTTTGAAGATATTTCCAGATAGTTAAAGATTTTAGAAAGTGCTATTCCCAGCCTCATGGTCAGGTTGCACTTGAAATGCAAAGAGAGTTGAAATGAAATGATTTTGCATCCATCCATGAATTTGTTCAAGACTTAAAATAGAAACACAACCTTATCTTACTTGTACCCTGCATGTGTAGGACACTTCCTGCTGGTTTCATGGAGATTGGGGAGTCTGCTGCTGCAGGAGCAATTCGAGAGACATGGGAGGAGGCTGGTGCTGAAGTTGAAGTCAAGTCTCCATTTGTTCATCTGGACATCCCTCATATTGGCCATGTAACTCACAATCCTTCCTATGCCCGTTTATTTGGATGCTTGGTGTGTGTGTGCGCTGTTAATCTGATTGATGTGGACAGACTTACCTGATATTCCTGGCAAAGTTGAAGACACCCAACTTCACACCTGGTCCAGAATCATTGGAATGCCAGTTTTTTGCTCTCGAGGATATCCCATTCGACTCTCTGTCATTCTCATCAATGCTGGTCACTCTGAAACTGGTGAGGTTTCACTTTTCAGTTGCAGAATTGTTCTGTCAAGCTACTTGATGACTTGGGTTATGTAATTGTGGTTGCAGTACATGGAAGATATGAAGATGGGGAGACCCAGGTTTCATTATGGCATCATAAACAAATGGTGAGTGTTCATAGTCATAGACAAGTAGTAATGGAATGTCTCTGACTTTAACAAATGGTGGTTTTGGTGTTGACAGGCCCGGTTCAGGCCCGTCTGATATTCACGCCCACACGTTCGATCATCACTTCAGAAGTTGATTGTAGAGTTAGGAGTTGTCATTTAGATGTAAACAAACAAGGATGACTTCTATCGCTTTTGTGAATTTCCTTTCCTTCCAACGTTATTCACTTACCAAATTTAGGGAATAAATAAAATTTCCTCGCTTTTCAGCTTATTATTTGGTCTTTGGTTTTTTCAACCTTTTATTTATAGGACAAATTTTGAATTACTATAAATAAATGCTCAAATGCCACAACTTTAGATTTGTAGATAAAATAATTATTTTATCCTGGGTTACCATAATTATTTTAGACATGCTTTAATTAATTTAAAAAAAATAAATAAAAAAGGAACGGCTGACCACAATTCGGTCCTTTTGGGGGCCCTGCCCTGCATCCCATTTCCATACCATCCATTGCTTCTCCAATGGCGTTCTCAATTTCAATCAATAGCCTTTTAATCCCATCTAAACCGCAGCATGCATCTTCTTATTTTTTTGAAAACAATTTATACTCGTATAAAAATGTGAATCGCAATGGTTGAAGGCCCATCTGCTGCTTATGCCAGAGAAATGGAAAGACTTTCCGCTAAAGAATCTTTACTTGTTGCTGTGAGGTTCTTTTTTTCTTTATTTTGTTAGTTATCAGTGTTTAATCAAAGACTAGGGTGGTTTGAACTCTTGTGTGTTTTAATGTAAAAAATGTTAGTTGTTGGTTCAAGTTATTTGAATACTATTATTTTGTCATGGCATATAAAAGGTCTCTGTCAACTACGTAAACCTTTACTTTTATAGCCAACTCCAAGTTTAGGTGTCAGTATGATATGATGTATTGGTTTCATTTTTTCAGGTCTTTTCTGGAAGGCAAATGGAATTTTGAGTGGCTGGGGTTCATCGCTGCTCAGTTTCTGTTTGAGTAATACTAATACTAATACTATATTCTTGTATCATAGGCTTGGGTGACGCTGATGCAGCTTATTACATCTTCTGCAGGAGCGGATTTGCAAGATTATCGAAATTGGATGTGGTGATCAAGGATACATACGCAAATTTTGCAGCTAGTTTGAAATTTCTAAATTCAGTGGGGATAGGATATACACATTTCATATTCTTAAAACTTTATCTGCGCAGCACATGCACCAATAAATGTTCCTTGTTAAGTGCAGATAGAAAGCAATATTATCATCTCCAGCAGGTTATCTGTTGAGGGACCACTTCGAATGAAACAGGAATTCCTACAAGGCTTGTTAGAATCTCCCAAAGTTAATGAAGAATTTGTACCTCAACAGCTGAGAGGTGCTTTTGGGCAGGCATCTACCACTCTGCAGCAACTTCCTATTCCTCTTTGGGATGGTGGATTGAAGGTCCCTCTTGGTGAGCATATATATATATATAGTCTCTCTTAAAGTCATCTCTTCCTCTCTTAACTTAAGAGGGTAAAAAATCAAGTCCATTAGTGTACCAGCAAATACTATATCAAGGAAATCACAACATTGTTCTTGTTTGTGCACATTTGATCTAACCTCTTTCTATGATCTCAGGTGGGTCGTTGGAGATGTTTCTCATGATGTCGTATCTTGATGATGAGATCCTGGTGAGTCCTATCATTATTCTCTATGCTCTTTTCTGATGTAATGTCATTGAGTTGCTGGTGTTTTAACGAAATGAAGCTGCAGATTTGGTAGAATAGAATAATTTTTTTAAGTTTCAGCTTTATACTTATTAATAGTCGTTGTTGTGTAGATGGTATTAGGTTAATAAGGGATAGTGGTGGAGTGCCCCAAGTCCTGACAAGATTAGATCCTGGACCATCATTGATAATAAATGAATATGAAAGTTGAGACGTAACGTTATTGGTGAAATCATATTACACCAGACCAGACCAGACCAGACCAGACCGAACTGAACTCCTTCACTCGCATTGGATTGGATATGAAAGTAAACTAAGCAGGATGAACGGGTGAAAAGTGCAAGACTACCGAGTAAAGATTTCTTCATCTCTTGCCAATTCTCCATGTTTTCCACACCCATATACACTCGTGTCTGTTGCATCTTCACCCTTATGGTTTGTGCATAATTTTATTTTTTCACCTAGGAGTAATATTTTACGCTTCTGCTTCACACTACACCTGATTTAATTTTACATAGGTGTCAACTTTCCAAATATACTCCATTAAAAATGAAACGTCATTATTTATTTATTATTGAAATTGACATCGATGATTTTGGTTTATCGAATTCAATGGAGTTAAGCTACATATGAAAATGTATTAGGCAATGCTTATATAACCTTAATTCATTTAAATGGATTAATGGTTATGTCGCCTGGACTTTTCCAGCGAACTCTAGTATTGTTTACTATTATTTCTTTCACAGTATTACCCAAATATTACCTTTCTTTTTTTTTTTTAAGGGGGAAAATAATTCATATTTCACCTAAGGTTGACAACAGTTTTCCCAGCATTTTAATAAGATTTAAAACCATCCATTGTCCAAACTAAAAGTAACAAAATGGCAATCGAAACATAAGCCAGACAAAAACATGATGATGTACTAGTCTAAAATATTACAAACTATACTAAATGATGAGCAAAATCAATCCCTTGACGCAAAATTTGAAACAAAACACATTATTCGCTACATCATACACTGCGCAGCTCACTTGTTCCGTGTGCAAAATGGCACCTATCCCCAAATGTGCACGACCCTTTGCTGAAGTTCTCACACAGCTTCGTCTTGAAGTTGCTCCCCGAGGTACTGTGCCCTCCGCCTCCGCCTCCCCCCAAACCCTCTCCCTGTTCCACTCCCTGGCCTTAAGCTAAACATTAGCTCCTTCACCATTGCACTCGCTTGTTGAATTTGCTCAAAACTGCCTTCCAGCTCAATGTTTCTAAGATTTGGATCTGTCTCATGATCTTTAACAGAGAGCTTGGCTCCCGTTTGCCTGCATATCTGCTTCGAGTTTACTCCTCCTTTCCCAATGACGGCACCAGCTACGGAAGCATCCACACTTATCTTAGCAGTGGCAGATGCACCAAAACTAGCTGCAGGGCTTAAATGGGAGCTCAGCCCGACCAACAATTCGGCCAGGGATACCACCAACAACATGAGGATACTCATGAGATTGTGCAATGGGTTTCCCAAGCTCCCACTCTCCATGGGCAAAGTGACACTTGTCACCAAATTTGCAACCTTCAGCAGTTTTGTACTTGTTGCATACTTTAGTTTTAACAGAACCTGGAGTCGAACCGTTCTGGACAGGAAGTGGTCCGGCTCCTGTTCTGGGGGTTGGGGTGGGAGCAGGGGCCAGGTTCATCATCTGGGCAACAGCATTATAACCACCAGGTACATGGTGAAGGAAGTGGCAGTTCTCACCAAATGGACAACCGGCAGTGCTGCAGAGACAAGGAAAGAAACTACAAATTTTAACACTCAAAGTTGAAAGTTTACACTATCTTTTCTCAAGTTGAAAAATATAAAAAGCACCATGAATTGTTCTACTTTAAGCTCGATACGCCATGAACGCAAAAGGAAAAAAAATAATCTGAAATTTTAAATTCTAAACCAGAACATTATTATCGCATGGATAAAGCAATGAAGTCAGTACAACATAGTCCTTCGACATACAAAACCAATTCAATGATTTTATCAGTGAATTATTGAAATACAGCCATTGTTATCCCAAGTTCCCAACCTCTTCATCATACACTTTTGATTAGGATGACCAAAAGCATATTTGGACAAAGATACCATGAGGGAACTTTCAAAGTAAAATAGAAGACAAGCAAAGAGCTTTCTTTTTACTTTCTGTTTTAATGGTATATGAACATCAGAAAGGCTAAAAAAAGAAAAAGAAGGGAGCAAGGTGAATATTTCTTTTATTTTACAATTTTCTATTTCACTGACAGAGCAAGAAATCATAAATTTATAAACCATAAAACAAAAGGATAACCTCTATATTACCATAAGTGAAATATCAGAATTAGAAAAGCCACGCAGATACCATTCTGATGACTCCATATTACAGATTCAAAAACGCATCTTATGGAAGTAGTTTAGATAAGGCAAGTAACAAGACTTAACCAAACATATAAGAATGGACACTCCAGAGATTTTGGTAATTATAATTGGTTCCATTAATCAATTTGAAATACAAGCTAAATTTTACAATCGATGAAAAGCTAATGGCTAAAAAGCATTGAAGTACTTAGTTACTCTTCCATGCGCATCACATAAGGATAGCGTAAGATAGTGATATAATCTATTAAGGGCATCAACACCTTCAATATTACAGAAGTCATGTTGCATCCATGTGCACACCCTTTGTGTCAGTCACATTAATATATTTTTTCAGTAAAAGACCATAAACTTTCATCAAAACTACCACTAGTCTGTTGGTGAATATTAAGATTTCAAATATTATATTAGGTAGATTGAGATATGAACCTGAAAAACTTCGTGCATGGCTTCGATTTGCTTCCTATACCACTTGATAAGGAGTCAATTTCTGTTGCAGAACATTAATTACTTTTTATTAGAATTTCTTTCTGAATCTTAACTTTCGTATACATATCTAAATAATGTCATTTTGTACTCACCGCCCCCCAAAAACTTTTTAAAGATGTCTTAAACACTCATTAACAAAGTCCACAGTCACAATTAAACTTGCTGAGAGAAAATAAAAATAAAAAACTTTGAGGTCTACCTCAGATTTCACGAATAAATCCGGGCACATAATAAAAAGACATTTTTTAAAACAAGACTGAAAATACAATAAAAAAAGCAATTCAATTCAAACAATAAACAGTTAAAGCACAAAACGAAACCAAACTCTTAAGAATATGACCTTGCTTAGATTTCTTGAAGCCGCCATTAGAAAATTCAGCTCTGCCTCTTTTGCGAGTATCCATAGCTCACAGTCACAGTCTCAGATCAAAATTGAGCCGGAAAAAACAAAGTGAAGTCCAGGACGACTCTTCAACCACAAAAAGAATCGGAAAAAAAATAAGCTTGAATTGGGGAAAGAAGGATGTAATGAGGAGGAGAGTAAGTTGTAACTGGCTAAAGAAGAAAAAGGAAACAGAAGAAAAATGAGTCGAACCCTAATCCTACTCTGAAACTAGGGTTACTCTCGCAGGGAGAATCTTAATAAGGAAAGAAGCACATATATTGCTAAATAATGATAAGATGGGTGTACTTTATTTATATTATTATAAATAAATATAGTGTCTTAAATTAGTTAGAAATAGCATAATTGTATGATATTGCCACACGATATTATAAACGTCCCATAATAAATGTCTTAATTTCCATTTTAGTTCATTCCATAATCTATCACACCAAAAAAAAAATAGAAATTTCACATTAACCAACAACCTTAAAAGTTATCTTAATTTCAAAAATATCATTCACACCTAACACACATACTTTATACTCACTCCGTCCGTCCAGTGTCCATCTATCAATTTTACCATTTTGGATTGTTCACTCTTAATTTATTCATTTATACTTTAGACACATGAGACCTACCCACCCACTAATACAATTAAAATGTTAATTATACTATGCGGGTACACCCTACTTTTAAAAACCTATATAAATATAAACAAAAAACATATAAAATTATGAACAAAAATGTATACAATTTAATTGTTAATTTTTTAATAAAAAATTATGTGTAAAAAATATACAATTATTAAAAAACATGTATACACTATTGAATAAAAAGTTATACACATATGGATGCTAGTTTTTTTAATGAAAAACTTAGTGTGAAAAAAATATACAATTATTAAGAAACACGTATATAAAATAGAATAAAAAGTGGCAAAAGTTTCTGCGCCCCCGGGCACACGGTCGTGTCCCCATGTGAACACAACTCTCCCCCTCCATGTATTGCTAGGGGATTTAAATTGTAAAGGGGCACGGAAATTACAAATGCGTAAGGTGTCCCCAGGGGAACAAGAGCCTCACTCATAAAAAGTTATACACATATGGGTGCACCCTTGCACCCGGGTGCACCTAATATCAACTTCAATTAAAATATGGGACCTACACACCCCACTAATACAACCATCTACTACACATTAAATAATAATACTCCTTAATCCACGCGCAAGAAGCAAGCTGATAGATTGGGGATGGACGGAGGGAGTAATTTATTTATTACTTAAAAATACCACAATACCCCTAAAAAGTCAATAAAGATGATCAAAAAATAACTTTTCTTAAACTTCGTGTCTACAATAACTACGACAGCAATAATGGGATGGATAGAGTAATAAGTTATAATAAGTTCTTACATTTTATTAAATTTTTTAAATGTTACTATCGTTATAACTTCTCATCAATTATATAATTTTTTATTATATAATTTTTTATTTTCTTTTCAATAATTCATTCTTCCGTATAATGTACAAAAAGTCTTTGCCCCCTGGGCATAGTTCAAGTGGTAGAGGGGAGAGTGAAATGACCTTCCAACTGAGCTTGGTTGCTTCAGGGTGGGGGTTCGAATACTGCCTTTGACATGGATTTGGCCCCTTGCAAGCACAAGTTTAACAGTGAGCTCTCTCTATAAGTCACTTGAGGCACATCCTGCGATTTACCTCCACCAATCCTCAGGGCAAAGACCTAATGGTGGGGTGTACCATTTACAAAAAGTCTTTCGTTGGTTGGAAAAACTTTGTACGTATGATACAGAAGGCGATGGGGATATCACGTGCTCAAATTCACTTCAGCCCATACAAAAGCCCATTTCAGGAGTTAAGATACTTGTGTAAATGTGAAACAACAGTTTCTCCTTTAAGACCTTTTCGTATGCACATTTTTTTACCCTTTAAAAAAATAATTTGTGCTCTGTAATAACGGAAATAACTCACAATATTTTTATAGGAGCGACTATTTACACCCTGAATCTATTAAACGAACCTCATTAATATATAGATTTAAAATATATTTATGTGATAAGACGTAAATACCCTTACATAAATAATAAAATAATACCCCCTCCGTCCCGTCCTAATGGTTACATATTTCCATTTTGGGCGTCTCATCCTAATGGTTACATTTCCCTTTTTAGCATATGAGACCCACACAATTAATTATTTCTCTCTCCATGGGTCCACACATCCCACTAATACACACCCACTTTACTTTAAATTATTATTTCTCTCACCTCAATACACATTAAAATACTATATTCATTAATTTCCATGCAAAAGCAAACGTAACTATAAGGACGGGACGGAGGGAGCATTAATTATAATAAATTGTTATACATACCTCAATCAAATTTCTAAATACACCCCAATTACACTATAAACCAATCCGCCTCTGTACACCAGCAACAACTTCCCCGCGACAAACTTCTTCCAACATTATTCTCCACAACCTTAATTCCTCCTCCATGCGTGATTCTCTCAACATACTCCTCAAATCAAACCAACAAAACAGCCCTGTATTTCCCTTCAAAACCCCCAACCCTACTTCTTTCAAACCATAAACCACCATCTCATGCCTCTTCTTCAGTTTCTCCCGATTACGGCCAATATAATTCTCCGTGAACCCCTTGTTGGAAAGCATAGCAACCAAAAACTGCTATGTCTGAGAAGAAACCAGACTGAGGCTCGACATTCTTCTTGCCGTTGTCACCACCACGTCGTTGTAAGAATTGATCGTTCCGACCCTGAACCCTGGAATACCGAGGCCCTTGGACAGGATGTGGATGATGTGGACCCTGTCGAATGCCTGGCCTCGAGGACTTCCGCTATGCTGACGAACTCTTCGAGGGAGAAGGCGGAGCTGGAGTATATCTCGTCAGAGACGAGGTGTATGTTCTTGCTTGTGACAAATGGGAGGATGTGTTGGAGTGTGGAGCGTGTGATGGTGTGGCTCCGAGAGGGTTTGATGGATTCGTGATTAGTTATAAAAATTAATAACATGTTTAATTCTAATTAAAAGGTAAATTTGTCATACATAGGTATGTTTAGTGATTGATGATTGTTTATTGTAATTTTAGTGTGATGCATTAAGTTTAAGTTTGTTTAAGTTTGTTTTTTACACGAAAATTGAGGTTTATGATCTCTTAATTTTCGTGTAAAAACCAAACTTAAACCTTAATGTATGAGGGAGAGAATATTTTTATACATTATGTTTTGAATGTAGGCGTACGAAGTAACATGCACCAGGATACACATGATATTTTGTCTATTTATTTTGGAGTGTGTATTGTGTGAAATCTCCTTAATTATGAGTTGAAAAAATAATTACTCTTTCCATTCCAACTAACCCTTCATCTTTACTACAGATACGGAGGAAGATTTTATTTACTAACTTTATTGATTTTTAAATGTAATGAGGTATTTTTTGTAATAAATAAATAAATAATAAAGTAAGTTATGTGAGTTAGGTGTAAGTGATAATTTTGAAAATATAATGTATTACGATATTAGTATTTGTTTTAAAACTTTTATTATTTTTGGGTGGTGAAAGAGTGTATTGAGACGGACTAATTTGGAAATAGTGAAAAACTTATTGTGGCAGTAATAGTATATTACTTCGTTTCACCATAGGGAGTGCATTTTATAATTTTTGTCCGTCCAATTACAAGAGGTGCATTTTTCTTTTAAGTAAATTAGATCCACACAAAACAATTAATATATTATCATGGAATTCACACATCATACTAATACACACACCTACTATACATTAAAATATTAATTTTCTTCTCATCTATATATTAAATATTATATCTCTTAATTTATATGCAAAAAAGAAACACCCTCATTGTGGTTGGACGAAAGGAGTAAGAATTTACTCTCTGCGTCCCGCGTTAATGTTTACGTTTACTTTTTGCACGTAGATTTAGATATATAATATTTTAATATGTAGTGAGGTGAGAGGAATAATATTAGTGGGTAATTGTAATAGTATTGTGTGTGGGCCTACATACAATAATTAATTATTTTTTGTGGGTCCAACTTAACAAAAAATGAAACGTAAATCTTAACTTCGAACAACCAAAAATAAAAAACGTAAACCTTAATGTGGGATGGAGTGAGTACTGAGATGTTTGGAGTATGTATTTTGTGAAACTGTAAAACTGTGGAGTCTCCTTAATTATAAATTGAAAGACAAATATATTAGAATTACAATATATATATATATATATATATATAAAGAAAAAGACAAACTCTTTATGAGACGTGTTAAAGTATGTATATTATATAAATAAAATATGTTTAATAATTGTTAAAGTATGTTTTCTAAAGTATGATAAATGATGAATTAAAATATGATTTTAAAATGTTATAATATGATAAGCATACTTTATCTATATAATAAACATACTTTAATAATAGGTTGACCCGCCTCACAACCGTCTCACAAAAAATTCGCGTCACAAGAGAGTGTCTAAAAAAACTCTTAGAATTATTTAAAAGAAAAAAAATAGAATTTACTTAATTAACCTTAGAATTATTAAAAAATAAAAAAATATAATTTACTTAATTATGAGTTGAAAAGATTATTATTTATAAGAATAACTATTTTGTTTTTATAATTATGGGGCATCCATCATTCGGGATATGATTCGAACACCTACATCATACTTGTCAACTTAATTAAGTAAAATATATGTATATATATATTTTCTACCTCTATATATATATATATATATATATATATATATATATATATATATATATATATATATATATATATATATATATATATATATATATATATATATATATATATATATATACTTTAAAAGTAAATGACAACTTTAAATTACATGTATTAAAATATGATAAATTATAATAAGAAAATAAAATAAGTTATAAACTACTCTCTTCCCGACCATTCGAAATGTATCATTTACTATTTACACGTGAATTAAAGAATTTATTTACATATAATTGAAAATATATCAATTTGTTTTTTACACGTGAATTAAATAATATTATTAATACATATTGAATAGTTTTATTAGAGTGAATTGGTGGAACATAAGATTAGCTTTTTACTTAAAAAAATGAATATGAATACATTTAGAGTGATTGTCTAAAATAATAAAATGATGTATTTAGATTGTCGGAAGGAAAATAATAACAGTAAAATAGAAATATCATGCTTTTATACTTACTGTCTAAATCAATTAATTACTCCCTACATCCCATAATAAGTGAACACCATACTTTCTGTTTTCGTCCGTCCCACAATAAGTGTCACCATTCAAAAAAAGGAAATTTCACATTAAT
Organism: Pogostemon cablin; assembly: GCA_023678885.1. Lineage (NCBI taxonomy): Eukaryota > Viridiplantae > Streptophyta > Magnoliopsida > Lamiales > Lamiaceae > Pogostemon > Pogostemon cablin. The sequence goes on from CM042956.1 coordinate 194,410, forward strand.
CAACAATCTCAAAAGTTATCTTGATTTCAAAAATATCACTACCACCTAACATACATAACACACCTTGTAATTTATTTATTATTTAAAAATGCCACAATGCTCCTAAAAAGATAATAAAGTTTTTCAAAAAACAATTTTCTTAAGCTCCGTGTCTACAGTAACTATGACAATAATTATGGGAATGAGTGAGTATATTTTATGAATGTGTTGACTATAATAATCCTAAAATAAAATAATCCTTCCGTCCCACCTAAAAAGTCAATTTCTTCCATTTTGAGCATCTCACCCAAAGAGTCTCATTTTATTTTTTACATACATGAGATTCACACATACCCACTAATACAATTAAAATATGTGGCCCACACTCTCACTAATACAACTACCCACCACATATTAAATAATAAATATTCCTTAATTTATGTGTAAAAATCAAAACATACCCTTTGAATGAGACTGAGGGAGTATCTTTATTTTAATCTAATTATTTTTTTATGTATTACTCCCTCGAATAAATGTTTGGTAAATATGGAGTTTAAAAAAAGTTACTCTCTCCATCCCGCCACAAGAGTTACATTTTACTAATTAGAGTGTCCCGCTCCAAGAGTTACATTTCCTTTTTTTAATAAATGAGACCCACATAAATCAATCATTTTATTTTCATATGACCCACACACAACACTAATACAACTATTCACTTTATATTAAATTAAGTGTCCAAATTTTAAATGGCCACTATACACTAAGTATAATTTTATTTGGCCACCTACATAAGAAACAATTTTTTATAGCCACTATTAAGGTTATTCTCAATTTACCCCCATAACTGTCAGAAGAAAGGACAAAATCATAGGACAATCAATATGTTTTTGTTGACATCATTAAATGGTGGTGGGTGGGACCACATTAAAAATTATAGAAAAATAAAAAAAATTGATTCTTCTATTCGGCCTATATGACTTGGCCTATTTGACATTTTTTTTAAAAAAATTAGAAAAAAATTTCATACGGATAAAATTTTTATTGTATTCGGCCTACATGTCTTCTATTCAGCCAAAATGATTTGTTCTATTTGACCCAATTTTTTTTTTCAAAAAAATTAGAAAAATTTTTTATGCGGATAAAATTTTTCTTATATTCGGCCTATATGTCTTATATTCGGTCAAAATAGTTTGATATATTCGGCCTGTGTTTCTCTTCAAAGAAAAATTTTTTAAAAAAATTCATGCGGATAAAATTTTTCTTCTATTCGGCCTACATATCTTCTATTCGGCTCAAATTGTTGTTCTATTCGGCCCAAATGGTTTGTTATACGGCCTATGTTTTATTTTTCCAAAAAAAATTAGAAAAAAATTTTCTTCTTTTCGGCCTACATGTCTTCAATTCGGCCCAAATTGTTGTTCTAGCCTATGTTTTTTTTAGAAAAAATTAGAAATTTTTTTCATACGGATAAGTTTTTCTTCTATTCGGTCTACATGTCTTCTATTCGGCCCAAATTGTTATTCTATTCGGGCCCAAATTGTTTGTTCTATTCGGCTTATGTTTTTTTTTCCAGAAAAAATTAGAAAAAATTTTCGTACGGATAAAATTTTTCTTATATTCGGCCTACATGTCTTCTATTCAGCCTAAATGGTTGTTCTATTTGGCCTATATGTTTTTTCCCCAAAATAAAATAATGTACCCTTATCAATAATACTAAATTCTAAAGGCGCATGGTGTGACCCGGACACATGCAAGCCTCTCTCTTTTATAATTTTATTGACATTTAGAGAGTAATTTACTATTTTTAGGTGATAAATAAATTATAAAATAAGTTATGTATATTAGGTGAGAATTATAAAATTGTATTTATTAAAGATGGAGATTGATATAATATTTTAATTTTTTTAGATGATAAAGTTAAATATGGAAATCCAAACGAAAAATGTTAAATTACATTTTTACTTAGCATATACTCCCACCGTCCCCCAAAGTATTTCACACTTTTCTTTTTCATCTGTCCCACAAAATATTTCATATTTTACTTTTACTAAAAATGGTAAAAATATTCAATCCGTCCCATAGAAGTTGACACACTTTCCTTTTTTGTTTGTCCCACTAAAGTTGACACATTTTCTTTTTAATACATGAGACCCACATAAAAAAAATTAATCTACTCTCATGCGCCCTACATATCACCTCTAATACAACTACCCACTACACATTAAATATTATTTCTCTCACTTCACTTTACATTAAATTATTATATTCCTTAATCTCTGCGCCCAAAAAAAATTATACTAACTTTAATGGGACGGAGGGAATATACTATAACAATACCTACTTTTTACACACATCCCAACATAATACTTACTTTTTCACACATTCCAATAACTTTACACACCCTTAAAATAATAAATTTTTCTTAAATTCCGAGCACAACAATACGTGAAGTACTTCGGGGGGACGGATGGAGTAGTACTTTTTTTTTTTTTTAAGAAGTCAACAATGAGAAAAATTGAAATGGCAATCAATCATTAAAATTTGAATTTGAAATGTATCTAAATTTTTAATATTTTGAAATCCTTTATTGCTGAACCCTAAAACAACCAAATTCCAGTTTCACCCCAAGAATAACTGGAAGAAGACCCGAGAAATGGGGAAAGGTGCAAGAGCAAAAGTGTAATTTGGATAATGTGACAAGAATTTCAGAATATACACCACCAGCAGTCGCCAAAAAACACTAACTATAAAGTGGGAGGGGAGGGGAGGGGAGGGGAGGAGAGGAGAGGAGAGGAGAGGAGAGGGCAAATAGGTGTAGTCAAAATGAAGGCTTCGATCAAGTTGAGGGATGAGCAGAAGCCATTGCTGAGGGCTAAAGTGCCTCTGAATATTATGAACTTCCCATTCCAATCGGGGGTTGTCGCCGGAGAATCCAAAGAGCTGTCTCTCAATCTCGCAACTTTTTTCGAATCTGGCCCTTCCCTCAAATTCTCCTACCGTCCAAACGACTCCCTAAACCCCTTCAGCATCAATTTCAAAACCGGGATTGGCCATTTCGGCTCGCCCCACAAAAGCCCTCTCACCATGACGGCCCAATTCAATTTCATCGCCCCTCAAAACCCCAGCTTCTTCATCCACTTCAGCCCCGAATTCGGCGATTTCTCGCTCAAGAAATCACATTCTTCTAAGCAGAAATCAATTGATGAAGATGACAGCTTTGTCAACGTCGGTTTCTTGCCGGCCGCTGTTGAGTCCAAGGCGGCGGCCGTAAATCGGGTGCTCAAAGGCACGGAGGTGAGCGCCACAACATCGATTCCGATACGAGATCAAGCGATGGTGAACCTCCGGTGGGGGCTTAGGGTTCCGCAGGATGGGATTAGAGTGCCGCAGTTGCAGTTGGTGATGAACAAGATAGGAATCGAACACGTGGGCAGATCTGATTGGAAGGCGGAGCGCAGTGAGGAGTATGAAAAAGTGTGTGTGGATGTGAAGAAGCAACTGGAGGCAATTCAAGCTGAAAACGGGGTATTGGGCAAAGATGTGAGCGATTTAAGGTCGGATTTAGCTGCCGGAAAAATGAAATACTCCAGCGATGCGGCTGAAGACAGAGATGCAAGTTCAACCAAGGATTGAAAATTAGTATATAACTATCTTTGTGCTGAAGATTTGAATGCTGTCCTATTCCTGTGATCCAATCTTCTCTTGCTATTTTATACATATCTATGCCCTTTTCAATTTATCCAACAAATAAAACGAAAACACAAATGTGTGTGCAGGTTAATGTTAATCCTTTTTTTAAAGTTTGGGTGTTTCTTTATAATCCTGTAAATTTCTGAAGTGTGGCCATATGGGCATTGTGATTTGCGGGTAGGGGTGGAAGTAGCCATAGCCCTTCCTGTATGGAAAAACTTGTGATAATTTTGTACATGTCTCGGAGACAAGTGATTTTTAAAAGGACCAATTAAATTCATTAGAATTTGCAATTGTTCTTGTTTTCGAATTTAATAAGAGTTTATTACAAATTATCGAAATAAAATACAATTGAGTGATCATCACTTTAAGTTCGCCATTCTCCTTAGGGCAATCACTTTAAGTTCGTCATTCTCCTAGGGCAATCCCAATGGCATATTTGATCCAAATCACCAAATTTTTTGTGATTTGGTGCATATCTCCTCTAATGGATTTTACCCAAAATTTGGTAAAAAGAAAATATTCTATAGAATCTTATTAAAAATATTATTTTATTAAATTTAAATAATTATAATATTCTAATTTGTTATTTATCCCTCTAATTTTAAATTATTAATTAAATAATATATTTCTATTTTGTATTAATTAATTTATATTTAAATTTTAAATTTAATTTCTCAATTTTAATGTTGTATAAATTTTACAAATTACATCAAAATAAATATCAACATGAAATTAAAAAAATATATAAACAACACATATTTTATTGATAATTGCATAATACAACATATCCAAATAAAAGACATAAACTTTTAAATTTTAATCCTCAGATGAATACAGTTCCCAAATATGATCAATTAATGCATCTCGAAGTTCATAGTGAGCATCTCAATTTTTTATTTTTCTAAATCGAGCCAGAAATTTCTGGAATTGAGAATCGTCATCATCCCCCATTTCATTATTTATAGCCGGTGATTCTACGTGGTCAATAATAGATGCATCAAGATCACGTTCATCTTCAAGTTTTAGGATATTTATTTATATGTCTATTGTATTTGTATGTCTATCTTTTTTAATGTTCAATGTAATTTTTTTAATGTAATATGTAATTTTAATTGTGCAAGAAGTAATTTTTTTTAATTATTTTAATGACACATAATTTATTATATATTAATTATATAAAATATAAAAAAACATAAATATATATTTAACAATTAAAAATAATTATTGAGAGTGGCTAAAAATATATATATAAATAATTATTTTTAAATTGAGCATTAAAAATAATTATAAAAGAAAGAAAATTGGTAATGAATTTGGTAAGACCCAAATTTACCCAAGTTTCCTTTTACCCAAATTTTTTTGGTAAAAAATTTGGGTAAAAGGTGCCACCATTGGAAATGGCCTTAGGAATTGATTCAATAACTTTGCATTGATCATTCAATTTCCCAAGAAGCTCATCATACAAAGTATTGAGTTCATTGATAACTTGTAGGGGCTTCATCATTCACTTCAAGTGTATCTTTTGTCTCAAAAGCAACAAACGAGTTAAATCAATTCACATAATTAAAACATTTATAAAAATACCTATCGAATGTTGTGAGAGATCATATTATGGCATCACTGTTATCATCATCAGAAGTGGTACTATCATCGATGGTGACAAACAACACGGTTTGATCACAGTTCTCAGATTTAGATCCATCATCATCACTCCAGATGATATTCAAGTTCATCTTCATTATTCTTAGAGTATTTGCACATTCTTTTGCAAAATGCCCAAAGCGATGACGAGCTCTACATTGATAGAATTCACGCCATTCATCTCAATTTGACTATTTGGAGGATACCACCTATCCTTTTTAAAGGACCGGGGTCGGAGAATGACCTCTGCGAGCTTTTAATCGATATATATACCATTTTATTTGCCTTGGTGCATTAGGAACCGAAAAAACTATAGGACAGTTGTTGACTTGGATGTGCGGTTTTACTCTACTGTGATTTTGTTTGTTTATCTTTTTTATAATTGTGTTAAACTTTTTGGTCAACATCGCAACATTCAAGCATCCTTCATCTAACAACTCTATCTCTTCGATTTCTTCTTCCACAAAACTTTCTTTCTTCCTTCATATGTGTATGAGGTTCACTTTGAAGACCAAGAATTTGACGCTGAAGATTTTCAAATAAGGATGAATTTTGGGCATTCACGAAGAAGACTATGCTAAGGTATGAACAATTGAACCTAAAGATCCAAATGTTTAGGCTCGTTATGATTGTTTTCATCCCAACGAGATAAATATCAATTCAGTTCTATAACTCGTCTTTCGTCCCCTAAAAAGATTAAAAAAATTCAATTTAATACCACAATTTTGAAATAAGCCAAAAAATGCCAAATTTTCAAAAAAAAAAAATTAATATCACTTAAAAACGGCATGTGATTGTAAGTGACAATAAAAATGGCAAAAATAGAGCGTTTTTGGTCATACTTCATAATCAGTGGTATTAAACTGAAAATTTTATATTTTTTTGGAACGAAGAATGAGTATAAACAAAATTACGGGATTGAATTGATTTTAACATTGATCTAAAAGAAGTACATAATTTATAAAGAATAAAATTAAATTTAAGCCACTTGAAAAGAAAATGATATGATAAGAAATACTCCAAATTTTATAATCCTAGTAGAATTAAGTTTGTTGATACAAAATTCCTCCAAGTAAAATGAATTGATATCCTATAATAGAGCGAAAAGGCCCAAGGAAATAAAGGGTTTGGTTTGGTGGCATGATCATAGAACAAGACCCAATTGAGAAGAGAAAGGAAAGAAATCCCAGGACAGGAAAATGAAGATACAGTGCTATGTAGAGAGAAAGGAATATAAGCATACATACATATTAATTAATATGCACAAATTCAGAAACATCTAACTCATTGGAGACGAGAGAGAAAGATAATGAAAAGCCTAAGGGAATGGATGGAGTTTTTATATACTCACAACCCTAGTCTAGACGACACCATTTGATTTTTAAACAAAACAAAATTTGTGAATAAATCAACGACGTACAACCCCACCCCACCCACCTTTAACCCTTCCCTTTTCTCATGACCAAACCCGACGCCACCAAACCCCCCACCGCCTGGGGAACTTGGGAGGAGCTTCTTCTAGCTTTTGCCGTCAACCGCCACGGAACCGCCGCATGGGACTCTATTGCCGCCGATCTCCGTAAAAGGACTCCCGACACTAATCTCTCCCTCACCGCTCACAACTGTAGGTTGAAGTACATCGACCTAAAGCGACGTTTCGTATCGGATTTCGACCCTGATGATAAATCCAACGTCGATGAGTCCGTCCCCTTGCTCGAGGAGCTTAGGAAATTGCGAGTCGCCGAGCTCCGCCGAGAAGTGCAACGTTACGATCTCAACATCGAGTACTTTTTTATGATAAATAAAACTGCTGAGAGATAGATCTACAGAGATTTTTCTTTTCGAAAGGGGATTGATTGATTTCTGATTTGGTGTTTCTCCACAGGTCGTTGGAGTTGAAGATGAAGGAAATGGAGGAGGAGCGAGAAAGAAACTCAAGGAGAGAGAATAGCGAGACGGATCTAGGGAAGAAGAGTGAGGAGAAAGACGAACAGCCAGAGCCGGCGACCGTCAGAGAATCGGACAAGGATCAATTGTCGGTAAACGAATCGAACTCGACAGATCCCGGTGGGGAAAAGCAGAGAACCGGCGAGAAAGTGTTAGAACCGGCGGGGGAGGAGGAAAGGAAGAGCGAGGAAGCGGCGGAGTTAAAGCACCAGAAGTCGGATTCCTGCAACGGAAGTTCAAATAGTATTGAGGAACCGGACCGGAAGGCGAAGTCTGGACCGGCGACCGAATTGGTTGAATCGGAAGCCGAGTCAGAGGGCGCAAGAGCGAAAGAAAATTCAGATGTACAGAGCTCCGCAAGTAGATCGAGAAAGGAGGAGGGAAATGATAAGATGCGGCGCGGGACTACTAGTGGCGACGAGGTGAAAGAGTCGACTGCCGAATCGCAGCCGTTAGTTGACTTTCTCCAGGCTATCAGGGCTCATAAGCTCGGCTCAATGTTTGAGCGCCGGCTCCGGACCCAGGTTAGTACATTTTTATGGAATGGACTATTATTTTTTCTTTTACGTTACTTTCCATTTTTATACCAGAAAATAAAATTATAAATTAATTTGTACAATGTACGTTTATTACCATCGTATCTTTTTAAATTTAACCAAAATCCTAAACCAAACAAAACTCTAATTATCCATCACATTATAATCTTTTAAATCTTTAACCAATACTATACTATCATATATTAGTCTTTTTTTTAAAATCAGATTTACATGATAAAAGGTCCCCTTAATTTAAATGTCCTAGAAATTACAGTGGTAGGTCCTCCTTAATTTAAAACAACATTGTAGTTTTTCTTAATTTAAACATCCTATATATTGTATATAGTAGGAGTTTACACAATTGTTTGTGATACTCCTATATATATATATATATATACTAATACTACTTTGGTGTGGTGTAAATATAAATATAATACTCCATGTCATGTAAGTTATGTTTGGTGGTGGGAATGAGTTTGAAATTAGTTTTGTTAATGATGTATGCAGCAGGAAAGCTTGAGATATGAGAAGTTGATTCTCCAGCACGTAGATATTGGAACGCTTGAAGGGAGGTTGAAAGAAGGATGGTACTCTGAGGGGCAGGGGGTGAACAAGTTGTTTCGCGATGTGTTGGTGATGGTGAACAACGCCCTGGTGTTTTTCCCCAAGGATTCACTGGAGGCCAAGGCAGCCATTCAGGTACGGGGTCTGGTCGCAAAAGAGAGAGCCAATAAAGACCCCCTCATCTCAAAGCCTAGGACCTTGATTGTATGCCGGAAGCGCAGTTCCATCGCAGCTAAGGACAAGGAGGCTGAAGAGCCCAAGATCACTAAGAAGCGTACCAGAGACAGATTCCCTGCTCCTGCTCCTGCTCCTGCTCCTGCCCCTCCTCCCCCTCCACCTCCCACCAACAAGAATAATGCCAAGACTCAACTTGAATCACCATCGTCTCAGCACTCTGACCCCAACAAGAACTCCAAGAAAAGAGGAGCTGCCAACTTCTTGAATAGAATGAAGACGTCTAACAATGGCGATTTGCTCGATGCTTTGAAGAACACACCTTTGACCACTGATACCAATACCAAAGCATCCACCTCAAAAAAGAAAGAAGCGCCACCCAACAACACCAAGAAACCAAAGGATAAGGGTCCCAGCCCCAGCCCCAGCCTAGCAAAGAGGAACGTGGGTCGCCCGCCCAAAAGAGGAGCCCCAACTCCCCCGCCACCGGGCAAGCGTGGGAGGGATAGAGCTGAAACCGAAACAAAACAGCCTAAGAAAAGATCCAGGAAATTATAGTTATAGATTTCGAATGGGCAAAAGTGTGTAATGGTAATGGATTATTACCCTAGGATGAGCAGAGCAGAGTAATCACAACTTTTGATTTGTTACCCCCCGCAACATCTCGGCGAACAACAAATATTACTTGTAAATCCACAATGAAAAAGTTAATTTGAGTACTGAAGAGAAAAATCTTGAATTTAGCAAGAAACAAAAAATAACCGTACCCTACTAACTTCCCTTCTCAACCGCAACGATTAAAGCCTCCATTCTCTCGCATTATACTACTATTTTTCTTTTATTTAGATAAAAGAGAGAAAGAGAAAGAGAAAGAGAAAGAGAGAGAAAGAATGAGTAGAGAGAGTTGTGAAATCGAGTCAAACGGCGGTGTTATCCTGGATGCCCGAATCTACAGACCCGAGAACGACGATGAGTCGGATCAGCCCGACGGCAAATTGTTTGGCGTTTTGGTGCACCCGTACTCTGTGTTGGGGGGGTTTCAGGGGCTTATGAAGGGCATAGCAATTGGGCTTGCCCAGGGGGGCCTCACTGCTCTCACCTTCAACATGCGGGGTGTCGGCAACTCCAACGGACGACCCTCGCTCACCGGCTTTGCCGAGGTGGACGACGTCGTTTCCGTCTGCAATTGGGCCTCCCAGAATCTCTCCGCCCGCCGCATCCTCCTCGTCGGCTCTTCCGCCGGTATTTCGATCTGAAATTAAATTGCGATTTGAATCGCAAGTGTTGGATCTAATGAATGTGTATGGTATGCAGGTGCGGCCATAGCTGGTTCTGCAGTTGACAGGATTGAGCAAGTTGTTGGGTATGTAAGTATAGGGTATCCCTTTGGATTGACTGCGTCTATCCTGTTCGGAAGGCACCATAAAGGCATATTACAGTCTCCAAAGCCCAAACTGTTTGTGATGGGCACCAAAGATGGATTCACCAGCGTCAAACAGCTTGAGACCAAGTTGAAGAATGCTGCGGGTCACAACCAAATGCATCTAATTCAAGGAGCATCCCATTTCCAAATGGAAGGTCCGGCTTTTGATGCCCACATCATCAATCTAATCCTCCAATTTATAAAAACATTCTGAGATACAGATAATATCATTTCTTCTCATGTAATTCAACTCTATAAACTCCACTACTTATCTATCGTTCTAATGCCACTCCATCCATATCATTTTTCTCTTGCATCTTACTACATTACTTTCCTGTACGCAAAACTGGAAATCTCAAGTAAAAAACAATTTTTGATCATGTTTGCGTTCTGTTCTGTTCGCGAATCAAGGATCCAGTTAAAAGGAAAAATAAATAAATACAAAGATCCAAGGTAAAAAACCATGTTTTTTTTTTTTTTTTTCATTTTATTTTTAATATAATTAGAATTTAAACAGATGCGCACACTGTGGCAGCCAGCAGGCAAAAAACTATCATACAAGGAAAATTCTATTTTCCCTACTATATTAAATAAATGCCCAATGTCTTTAAACTAATGACTTAGGTATCCTGCATGTCTTTTTCCCCCCATCAAATTACAACAATCACAATCTTTAAATGACAGATACTGCGGTAACTGGTCGGCTGGGGTTGTGGTGTGGGGGGAGTTTCTAAATGTTAAGCTATGAACAATAATTAACATCTTCTATGGAAAAACTACACCAATTCAACCTCTTGCCAGTTCATAACTGCCAGCCCTTCCAGAAATCTCGACCTCATTGCTCGGTCCATGGTAATCGGAATCACGCTGCTGTTGCTCGTCATCTGAGGCAAAATCATTGAAACAGAATCAGACCAAATGCAACAAAGCACGACATGCGCTAGAAAGGCTCGTTCCACAGATAAAACTATATCAATGCTAATTTATAATGCAGCTAGATAGATATTCACTGAATTTCTAAAAGTGCATCAGATAAATATTTGTAGCTCTTAAATAGGCTTTAATACACGGATAATGCCTGATGCAGAATAATTTCTACTCTGGAAATGTCAAGTTTTATATTCTGAGCATCTCAAATGCTGGTGAAGTAAACAACAATATAGCCACGCCTGAGCTAATACTCAGGGTAGAATTTTAGTTCGAAAAATGAGGCCATTCTTAACAGGGTGACCAAAGAGATATAAAGAGAAGAATAGTAATACAGCTGCCATACTCGAACTAACATCATACCACTATCACATGCATCCACAAGTTTCTGAATCACCTCAACCAATGTTTGTTCGTGTTCCTGCATCACCAAAAATGAAAGGATATTTAGCACAAAGGGAAGAGGCATAAGCAAATAATTTTTCACTCAAAATTATAATAACCTTGAGCATTTTCTTAGCTTTGTCAATCTCTAAAGCATCGGGATGGCTTGCTTCAAGAACCTTCTCCACCTATCATAATAAAGGAAAAAGTAAACTGAAAAAGTTCCACAAGATCCAAACAAAAATATGGTATGCTACCTTCATTATCAAGGTATCAGTGTGCAATATCTCGATTTCCACAGAATCGTCCTTCATAACTCCATTTCGTATAGGTCGCTTTTCATTTGCAAACTGGTTTGTTGAGGAAAATCTCCCTCTTCCAGAATTAGGTGCACCCACCTCACCCAGTCGAGATATTACTGGATCATCTCCAACCCACCGGATATCCTCGAGCGGAACCTGCGTAAAGGTTAATTCATAACCAAGATCCAAATCTATCAGGACATAACATCATGGCATGAAAAAAATAAAATAAGCATCTGATGAGTATTCTGGGAATATGGTTAGTGCATAATGAGAATGACAAGGCTAATGATCAGGATAGAGATATAAATCATAATGTTTTAAATAGAGAAAACAAAACGCTACAAGTAACTATTTTTACATTATTGATTACAAGCAATCAGGCATTTGGATTAAAAGACACAACCTCTTTAATGTTAACCCATTCCACAGTCGCATTTGGTGTGTTGCTATCATAAACCAGAGAATGGCGACCCTGAACATACCAGGAAAATTAGCAAAAAGTTAGGATTCATTGGTGGCGGGTAATAAGAGGTATAGAAAGGTTGGAAAAAATGCTAGAGAAAATAAATACATAAATAAATGGCTACAAACAAGTATGCAGAGATATCAATAGTGATATGCCATTTCATATTAGTAGGCATGGTGATTCATGCGTCAAAATGATTTTGATATGCACTTTTGACAAAGAAAGACAGACAGAACGCATGTCAAAGGCACATTTCAATATAGAAATAGGTTTCTTCTTATGCCACTAAACAATGCAATGCATGGCATATAATCCTGCAAAGGCACTCTAAATTCAATTAAATTTTAAAAAACCTTGAAACATTTAAGGTGATAATCAATGAGAGCAAGAAACGTAAAATTATTTGCATTAAAAGTACTGAAAAACTTCGGAAATAAAATTTCAATGACAAGATGCTTATAAATACCTTATTTGTTTTCAACTCAGGGATAGTTTTATATAAAGCCAACTTTTTCTTTCAAACATCCTTTTTTTTTGCCATGCATACCACGGAAGTTACAGTAAATATTTGGCTAGATATCCAAACCACAGAATTCTAAATTCACAAATTGATGAGATCCTCAAAACCAATGGGTGACATAAGAGAAAATAATAAAAGGAGGACATACATCTACATGATTATAATCACTTATGACAGCCTCATAGAAGTTGCTGTCTGCAGGCCATCTTATCATCACTCGCCTACCAATTAATGGATCGTGGATGCTTTCAGAAGGTTCATCCATAGGGGCCCCAGAAGAAACATGATCACTAAACTGATACTGCACGGGTTTTGCTGGGTTAAAAGCTGGTTGACCCTATCAAATAACAAAGATATAAATAAATTAATTAAAATTTTATTAAATGTTATCTCGATAATTCTTATATAATACTCAAACATACAGCAGTAGGCCTTCGCCCAACCACTGAAGTAGGTCCTCGTTTCACAGCTGAACTCAATGGCGTGCTACCAGGCACAGACTGAGGGTGTAGAGATTGAGATGCTGTACCAAACTGATTTCCTGGTAAAGGTATCTTCTGCCTTTTACGAGTTGCTGAAACAGTCGGACTTGGCAACTGACTATTAACATGCTGGGGGACATTGGGAGCTACATTTCGAGTTCCACCTGCCTCTCTCCATTCTCTAATCCTGCGGATTAGGTCATCACCATTAACCTGAGTAAGTAGTTCTCGATGCTCATCGTCCGACACCCTTAATTCCTTCCTTAACTCTGTGATTAAGCCCTCTTTCTCCTGAAGAACAAATGCCATGAGGCATCCAAATCTAGTCAGGTGAAAAATATTCTCCCAAACATCAAAAACAAAATTAAAGAGCATAAGAAATAATTGGGCAATGCAAATACCCATGTCAGAGCATCAGATTGAGCTTTGAAAGCTCGTAAAACTGCACCGTATGCTATCTGCTCCAAATTGTGGATTTCATACTCCATATCCATTTGAATCCTTTGAAATGGGGCTGCTGAGCCAACAAATGATCTTCCGTTACCTGAGACACGACCTACTACTGGACCTCTATTATTCAGTGGTTGGGGATTATCATCATCAGTACCTGCACTTATTTCAATCAACAGATTTAGTGTCCAATGCATGATAAAGGAATCAAACAACGTCCACCAAGTTGATTGACCAAAATAAAGGGCCAAAGTTAGATAATAAGCCATGGGGGCTAAATCAATAAACAATGGAATGTTAAGAAAAAAAATAAATTGTACGTTTATGTTGAATGTTTTATAAATGGTCTCTGTGTGTGTGTGTGTATATATATTTTTAATCTGGGGGAAATATGTGAAAACGCTTCTGCAAACAAAGTTTCAACAGGAAAAAGATAAATTTTACGTCTCCATAATGAAAGATTACACTCCCAAGAGCATTCTAAATGGTGGAATGGCTAATTATATTCAACAATAATCAGATGTATCGACAAGAACTACAATAATATTACCTAGTTAGTTATGCTGGACAAAATCAATGTTCTCATTAATACAATAGAGGGTGAAAAAAAATTAAAAAATTCGAGAACAATTCAATGATATTCCCAACTTCAAAATTCAAAAAATATCTTACATTCACAAAGCCCTAAACCTAAAAAAAAATTAACCCCAATATTTTCAGCAGGACCTTTACAACAATAATTTCCCATAAGCATGCTCAAATAGCATCAGAAACCTAAATTAGTGAGAAAAAAACAAAGAGAATATCTAAGATCTGAAATCTGGAAATTTTTTCACATGCAAATCCATGAAGGAACACAAGTTGATCGAGCAAACAATAAATTCAAACCCGGAAGAGAAAAGCCTTGCTTTTCGTGCTCAGAGAAAAAAATTTAATGGGAAATTATACACACCGCTACTGTCTATAACTCCATATTCCATAGAAAGCCGACGTCAATCCAACTTAAACAATTTCCTAGACAATTTCAGAAATTTTCGCTACCCTCTTCTCTTCTGCTCTCTAAGAATGGTAACAATTTTCAGATTGTGTGAATGTAATTTAGGAACAAAAAAATTTAGGGAGAAAAGCGCGATAAGTATTTCAATCGTTCACCTTTGGACGAGACGAGAGGGAATGGAACTGGAAATTAAAAGAGGACATTCCGGTACAGGATCCGGCTAAAGATTCGGTTACTGTCTCGGGCCTCTTTTAATCACCAATTGGCCCACACTTATCAGCCCATTATAGGTTTATCCTTAAATAAACTCTGCATGGCCCAATTCTAGGTCCTATTTTATTTAAAAGGAAATTGAATGCTTAGAATCTGGCCCCATATTAATCCAAGAAACATATAAGGCCCAATTGGTCCTAAGGCGGAGTCAGGCCCAGTTTGAGGCCCAAATACACCACAGATTTTTACATGAGAGTTTTATTTATATATTAGGTTAAATAAGAGAAGATGTTCAAGATTTCATTTCCCAGAGCCAGAGATAATTTGGAAAGAAAGGGTTTTGTTTCGGACTTCACAGACACAGACTAGCAATAGCAATCTTTGAAGGAACTACTTTCCAAGAAAATGGAGGAGTCGAAGAAGAGGAAAGTTGATGAAATCGGAAACGGCGAGTTTTTGCCCAACTTGAATGATGCCGCTAAAAATTCTACCGTGGAAGAATTGCGTGCGCTTCTTGACCCGCTGGCTAAGCCGCAGCTTGTCGATCTCCTTGCTAGAGCGTAACTCTCTTATCCTTTCTGTACGCCATTTTGGCGTTTTCTATATCTAAACTATTTTGGCTTTTTTTTTTAAATTTGTTTTTCTACTGCATGATAATAAAGAAATTTTGTGTTTTGGTATGAGGTTGTACTTTTCTGTTACGGAATCTGTGAATGCTCTTGGAAGTTGACGGCCGTGATGTGAACAATTTTTGTATATTTTCTTATTTCTGGAATATTAGCCTGTTAGTGCTTTTGTTTGAATGAAAGATTGCTTTACTGCTAATATGTTAATGATTACTGAGTAATCGTGGTTTTCTACAAGTTTTAAGGCATGCTTGCTAATATTTTTAAATCTTATTGTGCAAAAGTGCTGTGACCGGTGAACTTATATGCTTGGTTATGGGGGCAACGTGAAATAAAGCTCTCTAGTCTATTTTTGTTAAGAAATTAATTTTGATATTTATGTGATAAAAAAATGTTGTAGTGGATGAATTAAGGTCGCAGGCTCACTGCAAAGAGAAAATTTTTGATAGGGACTGCTTTTTTAATAATTTTTCGTTTTTATGTGATTATTTGTTTAGTGGATAAAATTTAGGCTGTGGGATTAGAGCAAAAATGGAGTAGTCAATATGAAGTTTTTCTGCTGCCTACTGGGCAACTTACAAGTTACAAGCTATAGATATTGCATTATCTTAGAAAAGTCTATCTATCTTTTACATTTGTGCGTGTAATGTTGTGATTGTGCTGGTGTGTTATGTATGCGGCTGTTTGTTGTGCAGGCCTTTCTTCTTCATCTTTGTGGTGTGCTGCTGTGTGGATTGACATTGTATGTGTGTGCTTGTTTGCATGTTCTGGCGTGAAGAGGGTTCCAATATCCTTCTATTGCCGAAGAAATTAAAAGTGTTGCAAGTGCTGATCCTGCCCTTCGAAAGCTTTTTGTTCGTGGTTTAGCTTGGAATACTACTTCAGAAACTTTGTGTGCTGTGAGTGATTGCTGCCTGCGGTCATGCATTTTGTGTTCTCTTGGGACTGCGCACTGTTATTCTACACTTGGTCACTTAATAAAATATTAAAAATTTCTATGTGCCTTGTCCTTTAATCTCCCTCATCTTTCATTGCACGTTTGGGTAATAATGTGAACATTTTAAATTATCTTTGTTGAGTGGAAAATTTAATGCAGGCTTTTCTAGAGCATGGTGAAATTGAAGAGGGTGCTGTAATATATGATAAAGGAACAGGAAAATCACGTGGTTATGGTTTTGTTACCTTCAAAGATATGGAGTCTGCTCAGAGAGCTCTAGAAGCAACCAGCAAAATGATTGATGTGAGTATGATAGTTTCCTATCAATAATTCACCCCCTCCAATATCCCAGTTTTCTTCTTTCTCATGTGATTTTCTCGCTGTAGGGTCGTATGGCTGTTTGCAACCTTGCAAGTGAAGGATTAAGCAGCAGCAGCATGACACCTGATCAAGCCCAAAGGAAATTATATGTTGGCGGTTTGTCCCCTGATACAACCAGTGAAATGCTACTCTCCTTCTTTGGAAGGCATGGGGTGATTGAAGAAGGCTCTGTTGCTTATGACAAGGAGACAAATAAATCTCGGTAAATATTCACTGCATATTTTTCCTTTCCATTTTAAAACAGTTCTGATGAATTTGATTGTTTGTGAAGTGGCTTTGGCTTTGTTACTTACAAGACTGTGGAGGCAGCAAAGAAAGCAATAGATGACCCTCAGAAGTTGCTTGGAGTGAGTTTGACTATGTTTTATGTTAAAACTGTCATAAAAGTAGTTTACATCATATGCTCTATTTATCAACTAAGAATCTAAGTATGCACAAAAGATGGAAGCTGCATGAAAGTAGTAAGATGAACGTTATATTTAATATCAATTGCAGGGAAGAAACATCACAGTGAAGCTAGCTGATAATTACAAAGGAAAGGTTTCCCAACCACAGATACCTACAGCCGTGGTTCCAGTGCCTGTACATATGACAGCTGGATATCAACAGAGTGGAGCTGGAGCCCCAATTGGCTATAATTATCCCCAACCCATTGCACCATACCCCAATGCTTCCTACACAAGTCCTCCAACAGTGGCTCCTCCCTACTCTCAGCCACAATATTCGTATCCCCAGTACAATGTTAAAAAAGGTTCTCTTTCACCCCAAACAGCTCTTAGCGGATACCCCTACTACATGCATAAGCAATAACTCCTTGAAAGTGCACAAGACATTGTATGTTTAGCTACTACATTTCATTCGTTTATCAAAATTCATCTTCCAATTTATATTTTCATTCATGCCCTCTCTTCTTACACAGATCTTAGCTGGAAGCAGAAATGATCGAGGCACAAGCAAACGCTACATAAGTATAAGTTAAAGTGCATGCTTCGTGTCATAGTTTTAGGCAATGGTGATGTCCATCAAGTGAATTTGTTTGCAACTTCTGGCTTGCAGGTCCTGCTGAATTAATGTTTAGTAAATGATGTGTGTTTACAATATATTCGCCTTTTTTGGTTAAGTGAATTCTGTTCTTTTAGATAGATCATAACTTGGGTTGATTATGCTTTAGAAATTTAGTGGCTGCCCATAGGCGTCAGGAGATGGGCCCAATAGAGAGAGATATTCTGGAACGAGAGTCCAATCATAGCAGGCGTGGACCCCCTCCCAAGAGAAAAAGGATTAAGACAGCCCAACAAAGCAATAGGGCCAAATTCCCCTTACATTTATTTACTAGGACTAATATATTTTTGAGAGTAGATGTAACGTTCTAAAATTCAACGACCAAGCATAATTGTATGTTGCTGATGGGCATTTTGATTCTCCACCAAATAAGTTGAATGATTATAATTTTTTATATTCGACCTATTTCTTATTGCATATACTACATAACAATATAATAGAGCATTATCGATGCATGTGTGTTGAAAGTTTATACATATAAAAAGTAATATAGGATGGACTTATTTAGTTAGTAATACTATTTACACAAGTATTTATTGTTCTTATGAACGGATAGGATATTATTGTTCAAACATGAATAATTCGATTATATGAAATTGATTAGGGAAAGGCTTATTTTATGAGTTCTACTGCCCTTTTATTGTGTTAGATTAGATTAGAATGGTCTACTACTATGCTATCATATTTAAGAATGGAATAGCTAATTGCAAAGTGTTTGTAATGGCAGATAAGCATCCTACTCTTCTGTCAAATGCAAACAACCTTCCTCGCTACCTTTGCCACTTTCACCCTTGTTTCAATAAATCCTAATCCTCTTGTATTCAATTCTCTACCAATTTATTTGATCGGTCAACATCCAAGAAGCACATTTATTGAAGTGAAATAACTTACTAAATTCAATGTTAGACAAAAATCCAACTAAACTAATAACCTTATACTTGAATCAATCAGCAGGGAGATAGATAATTCAAGAATTACATGAGTATAATCCAGGCACAGAATGAAAATACAAGAAGACAACTTATTCAATCTACAAAAGAGTAGCAAACAGGAGAGATCTAGAGGAGCCTCTGGCATTGGAAAAAAAATGGCAAGAGGGAATTGGTACTTATTCTCCCTGTAAGCAGTATAGCTGCCGTATATTCCCTGATGCTGCATTTGAAAAAAAAAAGATTTTGAGTTAAAAGATGTTGTTGGTAGTGGTAGGGATATTCATACTATCCAAAACTCATGTCATTTGGAGTAATTCATTGCATATAGCCGGCATCATCATCTAATAAAAACATTACAACAGGCATTACCATATAACCAGTCTTTAAAACACCCATGGAGCGCACTTGACAACTCTCTTTTCCTATTCTCTTCTAGTTGAGTTTCCCTCAGAATTTGCTTCACCTCCACCAAATTTTTGACCTGAAAGTTTAATAAACAATCAATTAACCAAATCAGTTGCATGTTTGAATCAGAGGGCGAAACTACTCTAACCAAATTCAAGGCTACCTTTTTCTGCTGTGAGGCAAGGTAGGCGTCAGGTAAAGGGAAAGGGTTAGCTTTTGTAGAACCAGATGAATCGCCTTCCAACCAATTTGGAAACTGAGCATTATTCGAATGAATATTAGTATGCACCACCAATTTACATGAAATGAAAATTTATGATAATCATCAGATCCTAAAAGAACATCGCCTGTCAAATAATTAAAAATATGCTCATAGATACCATTCTTTCCATAGCAGTGCTCAGTAACATATATAAAAATCAGCACCATATAAGCAACATGTAATCCTTTTATAATGTTTCACAAACTAAATAGTCTACTAAAAAGCACATACCACAAAATCAGTATACTGATCTGGGTCTAGACGTGTAGCAGACTCAGCTTGAACATCTGACACGCCAGCGTGATGGGAAATTGAATCATGTGGATCAGCCACTCCAAGAGCCACAGATTCGTCCCACCTGTTAATTTTTGGGTCAACGCCAACTTGATTCATATGCTCTTCCAGTTGAGAGTAGAATGTATTATATGGGGCAACCTGTTGCAAAATAAACATAACCCTAAAAAAATTGCAAGTGCTCATTGCAATATGACTCCAATTTGATCATAATTAAAGGTTAACAAGAGACTCACACTTATCAAAATCTACATCATTGTAAGTTTTAGTGTGACTCAAGGATCCTGACCAAACATATTATTATCGGAAGATGAGACCATCTTTATCCTAAAAACTCTGGATAAAAGAAACAAAGTAATATGAACCTGCAATTTATGATTATCGCCAACAATGAGTGGTCGCTGATTAACCCCCAAGAAGAATAGACATTCACGACAATTTGCTATGCAGATACGCCTAGCTGCAGTGATCAGGTGAACGCGTTCACAATGTTCAACCCTAATGGCCTGTGATATAAGCTCTGTACTTTTAGTACATTATATATAAAGCATTGAAGTAAGGAAATAAAGTTGTCTTTCGATATAAAGTTTTATGTTTACAATCCACATGTAAAGTTTATGACATTTTAAGAGTTTGTAGCATACAAAGTATAGCATCAGCAGCTGCAAGCATATTTCCACAGTTGCAAATGCAATCATTTTAAAAATTTATCAGCATCAATAGCCATACCTTGCCAACAGCGCCAATGACTATGGTTGCATCAGAGCATCCATAAACTGTAGCATATCTCAGTGGCGCCAAAATATAAATTACTGATTCGTGGCAATTCACAACCTGAACAAACAAACAAAAGGATTCAAGGAGACCAGATTTTGCGTGAAACTCTGCCGCAAATCGGAATATAGCATGAGAAAGCCAACACAGGGCCACAGAAAATCAACAGGTAATAGCAATATAGCATCAACACTAACAAAATTAGAGAGTCCAAAAGCTACAACAGAGAGAAAGCAAGATTTGGAAGTTTTGTACATTAACTTTGATTCAGAATGAAGCTCGACCATTGAGTAGCATTTGCCGTTGTGTTAGTTTAGGGTAAACATAAAATTAAATCGTACATATAAAATACATCAACATGATTCGTCCTAAAGCGAACTCAATGGCCATATTGGATGTGCCAAAAAGGAAAAATTAGAACAGTGAGGATATATAAAATGCAAAATGAAAAGAGTTTTACCTTTACGGATGTACCCTTAAGATCGGATGCTTGCTTAACATATGATGATTTGGAGACCCCTTCAATGAAACTTGGACCTCTAGAACTAATTGAGGGTTTCAGGGAATTCACACTTACATCAGCCATCTGAACATCCTGATCATTATTACTTGGCCCATTTTCTTTAGGAGAAACCTTATCAGATATATGTTCCTGGGTAGACAATATGTTTTGGAGAAGCCAGTCGAGAACTTGTGATGCAGGAACAGGAGCAGCAGGCATGTCAGGATCTGAATTTGCAAAAAAAGGTGTACTTTGGCTCAAGGGAATTTTAGCAGATCCTTTTTCCCCAAAGTAGAGCAGAAAACCAAGATGCTCAAATTTAACCATGGATAAGACCTGGCAAAAAGGATATCTTAGCACCTCAACAAAAAGCTTACTGAAGAATTCGATTTAAATTTCAATCTGAATAACAACTGAAAACATAAAACTGTTAACAAAGAATAAGCCATAAATGAACATTAAAAAAATCACATACCAGAGAATCATCACCTTCCCCTTCTGTGGAATCTGCCAAGAGGGAAATTATATTGCCCATGTGCTTCTGCAAATAGGATAGCTGATGGGCCTCTTCATCAGCTTGAGATGGCATAAACTTTCGACTGTTGCTACGTACCAACTGCAATAAGTTTAATGCTTATTGGCTTGGATAATGAGAACGCAATAATCACCCATGAACTAGAGAACAGCTGCCTAACTCACTACACACAAAAAATGAAGACACCATTATATACAGGTTTCGTCAAAGAGCAAGTTGGACACCATTATTTAATAAATATAAGAAAGGTTGAGTGAAAGATTTCCAATACAAATATGATTGTCCGTCGATATACCCACTTCAGTGCATTTCATACCAATACTTCAGTGCATTTCATACCAATATGTAAGCAAGCAGACACCACCGATGGCTAACCCGAAAGTAAGATCAGCGCAAAAGGAGTAACAATTAAGCAAACATATTCGCATCTATGAAAATAGTTTAAAACCCCCGTAGCCCGAGCCCATAGCAAACAAGCATAAAGCATTTTCCGATTAAACTGAAAAACTCCAATAATTACAGATGATTATTACCTGCAGCGGCGAAAGGGCAGATAAAAAGCCATCGAAAGCCGACGTTGATGGCCAAACATCTGCGACAGCGGCAGAATCCCTATGCCCTTTAGGCAGCAACCTCTTATAACTCTGTATATATAAGAACACAAGCAAATCAAAGACATTGACCCCAATCTGATCGATCTCATTCGAAGCAACAGGCTTCAATAGCGGATCAGATTCATCAAGCAAAACGACGGATATGGTCTCAATTATAAGGCGCGAATGCTCAGGAGGAATTTGAAGGACACGGGACAGCGTATCCGAGTTGACGCGGTGGTTGGAATCGGATGATAGAAGGGCAAGTTTGAGCTGAGATAGAGTTTGTGCGCCATCGGTGAAGATCAATCTGTGGATGGGGAGCAGGCCGTGCTCGAAGGGCTCGCGGCGGGGGTAGAGATGGTAGGTGGAGGTGGATGGTGGGGGCGGCTGTTCGACGGCGATGGAATCCGTCATTGCGTCGGCGGAAATGGAATTTTGGCGGATTTAGAGTGTGTAATTTTGGGAGGAAAAGAGGATTGAATTAAATGAAGTGTAAGCCCAAGATTTGACACATATCTAATCTAACAACAAAATTACGGTAATTATGATATGCCAACTCCGACCCATTTGCTATTTCAACCCAATAACCTTACCCTATTTTATTTTTTATTTTTATCACTCCATAGTTTTCATATTCCACTTAAAATATGTACACTAAAGGGCTTTTTTGGTAGTAATATAATGTAAAAAAGGATTATGTAAAAATATAAAGTTTAATTTAACTTATTTTAAATATTTTAGGCATGCGTCAATTTAATTCGATATATATATATATATATATATATATATATATATATATATATATATATATATATATATATATATATATATATATATATATATATGGGTTAATTGCAAAAAAAATCAATATCCTTAAGTATTGTTGCAAATAAATCCCAAAAAACCATACTTTTAATTAAAAATTGGGTGCGTTTTGCAATAATACTTAAATGTAGTTTTTTTTGCAATTTCTCAAAAGTAAAGATTAATTTACAAGTAAAATTCGTAGTTTATTTTGCAATTACCCTGTATGTATATAAATAGGATCAGCACTCCACTCCACTCCACTCCACTCCCACAAATATATTACTAACAATTTTCATTTTAGGTCGTACATAAAAGCTTTGTGTTTTCAAAAGTGAAAATTAAGTAAAAGGCAAATAACATTCGTTTTATAAAATATATATACCATCTATATCGCCTAAAAAATAAATGTAATTAAAAAAATATATATAGACGTAAAAATATTTAAAACGGCGGAAGTATAGCTCGGAGAAAACTCTAAATTTAGAGATATAATATGCAATGAATAAGAATTATATGTGTATGAATAACACTTTAATTATATTCTTAAAATTAATACTAAATTAAAATAATAAATATTAAATTATATGAGTAAAATATTATATAAATTACAAGGTTTTAGGGATCGAAGATAAATGCATTTATATACTATAAGTCAAAAAAAATATTACATAAATTTAAATTATAAGTATACAAAAAAAATAATTATATTAAACCTAGAGATAAACGCTATGAGTAAACTAATACTGAATTACAAGGTGCCACTAATCATGCAAAATTTGGTGCATATTAAATTCATCAAATATAATAAATCACATAATTTATTTGACAAACACATAGTAATTTTAATTTAATTTGGCAACACATATGTTAACGTTATAAGAAGTGATGATATGAATTATTTCACCGATTCATAGTATAAATGAAAGATAAATATTCGTGCGAACTAAATTCATATAATTAGTTATGTGAACCTAATAAATGTTAAATTTTAATAGTCTTTTAAATTAATATAACCTATCAAAATAAAATTTACCATCACTGCATAATAATAATGATGTTGTTGTTGTAGCGCCAAATGAATTTAGACTAGTTTTATCAACGAATCAATACATGGATTGTGATAATAAGAAGAAAAAAAAATGAAAAAAAAAAGTTACAAGAGAAAATTGATTGTGGGATGAGTCATTGACAACTCACTCCACAACTAATACACATGTATAAATGTCACATTTTTATTAGTTCTAATTAATTTTAGAGTATAAATTAAACTTTTAATAAATGATATATAATTGGATTTAAAAACATATGTAACAGTGAAAATGATTTAAAAAATGCAAGCAAAGTTAGAGAAAATTAGCAAAATAGAGTCTTGCATTGGATTCCAATATTCTTACACAAGATTTGAGTTGGGGTCCAAATGATAAAATCCGCTGGGGTGAGAATATATATAGCATCTCTTTCTTTTTTGAAAGATATTTATCATTCTGTTATAATTTTCTCTTTATAAACGCTTGTAATGTTATGTAAAAATACACTACACCAACTTATACGCTTCTGTCATGTGTTTGGGAGATACTAACTAACGTCACTTCTGTACATCCCCTATATTACAATCCTCCTCAGCATTTTACTTTATAACGAGGAGAACGACCAAAATAGTAAAAAATTTAAAATTAAAAGTTATATATCATTCAATAATAATTTAAACTTTTAATCATTAATATAAAATTTTTTTTTATCAAAATGTGCCCCCACCCCTTTATATTATTAAGTGTTTGATAATAGTTTTGAATTTGACGTAAGATACTTATGTTTTAAGTATATAATTAGATGTCGAATTTGGTGTCATTCTTGACTCATTCTAAATTGATAAATAAATTAAATTTATCCATTTAAATTGATGACTTACTCTATATAATCATTATGCAAAAGGGTGGAGTCGTCCACTCCATACGCCTTAACACACCGGTCTGATAGCATGTGAAAGAGGTTAATCATATTAATTTAACCGATAAACAAGGGTTAAACCTTTTAACCTACCAAACAAAGAGCCTCCTCAATTAAAAGATTGTTCCTACACTGCGGAGTGAGATTCAATTATTGGTTTCTTACTTGGCAATTAAGCTGACCATGCGGGCACTTACTTTATATAATTACTTAACACTCGCAGCGAATGTGAACTTAAATGTTGTACCCCACCATTAGGGGCCCCACCGCCCAGTACCCCACTATTAGGGGCCCCATCGCCCCTGCCCTGGGGATTGGTGGAGGAGGTATTGTTCCTACACTGCGGAGTGAGATTCAGTTATCTTACTTGACAATTAAGCTGACCATGCGGGCACTTACTTTATATAATTACTTAACACTCGCAGCGAATGTGAACTTAAATGTTGTACCCTACCATTAGGGGCCCCACCGCCCCTATCCTATGGATTGGTGGAGGAGGTAAATCGCAGGATGTGCCTCAAGTGGCTTATAGAGAGGGTTCACTGTTAAACTAGTGCTTGCAAGGGGCCAAATCCATGCCAAAGGCAGGATTCGAACCCCCACCCTACAGCAATCAAGCTCAGTTGGAAGGTCTTTACACCCTCCCCTCTACCACTTGAGCTATGCCCTGGGGGCCGAACTTACTCCACATGACCACTTAACACTTGCTATATCTGTAAAAAAATTTAAATTGAATAAATTAAAACTTTCTACCATTTACATAATCACTTTAACACTTACTGTATATCTAAAATACTATGATGTCTCAAATTCAACTTCACATTTTCATAAGGAAAAAATTAATTAATATCCCTCAAACATATTTTAATTTTAAATTTCTCATCACATTTTTAAAACACATAACTTACTCTATTATTTACTCAATTTATTATAAAAAAATACCATAATACCCCAAAAAGTAAGACAAAAAATAACTTTTCTTAAATTTTGTATTTATTGTAAACGTGAAAATGAATTTGAAATGGAGGGAATAAGAAAATTTAAATTGAATTAATTAAGACTTTCTTACATTCATTGTATTATTTTCATATATAGATTAAGATATTATTATTTCACGTATAACTTGTAGTAGAATTAGTAGAAATTGGTGAACACTTTTTCTCAAAAATGAAAAATAATACCATTTGAATCAAATGTAAGAATAAAAAATAAAAAATGATATTCGCGGGGGAGTATAGCTATAAATTTATAGGAATGATTATATCATAAATAAAGGGTTAATTGCAAAAAAAAAATCATGAACTTTACTCTTATTGCAAATGAATCATCTCACTTTTGAGTAATTGTGAAAAAAATCACAACCTTTAAGTATTGTTGCAAAAAAAAACCCAAAAAAACCTTACTATCAGTCACAAATTGAGTTTTTTTTTGCAACAATACTTAAAGGTTGTGTTTTTTTTGCAATTTCTCAAAAGTGGGAATTAATTTGCAATAGAAATAAAGTTTGTGTGTTTTTTTTTTGCAATTAACCCTAAATAAAATATGATATAAATAAAAAAAAGAACAAGTACAAACTACTTTCTAAACCATAGATTTTTTAATTCTCTTATTATAATTTTTCCCCCCGATATTCAGGTTATATCTCATTATCTTGCAACCTCAATTTGGCTATTTATTTGTATATATTTAAGAATTTTGTAAGAGTGAACCGTTGCAGACAAATATCAATAATGCTAATTTTCATTACTACAATAAATGAAGAGTATTTATTTTAGTAGATCTTAAATAAACTATTTAATACTTTTTTCCATCTTGATATCAAGAGACAGCTTGATTTTACAATGCCCATGTATATGGCCAGATAGAATAAAACGATTAAAAAAAAGGAAAAAGGAAAAAGGAAGAGTGCAAATTAATCAATTTTGATATTTATCGGTTTTACCTTTAATTTCTCAAGTCTTAATTATGGCAGTTTGAATTTATGATTTTAATTGTGACACACCAACTCTTATAAAAATATTTGGTTGGAAATTAATCACCAATTTAAAACATTATTTTGAATACAAGATCGCTAGTATCTTCGGAATTAATTACATTATTATTCAAATAACAAAATTTTCCTAATTTTTTCATATAATCATTTTAACTCTTTTTTTTTTTGTTTTTCCTACAACACCTTCCCAAAAAAAAAATCTCTAACTAAAAATATTTAAGACATTTTAATTTAAAAATCATCTCTTACACTAACACATATACTACTTACACTCTATTTATTATTAAAAAAATAATAAAAGAAACGAAAAACAAAATTTAATAAAGTTGCTAAAATAAAAAATCAGGGAGGATGCATAATCTTGGTACATGTGTTTTTAACTTGGCAATATTAAGAGAGTTTTTTTTTTTTTTTTTTTGTTAAACACGGAAATGAATTTGATTAAGAGTTCTCCCTCCATCTTTACATTTTCTAAATTGTAGGAGTATAAGATTTATATTTTCTATTTTATCAAGTTAATTCATACAAGATAATTAATTATTCTATGTAGAGCACCCACAACATTAATATAATCATACACTTTACATTAAATAATATTTATCTCACCTCATTATACATTAAAATATTATTATTTCTTAATTTACATGTAATGTAAAAAGCTAACACTACTTACTATAAAATATTAATATTAGTAACATGACATAAAATATTAATATTAGTAACATGACATAAAATTAACTCAGAATAGAGGGGATATGTAATAGTGTAATTGGCGTGGGACTGTGGTGGGAGCGAGATACCCGGAGATGGCACGTGCAGAAATCCGACCGGTGTCATGGCACGCGTGAGGTAGTCAAAAACCACAGACAAAGTAGGAATAGGAAAAGAATACACACACTAGATAGGACAATACATAAACATACATACATACATACATTCTCAACAAAATACTTACACATACAAGTATAAAGACACATAATACACACACTAGATAGGACAATACATACATACATTCTCAAGAAAATACTTACACATACAGCATACTTGGTTGGGTTGGGTGCTTGATAAAGCAGATTCATCAGATCTCGCCGGGTGTCCCCCACAACCCTTTTCCTTTTTATCTGTGTGAAAGAGAAAGAGAAGGGAATTGCTAAATTCAATTGAATTGAATATAAATTAAAGCAAAAACCCTCTGTTTTAAGCTTTCTGGTTTGTATTCCACCCTTTTCTTTTCTTTTCTTGATTCATTCAAAAAGGCAACCGGCACAAAAACCCCTCTCACTTTTATTCTCTTCTTGCTTTGTTATTTTCTCTTCTTTTCTTTTCTTTTCTTTTTCTCAGCACTTGTTTCTCTCTGGATCAGAAGAACCTTATCATGAACCTCAAGGTATATTCACATACCTTCATCTTTTTCTACCTTTATTCGCATCTTTATTTAAAGCCCTTTACTTATTTGACTGTAAAACCCAAAAACATATTGATGCTATGAAGAGGAAAATCTGAGTTTCACTGCATTTCTCGGGTACGACCTTTCGTATGCTTCTTCTGTTTTTGACACTCGAAGATCTAAGTTATATAATCTTTTTTTTTCAGTCTTGTTTTGTTATACACAAACGATTCATTTATATGTGTTTAGTTTGTTTGCACCTACGATTTTGCATTGTGCTCTCCGATGTTTAAGACATGCCTTTGTTTCTCTTTGTATTGGAATCGGTTTGCGTCTGCATATCATCTCACGTTCTTGATTTATATGTTCCGCTCAGATCTGAAGCTTTGAATTGATGTTTGGGGCTTTCCAGATTCCTCTTCACAATGTTCTGCGCCAAATAGATTAAAAAAAGAGAAAACGTACTAATTTTGAGTTCAGTTGTTTATTCGGTCAATTTGCCGGTTCGTAGGTTTAGTCGAGACCTTTTATTTTTGCCTGTGCCAATGTTCTTGACTAATCGGGATTTAAAAAATAATTGTCTGGCGAGATCTATTATAGATTTTGTACATGGGAGAGTTTCACATTAAAAAAAGACACATCCGTTGTGTATAAATCGGTGATTAGTTTTAACTATGCAGTGTGAATGCTAATGTGCGCTTTGTATTTAATTGTCGTATTTATTTCTTGCTCATCCATTGTCTCATAATTTCTCTGCATCTCCTTGTGTTTCTTGTATTTGTTCCACAGGCTTGAAGGACTGGTCTATTGGATATTTTTATAGATCTTTTTCAGTTTTTATTGAAAAGAAAAGACTAATCTTCGGGTAAGCTTAGTTGGAGCTCATATATTTATTACTGCTATATTCTGTTTGTTGGGAAGTTCTTGAACTTGTGGGCAGTCCCTGTGGCTTCTGTTTTATTGCAAGGGCTCATTAAAAAAATCTGCTGATATCTTCTTGTTGTTTATCAAGTCAATTTAAATATTTATTGCTTGTAATCTGATTCCAAGTTTCCTGTTTTACAGGTTTGAAAAAGTTTGCAACAATGCAGAGGCCACCGCAAGAGGATTTTTCATTAAAGGAAACCAACCCCCACCTTGGTGGAGGGAAGGTTACTGGAGATAAGCTCACGAGCACTTATGACCTCGTTGAGCAAATGCAGTACCTCTATGTCCGTGTAGTGAAGGCAAAAGAGCTACCTGGAAAGGATGTGACGGGTAGTTGTGATCCGTATGTTGAGGTTAGGCTTGGAAACTATAAGGGTACAACCCGTCATTTTGAAAAAAAGTCAAACCCTGAGTGGAATCAGGTATTTGCCTTCTCAAAGGATCGTATTCAGGCTTCAGTCCTTGAGGTTACTGTGAAAGATAAGGATGTCGTTAAGGATGATTTTATTGGTAGAGTTGTGTTTGATTTGAATGAGATCCCGAAAAGGGTACCTCCAGATAGTCCCCTTGCCTCGCAGTGGTATAGGTTGGAGGATAGAAAGAATGACAAAGCCAAGGGTGAACTCATGTTGGCTGTTTGGATGGGTACTCAAGCTGATGAGGCATTCCCAGAGGCTTGGCACTCGGATGCTGCTGCTGTTAGTGGTGCAGATGGTCTGTCTAATATGAGGTCAAAAGTCTATCTTTCACCTAAGCTGTGGTATTTGAGAGTTAATGTGATTGAAGCTCAGGATTTGCAGCCAAATGATAAAAGTCGGTTCCCAGAAGTTTTTGTGAAGGCCATCCTTGGAAATCAGGCATTAAGGACAAGAGTTTCAATGAGCAAAAGTATCAATCCTATGTGGAATGAGGATTTGATGTTTGTGGCAGCAGAACCATTTGAGGAGCCACTAATTTTGAGTGTAGAAGATCGTGTTGCCCCCAACAAAGATGAAGTTCTAGGAAGACGTGCTTTTCCATTGCAGTATGTAGACAGGAGGTTGGATCATAAACCTGTGAATACAAGGTGGTTTAATCTTGAGAAACATGTTCTTGTTGAAGGTGACAAGAAAAAGGAAGTAAAGTTTGCTAGCAAGATTCATATGAGAATCTGTCTGGAAGGTGGTTACCACGTTCTCGATGAATCAACTCATTACAGCAGTGATCTTAGACCAACTGCAAAGCAGCTATGGAAGTCGAGCATTGGGGTCCTTGAGTTGGGTATTATAAATGCTCAGGGACTTTCTCCGATGAAAACAAAAGATGGGAGGGCAACAACTGATGCTTATTGTGTTGCCAAATATGGACAGAAGTGGGTAAGGACAAGAACAATAATTGACAGTTTTTCGCCTAAATGGAACGAGCAGTACACATGGGAAGTGTTTGATCCTTGCACTGTTGTAACCATTGGTGTATTTGATAATTGTCATCTGCAAGGCGGAGATAAACCTGGAAGGGATTCAAGAATCGGCAAGGTAAGAATCCGCCTGTCCACTCTGGAAACTGACCGTGCGTACACTCACTTCTATCCCCTTCTAGTTTTGCATCCTTCAGGGGTGAAAAAGATGGGTGAAATTCATTTAGCTGTGCGATTTACCTGTTCCTCTCTGGTAAATATGATGCACATGTACTCCCAGCCGTTGCTGCCTAAAATGCACTATATTCATCCCTTAACTGTCAGTCAACTAGACAGCTTGAGGCACCAGGCTACACAGATTGTTTCCCTGAGGCTGGGTCGAGCTGAGCCACCTCTAAGAAAGGAGGTGGTTGAGTACATGCTAGATGTGGGGTCCCACATGTGGAGCATGAGAAGAAGCAAGGCTAACTTCTTCAGAATTATGGGGGTTCTAAGCGGATTAATAGCCGTTGGAAAATGGTTCGATCAGATTTGCAATTGGAAGAACCCCATCACGACAGTTCTCATCCACATTCTGTTCTTAATACTGGTTATGTATCCTGAGCTTATTTTACCCACCATTTTCCTCTACTTGTTCTTGATTGGGGTATGGTACTATAGATGGAGGCCGAGACATCCTCCTCACATGGATACTCGTCTCTCATGTGCTGACAACGCTCACCCCGATGAGCTTGATGAGGAGTTTGATACATTTCCGACGTCTCGTCCGGCTGATATAGTGAGGATGAGGTACGATCGTCTTAGGAGCATCGCGGGGAGGATTCAGACTGTGGTCGGTGACTTAGCTACACAAGGGGAGAGGCTGCAGTCTCTGCTCAGCTGGAGAGACCCTAGAGCTACTGCTCTGTTTGTCATCTTCTGTTTGGTTGCTGCTGTGGGTTTGTATGTTACACCTTTCCAAGTGGTGGCTCTTCTTGCAGGGTTCTACGTGTTGAGACATCCTAGGTTCAGGTACAAGCTTCCTTCCGTTCCCCTTAATTTCTTCAGAAGGTTACCAGCAAGAACAGACTGTATGTTATGAGCAGCCACAGTTTTGGTTGTCTGATGGTGTTTGCTGACAAAAGTGGCGAGAAGCAGTTTCTTTTGTGGTTTTCTTAAATGTTTCGTAGGTTGTTTATCTGTTGAGGATGTTGGGTGTAGAGATGGATTCATTGTAATCTGTACTTTTTAGGGTTTCATTTAATTCAACCTGTTATGGACTTTTGTCTACTGCTACTTCATTTAGTGTATTATTTTGAGTGAGATGATGTCACTTGGCTTTGTGAAAATCCTGCCCACTTAGCTTGGCTTGGCTCCTCATCATATTGCAATGTTTTGACTTGGATTTTGTCTTTTATTACCTCTTAACTGTTGTGTCATGAAATTATCTATTTTTATATGAGCTAGTTGGGTGGTAAATTAAAGATTAAGATTTGTATTTTAATAAAAGTGGGCGTAGGCGTTCACTGGTGAAAATCGCAAGTATTGATCACACCCCAACAGAGGTTGTGGAGCAATTAATTCTACCGTTGTGATAATTTAAATATATTGAAAATTTTGAATTCCAGATTATGCTTTGAAACCTTACACAGGACAGGACAGGACAGGACAGGAGTGTTCAATCGTACACTAGCAAAGCAATATGAGGAACTTACAGGCATTTTTAGAGCATGCTATCAGCTCGAGCGGGTAACCTTCGGAAGAAATTGCTTGGAACTGAAGGCATCTTGCTTCTAAATCTGGGATGCCTGAGCGAGAACAACCCCACCAACAGACTCACAATCTTGAAAGGAGTTATATACAGAGCCACTGCTGCACACAGACACACTAGGATGAATATGGTGGTTGCTCTCGGGTCCCTCCAGCTCAGCAGTGCATGAAACCTCTCCCCCTGCGTAGCCATGTCCCCCACAACCGTCTGTATCCTTCCCGCCACGCTCCTCAGCCTGTCGTATCTCATGCGCACGATATCCTGCTGTTTGGACGTGGGGAAGGTGTCGAATTCCTCGTCCAGTTCGTCCGGATGAACAGCCTCCGCCCACGACAGCTTAGTGTCCATGTGAGGAGGGTGCCTGGGCCTGAATCTGAAATTCCAGACGCCAATGAGAAACATATAGAGGAATGCTGTGGGGAGGATGAGCTCGGGATAGCATATGAGTATGCAGAGCAGGATGTGGAGCAAGATGGTGGTGATGGGATTCCTCCACTGGCATACTTGAGACACCCACTTGGTGATGGAGATGAGCCCGGAGAAGAGGGAGACGATCCGGAAGAAGTTGGCTTTGCTTCTCCTCATGCTCCAGATGTGGGAGTCCACATCCAGCATGTATTCCACCACTTCTTTTCTCAGAGGGGGCTCCGCTCTTCCCAGTCTCGACGCTACGATGTTCATTGCTTGATATCTGAGGCTGTCCAGTTGGGTGACTGTGAATGGATGGATGTAATGCATCTTGGGCAGCAATGGCCTGGTGTATGTGTACACCATTTGGGCTAAGGACAGACAAGTGAATCTGAAAGCCAGTTGGAGCTCCCCCATCTTCTTCAATCCGGATGGGCGAAGAAGGACAAGGGGGTAGGAGTGCGTGTAGATCCTATCCGTTTCCAGCGTTGAAAGCCGAATTCTCACCTTCCCGATTCTTGCATCCTTGTCTCCTCCTCCTCCGAGGTGGCTGTTGTCCAACACTCCTATAGTGATGAGGGTGCAGGGATCGTACACCTCCCACGTGTACTGCTCGTTCCATTTAGGACTCAAGCTCTCCACTATGGTCCGTGTTCGCACCCACTTGTTCCCATATTTAGCGACGCAGTAGGCGTCCGTGGTTCCTCTGCTCTTCATCGGGAGGAGCCCCTGCGCACTGAGGATCCCCACTTCAAGAATCCCAATTGGCTGCTTCCACAGCTGCCGCGCTGTTGGCCTTTGATCGCTGATGTACAGTGTGGATTCATCCAGCACATGGTACCCACCTTCAAGGCACACTCGCAGATGAATCCTCGTCGAGAATCTCAACTCCTTTCTCCCGTCACCTTCAACAACAAACTTGTCGAGGTTGAACCAGCGAGAGTGGACTGCGCGATGATCCAAACGCCTCTCAAAGATGTGCAGTGGCAGACTAATCCTCCCCACCACCTCATCCTTGGATGGGGCAACCTTATTCTCCACAGTGAGGACCAACTGCTCCTCAAAAGGC
The DNA here is from genome assembly GCA_023678885.1 of Pogostemon cablin. NCBI lineage: Eukaryota > Viridiplantae > Streptophyta > Magnoliopsida > Lamiales > Lamiaceae > Pogostemon > Pogostemon cablin. The sequence continues at coordinate 228,101 of CM042956.1, forward strand.
TCGGCAGCCACGAAGATCAAGTCCTCGTTCCAAAGCGGATTGGACGTCCTGATGGGACACAGCTTGGTCTTCAGTATCTGGTTCCCAACCTGAGCTTTCACAAACACCTGCGGAAGCTGCCTCTTGTCCTCCCACTCCACATCCTGCGCTTCGATCACATTCACCCGAAGGTACCACAGTTTAGGCGACACGTACACCTTTGATCTGACACTGAACACACCTTCTCCCTGAACAGAAGCAGCGTCAGAATGCCAAGCCTCTGGAAAAGCCTCATCCGCTTGAGTCCCCATCCAAACCGCCACCATCACCTCCCCTTTCCCCTCGAGCCTATACCACTGGGGGGCCAACGGACTGTCCGGGGGGACACGTGTGGGCACTTCGTTCATATCAAACACCACCCTCCCGAGGTAATCATCCCTCCCCACCACCTCCCTATCTCTAACAAAAACCTCAACCACCGAGGATTGAATCTTGTCTTTTGAGAATGCAAACACTTGGTTCCACTCGGGATTCATCTTCTTCTCAAAACGCTGCGTCTTGCCTTTGTAGTTCCCCAGCTTCACCTCCACGTAGGGATCACAGCTCCCCGAAACAGGGTTAGTTGGAAGATCACGAGCCTTCACCACGCGAACATAAAGATAATGCATCTGCTCCACAAGATCGTAAGTGCTGCTGATCCATCCCCCACCACCGCGAACTCCTCCATGGGGCCACCGCTCACCAAGCTGTGGCTTCGTGTCCTTGATTCTGTACTCATCTTGAGGATTCATGACTGTTGGATGCTTTGGAAGAGCTAGCTGATAAGTGTATATCTCAAGATAATGCCACTAACAAGAGATTTACATCGAGGTTTGGATGAAAAGGCAATGTGCAAAGCATTATGCTTTGTATAAAGGCTTGATTAAAATAATAGAGATTAAGTTTGAAATATTCCAGAGAGTTGCCAAAAGGTGTTGTAATGGCACATCTATGATGACAAAGCTTGTCTTTTCCATTTCTAAATCTGTAGCGGTTTTCCTCTTTTTGAGATTCTTGAATTTTCTTATTACTCTAAATTCTAATGCCCTTCTTTCCAAATCATAAACAGATGCCACCTATTATGACATTGAGATTCACTTTTAAACCAGAAATTTGCGAATCCCGTTTTGTTAGAGAAGAATTTGAGATTTGTTTCGAAATCCATAATAATATAAGTGGAAATGAGAAGTGGTATTATATTAAGGAGTAGTCCATTCCATTAATTAGAGAAGAAATTAAATGCAGTACTAAAGAAGAAGAATACCTACCATGACCATAAAGATGCTTTATTCCCCACCTTTATTCTCGCTTTCAGCTGTCCAGTAATACTTTCTTTCTTCATCAAACTAATTTCACTTAATTCACCTTTATATCCATAACCTCTGATACGTGTGTGGTGTAACTAGTTTATACAAGACTCCTTCAACATTGAATATAAGCTCCATCAATAATAATTTTTTTTTTGTAATGCATCAACTCTGGGTCATCTGCCAGAAGGCAGAGCTCCATCCATAGCAGAATCCATCATTACGGCGCACCTGCCTATGCCTAAAGCCATCGCCAAACTCTCAATCAATTCATAAATACAGTAAAACACAAAGGTACAATGAGTTGAACCCATGATAGAGTTCAAAGCCATACAAGGATTGTTAAATTGAGTTTATATATATATATATATATATATATATATATATAAGGTGGTAATGTTTGGACAAACGTATAAGAGAGACGTACAATTACAAAGCACCCCTTATGAACATTGAATCTGTTGGGTTGTCAATTCTGGAGGTGAGCAAATATGAATTGTGAGTTAGAAGACAAAGGTTGAAAAGGCGATGATCATGATGGAGGCTCTTTCCACTCTAATCTATCGAGCCCATCCACAATGGCTCGACGGAATTCACCATTGTGAAGAAGATATGATGAAACGTGTCCGCCAGAAACCCATCTCACTTCTGATCCTGGCCAAGCCTTTTGAAGCTCTAATACCGAATGTTTTGGGATATAACCATCATCCTGCACACCAACGAAAAACCAAGGACATCATTTCTTGATAACCAACACCAATCACAATTAGACTACACAACTTTAACCATTCAAAGATTCATTTCTACTGAGATGAGGATATATTTTTTCAACTTTTGTCAGTTTTTAATGTCAAGAGACTTGCACAACAGTTAACCGAAAAGCCTATGGTCTGCCAACTTATTCAGAAAGCTATCACATCCACACCTTTAAAAAAATCATCAATTTTAATCTTCATTCCATGGCTATAACAACTTTATGTTCATAATTTTAACACCGTTGCATGTTGTCACCAACTTGTTCCCTTAAGCCATAACCCAGTGTAATTAAGACAGTCTCCTACGTTGGTGTTGTGCGTGCTAGGCTGAAAGCAATTGGTAAGCTTGAGTTATAGGCCTTTAGCTTGTGCTAGTTTCTCACTTGAAATTTTTTTAACATCTTGTGATAAAATGAAAAGAGGAATCAACATTTCACTTACTGTAGCAGCAACAAATATAACAGCATTGGGATTTTTTGGGATGGGAAACCGTGTGACATCAGTTAGAGACAACACAGTCCGCATTCGCTCCCTCACTTCCTCAAGCGTCATGCCAGCCTTCTGTGCAGCTAGATCTTCTCTAAGAGCTTCCCATGCTGTGGCATGCTTCAACACCCCTTCACAGAATGCCACGACAGCAGAATGCGGAGAAAGAAATGGGAGAGTAGCAATTGGTGTTGGATGCAAGGATCCAACCATAGCAGCATGTACTCCACCTATGTTCATGTAAAAAGGTATAAACTATTCAAAGGCAGAGAGAAATAAGTAAGAAAATATCAAAACCTTTGATAAAAGTCTTACCCATGCTAAGTCCACATACACCCATTTTCCCAAAACCTTCTTCAGAGTCTAACCAATGTAAAAGGCCACGAGCCTCTTCAATTGTGGCTCTTCCTAGTAAGAGCAAATCACTGACACACAAGAGCTTCGAGCCCCGTTGCAGCAAGGGCCGCCTTCTTCCATAGAAAGGGCTGAAAAATATATCGTTCATTTAGATTCCATCACCTAATGAAAATCTGTAAAATGTAAGAGCAATTAGTTAAAGAAAAAAGTAAGTTGACCTCTCAAGCACCATAGTTGCTATGTTATCCTTCAGCAGAGGCCCACCGAGACGCAACCTCCGCTCAAATGAATGGTCTCCTGTGCCTGAAAGCACATGAAGCATTATCATGACTATCTAATTCATGCAACCACTTATTCATTTAGAAAAAATGACAAAAGATTAAAGAATAATGTATAAATCTGTATTTATTCAAAAACAAAAGAACACTTATTGATATGATTTGAGATGTTCTACATGTATACAAAAATGTGTAGAAAGCATCCATTTTTACATACGAAACATTAGAACACCAACATTAGGTTCTTAGTGAAATAAAACATTTCACAGAGTAATGCAGACAGCAGCCACTAAAAGAAGTTCATAATCTAATCAAACACTATTACATCATTACTGTCATCAATTCTTCACTACGTTAGGTGCATACAGCAAAATCTTAATCAACTCCAGTATAATTCTACACCAACATCATAAAATTGAAGTTTTTAAACAAATAATTAAGACTGTTGAACTCCTCCCCTCGATCATAAAAAGTGCAAACATATTTTAAGATAAATTCGTTCAACATCATTAATCAAATGGAAACTTGAGAGAGAGAGGAAAAAAAAAAAAAAAAATATATATATATATATATATATATATATATATATATATATATATATATATACACCTACCTGCAAGATGAACAACACATGCCATCTTATGTGGCTTCTGGAATTTGGAGGCAAGAAAGGCGACTCTTGCTGTGTGACATTCAGGGGGCAATGCATTGAGAAGCACCTCATCACAAGGGGTCCTAAATACCCCTTCTCTAAGACAAGCATTCTTCGATTCCCAAACTGTTTTCCATATGGGCTGCACCAAAGTAGGAGGCCATTTTTGACCCAATTCAGGAAACAATTGATTTATCATTCTCTCTAGAAGCTCAAGCTTTGAGCCACCCCAACCCCGTGAAAAAAATGGAGGGCTGATCATTGTTCTGTGCAACAGTGCACCATACACATGATCCAGTACATAGAAAAGAGTTCCCATATTGACAGTAACCATGAATCTGAATTATTGTAAATATAAAAAAGAGATATACTCGGTACTTAACCCACAATATCAAAGGAGAATCAAAAGAGATGGAAAATTAAAGAGAAAAGTCAATCTTCGTCAAAGAAACTCTCATCAGAAACACAACAGCGACTCCATTGGATCTGATACAATAAGGAACGGTCCTGAGTTTCAAGATTATCAAGAATTGCTCCCAAAGTATATCTAATGAGCAGAAAATTCAAGAAATAAGAGGAAGAAGAGAACATTTGCATAAACAGCGAAGAGAAATCGCAAGCATTAAAAAATACAAAAAATTATCTAAATTCAGAGCGAATGGGGAAGACCAGATTAAGATAGGAGTGTGTGTGTGTGAGAAAGGGAGAGAGAGAGAGGAAACTGGGGGCGGAGAAGGTGTTTTGACACCGCGGATATATAAAGGGGCCCACACGCCACCTCCAAAGATATAATATTGGTCCAATGATTATGGGGCTAAGCCTAAGCCAACAATAAATTAGCGCTTCGTTTGGTATGGTGTATTAGGGGTTATGACGATTTATAGTATAGTCTTTTATGGTGTTTGGTAAGCAACATTCTTTTACAGAAGGGCCCGGTATTATGCTCATGGCCCGTTAAAATTGACTGTTCGCTTCGTAAAAGTAATACGAGGTGAGTCGCAGTATTAATATTACTTATTGCACAGTAAATCCATATAATGTGACGAATTGACATATATATCCCCATCTCCTCCAAATCTCCCTCATTCCAGTTCCACGTTTCCTCTCGTCGGCGGCAGAATATACAGGGGATGAGAGAGAAGTGCTAGACGTCCTTCTATATATCCGACGACGTAGATATCAAATTTTGAGAAGTGCGTGACGTCTTTCAATCCTTCCTCCACCGGCTAGAACTCCATTTGAGATAAAAATTTTCAGAAAATGAGGGAGAAGAAATTAATTATGTGTGGTTAATGTGCAATTTTAATCGGTGAATTGAGGGTGAGTGGATGTGTGTGTGCACCGGGGGAAAGAGATAGGGGAGGAAATGGGAGAAAAATTGGTAGATGTTGGGTGTATATACAGTGAGAAGAGGGAGAAGATGGAGAGAGAGGTGAGGAAAATGGTTTATTGAAGTTGATAACCGCAGAGAGAGAGAAGACGTTGGGTGGGAGAGGGAGAGGGAGAGGGAGAGGGGGAGGGGGAGGAGATTTGGATAACACTTGCTTTGTGAGAGAAGATTGGGGGGGGGGGGGGGGGGGGGGAGAAGGTAGTTTGATTCACGTCTTATTTGTGGTTGAAATAGAGGGTATTAATGTAATTTGGACATTCAAACATCTCCAATTTTTATATTACACATTCTTATCTTATTATGTCAAACGCTATAGATATTCGTTTGTTTTTTTTAATATATACTATAACATATATTCATTAAAAAAAATTATACCCGTATATCAATTTGTCTGAATTATTTTTTTCTATTAATTAAAAATCTCAAACTCTTTTTTCATGAGAACTGTGTAAAAAAAGGAGTAATAAAGAGTCCAAATTCCCTGTTTCGTTGGGATAGATTTCATCGCTCTAATCTTACTTTTTTAATTTTTTAAAATTTAAATATAAAATGAAACAAATGATATTCTCCATTCGGAATTACCCCCAAGCCTAGAACCCACATTTACTGGGCCATAACCAGGCAAAGAAGCAATGTTTATTTGATTTTGATAGTATGAATTTGCACATAAAATTAAACATATATATATATAGTGTAAAATGTCTTAAAAAGCCCATTTTTGTAATTTATATGTAAGGCAATGTTATGGTTTCCCAGTGATGAATGGAAATGCAAGAAATTATACATGTACATAAAAAAGCAAGAAAGTATACTAGTATTTGTTAAAAAGAATATTAGGAGTATTGATGAAGAAAAGGTGAATCATGAGCAACAACCAGAGGTTGAATTAGCATTTGATGGAGCATGATTCACAATGATGGCAGTGCCTTTCAAGGATGCTGACTTTGAATAATCATTGGTGGCCAAACTTTTCTTGCTTACAATCCGATATATTTCGGTGAGGATGGTGATGAAGGCGCTCTCCACGTTTGTTGCTTGAAGTGCTGATGTCTCCATGAAGTAGAGATTCTCCCTTTCAGCAAACTCCTGAGCATCCTCTGTTGGAACCGCCCGCAGAGTCCCTAAATCGCTCTTGTTCCCGATCAGCATTATAACGATGTTCTTATCAGCATGCCCTCTTAGTTCTTCAAGCCACCTAGCCATGTGATCAAACGATTGCCGCTTTGACATATCATAAACCAGCATTGCACCAACTGCACCTCGATAATATGCACTTGTTACTGCTCGATACCTACCATAACACACAACTACTTTTATTTTTAACACATTCTTTCATATATGCAAATTAATACTGAATGCGGACATCTTCATATTATCATTAACCATTCTTATGATATTCTAACCTTTGCTCCCAGTTCATGAATGAAATAAGGCTAACTTCCTCAATATACAACTCAACTCTACTGAAAGAGCAACCCTTCACATATTTTCACCCCTTCAACAAACTCTACAATATTGATTTACAAAGATGATCATATTGTTATGTGCATTTCATTGAGAAATACTAGATTCAATCCATTATCAGCACATAAATATTTAAATTTGGCACTTATAATCTTTAAAACAATATGCTAAGGGAAAAAACTAATTCATTCAATGAAAATGGAGATACATATAATTAGAGGAAGAGGAATGAAGGCTCAGCAAACCTTTCTTGACCTGCAGTGTCCCAAATTTGAGCCTTGACAGTTTTGTGATCAATTAGAAGCGTTTTTGTTTGGAATTCAACACCAATTGTGGCTTTCGACTCCAAGTTAAATTCATTCCTAGCAAACCTAGACAGCAATTGGGATTTACCCACCGCTGAATCTCCAATCAATACAACCTTAAACACATAATCAATCTTCTGATTAAAATCCCCTCCATATAAATTTGACATTATCACAAACACCAATTAATCAAATTCCAAATATCACAATTTCCAGCATAAAATCCTGGAAATTTGACAAATTCCACTCCGATGAGATGAATTCCAACGATCTTGTCATTCAAACACAAATAAGACTATGAATCCTCAAGCAGAAATAACAGCATCAGAGGAAGATTAGATTTGATTAGCGTTTCAGAAATGCAAGGTTTTCTGAGCCTACATACAAAGAATATCTTTTGGAAACAGAGGATCTCAGCTCTGACAAATGAAATGAAATGAAAGACCAACGGTAAGTGCGGGACCCATTAACGGTTTCTTACTTATAATTACCCTTTTGCTATGAATTACACTGTTAACAACACATTATTTATATTTATTTCAAATATAATATCTTGAAAATTATGCACTCATTTATTTCCAAATATCTCCCTTATTTAGGACTCCATATTACCTTTATTATATATTTGCGTAAGGAATAGTATTTATTATGGAGTAGCATGTTATTATATTTGTGAAATTGAAAAATATGAGAGATTTAAAATACTATTACTCCAGATTAACGTGTTGTGTAGTTGATGAGCTGAGATTGATTCCCGAATGACATCCTTTTTAATTCACGTCTACAACAGTAGGTGTTTTTATAAGCTTATTAGAAGATAAATAAATAAATGGAGATGTTAGAAAGATGGTAAAAAGTACACTTGTACAGTAGAAGACAAGTGTTCATAGATAATAAAGACTTTTGAGAAAAAAACTCTTATTATAACTCAACTACAAGGATAGACCAATGATACATCTCATTCAACTGCTCTATCTATAGTCTATACTATTACTATACCAGCTGAATCAACTGCAATATTGCATAAACAGTCATGATAGAAGAATATCAAAGTCTTGACCTCCTCCCTCCACTACCTGGAATGTCCACTGCATCGTAATGACCATAACCATGGTAAAGGACTCTAATAGGATTCTCCTTGCCGTATTCTTCTCCATACTCCGCGATACATATCAACCCATCACCATCTTGGTCCTGCATGTATACCGTGATAGGCATCCTGCATGTTCACATGAGAAGGGGTGAAGTTGACTATCCAGCATAGTGTATCTTCAATCAAACAACTCTCTGGGGATGATGCCATATCAGACATTTGTTTGGTAATAAATATAATACACTTATGCTCAATGTACTCTTGTGATTAGAAAGGACTAAATAACTCTATTGATTTTTTACCCTTGGTTATTAAAAATTCTTCTACTGGATAAGTATAAGCATATAACATTGAATTGAATGTATGCTATACCACTATAAAACTACTTAGATAAAGACTTACTGGAGGACACGAGAAGCCATCAACAGTTCAGGTTCACCTCCCCATACATGAGGCTTCCTTATTTGTGAAACATATGTATCAAAATCACCTTCAATAAACCTGAGTTTAGACCAAATCTTATATGAAGAGTACAGAAAAAGTGCAAGATGATGCAAGACTCAGAAGCAAAATGAACTTCTTGTTTCCAACTTTACATGCCTCAGTTGAAGCATCTCTGCAATGTTTATTAACACATAAATGACAAACTTGGTTAATGTATTATCAGACAAAGTATGACTATTAATCAACAGTTCCATATAAATATGTAATCAGTTAATAGATTCTCACTAGAAGAATGCCACAGCATCAAGGACAAGAATTTTTTTTACAAATAAACAATAAGAAAAGCAGAAGAAGTTTGAAGAGCAGAACTTTTAAGAAACAGGACAAACGGTACTGCCAGAAAATTTGAAATTTCAGTATGCTTACCATTCTGTTTCTTCTCGACTCTTGATAAATTCATCAGCCACCTATCAAAACGAGTGGATGCATTATCAGGGCACAACTCTTGCAGATATTATCAAGACATTTGGCAATCGGTAGAAAGCTCAACATCCCTTGAAGTTTCATAGAGTTCCTTAAATTTAAAAGGCGAGTATGAACACTGCATACTTCGTGCTTAATCTATTCATTAGAAAAAATATCAATTTCAAAAACTATAAATAGTAATAGCATGACGGCTTATTAAAATTTTGTATATATGATACTGAAATTTAGCTCAGGAGAAAATTTAGAAGTTGCAACATACTCCAGCCCGTAATTCATCTGCAAGTTCCCTTTGTATTTTCTCATTTGGTGCTGGCTTTCCTGATCGTATGCAAGCTCCATGAGCGACAGAACGAAACAAGCATCTCCCATCTCCCGGTATACCTGTTCAGAAGAGCAGTACCTTAAGTTAGTGAAATCTGATGCATACGGACAATATACTTTAAACTGGGCAAATATCTCCACAGAATAAGGCTTTATAGAAGACGTTAAGGCCTTCAAATGTCAATAATTCAGAATATAATTTACAGGACACCTGTTGAAACTAAAAGGAAGAAGGTAAATTAGATGTTACTCACCAATCACAGAGTAATCTGTTAAGACCTTTTTCTTATGTGAGCAGCCTTCATTCTTTTCATTTTCAGGTGCCTCGGCATAAGAAGGTTGAGAAGTAGAAAAACAAACTAATAATCCAATAAGAAGACCAGAAGATACACTGCTTTGTCTCCATGAAAAAGGTCCTACACTACATTTGATTTTGGAAGCCTGTGATTTTTGGGGTACCAAAAGTCTCAAATTCATATCCTGGTCTCCAGTTGAAACTGTAAAGCATGTCTTCCGATTACGTCTGGGGTTAACTATGCCTTTAAACTTCAACGAATAACAGCCAATGTTTTGTTTGGATGTACAAGATCTGAAACAGTTACTTTGGAACGCACGAAAGCCATTTATTGGAGAACTAGACTTTGTATTGGACATGTAAGTGGTAGTAGTATAATGTAATTTTGATTGCTTGCTAAAGTTTACACAGTAGCAGGATGATTGCTGAAAGGCATCAGAAACACGAACAATCATCTTTCTTTGGACGTTTCCAACTAAGCAGACAACACTTTTTGTGCATGTGCTGATGGGATTACAGACCATCATCTTGGATTAGGGTAGAGAAAAGGCTTAGTTAAAGAAACCTTGCAGAGACAGAGATTTTAATCAGACACAGCTAGAATACATAATGTTAAACTTGTACACTGCGAAAACCAATTCAAAATTGACAACCAAACAGTTTTTGACTAAAACATTGGGTACAAATTCATATCATTATCCTTTTTGTTTAATTCTCTTTAATAATTGGGCCGTGAAGAACAAGACATAATAAAACAACACAATCACAAGCGATAAGTTTTTTTTTTTTTTAATGCATTTTCCTATTAAATCAAGACAATTTCCAATGGCATGAAAACACTTTCTCAGACAGAACTATAGAACATTGCTGTGTTATTTCACATAATAAGGGGAATAATGTTTAAACAGTAAAAATATCAACACATGAAAAAACTAAAGAAATTCAAACAATTAATTCATCAGCAGAATATGACGAACTACGAATTAGCATCTTTAATTCCAAAATTAAAAACAAAAAGAGTTGAACATACAAGTAAAAGAAACCAATATCAAGCACAAAATTGTAATAAAACTCAATAAGAAAAGAAAACGCAAATGAAGATATTACAGAATAAAAGCAAAGAATAACATGAGAAGGCACGAAAAGAACAATCACCTCTGATCTTTTGGAAATTGATGAAGAAATGAACAAGTAAAGTGAGAAGAAATTCACGATTTCTTGCTTTCGTTTATTACTGTGTTCATAGCTGATAGTTCTGGGTGTTTCCGAAGGCCCCAAACGATGCGTTGTGATTAATCAGTGGTGGGCCTGAGAGAGTCATCAGGCCTTATCGGATGGGCCTTTAGCCCAAGAATAAATACTGGGCTGCCGATTTCTTCCTAACCAGAAATTTTAAACTAATTGTGAGCTAACATTCAAATTGAAAATAATACTGTACTCCTATTCCGATACTTATTCAGCATTAAAATCTCTAATGTCATCTACTCTAAAGTCTAAACAAAAAATTCTGTAATTTCAAATATATCAAATAATCAATAATTAAAGAATCGCTAAAATTTTATATTTTCAACCAATTGTATTTAATCTCATTTTATCTATAACATGAAAAAGCACCTTTTTATTTTATTTTATCAGAAATAACTTTTTATCATTTTTTATACTAAATTTTCTTCCAATATGAAAGTTGTATTTTCTACTAATTGTATTTAATCTCATTTTATCTACAAACACAAATTAATATAAAGATGTCATAACTCAAAAAGCCCATACTATTTTACATTCAGCTAAAGGCCCAATATCTTGTTATTTTATGTTATTTCATCACTACTATTATTACTCATTTAAATAGACAAATTAATATAAATAATGCCTCAACCCAAAGCCCACACTGTTTTATATTTAGTAATATATTAACTAATGAATATTAATATGCCTCAGCCGACCTAAACCCTAACCCAAAACCCAAAACTAGCCCAAAAGAAAAAGAATTTGGTATCAATTATGGCATGGGCTTTGATAAAGCAACACAAAAGAAAGAAAAAATAACTAATACTCAAACTTTGATCAATCTATTTGATTTGTAGATACGCTTCGTATATTTCCATTTTCAAAGAAATTGAAAACGCACTCTACTTTGCTCCTTACTTTACAGATACAGACTGACCCCTCCTTACTTTGATTTCTTCTCTTCTCTTCTCTTCTCTTCTCTGGAAGCGTTCAAGAGTGTGACTGTGCGTCGTGTTATTCAACTTCAACACTTGTCTTCTTTTCCATCACCAAAGAAAACACACAAGAACACAAGTTATGCCTTGGGATCCTATTCTCTGGGTTGTTTTTACAATTATCAATCTTACTCTATTGGGTTTGAACTTTTATCAGGCAAGTTTCTTCATTTCTAGGGTTCCTCTATACCTAATATTTCAATGCCTTGTTCGGTTGGCTACAAAATTGTAATTTTTGTAGCAAACTAATTTTCTTTTATTAGCAATACTTGCAAAGAGATGGAATAATCCATGTACTAAGGAGTTATTTTTGTTATCTTTTTCTTGTAAAGATATGAGCTTCTTGTTTATGTGTTGATTGGATTCGATTCGTTTCGTTTCTAAGAGAACTTAGGTAAATTTTCCGCCAAACTTATTGGGCCTATTGGCATTTCTTTCTGCAACGGTTTTATGGTTGTTTCATATTATTTCTCTGCATTTGGCTAGCTTCCTAATGTTCCAAATTTTCTCCTTGTCAAGAAGCAACTATAAGTACATAAATAGAAAATTAGGAATCAATGGCTCTAGCTTTCTGTTTTAGTTAAGAGTTAAAGATATTCTTTGAAGGGATTTACTGACTTAAGCTAGTTTTTTTTTTTTTTTTTGCGTTGTAGTCTTGTGGGTTTCTGGAATTTGACTTGACATTCTACGGGCTCACCAGTTCTTCTTTTTATATTTGGAAACTGAGAGTGATCAGAATCAATTTACTTCTGAATTGATTTATGAGGGAGGGCAAAAATACTTTGATATTTGATGTTTTTGCAATCACGATTATACCCGCTAATGCTAATTTGAATAATATTCCAAATTAGCGTTTATATGATTATAAAATTAATACAATTTATTCAATAAATTGGATTGGTTAATACGAGTTGATTTTCTGTTACGATAAATTGATGAAACGATCATTATTTTTTATGGTTTGATCGACATTTTAGGATGTATAAGCTATTTGCAGGGACTTCTATTGCAATTTGAGAGCCACGAAACAGATCACCTTGCTAGCTATAATTGATCTCAAGCTCGACAAGTATATCTTAAAATCAGAAAGATAGTGAAAGATATAAGTTAAGAACTTATGTTGCGTAGAAAATCAAAGCAAGAGTTGAAGTTAGGTGGATTGTAAACTTGGTGCAGAAGTAATTTGGGAACTTAAATTTTCAGTCTGGGATTGTCAAACAGTATACAGCAACTCTTTTGGTGTTCTACTCTGCCTTCCACATTTTCATTTTCATAGGCACATTGATCCTCTACTTCCAATTAATTGTTTCCCCAGGATCAAAGATAGAATTTTTCTCCACATGAACGCTTGGTTTCTTTACTAGTGTGAAGGACTGCCTTCCCATTGTATTCTGTAGACCTCCAGGACATTCTTTTTTTAGTAGTTAATATATATGCATTCTCTTGCAATTTACGAATATTTGATCTCCCAATCTAGAGAAATACTGGCAAAAGTTTAAAGCTTTTTTAAGTTGAGTTTTGCTATCCTCCTTACCACCTGTTAGAGAGCGTCTCCTTATATTGAATTTATGTTGGCTTATTTCTCATTGTTTCATCTTATTCTTAGTTTTACTGCTATTTTCAAATTTTTTTCTCTTATAAAGTTTTTTAGAGGTATCTTTGCACCTGTTAACAATATTCGTGCTCTACATATGATTGGATGTATACATGATTCTCAACTTATCATTTGTTTTCTGTAGTTCCTAGGGTTCTCGGATTTGGAGGCTGACTATTTGAATCCATATGAATTATCATCACGCATCAATTATGTGATTGTTCCTGAGTATTTGTTGCATGGCGCATTCTGCATTCTATTTCTGAATACAGGGCATTGGATCATGTTCTTGCTCGCACTGCCTCCTGCATACTATAATCTGAAGCAGTAAGTTTACATCTAACGAACTTCTAATCTGAAGCAGTAAGTTTACATCTAACAAACTACTACTATTATTTTTTGTGTAGTACTTCCTGCCTGCACCACTTCTCTATGGCATTATATCATTTTGGTGATTTACTTAGCTGGTTTTTTTATTCATTTGTATTCAGAGCCATTCACGTGGCTTAGTTTCCTCTTGTGCGTAACCAATAGTATTTGGCATTATAAAAGATGACTTGAAGTAGAACATATCGTCGTGAAAAGGACATGGTGCAGTATGGGAGGAGAATCGAAAATTTTATGATTTTAGATAATCATTTATCATCGCGTAAATAAAAGATGGTTAAATAACTAGAAAAACATCATTTAAAATTGCTACACTGAGAAAGCTTGTTATGAATTTTCTCCTAGATTGTTTCCTACGTTCCTGGCTTTCACAGTAGAATGATAATGAATTAAAGTGATGCTTTTGAATTTCTATTATCTCCTTTTTGTTGGACAATTTATGCCTTCTGGGTCCTTCACTATATCTCAAGCTTGAATGTCACCTTTTTTCCGTTGAACTATATCCTTCCCTTATGCCTTTTCAGGTATCTTTCAAAGCTTCATCTCATTGATGTCACTGAAGTCTTCAAAGTGGTCAGTGCTGAGAAGAAAGCTCGGATTATTAAGCTTGGTTTTTATGTCATCTTCTTTGGTCTAGTTGTGACCAGGTTAGCTGCAGATTTTTTTCCCTTTCATTCTTTGATTAACGAAGAGTGCATCCCATAAAATTTTTGTTGTTTGGATATAGAGCTATTGCTGCAGTTCTCTTGGAATTTGATTTTCATTGTAGAAATTAGCAAGTGCAAGCAAAATGTAGAGGTCACCTTTTGATGTGGACATCCCTGCCCTTTCATTAAGTTAACTCTTTTTCAACCCAACAGATTGATTATTACATCTTCTCTGTGTCCAGAAAAAGGGTTGAATATTATGAGGTGTATGAGAGAGGGAAGGGAGGTTGGGTATTAGTTAGTTGTTTGAGTATAATTGCATGAAGTGAGTTTTATGGTATTAAGTGTGGAATTAGATGAAATTAGAGTTTAATGTTTTAGAGTGGTTAAGGGTTAATGATGATGATGAGTAATTGTGGGCAAAAATTGCAGGCTTGCTCTATCTGTTGTACATCTTGTGTTTGCGGATGATGATGATGATGCTGTCAATTGGATTCATTGACCTCAGCTTACCCATTTTTTTTACAACTTTTTTGACCATGTGTTGACAATAACTAGTATTTATTTGTTTGGTCCAGACTCATAGAGAGTTGTTCAGCTGGGTCGTGTTTGTCGCTCTGACCATACCTTATCTTTTTATTCATTAATCAATCTATTCTCTTTTTATTTATTTTCTTTTTCTTTTTCTTTTTCTTTTTCTTTTATTAACAACAAAATGTTGCTCTTTAATCTATTGCATGCCCTAAAACAGATGATCCTTATTACACAACCTCAAATGTATAAGTATAATTTTCTAATATGTTTAATTTAAATTTTATTGGACTATTATAATTTTTCTAAATTTAGCATTCAATTCTATAAAATTGAAGATGTATAAAAGCTTAAATTTGGAGTCTTATTAGTTTTCATAAAAGACGTGAAGTTTTCACGTCAACAAAATAATGGTGAGTATTTTATATATCATGCTAAATTGTATTTTGAACATTAAATTAAATAGATGCTAATCATTTTATTGACCCCACCATTAGGGATCTCCACCGCCCCTGATCTGGGGATTGTAGAGAAGGTAAATCGCAGGATGTGCCTCAAGTGGCTTATAGAGAAGACTCACTATAATAATGGTGGAGTATTTTATATATCATGCTAAATTGTATTTTGAAACAAGGACAAAGGGAGTACTATACTATCAAATCCTACCTTGAATAGCGATGTTATGTGGTCCAAATAGTATTCCAGGCTGTCAATTGACAGTTTATTGGGCCCGACAGCTGATGGGCTGCAAGACAGAAGGTTGCCCATATATCTGTTAAATCAATTTATTCAAATAATTGAGACAGTGAGCACAATGGACCCATCACATAATTGGGCCCAGTACCCCTATTAGTTGTCCCCTGTCATCATATCCCAATGGCTAATTAAATTCCAATTTATCAAAAAAATAAAAATAAAAAATCATTGAGCTAGGTGAAGAGAGAGGGGTTGGATTATTTTGTCTCAATTTGCATAGAGAAATGACATTTATTTAATTTTTATGTAAGTAAATTCTGTATTTCAAAATAGTATAGTATAGTATAATCATGATAATTCTGTATATGTACATTTTACTGGATATAAGGTGTAGAGGAGGTGTTGTTAAAAAGGGTGGAACAGTAGAAAATAATTGTACAAGTTGGAGTGTTAAGTGGGTGACTTCATTTGGACAATGTTGGGTACTTTTCGGGGGCAAAGACTGGACTTAAGTTGTCTTAGTGTTTCCCAAGTGGGCCTCTTAATGGGCCAACCCTCATCAAGTTCATATTGGTCTTGTCAAAGTTGGTGTCACACCAATCTGTAGTCATATAGCCCCACTACAACTTGTTCTGTTGTGCACCCAAAAACCAATCTACCACTACAACAGATTTTTTTTTTTTTTTTCTGCTCAAGTGTTTTTTTAAGACAGTAAAATATTTCATACTACTTTTTTTCAAGCTCAATTTAATAGCTGTGGGGAAAAATAATAGTAATAATATATTAATTAAGAGAAATAATGGAATCAGGCCATATAAGCGAACGTTTTGCTTTTACGATTCTCCAATGTGAAGCTGTATGAATTAATTCAAGTTAATTATCATGTAAGGATATCAGAATTATATTCTGAACCTCAATCATTAATCTTATTTATGTGGAGTATTAAATTTCTTGTCAGAATATAAAATAAATAAAATCAACGTATCTGGGTGGTCCTAAGATTGATACTTTTATTATTTTTTTATTTTTACGAACACTTCCATGATGGATCGATTGCATGGAAATATTGTGTAACTTTATAATTTATATTCATGGTTTATAATGTATTCGTAGTTGATGTCTAAAATATATTTTTCTTTCTTATTCATGATAATTTAAAACAAATGAAAAATTTTGGAACACACTGTAAGTAAAATTACTAGCTACTCTCTTTTATGCATGAAAAAATTGGTTGCGCCCGTTACTAGCTACTCTCTTTTAGTATTGTAGTATAACTTTTCCCTCTTTATATTTTTTTTATAGGAAGTAGATATTACTCGTTTGTGCGTTGCACGGAAAGAATTAAGTATATTACAATTATATACTTTTATATTTAATTTTTTTATTTTAATCATAATATATATATAACTATTTATTTATTTATTTATTTGAATTTATGTATTTTATAAAAATTACTAATTATTTATGTATAATATAAATGTATATTTTAACATAATGTAATTTTATATTTATCAATTAAATCGTATTGTTTATACACTTATTTTTTATAACATTAAATTTGATTCAATATTTAAGATAAAGACAAATAGAGTATATATTAACTTTCTATTATTAATTACTATATTAAAATTATTTTATTTTAATTGATATCTATTTATTTTTTTAAAAAGTAGATATAATCTCCCCTAAAACTCAATTACCATTTTTTAAGAAAGATATAATATACTACTATTTATATTTTATTTTTAATTGAATAACATTTGAATAAAATATAAAATATTATTTAATATAATAAATTATAAATATGAAAATAATATTTATGGAGATGATCCTAATGAAAATAAAATTGAAAGAAAAATTAAAATAAATAAAAAATTTAGAAAATAAATTTCATACATTAATCCTAAAGATTCAATTAAAAGAATATTTATAGAGACGATCCTAATGGAAATATAATTGATTGTAAAATTAAATAAAATACAAAATTTTTAAAATAAATTTCAAACATTAATCCAAAAGAATAAATAAAAAATATATTTGACCTATGCTTTGAATCTCAAATTCTAAAATTTCTCAAATTATTTCTAGATTGTTCAAATTCATCACTCCAAACACTGATCATTTTTTTTTAGATTGTCAAAATCCATCTCTCCAAACACTAACCACTTTTTTTTAATGATTGAAGTTGCAAATAAGATCAAATAAAAATAAAAACAATAAGGTTAAAAAATATAAAAATAGATTTTATTAAATATAAAAAACAATAAAAACGAAGAAAAAAATGATAAGATAAATGAAAAAATAAAAAAAAGGAAAGAATAATACCTTTGAGAATAATTGAATCTGAAAATAAGATCAAATAATAATATAAAAGATAAAATAAATTAAAATATAAAAATAGAGTTTATAAAATTATAAAGAAAACATTATGAAATTAATTATGGATTGTCCAAATTCAACACAAACATTGATAACTTTTCTTAGTGATTAAAGCTGCAAATAAGATCAAATAAAAATAAAATCAATAAGATTAAAAAAATTATAAAAACAGGGTTTATATAATAGGAAGAGAAAACGAAGAAAAAAAAACATAATTTATAATATAAATAAAAAATAAAAAAGAAGAATGATACCTCAAATGGAATTATTGAACCTGAAAATAAAAAGTATAAAAAATAAAATAAAGTAGATTAGATTAGAATTAGTATAAAATTGAAATAGAGAAGAAAAAGAAGAAGCACAAAAAAGGGAAAAAAAAGTAAGGATTTGATTAGGTAATTGAAAATGTTTATATAAAATGATTTGAAAGAATGAACGATCGTGATAGAAAGCAATCAACGACATTGGAAAAAAGGTTATAGATATATATATCTTTAATATACTAAATGAGAGTTTAATTTTGATGATGTGTCATCTCCACAATTTTTTTCAATTATTTAATTATTAATTAATATAGATAATTGCATATATTTATTTAAGATTTGAATAAAATATGATCAAATCAAAATTAATTATTAATTGAAATTTAACGTAGATAAATACATGTATTTAATTAAAGATTTGAATATGAATATGATCAAATCAAAATCAAATTATATATATATTTAAAATGAAGTTCTATTCTTTTTATTCTGATCTCATTGGGAACATGTATCTCATTTTTTAATGAGTTTCCTTACAGTTACTTGGCGATTCCAAATGTTTTATTCAGCCGAGGATGTACTATGCTGCATCCTGTGTATGGTTTCCTTTAAGAGAATGCTATTTTTGTTGAGATGTGCCGAGAGCATGGAATTAATTTCATTGGACCAAATGGTAAGTCTACTTATACCAACTCAACCTTGTATCTTGCGTCCATAGTTTGGAAACTCTACTTTGTCAGCAAATGCATGGGATTATGGGGTATGTGCACATATTTTTATGGCAATTCTAGACATGGACTAATTTTGTATTCTAGGGTAAATATGCTCTAAATCCTGAATTTAGGAGTAATAAATCTATATTGTTATTTTTAGGTGATAAAAAAATATAAAGTAATAATGTGTGTGAAAAAGAGTGATAATTTAAAATTAAAGTAACTTTTTTTATAAGATCATGATTGGTGATCCAATCATGACCATCTAATTTTAAAACAAAATCTCAACCACACATTAAAATAATTAAATAATTATAATTATGATATTTTCAAATTAGAAAATAATTTAATATCTAAAACAAATCTTAGTCACCCATTAAAATAATTAAATAATTATAATTATGACATTTTCAAATTAGGAAATAAGATTTTATTTATTAAAAAATTGATAATATTAAATAGATCAATCAAATTGTGAGTTATGTATGGGGTTTCTCACCCTTCACCTATATAAGAAGTTCTTCTCCATTCATTTCAAACACACCGAGAACGATTCTCTAAGAAGATCAAAGACTTCATAATTGTCTGAATAGTTCTTCGAATTCTTCAACGAGAATCAACTTAAGAACGGAATACATCTGGGATTCAGGTTCTAAACCGCCCGGATCAAGCGTTCTACAGTAAAAAATTTGAACGGCCTATAATCAGGTTCTAAACCGTCCGAATTAAGCGTTATGCAGTAAAAAATTTGAACAGCCTATAATCTGGGATTCTGGTGCTAAACTGCCGGATTTAAGACTGCTTAAGTTAAAGTTCTTCCTATAATCTGGGATTCAGGTTCTAAACCACCGGAATTTAAATATTTTTAAATCGAGCACCCATTAAAATAATTAAATAATTATAATTATGACTTTTTCAAATTAGAAAATAAGATATTATTTATTAAAAAATTAATAATATTAAATATAAATTAAATCCTAGCCATCTATTTTTCAAAATAAATCTCAACAAAAAAAAAATTCAATCCTGACCATCTATTTCTCAAACAAATCTCAGCTACTCATTGAAATAATTAAATTAAATAATTTTAATTATAACTTTTTTCAAATTAGGAAATAATTAAATAATTATAATAAATCCAATCGTGGCCATCTATTTCTCAAACAAAATTCAGTCACTCAATAAAATAATTAAATTAAATAATTGCAATTATATCTTTTTTTAAATTAGGAAATAATTTAGTCCAATCTAGAATAAATTCAATTTTGGTCATTTATTTATTAAACAAATCTCAGCCGCCTCTCAATCCCCATTAAAATAATTAAATAATTATAATAAATCCAATACTAACTATTTATTTCTCAAACAAATCTCAATCACCCAATAAATAATTATGACTTTTTCAAATTAGAAAATAATATATTATTTATTAAAAAATTAATAGTACTCCTTCCGTCCCACGTATGTTTACTACTTTCTATTTTGGACTGTCCCATGTATTTTTACTCATTTCATTAATGGAAAAAATACATAATATTTTATTATCTACTTTTTATCATCCCAACAACTTTAATTACTTTTTTACATTTTATTCATCATTCTCAACATCATGGTCATCTATTTCTAAAACAAATCTCAGTCACCCATTAAAATAATTAAATAATTATAATTATGACCTTTTCAAATTAGAAAATAAGATATAAATAATTGTAATTATGACAGAATAAATCCAATCCTGACTATTTTAAACAATTATAATTATGAACAAATTTCAGTCACCCATTAAAATAATTAAATAATTATAATTATGACTTTTTCAAATTAAGAAATAAGATTTTATTTATTAAAAATTATTAATATTAAATAGATCAATCAAATTGCAGTGATGAAAAGGCCCAAGCCCGCACAATTAGGTCAAATTATCAATTGATCAATCAAATTACGAGTTATATATGGGGTTTCCTCACCCTTCACCTATATAAGGAGTCATCCTCCATTAATTCTAGGCACACCGAGAGTGATTCTCTACGAAGATCAAAGAGTTCAGAGTTGTCTGAATAGTTTTTCGAATTCTTCAAACGAGAATCAATCCAAAAATGAAATACATCTGGGATTCAAACTGCCCGGATTAAGCATTCTACAGTCAATTTTTTGTGAACGGCCTATAATCTTGGATTCAGGGTGCTAAATTGCCCGGATTTAAACCTGCTTAAGTTAAAGTTCTTCCAAGAATGGACTATAATCTGGGATTCATGTATTAAACCACCCGAATTTAAGTATATTTAAGTCAAACACGCATTAAAATAATTAAATAATTATAATTATAATCTTTTCAAATTCGAAAATAAGATATTATTTAATAAAACTTTAATAATATTAAATATATTATTTGAATATATTTAAAATTTTCAAATAAATTTAAGTCGCCCATTACAATAATTAAATAATTATAATTATGATTTTTTTCAAATTAGAAAATAAGATATTATTAAAGGAGAATAAATCCAATTCTGACCATCTATTTCATAAACAAACACATATGAGATAATTTAAAAACACAAATAAAGAAATAATACGGCAAAAAAATTCAAACCACGCCAAAACCGGATGAGAGAAGTTCAAACAAATTTCAGCCACCCATTAAAATAATTAAATAATTATAATTATCTTTTTCAAATTAAAAATAAGATATTATTATAGCAGAATAACTGACCATATATTTTTTAAACAAATCTCAGTCAGTCATTAAAATAATTAAATAATTATAATTGTGAATTTAGGGTCACCTACTAAAATAATTAAATAATTACAATTATAAAATTTTCAAATTAGGAAATAAGATATTATTAAAGAAGAATATTCCAATCCTGACCATCTATTCAGACACCCATTAAAATAATTAAATATTTATAATTATGAATTTTATGGTTTCAAGTTTTGGGATTTATGATTTAGAGTTTTATGTAATTATTTTCATAAAAACACATATGAGATTATTAAAAAACATAAATAAAGAAATAATACGAAATCAAAATTCAAACCACACCAAAACCGGATGAAAGAAGCCCAAACATATCTCAGCCACCCATTAAAATAATTAAATAATTATAAATTATGAATTTAGGGTAGAATAAATCCAATTCTAACCTTCTATTTCTTAAACAAATTTCAGTCACCCATTAAAATAATTAAATAATTATAATTATGAATTTAGGGTTTTAGAGTTTAGGATTTAGGGTTTTATGGTTTAGGGTTTTAGGGGATAATGTTTGCAGATGGTCAAATTTGACCATCTATTTCTTAAATAAATCTCAACCACCCATTAAAATAATTAAATAATTATAATTATGATTTTTTCAATAATTAAATAATTATTAACCCATAAAAGCAGAATAAATTCAATCATGGCCATCTATTTTTCAAACAAATCTCAGCCACCCATTAAAATAATAAATAATTATATATGACTTTTTCAAATTAGACTTAAACACATATGAGATAATTAAAAAATATAAATAAAGAAATAATATGACAACAAAATTCAAACCACACCAAAACCGAATGAGAGAAGCTCACAAATCTCAACCACACATTAAAATAATTAAATAATTATAATTATGAATTTAGGGTAGAACAAATCCAATCATGACCATCTATTTCTTAAACAAATCTCAGTCACCCATTAAAATAATTAAATAGCTATAATTATGAATTTAAGGTTTATGATTTAGAGTTTTAGGGTTTAGGGTTTAGGGTTTATGGGATAATGTTTGCAGAGGCTCAAATCCCGACCATCTATTTCTTAAACAAATCTCAACCATTAATTGAAATAATTAAATAATTATAATTATGAATTTTTCAATAATTAAATAATTATTATTAACCCATAAAAGTAGAATAAATTCAATCATGGCCATCTATTTCTCAAACAAATCTCAGTCACCCATTAAAATAATTAAATAATTATAATTATGACTTTTTCAAATTAGAAAATACTCCATTCTTCCCACCCAAATGATGGTGTTTGTTTTTTGTACTTGGATTAAGAAGTACGGAGTATTATTTAATGTGTTTTGGGTAGTTGTATTAATGGGAGTGTAGGCCCCATATTTTAGTTGTAATAGTGGATTTGTATGGGTCTCATATGTGTAAAAAAGAAAAGATGACTCTTTGAGTGGGACGCCCAAAATGGAAAAAAGAACCCTTTGAGTGGGACGAAGGGACTAAGATATTATTAAAGCAGAATAAATCTAATCCTGAGCATTTTTTTCTTAAACAAATCTCAGTCACCCATTAAAACAGTTAAATCATTATAATTATGAATTTAGGGTTTAGAGTTTTAGAGTTTAGGGTTTTATGGTTTATGACATAATGTTTATACAGGGCCAAATCCTGACCATCTATTTCTTAAATAAATCTCAACCACCCATTAAAATAATTAAATAATTATAATTATGACTTTTTCAATAATTAAATAATTATTAACATGTGATACCCGAGCTTCTCACTATTCATGTGTCAATATAATTTAATTTGTGTTATGTGCATTTTATAATTATGTGACAATTGATTTTACATTTTATTTATCTTTACATTTTAATTGAGACATCCTTGATAAAATGGTGACAATATGTGAATATATGTGTACATAAATATTTACGTGCATTAATTTAGATATATGAGTAAATTATTTTATGTGAATAAATATATTATTTCTTAATTATTAAGTATCACACGTGTTCTCAAAAGAATAATAGTGGGTAGAAAAATATTATATCTTAGCTATTAAAGTATTGCACGTATATTCGTAATGAATAATAATAATAATATAGTACTTACTATTAATAGTAAGTATAATAATAATAATATTAATAATAATAATAATATAATTAGTATATACTATAAATAGTAATAATAAATAACTTACTATTAATAGTAAGTGGGTGGTGAATCACCACACGACTCTCCATCACCACCGTTTGTATATATATTGGAGTGGAGAGGTAATCATCTCAAGTTTTGGGGTGAATAGAAGCATAAGCAGCGACCAAAAAAAGAGAGAAGAAAGGGAGAGAGAGGAGAGAGAGAGAAAGAAGAGAGAAGAGAGAGCGCGTCGGAACGTGTGTGTCGGAGCGAATTAATTACAGTTCTTCACGAGATCTATACTATTATCACTATTAGGAGTCCAGGTAAGTAGAGATCCAACTATAATGTATAAACATGTTGTGTGTGAATTATTTGTGATTAATATGTGATAATTATGCCATGAATTATTTGTAATTAGTTTAATTACGATATGAATTATTTGAGATTAATTTGTTATACAAGCTGTGGATTTATGTGATTTGAAGAAAGTAGGGTTCATATTCAACACTATTATTTGTAAATTATTTGTGATAATTTTGCGATACAAGTTGTGGATCTATGTGATTTGAAATAATATCATTGTCTTATATAGATCTGTGTGATTGGAAACTGTTGAAAATATATTTGTATGACTTGAGAAGATATTGGTTATAAAGATCTGTGGGATCCGAGGTGAAGTTGTTATTCCAAAAGTGGATCTGTTCGAATTGAAGTTAAATTGTTGTTTTATTGTGATTAAATGTTGATATTGATATTGTAAATGGTTTGTGATGAACATTTAATTGTTTTGGGTGCATACCATGCATAAACATGAAAAGTGTTTTCCCCAAAATTAATAAGATACTAATGGTGTGTGCGGCCACTATATATGTATCTCTGTCATGGATCAGAAAAATCGTTCCCGACACTTTATTAGGGGTTCGGAAAAATCATCCCCAACACTTGGCCAGGGTTCGAAAAAATCATTCCCGGCATTATATTCAGGGATCATAATCGATCCGACACTAAATGTGTCTATTGAGCTCATTTGGGGTAAATATCATAAGTGTGTCGTGGGGATCCCGCAACGTGAACAGATTTCAAAATAAAAGAGATCAACTAGAAAGATTAGGAAGTAGGCGATAGAAAACTAAATGCATTTTCATGCACTAACATGCGTGATTTCTACTTATTGAGATTTTTGTCTCATTAGTTTATGCATTGTAGGTGAGCCTCTTGATGATTGAGATTGTAATGTGACTGTGCAAGATGTGGAGCTCCGTTTTGAACGGATGTACATAGATGACGACCTGTTGGGCTATGCCGTGAATTTATTTTGTTTCTGCTGATATTTTGGTTGTGTAATATAATAAGTATTATCACATGTTTTGGTGGTTTGAAGTGTTGTCAAAAACCAGTTTCGTATGTTTAACTGGTGTAATGATTTCAGTTATAAACATATTATGGGAAAAAATTTATATGCAGGTTTTTATAATGATGATGTTTATGTTAATTAGTATTTGAATTATAAGTTATGTAAGGTGGGTCGTGTCATAACCCAACCGAACTTTTATTGCAAATAATTGTTAATAATCTAATAAAAATAAAAAAATAAATATATTACAACTTTATGACCCATAAATAAATAAATATTATTTTCGTGATATTACATTACATTGAAATATTTAATTTAAAACTTTAATAATCTCATTAAACCTTTTACTAATATAACAACAATAAATACAAAAAAATCAAAAATAAATATATGTCAAATTTTTAATAATTTTATATGGCAAAAATATATACTCATTATTTTTGCATTCTTTTGATTAATTCTCTACCAACTAACAAAACAAACATTGCCGTCAAACTCAGATGCATTAGATTGTTTGAGTCTCCTAATTATCAAATTCATGTATGGTTCAACCAATCTGGAAGGTATTTATCACGATGTTGAGATTTGATAATATTTATTACTTTGTTGTTATTTATTTTCTAATCATTCTGATGCATCATGTTGTGATTTGAAACCTGAGTATGTTTTGTAGGGGTATTTTTATTTATTTTGATTATTTTATATATTTTTCAAAGAAATATTATTCTATTCAAACATCATAAAATCAAATGAAATTGTTGCCAAAAAACTAATACATACTCTGCAACACACGAGTTAGCTACTAGTATACTTAAAGACAAAAACTTGTGTGCTCCGGGAGCACGTGCGTCCACCATGCGCCCAAATACTCTTTAGTACTAATTGATATATTTTTTAGTATAAGAATGTGTACTCTTTATTTTCTGAAAAAATAAAAAATTAAAGTGTAAGTATGCCCTTTAAAAAGATAAATTATCTTGTGAGACGTGTCAAAGTATGCCTATTATATACATAAAGTATGCTTAATGTTGTTAAAGTATGTTTTTTAAAATATGATAAATGATAAATTAAAGTATGATTTTAGGGTTTTATAATATGATTCATTATTAACATACTTTAACTATAAATAAGCATACTTTACCTATATAATAAGCATACTTTAGTAATGGATCAACCCATTTCACAACCGTCTCATAAAAAACTCGTCTTACAAGAGAGTTTTTCTAAAACAAAATGGTGTACCCTTATTAATTAAAATGTATACTTTTACAACAAAATATTGTACCCTTAGAAATTTTGTACACCTGAAAATACAGGAGATTAACTCTATATTTAATATATCCATTTTAATAGCTGGCATCATTGTATATGAGTACACTCATATGTTATTCGAATATTCCAATTATCAATCATTATATATTAGGATTAAATCACTTAAATTCTAATATA
Source organism: Pogostemon cablin (assembly GCA_023678885.1). NCBI lineage: Eukaryota > Viridiplantae > Streptophyta > Magnoliopsida > Lamiales > Lamiaceae > Pogostemon > Pogostemon cablin. The sequence continues at coordinate 254,853 of CM042956.1, forward strand.
TTCGAATATGTTTTTAAATCACTTAATTAAATTCTTATACGGCTGACAAAATTCTACTCAAAGACAGATTCTTATGTGCACTACAAATTCAAATTTATAGATTCATTGATTCAAATTCAAAACTTATACATTAATAATAAAAATATATACACAAAAAATAAAAATTTGTATTTTATTAGCGAATTATCTAATAATTTTTTGTTAATAAATTCTAGTATTGTTCAACGACTATATTAAATTATTTGCATAGTTTGGTAGCCCCTTAGGTTAAAGGGAAAAGACTGTAACATTAATTACCTCGTGAAATTTTTTGTATAAAAAATTTAAGTATAATTAAAAAATTTAAGTATAATTGTCCTAGCTAGGTAGGTCTTTGTTATGGTACATATAAAACTGGAATTATGCTTCTATTAATTATTGTTTTAACATACTACTCCATTGATTAACGTTGCCCTTAATAATTTACTAGGTTACTACTCAATTTTGCAGATAAGATAGCTTTACTAGCACATTGTAATTTTGAATCCACCAAAGAAAACATTATTGATGTGGATCATCAATTAGTTACGCTCCTTAAAAAATAACAAAAAGCTGCAACCTCAATACATCACCATAAGGTTGTGTATTGTACAAACTTAAATACTGCTTCATCCATTCGTTCAGCCCAAATAACATCATTTTACTATATTGAGTATCTCGTTCAAATTGCACAATTTTCCTCTTTTAGTAAAAAGAGCACACCAATGACCCACCACTACCATCACATCTCTCTAATACACCTATCCACTTTACATAAAATAATAATAATTTTTAATCTACGTGCAAAAAACAAATTGTGCTGTTTATCCAGAACGGAGGGAGCATAATATAATGTGATATATTGATAATATAACGGAGGAAGAACTTCCCCTAATAATTTTTATCTTTTAGTAAAAAAGACACATCAATAGTCCACCACTACCTATCACATCTCTCTAATACACCTACCCACTTTACATAAAATAATAATACTCCTTAATCTACGTTCAAAAGCAAATGGTGTTGTTTGTTCGGAACGGAGGGAGTATAATATAATGTGATATATTGTCTGAAAATTAACTTCATCAAGATAAGTTATTTGGACTATATGTTTAATGACAAAATCTATTGTGAGACGTTATTTACATGAGGCGTGTTAAAGTATGTCTATTATTTAAATAAAGTATGCTTAGTACTTGTTAAAGTATGTTTTCTAAAGTATACTGAATTATGCATTAAAGTATAATTTTAGCGTGTTATAACATAATTTATTATTGACATATTTAAGTACAAATAAGCATATTTTATCTATACAATAGGCATACTTTAGTGATGAGTCGACCTGTCTCACGCCCGTCTAACAAATAATGTCTCACAAGAGAGTGTCTCATGTTTAATTTATAAATTGATAAAAGAGTGAGGCTTGCATTCTCCCGGGCGCACGGGAACACATTCTGTGCGTCTTTAGAAATTTAGTATTTTGGGTAAGGATACATTGTTTTGGTCTAAAAGGTATACACTTTAATTAATAAAAGGTACACCATTTTATTCTAAAGGGTATACACTTTTCATTAATATTTTTTTCTTTAGAAAATAAAGGGTACATATTTTTATATTAAAGGGTATACAATTTAACACAAAATTCTAAAGGCGCACGAAGTATTGTCCATGCGCCCAAATACACACAATAATTTTTTTTAGAATATAAAGGGTATACATCTTTATACTAAAGGGTATACAAATTAACACAAAATTCTAAAGACGCACGAAATGTGGTCCGTGCGCCCGGGTGCACAGAAGTTTTTGCCTTGATAAAATAGAGAGAGATAAAATAGTTGAAATTATACGTAATTGTCAAATATCTTAATGATCGTAACTCAATAACTCATAAGGAATTTTTCCTTTCGAAATCTCTATTTCAAGTTCATATTTTAAAATGTTAAAATATATTTACAAACATTTAATTAGAATTATTTAAATTTTGAAGTACGTTATTCATTTTTATTTTTCTTTAGTAATTAGGTCCTAACTTTAAGAGTTGTAGTAAATTATTATTTAAAAGGGTACCTAAGGATATAATTGCGAATAGTTTTTATTAAGATATCATATTGAAAAGTATTGGATTTAATTTACGGTGATTCTTGGGTGAGCCGGGTCACTCATGACCTTCTCACATAAGGAGGTGGAGCTCACCTCCTCACATGTGGACTCCACCCCTCATGTGAGAGGGTTATGAGTGACCTCGGGTCACATAACTAGCCCTGTTAATTTACTTACCTAACGACATTGGTGATGTTACTTAAGTTCTACTATCACATTTGATCTTATAAAACAAAATTCATATCTTGTGTGCGTCCAAATGAATTCTAAAGACAACAAGATTTTGTGTGAATTTATCAGTTAGATTAGCCAAACCATCTTAAGTTTCAATAACATTTGAAAAAATAAAAATATAATTGGACGATTATATACTTTAAGTAATTGAACTGCAAGAAACTAGTACGTACAGAAGTATTTTAATCACTCTAACAAAATGTAAAATTATACTCCCACCATCCCACGTATTTTTTACCCACTTTTTATTTTGGAGTGTCCTACGTATTTTTACTCATTCCATTAATGGTAAAAGTATACTACACACCTTATCTATTTTTTACTACATTTTATTCATCAATCACAACAATTTATTTACTTTTTTTACACTTTATTCATCATTCTCAATAATTTTATTTACTTTTTCTCTAAATAACTAATTTATCCCTACCTTTTCTTACATTATAAATTTAAAAAAAAACTTTTTAATTTACGTACCCGTACAAACGGGTAAAAATATCCGAGAGTACTATATTACGGATCACAATGTGCAAATTTCACCCAAGAGTTAAGACTATGCCCAATAACTTAAAACTGAGAGTGGAGTAAATGTGGGGAAAGAAAACTACTAACAATTTATCTGTCATAAATAGAATTAATAAAGTTAATTAGGATCATGAATTATGATAGACGGGGTGAATCGAGTATTAATCTTTGGGTAGGAATACATTAATAATGGATTTAGGTATTTTAGCAAAAATATATATAAAAATAAATGTAGAATGATTCGCTAATTAGGAGTATTTGTTTGGAGTGTAATTACTAATTAGGCAGAGTAATAATTAATTAATGGGTAAACTAAAGGGAGATGCAGGAGAGGATTGTGTGGTTACTTCCTTATTGGGGCGAGCCGACAATTTTGACCACATTCTGCCTCACCATTAACGCCGTCCATCGTATAATAACCAAACATATATCATCTTCAATTACTTTTCCTAAATAATCGCTTCTTCTTCCCTTTTTTTTTTTTTTAATTTTTTTGATTAAATGGATCAAAGACGACCTCCTTTTGGACAAAATCGAAAATATGTCTTGCATTAAGGATATATTTATCATTATTACCTGAGATTCATTATTAACGTCTAATTATCGTATAAGTACTTGTATATAATTATATTTTAATAATGGACCAATTTGTATTATTAAAACATCATTTCACAATAGAGGTTGTCTATAAATAAAATATAAATATAAAGTATGTCGCTACTAAATTTAGTTGATAATTTTAAAGTAAAAATATTACCCTGTATTCCAAAAGAGAAAATCAATAAATTTGATCAATTTAATTTTTAATAAATAAAATAATAAAGTCGGAAAAAAAAAAGTTAACGCAGTAATGTTATATCCAACTTTATTGGTTTAGAATGGACATAACTCTGGAGTATTTTATTTACTAAATTACTAAAGTAAGGTTATTGGGTGTAGTAAATGCAAAGAAAATGACCAGACACCCATCACCGATGGAAAGACGGAAGTCGGGTAGGGTAATGTCTTGGTCCCCCTCCACATGTTCGACCCGTTCCGTTATAAGTTGGGCCTATTTGCCCCATATTGTTCCTCTCAACTAGGGATTACAATGGGACGGATATTTTTGGATACTTGGCCTATTCGAATCCTAATAGGAAGGGTACGAGTAGTTGTAAATGAGTTTGGGACGGGTATGGGTAGTTGTGGAAAATACCATTAGAATTTGAGACGGGTACTGGTAATGTCTCAAATACCCACGGGTACCCCGTTATATATATATTTTTTTAAAATTTAATATATAGTATAATTTATATATTATGATATATTTTATATATTTAATTAATAGTTATAAATTTTATTTAATCATATTTATTAAATATTTATTTAAAATAATAGAATTTATATTATATTTATTTTATATTTAATTAATAATAATGTAATTTTTATTATTATATTTAATTAAACAATAAAAATATATAAATATATATTAAATAAATAAATATCAAACGAGTACGGGTACCCACGAGTATTAATAAACGGTTATGGGGCGAGTACGAGTACCATAATAAAACTTTTAAACGGAACGGATACGGATAGTTGATTTTTAATCAAATACGGGTACGAGCACCTCAAAATAAGCGGGTACCCTACCCGTTGTCATCCCTACTTTCGACACAATATGTATTACACACTTATAATTGGATTTAAAATCGAATTGGTGATCCTATTCGAAAAATAAACAAGAAACAAAAAAAAAACAAAAAATACAAAATTTTTAAAAATAAAGATCGAAAGAGGAAATTTAAATATAAAAATGTTTTTTAATAGGTAATTTGCTTCAAATTTCAATTACAATTTTTGGTAGCGAAAGAAAAATTAAAAAATAAATATATCAATAGTTAATTTATTTCTGTAATATATAATCTATAACCTCTTTAATCTTGAATATTGAGATTGAAATAAAATTATAAAAGAAAATTAATCATTAATAATGAGATCAAATAAAATTAATTAAGCATTATCTGCTCCTCTCACTACAAAAAAAATTTATTTTTTACCCATGAAATATTTCGTTGGTAGAAACCTTAATTCCATTGTTAAATTGACTTATCAACGAATTAGTAACATAATTCATTGGTAAAATTACGTTGGACGAAAAATTAATTCTGTTGGTAAATAATTATGTTGTTAATCCGTTGCTAATAATTCCATTGGTAATTTATATAATAATTTCTTTAATAATCTGTTGGTAATTACCAACGGATTGAATTCCATTGCTAAATAGAGAATAAATCTGTTCGTATCCCGTTGTTAAAGCAAAAATGTTATTTTTGTTGCTAATTCATTGATAATTACCAGGTTGAATTCCATTAGTAAATTCAATTGCTAAAAAATATTTTTTTTTGTGGATCTCTTCAATCAGTCAGCGATTTAATTGAAGAAAAAAAGTTGAAATTCAATTTCAATCATTAAAAATTTAGAGAAAAAAAAACTGACAGTTTTTTTTTTTAAGAGATGCTAGTGAACGACTAGTTGCATGGTAACTCATTCTCAAAAGTGTTATTCTTTAAAATATTAAATATTATTATTTAGAATATGTATGGTTAATCTCCTCGTAAGAGTTCATACACTATAAAATATTACTATTTTGTATTAAAGAATAACTCTTTATTATATAAAAAAAAGTCACTGCAGTTTTACCATGAAACCGGATTCATACTATCATCCCTGGTTACATTCTTAAAGTGCAATATCAATTTATAGTGAATCATGTTCATATGTGATCATATTTACATGAAAAATTATTACCATTTAGATAAATAAACTAATATTATTCTAAATTAAAATTTTTATTGCATAAAAAATTATTATTTAGTGAGATAACATATTATTCTTTTACATAAAAATACTACTATTCAAAGAGTAATTTTGTATGTACTAAATAGTAATTTAAACAAAATATTATTCACGTGTAAATCACATTCATACCAAGCTCACTGTAATTTATATGATATAATTATCTTTCAATATTTTTTATAATTAATAATAATAATTAACTATTACAGAAAACATGGATTTCAAAGGCATAATGTTAATTTATTTTCATTTTCTACCTATCTTCTATAAAGCATCACAAAGTTGCCCTCTAAATTATCGGTCATTTTGTTAGGCAATTGAAAGTGATATTGCCCAAGAGTTAGTTATACAGTCGATAAAACGTTGTCGCGTATATGTTTGGTGGAGTTTAAGCTGGAATAATTAACAAGAACAATTGTCTAGACTCAAGTTTTGTTTTGATCCCATTCCCAAAAATATTTTAATTTTATCTATATATATTAATTAAAATATGAATCAATTGTAATGACCTGAGTCTGAGTTGGAATAAATATATATTTTTTCTATATATATATATATATATATATATATATTGCATTAATTAAATAAAATAAAAGGCAAGCTTTAAAATCCAACTGCCGTATGAATTGTTCGTTAAATTCATCACTTATCCATTTCTGTGTAAGTGCTTCACCCAAGTTTTAAATTGTGATGGTCTAATAATTTGGTGGGTTTTGTGGCTAATTCTAATCACCACCCACCAAATAATTTTGATATGTAAACAAAAAAAATTATCGCTGTTTGTGCGGTGAACCTTGTTCACCTCAATTAATGGGGTTAAAAGTAGGATATGATGGGTAGTTATTTTTTTTAAAATTTAATTACTTTATTTATTTAATAGTGAAAATTAAATTAAAATTTAAACTACTAATTAAGATTTTGCCCAAGTGCAGAATGCTTTGATGTGGTTTTAAGGTTTTACAGTTGGTTAATCATTTTAAAGGTTCAATTTAGCATAATAAGTAGCAAGTCTTTATAATTTAATAGATATATATATATATATATTAACATTGCATTACACTGCATAATTTAAATATTAGTAAAGTCATAGCAAATTAAGCCCACAAAACTTCATTTCTTTGTCATAATAATAATAATTAAAACAAAAAAAGTTCAAATATTAAAGTATTGGTGTAAATTCGCCCTAATATTTAATTAATGAGCATTTAATATTTGCATAATTATTTCAATATACCCTTAAAATAGTGAGACTGAATTTTAAAAAACAGAGTAATTGATTATACAAATATAATATGGAGTAGTATTTTTAAATAATGATAAATAAATTAAGTTTGGAGGAAGATAACATAAAAAAATTGAACAATCATTGTATATTTAACAACATTTGTATGAATAGTCACACAAAATGTTTTTGACGAAAAAAAAATATTTCAACAAATGGAGTAATATTTATTTGGTAAAAAATTATATGAACTATTTTTTTCAACATTTTATAGTATAATTTAAATATTCATTGATTGAAAAATGATATATTTACTTAAATGTGACAATTAAATAAAATTTTTAAAAAATCTCACACGAGTGTTGATCATTAATTTTAAATATTAATTGATAATATAGTATCGTGTGGCTCTTGTGAAAATATTATTATACGATGATATATTTTGTGCATGTGGGTGTCCAGGCCTTAATTTGTATATAGAGTTTTTAATAAATATATATACTCCATATATTAATAATTAAGGGTATGTCTTGCTGATACCGTTTCACGTGAGACAATTTTTCACTTTTTAAAATATTTATCACTTTCGCTATAAAGCGTTATCACTTTCGCTATAAATTGTTATTACTTTTTATTTATACTATAAATTATAAATTGTTTATGAAATAACATTATCACTTTTCACTAATTTATTATCAATTTCCTTTATAAAAATTATCACTTTCTAACTGTCTCATGTAAGCTCTTATGTAAGACGGTATCACACAAGTTTTTGCCAATAATTAAAACTTATATAGTTATTTTAAGAATTGTTTTAAAAATACTAATAAAATTTTAATGAAAAATTAATTATGCAATGGATATAATAAAAATATAATGCATTTATTAAAATTCATATATACATAACTAATTAAAGCTAATATTCCATCATTTTGAATAAAAAGTTTACATTTTTTTTCTTTTTTTAGTGAGACTCACACCAAACAATTACCTCAATATGACTATCATATAACTATCCATTTTATATTAAAATATTATAATCCTTCCGTCCCAGTATAAGAGGTGCGTTTTTTTATTTTTGTACGTAGATTAAGGGATATAATATTTAAAGGGTAGTTAAGAAGAGAAAAATAATATTTTAATGTAAAGTGGGTATGTGTTAGTGTGATGTGTAGATCTCATGAAGATATATTAATTGTTTTGTGTGAGTCTCATTTACTAAAAAGGGAAATACATCTCTTGTGTTGGGAAAGACGAAAGTTAAAAAATGCACTCTTATTATTCGACGGAGAGAGTATTCATTGACCTGCCATATGTTATCATTTTTGACATTTTACTTAAAGGTTTAGATACCGACTCTGTACCTATAAAGTTAATACCCAAAAATTTTTATAATAATACACAAATTGTTATTAATTCAAATTAAAACTAGAATAAAAAGGAAAAAGTATCATTAAAATCTTACACAAAAAGTAAATGTAAACGTTTGGACGAAATATTTGCTCGATAGAGAAAGTACAATTTTATTACAATTACTCACTCCGTCACCAACAAGAATCTCATTTATCACATTTTAGATATATGTTCAAAAAATTTTATTTTTCTTTTTAAATATATGAGATATACAAGGAAGTATAAATAATCACAAACACTTAAGTTCACGTTTTATTTTTCTCCCTTCTAATTTTATATACCCTATGTGTTAATGAGTGTTTAAATTAAGGAGATTACATGATTTACAAGTGTTTATAATGCAAATCGGTATACAAGATACTAGGATTTTCACTTTTTAATTGTTGTTAATCTTACTTTTACTTAACTTGGAAAACCACTCTTCATTTATTTATCTTATTTGTTGATCATTGCTTGCTTGCTTTGATTGATTTTATTTACTGTTTGAACAATCTCTCTATTAATAATTCGTCTCTATAAAATTATAAGAAACACGATATGACTTAAGCTCTAGTACCTTCCTTCCTATGGTTCGATAAATTCTTGAATTGGTTATCCCAACTACAAAATGGCTAATCATACACATATTTATACTAAAGAGTATACAATTTAACATAAAATTCTAAAGGCAAGTGTGCTCCCCGCGCCCGGGTGCAAATAAGTTTTTACCTTTTATTCTTGACTCCCCAAATCAATGGTTCTTTGTTATGCTTGTACTCTACCCCAAATTGTGATGGTTGGATATTCGAATTAATTCTACAATTAATTAGTCAATGAACAACAAAACCCCTAAAATCATAACAAGCAATTAAAGTGCATCAATGCAAAATTGAATGATTTTTTTTTTATGAAATTGTAAACAAATACTCTAATATAGAGTATTTGTTGTTGATAGAGAAAGAAAGGTAGGTCATGGCAGATAGCAGAGAAGGTAGGGACCAAACAGCAACGTAGCTTTCGCAGCTCCGTAGTCCAGTTTTTCGTGTTTCTCATATAAACTCTGATAAGAAAATCAAGAAAATGCAAATCCAAGTGAGCTTGGTTGCTGTAGAGTGGGGGTTTGAATCCTGCTTTGGCATGGATTTGACCCCTTGCAAGTACAAGTTTAACAGTGAGCCCTCTCTATAAGCCACTTGAGACACATTCTGCGATTTACCTCCTCCACCAACCCAAAACAGGAGTGATGGGATCCCTAATAGTGGGGTATACCTTTTTTTTCAAGAAAACGCAAATCCCTTTTACACTCAACACCTACTGGAGAGAGAGAAAGTAACCAGAGGAATAGCCTTTGACCGCCATTGATATCCAAGCTGATTTCTCTACTGAAGAAAATTCAAATTAGTATCCTCAACCTGTCTGTAATCTTTCTTCCACTCCTGTAACAGATACGGAGTCCATTTCTCGTCGCAATTATATCTAGTGGCCCCCCTTTTTTCCTTCTTTCAATTCCTGGTAATTTAAGCGTAAAATGGCTCTGAAGTTGTGATTATCAGAGTCGTTGCCGTTCTCGCCACCGTTCGTTGATTTTATTTCCTTTTAATGGAATCCTGGAATTTTACTCCGTGGATACTCCATATTTACTGCTGAACGATGCTGAATATTTACGAGATATCGAATTTGCTTGCTGAGCTTTTGATCAATTTTGGGTTCATTTTCCCCGATATTAATGCACTGAAAATTTGGAAGATAATCGCAGTACGTAGAAAATAGAAATTAAGTTGAAGTTCGCCGAGTTTTAGTTCAGTAACACTTGCTCATCGTAATTTCCAATCCTTTTGAGTTGCATAAACCTATTTTTCGACTCAATTCGAAGTTTTAGTAGACACTCTCTCGGAAGGGGGTTTGATTTGAGTTTCAGGATAATTTGTTTAATCACAATTGACATGGAGCCAACTATTGAAGAATCACAAGCGCAATTCAGATCCGGAATATCCGGAGTTAAAGCCGGGGAAATGGGGTTCGGGTTCGACGAAATCCACGGCCTAATCTCCGGCCCACCGGAAACGGAGGGCACCTCTTTCACGGCTCTTCTAGAACTCCCGCCCCCGCAAGCTGTGGAGCTCTTAGTGAAGGAAGATTCCCCGGAGAAACCTATGCCGCCGCCAATATTTCCTTCCAATATTGCCCTCATTGATCGGGCGTCAAAGTATTCTGTGTTCGCTTCTATTGATTTAGTGAAGCAAGAGCCATTGGAGTCTGAGTACCACCGGAATTCTTCTTCACCGGCGGTTTCGAGTCAGTCCAGTAAACGAAAAGAGAGGGAGAAAAAGGTAAATTCATTCCCGAACTATTACTTGAAGTTGCGGAGTATGCTATTAGTATCTTTTATTAACCCTGTTCTTATGAATATTTTAGTAGAAAGTTGGTAATCCTAATTTAGTTATCATCCATTCACTAAGACATATCATTAACGCTGTTGCTTTTCTAGTTGATTCATGTGAAGAGATTCTTAAATTATTCTGTGCTAGTTGAATATGAATTAGTTTCCTTGTGTATTTTTTAGGTTAAAGAAACAAATAAAAAGAGCAAAAAAGCAGTAGCAAATGAAGCTTCTGAAGAAAGCGGCGAGAAGCTGCCATATGTTCATGTCAGAGCTCGCCGTGGCCAAGCGACTGACAGCCATAGCTTAGCTGAAAGAGTACTTATACTAAATCTCGTGATTAGTCTCTAATCATAATACTAATTTATTTTGATTATATGTCATAAATTGCGGTTTCAAGTTTGCGATTACTCACCTGTCGTTTTAATAGGCCCGGAGAGAGAAAATCAATGCGAGGATGAAGCTGTTACAGGAGCTGGTCCCAGGATGTAACAAGGTCAGCTGTCAAGATACTGTCCTTTTCTCTAATTTTAATTATGTACGGATTAAACTTGATTATAAAATGTGTTTTTATTGAAAAAGTATTATTTATGGGGTTATTATTTAGGATTTGGATTTAATGGGTATGGGCGTGGAAAATCTCTATCTTCTTGATTGTGCTCCGCCTTTCTATGAAGATTAGATATACCTTTTGTTTTTGTTAAAAGGTATTGATGATATTAGGGGTCATAGTCAACTTTTTAATTGAGGTAAAAGGAAAAAAAGCTGATGGTTTTTGCACCAAGAAAAGTGGAGGGCCGCTGTTGATGTGTCCCTCTCGTCATTCCTACACTGCTTCTTCACCTTTTTGACTTATTGCATTGGTTTGTTATCTCAGTCCTTTCCGAGGGCACTCTTGTCGTTTACCACATTAATCTTTTCCTCTTTATTGTTCTGTGTCTATTTTTTATGGTTAAGCTTTCTCATTGTTTTCATTGTTCTTGAGCAGTTGTAGTTTTTAGTTAGTTATGTTAAAACATGGTCTACAAGACTGTTAAATTTGAAAAATATTCAGGGAGATGTAATATTACTGTTGACTGAAGCTTTGCGGGGTTTAATAGCACTAATTGTGTATCATACGGATAGCCATATTATACACCACAATCAAAATTTACAAGAGAGAGCTTGAACCAGACTTTCATTACTTGGACATGAAAGCTGGTGAAATGATCTGAATAAACTGATAGTGATGAATAGCCTGTTGGATTACCATATTTCCAGGAGGAAAAAAAATGAAAATATCATGTAGGACAATAAGAGCCTTTATTTCCTGAAACTGATATATAACTGCCAATCTTTGCACTGAGAAATAGGAGAAAAACCGTCAGGAGAAGTTCCACTATTAGAGTTGGTGGCTTTTCTTGGCCGTACAAATTAGTCATGTATGGTTTGGTCTGGTACTCGATTTCACCATCCATGCTCTCTTCCAATGTTCGTTATACAGTAGAGGAGTAGTGGATTACAAGTGTAGTGTTTACACTACTCAATCCCACCACCTTTTTTAATTCAACGGTGATGGATGTTCCTCAAATATATTTGAAGAAGATTTCAGATTCTTTGGTGGGTGACTATCTTATCTTGGAATAAATGCTATTGTAAGATATAAGATCCTTTAGCAAAACCTTGGAAGCCGAGTGAAGCAATAGGTTGCAGCTTGTTCCACATTTAGTTATGGAATGACCATATTAACGACCAAAGGATGTATATATACATTTGATTTAAAAATTGTGGATGGTGAATTTGGTAAGAGTTGTCTCTAAAGGCTAAACTCGTTCATTCATTATTAAAATACAGATTATTAAAAGAAATCAGTTGGATGTCTCAAGTATAATCATGGTTCATTTTTAACCCCTACAGATTTCGGGCACTGCAATGGTGCTGGATGAGATAATTAATCACGTGCAGGCTCTTCAACGTCAAGTGGAGGTTAGACCCAGTCCACCCTGCATCTGCTTAACATTTATGTGGACTGACTGATGAAATTTGAATTCCCATGTCAGATATTAAAAAAGAAGAAGTAAAATACTGTTGTTGATGAGAATACCTGGCTTAAATCACTTGACGATTTAAATATTTTTTTCTTGTCTGTACTCCTTTCCACATTCAGCTAATTATCAAGTGTCTTTGGCTTCAGTTTTTGTCTATGAGGCTTGCTGCTGCGAACCCAAGAATTGATTTCAACCTCGATGCCCTCTTAGCTGCAGAAGTATGTTAAAAGAAAACCTACTGCGCTGGTTAAATGATCTAAAAATGTTATTGCTGAATTTAACCACAAAAAAGAAATGATTTGTGTTGTTGCAGAGTGGATCCTCGATTGACAATAGCTACGTGGCCATGTTCGGTCCTTCAATCTGGAGCGAGGGACAAATTAACTGCAACAGACAACATCCATATCAGCAGCCATGGCATTTTGATGGACTTCAGCAGGCTTCTTTGGACAGAGAAGAAGACAGCTCTAACTTCATCACCCCAGAAACGTCACTTTTAAGTTACGACTCTCCAGTGAATTCAGGTAATAAAATCTCTGCTTTGGTAGTATCCATTAAGGTTTAAGCGTGATTAACGTAAGCAAGCTTATTGTGTTGGCACAGCTTCTCTGCACTCGAGTCAGCTGAAAATGGAGCTGTGAAGAAGTTGTTTAGCTAGGTTTGTATATACCAGATATATTACTCCACTAGTTATTTAGTCCAAATGACAAACTAAGATTATGTCAGGATTATGCCATAAGAAGAATTGAAATCTAATGGAGATCCTAATTTATCACCGGGGAGGAGACTTAGTGTGCTATGTATACAGCATTACATTATTATAACTATAACTTAACACTTCTAACTTTCATTCAATCTCAATATATATCATAAATGACTTCATTTTGTTCATCCCAAAACCCTATCATATTTATAAACCTTTTCATCTTTTTTCTTTCTGCATTTTTACTTCTCAACTGTAAGAAACTCTGACGTTTGAATCGGTTGTGTCGGTTTTCTTCGACTCAGGGTTAGGAACAGTGTATATTGTTGGACCAGAAATCCGTTTTCGGGTTTATTCAAATATTCTCAAAATTTAAATGTAATTATATATAATAACTGTACTATTAAAAATAATTTACAGCTATGTTGAAATTATCTTCAACTCTGTACAACGTTGCAACTAGTTTAATTTGTATAGGTGAAGTTTTTAAAGGCGTAATTCCTATTATATTATATTATTTTTTTCTTTATTATGAAGTTTAAAGTGTATAAATGTGAATTTATATTGAAGAGTTATGTACTTTCGTCTTAAAATTAAGTTTATCATTTCTTAATTAATCAGTTTCACCTCTTTAAAAATAAAAAATAAAAAAATTTCAAATTACACTTTAATTTCAAAATTACAATCAATTTTTAATACACACAGCATATTTAATATATTATCTATCTATTACATAAAAAATACGGAGTACTATATTATCTTAAAAAATAATAAAATTAGTTTAGTTTTTTTTTTTTCTAAAATTGTGTATAACAATTAACTTATATTCCGAGTAGTACTTTGTGACTTCATGGTCTATTTAATTCATGACTCGTAGTCTTTATATTAGAAACGGTCATTTTTTACTCTCGATCACTTGGTCCACATTATTTAAGAATTTTTTTTTTCTGTATGTAGCACCCCAGAATTACTAAATATATCTCATAACTAAAATATTTTTAATTAAAAAGACATAAATAACCCCAAGAAAATTATAATATTAAGATATGTTCGCTCGTTCCAATGGAACACCTATAATTTGTATGCTCCTACCAACGGAACTGATTAAAAATTTTGTATTCGCCACTACATGTGTTTGCGAATTGTTGTTGGCCTTGAACTAGGGTAAAATCACCAAACCGGATAATGTCAGAAAATTTATTTGCTCCGTCTAGGTTTTTCGATTTTCTTGCTGGACTTTGGGACTTGGAAAGTTAGATTGCCTTTTTATGATGATAATCACATCTCTATAAATACAGACATGGCATTTACTGAGTGGATTCCCATTTTGAATCTCTTCATTGGCATCTAGGTAAAAAATAAAAACAATGGCTAATATGAATTTTCTGCTTCCATCTTAAACCACTGATTAATAGCAATGCAAAATTTTTTCACATTGTTCGCTTATAACGAGCGTACAGAGTGTATTTATTTGGTTGTAATGAGTATATATACAGATCAATCCGAATCCCCTGTTTCACTCCATGTTTCATAACTTGTTTTCCATAAAAATAATATATCCTAATTAATGACCATTAAACCCTTGGACATGTGATTGTATTTTAGACATTGATTAATATACGTGGCAAACATTTAATAGATGAAACACTAGAGTGAAATAGGTGATTCAAATTGATATACAGATGGAATGAACGAATGTTATGGAATGTTAATCACATAATTTATAATTTACTTAATGTTATTTATGTCTTTTTAACTAGAGATATTTTAGCTATGGGGTACATTTAGTAAATTTGGGGGTGTAAATAGCCGACCATTTTATGTATTATAATAATATTTTTAGATAGTAAAAATAAAATGATGGTATGTGTGTGAAAAAGAGTGATAAATTTGAAAAAAGGTCTTTGACTAACATGATTTTTTTTAAGTGTGAAGGGTTTTGTGGCATAAATAAATAAATAAAAAAGTATGAAAGATTTTTTTAGGATGGAGAGAATATTTATTTTAAGGGACTAATGAAATAAAAATTTATATAGGGAAATTATATACACTATTGCATGAAAAACAAGTACAAGCAACATCTCAAACAGAAAAAGGTAAAAGTAGAATTTAGAGACTTTAAAATAAGTTGTGTAATACCACCGTGCTATAAATTTTTTTTACGTTTTTTATTTTTGTTTGTATAATAAAAAATTAAACATATTTTAAATATAATAAAAATAATTAACGTACCTCGGGCATACTTTAATTATTTATTTAATATATATTTCATATTTTATTTAATTTAGTATATCAATAAAGTATTTAATATAGTGTATATTGGGTGCACCTGGATGCAAGGGTGAACTCATATGTCTTTTTATTTTATTTTGTATACATGTTATTCTATTTTGTATACGTGTTTTGTAATAATTGTATAATTTTTTCACACTAAGTTTTTTATTAAAAAAACTAACATCCATATGTATAACTTTTTATTCAATAGTGTATACATGTTTTTTTTAATAATTGTATATTTTTTACACTCAATTTTTCATTAAAAAAACCAACAATTAAATTGTATACATTATTGCTCATAATTATATACATTTTTGGTTATATTGTATATAGGTGCACCCTATCTTAGTGTGCACTCTATCTTAACGTGTACCCAATATACACTCGTAACTATTTTATAAAAATATCTAAAAAATGTACATAAAATTTCCAAAATGAGTTATTTTGCATTTACAAAACTAATGTACTCCTTGAACCAGGTTCATCTTATATCCGAATGGTTATATCTTATTATACTCATAATAATTCTTAGTGGTTTATATTATAGAGTGTTTATTTATTAGGGTTTAAAATATTTAAGAGTGTTCAATAAAAAATAATATCTTCTTTTAAAATAATATGTTATAATTTTGATTACTTGATAAACTCTCTTATGAGACATTATATATGTGAGACCGTTTGCAAGACGTCTTAAAGTATGCCTATTATATAGATAAAATATGATTAATAGTTGTTAAAATATGTTTTCTAAAATACTGAATTAAAGTATGATTTTAGGGTGTTATAATATGATTCATTATTGACATACTTTAACTACAAATAAACATATTTTACCTATATAATAGATATACTTTAGTAATGGATTGACCCGTCTCACAGGAGAGTATCTCCTTTGTGTATCTAGATGAAAAAGAAAAAGAAAAAAAAACCAACTCTTTTGTCAAAGATTATTAAAAAATAACAGCGGGCATACATGGGCCTAAGCCAGGTAGATGGGCCTAACCCTAAAAATTGGTTCAAATATGCGATTTTATATTGGCCCATTTAGATTTCTATCTTAATCTGTCTTCCAATTCCGTTGTGAAAATATTAGCAAAATTGAATTCAGTCATCCACTTGGCCGCCTTAGACGCTCTCCCTCAAACTGGTTTTCCTTTATATAAATTAATTTGGGCATCCATTGGCCGGAGGGGTCTCCTCTTCAAATTTGGGAACTTATGGAACTTTCTGCTATACAATTTGATGATGAAATATTAGAATTCCTATAAAATTTTTAATTTCCTCACCATTTCTTGCCAGTTGAGCGCGAAGCTTTTGATAAATTCCGTTTGGCCACTGTAATCCAGGGACGGATTCGATGGACCCTAATATAATGAAATTCCTCGAAGAAGACGAGGTTTGACCTTTTTTTTATTTTTTATTGCACTTTCTTTTAGCTGTTCATGAATTGATATTCTTGTTAATCTTCCCCCTATTCAATGATAACGTCTTGCAGGATGAAACCATGCATTCTGGCGCCGACGTGGAAGCTTTCACCGCTGAGTTAAACAGAGACATTGAAGGCAATGCTTCAACATCGCAGCAGCAACCCTCCGATTCCGACACCGGTAATGATATTTTTAATTGGCTAATTCGAGTTAGTTGATTTTGTTTTAATTATAGATTGGGCATTAAATTTCTTGGTTATCGTTTTATTATATTGTGATTTTGATAGTGTCATGGTGGCTTAAGTTCTGATCAAGTTTATCCTTGGTTGCTAAAATAAATCTAACTGTGATCACATACTTTGAAGATAAGAAATAAAATATCTGAAGTGGGTTTGACATAGTTTAGCCGACGACAATGACATCACTTTTTCAGATGATTTCGGAGAAAGTGGAAATTGGAAATTTAGTAGTAATACCGGTTCAGATTTTATGTACCATCCAATCTCATCGCTGCAATTCTAAGATTTAACCTTGCGACAGAATCAGTATAATGTCTTCCCGAATTGATTCTCCTTTCTCCCTTTTCTTGTCAGTAATAAAATTATAAAACGTGCTTTCCATATTATCAAAACTGAATTGGTTTTTTTTTGGTTGCCACTTCTCAAACTTCTTGTTTGGTGGGGCAAATCTTAACAATTTCATCCGTAGAAAATCCTTTTACTCTGCCTGTACGTACTTATTCTTAGCAGTCATGTTAACCTAATCCCGCTTAAGAGAGACGTAGTACTTTTGGAAGGTTGCAAGGGGAGGAACACCATTCGCTGATAAACAACAATAATTATATGGAGTGTCAATACTAATGAGGATGAATTTTCCTTATGCCCTCCTAGTTTCCTGAGAGGAGTAAGCCCTCCAATAGCCCTATGAGTTCTAGCAATTGTAAGTAACTTTTTCTTAAAAAAAATAATAAAAATTTTAATTTTATCAAAGAGTAAAACTTGCTCGTATCAAAGGCTCTATTTTGTACAACATGATAGCATATGGTCAAAATTTTCTTTTAGAGGGGACCATTTCCATGTTTACTTTATTATATCTACCGGAATATTAGAACCTGTTAGAAAAGAAACAAAATGCCTTAATCAGCTTTTTCTAATTCGTAGTTTCTATATTTTATGAATCATTGATATGCTTATCTGGAGTTAAAAATGGCAACTCATAAAATGCTTTCCGAGAACTTTATATCTATCAAAAAATTTTTGGCCAGCTTATAGCAATTCTTTTTCTTATGTTGGAATCTGAAGAAATTATTTTCTTTACAATGATGCTATGATGATAGCTTGAATGGACTCAGAGATTTTGAGGAGCACTTCAGTGAATAACATGTGTGCAAATCTTTTGGCATTATGATCTGAAATTTTATAAGTTGTCAGTTATCTTTTCTGGACAGGAGAAGTGATTTCTGTGATAAAAAATGCCTTCTTTCATAAAATTTTCAAGTGTGAAATTATTCTAGTAATGAAGATTATATTTATTGTAAGAGCCTTATGCTGGTTAGTGCCATAAGTTTATTATCCCTCAAAAGGGAAGTTTTAGTCTGTATCTAAAGATTTATAAGGATGGAGTAGCGTTGCAGTTATTCAGTCGAAAGGTTGCATATTATTGCCATTATTGTTATTGTGAAACAATTATTGATCATTCTAAGAACTGTCATGTTTTTCTTTCCTCGCTATTCAACAATGCCGCAGCTTTATCTCAGGGTAGCAGTCAAAATCAGTTTATTTCTCAGTGGCAAACTTCAAGTCACGAAGGGACTGCTAATTTCCAAAGTGGGCAAGATCTCACGGTTATGGAGGAAAAAGAGCAGCATTCTTCTCAAGTAGATCTACAAAAACATGGATCTGATTCCCAAAATAGAAAAGAAGATGATAGTAACCCTTCCCATGAACCCAATGCTTTGGTACATAACCACTCGATGGATTCTCACCCACAACCTCAGGATGACCAGAAACCTTTCGCATTACCCCAACCTATGGTTATGCAAACATCTGGAGAACAACCCATCAATATCCAAGGGCTTGATCAAGAACAAAAACCGAAGCAAGAATCACAGATGGACAAAGTACAAAACATGAGCCATCATCCATCTATGGCTATGGGATCAGATGATCAACAGCCCATGCCAATGGATTTTAAAGATCAACAGTCTTCGTCAACAGCTAAAGGGAACCAACAGCCCAATATGGGAAGCAGTGGTGAACAAGTCTTGCCACCAATTAATCCGCATATTGCAGGAATGATGATGAGCAGCCAACAGGCAATGGCCTCGGGAATGAGCAATCAACAGCCAGGTACTGGATTAAAATTGAACAAACAAGTTCCTTTTGGCATGCTGCTTCCCATCATACAGCCCCAACTTGACAAGGACAGGGCTATGCAACTTCACACCCTTTACTTTAAACTGAAGGTAGTTTATTATTGCTCATTACTTTGTGCCTAATAACCTCTCATTTGTAACGGCAAACCATAGTTTATAGGAGTTTTTTCAATAGAAGACCTGAAAGATGTGCCAACAATCTATCTAGGATCTGAAGGGAATATTTATATACTCAACATCTGATATATGTGAAACTATCAATTCAGAATCTAATATCTTAATTGTTAAAATTATTTAACCAGCACCCCCATGAATTTGCTGCATAATTGACGCGTCATTTTAGCTATAAAAAATTAAAATTAAATTCATAAACAGATATGTACTTTTTTGGAAATTCTATCGGTGCTTGTTAAACATAATTTTAACGATATTAAGATATCAGGCTCTATATCGATATTTTCATATCTTTCATGTTGGGTACAAAATTGATTAGTTTACACATCTTTTGAGTCCTAAATTAAAAAATTTCTATAAACTGAAATAATATATCTGCTTCCAGAAGAATGAGATATCTAAAGATGGTTTTGTTCGACACATGAGGAGTATCGTTGGGGACCAGATGTTGAAAATGGCTGTATACAAACTGCAGACTGAGGTCAGTGACAAATAATCCCCAACCAATGTGTGTGCGTGTGCATAATAGAGTACTCAAATCCTGTAAATGTAGTCTGATTAAATCCAGAAACTGAACTCAGGCTGGTAGAACACAGACTACACCCAATCAATATCAGTTACAGCCTCAAACACCTGCACGGCTAATGCAAGTGCCTTCAAGTAGTGCAATTCATCTCTTAACCAACTTACAACTTGCTTTCTAAACCTCCTCTTCTGCTAACAGAACTCCCGTGTCTACCTCTCTGCAGCACAACTAACAACAGACTTGAGCAATTCAACAGCCGAAACTATTGCTTCAAAATCACATGAGGTGGAAAGCCAAGCAGATTCACAGGGAGCACAAATAAGCCAAATGTCCAATTCTAGTGCTGGTGTAAGTCATGAGAGGAAGCATCCTTTGTTTCCAAAGCAGGTACTTAATAAGCAACAACATATGCAGTTCACACACACATCATTTCCTTCATATGGAAGTGCTGGGGGTAGTTATCCGTCATTCCCTGCAACTAATGCTCCGTCTTCAACACCTATCCGAGCTCTATCTCATGATTCCCAGATGAGGCAGCTTCCGTCTCATTCAAATATGGCTGTAAATCACTTGGCGCCAACACCAAGGGCCATGAATATGACAAACATGTCTAAGTTTGATAGGCCTCATGCTCTTAGTGATCCTAAAAAAATGCCAGCTGGAAGTTTGACTCACATGAATAGCAACATAGCACTTCAACAGAACCAAGTTTCATCGATTTCTCATGTGAAGCAGGAACCATCTGATCAATCAAATGAACAACATAAAACCCAGATGTCTTCCCCACATGGATTATCTTCCTTTTCCCCTTCACCTGTTAAAACGGGCAGTATTACTCCGGGTAATTTGAAGGATGAATCTTTTGAGATGCAGACATCTCGAACAGGATTTACACCGCCCACAACCTTAGTGCCCACAAACTCAATTTCCTCTCCAGTTCCCAGTCAGATGGAAACCAACATTTTGGTATTTGACTGCTCTCTGGTTTTTGTTGTACCTTCTGGATGCTTGTTTGTTAACATTTGCTTCAGAAATTTGTACTGATAATCGCATATGTTACTTTTTGAATTTGTTAGTAATAATCTCTCTTCTTTGTCACTTATCAGTCCAATCCTCGGATGCCGCCTCTAGCATCTCCTATTGGACCTGGAATCAATTCCAAAGCTCCTCCCAAAAAACCTTTGGTTGGTCAGAAGAAGCCAATAGAAGCACCTGGTTCATCACCTCCATCAAGGTGATGCTATATGAAGTACAGAAAATGAATTATATCATCAAATTATTGAAGTGGATTACTCTTTTTCTAATACTGATTTTCACAATATATTTGTACAGTAAGAAGCAAAAGGTGTCTGGAGGAGCCTTTCTGGATCAGAGCATTGAACATCTCAATGATGTCACTGCTGTAAGCGGAGTTAATCTCAGGGTAAGTCTTCCTGAACCAACCTGTGCATCATTCAAGAAATACACATGTTCATATCCACTCGAATTCCTTGCTATTTTTTTCCCCTTTTCTTTTCCCTTTTTCATTCTTGTAGTCCTTATAGCAACTTATATTTGGCTTTTGATATAAATACACTAACAGGAGGAGGAAGAACAACTCTTTTCTGGCCCCAAGGAGGACAGTCGAATTTCAGAGGCATCTCGACGGGTTGTTCAAGAAGAAGAAGAAAGGCTGATTTTGCAGAAGATACCACTTCAGAAGAAACTTTTGGAGATAAGTTAGTGTTTCCATTATTTCATTCTTTGCTTGTTTTAGATCATCTTCATTCATCTATCTGTATTATATTTTTCCTCAAGAATTTGAAATAATTTTGTGTATGGTTCCTGGCAGTGGCGAAATGTGGTTTAAAGAATATGAGCAACGATGTGGAAAGGTGCTTGTCCCTGGTGAGACTTTGATAGACGCAATTGTGCTTAAAATGTGAATCTCCTTTTTATTTATGAGGAACCATTTAACCTATTTTGGCATCAATTTCCAATATGGAAGGAAAGCAAAGCTGGTGTAAACTAGCTTATCACGGAAGGATTTTGATTTGCCTGTAATAAATTCTAAACCATATAAAGAATGATTTTTTTTAAAAAAAATCTATAATAATAATAATATCCTGAAAGAATTGTGATTTGCCTCTATAATTACTGAATCATACGAAGAACTAACTCTTAATAATAACTATCATCTCAGTTGAAAACATGTCCATACAAAGCATTACTGATCCATATATCTAATTTTTGGAATACTGCTTAGTGCATGGAAGAGAGGATGCGTGTTCTCATATCCAATCTCATCAGACTATCTAAACAGGTTTAGCTTCCATTCTCTGCTTTCCTTAACCTTTCTATATTTTAAACAGGTTAGCTTCCATTCTTTTGCTTATCTATTTGAATTCTACTTATTTCTGCAGCGAGTTGATTTAGAGAAGTCAAGGCACAAAACTATCGTGACCTCAGATGTCAGGCAACAGATCACAATTATAAATCGCAAAGCTCTTGAAGTATGGGAGAAAAAGCAAGCTGAAACTGAGAAGTCCCAAAAACTGAACGAAGTAATCCCTCAGTGCTTTTGTTGTTTCATTTCATTCTATGTGCTTTTCCTATAACCTGGACGAACCACTTTGTATCTTAATTTTGTATACCTGCAGCCTGAAAGTAGTACTGGAGTTGAAGGTGATAAGGAGAAGGATGAAAGCCGTGCGCGATCAACAAAGGTATCAACTTTATATATCTGTAATCCTGTATGTTAATAGGATTGTCCTGAGCCTTATCTTATTTTTCCAGGTTAACAAGGAAGAAGATGATAAAATGCGCACAACCGCTGCAAATTCTGCTGTCCGAGCTGCTACTGGGGTCGGTGACATGCTTTCCAGGTGGCAATTAATGGCTAAACAGGGAGGATCAGACACATCATCTGTAACTCAGGCTAGCAAAGATGTCGGACGAAAGCCTGTAACAACCTCTACAAGAAACACGAAAGGAAGTCAAGAACCAGAAAAGCAGGATTCTTCAGCTTCTCTAACAACTCCTGGTAAGTTTGTAATTTAATTTGGTAAAGCAGTTGGGTAAGAATATGCAACTGATATGTAGGTCTTGGAAACTAATTGTAGGGAACTTTTAGAAATTTTAAAAGAACAGGTACTGACTTGGTTTTCCTTTTACACTGCATCTATGATAACCTTCTGGATAATCATTTCATCAAATATCTACCTTTTAGGAGCTAGGTCCTAATATTAAAGAGTTGAGTTCCTCAGCTGGCAGCTCTTGGTTTCTAAGATTTCCTACCAAATCACTGGTTCTCCTTTTCCCATTATACTACAATAACCTTTGTGCAAATTGAGCATTCAAATAGACAATTGAAAAAAAAAATCCCTATTATAGTACAAACAGCATCACTTGACTTGTTCTTCACTTGTAAACAGCATCAGTGAGGAAAGTGGGAAGAAATCAAGTTGTACCACGTGTGGCTCGGAGTATCTCAGTTAAAGATGTAATTGCTGTGTTAGAAAGGGAGCCTCAGATGTCGAAATCTACCCTTCTTTTCCGCTTGTATCAGAAGGCCAGTGCTGACGCTGTGGGTGAATCAGTTTGAAGCAATCATCTATATCTCAATATAAATTCTGATTACTCTCAAATTTAAGGTGCTATTATATCTAATTCGCATTTGGCTTTTCCCTTATGATTATTTATAGTTGTTGTAGCTTCTTTCTTTCATCAATTTGTGAACACTTGTTAGTTAGGATTAGGGCTATAAATCGAGCTCTACGAAGATTGAGTCCCGTTTGTTAAGAAATAAATGAGCTCGAGCTCATTAGTGAAAGCTCGTTTTGTTCGCGAACATGTTTGTTAACGTGTTCGCGAACTTTTGTTCGTGAACATGTTTGGTAACGTATTCATTGAACTTTTGTTTGTAAACACCTATATAATTTCGTTTGTAAACGTGAGAAACAAACACACTCCTATCTAAAATAATAAAATATTCATCAATTACCAATAAATAAATATATATATATATATATATATATATATATATATATATATATTATTTCATAAAAATAAGAAAATTTAACATGTATAAATCCTTTCAGTATTTTTAATATTATATTATACTCTTATAAAGAATAATAATGTATATAATATATATATATATATATATATATATATAAGTGAACACTAAACTAGCTATGCAATGCTCAAATTCTGTTCGTTTACATAACGAGCTTAATTTAACGAACACAAATGAGCTTTTAATGGGCCGAGTCACAAGTTGTTCGCTGCACGCTCTGTTCGTTTACACCCTTTAGGATAGAGTAATTGTAAAATAAAAAAATAAAAATTCTAGTATATTAAAATGTTCTTTAATCTTGTAATACTAATTGAGTAGGAACTTGGAGAATGTTATGTTCAGTTTACACTCCCTTTGGCTACGTGAGATTAGCTTTTCTATTTTATGTAATCATATATTTAACCTTCCACAATACACTTGAGAGTTTTATTAATTTCTAAAAAGAACAAAGTATAAAAGATAAAAGGTAAATAATTAATTATCTATAAATAATTTAAGAGGATAAAATTGTATTAGGAATAATTCTCAATTATGTTCTCTATAATTTTATTCAAAAATTTCTCGAATACGACTAAAATTCTATTGTTTATTCAGAGATATATATATTTGTCTCCACATTTATATTGATATATATATATAACAGATGGCATAGCATACCATACTACAAATAATTATTATAAGTGGAAAGTGTTAATTAGCATTTGATTAGGATTGCAAGCATAGTGATTTGAGCTAGATTATATATATATATATATATATATATATATATATATATATATATATATATATATATATATATATATAACAATTATAAGAATTGAAAATAATATTAGTATTTCACAAAACAAGTCGTTAATTATGTTGGTTTATAGGCAGCACACCAAAATTAAAGATAAGAAATTAAATTTAAGTATTATTATGCTGAGAAGAAGCGCTCAATCCAATCTCCGATCAGTAGCAACAAGTAGGCAGTTCCCGACCCAGATACTGAAATCAAACGCTCCGCTGTCCATTCATCACTTGAATCATGCATTACAAGAAATGTCCGTTTGTGGGCTTGACATGAAATTCAAGGATTATAATGCTCTGCTAAACGAATGTGTGAAGCACAAGTCTTTGACTGGTGGCCAGAGGGTGCACACCCACATGATCAAGACTCATTATCTTCCTCCTTTGTTTCTCAGAACCAGGTTGATTGTGCTCTATTCCCAGTGTCGGGCTTTGGATGATGCCTTGATGGTGTTTGATGAAATGCCTGTCAAGAATGTAGTGTCCTGGACGGCCTTGATTTCTGGATATTCTAAATGGGGATTTTACTCTCAGGCTCTCACTCTCTTTGTTCAGATGCTAAGATCAGGTATGCTTTTGGAATTTTGGCTTCAAACACATTTCTTTTCAAATTTTTTTTTTAAAACCTTCAAGATCAGCTTTGGTAGTTTTTCATGCTGCTTGGTTGAATCACAGGCACTGATGCAAACGAGTTCACTTTTGCTACGGTGATAAACTCCTGTAAGGGTGTTTCCAGTTTTGAATACGGAAGGCAAATTCACGCACTCTTAGGCAAGACTCCATTTGAATTCCACACATATGTTGGGAGTTCACTTCTCGACCTATATGCCAAAGCTGGAAAAATTCATGAAGCTCGAATCATATTTAAAGAGTTGCCACAGAGAGATTCGGTTTCTTGCACTGCTATTATTTCGGGCTATGCTCAGTTGGGACTTGATAAAGAGGCACTTGATTTGTTCTGTACATTGCAGAGTGAAGGAATGATTTCAAACTATGTTACTTACGCCACTCTTTTAACTGCACTCTCTGGGCTTGCTGCATTTGAATACGGAAGACAAGTACATGGCCATGTTCTTAGATCTGAATTATCTCATTACACGGTTGTTGAGAATTCCTTGATTGATATGTATTCAAAATGTGGATACCTTAGTTATGCCAGAAGGATCTTTGATAACATGGCTGAAACAAGTGTCGTCTCTTGGAACGCAATGCTGGGAGGGTACTGTAAATATGGTATTGGAGAAGGTGTAGTTGAATTATACAAGCGGATGATAGAAGAAAATAAAATCCGTCCTGATGGCGCGACTCTTTTGATAGTATTATCTGGGTGCAGTCACGGAGGAATGGACGACACGGGCCTCAAATTGTTCTATGAGATGGCTGCAAAATACGGGGCTTACCTAGGTGTAGAGCACTATGGTTGTGTGGTTGACATACTTGGGCGTGCAGGCCAGTTAGGGAGGGCATTGCAGTTCATAAAAGAGATGCCAATGGAGCCAAATGCAGCGATTTGGGGTTCACTTTTGGGTGCTTGTAGGGCTCACCACAATGTTGAAGTTGGGAAAATTGCAGGAGATCATCTCCTTGAAATGGAGCCTGAAAATGCAGCGAACTATGTGATTCTTTGTAATATATTGGCAAGTGATGGAAGATGGGATGAGGTGAGGAAAATGAGAGAGTTGATGAAGGAAAAGGATGTTGTGAAGGAGGCAGGAAAGAGCTGGATGGAGTTGGACCAAACTAAACTGTAAATTATTAATGGAAGTGGAAGTGGAAAGGTATAAATTATAAACCACGTCACATTAACGAAATCAAGAACCCTCTTCCTCGCACACACAAACCGGGTTTGCCTTCTGCCGGACTCAAGTGGAAGGACCATTGTGATTCTCAGCGCCAAGCCTCATCTGACCACCGAAACACCACAAAGCTCGAGTTTAGATGGTAAAATGGAGTATAATGTTGATAATCTGAGTCTCACTAACACTTGTCTTCAGTTGAATGCAACATGCCTAATTTCTTTTCACTTTTTCCTACTCAAGCTCAATTGGATGGTAATATACCGTTTTTTCTTGAGTTTCACAAAATTTACACTCATTCCCAAATTATGCTCTACTTGTATGTTAAACACTAGATGATTTTATTTGTTTAAAACTATGGCTGTCAAATCATTATCAGTCAAATTCTCTCTCCCACTGAACTTATATTCAAATTCTCAACGTTTTCATATCATACACCAAGGGTTGTTTGTTGAAAAGTATTTTAAATAACTTATAGTAGTATTTTGTCTAGAGTGAATTTTAGTTATTATAAATAAATAATGAAGGTGCAACAATGAAGAAACCCAAACTGAACGTAATTTCAAGCCAGTAAATAACAACTTACACACTGGACCCAAAGCAAAGCAGGGCTAGCCAATTGACACAGGGCCCCAGAATTCACGTAATGCAACAAATCACAACCAACCATCCCCCTCCCTTCTATCCACCCCAACACCAAGTCCTGCACCCGCCCCCTTCCCATACAAGGATATTTAACCATAATGCTGTACCATACTTCCAAACAACTATATCTTCTCCAGCTTCTCAGCTTTAACCAGCGGGTTTGCTTTCGCTATCGCATCCTGACCAGCTGATCGGTAGTCAAACGGGCACTCGTGTTTGTCTGAGTAGCGATGAACCGAGCAGAAGAGGTTCCCGCACCTACAACTGAACCCTGTAAGACCCACGCGCTTGCGGCAACTAGTGCACCTCTTCGGCCCTTCCTTTGGCCTCGGCTCCGAGCTCTGGCCCGAGGTTAACACTGGGTTTGGTTGTGAAGAATCAGTTTTTAGTTCAACTGGTCCAGCTTCCTCATTCACCACATCAGCAGCTGGGACATGCTCCTTCTGATTCATGCCTGTGCTGCCGTTAACAATGTTCTCAATGGATGTTGCAGCGAATTTTGCCTGGCTATCTTTGTTTTCCATGTCCTTGTGGCACTTGGAGCACATATTCATGGTAGCAGCACTCCCGAAGAAGCCACAGTTGTTGACGCAAAGAATGGGGCCTTCTGGAGCTTGGCAACCAGTCTCTTTTGTGGACTCCATTTACACAAGTTCCTGCAATTTAACAAGATTTGTTCAAATGTCAGAAGGTCATACTCCAGTAACAAAACAATGAAAAAATTAATACACATCAAGCATTGTCAACACGATGTTGCAGATTCACTTTTATCTACTGTTGTAAAACTCTTTTCCCCCCTCCTAAACGCTGTGTTACACTTGGTCACCACCACCTTTTCTCCAAACCATTCCCAACTCACTCAGCTTAAGCGCAAACCTAGATTTATTTTGCAACCAGTCCCACCAAACTACACCTAAAACAAGGGCACAATACACCGATTGCCAAATCACAAACCCCAACCTACAACTTCACTTTCATTATAGTTTAGCAATCCTTTCAGTTTTCTTTATTATTTTAATTTCTGCATTCAATCTAGTGTGGTGTTGAGCTTAAAGGAGGAGTTAACTGTTGACAGAATAACAATTCCACAACCAAATTCAGATATATGATTGTTCCACTTATATAGGCAAAATAAAAAAATAGAGATGAGCAAGTAGGTGTAGCTGTTGAGTTTGCTTAAGTGCTCAATTGAGTGAAAGTATTTTATAAAATTGTGCGATTTTGAAATTCGATGGTGTTCTCCATAGCTGTCCAAGGATTTGGTTTATTGTTGGGCACGCTTCATTTGCTTTTTGGGTCACATTTGATATGGTGATAAATACCTTTTTCACAGATGTTTTTGCTGGTATTAACCAAGATTTGGAAGCTCAAGTAAAGTTAGGAGAATTCCGACTACAAGAAGACGGCCCGTCTTCAGAGATAACATTTAAAGCACCATCCATCATTTTTAAAAAAGTATGCAAGGTATTAACTCAATGATGACATAAATTATTTTTTAAATGATAAAAATCAGAAAACAAGGTCATTGTAGAACATAAAAGAAAACTAGATCCCAACTATCAAATACATAATACATAAATTTTACATGCCATTAATCTGTTTGATCCATCTTCAACAGAGAAAAGAGGTTTAAGTAGTGAAATTCAGTCACAGACTTGATCATGAAAAAGATAACTCATCAGCATAACTGTGTACACTTCAGTAGCATGCACAAAAAAAAATAACTATATTCATATATTGGCATGGATAATACAAGTGCACCACTTCCGAGTTTCAATTAATATTAATTATCATCTACATGTCATTATGATCTTATAACTGAAATTACTCCATCTGATCCATCTCCAACCCCCATCAACAAAAATGAAAGTTATGTCCAATGTATATAGTTCCATAAAAATTCTGATAAGACATAACCTTGACTGCCCTATCACAACAGCAACAAACCATAACCATACTGAAGTCCTAAAAACCAAGACTGAATCTTAGATATGACAACATAACAAAGGAAGTCATCAATAACATGCATATTCCTCGGGTTACTACGTTCATCGTATTCCGTCGTATACTCATCAATGAGACATAACAATTATTTATGTGATATGTGTGAAAGGACATATACCACACATACACAAAAAATAAAATCAACTTTCAACAAATACCTTGATCCAAAGACTATATTATTATAAGAGAAACAAGCCAACATGACTCAGTCGATCGCAACAAAACCAAATATCATAAAAAACTTGAAAAAAAAAAGATCAAAGCTCCTAATTGTCAAAATTTCAACTAAAACAGAGACCCATAAACTAAAAGATTTAAATATATTAGGAACTCCCTAAAAAACTTATCCTCGGTAAAATTTTGAACTTCCAGAACCAATTCTTAAAGGTAAAATTTTGAACTTCCAGGAACCAATTCTTAGTTTTAAGAATAGAATCGACTATTAAAGCCAACTGCACAAAAAAAAGGGAAAAATTAAACCACGAATCTAGCAGCACCACAAGGAAAATTTCACCTTTTTCTCACAAGCGGCTTATGAACGATCTTAAATCAGAAAATCAGAAAAATCAAACATAAATTTCTATAGGAATTATCCTGACCCACAAGAAAAGCAAGGGAAAGAAGGGTGATAGAGTTTTTACAAAACCGCGTGTGCAGACCACTGAATCTAAGTCATGTATGTAAAAATAAAACTGTAAATAGGAGTAAAAAATACCTCAATCTAAGAGATAATTGGAGTAATTTTGAGAGGCGAAGAGCGAAAGGAAGGAGAGAGAGCGAAGACAGAGAGAAACGAAAAGAGGGTTGGTATTCAATTATTTTTTTATTGTATTCCATTCCATATATATATAATGCTTATAATCTTCAACAAAAAGGAAAAGTGACAGCGATGAATTAGAAAGAGAGTCGGTGGAATTTACTCGCTATGCCCTCACCAAACGACTTTATTTATCTATAAAATCAAATATTCTATTCTATATTTAAGATGAATACAATTATTATTTGATTAATCTTAACCGATATGTAAATTGATATTTATAGCAATAGATTAAGACGATATTGTTATATAAATAAAATATATATACATATATATTCATTGATAATTAATAATTTTTTAAAGTAGTGTAAACTATGTATTAAAATATAATTTTAAGTATTAGTATGATATAATATATTAAAAATATACTTTAACTACTGACAAATATATTTTTCTTTTATAATATATATATTTTAATAATAAATCGAATTATCTTATAACTTTCTCCCAATAGATTGCTTCGTAAATAGTGTATATTGGGTGCACTTGGGTGCAAGGGTGCACCAACATGTGTATAATTTTTTATTCTATTTTGCATACATGTTATTCTATTTTGTATACGTGTTTCGTAATAATTGTATATTTTTTTCATATTAAATTTTTCATTAAAAAAATATCATCATATGTGTATAACTTTTTATTCAATAGTGTATAAATGTTTTTTAATAATTGTATATTTTTTTACACTCAATTTTTTCATTAAAAAATCTAACAATTAAATTGTATACATTTTTGCTCTTAATTGTATATGTTTATGTTTATATTTGCATATGGGTGCACCCTATCTTTGGGTGCACCCGAGTACAAACTATAATTAGTCTTTCGTAAAAAAATAATATATCTGCCGCCATAATATTTACATAAACTTAGAAAATAATTGTATATGTAAATATAATTTTTTAATAGATAATTATTATTATCTAAAGTGGGTAAAGATAAAACATTTTGTTTTAAAGGGTATATAATTTAATTAATAGGTAAGAGTGAGGCTTGCGTGCGCCCGGAATTTAGTATTATGGGTAAGGGTACATTGTTTTGTTCTAAAGGGTATACATTTTAATTAATAAGGGTACACTATTTTGTTCTAAAGAGTATTCATTTTTCATTAATATTTTTTTGTGCACATCTTTATATTAAAAGGTGTACAATTTAACAAAAAATTCTAAAGGGGCACCGAGTGTGCCTTGTGCACCCGGGTGCACACAAGCTTTTGCCAATAGGCAAAACTTGTGTGAGACCGTCTCACGTAAGGGCTTACATGAGACTGTCAGAAAGTGATAACTTTTATAATAAAAATTATACTAAATTAATTAAAAGTGATAATGTTATTTCATAAACAATTTTATAATATAACTGAAAAGTGATAACATTTTATAGCGAAAGTGATATTATTTTACAGCGAAAGTGATAGCGATTTTAAAAAGTGTAAAATGGTCTTACATGAGACGGTCTCAAGCAAGATATACCCTAATTAATAAGGGTAAACAATTTTGATACACTTATTTATTTTTTTAATTTTTTTCTTATACTAAAGGTACACGTTCTTATATTAAAGAGTACACTATTTAATATTAAAGGGTATCTGAGCGCACAATGTCCCCGGGAGACACAAGTTTTTTACCATTATTATAAGGCAAAAGCTCATGCGCCCTCGGAGACAACACAACCCTCCCCTCCATATTCTATTTAAATCTATGTATTATTATAGATGAATAAGGAAATAAAATTTTAAATCGAAATAAAGTTGAATGATCCACTGGGCCAGAAGAGCAGAGCATAATAATCCAGGCCCATTAAGAAACATATAAATTAAACCTAACCCTAAAACGTTGGGTCTCATAATCTGAATCGTGCAGCGGGAGAAGGGTTGAGAAAAATAAAGGAATCAATGAGCCATATCCATGGGTAAATTGAAGTGTTGACGTGGATGTGTGTGAGTGGTGTGGTTGTGGATTTAGGTGATTCAGTAAATTTGCATTGCAGGTAAGGTTCACGGTTCATTGGCTCGCGCCAAAGGTAGCAAAGCAGGATAAGAAGAAGAAACCCAGCTCACCGCCGGTATCTATTCTCGATTCACTCAATTAATATTTTTATTCAATCTATTTCTGCTCTACTAGTTAATGTTAATGATGATTGTTTTGCAGTTGTTGGATTCGGAAAGAAGAGGGGGCCAAACTCATCTGAGAAATAAATTGGAGGATAACAGGCAAATTTGTTGCGCTAGGTTTTGCTCTTGCTCTTCTCTTTATCGATTCAAGAACTCAATTATCTAAAACTATCAATTCAAGAACTATTGTTTGATATGTTGTAATTGATAACAGAAAAGAGGATATTGACTTTTAACTTTTGAATCTCATATCTTTTCCTCTAATTTTTAATTTCAATTCGTGAGTCCAAAAAAGTGGATTCAAAGAAATTAATTGGAAAAAGCAAATGTATGATGGAAGAAGATGAGAGGATTAAACTTCCGCCACCCATTGATTCTTAATCCGAATTTACGCCGGTGAATGATTAAATTTCTATTTTCTAATGGTGACTTGTTTTGCCGTGAGATTTAGATCAACTGCCATACATACAGCTTCTCTTATAAACAGAGATGGCTTGGGGAGGAATCCAGTATTTATTCACATTTCCATTCACTTGGTAGTATTCTGTTTAGAACATCGCTCATATAAGTTGCATAACTGTCTGAAATCCGACGTCGGCAGCCGAAAGTCATGATTTGTGAAATCTGAAGGATGAGAAGAAATTCCAGAGAGGCAAGAAAAGTCGGGAGATTGCGATCCGAAGAAGAAGAAAAAACCAACAAGAATTAAACTATTCTTTTTTCTACAATCACAACACACCAAAAATAGGTCTTTAGATGGATAGTTTTAGATGATTGAGGTTTTGAAACAATAAAATAATCATTTAGGTATTATAAAACTCCATGTTTAATTATTTTAGTTATACTTTATATAATCATTCTTTTATTAAAAGATCATAAAAATTATATTTTCTTATGCTAGAAAACTTGACTATTAGCACTAATATATTCAAGTGCTTCTATAGTAAGAATGGAAATATGTTAGAAGGGCGTTTTTTAAATAATGTGTATTGAGAGATATTATATTGATAGTTTCAATTTTTGTTGAAGTATAATTGTTTAGATTATTAAAGCACTAATTAAAGTGTTATACTTTGGTATGTTAATTTGGAGAGATTATTTGCAGGCCAGATTTATTGGGTTGGGCCTTGTATCTTGGAGTCTTTCTACCAAATTCTTGGGCTATAGTATTTCTAGAACATTTAAATTTATAACTCTAAATAAGCACTCCATTGGGAATACAGATTCAAATTCAATGCATAATGACTTCATCCATTTAATTAAAGGTGACCGGATTCATGATCTCTCAAAAAGTAGACCTCTACTAAGATTAAAGAAATTTCCAATAGGACACTGAAATCCTACCAAGTGCTGTTAAGTGGACCATAATTGGTCGGCTGCCAATTCCCTATTTTGTCTTTTTAGCAAATAAAATTAATAATTTTTTTAATGACGAATACAATTGAATATATTTTTAATTTTCTTCTAGTAATTATTCTTATATATAATTGATCAGTATATCACTTTTAAATTATGTTTGGTTTACGTATATGTCTTCTATTTTTTGATAAATTCGTTCATATATAAATCTGACAAAATAATGGGTTAAAATAAAATAGATGGATTTTGTATAATTACTAATTTGAATTTTATTTTTTATTTTTCTAATAATTTATAATTTGTTTGATCTATAATATATCAAACTATTTCCCGAGTGGGAATAATTGAGGAGCAAAAAGAAGGAATCCACTAGTAACAGTGTGACTCATCTTTTAATCTTTAATCCCACCATTATTATAATTAGGTTAGTTAATATATAAAGAAACGATCAAATATATTTATAATATCAAGTGAATTGACAATTATTTATCCTTGACAAGTGTGGCTAGAGTCTATACTGAAAACCATAATTGAATTTCAAAATTTCAATGTAGAGTAGGATTTAATTCAATCGACGAAACATTAGCGGGTCCACATAATATTTTCCAATTTTCTACAGAAAAAAAGAAAAAAAAAACCCTACATAAATTCACATGAAAAGTAGCATGTAAAGAAACAGTGGATATAGACTAGTTAAATACGGCCACTCAATAACATAGATTAATTTCGTTTGCTTAAACATGGGGCCGTCGCTTCGGAATCAATAATTTTCTAATTAAGTTTTTTAATTAAAAAATTACTACATGCATACTAAAAGACATGCATGTAACAAATTAGGTGATGCATGGGTGGTGTATGATATGCATGAGATACCCTAATCAAATATGCGTAGCTCATATTGAAAATGAATTTTAAAGCAACACTATGCATAAAGTGGCATAGTTTGCAAAATTAATGATATGGAGTAATTAATTTTTTATCTCTCTTTATACAATTTTCTTTAATTTAAAGAATGTGTTAGGGAATGAGCCATGTTGAAAGTATCCTAAATGTTGATAGTACAGAAGAGAGTGAATGAGTATTGAATCCAATGAAGATGATATATGGGGTAATATTAAAAAATATAGATATTGCGATTTTACAAATTAGGTAAGGAAGGTGACATTGTAACTGTATTGTAAATGGAGAAGAGAAAAGAAAAGAAAAGGGGAAGTTGGAAAGGCCTTCCAGCTGAGCTTGGTTGCTGCAGGGTGGAGGTTCGAATCCTGCCTTTGGCATAGATTTGGCCCCTTGCAAGTACAAGTTTAACAGTGAGCCCTCCCTATAAGCCACTTGAGGCACATCCTGCGATTTACCTCCTCCACCAATTCCCAGGGCAGCGACGGTAGGGCCCCTAATAATGAGGTATACCATATAAAAGGAAATCAGAAAATGATTATTGATCCTGCAAATTTAAGCAAACTTTGTGGGTCCCCCTTTTTCTCTCAAATAACACATGAGTTGAATATTCATTAATGATTTTTGTAAGGTTGGAGTTTACTGAGAGCAAAATTAATACTAGTCCATATCCATATTAATTTATTAATTAATGCCGTAATCTAGCCTTCAATGGCAGCGCTGCGTGCACATATTCTAAAAAAAATGATGTACCTCACCATTAGGGCCCACCGCCCCTGCCCTGAGGATTGGTGGAGGAGGTAAATTGCAGGATGTGCCTCAAGTGTCTTATAGAGAGGGCTCACTGTTAAACTTGTGCTTGCAAGGAGCCAAATTCATGCCAAAGGCAGAATTCGAATCTCCACTCTGTAGCAACCAAGCTCAGTTGGAAGATCTTTCCACCCTCCCCTCTACCACTTGAGCTATGCCCTGGGGGCAATCACATATTCTAATATATATGTGCAGTTGTTACTGCGTCGTCTCACTCTCCTATAGCCTACAGTAACACTGAGAGAGAGAGAGAGAGAGTATTTAGAGCGGCTTATAGAGACTTGTGCTTGCAGGGGGCCAAATTCATACCAAAGGCAGGACTCTGCAGCAATCAAGCTTAGTTGGAAGACATTTTCATCCTCCCCTCTACCACTTGAGCTATGCCCTCTTCCCAACTATAAAGGATTCTTCAGCTTGAAGTTGAAGCTACGAAAAATAATTATTAGTTTACATTATAATAATAAGAAAGAGGTCTAGAGAATAGAGGAGAGGAGATTCTCCTTTGTTGGTTTGAGTTATAATTTGGTAAGGTTGGAGCTGCAAATGGAAGATTATGAAATAGTGGAGCAGAGGCGCTGCGTTTCTTGTTCTCCATAAAACTCGCAACATGTATCAATCTATTATCTGCTCATCCATTTGCGTACCTCTTTATATATGCTTCTTCCATTTCAACTATTATGTGCCCAGAGCTTCTTGCAAATATCCCATATGGGTATAAATCAGACTTTGGTCGCTAGGTATGAAGAACCTCATGCACACATTATTGTGTTTCTATATATTACTAAAGTAGTGAGTTTTTTTTTTTTTTTTTTTTTTTTTTTTTTAATCTCCAGGTTGCTGTATGTTTGAGATGGCAAGCATTTCGAGCAACTGTAAGTTTTGCTGCTGCATGCCTGAAATGCATTATTGGTGTTGCTAATATGAGAAACAAGATAAAAACTCTCCTCTTCCTATTATTTACTCTTTCAAATTGGGTAAATTGAAATTTTAAAAGTGTAATGATGTGTTGTGATTTTGAGGATCTCAGATTAAGATGATGCTGAGAAAGAGGTTCATATGGCATTAACTTCAATGTACCAAGTTGATAAAGAAGGTGATGTCGGATAAAGTCATTGCTTGAGGTGTGCGCACGATTACTAAAAGATACCGTTTCGAGGGAAGGAAACAGCTATCTTGCTTACAAAATCCCTCATCAATGCACAAAACATTTCCTAGCAACTGTGTGTGTTCTTCTTTTTCATTTTTCCACTGTTTCATTAGCCTGGCTCTACATGATTGTCTTGTAATTTTTAAGAAGAATTGGCCATTGAGAGGTCTTTATCTGGAAATCGACGGCGATTATCTTCTTCGGCTTTGTTTTTCTTCTCCCTCATTTCGGCGACCAACTGAAGGATTTTGCCGGAATAACGGATAAAATTTAGAGTCTTATTTAGATGAAGAGCCGGGGAGAGGAGCAACGGTGACGTTAGGGTTTTGATGGGGGGTGGCGAAGAAGCCATTCTTCGCAGTGGGCCTATTGGGCTTTCGGCTTATTGGAGGCCTATTATGTTTTGGGTATTGCAGATTGGTTCGATGGAGAGGAGTCCAAGGGCATCTTATGAGCTGGATTTTCCTAATAATATTCTGGACTAATTTACAAGGTTGAATACTGATAAGTCAACCTCCAACTCAGGCCGTTCTGATTTTAGAGAAAATATTTTCAACAAATTATTTATTTATTCTCTTCTTATGTGGAGTAATTTTAATTGAAACTATGGAAGAATAGTTTAAAGTGCCACCCAATTTAATACTAAAGGCACCCAATCACTTAAAAAAATAATAAAAAGATTATGATGACCTTACTCAAAACCTTAGGAATTTATCTTGTAAATCAAATTTTCTTTACACACCCGACAATGTCCACGGAGGAGGAAAACACCCACAGGATTGCAGTTGAGATTTCATAGACCCGATATCATTTCTTTCTCGTTTCTCCTCAGATTTTAGCCTTTTGTAATTAAAATTTATAAAAAGAAAAATGTTAGATTTAAGTCTCTGCGCGTTGCTTCCAACTATTCTTAGGTTTAGATGAAGAATCGAAGATGAAATCCAGAAGGACACTGCAGTAGAAATATAATTTCTTCTATTTTTAAAACAACATACCATCTATCCATGTCAGATTTGTAATTAGTGGCATGACACTAAGGGTAATCACAGTGCGGTTTGAATGGTTTTTCGACGAAATTTAAATTGTCTTGCTATAGGCGTTTCGGTTCTACGTTTAGTTTAAAACCGCGATTTTTCAATTATAATTCATCGATCGATTTTTAGCGGTTTGACGGGTCGATTTTGGCGGTTTAGCGGTTTTAATAATAAGATATAATATAACTATATAAATAATATGAAACTTAAATATAAATAAATATGTATGTTTGAATAGATGTACTTTAGTAACCCATTATGATAATTACAAAATGTATAATTTTAAATTATTCTAAAATGTCAATTTCTTAGTAGTAAAAACTATTTTTTATTTTGAATTTATAATATCTCATTATAATCATGAATTTAGATGTCTTTATAGAGGTTAAATAAATAATTATCATGAACGTTTTTTTTTAAATTATCATCATTTGTTAAAAATTTTATAATCATAAGTTTTGACAATGAGCAAAAGTTTACAAGTTTTAAAAAGTTGAGATTTCAACATTTAAATAAGTTTAAATCGCATATATATAATATAAATGTACATAACATATGTATACGCGGTGCGGTGCAATTTTAGGAAAAAATCAAAATTGTACCATTATGGCGGTGCGATTTTCTCAAATATAAATAAACTGCGATTTATATAAGTAGATCATTAGTAGCGGTGCAGTTCGGTGCGGTACGGGCGATTTTGAAAAATTTATGCTCACCCCTAAATGGCATGAAAGGAAGAAATGACGATGCATAGAAATGAAAGAGAATGGAGCATTTTAATGATCTTAAATTGGGTTTGAGTGATGCCTTCTTAAATTAATAATAAAATTTCCTTAAAGAAAAATTTAATTGAATTCATAGTGATTAATAGTGAAACTGATATTGTAGAGGATAGAATAAAATTGAAAATTGCTCTTGATGTCCATTGGCGATGAGATTATTTTTGTTATTTGGAATTGAAGTTTCAGAAATCAATTGACGGCAGAAGAACCGATGGGTTGGGAAGAAGTAGTGGATTGGTTCAATTTTAGATTTATTTTGATTTAGGGGTATTTTTATCTTTTCAAACTATTAAATTTAAAATATCGAGTGCCCTCGGCTGGGCATAACGTGAGGGTTTTATTTTATTTTCGTCCGAAAATACCTCCCTTTTCTCTTGCATCTCCCTCAGCCTCAAGTGTTTGGAGAAGTTGTACATTTTTGGAGCGCGGAAAAATTAAGTATGCAAGAAATAGTGCCCTATCTACCTCAACTCTCTATAATCTTTAAAGATGCCCCATTGACGATTGTTTGAGCTTCCGTATGGGCGACAACTGATTCATTCATCAGGTAACGGAGATCAAAGGAAAAGGAAAAAGTTCTGTTAAAATCCGTCTTCGAAACTCTATCGTATTTTGTGCCTCCTCGATCCAATTTTTTATTTTTTATTTTTTATTTTCACTGTGTTTGATTGATTGATCATATATCATGTTCAATCTGATGTTTATGAGTATATTCTGAGAGGGATCAATTTGCTTGTTTTTAGCTTATTTTTTTGGTTGATGGAGTTAAGGGATTTTTTATTTTGTAAAATGTTGCATAAGGGGAAAATAGCGAAAAGAAAACCTCGCAAACCCAGTTTACTAATCGACTTTTGTTTAATTTTCTTGATTTGAATTACTTATTCTTTTCACGTTCCGTGGGTATGTGTATTGATGCTATTTTCGTGTATATGCGTAGGAAAAGAAGACACAAGTATGAGCCAACCGTCAGTGGTTTTGGCAACTGCCAGCTATGATCACACCATTCGGTTCTGGGAGGCCAAAAGTGGACGTTGTTATCGGACTATCCAGTATCCGGAATCTGTATTACTCCTAAGTTCTCACCTTTTTTTATTAATATCTTTTTCATCGGAATTGAAAGTGTGAATGTGTGTGTGCATCATTGGTGACTTCAGGAATTAAGTGAAAAACTGCTTGTTGGAGATGATATTTAATAAAAATCTCGAGTCAGGGCATTTTCATACAAGTGGAAAAGAGGAAGCAGAATGATTTTTATGCAAGTTGCCTTTGTATGTATGTGTTGGAAAGATATGCTAACTTGCTTCTGTGTACCTCACTGGTAACATGTTTTTTATTATTCGCTTTATATATGCGCGGTGTCTGCTCAAAGAAATCATACCTGCCCCATCACTTCAGCCCCACATAGCCTTTTAAGCACAAAGCTGTATGCGTTGCAGTTACTCAGACTGAACATAGCTCGATCTTTTCTCCATTCTTACAGAGACGATACATTTTCTCTTTATTCAGCCTATGTTGAGTATACTGTTGAAGTTTGAGACCTATAATTGGAAAAGTGTGCGGCTGAGATTTTTTTATTTATTTCATATGCATTAAATTTTGACACAAGATGACAAGCTGGCTGGCTTGCATTGCTTCTTGCTCCAGTGCCATTTCAGAGGCTTTTTATATGCATAGATGCATTTTGCACCCACTGAATGAAGAGAAGTAATCTGATAAATCTGTTATCTTCTTGTAGCAAGTCAATCGACTTGAGATTACCCCGGATAAGCACTACCTTGCTGCAGCTGGAAACCCTCATATTCGACTCTTTGATGTCAATTCAAACAGCCCTCAGCCGGTATGTTAAATTCATTTTTTTTAAGAATTTGTGATAGTTTTATTGTCTCTCCTTTTCGAATTGATTAAACTCTTAATAGATTATTTTTAGATAGTTAACTAAATCGCTTCTTTTATGGCAGGTTATGAGCTATGATTCTCACACTAATAATGTAATGGCTGTTGGATTCCAATGCGATGGAAATTGGATGTATTCTGGATCCGAAGATGGCACAGTAAAAATTTGGGATTTGAGGTGTGTGTGATTTACAGTGAGGTATTCCTTAGTTGTTCTCTGGGTGATGTTTGATGTTGAGTTCAATGTATTTTGCGTTTGAATGGCATAGGGCACCAGGTTGCCAAAGGGAATACGAAAGTCGTGCTGCAGTCAATACTGTTGTTTTGCATCCAAATCAGGTCAGACGAGTCTATTTCCTTTTTAGTGTGATCCTTGGCTGAAAAGATTAAGTTTTGGGGTTGTCACGAGGATTCTAGAAATTTGTTCTATTAGCAGCAATTGCCAGAAAGTTGACTTCTATATTCCCTTGAATCTGGTGGTGATATTGCAGACTGAACTGATATCGGGGGACCAAAATGGTAATATCCGTGTCTGGGATTTGACTGCAAATTCTTGCAGTTGTGAGTTGGTAAGTAGCTAGCTCTTCAAGGTTTCTAATTGTTAATCCTTTCTCATTGACTGTTTATCCTCTCATTTATATTATATTTACCTAAGAAGTGTGTGTGACAGTGTAGTTATGTTCATCATACATAAATTTGACTAACAATTGCATAAATTGTAACTAAATCTATAATTCAGGTCCCAGAGGTGGACACAGCAGTACGGTCCTTGACCGTGATGTGGGATGGAAGCTTGGTGGTTGCAGCAAATAACCGTGGGACGTGCTATGTATGGCGTTTGTTGCGAGGGACCCAGGTGATAATACTTGACTTTTGGGCTCTACAGGAAATAGTTGGTATTCACAGATTTGTCATGCTTTGCAGACTATGACAAACTTCGAGCCCCTTCATAAATTACAAGCGCATGATGGATACATCCTCAAGTGTCTGCTTTCTCCAGAATTATGTGAACCTAACCGGTTAGGATAGATGAAAGCAATTTTATTTCTTAAATTTGGATTTTAATGTTGCATAGTGTTTTGAAATGATTATTTGCAGGTACCTAGCCACAGCATCATCTGACCATACTGTCAAAATATGGAATGTGGATGGCTTTACTTTAGAAAAAACACTAGTCGGTATGTATTCCACCTTTTCTAGCAGGCTTGATTTGTATTTTCCATTTCAGAATGAGGTGTGTACTTCTTCATCAGGCTCTAACATGTGTTGGATGTATTGATGTGTGTGTTTTAGGTCATCAGCGCTGGGTTTGGGACTGCGTTTTCTCGGTGGATGGTGCTTTTCTGATCACGGGTATGTTACTGGATAACAGAAAATGAATACCTAATGAATATTGTAGACAAAAAGGTGTGGGTAGTCCTGATAGATGTAAATGAGTGTTAATTTCTTGTACGTGTGTCTTGTGTTGTGTATAAAAAGCTGCTTGTGATGGAAATTGCAGCTTCTTCTGATTCAACTTCAAGACTATGGTCCATGGGCAGCGGGGAGGAAATCAAAGTCTACAGAGGGCATCAAAAAGGAACTGTCTGCTGTGCTCTTCATGATGGCACTGAACCTTCTTGCTGATCTGATCCTCCAACTGCAACTCCTTCCTTTTGCTATACATAACTCTTATTCGCCATATGTTTGTTCTTCACTACTAAACATGATGCCAGATCATGTCTTTTGCTGGTTGCTAGTTAGGGTGGGGCTTTCGATATGCTTCATGATGAAAGTTTTCGTTACAACTATATAATTGTAGAGTTTAAATACCTAATTGCAGCTTTACTTTATTCTTAATTAGTGTATGGTCTCAACTCCCCTTAATTTATATTGGATTAATAAATTCTAGGGGTTTGCGTTTCATCATAGAAATGAAAGGAATATAAGAGAACAATTTCAGGCTCAAATTTCTAAAATAAATGAATAATGAATTGAAGTTGAGAGTAAAAGAAAAAAGCTAGCTGTTTTCTGTATGTCGGAATATCACAAGAATTAGAAAAGAGATACGTCTAATGCTTTAATCCAAGTTGAGTAAATTCGACAAACAAGAAACAAAGTTGGTTACTAGCAATTTGATAATAAGTATCCCAAGTTTTTGTTCAGGCAGGAAACAAAAGCTGAGACGTTCATTGCAGAAAGAATGTGATCACCTCCGAACAGGTGGCACAGCACCCCTACCAGGTGGAGCTCCACGACCAGCTGCCTGAGCCTGTTAAACACTCAGAGAGAGGGAGAGTCCCTTGAATGCTTGGCACTAAAAGAGCTGATCTCACATTAATAAAAATGTTTCAAACAAGTGAACTTACTCTGGCTCTCATTGCAACAGCGCGCCCACGGCCTACTCCAAGTGATGACCCCTTGCCCTTCATCTTCAAATATTAAAAGGGGAAGTGATGATCCAAAAAGAAGAAATGAGTTTAGGGCAAGAATTAGGTACCTTAATCCTAGCTTCCAGACGCTTAAACATGGGAGCATTTTTAAGCATGTCTGGTATCACCATAAACCTGGTAAAATCTGGATTACTAACATTCAAACAGAATTGGTGCCAATGAAGAGATACAATCAACATAGGATAAGTACACACCTGACTTTGCTGCCTCTAATAAAAACATGCTCCAGTTGTGAGACCTTTCCATCCTGAAATACAGTCACTCTTAAGTAGTCAAGCAACACCCTATGTCCTGATCTATAACCATATGAGAGAGAAGCATCTAAATCTAACTCATAGCAATGGGTGTGGTGTGTGGTATGTAAATCATAAATACGCTCTCCACTCTACCAATATAGTACCAATTACTACTATACATATACAAAAATCACACCTTCAATTCTACAACAAAGAAAATGCAGTGAACAACAACAACCCAATCTGAAATTACATAATTTGCCACTACAGAGTTCCTTTAACACCTACTAGGGTTTAACAACATTTAATTTTGAGAATTGGAAAAAACAAGGGAAAGGGAATGTTTTTACCTTAGCAGTGTAAGTGATATT
This sequence comes from Pogostemon cablin, assembly GCA_023678885.1. Classification (NCBI taxonomy): domain Eukaryota; kingdom Viridiplantae; phylum Streptophyta; class Magnoliopsida; order Lamiales; family Lamiaceae; genus Pogostemon; species Pogostemon cablin. The sequence continues at coordinate 298,246 of CM042956.1, forward strand.
TTCTAACTGGCAATTCCAGTTGTCCTCGCACTCGATCATGCTTCCGCGATAGAGCTCGCCGCTCTTCAGCTCCACCGTAACCACGTGCCCCGACGCCTCGTGGAGCAGTTTCACCGGAATCCCTAGGCTCCGACTCATTATTTATTCCTCCGACCAACAAAACAAATCAAAATCAATTTGCCACCTTTTTCTTAAACCCACCCACAAGAATTAGGGCAACTGACTGGAGGGTTTATTTATTTATATCACTTTAGCTCATTCTCACCCCTAAATACATTAAGACATAAATGCCCCTACTTCTGAATTCAAATTCACGAGCATTCTGTATTTTTGGGAAATACTCAATTAATCATTTTGAAAAATGGTAAGTGAATTATTCTACTAAAAATATTAAAAGAGAAGGTTTCCAAAAATATGATCGTAAGTTGGGATTATTTTTTTTAAATAACAATTATTTTTTATGTCTTAAAATAAATAACTCAATTTATATGCTTGTGTGGCCATCACAATTAATATCGGATTTCATAAAGTTTTAAGAATGGTATCATTATTATTATTATTATTTATTTACTCATCAATCAAATATACCCACAATAGTGTGTGATCATCTTTCAATTTTGTATTTTCTAAAAGAAGAGAAAAAAATCAGAGTGCGTTAGTGAGTTCTCTTACCATTAAAAAATAATTAATTAATTTAGAAAAGAAAAAATTCAGGGTAATAAAGAATAAAAAAAGCATATCTTCCCATTGAATACAAATTTTTTTAAGTTTCCAATCTTACTACACTACACCATAGTAGTATAACAACGAATCAAACCTAAACCTCAAAACAAACCATGGTTAGGATTGAATGTTCCTAAATCTTAACAGCATCATAAATGAATTCTTATGTGTAAACCCAGTTTTCCCATACAAAAATGTAAAACTGTTACATATTAATCGATGAAACAAATCCCTCAATAATGGCTTGATACCTAGGCCGATAATTTCTCTACTATCCAAGAAACACAGTTTTCACTTACTGCTTTTTGTCTTCACTACTCGCTGTGGTCTCTCCCCCGCTTTTAGGCTTTGTGGGTGCAACTCTGGCAGGAGTCGACCGCTCTGATTTACAGAACTGAATCAAGAATTGCATTGTGACGATAGCTAAACCAATCGCTGAAAATGCGATGCCTTTCCATGAAGAGAATAGTGAGGACCCCTGGAAAACTTTAAAAGCCCCGAAGGAAAGTAAAATTGCACACAAACTGACAACCTGTCATTGCAAGGACAGAGTTCATATTTTTATGAGCTCAATAGTGGGATACAATCTAATGCAAAAAGTAATTACCACAAGGGACTTCACAGGACGCCCTATGTCTTGCAGTCTTTCACCAAAGGAACCCTCCGATATATGTTTGTCCAGTAACTTATCCTGTTTAGACTAGACAATTAAAACCAAGAAATTCAATAAATGGAAGATGTCGACACTGAATTGGTAATGGTAATTGACCTTGGCTACAAAGACACCTCTACACCATTGAGCAACTGAATCATCTGATTCAGGTAAATCATTCATCAAATGTCGTTTGAGGTGCACATGAACCTAAGGAACACAAATTGACATAGAGTATCAAATAAAGATCAGATATTTAACACGGATTTCTACTCAAGGATTCAAACTACTTAAAGTTTTGAGTAATATAACTGTGCAAACTTACCACAGAAGACTGCCCTTTAAAAAGTCTGAGTATAGTTGGTTGGGGAGATGTATTTGGAATAGCAACAGTTACATCATATATAGCTGGAACAAAGGAGCGCATGTGACTTACTGCTGTCACAAAACCCTGAAAGAGCATAATGACATACTACGATTAGTGAGAGCAACAAATAACAATGCAAGATAAGGACTAGTCTTATAGCTATTTCAAATAATATTCCGTGGCTGTAGCCAAATTTACTAAAGATATTCAAGTCAAGAATAGCTTTTCCATATGAGACATAGTACCAAACAACTACACTGTTTCATCAACAAACAAGCAGCATAAGAACATCTAAAAATGGACATCCTCCAATTCAGGCGACTTGTGGCAAGATACTCTAGAAACACATTGGCTGAGCCACCTTGGAAAAAAAACAGAAATTTGACATTAAATTGGCAACAGGAAGCAGCAATAAAATAAAAAAATCTTAGAAGCACGTCGATTTGGAACCTTTGTTCGAGGAATCAAGACATTTTTTGGAACTGGTAGCCCTGCTGAGGATGCATATTCTTGAGCAGCCAGAAGTTTTGCCTGGGTGAAACGAGTTCCTTCAACAAAAAGTGCCAGCCAAAATGGACGGGGGAAATCCCTTAGCCGTTGAAGTCATGACTGAAATAAATTTACTATCAACAAGCCAGCCATGGCGGAAATAGAAAAGGATAAATACACACACTTTCAATAAAAAAATAGTAATAGAATATGTGTGATCATAACTCATTCTAAAAATTACATTTGAAAGTACCTTTAATGTGCTTTCATCCTTTGCCCAGCTTCTTTCAAGAAAAAGATATTCAGAGAACCACATGGACCATCCTATCACCTGAAAACATACATTAAAGTGTACTTTTTAAGTATTTGTCTTTGAGAGGGCACCAAAGAAAACGTGATGTTAAGAGATGAGGAGAAAAACAAATGAACAAGAATACATCAGCAGACACAGCAAGGAATGCTTGTAGTTCTGTTGAACTGGTCAGATTTGTAAGGTGTATTTCACAGAAAGGAGAAAGAAATTAAAATATGATAGTGTAAAATCCAGTTCTGAAGTGTAGTTTTGGGTCTTAGCAAAAGACAATGTCCAATCTCTGTGATACACATGATGATTTAATCTGTTACTAAGTGCTAATACTTAGCACTTTTTGATACACCAAGTAATAATCATTTGGAGAACAAAAAAAATTATATATAGCACAAAATGCTTACACTTCCATCCTTCCAGAAGATGTTGAGAAGTAAAAGTTTCAGGATTAACAAGATAACAATTTAGAACTTACAGGAAGGAGCTTTGATGATTTCTTCATAACGGCTAACGTGCTACCAAGGGAGCCAGAACGCTGTCATTAGAATATCCAAATATCAACAAGTGAAAGCTTCCTCATAAAGAATGACAATAAAGAATCATCCAGATCAAGAATGAGAGGAAAATATTTCAACCTTAAACATTTTTTGCCATGCACCAATGCACATACAGTTTATCACAAAGGCCAGCTACAATTAGAATGTCCGATAAATGTATGGAATGTTCCATTAAAGATCATTGAAAAAATATTTTCCAGGTATGTGGTCAACGTGAACTGGCTAGTTAAAGCTTTAAAGGTAATCACGATTTATATAATTCTCTCCAACAAGATGAAACCATAAGTCTCATTCAAGTACGCATATTCCAAGAAACCCTCTCGACCAAGTCCATCCAAAGTTATACTCACTGTGATGCTATCACATGCATATATAACATTTTTTTCATTATAAATAGATAAACTATTTTTCTTGATGATTTTTCGCGAGAGCTGAAGACAGTTTCTATCTAAAAGTTAAAAACAATAGAATGGCCACGAGGCAGCAGGTGGATCCACAAACCTGAGACAAAACCCATCCAACAAGCCAATCAATGTCACTTTTGTGGTTACTGATAACGAGTGCATGTTCTTTACCTGGAAATTACAGCAAAAGGCAAGATTAAGAATTTCAGACAAAAAAGGCAAATTGGACTCCATAAGAAATTAATTGGACTTACCCATCAATTTAAAGGTTTCAGAATCTGTGTACAATTCAATCTGCAACCAAACCAGCACAGCAAATGATGATTCAGAATAAATGAAGAGCTTGAACTATAATAGAAAGATTCTGATAACAACATAACTCCTGCAGAACTACATTATCTCTCACTATCCAATGGAAGATCAGCACAAAAATGGCTTAATATCATATTACATTTATTCATTAAGCAAACAGAGATACAACATTGTATAAAAAGAAGAATCTAAGGGGAATAAGTAATCGTCTTAAAGCAGAATAGTTTCCCAGCTTAAGGGAAGAAAACTGGATATGATTATTGCTAGGATACTTTTAACAAAGATCACATGAACAACTGAATGCACTTTCTCAAATGGCTTCTCCCGCATGGCATATTAATTTGAATACTACGACATCCTGGCACTTCTACAACTTAAGACTCTAGATGCTAAAATATGTTGTTATAACTAAGGAACAATGTAACTTGCAGTATCCAAGGTTTTCAGCAAATTCATTCCAGCATTTGATGGGCATCTAAGTTTTCACCCAATAATACAATCTTCAATCACCAAAGCAAAATAAAAAATGTGACTTCTAATTGCATCGAGAGGAGTAATATTCAACTAGCAATTGAAAGGCATAACACCACACATCTTGGGCATACATACTTCTAGAACCATTTCCAAGTTGTGGCAAAAGATATGCACTCAAATCAGGCATTGATGAATTCACTATAGTGCATTTAATCATTATTGAAAGAAGCGGATTGAACCACAATACAAAATCTTCACCTTAACACCAGCCCACCAATCAATGAGCCACACAAGATCGAGCCATAAAAGCTCCGCCACCTGGCGGTTTATCCTCCGGTAAGTGTTCTTTGATAAAGGCCTTACTAGCACATAGCAAGCTGCCTGCAAAGATAATTAAGCCACTCATAACATAGTCCATAATATTGAAAACATTATTAGGAAAACATGAGCAATCAGCTCTGGAACATACAAGATATATATTGTATGTATGTATTAAAGCATAAAATAAGAATTGATTAAATAAATAAAAAATGTGAAACAAATCCTCCAAGTTGGCGTCCATTAGCTCAGAAAGTTTAAGCCAAGAATTAAAAAAAAAAAAAAATGGACCCTAAAAATAAAGATTTGTGAGAGACATCGGGAGATTGAAGAGAAACCTGGATTAAATTAACTACGAGGCCAGAGAAGAAGAAGAGAACGCCTAAAGGCACAACAACAATTGCGGCTGGAATCGCCATACACGTATGAATGAATACAACCTTAGATTCTGATTCGATATTACTTCAGCAGCAACAAAAGGGATAAAGGAAGGGGATTAATATTGAGCAAAAAGAGAGGAAATCAAATTTAAGAATCAATTAAAGAGGAATGAGGCATAAAATCCATTTATTCACTGAATAATCGCTTTGGTTCAAATGTTATTGGTGTTCAGGTGCCCCTCTATCAAGAGTTGGACGTACGACTGACTAAAGAGTGCCAAATTCAATTCAACTGATTTATTATTATTATTATTATTATTATTATTATTATTATTATTATTATTATTATTATTTTACCTCAAGTTCAAATTTAATTTTAAATTGAGAGTTGAACTAGACGGTGCACCTAATTAATATAATTCATTAAATTAAGAAATCACTTAATAATTAGTTTTGAATTAAAATGATACCGGGATTTTAGATAAGTATGAGGTAACACAAACACATAATCGAATATAATTCCTCACCTATGGAATCCACCACAAGTTTAGAATAAACTCGTCGTCTTAAGGAATCCACCAAAAGACTAAGAGAACACTCACCACTCTAGGAATCCACCAAAAGAGTTTAGAGCAAAATACAAGAAGATAAAATCTTCTAAACAAGCTTAAAAGCACAATACAAGTTTTAATTTTCGAAATTGGATGCCTCCAAACTTACAAAGGATAGCCATTATATAGGCTAGACTTGGAACAGCCCTTCAAGTGAGTCAAAATAAATAAATGAGATTTGAACATTCTCAAAACATAGAAATATGAATTAGACTCTAATAAATGTAAACTTGATGAAAGATAATCAAAGACTAAGAATATGTAGATACCAATGTCCATAATGAGGAGACGAACCATCAAAAAGCAGCAAAGTTCGAATTGGTCCAGTAACTTTAGTATGATGCACCAACCTGTCACACTTCAGTCAAATGGCAATAACTTTCTGTAGGAATACTATTTTTGAGATCCGTAAATTTTGTAGAAAACTAGACTTCAAGAGCTTTCCAAAGGTATATGGAATGCACCATAACTCTTTCCCAATCAAAACAGATAAATTCGTGAAATGGACTGACGGTTGGTAATCTCCATGCTGAGTTGGCACTGCATAGTTGAACCATTTTATTCAAATGTGCTAAGTTTATGATCTTCACTGATGGGTAGTTAATTCCATGTTGCAGATAGGGGTGTAAACGGGTAGGGTATAGTACGGGTACGCCCAATCCATACCCTACCCGTATCTTATTTTTATTACCCTTACCCTACCCTATTACCCTCAAATGTATCATCGATTAGGGTACAAATAATATCCAACGGGTAATGGATAATCCGCGAATAAATGATTATCCGAAATTTTTAAATGGCTATCCTTGTCAATCAAACAATATATCACTCTAAAATACACAATGATGTAAGAAAATCAAAGTAAATGCAAAAGATTTAAAAAAAATGAAGAAGAAGATTGAGACGTGAGTACCCTGCCTCAATCCCCCAATAATTAAAATAAAAATTGATATAAAATATTAAAGGGTATCATTTTATTAGTCATACCCTTGAAGCCTTTTGCTTTCTTTAATCAAATAAGCAATGTGATGTACACTAGTATGTGCGTTATAAAGTGGAACCATTTTTCAAATTATACAAAAACATATATCTATATGTCTATGTATAAATATATAATATAATAAAATATACTATATATATATATATATATATATATATATATATATATATATATATATATATATATATATATATATATATATATATCGCGTAGGGTAATCGGGTATTTTATAAATATCATATCCTACCCCTACCCTCAACATTTTCAAGCGGGTACGTGTACTATCCTACCCGATACCTGAATATGCTCTACTCTACCCTTACCCGATAGGGTATTACTCACAGGGTATCCGAACCCACGGATAAAATTGACAGCTTTAGTTGCAGACTTCAAATTTTCACCCAAAATTCCCGCGTCACAAAATAAAATAATTTAAATTTAAAAAATAAAATATAATCATATCCTATTTTTTAGCTTAAAAACCCTAGATGCACCGATATACCCAGTACACAAAATAACACTTAAATTGAAGTGAGTACATTATTATACTGCTTAAGCGTATTGTTTAAAACACACACAAAGTGCGTTAAATTCAGAACCCTAAAATTAAATTTGGGTAAATTACTAAAATCCCCTCTTATGGTTTGTTCAAATTACCAAAAAAACTCTATGATTTGAAAAATTACCAATTATCCCTTTTGACTTGTTTTTTATTTGAACATTGATGAAAATATTTTTTTTAAATAAAAAGGGAAGGAAATGACATTAATATCCACTAATTTAACATTGTATTTTTAAATTTCACTTTTTTTTAAATGTAGAAAATTGAGATTAGAGTGATTTTTTTTTAATTTTTTCCATGTTTAAAAAATTAAAAAAATCTAATCCTTAGGTATTGAAATTTAAAATAAAAAAATAGTGAAATTTAAAAATACAATATTAAATATATGGGTATTGATGTCATTTTCATTTAAAAAAATCCCTCTAATCCTAATTTTCTACATTTAAAAAATAAAAAATTTAAAAATACAATGTTAAATACTCCTATATAGGTTTTGATGTCATTTCCACCATTCTTTATTTAAAAAAAGGAATTTTTTTATTAATGTTTAAATAATAAACAAATTAAAGAGTGTGTAATTGATAAATTTTCAAAATATGGTGTTTATTTGGTAATTTGGAGAAATCTTGAGAGAGTTTTGGTAATTTACCCAAGTACTCCATAACCCTTTTATTAATAATGTTGTCGATTTACATAAATTCATTATAAAATAATTCAATTATATTTCAAACTAGAATGGTAAAAGTAAAATCATTTTATTTTTGTTGTAGTAAAATCAATATATATTTAAAAAATAAAAATAAAAATAAAAATCACCCCAAACGCTTTTAGGTTCAAATTTCAACGTTGTGAATTGTGATTTACAAGTGAATGAATGTATCGATTCAACTCAAATTCAATAAAAGAAGCTATTGATGAACATTTATAACTCCAATTCAATCAAAGAAGCTGTTGATGAACATTTTCAATAATGAGAATTTTGTAACATTTCGAGCATGGGCAAAATTAGCTTTCTTGAGTGTGCAAAGCAGAAGAAGAACACACCAATCATTGAAAAAAAAAAAACTAAACGTAAAGTACCACATGAAAGGAAAATGCACAAAAACATAAAAAAAACAAAATAATAATAAAAATAAAAATAGTTCAATTCACATCCTGTTTTGTTTTGTCCTAGGTGGAGTGATGTCCCGCGGAAGCATTCAGAATCCGGCATAAGCCCTTAAAAAAATTAGTGGCAGCATAGCAATGTGAAAAATGATAGTAGTTGAGTTAAATTAAACCAAACATACACATCAATTATATGGAGTAGTATATATAATTCACAAGATTTGAAGTCGCAGATAATCTACTTGTGCACTAAAATCACTTGTAGAGTTAGTCTCCAGGCTTACAGATCCAGAGATATCTCCCAATCCATTTTTTGGACCAAGTCCACGTCGTGGGACACTTCTTTGTTACAACATATGACAGAATAGTAATACACTAATCTTAAGTCTAACTAAGGGATTAACTAATTTACTCTTCTTCTTTTTCATACTATCCTATTCCTGGATCCATATCTATTTCCTTCACTACAAATCCAATGTCACCTCATCATTCACAACTTATCATCCACTACCTCACCAATCTGCAGTTTTTCAGGATCCAAAAACCTCTTCACTATTCGTATCTACCCAATTCGACTTTTCCTCCGCCTTTTTTCACATAACCAATTGGTTCGGGTGGAGTATGACCACCCTCCTCATGGATCTCACTGATTTCTTCTATAACAGACTTGAGTATTCCCCAAATCAGGGCTAGAGGATGACGGCAAAGGAGGAATCCAACACCACAAGTAGTCTCCTCGGTTTCCAATGATTCAGACTCAGTAAACTGCCTAAGACTCAATCCACTGTTCCTCTCCTTACAAAACCCTCACCCTCTCCTCTTTATCAATCTTGATGCAACACAAACCCATCTCTCTAAATCTTGAGATACACAATAAACACTACAGATGATGAATTCTTCTACTGTTATTAAGTGTCAACAAAGCAGAATAAATTCCTAGGTAAGTACAACGTTGTCGTTCACATACAGGCAATTTAACTCTCAAAAACTTCATCAACTTGACAGAATACAAAAGAGCATCATATAAGCTTTGTATATATGACAGATTCAGACAACTACAAAAGAGCATTATATACATAATAACTCTCAACAAATGTTCCATCAGGTTCACAACCCAAGAAATCTTTCTACAAAAATCCAACAAAGCTGACTGAAAACTACAATAGATCAGAAAGAATGGGTTGGAATACAAAACCCACATGATGGTCATGAGTTGATGCTAAACCTTTAGCCAAAACTAAACATATTAACATACTTCACAAATTCATTCCTTATGCTTGGACAAAAAGCTTTATACAACACGGTGTACCTGCCTTCTTTACATACAAAATATAATAACAGGGGAACGTACTCCTATTCCTTCAAACTCCTCCACTTGCATCTCAAATCCGTCTGAATCAAACAACAATCAACAATGTAAGTCTGAATGGAGCAAATATGAGAATCAAATGAATGTAACAATACTTACATATCTCCTCCCTGGAAATGAATCTGGATAGGTTTTTAACATAGCCGCCCAATTTCCTGCTCCACACCTTCAAGACAATAATTAAATTAAATAAACAATTCTTGATAAGCCAATATAATAAAATTTGATGACATGATCACTCCTACGTTCTAACGGCAAGCCTCAAAGCTTCCACCTCGGTGTCACTCCACTTGCAAGAAGTTTTCCTCAACTTTACAGTTTTAGGCTCGTATTTACGTAAAGGTGAAGTGCTCAACCTCTCAGGACTATCCAACCGGATTGGCTCACGTAGTTCTGGATCTTGCAACTACAACAACATATAAACATATGAGTTGCAGAATGATCAAGTCACCGAAGCAATAAATTAACACAACAGATACCTGCATATCACTATCCTCGGAACTTGGACCAGCAACATTCTTAGCGCCACTACCACCAACTCCACCATCATCCACCTCCATCAACTTGCCCGTCACATTTTTATCTTCTTCAAGGGATGGACAACGTTTTCTATCTCTATCATCACTAGAGATTGCTTCCATGCTCTTCAAATCATCCCCACCCTCTGATGAGAGCTCGTTGATTTCAGCACTATAGGATGTCTCTGGGCCCTTTCTCTTTTTATCAAAATCAGCAATAATAGCTCCTCTCTGTGTCAATCCTCTGGAACGTTTATGTTCTCTCATTTTCAATATTGTCTTACTTACCCCTGGCATGAGATAATCATAATCACTAAGGGAAAAACATTACAATAAGCAATCCACTATTTCGTAATCAAGATCAAGAAAAACCAAGATAAAATGTCACCAGAAATAAAACATTAAAACATATTGTAACAGGGAAATCAAGATCAAGAAAAACCAAGATAAAATGTCACCAAAAATAAAACATATCGTAACAGGGAAATCAAGATCAAGAAAAACCAAACCAAGAAAAACCTTCCAAATTTGCACCATAAATAAAACATACCCTTGCAGGGTGCTCCTTCAACATCCACTTGCAAAGCTTCCTGCAAACCCTTATCCCCCTTCACAATCTCTAAGACTTTGTCCAGAATTGATGGGCCCATCTCTTGCATCTCTTCCCTAATATAAGTTTGAATGACCTTTGCTGCATCAACAACCTCAAAAATCTTCACAAACTTGTCAATAGAAGAATCATCATCTTGCCACACAGCACGTTCGAGCTCCTCTACTGACACGCACATCACTTCCGTCCACAGCCCTTGCTCCTCCAAAATTTTCTTCATATTTTGGAATCTTCCTTTCCAAATCCTCCTCACCGCCTCAAAAAATTTGCGTCTTGCATTTACTCTTCCACTATCCCCATCTTTTAAAATGTGCAGAGTACATTGCATTACAGCAGCACGATATGCTTCCACGGTTTTACCCACGCTTGCCTTGAGGAGTGTTTCTGTGTGCACAATGTCTTCCAGAATATCTAGTGTAGATTCAGATACTGGTGTTTGAGCGTCGAATTCAAGTTTTTTCAGCAACAACAATTTTTTCAAGCGTAGATTTTGAGCGGGAAGAGGCAGAACGTGAAGCACTGCATTTAACATGCCCTCTTCGGTGGAATGTCGAAGAAGAAATTCAGTAACCCAGCACGTAATGTGTTGATCCATTATAATCGAAGCAATTTCAAAGAGACGAAAGAAAAAAAAAATGAAGTTGGGAATTAGGTCAAATGAAAATGCAGATTTGCTCTCTCAGGCTTAGGCGTGAATATGGGTTTTGTAGATTGATTGGACTAAATCCTCGGGAATATGAAGTTCTGTAATGATTCACTCTATCTACCACAAAATTCTACCGCCAAACTCTCTCTATTTGGTGGAGTGGACTGTGGGAGTATGAGATATGACTTGTCTGAGTACGTTCTTTGTGAACAGTGGCGGATGCAGGGGTAAAACTGTACCCGACCCCAAAACCCCCCACCCCCAAAATTAAAAGAATAATATATATTATATTTGTATATAAATAAATTTATACCCTTAAATTAATAAATTCAACAAAAATTTATGCTCAATTAATTACTATTTTTATAAATTTATATTATAAATTTAAAATAATAATATCTTAAATTGCTTATGAAAATTAGATTATGTTAGCAGTAATTATAATTAGTGTTGTTTTATTTATTAAAGTACCATTTTAAATATTGAACACAACCTCTATTCCTCTAATTATTTCACACATATATTTTAATCCCTCTCAATATTTATATAAGTTTCTAAAAATAGTAAAAATACATCTCAATAATATTCATTTTTTTACGTACATCTTAACAATTTGATACATATGTTTCACTCACAATTTACGCACAACTTAAAAACTTTACACTTCTTTAAACCACTTAAAATATGTTGAATTTTGGACATTGATTATGATACGTGTCAAATATTTAATTTGTAAAATAAGAGATAAAATATCATTGTGGAATATGTGATCTCATTTGTTCTTTAAACATAACCATGTACTAAAACTTATGGATAAAATGTATCCTAAATCACAATAATGCAATTACAATTATATCATAAATTCTATCATTTGGTGAAATATACCATAAATCATACTAATAAAATTACAATTATACCCTTAAAATTAACTCTAAAACACAAACCATAATTATGAAATTACAATTATACCATAAACCTTAAAAATAAAATATACCCTGAATTATAAGGATGAAATTACAATTATACAATAAACCCTAAATTATATGGTGAAATATGACTTAAACTATAAGCTGAAATTATAATAATACTCTTAAAATTAACACTAAGTCCTAAAAATAAATAATACTAAACTCTAAGAATGAAATATCGTTTAAAATATACTCTAAATCAAAAGATTAAAATTATATTTGTATCTTAGAATTAAATAATAAAAGACATACCCCCGGCTAATTAAACTGGAAGAAAGACGGTCCTACAGAGAGAACCGTTCCTGCTGAAGTATCTGTCATTTTTATTAGGAAAAATTTCAATAGATTCTTTTAGATTTAACAATATTTTGTTATTAATGGCTCATCTTCAGTGAAAAAGGTTAAAATATTCAAAATTATGAAAATATTCTTAACTTAATTTATGATTCGATTTTAAAATTTTAAATAATCATAATAACAATTGAGTCATAAAAATATATATAATTGAGTAATAATTTAAGCAAATTAACAATCAATCCATGAATATTTTTATCGAATTTGACTGATTTTTTTTTTCTTCTTAAAGTGGACACTATTTCACGTTATTTCTTTTTATTAACAAATGCGTATGTTTTGAATATGTTGTGTCAGGTGCAAAATAGAATCTGCGATTCACATATATGTGAAACCATGAATGTTGGTATAAACCTGATTTATATAATTTATTATGTAAATTTTAATTTTTTCTTACCCAAAATTCTACCCTTACAAATTTTATTATACCCTATGTATTGTTAGAGATTTAAATTAAAGAGGAAAACAGAGTTTACTGGGGTTTGTAATGTAAACCTGATTTATAAGAGACTAACCCATAGGGGTGGGTATCGAACCAGGTTTTGGATAAATTGGGTTTCGGAACTGGGTACCCGAAATTTCGAATTTTAAAATGCATTACCCGAACTCGAATTGATATTTTAAGTACGCGATATTTAGAGTACCAAAAAAAATCGGATACTCGATCGGGTAACCCGAATTTTTTTAATCATTTTTTTTAAATAAAATTCTTCTTATATTTTCATGTGATAAAATTAGTATTACATTTTGTCATCCTTATATATTGTTACTCTCAACAAATTTAATATTTATCATCCTTAAAGTAAATTTATTAAAAAAATTAATTAATTATAATATTATAATTAATATAAGAATAATAATAATGTGTAAAACTATTTATTAAAAGACAAAAATTCCTGTGCACCCAGGCGCACGGACCACATTCCGTGCGCCTTTAGAATTTTGTGTTAAATTGTATACCCTTTAATATACAGATGTATACCCTTTATTTTCTAAAGAAAATTATTGTGTGTATCTGGGCGCATGAACAACACTTCGTGCGACTTTAGAATTTTGTGTTAAATTGTATACCTTTTAGTATAAAAAGTGTATACCCTTTAGAACAAAATGATGTATCTTTTATTAATTAAAGTGTATACCCTTTAGACCAAAGCAATGTACCCTTACCCATAATACTAAATTTCTAAAGGCGCACGGAATGTGTTCTTGTGCGCCCGGGCGCACGCAAGCCTCACTCTTATTAAAATGTGATTTAATTAAATTTAAATATATTTTTAAAATGTATTATATTATAAATTTAGTAAATTGTTATATAAAACTCTTTAAAAAAATATTAATTTCTTTATTATTTCATATAATATATGAATAAATGGAGATTGAGACTCTTCACTAATTGTGAAAAATGAAAATTTGTGGGATTCTCTACTTCTCTTAAATGAATGTGCAGCGTGAAGCGATTATTGGAAAATGGAGATTGAGTAAAGGAAACCTACCTAATATTAGTATATACTTATGTTATATATATTTGAAATTTAAAATAAAAAAAAATTTGGGTAACCGGATTAAATATTTCAGAAAATTTTCAAAATGCGATACTCAATCCTTGTTCCTTGAATTAGTAAATCCCATCGCACGCATGAGAAGTGAAGTGCAGGATAACAATTAGGAAAAAAAATGGGCAGCTCCTTCGCCCTGGACACACGATATTTTATTTAAACCTAAGTATTATTAAAGGCATAAATTTCAAAGGGTACATAAGCCTTACTAAAACAAAGCATCATTACTTAAAACAATTTTATTTTTTTCCGAAACTGAGTAAAATTGTAACCCTCAACACTCATTTCTCTTTCTGGCTACATCTCCGCTGCCGCCGCCATGAATCTCTCCTCATCCTCCACCATCACCTCCGCGCCGAGGACGTGGAATGTGCCCCTTGCCGGAAGGCTTGGAGGATCTTACACCCAATTCCAGCTTTCATTCCCCATCACCAAGCACCAGAAGACCATTGTTTGCTCTGCCACCGACTCCGTCGTAATTGATCCGGGTACCAGCACGGGGCCGAGTCAGATTAAGTCGCTGAGTCAAGTCTCGGGTGTGCTTGGATGTCAGTGGGGAGACGAAGGCAAAGGAAAGCTCGTCGACATTCTCGCTAACTCAGGCCACTTCGACATCGTCGCGCGTTGTCAGGTCTGTGTGGCAAGACTTATTTGCTTCCCTTTTCTTATATCTAGGGTTTTACTCGAATCCTATATCTGCGCAAACTCTTTGATTCTGGAAAGATACGGGTCGGCGGTTTATCATCAAGTCTATCGTTTATGAAGCGTCGAAAACTGTTTTTTTTCCCCCTTTTAATTACGAACTTGAAATTGCATCTCTCTTTAGAGTGCAGTCTGATATGGGGAAAATTTTAAAAAAAATTTTTGTCATTGTTTGTTGCTGATTTTGTCTACTACTAATCCACATTATAATTTCTGTTTATTTGAATGAATAAAAAACATATATTCTTAGCAAGAGCATCTGTCTTGGAGCATACCTTTGTCATATGCTACCCCACTACTGCTTCAAGTTTTTGGCTTTCTGGTCTGAATTCAATGTTAAAATTCTCCCATCGTTTCTGTATGCCAGTAGTATACATCTCAATTTTCATGATCTAAACCATTTAAGGAAGAAATAACTGTTTTAATAATATATACTGATTAACTGGCAATTTGATGTTCAGACATAATTGAGACTATACTCTTTGGTGACTTTCCATTAGTTCAAAACTGGTCTTTATTGATTTATTGAAAAAAATATGTATATATATTTCAAGTGCGCTGCATTACATGAAAAGAAGATGATTGTCAAATTTCTTGGCTTTCTTACTTTGAAAAGAAGACAAGTGGTTATCTATTGGTTTTTTATTCTGAAACCATCAGCATCATTCACTTTGTAGGGTGGAGCTAATGCTGGCCACACAATATACAATGCAGAAGGCAAAAAGTTTGCGCTCCATCTAGTTCCCTCTGGAATTCTTAATCCTACAACTACCTGTGTAATTGGTAATGGATGTGTTGTTCATCTACCAGGATTATTTGAGGAAATTGATCGTCTAGAAGCCAATGGAATCTCAACTGAAGGAAGGATCATAGTATCAGATTGTGCTCATCTGTTATTTGATCTTCATCAGGTTGTTGATGGACTTAGGGAAGCAGAACTTGCTAAGTCATTCATTGGTACTACCAGGAGAGGAATCGGGCCTTGCTATTCAAGCAAAGTTATCAGAAACGGTATAAGAGTAGGGGAACTGGTGCATATGGATACTTTTCCGCAGAAGCTGGATATTTTATTATCTGATGCTGCAGCAAGATTCAAAGGTTTTAACTATGGCCCTGACATGCTTAGGGAAGAAGTTGAACGGTATAAGAAGTTTGCTGATAGGTTGAAACCCATCATCTGGGACACGGTGCATTTCTTGCATAATGCTATAGCTCGGAAGAAGAATATTCTGGTAGAAGGTGGTCAGGCAACCATGCTGGATATTGACTTTGGAACCTACCCCTTTGTAACGTCCTCCAGTCCATCTGCTGGAGGAATCTGCACGGGTCTCGGTATTGCTCCTAGATCCATTGGTGATCTTATAGGAGTGGTAAGTGGGGATACACCTTCCTTTGTAGGTTGCTGAAATGATTTTTTCATCCTATAACATGCTTGGAAATTAACTAATGAAATACTATTGTTTTAAAAGTTTATACTTGTAAATTTCTTACATAGGATCAAATTCTGTTTGGTTGTAAACTTTATTTTATCTCAATTGGCAATAATGCAGGTCAAAGCATACACAACACGTGTTGGCTCAGGTCCTTTCCCGACTGAATTATTAGATAAAGGCGGTGATCTACTTAGGTTTGCTGGACAAGAGTTTGGCACTACAACAGGCCGCCCTCGCCGTTGTGGATGGCTTGACATAGTGGCGCTGAAATATTGTTGTCAGATCAATGGTTTCTCGTCTCTGAACCTCACCAAACTTGACGTATTGTCAGATCTGCAAGAAATCAAACTGGGTGTCAGATACAGGTCCAAATTAACTGATGCACCAATCTCTGGCTATCCTTCTGACATTCGTATTCTTGAGCAAGTGGAGGCAAGCTCTAATCTCTAATCCTCGACTAGATAACTGCTCAAATCTTTTTCTAAGTTTATCTTTCTTTTTCTAAGTTTTATCTTTTGGTTTAATTAGGTTGAGTATGATGTTATGCCCGGGTGGCAGTGCGACATTTCTTCGGTCAGAGAGTATTCAGATCTGCCAAAGTCTGCGCGTGAATATGTAGAAAGGATAGAAGAACTGGTGGGCGTACCCATTAACTACATTGGTGTCGGACCAGGTCGTGATGCCCTTATATACAAATAGAGTGTATTCTTCTTTAGTTCAGCCTTGGAGTGAAGATTTACGACATAAAAACATGAAATCCATTTGTGTTGGTTGCAGCTGCAGCTGGTTTTATCTAGCTCTTTAACTTATATTTGTATCATTATCGCTGGAATCCACTCTGTATTCTTACTGGTCCAGATTTTTGGCCATTTATACCTGATCCGGCCTTAGAATAAATGTTTAGTTTGTTGTTGTTAGTTAGATCTCATTGTATTTAAGGGTGAAGTTAGAACAGAAGTTACATCTTAACCTCCTTACCAGAAAATAACAACATTCTAACGTCTAGCTGTGATTAGCAAACTTCCAGGTGTAATTTTGCAAATATGTCGGCTCTAAGGGGCAGATTTGGAAACTTCCGTCGATTTATAGACTAAAGATAATTAAAATACTCCATTATGAGCTACATTTATTGAAAAAGTAAGTGGAATCAATAACCACTTATTACCAAGAAAAGAGAAATTAACCCTATAATGTATATAATGTTCACACTCTAAATAAAATTTTCCTAATGAGTTACAAATCACAATAACAATAGGTAGTGCAATTTTAAAGTTATTTTGGGTTTATATGTAAAGATAGAACAATTTGGAGGGTTAGTTGCAAATTATTAAACCCTATAAAACAGAACAAGACTAGTGGTAGTGGAATCAAGAGTCAATACTATGTTTGTGTTTGGCTGATCGTTTAAAATTGTGCGTCTCTCTCTCAACAAACCGTTGTTTACGCAGGGATCTTTTTTCTGTAGCGGCACTCCATTGTTGAATTATTTGCAGAGCAGTCAGTGGAAGACGTGGGGTTTCTCTCCCTCAATTTTGATTTGAAGTAATCCCTTTTACCCAATTCATTCTCTTGCTGAAACTTCAATTTGATTTCTCTTCTTTTTATGTGAACTTCATTCGGGAGCTCATGGCTGCTTCTTATAAGAAATCCCGGATGAAAGATGTGGGTCTTTGCCGTTTGATTTTAATTGCTGTATTTGGGGTTGTTTTCTTCTTGTTACTACTCAGGACAAACACGTTTATTGCTTTAGTTAGCAGATATTCATATGAGACTGAGACTGATGAATTCAATTACAACTTTACTTTGACTTTTAATGAAAACCTGAAGCTTCCCAAACAGAATGATCTTTCGATCTCCTTACAGAAACGTAATCAGATGCCACCTAGGAACTTAGATTTATACCCCAAGTTAGTCAAGGATCATATAGTTGTTGTGTTGTATGTTCACAATCGACCTCAGTATCTTCGAGTGGCTGTAGATAGCCTCTCTCGAGTGGCAGGGATTAGCGAAACTCTACTTGTCGTTAGCCATGATGGCTACTTTGAGGAGATGAATAAGATTGTAGAGAATATCAAGTTTTGCCAAGTGAAACAAATTTTTGCCCCTTACTCGCCACATGTCTTTACGGATAGTTTTCCTGGTGTTTCGCCCAATGACTGCAAGGACAAAGAGGATCCTGCTAAGAAGAAATGTGATGGAACTCCAGATCAGTATGGGAACCACCGGTCGCCCAAGATTGTGTCGTTGAAACATCATTGGTGGTGGATGATGAATACAGTGTGGGATGGTTTAAAGGAGACCAGCCATCACTCTGGGCATATTCTCTTCATAGAAGAGGACCACTTCATTTTTCCCAATGCATACCGTAATCTGCAGTTACTTGTAGAGTTGAAACCGAAAAAGTGTCCACAATGTTATGCTGCAAATCTGGCGCCATCTGATGTGAAGCTTAGGGGAGAAGGATGGGAGAGTTTGGTTGCAGAGAGGATGGGAAATGTAGGTTATTCATTTAATCGAACAGTGTGGCGAATGATTCATAGGAAGGCTAGAGAGTTTTGCTCGTTTGATGAATATAATTGGGATATAACTATGTGGGCCACCGTATATCCTTCGTTTGGGGGTCCTGTTTACTCTTTGCGGGGACCTAGGACAAGTGCTGTTCACTTTGGAAAATGTGGTTTGCATCAAGGTCAGGGTGAGAAAGCAGCTTGTATTGATAATGGTGTTTTCAGTTTTGAAGTGGAAGAAATTGATAGAGTTTCTAACCTTAAATTGGACTGGTCAGTGCACGTGTTGAAACATCAGGCTGGTTACCAGGCAGGGTTTAGAGGTTGGGGAGGATGGGGAGATGTAAGAGATCGTCAATTATGTTTGGATTTTGCCAAGATGTATTTGGCTTCAGAGGCTGGGTAAGGTGTGATTGGCTGTCGGTTTCTTTCAACAACTGGTGAATGTTAAAGTGATGCCTTCCCTTCCTCGTAGGCAATTTGGGTATGCTCGTCATCCCCAATCAGCTGTTACAGTCCTCCCACTTGCTGTAATGTATTATATCAACTTATGATTTTCTTTTTTCTCAAATTTGTTGGAGCATTCATTCCTCCAGCATTCTATACAATTCATGTACTGATTACCTTGTTGATTAGTTCTTTCATCATGCATCTTGCTACTCAAATACTCCTTTTTGCTTGTAACAATCATTAGTTGTCTAGTAAAATTTGCTTCTTTTTTCTGTTACTATTATTTTCTTTCTATCTGTTTACTTGCATAATTTTGTTCCATTCCGAATTTCTTCATCCATTATAGCTAAGAAAGTGATTCTGGAACTTGTATATTCTGAGAAAGACATATAGGGAAATGTTATCCATCTGTGCTTTTAGATTGAACTATTTTTTGTGCACTGGCTAGTTGATGATTTAAATCCAGGGTTCTATCTTCAGAAGTTGAGTTTTTAAGGTTGTTCTGCTACTGACCTTGATTCTGCATATTTTGATCTCTATCTAGAGAAAGTGCCAAATAGGGCCTCCATTTCCTCCAAGGTTTACCCTTTTGTTTCAGGCAACATTGTGTAGAAGAAAATCCAGGACACCATCCCTATTGCTGTGTACATAAAGAAAGTTC
The DNA here is from genome assembly GCA_023678885.1 of Pogostemon cablin. Lineage (NCBI taxonomy): Eukaryota > Viridiplantae > Streptophyta > Magnoliopsida > Lamiales > Lamiaceae > Pogostemon > Pogostemon cablin. The sequence continues at coordinate 318,283 of CM042956.1, forward strand.
CACCTATTGTGATACCCTCGTACAGGGATATAAATGTCATCGACACCACCCCACTTGTCAACCGATTCACGGCCACTCCCATGCTGCAACCCTGCGCTCTCAACCGCAACGGAGCTATACACCCATGCAACCGGTGGAGAAGGATGCCACACACGACAATGCCATCACGATGCACAATCCAACACCCCACCTCACCTCTCCATCATCGTACCTACCTATTACAACCAATCTGATGCCTAACCCCAGCAGTGATACTACCACACCGCCACAACCAGTGAGGAGCAGGACCCTTGGTCCTATCCTGTCCACCAAAAATGTGGCCACCGACGTGAACATCATCTTAGTAAATCCGACGCCTATACCATAACAGATAGTAAAACATAAGATAATAGTTGGGGATTTATTTGTTCAAGTTAACGTTGAAAGGGACAATAGGTTTAACGGAGGAGGCATGAGATGGTCCTATTAATTTCAATATTTACATTACGTATATACCAAGTAGTTTAAGCATTTGTGTTTGTTTTAAAATAGACCTCCATCTAAAGAAATTTCCTCCAAGTTTCTTCCACGTGTTTCCGTGTTGTAAAAGGATATAAACGTCATTAACACCACCATGCAACCTCAACGGAAACAATGGGCCCCGTTCCTATTGAAAAGAAGGCCACGCTGGATAGTGTCATGCCAACGCACACCGCCACTGCCCACGTCACCTTCTGCTCTTCAATTATGGTCAATCCCGTCCCCAGCAACAAGAGCGACACCGCCAACCCACCGCAGCAACACGCGCCGTCCCATTCTGTCCACCAGGATGAACATCGTCTTGCTCACTCCCACGGCGATGGTGGCCAGCAGCTTGTCGGAATCCTTCTTTATTCCTGCCTTGTCGTAGATCATTTTTTTTAATAAAAACAATTAATCTATTCTGATCCCACATATCACCTCTAATACAACTACCCACTACACATTAAATATTATTTCTCTCACTTCACTTTACATTAAATTATATTATTATATAATGGAAGCGTGAAAATGGAGTATAGTGAAGACTTCTGGGATAGAAGATAGAAATCCCCGGGAGGAGGATCTCGGCGGCATAGACGGGGGCGATGAAACGCCCCACCATCAGGAACGCGTAGTTGGTGGCAAACCCCATCAATATAGCTCCTACAAAGAAGATGCCGGAGGCCAAAATCACCGTGTTGCTCCGCACGATCCAGTCCGAGGTCCGTCCAGCCACGGCGGCGCCAACCAGGGAGAAAATGTTGAAGGTGCCCACCAAAAATTCAATTTGAACATCCGAGATGTGGAGCTCCTTCTTGAGTGTGTTACGAAATTTATATTTCCTATATAATTTAATGTGGGCAATAGATTAATACTCAATTATATTAGCTATTCAAATAAATATATTGGGCTTAATTAAGTGATTAAAATAAAGTAAGAGCCCATGGACTACACTTATTTGATATGGGTCAATGAGTAGATACCCAATATTACGTATCAGGTGATTATGGGTGGCCTGATATGGGTAATATATATAGATACCTAGGTTATGGTCTCCGACACTAAGCCGCACATAGTTCTCTCTTTCCCCATCTGAAGAGATTACGAAGGTCCTTACGGAATCTAGAGGCTTTAGTGAAGGAAGACCTTGAACCTGCTGCTGATCTTCCGTTTAATTCCGCATAAGAAGATCAATGGATCCAGGTATTCCTCTATATAATTATTTTATGTATCTCATTGAATCATGTTAGGGATTAAAGACATTTGGATTAATTGTTATGTTTCCTACAGAGTGTAGCTCCACTCATCACTCCAGAATCTGTGTATGCATAGTTATAACAGTATAAATTAATAGTGTTAAATAGATATACAAGTGTTTTACCTACCATATCCTAGCAAGATTGAAGTGGTGGAAGCAAGAATGGAGATTGCTAAAGCATAGGTGTTCCTTTTATGTTCCGACATGATCGATATATATATATATAGTTACACTTATAATCCTCGTCCGCCTGGCCCTTTTATATATATATATATATATATATATATATATATATATATATATATATATATATATATATATATATATATATATATAACAAAGAGAGAGATGATTATCACCAAAATGTGGTGACCTCATAATATTAGTCCAGGTCAACAACTCCTTTTTCCTCCTCCTACCATTATTGGAATCGCATCAACACTATACAAAACTAACTGAATTTTTTTAATTATAATTAATTTAATAACTTTTCGTATATACATCAAACTAAATTATCTGAAATTAATTTATTATAATTAAATACATTGATAATTAATTTAATAAGTTTCCGTAAATACATCAAACTAATCTAATCCTCCTCCATCCCTACATTAATCAATTGCGGAGGATATCTTTGTGATATTATTTCATAAGAATATGGTACGTAATTTACTCCTATAATAAAACAAAACAGAATAAATGTACACTGTTAGTACATATGTTATTACCCTTATCCATTTCTTACAATAAAAAATGATTAGTTACATATAGATTATAGATTTATACCCTATTATTGTCATAAATATATTCCAACAATATCTTATTGAAATACATTCTTTAACAAATATTAATTAAAAAATTTTATGCTAAACCTCAATTATATATCTTACACAATTATATTATATATGAAATTTTATTGCATCAAATATCTTTTCTAAAAAAATTAAGTGCTACATTGATCTCATTTAATCTTAATTTTATTTAATTATTATGGTTTTTTTATTTGAGTAATGTATCGCATCAAAATATTTACTCATCATTAATAAACCTTAATCTATAAAACATAGTGTTATTCATTGATGTGTGTTTATAATCTTACAATTTTTCAATATTTAAGAAGTAATATTTTATATATGAAAAATTCAAATTAATTTTTATAGGAGTATATTACTCATAGATACAAGATATATATAAAATTAATAATAACTACAAAAAATTAAAGATAATCTTCCTATTATATCCCTTATAAAAATATATAAATATTCATTATCTTCTTTTTTAAAAATATTATACTATTTTTTTATTATATTATTAATTATCTTTAAGACAATCAAATCACCATTTCACCTTAAATTAATTAAAGAAATAAAAAAGAAATTCCACACACATATAACGATATGAAACACGAAGATTGAGATGAAAACCTACTCAAAATAGGTTGAGCAAAAATATACATTAATTGTGCTGTAATATTGTCTTAAATCAACACGTCACCTTAAATTAATTAATTAAAGAAATAAAAAAGAAATTCTACACACATCTACATGATAACGGTACTAAACACGAAAATTGGGATGAAAACATACTCAAAATAGGTTGTACAAAAATATACATTATGCTGTAATATTGTCTTAAATCACCACGTCACCTTAAATTAATTAAAGAAATAAAAAAGAAATTCCACACACATCTACATTTTGGGATGAAAACATACTCAAAATAGGTTGTGCAAAAATATACATTAATTGCGCTGCTGTAATATAACCTTGTCTGCAGCAAACTAATTATACTCTTAAATATATTATGCAACAATATAAGACGTATTGTGCAGAAGTCTAATTTTATAATGAAGAGTAGATTTATAAGAAATGATTTCTCATGACTTGACATTAAATTAGGATACTTACTATCAAGTACAAAATAGAATATACAAATCCAAAATTTAATATACAAAATTACAAAAGATAATGTCCTTCATGCCCCCATTGCATATGTGTTTATCAAAATTAAATTTATAAAACCCCACCCTTAATTAATGGGATTTGTTCCTTTATCCAAGTTATTTTTTAAGGAAACAAAATATATTTATAAAAAATCAATTTTGCTGCATAATAATTTAACGTATTTATCTAAACTCACAAACTTAATAGTACTATTGAGCTATTAAATAATCAGAAAATAATAATATTTAAATGTATATTAATTATATCTGCACAATAAATGAATAAATTTCCACAACATATAATTACTAGTATGAATCTCATGTATTACACGGGTTGCAAAGTTACAATTTTAAAATGTATAATTCAAGTTTAATATAATTATTTATTCAAAATTTTTTAAAAATATAATTTAAGTTTAATATAACTATTTATTCAATTAAAATCTAATAGAAGTTTATATTGATGATTAAAATTTAATTTATATACACTCAAATGTGAATTTGCTTTCGTTGGTAAAAGCTTAGTTTCATTGTATAGTAAATAAAAGAAAATGGATACATTTCTTCGAACCTTGAATAGAACCATAAAAAAAACCTTTGTTCATTATGTGTGTATAATAAATGAATAAAGAATTTTATTTATAGGTGGAGAGTAGGTTATTTGCACAAAAATTCACATGAAAAACTAAAAAAAAATAAAAATAAATGTATTTATCTATATTAATTTTTAATTAATAGTAATTAATTTTGATGTGATAATATCATATTATCTTAAAGTAAATATATGTATTTATCTATATTAGTTTTTAATTAATAGTAATTAATTTTGATTTGATAATATCATATTCAAATCTTAAAATAATATATGTATATATTTATATTAAATTTTACTTAATAATTAAAATAGTTGAGATTAATTTTGTGGCGACACCTCATCAAAATTAAACTCTCCTTTAGTATATTAAAAATATATTATTGCACAACAATATTGCATAATTCAATATCAAGTTATGAGAATTCATTTCTTATAAATCTACGCTTCATTATAATTAGACTTCCGCAAGATACGTTTTATATTGTTGCACAATATATTTAAGAGTATAATTAGTTTGTTGCATAACAAGATTTAATTTTTAAGAGCAATAACAATTTAATTTTTAATTAGATTAATTAAATTAGATTTTCACTTATGTTAAAATTAATTATTTTCAGAAGGACCTATTCATATTTTAACTCCCTAAAATTATATTTTAATATGTACGTCATTCATCTTCCTCACATATATAACATTCCAAAATTTATTTTATAAACAAGTGATATTATTATTATTATATATATATAAAAAGTGATAAAGTATGTATATATAGCATTGGAGCATAAATATGAATAGGTTAAAGATTGTATTAATAATAATTATGCAGAAAAGAAAAGAGAAAAGAAGCGAGGTGGGCTAACAAATGTGGGGCTGAAAATGAAGGAAGCTAGAAGGTATGGATAAACCATTGGGAAAATTAAATTAAAAAAGAAAAGCAATAGAATTAGAAAGAGAAGGATGCTACTGTGTATGAGCAGATGGTCGATGATACGGCCCAGTCCCAGAGTCAGAGTAGGCAGAACTGAAGCATCATCCAATTCAGTGGCAGCGGCGGCGGTGGTACTATCGGCCGGAGAGGAGACGCTGTCCAACTTACCACAGACGCTGTCAAGCGTGTGCACCCCTGAACAACAGAATTGTCAGAAAAGGTATAAAATCCAGGAAAGCCGAAACTTGCACAAGCAAATGCGTTACTACTTGCGTACAGGGCGGGTTCGGATCCCTAGGGGAAGGCCCATTCAGCATTAGGAAGTAACTACTTAATCAACTCATCCTAGTTTCATCAGATTGTATTTAATTATGCATTAATTATCAACAGGCCACTGGTTGTTTTCAAGGATGGTTTTCGGAGTCGTAAATATTGGTAAATTTCTTTTCCCTACATCTAATACACCTCCACTTTTAAATATTTGCTTTTCGAATAACCCACTTATAACATAATTATTGTTTATGTATCATGCAGAATTACTATTACTATGTTCAAAATTAAAATACTGTACAATTTTTCTTGTTTTTTGGGCAGTCTGTCAGAATGCTCTGACATTTGCAACTTGATTGGAGATGGTGATGATGGACCCTGATTCAATTCTTTTCTTTTTTTTTTTTTAATAGTTTTCGGAGTAGAATAGATATCTATTGATTTGTAAGTTAAGAGATAGATGTATTTCCGGTTTCATAAACTTATGGCCATGGGTATTTTTAATTCTTTCACCAAAATGTATCATATCATATTCATATTCTGAAACGGATGAATCTCAAACATTTGAAAAAAAAGAGGTGTCCTACTCCTAAAGCTCCTCTTTTATATCCAATCACATGTAAATTTGTACTCAAGAAAACCACATGGAAGAATTAGTAACTGTTTCTTTTGAAAATTGAAGAGCTTCAGATTCCAACTTCACCTTACAACATCATGTATGTATCTTTCCTTAGTTATTGATTTGTTACCGGAATTTATAAATTCGCGTCAAATAATTTGTCAATAATGGTTTCATTTATTCATGCTCTTTTGGGACATTTTCGACATCAAATAATTTCATAAGGTTTAGTGTGGTTTTCAAACATTTCTATTCTCTCGGGGAAATCATCCATTCTCTACTATTTCTCAACGTCTTCAAATTTAAAAAATGAAAAAGCAATAAACAATTTCGCAAATTAATTGGAGATTAACTCTATTATGATAAACAAGATCTACACCATAAAGCGGAAGCGTACCTTAATCCATGAAGTTGTTAGACGGAATATGAACTCGGAGATCGGTAGGTATTATGGTCTTCCTCAACTAAGCCTCCTTATTCCTTATGGGGACCGTAGTAATCCCTCTCGATGGGGAGAAGGGAAGACCATGTGCGGCTTAGTATATTGGGGACCATAACCTGAGAGCCTTTATATACTACTTGACTAGACCACTCATAATCACCTAATCATGTAGTATTGGATATCTACTTAATAAGCTCATATCAATTTATTATTATAGCCCATGGACCTTTAACTTTAATTGGATCACTTAATTAATTCCATAATATAATTGAATAGCTAATATAATTGCATAATAATATATTGCCCACAATTACATTATATTGAAAATTAAAATTTTTCAACAATCTCCCACTTGGGCTATATATTTTCCGTTTGCAATTATATCAAGAGTGGAACTACCGCGGCATTCACCACATTATAAATCGTGATTAAACCCCGACAATTACCATATCAATATACTCAATGACATAGATTAAATATGGTGAGTAGCATGGAAATTACATGTCAAATGTGATCAACATCATGTCTATTTCCAACTGGTCCAACTTTAAACTTTAGTGAGATCAATCCATAATGTAAAATATTACAAAATGAAATTACTTAAGTGAATTCACAATGAATTCAAAGCCATGAACTTTATTCTGCAGAAAACTGAATTATCTAAATCAAAGTGTCTTGAAACTTTAAAGAACAATAAATATAGACTCCCACTGAACTAATGTATTCTAAAATCATATAACACCCACATGATTAGCTAGCTCATAAAATTGCAGGACGTTGAATACATAATTGGTGGATCCATATTTAGAGTCTATCATAATATGCTCTTCTAAAATTTTATCTACACAAAACACTTTCTTTAACAACCAAGAATTCTATGTCAATTTGTTTGACTTATAAGTATTCTTGTCATAAATACTTTACTGCGAACTAACTGTCACAATGAACTTTATGTGACAAATCTTCGCAACCTTTATTTCATGTTTGAATGCCCTTAGTGTGCTACTAATTCTGTTGTCATGGTTAATGAGCTAAAGTGTTTGCTTAATACTTTTACTTGTATAGCTCTCCGACCAACAGAAAATATAATCTGAAGTTGATCTTACACTGTATTGACATCCAACAAACTCAGAATCAGAATTTCTCATGATCTCTAACAAATCTGATCCCTGATGTACAGACATATTGTTCTTAGTTCTCTATACATACTTTATAAAGATTCATACTAGAGTTACTTAAATATCTACTTAATATACTAATAACATAAGCCAAATTACGTCTTGTAGAGACCTCATCATACAACAACTTCCAACAATCAAAACATATAGAATATTTCTACATTTCTTAAATCTTTAGTTTAACTTTAGGGCACCTGATTGAGACTGCACTTGTCTCCCTTAGTTTAACTTAAACATTCTCCCACTGAATCACATAATCATCTACATTTGTCTCAAAACCAAATGAGAAACTTACTTCATGATGATACTTGTGATTCCTTTACGAAAAAAATTTGCTTGAATGCATAGATGAATTTCCTATTAGTTCTTAAACCATTTAGATCGTATCATCAGTGTTGCGATCAATGAACTTTATCTTTACATCCATCTAATATTATTCAAGATCAAAATGTGCTACAAATGTCACGATTATCTTATAATAATGACTTCCTTCCCTTTTGAGTATAATCCTATATCAAGATGCAAACCTAATCATCTTGTATTGATTTATACTCATAACATATAGCATTAACACACTTTGGAGTAATTGGACCTTTCATGGTTTGATGAACATTGTTTGAATGTTCTACCATTAATTCTATAGTGTCCTCATTATTTAAGAGAAAAACTACATAATCATTCGAATTGTCTTTCACCCAACTCTAGTGGTTTTCTTAGTGACATTAATTCTTGAGGTTGTTGAATTTGTTATTCCTTAAATATTATTGACATTGTCATATCGTTATTCTGAATTTGCACCAATTCTTTAAAGCATAAGTGGGGATCGAATCGTCTCCCCCTTAAGGACAATGTCTCTAATATTAATCTTCCCCCAAAATCAACATCCTCACATAATACCGTATTACCCATCTCAAATATGATCCGATCAATTGGATCATAAATTTATTATCTTTATTTAATACCAATAAAGTAGCTTGTATCTATTTGAATCCAATTTTCTTTAGTAGATCCCAATGATCTAGCCTTAGTTGGATATCACCATATATGAAACTCAAAGAGTTCTCACAACTACTTTGGTTGGAACTTTATTGAGACCATAAGCTGCAATCTTTAGTATTTCTCCAATTAGTAACCATATGTTGTGGAGTACTATTTTTGTCTTTTAACTACACCACAACACCATTCATGCTAAGTAATCTTAATGTGGTGTATTATAAAACAATTCCACAAGCCTTTAGGAGAAAACGAAAGGTTATACTTAAATTTCCTTTTTAACAGCTTTCCAAACGGGTTTTTCTTTGTTGCCCTTATACTTTATTGAGACAGTTTATTAGAAACTTATTAGTTCATTCTTATTGTTAAAGTTCTCATCATGTATAATTTTGTTGTTGACATAGGTTAAACTTAATTAACAGACTTCTTAATTGTACAGAGAATTAATCCAAAATGATTATCATGCTTGCACTAAACTTTATAATCTTTCAAATTTTAAATAGTTTAGAATCATCTCAAGGAATCTATCACATCATTAGTATCAATACCAACTTGTAAGTGAAACTCTTTACGTAGTAGTCAAATACTGACAATAAAACTGTCAAGCAATAGCCTTCCTTTGGGCCGACTTATTACTCACATGTTAAACAAATAATCGTCACATATTTACCAACACATGTGTTTGTGTATTTCTGCCAAATATTAATCTACCTATGGGTCGATCAATAACCGCATGAAGATACACTTGCAAAACATTATTAATTAGGGACCCATCACAAGACACCTTGTGCAACATTAACCTCGTCTATGGACAAAAATTAACTGCAGGGGTAATCTTGGTGTAACAATCAAGTATTGACAATAAGTTCTGTCAAACAAGAGTCTATCTGTGGACCGACTCATGTTCACATGAATAATCTAAATAATTATCACATACTTATTATCACATGTGTGTTATTATTCTGTCAAACTGTGCCTACCTGTGGGCCGAACACAGAGCACATAAATAATACCACACCCATCTATGTAATTTCAATAAAGTTTTTCTCCACACATGATATTGCTGTGGCAACATGGTGCTTCGATTGACTAGATTAAAGGTTTACTAGACTAATTAAATAAATATTAAAATATTTAATTTAATTAAACGACATTTAACTATCTTCCCAATTTAATTTAATTTTATTCCTCTAACCAAATAGGAATATTAGATGATTCATTACCCTATAATGATGAAAGATCTCCTTTACTTAATTAGGGATTCCAAAATCCCAATTTAATATAAACTGAATGATTTCTTAACTTAATTAAGGATTCCAAATCTTTTAGAATAAATTAAATTAGATAATTATGTTTACTTAAATATTCACAACTGAATCCTTTATCAAAATATGAATGCAATCAAGTGAATCGAAAATGGTAATTATTACACATGAACGAACAAACCATCATGAGAAATGATTGATACAATCACAATCCTTTAATCTCAATTTTCAAAATTCCACTACTACATGCGACACCAATAGAGCATTCAAATTCTCATGACATAAAAGTCAATTGCCTTTTAATAATAGTAGGAATCATATATATTAAAATTGATTTACTAACCATAATTTAATCTACAGAACAACAATTATTCAGAATATAACGAATGAATTACAATTGCCATTCTAAAGGGTTATATTCACATATATTGCACTATCAATAAATGCATTCAAAATATACCTCATGATTAAAATAATTCTAACCATTGACATAAATACCCAAATACAGCAATCAAAATCATGCTCCACATCATTAGATACCCATTTCATACCTTATTCATTACACTAAATGTAATGATCAGCAATTGTTATGTATGAGATTACGAATTATCATATAATGGTTCATATCAATAAACAAATAATAATTTTCCATCGTCAGTCCCGTAATGTCATAACAAATATTTACATATTCTGTTAATATGAATTCATAAGTCATTCCGAAAAACATTGAATTCAAATTTTAAATGATAACTCCATAATTAAAATTGTGATTTTTCCAAAGACAAATGTTTGGATCTAAACATAATTCTCACAGATCTCAAAGAATCATAAATAGGGTGGCTCTGATACCACTTGTAGGAAATAATTCCTAATGCCTTAACCCTATTATGATAAACTGAGATCAAACTGTAATGCGGAAGCGCACCTGATCCAATGAGTCTGATCCAATGAGTCTCTAGGCGGAACACGAACTCAGGATCAATGGTTATATAGTCTTCCTCAACTAAGCCTCCTTATTCCTTATGGGGACCGTAGTAATCCCTCCCGATGGAGAGAAGAGAAGACCATGTGTGGTTGGGGACCATAACCTAGGAGCCTTTATATACTACTTGACTAAACCACCCATAATCACCTAATCATGTAGTATTGAGTATCTACTCAATAAGCCCATATCAATTTATTATTATAGCACATGGACCTTTAACCTTAATTGGATCACTAAATTAAGTCCATAATATAATTAAATAGCTAATATAATTGCATAATAATATATTGCCCACGATTACATTATATTGAAAATTAAAAATTTCCAACAAAGGTTTAGTGTGGTTTTCAAACATTTCTATTCTCTCGGGGGAAATCATCCATTCTCTACTATTTCTCAACGTCTTCAAATTTAAAAAATGAAAAAGCAATAAACAATTTGGCAAATTAATTGGAGATGATGGAGACGTTAGAGAGAGGAGATTTCCACAGAAAACTAACTTGTTGAAAGAAAAGAAATTATTAAAAATAAAAATTAGAGATCAAAATTAATGTACCTGGACCTGGTAGCGGCGGCGAGGTGCGGGGAGATGAAGCGAGAAAGGGCTAGGCGGAGGCGAGGATAGATGGTGAGAGCGTGCGAAACGGCGTCGCGGAGTAAAAGCTCTGCCGTCTCGACGAACAGATTTAAGCTGCGGATGGGTGGAACGAAAAGAATGAGCGGCGCCGCCGAGAAAGCCACCGTCAACAACAGCGGCAGCATTATAACTAATAATTTAAATTTAATTGTGGGGTGAATGAATTAATTAAGAGGAGAGGAGAGGAGTATAGTATTAGTAGGTGTCGGCAAGAGCAGAGCACGTGGATTAAGGTTCCTAGAATTTTCTTCACTTTTCCGCGTGAATTATCTTTCAACGTCATCGCCGCTTTCACTACCCATTCCTAATCTTAATATTTAATTTAATTTAATTTAATTTAATACTATTATAGAAATCAACTTCTGTGAGGATCTCCTTTTTGGCCTATCCGCTGTGGCCTCTGGGAATCATTTGATCCAAACTTTAATATAATTTATTTTAAAAAAAACATTTGAAAATAAAAAAAATTCCACCTCTCTCCTACAATTAAAATAATAAAATCACAAGAAAATACATAAGAAGTGTATAGTGGCAGAGTAGATAAATTCTACACAATAACCAATCTTGAAAACATATGTTCTTAAAAAGAGTGTTTCCTTTTCACTAGAACCAATTTTCATAACTTGAATGTGAAAGCGCCATATACATCGTCTAAGAATGCCTCCCCTCCCAAGATAGAGGCAGCCACTCTGCAAGACTCTGTTCGAGAAGTTGTACATTAACATCCTCGATCAGATCCTCCAGAACAAACACATCTTCATATGCCAAAAGTCGAAAGAAAAGAGTAATTTTTGACAAACTGCATGGAACCTTGCAATAGACCCTCACAAAGCTTCTTATGTACTCTAAGGGAATGACTAGAGAGACCACATTTTTCAAGGCTCAAATCCTTCAAGAAAGGAAATTTAATCGACAAGCCACTGAAAAACATAAATTTCTCCAATGGGCAGTTGGAAATTATATTCCATATTAACATGCTCTAAATTAAATCATAAGAGATTTTTTAAGTTAAAACATTCGTACCTCTGCATGTATGCCCAAAACTCATGTTTGTTTTCCAGAGTCGAAATCCACGCGCTGTACCATGATTGAGAGAGTCATAGCCTCCGGAACAGGGAATTCAAATTTAATTCAGTTATTTGTGTATCTCTTTCAAATTTAGCGTTGTTTACATTCCTTTTCAAGATCATCTGCATGCAATATATACCAACTCACAAAAATCGTTATGATTTTCTTCTGTATTTAATTTATTCTTCCAAGAAAAAAAAAATGCTACAATCAAGTATGTCATCATCCCACGTATCCTTTACATTTTAAAAATATAATAATAAGATATCAATTCAAACCTCCAAGTTAGAATAGTAATTCGTGCTGCTATCTATCATGTTATATTACAACATGATATAGCACAACATAATAAGATATTGTTCTGACACAATATAAATACAGTATCATGTTTCATCGCAAGATGATAGTGACGATAGTATTAACACGATAGGATAAAAAATTATTCTGACACGATATAAAACGAAAAAAAAATCATATCAACCCGAAGCTGTAAAAAAATATATTTATTAAAAGTGAAGATAAAACTACTTTGAATTAGTGGGGTAATTTTCTTAACTTGAGCAGTTTTGAATGGATTGCTACCTTATCATTGGACTTGTGCAACCAGAGCTAAGAATTTTATTTATTTATTTTTTTTATCGGTAAATGTTAGTTGTTAGTTCGGTTAGCAGTTAGTATACACCAAGTCTCCTTACTTCCCCTTCTCCAAGTCTCCTTATATTTCCTCTCCTAATTTATTCCCAATGGAAATCGAACCTGGGTCTCTCAAGAGCTAAGAATTATTACCTTTGATCTTTTTACTATATTTGGAAGTAAAGATTTTTTTTGGACGAAGTGTGTAGTATAATTTTTATTAAAATATTAATTTAAATATTTAAAAAATATAAATATATATTTTATATACTCCATCGGGTACAGTTTACATGTGGCTAATGACTATATATATTCATTGTTTAATAAACACACTAAATCTTCTACTTTGAACTGAATTATTATATTTCAAAACTTTAATCACACGGAATTAGTTTATATAGTGTAATATAAAAGGTGTGTTTAAATGTTATTTAATTATTATTATTATTTTTAGCGTATAAGATGTTATTAAAATGTAGTATAATATATATGTGTGTGAATTAAATGATTAAATGGAATTTAAAATGCAAATTGAAACATTTAAAGTAATGAAAAATGTAAGTCAAAAATAGCATGAAAAAATAATTTAAGTCAAAATTGTCGAGTTTGACCGCGTGGCCGGCTCTTTAATAAAGATCTCAAATAGTCTTCTCCGGTCCGGGCACTTCACGGTTCACAAAATCATTCTTTTCAATAAAATAAAATAAAATCATTCAGAATCTAGATTATTTCAAAATAAACCTCTTAAAAGATGTAATTGCAAAATTACCCCGAAACTCGCTCAAATTGGTTCAATTCAAAAGTCAGAATGGGCGGAGAATTGAAGCTAACAAATTAAAGAAAGAACAGTTCACAGTTGGGATCAATCACTCAACTACTTGAAATTCATGGTTTGACTCAACTATGCCTGTTTGATTATTTAATAAATAAATACTTACATTTTATTGAATTTATGTCTTATATAGATTTCGCTATATTCTACTCATTTCGTCCCATAAAGAAGTTTATGGTTATTGTAGCTACGGAGTTTAAGAAAAATTTGCTTTTTGCTTTATTTTTTAGGGGTAGTTTAATATTTTTAAATAATAAATAAATTATAAAGTAAATTATGTGAGTTGTAAAAGGATAATAATTTTAAAATTAAAGTGTGTTGTGGTGTTATTGATTTGTGTGTATTTTTTTATTTGAGAATGTAAACTTGTTTATCGTGTGAATTTGTTTACGGGACACTGAATGAATATCTATTTTCTCGTATTCTATTAACACCCGTAATACTATCATTTGAAAATTTTAACGGATTAAGAAATTAAAGGAAATTAAAAGTTATAGTCTTGAGATATTGTATGGACTATGGAGTAATAAATATTGGTTTGAAATGCAGAGTCTACCTATTTCATGTAACGTCTCATAGTGGAGTGGAGGTAGGCTTATCCAGTATGATACACATATTTAGTTAAATGATTAAAGAAGAACAGTAAAGTATTTTAATAGATTGCGTTTAATTCCACGAAAGAAAACTTTTACAAAAGTATGTATTGTGACAATAATTTATGTAAATAAATTTATAACTGTTTCAATTGAAATATAATTTTTTTTATTTTAAAAAAAGTTAAAATAACCACATGATAATTTTGTGCTTTTTTAATCAAGTACCAGCTGGATTGGTTTTTCCAAAGTGATAAAATATACATGATCATACATATATAGTTTACGATTTATTATATAAAATAAAATATAGGTTTATCTATTACGTTATGACAATGATTGAGGATGTATTTGTCTAGAATATAAATAAATAGTTGCGATGAATATAATCTTGTGGGGTCATTTTATATTAGATTTAATAAGCCGAAAAGAAAAATTCAAAGTAGTTAATAAAATGAAAAGAAAAAAATTGAAAAGTAATAGAGATAGGCGGGGTAGGAGGAAAGTCCCCCGTGAAATGTTCTTGACTCTGGTTCAACCATGGGCGGATTTATTGAGCTCCACGTTTCCATTCTGCTCCTCTTCTTCAACTCCAAGGTTCCAATTCCTTCCTCTCTTCACTGAATCGCTATTCATGGAATCCACCAACTACGCATTCTCAATTTCTCTTTTCTATTAGTACCTTGCATCAACTTTTTCTTTTTAGTAGAAATTTGGTAGCCTTTGTTTTGCTGGTTATCACTGCTGGTTTTCTTAGTTGCTATAGATCTGAACCCGTAGTCTTTTCCTAGGTGGGCTTTGAAGCTTGTTGAGGGACACCCACTTCTTTTATTTTCTTATAATTTTTGAATTTTTGGTATTAACGATTCTGATTTGACGCCTTCTGACTTCTGTTCTTTTACTTGCAATTCAGAACGCCAATTAGCTGAAAGATCAGGAGAAGTGACGGGATCAAGATTGAACTTTTATGATCTTGATTTGCCCTTTGTTTATCTGAGGCTTTATCAATCTTGTCCTGGAATACTTTGACCCTTGGATCCTAAATCATTATGGGTAATTGTTGTGCAACCCCACAAACTTCTGAAGAGCAGCGTAGGAAAAAGCCAAATCCTTTTGCTGGGGATTTTGATAGTAGCTCTGTCCAAAATGGTGGATATAAATCTTTTGTATTGGAGAAAACAACAGGGCATAACATTGAAGAATTCTATGAATTAGGGCGAGAGCTCGGCCGTGGTGAATTTGGGATCACATATATGTGTACTGATAAATCGAATGGAGATGTTTTTGCTTGCAAGTCGATTTCGAAGAAGAAGTTAAGGACTAGAGTGGATATTGAGGACGTTAGGAGAGAAGTTGAGATCATGAAGCATTTGCCCCAACACCCCAATATTGTAACCTTGAAGGATACATATGAAGATGATAAAGCAGTTCACTTAGTAATGGAGTTGTGTGAGGGTGGGGAGTTGTTCGATAGGATTGTTGCTAGAGGGCATTATACTGAAAGGGCTGCTGCTGCTGTCACTCGGACCATTGTTGAAGTTATACAGGTGAGGACTTACCAGATTGAGTTTTTGGAATCTTGTTCGTATCTGATCCTAATTTATTGTTAAAGAGTATTAGGATTTAGGTTTTCATACTTAGTACTCCAGTCTCATATCCATATGCTCGAATGAGTTTTTAGTATAATGATATATGGAGTAAAATACTTCAGAGTTATGAGCACGTTGCTTGATAAACAATGCTGGAGTATCAGTAGTGAACATATTTATATCTGATGATTAAAACTAAGAACGCTTGTTGATTGCTATTGATTTTGTTGTTGAAGCAGTTTCAGTAAAATTCAGATGATGGCAAATTTTGCATGACTTGATTGATAGCTGTTGAGGAATTCTGATTTGTTTAATGTGGCATTCACTTTAATGCCATGACATTCATTAAACACACACTTTATATAATTATCAAATTAATAGTTGTAAGTTTTGAAGTTTATGCTTTCTTGTTCTTTTTGAATGTTTGTATCATTTGTTTTTCCTTTGTAAAGGAATTGTCATCCAACTATTTCTCTGTAGGTTTATTTCTACATGATTTTCTGTGCAGTGTGGAATTTTAAAATCCCAGCATTTACATTTTTTTGTCCTGAAAGCTGTTAATTATTAAACTTTGGCTTCCCTGCAGAATTGCCATAAGCATGGAGTCATGCATCGTGATCTCAAACCAGAAAATTTCTTGTTTGGGAATAAGAAGGAAACGGCACCACTGAAGGCTATTGATTTTGGGCTTTCAGTTTTCTTCAAACCAGGTTAGTCATTTTTACTTTCTATTTTTCTGTCAAATTATTCGTTATGCATCCAGTTATGCAGTTGATCTTTCCTTCATGACTGATTCATTGGTAAATCGACAGGCCAGAGATTCGATGAGATAGTCGGAAGTCCTTATTATATGGCTCCAGAGGTGTTGAGAAGAAATTATGGTCCAGAAATAGATGTATGGAGTGCTGGTGTAATTCTGTATATATTATTATGTGGTGTTCCACCTTTTTGGGCTGGTAAGCTATTTCCTTTCATCTTCAGCTTCATACGAATTATAAATGCACTTAAAGAGCCAGTTCTAACCGAGTATGATTGAATCGCTATCAATATCTTGAAACATGTGAGGGGAGAAGTAACTTTAATCTAATGATTTTTTAGTTAATTTATGATTAAAATCCTAAAATGGGTATAAGAATAGAAGCTTATACCACAGCACTTGACCAGCTTGAGATTAGGTTAGCAACATGCTCATATTTGCAAGTTCAGAATTCCATCAACTTTTTCTTAAATCAAACTTAAAAAAAAAATCTCATCTTTATATTGTGTGGTTGTAATATTCTCAAATCTCTTATTTATGAGTACTATTCAATTAAATTTCTATTAACTTGCAGAAACTGAACAAGGAGTTGCCCAAGCAATTATTCGCTCTGTTGTGGACTTCAAGAGAGACCCTTGGCCTAAGGTTTCTGATAAAGCAAAGGATCTGGTCAAAAAGATGCTCAACCCTGACCCCAAACTGCGGCTTACAGCACAAGAAGTTCTAGGTAAAAATTTGTCCATCTGATTAGCATATGGTTTTCAATCCATAACTACTTGATCCGACTTCCATCATCATCGAGTAAAGTAAGAACTTCTTGACAATTGAAATTCCTTGTCTTGCAGATCATCCTTGGTTGCAAAATGCAAAGAGTGCTCCAAATGTTTCCCTAGGCGAAACCGTGAGGGCTAGGCTCAAGCAATTTTCAATGATGAATAAGCTGAAGAAAAGAGCTCTAAGGGTAATTTCTTGCTTTTGTACAGCAAATAACAGCTAAATTTCTTCTACTTGTTAATGGTTGTACCTTGTGAAATTGTACCAGATCTCTCATTACTAAATTGCTCTTATAAATTTCAGGTGATTGCTGAGCATTTGTCTGTGGAGGAGGTTGCGGGCATAAAGGAAGGATTCAGATTGATGGACACTGGCAACAAGGGGAAGATCGACATCAACGAGTTGAGAGCTGGGTTACACAAACTTGGTCATCAGATCCCTGAAGCAGATCTTGTAGTTCTCATGGAAGCAGTAAGTCCTTTTTTCATCTTGTTACATTGTTCTTTTGTTTTGAACCTTGCTTCAAAGGTTGAAAGACACATCCCTCTCTTCCCTGTTGAAGATATTTGCATGGATATAGTACAATTATCATGAGGAAGCAACGTGTTAATTGTTTGTGCAGGGTGATGTTGACAAGGATGGATATCTCGACTGTGGGGAGTTTGTTGCAATTTCAGTACACCTAAGAAAGTTGGGCAACGATGACCACCTGCGCAAAGCCTTTGAATTTTTTGATAGAAATGAATCTGGGTACATCGAGATTGAAGAACTAAGGGATGCCTTTGCTGATGAGGTGGAAGCTACCAGTGAAGAGGTCATAAATGCTATTATTCAAGATGTCGACACGGACAAGGTTAGTTCATTCAACTTGATTCTACTGAGAGAGAGAACACAGTGAATTGAGTACGTTGGTCGTCATATTTGTGCAGGATGGACGTATAAGTTATGAAGAGTTTGCTGCAATGATGAAGTCGGGCACAGATTGGAGAAAAGCATCAAGACAATACTCACGAGAACGGTACAATAGTCTTAGCTTGAAACTGATGGAGGATGGGTCGTTACATGCGAGCAATGAAGGTAGATAGCGCAACCATATTTGCCCGACTGAACATAGGAAGTTAAGTGAGAACAAGACTTCTAATTCTTTCCTTTTTCGACTATATTTGTGTTACTTTCTGGATGTAAGATTCTTTACAAGAAGTAGGTCTGTGGAATGATGATTGCTTAATTTGTTTGATCTAGAGATGTTTAATATGTGTGATATCATGTTGTATATACACAAATTGTCTTTATAATTTCTTGGGCGATAACATTTGCCCTCTTTGTTAAAATTCCCAAACTTGCTAGCTAAAAACTATCAACTTTACAAGCATTCGTTTTATTTTCCCTTTTATTCAATCTTACGAAATAAATTCATCACCCATGAAACAATCTTAATAGGGGTTTGCTGATATTTTGGTCAATCAGCAAAATTTATTAAAACTTAGTTCAACAAGTAATTTCAAGATTACCTTAAGAATAGAAAGAAATTTGTGGATGTGTCCAAACATTTAATGTACGCTTGTTTGTCGCATTAGAGACGATTGTAACAATTCGCGAGAACTACCCCACGAAATTAAGAGGGATTGACACAAGTCATAGTTGTTTTCATACTTCATTCATCCCTACAATAATTCCTCAATCAACTCTGCCAGAATTGGTGACATTATGGTACAAGATTTGATGATTTGTGATTAATAATAAATAGTGAAAATGACAAAAAGTAGTCATTATTACTTAAAAGTAATTTTAAGTGGCCACAGATGTTATATACAATTTATTCTAGCCACTTTTTATGGAATAGACCAAAATACTCTTGAGGGACCCCACCTTTTTACCGGTTTGAGGAATCAAATTCCTCTCTTTTATGACCAAAAGTACGAAAAGTACACTAGGGGAATCCGATTCTTATTATTTATGAAAAAGATGTCAAAGTACTACTATGTAGGCATGTGGAGCCCCTCAAGTTTGAGGAACAGATTCCTCACTTTTATGACCAAAAGTACACTAGGGGAATCCGATTCTTCCTATTTCTGAAAGAGATGTCAAAGTACAACTATGTAGGCATGTGGGGCCCTCATATGCTTACAAAAAATGAGTTATTATATAATAGCGGTCCAACCATGGTGCTGCATCATACACATACATTCATTTTCATTGTTCTAGTTTTTTCTTTAGTGTAGAGCATTCGGGAAACAACTATTTTAACTAGATTTTTAGAGGCGTGAGAATTTGAGGAGCAGTATACAAGGTATGTTGTAAACTTGTTTTATTGTTCTAGTTTTTTCTTTAGTGTTGAGCATTCGGGGAACAACTATTTTAACTAGATTTTTAGAGGCATGAGAATTTGGGGAGCAGTATACAAGGTATGTTGTAAACTTGTTTTATTGTTCTAGTTTTTTCTTTAGTCTTGAGCATTCGGGGAACAACTATTTTAACTAGATTTTTAGATGCGTGAGAATTTGCGGAGCAGTATAAAAGGTATGTTGTAAAGTTGTTTTAACAGCTATGAATGCATTAATTTGATCATCTTTACATGTCGTATGAGTGTATTTTATGTATTTCAACGTTTTATAATAGAAATAATAGTATGCCGAATAGTGTATGTGAATTGTAAAATGTATCCACATTAAATTTTATTTTTTTTAAATTAGCAACTCGTAGGCCGAATAGAACAGAATTTGTAGGCTGAATAGAACAACTATGAAGGACGAATAGAAGAAACGTTGGCCGAAAATAGTGTATGTGAATTGTAAAACGTATTCACATTAAATTTTATTTTTTTTAAATTAGCAACTCGTAGGCCGAATAGAACAGAATTTGTAGACCGAATAGAACAACTATGAAGGACGAATAGAAGCGTTGGCCGAAAATAGTGTATGTGAATTGTAAAATGTATCCACATTAAATTTTAATTTTTTAAATTAGCAACTCGTAGGCCGAATAGAACATGATTTGTAGGCCGAATAGAACAACTATGAAGGACGAATAGAAGAAACGTTGGCCGAAAAGGCCCAAAAAATATAACCTACGATAAAAAATAAGTAGGCCGAATAGTTACATCTTATGGGCCGAATACAAGAAACGCAGGCCGAATAGAAGAACTTAAATTTCCACATTTAATTTTTATTTTAAAAAAATATGTAGGCCGAATAGAAGAATTTTGGTTGGCCGAATAGAACAACCTTAAAGGCCGAATAGAAGAAAAATATACAGAATTTGAAAGGCATCTGAAGGTAGGCCGAATAGTGAAACAGTGTAGGGCCGAATAAAATAATACGTTGGCCGAATAGAGTACATTGTTGGCCGAATAGAATACTTGCAACTAATTATGATGTCGTCATTTATATTTTCCTAAATAAATATGCAGATGAGCTACAAATAAGCTGGGATGTGTTGGGGTGGATATTGGGATGAGTTACTATACAAAGGTGGACAGGTTCACTGGTTATACTTGCGGGATGACAATCTGTACTATACTAGTTTGCTATTAGAAATTCATAACATAATACAAGCTGATTTGGATAATTGGGGTTATGAATTTCATTCTCTCGTCGAGTACAATGGCCGTATGTCTAAATATAAGATAAAGAATGATGCTCGTGTGGCAGAAGTTTTCAACTGTGTTGATGTAGGAATGGTGTATGTGACACTCGTTCCTGTCGCTGGCCATGCATTCGTTGAACCTCCTATACAAGGTTCAGGGCATAGTTTGGAGTTAGGGTTGGGTTATAATGACGGAAGTGGTGGTCCGAGCAATGATCCATATTCGAGGGCACAGTCTAGTGCTAGGCCTGATTTTGATTTGAATGTGGCGTACAGTCCGGCCTCAGAGATGCAGCGGTTTGGTTTTAGGGAATTTGTAGATGCTGAAGCTGATGACAACGCTGGTGAGGGTGAGGATGATTTACATGCTTATAATGATGATGTTGAGCCCGGGAATAGGACTATCAAAGAAAAATATGAAAATAACGAAGATGACATACAACAGGATTGTAATCAGTCTTCTAGCGAAAGTGATGATGGTGCTGAGGATAGAAGAATCCAATTGTATGAAGAAGTCTGTGATTACATACGTCAGAGAGGCGGCCTTAGCTTTCTTGAACCGATTAGTCGCGACTTGTCCCGTCCTGAAATGCAGCCACAAGATTGTCAAAGTATTCGGCCCACCACCCGTCCATGGTTGATTCCAGGTATGAATACTATGTTTATTTAGAGGAGAACTAAATTAAACTTGTACTTTGAACTAATGCACCTGATACGGTTATAGGCACTCCAGTTGTAGCTGACAGAGAAGATCAGATGACTGTCTTTGACTTTGATGCGTCTGGCGTTCTTCACCAGAAAAGTGTATTTGACACAAAAAAGAAGTTGCAGACTGCTGTAGGAATGTATAACTTGTGGAACGGAGTTGAGACCACTGTTGAAAGATCTAGCTCGACCAGATATAACGTGGAATGTAAGCTCAAAGGTAAAACCGATTGTCGATTTGCGATGCACGCACGAATGAGCCTTGGGCTATGGGGAGTAGTTAAATTTGTTCAACATCACGAGTGTTTGAATGATCCAGATAGGCCCACTCCTACACATGTGTCATCCAACGTCATCGGTCAATATTTTGCTGCTAGGCAATTTGACAAGATTACTGGACTCCGACCCCAGGCGATGAGACAGAAGATATTGAAGAATTTTGGGTTCGACATTAGCTACAACGTGGCGTTAAAGGCGAAACACCGGGCTGTTGGACATATGTACGGGGATCACGACAGCTCATTTCATATGCTCCCTGCGTACATGTATCAGTTGGAGTTGGCAAATCCCGATACGCATACATGTATCTCTGTTGATGAAGATGACCGCTTTTGGTTTTTATTTTACGCTCTTGGAGCATCTAGACGGGGATTTCTAGAGTTTGGTCGTCCAGTCATTGTCATAGACGGGACTCATATGAAGGGAAAACACAAAGGCATTGTTTTCGTCGCAGTTACGAATGATCCAAACCATCAGATATTTCCACTCGCCTTAGGGGTTGGCGACGTCGAGAGCAACATGTCGTGGACATGATTTTTTAAAAGGGTTTGAGAGGCATACGGATGTCCACGAGATCTTTTGATAGTTTCAGATGGTTATCGCAGTATCGCACATGCTATTTCTACTGTCTATCCTGATGCACATTATGGTTTGTGTGGTTATCATTTAAAGAATAGGTTGGCAGGTTATGGAAAACACGTTTTGTATAGATTTCAGAGTGCGATGGATGCATACCTATCGAGGGACTTTGACAGATTAGTCTTCCAAATCCACTTTCGTCGTAATGTCACATTTACGAATCTCATCCATTCAATGGATTTTTACAAATGTTTACCTTTCCATATTTGTTATTTTCAGCTGCATGAACTCATTGCATGGGCACCGATCGTCGCAGAGGTTACTAGAATTACTTGGGTCGTGGGGATATGAGAAATGGTCAAGGGTCCATTGTCCCGTGAAGCGGTACGAGTTTATGAACACTACGTCAGTTGAGTCGTATAACAATGTCATACTCTGGGCGCGCACGTATGCACGGTGTTAGAGATTGCACGCACAACCACTGAGATGTGATTTTACGAACGGCGAATTCAAACGGAACAAGAGTGTACTATTCTGCAAGCGTGTGAATGACGAACTCGCTGTTAGTAGGGTAACAATTAACAAACATCTACTCCACTAGAACTATGATTCCCTTTCTATACCATATCCTCCAACCAAACACCCCTTTGGGTTGTAAACAAATGAAATAGAGTAATTAATAAGTGGTGATAAGATTCATAACCGCGACATAATCCCGCAAATTATTCCTGGGTTAAATTAATCAATGTTAAAATAATATGGATGGAAAAGGACAAGTGCTGTGCGGTTCAGATCAAGTATCCGACATCTGCCTCATCATTGCAATTTGGGCGGTCGGATTTTCTTTGCCTTTTCCAACGATGATTTACAAACTAATCGTATCATGCCAGCCAAGCCAAATTCAAATTTAACCCTGCGAAGTTACCCTTTTGCCCCTGGGGGGTTCAAATTAACTATGTGGAATGGATTATTATGGAGTATATAGAGATGGGAGGTAAATTTATCGTGTGTGAGTAAATAAAGTTTATATAAATTAAGACAATTCATAAAATACTTGTTGGACATACTTTCTAGAAACTTAACTAAAACAATTAAAATGGGGAACCTAACTGAGATATTATTATTGACTTATAATAATTCATGTCTATCACTAGGTGGAACTTGCTAGACTCTTCGTTTGAAAGGAAATCCTTCATTGCTTTGAAACAAAATAAACTTGCATAGTACTGGTGTAATTAGTTTAAATCATGCTATTCGAAATTAATAATATAATAGTATAATATTAAAATAAAAGGAATTTATTCAGGGAATAATTTGTATCTAACCTAAATTTTTATATATATATATATATATATATTTAGATCGATAAAAATGTATTTGTTAATGCAAAACATAATTGAACTCTAAATCATCATATGTTATTAATATTTCTTACATGGCATCTCACATAAATAATCATCTAAAGAAAGACTGTCTTTCGTAAATAGTACCTTTAAGATTAAATACGAGTAATTGTAATATTTTATGGTGGTTGAAAGGCTTTAGAACGTTGGAGTTAAAAGGAGGAGTGGGCTACATCCATTCCAATTGGGACCACTTTCTTCATGATTCGCTTTAATTTATTAATTACGCTAACCATACCACTGTGAATTATTTACTCATCATAAATGTCGGTTACGTGGCGGTCTACGGTTCGCCACATGTGTTCGATCGTTAACCACTGGATCGGGTATAAAAGGCTTGGCTGCCTCATGTTCAAGCAAAGTTTCATTTCGTTTCTACTTATACAATGAAATAAGGATTTCATAATAATTACAATAGCATATTTATATAGCATATCTAATCATATCTTCTATCATAATATACAATTGAATAACTAAGGTAATTATTTAATACTCCTATCTTTGACTATTATCATCAAGCATGCGTGAATGAATGATGAAATGAAGTGGATGAATTTATTCAGTATGTAATTCTCGATTTTCGTTGCTTCAAATTTGAGTTGATATTGAGTTTTTGAACTCGTTTGTACAGGTTTTCATCATAGAACCGTGATTTGAGGATTTTTTTTTTCTTTGTTTACAAATCAATTTCGTGGAATTTTGATACAAAATTATTGCATGTGTTTTGCCTGCGCGTTTGCAATATTTAAGAAAGACTACTTCCAACCTCTCTGGAGGTGATTTCCATTCTTGGATTAAAATACTCCATAAAATTAAGTTTCTTTTGAAATGAATTGATATTTGATTCTACTTTCAGCTTCTGTTTTAGTACCTCAGAAATCTATCTTCTCATCCTGCGTTTATTCCACAAGAAAAGAAAGTTGGTTCAAAAAAAAAATTTCTGTTTGACAGATCTTCTTCTCGGATTCTTTCAAATTATAAGTAGATCCTGTGAAACAATTTAGTTATTTTTATAAAAAATAAAAAAATTCTTCTTTTTTTTTTTCTTTATTTTTTCTTCTTCATCTCTCCAGCAATTCATGCGGGCAGTTGTTTTATTTCTATTTTCATGCAGCATTAGTTTAAGGTGGGAATTTTGCTTGATTCTGATGACAAGGATTTTTTCTTTCAGTTGTAAAAAGGGGCTCTTGATGGACAAAAGTTGATTTTGTCATACTGTCTCATAAAGTTGTATTAGTGAATCCATGCTAAATCTTGGTATGTAGGTGAAGTGGTCCAAATGCTGTCTTTTCAAAATTAACTTGAATGCTAGCTTTTACTCCAGTTTAAAACTTTTCTGTGTGTTCTTTAGTTGAGTAGGATCAACAGACAAGATTGTAGAGTGGAGTCACATGAACTTTTATAAGTTAGTTTGGTTTGAAAAAAAGAAAAAGAAAAAGCAAACTTTTCCTTTCTAGCTAAAACAAAATAGGTGTAATTTATACTAGATTATTTCTTGGATTCCAAATTTTTGGAGCAGTCAAAGTAATTGTATTTGTCTTCACTAATGTTGGTGTTGAAGTTGTAATCTATGCAGTAAATTCTGAAACATCTGTTGATAGTGGAAAGATGAGGGTGACGCCAAAGATGTGAATTAATGATGGGAAGCTTGTGGTTCATGGCAAAACTATAATCACAGGAGTTCCAGACAACATGGTACTCACTCATTGGTGCCACGGCTTCAAATTTCTGATCATAGATGATGGCTGGCAACAAATTGGAAGTGAGGTGAAGAGTGACTCCAATTGTGTTGTACAACAAGGAGCTCAGTAAGACATTCCCACACTTATTGTTTAATTTGCTTAACAGAGAAGCTATGTAATACCTAGTTGATATTTTAACTTGGTTTCCTCAAGTTGCACTAAAACTGCCCTTCAATGTTGAATTCACAGGTTTGCAAACAGACTAACTGGAATAAAAGAGAACGAAAAATTCAAGAAAAAATGATTCAGGTCTTAAACATGTTGTGAAAAAAGCCAAGCAAGTTAGTTTTCCAACTTGAAACTTTTCATATTCACCTTCTCCTGTATAACGATTCAATTTATTTGATTTTCCATATAGATATGTCTATGTATGGCACGCTCTAGCAGGTTACTGGGGAAGAGTGCAACCGGCAGGTCCTGGAATGGAACATCTTTGGCATACCCGGTGCAGTCTCCTGGTGTTCTAGGCAACCAACCCGACATTGTTATGGATAGCCTCGCCATTCACGGCTTGGGTCTCGTACACCCTAAGAAGGTCTTCAATTTTTACAACGAGCTATTTGGCTTCATGTGGAGTAGATGGAGTTAAAGTGGATGTGCAGAATATCATTGAGACTCTCGGGGCTGGCCATGGTGGTAGAGCATCCGATGACTTCTACCCTCGTCATCCTGCTTCTCACACCATTCACATTTCTTCCGTACCGTATTCTTGGGAGAATTTATGCAGCCGGATTGGGATATGTTCCACGTGAGTATGTTTACTAACAAGTGGCATTTCGTAAGCAATTACTGATTCCTAATCTTTCTCCACAGAGCTTGCACCCTGCTGCTGAGTATCATGCTGCAGCTAGAGCCATTGGAGGGTGTGCTATTTATGTCAGGTAGTCTCACTTAAGACTTGGTTTATATCTTAAATACCCTGGATTAGTTAGGTTATATTTGTATCCAGTGACAAGCCAGGTGACCACAACTTTGAGCTTCTGATGGATCGATTCTTAGAGCACAACTGCCTGGCCGCCCAACATTAGACTGTCTCTTTTGTTGACCCTGCCAGAGATGGGACGAGGTTAGAGACATTGGTATTCTCCAACTCATGTAATCTAGAAACTAACCAATTGGCATTGCAGTTTGCTTAAAATCTGGAATACAAAGTTGGTGTGTTCAACTGCCAAGGTGCGGGATGGTGCAAGGTAACTAAGAAAACACGCATTCACGATGCCTCTCCAGGGACTCTCACCTGCTCTGTCAAGGCCACTGATGTCAAACACTATTTCTCAAATTGAGTGGAAGGGAGACACGGTAGTGTATGGCCATAGATCGGGGGAGGTTGTCCG
Source organism: Pogostemon cablin (assembly GCA_023678885.1). Taxonomy (NCBI): domain Eukaryota; kingdom Viridiplantae; phylum Streptophyta; class Magnoliopsida; order Lamiales; family Lamiaceae; genus Pogostemon; species Pogostemon cablin. The sequence goes on from CM042956.1 coordinate 345,769, forward strand.
TTTGCCCCAAGGAGCTTCATTGCCTGTCACACTCATAGTGTTCTTGAGTATGAAATCTTCCACATTTGCCCTGTAAAGGTCAGTCTCTATTTCTCTCTCTCTCTTATCTTATGCTTTAAACTTGAGCTCATCATGTATTTACTTAAAACACACAACAGAATATTTGCCTCCATTGGTTTGGTTGATATGTTCAATTCCGGCGGTGCTGTGGAGTCGTGTGAAGTCCACCAAACCTCCACAATTGAGCTCAAGATCAGAGGATGTGGGCGATTCGGAGCTTACTGTTCTCGACAACCACTCAAGTGTAAAGTCGACAGTGTGGAAACTGAGTTCGAGTACCAAGGTGGGAGCGGATTGGTGACTGTGACCATCCCAGTTCCGGAAGAAGAAATGTATAGATGGAGTATTGAAATCCTAGTTTAAGATGAAAGTTAGAAACCCTAGTCTGTGATCGTTCAATGCCTCTTAACACTCCCCAAACTACTGGTTTCGGGGAGACGAATCAAGTGGTGTAACACTCTTTTCTCTAACAAAATCATCTGTGTTTTCATCTTAACTATTTTTGTCTCATCATATTAGCTTCCTCGTCTCATTGAACTATCACACTCTCAAATTAAATACTGTCGGGCACTCTTGATGGATTGACTTTATAATGTAATTGTCGACAATAACTTGGATCTGAAAATTTAATCAAGATTCTTTCAGAACAAAAAAAGAGAAGCAGATCGTTGAAATAATATATAAGTAATAGGATAACATTGTTGCGAGGATAACATACGTACCTAAACAATGTCATACAAAAATTCAATTCCACTCAGCTTAGGACCAAAACTTCCTCATCTTATGTGTTCACCAAAAGTCTTGACAAGAGCAGACTCCATCCACAAACCTGTGGAACCGAATCCTATCCCTAACAATGATTTCTCGAATATATAATCTACTTATAGTCTTTGTCACTTCATGACAATCTACGCAAACTCTTAGGTTTTTTACCACTTTAATTACCACGGGCACTTTCGTCTTCAATAGACCATATGCAATGGCCAATCTTTCACTATGCTCCCATAGAGCACTCTGCTTTTCTCCGTCACCCACATTCTGCAGCACAGATGCGATCCAAGGTTCATGTCCGCTTTCTTGAACCCTCTTTGCAATTTCAGATAAGACTTCTCTTATGTCCATAGCTTCAGGGTGGGACCAACTACCCATTACAAACTCATGAACATGGCCGTTGATTTCAATAGAACTGCATCCGGGTACAGCCTTGATTCCTCTCTCCTTCATTTGCCTTCTCACAGCACTCATCTTCACCCAATCTGATGCAGATGCATACATGCTAGAGAGCAGAATGTAATTCTCTGCGTTGAGTGGCTCTAATTGAAGAAGCTGCTCTGCTACAATTTCACCTTTGTCCAACATCATCTTCTTCTTGCAGGTGACAAGCAATGTGCGCCATATTGCTGGATTTGGAGCAATTGGCATATTCGCAACAAAAGAAAAGGCCTCTCCGGTTTGGTTTGTACGACAAAAAAGATCTACCATGCAGCCATAGTGCTCCATAGATGGTTCAATCCCACATTCAATCATGCTTGACCAATACTTTCTACCCTCGGATACTAGGCCACCATGCGCACATGCGGATAACACACCAACAAGTGTCACAAGGTTAGGCTCAACCTGAAATAAAATTCAAGAGTGTATATTACAAACCATTCAAGAAGAAGGAATTAACAAGAAAAAAAAAATCTATCCAATTTTAGATTAGTTCTACATTGAATCAAGAACTGTCCGATGATAAAGTTTTCAAGAGCTTTTACCCTCATGTGCCCATTGCTTGTTTTCCCCATTAAATAATCACTTGCCAGAGCATCAGTGAGGGCAAAAATTTATATTTGGGAAGGGATAAAACTACAGGAAACAGGAAAGTAATTTATCATACTTGAAAGTGACACAAATTAGTAATTCATACAAGAAAGCTGTTGTAATCAGCAAAGATCACCACTTGCGTGTTTCTGATGCCAATTCAGATCATTAAATTGATTTACTATAGCTAGAGTACCAGTTTGATTACCTGAGCTTCTCCCATTTTCTCAAAAGTGTTCAATGCCTCTTTAGCAAGGCCATGTATAGCAAATCCTACGATCATGGAGGTCCAAGCTTTTGCATCCTTGACAGGGATGGCCTCGAAAACTTCGTGTGCCTTCTCAATGCATCCACATTTAGCATACATATTAACAAGTGCTGTGCTCACCTCAAGATCATTCTTAATCCCTCTCTTATCAATAAACGTGTGCAGCCACTTCCCCAAATCCAAAGCCCCCGTCATGGCACAAGCAGAGATCACGCTCACCATTGTCATCTCATCAGGCTCTACACCATCCCTTTGCATCTCCCTAAACAATTCCAGAGCCTCATTCACCATCCCAAATTTTGCGTACCCTCCAATCATCGCGCTCCACGCCACCACATTTCTCTCAGACATTTCATCGAACACCTTCCGCCCCAAGTCAACTTCCTTACATTTCGTGTAGAAATTCAGCAACGACGTCTTAACAAACAAATTCTCACCCAAACCAGTAGCAATTACATGTTTATGAACCTGTTTCCCTTCCACAAGCGCCGGAAGCAAAGAACAACACTTCAATACAAAAGCCATAGTAAAGGTGTTGGGCATCGGGAACTTATTCCGAACCAGTTTCTTGAACAAGTAAATGGGTTCTGGAGATGGGGTTTGCATCACAAACCCTCTCATTACCGTATTGTATGCAAATATACTCGGGTATGGAATCTGCGAAAGCAGCCGTCTTGCGTGGTGAATATTTCGGTAAGCCGCAAAGGTCAGGACTTTGACCAGTGCAAAAGAAAGGGTGGAGCAAGAAAGTTGAGGATGAGTGAGAATGTGAGCGTGGATTTGATTGAGAACTCTCATGTTGGGACATTTTCTTACCAGTGATGCTAATCTTTCTTCTTCTTCTTTTGCCAGCGCTCCTTCTCTGTTGTTTCAAATCCCAGTCTTTCTGCGCAGGATGGTACATTTCAGAATGTTTAAAATTTCATTACAAAATAAAATCCTTTCTTTACAGCCCATGGGCTATTCCATATGCCACAAAGCCCATATAGAATTTGGCTTTACCGTTCACATTGGGCTTGTTTTGGAGCCTAGCGGTTTTGAATATACTACTCAATTAACAAAAAAAAAAAAAAAAAAAACGCCAAATCATAATATAATTTCAAAGTTTTTCTAATTATTTCATTCAGGAAATAGGTACATATTTTACACCGAAATGAGTCAAAACGTCTAATATGTCAAATTCATATCATACATGTCATCAACAAAAATGTAATCCGTACCATCCCACAACAAGGAATGCATTTTATCATTTTCATCGGGTCTCTCACTTAAGTGAGGAGCCCAATGGCCAGGTAGGCTAGCCCACCTTGTTACCCTCAACTATTCATTAAATATTATATTCTTTAATCTACGTGCAAAAAAGAAACGCACCTCTTGTGTCGGAACGAAGGGAGTAATTTTTAACCTAGCACAGTGTAAATTCTGTGGTCCCCTTTCCAATCTTATATATTGTAATAGGGCCCATCGCGTGGGCCTCCCAAAAGAGAACTTGGGCTGCATTAAATTGGGCCTAATGGGATTACCCCCTTTACTTATGATTGTTGGGCCAAGACTATGAGCTCTTCACGATGGGATAGCCGAGCGCGTCCAATCCACACACTCGACTTGGGCGAGTCCTCCATCAATCCCACTTGACTACTTGCGCCACCTAGCCTAGGGACTATGCAGATATCCCCTAAGATTCACATATAGTGGATATCCTAAAACGGATCACAAAAATAACCGCCTGAGGCTATAGCATTTAATGCCTACAGTGCTTGCAATTAATGCGACGTGACTTGACGATATATCCTGATGTACGGATGACGTCGGTTCACCAATATATGGAGCTTGTTCCTAACAAATAAACATTATGATTATTCACCTCCAAAAAGGCACAAGATCGTCTGGAGGAAACTCTTGAGCGTTCTTCATACCATCACTAAATTATTGTGTTAGATTTACAAATAATCCCCCAATCGTCCTTAAACAGTCACATTAACCCACAATTAAGGGAGGATTAATTCTGCTATCTACATATACTCCCTCCATCTCAGGCTAAGAGGACAATTTTTTCATTTTGGTTGTCTCACCCAAAGAGTTCACTTTCATTTTTTACACACATGAGACCCACACACACCCTCTAATACAATTAAAATATAGACCCACATTCCCACTAATACAATTACCCACTACACATTAAATAATAATACTCCTTAATCTACGTGCAAAAAAGTAAATGACCCTTTTACGCCGGGACGGAGGGAGTATATTGATAGGATATTTAAATTAAGGGGAACCACAGGGTTTACAAGGATATGATGTAAACCCGGTGTACAAGAGACTAACTCAATTTTTAATTCTTTAATTTGAAAAATATCACCCACTATGAATTTTTTGAAAAAATGACATTTTTTTTTCAATTTTAAACATAATTATTTTTAGTTTGTAACCCCTACTATGACTACGCCTGCAACTCAATATATAAATTTCATGCGACACTTCACACGACTATGTCCATGACTACGACTGCAACTACACTTACGACCCTATGCATAAATTTTTCGTACGACGTCTCATGCGACTATATATTTGTAACTACGCTTGCAACTTCACACATATTTTTTTTTTCATGCGATTATATATTCCACTATACATGCCACTATGTATTAGTTGTATAATGAAGATGAAAAAAAAAATCAAAACGGTTGCATTTAAAAAAAAATAAAAGAATTATTGTGTGATATTTTTTAAAAACTTGGCATTTTTTATTATTTTTTTATTTATAAACCCAATTCCTAGTGTTATGTTTGAAATTTTCATTTAGGGCATTCAAAGGGTTTAATATTCATCATGTACTCAAACGTAACTAATTAACTAAGATGAATATAGGAGTAATTAATATCAAGCCTAATTTTGAGTACTCAAGTGTTTCTCGACCAAATGCTTTGTGATTAACTTTGAAAAATCCAAAAAAGTTTGGCTGTTCCATGCATCACAAAATTAATGGACGTGATCTCACATCAAGGATGCGTTTAAGTAATTCTTAATACACGTAATTAGTTGACTCAAAATACTATAAATAAATTAAAAATTAATTAGTTAAAGAAAATAATTAACGTATTTTTGTCAAAAGTAACTAATGAAAAATAAAGTAGTCTTTCTATCTATCAAACTTAACTGAAACCTTGTGATGAACTCTATTTAAGAGTTATTTTTTTACAAACGAGGTAAGTTGTTGGTTAGGTCCTGCGTGAGATCGTTTAACGTGAGTCATTTTATACTTTTTTAAAATAGCTATTATTTTCGATATAAAACGTTATCACTTTTACTATAAAAGATTATCACTTTCATTTATACTATGAATGGTTTATGAAACAACATTATTACTTTTCATTAATTATTTCTATTATATAAATTATTGCTTTTTATTCATCTCACATAAGTCCTTACATGAATTATTAAGTATCACTTTCTATTATATAAATTATTACTTTTTATTCGTCTCACATAAGCCCTTACATGTGACGGTGTTTTTCACACTTTTCGTGTGGGGTATCTTTAATACTGTAACATTTTTTCTCTAGCTAAACCCAGTGTTTTCAGAACCGGACCGGGAACCGGAGTCGGTACCGGTCCGGAACAACCCATATAACCATTTACATGGTTGAATCGGGAAAACCCGGCTGAAATCGGTTAAAACCGGAAAACCGATAAAATCAGTGGAACCGGCGAACCGCCGATTTTGTGTCTAATCAGAATGAATTCCAAACATTTGCATTTCTATTTCGTTCAAAATGACTAAAATCTCAATTAAATCTCAATATACATTGCTTACAGTTACACATACTTTACATATACATATATGTACGTTCGTAGTCTGATCTAATAAAACAAAAAAAATCTAGAAAAGCCATTTCTTCCCCAAGCCGGATGAAACACCAAACCATCACCTCTGCTGATTAATCTCTGCAAAAAACTGACGCGATATTACCATCGGACTAAAGTTCATTCTGTAATGACTAATGTAAAATTAGAATGAGGAAGAGAGTAGTCATCGTGTTAGAGAAAGGAGAAGAGAGAAAGAGTGAGGGAGAGGCGCAGCCGAGCAGAATGAATTGAGAGAGAGAGAGGCAAAATGGATTGAGAGAGAGAGTCGCAGGAATGACAACTTATTAGGGTTTGCTACTGAACTCTTAACTTTATATTTGATGGATGGACTTGTTTTTGTTTCATGGGCTTGAAAATAAAAGGCTAAATGGGCTGAACTAATTATCATATTTTGTAAAATAACTTTATTTATTGTATTTTTTTAATGATTATATTAAAATATAATAAAAAATAATTAAATTTAATTTTTCTGATTGAACCGTCGATCCAACCGATCAGACCGGTGGAGACACCGGTTCCACCTCCGGTCCGGTTATAAAAACATTGGCTAAACCCTTCAAAATATCTTTAATTTATTATATTTGGATTGACATTAGATCTAGCTAGTAATGAATGTAAACTTTAAAGGTAAAAATAATTTATTCAAACCATAAAAGGTAAAATAATAATTATGTGTAATGGTAAAATAGTAATTTTATCCTCATATACCCTAAATTACAAAGAAAATTAATATTATATGAGGTATGAACCACGAGGGTGAAAGAGTAATTATACTAAAAATATAAATAAAATAATAATTTGAATAAATTGAATAAATTGATAATTAAAGCTCTAAAAAGATAAACATAATAAACTTTAATAATAAATATTATATATCATAAACACAAGGATAAAATAAGAATAATTAAAAATATGAATGACATCCAATTTATATACACAAACATTCGTCATACTATATATATATATATATATATAGATGGAGAGAAAAAGTATACCAAACATAAAATACAAAAACATATCATAGTGAAAGGCAGTTTTGATTTTTTATTGTTATTATGAATTTTGGATGAAATACAGTTATGATGAATATGCATGTTCATGCATCTAAGGAATGCAACATTAAGCCAAACTCTGTTGGAAAAGCAATCATGACGTCATGCGCGATCCTGCTTATTCCAGGAGCTCTGCGCCACCTCATATTTTATCTTCTTCAATTCAATTAACGTGTACCTCCATCTTGCCTAAATAGCATCATTTTATTATATTGGGGTCTCATTCAAATTGCATTATTTTTCTCTTTTAGTAAAAAGGGCACACCAATGGTCCACTACTACCCATCACATCTCTCTAATACACCTGCCACTTTACATAAAATAATAATACTCCTTAATAATATACCTCTTTGCCTGGGACGGAGGGAGTACATCATTAATTATTAATAATTTAATATACTCCTATTAAAGATAGTAACGGAAAATAAATATTACTCTATCCGTCCCACATTTATCCTCACATTTTCTATTTTTTCGTTCCACACTTATTTTCACCATAAAAAAAAAACTTTACATCTACCAACAACCTTAAAAGTTATCTTAATTTTAAAAACATCACTCTCACCTAACAAATATAATATAAGTTATAATTTATTTATCACTTAAAAATATCACAATACCTCTAAAAATGAACAAAATTAATCAAAAATAATTTTTCTTAAACTTCGTATTTACAGCGGTGCAGATAAGTCTAATAGAGAGGGAGTATATAAGATACTCACTAAATACCGACCGTTAGAAGTACATGCATGCCAACTCACATCCAATATCCCATTAACATTAATTTTTCTAACATATAGTATGATGTAATTTTAGATCAATCATAAGGCATTAACAAATATTTTTCTCATTCATAAATCATAATGCATGGTACTAGCTATTATATCCTTCATGCCTCATTGCTTGAATTCTCACAATTGTTAACATGTTAGAACTCAAAATAGTAAATGAGTTACATTAATTAGATTAAAGTGAATATTGTAGTATTAATTATTTATTCCGATACAAGTATAAAACAATTTCCTTAGCAAGCGTGGCAGCAAATAAAAGTAAGCATTGCTGTTATAGAAACCCTTTCGTCTAAATCTTTGCCATGCCCATTTCCATATATCCGAAGCTAGAGTCGTAGACAACATGAAACACCCACAAAAAAAAGTTGTATAAATATACAAGTTGGCAATGACTTTATCATCACATCCATACTTGTTATTATTACACAAACAACAATATCCAAAAAAGGCCAGGTTTTGTTTTGTCCTATAATTATCCATAATCGTTTCTTTTACGAGGAATAAGACTAGATCAGCAAAATGCATCTCTTCACTTCATTCTCCATTGCTGTTCTTGTTTGCTTGAACTCAATTTGCATCAACAGCCTCCATGATCATGACGATTTACATAACAATATCATTCACTTCCAACAAGAATATGGTTACGCTTTTCGATACTATCCGTCTTATTTTAGCCCCATTGAGGGCATTAAGTTTGACAACTCTGTGAAGATCGAGGACCATCATCCCAGAAGACTTGCGGCCCGTGTTAAGACAGCTAATTTACTTGACTTTGGAGCTAAAGGTGACGGACGTACTGATGATACTAAGGTAAACTTATATATTAATTAATGGTTTTATATTTTAATTAATTACCAAGTGAATATGAGAAGCTGTGGTGTTTATATTTATGGATTGCATGCATTTGCATGATTGATGTCATGTATAATTTCTATAATTATAAAAAAGCCCCAGCATAGCTCAACAGGGATGTAATCGAACCGAGCCGAGTCGAACACTACTAGGTTTGAGGATCGTTTGTTAAAAAATTATCGAACTCGAGTCCGAGCTCGAACTCGTCAAGAAAAAATATCGAACTCGAGCTCGAATTCAAACTATTTGTTAAAACTCGCGAACATGTTCACGAACACATAAAGCAACTTGTTTATGAATATATTTTCATGAACATTTAAATAATTTTGTGTCTGGATATTAAAAGAATGTTTCGTTTATAAACATTTAATGTTATTCATAATATTAAATAAACAAACTAACAAAATATAATAATAATTGGTAAAAAGTATTTAAATATTTAAATAATCACTTAAGTTATTATCATATTTGTGTGCAGTGACGGATTGACATTGGGCCCTCCTCAGAAATTACAACTTATTAGTATATATGTAGTAATTTATTTTAAATATATTGTTTTGTCTTAACGGTTGAGCATCACATTTATCCTACCATAGTACAATGAGATATGGGTTCAAATCTCATTGCCCAAACCTTTTTGAGCTTTCGAGGCGAATACCCTTAGGCTTGAGTTTGGTTTGATAAACTATACGAACCCAAAATTCAAGTTTGGTTTGGCTCGTTAAGGTTAACGAACGAGTTCAAACAAATATTTAATCAAACCGAGACTCGAATAGTTCGCGAACGGTTTAGTTTGGTTACATCCCTAAGCTCAAGTGGTAGAGATGGTGGAAATGTCTTTCAATTGAGCTTGGTTGCTACAGGGTGGGGGTTCAAATCCTGTCTTTGACATGAATTTGACCCCTTGTAAGCACAATACAAGTTAAACAGTGAGCCCTCTCTATAAGGCACTTGAGGCACATCCTGAGATTTACCTCCACCAATCCACTCCACAGAACAAGAACGGTGGACCCCTAATGATAGGGTACACCATTTTTAAAATTATAAAAGGATAATTAGTTAGGAATACAGTTCTGGCCATATAAGTTAGTTACGGTGGCCGAACTGAAAAAGTCAGCTGTTGTTTTTAACTTAACTTTTTAGCCGAACATTAACTAATTTTTTTAAAAAAAATATACTTACATTCTTTCCTTATTAGTAATTGTTCACCCTTATAAAGGAAATATAATTCTAATATAACACATTAACTTCAAAATATCATTTCTTCTCTTACATACACTCTCAGTTTCGCATTAATGTTTACGTTTGCTTTTTGTACGTAAATTAAAAGATTTGAGTAATATTTTAATGTGTAGTAAGGTGGGAGAAATAATATTTAATATAAAATGGGTAGTTGTACTTAGTATTGTGTGTAGACCTACATATAATAATTAATTATTTGTGTGGGCTCAATTTGATAAAAAATGAAACGTAAACCTTAACTTGGGACAATACAAAATAAAAAATGTAAATCCTAACGTGGGACGGAGGGAGTACATAACATACTTTATTATCGACTTGAATTTCCTATTCCACTTCCTATGTTTCATTGATATTTCATAACATAATAAAATAATATCCTACAATTTATCATTAAGTCCTTGAGCATATGTTATTAATCTAGTAAATAATAAAATCACGTATCATTTAATTAATGAGTGAATAATAGATGCAACATTGGAATAGGTGATCAAATTGATTAATATTTATACTAATAAATAAAAGCAAGTTAAAATAAGTGGGTAAAAATAGTCGAGTTGATTACAAAATTCTTTAACTCTGAGTCACGTGATTAATTTAATGCAATGATTATTTATTTATTTGTTTCAATGAATATTGTGATAAATTCAGAAATCTCTCCCGTCTTAAAACAAGGGGAAAATAAAAAACCCTAATTTCAGAAATTGTTGTGATCAGGCATTTGAGAGTGGTTGGAAATGGGCGTGTTCATCTCAGGAAGATGTGAATTTGATGGTGCCCCAATTCGCATCTTTTCTTCTCAGGCCACTAACGTTTTCAGGTCCTTGCAAATCCCGTGTTTCAATGGAGGTAAATGATCGCCAGATCAAATATTACAAATTCTCTCTCTCTCTCTCTCTCTCTCTCTCTCTGAATGATGGAGTAATTAATTATGAAGTCAATGTGCGCAGATTGGTGGAACCATGATAGCATCTGGAAATCGTGGCGACTACAGTAAAGATGGGCGACACTGGCTAATGTTTGACAGAGTCGATAATCTGGTGGTTCAAGGGGGTGGAACTATAAACGGCAATGGGAATATTTGGTGGCAAAATTCTTGCAAAATAAATAAATATAAGGTACTTACTTTTCAATCATCCACTCTTAACTTGTGGATTTATTTATAGACACACTGATAATCCTGCTTTTTAAATCTTGCAGCCCTGCAAGGATGCTCCAACGGTATATATTTATTTCTTTCTTTCTGTACTCTGCTCGCATAGATAGATTTAGTGTTCATGGTGATCAATGCCAATGCAGGCTTTGACTTTCTACAAGTGCACAAATTTGGTTGTAAAGAATTTTAAGATCCAAAATGCACAGCAAATTCATGTATCATTTGAAAGGTGCACCAATGTTCAAGCTTCCCAACTTGTGGTGAATGCTCCTGAAAAAAGCCCTAATACTGATGGAATTCATGTCACTGCCACTCAAAATATTCTAATCTCTTCCTGCACAATAGCCACTGGTATAATTATTTTCTAGAATTATTTGTTAAGTGGAGTAATATAATTGAGTAACATGTTGTTATTTGGATCAAGGGGATGACTGCATTTCCATTGTAAGTGGATCTCAGAATGTTCAAGCCACTGATATTACCTGTGGACCTGGCCATGGAATCAGGTTAATCAAAAATTTCCATATAAGTCTGAGTTTAGTATGAAAAGATTGATCTAAATCGCTGGTTTCTGACTCATTCTTGTTTGTTATTATGACATTGGTGTTTTTTAAATCTGATATGATCAGTATTGGAAGCCTAGGTTATGGAAATTCAGAAGCTTATGTCTCAGACATTGTGGTTAATAGAGCAAAGCTTTCTGGGACCACAAATGGTGTCAGAATCAAGACATGGCAGGTGTGCTTAGATCTTTCTCTCTCCCCTCTTTGGGTTTGTGTTTTTGTTTAAGTTTTCAGTTCATAACTTGGGCTACTCATGGACAGGGTGGATCTGGAAATGCCAGTAACATCAAATTCCAGAACATAGAGATGCAAAATGTGAAAAACCCTATAATCATAGACCAAAATTACTGTGATCAAGACAAACCATGCAAAGAACAGGTTTAAAAAGAAATAGCCTTTGATGAAGAATCTAAAACTACCCCCTTTTTTCCCTGTAATAAATTTTTTTATTTCTTTTCATGTTTCAGGGTTCAGCTGTGCAAGTAAAGAATGTGGTGTACAAAAATATAAAGGGATCAAGTGCTTCAGATGTTGCCATCGATTTCGATTGCAGTAAGAGTCATCCCTGCCGGGGGATTGTGTTACAAAATGTGAGCTTGGTAGGGGTAGATGGTGAAAAAGTTGAAGCTGTTTGCAATAACCTTAATTTACAGAACATAGGAACAGTTTCACCACGTTGCCCTTAAATCTTTATGGCATATCAAGTCATCAACCATAGTTATTGTAATGTAGGGATATACTGTATTTGATTTCATGTTTTATTACTTTACTGTGGTGAATTTAGGTTTTTTAGATGTGTATATGAATAGTGTTCAATAAAAATCAATTTAAGTCCTGTAATAGTCTTAAAGATCCCGTGAAGACCAAATTAATGTATTATAGAAGTGAAAACTGGCGCAGTTCCATGAGGTAGCCAAATATTAAATTATTTCGAATTTTTATTAATAATTTAATAAGAAAATTCATTGCAAAATTCTGATTTTCCTTTCCAGGTTTCATGGAAGAAGTGAAGATATAGATATGAAGCAAATTAAGAGGAATCGATTGGTTTTCATGTGTGGGCATACTAAAATGAAAGAATATATTCTTTATTTATTAAAGTAGATAGTATCGTATAAAAAGGGGATAGACATCCTTAATGTTGAACAGTATTTCATTGAATCTGTTGAATTGAAATGTAACTGATGGTTGCTTTATTTGGGATATATTCTTTATTTATTAAAATAGATAGTATTGTATAAAAAGGGGATAGACATCCTTAATGTTGAACAGTATTTCATTGAATCTGTTGAATTGAAATGTAACTGATGGTTGCTTTATTTGGGATTTATTTTCAAGAATATGCTTCAATCTGCTTTCTAAGCATCAAGGCATCACAAGTTGCATGTAATATATGAAAAAAGAGAAAGTTGAATAGATTTTATAACTTGGCATATCCTTTGAGCCTTTGAGCAGCATCCTTGTCAGATTCTGTTTCAGGGTAGTTGCAGAAAACAGTCACACTTGACGTTGAAATCAGCGTTTCTATCCCAGAGTTTGATGAATCGATCTTTGAAAAACGCACACTCCAGACCTGCAACAAGAAGATGGATCTCAAATCCAGTGACAAACACAATTTCAAAAACTTGAGGAAAAAAAAATCACCTGAATAGATTTGCCAAGACCGAGTGGCGTAGCCTCAGCAAGAATAAGATCACCCACGTCTGCAGATTTATGGTGATTGATGCTTAGGCTCATACCAGCTACCCTATTATACCCGGAAGCGATAATAGCTCCGTAGCTTGCCAAAGCCTCGGCAATCATTGCTGACACCCCTCCATGCAGCTTCCCAAATTCCTGTGAACACAGATTTAACCATGTCAGATTCTAAAAACAAAGAGATCAATCATACAAGGAAGGTGTGGAGAATAGTACCTGACAAAGTAAAGAAGTAACAAGGAAGCGGCCTGAGATTTTGTGAGCTGAAAGTTGATCGAATTCAAAACCAATTATGGCAAGTGGAGTACCGGTATCGCCTTGTGTTTGGTTCATACTCAACCCCAAAATACAAGAGAGGTAGAGACAACCTTTTCGAATGCTTTAACCAAACAACAATTTAATAATTTCTGCGTATTTAACAACCAATTAATATTACTGAAGGCAGTCCAAATTAGCAGCATTAATAAATTACGTGTACTACCTCTCAAGCTAAATCTATCTATCTACTCTTTAATTACATTTAATATTACAAACAGGGAAACACCTATCTCAAGTACAGATGAAGCCTTTTCATAGACAGGGCCAGCTACTTAGCTACTAATTAAAGAATTTGAAGAAAAAAATTTACCCCAAATTCATGCATCATATGCTGGTGTACTTATGATAGAATAGAATTACCCAAAGGAGCTCTTCCTTGCTTTTTTAGATACCTGCTCCAGTAGATTTGTGATGTAATTTAGGTAAATTGATCAACCAACGTGGCCAGTGTAGATTGAGACTGCAAGACATTTGAATCGTGCAATAGTTCAAACCATCATGAATTACTTTAAAAGCTATCTAATACAACAGTTTCATTACATTCTATGATTTGCTTCAATAGGTACCCCTGACACTGTTAAATTATATCCATCAACTTTCTCTGTTTGGCGCATATATTAAGACAACACTCGTATACAACAAATTTATTGTACATGTAGAGAAAGTAGGCAGAAGTACTACAATACAGAGTTATAATTTTGCATATTTTCTTAGATTCTGACCAGCATCCCTGGCAGATTCAGGAACTGGCAAGTTGCAAAGAAGGGTAACCCTTGAGGACGCAATCAGCGTTTTAATCTCCGAGTTGGATGGATCACATTTTGAGAGTCGCACGTCCCAGACCTGCTCATATTTCAGCAGATTAAGATTTTCAACATTAACCCACCATTGAAGCTTTTTATTATAGTGGTAACACACAAGGAAGAATACCTGAATAGATTTGCCAACATTAACTGGTGTAGCCACAGCGACTACCAAATCGCCCAACACTGCACTTTTTAGATGGTTGATGCTTAATTGTACACCGGCTACTCTATTAAACCCTGAAGCTATATGAGCTCCCATGCTAGCCAAGGCCTCAGCAATCAATGCTGAAACACCTCCATGAAGCACCCTGAATGGCTGGATATCCACATATGAAATGCTCAATTGTAGCAGTTTTTATTATGATCAAATGTGCAATTTTCAAGCTAGGGGTTGGAGATGGAATCAAAATTTAGAGCGAGCAAACAATTGGAGTAAAACCTGACAGCATTTTGGCGAGACCAGAAGGTGGCCTGAAACTTTTTGAGCTGAAAGTTCATCAATTTCAAAGCCGATTGCGTGAAGTGGAGCATCCAGAATCTCAGTCTTTGATGTTGATGATGTCGGTGGATTTGGAGGTGGAGGTGGAGGTGGATTCCTTCCACTATGTGGCTGTTGGGTCATACTTTCGCCAGTGGATTGATCTTTCCCGATTGAGTTAAATACAATTGTCTTCCTGGTAACTGACTCCACCAGGCACCAACGGTTTAAGGAAACCTTAGATACAGAGGAGCAGCTTGGGAGGGGGAGGCAATCTTCATTAATACAAATCAACAGGTGATAAGAGGCATATTCAAATATATTCAATAATCATGAAAATCACTTAATATCTATCACTGGACAGAGGAAAAAGATATGCAAGTGGGGCTATATCCTAATGAGGAATAGATGTTTAAAACATTCAAATAATTGAGATAACTAATAAGGAAGTAAATACTCATTATTTATCAGCATCTCCACTTAAATTTATATTAGGCTGCATTGTCAAAGACTTGAGCAGAGCACTTGCATGAGCAAGGATAAAATAATAGTTTCATAACCAAGAAAAAAGTTGTATAGAACACAAAGCTTCCGTCCCACTCAACAAGATCAATGACTTCCAATAATTAAGCAAATGACGAATGTTGGAATTAACAGCACTAATCAATCGAAACGTTCTGATGCACGATATCCCAAGTCTTCAGCATTGGGGCATAAGAAGCCACATGGTAGTCCTCACACTTGTTTATTTGAAAGACTGGTCATCTATATAGTTCCTCAGGTATCTTGTTATAACCATACCCAAACTAGAAGTGAACACACAATATGAAGTAAAAGTATTTTGATCAAAACCCATATGAAGAAAGCTAAACAAAGAACTAGGCCCAAACATAACAGGTAAAAGACATTAATTAATGCGCATTAAAACATGAATGAATTCAGCGGTCAGAAAAGCAAACCAAACATCCGGTACTAGGAAGAATCAAGGGTTAAGGTAAACATATGGATCAACAATTTCAATAAAGGGTTTAAAAATAAAATCAAAGAATTTGAACTAAATAAATCAATTTTTAGCAATCGACAACATACCCCTCAAATAAGCACCGACAAATCAGGGTAAAGAAGAGCAGAAACAAGAGATAATTGAATGCAGAAGTGGATTAATGTAGGAATGAAGAAGCCGAATTATTAGAAGAAGAATTGAGTGGAATGATTCAGAAATTAACAAGGTATGATTTGTGGTAGAGTGATTTAGAAAGAGAAAAAATGCATAAAAACATGAGTCACCTGCTCAAGAGATGTAGATTGTGTGTGTAATTAGGTGATCGTTGGTTTGCACATAGATAGAACGGTTACATTTATGTCGATTTAATTTGAGTTTTACACCCTCAACTATCAGAAAATGACCTACTTAACCCCAGCTTTTCACGAAATTTCATGAATCATGATGCCTTTGCTTTGCCCAGCCGCTTCCAAAGTCATGTAATGTAAAAACAAGTGTATTGAGATTTTTTAAAATCTAAATCAAAATTTTATTAGGTTTATAAACAAAAATAACCTGATGAAGAAACTACGCTTATAAATTTTTAAGTATAAATAGGCTTGATGTAGATCAAAATAAGTTCTAGTAATTTCTTTCAAGAGATAATCCATTGTCCACCCTAAACATCCTCGTTTACTTTCTACACATTTATCAAGGAATATTATTATTTTCTAGACCTAGTTAAAATGTTTTATTACTTTTTATTAAAATATTGAGAGCTACCTAGCTGACCTGAGTTCATATATGACCCAGGATCATTCCCACCATTAGATTAGATTCTTTCAATCTTGACCATTAAAATTTTTAAAGATGAGTGTGATACATACCTAACAAGTTATAAAAAAAGCAAATGAGATCACTTGTTTCACAATGGTGTTTCATCTACTGTTTCATAAATTAAATGATTGACACGTGACACAATCAATGTCCAAAATTTAATACTTGCCTCAAGGGTTTAATGGTCATTTGTAGGTTATAATATTTTTATGTTGTGAAACACCAATGAAACACCGGAAATGTACAGAGAATTCAACTTGTAAAAAAAGTCACTGACAATAAATAGATTCTCTCTCATTCTAACCAATCATTTAATTGTTATTAAACTTTATCTTCTTAATAAATTTACTTTTTGTGAAAATTTTCAAATGTTTATAATTCTCATGTTATATATTTATTATTAATAAAAATTATATCAAATTATTCGTCACTTTAAAATTTTTAATTTGATACCCATATCAACTATATAATAAATATTTAAAATATAATAGTAAATTTACTACTAATTAAAGTACTTTTAATTAAATTTAATAATTAAAATTTATTACTATATTACTTAAAAATATCAATAAATTTAGGGGGATTATGCGGTGCATATGTGCACTTATATTTTAAATTTTTAATCCAATTAAAATATAATTTAATTGTTAAGATGGTTCAAGTGCATACCAGTTAGACTCATAAATTTAAGGGTGATTATAGGCATCCCATTATTTATAGCTTCGAAATAGATTAATGGGTAGTTATTAAAAAAGAAAATTAATAATATTATTTTATTTAATGGTGATGGTTAAACTAAAAATAATTCAAACAATTAACATCGTTCAATTGTACCGGTGCACCACACTTGGACTCTAAATGTAAACATACATTTATGTTTAACTATTTCACGAATATAGTTTTATGAGGAGTTGGTTTCTTGTGTCCACAGATAGTAAGAATACAATATTTTGTTCTAAAGGGGGCGTACACTTTAATTAATAAAGATACAATATTTTAATCTAAAGGATATACAATTGAATTATTATTTATTTTTCAA
The DNA here is from genome assembly GCA_023678885.1 of Pogostemon cablin. NCBI lineage: Eukaryota > Viridiplantae > Streptophyta > Magnoliopsida > Lamiales > Lamiaceae > Pogostemon > Pogostemon cablin. The sequence continues at coordinate 363,581 of CM042956.1, forward strand.
TAAATAAAGGTACACATCCTTATAATAAATGATATAAAATAGTTAATATTAAAAGGTATCTGGACGCACAGTGTTCCGGACACAAATTCTAGCCTTCTCTCAATAAACCCGTGATCTTAACTCAAATCTTAACTTAAATATACGAAGAATATTTATTATATTTAGATTATTATTATTATGCATATATTCAATCTATTTTTTATTTCAATTATAATTTTATAACATTAATTCTTTTTTAAAGTTTTGAATTTTTAAATTGTAATTAATATTTAATTCATTCGAATTATAATTTTATAACATTAATTCATTTTTAAATTTTTGAATTTTTAAATTGTAATTAATATTTAATTCATCCGAATTAATTTTTTATGGGCAGTTTTTGGTGAGACTGCCTCACGGCAAGACCATTTTACATATTTTTTAATCAATTATTACTTTTTCTTAAAAATATTATCAATTTTTTATAAAATGTTACACTTTTTATTTATATTATAAATAATTAATGAAATAGTTTATCATACCATTATCATTTTTTATCAATTAAAATATACTTTCATTAACTGGACGAATAAAATGTGATAGAAAATTTTAATAAAAAGTTTTATCTAATCAATAAAAAGTGATTGTTTGTTTAATTAAACTATTTTATTAATAATAATTAGAACATATAAATAGTAATGATGTTTTTAATAAAAACTTATGACTAAGTATATGTCCAATTAAATTATGGTTAAAACTTGTGTGCCTTTGGGAACACCGCGCATCTAAATTATGCATTTTATTTAAAAAATTATAATATTTAGTATTGAGTGGTATATCCTTTAGTATAAGAACAGCGATAAAAAATTTTAATAAAAAAATTACACATTACTTTTAATAATAAAAAATAGTTTAAATAATTTTATTTAAAAGAAGGGAAAAAATTACATGTCATTCCCGTTTAACTTTCCAACTAAATTAAAATTATCGATTTATTTTTATCTATTTTTAAAACAATATACCACAATGTATAAATATTTATTTTTAAATATTAAAGAAAAAGAAAATAAAATATTTGATGTGTGAAATAGTATCCAACATAAGAATTGAGAGGGTGTATAGTAGGGATTAATGAAGAGAGAGAATAAAATATTATAAAATTAAAATAAATATACTTAACAGTATACAAATGGATGGTGGACCCCACATTACCTGTAACCTGCTGCAGATTTGGGTCACCATGAACTTGGGTTAGCTAAGAAGTACCCTAAAATATTATAACGTTTTATTTATATTATATACTATCTGTCCCACGTTGACGTTTGTTTTTTGCACGGATATTAAGAGATATAATATTTTAATATATAGTAAGGTGAGAGAAATAATATTTAATGTAAAGTGGATGGTTGTATTAGTGTTAGGTGTGTGCCCTACATGAAATAATTAATCGTTTTTGTGTCGGCCAATATGATAAAAAGGAAATGTAAACTTTAATTTGGGACAATCCATAATGGTAAACGGAGGGAGTATTCATATTGCACATAATTTCTCATTAAAGAAAAATCAGCGTACATAGTTTTGCACATGAAAATTAAACTGTACTAACCGTGCGATTTGAGTTGCTAATAAAAATTAACTTCGGTATAAAATTAGATTAGAGTTAGGCGGGTGATTTTCAAAAGATATCGGTATAACCGTTACATAAATATCAAGAATCAAGAAAATGGTAGAGTCCAGCTGTTAAGTAGAGAATAAAGTGCAGACACGTTCTCAAACATTCATGTTAATTTAAAATATTTTTATCATAAAGTTTTTGTAGCTATCTATATATAGGGAGAGAATAAGAGGTGTTGCAGAAAGAGGAAAGAAAGAGAAAGAAAGTCATAAGTTTCGGAAATGCCGGAGAATCGGAACATTGTTCGAAATCTTTTACGGGTTACCAGCCTTCTGGTCTAGTCTTCGCGGGAATTGATCCCAAGGTAAAAATCAAGAACACCCCACCCCCTTTATCCATACAATTCCTCCTCATTATTGAATTTTCTTTCATTCGATTATGCGTACTGCTATTCAAGATTCTTCAACCTTTTTGACGAATGTTTATGATACACCCATTTTACATGATGATATCCGTAATCAAGATTCTTGAAACCTTTTGAAGTTCTTGAGCGTTTTTGTAGACCCTTTTAATTTGTGTTTTTAAAATTCAAGATTCTTGAGCTTTTTTAAAGAATAGAATTCTTGAAACATTTTGAAGGAATACATTTCTTGAATGGTGATATCTGTTGGCCATCAACATTCTTGAAAGATTAGACTTGTTGGTATATGAATCTTTCAATTCGATTGTGTTAGAATTTGATTTGAGATTAGGCGTTTTCATATTTGAATTTGTATAGGCTGGTAGCTGAATGCAAATTTGCCGGCTTGATCATTCCCAGCTTAATTTCCTTTCCCTTCTATATTTTTCGAGATAGAGAAGGGAAAGAGAACACTAATGTTCCAAGGTGATTGGGGAATTAAAGCTTAGTCTGGGGGATAATTAGATACAGAATGAGCGTTGTTTCGGGTGTTATCTCAAGGCAAGTCTTGCCAGCATGTGACAACCTTTGCTTCTTTTGTCCGGCATTGCGCACCAGGTCTAGGCAGCCCGTCAAGAGGTACAAGAAGTTGATATCGGACATCTTTCCTCGCTCCCAGGTGAGTTTCTTCAACTATATGGTCATATAAAAAATCCTTAGTGTTTTTTATTGTTGAGATATAATCATTTTTTAAACTCAAGCTATGACTGCTGTCTGCTTGCTAATCTTGGGAAATAAGGCAACAACTTGGTTCCCGAGACGTTTTTAAGTCACCGCTGAACGTTTCAAGTTGCAACTAAATTAAATTAGCAGCATGTTAATTCATTGAGAAGGATTCAGTTTTGCTGATCTTACAAGCATCACTTCTTCTATAATGTCTTGACTACCATCATCTTCTGTGTTTCTTATGCTTTATAGGAAGAAGAAGTGAACGACAGGAAGATTGGGAAATTATGCGACTATGCTTCCAAAAATCCCTTGCGCATTCCAAAGGTATTACTTACTCATATAAGTTTCTTATCTCTTTTGATATTGATGGTTTTTTTTTTTAATGCTGATTTTGCAGATAGCAGACTCCCTTGAACAAAAGTTCTACAAGGAATTAAGATATGAGAACTATCGATTTGTAAAAGTCGTTATGTGTATTTACAGAAAATTCCTGTCATATTGCAAGGATCAAATGTACGTTCTCTGCTACTATAGCTTCCTCTTCTTCTTCTGAATTTTGCTATATCCATCCTTTAATGTCATCTGCATTCCCATTATGTTATACTAATTATATGACATAATCTACATGTAATTTGTGGTTGTGTTTGATCATTTTGAAGAACCTAAACCAATAAAACTTCCTCTGCTATTTTCATCTCAGGCCTTTGTTCGCAAGTAGTCTACTCAGTATCATGTACACCTTGCTTGACCAGACAAGCCATGATGATATCTTAATTATTGGATGTGAATCTCTCTTTGATTTTGTAAATAATCAGGTCTGTATTGCTGTGTAACTATTCATCTTTCAAAGCCATAATCTGATCCAAAAGGTTCTATCAACTTCTTTAATCCTTTTATATAGATAATTAATTAGGCTGATTCAATTCTTGCATGCTTTCCAGAAAGATGGAACATATATGTTTAACCTAGAAGGATTAATCCCCAAACTCTGCCAAATTGCTCAAGAAGAGGGAGATGATGAAAGAGCAAAACATCTTCGGGCAGCTGGGCTGCAAACTCTATCTGCTATGGTCCGTCTTTGCACTTGATCACTTTTAAATTGTATTTGAACTGGATTTGAAGAATCTTCAAGATTCATTTCAAAATTTGGTTGTATGTACACAACCAAAGATTTGTCTGAAAAGCTGTCAACTGATATTGATGTAAATTTAATTAATAAGCAAAATAATGTGAAAACTACTTAGCAATAAAATGACTCCAAGATCAAAGACAATTGGAATTCCAGTGTTAGGACCTAAAATGTCCGAGTTTATAGTTTATAAATCCTTTATGATGGAACACATTCACGTATTTGAGCGTCTCAGTGTTGTTTCTACAAGTGTCTTGACAAATATTCTTGAGGATCCATCAAGCCTTTTTCAGATTCAATTTTATCTTTAAAGCTTATTTACAGGTCATGCATGTTTTCTTAAATCCATTCCTCTTTAATTTTATTGACTGAGTTTCAGTATACCTCTGCAGACATTTGTTGTTTATCTGACTTATCTAATTTTGTGTCTGTCTTTGACAGGTTTGGTTCATGGGTGAAAATTTCCATATTTCAGTTGAATTTGATAATGTAAGCATATGTTATATGTAGGTGAAATTTCTCTCTGTATCCTCTTAATTGACTTTAAATAATAATTACTTTATGCTCAGTTTCTCTTCTCTTCTGCTCGTGATCTAATTTCTTCATAGTGCATTCTCATTCAATGAATCTTTATGCCGTGATTGAGCTCAGAATACTTCATTTTCTTTCTGACATTTCTTCATATCTCGATTCATGAGATTCGTCAGCTGTTGAATATATTAATTTTAAAAGCTTCATTAGCAGCATTAAAGTTCCTGATCACCTTTTCATCACTCATTGTTTCATTGCATATCTAATAATCACATTGTTCTTAAAAGTGAAAAGAACATAATTGGGTTAAGCACGTCATTTTCTTTGTGTTGAAATTTCCATCTAAACTGCACAATTTTGATTCTACTTTTATCTGAAGTTCTTGTCATTCTGTTGCTCCACTAGCAATGTATAGGTCAAGTAAATGATGTTTGTGTGTATCTACAATTTAAAATGTTGATCTTCATGAATTTTCTTCAGTTATATCTGTTGCTTGGCTGACCAACTTTGAGCTATGTCATATAAATTAACCTCTTTGCTTGTCCAATTTTCCTCAGATTGTTTCATCAGTATTGGAAAATTACAGAGGTCATGGTAATGAGTCCAATGCCTCTTCTTCTGATGTTGACATGAAGGTTCCTTCTTGGAATGTCATCATAAATGATAAAGGAGCACTTAACGTGAATGCGTAATCTCTTGAACCAATTTTGATTTCCTTAATGCTTTGATTTTTATTTGTTTTAAAACTGAGTATGTGTATAAAGTGTATGCTGGTGAATTGTACAGAGAGGATGCCAAGAATCCATGCTTTTGGTCGAGGGTGTGCTTGCATAACATGGCCAACCTAGGGAAAGAAGCAACAACTATGCGCCGAGTTCTAGAATCACTGTTTCGATATTTTGATAGTGGAAATCTTTGGCCCATCGAAAACGGGATTGCTTTTCCAGTCCTCGTAGACATGCAGATTCTTATGGATAAATCAGGTAAGGTTTGATAGGTAACTTCTTCCCGAGTTGTTAAAAGTGATTGCAAAGCTCAGACAGACAGTGTTGCTCGTTTTCTTGTGCAGGGCAGAGTATGCACCTTTTACTATCAATATTAGTCAAGCATCTTGACCATAAAAATGTCCTTAAGCAGCCCGATATGCAGCTCGACATTGTTCAGGTTGTAACTGCTCTTGCACGGCTCACAAAAGTCCAGTCATCAGTAGCTATAGTTAGTGCTGTAAGTGATATCATGAGGCATTTGCGTAAAAGTATACATTATTCACTTGATGATGAAAAGCTTGGAGATAAGGTAATCACATGGAATAGAAGATTCCATGATGCAGTGGATGAATGTCTGACAGAGCTGTCAATGAAGGTGTCAATCTCTCTTTTGAATCTTTAATTCTTCCAACAAAAAGCTAAATTTCTTGCATAATACTTCACTTTTCATATGTTAACAGGTTGGAGATGCTGGTCAAATCCTTGATGTAATGGCTTCTATGTTAGAAAACATCTCAAGCATCACTGTTATAGCTAGAACAACTATTTCTGCTGTTTACCGGACTGCTCAAATCATAGCTTCATTACCAAGTTTATCATATAAAAAGAAGGCAAGCCTTTCTATAACACCCCCCTTCCCCCCTCTCCCCCTATCTTCTCTGTGTATAAAACAGTTCTTATTGATTGCGATTCTTACATCATTAGGCTTTCCCAGAGACATTGTTTCATCAGTTGCTTCCAGCTATGGTCCATCCTGATCTTCAAACACGAATTGGAGCTCATAAAATCTTCTCTGTTGTACTCGTGCCATCTTCTGTTTGTCCTCGTTCAGATTCAGATGTCTCTGACTCAAAGAAGAATGTGGACATTCAAAGGTCACTCTCAAGAACTGTTTCTGTGTTTTCTTCTTCAGCTGCTCTGTTTGAGAAGCTGAAAAAACAACAAAATCCTTCCAAGGAAAATGACATTGACGTGAACAATTCTGGAGATGGTGAACAAAGTAACAATAGAAATGGAGTAATCAACAGAATTAGGTCGACGTATAGTCGAGTATATAGCTCTAGAAATTCACCATCACCAGATGCTGAGAGTACACACAACAAAAGTAAAGAAGTGGTATGCATGACTTTTTTGTTATTCTTTTACTTTCTCCATAGACCAATATTTTAAATTTCTCTCATCACTGACTCCTAATTATAAAATTTCTGCTTTTCAGGATGGTGCTCGTCTTAGATTGAGCAGCCACCAAATAACACTCCTGCTTTCATCTATTTGGGCACAGTCTATATCTCCTGGAAATATGCCAGAAAATTATGAAGCTATTGCTCACACATACAGCTTGCTTTTACTGTTTTCACGAGCAAAGGTAATTATTAACAAGCATCAACGTTCCATGCATACTCTACCAAAGAGGTTTCTAGGAGTATCATATTTTCTCATCTTTTGACACATTTCACTGCCTTTGGCTTTTTTTTTGAGATACAACTGGGGAAGGGGGATCCTTGTCTTTATATTAACCATACCCTAATACTTCCTTGCTAAAGAAGATAAATGCAAGCAAATCATTTACGTTTCTTGGCTAGGTGCAACCTTACGCATGCCTACTGACAGTTAAAAAGAAGCCTAGACTAAGCTCCCCTGCCCAAGACATTACAGAATACAGAGTTAAAACAAGAGAATTTAAAGTGAATCTTCTTAATTTGTGGCTGAGAATTTAGAATATATATTGTGCTGCTCAAGGGTAAGTGAATTTAGAAACTTAATAAAGAAAAGAGAATAAGAAATGAAGCCCATGAAGAGTTGCCAAGAGCAGTAAAGTGTAGGGTTAGTGTCTTTATCAACTTTAGTAGGAAAAATCCATGATCTATTTGGCTAGTAGACAAGAAGAACTGTCAAAGCAGAAGATATAAATATCTAATCCTTAGAAGGGTGTGAAACACGGCAATCGTCCAACAAAAAGGGTTGTCACACACTTCATCATTAATTGTAATTTGAAAGGGTGAAACAATGAAATAAAAAGATGGAAACTTTCTAAACCTGTCTTTTGGAACTACTACCTGAGATTAATGATCTGTATGATTAGTGAGCTGCTGTTGCTTTAAGTTGGACTTCTCAGATTGCTTTCTTATGTTTTTTTCTTGCAGACCTCCTATCGTGATGCTCTAATTCGAAGTTTCCAACTGGCGTTTTCATTGAAAAATGTTTCTCTGAAAGGAGGTACACTTTCTAAGAAACAGTCCTCACATATCATTATAACTTTTACAAGGTTCTCATGTAAGCATGCCATATGTATTCAAGTCAACAAGCTGGTACAAAACATAAATAAAGAGGAGGAAAGAAAATTACATTTTCATCTCACTCAAAGTTTCTGCACTTTTCTGTTACACTAGACCTGCCTCTTGCTTGTTGCAAGTGTTACACAACACTTGTACTAATATCACTAAAATGATTTGATTCTTTTCAGGGTCTTTCCCTCCATCACGTCGGAGATCACTTTTTGTTCTATCAACTTCAATGATGATCTTTTCTTCAAAGGCTTACAACATTCTTCCTCTTATCCAAATCATCAAGCCAACAATTTCTGATAAAGTGGTAATGTAACAACTAACATATAACTACATTCTTCATCTGTTTTCAATAGTTAGATATTAAAAATAACTGCATTTTGTCAGGTTGATCCCTTTATGTGTTTGGTGGAAGATTCCAAGTTGCAGATTAGTGACGCAGGATTAGGAGAAAACACCACCTATGGATCTAAAGAAGATGATAGCTCTGCTCTAAAATGCCTCTCGGAGATAAAACTCGATGAGGAGCAGACTAGAGAATCCCTAGTTTCTGTTATAGTTAAAAATCTGGACAATGTGTTGGAGGTCTCTCTCATTATTAACCTTTCTTTTTGTCAAAATTATCATGCAATTACAAAACTCTAATTTCTGAATGCTGTTTGATACAGTGTGAGGAGGCTACACTAATGGAGCAATTGCTCCAGGAATTTTCGCCCGATGATTTGTGCTCTCTAGGCGGCCAGTTTTTCACTGACAACTCGGCAACAGTACACCATAACAACCATAAATCTCTGGATAAGGTAAACCATGTCTATCAATCAGACTTCAGGGCTCACTTTCAGTTAATATCTTATCGAGTTTTTTACCATGAATTGATGCAGACCGTCTCCGTGTTTCAAATGGATGATGATTCTCACCATGAAAGCAATAGTCAACCCAAATTAACCATTGAATTTCCCAATCTCCTGAGTGTCGACCAACTTCTTCAATCCGTAAGTTGAAAACTTTCCATAATTTGATGCCATGCATGCACATATATTGTAGTGTAGTTGAACATTTGGCAACGTATAGATTTTGGAGAGTGCGCATCACGTAGGCAGAATGTCAGTGAGCACTTGCCCTGAGACGTCGTACAATGAAATGGCTAATCATTGTGAGACACTTCTGATGGGAAAGCAGCAGAAAATGTCTTATCTGATCAACTCCAATCCAAGACAAGGGGCTTTGTTGACCTTAGCTTCACGAACCGGAATGGACAAACAAATGGCTCCACACGGCGGGATGGATTCACATGGTGGTATACCAAGGGTATATATTTCTTCTCTACCAGTTTTAGATTTGCCATGTGTGGATCATAAGGAAAAATAGCTACGCATGAATCATGATTTGGTTTTCTTTGTAGGGCGATAATCCATTCTCGGATCATCATTTACCAGTTCATCACAAACCGTGTATGGGGCCTCCTGTAATCTGTGCGGCTGAATGTCATCACAACCCTCCCTCGTTCAATCTGCCAACGTCAAGTCCCTACGATAACTTCTTGAAAGCTGCTGGATGTTGATGCTCAGGTGCCATGGTAACATATTACTCTTCACCGGACATGCGTGTCCATTTTCCATCGAGCAGGAAGATGGAGTTCGTCTCCTTTGATCGAGCTGGGTGGTTTTGAGCACAGGGGACGTGAAGGATTTTTTGCAAGATAGTTTAGACTCTTGTCATGTACAAAGATGAGTATCATTCTATTCTTTTGCCCCCATTAATTATGACAAGAAAATGTATATTATTTCTCTTATTGTGATTCACATGAGAGAAAGTTTGTCAGTAAAAAAGTTCATTATACCAACTAGCGTGTTGTTGCAATACCTTGTTTTCAGGGTTTCAGTTCAAATGATTTTGAGTATCTTCCTTGAAAATTTGTAATTAAATTATTCATCAAGCAATATTATACAAGAAAAAGTATTGTGTGAACTCACAAACGAATCTTTTGTACCCTTTAATATTGAGTTTTTTAATCAAATACCATTTTTGTACTTTTCATATCTCAACAATATCCTTATTAATTAGAATGTATACTTTGTAAAATAGTATACACCCTTTGATCACCAAGTGCACTATTGCATCGTCTTTAAAAATAATTAAGGAGGTAAATCGTAGGATGTGACATGACTGCAGCTGCCCGTTCAAGCTTGAGTCATGCTTCGAGCCAACAGTAAACATAATCGATTAGGCGAGCTGATTCACAGCACTCTATTTTTTTTTTTTACCAAATTAATTTATATAAAGTTAATTAAGTTTTGTTTTCATTATTACTCTGGCCTCCCGGAATAGTCCATATACAATGGCCCGGTAAAAAGGGCTTCCGAATATTAGGCCCAACCCACCAACCAATTTGACCGCTCTATCTATATTTCTAATCGATCTCATTTTCCCAATTCATCAGCATTCCATTCTACCCGAGCGAATTCTCTGAAATTCATCGCGTAAGATCCCTCTTTCCACACATTATGATGCTTATATGCGACGATTTTTTGTATTTTTGCGTGTCTCGTTAATTTTATGGTCCAAATCGGGCTATTAGGGTTTTCATTTTACAATTTTTTTAAGGACGACTTTGAGGTTCGTATGTAGCTCCAGTTTGTTTGTTCTTGTTATGTTATTTCCATTATTGTATTTTCGAACTTATACCTCATGCATATTGTTATACAGATTCAGGATTTGTTTTGTATTTGGAGTTGAAAGGGTTGTTTTTATGTTCTCTGTATTTTTGTGATAAGGTTATGGCTTGGTGTTTCCGGATATTTGTTAATTGATACGCCGTTTTGATTTATTTACATTCTATGAAAGGTAAATTTCAATCATGTATTTGAGGAGGACGTCGTTCAGAATTTCAGAGACCCCTTTTATGTTGTTTATTTTTAGAAATTTGAAAAATATTGGCTTTATTTGGATATTAAGCGGTTTTATTAGAAATTATATTGGAGTTCATATTGAAATTTTCAAATTTATAATTATGATGAGTTAGTTTAGTTGTAAGTCTTAGCCAAACTTTTTAGTGAATTTCAAAAGATCGGTTAGTTTTTTTCCTTGTCATATGAGTAGGCTTCTCATTCTCTGTCCATGAGATATGTGTTTCTGTGTGTATGTTCTAGTTCTGTGAAATGTGGATTCTCTGTTTCTATGTGACCTCTTATAGATGTCTTAGTTTTTATATTTGTATCATGTTGAGATTATTCTATGCATTTTCTCTTATTAGCCTATTGCTTGTTTGTATTAATTTCTTCTGGATTTCTTAGGTTTAAGATTTTCATCATTATTCTGTACCTTACTTTTGCATGCTCGTTTCCTGTATCTTTTGTACAGACATTCCTTCATAAAGTTAACTTTACATTCTGATTTGAATTATATGATGGATATCAGTTATGAGTGATGGTATATTGGAGTTAGTTTCTGTGAGATGATATCCAACACGTCGTGTACAATCTTTAATATTCAATCACAGTATGTTAATTACCTATTTCTGTTCAACAAAATGCCCATCAAGGGTGAACTCATGCCATTTGTTTTATTGATCGAATTTGGTTTCTGTAAACATTCTTGTATCGTAACCCTTACAATTGTGGGTTTGTATGTAAGTCTTTAATCTATTGTTTGTACATTACTAGATTCAAATCTCTAACATTTAATTTCCTAGCTATTTCTCAATTAACTTTCATGAATTTCCATATGAGGAGTCTGGAGTCCTTTGTAATCTTTGTTCAATTTGGATTTCTTCTAATTTACGTATTATTACTTCCAAGTGCATTTTCTCATTCTTATTTTACTTGTTTGTTAAGTCTAATTGGTTAATAGCAAATTTTAGTTTTGCAGTTTTGGAGATAAAGATGTCAGCTAAATACATTTTTTCTGCTGTCGTGGGGACTGTTGCGGTTGCATATATCTGTGACAATTTGATTTCTGACCAGAAGATCTTTGGAGGTTCACACTTCTACCCCTAATTCATTACTTTATACTAATATTCTATGGCTCTATAACAAATTGAATGTGATTGCAGGTTCAACTCCTAGTACTGTCTCAAATAAAGATTGGTGGCTTGCGACTGATAAAAAGTTCCAGGCCTGGCCACGAACTGCTGGTCCCCCAGTGGTCATGAACCCCATCAGCCGCCAAAATTTCATCGTCAAAGCCAACCTTGATGATTAATTTTTTTTTGTGTGGTTGAGTTCTCTTGTTAATTTCACCACGTCTGTCTTGCGTGGACCGTGTTGTTCTGAAAAGCAGCTAGAATAAGTGTTGTTTGGTTTGCATACTTGTTAAATTGTCTATTACTTTTTTGAGATCATTGATCATGCCAGTAAAGGCAAGTGGCGGCTATATTTGAGATATACTTTTGTGGGGGGTTTTTGCATTGATATATTTTACCCCTCTCCACCTTCATTTTTGTGATCTTTCATATGTAATTTGATAGAATAGTGAACAGCAGAAGCCTTTTCTTTGCGAACCAACGTTTGAAAAAAAATCTTGGAGACACCAAGTTGTGGATAAATATCCAACTGGGAACTATTGATTTTGATGTGAAACTTAACTGGAGCTTTGCATCAGCAGTATAATATTTATGCAAGAGAAGCATTTTACACTCAACTTAAGCTTACAGCCAATATTTCCGTTGGTTGACAATTGGACGTGATACAAAGGTAGAATTACATGTGCAATTTGACACTGCTGCATTTTATTTCCCCCTAATATATCATCCCCATCTATAAACATCATGAAGGCAATACTGCCACCCCAAAATCGAGCAGCCGTGAGGAGGGATATTCTTATTGTCAACCAAGTCCTTATCTGGTTGAGAAGAAGTCTGTTGAAGAGCTAATTTTGGGTGATTTCTTGAAGCATTTCAACCACGTTTTTCATCTTTGGTCTTTTGGCTGGCGTGGTATCAGTGCAGAGCAATGCCACCTTTAAGGCAGCCAGCATTTCTTTTCTCCAAGCAAATGAAATGGTGCTTAGCCTTGCATCAAGAATCTGCTCTGGGGTTTCTCCTCGCCCCGGGGCTGTATGAACCCACTTCACCAAATCGATCCCCTCACCGAAAGCCTCGTCCACTGGTAGTTGGGTTGTCAGGATTTCAAGTAACACCACCCCGTAGCTGTACACATTGCCTGGTGCTGTAACTTGCATTGTATATGCATACTCTGTTTAACGCACATAGTATATACTATATAGTATTAGTCAGTATTATCATGGATGCAAGCAAGATATGACTAATGAAAGATAAATATACCTGGGGGGATATACCCAAATGAGCCAGCAACTGCACTGATGCTTGCTGTGCCTCTGGATGGATCAAGAAGCTTCGAAATCTCAACCTCTCCGACCAACGGATTGAAATTGGAATCAAGAAGTACATTGCCTGAAGAGATGTCGAGATGGATAATTGCCACATGATGGAGGAAAGCTAATCCTTGTGCCACTCCAATGGCAATAGAAAGTCTTGTAGGCCAATCGGGTTTGTAGTCGGGCGGATCGTTAAGAAACTGAGCCAGTGTCCCATTGGAGAAGTACTGATGTAACAACAGCACTACATCTTCGAACAATACAAACCCAATTGGCCTCATCAAGTTGTCATGGCACAGTTTGCTTAGCTTCTCAACCTCTCTGATCATCTTGCTCCGGTGGTTGAGTATAGTTCTGTCCATTGATTTCAGTTTCCTGACAGACAAGATCATTCCAGAAGGCATGTCTGCTCTGTAAACAGTGCTGAAAGTTCCAGCACTGAGCTTGTTTGAATCTTTCATGGTTGCTTTGGCTACAGCATCAAAGTCTATGGCTTGTTGGAGGTTTTCAACAAACACATTTCCAGCAATTATCACTGGATTGTTGCTCGTCTCGTCCTCAACAACCCCCATGTCTTTCTCTGCCTTCTCTTGCCTCTCTCTCATCATGAACAGCAGAACCACAACAGTCACAGAAGTGAACACAGCCAAACCCGAACCAATAACAGCTAATATGATCTTGTAAGCATTGCGAGCAGAATCATTGAGGCCACACGAGACGCTCAGAGGCTCACCACAGAGCCCTTTGTTTCCAAGAAAGCTTGAATTCAGGCTCTTCTGGAACGGTATGAATGAGGGTATCGGCCCACTGAAGTGATTGTTCGAAAAATTGACCTCGATCAAGCTCAGCATCCCCTTCAATGCAGCTGGAATGCTTCCACTCAGCTGATTATTCGACACGTCTAAAGATACCAGCTTATCCAATCTCCCTAGCTCTTCAGGAAGCTCTCCATGGAGATGATTTGAGCTCAAATTCAAATCAATCTGCAAGTTCTTGATGTGGCCAATCTCTGGAGGAATCCTTCCAGTGAGATAGTTACTTCCCAGTTGCAACTCCAACAGTTTTGTACAGTTTCCAATGGCATTCGGAATCTCTCCTCTTATCGAATTCTGGCCTAAAAGCAAGAACTGCAATCTAGATGCATTGCAGATGCTCTCTGGAATGGTGCCATTAAATCCATTATTGCTCAAATCAAGCTTGTTCAGATTCTTTCCCCTGAGAATCGACAACGGGATATCACCAAACAGGCTATTCTCAGAAACAATAAATTCTTGAAGATTACTCAGCAATCCAAACTCCATTGGAATGTTTCCAGAGAAGGCATTAGAAGCCAAATTAAGGAGAGTTAGATTAGAACATCTAGAGAAATCCTTCACAATCTCCCCAGAAAAATTGTTATTGTTTGCTTCAAAGTAAGTGAGGCTACTAATGTTACCAATCTCTCTAGGAATCCATCCACTCAAATTGTTATTCCCAATCCTAACACTTGACAGTCCTTTGCATCTCCCAATGGCCTCAGGGATATAACCACTCAACCTATTCTGAGTAAGCACCAAACTCTGAAGCTTCTCCATGGAGAAAATGCTCTCAGGAATCGACCCCTCCAATCTATTCGAATGAAGGTTCAACAGCTTAAGTTCAGTTACTGAACCTAACTTATCTGGAATAGTACCACTTAAATCATTCTCATAGGCAGTGAAAACTCTCATATTGGTTAGATTACCCACCCACATTGGAATGGAGCCATTCAAATTATTTGAATACAGCTGCAAATCTTGCAACTTTTCTAGGCCATCAAGTTCATCAGGTATGACACCAGTGAGCAAGTTATTGGAAACATTCAATGCTCTGAGGTTTCTAAGCCTACCAAACTCAACAGGAATCAAGCCATTGAAGTTATTAAAGGATAAATCAAGAAACTCAAGCTCAGATAAATTCCCAATAGCAGGTGGAATAATGCCATGGAACTTGTTGAATGAAAGATCAAGCCACTTGAGTGATTTGAGCCCAGAAATGAGAGTGATATTACCTTGCAACCCGTGTTTAGAAAGATCTAGTCTCTCAACAAATGAATTATTTGAGCTGCAAGAAACACCAGGCCAATTACACCAGCCTGATATATTACCACTCCACCCTGATATTCCCAACTCTCTTCCAATTTCTAATAACGTGGACTGCTGCTCATTCAGGACCTCAGTATTCACAAGTTGAGACCTTGAAACCAACCCAAAAATCAAAATACTAAATAAACTCAAAATTGGCATTTTTTTAAAAAGGGAATATATACTCGTATCAAAATATAAGTTGAGTTTTGTTTATAAACAAGAAAGAGCGCATAGCTTTCAAGTAAAGAAGAACACATTACTTTTCTGCTTAACTGAAGCAGTGAAGTGTGCTTTTCAAGACATTCTTGATCAATGCCAATAATTTTTTTTATCAAACTTAGAATTCGATGACACATAAAAGAATCTAGCCCCAAATTGTTTGTTTAAACTAGGAAAGAAGAAATCTTGGAAGAAATGAATAAAAAAAAAAAAAAAGCATAAGGGTGGAGATAAAGGTTTGCAGGAAGAAAGGAAAGAAAATGAGTTATTCTTAGATAAAAGAAAATGCAGATGATGAATAAGTCTAGTCCAATGTTTAGGTAACTGGTTTCATGGGTCAGGTGTTTTGTGCTACCTAGAGAGAGAGAGTATGTGGGACTTTTTGAGTGATAAAAGGGTAAAAGCTGTGTGTAATGTACGTATAAACTGTAATGAATGAAAGCACCACCAATATGAGCGGTGACCACTCATGATTCAATGGCCTTATAGGCAAGGCATTATATACCCAAATTTATCTGAAATTTTATAAATTAAAAATTGTGAATTTCAAGATAAAAAAGCATTCAAGTTTCCATCTAGGATTCTAAGCTATCAAGTTATATGCATAAAATAGTAGTGTGTTAAATTAATTGTATTTGGATCATCAGCAATATAACCCTAAATACAGCATGTGCTGATGAAAATGTTAAATATTGGATGAATCAAAGCAATACTAGTATACAATGAAAGCAAGAAAAAAGAATTCACTTCACTTGTTGTTCTGACAAGCAGGTGACGTAGCATAGTGGAACCCATGAGATGACATTAGTGATTGATGATGAGCATGGTATGGTCATATTGGATGGGATGGCGCCATCCCTAGACAAACTAGGCCCATAACTTTGTCTCAGTTATCTGCTACCTTAGACCTCACTCACCCTCCTATCACTATAAAATGCATTGCAAATCAGTACTCAGATATCCAAAAATTACTCGCACACTTTTTTTTTGTCTCAAAGAAATATGTACACCAAAAAATTAAATATACTATGCAATATCAATGTTCCTACAACATTACAATATCATAAAAATATCATTTTTTTTTACTAAAAATTTAATCAAACTCAACTATATGGAATATAATTTTATTCAATTAAATTACACAAGAACCCCTACTTTTTCTAACATTATTTCACCAAAATATTTTTTCTTAAACAATGTACAAGTCAAATCCGGAGGAGGATTAAATTTTAATTTTTTTTTTCTAATTATCACTATTAATGTCAATTCTAGGATGGAGACCATGAATGTGTAACTATATTAGTTTATTGTATAGGAATATATTAGATTAGATATAATAATTGGCAGGCAAATAGTATAGTTTTCAAACAACGTGCATAGATTTTTCTCCACCCCCCCCCCCCCCCCCCCAAAAAAAAAAAAAAACGTAATTTAGACAAAAATCCTATCTTACTTTAATAGTTATAGAACTCTGATTATTCATATAGTAGTATGTTAAAGAAAGGGGGCCTTTGATATAGTATTTAATGGGCAGCTTTTGACATAAACAATGATGAGGTTTAGACATAAAGCAGTAATTAGGCGTTATTTTTGCAGGAATTATGGAAATTGGCTGGAATTAACCATTTAATTTGCAATGATGATGATTGTTAGGCGGATACGGTCGTCATCGTCGTCCGTGTTCGTCGTCTACGCCGGAGAAGGTGGTCGAGGGATGAACTCCACAGTGCTCAGATTCCCGTTGAACTCACACAAGAATTCAAATTCACGTTCTACCCGTAAGGGTGATTAAATGAGACCAAAAGTGTAAGGCTATGGGCCAAGACACACTTGACCCAATACTTTGAGAGAAGAAGATCAGCATTTGGGCCAAATACCCAACGGGCCCAACAAATCTCCACCTTGGCCCAAATCATCTACCCTTGTGTATAACTAAATGGGAATTCATCATTGCACTTTTCCCCGGACACCTGCAAAACGAAAAGACACAAAGTCAAATGCAAGATCCAGAAATTTGACACAAAGTCAAGGTATCACAAAAGATACACAAATCTAAGCAGGAGCAAAGATCACGGACACACTGTCACAAAATGTTTAAAATATCCCAAGGACAAAATAAACGGAGCACACAAGCTCAAGAGTGGACACAACATCCACGAAAAGAACTGCATACAACATGTTTCAATCAAGAGAGTCGAAATTTAAAGTCCTCATGCAAGACCTAAATTTTTCAACAGATAAGCATTTAGTACCCATATCAGCAGGATTAAACTCAGATGCAATCTTTTCCAGGTTAACAATACATTTTTCCACAATATCACGAATGAAATGATACCTAACATCTATATGCTTGGTTCTATCATGGAAAACAGGATTTTTACACAACTGAATCGCAGACATATTATCAGAAAACACAATGGCACATTTGTCAAGAAAACCTATTTCATTCAAAAGACCTTGCAGCCAAATAGCTTCCTTTAAAGCATCAGTAATAGCCACGTATTCAGATTCAGTTGTAGATAAAACAACCACATGCTGTAACTGAGACTTACAACTTATGCAAGAGCAACACAAAGTAAACACATAAGAAGTTGTAGACTTCCTATTATCCCTATCATTTGCATAATTGGAATCAACATAGCCAACAAGGCTCACACCATTTGTAGATTTGGAAAAGCGCAAACTTACCTCCATGGAGCCCTTGAGGTATCTCAAGAGTCATTTCAAAGCCTCCTAATGAGGCGCACCTGGATTAGCCATATACCTACTCAAGCAACTAACAGAATATGCAATATCTGATCTAGTGCTAACCATAAGATACATAACAGACCCAATGAAATTGGAATAAGGAACCTTTTCCATTTTAGCAATTTCAGAATCAGTCTTTGGAGACTGATCCTTACTTAACACAAAGTGAGCAGCAAGAGGCACATTCACAGTTTTAGCAGACATCATAGAGAATTTACTCAAAATATTTTCAACATATGAAATCTGATTAAGCAAAAGAACATTGTTCTTCCTATCTCTATCAATGTTCATACCAAGAATCCTTTTAGCATCTCCAAGATCTTTCATATCAAAATTATCACATAGACTCTTTTGAACAAGCTCAACATATTCAAGATCAGGGCTAACAATTAGCATATCATCCACATATATGAGCAGAAAAACAGGAATAGAAGTATCAATCTTGAAGTAAAGACAATTATCATGCAAGCTTCTCTTAAACTTCAATGATGTCATGCATTGATCAAACTTCTTATTCCACTGTCTAGGAGATTATTTCAAGCCATACAAGGATTTCTTCAAAAAACATACATGATCAGGATTTTTGGGGTCCACAAACCCTCAGGTTGTTTCATGAAAATCTTTTTGTCCAAATCACCATTAAGAAAAGCCGTTTTGACATCCATTTGCTTCAATTCCCAATCAAAATGAGCAACTAATGCAAGCATTATACGAACAGTGATGAATTTAACAACAGGAGCAAAGATTTCATTATAATCAACTCCTTCCTTTTGAGTAAAACCTTTTGCTACCAATCTAGCTTTAAATCTAACATTTTTAGGCTCATGTTTCACTTTGAAAAGCCATTTGCAATCAACAACAGAGCAATGAGCAGGTTTTGGAACCAGAGTCCAAGTATGATTAACATGCAACGATTTTATTTCATCTTTCATAGCATTTAACCATTTCACAGAGTTGTCAGATTTTAAAGCCTCTTGATAGGTCTTAGGTTCATTATCAACACTTTCAAACGCATTACAAGCATGAGTATCAATATGAAAATTATCATACCTAGCAGGTGGCCTAATATTCCTTCTAGGTCTATCCCTAGACAACACATGGTCATCATCTTCAGGAATATCATGCACATTTTCATCATTGATAGCAGGTTCATTGGCAACAAGTTCTTGATCAACAATAGTGTCAGACAAGTTTTCAACATCAGATAACAAAGGAGACAACTCCACCTCACTCGAAGAAGTGGTAAGATCATGTAAAGGCACAACATTAGGCATAGGAGCAGATAAGCAATGAAATTCAAATTCATTGAAGATCACATCCCTACTAATCACGATTTTGAAACCCGATTCAGAAAAATCCCACAGCTATAACCTTTAACACCCTCAGGATAACCAAGAAAAATACATTTTCTACTCCTAGGATCCAATTTGTCATGATTCTGACGCACAAATGCAGCACAACCAAATACACGTAGCACAGAATAATCAATACTTTTACCAAAAAACACATAGTCAGGTCACTTACCCTTTAAAGGCAAAGAGGGGGATTTGTTTATTAAAAATGCTGCGGTAATAAGCGTCTCACCCCAAAACTTTTTAGAAAGTTCAGAAGACACCAACATGCTTCTCACCCTTTCTAACAAAATCCTATTCATCCTCTCAGAAACCCCATTCTGTTGGAGAGTGTAAGGAGCAGACTTATGTCTCACAATTCCAGATTTAACACATAAATCATCCATGACATTATTGCAAAATTCCAATCCATTATCAGTTCTAAGATACTTAATATTTTTACCCAATTGATTTTCAATCAAAGTTTTCCAATTTTTGAACTTTTCAAAAACATCAGATTTGTTTTTAAGCAAAATCACCCACACTTTTCTTGATAAATCATCAATAATGGACAGAAAATACACATTGTCACATTGAGTTGGCTCACTAGAAGGCCTCCACACATCAGCATGCAGGTACTCAAGTATATCACTACACGAAGAAGTCTTAGGGTATGGGGAAATAGGGAATTTTACCTTCGCATGTTTGCCTTGCACACAAGAATCACATAAAGGAATGCATGTAAGCTTATCATTACCAAAAGAACTAGCTTTATGCAATATTTCAAGACTTTTTCCACTCATGTGACCTAACCTACCATGCCAAATATTTGTTTTATATTCTTTAACCATGTTAGCAGACATAACAACAGATTTAGCACAACAAATATACAGGTTATTCATTTTTTCAGCATTAAAGATGGGCACAGAACCCTTTACAATAGACATGCAACCCTTTCCACACCTACCCTCAAGCCCCTCATCTTCAAGTGCAGCACAAGAAATCAAGTTGTTACACAAATCAGGCACATGTCGCACGTTTTTCAAAGTGAACACAGAATCATCTTCAAAACGCAAGCAAATGTCACCAACACCAAGCACATAACATCTTCTTTCATTAGCCATAGACACAGATCCATGAGAAATATTTTTATATGAAGAGAAAAGATGTTTAAAAGGTGTCATATGAAATGTGCAACCGGAATCCACAAGTCATTCACTATCACACAGAGATGAATGCACAGAATTCACACAACTATCAGAAATAGCAAACACATCACCATAATTCACAGATTCAGAGGCAACATTAGCATGATCATTAGAATTATTCCTCTTAGGATGAGGACACTTGTTTGCAAAATGTCCCCTTTCGTGGCAATTAAAGCATTTCTTCTTTTTCTTATCCCCATTCTGATTATTTTGGGATTTCACATCAGAATTTTTGTCTTTGTTCTTATTCTTGTTCTTGTTACAATTGTTAGGTTTCCCCTTAACATGCATAACCTCTCCAGAATTCTTAACACCCCCATTTTGTTTTAAATCATGCTCTTTGCTTTTCAAGGCATTCACCACAATATCAAGAGTAACGTCATCACGACCATACTTTATAGCAGACTTGACATCATTGTAAGAATCAGGTATAACATTTAAAAGCACAATAGGAGTGTATTCATCAATATGCTTGTCACCAGTTAGCTTAATATCTTGAATCAACTTCGTGAACACATCCAAATTTTCTTCAACATCTTTGTTTAAATCAAGTTTAAAACGAAAGAATTTTTCCAAAAGAAACATTTTACTAGGCAAAGATGTTTCAGTGTACAGCTTATCCAACGTTTCCCACAAAACTTTTGCGGACTCATGCACACCAACTTTTCTAAGCACAGGATCAGAAAGATTCAAGATAATCGCCGACAAAGCAAGCTCATTCATCTCAGCCTTTTTAGCAGGTGTATCATCCTTATCATACGAGTGATCTACAGCTTTGAATACCCTTTGTTGAATGAGTATGCACTTCATTTTCTGTTTTCAGATACTGAAGTCTCGCTTACCATCAAACGGTGCTTGTCCAAATGAAGACGAAGCCATGGATATTTAAAGTTGAGTAGAACACATTTTTAACAGAAAAAATACAGAATTACAGAGCAACAATCTGTCACACACCAGGTTGGCACTACTCTAATCACACACAAAGCGAGAAACGGAGCAGTATAACACATAAGGACAGATTTTCAGCAGCGGAAATTGAAAGACTAAGATGACAGTTTCACAAAAGAAACAAACAAGAACAGTAATAAGAGGGTCAGCCGCCTCAGGGCATTACACAAGAGCAAATAAGAGGGTCAGCCGCCTCAGGGCATCAGACAAGAAAAAATAAATAAGAAAGACTCAAGTTATTTCACCAGAGCGGTGTCTCCGACGAGAACACTGTACCACCTCTACGAGCCACCAGCCAGTTACTTAACGGGGGCGGATCCCTCGTAGTCTTGTTCACGTAGCAAACACGAACTGGGCAGCCTCCACTCCAAGTTTCAACCTACACACAAAGTGAGAAACATTGGGGGTTAGTAAAGGCACAATCTGAAAAAAATTCAAAAAAGAACTATCCGGAAAAATAACAAACAAATCTGAAATTTTTCTGAACAATATAAAATGAGGAGGAGAGACACTTCCCTTCCACAAAATGGAAAGCCCAATCTGACCGGAACCCTAACGCCGGCGATCAATTCCGACGGTCAACGACGGCGGTGGCCAAAGGTCAGCAGCGGCGGCGGGCGGGCTGCAACAGCCTGCGGCGGACAGCAGGCTGGACGGTCAGCAGTGGCGTCGCGGCGGTGGTTGCGATTCCGGCAGGGGGATGCTGAGCGCGGACGGGCCTGGGCAGAGGCGGCGGCGGGCAGGTAGCGGCGGGCACCGATCTGACGAGCGAGGCATGGTCAGATCCGAAAGGATCGGAGCAGATCGGTGGCGGCGCGGCTTCGCGATCCCGGCGGACTGCAGATCGTCGCGGGACCCTGGCGGGGAGCGGTTGCGGTCTGGACAACGGCGGAACCCTAGCGGCTGACAGACAGAGGCGGCGGCGAGCAGATCGCGAATTCGGCGCCGGTGAAGTCTGCAAATCCCGAGCAGACGGCGACTCCTCAGCTGCGGCGTCTGCGGCGGACGGCACCCTTCGTCTGGTCAGCGGCGGTCGCGCACGGTGAGCTGACGTGCTACGATCGGTGAACGGCTGGCGGCGGGCGGCGGAGATCCAGGCAGATTCAGCGGTGGCTGGAGGTGTGGCGGCTCCTGACACGACCCACCTTACACAACTTATAATTTAAATACTATTTAACATAAACATCATCATTATAAAAACCTGCATATAATTTTTTTTTTTCCACATAATATGTTTATAACCAAAACCATCACACCAATTCAACGTACGTGACTGGTTTCTGATACCACTTCAAACCACCCAAACATGTGATAATACTTATTATATTACACCACCAAAACATCAGCGGAAACAAAATAAACCCACGGCCTAGCCCAACAGGTCGTCATCTATGTACATCCGCTCAAAACCTTGAAGGAGCTCCACAGCTTGCACAGTCACATCACAAATTCAATCATCAACAGGTTCACCTACAATACATAAACTAGTGAGATAAAAATCTCAGTAAGTAGAAATCATGCATGTCAGTGCATGAGAATGCACTTAGTTCTCTATCGCCTATGTTCTAATTTTTCTAATTGATCTCTTTTATTTTGAAAACTGTTCACATTGCGGGATCCCCACGACACACTTATGATATGCACCCCAAATGAGCCCAATGGGGACGATTTTTCCGAACCCCGAAAATAGTGCCGAGAACGATTTTTCCGAACTCTGGCAAAGTGGTGGGGACGATTTTTCCGAACCCCTAATAAAAATGTCGGGAACGATTTTTCCGAACCCTGACAGAGATGCATATATAGTGGCCGCACACACCATTAGTATCTTATTAATTTTGAGGAAAACACTTTTCATGTTTATGCATGGTATGCACCCAAAACAATTAAATGTGCATCATAAACCATTTACAATATCAATATCAACATTTAATCACAATAAATCAACAACTTAATTTCAATTCACACAAATCCACTTCTGAAATAACAACTTCACCTCAATCCCATAGATTCATTTATAGAATAATCACTTCACCCTGGGATCACACGGATCTCTTCTTGGAATAAAACTTCATCTTGGATCCCACAGATCCTTATAACCAATATCTTCTCAAGCCATACAAATTTATTTTCAATAGTTTCAAATCACACAGATCTATATAGAACAATAATATTATTTCAAATCACATAGATCCACAACTTGTATAACAAATTAATTCAAATAATTCATGTTGTAATTAAACTGATTACAAATAATCCATAACATAATTATCACATATTAATTACAAATAAGTCACAAATAACATGTTTACGCATTGTAGTTGGACTTCTACTTACCTGGATTCCGACAGTAATATAAACCCCGTAAAGAACTGTAACTAATTCGCTCCGACACGCACGTTCCGACGCGCTCCCTCTTCTCTCTCTCTTCTTCCTCTTTCTCTCCTCTCTCTCCCTTTCTTCTCTCTCTCTCCCTTTCTTCTTCTCTCTCTCTCTTTTCTCTCTCTCGAACAGTGCTGCTTTTCCACAAATTAACCCTTATGGGGTTTATATAGATGGCCAAATTTGAGGTAAGCCGACAATTATCAAACTTATCAACTACTTACTATTATTAATATATATATATATATATATATTTAATAATATTGTGGCTGCCTCTTATTCACACATATAGTTAACATATATACTAAATTGAAAACTTGGGGATTACGTTTTATCCATCCTTACCCATTCTTCACTTATTTATTCTTAATAATCTTTGAAGTCCAAAGTGGTATAACACACGTGTACCACTAAAAGATGAAGAAGCATATTATTATTATTATCCATTACGAATATACGTGCAATACTTAATAACTAAGATATAATACATTTACAAATTAATACACATACGAGTACACTTTCTTACCACTATTGTTATTACGAGAACATGTGTGATACTTAATAATTAAGAAAAATGTATTTATACTCATAAAATAATTTACTCATATATCCAAATTAATGCACATAAATATTTATACACCCATATATTCACACACTGTCCCAATTTTTATCACGAATGTCTCAAATAAAATGTAACGATAAATAAAATATAGAAACAATTGTCACATAATTGTCACATTATTATCTCATAATTACCACATAATTATCACATAATTATAAAATGCACATAATACAAATTAAATTATATAGACACATGAGTAGTGAGAAGCTCGGGTATCACATCCTCCCCAACTTATAAGAATTTCGTCCTCGAAATTTACTTACCTGAAGAGGTCTGGATATTTAGCCATCATCTCATCCTCTCTTTCCCAAGTAGCCTCCTCAACTAGTTGGTTCCTCCATAATACTTTTACTAATGGTATTTCTTTATTTCTGAGCTTCTTCACTTCTCGCCACAAGATCTCAACTGGTTCCTCCTCATAACTCAAATCTTCTTTCAACTCAACTGGTTCCTGTCTGAGAACATGAGATGGATTTGGAACATACTTCCTTAACACAGATACATGAAACACGTCATGTACTCTAGACATCGATGCTGGTAACTCCAATTTATAGGCAACACTGCCAACTCTCTCAATGATAGTGAACGGACCAACATATCTTGGACTGAGTTTTCCTTTCCTTCCAAACCGCATTATCCCCTTCATTGGAGATACTTTCAAAAATACCTGATCACCCACTTCAAATTCTAATTCTCTCCTCCGTTTGTCTGCATAACTCTTCTGCCGATCTTGAGCAACTTTCATCTTCTCTCGTATACGGGTAACAGCTTCTGACATTTCACGAATCAAGTCTGGACCCAAAAGTTTTCTCTCTCCAACTTCATCCCAATGTACTGGAGATCTACACTTTCTCCCGTACAATGCTTCATATGGAGCCATTCCGATGGTAGATTGATAACTATTGTTGTACGAGAACTCTATCAAAGGTAAAAATTTACTCCACTGACCTTGAAAATCCAGCACACATGCTCTGAGCATATCCTCCAAGATTTGTATTGTACGCTCTGATTGACCATCTGTCTGTGGATGGAATGCTGTGCTGAAAGATAACTGTGTCCCCAACGCCTTATGTAAACTCTTCCAGAAAGCAGATAAGAATCTCGTATCTCTGTCTGACACAATGGTAAGTGGTACTCCATGGAGTCTAACAATCTCTTGTATATATAGTTGGGCATAACGATCCATGGAATACGTAGAGCTAATAGGAAGAAAATGAGTTGACTTAGTCAATCGATCCACAATAACCCAAATGGCATCGTGACCTTTCACTGTCTTCGGTAGCCCGATAACAAAATCCATCGTGATATTCTCCCACTTCCATTCTGGAATAAATAAAGGCTGCAAAGTTCCTGCTGGTCTCTGATGCTCGGCTTTGACTTGCTGACAAGTCAAACATTGCTCCACATATCGAGCAACATCTCTCTTCATCCCTGGCCACCAATAATGTGCCTTCAAATCTCTATACATCTTAGTAGCTCCTGGATGTACAGAGTAGGGTGTTGAATGAGCTTCTATCATCACTTCTTTTCGAATGTCATTCACTTCAGGTAGACACAATCGACCTCCATAACGAATCACGTCATCATCTCCTAATTGGAAGTCAGAAGACTTTCCAGAGCTGATATCATTCTTTATTTTGTCAAACAATTTATCCTCTTGTTGGCTCTGTTGAATCTTATCCATCAGAGTTGGTCGAAGTGTCAGAGCTGCTATCCTTGCTTCCAACGATCCTTCTTGAATGATCTCCACACCCATCATTTGCAAATCAAGCAACTCTGGTTCCTGATTTACGATCACAGCAGCTACACTCTGTATTGCTTTTCGGCTCAATGCATCAGCAACCACATTGGCTTTTCCCGGATGATAATTGATAACACAATCATAATCCTTCACCAATTCCAACCATCTTCTTTGCCTCATATTTAACTCTTTCTGAGTGAAAAAGTACTTCAAACTTTTATGATCTGTATAGATTTCACAACGTTCCCCATACAGATAATGCCTCCATATCTTGAGTGCAAACACCACTGCAGCTAACTCTAAATCATGAGTTGGATAATTTTTCTCATACTCCCTTAACTGTCTGGATGCATATGCTATCACTTTTCCATTCTGCATCAATACACACCCAAGACCATTCTTTGAAGCATCACTGTAAACCTTGAAGTTCCCTGTCTCCGTAGGAATAGTTAAGATAGGTGCTGATGTCAATCGTCTCTTCAATTCTTGGAAACTCTGTTCACGTTCCTCCGTCCATGTGAACTTCACATTCTTCCTAGTCAACTGTGTTAATGGTGAAGCAATCTTAGAAAATCCTTCAACAAACCTTCGATAATATCCCGCCAATCCAAGAAAGCTACGAACCTCAGTGGGATTTGAGGGTTGTGGCCAATCATGGATTGCTTTAACTTTACCTGGATCCACTGAAATTCCTTCTCCCGATACCACGTGCCCCAAGAAAACAACTCGGTCTAACCAAAACTCACACTTCTTGAACTTCGCATACAACTGCCTCTCCTTCAGAATCTCTAACACCTTTCTCAAGTGCAGTGCATGATCCTCCTTATTCTTAGAGTAAATTAGAATGTCATCGATAAACACAATCACAAATTTATCGAGAAATTCCCGAAATACTCTATTCATCAAATCCATAAATGCTGCAGGAGCATTTGTTAATCCAAACGGCATCACTAAGAACTCATAGTGCCCGTACCTTGTACTGAATGCAGTCTTTGGAATATCCTCCTTCTTTATTTTTAACTGATGATACCCCGACCGCAAATCAATCTTTGAAAAGATAGCTGCACCCTGTAACTGATCAAACAGATCATCAATGCGAGGCAATGGATATTTATTCTTCACCGTAACTTTGTTGAGATCCCGATAATCAATGCACATCCTCAATGTGCCATCCTTCTTTCGAACAAACAGAACTGGTGCTCCCCAAGGTGAGAAACTAGGTTGGATGAATCCTTTGTCTAGCAACTCTTGTAACTGTATCTTCAATTCCTTCAGTTCAGCTGGTGCCATTCTGTATGGCGCTTTAGATATAGGAGCAGTTCCTGGTTGTAACTCAACAACAAACTCTATTTCTCGGTCTGGTGGCAAACCTGGAAGATCATCTGGAAATACCTCCAGATATTCCCGAACTACTGGTACATTATCAAGAATTGGACATTGCTGCCCCTCAACATTCATTACACTCACCAGATACCCCTCACAACCACTTTCCAACAACCGCTGTGCTTTTGCTGCTGATATCATCGGAAATCTAAAGCTTTTCTTGATTCCAACAAAAGTGAACGGTTCTCCTTTCACTGGCTGAAAAGTGATACTCTTCTTCTGACAATCTATTGTAGCACCATATTTTGACAACCAATCCATGCCCAATATGATATCATAATCATTCATACTTAACACAATCAAATTAGCGATGAGTCTTCTTCCTTCAATAGGAATAACACAACCTCGAAAAAGTTGATTAGTTTGCTTTGACTCACCAGAAGGTATCATCACCTCATAATTAGCTTCTATCAAGTTAGGTGTTCCACCCAACTTTTTCACATACTCAGTGGATACAAATGAATGTGTTGCTCCAGAATCAAATAGCACATATGTGGAAGTGCCAAAAATAGAGAACTTACCCGTGACAACTGAGGGATTCGCGTCTGCCTCCTCTCGCGTCAAAGTATACACCCTCGCTGGAGCTCTTCCCTG
Organism: Pogostemon cablin; assembly: GCA_023678885.1. Lineage (NCBI taxonomy): Eukaryota > Viridiplantae > Streptophyta > Magnoliopsida > Lamiales > Lamiaceae > Pogostemon > Pogostemon cablin. The sequence continues at coordinate 391,847 of CM042956.1, forward strand.
CTGTGCCTGCTTCCCTTTCTTAGGACAAGTAGTAGTCACATGTCCTTTCTCCCCGCATGTGTAACACGTTCTCAGAGGAATTTGACACTCTCCACCATGTGATCTAAGACAATTAGGACATATAGGTAGTGGCGGCGCCGGTGGCACTTTACCCTGATCGAATTTAGGACGCTTGTTAGGTTCTCCTCGTCTCTGTCCTTGCTCCACTTGAACATTTGAATTCTGCCTCTGAAATGGCATTGGCCTCTTATCAACTCTCCCAAACTGCTGCATTGGTTTCTGCTGAAATTGAGGTCTGATAGCCTGCGCTTGTCTGATCCTCATCTCCGCTTGCTCAGCAATTTGAGCTCTTTCTGCAACTTGTGAATATGTTGCTCCATGCAGTCCCGCCATACTCACATCTCTGTAAAGTTCAGGCCTTAAGCCTTCCACAAATCTCTCCACTTTTAGTGCCTCCGTACCCACCATATGTTCAGCAAACCTCGACAACTGCTCAAACTTACGAAGGTAATCTGTGACTGACATGCCACCTTGCCTCAACTGTATGAACTCGTTCATCTTCATGGCTCTCACTGGTGCCGTAAAGTACTTGTTTCTGAAAAGCTCCTTGAACCTTTCCCATGTCATAGTCATGACATCCTCGATACTTTTAATCGTATCCCACCAGTGGCCCGCACTTCCTCGTAGCATGAAAGAAGCACATAGCACTCTATCCCCATCTGGAATTCTACTGTATTGAAACATGTTTTCCACCGTGCGTAACCAATCCTCTGCATCTGTGGGGTCTGCTGCGTCCTCAAATATTGGAGGGCTCAGCTTTCGAAACCTCTCACAAACCATTTCCACACGTTCTATTTGACGTCTATCTTGATTTGTATTACCCTCGGGTTGTCCACCCATATCTCTCTGCTGAATCAGTTGCTGTATCTGTTGGGACTGGCGCTCAACCAGTTCCATTAGTCGAGTAATCACTGCATCACGATTATTCCCTTCAGGAGGTGCTGCTTGCTCAACAGTCCTATCCCCTTCAGAACCTTCACCTGTAGCTCTTACCATTTTGTCTACTAATTACACTTCCTATATCACATAGCCAATATAATTTATAAGACACATAACAATACAGAATGAAAATAACACTTACTTGCAAAGCTGCGCTCCCAAAGAATGAGTTCATGTACATAGACAGTCTGCAGGACCCAAATCGTGCTCTGATACCACTCTGACACGACCCACCTTACACAACTTATAATTTAAATACTATTTAACATAAACATCATCATTATAAAAACCTGCATATAATTTTTTTTTTTCCACATAATATGTTTATAACCAAAACCATCACACCAATTCAACGTACGTGACTGGTTTCTGATACCACTTCAAACCACCCAAACATGTGATAATACTTATTATATTACACCACCAAAACATCAGCGGAAACAAAATAAACCCACGGCCTAGCCCAACAGGTCGTCATCTATGTACATCCGCTCAAAACCTTGAAGGAGCTCCACAGCTTGCACAGTCACATCACAAATTCAATCATCAACAGGTTCACCTACAATACATAAACTAGTGAGATAAAAATCTCAGTAAGTAGAAATCATGCATGTCAGTGCATGAGAATGCACTTAGTTCTCTATCGCCTATGTTCTAATTTTTCTAATTGATCTCTTTTATTTTGAAAACTGTTCACATTGCGGGATCCCCACGACACACTTATGATATGCACCCCAAATGAGCCCAATGGGGACGATTTTTTCGAACCCCGAAAATAGTGCCGAGAACGATTTTTCCGAACTCTGGCAAAGTGGTGGGGACGATTTTTCCGAACCCCTAATAAAAATGTCGGGAACGATTTTTCCGAACCCTGACAGAGATGCATATATAGTGGCCGCACACACCATTAGTATCTTATTAATTTTGAGGAAAACACTTTTCATGTTTATGCATGGTATGCACCCAAAACAATTAAATGTGCATCATAAACCATTTACAATATCAATATCAACATTTAATCACAATAAATCAACAACTTAATTTCAATTCACACAAATCCACTTCTGAAATAACAACTTCACCTCAATCCCATAGATTCATTTATAGAATAATCACTTCACCCTGGGATCACACGGATCTCTTCTTGGAATAAAACTTCATCTTGGATCCCACAGATCCTTATAACCAATATCTTCTCAAGCCATACAAATTTATTTTCAATAGTTTCAAATCACACAGATCTATATAGAACAATAATATTATTTCAAATCACATAGATCCACAACTTGTATAACAAATTAATTCAAATAATTCATGTTGTAATTAAACTGATTACAAATAATCCATAACATAATTATCACATATTAATTACAAATAAGTCACAAATAACATGTTTACGCATTGTAGTTGGACTTCTACTTACCTGGATTCCGACAGTAATATAAACCCCGTAAAGAACTGTAACTAATTCGCTCCGACACGCACGTTCCGACGCGCTCCCTCTTCTCTCTCTCTTCTTCCTCTTTCTCTCCTCTCTCGCCCTTTCTTCTCTCTCTCTCCCTTTCTTCTTCTCTCTCTCTCTTTTCTCTCTCTCGAACAGTGCTGCTTTTCCACAAATTAACCCTTATGGGGTTTATATAGATGGCCAAATTTGAGGTAAGCCGACAATTATCAAACTTATCAACTACTTACTATTATTAATATATATATATATATATTTAATAATATTGTGGCTGCCTCTTATTCACACATATAGTTAACATATATACTAAATTGAAAACTTGGGGATTACGTTTTATCCATCCTTACCCATTCTTCACTTATTTATTCTTAATAATCTTTGAAGTCCAAAGTGGTATAACACACGTGTACCACTAAAAGATGAAGAAGCATATTATTATTATTATCCATTACGAATATACGTGCAATACTTAATAACTAAGATATAATACATTTACAAATTAATACACATACGAGTACACTTTCTTACCACTATTGTTATTACGAGAACATGTGTGATACTTAATAATTAAGAAAAATGTATTTATACTCATAAAATAATTTACTCATATATCCAAATTAATGCACATAAATATTTATACACCCATATATTCACACACTGTCCCAATTTTTATCACGAATGTCTCAAATAAAATGTAACGATAAATAAAATATAGAAACAATTGTCACATAATTGTCACATTATTATCTCATAATTACCACATAATTATCACATAATTATAAAATGCACATAATACAAATTAAATTATATAGACACATGAGTAGTGAGAAGCTCGGGTATCACATCCGGTCCGGTCAGATCGCGATTCCGGCGAGGAAATCCGGCGGCGGCCGGACGGCGGCGATCTCCCACCGGCGGCTGACGTTCAGCAGCTTCGGGAGACGGACGGACGACACCCGCTCTGATACCACTGTTAGGCGGATACGGTCGTCATCGTCATCCGTTTTCGTCGTCTATGCCGGAGAAGGTGGTCGAGGGATAAACTCCACAGTGCTCAGATTCCAGTTGAACTCACACAAGAATTCAAATCCACGTTCTACCCGTAAGGGTCACAAATGGGTGATTAAATGAGACCAAAAGTATAAGGCTATGGGCCAAGACACACTTGACCCAATACTTTGAGAGAAGAAGATCAGCATTTGGGCCAAATAACCAACGAGCCCAACAATGATGATATATAATGATGATCATACATTATATATCTAAAGATCCAATCATTTCATTAGCCTTTATGGCTGTTGCCTTTTGCCGGCCCTTTCACATTGTGCTTTTTTCTTTTTTCCCTTTTTTTTTCTTTGATTTCAGAATTAAATTAAATTCTATAAAGAATTACCGATGTCACATATTATCCCAAAAATTAGCCCATAGAAAAATTATTTACAAATAAAATAAAATCCGTGAATAATAATGAATGTAAAGATAATTTGAGTGATTATTATTTTCGAAGTACCATCTCACACTCTCACTAGTAGCATCTTTAAGTGCACATGACCATAAGAGTCAAGAGACGCAATTTTCTTTCTTTATTTAAAAATAAAATAATAATAATAATAATAAATCAATGTATAACTTTTTGAGACTAAGAATGGAATAAATCTAAACTAAATGCAATTAACTTGTTACTATTTAGTTAATATATTTCTTTTATCTATTAATCTAAAATTTGGACTTAAGTATCTCTGCAACAACATGATTTCCAATACCCTAATTCAACGACATATTTGGCGAGACAAAGACTTATTCAGCTCATGAATTAAATTATAATCATAATCATTTAATTAATTATATGATGATTCACAAAATTTTAAACGAGGGGGACACAACCCAAAACACCACATGTGGTCGGAAATTACTTTTTAACGTTTAAGCGCTTCTCTTTTTTGACAAATGCAATACCAATCACTAAATTAACAGTTTCAACAACATAAATTGATTATTTTAATTGGTTTGTTAATAACTTTTCATTCTATTTTTCAATATCTCTTACACATTATCAAATCACTTGATGCTTAACTTATTTTAGCTTTTGTAGAAGTATATATTGTTTCTGTTACTTGTAAGATATATGTGATCCTAAAAGTTTCAAATGGAACTTGTCAAATTGTTAATAAATAACTAGGACAATCATACACGTAATAACATTTTTTTTAAATAATAATCATTAAATATTTTCTACAACATAAGATTTCAATGTGAGTTCTCTTTATAAAATTGAAATTCATTATCATTACACTCTCTGGAAGAATATATATAAAATATGTATAATCAGGAAGCATTTAAAAAAAAAAAACTTAACTACAATATAATAATAAGGGTAGAGATTTTTGTCCATGGTCTGGACATTCAAAAATTTTTAAAAATTACGTATGCATAGATATAATTTATTTTTGGAATTTAAGATTTTAGGATTTGAGGTTTATAGTTTTGGGAATTAGGATTTAGAGTTTTTATATTGGAGTTTAAATATACCTCTAGCATCACACTACTATAAGTTATAATCATGATACATCATGCTTTTTCAAACACTTTAAAACTTGCATGACAACAAACCAAACTTTAAGAATGTTGAGAAAAATATGATTTACATATTAATCTAAATATAACATATAAAATATTTAAAAAAATATATAGAATATTATGGGTATTATATCTCTCATACTTAATGGGCCGTAAGCCCAACAAGCTAGTGTATTAGGAGGAAGAGGCCCAGCTACAAAGAGGTCCAAGAAGGAGGAGAATGACAAATCAGGGGTTGACAGCAACTCAAACTAGGAAGGCTCAGGCTCAAAAGACACACATTGGAGAAGAACCAAGAAGAGGTCCAGGAGATGAGCCCATCATCAAGGGCTAGGGAAGCCCAAGAAGATAAGATCAGAAAAGGGCCAAAGAGCAGAAAGCCCACTGAAATGATAGAGGGCCGAGATCCCTCGGCAGAATACCCCGGCTCCGAAGCCGAGGGGGACATCCAGGAGCTCGGACGAATACCAGAGCCTCGAAAACCGACCCATCCGAGACAGAGAGGAATATCAAAACTGTTGGGCAAAGTACAGACACAACTATTAGAACGGCTAGTGGCAACAGGCAAGAGGACAACAATAACGGTAAGAAGGGATGTTTTGGACAACACTCCCACACTAGAGGAAAACAACAACAGGCACGTCTCTCTTCGTTCTACCAATGGGAAGCAAGCAAAGGACAGAGAAAGACCTGCTGCGCTCTGCAAGACATCTGGTGGCTCTCTGCACCGGCTGCCAAAAGTCGTCGATGTACCAACAACCTCCATTGATGGCTTCTTGTCTTCATCTAGGTGGCATGACAAGATTGGACAATCGTTAGAGTTTTGTTGGTAGTATAAATAGCTTCTCTCACAAGAGAGAGACAAGTCACTCATTCTCACTTTAGACATTACACTTGTAAAGAGAAAGATTTATGAGTGTTGTTCTAAGGAAGGGTAATAAAATATCGGTTAAGGCTTTTTGGTGGAATTCCCCTATCACTCTTATATTTACGTGTTGTTATGTTTGATTGTGATCGTTCTTAGTTTAATTATACATATTGTTCTTTTTCCTTAATACTAAAATTAACTAGCTAAGAATATACATAGAACTTGCTTAATTAATAAAAATCAGCCATGGCGTCATGTAATAAATGTTCAGTACAGAAAATATATTTCATTTTATATCCAAAGTCCAGCATTTTTTATAATATAATCCTAAAAATGCTCACATCCTAAATGATTAAAAAGTTGTTCCAAACACAATTCCATCTCCATATGGCTGTCTTTACTTGTAAGAACTAAACAGATGGAAAATTCTCAAATCCCATCATCCTAAATATACAGACATTATTATTTTTAATAATAATAAAATAATAGAAACATATTTCTTAGGATTTGACTCCACTAAACCCCTCCTCCCCCGCCAATGGCATGTGCATGATGTGATGGGTAGCGACTTTATGTACATGTCATCGATGCATGTGGGTCATGAGAGGAAAAAAGAGCAAAGGGCTGTTTGTTACTACTATTTGGAATTTTGGTGGATTTGGGAGAGTGGGCTTGTTTTGAAGTTGTGGTTATAATTTAAATTTATGTTAAGTAAATATGAAATAAAGGAAATATATAGTATGGATTATAATTTTTTTTTTTTTAATTAGGATTTTGAAATCCACTTTCAATTTTAATGAATATTTGAAAACCAAATTTGGGCTCAAATAGTTAAGGGTGTTTCACTAAGAAATCTCTCGTGATTGAGATAGGGGCTCCCACTTTATGGGACATGCATCATGACCCTTGTATCATGCATTGTCTCTCTTCTCTATGGCATCGATGGGGTCCCCCACCCCCCTTCATGCAATATCACTATACTCATCAATATTAGTGCGTCCTCTTAAAAAAAAAAAGCTCTCAAATAAGTAAAATTGAAACTTTTCGTTTAGTTGAATTCGTGAGAATATTATTTTGTCCATTAAATATTTCAGATAAGAGATGTTCTCACTTTTCTAAGGTGGGATAGGATCTATACTTCTAGCCTTCAACAAAACTATGAAAAAGAAAAGAAAAAAAAATGTATGATAGAAATGTCGAGTTCTCCGGGTATAAGTCATCATAGGATAATAACTAATGTAATATGTGCCGAGTTTTATTATTCTAATTTATTAGTAGGCCCAAAAATGTGAAGACACGTGTAATTTTAATAGAATTAATTTATGAATTATATTTATAGTAAATTTTGTGGATAAGATAAGGCCCAGTATCATTAAAAAGTCCATTACGGCTGCTTATTGTACAGAATAAAGTGTCCATAAATTGTGATGAATCGTCGCAAGTCATAATACTGATGTATGGCCCATTAAACTGTAGTCGGCCCAAACCACAAGGTCCAAACCGTAGCCTTTATTGGAATAGCATACATATATGATTGGGGTTAAGTAGGTTCTATTATATAAAACTGATTCATCAGCACAGCAGAGAATATCACATGATATATATATATATATATATATATATATATATATATATATATATATATATATATATATATATATATATATATATACATGAGGGGAAATAAATAAAAAAATGTAACTATTCCTAGTTCAGTGATAGATCGACGACCATAAGTTAATTAATACAATTACAGAAATACTATAATCCGTTAAATAGAATTTAAATGTAAAATATAGGTTGACCAATTGAAAGAGGGGTCATGTAAGATGTACGGTCACCATGTAATGACAGACAGATGTTGCCACACCTGTAAAATAATATTAATGCAAGTTTTAACGTAAAAACTCGAAGAAATCAGTGTTTTTTTTTTTGATAAGCACAAATGTCAGTTAAGTTTAAACCCAAACCAGGCTTTTAACCAAAATTTGTCAATTTATGACAACTTTTTTTAAAATATTAATTAAGTTCAGTTGATATAAATAAGAGCGAATCACGGTAACCCATGTAAGACTTGAAAGTTGAAACCATACTCATCTGGAATGGAATTGTGTGGAAAAAGGCACTGATTTTGAAAAACTGGGACACCTTAACAAATCTGACGCCTGAATTTATGGGATCCAACATGCTTTTCTTTCATACTATACTACTCCCTCAGTCCCATTAAAATTGATATAATTTTTTTTGGGTACGAAAATTAAGGAATATAATAATTTAATGTAAAGTGAAGTAAAGTGAGGTGAGAGAAATAATATTTAATGTGTAGTGGGTAGTTGTATTAGAGGTGATATGTAGGGCCCATGAGAGTAGATTAATTGTTTGTATGTGGGTCCCATATATTAAAAAGGAAATGTGTCAATTTTAGTGGGACAAATCAAAAAGGAAAGTGTGTCAACTTCTATGGGACGGAGGGAGTATATTTTAGTATAACTTTGATAACTCTTCAACTTTATAGTACACACACATACTTATAACCATCCTCTCATCAAATCTGATAAGAACACTTTCCTCTGTTTCTTCACTTAATTCTCACAATGGCTTATCCAGCTTTTTCTTTCCTATTAGGAGTAATATCCATACTGTGCAATACTATAGCTACTTCTGCTAATGTTCCTCCAATTCTTGATGTAAGTAGTTTTAATTATAATGTCATTATTTAACTTGCTTTTCTCGGTTGCTTTTTAAGTCATTTCAATACCTGTTTTAAAACATAAGTACCTACAATTTGCATCATGTGTCAAACTAATGAGCAATTTTCAACCTATTAGGGCTAATAGAAAATGGAAACTTCGAAGTAGGGCCAAAGGCATCTAACCTGACAAAACAAAGATCACTGGCAAGTACTCCCTCCCCAAATGGGAAATCTCCGGCATAGTCGAGTACATCTCGGGTGGACCCCAGCCGGTGGGTTCTTCTTCGCAGTCCCACGTGGGGTCCACGCCGTGAGGCTCGGTAACGAGGCCTCCATATCACAATATGTGAAGGATTTGAAGCCATGGACGACGTACACGCTCACATTTGGTGCAACCAGGACGTGCGCTCAAGACGAGGTGCTGAGGGTGTCCATTCCGGGGATGCGGAGCGACCTCCCCATCCAAACGTTGTACAGCACGGATGGAGGCGACACGTACGGATGGAGCTTCAAGGCCACTTCCAGCATTGTTAAGGTCACTTTCCACAATCCCGGGATGCAAGAGGAGGACCACTCCTGGATGCCATTGCAATCAAGGAAATGCAGCCCCTGACACTCACAAGTGGTAATAATTATAAATCTCATCAACATCTTGTTTTACTGCACAACCACATAGTTATCTTATCAGACTACTAAGCATTTATATATATCATCAATCTCAGGCAATTTGGTGAAGAATGGAGGATTTGAAGTAGGGCCTCACCTCTTCAAGAATTTCTCGACGGGAGTCCTGATCCTTCCAAAAGGGCAAGACTTGTACTCACCAATCCCAGGATGGATTGTGGAGTTTCTAAAGCCAATGAAATACATAGATTCCAAGCATTTCAATGTACCATCAGGAGTGGCAGCAGTGGAGTCCGTGGGAGGGAGAGAAACAGGCATTGCACAAATCATCAGGACAGTCCCCGAAAAATGGTACAACCTGACATTCAACATAGGAGATGCTAGGAATGGATGTCATGGTACGATGACTGTACAAGCCTTTGCTGGTAAGCAAAATGTGAAGGTTCCATTTGTATCCCAGGGAAAGGGATGGTTTAAGAACTTCAGCCTCAAGTTTCAAGCAGCCACGAATAGGACCAGGATTGCATTCTCCAGCCCATTTTATCATACTAAGTTGCATGATTTTGGTCATATCTGTGGCCCTGTTCTTGATGATGTTAAGGTTGTTCAACTTGCCTAGTTCTTTGCCCCAAACTACCGCTACAACTCTTGATACTCATGGGGTTTTCACATCTCGGGTGTTTCCAATCGAAAGAACTCAATTGCTATATTCTTAAATGTGACTTTGAATACTATTATACAGTTAATTTGTAACTAAAGAAACATGATTATCAGTAATTTCTGTTAATGTTAACGGACAAGGATTTAAGACCTCCATTGCACTATTAACTGACTTTCTTATATAGAATAAATTTCATTTTGTTATATTCCAGTAGAAAATCAAAATGGATAAACTTCAATTTTACTCTTACATAAATGAATTTGAACGAGTATCAATTACTTGATGTTTAAATAGAAGGATACAAGGTATATTAGTTTTTATGACTTTCTTATTTGTGTGAAACAAAAACACAAATTACTGTTCACAGACTACCCAATTAAATCATTTTTGAAAACTATACTAAAAAAATCTTTTGATACAGAATTAATTTTTTGGTCTAATCCTACTCAATTCAGATGCCTTTACTCAAGGGTACCAATCCTATCAACTGCTGTCATTTCTTTCTTAGGGATTAGTTTAGCATCAATATTTTGAACACATATGGCAAAAGAATTGGTTGATATCATTATCATCAATGGTGTAGTGGGTTCATTCACGTTTTAATTGATTGATGTTGTTCAATCACTACGAAAAATATGAGTAGCATTTTGGATTATATATTAAATTATTTCAATAATCTGCATTGAAATATAAACAAGATAACCACTCGTTCCACACCCACGGAAAAGGATTAGAATAAAGTTAAATAATAAATTATATAGGTGGCATTCGACTGTTGGTGCTGTCGTGCTGAAATGTTACCAACAATATTTGTCGCACACTTACTCTCATAGATATTTTAGTAGAGCTGTATTATTAATATTTAATCTCGTTAGGAGAAGAATAATCGCATATATTCAACTTGCAAACAATGAATATCACGACTTCATCAATTTTGCTTATTTCTTTAACTACCATATCCCTCTAAATCCCACGATTTTTTAATTTAAACTTTTTTTTTTTTTAGTTTATGCTTTAGTCTACATATACTATATTGGAGTCCACATATACGTGTGTGTATTTTGTGTGTATACTCAGATAATTGTAGAGCCGTAAACAATCAAACACCCGAATTTAATTCTTGGCAAAAAAAAAAAAACAAAACTGAATGGCAGCTTATTTTGAGAAGATTACATAAGAGAGAGAATGAGAGAAATACCTTTTCCGGAAGCGGCGAAGGATGGCCACTTATCGCCGCCAGCTACCACCTCCACACTCCCATCGCCGTCGCCGCCGCCAGCGTCCAGATGCTACGTTAACAGGTGCCCTCGGTCCAGTTCAGAAGAATTCAAGGCAAACACGGTCTTAGTCTTCGTTTTCCTCTTCGGTGTATTAATTTGCGGCCTAGCTTTCCACGCCACCATCCATTACCTGTGCATGAGGCGGCGACGGATGGAGACGGCGGAGCAAAAAGTGGAGCTCGAAAACGCCGCGTCGGAGCAGGAAAGGGTTATTCCAGCGGTGATTTATTCGAAGGAGATGAAGATAGCCGGGGTTGTGGCGGAGTGCGTAATTTGCTTGTCCGAAATTGCGATTGGCGAGAGAATTAGGGTTTTAGAGAAATGTAGCCATGGCTTTCATGCGCAGTGTATATATCGGTGGTTGCTATCTCGTTCTTCTTGCCCAACTTGTAGAACTAATTCCCAGTAAATCCAAATATATCATCTCTGTTTTACCGTGATTGTGTTTGTGGGAATCTTTCCTACTTTTTAATATTGAATTGAATATCCTTAATCAAATTTACTATCTTCTTCTTCACCACCCCATATTTGAAATCCTGACCCACCCAATCCATTTAATTTCGGGTTTTTTTATTTGAGAGGAAAAGAAGCCGAAAATAAGTCGGGAATATTTAATCGGGTCGGTTTGCGGGCTGCGGAAAATTCTAACCCAATAAGTCGGGATTAATTAGTCTTTTATCTCTGTGCTGAAAACAGAATTGATCTTTCCGTTTTGCACTTTTTTCCTAATAAAATTATAAAATTTGGATCATATCCTGATTCCTGCAGAACGAGAACTTTTTAAAATGATATAAACCATGCTCTTTCCATCAAGTAGTGAAATGTCATTGGAGAAAAGAGTTTAATGTACTACTTCCTCCATCCCATAGAAGTTGACACACTTTCCTTTTTGATTTGTCCCACTAAAATTGACACATTTCCTTTTTAATATATAGGACCTACACAAAAACAATTAATCTATTCTCATGGCCCCACATATCACATCTAATACAATTACCCACTACACATTAAACATTATTTCTCTCACTTCACTTTACTTCATTTTACATTAAATTATTATACTCTTTGCCAAAAAAAAAAATATATCAATTTCTCCGGGATGGAGGGAGTATTTATTATCTCAATACATTGTTCTTCAAGTGTCTCTCTTTGAATAATACGGAAGACACGTGTTTTATCAAGTGAGAAAAACTCCATAATAATGAGGAATTATAGCTAATACTTCCCTTCTTTGTAATTAAATTAGTTTGAAAATAAAATTTTAACCCTAAGTATCTTTTTATCTTATTCAGTGATTATGATAGAAAATAAAAATAAATTACTAAAGAGAGAGACTCGAACGTACTTCCAGCTTTCCAAATTCATGCATCAAAATTACAAATTCAGAATCATAAGTAAAGAATGTTCTTAGTACAATTAAGTTTTTATATACATAGTGTTATTTAAGGACAAAGTTATACGTGTATAGATACCAACTGGTTTCACATGTTAACATATTTGCACATTTGTCACCTCAAATATATAACTTGCTATGCTATCTGCAAAAGAAGAAAAAGAAAATTGCAAATGAATTATGAAGGTTGTTTTGCAACTTGCCAATCTATATTAGATATAATTGAGTTAATAAAAAAAGCTGTAGGATGATTACCGTGTAGACATAGGGATCCCCACGACCTCCAGCTCCAAATCTCTTCACCTGTTGTAGCTTCAACAACCTGTTCATGACCAAATTGGCACGCCAGTGATCAGTGTCATTGAAAGCAAAATTTATGCTCTCTGAAAGAGGGTATAATAAACTACTTTGATGAGGACTTGCTCAAATCTTCAGAGTTTCAGCAATGATATTGAAGAGTTTCTTTAACTACTAAGGTCATCAATCCATTTTTGTATCAAAATATGATTTAAAACCCCTAACATTTGAGTTTAATGTGCAGAAATATGTTCTGGAATGATAGTACTTACATTCTCAAGGCTTTACTTGTTGAAGGGCTATCACCAAGCAACTGGCGAATCCTTACTTCAGAAGCAGTTCCCTTAGAGAGAAACTTCAGAATAGCCGATGCTCTGCGTGATATATGACCAGGCATGACTGGCTTCCTCAAGTTATCAGCAGCATTGGATGCACTATTATAGTTTTGCGCAGTGGAGCTACTGGAAAAGCAAAACGAGGACTCAGAGGTTATTTCAGAGACACTAGTCTCTGATGATGCAGGAGCAGGAGTTGGTTCAGGCTTGCTGGATTTTAGTATCCTGTTTTTGGAGAGACAGATACTCTTGGAGCGTTTCTTCCGCACTATCTGAAGATGTGAAGAAAGATACAAGTAAGCAAATGAATAATTATTATGGCATGGTAGCATAAGAGAAAGCATATCAGTTTTGAGATCATAGTGGAATGGATACTATAATTAAACGAAATTGAACTTAAGTTAGAAACCATGAGTAACTTCTTGTTCACAATTCAGAATTGAAGCTCAAATCACTGCTGGCATAGTTTAACAGTATATCACAATTCGCAGAATGTCTGATCCCATGACCATACTGTGGGTTACTGAAATCTCTTAACCATCCATACAGTTCATTAGGGAAGCTGCTGATAGTAATGAAAAGATTTGGTAAAGTAATGTTTAACTCAATTTGAAACCTAAGCCTCTCAATATACAAGCAATTTAAGTTGAAAATTTTCTGAGTGATCCATCAGAAAACATTTTAATGAAGCATCTATAAATGGTACACCATGAGATAACTTAATCTGACTGTCTTTAAACAACTACAATTCTTATCAGTTCAAAGATGATGAAATGAAATATATAGAATGCAGAGCAGCAATCTCAAGGCTTTGGAAATAGAGTACTTCAAATGCATTCATCATTTAGGAACTGATCAAGTTTACAAATAAATTCTAAACCGCAGCTTCAGCTGCAGTTAGATTGTGCAATGACAATGCAACAGCACCATAAGCTACTTTTAACAAATCTAAATTGCTCAAAATCTACAGGATAGGCAATCTATCAAGCAACACTAATCAAAGTAGATAGAAAATAGAGCAACTCTGCTCCCAATCACCCTAGGAGACATAAGAAAACTGCTAAAATATTTTACCACAGAGCTTCAGATCTGCTCCTAAACTTAATGATCTATCTCATAAATCAAAATAGAGAAAATCATACTTTGTATTTCCGGCACTGAGTGAAAAATAATTCTAGACCACCAAATAAATTAGCCAATTCGAACGCAGAAATCAGTATAAATTAGAGAAACTATACACCAGATTATCACCTCGAGCGTCGGATCATGGAATCCGGACACAAACGCTGCCACCGTCAGCTGCCGAGAATGATAAGATTCTGCATCAACGCTTGCCTCCGAGATCAACGTTGATTCCCCGCTTTTCGATCTGAAAAATGCCACACTCTCGAAGCTTTGTGTACTGCTGCTGCTATCGCTCCTTCCTCTGAAAACAAAAATCAGTAAAATTCATAGCTAACGAAGCGATCTCCATCATATCTACCATAACAACAGTTAGGGAATTTTCTTACTTTGAAGGACATGCGGATAGTTGGAGAAGCGCAGAGGCGACGGTGCGTTCCACATTTGAAGGGAAGGAAGCTTCCACTGTTTTGGAAACCATTTTTTTCATTTGAAAATGGCGGGTGAACTTCGAATTTCGAATTCTTTTTCCTTTTTTTTCGTGAGTTTCTCTGAAATATGACGTAAGCGTTTACCCGACACTTTCCTCCTAAACGGATTGGTTTTGGGGCGAAATTTGGATCCTATTATTTGAGCCCACGTGGATCCCTACACACTATTGACTATTTGGGCCTAGCCATGGCTTCGTCTGGATAGCCCAAAAGTTACAATATATCATAATACTACATAAATTTAAAAACTTAGACTAAAAAAAATTATGTCTAAGTATATAACACTATAAACGAAATAAGTCAAAAATTTTGATGATTATTGATAATTAATTATAAAATAATTTAGGTGGTGCGGTGCGGTCGGTTTTTACTAAAAAAAACGTAATTACCCAGATTATGCGGTGCGATTTTGCATTAAAAAAACAATCGCGGTTCATTACGAAAATTAATCGATGACGGTGCAATGCGGCTCAGGTTCGATTGGTTTTGGCAATTTTGAAAAAAATATGATCACCCCTGACTAAGGCGCTTAGCCATTTATATCCACACCCACAAATTATATACGAGAAAACGAGATGCATCCAAAAAATTATTTTGTTTCTGCCTTGGTGTTCATCACTATAATAAAATATGAATTTCACGAGTCATTTTCTTATAAAATTATTTGCCATTAACGTTTTAAATTTTGTGCTTGATTTTCTTTTCCATCAATTTTTTTCTTTTCTCAAAATTTCACTTTTTTCTGATCTCTCAAATATACTCGATGTTCAACAGATGAAAAGATTATTTGAAACTCGAACCATTGTTACACACATACAACTGTTATGACACAATAATAATATACATTCAAATACACACTTCGACGCTCGATTATTATTATTACACATCTAAATAGACACTTCAACGCTTTTTTTTTCTTTTTTCTTTTCCAACGTTGCCATCTTAATCTCCACCGTCACCTCCACCACTATCACCATCACCATCACCATCATCGTCACCATCGCCATTATCACTATCACCATCACCATCGTCTCCATCGTTTCCATTGTCATCATCATCGTCATCTCCAACATCTTGTTTTTTAACATCAACTTTAACGGCCGCAACGGTGTTGAAGCCACCGTTGTCACCGGAGGCATGGACTTCGAAGCCATTGAGGTCCACGCCACGGTCTTTTCTTGCAGCTCGGCTTTGGGAAACAGTCACCACTGCTGATATTACGAGCAACAATACAACAACTAGATATGTAAACTTGGCCATTAATAATAGCCTAATTAATAATCTAGAATTCCTTATTTATTTGTACAATGGAAGCACACCTATTTATAGCTGAAGATGTTATCGGTTGATGTAGTATTATGAGATTGAACGTTTTTTTCTCTTAGGAAGGAAATGGTTGATGTCCAGTGTCCACTAAGTCACTTTCTTTTGTGAACTAAACATATTGCAGGTAATCATCTCGAGATAGTTCTTTACACAGGGATAAATCTATTATTTGTTTTTAAAAATGGCACAATTTTAAAATTGTCTCGATGAAATGACTTTCGTGAGATGAATAAAAAAAAATAATCATTCAGTTATTTTATAAATAAATTGTAGTATAAATAAAAAAATTCATAATATTTTTGATTAAAAAAAATTACTATAAGATAAGTGGTAATTAAATAAGAGAAAGTAAAATAATTCACATATCTGCCCTTTAACAATTATTTATATTTCCGAAAAAAACAACTCATGTAATATAATTGTCCAAAATACGAAATCGTTGAGATATATCAATTATTTTTCTGTCAAAAAATTAGGCCATTTACTTTTTCCTTTTGGTTAAATAATATGTCCACTTGGTGGCTTTTTTCAGTATATACTAGAAATATATTCCCCATCAATAATTAGGACATTGTCTTTTTATTTATCAATTTAAATATTTTCTTTAAATCTATCCTGGAATTCATTTTGATTTATCTGTATGTCCACTTGATTATATAGAAGAAAGGTAAATGCACAAGTACACTTTAATTTATAATTCAATGAGATGTTACATTATCATTTTAAACTTGTAGTTTAGAATTTATTAGTTATTAATAGAACTTATTCTCTGTGACTTCAGTCATGTAGTGAACCAAATATACTGGCATATTATAACTGATATCATCTACCAAAATTCAGTAAGAATATATCAAACAAACATCTAATTCAACCAAAGCTACCAAACTACTATGAATGCATTTTGGTTTCCATTTTTTTCTTCCCACAAGTAAAATAAGAAACAAAAACAGAAAAAGAAGAAAAAGAAAAGAAAAAAGAAAAATATATATATCAGATTGTCTTCTTGTAAAAACTCAATCAATCTCCATATCAGATAATGCTTCATTTAAGATCCTCTGAAGTTCTTTCACTCAGTTTCCGTGCTAATGTTATGCAATCCTGCAGGCATGATCCACACGCATCAACTTTATTATGTAATTTAACTTAAAAAATGTTGATCAAGTATGTGATCGGAGGGGGGGATTCACCTGGATAGTTGATGTATAAGCCACACCTGGTCCGCCAGGTTTATTAACAGAGATGAGCTGAGAAGACAAATCCAGTACGACTGTCAGATATGTTTCCATAATAGATTCTTCCTCAGAGGTGGGATCTGCTAGGATGTAGTTTTTGTGAAGTAAGTATGTCAATCCGAATGGGTAGTTATTCAACTTGAGCTTCCTCTTCTCTTTATTGACAGGTTCGTTTTCTTTTGTTGCTCCAGCATTATCTTCAGATACAAGAACTACTCTCCCATCATCATTTAGAGACACTACTGGGATTTGCACTGCAAGATAAAGTTTCTTTATTAATGTTGAACTAAATGCTTCAATTTGAACTGTAGCGCCAACAGAGTAGATGATGAGCATTACCAGGCGCATAAACCAAGTTCAATTTCACAGATATATTTCTAGGCACTTAAAGTACAGTTCTCAAAAGAAACTAACAGATGAAGTACTAAAAGTATCATTTGATTGAACCACACTACCTCTGTACAAAGTATAAATTTCAGTTCATTTTGGGATGTCAATAAGATACAATGTCCTAAAAAAATTTATTCCAATTGAAATACAATTTGCTCACTTAAAACCAAAATTTTGTTCCAAGAGCTCCCAAGAAACATTTTAACAAGTAAAGAGTTCGAATCAATATAAACATAATGTTCCAAATAATCATAACAAAAAGGCATACATGAGTTTGATTTTAAGATTGAAGCAGTAGAAATTTTTAAGAGGATATAAAAAAATTTATATCTCATGCCATGAGTCTGGATATTTATATCAAAACAGACATAAGGATTGAGCATGTCACAAGTTATTTGACCTAAACAGTTCAAATCACAAAGACTCATTGGATGACAAATATCTAAATTTGTTTGGATTTTATATTGGTTGAAAGAAGGGCAGAAAAAGAGGACAAACCAAGAGTTTATATGTGCTGCAATGTGAACTTACAATGTGAGAAGGCCGCCACTGCAGAAAGCAATGCTACATCGAAAAGGGCACCATCTGCATCCAAACAGTATATGTGCTGCAAGAGTCATTTCATACAGTGAAATGTGATAGTTGGCTCATGCAATTAATTTGTGAATCCTAAAGTCTATAAAAAGGATTATTTGATGAAATTGATTACCAGATAGGCCATCCAAGCAGCTTTGCCATTTACCAAACATAACTCTTTCATATCAATCATGCCAGAACTGCATGAATATGAGACAATAAGTAGCAGAACATATCTAGTGTAAGTTTATTCTGGTTAATAATGGAAAATGGATTTGGTTTCCCCTTCATGAATATATTTTCCAAAAGAAGGTAGAGTGAGTAAGTGAGTATCAACATTTTGCTTAGGTAACCACCAGAAATGCAGCTTCACACGTTTAGAGAAGGCTACATTGTGGCATTGAGTAGACCAGAGTATAGATGTTCTTTAATTTTTCTAGTTTGACCATTGATGAGTAGCTATTTATCATAAGCGCATTCCAACATGTGGTACTTGAAGTCATGAAATGATTTCCAGAGCACAAATTGAAGTTATAAACTGCTCAAAAAAAAAAATGCAAAATCATTGAAACCAAAATATTGTAGTACGATTTCTTGCCTCAAAATTGTGTCAGACAACTGCTTCGATATTACTGGAGCCACCTCTGCTGACCTTCCAGGGCGAACTAGTGGAGAACAAATCGGAGGCATGTGAAAATCAATGGCTGGAAAAAATTGGTATTAGTATCAAAATCCACAGGAATATAACATGGAAATGTTATACAAGTATATAACCAACACAAATAAATTAACCTATGGATCCCTCATCGAGTGCCTCTGGAGTTGGAGTCATGACTTCCAGTTTAATGGCAGTCAACATAGTCTAAACGTGACATTGAACTTTCAGTTAGCAAATAAAGTTAGGATAAAAAATGAATTTGAAAAGTATAAAAAGGACAAACTTGCCGTGGAACCTATCTTTGCTAGAGCTGATCCATGAGCAGAAGCAACAGCTCCTATATTTCAAAATGTTGGACTTTCAGAAAAGGTATGATAATTTAGTACCACGTGAAAATGAGGAAGTTGAAACAAAAGATGGTCTAACCAAGCATAAGTGTAGTCTCTCTAGCTCTTCCAAGGGGTCGTCCATCAGGTCTTATCGATTCAGCATGATGGCGCTCATGTAAGCGTAGAGGAAACAGACGTCTAAAAGCATCCATCTCCATCTCCGAAGACAAACCATTCAATCCACTTGTAGTAGCCATGTTCTTGAAGTTTATCCTGTCACACAAAATTTAACCTTCTTTCATTGGTATTTCTAGTTTACTGAATGATGCATCGCAGTTTTTAGGAGACTATGAGACACTACAGAACTAAGAGCGTGTAATGAGAAGGAAAAAACAACCAAAGGAAAAGGGATGAAAATAAAAGAGAATTACCAAGACCTACCTTCAAGTAGTCACTTTCACTCGAAATTCCAGCGAATCCTTGCCGTACAAGGCTAAATTGATGATACTCCGGCACTAGCAGAGCTCCTACCGATTCTTGCCCTAATTTTGTTTGCTAATTGGGAGCGTAAATGGGCTTTGCTAGAAAACCTTCTTATTTAAAGAGGCCCATAAGATCTTTGGAAGACCACATCCATCAATTATTGTTAACGCTTTTTTCGTAATTTTTACAGGATAAACGAGTTATTATTTAACAATAATCTAGATATAAATTAGATAAAAGTATCTTGTTAGACGGATTATTTGTGAAAAAATCATACTTTAATACATAATCCAGTGTGCTTTAGAAAACATACTTTAACAATTACTTAAACATACTTTATCTATACACTAAGCATAATTTAGTGATGGATCAACCCGTTTTACACCCGTCTTACAAGAGAGTTTATAAATTATTATACTTATAGTCTAAATTGTTAAATAAATATATTTTACCAACATGAGGATTCATGGCTAGTTTCACCTAAATAAGTTTTCAATTTAATGCCTTCATAGATGTTTTCTATTACCATGGGCTAGTGTTAATACTCAAAAGGAGTTTGTAAAAATTTAAAAATAGTAAAAAATATTTAAAAAATATAAGGTTACCTTAATATGATGCATTAATTGAAAATAGTTTTTGTAATATGGTTGTATTGAGTTATTGCATTTCAAAATATATGTACATGTTCCTTTGAGGGGCCTGCCTGCATTGGAAAATATAGACAATAGTGGAGGGTCCTCATATTACTTTGCTTTAATATCCCATGATAGGTCTACTCTAGACTAGACTTGTTGACATCTTGTTTCATATTTATTCATCCATCATTACTACTACTCTTAATACCAAGGGGCAACTATATAACTCAACCCCACTCGCAATTCCAAAACTAAATTTTTATTTGCAATATTGTAACATTAAAGGCTAAGCATACATAATATGGACAAGTGTATTCCCCATAATTATAAGTCATATTACAATTCATATGATGGTATTTATTTATATAAGAAGGTATGAACAACTAAGTGGGCCACTTAAACACTATGCTCCTTAGTAAGGTGAGAAACCTAGGTTTGATTATCCTTAGGAATGAATGGGTGAGGAGTAATAAGGAGGCTTGGAAATATGATGGTGTATGGGTTTTTGGTGACTAACTACTAACAACTAACTTTGTCCGATAAAAAAAATAATAATAAGAAGGTATGAACATGTAGAACCTCTGTAATCATGTTAAAATATAATTTACTTTAAAAATTAATATTATATTATTAGGGTAAATTCTAAGGTTATTATAAGTAAAATATTATGAGTTACTATAAAAAGTAAAATATTATACTCCCCCGTCCTATATTTATTTGCACCGGTACTATAGATACGGAGTTTAAGAAAAAAGTTGCTTTTCGACCAATTTTATTGATTTTTTAGGGGTATTGTGATATTTTTAAATAATAAATAAATTATAAAGTATGTTATGTGTGTTAGAGCATCTCCAAGAGATTCTTTATAATTTAGAGAGTATGTAAATTATAGATAATCATATTTTTAATCCTCTCCAGCACACTCTTTATATTTTATTTAGTTTGTTCTCTTTCCAATGCTTATTTATTATAGTATTTATTTTTCTTATGTTTTTTGTGTTTACTCCTAATTTATTTAATTAAATATATGAAGTGATAAATATTTTAATGTTAATTTCAAGAAAAAAAGTGTTGGAACTAATGAAATACTCAACACATTAAATTTTAAAGAATTGTTGAGGCTCTTTAAATTTGAAGAGCCAAAATGATTATGTAAAATTTTTTGTTAGTTTAAAGAGCTTGTTGGAGGTACTTTTTGTTGTAAGATTATTTAAATTATAAATAAATTTTCATTTAAAGAAGCTTTAGGAGATGCTCTTAGGTGGGAGTGATATTTTTGAAATTAGGATAACTTTTGAAATTTTTAATTAATGTGAAGTTTACTTTTTTGAATGGTGAAGATAAGTATAATACGGACGAAAATAAAAAATATGAAGATAAATATGAGATTGAAGGAGTATAAATTACGTGGAAGAAATTATTTGAAAAAAATAAAAAAGTTAAGAAAGCGAGGAGGTTTAAATGCGACAAATGGAATGGCCATGGCCCATAAAGCAGAAGGCGGCAGAAAAAGGCGATACACGTTCTCGGTTCATTAATCCATTAAAGAAACTAAAAGGCAAAATTAATGAATAATCCATGTTACTTCCTCGTCCTATTAGAATTGATATAATTTTTTTTACACATAAATTAATGAATATAATAATTTAATATAAAGTGAAATAAAGTGAAATGAGAGAAATAATATTTAATGTGTAGTGGGTAGTTATATTAGATGTGATATGTAGAGCCTATGAGAATAGATTAATTGTTTTTATGTGGATCCTATGTATTAAAAAGGAAATGTGTCAACTTTAATGAGATAAACCAAAAAGAAAAGTGTGTCAAGTTCTATGGGATGAAGAGAGTATTAAATTTAATTGAAATTAATAAGTGAAAGCTTGTTGGTCCAACCAAAGGATGCGACATGAGTTTATTTACTTATATTCAAATTCAATTCAATGTATGAACTATGAACAATGATGGAATTGGGCTCCATGCATGTATTCTTCCATTTTTTTTATTTAAGTATTCATACTAAATTACTTTGTTTTCAATCCAATATTATTTTTATTTAATATTAAAACAAGGCAATAGGTATTTCTTTTGGAGTCGTGTTGAATATTTACTTATTTATTTTTTACTTTCTTTTATATATATATATATATATATATATATATATATATATATATATATATATATATATATATAGTATTTAAACTATATATCAAAGAAAACACTTTTTGATTAAATGGCTAGTTGGAGCTCACATGGTTTGTACTTTATAGTTGAAATTAAGAAAAGAATGACCAATGCTTACAAATTAGAAGCTAATATTAATCTTAATATATAGATATAATGACTTGAACCCACCTAGCATTTTAAGTATCCATTATTAATTTATTTTAATTATCGAATAGTTTGCGTAATTATTTTGGACTTTTTAATTGCAATTTCTTAATTCATTTATTAAATAGAACATGTATTCAAAATATACACGTGCGAATAACGGCTTTATCCAATCCTAGTAAATCTTTACCAAGTCCATATTTATTATTGATTTCACGTGCTATAATAAGGGATGAAAATGAGCTGTAAATTGTTAAACAACAGCGAGATTATAACGGTAATAAGGGATGAAAATGAGTTGTAAATTGTTAAACAACAGCGAGATTACAACGTAATAAATGGAGTAAGAAGCCGCTTTAAATGATTGAATCCAGCAAAAAAGGAAAAATAAATCGGAATATTAAACATTAAATTAAAATTAGTATATATATATTAAAATGCGAAAAAGAAGGGCCCATAAAAAGAAGGAAGCCAACATGGCTGGTGCTGCCACCATCACCGGATCTTTGCTCAAACGCTCTCTCTCTCTCATCGCATTCTTCTATCATTCATCTCTTTTTTTCCCTTCACGTTTCTCTCTCTATATCTACGCTTTTCTTGTATTTTCTTGAGGATCCTTCATGTTTTCTGGAGAAGAATTGTACAGAGTCGTTGCATCATCTCAACATTCCCAAAGATTTCCAAGTCGAAAAATTCAGATGTTTAATGGAAGAAACGTTATCTCATTCCTATAATGCCATGCATCAGTAATGCATTCTTATGGTGAGATAGATTCTTTTTTTTCTTGGTTTATTTGCAAGCTCTGTTCATCTCCTCTAAATCTAAATCTTTTCTCTTTTTATGCACTTTCTCCTTCATCAAAAGCTACAAGGAAGAGAAAGGATCCTATCGATCACTTGGAGGTATGTTGACTATATATATACACACATTTTCTTTGGATCCCTTTTCTTGTTCTCGATCATAAATATCATTCTTGATTCCCAATACCCTTTTCTTATTCTTGATCATAAATATCATTCTTGATTCTCAATACCCTTTTCTTGCTGTTGATCATAAATATCATTTTCTTGTTCTTGATCCTCAATACCCTTTTCTTGTTCTTGATTCTCAATACCTTTCTTATTTTCTTGTTCCGTCCACTGTGCAATTCGTGCTGTTCGTTTGTTGTTGATTTTGGCTGACAGCGGTTGTTATCCATGGCATTGCTTTAAGTCATATCTATCTTTGATTGAATGTAATCTCGGTAAAATGCTGAAGAGTAAATTCTATCTCATGGATGAAAAATCTTGAAAATCCACCGATTTTAATTATCCACAAATTGTCGAATATCTCACTGAGGCCCTTAATACAACAGTATAGTAACACTGGTTAATTATGATATTGTATTTATACGAACTTTAGTAATAGTACTTTATTTCTTCTTTTGTAATCATTTTGATTCTACTTGATGGGCCTTAAAGAAATATTATGTGGAGATATTATTATCACACTCAATCGGAAAGGTTTTCATTCTGTAGAGCTTAAAGTCGTCACCAGTGGCTCGAAAACTTTAGTTCTGATTTGAGAATCAAGAAGATGTCTAACTCAGCAAAAACTCTGGAACCTGCTTTTCAAGGAGCTGGTCAGAGAGCGTATCCTTTTCTATGGAAACTATGCTACATTATAATCTGCATAAATATGCTCCACATGTTTGATGCTATTTCTATTCGCCTTATCATTTAAACTCTACTTTGCTTGTTAAACATAACATTTTATAGAGGGATTGAGATATGGAGGATTGAGAACTTCCAACCAGTTCCTATACCAAAAATCGATCATGGTAAATTTTACTCTGGAGATTCATATATCATTCTTCAGGTTTGCTTTTTTCTGTCCAACTAATATTATGATTCTCATACAGCATAAGCTGTGAATTCTACTTATGATAATGCTTTTCTATGCAGACAACTGCTGGAAAGGGAGGTGGTTTTCTTTTTGACATACACTTCTGGCTTGGAAAAGATACTAGCCAAGTATATCTTATCCTTCTTCTAGCTTACAGGAACAGTTTCTTAGCATCTTATTAATTAACATGATCTTCCACATGTTCTTAGGATGAAGCAGGGACTGCTGCAATTAAAACAGTTGAACTTGATGCCATTCTTGGCGGCCGAGCTGTGCAGTACAGAGAATTACAAGGGCATGAATCTGACAAATTCCTGTCTTATTTTAAACCCTGTATCATGCCATTGGAAGGTGGTGTTGCATCAGGATTTAAGACACCAGAAGAAGAAGAATTCGAAACCCGGTTGTATATATGTAAAGGAAAACGAGTTATAAGACTGAAGCAGGTACCAAGTTGTTCAGTTATTGACTGTGCATTTATGAAATATTCTGTCCAAAACGACATTTACTTCTTTTAGGAGTACTGCAGGTTCCTTTCTCCAGGTCATCATTGAACCATGATGATGTTTTTATTCTTGACACTAAAGACAAGATATATCAGTTCAATGGTGCAAACTCGAATATTCAGGAAAGGGCCAAAGCATTGGAAGTGATTCAGTTTTTGAAGGAGAAGTATCATGAGGGGACTTGTGATGTTGCTATCGTTGGTACATGCCATATTTCTGTTTCTGTGTTCTTCTGTAATGTAACTTTCTTAATGACTATTCTCACTACTTCATTTATATATTCATCCCTATTATAGATGATGGAAAGTTGAAAGCAGAGTCGGATTCGGGTGAATTCTGGGTCCTTTTTGGCGGGTTTGCACCAATTGGTAAAAAGATCACTACTGAAGATGATATCATTGCTGAGAAGACTTCTCCTCAACTCTACAGGTGAGTGTTTGTTAATATCTTATACCTTTTTTATTTTTTTCTTTTAAGGTAGAACATGTTCTATCTAAAAGGATGATTTTTGTTATGATTATACCTTTCATTTACTATCCTTTATTCATTGCATGATGTTTCCTCTCAAAGAAACCCACATTTCATAAAAACTTCATAGTCTCTCTTATCTCTATCACTCTATGTGCATGATTTTTAACATTTGCATTTGATCATACATCATGTTCTAGACCTATATGTTTTTTTAGTCATCGTGGTCCTCCTGGTGCAAGTATTTTTTTGTGTAGGAACTAATTCTTACAGACTCCACTTTACTTTTTGGCAGTGTAATTGATGGTCAAGTTAGTCCTTTCGATGGTGAACTTTCCAAGTCGAATCTGGAAAATAGCAAATGCTATTTACTGGATTGTGGAGATGAGGTATTTGTATGGGTTGGTCGGGTAACTCAAGTTGACGATAGGAAAGCTGCAATTCGAGCTGCAGAGGTAGATGCTAAATCTCACCTCTTTATACCCAATATTTTTTATTCAAATTATCATATCCAAATGCTATTTCAGGATTTTGTAGTTAGCCAAAATAGGCCAAAGTCAACACAAATAACTCGGCTAATTCAAGGTCACGAGACTCGATCTTTCAAGTCCAAGTTTGATTCCTGGCCATCTGGATCATCTGCTTCTGTTGCTGAACAGGGAAGGGGTAAAGTAGCAGGTACGTCCTATTCCCAAGTTAAGCAGACATTGGCTGACATGTATAAAGATGTGTGAATTTGTTTTATCAAAATTTTGTAGCTTTCTGGAAGCAGCAAGGTGGAGGAGTCATGAAGGGAGCTAGTAAAAGTCTTCCAATGAATGAGGAAGTTCCTCCATTGCTCGAAAGAGGTGGAAAAATAGAGGTCTGATTTTTTATCAAGTACTTTCTGCTGCTCAGGGATTGGTTTAACTTTTTTAGTAATGTTTTTCTTATTGAAAAATGCTATGAACTTTTAAGTAATGTTTACCAGGTTTGGCAAATCAATGGCAGCGAGAAAACTGCTGTTCCCTCTGAAGATATAGGCAAGTTTTACAGTGGGGATTGCTATATTGTGCTGTACACGTACCATCATCATGAAAGGAAGGAAGATTACTATTTGTGCTGCTGGATTGGAAAAGACAGCACCGAGGTATTCTATGTTGCTCAACTGAAAATTATACAAAACAAATGCTCTTACTTCAAATTCTCGCATTCTTGTTTAATGCTTAACATATAATCTGACATTTGACAGAAGTTCTTCTGATTAATCATGGTGATTTCATAGGAGTCACTAATGAATTATGCTTCCTGTCTTCAGGAGGATGCTGAGACAGCTGTTAGATTGTCCAATACAATGTATAACACACTGAAAGGAAGACCTGTGCAGGTAATAATTTGCCTCATGGTTTCATTTCGCCTCATTATAAAAATGAGAATTACAATTTTAAGATGTGAGTTACGCTTTATGCAGGGCCGCATATTTCAAGGGAAAGAGCCACCTCAGTTTGTTGCGATATTTCAGCCTATGGTGATCCTTAAGGTGCTCTTTCACTCTCGGAGAAAATGCATGTACTAGTTATAACAAGCAAAGCTGAATGTTGACATCCTTGGATTTTTTGTTAGGGTGGAATGAGCTCTGGTTACAAGGAGTATATTGCTGACAAAGGTTTGAATGATGAAACTTACACAGCTGAAGGTGTTGCGCTTCTACGTGTATCGGGGACATCTCTGCATAACAACCAAGTTGTTCAAGTTGAAGCTGTATGTTTACCACCATGGTTGCTTTATACTTATTTTCTGTTCACAGCTAAATATTTCTTTCATTTGTCACTCAGACCATATCAGTTACTGATATTCTGCTGATTCTCATCTTTCATTCATCATGCATTCAGTTTCTTTGAAGAATGGTAGTTTGACTAATGTTAATTTCTTTCAAGATTCTCAGTGATTGATTTTTGCTCTCTTTTTTGTGTTATTAGACAGCTACATCCTTGAATTCAAATGAATGTTTTCTGCTTCAATCTGGAACGACAATGTTCTGTTGGCAAGGGAATCAAAGCAGCTTTGAGCAGCAACAAGTAGTAGCCAAGGTTGCAGAATTTCTAAAGGTATGTTAAAGGTGGAATTCCATATGTGTAATTAATGAATTTCTCACATGGGAAAAGGTTTTTGACAATTTAAATTTCCCATTCGTCCATGAACTCAGCCAGGATCATCCATTAAGCACACTAAAGAAGGAACTGAGAGCTCGCCCTTTTGGTTTGCTATTGGAGGGAAACAAAACTACACCAGTAAGAAGCCAGCTCCCGAGACCATCAGGGATCCCCACTTATTTTCTTTCTCCTTTAGTAAAGGTAGCCTGAAGCATATCATATCATTCCACTAGTATTTATGGATATAGCAATATTTTTCTTGTTCTAACTTGATGTTATTTTCCAGGAAAGTTTGAGGTATGGAGTTGGAAGAGAAAAAGGTTCAGTTTCCATTCAATACAAACTATGGTTTATGTGTTGTGATGTGGCAGGTTGAAGAAATATACAACTTTTGTCAAGATGGCCTATTGACTGAGGATATATTGATACTGGATACGCATGCTGAAGTGTTTGTTTGGGTTGGTCAATCGGTGGATTCCGCAGAGAAGCAAAAAGCTTTTGAATATGGACAGAAATATGTGGAGCTTGCTGCTTCATTAGAGGGATTGGCCAAAAACATTCCGCTCTACAAATTCACAGAAGGAAACGAACCCTGCTTCTTCACCACATATTTCTCCTGGGATCCCGTTAAAGCAACTGTACGTCGCCTTTTCTTTTTGTGCTTTTGCGGTATATGTGAATGTCAGCAAATAATTTCTTACATTTTCCTAGTACAGACACATGGAAACTCATTCCAAAAGAAGGTTGTGCAACTCTTTGGTGTTGGTCATGCTGCAGAGGTAAACTTTCTTTTCACCAATACTACATTACATACTCTTTTCCTAGAGAAAAATATGGTGCTCTCAAAATTCTTTCTGCAATTTGTGGTTGGATTTAGGATAAGTCCAATGGTTCCAATCATGGGGGACCAACTCAGAGAGCTTCAGCCTTAGCTGCACTGAACACCGCGTTTAGTTGGACTTCAGCTCCAAAATCTGTTGCTGCAGTGAGAGCAGGAGGAGCTGCTGGTCAAGGGTCACAAAGAGCAGCTGCAGTGGCTGCTTTGTCATCCGTTTTAACTGCTGAACAGAGACGATCACCCGACGTATCTCCCGTCAGGCTAGGTAGAAGTCCACATGCAGATAGCCCTGCTGGTATCAATCTTCTCTCTCTCTCTCTCTCTCCTACTCAATCAATTTTCAATTTAAAGAACACTCCATTCATCCTTCGTTGATGGTGACTAGTTAATTTCTGAACATGATTGAGGTTGTTCATTTGTTGTCATAAGTCATGCTTTTTTCGCTGTTTTGGTGGTCTGTGCTAGGGTGAAACGAACGGATGTCCAAAAAGTTGGTCATTGCTACTCCTGATTAAGTCTTAACTTGAAAATTGTCTGAAAATAATTGTTGCAGGTTCAAGAAAGAGTGTAGATGTTTCAGAATTTGAACAGTCCAAAGATTCAGAAGGCAGATTTGAAACAGAGGAGGATTCAACGCCAAAGCCTGAGAGCGAGCAGGAGGAAAATGGGGCGGAGAGTGTTCATGGCACCTACACTTATGATCAGCTGAGGTCTAAATCTGAAAACCCGGTGACGGGTATTGATTTCAAGAAAAGAGAGGTTGGTTCCGTTGTCGTTTAAAAACATCATTTGGACACAGAGACTGAATGAAATTGTTTTCAGGTTTATCTGTCGGATGAAGAATTCGAGTCGGTGCTGGGAATGAGCAGAGATGTTTTCTACACCATTCCCAAGTGGAAGCAGGACTTGATTAAAAAGAAGGCTGATCTCTTTTAGATGCTCTTTCTACTTCTACTTTTAGTCTCTCTCATTTTCTGTGTTCTGTAGCTTTTAGTTTGAAGGCCAAGGATCCATTTCATTTGGCTTTTCCTATTTGTCTAACTTCTCATCATTTGTTTTTGACAAGGCCATTATATATGGGGTATTTGTATTTGTACATAATAAGGTAAATGGAGGGAGGGGAGTTTTTTTTATGATATTAATGGTATATATACTTTTTAGAGAATTACTTAAAATTGTGTATTCTAGTTAGTTACACACTGCTAATTAAAGAGAGAATATATGAGAATAATCACTGAGTAGAATATACCATATTGAAATATTAACTTTGCATTGGGATGACTGGAATTTGAACTCACAATCACAATATAACTAACCTATTACTGGTTTTCTAAAATAGAAAAGAGATCATGATTGAGAGAGAAGAAATGATGCAGCCATCTTCCTTTTGTTCTCTCTCTCATAGTCATCCCCGGCTTGGACTTCCATTCTCACACCAAAAAGCTTTATACACTCTTGTCTCTCCAATTCCAATTTGCGTCCATAAACAGAGGCTAAATCCAGCAGTTTGTTCTTCATGACGTTTAGCTCCCAATTCAGTACGCCATTCTCTCGCTTCAGCCTCTGGTTCTCCTGGATCAGGTTGGTGTACGAATGATCCTTAGGCTTTGCCTTGTTCGACCGCCGGCAGATCTTCCCGAGTTCATCTCTTTCGCCCCTGCGGAACATCTGGTTGCTGAACTCCCACCGATTTGTTGCCACTTTACGGAATCCCTATTTTCATACAATTCAATTAATGGGTCAAGAGATGGATTGATTGATTGATTGATTGATAATAAGAAATGGATGGAACGTTCGCACGTAAGTGTTGAGCTGTCTGACGAAGCTGGAGAAATTGGCATGCTTGAAGAGGGTGGGTAGTAAATCTCTGGCGAACTCCGCCGGCTGCCATACCACGAACGCCGTGCCCTCCTGGTTCCAGGATACCACGCCGTCCGTCGCTGGATCCTCCACCACCATGTAAGTTTTCACCAAGAATGGCGCGGCCGCCGTCTTCCTCATCAGGCACTGATCCAGATTGCTTTCAGTCTCCATCACGATCGATCTAATGTTGTAACAGATTAGAGGAGAGATTTGAAAGGGGCGGAGAATAGAAGAAGGGCAGTTAGAAATTCCCAACTCCAGCAATAGAAACCCAACACCACCACTCCACACTTCATCACAATTTCCAGGAGATTTCCAAATCACGATTTCTTTCACCCCTTTCTTGCTTGCCTAAATACTACGTAAATTAAATGCTCTTCCTGTATACGTATAGTATAAAAATGATAACATTTCTATTAAAGTAATAATCTTTTTAATAAAAAGTGATAATAATTAATCATATGTATTTATATAGCATATGTTACGGTAGTAGGATTTAAATTCAAGAATTTTCCTTGCTTCAAATTGTGGAATGCTAGAAGTATTATTTTCTCATTCTCTATACGTATTTCTAAAAATTACTATCAATCAACTAAAACTCGTGTCGATGATTAATTCTTATCTTTAATTTCTCTCCAAGTTTTATCATCCATGCAAAAGTGCAATTGGTCACGTAATGTCTTCGCCTTTTAGCTTAAAATAAACACTCCAAAGTGGATGGCAAACAAAATTCATCCAAATTCAGGATAACCGTATTAACATACTTAAACACTTTTTTTTTAATACTTATTTTAGTTAATGGTTTCAGTTCATATACGTATTCATGATATTTTACAGTATTTATTAGATGGCATGTGGTGATTATTTAAATAAATAAAATATGAATATCTAATCCATCGTTTTCGAGGAAGAATTCAGTCAAAAAGGAAAATTATTTTATTTTATTTCCATTAGGCATCTATAATCTTACCATATTCTTAAATTCTAGTATTAGATTGTGAATTGTAACGACAAATACACATTTAAGGAATATTTTCTATATTTATGTATATAATTTCTGAAATTCTGTGCTCAAACTTTGATAATCAAATTTGATGATGTAATATTTTATATTGTTACTCAGTACTACTTAAGTCTTTAACCCAATTTGTTTGACTTTTTTAAATTTTTTTTTTTTGTTAGTTTTTTCCTCCACAAACACAAATCTTCCTGCTTTTGTTTGGAGTTTCTCAGCCAACAGCTACCTTTGTTGACTCTTTTCATACAAGTGCATGCCCAAAAGGCTAAGATTACTAAATTTTCTTTCATTTATTTTCTTTATTAGAAATGCTTTGAATAATTTCATTTACTTTTTATTTTTAGGATTTTAACCTTTATGTTTAAGGTTTGATACTGTATTTAAAATTTTATTGTACTTTAGAATCTATATATTTTTCAAGATTTTGTATTTATTAATTTATTCGTGAGGTATGATTTTTAAAAATTTATGTGAGTTTTGAAAATCAATACCATATCAATAATCTATATTTATTTTAAATTTTTAATAGAGTAGATGTTAACTTTCATGCCAATCAATAATATGAGAGAGGAGTGAGTAAAAGAATACTCCATTAGTTATAAAAAATATAAATGGATTGAAAACTAGTAATATAATTAAGGGAAAATTGAAATAATACATTAAATTCAATATACAAAATCTTTACCAACACTTCAATATGTTTGTTATCATTTCTACACATTTGCACATTTTATGACAATATTGCCCTTCTTCCACATCCACCCACCCAAATTGGGTCACGGTGTGGATCACCAACACCGGCGGTGGGTGTGGGTCACCCACACCGGCGGTGGCGGCCGACGGTGGGTGTGGATCAGGGTGTGGGTCACCTACACCAGCGGCCGGCGGTGGGTGTGGATCACTGTGTGGGTCATCCACACGGATGATGGCCGACGACAGTGGGTGAGTGGGTTTACTTAGAAATTTTTATAATTTTGTAAGAGGGGTTGGTCCTTTTAAGTAGATTTTGGTTAAAAAAGAAATAAACTTTTTGCATTGTTGGTATTTGGTAATGGGTATACTTGACTATTGCCACTATAATTAATGTATCTATCTAAAGATAATTTATATCAACCTAAATTAGAACAAGGGTAAATTCTCAGAATCTTAAACATGTATTCAAAATCACAAAACAAACATACCTTCAAGTTTAAGCTTTAATAAGATTTAATATAAATTAATAAAATATTTTAATTTTCAAATTAAATCGGTACATACAAACTCTTTTTATACCCATTAAGTGAATCATTCTAAAAGACGTATGTAGTGTATTTCATGAAAATGTGACGTGGAATATCCGTTGCATAGAAATGTTGTTTGGAATGGCATGGAAGTTGATAAATACTCCATTAAATATGATGCGACTCGGCGTTTTAAACTTTTAATGACATGCCACCTTATTAACTGTTGTTAAATTCCTCTTTTCTTTTTCAAAGTTGGAGGCTGACCATAATTACTCTTTTTCGGCGCTGCATGTTTCACATTTTTTGACATTCATACAGGCTTTTGGTATAAAATAGTAAGCGCCAAATATTCACCTTTATTTTCTTCTTTTTTAATGATGTACTCCATGTTATATACACATTATTAGTAATAATAAACAAAAAGTAAAGTTTAGGGTTATTAGTTTGTAATTATCGGGTTGCTTTAATTCATTAGTTTTATTTCTCTGAGATGGATTATAATTCAATCATGTCCAGAGTAACTACCTACCTTCTACAATGGATCACGCGAAATGCACAGATTATGGGCTTGTACAGGTCCGGCCTTAATGGGAATTAGAAGGCCTATCAAGCTTTCTATATGGACCTAATATTGTTATAATCGAGTCAAATCATGCTTGAAATCTACGAATAGAGTTATGAGTACGAACCTGACTCCAAACCAACTCGTTTACATTATAACCTGTGGAGAGTAGTAAGTAATGTGAATAAGTGTCTTGGAGAAATACTACACCTGAGATAGGAGAATTAAAAGAAATCAAAAAGAGGTAGAAGTATGTGCCATACGCTAAAAAAATTCAAACAGAAAAACTTTGCTTAACGATGCCTACAAATATGTTGCTTACTAAGTTTCAAAGCGTAGATTCATTGGCAACGGGGACATCATCAAGGATGAACGGCCCAAGTTTACCCATCCTGAATAACGTGAGAAATTTCTTCGACACAATTGTTCGAGCCTCTGAAGTTTTGTGGGGTACCTTCAGAGCCTTTTGAAGTGCTTCAAATTGCTGCTCTATAAGAGTTTCCAGGTCAACCTCATCCTCCAAGTTTCCATTGAATTCTGTAAGTATCCCACAGATTGCCCCTTGAACGCGAGTAACAATATCCTGCAAAATCAGAAACAAAAAAATAAGAATTCAAATTTTATCCAACCTTTTTTATCTTGTGTACTTAGACGACATCAGATTTATCATTAGGATGTATTTTCCTAGTCGGCAAAAGATTTTTAAGACTATAATCAGGTTTGTCAACAAAATCAAGATGGTGTCCTTCAGTTGTTCCCCTCATTGATCGTCTCCAATGGAGTGGGGTGCCTCGGGTGTTCAAAACAGCTAGCAAGTACTGAGCAATTCGCTCTTCACCAACTACAGAATCCTTCACAGAACCTTTAAAAAAAAGCCCATCAAACATGATTAGGTGATAATTATAATTTCAAGTGTTGAAAACTTGGAACATACTCTACAATACATTGTGTATTAAGTATTCCAATCCCAATAGGTTATTGCACCAGTTCTGAAATTAGAAGTATTCTTTAACTTCACAAATAGATTTAACTTTGGGATTCGTAGCAAATATTTATTCTTCCAATAATTTTGTGACTACACTGTTCTTTTCCTTGTTAAAGAATTGATATTAAACAATAATGTTTAATAAGCACTCTGAAAGTTCATATTTTTCACCGAAATAAACACATTCCAATATAAGAAAACATAGGCTTGGAAGGAAATTTTAAACCTGCTGCAGCTAGCTTTAACCCAGTTTCTATATCAGCAATGCTTGGTACCAAAACTCCCGGTGTATCCAAAACATATATGCCAGGTTGATGTGCAATCTATATAAAATATTTAGACACAACATAGATGAGAGAGAATATTTAGAGCTAAGAATACAACATAACAGAATTATGTAAATAAGGTTTTATCGATTTCTTAATAAGCATGCGAAAAACAAGATGATATGCCAAAATATGATGAACAAAATGAAAAAAATTAGTAATCTCAAAACAATCAGGAAAATAACTCCAAAAAAGCACAAGTACATAAAACCATGGGCACAAGACTTCTTAACTATAAAGCAAAAGCATCTCTTTCTTTGAGATTGAATGCCAACAATAAAAAAAAAAAAAATGTTTCTCCATTTTAGTTTTGGAGAAAAGATGTACCTTAAATCCAGGAATATCTTGAGTAACACCAGGTAAGGGCCCCACAGTGGCTCGCTTCTTTTTTCCCTGCACTAAGATGAAACTTAAACTATCATCTCTTTCTTTGAGATCGAATGCCGAATGCCAAAAACTTTCAGGAAGTATTGAGCAAATTATACATGGAAGTGAAAACCAGAATCTCACCTGGAAAGCGAGCTGATGCTATTTGGTGGATGGAATTGATTAAAGCTGACTTGCCAACATTTGGGACACCAACCACCAGGACAAGGAGAGTCGGCTCCCTAGAGATAACCTCTTTCAATTTGTACTCCACAAGTTCAAGAAGCTTTGAATGTCAAACAAAAAAACAGTAAGACCTAAGAAAATTTAATAATAATGAGCTTGGAAAGTAAACGCAACCATCTACAAACTATTTTGACTTAGGAGGTCCACTTCATATCATACAAACATTAAAAACACAGTCCATTTTCAGAAGTCAAGAGTTTTTATGGATCATGAAACAATTATTACCATTGTAATCACAAAAGGAGAAATGCTAACCAACCTTTTGAACAGAACTTTTACTGTGTGCATTTATTGTTAGACAATCTTGCTTGCGTGAATCAAAGTACTGAACCCATTTCTGCGCAACATATATCAACAATCAACAGCACTGTATGAACATTCATTTACCATTCCTAATTAAAGCTTTGAACTGAAAATAGCTATAAAATAGCTGATTAATAAATTGCGCAAAAATGCAACACGTGCATGATCTCAAAATTAACCTAATTAACGAATATATACACAAAAGAACATAACATTACAGGCATGATGTTAGGGTTGGCCAAATCTTTCTTATTGAGAGCAATGACTCGCCTTTTAGCCTCCAGTACAGACTGCAATTCTTCATGTGCAGACGACAATGGTATCTACACAATTTCAACAGTACTTTATTAGAACAAAATCGCCTTCTAACAAGAAATTATCAATTTTTTTAAAAATTTCACGTCAAAAATAATAAAATAATGATAAATTCGTTGATCTATCGTTGTAAAGCAACATCAATTTCTGTTCTGGAGGACAGGATGCAATAATGTACGAAGTTAACTCATAAATAAAGCATCGATCAATAAAAGATTAACTCAAAATCTAACCTAAAAACAAAAATCAAAGAAGAAAGACAACAATATGAATGCAGCCAAGTTCTTACACGGGAGTCGCGAACTTCAATAACAAGGTCAGAGAGTTTAAGGCGGTCACGGATGGGGCGAATGGCAGCTGCCATATGACCAGGGAACCAGTTTATGTTGCCACCTCCTTTAATAAACCTCATTTCACCAATTAATGATCCTTTCTTCATTATTCTTCTTAAAGTCCCCATTTCTAAAATGAAAACCTCAAACCTTCAGGCGAATTTTCCGGAACCACGCTCTCCACTTCCCTAGTGAACATATACATCAACGTCTTAGAAGGCTCCTTTACGCATCAATTTAAAGGTAAAACTAAGCAAACTATTTCTACTGTGGTTATTTTATTTTACTGAATTAGTGCAGAAATATGATAACACAATGAACTATGTTTCCCGGCTGCCGTACTCCGCCGCAAATATAACCGGGAATCGAAAAGATAAAGTATCGAGATCAAAATCATTCACGTAAAGAAGTACAGAAAGAGTGAAAACTTCTAAGACTTACCTTCAGTTAAGTCACGTTCACTCGGAAGCACGCCTATCCTCGCCGTGCAAGACAATTTGATGGCTAATTTCCGGCGCGTAAACGCCGTTACATTTCCCCCCAAATTAGGGCTTTATTATTGCCCTTATTTTGTGAATTAATTGGATTAGATTATGGGCTTTTGAGCAAAAAATAAGATGCTTAATATTGGGCTTTCTTCGACAATTGTAATATTGTTTTGGACCTCACAATGCACACGCAGGCCCAACTTTTGAATGGATAGTCTCGATTTTTTTATTTCATTTTCTTTATTCACAGTTTCAACAAAAAATGTATATTATCTCTTGTCCTTTGAATCTGAAAATCTAAATTAAAAATTAATAGATCTTAGAATAAATTAGGATTTCAAATATCATGTGTTTGATTTCAAAACTAAGCTACAAGTGTCAATCCATGCATGTTAATCGGATGGAATATTTATTTTAGAGTTAGTAAGGGTATACATTTTAAAGGTATTAAGTTTGACTAAATTTTTATTTCTTTTGGAAATTAACGGCATATATACTTATAATAAAAGTACATAATATTTAATACTAAAAGTATAAAATGGACTAATTCCGTACTTCGAATGTACGTAAGGGTATACATTTTAATACTAAATGTATAAAATTAAATGTAGGAGTAATATTTATTTTATAAGTGAGTTCAGTGTGAAACATGTTTCCATGTAAATTTTCTTTATTAAAAAATATAAAATAATTATATCCTTAGATATTCTAAACCTAACATTAAACTCTACTAAGAATGAATATAATAAAAAATAAACTAATTAATAACGTTAATATGATTAACTATGTGAAATCGGTTAACATAATTAAGTAAACTTGATTCACTCATCTTGTCTTATTCATGGTTCACACAACTAAGTGAAGAATAAGTAAATAAGGTTGATTTTTTTAATAATAAAGTGTAAAATTAGATGTTATTTTTGAAAATTTTTAAGAATATTAATAATCGTAGTATTACAAATTTTAAAAATGTATATAAACAGTGTGGGATAACACAAATGAAAATGGTATAAAAATGCTAGGGAAGATATATATTTTATATATATCCATATAATATTGCATTAGCAGTGATCTAAATAATTACTAATTAATATTATTCATAAAAATAAATTAGCATCTAAAAGTACTTTATGATATAATATAGACGAACGATTATTTATTTATTTAATTTTTTTAGCGTGACTACGTACATCAAGCATTTAATTTCATTTCAAAGATCTACGTTGCTATAAATAAAATAGTATTAAAGCAGTTGGACAATATAGATCTACAATTTTACTACGTAAATCAAGCATTTCAAAGACAAAGTTCAACCCAGTTTTGATCGAATTGATTATTATTTAATAATAATCTTAGTTACAGAGAGTTTTTTTTATATATTTTTTTTAAGAGACAGAGATAATAATTTTAAATGACTTGAGCTACATACAATAGTGAAAATTTTATTATCATCCATGATTAATTAGTTTTATCCACTAATTTAAATATAGTTTATATAAAAAAATATTTAATATTCCTTTAAACAACATTAAACATATTCTCGACGCGTGTTAACATTTTATTAAAATATTTAAGGCATTTGTAGATCCAAGATAATAATTTTTTTTAAAACCAAAAAGTGGGATTTGTTTCCATGTGCTAACATAGTTCCAACTTCCAACAATGTTCATGGCTTATGACTTGCCACCCACCACTCATACATGTTGGCTAAGGTATTTCACTTCAATATTTATTTTATAGCTAGTATTAATTTCATCATCTTAAATTCATAATTTGGAATGCAATTCCTATTCAAAAGTTGTTATACATTAATGCATGATTGTATATTTTCTAATCATCAAAATAAAATAAATGATTTATGAAAAAAAGAATCAAACAAATTAATCTAACAGATAAATTACAGTAATTTCCTCGATTACAGCTATTAATAGCAATATACTAATGTTTAAATTAGGGGTTGATGACTAGATTTGAAGTAAGTTAAAGCATGTGGAAATAATAAAAAATAAGCAGTAAATTAGAAGTCATATGGAGTTGATCTGTCAAGGGGCAAAGATAGTTGTCCAAGATATTTTGAAAATATCAGTAACAGAGTATAGAGCAGATGGATGATATTTATAAATATCTTGGAGTTGGCGAATGAATCGTTTCAAGATAGTAGTATATTTTTAATAGGCAGGGTACTACCAACTTTCAGACATCCCTTTATTTCTCTCTCTAACACAATATTCTTATGTTGCATGCATCTCACATCTCAAAGGATTTACATATCATTTTAATACATACTTCATTCGTCCACAAGATTGTTCACGAGCTCCTAGAATGGAAGGAGTATATAGCAATGATATTAATTTTGTTTGGTTCGCACGTAAGAAATTATGAGCCAAATTTTGATAAAAAAATTTCAGTGGATAGATATATAGATGTAAATGTTTTGATCGAGGTCATTCACAATCAGTGTGCGTGACATGAATTTCATATAAGCATAATATCATCCAAGATATTTTTTTTAGCAATTCTTAGTCAGATAAATAGATTCGTGAAGTTACGTAGACAAATAATCACAACAAGATCTTTGCCAAATTAATAGAAAATTAAATGATTAGTGGTCAATAATTAACCATCTATATTAATTAATTGATTATACATAGTTTGTCGAACGTGATAAATAAAGGGGGAAAAAAACAGTCACGCCTTCAAACTTCTCGTTTGGAATAGGATCAAATCATATCGCAATATTTTTATTTTCATCTAGAAACTCGGTCTATATTTATATTCAATTTGGTATAAAATTAAGAATGAGCTCGTTTAATTTTTTTTGTGTATTGTCTTTTATATCACATCTCGAATGGATGATAGTTAAGTTGGATAAATGATGAAACCACACTTGAAAAACAAGCATAAATCCTTAGAGACGGCGGTAATTTCTTTATTTGTTTATCTTATTACATTACTACTTTTTATTTTTTAAAAAATACCATATTCTTCTAACCCACATAATTTATTTTATAATATACACTCAACTGTGAATAAGATTGGTTAAAAAACATTTCATAAACTTCATATTTATTACTGTAAAATAAAATGCAGATAGTATTTAATATAAAATTAATTATAAGCACTACTCCGTAGATAAGAAATTGAAAAGATAAAGGTGTAAAACAAAGATCTGCATAGTGAGAGAGAAACTATTAATATACATGTATATATTTCCTTAAATAAACCTTTCAATGATTCAATCAATGACAAACTAATCAAAGACAATGGTTGGATAAAGACTTCATGGGCAAATTAAATTAAATAATACTCCAGAAAAATAGTTTGTCTACTAAAAAGTTGTATATAAATTTCTATAACGTTTTTATGACAAAAACAATTCAAAATTTTTACATAAATCTATTATGAAATCGATATATAAATCATTAAAGAAAGTTTCAGCTAATAAAAAAATATACTTCATGATGAATATATGCTTAATGAAACTTTTTTTTTTGTGTGTGTGTAAATATAAATATGTACATATCTTGAAGGACTTAATTTTTTTGAGTGAGATTTTCCGATCGAGTTATAAGTAAAGGGTGTACCAGCTTTAAAGAAGTCCAAAAAGAAAATATTTAAATTAACGCAACGAAAAAGTGTGATTGTTTTTTTTTTTGATGAAGAATGTTGTGAAATAAGATTAAGATATGGGTGATGTTAGTGTAAACAAGTAAAGATAACAACATCCATTGAAGCAAAAGGTACAAAATCCCAAAGCAAAGCACAATTAATGAGGCGTAAATGCAAAAAATAAGCTAGATTAATGTTATACCTAGGTAGGTGATCAAATCCTAAGCAAGAAAATACTGAGTTCAGGGCCGCTGTTGCCATCCGGATTCAACATGTAGAAAGCTTCCGAATCACGATTCCCCACAACCCGCTCAAATCGGGCTCTCATGAACATCAGCTCACCCGACCCGCTGCTATTCGGAATCACACCCGCCCCAACCGACACGCTCTGCACCGTGCTCAGCACCTGCCAATCCGAATCAGTACACTCTCTCGCCTGCGCCTGACCCGACGTTCTACCGTTGCAGTACATAGTCCACGCCGGCTCTCCGAACAGCCTCACCGCCGACCTTCGCGACTTCTCGCACTCCAGCGCGATCCTCAGGAGCCCCGATGACATCTCTTTCACCAGTCCCGCCGTCGAAACAGCAAGCTCTATCAGAAACACGGGCCGGGATTTCGGGTCAACCTGCACGGCGAAGCTCACGTGGCCGCGGCGGTTGCCGAAGAGGGTTCCGGTGATCTTCCGCCCCAGCGACGGGGTGATGGAGAGGTGGTTGGGACATGCGCACGTGGGAAGGATGGCGAACATGGAGAGGAGTGAACGAATGAAGCTGGAGAGGCCGCTGGTCTTGCTGAGTCGGTGACGGACCATGGGTTGGTGGGCCAACTCCTCGGAGGTTTGACGGCTGAGGGAGAAGTCCTCGGAGGTTTGACGGCTAAGAGAAGTTGAGGTCATCATCCTTTTGCAACTGCTAGTTCTTGGAAGACTAGTTGACATCATATGTTCGTATTGTCTCATAGTCGCCATATTGCTTTTAATTAACAACCTTATTACAACTTAATTCACAATGGATAGAGACAGTGTGGGGAGATAATTGAGATTAAGTACCTAAGTATCTCTGAAAAAATGTACTCCGAATTTAGTTGGCATGTTATCTTTCCTATAATTTGATGAGAGGGAGAGTAAGAGAGAGTAGGAAAAATGGGACAAGGAGGTGATGATTGTGTTTGGAGCTGGATGGGCTAATGCTAATATATATAAAGGGATACTATGGAAGCTTGTGGTACTAAATATATGGAGTAATATTTAATTA
This sequence comes from Pogostemon cablin, assembly GCA_023678885.1. Taxonomy (NCBI): domain Eukaryota; kingdom Viridiplantae; phylum Streptophyta; class Magnoliopsida; order Lamiales; family Lamiaceae; genus Pogostemon; species Pogostemon cablin. The sequence goes on from CM042956.1 coordinate 433,325, forward strand.
TTTATTTATGTATATATATATTTAATTGGAGAATTTTTTGATTGGTGGCCCTGATCCAAGTACCCCAAATAAAATAAAATTTAGGACACTCCGCTGTGTTAGTTCAGGAGAGATGGACAAAAACATTATTACAAAAGTTAACGGAAGTTAAAACATGATATATGTTCTGACTCAACTCCAGATTATGAATTAGTTATTGGCCATCATATATCATATAATATCAACTCTTTTTTATTATTTTATTTTTTAAGTTTAGACATATTTTTAAGATACTTATCATCGATTCATTCAATTAAATTGCATAATTCTAATATTAATATTATTTTATATTTATAATTTAAAAACAAATTATTTCCCCATAAAATTTATTATATTTTCATTTTATTATTAAAATTTATGAAGTTTTGGGCCTGTTCCACCCGCACCTTTTACTTATTTGGGCTTTGCCCAGAAGCCATCCCATTTGGTGGCCCACTGCTGGAATGATGGATCCATTTTAGGGTCAATTTTGTTCGGGTTGTGACTAATGGGCAGCTCGGACCCATTACCTATTATTAATAAGTGGGCTTCATTTACCTTATTATTTCTATATACACTTAAAACATTACAATAATTTATTTCACTTATTTAATGTGATTTATCGTTTCTCAATCCTCAATATCCCCACTCCTACATTATCATCGTGCAATTTTAAATTTGAATGTACGCCTGCCCCATGTTTTCTCAACTACTCTAACCTTAATCCCTTAGGAATAGAAACCACCTCAACCTCTTTTCAATGTGTATTTCTATCGACTTTGAAGGAGCAGAAATCAAAATTCTATCTAGTTTCATGATCAAAATCTATCCACCTCACTTGCAAGATACATATTCATATTTTCATCTCCCAATCTTGACGGTAAGCTTCCAAGTCTGTACTCTCCGATAGTGCTCCCAACCTCCTCTTGGTCATACTACTCCATACCCACTTTCATTACGAGGTTTGCCCTTTCATGTAATTACAAACAATTTCTTATTCCTTGGGTTCTATCAAGTAGTCACGCTTTTCACCCTATATCTAATTGTCGTGTGGTAAAACCAACCCTTGATTCATAGTTTTACTTAAAAGCCTACATTATTATTTATTTCTTGGATATTCGAGTATACATATACGACTTTATATGCCTGATTTTTATTGTATTAAGTAATAAATAATTTCCTTTTTGATTTAATATTTTATCATATCCTTAATTCTTATACACATTTTAATATCTTATCCTAGCAGAATTCTGTAGCCTTATGGCTATTATATTATTTTGTCAGATTTAATTAACTATCTAATTATGACAGATTATCCTATTAGTATCAGTTGGTGTTTATTTACTACAATTTTATAAATCTCCACGTAGACCTATGAGTTAGGTAATATTTGATATAGTGACATTTATTGAATACATACCCTTTATTAAATGCACACCCCTTATAAAATTTTAAATCTTAATTTTATTATATACCCAAATTTATCCTTTTAATTTATCCTCTTTAAAATTAAGATAATACACTACCCTTTCAATTTATCCTCTTAAAAATTACACTATAATTATTTTTTCCTCCTTTTTAAGAATAATACACGCTCCTTTCAATTTAAATTTTCACCCACTGGTGCTGCCATCACCACTTCATCTCTCAAAATTTTCATATGAATTACCTATTTGATTAGTTTATTTCCATACATACTATGTTTTAGTGATAACATGTATTAATTTATTTAATGTGATTACATAATATAATTTTAGTATATAAATTTATACTGATAAGTATATTATTATTCTTTTATTTATTTCATTTAATTTAATTATCTAAACATTATCTCCTATTTTCTTATTTAATTATGATGTTATTTTATTTTGATATTATAGTAAGTTGATGTGTAACTGTTTAGTTAGCTCCATAATCATTTCACTTTAGGCAACAGGTTGCGTACGAATCCATAGTCACATTTATATTTTATTATGTATAGGTGATGAGAAGTATAGAATATCAGCTGCATCAATATTGTGAATCACAGTCAACTCATTTTCATTTTAAAGGTTGAAAAATTCTTACTTGACTCTATTAACTGTTATATGTGATATCTTTGAGTTCCTGCATGTACATATAGGTCTCCTGACCTTTATAAATTGAGCATTACTACTTGAATAATTGAGAAATCTTATTCAGTACATTTACATGATTTATGTTACTTATTTGATATTTACATGTAGTATTTAATTATGGCAAGTATGTTTCTCCACTGAGCTTGTGGTTTTGCTCACCCCAATTATTTATCATTTCAGAGTAGCTCAGCAGAGGCGTGGTGGGACAGGAGAATGCTTAGCTCTATTTATTCCATTTAAGATCTTGATACTTTTATCCAAACTTGCAAGGCTTATAAATCGTAAGCACTTATCTTAGAAATAAAATTGAATTTTATTATAATCAAGTTGGATCTCTTCTTTTATTAAATTTTTTTTTTGAATTACTAAATTCTCTTTCATTTAAGCTTCCGATAAAATATAATGTCTTTTCTTTATAAATTAAAGTATTTTAAATAAGTAAAATTTTAGAATGTGACAAATACTTGGGAGTGGGTTTGGTTGAGTTACGTACCAACCTCAACTATTAATTCATTTGTGTTTTTTACATCTAGTCTTGATCGTGTTATTTTACAATTTATAGCATTGAATTTAATTTTCAAATCGTGCTCAATATTATGCTTTTATCATCTTGTTGTTATTATTATTATTTTTGGTTCTATTTAATTATTATTATATAAATGCTAGCTAACCTAAATTGGTGTTTGATAAATTATTTGATATTTAAGTTTGATGAATTATTTTTGGTTCGAGCCCTTCTTACTCCTAATTTATATACTACATTTTTTCTTTATTTTTTATTTCTTATTCTATTTCTTCATTGTTCACCCTACAAACAACTTATAAATATCCATTTTAAATTTATTCACATTTTTCTAATTTGTTTATAATTTTATTACTAATTTGCAATATAAATTTACACTAAATTTATTACTATTTTTATAAATTTATGATATAAGCTTATTGAATTGCTTTTTACAAATGAAAATTTAATGGTATCAATAATAATTATACTTTTTAAATATTAATTTATTTATTATATAATTTTAAATATTAAATAATATTTTTATAATTACATTCCGTACCTAAAAAATATACTTTGGATCCGCACTGGGTATAGTTCTGCAATCCTTTTCACACACACCCATGCGGGTAAATGTTTATAGGTGTAAATCCAGGTGGAACTTAATGTGCTCCATGCGGACCATGTCATACAAACATGCGGGTTTCGACAGCTATTGTGTCGATATTTTTAAGATGGACATATTATATGAATTTACTTTTAGCAAAAATACTCAATTCCCCTATCCCAAATAATCTTTTTCTCATCAAACATAAATTATTTCATTATGATTATATTTGGACATAAAATATTTACATGAGAAATTGATTTAGGTTTTGAAATATATATATATATATATATATATATATATATATATATATATATATATATATATATATATATATATATATATATATATATATATATATATATATAAAAGATTACCAAGGGGATTCTGATATCAATCATATCATAGAAGTGACAAGTGTTTTGAGAAATATTTTTTTCAATTTTATCTTCACACTTTTTTTCTTTTTACATGTATAACCTTTATTATGCTAATTAGGTTAATTTATTACTTAGATTATTCATATTCCTAAGCAATTACATGTTCATATTCATCTTATTATACTAATTACGTTAATTTATTACTTGCTTATTCATGTTCCTAAGCGATTAAGTACATTAGGTGTTCAAATTCATCTATTTAAGTTTAGTTGCAATTCCTCGAATTTATTCTTCGTCTTATTATCAAATATCAATTATCGCTGAAGATTTCATGCTAAATGCCATTTAATGCATGGCGTGTTGTACCTTCCATTGCTGTATTTGTCTATGAAAATTGAAAAGCCATGGCACTTCTTTTACCCCCATACACCTATTACTTTTTCAATCAAAACTCGAACAATTGTTGTCTAATGGAATATTAACAAAAATGTTTTATTTTTTATTTTTATTTTAAGAATATTGTTTTAGATAAATATATAATAAAGTAAAAAAAAGGTATATTATAAGTATCGGGTGAAAAATGATAATTTTCTGATTTAATTTATTATTAATTCAAAAATAGAAATCTCTTTAGCTATAAGTCAGTTATGTGGTATTAAGGGTAAACAATTAGCCACATTCACATGTAGTCGGGTGATTTCGACTGCAATATTAACAAGTACTCCATTTTGTTTAATTTCGGTTTTTCCAAGTAACAAATTATGTTCATGTTGAATTGTAGTTGCAATTTTCAGCATCAACAAATCTTATGGACCAGGTTTGAACAATATTTAGATGGAAAGCCACTAACATCATGTCTTCAACTTGCTGGAGTGGAGCTACTAACTATTTTCCTAAAAGACCACATTATGGAAAAAGTTCCGTAAAACGAAAATATGATAGCAGGATTGATAAAAGTGATAGTAGTACAATAAATTTTATAGATAAATGGTAGCAACATTTGAATAAAAAGTGATAAATGTATTTAATAAAACAGATATAGCGCCTTTTTTTGTTGGACTTCAATGGCCCAAAAGAATGGAAAACCTTTCAGTTTGTTCGTTTTCAGTGAGAGTAAAAGAACAGCCCAAACCTTAAGTGTCTGTCATAAGGAATGAACGGCCCAATCTACTGGAAAAAAAAAAAGGTTAAAAAGCAGACTTTTATCTTCTTTTTTTCTTTTCTTTTCTCTCTCTCTTTTTTTTCATTTTTTTCCTTAAACTTCATGTGCCAAAAATTTTCACAAATTATTCTCATGTAACTTTATTTCTATTAACTTCCCCCTCAACTTTATCAATCAATCAAAGTCGAATGGTTAGGAAAATGCCTCAATAAAAGTACGGAGAGAGCAAAATAAAAATAAAAATAATGCAATTTGGTAAGGAATTTAAATTAAATTACAGGAATTAAAGATTAATAAAAACAGGATTGGAGGGCAAGTAGATAAATAAAATAAAAAATGGAGAGGGTCAATTGCGTGCAATCCACATACGTAACAGATTATACAATAAGTGTAGAAGAAGACTTGAAATAAAAGTGTGTTTGAGAAGACTTAATCTGATTCAAATGGTTTTCCATCTTCAGTTGAATCATTAACAGACAACAAATGAGCTGCGTTTCTCATCTTTTCTTACAGAATGCGAAACGGTAGTCCCTTAGACATGAGGAGGAAGGGAAGCTTTCTTACCAACATATTTAAATACCTTTTCTACTTGCACTTTCTTCTGATCACAATCCTCCAGTTATACCTCATCATTCGTGGCGCCTTATCGGCTTCTCGATCCCATCGATTCCATCCAAAGGAATGGTGCATTCCTGTCCTCTCAGCAACAGCTTGTTCTGGAATCATAGGATATACATTGCAAGTGTTCGCTTGGTTCCATCCTTGGCTAGCGTTGAAGGCTACATTCTATCTGAGCCCTCTCTTCACCTGCGCATATGGGGTTTTACTCGTATGTGTAGGCACTCCAGGGAGCTCAGCAGCGGCTGTATTCGCACTAGTTTCCTCCGTAGTTCAATCCTTGTATGCGTGTTGGGTTAGTCCCAGGTTTCATCATGCTAGCAGGATTCTGACAGTTTCTATAGCACAAAATCCACCAAAACTCAAAACTATGATACCTCTATCTATATCCATATGCACTCTCTATTCGGCTTTCTTGATGTCGGGGATTGTGGGAGCCACCGCCACTAAAACAAAGCTCAATCTTCTGTTCATAGTCTTGAGCATCGGAAGCTTCACATGGACTCTGCATATATCAAGAAACATGATTTTTGTCATTATGTCACATATCAAATACATGAAATTTGCAAGTGGAACAGAAGTTGATATGAAAACAGTGATGAGAAACTCAGCAAAGGACTCAATGGAGAGTGTATGCATTGGCTCAATTCTACTACCAGTCCTTGGTCTCATCCGCAGTTTGGCTCGAGCTGTAAGTTTGGTTTCCGGAGATGTGGATGAGTTCATGTTCTCGTGTGCAAATTGCTGCTCACAAGTTGCGGATGGGATGGTAAGATATGGGAACCGATGGGGCTTTGTACAGGTAGGGGTGTACAACAAAGGAATTGTGCAGGGATCAATGGAAACATGGGAGATGTTTAGAAGAATAGGAATTGAACAGCTGATAAATGCTGACCTGACTAGTTCATTCTGCTTCCTGTGTGGGATTTCAGCAGGGTCAATATGTGCACTAGTTGGAGGATTATGGGCACTTATTATCCACAAAACCTATGCAACAGAAGTATCCTTATATGCATTCTTAACAGGATACTTAGTGGTAAGGAACTAATCTCCACATGCAGAAGCATGATATAAAGTGATAACTTGACAGCAAATTTTTTACCTTTATGAATTGCAGAATAGGGTGGCCATGGCATGGATACAAGCTAGTGTTGCAGCGTATTACGTTGCTTATGCAGAAAATCCTCAAGGCCAGCAGTTTGACGCTACCATTCCAGATTATACGCATGCACTACAAAGATTACAAGGGTAGGATTCATAGGAGTTATTCCTCATGGCTCAGTTTTATTATTCTAGAGACATTCTTTTATCTTCTACGGGTTTGTAATTGTACCCAAGCCACACCATACAGCATTAGAACAGTTTACAGCAAATGGTGTACCCCACCATTAGGGGCCTCCACCGCCCCTGCCCTGGGGATTGGTGGAGGAGGTAAATCGCAGGATGTGGCTTATAGAGAGGACTCACTGTTAAACTTGTGCTTGCAAGGGGTCAAATCCATGCCAAAGGAAGGATTCGAACCCCCACCCTGCAGCAACCAAGCTTACTTGGAAGGCCTTTCCCCGCACCCTGCAAATGACAAATTCCTGTTCCATTCTTCTCAAATTGTCTTGTAAAGAAAGTTATTCATTAGCTTCAATGAGTGTATTCAGACAAAATCATTAATAGAGAAATATGTAATTAGTTGTTCTGTTTCAGTAGAAGAAACATTTCAACACGTTCCTCCATTTAAAATGCTGCCCAAGTCAGGTTAATTATCTTCAAGGGAAGCAGCAAAATTTGATGTCCTAGTCTCCCATGGCCAAAGACAACATATATATGGTAATCAGCATTACACACATGTTAGAATTTTGTTAAGCTGGGAAAGTATTGGCAAAAGAAATCCTTGCAAAGCAGAGAAGGCGAAGCTGAGAAAGTATTCAACCACCAACTATAATGGTACAGAAAAACTAAAAGAGAGATTGCTAATATGTTCCTGCTTCTGCTTCTGCTTCAAATAATCAAAGGATGCCCTAAATTGTTTCTCTTGAATGGTTTTATCATAACGAAAGCGGGACTTTTTAGTAACTGATTCCCCAATATTAATGGCATATCTCTCGAAGAACAAAGAATAGGATCTAAACATGCAAAAAAAAAAAAAGTGTAAATAAGGCTACAACCAGTACAAAAAGACGAAGAAAATCTAGAGAAGTAGAAAAGCTCGAGCCCACTTTAAATTGAAATTCAAACTAACCGCTAACAGATCGAAATAGGTGAAAAATCAGACATCACCACAACACTTCGCTTCAACTTTGGCCAAACCGATTGATCAGAAAAGATCCCAAACGAAGCCGATCCGAATGAGCTCTGAACTGCCAAGCCGTCATCAGAGAACATTCCAAATTTCCAATTACATAGGATGAAGAGGAAAACGAAAGAAGAGAATTTCGGAAAATATTGCCTCATTATTTTCTTCCTTATAAATTATTAAAAATTAAAATCATGGAGATGATATTCCCTATTTTCCGTTGGAGTTCCACCTTGTTTCATCTTGTTCAAATGTGTGCGGACAAGATGGAAATCCAGGGGAACGGAATCCCTTCGGATCGATGTTCATACTTTCTAGCGGCAACAATTAATTAACCCTTAAACGTCTCTAATTTAGTTAAAAAGAGATGACTACGTCAGTCAACCAATTTAAAAGCCCAAAAAGTGGTCCTATTCTAGCCGATTCTAATTTGCTACCGGCCCATCTGATCCAGTTCTAGATTGGGCCTCATTTACGACAATATGGCCCAAAAATAAGTTGACCCTTGCGTCATTGGAATATACGCCTTAGCCGTGGGCCAGGCTCATACTATCTGTAGAATGAATACAAAATCTAAATAGAAGAAATTAGGAGTTTTATACTTGAAGAATGAATGTTTATCCATTCAGAATTTGAATTATTTTTCTATTGATTAAGAACCTAAATTATATAAAAATATTAATTCAAGCCACGCATTGAATTGATAAAATAAGAGACAATATGTGATAATTTTAGGTACTGAATTGATAGTTTTGCATAATTCAGGTCTTAATCGATAGAAAAAATAATTCATACCCTGAATTGATAATTTAATTAATTTTACAGACTTTGAATTGAGATTTTTTCAATAAATTAATATACTCTTTCGGGGAGCTCTTCACCTTTACTTTATCTATGGAGTTTAAATAAAGTTTTTTTTTTTTTACCATATTTATTGATTTTTAAGTAATAATAAATAAATAAATAATAAAGTAAGTTGTGAGTGATATTTTTAAAATATGATGTATTAAAAGATTATTTATTTTGAAAAATTTATCTTTGTAAATTGGACATCTTCATCTTTTAAAATGATAAAAATGATCAAATTCCCGTGACTGTCTTTCTCATTATCATTAAAAACTATTCATATGAAAGGAACTTGGGTGGGTGGGTACTTGTTTTTGAAAGTAACATCATGAGATTAAAATGATCAAATTTACTCACGCAACTTGGAATAATAGCATACATTCCCTATTTTAGGGTATATGTAAGAACATTTTTTTTTAAATTCCATATTTTAACAATATATTTATTGATATAAAGAATAATTAGAGGTACAACTTGATTAAAAAATTTTATTTTTATATCGTGGCAAATCAAGTTGACCTTTTGTGCACAACTTGTAATTAGTTCATAAACTTGGTGAATAATATAATCTTCATACATTATTATAGAAATTGTAAATTCATTGCAAGTATAAAATCTTGTATAATCATAACATATTGTGAAAAAAGTCAACAGTTGTAGAGTTAACTTGATTTGTTCATATTATAAATTACACTAATTTCACTTTTTACTTTGCTTTGTAAAATATAATGGAAGTGTGACCATAAATGGTCTGCATGTATATGGCCGTCTGATAAGTATGATTTTTAGTTATTTTATGTAAATTATAATTATACGAAAACAGAATTTGTCTATAATGTGTGTGTAACAACAAATTTTTTATTTATTGAATAATAAACACAAAATAAATTACAAAGATAATCCGATGTGGATTGAATTTTGAGAATTGAGTGAACAGTCTCTAGCTATCTTCTGATTCCTCTCTTGAGTTGACTTTTTGACTCTTTTAACTTTGGAGCTAGATCTTCGGATGAAGCTTGGTTCGAGCTTGGGGTTGACTTGAAGCTTTAAAATGTTTATCCGGAGGCGTCGAATTGAGCCAAAATAATTATATTAATTATTAATTATCTATTTATTTATTTTAAGAATTAATTTATTTAATTCCTTAATAAATAAATATTTAATACATTTTCCTTTACATTTTATTTATTTAGGCAATAAAATTCAGGTGCCTAAAGTGTGTATTGTTGAATGGCTACTCAATAAATATTTAATTAATATTTAATACTTTTTCCTTTACATTTTATTTATTTGGGCAATAAAATTCAGGTGGCTGTGTATTGTTGAATGGCTACTAATAACTTTTATAAAGAATATAGTATATTAATGTGTTTAAAGTAATTATAATATATTTATATATTTTATATTTTGGTTGACTTTTTGGTTAGCTGTACTTACAATTCCTTTTATATCCTGCACTCTTTAAAACTTGGCCAAATTTATAAGCCAATCCTAATCTTCAAGCACCCCCCCCCAACCCCACCCCACCCCACCCCCCCCTCCCCCCCCCTCGGCCGCCTCAAGTGGTGGCGATCGATCGATCGGGGCGGTGGCTCATGGCTTCTACACGGCGGCAGTTGGTGGTGCTCCTTCTCCTCTTATTCTTGGTGGTATCCAGTACGGGGATTCCAGTGTCTAGTTAAGTATTGTAAATTCTGTGTATATATAGTATTAATTACATGTATATGGTTTTTTATAGATATTTTTTAAAAATATTTATTTCTTGTAAAGATTCAATTATATATAAATCATGCACCAAATGTTTTGAAATATAAGGGCTTCAAGATAATCAGTCCTATATATGTGTTGCAAACTTTGATCATGGCCCAAGAAATAGGTTTTTGTTTGGTTGCATCAATACAAATAATAGTAAGACTTATAGTTGTACTCATGGCTATTGCATTAATTTAATATAAAAATGAAATTAAATCTAGTTAATTTCTGATTATTTGAACTCTTTTTTTTTTTTTTGGCTTACACAGGGAGTCTTAAGAATGTCCAGGACCAAGATATATATGTAAACCACATTTCTGATGATCAGGTTTCCTCCCCTCTCTCTCTCTCTATACATATAGACTATAATATATGTGCATGATATTCTCACTTATATATGGGATAATGTAGTGGTGGAAATTGATCCGAATCTTCTGTTACATTTTAGTATTACATCTTATATTGCAAACTGTTACATGATACATAGTATATAATAAAATTTATATCTTAAATAAATATTGGTGAAAAGTTGAGATTTTCCTCATCTAATGCATGTATAGATGTAACATCAAAATGTAACGGGACACTTGATATCAATGGCAACTCGGACTTCTATTTCTCTAGTTAAAATATGCATTTGAAAGTGTATGTTTGTTTCCAAAGAAATAATCTGAGAAAATATGGAGTAGTTCTTGAAAACTGAGTCTGAGTTTCGTAAATGAGAATTTCATTTTTTAAAAAAATAGATGATTTTTTTTTTAAAATAATGCAAAAGCATATTAACGAAAGTAATTAATAACAATTAATTTTGATCGTTTCTAATTGTTTATGACTGAATTTATGTAAATCTTTTCTACATAAACGTCCTTGGAGTATATTTTAAATTTTAATTAGGTTCAACATAGTATACTATATATATATAATTTATGCATTAATCGATTTTCATACTATATACAATTTTTTATTTTTTTAATGAGAAAAATAAATCTAATTGATCATTGAAATCAACCAGGATTAATAGATAAGAAATATGTTAAAGACTAATAATATTATTCAAGAGTAATGCCACATTAATTATATAATTAAATATGTTAAATACAAAATTCAATTAATTAACTTGCATATATTGGGAAACTTAAGTTTTCTTGAAGATAAGGTGTAATTAATGCTCAATTTTGTCCCTTTGCTATTATTATCGTCCACAACATTTGAAATTTCCTTTTAAAAAATTAATAAATCAACGAACAGACCTTTAAATTGATAAATGGAACTCCACTCATTATTTGGTGGATACGTATAGTACTCAGCCTTCCTAGCTTGTACTTATCCAAACTGCGTCATTTAATTATAACTCAAATTATAACTACGTTAAAAAATATATATACTCTATTTATTAATTTATCTCTACATGATAAAACATTATTGTTAATGCGTACATATGGAAATAAAACATCTTTTCTAACGGATCGTCCTTTTGTGTTTCTTGAATGTGACAAGGGATACCTTTTTAGTTTTATATTTTCATAATTAAATATCATAATTAATTAGTATTTTTTATATAAAAATATTAATATTATATGACCATCTCATCTAAAATTTAAGGTATTTTTTTATAAAGTATCATCCAAAATTTTGCTATCATTTAAGCTTAATTTTTTTTATTTAATTTTTTAACCACTTATATTAGGTAAAGCCGGCTGTTGAAGAGATAGAAAGAGAAGATGACATGTTTGAGGGAAGAGTGATGATGCAACTTTCAGATTATCCAGGAACTGGAGCTAACCGTAATCATGATCCCAAACCCCCTGGGAGTAGAAGAAGAGTTTGATTTTAATTAATTAACATAATAATACTATATATTTTTATTATTAATATATTAAATGTAATAATTTGTGCAACATACTCACCCATGTTTGTTCATGTATTCCCACATTAATTAATTAATTATCATCGTGTATTAATGTTATATATGTTTATAAATTCATGAACTTTTATTTCGCTTTTCAAAGTTTTTTTTTCTTTAATTTATATTATTATTAAACATGATAGACATGGTGGTGAGGTACATCTTGATTGATCGGTTTCAATCCGGCTAAAACAAGACCAAAATAATTGGGCTCAGAGTTCAAACTACACCATTGCCATCATTACAATTTCCTAATTAATTTGATAATCGATATAACCAAAATAAATTAAAGTAAAAAAAAATTAATTATAAATGGGAAAATAAGCTCCGCAACCGCAAGCTTAATTAGGACACGTTTATTATAATCAAAGTATTTATATACTGCAACCTAGATCTTAAAAATACTCCGCTTTTCAATTGCATATATTATTTTTCGATAAATTGTGCACATATTATTCGACATGCACCCAGAATTTTATGTGTCGTTTTTGTGTGTCATTTTTTGTGCTGTTAAGTGATTGACACGTAAGAGGAGAAATAAATCTAACCATTGATCCTAGAGTTTAATGTTTAGGGTATAGCTTCCTCTTAGCTCACTCTCGCGGGATCGCAACCCTTTGTCCCTACCATTGTAGCATGTGTGTCGCCCAGGGCACAAGGGGCATGATGACTTGACGTCATCCTCACCTTCTTCCGGCTTATCACCGGCAGTCTGTTCAGGATTCTAAATTTCTCTCCTACGTGTCATCCATCTAACGGTTTAACACAGGAAAATGATTTATCAAAATGACACAGAGAATCTGAGTCATTCTACATGTAGATTAAGTATACTTTATTTATATAATAATCATAATTTTAATAATAAACCGATCCATTTTACATTCGTCTCACATACAACTGTCTTACAAGTGAATGCCATATAGAATTTCACTTGAAAAAATAAAATGAATATTTTGTCATTACTCATTAGGCTATCCAGGAATTTATATCCAATCAATCATCACTTCCAAGAAAATAAATGATAAAGGTTATACTACAATATTTAGTTAGAAGAGTTGATTTAACAAAAAAGTTAATTTTGACATACTAGGCAATAAATCTCAAATTTAAATCATACATTGATAATAATTTATATTATTTCAAATAAAATATTCTTACCTGTTTGGAGAAGTTGCAGATTTAAGTAAATCAAACCATTTGCATGCATTGGAAAATATAGGCCTAGAGAGACTGCTGAGTAATTCAAATTCAGCCCATTAAAGGCCCAATTTGTAAACCCATATGTTTATCATTTATTTTTCCAATATGGGCTTCAAGCCCAAATTGTTTAGTCTTTTCATATCCACACTTATTAAATATATTTTTAAATATTTTGGTCGCTAATTTTTTATATTTTATTTTTTAAATTTAAATTTTAAATCAACGTTATCTGAAGTTCTTTCTTGGATTTACATAGTGGGACCCAGTCAGAAGAAGACAAATAGTGTGCATTGAATTCTCTTGCATTTTAAAATATTATTAGAACTGTGTAGTTGCTAATACTACATTGAATATGTTCATTAACTGTATATGTTTAATAAAAATTTTTTAATTAATGTTATTGAATTTTAAGAGTAATATAATATTGTAAGTAATAAATAATGTATAAAGTATGTGATGAGTGTTAAAAATTGATAGTAATTTTAAAATTAAAGTATACTTTTGAAGTTTGGATTAGGATGATAATTTCCTTTTTTTGGAGTGTGAACCTTATTTTGGGACGTACTAATGAAAAAAAATGAACTTAGGATGTGTTTGGTTGGGGTAATGAGTGGAATTATAATGGAATGTATATAGATATATTGATTTTCATAATTGATACTTATTTGATTTAATAAGAATAAAAATTCTTCAATTATTTTCATTGATTCAATAAATATTTCTCACTCTTCCATCACTTTACACACCATTGAGACTGATCTTTGTAATGATACACATTATTATTCCAATTAAAAAATTTTAATCAGATGGCCCTTCAATCTTGGTACGGAGTGAGTAAGTATATAAAAATATATACTGTCAAAATTTTAAAAGTAGCTAATTTGAAGTCGGTACTCAGGTTTATTAAATTCAAACCTCATGAGTAAATGTTAAACAGTTTAATACAAAATATTAAATTTTAAAACCTTTGACAAAGTTGATCACATATGATCAAGAACCCCACTGAATAGGAAATCTGAATCTTGATTTCATTCTTGGGGTGGCAATGCGCGCAGGATTTTAATTTAACATTAATTTTCCTATTTTTATCTCATTATAGGAATCGAATAAATTATAAATTGAAAAGAGGAAACAAGAAGGCAAGGAGTAGAATTGAACCCTTGACCTCAAACACACTCGATGATGACCTCCACGACTTGACCACTTCAACATTTTATAATAAATACTACATATATACTAAATATTTACAAAACTTTAGGGGGTTCAGTGTCCCCCTGGGCCCAGTGTTCGTCCGCCACTGATTCAATCGCAAATGTCTTCTCATCGTCGTTTTCCTTCAAGAGCCCGTACAATGATGGAAGTGTACGTGTGATTAAAATTTAGAAGATAAAAGGGTTGATCCTATTAAAATAGAAAAGGTGTATGGTTGAACAAAAAAATAGGTGGAGGGATTAATTGATCCATTGGGATAAGGTTAAGGGCTTACTTGACCCTTTTCCCATAAAACTATATATTCTCCCAAGTTCATATTTATTTCGTATGATACTATTCCTATAATAAAAGATTAGTGCACAGAAAAAACACGATTTTTAATTACTGTCCGTTAAACAAAAGTCTGATTTTAGAATTGGTTTATAAACTCAAATAGAAAAGTGATAGCTATAAGAAATTTTAGGTAATGATTTGTTAATCCTAAAAATAATTGTATGGAGGTCTAATCTTACTTTTACTTAGTTGTAGTACGGTTAACCTGTATTGTGTTGTGGAGTAACCCTCTGCTCGTTCAATTGTATTTTCTAAAAAGAAAAAAAGCAATTTTTATTTTGGGAACGAAATAATAATAATAATAATAATAAGATTATTAATACATTATTAAATCCTATACACATAAAACGACCTATAAGTAGCCATGGCATGAAATTCAAAACATTGGTTAATATCACATATACTAATGATATACTCTCCCTCCGTCCCATAAAACTTTTCATACTTTTCTCATTTGTTTGTCCCACAAAATTTTTCACACCCCAAAAAAGAAACATCACTTTATCTAACAATCTCAAAAGTTCCTTTAATTTTAAATTCGCCACTCTTTTTTCACACACATATCATTACTTTATACTTTTTTAATATATAAAAATACCACAATACCCTCCAAAGTCAATAAAGTTGGTCAAAAAGTGTATATTTTCTTAAACAATGTGGAACAGTAAACGTGAAAAGTATTATGGGATGGAGGATGTATTAATTAATTATATTAATTTCCATATCTTGCAAAAGTACAAGTATAGCTAGAAATCATTGAAGTTGACAAAAGCGGAAAGCTACCAAACAAGAAAAAATAAAAAAGTGTGTTAATATAATACAAGGAATGTCCAAACAAGGAAAAATAAAAAAAATGAAATAATATAATAATATAGGGAAATGAGAGATTACAAGTAATAAAAAACGGTAAAATGGACAGCCACCGAACAATTTGGGTTGAGCTTTTAGGACACATTACATTACATGCCTTAATCCACTTTCAATCGGACAACTTTTTCGACTCAGGTGTCGACATACTTGACCAACATCAACACTTTTATTTTAATTAATATAAATTTATAGTATAATTTAGTATTTCATTTTTTAATCTCATATTTATAATCGTGTTCGAATAAATAGAAAATTGCATAATTATTTTGTTCATTACTCTCTTATATAATTACAAATGAAATAAAATTTCACTGAAATTAAGTAAGCCCAAACCTTAACTCGCCAAGTGGGGTTGAATGGTCTCCAATTTGATGAATAATTGGTTGATTTAATTTAGATAATTAATAATTAAATCTTTATTATATTATTATCAATTAATATTCCATATGACATGGGAATGTATCAACATGTAATATGGTTTTTCTCACAATGCATAATCATTTGACTCTTCATCAGATTACACATTAACACATGGGAGGTTCCACTATTAATTGGATTAATATTTTGGCATTGCGTTAATATTAATTAATTAATGTATAACTCAACCTCAAAACATAAGACACATCAACAATGGTGGTCTCTCTTTGTTCCCACTGAGACAAATGAATAACTAGGCTACTCGTATTAATGTTTGACGGAAAACAATGTATTTTTACTATACATACGAAGTCGGTTTCATTTAAATATATATAAAATATACCGTAACGTTTATTAGAAAAAGTATCGAAATTTAAGCCAACAACAAACGTCACAACTTATTGTCCATTACTTTAATATTTTAAGAATATACTGAAATTGAAAATTTAAATATTTTTCCCAGTATCTTTAATGTAGGATATAACATATTAATCAGGGTTGTCATCCATTAGAAAGAGGGAGCTAGCTACACTTTGAAATAATTTAAAAACTAAAAATTTGATGAAACATATGTGAGTTAGTAATAATAAAAATAAAAAAATGATTTAAGATACTCCTCAATTTAAATTTGAAGGATTTTCCAAATATCGAAAATCAATTTTGATTAAAAAACATAGGGAATTAGTGATAAAAAAACCGAGTTATAATAAAAAGCAAGTATGTACATTGGAGTGTGTTCAACATAGAGTAGGGAAATTTTGGAGGCAAAGAAACGAATTTATCTTTAAAAAGAAAAAAAAGGGATAAAGAAAGGATGTTGGGTGAAGGGAAAACTAGATGTTAGAGTTAACTTGTAAACTCAAATCGAAAGGTTACGGATATGAAAATTTTAGGGAATCGTGTATTAGCCCTAAAAAATTGTGTGGAGATGTAATCTTACTTCCTTTATTGATGTAGAATTGTTGTATATAAAACTTGGTAATCTTGCTTTCCTTTACTGACGTAGCATTGTTATATCTAAAACTTGAGGCAACCCTCTTGTCTAATCAATAAAATTTTATATTTTCTCATTTAAAATAAATAAAAAAAATGGTTTCACTATTATTAGTTTATGAATTATCGCTTTAGGATTTATTGTATTTTTTCTATATATATTGGTTTTGTTTTTAATTTATTCAATTTTAAATATTTCACTTGTAGTTTTTTGTCCCTATTAATCCGTCTTTGATTTTTATATATTAATTAATTGTAGAAATTTACTGTATGTGTGAGAAATATTTCAGTACTGATGAACTATAAATTGAAAATGTAAAATAACAGCTTTACATTTATATTAGAATTTCGTCAAAGATAAATTATAATGACTATTTATATATGAAAACGAAATCAAAATCTACTAGTATTACGGCGTACAAATAAATAAATGAAATAATTGGGTAGAAATTACTTCTTTACTAGTAGCTAGTATGTCAAACATTGTGCATATGATCTTATAGGAGTAGTATTTTAATATGGATTAGGTTAAAAAAACAGGAAAATGAAATGGAGAATGTAACACAAGTCAAAGATGATAAAAGAGTTGTGTCGGAAGATACAAGTGTGCAAACTGTGAAGTGTCCAGTAAGATGTGCAAAAAGCACCGGCAACTATAATGTTGTGTTCGCAATCGGGAATATATGTGCATTTATTTTATTTTTATTTCAGAATATAGTACAACGTCACTTGTCCACACTTTTTAATTGCAACTACTACAATCTGATTGGATTCAAAATATTCAATTTATACTTAATACTATATAGGACTAATACTTTTACTCATGTGCTACTGCTCTACGTGAGATTATATTTTTTTTAGTTATTACTCCACTATTTTTTATATGATGAATTTTTCATGAGCCAATTTTACATAAATGATTGCCTTTATCATTTGAGTTAATTGCCAAAGAGAAAATAAAATATTTCTAATTACAAAATAATAGTACTACTTCAAATATGTTATAGTATGTGTTACTCCCTCCTCTAGAAAAGTTATATAATTTTTTTTACATGTAAATTAAGAAATATAGAAATTTAATGTGTAATGGTTTGAGAAATATTGTATTTTAATGTGTAGTGGATAGTTGTAATAGTGGTGAATGTAAGCTTCATGAAAATATACTAATTATTTTGTATGAGTATTATATAACTAAAAAGAAAATGTGTCAACTTCTATTAGAATAAAAAAAAAGTGTCACATGCTCTTTATAGTTGAGGGAATACTTTTTATACCATACCGGATCTTCTGCGTTATTTTCGTGAGTCATCTTTTGTGTCACACGTTAAGTGATTGACATATAAGAGGGGGAAATAAATCCAACCATTGCCTCTAGAGTTTAAGGTTTAGGGTATATTTTCTTTCTTATACGTGTCTTCCATCTAACAGTGTGACACATAAGATGATGTAATGACACAGAATTATACCTAGTTGTCAATCTTCTAATTAAGTACATGGTGAAGCATGAAGACTTTATAGCAAGCTATGATATTAAAAGGTAAAATTTAAAATTGGTTCATAAGCTATGTAATTTTGCTATTCGTAGTTACGTTAGATTAAGAATTTGAGAAAAGTTTTTTTTAAGGGGTAACTTGATAATTTTGAGTAATAAATAAATTATAAATTATTTTATATATTACTAGGGAGTAACAGTAAATTTGAAATTAAAATATAGCAACCGATGTTATTGAGTATTTTTTTAGAGATAATTTTAAAATAAATAAAGAAAGAAATTGTGAATATGTTTACGTTGGGGGAGTACTTTTGAATTAAAATAATAATACAGTATCATATTGGTTTCATGTACAAATGATTATAATAAAGAGTATCATGTAGAAATGCATATATATCCATTAGGGGCAGGGCACAAAAAGAGAAGCCTAAGTCGTGGTGGGAGTGGAGATTAGTAGTCTTTAATGATTAATTACTGAGAAACATATCCTACATGTATGCACCTAAAAATATGGAATTAAAGTTTACTTTGTGTTTATGTTTAATATACGCATACAATTAATTTTTGTTGGGTATATTATTGAGATTTTATTGCAGATTAAAAATATCACATTTTCTGAAAATTATATTTTCTAGTATTAAAATTTGTATATTTTCATGGAATAATTTACCCTCACACATATAGACACACGATGCACATGATGATTTGAATACATGTCTTAGTCATCTAGCTGTTAATAAAAAATCATGAGGTCAATCGTTTACTAAAAATATATGCAAGCTGATTTGAAGTAAATCAATTCTCTTTTTGATTGTTTAAACGATGAAACGCCTATCACAAAGTTTATATTATTCATAAATGCAATTAATTGATCATTACATATAGTACTATATATATAAAACAAGCACTAGTGGTGGACAAAGAATGCAGAATCCAAAAGGCCAACTGTAAGGAAAGAGTACACCTTTTTAATTTTTGTTGATTTTTATAAAATTATTATTATTTTTTAAATTAAACATAATTTCCCTTTTTATTCTGTTTTAATCTTTTATATATTAAAGAATAGCAAGTAAATCAGGTTCACACTAATATTTGCCTTATTAATAAAAAAAAGAAATTGTGTACATCCGCGGTACCCATAATTTGTATTTATTTTTAAAGAGTTCTGGTTCTGTAAAAAAATAGGTACTTCATGGTTAAATAACGGATATATTATAAATAGAAAAATTAATAATTTTTAGAAAAACGATTCTAATAGGACACACACGTGATGCACATATTTCTACTTGATCAGAAATCAATCAGGATTGTTGGTGGTAGAGCGTGCACCTTAAATTCCTATATAATTAAAATGAGATCGAGGATGGTTAATGTGAAATAATTGTGACCCTTTTTTCTAATTATAATTATATTACTAAAATTAATATTAAATTATAAGAATAAATATTAGTAAATTATAAAAATAAAATAAATCATAAATTACTGAAAAAGAAAAATAAATACTATAGATGAGACAGGTGTATAAAATAATTTGCCAAATAAAAGTAATCAATTAGGAGCTAGTCATGTGAATTATTTATTTGTGGAAGAATTTAGACGATCATGGCGTGATCTTCCACGTTAACTTTTTTTTTTTTTTTAAATTCATGATCGATTGAGTCCTTAATTTTATAAGTATGATGCTCCAATATTACATGATACTTACAATATTTGATATTAATATTTTAAAATTAGTTTTTTTTTTTTGTATATCCTAATTAATTCAAACATGGATTATAATAAACAAACTTACACTTACTTACTATTTTTGTCCGTCCCATAAATAAGTTTACACTCTCAATAAGATAATAGATACAATCCTACAACCACATAATACATTTTAATTTTAAAATTGACATTCCTTTACGACTCACGTAATTTACTTTATAATTTATTTATTACTTAAAAATATCAAGGTATCCCTATATGCAAATTATAAACTACTTTTCTAAAATTTTATATTTACAATAATTTTGAATTTATTTATGAAATGGAATGACATCTAACTTGGAATATGAAATGAAATAATGAAATATAATAAATGATCTAATGCATGTGGTGGATTTGTAGTTTAGTCCATAAAAAATTGCAAATCTAGTGTACCAATATTTTTTTCTCTTGGCATGTGCAAGGGTAAGTACTGTGGAAATGCGGCCAATTTTCTCTTACCTTGGCTACTGCATTTATTGCAGAGGATCAGATGCAAGGTCAGAATTTAAAAATTAAAAAATAAAAATTTTATGAACTCGTGAAGTTAATTAACTAATAGTGGTAAAAAAGGAATTAACATGAGATGATGCTGTAAAATATTAGATAAAAATTTAAAAATTAAAAGTAAAAATAGGGAACTTCAATGTTTGCGGCTTCTTTCGAAGGAAAAGAAAACCTGCAAATGTTTCACAAGATGCCTTTCAAACTAGAAGAAGGGATAGATATGAGACAATATTAAATGTGTGAAATATAAAAATATAAACAGAAGCCATGTACTTTGGACAGTTACAACTTAAAGTTATCACAGATGCACGTACTTTCAAGATAGTATAACTGTATCCTACTTAATTCCTTAACCTTATAAAATTAAGAAAGAAATTATTCCTTAATTCTTTCTTCACCTACATTTAATATGTTTCTTCAAATCATCATCTCAAATGATATACTCCCTCCATCCGACTGAAAGAGGGTCTTTTATTTTTGTGCACGTTGATTAATGAATATTATTATTTAAGGTAAAAACTCCTGTGCACCCGCACGGACCACATTCCGTGCGCCTATAGAATTTTGTGTTAAATTATATACCCTTTAGTATACAGATGTGCACCTTTATTTTCTAAAGAAAATTATTGTGTGTATCTGGGCGTGTGTACAACACTCCGTGCGCTTTTAGAATTTTGTATTAAATTGTATACCCTTTAGTATAAAAATGTGTACCCATTATTTTCTAAAGAAAAAATATTAATGAAAAGTGTATAGAACAAAATGATGTACCTTTTATTAATTAAAGTGTATACCCTTTAGACCAAAGCAATGTACCCTTACCCATAATACTAAATTTCTAAAGGCACACAGAATGTGTTCCCGTGCGCCCAGGCACACGCAAGCCTCACTCATTATTTAATGTGTGATGGGTAGTTGTATTAGTGAGAGGTGGACCCTGTACTTTAGTTGTATTAATGAGTGTGTGGGTCCCATGTGTGTAAAAAAAATTACCCTCTTTGAAGCGGACGACCAAAATGGAAAAAAAGACTCTACTCTGAGTGGAGGGAGTATTAATTGATTATCATATGCAATCAGCTACTTATTAATTAAGAGACGTTTAATTAAAATTTTCAAAAATGAATGTATCATTAAGAGGAGTAATTATATTTTCCAACACTTAAATAAATTAAGTTAAAAGAGTAACAAAACCCTAGTTAGATAGCTGATCGACATTTACAATTTGGATATTGTGACGCCAATAATTGATATATTTTTTTTCTTTCTAAATTTGAATAAATATAATGAGTAGGTACTTAGGTAGTGTGATTATACACGACCGTCGTAACTTATTATTTAAAAAATTCGAAGCCAATGGCAAAAGAGACATTTCATGTTGATACCCTGGTCTTTAAATTCTGTTGCACCATTGATGTGGACTGACTATACTGATCAAACCTCATTCCTCTCACAACACCACAAAATGGATGACAGGCAGCAGCGCAAAGGCGGCAAAGACGTACAGAAGGCGGAGCAGGCGAGGTCGAGGTGGACCCCAAAGCCGGAACAAATCCTCATCCTCGAGTCCATTTTCAACGGCGGCTTGGTCAATCCTCCCAGAGAGGATACGATCCGAATCCGACAGTTACTCGAGAAATTCGGGGCTGTCGGCGACGCTAATATCTTCTACTGGTTCCAGAACCGCCGCTCTAGGTCCCGTCGCAAACAGAGACAGCAACAGGCAAATCTCGCCGGTGGAGAGCAACCCAAAGTTGTTCCCGCATGTGGCAGCGGCGAAGGCAGCGGCAGCGTTATCAACTTTAGCGGTGGTGGAATTGGAGTTCCGTATGACAATTATGTGGCTAGTGGTTTTGTGCCTAATTCCCAGTCATACACTATCACGGGCCCTTGTCCTGCGGGCTCTTCCTCTTCTTCCTGCTCCGGGCTTGAAGGTTACGATGATGCTTTATTCTCGTTTTCGAGCCATCTCGACGTCGTTCAAAAGTTAGAGCAAAACCCCATCTTTTACCCAACCGATGCATCTATCTATCCCATCCAACCCGGTAATATAACAATTATATTCACTAGTTTTTTTTTTTTATTATTTTTTTAATTTTATTTTTCAATTCTTAGGGTGCTACAGTCTACTAAGCTTGTAAATTTCTGTTAATCATTTTAAAAATTAGTAGTTCACAAAGTTGTGTGCTGAAGTTTGTTGCAGTGAAAACCCTAAATTTAAGAACTGAGGTTCAGACACACGTGGGCACACATCACATTTATTACATGGTGGTAATCAAAGTCAAACAAGGATCCAACATTAATTTATGCCAAGTAATTCTTATTTGGGACATATGACAATTATGTTTAGGGATGATTACGGTGTTCATCAATGGAATTGCAACAGAGGTGGGAAGAGGGCCTCTGGACTCTAAGGCCTTGTTTGGAGAAGATTTTGTGCTGGTTCATTCCTCGGGATTTCCGGTTCCGTTGAACGAGTATGGAGTGCTGGTTCAAGGTTTACAGCACGGCGAAAGCTATTTTCTGGTAATTATTGTTCATTTATTTGTTCATCGGAACTTGCATGTCGGCGAACGTCATTCGTCTCCACATTTTTTAATTTTTAATCGTCATTTGCACTGAATTTGATTACTATTTTCATCCATTACTGTTTGTTTGTTATCTTATTTGATGGACTGTTATTTTCATTTATTGGAAATCTGATTTTTGTTGAAATTAATCAATTTAGAGTGGATTTTTGGTTAAATTTTAACTCATCTTTATGCACAGCTGCTGCTTGGATATGATTTCATTACTTGGAATATGAACATGTGTTTAATTGTCTTAATATTCAATTAAATAAAGCTAAAGAGTATACAAAAAATTAGATTATCTGTTCAACCATTTCAGGTTCCAACTCAGCCAGTTTGAGTTCGAGTTATGGTGAGTTGGCTGGACTTGGAGAGTGCAATGGTACTTCTTAAGTAGTTAAAGCAAGCTGTTCTTGCCTTTGTTATAGTAGTATTAATATATATATGTATACTATCTACTTGTAGTTTTTTTTTTCTTTATTGCTTTCATATGTTCTGTGAAAATTAGTAGAATATATAGATACATACTATATATCAAGTACTCAAATATAATTATATATGAATATTTATTTATTTAATATGTTGTTTTGCACAATAATTTTGAAATAATGTTGTTGTTGTAGTTGGAAATTGTGCGTTTCGGTGTGGATAATCTATTTTAGTTTATATACTGTTAATATGAATTATATAATTATTATTTTGTGAAATACTGTTTTAGCTTGAAAATGAAATATAAACAACTCTCCATTCATTTACACACTGTTTTAATAGAAAATATGAGCAAGAGGGTTGAGTATTTACTATGAATAAAAAAGATTTCATGAAAAGTTTTTTTACCTAAACCATAACGATTTCATGAAAAGTTTTTATGAAAAGATTCCATAATGATTGATTACGTCGAAACTGGTTCTATGGAATATATGTTTTACTAATGAAATTGATAATCAATTATTCTGTTTTTTTATTATTATTATTAAAGATATTAACAAAAAGTTACTTTAATTAATTTTATTAATTTTTAGGGAGTAATGTGATATTTTTGGATTTTGATAAAATAAAATTTCATTAATAATACTAAACTGATATAAGGGATACCCAGTTAAACAACATAAAAGATCAACATATTAGAAGATAATTTACAGTCCCATAAATGCAATCAAGAAAATTAGAACTCTATGTACTTTTAGGAAATATAAGTATATGAGAAAATATCAAAATTAGTCCTGTAAGTATGACATTTTTCAACTTTAGTCATTTTTCTTTTGTAATTCTCAATTTTAGTCCTTTTTTGTCCATTTTTAGTCCTTTTTTATCCAGTTTTGTTCCTTTTGGTCTAGTTTTGGTCCTTTTTCAAAATTTGGTCTTTTTTTGTTCACTTTTGGTCCTAAATGTATACACTTTTGGACCATTTTGGACTTTTTTTAACATAAAGGATTAAATTTGGACAAAAAGGACTAAATTTGGACCAAAAGGACCAAAACTGGACAAAAATGACTAAAAGTGAACAAAAAATGATCAAAATTGAGAATTGCAAATGAAAAATGACTAAAATTGGAAAATTTCATACTTACAGGACCAATTTTGATATTACCCTAAGTATATTATAAAGCATGTTATGTGTAATGAGAAGAGATGATATTTTTTAAAATTAATGCGTATTTTTTAGATGTTAGATTAAAAGAATTTTTTTTTTCGGTGGATGAACAATTCCGACTAATCTTCATGGGTACATAAACAAAAATTATTTTTTATCAACTTTATTGATTTTTTAGGTGGTATTGTGATATTTTTAGATAATAAATAAAATTTAAAGTAGGTATATGTGTTAAGTAAGAATTGTATTTTTGAAATTAAGAAAACTTTTGATGTTATTGATTGATGTGAAATTTCTTTTATTGGTAGTGGTGGGATAAGTATGGAAGGAAAAAAAATGGGAAGGGTGAGGAGTGAGGATACGTGTAGCACAAATGAAGGAGTGTTATTTATTATTATTTAATAACAAGAAAATTAGTTAAATGGAAAAGTGTTAATTATTCAATTTTTTTTAAATATTTTGAAATTTTGGTAATTATTAATATTAGTAATTATTTATTTAGAAATGTAAATTAAAAAAATAGTTAAATTTTGAAAAATATAAAAGACAAAAAAATATAATTTTAATAAATTAAGTGTATGATACAGTAACTTTAACTAAATTTTGCATAAAATAAATGTTATATTTGTGTAATTAATATTTAACTAAATTTTGTATAAAATAAATGTTATATTTGTGTAATTAATATTGTGAGTAGTGGATTTTCATATAATGTGTTGTTTTCATTATTTAAAAATGTGATGTAACTTATCACATAATTCTTGTATATATAATAATTATGAATAAGTATTAAAATGTTACTATACATTATTTATTTATAATATAACATTTAAATTAACAATTTATATTTTACAATCAATCTCAATATTATACCTTCTTTAATATTCTTTTTCTATCATAAAAATTTTCACTTTTTCATTTTCGTCATATATTATAAAATGATACCATAAATTATTTATAATATAGCATTTAAATTAACAATGTATATTTTAAAATTAACCTCGATATTATACATTCTAAATATTCTTTCCTGTTAACTTTTTTTTCGTCAGTCCTATAAAATTTTTGATTTTCTTAAAAAAGTAAAAAAGTCAAAAAAAATTTTCATTTTTGTCCATCCTATAAAATTTTTTTATATTATTTTCTTAAAAAGTAAAAAAGTCAAAATAATTTTCTTTTACACTTAAATTAAAAAAAAAAACGTTTTTAATTTTCTAAAGTTATAGAATGAAATCTCAATTTTACGGTACTTTTCAAATATGAGAATGAATGGTTACATTAGAAGTAAATAAGCAAATACATGTAGTATTAGAAAATATTGGTACACAAACTCCCATATATAAAATGAATGTAAATAAAAAATTCCAAACACACTCGCATAACCGACCTAAATAACCTATGAAATGCGAGGGCAGACGTGTTAGTTAATTTTTCTTTTAACTTTACACTACAAATTAAAAGCAGATTTGAGGTTGGATAAATCAGATTTACTTAGTAATGAAGAATTAGTATTTAAACACAATTACTCTTTAAAATTAAAAAATTATTCTTCAAATTCTTATAAGCCTTAATTTATCGACTACTCTTTAATATATAAAAAATAAATTTTTTGATGAATTATTATTTAAACACATAAATTGTTACTTTTTTAAATTAAAAAATTATCCTTCAATTTTTTATAAACCCTAATTTATAAGTTATTCTTTAATATATAAAAAAATAAATCTTTAGAGACTTGAATTATTAATTTTATTATATAAAAATTATTACTTTCTTATATACTAAAGAGTAATTTTAAAAAATTAGGATTTATAAATCGATTTACATAAGACTCACACTTTATGAGATTGTTGATTTTAATTAATTAACAATAAACATATGCGCATTAGACATAATAATATATCATAGTATCTTTTAATTTGAAATACTTGTATGCGTCTTTATTCGCCATTAATCCTTTAAAAGTGTAAACATTTGTATCAATATTTCTATACAAATATTTCAAAATTTTTGTACTTATATTGTATTGATATATCTTAATATATAGGAACAACCTAATTGTATCAACAATTCTGCACATTTTTTTATTTTATTATTATTATTTTTTTTTTTTACATTTCCTTTCAAAATTGAAAATAAATATGATTTTTTAAAATGAAATATATATATATATATATATATATATATATATATATATATATATATATATATATATATATATATATATATATATATATATATATATATATATATATATATATATATATATCAATCGACACGTGCATGCAATGCTCCACAATAACTATTATATTTACTATATAAAACTATTATATTTACTATATAAAATTTAAGTGTGTAATTACTAATCTAAATTAATATATTTATTCATTATAATTAGTTGGAGATATCCATTCATATATATACACATATTCTATCCTGTGTATTTACTTAATATCATTTATATTAATTATTATTTGATTAGGAAATAAAAATATATCTTTAATATACTCAATATCTCTCAATTTATAAATAAGACTTTTTATTTATTAATTATTAGTCTCTCATGTAAATTATCATATTGTCACTTTTACATTTTAAAAATTTTTTGGTGTGTCTCCGGAGTTTACATATAAATTCTATTTTTTAAAATGGTATATAAAAATTTACTTTTTGAAGGGTAATATAATTTTCCACGTATTAAAGAGTAATCGAAAAAATCAAGGTTTAAAAGAATTTGAAGAGTAATTTTTTTTTAATTTTGAAGAGTAACAATTTATGTGTCTAAACAGTAATTTTTCATGTAATAAAGAGTAATTTTTCATGTATTAAAAAGTAATTTTTCATGTAATAAAGGTAACAGAATTTTCATGCATTTCTATGTAAACCCGGTTTATATGTGAATCTCTTTTGATTATTTTTTATTTTTTTAATTATTTTTTGTTTTAATTCTATTTTTTATTAGTATGTGAAATTAAATTTATCTTTTGTTATAATTTTTTATTAAGTTTTTTTTCATGGTCAAATTTTTAATTTTTTTATTTAATTTTTTTATGATCTTTTACTTTTCTTATTTCTTCAAATTGATTTATATTAATTTAAATTTTATGTTTCTTTTAAATAATTTTTCGTTATATTTTTTAATTGTTTTTTTATTTTAATATTTTTTAGTTTGTAAGTTAGTTTATTATTTTTATTTCTTTAAATTAAAATATACAGTATTAATATTTTATAATTCTCCTTTGCTATCCCATTTTTTTCTTTTTTGAATTTCTCTTAATCAGTGTCATTATTTTTTTTTAATAAAGATATATGTTAGTTTTAATTTTTTTTTCCGCATATCAGATGATAGTTTTAATAAAGATATATGTTAGTTTTAATATTTTTTTTCCGCATATCAGATGATAGTTTTATTTTAATACGATGTCCATTTTAATTTTAATAATTAGTTTTATTTTAATACGATGTCCATTTTAATTTTAATAATTATTTTATTTTATAAACATATCTTAAATAATATATTTATTCATTATAATTAGTTAGAGATATCTATTTATATATACACACATCCTGCGTATATACTTAATATTATTTATATTAATTATTATTTGATTAGGAAATAAAAAGATATATTTAATATACTCAATATCTCTCTATCTATAAATAAGACTTTTTATTCATTAATCATTCTATAATGTCATGTAAATTATCATATTGTCTCTTTTATATTTTAATTATTTTTTTTCTTTTTATCATTTTTTTGTTTTAATTCTGTTTCTTTTTTTATTAGTACATGAAATTAAATTTATCTTTTGTAATAATTTTTTTCATGGTCAAAATTTTAATTTTTTAATTAATTTTGTTATGATTTCTTTTACTTTTCTTATTTCTTTAAATTGATTTATATTAATTTAAAATTTATGTTTCTTATTATTAATTTTTAATTATATTTTTTAATTGTTTTTTATTTTTATTTTAATGTTTTTAGTTTTTAAGTTAAGTTTATTCTTTTGATTTCTTTAAATTAAAATATACCGTATTAATTTTTTATAATTCTCCTTTGCTTCTATATTTTTTTCCTTTTGAATTTCTCTTAATTAGTTTCATTATTTTTTAATAAAGATATATGTTTGTTTTAATATAATTTTTTCTTCCGCATATCAGATGAGAGCTTTATTTTTTGATATGATATCGATTTTAAATTTTTTTATAATATTTTTATTTTTTTGATTAATCCTTACATTGTTAATTTCATTACAATGCTTTTTATTGGTAAATTATTTTTTTTAATATTATAATTTCATGCCTGTGTAATACCCGGGATTTGTATTAGTATATATATACGAGTACATATTCCCGCGTAATACGCAGATGAATCATTATAACCAATCAAAAAATATAATTAGAGATGATATTTAATTTATAGATATACATAATTTAAATATGTACATGAATAATAATAATGATAAAAATAAATATAAAAATAAAAGTAGTATTACTAACCAATCAAAAAATATTATTAAAGATTGTATTTAATTTGAAGATATATATGAATAATAATAATAATAAAATTAAAAGTAGAAATATTTTATATGTAATATTAAAATATGATTAAAGCTTGTATTTAATTTGAAGATATATACAAAAAATAATAATAATAATAATAATAATAATAATAATAATAATAATAATTTGGATATATTTTGTTAATTATCTATTCCTAACTAATCAAAAATATATAATTAAAGTAGTATTTAATTTATAAATATATAGATATACATGAATAATAATAATAAAAAAAAAATTAAAAGTAGAAAGATATATATATATATATATATATTAAAACAAAAAATATACGACAATTAACCACGTCGCGACACCTCATAATTTTAAAAAATTATTTATAGTAGCGTATACTATATATATATATACTCTCTCCGTCCCGTTTCAATGTTTACGTTTGCTTTTTGTTGCACGTTGATGGAGTATAATATTTTAATAGATAATGAGTGGAAAAATATAATATTTAATGTAAAGTCGGTAGGTGTATCAGTGTTGGATGATATATTAATTGTTTTATGTGTGTATATATATACTCCCTCCGTCCCGTTTCAATGTTTACGTTTCTATTTTGCGCGTCTCATTTCAACATTCACGTTCTCCTTTTGGTATATGGGACCCACATAAAATAATTTATATATCATCCAACACTGATACACCTACCGACTTTACATTAAATATTATATTTTTCCACCCACTATCTATTAAAATATTATACTCCTTCATCAACGTGCAACAAAAAACAAACGTAAACATTGAAACGGATGGAGAGAGTATATATATATATATAATAGGTGGATCATCCACATGTTTGATGTAGAATGTCTGGTGTCAATAGAACAAGTTGAGACAGAGAATTATGATATATAGGAGAAAAGGCTAGGAATAGATAAGAAAGTGTTAATAATAACTTTAATGTAATAAATATGTTACCCTAAGTTTTCGGCTTTTATATATAGGATATATATGGAAGCACTAATTAATCTGTTTTAAAATAATTGATTGGGATTAATAGAGGAATCTCTATAATGAGAAGGAGCGGAAAGGTGAGGGGTTTGCACATGGGGCTACTGATCATGTAATTAATCTTTTTGGACACAAATTAAAGTTGGTTTGTAAAATTTTTTGTTATCCATTTGTTTTGATTATATCTCAATTTAATTATGCATGTTTTTATATTATAAATATATAGGTCTGTCAGTCTGTGTGAGTGCCTGAAATGACTCAAAGATCCAGGAAAATGTTTGTTGTTGAGATGTCATTCATTGGATTTCAATCAAATTATGACAAGTAATAATGGCTTGAAGTGATTTGTGTCAAAAAATTTTGGATTCAATAGATTATAATGTGTTTAACGTTATAATGAGAAGTCTCATGTAATTATTCCATCCTTATTGAATTTGTTAGTACGTGCGGCCGCCTAAATTTTCAAATCAAATGAGATTTCCAATATTTAAAAAATAAAAAAATTAATTATTTAATAAAATACTTATTACATTTTACTTTTTCAAATTGATAGCTAATTGTGTAAAGTTATACATAGTTGCCGCTCAAGAAACCTACTAATAAAATATGCCTTAGAGGGTGTAATCAACGTAATGCCAAATAAAGGATCTAATTATTATGTTTCAAACTTCAAAGGTTTTGCCGACTGAATTTCTACGCACTTTCCATGATAAAATGAGGAGGGTGGGTAGAAATTCAGTAACACAATATGACATAATGTGTAAAATAAAGTATTACTATATAATATATCATGTTTTTTTTTTAATTCTGGCTAAACATAATATATATATATATATATATTTATTATTTAATATATATTCGGTAGATTTTAATTGTATTATTATATATTTATATGCACTCTAATGAGAAGAAACCGCAGATAAATGAAAAAATGAATAGGACTAAGAGAATGAGACAAGCTATGCATGGAAGATATATGAATATGTAAAAAAAAAAAATTTGGAGGAAGGAATCTAGATTTTGAAATTGAATAAAAAAAATTAAAAAAAAAAAGGGATGAATGCAGTAGACAATGTCGACGTGGAGCAAGGGCTATAGCCACGTTATAATGTCATGCATATCGTATAAGTTGCGTACCGCATAGTATATATATGTATCGTACACTATTGTATATTAATTGTAATTTTTTAATTATGAGTAAGACAAAGACGGTAGATTAATGACTACGCGTGTGAGATGGTTGCATGTTGGAATTTCGTAATTCATAATACAATTTTAATTTTAGTGTTCTTTTATTTTTAAAATTTACTTTTACAACTGTTTAATTTTAATTGTCCTGTTATCAAACTTTGTGGTTCATACTATTTTACTATTATTATTTAATTTTTATTTTTATAACTTAGGTTAATTTTTATAAGGATAAGTTTGTATGATCATCTCGTATAAAAACATTTTACACCTTTTAAAATAGTTATCATTTTTACTATAAAATGCTAACTTTTTATTTATATAATTTATGTGAGTCGGTCTCACTTCAATCTTTATTTTTATAATATAATTATAATCTATAATTATAATTGATATAATCATACTCTCTCCGTCCACTACAAAAGTCTTATTTTTTCATTTTGGGTGTTCGCCCTTAAAGGTCTCACACACCCACTAACACAATTAAAATATGAGACTACACCTCCACTAATACAACTATACACTATACATTAAATAATAATACTCCTTAATCCACGACGGAGGGAGTATTATATATATATATATATATATATATATATATATATATATATATATATATATATATATTGATTTTTTAAAAAAATTATTGTTTATACATGTTTATGAACTTAATTTATTTATACATGTTTTTTTTTAATTTTTTTTTAAATTATTAAATTATTAATACATGTATCTAGTATTTAAAAAACCATATTGTGTGAGATTGTATCATAATTTTACGCTTTTATAATTAATTATCACACTTTTTTTTAGACGTTATCACTTTTTATATGGAAGATATTATAAATTATTCATAACTTGTAATTAATTATTATCGCATTTAAAAAAAAATATATATTATCACTTTTACATGGAGTATATTATAAATTATTTACAACTTTAATTAGATATGGTTTTTTATGTACGTACGTACGTGTGTCCGGAATTTTTAAAGCTTTTCATTTTAAAGTAAAAATAATTTAAATCTTTCAAACATATCACTTCCTATCTATAAACCTTTTTGTGACGCAAACAATTGGATATAAATTAGTCCATGATAGAGCGTGTCAGGCTTCACAAATTGAACATGAGATTCTTCACTTGGGCTTCATCGTGCAATATATTGAAGTTAACTTAATCCAAATCCACCACTCCAAATTGGTAACTCTTTTACTGGGAAATTATAATTTGGGCCCATCATTTATTGTTTGCTTAAATACAAGCTTAATTTTTTCTCTTCAAAACAACTTACTTCGGTTAGTCAAATTATAAATTATAATGTTTATATATATTAATTTTATTTTACAATCAGGATACTTTTGTTTTTTTATTTTTCAAAAAATTACTTAATCAGACGTCGAAGGCTATTTTTTTTAGGAGTGGAAAAAGGCATGTATGTGCCGTTTTGAACTCAATATTGAATTTCTTATGGAATCATGTTTTACTAAGGCATCTCATTAGTTTAGGGTGTTACCATTCCCACTATTAAGCTAGTATCATTCCATTTCAAATTGGTAATAGAGCAGACTGAATGTTGAATAGAAAGTGAGATATTCCTGAAATTGACAAGTCATTCTCAAATATGCCCAATCTCAGTCCTATCTCTTTCTTTGTCTTATTAAACCAACAAAAATGGGATGCTTGAATCATATAAAAAACATCAATCAATTGTGGAGTAATATACTTAATTCAAGAAAGAAAGCTTTTTAATTTCATTTATTTACGTGCAGATTCAAGGGACCTATTCTCCTTATACAAAACTCCATATATCTTTCTTTCTGCACAGACAA
Organism: Pogostemon cablin; assembly: GCA_023678885.1. NCBI lineage: Eukaryota > Viridiplantae > Streptophyta > Magnoliopsida > Lamiales > Lamiaceae > Pogostemon > Pogostemon cablin. The sequence goes on from CM042956.1 coordinate 466,991, forward strand.
GAGAGGCCAATGAACATTTGCCAATCATTCTTGGTATCCTAGGTATAGCTAGACTCCCACCTACCCCAACCCTGCCTTTTCTTTCTTTTTTTAATTTCCCCAAAACCAGTGAACATTTTTTCTCTTTCTAATTAGTGGCCCCAACTCCAAGAAAATCAATGAATTCCATGGTTCCACCCTCATCTTCCCCACAAATGTTGGATTCAGATGCTGAAACTTGAGAGTTTGAATCTGAGTTTACTGATTCATGATTCTTCCCTGCCTTCATGCCTACAAATTAATCTTGATGTTTATACTTTAATTTGAAAAGATTAATAAAGAAATAGCATCATAAGTACCTGCAGCAGGCCAAGAATAGAGGATATGGTGGTGGCTGAATATGGAGAGAGAAAGAGGGGGTTTGAGTGAAGAGGCAGAGAGAGAAAGATGATCATAAGTAGTTGTGGCATTTGTGTTTGAGAATCCTTTCAATTTGAGGTGTAAGAAAGAGGGGTTTTTTCTTCTAAAAACATTGTTCTGTTCTCTTAGTTTTCTTGCCATAATGACATGCCAGTGGTTCTTCACAGCATTGTCTGTTCTTCCTGGGAAAAGTCTAGCGATCATAGCCCATTTGTTGCCATACATTTTGTGGGCTGCTAACAGTCTTTCTTCTTCCTCATCACTGAATGCTCTCCTGTTGATTCTTGGATCTAACTGGTTGAACCATCTCAGTCTGCAACTTTTTCCTGAAATAAATCAAGAAAATTGATCATCACATCATGTAAGAGGATACCAGGAATAATAAAAATTACTAGAAGAAACCTGATCTTGGTTGAAGCTTCTGAGCAATGAGATTCCAGTTATGAGGGCCAAATTCTGCAACAAGTTGTTTGAGCTTATCATCTTCATGAGGTCTCCAATGGCCTCTGCAACAGAGCTTAGTTTTGGTGTTTGTTTCTGGATTAAAACATTTTGGCCATATGGAAGCATCCTGCAGTTGAAACCCATTTTCACTGTTGTGTAGATTCATTGAGGCAAAAGGAAGGCTCAAGAAAAATGGTGCAAAAGAAGAAAGGAGGGTTTTTGCAGAGAGGAGAGAGTGGTCTGAAAAGAAAGAGGGAGGATCAATGCGACAGAGAAAACACAGAAAGGAATCCTTTACAACTCTTTGTCGTTTCGATGAGTTCTGCCTTTCTCTCTCCATCTCTATTTATGCACCTGTATGTCTATGTCTGTCTTCTCTACAAGTGTGTATGTGTTTGCATGGAAAGCGCAAACCAAGAAGTCTCGTGTGGGTGTTGGACTTCCTCTCTCTCTCTCTCTCTTCTTTCCTTTCACCTCGGTTTTTGAGATCAACAACAGAATATAGAAGACTCCTTCACAAATTTTCTTTTCTTTTTAATTGTACATGCTACAAAAATATACACAAAATATCTGCATACTAAAAATACTTTAATAATAGAGTTACTCGTGTCACTGTTTATTTTTGTTTTAGTTGGTAAATCAAATAAGGTAGCATTGGGTAAATAAGTGATTTTATGGAGTATAGTTTAGGGGTAATTAATAGCATTGTGAAATGGTAACAAGCGCGCGCATTCATAAAAATCTTGGTGTGCCCTATATTTCGAATTTCACAATCTCTATGCCCAAGTCCAACAACAATAAATAAATAATTGATTTATAATGAAAGATTAGTTAAACTCACAAGTTTTATATTTATTTTTCATTATTTATTCCCTTCCCTTTTTGTGAGGCATGAATAGTAGTTATTATACCAATAGGGATAATTGTTCATTTGTTTGGAAGGAGGAGAAAAGGTGTAAAAAGCCTTGAATTACAAAAATATCTTTGATTCATATTTATTCAATTAAAATAAATGATTATTAGGACATTAAAAAAAGTAATTACTTACTTTGGGGTGCAGTAATTATTTTCTCTTAGAAGAAAGAAAAGGCATTAATAATGAAGATGCACGTGTGGGGTGTGAGCAGCAGAAACAGCGACACATGAGAATTGAGAAGTGGAAGGTGGAAGCAGAAAACGGATTATGTGTGGAGTTTGAAAGCGTTAGAACAAACTGCCAAACAGTACTCATCTGACAATCAATGACAAAAACCTAAAACAACGCTACTTCTATACAAACAAATTTGTACCTTAAAACAGATCATAATATATCAACCCTGGAATTAACACTTCTCTTTCTTTCTCACTTTAAACTCCTTTTCTTTACCACAAAAAGAAAAATTATTCAAAATTGGACCGGTAACAGTAATACCTTATTGCATTATTATTATAGTATTTTAAATTATATTTCTAATCAAATATGAAATATTAATCGTAATAAAAAATGACATGAGGGGTAATATATTGTCAAAGTCTAATATGTTCACTCTGTTGCTCAGTATTTATTGGGCTTAAAGAGTCCAATATAAGGAATGCAATCATCTTATATAGGCCCATCTCTCTCTCACTGGGCCGAGAAGGGGTTGGAAAAAAGAAAGTTTATTTCATTCAGATGTAGACTTATAGTCTCCCGAGTTGTTGCTTCAGTAATTGTCAATATCACTTTCTCAATTTTACTTCAAATAATAATAATTATTTTTTTTAAAACGGGATCACCAATTCCATTTCCATATTATCAATACTCAAAATTCAACGTATGCCCCAAAAGTTTAATAATAATTGATAAGTATTTTTTTTAATATTGTGAAATACTCATGAAACACCAAATTAAAATGGGGAATTCAATTTGAATTTTTTTTAGGATTCTACATATGTGATGTATTCTTAATTAATCACTTAGGAATATTAATAAATAAATAAAGAGTGGGACTAGGGTACAATCTTGAACCCACTCTTCTTAATTAATTCATGCTTATTTATTAATGTTGTTTTTTGTTTTATTTTTAAATTTATTTTATTTAAATGATTATTATACCCTAAACCCTAAATTGTATGGATAAATTATATCTTAAACCACAAGGGCAAAATTACAATTATACCCTAAACCCTAGGGATAAATTATACCCTAAACTATAAGGGTAAAATTACAATTATACCATAAACTCTGGGGATAAATTATATTCTAAACCACAAGAGTAAAATAACAATTGTATCCCTAAAATTAAATAAATAAAAAAAGAAAAATACACATTGAAAATGAAGGAAGGAGATTATAACGGGGTTGTACCGATTGGAGATTGTCATAAATAAAATTTTCCTTGTTTAATTTTTAAATTAATTATCTTGAATTACATGTTGATACCAAAGCGTCATGCAGCAAAAGCCAGTCACACGCGAGCGAATGGCGGCTTATTAGCCAACATCGGTGGTCCCTCCGCCGCCACGTGTTTGATCGCCTCCTCCTCCTGCCCACACCCCATTAAAACCAACGCCTCCATCTTCCCCTCCGCCTCCTCCCACAGTGCAGATAAATCGGTGGTTATTCCGCCCTCCTCACCGCGATTTTGATCCACGGAATTCCTCCCGCGGTACACCGGACACGTCGATGTTGTCCGAGTCGAGAGGGTTTCGATCTCGAAAAGGTCTGAGCTGGCATCGCTTTCCACGTCGTCGTCGATGGGATTATCCATTGATGGAAGCTCGTGGATTGGCTTGAAAGCTTCCAACACGCTGTCTTCGAGAGGATTAATGATCGGTTTCGGCTGGTGGTCGGAGGGATTAAGGATCGGAAAAGTAAACCCCACCGCGCCGTCGATGAAGCACCTTCCCGACGCTGATATCCGGTGCTGACGTGGAGCATCAACTGTGGACGAGAGAGGAGAGGAAGCCATGGATTTAATGTGATGAATTTCAACAATCGAACCCCTTGTCTCCTTGCAACTCTGATCCCTTTGATCACTTATATTGACGATCTTGTTAGTGTTGATCACCACCATAGCTCTCTTGTGTTGTTCCAAATCATCCTTAACTCGAACAGATTCTTCGCCATTGCAGCAGCATTTTCTTTTAAAGAACCACTTCTTAGCAGCATGCCATCTCTTATAAATGCAATTAAGTGTAAAGATGGAAGGTGGGGGGTTAGGCAAGAGGCCTGTATGGCTGTTCCAGCTAACCTCGGACGAAGGCGTTGGCGCAGAACGAAAAGACTTCGTCGCGGAATATCCATCAACGGAGTACAATCTTGGAGCAGAAAGCAAATCATGGGAAAAGCCAGAGGAATGTCCTTTGGAATCGTCATTGGTTTCATTGAAGTAGTTGTGTGCATCAAAAATGCTGATTTCATGAGTCTCATCAATGCCATTTTCTAGTGGAGGATCTTTTGGTAATTTTAGAGAGGAGGATAAAGATAAAGATGAATCTTTGAAGGTGGGAGAATTGGAAGGTATGTAGTGAATAGGAAGGGTTGAATTTCCCTTCAAGGTTTCGACTATACTTTGTGAATCCATTACACACAAAAACATAGAGACACAGAGAGAGTGTGAAGATGTAATGAAGTGAGAGTGATTAAACCTGAAGAAACAGAGAAATGGTAATGAAACTCCTGAGCTCTGGCTTCAAGTAGATGGGCACCATTATGTGAAGGCAGTGGGAATATATATATGTGCTCCCAAAGTTTCAAGTAGTAATAAATTAATTGTATTGAATGGTTTAAAATTTTGTTGGGGACACTCAACAGGATATCACTATTTTTTGCCAAATGCATGAATCTTTATTGTCTGCCAAGTGAATTAAAGTTCTAAACTACATATCTCCAAGTCTTTTTTTTTTTTTTGGATAGAATTCTTCTACCAACCTTATTTCCGTCATTATGAGTTTTAATTTTCTACATTGACATTTTACACTGTTCCGTTAACAAAATGTCAACAACTATTTAAAATCTTGATAGACATGACCAGATAAATGGAGTAATTAATGGTTTATTTTATTTGAAAATGTAGAGATAAGCAGTTATTTATGTAGATGTGTATCACAAATTATAAAAAGTTACAATAATTAACATTTAGATTGTCACCACCTTTAAGCTTTGATTTGATAGTTGTGGTTGTGAAATTATCGCTATCTTCATCTACTTTTTCCATCACATGCAGAGATTAATGTTACAAATTAAATCTCTCATATCTATTTTTTCCATCACATGCAGAGATTAATGTTACAAATTTAATCTCCCATTTTATTTTATCAGGACGCATCAACAATATATTAATTACAACATCGTCATACACACAATTAGCTATTATCAGAAGTGAGTCAAAAATACTACATTAAAAAAAACTATATATAGAGTAAGATTTGAGATATTGCAATTATTATTCAAATAGATAAAGTTTTTTTTATGTAAAGTTTAAGGTAAATTCCTTGCACCTTATAAAGGTAAATGATTCTTTGTATCTGTTGCATTTATACAACCTAATGGATGGATATTCTATTTTGTCTTGAGGTTCAATATTTATCTTTAGAGATTAGAGCTAATTCTTAGAACATAAACATGTCTTACTTTAACAAAGAGTTTAAGTGAAGGATTAATACTAATATGTAGGATTAATAAATTTTATATGTGTTAAACAAGGTTTGAGCTATTTTCTTAATGTTTCATAAGTTTCATGTAATGTCGTACCTTAGGGCTCTTTGCTTTCTATTAATTAATGAACTTAGAGAAAAATAAGTCATATAACTTCATGGATATTGTAAAGAAACAAGAACAAGTTCAGGAAATTAAGAGAATTAAAAAGTGTATTTTCGACAAAGTGGCAAGGAGATATTAATATCTTCTATTTTAACTATTTATTAGTGGATGATAGATTCTTAAAATCCAAAGGCTATTTCCCCCATTACATTATGGTAATAAATTAGTCTATATTGCTCTTTTCAGAGACAACATTTTACAATGTCGATAAGCCATTTTCGCCACTACTTTGTGCCCATTCTGCACATCAATACACCCTTAAATATTTACAAAAAGAGTAGAATTCATTCAACAGAGGCATTCTTGCAGACATGACAACGTGCTTTCCAGACAGCTAAAGCACTCATAAATCGTATACTTCTTAAATTCAGCTTCCAATGTAATTATCGACAAAGAACTGAAAAGCTCAACATAGATTAAATTCCTTATGAATACAAAGCATTTATTTTGCATTCACTTCCTTCATTATATCAAGTGAAGTAATAACAAATTATTGAAAAACATCCTAGATAAGAATTCATGTCAAGACAACCCTGGATAAGCATTTTGCATATCATCAGGCTCCAATTGAATTTCTAGAGGTATTTGAAAATTGAAGTTTGGTTAAAGCCACACAGTTCAAAAGGATAACTTCCTCAGACTTCCAGGGAGTTAACCAAATAGTTCCAATATTTAAATTATTAGCAACTTAACCAAACACTCTCCAAATCAACCATGATCTGCATATCTCAATCCTGTGAGCCAACATGATTCCTATAGATAAACCTGGATAACTAATGTATGATTGTTAGCTTATTCACACAGTACGTCTCTTCTTTTTACAACTAGTGATGCAACCTCACACTTTAGGCCATAAATTTCCCTTGTCCTGGTCAAAATTCTAAACATCATTGTACAATAATAACTTCTCCATTGGAACACCTAAGACTTATTATGGATAGATATTCTCTAAACAACAACAATAACAGCAACACACACAAGGGCACATGTAAAAATCAGTAAAAGCCTGAGAATAGTTAAAGCATACCTGTTAACATATACTGACTCATGTGACACGGCAACATGCTTTTATCTGCCAGCACCTCGTCTCCTCTTCTGCCATGTTGGATTCCTACCTTGATCTTGATCAGGCCCCGTATTTACCCCACCAGAAGCCCCAATGGCTCCATTTCCATAGCCACCCTGCATTACTTCACTACCAAAACCAGGCACTACCCCAGGGTAGTGACCAAGTCCTGTGCCACCTCCCAATGGCCCGAGCAAATTTAGCCCGGCTCCTTGGGCGGTCATTAGTGCTGTCAAAACCTGTCCTAATGCAGCTGCATTAACATCCAATGGTTGCTGAGGGTGCTGCCCCAGAGGAACCTGCACGAAGGTGTGCATTAGTGGCGGATTAACAACACTGGGAATCACATTGTCAACAAATTCTTGATTTTTTTCCACCCTAGAATGAAAGGTTGTTGTTTTCTGAGGTTTGGGTCCATCAATTGCCTGTTGGCAATGCAATGTAACCCCTTCAAACTGTTTATGAGGTTCCATCAACGCCCATTTCGCGCTCTCCACAGTCTTATATACAAACAAACAGAACCCCTTCGGCTTCCCTGTCATCTTATCGAGCCCCAAAGGCCCTTCCTCAATTTCACCATACTTGGAAAAGAAAATTTTCAACTTCACCGGATCCAACTCCGCCCCCACATTGCTCACATAAATCTTCCTCTGCGTAATATCGGAGGGCTGCTGTTTCTGCGTCAATGGGGCAGCACCGGCTCCCACAGACGCCAGTTGGCAGGATGTGATTCGTTTGTGTATCATCTTCTGAGGCTCCTTCAGTGCTTGGCGAGCTCCGCGGCAGGTTTTGAATAAAATAAACCCATAGCCTTTCGATCGGCCGGTGGCCTTGTCCGTGATGAGGCGGCAATCCTCAATTTCTCCGTACTTCTGAAACTCCTCGATTAAAATCTCCGAGGTGGTGTCCCAATTTAGGCCGTGAATGAATATCTTGCGCTGGGATGGGTCCAATTCTGCAGAAGCCCTAACCCTAGCCGCCACGTCAGGATGGCGCTCCGCCGCCTCTGAGAGTAACGTGATCAGTGATTCCTTACTGAAAGCAGATAATACAGCCTGAATTGGCTCCTCGTCGTTGTCGACTTCGTCGTTACATCCATCTTTTTTGTCAGGTTCTTGTTCTACCTTCTCACATAGCTCTTCTACTTTCTCTCCTTCATCTTCTTCTTCTTCGTCTTCTTCGTACTCCTCTTCTTCTTCTTCATCTTCTTCTTCCTCCTCCTCCTCTACTTCTACTTCTTCGTATTCAACAACTTCTTCGAATTCTTCGGGGTCTTCCTCGTGCATGATTTTCTGTTCCTCCTCGATCATTTGCGGTGACTTGGAGGGTTCATCTGAGCTGATCTTCCGCTTTTTAGTCATTTTAAACAAGTTAATATTACAGGGTCTGAGGAGAAGATGACTTTATTCACGAAAGTGATGACTTTTTTACCGCTAAAGCAGCAATTCTTGCGTTAACATTCACTGAAATTCGCCGTGGGTGTATCTATTAATTTCATAAAAATCACAATTTTAGGGTTTAAAGAGCAACGCGAAATTGTTGAAACTTAAAACTCAGCGCTCATAACGTTTAATTTGACCTTAAAATTCTGATTTCAGGGCTACGTTTCAAAGAAGATAGTTTGGGCTCAACTCAATATGGGCCCTTTTTTTTTTTCCTCTTTTAAAATTCAAATAAATGAAACTGATCGGAATCGAATAACTATGGCTTAGCTCCATACTTACTTGGAATCGGCTTTATTCATTTTTAAATCCATTCAATGATAGTAATATATTTAGTGATACAACCGTAAAATAGTGAAATTTGCAGTTTAATTTGTACTTTTTTTCATTAATTTTATTGATTTTTCTAAAATGGTTTAGTTTTTTTAACTGATTAAAAAAAAATAGGAGTATATTTATATTGGGACGAACAAATTTGCTTAGGGACGAAGGGAGTATGATTTATCGGGATTGTATTCTCAATTTCACAACTCACATTGTATTGATATTCTGTAATATTAAAAAAATTATATCATATAAATATTCATTAAACCTTCAAGTGGCGATATTGTGGAAAACAAATAATAATTACATGTGTTATTCATTTAAAAAGTGATATGAGATGAAAAACATCAAGTTAAAATAGATCAATGATACATGCATAATTTATCTATATTATTTTAACCATCACACTTTATTACAAAATTTGACATTTTAACTCTCAACTTTGATTTAGCATGTGGCATAGTGTGAAAGAACTCATTCAAACTAACTAGTACAAGACAACAAAATTAAATTAACTAAAACTAGATTTTTGCTCAAACTACTTAGGATTCATTAGTGCTTGAACAAATTCTTCAATATTTTTGTCTGAACTCCCTCCCTCATCCACAGCCGCTCTAGCCATTTCCCTCCATTTCAGACAATTCAAACTTATGACTTTCCCATCACCCCCTCCCACAACACTCATCACACGACCAACTATTTCATCCCGTCTCACCAATCCAGTGTCGTCCGCTCGAGCCCTAACACCAGTCCCCCACACATCAGTCACAAACTTAGTATTCGTGCTCTGATCGGTCCACTGAGGCATCGCCACTATTGGGACTCCTAAGCTCAACGCCTCCAAAGTCGAGTTCCATCCACAGTGAGTGATGAAGCAAGCAATGGACTCGTGTGCCAGCACTTCCAGTTGGTGACACCAAGAAACTACCAATCCTTTGGAGGATGTCTCTTCTATGAACTTTGGAGGGAGCTTTGATTCCTCGGAGGATAGGATCACCCACAAGAAGTGCTTGTCGTAGATTCTTAGAGCCCATGCTAGTTCCTCTGTTTGTTGCGCGGTTAGTTTGGCCAAACTACCGAATGAAACATAGATAACAGATCTAGCTTGTCTTTGGTTCAACCAATCCATACAGACATTGGGGGTTTCAATATTAAACATACTAAAGCCATATTCTTTATCTTCTTGCAACCGTTTATCCAAGTAGAATGATGGTATAGTTGGGCCTACTGCCTTCACTCGCCAGAATCTTGTCATATAGTCGATTACCTAGCATAGAATCTCCTCATATAATTATGCCATGACTAAATGAATGCATGAATTGTACTAACTGTAACAAAAATTAATGTCTATATGAGAAATTAACATAATCCAAAACAGAGAAATACCATCTAATGTTTTGTTTGTAAGAAAGCTAATTCAAAACAGAGAAGTGGTTACCTGTTGTTCCAAGTTATCAAAAGTGTTAATCAAGATCCAATCCGCTTTATCAACATTCCGAAACTGATTCAAAAGAATTTCGAAAACTGCAGGGTAAGACCCGTGATCGGAAATGAAAGAAGGCATGTCATCGGGTTTCATCGGCGGCAACCCAGGAACCACCGCATCGCCACTGGAAAGCGGCAGTTTAAGCTCTCCTGCAGACACGTGATAATAAATACAGTCCACTGCGCACGACTGCGTGAAGAAGGCCGCCGCCAGCAACCCGAGTCCCTTGGCCACGTCGAGAACCCACGGCACAAAAGGGTCGTAAATCACGCAGTCCACGGGGTAACCCGAACCCGCAAGCTCCAGCAGGAGCTCGCCTATTTGTTGGAACCTGGCCTTATATACCTCGGAGCTCTCGGCTTGAGCGCGCCCTCCCTCATCGAAACCGTCGGATATGGATCGTACCGAGATGGATCCGCCGGAGAAGTGTGACGTTCTGAGGATGAATTTGGTCAGTACTAAAGTGACCCGAATTCGTTTTTGGGTCAACCGCTTAGCAAATTGGAGCATCGGGTTTATGTGGCCTTGGGTCGGGTGTGGTATGATGAGACAATGAGATTTGTGAAGTGGATTCTCTTCTATTGCATCCATCACCGGAACCTTTTGCTATCAACTTCGTCCAATTTGGAGTTTGTGGGTGGAAAGAAATAGGCGCGTGAACAAACGGGCAAACTTCTTTTTAGTTTCCAAGAATTTGTAGCAAAGTAAGAAGACACGATTCCAGTAGATTTTTATAATCTACATAAATTATGCAGCAGCGGCTCGGATTGTAAGATAAATTAAAATATAACAGGTGATTCGGACTCAATTCGGTAATATCGTTAAATATAGTAGGCATGTTATAATATAATATAATAGGCGATTTGGACCATTTCAGTAATGCTCCTATAGATATTCTTTTTACCACTTTAGTTCGTCGTATTTATATTATAAAGTATTCATTTCTTTTTTAATTAATAGGATGAGACACATAAGAGATAATTATTATACTTAATTCACTGTATATGAGAACTCGCACTCAATATTAATACAACAACTCAATACACATTAAAATATTATATTTTTTCTAACATATTATATATGAAATTATTATATTTCTTAATCCAAGGGAAAAAAGTAAACAAATGCATGTTTAAACATATTGGCAACATGTCATAGTAAATTAGCAATATATGCATACATAGTACAGTAGAGCTTGCGTAAATCTCTTTTCTTCTTCTTTGTTAGAACATAGAAGCATGTAGAACGCCACTGCCTATGTGACTACGTCAAAAAAGGATGTAGAAGACAAGTAGACAAACATAGAAAACAAAAAAAGGAATACAATATGTAAAACAAAGCTAGTTGAATTTTGCTTTGAAAAAAATTAAAAAAAACTAGAATATGTCATCGAATGAATAGGCTAGGCTAGCTCCATGTATTAATTAAGACTGGATATGGTTCTCCTTAAATTCTGATGAATTAATAAACCTTCCAAAAAAATTTATTATTGGCTTAATATATAACTCAAGTTGTTGAATAGAGTAAAAAAGATTAATTAAAGTAGGTAAGTATAAAATAAAGTTGGAGTTTTTTCGCTACGAGACCTGAAAGATGAATCAACTATCAGTTAGGGACCCAAAAGATAACTTCAACCAGTTTAAGACCTAGATGATTCTAAACTATCAATTCAAGCCCTTATTTCTCATCCCTTCTAACGTCGTTAATAAACATTCTCATTCTCTCTCTGACATGGACTCCAATTTCCACCTCATCTACCACTTCTAACATTGTTAATAAACATTCACATTCTCTTTCTTACATGAACTCCAATTTCCACCAACTCAAAATTATAAAAAATTAAAAAAGAAAACTGGAATGCATCCAGAAATATAATAAAAATTAAACGTTCGAAGTCATTTTCAGTTTCTCTCTAACTTCACTGTTATCATTTCGTGGGGTTCAATATGATATTAATTGGTTCATAATTCTATTATATGATTATTGGTATCCAATCTTGGTGACTCACTTCCTTACCATTGATGAAACATATTTCACATGCATCAACATTTTTGGTTGAGTGTGTTGAATTCTTGCTTTGATTTCTTAGAGTTCATTAACATCTTGATTCTTATCAGAAAATAATAATGACTTTATTTCATTGAAATATAGAAACGATGCTATCTTTTATTTTTACTAACTAATTAATATGTCAATAAGACATTTTATCAAACAATATGTGGGCATTCATATAACATTTACTAAATAGCATTCTTATATTTTCACTTATTTCAAATTCCAGAACAAAGGAAACCAAACTACTGAATTTTTATAACAATCTATAATATCTAAAAAACATTACAAATGTTGTGTTGGTTAGTTATTGGATCAAGAGTATGTCTTGAGTGTTAGAGAGTGTGTGAGTCATTGATAAAACTGTTAATTTTCCAACTCTTGATCCAATAACTAACCACACTTCTATCACTAAACACTCACACTTCTATCGTACTTTCTTTTTATGCTTATACAAACTAATCTGCTCAACTCCTATTTATAGTGCCTAAGTGAAGGTTCATGTATGGCGGTGGTAACCTTAGCCCACTAACTTTCCTAGATGATTATAAATAAATATTTGAGTCAATAATATATATCCCTGATTATTCTCCAGATTCAATAGCAGCAATTTGTTGCGTGTCTCCACATCCTTCTAAAAGTAACTAAGCAGCTTCTGTAATTATTCGAATTTATCTTTAAACATACTTGGTAATATGTGAGAGAATAAGTAATTAGAATGTTTGCTATCTATAAGAAGAGATGCATTTATCTTCGTCGAAGAAGGAGAATTGTGCTTAAATATTATGACGGTGATATATGATTTTATTTTAATATTATTTTATAAGAAGTGAGGTGAAAATTAGAGTTCATGTAAGAGAGAGAATGAAAGTGTTTATTAACAGCGTTAGAAGGGATGAGAAATGAGGGGTTGGATTGATAGTTTAGAATCATTCAGATCTTAAACTGATTGAATTTATTTTTTGGGTCTCTATTTGATAGTTGATTCATCTCTCAGGTCCCGTAAAAAAAAACCTCCAATGAAATTTCATTTCAAATATTGGATGCGGTAAACATTTTGTAAAACTCCAATAATTTAACTTTAAGTGATGAATTTTGAAGGAAAAAGAACATTGTATAAATATGACGAATATTTAATTCACATTGTATAAAACTCCAATAATTTAACATATATTTCATAAGTAGTATTAAAGTGAGGAGTATGATTTAGTGCTACAACTTATACTCAAGAGAGCCACTTTAAACTAATTAAGAGTATGATCTCTGTTCATTTTTTCATTTTTTATTTTTTGAGATTTTTTGCATATGTAAAATTTACTAGTTCAATGGTTATTGCATCCCGAACATTTCCTAGAGCCTCTTTAAATGAGATATTATTTATAATTTAAAGAGTCAACCAACAAAAAACATCTTCAACAATTTCTTTAAATTAATAAAAAGTTTTACATAACTATTTTGGCTCTTCAAATTTAGAGAGTCATATCAACTCTTTAAAATTAAATGTGTTGTGTAATTCATTAGTTATTACTTTATATATTTAATAAGATAAATTAGGTGAAAATACAAAAACTAAAAGAAAGAATAAATATTGGAAAGAGAACAACTAAATTAATATGAAGAGGGTGCTGGAGAGGAATGAAAATATGTTTATCTATATTTTACATACTCTTTATATTATAGAAAATACTATTTAAATTATAAAGAGCCTCTTAGAGATGCTCTAAACTCTTTAAACACAAATTTTTAGCTTTTATATATATATATATATATATATATATATATATATATATATATATATAAAAACACATAAAGTCAACTTTTTTTTCCGCTCATATTTTGGATCAAAATCTCTTCAATTTCTCGTTTTTCTCAATTTTTCTTTAATTTCTCACCACTCATTTTATTTTTATTGCCTAAAATAAATACATTTAGATGTTTTACTATCATTTTTTTTAACCCTAATAATTTTATGTCCAACAAAATAATTAAAATTAAAGACATTATTTTTGTATGCTTATTTTTTTTATCAATTAATATGTCGAAATTTATTTCAATTTAAGTTAATTATTGAAAAATTTTGGGTTGTATTTGAAAATAAGGTTAAATAATTAAGATATTATTTTTAATTGTTTATAACATATGATTACATAATGAAATATAAATATTAATAAAAATTTTAAAATTGTTGATTTTTTATAATTACATTAATTTATTATACATGATAAACGAAAAAGGGTCGTATAACGTCGATTCAACTAAATACTATTTAATTCATTACACATAAAGAACTAAACTAAATATACATACCATCACAATATAAAACCTCATACATATATATTCTCTTCGTTCCATTTTAATAGTTATATTTGCCTTTTGCACTTGGATTAAAAAATTTAGTATTTTAATGTGTATTGAGGCGAGATAAATAAATTTTAATGTATAGTGGATGATTGTATTAATGTGGCAGATGAGTCCTATTGAGATGTTTTAATTACTTAATTGTGTGGGTTTCATACACAAAAAAAATAAAAATGTAACCGTTAGAATGAAACACTAAATTTAAAAATATGTAATTATTAGAATGGGACGAAGGAATACATAATTATACTCCATGTGTTTATGTGTCCACAAATATATATATATATATATATAGATATATATATATATATATATATTTATTTATTATTACAAAAAATCTATAATTATATAATTTTATTTTTTAAAATCTATCCCCGTGCATCGCACGGGTTAAAATGCTTGTTTAAAAAATAAATCATAAAATTCAATTTAAAAGGCTCTCTATTATTACTTTTGAGTTTAACTTTTTTGTTTCATTTTTCAAATTTTAGATAGCCAACAAAACTTTTTAAAATTAAATTCATTAATTGGTTTACAATTTTCAACACTTAATTTTATGGAAATATATAAATGTGAAATTAATACATTGTAACACAATTATATGATTGAATGAATAAAATATATAAATAAATAAATATGGAAAAACAAGTAAATAAAAAAATAAATTTTAAAAAATGTATTGGAGGGTCTTAACAAAATAAAAATAAAAATTAATAGATGCTATTTATTTTAAATATAAGAGTTGCTCCACGCATTAAAAATAATTTTTGTATATTTTTTATTTAATGATTTATTGCCTATCCAATGGAAAAATGACAAAAGAAATTATTTTTATTTAAAGAAAATCTCAACTCAAAATTCAAATAACTAAAGCCCAATAAGCATAGAACTTTTCCACAGACCTTTCTACTATGTAACCCAATCAAAGAAAACCTCAGGCCCATTTATTATGTATATAATCCTTTCTTTGATCTAGGGTTAATACTCTGCCCCCACACACAGCACATTCATCACCCTGCATTTGCCCTTTCTGCTCATTTCTTATCTGCAATCATGGCGGACAGAGGTGCAGGTGATCGTGGCGGTTTTGGCCGTGGATTCGGCGGTCGTGGACGGGGCGGAGATAGAGGCCGCCCACGCGGCGGCCGCCGCCCACGCCGTGATGCCGAGGAGGAGAAGTGGGTGCCAGTGACTAAGCTTGGTCGTTTGGTGAAAGACGGAAAAATCAAATCCCTATAGCAAATCTACCTCCACTCTCTCCCAATCAAGGAGTACCAAATCGTTGATACTCTTGTAGGACCCTCATTGAAGGACGAAGTGATGAAGATCATGCCTGTGCAGAAGCAGACCCGTGCCGGACAGAGGACCCGATTCAAGGCATTCGTGGTGGTCGGAGATAGCCATGGCCACTTTGGTTTGGGGGTTAAGTGCTCCAAGGAGGTTGCGACGGCCATACGTGGCTCAATTATATTGGCCAAGCTATCTGTCATCCCTGTTAGGAGGGGTTATTGGGGTAACAAGATTGGGAAGCCACACACTGTGCCGTGTAAGGTTACCGGAAAGTGTGGTTCTGTGACGGTGCGGTCCCGTGGTTCTGGAATTGTGGCGGCGCGTGTTCCGAAGAAGGTGCTCCAGTTTGCCGGTATTGAGGATGTTTTTAATTCCTCCCGTGGATCGACTAAGACTCTTGGGAATTTTGTCAAGGTCCAACTCTAACTGCTTTTGTCTTACATTTTCTAATACATTTAAATTGCTCTAAAAATACATGCAATGCCATGAATACCCTCAAAGATGGTCCACCTTTTTGTATTGGGAATGAGTTCACAACTACAGTTGCATGCAAAATTGTGTCAGGGAATATGTTGATTATTTAGGAGTGACACATTAATTAAAGAAGAAATAAATAAATCTATTAAAATATAACCTCTAATTCGGCGAACAAACTGAATGAAGTGAAAAAGTCAAATTTTAAGAGCACACCTACAATTTAAAATTCACGAAATTTAATTTTTAAATTCCTTAAATTATTAGATTATAATAGGCTTTTTATTAATTAACACATGCAGTAATAAGGTGATTAAACACATGCAAAATTAATTACCTACCACTCCACTGAAACACACTTTATTAAATGGGATGAAAATTAAGGCACTGTGTTCACAATCAGTTCATTTATGTAAATTTTTGTCACATTAAACTCTCAACTATCCCCACCAACCAAATAACTTCACCACCAACAAACAAAAAAATTGGGCACAGTAGATTCAAACTTAATTCCTTTGTATCCACAAATTATTGGAGCATAAAAAGGTGATCGGCTTCCCTATTTACCCACCGTTTTTGTCGTCGACGGATCCATAGTTAGAGCCAAAGGTAAGATACGAACGCTGTTTGCATTGTATTTTATTTATTGCTTTCTTTCAATGTTGCTGTTAATTTATTTAAAGGTCGCAGGGTTTTTAATGTTTTAGGGTTTTTAGGGCTTTAGGGTTTTAAAAATGCATGTCCACTGAGTGGAATGATTATATATATCCATGTCCGCCAAAGAAAATGGTGAAATATGCTTGTCCGCCGAGGAAAATGGTGAAGTATGCATGTAATATGCATGAATACCACTACATACACCCATCGTAGACTTGTCCGCTAATATGCATGATTAATTGTGCTTGTCCGCCCATTATTTGAGACTTATCATCCATGTCCGCCGATTTTTGTGGTCTAATTGAGTGTGTTCGCCTATTATTTGACAGTAATTCAGCTTGTTCGACGAAATTAGTAGCCCAATTTAGCGTGTCCGCCAAAAGTAGTTGCCCAGTAAAGCCTGTTCGCCGAAAATTGAGCCTGTCCGCCGAAAATTGAGCATGTACGCCGATGATTTGACCATAAATGAGCCTGTCCGCCGATAATTTCACCATATTTGCGCATGTCTGCCGAATCTGTACCATATATAACCCTGTCTGCCTACTATTTGACCCTATATGAGCATGTCCGCCGATTTTCTCACCCTAATTTATCATGTCCGCCGATGTTTTGACCCTAATTGATCATGTCCGTCAATTTTTTCACCTGAAATGGTCTTGTCCGCCGATTTTTCCTTCCTAAGTGAGCATGTCAGCCGATATTTTCACCCTAATTGAGCATGTCCGCCGATTATTTGGGCGTAATAGATTATGTCCGCCGATTTTCTCACCGTAATTGGGCATGTGAACTGATTATTTGACCCTAATTGAGCATGTTCGTCGAAATTTTACTGGTTTTTGAACATGTCCGCCGATTTTTAATGCATAATTGAGCATGTTTGGCCATTTTTTAAGCATATTATATCATGTCCGATTATATTTGGCTACCTGAGCATGTCCGTCAAGTTTGAGCAAAATTCAGCATGTAAGTCATTATTTTTTTAGTATAATAGACTTGTTCGTCTATTTATGGACCTTAGTTGGGCTTGTCCGCGTACGTACGACTTAATGTTTAACTTGCATGTGTGCTTGATAATTTAATGCTTAATTTGTGTGTACCTACTAAATTGGCGTATCAGAAAAATACATTCTTTAATGAATCCTGTGTCAATATAACAATTAATTGTCCTTTTGTTTAAAGGTTTAGGCCTTGGATTTGAAATGAGAAATTTTTTTATATGGTGGGGCGCTGGTGGCAAGGTTTAGAGTATGTACGTGGCCAACACATGAGCTTAGTTTTAAATTCAGATAAGCTGACGTTGGATTTTATTATTCGGCATGTGTACAGTTTCGTTTGCGCCGATTTGAATCACTTTAAATATGTTATACACACACTTGTGGACATCAGTGGTTGTTAACAAAACATAAGGTGAAGGATGATATGTATATTAGGGGGTTGTATCAGCAGGTTGATGAGTCGATGCTGTTTGTCACAGTTAAGGCCATACCACAGCAATCAGTTGATAATTGTTGCACTAGTGCGGTGCCAGTATGGAGCAGTTATTGGACCGACTTGCTTCGTTCACAAATTCCATCTGTCAATATTCATAGTCCCGTAGATTTGGCCGGACCGAGTACGAGCATAGGTGTGGGCGTGTCGAGTCGTACGACAAATATTGATTTGAACAGTGAGTACGCTAGCGAATAGCAGGATGAAGAAGAGGTGGAGAATGGAGATGAGATGTGCTCCTGTGATGGGTTTGAAGGTTCAGAGGATGATGAGTTTGATGGTTTTGCTGGTTCTCAAGACTATGGGTTTGATGGATCGGAAGGCTATGTGTATGATTCATTTGAGGGTCCACAGCGTGAGGATTTTGAGGGTGCTGAGGCTTCGCAAGATGAGGGGCGCGATGGTGATCAACTCAATGCTGAAGATGAGGATCATGAAACTGCTCTATTCGAGAGGTTCTGTTCCTACATTAGAGCCAAAGGAGGAATGAGTTTCCTGGTACCCGTTACTACACATATGCAGATGCCCACACCGGTACGTCCTAATCAAGACACAGATAGGTCTTGCAGCCGTCTATGGAGCATTCCAGGTATGTGTTGAATATATTACCCGGTAATTTACTGCACCTTATTGTATTCTAATACCAATTGAAGAATAACTAATCCATCGTTGCAGGGTTCTTGGAACAGTATAATATGGGCAATGAAGTTGAAGACAACAACAACATTGATACTTCAGTGGAAATTCATGAAAAAAGTGCGTTCGATAAAAAAGGTGATTGCCAGTATGCGTAGGGTATGTACAACTTGTGGAATCAAGTTGAGACATGGGTCAAGAAATCTGACACCTACAGGCTCAACGTTGTCTGCGAGTACCGAGTGGAGCAGGGTTGTATGTTTGAGATGCATTCTAGTGGCCTAGGTGGAGTATGAAGGGTAATCAAGTTTGTACCTCCACATGTATGTCGTTTGAACCCAGACACTAATGCGCTAAGGCAAGTTGGTTCGAAAACTGTTGGCAGATACTATGCAGCTCGACAGTTCAATAAAACCACAGCATTGTGTCCTGCTGGAATGACAGATGAGATACGTAAAGAATTTGGTTTCGACATCTCCTATAATTTGGCCATCAAATCAAAACATATTGCTGTGGGACACACGTACGGAGACCATAGTTCTTCCTTCAGTTCCCTACCTTCGTACTTGCATCACCTAAAGTTGGAAAATCCAGGCACGCATACAGCATTGGCAACTGCAGATGACAACTCTTTCAAGTAAGTCAATACACAACCCTTCTATATTATGAGGTATATAGGTGTACTAAATACTTCGATGTAGGCATGTCTACTACGCACTTGGTGCTTCGATACGGGGTTTTGCCAGAGCCGGCCGTCCAGTGATTGTCATTGATGGTACACACATAAGAGCAAAGTACCGTTAGATCGTGTTCGTTGCAGTCACTCAAGATGGCAACCACAATGTTTTTCCCCTGGCCGTTGGTGTAGGTGACACTGAAAATAATGAGTCATGGTGCTGGTTTCTTCAAATGTTGAAAGAATCGTACGGAGCTCCGCATGGGCTAGTTATTGTCTCAGACGCACATAAAAGTATATCACACGCTATACATATTGTGTAACCTGAGGCACACCATGGTTTATGTTCGTATCATCTAAAGAAACGGCTCAAAGGTTTCGGAAAGGATGTGTTGTTTCAGTTCAATATGGCTTTGGAGGCATACACGAACCGTGAATTTAAGAGGTATGGTCATTTTTTAGTATTAGTATGCAGTTTTTATTTGATTTATCACATTACCATGCTGCACATATGGGAAGGGAAGCTGCGCAACCATAATAATGCTCGATTGATGGCTTTGCTGTAGGGGTGAGGTTACAATAAATGGTCAAGGTTTCACTGTCCAGTCACTCGTTACGAGTTCACATCATCGAACGCAGCTGAGATTTTAACAAGGCAATCCTCTGGGCCAGGACACTACCCATTTGTAGTTTGTTAGAGGTTGTACGTGCTCTCATTCAAAGATGGTTTTATGAAAGAAGAACGAGTGCAGAGAACAGTCGGGATATTCTTTGCACACGAGTACACAGCTAGTTGGCTGCGTTGAACGCTGAGACATGGAAACTTAAAGTGGAGAATCTTACAGCGACAACATTCCAGGTCACTTCCACCTCAAGAAACTTCACTGTTGATTTAAGGGATTGTACTTGTTCATGTGGAAGATTCCAGTACCATCAATACCTATGCATTCACGCATTGAAGGCGATAGAGTAAGTTCACATGCTTTTATGCGTATAATATAATCTTTCATATTCAGTAGTGCTAGTAGTATGTGAATTATCTATTTCATAATATAACGGTCTAAATGTGTGCGTGTAACAGCCATTTTCAAACTTGCGACTAGTGCATTTGTTGCACCGTGGTATCTATCCTTTCATTATGGCAAGAGGTTGTGATGCCTGTGCCCGATCCATCCGATTGGTCAACACCAGAGCATGTGGGTAGTGTCCGTATGAATGAGCCACCAGCACATCGCCAAGCAGGCAGACCTCGTACCATCCATCTGCGTTGTGCAGTAGAGACTTCGAGGGGTACTCGGGTGCGTCAGCGTTGTAGCAGATGCGGAGAGCAGTGACACAACAAAGTGAAATGTCGAGCCAATATTTCCGTTCACACAAGGGGGAACTGCTGATCAAATTATTGAAATGCATTGTTGGTGGTTATAAAGTTTTGACTTGACCTTTGTTTTTATGGTTTAAGTATGATGTAATATGATTGACATAATAATATTATTTCTCTGGCTTTCGTTCTCAGAATGTTTTAGTACATAACCTCATATAATACATCATGAAAAAAAAGAACAGACTAACGAAAAGAAAAGTCTGTATACGCACCCTTTCTCCCGTAAAGGTTGTACGAAAAAATATCTTGTGCCCATTTTCTCCTGTACTCCATCAGGTGTGGATCATTTTCCCATGAATCGTCCCCTGTGAGTAGATACTGTATTTCTCTGACGCTAGCCTGACCACAACACCAACTGTCATCCTGAACGTAGCACATGGATGGTTGTGGTCTAGCCCACTTCAGAGGTTCTGAACTTCTGCTCAGAAGTGTCATAGATGGCAGCACTTCGATGGAACATCAAAGGCAGCAACCGTTGCAATTGTATAGTGCTCTTCTTTCTACTATCTTCAACGGCCTTGTTTTTTATCCACGTGTGAAACAAAGAGTCGAAGACAGCGATCTTCAACGACCTTATATAGACACACACAGCGAAATGGTGCGAATGCGAACACATTACGAAGAGCAACTGTAGAGTGAAATCCGAATAACGTCAGTGACGATGTAGTTCTCCCCAAAAAAATAAATAATGATGATATACTCACCCGTTCAACTTTATCTCACTCTTTACGGCCACAGGTCCATTGCGGAGGCCTCCAAAATGATAGCTCTCCGTTCCACCACCTATCCAAAACTTCTAGCTTTTCTTGAGGTAAGTCGGCCAACTCTGAGGGGTCATCGCCATGTGCCGTAACATGCTCATCCCAAATTGTTTTTAAAGTCACCTGATAAAGAATGAATTACAAAATTAAAGGTTGTATTATAAGAAAAAATCATACGCTGTATTGCACGTAAAAACTTACCGAAAACTGACACAGCAGAATAGCGTACGATTGCATTCGATGATCCGGGTGAACTCCGACGTAGTCAGGGGCTTGTGTTAGTATAGCCAAACACGCATCAATGTGCTGGAAAAAAAATATTTCAACGATGAGATATATGAGATTAATGTCTAAATATATTTAAGCTGTATTTACAAACCTCATCCTCCATCCAGACTTTTGGCGTCATCATTCTCACGAAGAAATCATTCCTCACTTTGAACCCTATGCCGACATCGATCCTGCACATGTATGTTAAAACCTTTACATAATAAATAACGAAAC
Source organism: Pogostemon cablin (assembly GCA_023678885.1). Classification (NCBI taxonomy): domain Eukaryota; kingdom Viridiplantae; phylum Streptophyta; class Magnoliopsida; order Lamiales; family Lamiaceae; genus Pogostemon; species Pogostemon cablin. The sequence continues at coordinate 489,212 of CM042956.1, forward strand.
CGTAAAAGAAGAACACATTTAAGGATATTTCTTACGTTACAGGTCATATCATGAACTTTTCCCACGCTCTGTTGACCTTGACGTCATCCACAGTTGTGTATGGGGATTGGACTGCTGTCGCTTTTCTCTTTGGACGTTGCGGACGACGTTGGAAGTGTTTTTCAGCTGACACCATACTGAAACCAGTGTCTCCTGGAGTAGAATAACTACGCCCTACAAGAGTTGAGACTCCGGGAGTAGAATAACTAGGTTGTCTGTGTGATCCGGGTGCCTCAGGGAATCTTGTTAAGCCACCTGGTACCAATTCCACATCTCCGACAAATAGGCCCCCTGGTGTTGCATAACTACTAGGTGAGGGTGTAGTCTGTGCACTCCGTTGTTCTTCAAAGGTAGCTGGAATACTTGGTATTTCGTATGTAGATAGCTCAGGTGGTGGACCCTTGAATCCATCCTTAAACATTTTATATATGTTACCAAAAATTGACCTCTCGTGGCTACGGTGCACACGGGTCTGTGCTCCAATCAACCATCCAGCAACCCTTTTAAATTCACCGCGGCCCTCCTCCTGTCTTCTACGAATATCAGCTAGCTTTGCACCCTGTTTGTCAAACCTCTTCTCTCGTCTGTCGTCTCGATCCAGCAGCTGAGTGAGAAGGGCTTCATGTTCGAAAATTTTTTGATCATGATCATCCATTCTCCTCATAATTCGATCGTACTGTTCTTGAGACAGACCCCCACTGTCTTCTCTCTGCTGATGAGGCACGGAATGATCCCACTATGGACTTGATCTGGATTGAGGATGAAAATCATCCTGGGTAGATGGAGGGCTACCAGGTGATCCGTGAAACCCTAGACCTCCTTGGCTATAGACAGATCCTCCATACCCACTGTACTGACCCTGCTGTGACCATTCACTTCCACCATACGGATGTGATTGATGTGGGACCTGAAATCCACCAAAGTTAAACTGATATGGTCCCTGATATCCACCAAAAGGAGAAGAGTACGATGGTGGCTGAAATCCAGCTGAAGGGAAATATGGTTTTCCAAACACAGGAGGATATAATCTCTCTGGAATGGCCATTATCGGGTGTGGAACTACAGCATTATGGGGGCCATGGCTAGGAGGCATGGGCGTGCGATACTCTGGACCAGACTGAGATGGCCGCGGGGGTGAATCCTTAGATGGTATGTAAGATCTGTCATCCTGATCACCCATTACCTCATCATCATCATCTTCAACGTCCCCTCCGACGGCATGAAAATCACGTAGTAAGTCCTCTAGTGCTGCTGTTCTTTGTTGCCCCCATAATGCTGTATCAGCAACCTCAACACCTATCATTCCACAGTATTGCTCGCCGCCAGCATTATTTGAAGAAATGTTCACTTCCACCGGAATGGCACCCTGACCACTAATTTCATCTTCGGAATCAGAACTAGAGCGCACCACATGTTTCTTACCCTTAGCCTTCCCTTTTGGCTTTGGATCCCCAAAGACCCTAAACTGAACTTGAAACCAGAACTCCAATCAGAATGTATTCCCCTGAAATATGATCGGCGGGACTCCTCAGGGAGGATGGCAGGTAAATCAACAACTCTTGGGTCCTGAAAGTAAAACAATAAAACATAAACACATATACTCAGGTGACAAAAAAGTCCTCTAAATGCATCCAAGTTAGATAATCAAAAGCTTAATCGCGTAAACATAAAAGTGACAAACCTATCTAAAAAACTGAGTGTCGTCAACTTTTTTGGCAGTAGTATATGTCCAGCGAATACACAGAGGTCTGACATCCGGCTCGGGCTGTCCATCGGTCAACATTGCTGTAAAACCTACGATGTGCTCAGAGGCCCAAACCTGTGACCAAACATCAAAGTAATTTCATGTCAACATATATCTTTTTAAATGCATTTAATATAAGAATAAAAATGGTGAAATAAAGTCAGTATCACTTACTGCTAGGGCAAATGAGCATCCATAAAAGTTGATGCGCTGCTGTTTGCCTAACTCTTGCACCGTAGTCTTTACAGAGTCCATATGGTGCAGTAGGGTTAGGTATGTGTACTTACCCCATGGGAAAGAGTTCTACAGGTCATCATTTTCAGCTAAATACCATACCCAGGGCTCTATGTATACTTTTGACGTATCCCGGCCTAGCAAAAAGTAGTACAGCAGTAGAATGTTGGCCGCTTTCACCGCATTTTGGCCCTTATATTTGTTTTCATTGAATCTTCTCATAAGTTCATCAACCAGGACCCTCTTTGAACGAAAGGTAGCAAACAAACTATCTGCCGGTGGCAAAAATGAATCATTCGGGTCAATATCCCCACGGTTCTCAAATCCTAGTCCCATAACACGCATAAACTCCATGGGTGTGAAGCTAAGAATTGTATCAGACACCCTGAAGTACCGGGAGTACATATCTGAACCAGAGATTACAACCTCCTGAGCCATCAGCTGAAAAAAGCTTTAGGAGACCCATAATCTGAATCCAAATCCCAAAAATGCCCGAAACAAGATCTTCTGAACCTCCGCACTGTTTGATCGCCACTCTTTGTAAGCACCTCGTGTATGCAATTCAGAGCTTTGGAAGGCCTACAATAACCTTTAATCCCAACTTTTCGAGATTGAAGTCCACGTCGTTTCCAGCTCCACTACAGTGAATGCCAACTCGATTAGATATAAGACGTGACTACATTTTATACATAAGAATTTCTGATATAAAATAATTGAAAATATTATTATATTCCTACAGTTTTAGGAATATGTATCAAATTACACTAAAATTACGCCTTAATTTACCAACTGCCATGCTATTTAAAGCTTGAAGTATCAGCGATGACGCAAATTAAAACTTATTCATCGTCGGACTTAAGCCACAAAATCAGCGGACAAGCTATTTTATGAAGAAATAATGGGAAATTTAGCTAAATAATGCTAAGAAATTCCATGGACAGCCTCAATTAAACACTTATTCATCGGCGGACAGGCTCAGTTAAGGCAAAACATATGCGGACAAGCTTTTTTATGAAGAAATAATGGCAGATTAAGCTAAAAATGCTAGGAACTTCGGCGGACAGGCTATTTAAGGCTTGAATATTCAGCGGTGATGCAAATTGAACACTTATTCATCTGCGGACAGACTAAATTAAGGCACAACATCGGCGGACAAGCTTTTTTATGATGAAATAATGACAAATTAAGCTGAATAATGCTAGGAACTTCGGCGGACATGCTATTTAAGGCTTGAATATTCAGCGGTGATGCAAATTGAACACTTATTCATCGGCGTACATGCTAAATTAGGGCACAACGTCGGCGGACAAGCTTTTTTTATGATGAAATAATGGCAAATTATGCTAAATAATGCTAAGAAATTCGGCAGACAGGCTATTTAAAGCTTGAGGAATAAGCGGTGATGCAAATAAAACACTTATTCATCGGCGGACAAGCCCATTTAAGGCATAACATAGGCGGACAAGCTATTTCATGCAGAAATAATGCCAAAATAAGCTAAATAATGCTAAGAAACACGACAGACAGGCTATTTATTGCTTCGGGTATCACCAGTGACACAAATTATAGACTTATTCCTCGGCGGACAAGCACAGTAAAGGCACAAAAACGGCGGACAAGCTATTTTATGCATAAATAATGACAAAATTATGCTAAATAATGCTCAGAAATTCGGCGGACAGGCTAAAAAACGCATAAAATCGGCGGACAAGCTCAATCAGGGCCAAAAAATTGGCGGACATGCTCAATTGTACTACAAATAATGACGGACAAGGTCAATTTACATACAATTATCGGCGGACATGTTCAACTACGCTAGAAACATCGGCGGACAAGCACAGTAAAGGCACAAAAACGGCGAACAAGCTATTTTATGCATAAATAATGGAAAATTATGCTAAATAATGCTCAGAAATTCGACGGACAGGCTCAAAAAAATGCATAAAATCGGCGGACAAGCTCAAGGTCAATTTACATACAATTATCGACGGACATGTTCAACTATGCTAGAAACATCGGCGGACAAGCTCAAAATGATTAGAAAAATATGCCGACAAGTTCAATTACACTACAAATTACACTGAAATTTCCAATTATACTCAAATAATTATCGTCGAACATGTAAACTTAAAATTCCTCGGACACGGCAAATTCATACAGTAACAACTCCAAATTCAGACTCTACTTCCTCGGGGGACAAGAACAACTCCAAATTCAGACTTTACAGTAACAACTCCAAATTCACTATACTTTAATTAAATCGCAATTCTGCAAAACCCTAAAATCCTAAAGACGGAATACCTGGTTATCCATATTTGCTGCTGCTAATTTTCGACGTGGAGATGACGATGGATTGAACGACACGCCGGAGGCCCGGACGAAGCGCTGTGTCCGCCAGAAAAATCGAGAGTTTGAGAGAGAGAGGGAGAGTATGGGTGGGATGAGGGTCGATGAAAAGAGAGAGAGACAGAGAGTAAAAAACAAAAATTTTGAGAAAAAATGGTCAAAGATTCTCTCCCCAATTTCAACGCCTCTAAAAGCGGTACTTTTAAGTGTTGGGCTACTATTCCGAGATTTCAAAAAGAAGGAAAAAATATGACATGTGTCATGGGGGTAAATTAGGAATATACACCAAAAACAGGGCAAATTAGATGTTTTAAAAAGGGTAGGGCAAAAAAGATGTTGCATGGGTGATATAGAGCATAAAAAGTGTTGTCCCTTATTTATTTGTTCAATTGCTTGCGTTTATTAATATAGTGTAATGTCTAGTTCACTTCACTAATTATACCATTTATACTGGGTAATAATTATGTTGAGTACAAATACACTATACCTTTATGGATTCAACTTGATTCAGGAGGGGTTGGGGCAGTGGGTGGGGTTAATAGGAACCATGTATATTAATTATAATTGTTGATGTCCATCTGATTTAATGGGAATCAAAATTCCTCAATCATTCTCATTGACTCATCCATTGATTCAATAACTCCTCCACACCCTTTACTATTACCATTCCGATTGAAGAATTCGAACCAAAGTAGCCCCTCAAGAACTGTTTGGTTCTTATAAGACTGGCATCGTGTTGAATGGATGTTTTCTTGAATCTTGTTATTGAAATCATGTTACTAAAAATCTTTATATAATCATATACTCAACTCTTTATGTTCTCAGTCAGTAAACTATTTTGCAATTTCCATTTTTTCTGTAGTGATACACAATTGAAACCCTCAATTTAGTGTATTGAAATACTTGGAGAGTCGAGTACATCTCCTTCTCTGGGGGAGTATCGTAAATCAGTGAGAATGTTAATGCGATAATGATTTCTCAGACTCGTCATGTGGTTGATTATTTGTTTTCATGCTCTGCAGGCAACTTTTGATTGTCTGTTGAAGACCTATGGCTTCCTAACTCCAGACTTTTGGAGGGAGACTCGATTTACGAAATCACCGTTTCAAGAATACACAGATTTGTTGGCAAAGCCTACTGGCAAGATTCTACAAGTTGTTGATGATGTTGAGGCCTGAGCTCAGAGTGTTTTTGTTAGGATTATCTCTTTATAGATTTTAAGTCTTTGGAGTTTGGATGTTCTTTTAATTCTCTACTTTTATTGGAATCTGCTTTTCTTTATATTGTGATGGAAATGGATTACTTATCTTGATTCTTTGTTTCAAATATAAAGGCCTTTACTCGCCTATCTGCTTATCAACCTTGTTTCCCAGATCAAAGTATACTTCATCTCATTCATTAGCTTGTTTGGATTTGGGTTTTGACAAACGAGATTTTATAAGCAGACATCTATTTTTATATATAAAATAATTATTAATGTTATACATAAAACAAACATATTTTCATTATATAATTCATTTCGTTTTCAAATCTAGATTTTTGAATCCTACGTAGATAAAAAAAATAAACATAGTAGTTTAACTTGTTAAAAACTTAGCTATACTCGTGAATAATAATGTTTGTTTAAACAAATGGAGTAACTACTAAAATACTGATGCAGGGATGAGGAAGTAAATTACTATATCAATTACTCCATATTAAGTTAGTTCAATTTAGTAATTTTTAAATAAGTTACTATTGATCATAATTGATTTACAATTAAGTACTAGTATTATTTTTTATTTTTTAAATGCTGAATTGTCTGTTAGTGACCGGTTTCAACTTGTAAAGTCGAATCACGGACCACTATTTCGGTTTGAAGTAGATTCCCGTGTCGGTTCAGATTTGTTTTGTCGGCAAAACTTTATTGCTTTATGCTATGCTTATGCTACCCATTTTGCCCCCACATTTAAAAAGTGACTATTTTATTCAGACACATACGTATGTAATAATCTAATTATAGAAAGGATTATATACTACAACGAAATTAACCCATCAGGATTAGTTTATTAATAATCGCATTAGTATTTCAAATCTCACAGATGATTTCCCTCTTGATATTTTCGAGCCAATTAATAAAAAAAAGTCCATAATCCCTTTTCAAAGATATTTGATTGAATAATTTTTTACATCGAAAAATAGCCCCAAATACTTTTTTTTTTCAATTCACGATTCTCAAATATGGATTCAATCATCTCAGCTTCTATTTTCTGGAAGGAAAGGATATTCTTTTTCTTAATGTATTTTTAAATAATTAAATGCTTACCAAATAATTCTAAAATACTGCCTCCGCCAATTACTTTATATTTTTTATTAAATAATTTAAGAAAAAGTATATTTTACATAAATTCTCATATCTTATACATTTTTTATTTTAAAAAATATTTTTTCTTAACCTCCACATCTAAAAACACATGTTTAACAAAGACACCGGGAATATCAAATAATTCTTCAAAATATTTGTAAGGACTCCACTTAATTCACTTTTTATCCACTTTCACCCAATAAAAGTATAGTTAAAAGTAAAAATGTCTTGAAATCTACACAATTGTACTATGTATTCTACATTTTCTTTGTTTAAAAGAGTCCATGTTTCGAGTTTCGAATCGTATGCACAGGTCCCAGTAACAGGAGCTTAATAAAAAGACCCATTTTTTAATTGCTTTAAGTTGGTATAATATAAATAATACACAAGTGTGTATAGTATATTATAAATTTATCATTTTTATTTAATTTTTAAATAAAATCTCGTCATTTTCCATTTTAACCCTTACCTTCAGCAATCCGTCTCCTACGCACCGCCATCCTTTTCTCCTTGCCAACACGAGTGAAGAAACTGTAGTCAGAAGAGAAATTGAAGAAGTTTGAAACATTTAAAATGTTCTATGTTCGATGTTTTTAATGCATAAATGCATGTTTCAATTGATTTATGTTTGTAGATTGAATTTTTTATTGGGTTATAATTACCATCGTTCATCGAAGAATAGGTTTTTCAGAGACTGCAGTAAGGAATATTTGGGAACGGCGGTTGTTCTTGATTGAATGAATTGGTGATTAAAATATTTATTAAATTCGATAAGCTTTAATTGATCATTCATTTACAAGTTTAAATCTTTAGAAATGAATGGTAAAGATAAATTTCCATTTTTTCTTTCCGGAGATTCCAAGGCCTTTTTCTGCAAAAAGTTCGTTAAAACTTTTGAAGATGAAGAAAGATGAGGTTTTGATAAGACGAGGTGGGAAAGGACATAAGGATGCATGACTAGTCAAATACTTTTTGACTTTTTTTCCCCTAGATATATATAAAAATTTCAATATTTTTTTAATAGAACAATTTTGTCTAATATTAGCAGTGAAGGTATAGACTATTAGAGTAAAAAACAAAATGATACTGGGTCATCTTATAAATAGAAGTATTATAATAATACAAAAAATCCTGTAAAATAAAATAATAATACAAAAAGAAGTCCTATGTTTTCATACTGCTTTTGGAGAATGGAATAAATTGTGGGTCAGATCTCCCTTGCTCACCCTCCCCCTCTCTCTCCATCTCTCTCACTCTCGCTTCCTGTAATTAATTTTATTTATTTGTCCACATGTATCTTATGATTTCTCTGGACTCAGATTTTGAGCTCAGGTTTTGCAGCATGGCTTCTGAGGTTTTTGTCAATTTTTTATAAAGACGGACAGCTGTGGTACCATGCAAGCTCAAATCTTGCTCGCAAGAGTTCTCTCACTTTCTGGTGTTTTTAAATTTCTCCTGGTAAGTCACTAGCTCCGTTTCTTGTTTTCTAATCGCATGCATTTCGATGGATTTGATCTCTTCTGAATTTATAATCTTTTGATTGATGCTGTCTTCAATTTGATGGGCGTTCTATTTCCCTATTGATAGATTGAATGGTTGCAAATTCTTGCAAATATTGGGCATTTGGAATTCGTTTGCTGGTGCTAGTTTAGGGGTTTTTAGGATTTTTGTTTGGAGGACCTTAATTAAAGTTTGTGTGAGTCGAAGAGAGAGAAAAAAGAGGGGGAGAGAGGCGATACAGTCGAGGCCATTGAATGGTTGCTCAGAGAATGGGATCTCAAGGGGGCGGTGGTAATAGCACTGGGGGAACCTATACCCAAACCCAAACCCAAGACCCGAAATCAAATCAATTGGCTAGGCAAGGGTCTCTGTATAGCCTCACTCTTGATGAGGTGCAGAACCAATTGGGAGATTTGGGAAAACCCCTAAACAGCATGAATCTTGATGAGCTTCTGAAGACTGTGTTTACTGTTGAGGGGAACAATCAAACGTTGGAAAGTATTGAGCTTGGGCCGTCTGCACAGCAGCCTGCTTCAGGGTCGTCTCTGAATCGACAATCGAGTGTTGCACTGTGTAAGGATCTAAGCAAAAAAACTGTTGATGAAGTGTGGAGTGATATTCAACAGGAGCGCAAGGAGAGTAATCTTGATAGGAATGTGACTCTTGGGGAGATGACATTAGAGGATTTCTTGGTTAAGGCAGGGGTTGTTGCTCAGTCATCCCAAGCAAAGAAAATTCCAGGCTCAGTAATTGGGGGGATTGATTCAATCGGACTGCCACAGCAGGCTCAATGGATGAATTATCCGATTTCTTCAGTTCCTCCTCAGCAGCAGCAACAGCAACAGCAAAGTATGCTTCCCGTTTACATGCCCGGCCATGCAGTTCAGCAGGCTATTCCCATTGGTGGAAATCCTGTCATGGACAATGCTTACCCTGAAATGTCTTCATCGCCACTGATGGGTACTTTATCAGATACCCAGTCGAGACAAAAAAGGGTTGCTCCAGATGATATAGCTGAGAAGAGTGTTGAAAGGAGACAGAAGAGGATGATCAAGAACAGGGAATCTGCAGCACGGTCACGAGCGAGGAAGCAGGTGACCTTTTTTTCCTTTTTCCTGCTGTCGACGTGTTGCAGTGATATCGTTGATTCTTCTCTGTGGCTATGGACATATGTTTTTTGATTCTTTTATGCAGGCTTATACCCATGAGCTGGAGCACAAGGTTTCGCGTCTGGAGGAGGAGAATGCAAGGCTCAAGAGACAACAGGTTACCTTTGCTTCTCTTCACCTGATGATTTAATATTACAACTTTTAGGCTATAGCATATATATGCGTTTCACGCTAATAGACAATGAAATAACAGTAAACTAATATTAAAATTGTTACTGATGTTATATTTGAAGTTTGCACATCCACTACATTTTATTTCTGTAATCTTTGAGCTTTATTTTGATGCTTCTATAAAGTCTTCATGTTTGGTTTCTGCAGAATCTGTGGGGCTGTGACTCCATTCTCACTTTAACTTTCTCACATAATCTGAATGCATTATTCAAAACTCTCGTCAAAAGTTTCTGGTGTGTTCATTGAGTATGGTCCATCTTAAATTTATGTGATATATGTGCCTGATTTTAGCTATTTCCTATTCCATGGGCGGGAAGACAAGCAAATATATGCTGCATTATAAGAGTCTGATTAAACAGTATTAATATTCTTACCAGCATGGTTGATCACATAAAATTCAATTGCTATCTGTTGATGCATATCTGCAATGCCTAATCTATTGATAAGCAATTCTAAAAGATGATATAATCCTATTGTTGTATTCTCTTAAGTTGCATTTGGATTTGAAATTATTGTTGAGGATAGATTGCAATATCTGAAGATAGGTTTGGAATCCATTTCAATTCAAGATCCATTTTACTAACTGGAACCGAATTAATTAAATTTCTTCTGACCGAAATGGGAATTGGCATCTCTATAAGCACAGTAATGAGTGGGGTTGTTGAGAACATATATTGTAAGTAATAATCCAGGTTCTATGAAACTCGTCATTTTAAGTATTCCTAGTCATGGAGATAAATAACGGAAACCTTTTTTATATCATGTAAATGATGAACTTCTTAAGATTACCATATCGTTTCATTACATCTTTCTGATTGTTTGTACATACTACATGCCATCAACACTCAGTTTCTGTGCTAAATTTTGAATTATTGACTGGGATCAGTAATCTGTATAGTTTTGTTATCTAAGAATTCAAGAGAAGGGTGTAACATGCGAAAATTTCCATATTATGAGCGCTTTCAGTTTTAAAGTCAGCCAGAGTTAGTTAACTCAGAAATTTATTGCTGTTTGTAAAAGCAAATATACACTGCTCAGTGGCACTTAGTGGTTTTTTTTTTTTGTGAACATGAGTTCGTTACTTGAGCGAATTAAGTGGCAGTGTTCAAGAAAAGCTAAACAAACTAAAGCAATATTTTTCTATAAATTTGCACCAAGGATGACAAATGTGCCAATGTAGATAAGAATTCTGCCAGAGTGTAAGAACAAACGCTTTTGTCAAATCTTCTTAAGAAAAACATTATCTGTAAATCTTGGTGCCTTGTTATATTTTGGCTCATCGTTCAGGACCAATGAAAGGTACTTCCACATCTCACAAAATCTTGTTATTAATGCGTCATCCATTTTGCTTGCTCTCTCTTTTAAAGATAACCATGACATTAGTGCTGTACCTTATGAATTTTCAGGCTTTTGAGCATTTTGTCAAATGCTGTGTTGGATTAGTGCTCTGTACATTCTACTAGTTTGCTTATCCATGTTAACTGTTCAAACTCCTCCCCGACATTTCAATGTTTAGAAAAAAAGCTAGGGTTGTAAAGCATATATGAGGCTGGGCGCCAATTATCCTTGGTTTATTATCCATTTCTCATACCTGGTCCCATCAACTGTATGGAAGGGAATTGAATTAATATAAAACGTAAAAGAAAAACAAATAAAGAGCAACATTTTAGGCTTGATTTTAACTTATATTTCCTGTGGTTTCTGTTTCCCTCCCACTCTCCTTGCATTTGTCCGGTCTCTTACCCATGGCTGCATGAATTGAACATAATCTTTTTTATTTTTCAGAAGAATTCTATTAATCTGCTGTGTCTTACTTGCAGGAATGGGTGAAGGTGCTGCCGGTCACACCACCACCACAGCCTAAGAAGAATCAACTGCGTAGAACAAGCTCAGCTCCCATTGTGTAGATCCAAGCTCTTTTTTTTTTTTTCTTAAGATGAGATAGTAGTTAGTGTGTTTTGTTCTTGGGTACCTATGTTGTCCGGATGACAGCCTTAGGGAATGATCTTCAGGTCTCCTCCATTTGCTTGAACATCCTCTGGCTGTCTGAATGTACATTTTTTATATGCGACATATATATTCTGGTGATTTGGGTCATAGTTGCCATAGACATTTTTGGTTGTTGATGTGTTGGTGCTATTAATTGATTTTGGATGGGTTGATATTTCTGTGGTTAGGCATATTGATACACTACAAATATTTGTATAACGTCGTTTTAGAGAATTAATTAAATAATGGGAAAAGAGAATTACTATAGGCTTTTATTTTGTTGAGCTACGCTACAAATATTTGGATAACAACATTTTCGAGAATTAATTAATTAAATAATGGGGAAAGAGAGTTAATTAAGCTTTTATTTTGTTGAGCTAGTCAATTGTGATACATTCGCATTTTATTCTAATTTCTCTTTATAAAATTACCTAATTTTGGAACAATATCACAATTCACAAGTCAAAAATATATTTTTGAGGAATGGCGCAACAAATGACTTTTTATCTCACGTTACCGAGATTTTAGGAATGGCCCAGCAAATGAAATGTTAGCTCACGCCCCAATTGATTTCATGGGCCGAGCCTTGCATAGAAGCAAGGACGAAAAAGTCCCGATATATCTATTTTTTAAGTACCGATATCGATATGAGGGAAAAAGATATTTATTTTCTGATATCGATGATATATCAAAAAATATCGAGAAATATCGGTAACAATATTGATATCAAATTGTCACAGTTCAAAATTTCTCATATATCAAGATATATCGAGGAAATATCAATACAATATCGACAAAATATTGAGGATATATAAAAAAATTATCTATAATTTTAAAATAAAATAAAATAAAATTTAGAAGCAAATACATTTTTTTTGTTATTATCTATGATCTATAACAAGCAAAATTAGCACAGATATAGGCACACATTTGTGGGAAGTGTTTGGACAGGATGCCAGCCTCATGTTTCAACACAGGCTCGAGCCAATCAACAATCCATTGAAGGCAAATGAAGGGATCTTACTCAATGGATGTCAACAAATGAGACTTCTGCAGATGTTGAACATCATGGAGAACGAGAAAAACCCTGTGGAGCATTCAGCAATGCCATCCAAATGGTACTGAAGGAAAATCCAGGCCCTTTAAGCAATAGGGAAATTGTGATGCTAGCTAGAAAAACTCTGGTGATGCAGCATTTTAACAGACAGCATTCGTGCCTATATTGCAGCTTGAGCCCACCACATAAGCAAAGCCCATAAGATAGCATATAAAACAATGCACTTTATGATTAAAAAAGAATACAATCTTTGGGCAAGATATAATTCTTTCAAAATATTCAATCAAGAAGTGAAGTCTGAAATTATCGCCATTGTAGCACAAAGCTAAGGGGTCAAAATTTGTATTTAAACATCATACACAATTATGATCATTAAAACTATTAGCTGCAGCTCAAATATAAAGAAAATTTTAATTGTATTCATCAGGGTAACCAAAGAGAATTATATTGACAGAAGCGATGATCTACAGATATTCAGCATCCCATCTTTGCTGTGAGATTAAATTGAGCCACATTGAATATAAACAAAGAGAGCAAAAGAAGAAAAGAAAGCTGACTATAGATCTTTCCAAACATTAAAATCTGTAGTAGAGCCAGTATTATTTACAATACTGTCCTGACACCTGAAAAGAAATGTGCTTCTGGTGTCAACATTCACCAAAGCATGGGCACTGCCACTGGGGCTAGCTGCAACTGCTACTTTATCATGACCAACTATTACCTCAGAATATTTTTTTTCCAGTTCTTTGTTCTCTAGCTGAAAAATCACATATGATAGTCACAAAATCGTAAGACGTATCACACAATATTTCTATATAGAATTAATTATATGGAGTAGAATAAATGGAAGCAACTCTCGAATAAAGTCATATCATAAATGGTACTCCCTCCGTCCCCTTGAAAGGTACTCGTTTGCTATTTGCACGTGGACGATTCTAAGGTCTTTATTTATTTTTTGCACGTAAATTAAGGAGTATTATTATTATAGATAAGGTGGGTAATTTTATTAGAGGGAAGTGGTGAGTCATATTGTGTATTTTCTTTATTAAATAGAGGAAATTGATGCTTTTGAAGCGGATGCCAGAAATAGTGAAATGGATACCTTTTAAGGGGACGGAGGGGGTATATATTACATTTCACAGAGGAAAGTATTGGAGAAAAGAAACATGCAGGGTACAATACTATGATTTAATTTTTACCCTTATACCATCAGGCAAAGCATGCTAAATATAAATATTAAAGTTAAATGCAAACAAAAAAAAAGTCATACCCAATCTTTTTCCGTTTCTTGCCTCTTTGTATCCTTAAAATATCCCTTTACACAATCAGCAGGTAACCAACGACATAAAAGTAGTTTTGTGTGGTCCCTCACAAAAGAAAGACTTTACAGGCCCTTTTGCTTTTGAAAGATGAAAGCGTGAGAGAATCCACCTAGAATTCATGTCGGTAGTATTTTGTGGCACAATGATTTCCATTACTTGAAGAGGTCCCGAGCAACTTATTTTCGTACAATTACTTAAAATTAGAGTATTTCTGTATTCTCAATTTTGATTTCATATGTTTCATTGAATCATTCGTAGACCAAGTCCCAGTTCATATACATAAGAAGCATACCCTCAAAACAGATTTAGCTCCCCATATCACGAAAGTCTCGTTGCAATGGGCTCAAGACCCATTAAAGTTAGTCTTTTAGTTTGCCCTTTAGGCTCATTTTAACTTTAGACTGAGCATCACGCCTGCACGGCTGCGCTTCTTACCTAACATCATTTTGTAGAATAATTTATGCTCCTATGTAATTAAATTATTTTATGAATAATTTTTTAATTTATATAAATTATTTTCTCCATAATTTTCATCTATTTTTTTCAAGTTTCCGTGATTTTTAAAAATTTTATCGATATCGATATTGATATTCAATATATCCATCGATATATCCGTAAATTTGAGATACTGATATTTTTATGATATCGACATTTTCATCCTTGCACAGAAGATTGTTAAAATTGGAAAAGATAAGCAATGAGCTCAAGACCCATTAAAGTTGGTTTTTTAGAACCCTTTAGGCTCATTTTAACTTTAGACTGAGCATCACGCCTGCTCGGATACACTTCTTGCCTAACATCATTTTGTAGAATAATTTATGTTCCTATGTAATTAAATTATTTTATGAATAATTTTTAAATTTATATAAATTGTTTATTCATGATCCACCCAGAATTCATGTCGGTCGTATCTTGTGGCACAATGATTTTCAATACTTGAAGAAGTCCCGAGCAACTTATTTTCGTACAATTACTTAAAATTAGGGTATTTTTGTATTCTCAGTTTTAATTTCATATGTTTCATTGAATCATTCGTAGACCAAGTCCCGGTTCATATACATAAGAAGCATATCCTCAAAACAGATTTAGCTCCCCATATCACGAAAGTCTCGTTGCAATGGGCTCAAGACCCATTAAAGTTGGTCTTTTAGTTTGCCATTTAGGCTCATTTTAACTTTAGACTGAGCATCACGCCTGCACGGCTGCGCTTCTTACCTAATATCATTTTGTAAAATAATTTATGCTCCTATGTAATTAAATTATTTTATGAATAATTTTTAAATTTGTATAAATTATTTTCTCCATAATTTTATTCTATTTTTTTTCAAGTTTTCGTGATTTTTAAATTTTTTATCGATATTCAATATATTCATCAATATATCCGTAAATTTGAGGTACCGATATTTTTATGATATCGACATTTTCATCCTTGCACAGAAGATTGTTAAAATTGGAAAAGATAAGCAATGAGCTCAAGACCCATTAAAGTTGGTTTTTTAGTTTGCTATTTAGGCTCATTTTAACTTTAGACTGAGCATCATGTCTGCACGTCTGCGTTTCTTACTTAACATCATTTTGTAGAATAATGTATGCTCCTATGTAATTGTAAATATAGTTACTGCAATTTTCAACAAGAACGTTCGCACTTATTAAATTTCATGTTCACACAAATCAGATTAAAATTTATGACCCATTCAAGAAGCACAATGTTGTTCATACGTATAAATATAGTAATACTACTTTTGTATGACAATTGACATGCATTCGTCATCCACTTCTTAATGTTTTAACTTTTTAATAATCATAGAAGCATTTTTTAAGGATTAAAATTTAAAAAAAAAACTTACTTTAAGGCTGATGCAGCGAGAACGTATTAAAGATGAAAATACGTAGAACAAGTTACAAAATTCGTTGATTCCTAAAGAATACCGAAAAATAGACTTCTCAAATAGATTGATTCATAAGAAATTAAGAATATTGAAAAAGACGCTATTAGACAGCTCTCATTTTCATTAATCAAATTCAACTCTCCTAATACAATTACAATATCACTTAGATAAAAAGGATCTGATACAAACATAAATTAAAGGAAATATATCGTGTTTTTTTTGTAAGACATTCTAATCACCATCATTCTCCTCCGCTTGGAGATGATTCGCCCTCGAATCGTGCAGGGTCCTATACGAACCAAATAAGTACGAAGGCGGACTGGAACATTGTTGAATTCATGTAACCCAAATTCCCTCAACCAAAAACCTTCATATTCAATGTTATCTCTATTTATGAGATCCAGAAAATACGAATTATTTGGATCAAATGAATATTTGGGATTGAGTGCATCATCAATAAAATCACCAAACGTCTCTTTGTCAAAAATTGGATCACTGTAAAAAATTACATCAACTTCCTTATCAAAAATGGGTAGGCTATCATTAATGAGTGATATTTTTACCTAGATTTTAGTGTCTTTTATGTCCGTTTTCGTATTATTTTATCCATATTTTATACGTAATTTGGTTGTGTTATGTGTTTTTATGGAAATGTGTGAGAATGAGCTTAAATGTATGTAAAATAGGTAAAAACGGAGCAAAAACAGAACGGGAGCTGAAACGAGCAAGAAACGGAACTGAAAAGACCCAACTCGAGTTGAGAGAAGGTCGAGTTGGGGTTCAGAAATCGTCCAGGGAGCTTACTCGAGTTGCAAGGTCCAACTCGACTTGCAACTCGAGTCGAGTTGGAAGCAAGCCAGTGACCAAAAACCATATAGTGAGCTTACTCGAGTTGTCAAATCGTTACTCGACTTGCAACTTGAGTCGAGCTGCCTTCCAAAGGTTTTTCAGTTTCAGAGCCTCGCAACTCAATCGAACAGGCGAATGCACGAGTTGCTAACACGAGTCGAGCTAGGTCAGCTCAAGTTACACACATCCAACTCGACTCGTGTTGCAATTCGAGTTGGGTAAGGCCAACTCGAGTTGCATGTTTTTGGGCCAAAAATCCAGATTTTTACTTGTCAATGCGTGTAAGTGTGTGTAACAAGCCCAATTTGGAGATAGTATAAATAACCTCAAGTTTAACATTTAAAGGGAGATTGGAAATATTCCACTAGGGCCTCATTTGGACATACACATCACACACAATTTCCTCCATTCACACCATCATCTTCATCCATTCACTATTCATTACATCTACCATCATCCCACCATCAAAACCTTCATCCAATTGAGGAAAAGAAGCAATGAAGAGATGAGAATTGCAAGGGAATGAAGGAGATCACCATTGAAGCACTTCAAGGGAGTTTTCATCCATACTTTGTAGTTATACATCATAGTTTCATCATGATTTGTAAGGATCTTAATGTCTATGTTAATTTTTTTATCATTGATGCTTTAGTCTTGATGTTTGTGATGATTTGTGTGGTTTGTTGTTTTAATTACTTGTTTGATCACCAATCCTTTGATGAATCGTCTCTATAAAATTGCAAAAAACATGACATCGCTTAAGCAGTAGTGTCTTCCTCCCTATGGTTTGATAAATTCTTGAATTGGTCAACCCGACAACAAGTTATAACTAATAAAATGTGGAGGTCCTACCGGGAGAATCTTCTCCATCAAAGATCGGTGAGCCATCATAGCCACCGAAAAAAACTCTATCATCTTCCGAAGATCGGTGGGCCATCGTAACTCTTTTGAGACACTCTCGCTGCATCAAAGGCTGATTGCATTAACTAGAAAGATTTTTTAATTAAGTGAAAATTAACGAGGTTACTAATTATCGCGATGAGCTGGTGGAACGTGTGATCGGTAATATTGTTCACAACAATGTAAAGGTGAATTTTGTTGTCTGTTTTCAAATTTCAGTTTTAATTTTTATGATTTTTTTTTCTTTTTCTTTTACATGACTATGATATAGGAGTTAAATTCATTTTTTGCCTTATAACTAAGTAAAATTTCGTTTTTTGCCCTAAAAAAGATAAGTTGTTCAATTTTGCCCTATAACTAATGAATTGTTTCAATTTTTGCCCAATTTTGGCCGGAAAATGCGAATTTCACCGAAATCCGCCATGTCATGCTTCAATTTGGGGATTTCCGGCTGGTCAATCCGACGTGACAATTTTGACTTTTTTAAAAAATGAATCCGCCACTTCATATCCGCTTATTTATTTATTTATTTATTTTTAGTTTTCAAATCAACATAATGTTTTATTAAATTAGAAACATTAAAAAAAAAAATTTGCGCTGGTGGGATGCCAGCGAGCTCGAATTTCCGAGGAGGTTGTTGTCCTTGGTCATCTGCTATTTACCTTCGTACACCTGGATCAACACCCCCAGCTGGTTGTCGGCGTAGGTGGAGAATATCTGCTCTTTCTTCGTCGGAATTGTGGTGTTCCTTGGTATCAGCACCGTCATCACCCCGCCGGCGGTCTCAATTTCGAGGTTGAGAGGAGTGACGTCGAGGAGAAGGAGATCTTGAACCTTGTCGTTCCCTTCGCCGCTCAGGATCGCCGTGCGCCACCGCCTCGTCGGGGTTTATGCTCTTGCAGAGCTCGTTCCCGTCGAAGAAATCTTGCAGAAGCTGCTGGACTTTGGGAATTCTGGTCGAACCTCCGACGAGAACAATGTCGTGAACTTGACTCTTGTCGATTTTTGCATCCCTCAGACATTTCTCGACGGGTTCCATGCATTTCCTGAACAGACCCGTGTTCATCTCCTCGAATCTCGCTCTGGTAATCGTCGCATAGAAATTGATTCCTTCGTATAACGAATCGATCTCGATTGTCGTTTGCGCTGTCGACGACAGTGTCCTCTTCGCCCTCTCGCACGCCGTTCTCAGCCGCCGAAGTGCCCTGGCGTTGCCGCTAATATCCTTCTTGTGCTTCCGCTTGAACTCCGCCATGAAGTGGTTCACCAGTTAATTATCGAAGTGGTTCACCAGCCGATTATCGAAGTCCTCTCCGCTAAGATGGGTGTCGCCGGCGGTGGCTTTCACCTCAAAAATTCCTTCTTCGATCGTCAACAACGACACATCGAAAGTCCCACCGCCAAGAGCCCATGTGGGACGCTATTAGCTGAATCTATTCATTTTTACAGGTTTTAATTTTAATTTATTGATTTTAATTTTTTATTTTTCTTTTTTGTTTTATATTTCTAATTTAATAAAATATTATGTTGATTTAGAAACTAAAAATGAATAAATAGGTGGATATGACATGGCAGATTCATTGGTTAAGTAAAAAGTTAAAATTGCCACGTCGGATTGACCAGCCGAAAATTCCCAAATTGAAGCATGACGTGACGGATTCCGGCGAAATTCGCATTTTCCGGCCAAAATTGGACAAAAATTGAAGCAATTCAATAGTTAGGTAAAATTGAACAATTTTTCTTTTTTAGGGCAAAAATCGAAATTTTACTTAATTATAAGGCAAAAAATTAATTTAACTCGTGATATAGTTGACAGCTGTTTTTCCCCCTTAGATTATATTAAAATGTTACAGAGGCAAAAATAAATACTCCATATAACTAGAGAAAGGTCATTAATAACTACCGTACGCAAGGAAAGCGGATTTAAAAAGGGATAGAAGAGATAATGGGAATAAAATGATTCTTGTAACGATAATTTCTTAACCTTTTGCATGTCCAACGGGCCTCGCGTTCTTTGTAGGGCCCAAAGCTTACTCTGGGCCCACCCACTTTCTGAAACCCAGGGTTGAGCCTGGGCTTTTCCACCGCCATCACAAATTCACAATATCATCTCAATTAAGATGTTTATCAACAACTAATGGGTTAATTAATTCCTTTATCCATTATTAGTATTACCACCCATCTAGCGACGAATTTAAGAAATGATCAACATCAGAAAATCCAAGAGGAAAACAAACTCAGTCACATTAAAGTAGACAAACTATGAATCCACATCCACCGATACAGTCGAACACATTAATATACAACAATATAAGAAACAGAAAAAGTAGATAACATAAAATAAAGAAAACAGAACAGAATGGATGATTTTATTTAAGAAATGAAATATGTGGTTTCCTCAGCTAGGTTCTCTGCTGTCCGTAGTGCTCCGCCTTCTCCTTGACATCGTGGGCAGCTCCGGCAATCTTGTCCCGTGCCCGGTCCACCTGGTCAGCTCCAATGGGGTTCTTCCCCGTGGCATATTTGTACATCCAGTACAGAACGAAGCTGGCCACCGTGCCCAATCCACCGGAGGTGACGAAGCCTCCCAGGATGCAGAACACAGCTATGGTGGCGGGAACCAGCACGGGGCTGAATATCACCAGAAGAGGGGTGGCCATGACCAGGCCGATGACGGTGGCGGCCAGGGTCAGGCCAGAGAGGACCATGAGAGATCCGCCGAGGGTGACGGCGGTGGTGGTTTTGGCCACCTGGTGGGAAAGCTGCTGCTTTTGTGGGTCGTGGCGGGGTTGGATCTGAGCCATTGATGATATCTATGAAATTAAGGCTAAGGGTTAAGAGGAGATGAGAGTATAATCAGGTGTGAGGGAGGGGGAGTTTTATAATGGGGATGAGAATGCATGTTGCACTGCCACGTGTTCATTGTCGAATGACACGAACCCTTTTCTGTAGACACGTATTTCCTGCATTCTAATTTTCTTCATCTTCTTTTTTTAAACTAAAAATCTGACATATTGTTAATCTTACATTTATATAAATTATATTTGGTGGCTATCTTTACATTCTTAATACATGATGTATAGAGTTTACTTTCCCGGAACTGAAGTCTCCAGAGCAATATTAATATAAATAAATAGGATTAGAGGATGATGAATTCACATCTATTTTTAAATTACTAGGCATTAATCAAAAGTAAATATGGAGGATGGATATAAAATATTGGGAGTAGGGAATAAGTTGGGCCTTGTTGTAGTTGCAACTAGTTGGGCCTGGTCAGTTGGGTTTGGCTATGTGATAATCATATTATTAAATAAACTTATTAATGGGCAGGATAGATATAGAAAATGTGATGACATCTTTATTTAAGTTGATTAGTAATCAAGAAAAATCAATCTTAGATGGTACTCTTAATTACTTCATATATGCTCAAAATTACCTCCTCTATCCGAAAAGTTGCGTATTATTATTTTGGGTATCCCGCTTTAATTGTTACCATTTTTTAATAGATAAAATCCATGCAAAATAATTAATATTATATTTTTATGGGCTTATGTACTGTATTTAATTAATAAAAGTTTTTTTTAATTATTATTGTTAAATAGGGTATATTTCGAAATCAAAAGGATTAAATATGGGTGTCATGACTACTCAATACCATGGACATAGGGAGGACACGAGTCAAAAAAATTTTGTCAAGTAACTTTTTAAAACTTTAAATTTTATCTCAAAAAAAATATTTATATCAATTTTGTCCTATAACTATAAGTTTTATTTTAATTTTACCCAATTGTCTCCGGAACCCTCGATTTTTGTCAGAAATTAGTCACGTGCGTCGCACGTGACGGATGAATTTGGAAATTCAGGTGAAAATCGAGGGTTCCGGTGACAGTTGGACAAAATCAAAATAAAACTCATAATTATAAGACAAAATCGATACAAATATTTTTTTGGGATAAAATTTAATGTTTAAAAAGTTATGGGATAAAAAAAATTTAACTCTTATTGTTGTTATGCTTCTTATGGGGTTTCATTTCTCTCTCATATAACTCTCTCCCGTTTGCACACACGTTCACCCTAATTAACAAGGAATTAAATTCTATGTTTTTCGAGATTAAAATTATAAATTACGTAGAAAGTCATTCACACAATAGTTTATTAAATTAATCATGATATGTATGTAATTGGTTGTGTAATTAACATAAGTGTTGATGTTGAAACAGGAGACAATGCGATGAAGTGGCATGGAAATGTTATTGCTTTTGAAATCACCACATACCTATCGTCCACAACACTGCTAGCCGCCCTCTATTTTGAAATCAATCTTTATATACTACTCCTATTAATTGCACTTAGACTATATAATAAGTGGAGTATAAATCTTTTTAACAAATTAAAATCTTTGTGCACTATTTTTTATTTGTCATGATCATCACAACAACTCCTTTTGATTCATCATCATAATCATCAAACTTAAATTAACCAAATAATTCATCAAACACCAATTTATGTTAGCTAGCATTATATAATAATTAAATAGAACCAAATAATAATAATAATAATAATAACAAGATTATAAAATCATAATATTGAGCACGATTTGAAAATTAAATTTAACGCTAAACATGGTAAAATAACAATATCAAGACTAGATGTAAAAAAGACAAATGAATTAATAGTTGAGGTTGGCACGTAACTCAACCAAACCCACCCCCAATTAAAGTTTTAGAATAACAGTGGAGTATTTTTGAAAACACTACAAAAGAAAAAAGTTATTCTAAGATAAAAAAAGAAAAAAGTCACTTTTTTTTAAAATCTTAAATTAATGTTCTTTTCACACTTAAGGTTTCGTAAACATTGTTCGTATATGGGATAAGAAGTCGAAAGGGAGCGGACAAGAATAAATAGGGTAGGGAGAGGGGGGATAAATTCACATTATCAAAATAGAAAGCAGATAAAGTTTAGAGGGAGAGAAAAAAAAATGAAAGAAAATGGAAGGCGATTATAAGGCGTACGTTAAGACTGTAGTAGAGGGAAGAAAGTTGCACTTGTGTACAACTACCCAAAGCCGGAGAGGATAGCTTGGATGGTGCCACCACGATGCTTTGGCCATGTCGAAAGCTTTGTAGGAGAAGTGGGTTCGGCAATCCCATCCGAATTCTACTGGATACACCAGTAAATACCAACAGTGTCAAAATAAATTACCAACCGATTATCAAGGGAATCTTTATATAAGTTACCAACAAAATTTTTAGCAATAGATTACCAATGATATTATTTACCACGAAATTGATTTTTCTCACTAAAAATTTACCAACTACCATTTTACCAACAAAATGTTCTTTTTTTTGTAGTGAAAATAAAATATATAGCAACTAGCAAAGTCTTAAAATGAAATATATATATATATATATATATATATATATATATATATATATATATATATATATATATATATATATATAAATTGGTTCCTAATTTATAAAATAAAATTCAAACCTTAAATTGAAACTTTCATAAAATTAGATATAAGAGACTTAAACTAAAAATCAAGTTTTTGTATGAAAATCTTCTTTAAATATAAACTTTTCAATTTTTATTTTTTATTAATCTCACATAAAGCATTCCTTGAAACAGTTTCATCTTTACCAAAAATTATCAATAAATATTCAAACGTGAAATGAATTGATGTGCAGTAAATAAAGCTCTAATACATTAGAGATTCGGAAATATTTCGGACTAATGCTCGAAATTACGGAAGAAAAATAATAAGGGTGAATTGCTAAAAAAAAAGCTCATAATATTTACTTCGGTTAAACTGTTACAGCAGATTACTTTTAATTTTTTTAATTTCGTAAATAAAGATATACATTAGTGTGGCTTTTTAAGTTAAACCATAAAATTTCTAAGATATGTGAAAAAGCGCACGATAAAAATTAAAGGTAAAAGCTCTTGCGTCCCGGGGGACACAGTCCGTGTTCTTATATGAACACAACTCTTCTCCTCCCTATTCTATTTAAACTTATGTATTGTTATGAGTTTAAATTGTAAAGGGACACGAAAATTGCAAATGGGCATAGATCTAAATTCGTGTGGCTCGAATTCTCTGTGTCATTTAGTACATCATCTCCTGTGACACATCGTTAGATTGTCGACACGTACGAGAGAGAAACTATACTCTAATCTTTAAACCCTAGGTATTGGATTTATTTATCTCTCTTACGTGTCAATCAATTAATGTGTGACACAGAATATGATTTATCAAATTGGCGCAGAAGATCCGGTACGAAATTCGTGTGTCCAGGCGCACAAGAGACTTACTCAAAATTAAAATGTAATTAACTCTAAAAGTAATGTTATATTTTTCTTGAGAATGGTTAGTTATGAAATACTAACAAATACTACTCCCTCCGTCCCAAGAATACATTCGCACTTTCCGTTATGGTCTGTCCCAAAAATACTTTCACCCCCCTAAAAATGGAAACAATACACAATATCAATAACCTTACGATACTACAATATTACAAAAATATCACCTTCTTTTTACACACAATCTAGTCAAAAACAATTATATCATACACTTTATTCTACCAAATTACCCAAAATACCTCATCTCTTTCTTATATCTTACTAACAAAAAAATTACTTCTCTTAAATTTCGTGCGATAGAATACGGAGAGTATATTTTAACAACAACAACTATGCTATGGAACGAGGGAGTAACATATTCAAAGTTTGTGTTTCATTTGTCAAATTCCAAAAGTCTTTTTTTTTTTTTTCAATTAAAGTGTTGATAGAAATAATCCCACTTTTCTTTTTTACTCTTGATAGAAATTGATGTTGACAAATTAACACTTACAAGTGTAACTTAATTTACCAACTTATTACACTTTATACAGGAAAAAATATTTTTAAAATATTTTTTTTAAAGATGAAAAATATCTTGTTCACTTTATACACTTTACCTATTACTGCAAGAAAAATTAGTCTATTGCTTCAAATTCCGTGATACATTTTCAGGATGTATGGTTACTTTCCGTAATATTCTTACTTCCTTTCTCACCTCCTTCTCTCTAGAAACAGCCGCCCTCCGTTTGCTTTCCTTTTTCCCTTCCGTTTTTTGATTTTTTCTGTAACTTGTGCAGCAGTGTTGATGGAGTTGTTGCTGCACTCAGTTTCATGTAAGTGGTTTCTATTTCAATGGTAGGGTCCTGTTCGATCATCACTACGACCTCCATGCCATTCCTACACCGGCGGTGGTGATTAGAGGCCGCACCAATTTGTATTCCCGTTCAGATCTTCTTGCTGGACAGGCTGGCGGAACCGGTGGAGCCATCTCGACACTCGGCGAATCCATGGCTCATTCCTCGGGAATTTTGTTGCGGAGGTGATTTTTCATCAGATGCGTCTCCTTGTTTTGGTTGTGATGGAGACATCTCTTTGAGCATTTATTGCTACCCATACAGCTTTTCCTTGCTACCCATTGTATACAGAGATTGCCGGCCCCACCTAATTTTCTCATAGTTCGTTGGAGTGTTTGCTGCTCTCAAACTCTATTTTCTCTCGGTTTTCTAAACCGTATTCTGTGTCGGACGGCAGCACCTTTCTGCCACCTGCTCTTGAGCCCCAGCAGCCGGCTAGCAGTTTGCCGGCGAGGGGGCCTTGGCCGTTGAGGTGGTCGACGGTTATGAGTTTGCAGGCTGCCAGTCTTCAGTTTCTCGTCAGATCTGTGCAGCAAATCCGATCGACAGTAGGTAGGGTTGGTGTTTGAACTTTCTGCTGTTCCTTGTCCCACCCTGCCCCACCTGCTGTGTGGTTGTACCCGTCAACTTTCAAGCCTTTTTTTGCCTTTTTCCCATTTCTATTTACTTGGCTTAATTTGTGGACCCCACCATCACATTTTTTTCTCCACCAAAGATGGATTCGATCCATCCCACAGCCTTCTGCCCGTGTCTTCCCGGCCATGATTCAGCCTCCTTGTTGGGTGTCTCATGGCTAAACCTTTCCCATGGCTTTTCTTTACAGACTTGATCTCTCTTCACTTTAACTCTTATCATCCTCTTTATTGTATTAGGACCCTATTCACACATCCATCTTCATAAGAGACTAGTGTAGTACTAGTATATATGATCATTCTTTTGCTAGTCTCTTTTTTGGCAGCTGGTATCGAGCTCCTTCGGTCCTTGAGTTGGCCACGACTTGCATGGTGTTTGTGCAGTCTCTTAGTAAGGGGGGAGTAGGGCGGCATCCCTCTGTTTATGGCTTGAACGCTAATATAAGCCCGTTACTAATCACAAAGCCCGAGCCCCTTCTGTTTTGCTCCACTTCACAGCCCTCCGCAAGTTTACAGTCCATACTCTTGGCTAATCTCATGATTATAGTCCATCTTCATGTTTAAAGCCAATTTTTGCCTCCTTTGATGTACTATTTAATCTTTTTTTTTTTCGTTTTGATCCTTAGAGCCACTTGTTTCATACTCTTTTTGCAAGCCGCTTATTTGGCTTTTTAGTTTCCTTTTAAGTTTTTTAATAGGGTTAATTGCGCCAAAAGCAGGATCTTTTTGCAAATTTCAAATTAGTCCAAATTTTTCAATATTTACAAATAAGTTCTCGACCTTTAACCCCTTTTTCAAATCAAATAAGTTCCAACATGTCAAAAAGTTAATTGCATGAAAAGTCCCAACCTTTTCGTCGATTGCGAATTAGTCCAAACTTTTGGATATTTTAAAATAAGTACCTGACTTTAAGCCCGTATTGCAACTCGAACCACCGGGTGAAGGGCTGCACGGACGCTAACGTGTAACTATATATGTCACGTTACTCTACACTAGTTAACAAAAGGACGTTTTGATTTTTTCATTTATTAAAATTTTCAAAAAAAATCCTCATATATCACACACTAACATTATTTGATCAAAATATGAATCACGGCAATAGATGGGGAGAGAAAATCCTACAAAATGTACTTTTGCATAGTTAAGGCCAAGAACAGATCAGCCATATAATTGAAGGAGCCGATTAATCATTATTCTTGTCCCCTAAACTTTTTTCTACTCTCTAATTGTTCTAATAGCAACAACAATTATCTTATAGATCATCTAATCGAAATTCAGAAGTTGTTTTCCACAACCCCTTACACATGGCGAATTTTGATAGATAATGTTAATGCGTTATATATGAGGACGTTCTTTTGGATATACATTAAATTTTAATTTAAAAAATCAAAACGAAGCCGTGTTGTTAACAAATATGGAGTGACTTGGCCCATACAATGACACGGCAACGTCCGGCCAGACCTCCAACTGTCCGGTGGTTCGATTTGTAATACGGGCTAAAATTGGGTACTTATTTGCAAAATATTCAAAAGTTTGGACTAATTTGCAATTGGCGGAAAGGTTGAGACTTTTTATGCAATTAACTTTTCGACAGGTGGAAGACTGAAACGACGTCATTTTGTACACGTGGAAGGTGACGTGGAAGGTGACGTGGAAGAGAGATGGACACATCAGCACTTGGCAGGCCTCCCGCTGCCCGGTGGTTAAATTTGAAAAAAGGGTTAAAGGTCGAGAACTTATTTATAAATATTGAAAAGTTTGGACTAATTTAAAATTCGCGAAAAGGTCAGGACTTTTGGCGCAATTAATCATTTTTAATATTACTGCATAGTTTGATAGATGAATTCACATCACCAGTTTCCAAACTACAAGGCATTAAGTAACTGGTTGTAGGGTGCAACTATCAGACCCTGAATGGATGCCACAACGATGCATCGGACGCTGTCGGTGAGGTTCGGGTTCGACAGCAGCTCCATCAAGCTCATGTTGGATACAGTACGGGGAACAGAGAAATGCCAACGGGAGCTAAAATAAAAAGTGAACTCTACTCCATGATTAATCGGACTAAACTGGGAGTCTGTCTTGTTTTTCTACTTCTCCAGACACGGAACTGACGTGACTCCCCAGCTCCGCCACCGCAGCCTCATACGCCAGCCAGCAAGTTCCTGAGAACGGCTGGCATATGCGGAATGGAGAGTGATGGGTGGGAGATAGAAGATCTTATCCTGCTCGTCGAACTTGGCAGCAATGAATGGTCCTAGCTCCTCTATGAGCTGGAATCTGATGTTAGCATGTCGATCAAACTCGACGCCTAAGGAATTCCGATGTGGTCGGAGTTGTGTTTATAATCAGGGTCGTACTTGTTGAGTAGTTTTTTAATTTCCCGCTATGGCAATCCTTCCAGAGAGCCCGCTTGTAAGAGATTGCCATGGCGGAAAATCCAAAAACTAAACAATTATGATCCTAATCATAAACACAACTCCGACCATATCGGAATCCCTTCTGCGTCGAGCGTTGCTTGACATGCTGACATCAGATTCCAGCTCATAGAAGAGCTAGAGACCATTCACTGCCAAGTTCGATCTCCCACCCATCACTCTCCATCCACGTACGCCAGCAGTTCTCAGGAACTTGCTGGGGTGCGTATGAGGCTGCAGTAGCCGAGCCGGGGGCCTCCCGTCGAACTCGCAAAGTATGTGGATTGATCAACTATACAAAAGATGTTGAGATCATGCGGAAGGGGAAGATCATTGTGAGTGATATGGAGATAGCTGGTATGTTCAAGGGTATTGTGAAATCATCGAGGGATCATGATCAAGTGGTGATCATTGACAGAGACGTTGAGGCTGTGAACTAGCAGTTTGGTCGGGTATGGAAGGTTACGGTGTTCAGAACTTTTTATTTGTATATTATTAGGCTGTGAACTTTTTATTTCTACTTCTGAGTCTTTGTATTGTGATCTGAACTTTATAATTTGGGTTTCTTGCGCAGAAACATAGGACAGAGGCGAAAACACTTATAGGGCAATCAAGCAGGTAATTGAATAGATTGGGTTCTTTCAATAAAGAAACATAAGTATAATGCCATTTTGAACTCTTTTTTTTTTCTTTGAGCAGGAACAGGAGTGTTCATTCCCGGCTTCAACCATCTGATGTAGTTGCTCCAGTCGTATTTGTACATGTAATCCTGTTAAATATTTATAATCTTCACTGCTGATAAGTCTTTTACCTAATAATTTTAGGGATAAAGGTTCATTTATTTAGTCACAAGATTGAAAACTTGCAGTAACGTGAGATTTAGTTTTTCTCTAAATACCTTTTTAACAGTAGTTTAAACCAGTCTTTGATGCAAAAGTTTTATGGTAAAGGTTCCTGTTATTTGGCCTCATCAAGTGAGATTTAATTATAATATGCACTCCATGTCAAAACCACTCAGTTCAAGTATACATTTATTCTCTTGTTGATGTCTTGGGTGTTTGGAAAAGTTATTTCTGATTGGGTTGTCTGAGTTTGTTCTCTGTTATTTCTCCTGGGTACTATATGTTTGGTTTCCTTTTAAGTTATAGGATTGAATATTATTCACCGTACTCATATTGTCACTCGATTATCTAGGTGCAGCTAAACTGACAGAATCTGGAGATCTTAAAACCCAATTCCCCTTCATCAAATTTCATTGACACTTTGTTCTCTTCTTGAAGCTAGATTTTGGTAGATTTTGCTTGCTAATTGTAGAAACACAATGTTGCATGAGTAGATTCACTGCCCACTAATTATAATTGATTTGTTGTTTGCAGCAATATCTGGAAGGAACTAGTTTTAAAGGTAGCATATATAATTCTGTTCTTTAATTGAATAATTTTGATTGATTAATGTTTATGGTGGTCCAAAAAATTTAATCTTTTATATACTGCAGAGCTCTTAGCGACAGTGGAGAATGTTAAGAGTCAGTTAGGAGATGATATCGTGCTGTAAAATGTAGCTTCTCAGTTGCATTTTCAGTTGGAGGTAATTAGAAGCAACAGCTTTTAAATGTATTTCTTTATAACCTTTCTCTGTATTCCACTTGACGGAAGCATAGAATATATGTGGGGAAAAAAAATTTCATTATGTATCTAGTGTTGTGAAGCTAGGTGAAATCTGTTTTCTCTGTATGTTGTCTTGAATTAAAATCTCAAAATCTTACTGAATACAATTGAGATTAAATCAAAGCATTGTCATTAATTAAGTTATAGAATTGCTTAAGAAGTTCTTGATTCTGGGTATATATTTTGATTACTATGATGAAGTGTGTAAAATGTGCTTGTATGTTTGTTTGGAAAAGTGTTAGAAAATTTTTAATTTCCCATATAATCTAATTGTGGGCTTTAATTATTTTATGAACTTAATTAAGTGATCCAATTAAAATGTAAAGTAGATGGGCTATAATAATATTTGATATGGGCCAATGAGTAGATACTCAATACTATGTGACTAGGTGATTATGGGTGGTCTAGTCAAATAGTATATAAAGACTCACAGGTTATGGTCCCCAACACACTATGCCGCACATGGTCTACTCTTCTCCCCATCGGTAGGGATTACTACGGTCTCATAAGAAATAAGGAGGCTTAGTTGAGGAAGGCCATAATACCTATCGATTTCTGAGTTCGTGTTCCGTCTAACAACTCTATGGATTAAGTTACGCTTCTGCATTACAGTTTGATCTCAGTTTATTATAATAGGGCTAAGGTTTCATGGATTTATTTCCAACAAGTGGTATCAGAGCCACCCTATTTATGATTCTCTGAGATCGGATGAAATTGAATATTTCAATTATATATGTTTGGTTATCGTTAGATCCATTTTTTTGTCTTTTGGCATCAATTTCGGCGTCCTCCTTCTGAATGATTCTTGAATTTTTGATTTGGTTATAATTTTTCCATAAAGTGGGTAATTAGTAAGATCAAATTAATTGTCATTGTTTTATGCAAGATCTCATTGGAGGTTCTATACCCGTACAGTTTGTATTGCGTCTTTACACCCTATAATGAATACTGGAAGATGAATAATAGTAAATAGAAATGAATTTCCGTCGCTGCATGATGGATGAATGAGTACTTTCATTTTTGGTATGGGTGGCTTTTGTTAAATCATTATCATGGTAATAATTGATTTATTGATTTATGGGACAGAAATACAATACTTGTTTCCAGTTGTCATTGCGTTATTTTTTAATTGAATTGAATTATTTATGACATTAATTGAATTGCTAGTGGGTGACTACCACACATGTTGAATTATAATTGATTTATGATTCAAATTTGTCGCATAACTGTGGTATTTGGTAAATAAAATTCACTCATGTCATTTGTTATGGAAAGTATTGATTCAGTTGATTATTGATTTAATTATTTGTGGTTATTAAATCAATTTTTATACTTATTTATTAATTGAGGATTCATTAATTTGATTATAATTAAGCTTTGAATGGCTAAAATTTGTTATATGGAGTATAACATTTGACATTTAAATGGGATTCAGTAGCAACTTTTTTTATTTACGTGAACCGTAATTATTATTATTTATAAATACTAAGATCATAGTTTATAAGGGATTACCATTGGAATTGGTATTTAATTATTGTTCACCTTAATTTTAGTATTGTTTATTTATTGAAATAAGGAAACATGCCGTAATCAGTCATATTAAATTAGGATTAAAATCCTAATTAAATTAGGAGATCTTTCAGTATTTTTAAATTTGTGTGAATCATCTAATATTTCCATTAGATTATGAAATTTAATTAAATTAAAATTGGGGAGACTTTTTTTAATGTTCAATTAAACATAAATATTTATTTTAAATATAAGTTTAATTGGTCTAGTAATTTTTCAATCTAGTCAATCAAAGCATCATGTTGCCATAGCAGCCTCTGTGTGTGGAGTGCGACTTTATTGAAATTACATAGATGAGTGTGGAATTATTTATGTGTTCTATGTTCGGCCCATAGGTAGGCAAAATTTGACAGAATAATAACACACATGTGATAATAAGTATGTGATAATTATTTAAATTATTCATGTGAACATTTGTCGGTCCATAGATAGACTTTTGTTTGACATAACTTATTATCAATACTTGATTATTACACCAAGATTACCCCTGCAGTTAATTTTTGTCTATAGACGAGGTTAATGTTGCACAAGGTGTCTTGTGATGAGTCCCCAATAAATAATATTGTGCAAGTGTATCTTCATGCGGGTATTGATCGGCCCAAAGGTAGATTAATATTTGGCCCGAAATACACAAGAACATGTGCTGGTGAATATTTGACAATTATTTTGTTTAACATGTGAGTAATAAGTCAGCCCAAAGGAAGACTATTGTTTGACAGTTTTATTGTCAGTATTTGACTACTACGTAGAGGGTGTCACTTACAAGTTGGTATTGTTGTCATTGGACTTGATAATAATGATGTGCTTGATTCCTTGAGATGATTCCAAGTTATTTAAATTTTGAAAGATTATAAAGTTTAATGCGAGCATGATAAATTATTTTACAATAATTCTCTGTACAATTAAGAAGTCTGCTAATTAAGTTTAACATATATCAACAATAAAATCATACATGATGAGTGAACTTTGTCTCAATAAGGATGAGACTAATAGGTTTCTAACAAACTTTGTCTCAATAAAGTATAATGACAATACAAGAAAATCCATTAAGAAAGCTGTTAAAGACAACTAAAGTACAACCTTTTCAATCTGGTTACTTAGAAATGTTCTTTTAAGATAATCGTGACATTAGTAGCACATTTTAATCTTGAATTGCATTAAATGGATGTAAAGATATTGTTTCTTAAAGATAACGTTGTGGAAACGATCTCAACGGTCTAAGAACTAAAAGGAAATCCATATATCAATTCAAGTTCATCTTTTACATATAGGAATCACAATTATCATCATGATGTAATTGTCTCATTTGGTTTTGAAACAAATATAGATGATTGTGTGATTCAGTGGGAGAATGTTTGAGTTAAACTAAGAGAGATAAGTGCAGTCTCAATTAAGTGCCATAAAGTTAAATTAAATATTCAAGAAATGCAGAAATATTCTATATGTTTTAATTGTTGGAAGTTGTTGTATGATGAAGTCTCTATAAGACTTAATTTGGCTTATGTTGTTGGTATATTAAGTAGACATTTAGGTAACTCTAGTATGTATCTTTACAAAGTATTTACAGAAAACTAAGGATAACATGCTTGCACATTAGGGATCAGATTTGTTAGATATCATAAAGAATTCTGATTCTGAGTTTGTTGGATGCCAATACAGTATAAGATCCACTTCAGACTACATCTTTTGTTGGTTTGGAGAGCTATACAAGTAAAAGTGTTAAGTAAACACTTGTAGCTCCTTAACCATGACATCTGAATTAGTAGCACACTAAGGGGCATTCAAACATGAAATAAAGGTTGCAAAACTTTGTCACATAAAGTTTATTGTGACAGTTAGTTTGCAATAAAGTATTGGCAACAAGAGTTCTTATAAGTCAAGCATATTGACATAGAATTCTTGGTTGTTAAAGAAAGTATTTTGTGTGGATAAAATTCTAGTAGAGCATATTGTGATAGACTCCAAATGAGGATCCGCACTACAAGAAAAATGTCAAATTCCAACAGAAAATTCCAAAGAAAAGTAAAACCGTTGAAAATTTTAGAGTTCCAATTAATTTTCCAACAAAAATTTAAACCGTTGAAAAATTCCAACAAAAATTCCCATGTAAATTGAAATCGTTGAAAATTTCTAATGCTAGTTCCAATAGTCTGATAAACTATTGGACATTTCCAACGAAAATCCTATAAAACCTAAAACTGTTGGAAAGTTCCAACAAAAATTATCATATAAATTTAAACCATTGAAAAATTTCAATGCTAATTCCAATAGTTTGATGAACCATTGAAAATTTTCAATAGAAATTCCAATTAAACTAAAGCCGTTGGAAAATTCCTATGAAAATTCCATCGAAGAAAGAGACTTCAATAAATTTAAATGTCAATTTATAACATAAATTATATATTAGTTAAGTTGGTAAATGATAAGATGATGTATTCAAGAGGTCAAAGGTTCAAATCCGAATAAATATTTTTTTTATCGTTAGAAAATTCCAACGGAGTTCGAAGATCATTGGAATTTATTTCAACCGGTAATTCCAAAAGAAAATTCCATTGAAAAAAATATTTGAATCGTTTTTAGATAAAAAAAATTCCAACAAAAAAATATCGTTGGATTCGCCGTTGGATTTTTGGAACTGTTGGAAATGTTGTTGGATAAATGATATTTCAACGGCCACTTTTTCAACAAAAATTTTTTGTTGGAATATCTGTTGTAATCATGAATTCCAATGGTATTTTGGCATATTCCAACGATTTTTCGCCGTTGGAATTCAACAATTTTCTTGTAGTGCCGCCAATCATGTATTTAACACCCAGTATTTGAGCTAGCTACTCATGTGGGTGTTATATGGTTTTAAAATACATTGATTTAGTGGGAGTCTATATTCGTTGCTCTTTAAAGTTTTCAAAACACTTTGATTTGAATAATTTGGTTTTCTGCAGAATAAAGTTGATATTGAATTCATTGTGAATTCACTTAAGTAATTTCATTTTGTAATATTTTATATTATGGATTGATCTCACTAAAGTTTAAA
The DNA here is from genome assembly GCA_023678885.1 of Pogostemon cablin. Lineage (NCBI taxonomy): Eukaryota > Viridiplantae > Streptophyta > Magnoliopsida > Lamiales > Lamiaceae > Pogostemon > Pogostemon cablin. The sequence continues at coordinate 523,283 of CM042956.1, forward strand.
GTTGGACCAGTTGGAAATAGACATGATATTGATCACGTTGCATGTAATTTTCATGTTATTCACCATATTTGATCTATGTCATTGAGTGTACTGATATGGTGATTGTCGGGGTTTAATCACGATTTATAATGTGGTGAATGTCGCGGTAGTTCCATATTAGTATATGAGATGGACCAGATTGTTAAGTATAGCCTGAAGAGGAATAGCATAAAGTTGTGCAACTAAGAACTCTTGATATAATTGCTTTGGGAACAATATATAGCCCAAGTGGGAGATTGTTAGGAAATTTTTAATTTTCTGTATAATCTAATTATGGTCAATATATTATTATGCAATTATATTAGCTATTTAATTATTTTATGAACTTAATTAAGTGATCCAATTAAAGTGTAAAGTAATAATATTTGATATGGGTCAATGAGTAGATACTCAATACTATGTGACTAGGTGATTATGGGTGGTCTAGTCAAATAGTATATAAAGGCTCACAGGTTATGATCTCCAACACACTAAGTCGCACATGATCTTACTTTCTCTCCATCGGGAGGGATTATTACGGTCCCATAAGGAATAAGGAGGCTTAGGTCACATGGTCTTCCCTTCTCTCAATCGGGAGGGATTACTACGGTCTCATAAGGAATAAGGAGGCTTAGTTGAGGAATGTCATAATACCTACCGATTTCCGAGTTCGTGTTCCATCTAACAACTCTATGGATTAAGGTACGCTTCCACATTACAGTTTGATCTCAATTTATCATAATAGGGGTAAGGTTTCATGGATTTATTTCCAACAAAAAGATGATGCATTTATTTTATTTAGGCGGAGGGTGATATGATATTGAGATCAGGCGGTAAGAAGATGGCCCTGGTTGTAGGGTGCAACTATTCAGGTACAGATCAGGCCTTGAATGGATGCCACAAGGACGTGTTGGGCATCCAGCGTACGCTGTCGGCGAGGTTCGGGTTCAACAGCAGCTCCATCAAGCTCATGTTGGATACACCGGGGAACAGGGAAATGCGGACAGCTGCTAAAACAAAAAGTAAACTCTACTCCATTATTAGTCGGACTCAACCGGGATACGTCTTGTTTTTATTCACCGTCCACGTAAATACGAGGATATCGTTGCTTCTGATGACAATTTCATTACTAGTAAGTCATGTAATTCAGTAATTAATTTCCTATAATTGCTTGAATATGCTGCTTACTAAGATTATACATATCTGGTACAAGGTGTTGATTTCAGACTCAAACATAATAATGATGGCTAGAAAGATGTTGGAAAGGCGCAATTTGGCTAAACCTAATCAACAACAGCATCCGTGCCTCTATTGCAGCCCCAAAAATGCTTCTGCCATTTTTCTAGGCCATCCTTAATAGTCATATGTATCACACATCTTTAATTTGTGTAATTGGAATATAGTTTAAAACAAGGTTATTTGTAACCAACACACTCGGAGTCCTCCACCTGCCATGTCCTGCTCGGGCATCCGACTTCATCGCCTTGTCCCCTGTTTCAACATTAACATGCCCTATAATATCATGATTAACACTAATTTATCTTATAATTTCCTCCCAAAAACATAGTATTAATTCCTTGTTAATTAGCATATAGGAGAGAGAGAAATGTAACCCCATAACAATCATAAAACCAATAATACGCTCATCTTGTACATTCAACTAACTTCATTTCTCACTGACCCCACACAACAATGATTTATAGCATCAACAAACACATTTACTGCCATTTCTCCAAGTTTCAGGATAGACACCAATTTATATTTATCAACATATCTAAAAGTTTATAATTTAATTCATTTTTCCATCATTTATAAACGTATTCGACACCCAAAAAATCATCAATAAACATTCAAATGTGAAATGAGGGTTTAACGGAGTATTCCAAAAGTCAATTTTGTTTTCCTAATTGAAGTATTGATATTGAGTTAATTCGCAATTAATCAAATAATTATACATACATATAAATTAAAATTTTTTGAGTTTAAAATTAAAATGGTCTAATAATTTTTTATTTTATTTGTATTGGTCCCAAAAAAATTTTAAAAAAAATAATTTAATTTGTTGTTAAAAGAATATATATACATTTAAAAATAATTACAGGTTTTGTGTAGTAAATTAGTATGGTTCCCAAATGAAATGAAAGGGAATAAAGTGCCTTGTAATATTTACCTTATAAAATAAAGAAATTAAAAAAGAGAATATATGAGACTAATATCTTGTTCCCACAATATTAGAAAAGGAATATATATTGAGATTATTTTTTGTTAATTTCAATTAAAAAAATTTACGAAATAAATCACGATGACACTCGAAATATGTCTAACAATGCTTCGTCTCAATCGTAACACTCCTCCCTGCAATAAAGATTAAGTAGAAGAGGAAGACGGAGATAAACCAGTTTTGATCATCATATTCATAGAGTAGAATTTAAGGCTTAACAACATAATTTCTTGAAACCTTGAACTTACCAGTGATCTTGATTTGTAGAAGATGTCCAACCTACTGTGACAATGTATGTAGCTTTGAAGTTACTTCAAAAAGAATGTACTTGCTTTCACTTAAAAACCTCTAATTTCCCTTGCCACAAGCCACATTTTCTCAATCATAACAAGCAACAAGTCCATCTGCATAAATATCAATCAAAATCCCATGTTTACTCACAGCTAATTTTCACAGAACAATCTTTTTGATCTATATACTGGAATTGAATTGTGATTAAGAATATTTTGATCATGGAGAAAGGAAAAAAGTTGGCTCTTCTTGTTGGGTGCAATTACCCCAACACCCCCAACGAGCTTCATGGATGCCACAATGATGTTTTAGCCATGAGGGAGGTGCTTGTGACTCGTTTTGGATTTGAACCAAATCATGTTGAGCTGCTGATCGACAAGCCCGGTAGCACCATCATGCCTACTGGTGCCAACATCAAGAAGGCTCTAAACAGTATGGTTGATCGAGCTGAAGAAGGAGATGCCTTGTTCTTTCATTATTCAGGCCATGGAACTCTGATCAAACCTCACCATTCACTTAAGAAAGAGGAAGCAATTGTACCCTATGATTTTAATCTCATCACCAGTTAGTTTTCGTTTATCCATACAATTTTATGATAAAGGAAGTGTTCAACAACTGATGCTTGGAAAACATACCTTCTTGAATTGCAGGTATTGACTTCAGAGAGCTCGTGAATCGTGTTCCTAAAGGAGCGATTTTCACCATCCTCTCCGATTCTTGCCACAGTGGAGGCCTAATTGATAAAGAAACCGAGCAAATAGGCCCTTCAATCACCCTTGATGATGCCATCATTCCAGCTTCCAACAAGCCAAAAGAGATCCCTCTCCAATCAATACTTAAATATTTCACATCTAAAACGAGCAAAATCAGCACAGATATAGGCACACATTTGCTGCAAGTGTTTGGAGAGGATGCTAGCCTCTTGTTTCAACAGCCAATCAGCAAGCCATTGAAGGCAGATGACGGGATCTTACTCAGTGGATGTCAAACAAATGAGACTTCTGCAGATGTTGAGATCATGGAGAATGGAAAAAAACCCTGTGGAGCATTCAGCAATGCCATCCAAATGGTACTGAAGGAGAATCCAGGCCCTTTAAGCAACAGGGAAATCATGATGCTAGCTAGAAAAACTCTGGTGATGCAGCATTTTAACAGACAGCATCCATGCCTGTATTGCAGTAACGAAAATGCAGATGCAATTTTCTTGAACCCACCACATAAGCAAAACCCACAAGATAGCATATAAAACAATGCCCTTTATGATTAAAAAATGATACAATCTTTGGGCAAGATGTAATTCTTTCAAAATATTCAATCAATAAGTCAAGTCTGAAATTGTCGCCACTGTAGTAAAGAGCCTAAGGGGTCAAGATTTACATCTTTACATCATACACAACTATGATCATCAAAACTATTAGTTGCAGCTCAAATATAAAGAAAATTTTAATTGTATTCATCAACGTAATCAAAGAGAATTGTATTGACAGAAGCAATGATCTACAGATATTCAGCATCCCATCTTTGCTGTGAGACTAAATTGAGCCACATTGAATATAAACAAAGAGAGCAAAAGAAGAAAAGAAAGCTGACTATAGATCTTTCCAAACATTAAAATCAGTAGTAGAGCCAGTATAATTTACAACACTGTCCTGGCACCCCAAAAGAAACGTGCTTCGACTGGTGTCAACATTCATCAAAGCATGGGCACTGCCACTGGGGCTAGCTGCAACTGCTACTTCATCCTGACCAACTGTTACCTCAGAATATCCTTTTGCCAGTTCTTCATTCTCCATCTGAAAAATCACACATGATAGTTACAGAATCGTAAGATGTATCACACAATATTACCATATAGAATCTCTAATATGGAAGCAACTCTCGAATAAAGTGATATCATGAATGGCATATGGGACGGAGAAAACTATAGAGAAAAGAAACAGGCAGAGTCCTACCCAGTCTTTTTCCATTTCTCTCCCCTTTTTATCATCAAAATATGGGACATTCAAAAGCTTCCATCGTTCACAGAGAGAATGCTTATGATAAAACACACTTTCGAGCAGCTTATTAGCGTACAATTACTTAAAATTCATGTATTTTGTATTTTCAATATTGAGTTTCATATGTTTCATTGAATCTGACCAAATCCCATTTCATATACAAAAGAAGCATACCCTCAAAACAGTTTTAGCTCCCCATATCACAAAAGTCTCGTTACAATCATGGCGTCTATGGTTTCCCCTCATGGATCCAGGACGAATCTCACCCAGGTGAACTGAAGCACAAGTAACTGCTCCACCTGCAAATTATATTCTACCTCATGAGAAACATTTTGCACAAGTAAACACAAGAAGATGGACAAGCAATCGCAGGAAATAATAGCCTACTGTCATTTGGATAGTGCTTGTTCTTGTTTCCGCAAAACACAACAAACACTCACTTTTATCACTATGTTTTCTCTTTAATACATCAAACATTTTGATTACGGGAATGCAAATTCTTCCCTCAAATTTTCACTTAATACAACCAAATACTCTGTTAAGTTATTCTTCGACTGTAAATAAATTACATATGTTAAAGCAGATGCAAATGCGTTTAGATTAAGCAACGAAAGTGGTACCCGACCCTCCCACCAACCATTGAAGCATTTAACCTAATTTTTGCGCTCTTCCCCCAAAATATCAGTACAAACTAACATAATCTTGGGCAGGCGCATTCTTCAAAATCCAAATTTCCTTGAAATCACAAACATACAAAGGAAGGAAAATAAACAGACAAAATAAGAACCTAAAACGCCAGCGTCGAAGGCAAGTGAAATGGGATCAATCAACCAGCCACGCTTATCCTTCATCACGAGCGAAGAAACTGCGGAGATTTTCACAACATTGGCAGTAGGATCCTTGAGAAAACCGCCTTTTTTGTCATTCACAGTATATGAAGTTTGAAGAGAAGAATTGGAATGACTATGTTGCAATCTGAGAGAAACCCATGTGAGAAGAAGGAAAACTGAGAGTAGAAACGGGAAGGCATGAGGTTTTTTGAGGAATCCTTTGAGCGAAGTGAAAAGGGTTGCTGCTGTTTGTGGGGGCTGCAATTGAAATTGTGGAATCGAGTCCGAAATCGGAAGCGGATAAGATGTATACGAAGTTCTTCTAGGGTTTGCCATATCTTCCCCCTCTCTATTTTATCATGATTACTGGCAATTTACACTTTTTTCCCACATACGATCCCCTGTTTTTCTTGTGCTTGAGTAGTGAATTTCGGTTGGTTTAATGAAAGTCGAAAGATAATTTTGGGGTGCTAGATGGGGATTATGTGAAATAAAAGGGATCAATATGCTAATTCCATGATTTAGATTTTGGACCCACCCCTGTTTTTCATCATTAATAATCCATTTACTTGGCTGGGATTAGGGTTTATTAACCTTGAGTGAAGGTTGAGGAAAGGCAGTTAAGTTTAACCCCTTTAGTTAAAATTGCAATAGGATGTTTACATTGGAGGTTTATTTTTAGTAATTTACTATAATAACCTTATCTTAATCCTAATTATAATCTTAATATATTAAAAGTACCAAGTGATTGTAAAATATTTTATCCCCTTTTTATCCCTGCTACTTTCTCATTTTTACATCATTGACAGTAATCCTAATAATGAGGCTAACGTAATTTGAGTTTGAAGGCCTTTCCAATTCTTTAAGCCCCTTCAATTCCTCAGACTTGAATCGTCGATTGTCAGTTTCAAAAGAGTGAGAAAACGAATTTGATGATTTTCTGCAAAATATCAATCCCCCCTAATACCAGAGGATACGCCCAATTCATCTTCTCTGTTTTCATCTTCCACGGAGGCAAATCATGAGGATCACAAAATCAAGAGTAGTGGTGCAAATGAAGAAAAACAGGAACAGGATCAAGAGAAGAATATCAAGAAGTAAGTCAAGATCATTTCTTAATTAATTAATAGTACTTTAGTTGTGCATGATCCATCTGTACCGCACAATTTTTTTTATTAAAAAAAAGAAATTAGGGAGGGATCTATCTATCCAGCAATGGAATTTGATGTCTGCCTTAAAAGTTAGTGTTTCTTTGTTTCACCATGTAAGAAATGGTGAGTGGGTGTGTTAGGTTGAAGGCGAAAAAGAAGAAGAAAAAACTAGGAAAAAAGCGAGATTTGCTTTCATGACAAAGAGCGAGATTGCAGATGGAGAAAGTACGAGCAGAAAGTTGTGAAGAACAGCCATTTCCCAAGGTAATTGGAGTAGGAGTAGTGTTTTTAATAATGAAGTAGGGTAAGATTGATGATGGTGTTGGTGAACAAAATATCCATTCATATTGTAGGAGCTATTGAACAGAAAAAAAAAAAAGAAGTGGAGTGCCATTCAAATCGATGGAGAAAGTACGGGCAGAAAGCTGTGAAGTGTGAAACTGAGAGGACCATTTATTGTCTAATTTTTCCCAAGGAGAGAAAGCAGTGAAGATCAACTGGGTCATAGAAAATCTGTGACATAGAGTAAAAGAAGAATGTTTACCGTCAATTGTGGAGGAAGGGGCGGTGACCGTTGACGTGAACCCAGCTCCAGCCACTTCATTTGATCGCAAAAGGTATCGCAATTTCGCAATTTAATTGGTGTAACTAGCTATTTATTTCTCCATATGATGCTCACCTTCGTTAATTGAACTGGATTGGAGTACCCTTTTTCTTGGGCTCTTTCATTGCTTGCTGTTTCATTTGATCGCAAAAGGTATCGCAATTTCGCAATTTAATTGATGTAACTAGCTATTTATTTCTCCATATGATGCTCACCTTCGTTAATTGAACTGGATTGGAGTACCCTTTTTCTTGGGCTCTTTCATTGCTTGCTGTTTAATCCGATACTTTTATCATTTACCGCTTATTATGAAACTTTTCATTTGTTAAGAAATGAGAATTAAACTTCTTCAGTTCCGATATTTTTATCATTTACTGCTTACTATGAAACTTTCTGTTTTTTAAGAAATGGGAATGAGAATTAAACTTCTTTCGTTAAGGATAAATGGCTATAGTTTTGGATACAACTTTAGTATGCATTTTTGATGAGTTTGCAAAAGTTCAGTTTGCTGTTTTTATTATTTGGTACATTTCTATCATAAAATCCAGACCAACTAATCACTTGTATGATTATTTCTCACCAATTGACGATTTATAATTCATTTCGCTACATTCAAATCTGTATAGAGATTTCTTCCAACCAAGTCCCCATTTAAAAAAATGGTTCGGTTTATAACTCCGCAATTCAATTTATAAAAGGAGTGGATCAAACTACAATGAGTACAATGGAAAGATGGGTAGTAAAGCAGCAAACAGATTCGGTACTGTTTGTATTGTTTTTATGTAAATTTGACGAGTGTATTTTATTAGATAATATTATTTGTAGTGTATGTTTGTTTTATGAATACTATAATTCATTTTAAATGATATGAGAATGTGAAATATGTAGGCACCTATGGAAGTTGTACCCTCTTTTATTAAGACAATTACTGTGGGAACAGAGATAGTTATAGTAGCTTGGGTTCTAAGTCTGTCCTATCTTCATTTTTTTCTTTTTTGTTAAATTTAAAAGATCATATTCTTGATGTACGTTTAGCTCAACATGAATTGTTCATTCAACTGTAGGAACCCAATAGAAGTAGAGGAAGTTCTGGAGTTGAAGGCAATAATGCTTCAGAAGGGAAAAAGATAGAGCATGACCCTTTGGTCTACGAGAGTAAAGAGGTATTGCATATTGACCTAATTTATGTACCATAAGTTTAAAACTCAATAAGCTACGAGAAAGTTTCTTCATTATCATATTTACTTCAAATTCATTGCCAACACTCTATGTGTGTGTTTGTGTTTTCTCTTTGCGCTCTCTTTTTATGAACTTTTGTTTTACTGCGCAAAAAATATTTTTAAAGATTCTTTGAAAATAACAAATGTTCGGTCTCATCAGAGTCCGGACCTGAGACCAGGTTTAATTCTCCTTTACCATTTCTGACAAATAGTCTGAAAACCTATGTATATAATAAATTTAATCAAGCTATTAGAGTGATAATAATTGACCGGAGATATGGTGCATTAAAATCTCTTGGAGAGTAGAATCAAAATTCCAATGAGGTTATCTCTTAAATAAAGTTGTTTGAATGATTACTATTGCTATATTTTACTTAAATATAATTGAATTGTTCATGATCTGTATTTCAGTTTGTGGGGATTGAAAATAAACTAGGAAGATGAAGAGAGGCATTTTAATAGAAAAAGGCGAAACAAGATTTCAAGAAAATGTTTCAAGTAAAATTAATTTTCTTCTACATTCTGTATCTACGTATCTAAAAAGCATGAAAGATTTTTATGAATCATCATAATAAATTCAAGAATCTAATTTTTTGACATAATCTATGAGATGAAGGTTTGTTTTCGCCTTCTTATGATAAATTGTTCTATTTGTTTTGATTCAATAATATATATTTTTGTTGTGTACATGTTTTGCTAATGGGTTGTATGTTTAATGCCATTCGACGATGGTGCAGTAAAGCAATAGCTATGTTTGAGAAAAAATAATCATTTCCAAGCTATGGAACGATCTAAAGATTGAGTGTTTTCTATATTTTATACTGAATAACCATTTAGCCTATTAAGGGGCACTCTTTTATACTAAATAAACACCATTTAATTGCCTCTGCTGTTCTATTTTCGTACTGGAATTATTATGCATGTTTCGAATAGAATTATATGTTGATATTTTTAGGGAATGGATGATTGGTAGGTCATGTGCTCAAACAAAAATCAAGTCATCTAGAGGAAATTTTTATCTATATCCTGCAATTTATGTAAATTATTGTTAAATGTGTGGCAATGCTTATAAATATCCCATAAATTAGAATTTTTCTAACCTTGTGGCTCACTGCTGCATTGATTAGGAGCAGTTTAGGGCTTTGGAGGAGCAAAATAGTTGTAAAAGTGGATAATGTGTTATTTTTATAGAAGGTGTGCTTTCTTTTTCTGTGTTTATTTGCTGATTTATGTTGATTAATTCCTTAAATGATTGTTCTAGATCTTCATCTACATGTAAGTTGTAATAGACTAATTGTGCTGAAGTGGAGGATTGGATCTCATCAGGTGGATTAATGGGGATAAAAAAAAATATCTTATACTCTATAGAAATTTTGATCTTCTTACTTGATCAATTATTGGAGTCGATTTTGAACTATTGTTTGATTAATAATTTATGAAGATGTATGAAATGAATATTTTTCTTTTTGTATTATGATTTGCTGATCTTTTAATTTCACTCTAAAGAACTATTGCAGAGCACCATTTTGGAAAGATTGGAAGTTATCTGATTCAATAGCTCTGAGGTTAGGGACTGTGAAATTGCTACCTTAAAGTATGTCCATACAAAGAAATGATTACTTTAAACGTATCTTTTATTTATTCAAGATTTTATATTTATTATGATAAGAGATCATGTATATAGGGTTGAGATTTTATATTTATTATGATAAGAGATCATGTACATAGGGTTGAGAATGATTTACTCTTATTATATTTCATGAAGGAACTCTTATTTTAGTTCATCTGTTTGTATACTCAAGAAAAAGGTATTAATGACTTTTGCCTTAAAAAAAAATAATGAATGTTATGAAATCATAGTGATATTTAATTATTTAATTCTAACTTTATATATTAAAAAAATAACAATAATAAAAGATATTTATAAAATAAAAAGTGCTCGTGCAACGCACGTCTTAATTATCTAATCTAAATAAAAATGAAAGAGATTCCTCCACCGAACCACCACTAATTTGAAATCACACAATCGAAGAGTGGGTAATCTCTGTTGCTGCAAAAGCTTCATTAATGGTGATTGTACATCAGATTGCAATAGATTCTTTCAAAACCTTTACATAACCTTGTTTCTACAAAAATTGAATCCACAATACTCAATCCTCATTGATAAATTAAGACATAGCCCCACTGTGTTTCAAACTATAAATAATGTCTTCAAAGCTTCAAACTTTTCAATAAATTTGGGCAATAAAAGATGCAACTTTTCTTCAAAAATTAAATCTAAACTTTACATCAGATCTGGCAAATAAAAGATGTAATTTTCTTCAAAAAAACTCTAGAATCAAGTGACTAAAGCATAAAATATTTGACGATGTGGGTCGTCGGAGTTGAGCGACTCGGTGTTCTCGATGGCGGCCGTCGGAGTTGAGCGGCTCGGTGTTCTTGATGGAGGCCGTCGGAGTTGAGCGGCTCGATTTTCTCGAAGGCGGCCATCGGAGTTGAGCGGCTCGGTTTCCTCGAAGGCGGCCGTCGGAGTTGAGCAGCTCGATTTCCTCGAAGGCGGCCGTCGGAGTTGAGGGCCTCAATTTTCTCGACGGCAGCCGTCGGAATTGAGCGACACTTCCTTTCTCGATGGCGGCGCTACAATACCAATGCCAACTGTTAGAACACGATTTAGGAAGAGGAAGAGGATTTGGTGAGAAGAAACCCTAGTTTGTTTTCTTCCACCGCAGCTTCAAGTGAGAAGAAATTAATAGAGATGTATTTTTAGATTTTATAAATGAAAGGTAGAATGATAATTTCTCCCACTTAACTTGAGGATTGAGAGTTGTCCCTCCTTGTTTTAAGGGTTGAGATAGCCTCCTCCCAACCTTATTGCAGACCGGGCCTAAAAAAAGCCCGTGAGTTATACCTTTTACTTAACCTTCAAAGTAAGCGGTCATTAACTAGGGTTCACGAGAGGATAACCCCCGTTAACCTTCAAAGTAAACGGACTCAAAAGATGGGAAAAGGGTCATATAGACCCTTAGGGATCGATTACTTCTCGGGTTAGGGATAGAGTTACTAAACCTTGGTTGAGGGTTTGGTAAAGGTTGAGTTAAAGTTAACCATCTTAGTAAAGCAACCTTTGCATTATTTACTTTGCAGGTTTAAATTTAGGTATTTTTATAATATCTTAGCTCAACTAGATTTATTTTAGAAAGCCCAAAACTTATTTATTTATTTTTATGGCCCAAAAGGTCAGCCCTAACTTAGCCCAACTAGATTTATTTTAGAAAGCCCAAAACCTATTTATTTATTTATATGGCCCAAAAGGCCAGCCTTATTTTAGTCCAACTAGATTTTTTTAGAAAGCCCAAACTTATTTATTTATTTATTTTGTGGCCCAAAGTTTCAGCCCACTTAAATGGTCTGATATATATAATTATTAAGGCTAAAGTTAAAAAAAAAGAGAAGAACGAGAGAAGAAAAACAAAAGAGGGGAAAGAAGAGAGTGAAGAGGAGAAACCCTTGTTGATCAAATTCTCCCTTACAACCCTCATCCTAGGTAGTTTCTAAGTTGTTTTGAGGTAAGTGGTGTGTGAATTAAGCTTCCTTCTTCCATGGTTTTGTAATTTTGTGGGTTTTTCTTTTTGGTATGTAGGTAATTCGCAGACTGTTCGAACTAATTTTGACATAGCTATTGCCATCGAAAGTTTGCAAACTTAATTTCTGTACGTAGCTGAACTCGTTAGCTTTCCGTAGCCACTTGAAACGCCTCAATCCGATTATTCTACAATTAGTTATGATTTTTCTCGTAAACTGCCGCTAGCTGGAAAATTTCAGAATTTTTATGTCAAATTCAAACTTATTTTCTATCGTTTCGTTTAGTTAATGTATTGAAACGGGTTATGTGGGATTGGGAACTGATGTTAAGGAGTTACATACCATTTTTATTTAATATCGACTCGTTCGAACTTGATTAGGATTTGTTTTTAGCAATGAAAGGGATGTTACCGCTAATAGTTAGTTATATTTAATTTGTCTTTAATTGCTCATCTCCTTTCTAGGTAAAGAACCATCGACGAAGGGCAAGGGACCGACTTCAGATTCCGAAGAGAGTTAATCACATCATTGTGAGTTGATAATTTGGGAACGCCTTCTCTTGTGTGAAGTGTGGACCCTCGATAAATGTGCATTTATTTTAGTTTTAGTTAATTGATAAGAAAATTATTTGGTATTATGTTATGTGGTAAAGAGCCTGATTGGCTCGATTGCTCTGGTTAGAGTCATGTTAGCCATTTTATGAGTATTATTGATTTCTAGTTATTCTTGTGTGCCAATTAAGACTCTAACTTGAGTCGTTATTCATCTTATGATTCACATGCATATGTATGTCTGGTACCAAGGTTAAGTAGCCCGAATTGGTCACGGTTCGGGTGAGTTGGAGCGACATTGATTAAGTAGCCCGAATTGTCGCACCAGCATTAAACCTGCAACTCAGCTTCAAATGTCTTCTCCCAACAGTTTCTTACTCTACTGTTTCTTCTCACCTTCTCAACCCCAAACCAATCTAACTTTTCTCCTCCTCAAGCTTTCCATGGTGCCCCACCTTATCAAGATTCTCCTCTCGCCCAACTCTTTCTTTGTCGGTAGAACTCCTCCTCCCCAACTCCACGTCGCTCTACACTTTCTCTATTTCGTACCTCAACGTCTCCTCCATCGCCGTCGTCTGGTCAGCAAACCTTAGGTCCCCTGATTCCGCCGCCGCTTCTTTTCCTTTCCGATTGAATTCAATTCTTCTAATCAATCAATAAATTAATGACACCATACTTGTCTACCGATCTAAGATTAGTCGGAGAAAGTTTCTTATTAACAAGCAAATCTCAAATCTCGTGAATTGAATTTTTCGTATGAACCCTAGAAATTGGTTCTGTCGATGGAGAAGACTAGTCGTGGGTGTTTTTCTTCTAATGATTTTTCTAAATAAAGTAAGGGCAAAATAATAATTTTATCACTTAATCCCTCGGGTTGAAAATAATCCCCCCAATTTGGGGGAGTCAGCTATCCCTGCCATAACCCTGCCACGTCAGTTTTGACACCGGGCCTTTTAAGCCTGAAAGGTTATCCCTCAATTGCAACCTTCAAAGTAAGCGATCCTTAACTATAGTTCACGATGGGATAACCCTTGATAACTTGCAAAGTAATCTATCCCTTAAACTAATGTTATTAGATGAAAGAGGACCCTCAGCTTTCTTTTGGTACGTTTAAGTCCTTCAAATCTTGAAAAATGGTCTAATTTACCCTTAATTTCGATTTTTTTTAATAAATTACTTCATAAAATAACCTTTCATGAGAAAAATTTATAATTTTGTTAACAAGTGGACCCATTATTTTGACTATTATTCCTGGGATTCTGTCATCTTCATCACTTCCACACAAATTCTCCAACTTCAAACCATTTTCATGCTAACAGTAGAAAAAAAAATCTACAATGTAACAGAACAACTCCACAGCCCCGCTGATCAAAACAATTAAAACGTAACTGGTAGTTCTGGGTTTTAACATTCTGAATTTGGTCAAGAACTTGTGAAATTTGGTCATGTCGGGTTTGAATCAAAATTTTGAAGGGATGGTAGGATTTGGGAGTTGGGTTAATTTCGTAAGCAGACTTTCACTAAATGACTAACGATTCACGCCACTCTCTTCACTTTCTCTCTCATCCTGTATTTCTTTACTCTTCTTAATCTCCCTCCCTACATGGTTTTGTGCAATAACAACCTTGTTCTAAGTCTGGGTTTCTCCGGAGAACACCGGTCCAAGAAGTCAGCCTCCGCCTCCCAGTAGCTCGACTATCTGTCATTGATGAGCCTAATTCACGTCATCAAGGAGGAATCCGATCAAAGGACAATAAAGCCTTATTTTTCTTGAATGTGAGCTTAGAGAGAGAGATTGGAAGTGAAGTAGTGATGAAGATGACGATAGATCCAATGGAATGAGTAATGGATGATCTTCCCAAAACAATGGGACCCACTTTTAATTATTTTTAACTTGTAAAATGTTATTTTTATAATATTTAATTCATTAACAAAGAGAAAATGTTTTGATTTATGAAAAAATGAAAATTAAGGGTGTGATTGACTGTTGATGATTAGCACAGGGCACATAACGTACAAAAAAGAGATCAGGGTCCTCACTGATCCAATGACAAAAGTATAAGGGTTTATTTGAACTTTTTCCCTTAAAATATTTGACATCCTTCAACAATCATAAAGCCTGTATACTCTTTATTTTTCTAAAAATAAAAATAATTTTCTTAATCAAATACTAATACATTTCGTATTTCAACCGATATTTTTAATTAAAAATAAATTAATACTCTTATAAATCAAAATGAAAAATCTTTCATTAAATACCGAACACTTGAATTTATAGGAGCTCATACATCTCTTATTAGTACATTTTTTTCCCTCTGTAGTCTATAGTAGTATTAAAGAGAAGAAAGAATACTACTCCTAATCAAGATTCGAGACTCGCAAATTCTGTTTTTCTAAAACTCCTAATTTTACTTTTAAAAAAAATTAAAGTTTGAATAGAAAAAAAGAATGAAGAATACGAATACAGTATTAGTATAACAAAATAAATTTATGAACTATCATGTTTACGACAGGTTGAATCTAAAAATACAGTATCATCAACTAATTTGAAATTTGCCATAATTAAAATTAATAACCTAAATTTTATTAAAAAATAGAGAATGTCAAGTATACCTCAATGTCAACAGTTCTAAAACTAAATCATCAAGTAATGGCACCCCAATGAAGAACATACATATACTAGATGTACAAGGATTCATATTTAATCCCCATAATGTAACTTCGGGTTAACTCGGGTTTCAGGCTCAAAAAATGCTCGTATTACGGGAGGACCAGAAAGGGTCTGAAGGTCATAACCAAGCCGATAAACTCAACTACGTTCAACACGAAGAAAACCAGGTGAACACCTGCATTGCAAGAACAATAGCTGCTGTCACAAGCCAAAAATAGATAACTTATGGTATGTCTAATAAATCACTTCACATCTCAGATCAAAATCGTCTTAGTTTTGAATAGGAAGTTTAATTACTCGAGTTTGTGAACAGGATATCCCTCATGTGGAAGCTAATAGTATTTAGTACCTGGTAAGAAGTCTGAATGCTTGCGGCTTTGAGCCCAGGAGAGTCTGCAGATGGAAAATGATGTTTAGTTTTTAATTATCTGATTGTTACAGCTAAGGTATCCGAAAAATGAATAATTATTCAAAAAATAAATGATTAAATTGACTCGAGTTAGCTGATGAATTTGAGATAAATAAGATGAGCGACTCACAAGGCACCACCGGCAGCAGGGCCAAGAGCTTTGAAAAGAGACATAGCAGACATGGATATGCCGTTTGCAACTCCTCTCTGTTCCTTGGCCTGAGAATAGAAAGTGGTAGTTTCATACAGTAAGCATCCGGTTGGCCTTAGTATGATTTGTCGGAAACTAGAATGTTAAAGAAAATAGGATGAAACTTACCACCGCTCTGTTTTGAAGAACTAACAGGCCTGTTGTGATGGATAACTGTGCAAGTTTATCTTGAATCAGTAAAAATGTAATGGAAAACATTATCAAGCTCGTTTAGTTCTTTGAAAAGATTATTATCATAGGTTCACATGCTGCTAGGATATAGAACACTATTCTGAAATGTAACGAGAACTCACAGAGAGTACATTCTTAAACATGGAAGCACTATTAAGCAACAACAGGAGTAAAAGCCCAGATAATTTGGCTATGTAAGGGTAGCTGGTTAGCAATGGTATTGAGACGACCTGAAAAGAGATGCAATTAAAACGGAAGAAAAAAAAATGTTCAGAATAAGGGTATGAGCTTTTCAGGAAGACAGACTTACAGCTCCTATACGAGAAATAGTGATGGTTCCGAGTATCCTCTCTATCCAAGTATACACAAAGAGCTGAAAGAACAGCATACCAAACCCTGAAATGCCAAATAAAAGATCACTGAAATAGGTTAACTGTGGGATAGATATACGAATTAGTATATTGATTGAAAGATAATCATAATAATTTCACCAAATTGCATCATCTAAGAATATTCTGAGTAGGAAGTTTATTTTATCCATCACTCTGTTCCGAAATGGAAACCTGTGTACCTGTGATGGAAAGAACTTGACCAACGTCTGATGTGCTAAAACTTAACCCGCCGAGCCTCTTTGAGCTGACAGCCCACAAAGAGAATATCTGGAGCACAAGAATATAAACAATGGAGAGGAATCATTTTTCGGATTTAATACCACATTTTTGCATCACAATCTAAGAAAAATAGAATTGACAGGTAAAGAAATTTTAAATACTAAAAATAGAATTAATTCTCACTAATATAATTCTTTGAAGGAAGGATTAGAACATAACCAGAAAAATACCTCACTATAGGCCATATCGTGAAGTTGGAAAATACAATACACCAAAATAGCAGACATTAAGGGCCAATTTCTTAAGAGGCTGCTTCGAGATTCAGGGCATCTGACCACAGAATCTTCCACCTTCTCCAACTGAATGGGCACATTGGCAGCCTCTTCCGACAACGAATCTCTAGTTATGTTTTCTACACTGTGGGTGTGAATAGTTTCCTGACATCACACATATTTAAGAAAAATTAGTTATTAGTTTACAATAACTGAGGTGAAAGTTTTCTTGAGCAGAATCCAAAGAAAGCAAATGTTCTGATATAAACTGCCAGTTGTATTAGTAGGTTAACATCTTTGCAGAATCCAAGTTTCGTTGCACGCTCACATAAAGTCAAGTGAAACCAAAAGTACTAACATTATCGTGCACCAAACAGGAACTAGGAAGTATAAAAGAGTACATACGGGAAGCCAGCAGGACATGATGGCTGCCACCAATGCAATGATTGAGATCACAAGACAAGGTAAAAAATATGGAAACCTGCAATTAGATATTGATGAGAAGGGTATAACTTAGCACCTTAAAATCACACAAACGAAAGAAAATGAGTGTGTAAAATAGCAATGCTTACCTCCCAAATATGGAATTTTGAGAGAATAAGTTTGGATACTTGTCAGCAGGCTAAAATTACACACAGATCAAAATAACAGTTCGATAAGCTATTCTCCCTCGTAACACTGAAGAATGCTAAAGACATAGAAGAAATAGGTAATTTGACTTGGTTTAAGCTGTATTAGAAATCACCTGCGCAAGAAAACCTCCGACAGCAGGACCAATGACCAAGCCTATGCCCCAGGATGTGCTAATCTATATTGAATTAAATTCAACAAATCAGGGAGAAATTACTAGAAGAGAAAAAAAGGAGGGACGAAAAGAAAATGGATTAAATGCCTCACGACTGACATCCCCAAAGCTTGGTGCTCTTTACGACAAATTTCGGAAGCATATGCCTGGATTGGTTAGAAATTCAAACAGTATGATTAAAAACTATAAGAAATTTTTAAGCTTAATAAGAAACATACTTATAACTAAGTGTAGGATGTCAAGGAATAATTCTTCAAATTCAATGCATATAATAATGAACTAATAGAAAATTAAGTGAAGTACAAAAGGGATTTTGTATCAACATACCCTCATAGGACCCAGCATTCCACATAAACTTCCAAGAAGGAACCTTGTCAAAATGGCCATCCAGTAGTTTACACTAAGACCAAAAAGTGCATTGAATATAACCCTGAAAGAAATCAATAAACCGAGATGCATGAGCAAAAATGGATGCGAAAGGAATATAAGTTAGTGTTGCAGAATGGGAACACTTCCACTAGAACCCACACTGTAATTGTGCCAATCATTATCACTGGTTTCCGACCATATTTATCAGCTATCATTCCCCATAGAAGAGAAGTCAAGGCTCTTCCAAACATAAAAGATGACCCTACAAATATATATATGCTACTCTATCAGAAACAAGTGCAGCAATTGGATATGCTATGACACAATGTTAAAAGAGACCAACCTACATATCCAGCATAGAAACTTATATCTTCCTCCCTTTTCGCAATATTTAAGTCCCTGATCTGAAATTTTCAAGTCATTCCCACACTTAAAATCATTTTATGATCAACATCACTAAAAACCAGTTAACACGAATACACCATACGTATCATGCCAGTAAGTGCCTTAAGTAAAAAGAGTTTCAAGGTGTAAGAACATCATTACCATATAATAAAGGAAAGGAAAGAGAGATGATATTGGCAGAGCTGTCAATGACAAGATAAGACTAAATTAGAACACTTGAACAACAATAAAATAGCCTATTAGGGAACATCAAAAAAGAAGATTCGCTCTGTTGGAGTTCTAGACTATTACTAAATGTTTATGGAAATATTACAGAAAATACACACTGCGCCAAATTAACAAATAAAATTCACATGCAACTAAAATTATATATTTCATTAAATTTACTACTATTGTATATATTATTCAAATTTCAAGTTTCCTTTTAATGTTAAAATTTATCATATGTATCGTTTGAAGTTTAGTGCAGTTAATTTACTTCAATGAGTCAATCTTATTTATCAGTTAAATTTATACAGGTATTCATAAAAAAGGGAAGATCAACTAAATTTCGTAAAGCAAAACTAAATAATCAATTAATTATGCAAAAAAAAAAAAACACATAAACAAAAACTAAAACAAGAATAACAAATCACTTAAAATTAAGGCAGAATTTATGTACGTGAAAAAAGGTATTGGTGCTTCACTAATTTTTTGTGTAAATTAATAATGTTAAACAAAATCATTACACTAAACATAAGAGTTAAATTAGAGTTGAAGTGGAGTAACCACATAGATTAGTGGGGACTGCTCCAAATCAGTGAAAAGTACCTTTTAACATATAAGACAAATTTTAAAAAACTAAGTTAAGAGAATAGATGACACAAATTAAAGAAAGAACATAATTATTAATAATTTAAAACGGGTAAAACTTTTGTAATTGAACACTTTTAAAGTGTGCCAATTTGTAGCTTTTAAAGTAATTAAACTCAAATCGACTTGAAATTGTATTCTAGGCAACATTTAGTCAACAAAATATTTTACCAATTTTCACACAAGTCTTATTTAGCACCTAATACCGTTAACCTTTGAATTAAACAGTGGTTGTTGATTATGATGTTCCAAAGAGTCAAAACTCTTGGAACATTAATTCATGCCCACGATATGTCAACATTCAAGAATTGTTCCTTAGACAGTGGGGTATTGAACAACCACCCAGAAACCATCAATTTCTCAAATGCTTTTTCCTAGGAAAAGTGGCAAAATCACAGACAAATTAAGTCCTACCTGGGTCTAAAGTTGTCCAAGAATTGATTCTACGAAGTAATCGCAGAGCAAGAACCCAAGAAAATCCAAGAATGACGCAAGAACGTGGCCCTAGAATTCAACAGAAAGTTGTACTAGACGCAATTCCATCGCCACAAGATTTCAAGAACCAAAAATTGAATCTTTGTAGTAATCGAAGAGCAAGAAAACCCAAGAAAACGCAAGAACATGGCTCAAGAACTGAAAAGAAAGTCGTACAACACAGCAACGAAAGAAGAGACAAATTTTCAAGAATTTGTAAGAGAACCCACCTGCAGCAAGAGTGATAATCCAGACGTAAAAGAAGAGCTTGAAGGGTATCCCAGTATCGGAATCGTTGCGTTCCTCAATCTTGCACGCTTCGCAGTTCTCATGATAATGTTGTCTCTTGATCAAAGGTTCAGTAAACTCCGCCATTTCCTCCCCCTTCTTCGACCTCCAAGCTCCTCCTTATTCAACAATTTTCCATTCTCTTCAGTCCTTGTGACTACATTAAAGTTAAAGAAATTGTACAGTGAATAATTTATAGAGAGAAAAACCTGCCACAACGTAAGCAATTCCACGTGGTTCTGTCTTAAGCGAAACCGCCAGCTACTACACAGTCGTACTCAAATCATCCACGATATTTCCTCAATTGAATTCGCTCCGCCATTCATTAATCATTATTACGTGGATTATTTAAACCACGTTAATGGGTAACTCACAACTACTCCCACATATTATAATTACTTGTATTTGTCTGTTTTTATTTAAGAGGAAATATTTCCTTATCTTCGTAATAAATATACGGAGATTTTTTTTATTATAATCCTATGATTTTTTCTATTTATTTTTCATCTGTTTATTTTTTAATTTGTGAGGTGAGTGATCCATTTATAAAGCATGACATAAAATAAAAAATATATAAAATCCTAACCAAAATTTCGTAAAGGGCAAAAAAATGTGGGCCACAAAATGTGCTAAAATACATGCTCTAGAACCAAAAAAAAAAAGTTAATTATTCTAAACAAATTTGCTTGAGAAGCTTCAAACTCTTTCTTATTCTTATTCTTATTCTTCCTCTTTATTCTTTATATATATACTCCTATATATATATTTTTTTAAATTTAATAATAATAATTAATATTACTCTCTCCGTCACACGTATTATTACCTATTCCATTAATGGTAAAAATACATAATATTTTATTACCTATTTTTTACAAACTCAACAACTTTAATTATTTTTTTACATTTTACTCATATTTATCATTCCCAACAAATTTATTTACTTTTTCTTTTTAAATTACTAATTTATTCATACTTTTTCTTACATTATATATTAAAAAATAACACGTCTTAATCTCCGTGCTCGTATAAATGGGTAAAAATACCTGGGACGAAGGGAGTATTATTATTATTATTATTAGACAAAGTTTATTGTGATATGTAGGAGGGTGCTGGGTTGTGAGACGTATTAAAATATGATTGTTATATAGATAAAATATGTTTATTAAATATTAATTATATTTTTTAAAGTATGATAAATAATACTCCCTCCGTCCACTTCTAAGGTGTCAAATTTACTATTTTTTGCGTCTGGTTCAAATGTATCCATAGTAAAAAAGTACACGACTCACCATTTCCCTCTAATACAACTAGGGATGACAATGAAACGGGTATTTCTAGATACCCGGTCTACCCGAACCCTAATGGGTAGGGTACGGGCAGTTGTAAACGGTTTGGGATGGGAACGGGTAGTTGTGAAAATTACCATTAGGGTTTGGGACGTGTACGGGTAATGCCTAAAATACCCGCGAATACCCTGATTATATTTTTTTTTTTATAAAATTTAATATATATTATATAATTTATGGGTTATTCTATGCTGCACCTACTAATTTATAGAGTAAATGGAGTAGTTAGTGGGAAGTTATTGTTTTTATTTTTAATTACTTTATTTTACTTAGTGGTTAGGATTAAATATATTTATGATCTAATGATTTAGATTATCTAGGTGCACCGCGGTGCACTGCAGTTGGATTCATAATTTATATATGATAAGATAAATTTATATTTAATTAATAGTTATAAGTTTTATTTAATCATATTTATTAAATATTTATTTAAAATAATACAATTTATATTATATTTATTTTATATTAATTAATATGAATGTAATTTTTATTATTAGACAATAAAAAATATAAATATATATAAAATAAATGAATATTAAAAGGGTATGGGTACCTGCATGTATTGATAAACGGTAATGGGACGGGTACGGGTACCATAATAAATTTTTTAAATGGGACGGATACGGATACGAGTAGTTGTTTTTTTAATTGGATACGGGTACGAGTACTCCAAAATAAGCGGGTACCCTACCCGTTGTCATCCCTAAATTCAATTACCCACTTTACATATAATAATAATGCTCCTTAATCGACGTGCAAAAAACAAACGAACACCTTAGAACCGGACGGATGGAGTATATTAAAGTATGATTTCAGAGCATTATATTAATATGATTCACTAAAAATATACTACTAATAAACATAAATTTTAAAAAAATTAATAATAAATAAATCTGTCTCATAATCCATCTCCGATATACTAGGGGTGAAAATCAAACCAAATTACTCGATCGTTCAGTAAAAGCTCGGTTTGAGCTCAATAAATATATCAAATAAGCTTGAATAGACTTTTACGTTAGATAAAACTAAAAAGCTCGGCTGGAGCTCAATTAATAAAATAGATAAAGTAAATGTAAATTTATCAAGCTACTCGAGCTCGGCTCGTGTTCCGCTCTATAAAAGCTCGTTCGGGCTCGATTCGATTGCTTATCAAACAACTCGAACATATATTCTCAAACTCGATAATATTTAAAATAAGTTTGAACAACATTGCGTTCGATTCGACTTAACTCATTTATACCTTTACGATGTACTGAGAGTGCCAAATTTATGCCCCCAGAGCATATCTCAAGTGGTAGAGGAGAAGGTGAAAAAACATTCCAACTGAGCTTGGTTGCTGCAGGGTGGGGGTTCGAATCCTGCCTTTGGCATTAATTTGGCCCCTTGCAAGCACAAATTTAACAGTGAGCCCTCTCTGTAAACCACTTGAGGCACATCCTGCGATTTACCTCCTCCACCAATCCCCATGGCAGGGGCGGTGGGGCCCCCTAATGGTGGGATACACCATTTGAGAGTGCCAAATTTATTATTATTATTATTATTTCCAAAAATAGGGGCAAGTCAACCTAATACAGTATTTGGGCCACGAATTCAGTTGTCTCATAAATCGATTAAGGCGTATCCCAACAAGTCCCAATCATTTTTTTATTTATCACAAGGACGATCACGTTTCTTAATTTAAACTTGTGGCCTTGTGGGTAGACATGCACGACGGTTCCGAAAAATATGAAATCGGAAATCAAGGGTAGGACGGTTTCGGTTTCGGTTCCGATTTGGAATCACCGGTTCTGATTTTTTATTTTTGTTTTTCAACCTAAAAACATAAAAAAAAGAAAAATTGCCTCTTCCAACTGAGAACCGCCAGTTCCGGTTTCACAAAATGAAGAATCGGAACCGAATCGATATATAGTCGGTTTTGGTTCGATTTTCACTGGTTCCGGAACTGCCGATTTTTGGTTTCGAACCTGCGGTTCCGGTTAAAATATGCATGTCTAATTGTGGGTAGTTGAGTATACAATTATACTATTAATTAACAAGCAATGCATTTAAAATCATTTACAGAGATAAAAAATTCAAATATTTTTTAAAATCAATCACAAACATATTTTGGTAATTAGTGGTTACTGCGTAATTTTCCAGATCCCTTTGGCACATATCTCATCGTGATTTCATATTTTCTTTTATCGCGCTGCACGTTATTTTAAATTAAATCAACCAAAAATTCATTCCAACATTAAAAAATATTTTTATACACCCAAATCTCAAACTTATCCACTGCAAAAACAAATTTGATTTTTATTACTTCTACAGTTATACTTTTAAAATAGGGAGACTTATTGATGTTGTAAATTAATTATGAAAGTCATTTGTTCATTTCCTTCTTCCATAATTGTGATTCTTTACTCGAATGTTTAAATTTAAATAAAAAGTTTTAAGTTTTGTCCTGCCGGCTAGTATCAAAATCTATCTAATATATGAAAAATTCACACAGCTTATTCCATTGTGAAAATTGAAATAATTCATTCCGTTTCTTTAATTATTGCAGGTGTTTAATTATTTGGGTACTGATTTAATTTTATTAATTAATTAAAATCTGTAAAGTTATTTTATCTTTGTCAAATAAAAAAATTAAGATATTGGGTACTTTTTTAGTAAATGATGGCAACAGAGTCACCTAAAATTAATTCACTAAAATATTTATTTATGATAAGATATTATCGAAAATTACTAATAGAAAGGCTTCTAACTAAATTACACCATATTCCACTTTCACTCTGAACTGGACTTGAATTAAATTTCCATATTCGCCCAATAATAATGAATTTAATATATGGGCTTTTTAGACTCCTTGTTACATTGAATTTAATTCACATTAGGCCCAATAATATATTATACTATTAGATTCATACAGTATTACATATTTATTTATTTATTTATTTATTATAATACGAAATAAAATATGAAACATAACTAATGGAGTT
The DNA here is from genome assembly GCA_023678885.1 of Pogostemon cablin. Lineage (NCBI taxonomy): Eukaryota > Viridiplantae > Streptophyta > Magnoliopsida > Lamiales > Lamiaceae > Pogostemon > Pogostemon cablin. The sequence continues at coordinate 547,613 of CM042956.1, forward strand.
CAATGTGTTCCCCCACAAAAGAAATGGCTCAAAGAAAAGCTGAAATAAATTTGAAAAAGACTTGATCTCTACTGTACAGACATTATGGGTATGTGGAGGGGCATAAATGCAATTCACTCAAAATTCATTTTATTTCAATTATGCCCTTTATTGAATTGTGTTTTATTGCACTTAGCCCCACGGATTTACAATTCTCTCCGCGCGTCTCGTTACTCCCTGAGACAAACAACCCTCGGCTCGCTCTCATTCGGAGGGTTTTCAATCTATTCACCCTATCAAACGTAAAACACCCACACAGATTTTCGTGAATTTATCATGCTACCTCTTTAAATTTTGCTTAATTACTTTTCATATTTCCTTTTAGGGTTTTCTTCGTTGAACCTGCTTACTGCAAGAGTTTCGAGTTCAAGGTATTGTTTCTTGTTATTTTTAATGCTGAAAATTCTACTATTTCCTTGGCTTCTTTGAATTGTAATTATTGATTAACTATTGTGCTATTTTATTTTTTATTTTTTATTTTGTGTTCCGTGGGTGGGGAGTTGCTGGCTTTGGGCTTTATTCGAGTTGGGCATAAACTCGAAGTACCAAATTCGGAGAAATGATTGCGTATCTGTGTGTAAATTTTTAGTGGTTAGTGTTTTGTGAATGTTACTTGAACTGTGTAGGTGCGTTTTTCTTTTATTTAAATTTTAGAAGTAGTCTGGGACGTATGTATTCATATCTTGTTAAAATTAGACAATCCAGTGCTTGTGCTTTGTTGATTTGTAGGATCTACTGATGCCTCATTGGCCATCTCACGATTTTCTGGTAATATGCAAATTGGCTTGTTGCCTAAGTAGTTTCTTTTAATTGGGGTTGGGGGTGGTTGTTTAAATACTATATGCTCTATGATGACAAATTATGGATTGTCGGCATGTGACAACTCTTCGTAGTATAGAAAGCTTTAATGATAAGCATTTTGGCTGTACATAATGATTTCATATTGCAACCACTGTTCTTGCAAAAAAGGTGTGAAGTGATGTTGAAAGTGCAAATCTTACTTCAATGTCAACGAGTTATTTGATTCACTGGTTCTATCTGTTAGTAAGAGCCAAGAGGAACCTTTTCTCTTTTTGTGGTAGAAGATTCAGCCTGAGTCAATCCTTTGGAGTTTAGTAATTTCTTTTAGGATGGAATCCTTGTCTCTCCTAAGTATTCTTAGATACCAAAGAGGCATATAGATCATCTTTCCTTCCCTAAGATCATGTATTGTTAATGGGCATTTCTGGAAATGGAGCTTGATCAATGAAGGAATGATATGGGTTAGGAAGTTAACGCAATTGAAGCTGACATCCTGGCACACATCTGCCATGGCCTTTTGGCTTTCAGGACTTGGGTCCTAATTTTGAGCTGATTTATTTACAGTGTCGAATGTAATTTGTCCTTCTATTTGGGAACCTATTCTACTGGCATTCTTCTGAGAAACCCCTGAACAAGTTGCATGCCTGAAATTCTCATAATTTCTTTGTAAAAGTTTATTTGTTTTATCTGTTCTTTTCAGGTCTCTTGGAGTTACTTGGGAACTTGAAAACTAGTTAATGGAATAACCAAGTGTAAGTCTTGAAAAGAAGCAACCCCCACCCCCTCCCTGTTTTGACTATAATTCTAGCTGAAGCATTAGCTATTTTAGTCTGTTTTTTTCTCCTGATGGATATATTAGCGTGAACTGAGATAACAGTACCTGTTTAAGGCATGGCATTATTAGTTGACTGAACAAATCAAGATTTCTTATAAATGCAATGAGCCTTGGGAATTCCTTACTCCTGTGACTGGCTTCTTTTCAATAATTTATTCAATTATTCCAAATTTGTCAAAATTTTCATCACCAATGTGGAAATACTTTAGATTTATTTTTCCATGAAAAATCGTGATCAATCTTGTTACCCTGCTCACATTGTTCAAATGTGTTATAGATTATTAGATTCTTAAAGAAAGAAATGATCTCTTTCCCATCAATTCATTATCATCACAAACTAGCCCAGTTTTGTTCTTGACATTTCATAGTTCTTAATGCATCTAATATTATTGCAGGCTAATCTAGCTATAAATAGATTCTGGGACAAAGAATGGCTGATGAGGCTTTTAATGAGACATCATTGACTGAGAAACTATCTAAACTCAACAGTTCTCAGCAAAGCATTGAATGTATCCTTCTTAGAGACTAAAATTATTGGTTGGAAAGTTCACTCAGTCATTGTATTATTACTTATGGGGAAGTGTACTATTTTTTGGAGGACAATGAAACTAATACTTTCAAGGGAAGGAATGCATGTAGAATTCCATCAGTGATTGGATGTGCATGCTCTGCAAGTTCATAATTGTATTGAGTCCACGTAATATTTAAGGATTAAGATCGTGGAGATAATTTTCTTTTTCAGTTTTGATTATTTTTGCAGTACTTTGGACAAAATTGGAATATGAGGGAGTAAGTTGATCTTTATAGTTAGTAATTGTGCCTGTTTTTTCCGCTACCTCCTGTTATTTTTGGATATTTTTCATTGAAAATTTACTGCTCCTTTTGCAGTGTAGTCTTACCTATGCAGTCATGCTTGAATAATTAAGAAATATGCTGAAGTTAGTACTCATGATGTTGTAAGGGAGGATATGTTTGAATTTTTATGTTGCATCTGATTATTCAGTGTTGTCATTTGTAGAAAATTTCTTTTAACATTTGTTCAGCTTTGTCTAAATGGTGTATATCTCATCGCAAGAAGGCTAAGCAAGTTGTTGAAACATGGGAGAAGTTGTTCAATTCAGCGAAGCATGAACAACGAGTTGCCTTCTTATATTTGGCTAATGACATCCTGCAAAACAGCAGACGCAAGGGGAGTGAATTTGTGAATGAATTCTGGAAGGTTCTTCCAGCAGCTCTTAAGGGTGTGTATGATAGTGGCAATGAAAATTGCAAAAAAGTGGCCTCCAGACTGGTAATTTTTGTCAATTATTTTCATCTTCATTAATCCTAATAACCTCCTATTAAAGCATGAAAAAATGACACTATAGGCTTCTACTTCCCATCTCCATTATCTTAGCAACCAGTGTTACTTGTGTTGGCACAAATATATTTCTTGAATTGTTTAATTATAATTAGATTTGCTTAGCCATGTCCCTAATTATAGTTCTGATTGAAGTCATTCTATTAGTCATGATAGTACCTTTTTTGGGTTTTTTTTTTTAATTATTATTATTATTATTATTTTTTTTTTACATTTTCATTTATTTTCGTGATTAGAATTCTAGTGATTATGGTGGTTTTTTGTGTAGTCAGGGGAGGAGTATCATTGAGTACATATGTACTGATTGTACTTGCAAAACTAGTGAAACTATGATTAAAAAAATTTAGTCTGTAACTTTGTTTAAGTAACGGAAAATTAGGTCTAATTCACATAACATTTGCTGCTATTGTAACACAGGACTCCCTTATTTTGACCCCATAGAATAGGAGGGTAATTGAAGGTATGTTGTATAGCATTCCAATGATTAAAGTTCTGCTTGTCTTCATTGAAGCACTTAATCCTGGTTCTGCAGTTCTTTTTGTATTGTAATATTATGCACTTGTCGATTGACTTTTCTTTTGGATGGTGATAAACTGCAAACAAGGTTGTTGGAAGAGCATAAGTTATATCAACTTAAGTAAATCTACTGCATCTGCTAGAATTAGGTAAATATTTAAAGAACTAATAAGTCACAACTTCTCGAAGTTTAATCATCGGACATTTTGATAATTCTCCATATTCTTGAACTTCTGTCTTTTCTGCCTCCCTCATGTAGCAACCATAACACAGCAGTTGCCATTCATTTATTCCTTAAAAGAGCTTTACAAAACAGTTTTGTCAAATTAGATTTGTCTTCCTTGTTCCTTCCCCTTAAGCCTTGCAGCACTAAATTAATTCGTTCATCTGATAGCTAGGGTTAAAATTTCTCTAAGCTTGAACATTTTCATTTCGACTGTATTGCTAATTACTTGGTACTTGTGTTCACCTTCTTGATCCTTGGTGTCTATCTCCCCTAAAATTCAAATCCCCCTTTTTTTTTGGGTGGGTGGTGGGGATTGCTTCTTATATCAGGTTGACATTTGGGAAGAAAGAAAAGTTTTTGGATCTAGGGGCCAAAGTCTGAAAAATGAAATGGCTGGGAAGAATCCTTCTCCTCCTGTGAACAATGGGAAGGTTACAAATCCTATCAAGGTGCTGAAGAGAGATGCCACCTCCTTGAGAATCGTATGTATAAATCATGTATATCATTTACCTAACTTTCAGATTTTTTTTAAAAATTTTTTTGACCTTTCATGTTAGCTCAGTACTTTTTCTTTGTAACTGCCATTTTTTGGTTGTCACCAGAAATTGGCTGTTGGGGGTTTTCCCGAAAAGATTTTTACTGGGTTGCAGTTGGTGCATGATGAAGCTATCAATGAAGAAGCAGCCCTAGATAAATTTCACACTGCTGTTTCTTGTGCACGAGAAATAGAGAAAGATGTTCTATATGCTTCTTCTCAAGGTTTGACATATGTTGCTTTTTTCTAGAATTTACTCTGTTTTCTGTTGGCAATGTCTATCTCTTGGTAGGAGTGTTATTAAAAGGTTGTAATTTGACATGAGCAGGCAAGCACGCAATGAGAAGCGTGTTAGCTCCCACCAGAACATCAGTGCATTTATGCCTATGAGGCTATTCCACAATTTCATGAATCACTTGGATCTTGAAAAGTTTATGAATGTTTGTGTTTAATCTCCAGTCTTCTTTTTTCATCTGATGTTAATCTTTAAATTTGACTTCAGGAAACCTCCCTGGTTCTGATGTTGTTGATAATATAGAAACACAGGAGAGCATGATTAAGCAATGCATCTGCGAACTTGAAAAGTCTGAAGCAGTTAGAATTGCTCTGGTTTCTCAGCTTAAAGAAGCTCTTCAGGATCAAGTACGGTTTTCTTATTATGATATATATACGAGCTAACTTCTACAGTTTTTATAAGTTATTCTTATGCATTCAAATGTATGGTTAATACTTTTTAACTCTGACAAGTTGTACCTCTGCAGGAATCAAAGCTGGAGCAGATTAGGAGTGAGATACTTGTAATGCCCCCCCTATCTTTATATTATACTTGTGTGTGTGTGTGTGTGTGTATGAGTTCATGCGTGCCCACCTCTGGCTCTTGCAAATATTGCATCTGACTTGATATTTTGATAAAAATGCTAAATCATGAGTATGAATGCATCAGTTTTCTGTTATGAGCTTCGTCTTTCTACCAAATCAATGCTAGGTTGTTTAATTCACCGGTGTTGCACTGGAGGTCACATTTTTTAATCTCGAGAAGGGTCCATTCTTCACCTTGGAACTTTTGGAACTTTTACTTGGAACACCTGACTTCTAAGCTCATAATATAGAAACATATCAATTAGTAATAAGTTTTCAGCCGTGTGGAAGAGGACTTGGATAAGGGATTTATTATATTTAAGTATAAATGAAAATCTATATATAACCAATTTATTGATCATATATGTTTCTAAAGACATGCATAGTTTCTTCTTATTTACGGATATGCTGTGCAGGTTGGTCGAGGTCAGATCGAGCAAGCAGCTAACATCAAACTCCAGCTAAAATCAAACTCCTCCATACCACAACAGAGGACGGTTGAATCCACTTTTCCTCCTGGTATGCCGACACCCAATGTGTCTGTGCCTCCTAGCAATCCGATGACTTCATTCGTGAGCTCTACTGAAGAGGACAACAAAAAGGCTACAGCGGCTGCCGTTGCTGCAAAACTCGCGGCTTCAACATCTTCGGCGCAAATGCTGACGTCTATTCTCTCATCCCTTGTAGCCGAAGAGGCTGCATCAATGAGCAGCGGTTTGAAACGGCCGAGGTTGGAGCCGCCCATGTCATTCTCGGACGCAAAGAACCCCGAGGGAGCTAATTCATCATATTTTCCTGCTCCACAGCAGGCAATGACCAGTATGCCCCCTGTTCAGTCCAGCACTACGCAGTCTATTTCCCCATTGAACCAATTGCAACCTCCGTTCCTCCCACCACCTCCCCCTCCACCACTTGCACCTCCAGGTAATTCCCCTTCAAACCAGTTGGTGCAACCTAATATGATGGGACTTCCATATGGCTATGGTGCAAACGGCCTAGTGCCTCCACCAATGTCTTCAAACGCTCAAACGAGCTTCGTTAGGCCAGGGCCTCCACCTCAGCAAACCCCGTCGCAACAGGTGCAGAACCAGCAGCCACAATCCCAGCAACCACCCGCAAGTGGTGGATACTACCGGCCCTTGGGATTCTACGGGCAGAGCCATCAGCCACCCACCCCACCCATTCATCGTCAGTGAGACCCACCCTCCTGTTGTCAGTTATGTACATTAATAGGGTAGTAGTTCTCGGTCTTGAAACATTTTGCCAGTTTAGTGTACTATCTTCCTGTGTTGTTTGCACAATATGTAAACTAAACTTAGAATTTCTGGGTACGTAGCCACAGATGGACCGAGAACAAAATTCTACAGATAGTCCTATAATGTTCTTTTGTCCCTGGTTTATGTCTCACCGTTTTTCTTTCAGGCATGCATATGATACATTTCATCAAAACTAATGATTATTTCACTCAACATAAAATCTGAGCTGTACGCTTGATGCCCTTTTGTCATATGGTAAAAAATGCGTACTATATTACATATGAGACAAGAATATAATTTAAATAACAAATTTGTGACAAAGTGCAAAACATAACTCAACTGGGTGGTTCAAAGTCTGAATACCAAGAAGAAAGAGCAGATTCCAACTGGGCGGTTCAATCGGCTCATCCAAGAAGAAAGAGCAAATTGGATACAACTGGGCGGTTCAATCGGCTCATCCAAGAAGAAAGGGCAGATTCCAACTGGGCGGTTCAATCGGCTCATCCAAGACTTGCAAAACTTTTGTGGAACCATTTAATTAAGAGTAAGAGAAAACAGATAACTCACTTTTAATTCCATTATTATTATTATTATTTCAATTTAATCTCCTTTTTTATTTTATTTGTAGGCTACTACATAATGTATCCATAATCTAAACGAAATAAAATAAATGCCTAATATATAAATGCAATAATAGTATTGCAAATATAATTTCAATATAAAATTTTGTAAACAAATGATAGTTAAATACGAAGAGGGGAGTATGATCTTGCAATATAAAATCTTATACATGAGCCAAATTTCGACGCTCTAGATGATACCTTTTATCTTACTATTACAAACATTATCAATTTAATATTAAGACACACACTAGCTACAATCTATATAAAGTGCACGAATTTTGTGTTTTAGATCATCCTCCATCTCGATTATCTATTCCAATTTCGTAATGGGAAAAAAAAGAAACTAGAATGGCAACAATGACGAGAAGCACTACATTTTCCCTAATATTTGCACTTGTCATGGGGTTGACATTGTTTTGCTGTCTTAGCAACGCTCATCCTACCATACCTTCGTTTCTAACTACGACACAATCCATCCAGACGGTCCACTAGTCATCAATCCTGCAGACAAGCCACACAGGAAGTTATTAGACTGTTGCGGTTGCACTTTTGAATATTGTTCCTTTTGTTGTCTTCCAAAAAATAACAATGGAATTTCAAAAGACAACAATGGAACTCACGTGTGATGTTTTGCTATATAGTACGTCAAATATAATCATTATTGGAGATACTAACAAAAATGATCTGATCTTCTAGATCATTACTGTTAATATCTCCAATAACTAATATATGATGGCTTTTGTGGTAAAAATAAGGATTTGATCATTACTGTTTATATCTTGTTGTTTTGTGTGACTTTGAATTTGAAGTTAAATTCGTGTGCTTTGTATTTTCAAATATATGTAAGTTGTGTTGTCAATCAAATAAGTTTTCTATCTACATATATTGTTGTCCGTTAAATCTTAAAACTTTCATTTATTTTTCAGCATATAAATTATTATTAATAATGATATTTAATAGTACTAATTTTAATTTTTTAAACTTTCTGTATCAACTTAGGGTATACGTTTGTCTTTGCACCTAGATTAACTGGTATGATATTTTAATGAGCAGTGATTAAATTTTAGTTGTCATTTAATTTTTACCTTTTTATAGTTTGAATTGATATTATAAAATTTTTAAGGGTATTATTTAATAGTTGGGACAAAACAACAGTTGAAAATAACAAAATATCTCATACATCCGAACACACGGACATTCGTGTGCTCACATTCAAAAAATATATTTATTAATAAAAATACTATACATTAATGAATAAAAATTTATACAAAGTATTAATGAATTTTCTTTTAGTTTTTTAATTAATAATTTAATTATAAAAAATAATACATTTAATAAAAAATACTTACACATTATTATTAAATAAAATTAATACAGATTGAATGTACATAAATAAATTCATTAACGGGATATTAACTCAACGGACATAGCGTATATTTGGATTTTTTTTTCCTTGAAAACCAAGAGCCTTTTACTTTTGCAACTTAATTAGGGTCTGACTGTATGTTAGCCCACTGGGCTGGCCCAAATCTTGATGTATGGATCTTCGTCTGCATATTTTATTAAAACTAATGATTCTTTTACCCAACATAAATATCTTGTAGTGTTATTATCATTATTTTTTTTCGTAGGAGTATTTAATAAGTGTATTACATGATATGAGACAAGATGTAACAAATTTGTGATTGAAATTGAAAGCATAATTTTCTAAAAAAGTAATAGGTGTAAAATGGGTAAATGTTAAAATGCCCTATTTTAAAAAATGAACTTAACTCGATTGTTGAGTTGATAAAAATAAATAACTCAATTGTATATATTAATGATTCGGTTGTATATTTTAATGACTCAATATTAAATATTTTTATGACTCGATTATACATATAGGTCTCCATTAAAATTTTTAAATCAAATCACAAATCAAGTTAAAGATATTTTTGTCATTTAAGACATTTTAATATTTAAACTAAATATAGGGTATTATAAAAATATTAAATCTATTTGGGCATTAAAAAATTTAGCCCTTTTCTAAATTGTTTGTTATTTGATAGTAAACTGTATGATTTGAAGTCCAAGAAGAAAACAGCAACCATGAAGATTCCAACTGGGCGGTTCAATCGGCCCATCCGATTGTATGTACTTGCAATTTGCAAACCTTTGGTGGAACCCATTAAATTAATGAGTTCAACTAAGGTGCATTTTGACGATTCTAATCATTAAATTAATTATTAATTTAATTTTTATCATTAAATAAAATAATATAATTATTTTTTTAAAAAAAAAATTATCCACTACCCCTACTTAAACCTACAAATCTTGGGTTGCGCTGTCAAGTATGCCCTAGAATCACTTTTAATTAAATAAAACAAAATAAATAACTCACTTTTAATTCCATTATTATTATTATTATTATTATCATTATTATTTCAATTTCATCTCCTTTTTTATTTTATTTGTAGATTATTATATAAATATAATATATCCATACCCACATCCTTTAGTAGTTAAATAAATAACTAGTAATATAAAATATAATACTGGTATTAGAAATATACTTTCAAAACTTCTTGATAATTTAATCCGGCTGAATACTGTATTAGTATATTTGATAACGAAATTGAATTTTGTAACCAAATGATAGTTAAAATACAAGGAGAGGAGTATGATTTTGCAATATAAAATCTTACACATGAGACAAATTTTGACCGTCTAGAAGATACCTTTTAACTTATTATTACAAACATTATTAATTTAATTCTGAGATACACACTAGCTACAATCTATATAAACTGCATGAATAATGCTTTCTCCAACACCCAATTAAGTTAATCTAGCAACCCTACTACGAACTCAATTTTCGATCATCCTCCATCTCGATTATATATTCCAAAGAGAAATATAGAAACTAGAATGGCAAGAAGCAGTACATTTTCTCTACTCTTTGCACTTGTTATGGGGTTGACACTGTTTTGTTGTCTTAGCAACGCTCATCCTAACATCCCTTCGGTTTCTAACTACGTCAGGGTTCATCCAGACAATCCACTAGTCGTCAATCCTGCGGACAAGCCACACAGGAAATTATTAGATTGTTGCGGTTGCACTTTTGCACGTTGTGGTATTTGTTGTTTTCCAAAAGACAACATTAATGGAACTCACGCGTGATGTCTTGCTATATAGTACTTCACATATGTTCGCTTATATATGTTGGCTTTTAAGGTAAAAGTATGGATTTGATTAACTTGTGTGAGTTAATCAAATTCATATCTTGTTGTGTCATGTGATTTTGGATTTGAAGTTAAATTCGTGTGTTTACACGAGTTAATTAAATTCATATCTTGTTATGTCGTGTAGCTTTGGATTTAAAGTTAAATTTGTGTGTGTCATGTAATGTATTTTCAAATATATGTAAGGTGTGTTGTCAATCAATTTGAATGAATAAGTTTTCTATGTACTTGCATGCTTTCTTGTCCGTTAAAACTTTCTTTTCTTTTTTTTCTACCGTACATTTCATTATTAATATTGATTTTTAGTAATTTTAGTTTTATACTCTCTTTATGCTAAGTTAACATATATGTTTATGTCAAATTGTATAATAATATTAGAATTATTAGAGCTATTATTTTTTCTTTTTTGTGGAAATTCACTTACAAAAGAAAATAAATAAATATTTTAAAATTGAACGAACCAAAATATATAGATAAACGAAGGGCTATTGGACAAAAAAATGGTAAGATGTATGAACACGGACTATGATTCTCCATATACAAAAGGTTAATGGACTAAAAAGATAGAGTTAGATCTTCATTTAATGGGCACATCAATATCTGGATTTTTTTTGGGTGACACTATTGACAGCACCCAATTACTTAAAAAAATATAACATGAAAAGACTCTAAACCCCACTATATAAACATATTCAAAAAATAAATAAAATCACACACCCGAAGCAGTAATTGCTTTAAACACCTAAAAATATCAAATTCACACACTTTACTGAAATAATGGATGACCATGAACCATTTATACCAGTAGATTGAAAGGATTAAAAAAGGTATATCATCACGTCTGCTAAGGCGTGGAAATGGTTGCCGAAATAAATGTGATGTGGTGAAGAAGACGATGATTATTCCCGACATGTGCTCTGCCGAAGAAGATGATGGCTGAAATATTCTTGAGATTTTGGTGGCAATGAAGGATTTCTTCTGCTGCATCAAGTTTGATTGTGAAATTGGTGATTTTTAAAAAAGAATTGACAAATCAATTATCGTTGAATTTTGTGATCCAAGAATTGACATTTTAGTTTGTCCTAATTCATAAATGGTGAGGCGGATGCCATAGATCTTATGGTAAGCAGTTAAAATTTACGGTTCAATTAAATGGCGACACGTGGATTTTATTAATTAAATATTAATTTATTTTGGAATTTAAATAAATTAATTGTTAAAGTAAATTAATAAATAATTTGAGCCCAACAAATTAAATGGGGCTTGAATTAAATGAGGTCTGACCCAAGTCAAGCAAGCACAAGTCAAATGAGGCCTTACTTAAGTCAAACAAGCCCATATAAATTAAATCAGACCCAAATAAAATAGGTCTGATTACAGCCCAAACAAGTGGAGGCCCAAGACCGCAGGATGTGGCCCAAATAGAGTGGACCAATCAGAATGCAATACATTAATGAGGGAGTCTTCACCTCTCACCTATATAAAGGGGTCTCATCTCTTCATTTGAAACAGACTGAAGCATCTGAAGACACAGACACTCTGAAGAGATTGAAACACGAGCAACGCTCCTCAAGATCTTCAAGACGAAGAACGATATACGATCCGGGATTAAGGTGCTAAGCCCCCCAGATCGAGTGTTTCTCATAGCAAGCACGTTGAATTCTTCAGTGTTTTTTGAGCCAAGAACAGCATACGACCCGGGATTAAGGTGCTAAGCCCCCCAGATCGAGTGTTTCTCATATCAAGCACGTTGAGTTCTTCAGTGTTTTTCGAGCTAAGAACAGCATACGACCCGGGATTAAGGTGCTAAGCCCCCAAAATCGAGTGTTTTCACATCAAGTACGTTAAATCCAAATAAAGGCTCGACGCCTCTGGATAAAACGTTACAAAGTCCCAAATTCAAGTCCGGACAAGCTTCGGCCAAAGATCCGACTCAACACACAAAGTCAGTGTAGTCAACACAATTGGCGCGGTCAACACAACAAGTCAAAGTCAAAGTCCAAATTGGTTCGAGAGAAGAATCAGATGATCGATAGAGATTGTTACCTAAATTATCAAGTTCAATCCATCTGGATTATCTTTGTAATTCAACTTGTATTTATTTTATTATAAATACAAAATTTGTTGTTACACTTACATCACTGAAAAATGTATGATTGACTTAATGTTTTTCATCTAAAATCTCGAAACGTAAAGGGATTTCGAAGGAAAAAAATGATATATGTAAAACTATGAAAACGAAAAAAATATCATTATTAATCATAATTTAAATTTTGGTGAAGAAACGTTGGGTTTGAGTGTTCGATAGAAAATGGAATTTAAGATCTAACTTTTGGCCGGAAGTTTAGATTTTGGGTGTGCAAAGCAGTTTTTGCATTGAAATTAGTCGGATGCGTTAATTTTGGATGGAGGTGTATTACGGATATTTAAGTCTTTTCATATTATATTTTTTAAATGATTATTTGCCTTCAATACTGTTTTGGGTGGCAATAGCATCGCTTTTTTTTTTCTTGAAACAAAGTGCGTTTATTTAGCAACCTAAGTAGGGTTAGCCTGATTGTATGTTAGCCCACTGGGCTGGCCCAAATCCTGATGTTACTATATTAAAGAAAGTGTTTGATTCTTTCTTGCAAATATTTATTTTTCATTGTTTGTTGCAACGGCTTTCCTTTAAAATGAACCTGAATATTACCGTTATTAAACTAATTCTATGCCAGCTCAGCACGGTTCATTGGAACCATCAATTTTTTGTTTCTAGCCATGTGACAATAATTAATTGCCAAAAAAATTACTTATACAATGATAATCTCTAAAAAATACTCCATCAACTTGTTTTTGAAAAGAAAATCTTTCCTATGTGACAATAATTAAGAGCCAAAATTGATCCTCTATAAATAACCCTCTGGCAATTGCACGAGAAATACGAAAGCAAATTAAATGCAACATGTCTAAAACATGCATAACGATAGTCGCACTTTTAATGGCAATGGCACTTTTTTGTTATCTCCTTACCGATTCTTTCTCTTTAAACATCGAGTATCATCGCCTAAACCACGTTTCTTCTACGGTTCCCTCAGATGTGTTTCCAGCGATTGGGCTCACTCGTAATCAAAGGTACCGCAGACAACTGAACCATGTTTCTTCCACAATTCCCCCGCAGGTGCTCCTTTACATTGCGTACTACCGTGGCTTTTCGGGTGGGCCCTCATGCTACACGCACTTGTGTGGAACCGAGACCACGTACTTGTGTGGAACCAAGTATTCTCCAAGAATGTCACTCTTTCACATGATAAATTATTACTTTTCAAAATGATAGAAGTTATTTCATTTGTATTGGAATAGTTTGGATTATTAATAAGTACTTTTTAAGAATAATAAAAAGATATATATTTTTCTATTTTGGGCGTTCGCACCAAAGGTATACATTTTTCTTTTTATAGGACACATACTCATCACTAATACATTTAATATATGAGACCCACACACCCCACTAATACAACTACCTACAACGCATTAAAAAAATACTTCTTAATCCACGTGCAAAAGGGCAGATGGAAGGAGTAGTAGTTTTGAGTATAGAATTGTTACATGGGTATTTATTACTCAAAAAATAATAATTTACCGTAAATGATTAATGTTTTTGAAATATATAGTGAAACAAAACATCACAATCGTTTGTATATTGACCATTTATTATTATTATTATTATTTTTTCATGGCTACCACGAATAATGTCTAAGTTATTTTGACTATGAAATAATGATTGGATTTGAGACGAAGTTACATTTATGAAGTTGTTTCAATTATTTTCCTATATTTCAATCTAGTTTAATCAAATTGTTATGGAGCCGAGTTCATAAAATAAAGTAATTGGATTAAATTTGTGTGTCTTGTCGGGGCGTATGTTTAGATCAATGATCTTAGAAATATATGTTATACTCTTAAATGTTTTGTGTGTTTTAGGAAGCACGATAGATAATTTGTTATGATGCATTGATAATATTAGTATATCTTAATTAGAAAAATAAAATGAGAATTTGTCATTCACTTTTTATCAAATTTTATCAACATATACTTCGGTAAAATGTCCTCTTTCCACAAGTCATCCACTATTGTGAGAATTAATTCTGACTTATTTTTTTATACGAAGTTCAAATTATAAATCTTTAAAAGTGAGTTTAATATAAATCATAGTAATTTATTATATATTATAATTATAATTAGTTTTGTATTTCATTTAAGTTTGTTGGGAAAATCAATAATATTGACTAGTGTAAATATGACTTCATCTACGAAAGTTGATTAACCAAACACAAAAGAAAATTGTATTACATAAACTTGATGGCTTAAAAACCTAAACACAAGCAGCGAACTGCTATACAATAATATTGATAGAAAAAAAAAATACAAGTGAATGATCAAGAATTTATTTCATTAGACCTATTAAAATTACACTTTAGGGTTTTAATTCGGTAGACTGTCGCGACTCGTGAGTGGTGGTTATTCCCTTACATAACATGGGGATTTTTTTTTCTTTTTCTTATTCATTATTTTAAAAAAAATTACAAAAATTAAAAGTAAACAAAAAAATAAAAAAATTGTAATAATCCTATTTCTTAAAGTCTGTACTGATCGAAGGGTATTACTTTTCTAAGAAGGTTTGACCTTTAAATTGTTGGATCTACTTTAATGTTTTGACAATATATTAATTTATTTTTAAAATATTATTACTCCTATTACACGTTGTAGAACTTGATTTAAATGTTTAAGAAAAAGCAAACCCTAAGGCCTAAACCAACATGGCAACTATTTGATGGGCCATAGGATTGCAGCCTTGTCATCGGGACCGTTAAAATAATTATAAATACAATGAAAATAAAAAAGAAGAGATTATCAATATTTATTTTTTTTAAAAAAGGAAATAAAAATCTCATGCCCTTTCAAACGACTTAACGCTCTTCGAATTATAAAGATATCTCCTTAATTCTGAAGATTACTAACAGAGTGGAATACGTTGTACAGAGAAAAACCCTCCATGGATAGAGAATAAATTTGATTAAAGAAAGGGTTCCCTAATCTGTATTTAATCGCGGTTCTTCCCCAATTTCCCTTGTCTGAATCAACTCGTATGTATCTCAATTTTCTTTTCTAATAATGTCAGTAAAATCCATTGTTTTGGTTTTGGTTTTGGTTTTGATTCTTGATGTATGTTTCTTGTATGTAGAAAATTTGCAATTTTTCTTGCGTTTAGACCAAGCGACGCCGTTTTCTTGAATCTTGATCCCCGTTCTTGATGAGTTCTCGTATGTTGAGGAGGAGGCTGCATCATGGAGATGTCGATGGAGGAAGATATGATCGTTACGAGACTTCGCGATTCGACTCGTTGAACGAGCCATTGCTTGGAGATAGAGATTATGATCATAATAAGCACTCTGAGGTACTTAATTTACTCTTCGCAACTCAAGATTCTCCTATGGATTTGTATTGGTGCGATTATATTTTTCTTTCTTAAAATTGAAAGGTGCCAGCGCTCGTGGATATTTTGGATGAACAGCGAAGTAAAGAGCGTCTGCATTGGACATTACTATTTTCAAATGTAATTGCTCAGTGGGCGCAATGGTTAGGTTGGTATTTACTGATATTTGGGGGTCTTCCCCCTTTCTCCAGATGAAGAGAACTTAAAAGTTTTTTCCGTTGGTTATACCAATAATACTGGTTTTGTTTTGTGTTTGAGCTGTTATTTGATTTGTGGTAGACTCCTGATTCTTCCTATCGAACTATTGTATTAGTAAACTACTTATTCAGTTAATGAATTTTATGTTCTCTCCAGCAAATGTTGTGCTTGGATCTGGATCTCTGCTTGCACGGATTGTGCCATTTATTTCGGGCCCTCAAAATGGCTCAAACACACTTCTTCCACCTGTTTTACTTAGTCCCTTGCAGGTACCACTCTCAAATAAAAATTTTGGAATGATCTATCTTCTTTTTTGGTTTTTTGATGAGCAAATTTTTCTGTGCATATCGTTTGTTGTTTGATGATGCATACCTTGTGCGATGAAATTTACTCTATCCACCAACCACTAATCCAATCTATGATGTTGCACTCAAATTTTCTTTACTTTCACCTCATTCATGGCGTGTGTAACCTTGCTGTTTAAATTTTGATAATGTCCACTTGTCATTAGCATTGAATGAATTATGAACTTGTTAGATGTTCAAGTGCTATAAATCGAATTTCCTTGTAATTTGTTATTGATAGGTCATAGGAGTTGTGATTTCTTTTCATTTAAGTATTAACTTACCATGAAGTGTTCAGTTTGTTGGCTAAAATGCAATCTTTGCTTATTCTAATTGCTCCATAATCTTTTTAATCCAATGTGTTTTACCTCAGCTTTGGGATTTATACGATTTTTACACTTTGATTCTTGTGTTTGTTTGACAACAGGAGGCAAGGCTGAAATATCTAAAGCAGAGGCTTGCCGTTCCTTTTGATGGCACTTGTTCTGAGCATCAAGTATGTATTGGTCTTCATGTTTACAAAATTTATTTTGGTGCTTGTACCATATAATTTGGAGGTAGTTTGGGTTATAGGACAGGTGATTCCATGTATTGATTGTGATGAACCAATAATTTACTTTTGTGATTTTATGTCTCTATTCATGCATCAATGGGTCAATATTTTGTTGGCAGGATGCGCTTAGGCAACTTTGGAGGTTATCTTATCCTGATAGACCACTTCCATCTCTTAAGTCAGAGGTTTGGAAAGACATGGGTTGGCAGGGACCTGATCCTTCAACAGATTTCAGGTTTGTGTGGGGATGATTGTTTTATTAATCAAAATTCAAATATGTAGAATGATTTTTATTTGAAAACTTTATAAATGTTACATTCAGGGGTGGAGGCTTCATATCATTGGAGAACTTAATCTTCTTTGGCAAGACATATCCGGTTTGTATCTCCTTTTTTTTTTCTTGCTTTGACATTGAATTTTGATGGGTTTTTTAGTATCACTTTAAACTGGCAAATAAACTTTGGTGAAATAATTCTGTTCAATTTAAGTGAGCTAATATTCTGCCAGCAATTTGAAGTGGATACCTTGGATGAAACTCAATATGAAGGAGTTTTTTATATTCCTGATATCACTCTATGTTATCGCCAATGCTGAGTAGTTAAGATGAAGGGCACAGAGTTGAACCTACTCTCTGTTGTGTTTTCACATGTACTGATCATCTTTCGCAAATAGGAGTATTATGAGTGATGTTCTGTTTATTCTTCCTAATCTTAGTGTGCTTTTCTCACACTAGGAAGGTGCACCTTATCTTTATGGTCTTGCCAATTGCTGTGTAGTTGAGATGAAGGTCACTGAGTTGAACCTACTCTCTGTGATGTTCTCACGTTTACTAATCTTCTTTTTCAAATAGGAGTATTTTGAGTGATGTTTTGTTATTCTTCCTAATCTTGGTGTGCTTTTTTTTATACTTGGGACTTTGGTGCACCTTATCTTTATGGTCTTTATTCTCAGTAATGGGAGCTTGTGTTATGGTGCCAATTTAATGAATTAGCTAACAAACTCATTGCGCGCCTGACAGTTTCTCAAGTTATTTTTGACAGTCTCTTTCGTTACATTGAGATTGAAACTTGTATGGATTCATCTCTTTTCTGTTACAGGAAGCTTTTCAGAACTTGTTGCACAAAAGAGATGGAGACAGATCTGAATGGGAGTATCCATTCGCTGTAGCTGGCATCAATATTTCGTTTATGCTTGTTCAAATGTTGGATCTACAGTCAGGTCTGCAAGGGTTCTTTTATGTTCATTCCATTTATCTTAAACAATCTCTTACTTTAATAGCATTTGATCATCTGAAAATTTTAGTATTTATCACAAGTTCTGCTGATTAAAGGAAAATTGTTTGGTTTGATGGTTTCGATGAATGATGATGGAAGATTTTTCATTGGACTTGCAATGAGATTTTAATTGTGTATAAATTGAGTTTACATAATTTGAAAGTTTTTTGGAAAAATATAAATTAATAAATCTGTACTAGCTCCCAAGTATCTAATTTGATTGATGGACCTAACAATTTTATCTGGAGAACTCTATTCATGAAGAGCATTAAATTGTTGAACACCTGTTCAAAACAACTTATTATCTGTAGCATGGAATATTCACTGCAGGCAATCCTAGCACATTGGCTGGGCACCGGTTTCTGGGATTGCTCAGCCTGGATGATATGGCTTTCGACAATCTTTTCTGTGTCGCCTTCAAGTTGCTGGATGTGCAATGGCTCGCTAGGCGTGCTTCATATATGGAATTTAATGTAAGAACACAGGAACCACTCTCGTAACAAGTCTGTTAATCAAATTGTTGGAGTAAGATGCAATTGCTTCTGAATCTCATCTTTGCCAAAACTATGTTTTTGTGTGTAGGATGTTCTAAAGTCGACCCGATCACAGCTAGAGCGCGAGTTGGCACTGGAAGATGTATCAAGTGTGAAAGACTTGCCAGCTTATAATTTATTGAGAAGATAATACTCATTTGATAACACAACCTTTTTCTTGTGAGTTTTCTTCTCACTATACGATCTCACTGATTAAAGAAACCACTTGTCACATTCAAATTTGTACAAAAACAATAATTCTATACGGTATCAGTCACTACTTTTGCCATTGTGAATTCAATGCATTGAAGTGTTTTCATCTTCTTTAGGTGGCTTAACTATATATGTTGTGTTTTTCTTATTAAATATGTATGTTATTGCCACTTTTGAAGAATGTAAGTGGTGCTTTGTACAATATTTTACATCTTTATATGTAAATGTCTCAATCATCATTGAAATAAATATCATTTTTTTATTCCAAGTGAGAGTTTAAGATGCTGAGATTTTGATTTAATGTCAAAGTCATTTCTTTTTTAAAGTTTATTATTATTATTTATTTATTATAAATTGTAAGTTATTATTTGATGTAGCGTAAAAAATGTGAGTTGGAGCCTAGAAGAACAAAGAAATTAAGTCTAGAAGCTGTATACTTATACTACCTAGAAATGTTAGTAAGATGTTATTAAAGTAAATGAACAAACTACTTTATGGATTCTCGAATACTATCTTAAATTATTTAATCAACTCCACAATTAAAATTTTAAATTATATGTTAAAAAAAAAAACAGGTGGTATAAAACTCAGGAGAATCACCCATAAATCATTGCATTTTCCATCTAATCTCTCTAATCATTAACCATTTTCTTTAGATCATCGAACGTTGGGCGATATGGCCAAAACCAGAGATTACAATAATCACTACACAATTCGAATAATCACCAGTGATCATTCCGTTCCTGATAGAATGGCAGACAAACTTTTCTAAGAAGCCACATTTCTAGAGAGAAAGAGAAAGAGATCAAGCATGTTCAGAGTTGTGCTGCATATTTTCTTCACCAGATTTTAGATACCATCTTTTGAGACGTGCTGATGTTGTTATAACCTACGAAAACACAAATGATTGGAAGTTAGTACGTGTTTGATCGAGAGTTGTTTATGGCAAGAATGAAGTCAACCTCTTGATCCCAGTTTGTTTTCCATGTCATCAAGGTTAGTGCAAATGTTTGAGTGATAACTCCACTGATCATTCCAATCCATATCCCCTGTAGTAACAATCATATCAAAATCATATTTCATCTCACGACAAATAATGTAACAACATAAACAAAAGAATTGCACCTTCACTTGGAAATGAAAGACATATCCAAGCACAGCTCCAATAGGTAGCCCAACACCATAGAAACATATCAAGTTTACGATTGCCACTTTCGTCTGCAGACCCGCCCCCACCGCCACACCCGAGAGAACCGGATAAATCCCTTGGAGCAACACTGAGAAAGCAAGTAGAAGAGACAGATCTGAAACCCCCTTGGCAACTTGTTCATTATCAGTGAACAAGTGCCCTAACTTGTTGCCAAAAACCAAGCAGGCTATCCAGAAGAACAGCCCTATTACTAGTGATGTGCTCATCAAAACTTTGATTGAGAATCTTGCAGCTTTTGCGTCCCCTCTCCCTAGCTCATTTGCAACGCGTACTCTATTTAAACCAATAGTAGTTGCAGAGTTAACAATAAAATAATCAAAGGAACGAATGAGAGAGGCGAAGAATACGTACATTGCAGCACCCATCATGCCGAGGCTGATCATCATTTCCCATGCACCCACATTGAGGCTGAAAAGTTGAATCATTAGAAACATAGTTTATGTATGATTCAAGAAAACATGTATATTTTGAAGGGCTAGCCTTACCATATAAAAAATGCAGAGATCGCCACCGTGGCGTTTTTCATATATCCTGCTAGCAACACTAGAATGGCATAGTACCACAACTCCAAGCTGTAAAACAGTGGAAATAAATCAAATATCTGAATGTTGTAACATGATTTAATCTATGCAGATCTGATGATTCAACTTACCAGACCATGATACCGGAGGATGCCGAAAGCTTGATGACAGGAAGTATGTCTTTAAAAGCAGCAAAAGTGAATCCTTTCCAAGAATCAGGGCACCACCCTCCAAAGATGTAGATGAACTCACCAAACACAAGTAACCATGAAGATACAGTAAGTGCAGCCATTGCTCCATCTATTCCCAGATTAAGACCGTTGACGAACAGCCAGGACAAGGGGACGTGGACGAGGAACTGCACGACTGAAAGCCATGCAATGACCATGTTCTTCTGCTGTGCTTGGAGGTACATTTGTATAGTTAAAGCAAACACAATGCTGTAAATGAATGGAATGAACCACAGAGAAATGTATCCTGCTGAATCTGCTATGTCTGCTTCCTCTCCCAACAGCTTAAAGATTGGCGTTGCAAGGATGAATACAGGAAGTAAGACGGTTAAGGTGACGAGATCAACGAACCACGAACGTTGCAAGAAGATTCCCATCATGTGATACTGTCTTGCTCCGAATGCTTGGCCGCAGAGTGTTTCCGTTGCGCTCGACATCCCAATCTGATGACATGCAAGAAACAAACATGTTGTTAGAGTTTGACATGTTGGTTTGGTTTGAAGTGAAGCAATGACGTATACTTACAACAATTCCATTGACAAAGCGAACGGTTAAGGTTTGAACAAGAGCATATCCAGCAAGATGTGTTGAACTAATGTGTCCGATGAATGACTGTGTAACAACAATGGTTCCAAATGATGTTACTCTTGAGATGACACTTGGCAATGCAACCCTCCATATTTTCTTGGATTCTTCATAGATTTTGTCCTTCAAATAACTTGTTTCTTCTGATCTTGGATGGAGAAGGCTCTCTTGTACGTTGTTATCCATGGTTGATCGATCAACTTTGAGCAAGGCCTTACCTTATAATGTGCTGCTTTTCCACAAAAAGAAAGATACCCCTTGTCTCAATTTCCTATTTCTTGGAGGAATTTGACACCATATTGTACTCTTCATTCCCACATTAAATTTCACATTTTACGTTTTAGTCAATTCCATATTAAACTTTATCACTCATAGAAGGAAACATCATATAAAGTCTTAAACTTAAAAGTATATCTCAACTACAAATTTACAATTCTTACCTAACGCAAAACATACTTTATAATTCAGGGCTTGAATTATGTATAATATCGATTAAGAGCCTGAATTATGTAAAACTATCAATTCAGGGTCTGAACTTAGGCCCTAAATTGATAAAATTGGTGATAATATTTGACAAGTTCATGTCTTGGATTTATAGTTTTACTTATTTCAGGCCTTGAATTGATAGAAAAAATAATTCAGACCCCTAATTGATAGTTTACCCATAATTCGGGCCTTGAATTGATAAAAGCCCTATTTAACCTTCAAAGTTGGTAAAAAAAAATTCTTCCTAAACTACGTATTTTACAATAATCGTACAAACAAACCTGTGATAGAGGGAGTAGAGCTGTCAGAATGGATTGGTGAGGCGGTTTAATGCACAACCCACCTTTTGATGGGCTCAAGTGGGGCGGGCCATGGTGGGGCGGGCTACCGGTGGGTCGAGCCACTGGTGGGGCGGGCTATGGTGGGGCGGGCCGCGGGTTAGCCCATGCTCTACCACCCTTATCCTAATATGACCTATCCACCCCTCACCCACCACCGATCCCCACCACCGCCCACCCCCACCCCCACCACCACCCACCTCCCCACCTATCATCCACCCCCTACTCACCCCCAAAATTTATTTTTTAAAGTATTTTAGATTTTAATATTTAAATAATAAAAATATTATCACCCAACCCTACTTTTTATCCACCCATCCACCCACACCCCCAATTTTTTTTTTTAATTTTAAATTTAAATATTTAAATAATAAAAATATTATCAGTCAACCCTACCCCTTACCCACCATACCCTCACCCACCCACCCCCAAAAAAAATTTATTTTTTAATAAATTTTAGATTTAAATATTTAAATAATAAAAATATTATCACCCTACCCCTACCCTACCCCCACCCTCACCCACCCACCCCCAAAATTTTTTTATTATTTAAATATTAAAATCTAAAATTAAAAAAAAATTTGGGTTGTGAGTGGGGGTAGTAGGGGTTAGGGGGTTAAGGTTGGGTGATAATATTTTTATTATTTAAATATTAAATATAAAATTAAAAAAAATTTATTGGGGGTGGGTGGGTTGGGGTGGTGGGTGGATAGGGGGTAGAATTGGGAGATAATATTTTTATTATTTAAATATTAAAATTTAAAAAAATTAAATTTTTTTTGGGGTGGGGGTGAGGGTAGAGGGGTGGGGTTGGTAGTGGGTAGGGGATGGGTGATAATATTTTTATTATTTAAATATTAAAATCTAAAAAAATTAAAAAAAAATTTGGGTGGGTGGGTGGGTGGGTGGGTGGGTAGGGGTTAGGGTTGTGTGATAATATTTTTATTATTTAAATATTAAAATCTAAAAAAAATTTAAAAAAAATTTGGGGGGTGGGGTGGTAGGGGGTAGGGTTGGGTGATAATATTTTTATTTTTTAAATATTAAAATCTAAAAAAAAAATTTGGTGTGGGGGGGGTGGGGTGGGTTAGGGGTTAGGGTTAGGTGATAATATTTTTATTATTTAAATATTAAAATTTAAAAAAATTGGGGGGTGGGGTGGGTAGGGGGTAGGGTTGTGTGATAATATTTTTATTATTTAAATATTAAAATCTAAAAATTGTATGTCACTTTTTTAAAATTTAATTTATAAAAGTGGGTTGATGTTGAGTTGGTGGGACGGTGCGGGTTAGCCCACACTTTAGTGGGCTTGAAGTGGAGCGGGCTTTTGTAGGGTGAGTTAATTTTGGATTGAGAAAATGATGAGTTAAGGTGGATTGGGGCGGGTTGGCCCGTGACCTCAACCCACTTTTGACAGCTCTAAGAGGGAGTACTAATTATTGGCTTATGTAAAGTATCCATCACTCTTTTTGTAGCACAATGTAGTGTGTTTAATTACAGGGTTCAGCTCAAAGTGTGGATACAGTAGTCATGCAAATTGAAAGTTATTACTAATTTATATTCCCTCCGTTCGGACTTATATTCACGGGTACTGTAGATGCTGAGTTTAAGAAAAGTTGCTTTTTGACCTATGTGTTTTAGGTAAGAGTGATATTTAAAAATTAAGATAACTTTTGAAGTTGTTGGTTGATGTGAAGTTTTCTTTTTTGGTTGGTATACATAAGTATGAGACGAACAAAAACAGAAAGTGTGAACATAAGTGTGGGATGAAGTGAGTATCTCGTTAAGAAAAGGACACGTCCTTTGCGACAAACAAAGAAAAGGAATCTAATGTGATGCCTAGTGTTAGGAAGAAGCTACATCAAAAAGAAGGGAAATGGGCAAAATTCGACTTCTCTGTAAAAGTTATTCAAAATTTGTTACACAATTTAAGAGTGGAGATAGGAATTTAGGGTATTATATTCGAATTAATTTAAATATAAGATTATAAAATCCGAGAGATTAAAGCTTTGAAAAAACTATTAAAATAAAATTTAAGTGTGAAAATGGGTGTGAAAAATTATTATTAAAATAAAATTTAGGTTACGTTAATAATTAAAAAGATAAAAAACTCGGCCTCTCAGAACTGCCTCCAGGTAAACCGCGGTAACCACACAATGGATCCCAAATTCCTAATACCCTCAACTATTGCGGATCCCAAGTTCCTAATACCCTCAACTACTGCGCACAAGGAGTCGATCCCCAAGTGATTGCTCCATGCTGACCCTCCCCCAGCTCAGCCGCAGGTTCCCACCGAGTTTCGGCCTCCCACACTACCGCTTGTAGCACTCAATATTAATTGTTCCACCATTGCACTCCGGGGGCTTGAATATCTGATTTTTCAATCAGGCACCTCAATGTTGACCCCTCAACCAACACATCATTGGTAACTTTTATTAATTGTTCACATGATAACGCATTTTAGGCACTTCTCAACTTTACTTTGGTGCTGTGTTTTCATTGGGTCCTTCAATTCAATTCTATCTTGCAAAATTGACTACTTAATCCCCTAAAACCATTCAAATCTTCTGTAAAAAATAAATAATAATCCAATCTTGTTTAGGGTTTCACACCTCCGATCAACAATCTTTGTAATTGTTGAAAGGACTCAAATTTGATCAAAGGATGATCTAATTAAATAAGGTAAGAAAATGAACTTATGTCTAATGCCTAAATTTCTTTTTCGTTAGTAATAGAATATGTAGATTGGTACATAAAAAGAAAGGTGTGGATCATAATTTTCTTGTGAAATGGAATATATGAAATACAAATTAAATTAGCAATTGGGAATTGATTGAATGGAGTAATTTTGACATTACCTTATCTTTGGAGAATGCTTCTCAGAGGTTGATTTCTCATTAAATATTCGAGCATAAAATAACGGGTATTTTATTTGGGTTAATAAAGATGTCATTGAAGACAGTGGATTTCTTTACTAACCTTTTTTTCTTTTGTGTGTAGTACTATTAATTAATAATTACACGTCACAACCCATGTACAGTTGTTATCCATCATTTTCTTCAATTAAATTCCAACACCAAAATTTTACCCCTCCAATTTAATTCTTCAATTGTCGTCGTCCTATAACTAGCCAAAATTTCACATTCCAAATTATTACTACTATTTTTTAAAAGGAACTGATTTTATTGACAACATGGTATCTAGATATGATAATTGAGAAATATTGTTCAAGTAATAAATCATTATTGTTTAAGTAATGTTTTAATTTTAAAATTAATTTTTATCTTTAAGATTTGGCGCAAATTTCTAACATGTACTATTTTCAACTTAAAACTAAAAATGTCAATAGTAAAACAAGGAATGAATAAGTAAAAACCAAACAAGAATGGATCGAAAACAGAGAATATGAGGGCATGTTTGTAGCCTTAATCTGGAATTCAGCTAGTAAAAGGGTTGAGGCAAAAATTGAGAAGCACAATATATTGTGGTCTGTTTCTCCAGTTGTATTAATTAGAATGTAAGCATCAAAAAAACAATTAATTGTGTATGTTGATTCTCACTACAACATAGCTTCTATTCATATTCAGATTCCACACATTTGCCTTTCTCAAGCATGCCCATTGCCATTGCTGTTGCCGTTGCCATTGACATCTTCCGATGATTTAAGGTACCATCGGCTAAGTCGTTCCGCAGCTATCTTCACCTGTTTGTCCCAATCCGTCTTCCACGCCATGTAGCTCAGCGCCAACGACTGAGTCAGGATTCCCAGGTTCATTCCGATCCATATACCCTGCATTCCAACACCAGTTACACAACACATTTTACCTCATTTTTAGCAGCTTATTTTGTGTTGGCGGATTTACCTGAACTTCAAGATGAGCTACGTATCCGAGCAAGGCTCCGATCGGTATCCCGATCAAGTAGAAGCAACACAGGTTGATGATTGCTACTGTTCCCTGCAGACCAGCTCCCACAGCCACCCCTGTTTTACAAGACAAGAAATCATATGATTAACACAAGTTTTGATCAAGAAATGTAGCATTATTGTAAGAGATTGAGTGATGTGTAACCTGAAAGGACTGGATAAATGCTGTTGAGCAATACAGAGATAGCAAGCAGTAACGAGAGATCCGAGACGGTTGATGCAACTTCAGCGTCGTTCGTGAACAAGTATCCGATGTTGTGGCCGAAGACCAAACAGATCACCGTGAACAACACCCCAATCACAACAGATGTAGTTATAAGGACTTTGATTGAAAATTTTACAGCCTTTGCATTTCCTCGTCCAAGCTCGTTGGCGATCCGTACGCTGCTCACAACAAGCAACTTGTCAACACAATGTCAGCTAAAATACAAAGATCACATGCAAAGGTTTTCATGCATACATACCATGCAGCACCAAGAAATCCGAGACAGACCATGAATTCCCAGCCATTGATGTTTAGGCTGCAAGAAAACACGTTAGTTGGTTTGGAATCATAGTATAAGTCGAAAAGCAACAAAACGTACTCACCAGATCGAAAATGCAGATATGGCAACCTCAGCATTACGCATGTAGCCAGCCAACAAGACAAGTATAGAGTTGTACCATAGCTCCAAGCTGCAAACCAACCCGATAAACATGAAAACACGAATGGTTGTACGTACGATGATATGGTTTGAATGTAATGTTAAGAAGCATCAACTATGAGAAATGGAAAATTACCAAACCATTACTCCGGAGGATATGGAGAGCTTAATCACAGGCAATAAATCCTTAAAAGCAGCCATACTAAATCCGGTCCATGTCTGAGGACACCAACCTCCCATAATATATCCAAGCTCCGCAAAAGCTGTGAACCAAGACGATAAGCACAGCGCCCCCATCGCCCCACCGACTCCCCAGTTCAGAATGTATACAAACAGATAGGACAACGGAACGTGCAGTATAAGCTGGATCAGAGAAATCCATGCCACAATGCTGTTTTTCTGCTGTGCTTGTAGATACATTTGCATTGTCAATGTAAATACAAAATTGTAGACCATCGGGATGAACCACCACGAGATGATTCCAGCCGATTCGGAGATGCTTGCTTCCTCTCCAAGTAGTTTAAATATGGGTGTGCCGAAGAGAAACAGGGGAAGTAAGAGGGTTAGGGTTAAGAAATCGACTATCCACGATCTTTGCAAGTAAATGCCCATCATATGATACTGTCTTGCTCCGTATGCCTGTCCACAGAGTGTTTCGGTAGCACTCGACATTCCAATCTGCAGCAACACAACATCTTTAGGAACACAAACAAAGGCAGTACTACCTACATCATGCCTTAATAGAAACAGCTTACCAACACTCCAGTAACGAAGCGAACGGTGAGAGTCTGCACGAGGGCATAACCAGCAAGATCGACTGAGCTTATATGGCCGATGAACGACTGAGTCACGATTATGGTTCCGAAAGACGCCACTCGGGCTATAATGCCAGGCAAAGCTACATTCCATATTTTTTTGGATTCATCATACACCCTTTCTTTCAAATCAACTACCTCCTTTCCTTCCGAACTTAGAAGTTTATCATGAATGCCATTATCCATGGCTCTACAGATAAGAACAACCAACAGAACCCAAACAATAAGTGACAAAAATCTATTGAAATCTTGCTCTTTTGCTAAAGCAATACTTAATGCAACAGACAGTCTAGTAAGTTCTTAGTTAAAGAAATGCAGATTATAGGTGAGTTAGTCAAGATACTGGGATTCTACTATAATCAGAAAAAACGCAATAAATAACATTTTCCATTCAACTCTGAGAATGAAACATCATTAACGTGTGGGGCTTAAAATGGCTGGCCTGATGATGACAAATAATAATGCAACTTATTTGAAAGAATAAACTCTGCAAATTTTGGACATTCATTCAAGAATTAACTTTGTGAATGGTTGCATTTTCTGAATACAAACAACCACTGGAAATTAGGAATACAAGCAAATGAAAAGAACCAGAAAGAACATGCGTGTAAACAAAAGAAAATCCAAACCTAATGGTGATAATATGTTAGGCCTTATTTTGACTTTTCTCAGCAAATTTGATAACCTTAAAAATTCAGCATTACCTGAAAGGTGGAATCTTTAAATAAATGGGGACCCCAAACAAAACGTCGAGCATTATTATTTATCTTATTTTTTACGAAGTGGTGGAGTGTTAGACTATTATCTTCAAGTTGCAAGTTTTTAGCCCATTAACACACAGAAAGCCCTTTTTCTTTTACCTCTCTTTTTTGGTTTTCACCTCTTTTTTTTAGATTCAAACAAGATAATATGGAACTAATACATGAATGTTCTCAAGAACGAATTTTTAGATCACAAGCAAGAAAAATGGGGAATATATCTTTAAAGATGCTCCAAATTAGACGAGAACACTGAGGAAAAGTAGCTTAATCAAAGCCATATTAATGATAAAGAAATCTAATGAACAGCCTTTAATTAAAACGAAATCTAAAGAAAAGGTTAAAAATCCCATTTATAGTTATGATTGCTGGAGTGGAAAAAGTGCCGATTGGAGAAAACAAAGGGAAACCATTGCTCGAGGTAAATTTTGAGAGAGAGAGAAACTAAAACAGTTGAACTAAATTTGCAGAAAGTAAAGGAGATTCCAAAACACCATTAAAGCACACACGTTGTGCAGATTCTTGAATCCTCAAAGATCAAATCTGAAAAGTGTAGCAGATTGGAAGAAGCACCAAATCATCCACTTTCAAGAAAAGAGAGAGAGAGAAATACACACAACAGGAGGAGTTGAAGAAGACTTACATGAGAAAAAAATTGCCTCAAAAGAGAAGTTGCTTTCTGGGCTTCCACTAAAGCTTCTTACCGTAATTCAGTTCCTTCTGCATAAGTGGCCTCACGCAAACTCTCTCTTCCTCTCTCTCACACACACTCTTCCTCTCTCTCTCACACACACAAGCTGAGACTGAGAGAGATGGTGGGGGATTGCTATTTCAGACTAGAAATATGGCAACGGAATTATAGTATCCATAGGGGGATGCATTGCATATAGATACGAGGTGGCATCTTATTGAAAAATAATATAAGAATATTGGTGGATATTAAATTAGTATAACCACCTACCCTCTCAAGAGTAACGTGCCTTATAGTGCAGCCACCTATGAAATTAAATTGTGTTTCACTAATTATTATACTCTCTACGGGCTGCTAATGGCTTAAGTTGAATACACAGAATAATGTACTACACAATTTATTATTATTATTATTATTATTTAACTAAACATTTCTTTATTACATGTTGTAAATTATGCTTTGTGTATAATGACCTAAAAAGCGTAAGGTGAAAATAACTTGTTTTTCGCAGTTGTACATAAAGGTAGGGTAAATATAAAATTTGGTCATGTAAGTATGACATTTTCCAATTTTAGTTCATTATTATTTACAACTCTTAATTTTGGTCATTTTTTGTTCAGTTTTGGTCATTTTGGTCCAATTTTAGTCTTTTTGGTCCAAATTTAGTCATTTTTATTCAAATTTAGTCCTTTATGTTAAAAAAATATCCAAAAATAGTTCGAAAGTGTATACATTTAGGATCAATAGTGGATAAAAAAAGAACCAAATTTTGAAAAAATGACCAAAATTTGACCAAAAGGATTAAAACTGGACCAAAAGGACTAAAACTGAACAAAAGTGACCAAAATTGAAAATTGCAAATGATAAAAGACTAAAATTAAAAAATGTCATACTTACATGATTAATTTTGATATTTACCCATAAAAGTATATAATTGTCTATTGTCTATTGAGGGGGAAGAGGTGTGTATGTTTATATCATTTTTTTCTTGTGGTAAAATTTGGATAATTTAAATTTATTTTTAATTGAAATATCACTATTTATTATAAAAGTTAATATCTCACAAAATGATTCCCGTATTACACGAGTCTTTATCTTGCTATCATTTCTTGTGGTAAATTATTGATGATTAAAATTTTTAAACACATTTTACTATATTGGGTATCTCTCTCAAAAGTCACTATTTTCCTCTACACAATTACTACTAATATACAACTAATTACTACACATAAAATAATATAATACAGTTCTTAATAAAAAAAAATAAATGAAAATGGAGAGTTTTGAATGAAAGGGAGATAGGGGGAGTATTATTTATATTGTGGTGGTAAATATGATTGGTAAAATGATAGGTTCAGTAGCTTCGATAAAAATGGAAAGCAGTCATTAAGGATCAATCTGCAATAAAT
Organism: Pogostemon cablin; assembly: GCA_023678885.1. Lineage (NCBI taxonomy): Eukaryota > Viridiplantae > Streptophyta > Magnoliopsida > Lamiales > Lamiaceae > Pogostemon > Pogostemon cablin. Next base: position 578,086 of record CM042956.1, read on the forward strand.
CCAGAATTTTGGCTACATTACATTTTCATGCAATAAATTTTTTCCCTTGCTTCACTATTTCCTTATCGAAAACGAAAAGCAATCAACTTACAAATAAGGAAATAAAAAATTTAGATATACATTTATAGTTTTTTTTTACGTCCAATTTATTTAAAAGGCAAGTTTCGTGTTTGACGGATAAAATGTTAGTAATATATTAATAAAAAATACTACTAATATTTAGTTGTGTTATTGGAGTAGTATATATTTTTATATATTAAAAGAATTATCCGAGTAATTATCACGTGTTAAAAGGCTATTTTCATTCTCATGATTATATTTATATAGAGCAAGATTTGTTTCGAATGAAAGTTAAGAAACGAAATTAATTTATTCGCATTCATAACAACCCACTTGGATTAATATGTAAACAACCATACACAAGAACTGGTCACAAGAATCCACGCCCCTCTATTAATTTAATTTTATACACTTTCTACATTCATCATTTTATAAATCATAATTTAAATAAATTTTACATAAATAAGTCTTTTTTTTCTTTTTCTTTTTTTTGGGTATATATAATGAGATGTCGCAATGTAATTCTCGCTCTCTTCTTTTTAAATTTATACTTATTTTATTTTATCAAGTGAAGTCTATTCCAGGGATGAAATGTCGTTGCTGCAATTCAAAATTTATCATCTCAATTATTTAATGTTTTCAAATTTCTTAAATACAAAAAAGAGAAAGTAAAGAAAAAAGCAGTCTATGGTCAAAATTTTGCAGGCGCATGTTAAAAATGAAACACATCCAAAGTTCATCCCTTCAAACAAGTGCCAATTTATTGGCTGACTCTCTAATTGATCCAGAGAAGTCAACCGGTTACCATTCATGAAACACACATATAATATAATATATCTATATATTTTACTAATATAAATATGTTTGGTCATAAAATGTTTACGTTGGAATTAATAATTCTTAAAAATCGAATTTTTATGAAATATCACTTAGAAAAAACAAAAAAGAACTATGAGTAATAATCAATCGGTATTTTTTCTATTTTGTATACGTATTTCTTAGTAATTGTATATTTTTTAACACTAAGTTTTTCATTAAAAAACTAGTATCCATATGTGTATAATTTTTTATTCAATTGTGTTTACATATTTTTTAATAATTATATATTTTTTTACACTCAATTTTTATTAAAAAATGGCAAAGGTTCACTTAGACCCTCCAACTTGTATTACCGAATCAAATTAACCCTCAACCTTTTTATTTGTTCATTTAAACCACTTTTATTTAGGTAAAGGATTAATTAAACCCCTCAACTCGTCTAATGAGATCAAAGAAACCCCTTACTTTATTTCTTGCTCATCCAAACCCTTTTCCTAATGTATTGGGAGCAAATAAACCTCATTTATTTATTTATTTATCTTAATTGGACCTAATAGACTCCTCTTATTATTTTTTTTTTAATTTGAACATTAGAACAGTACTCTTCAAAGGATAATACCTGTTACTTGTTCAATTTTAGCACTTCATTATTTTTTAAAATGATAAAGTCAAAAAAGTAAATTATTGTTAAATGATTATTAGTTATTAATAAATTCATGAATATTGGAAATTTGTAATTATGAACTCTCCGCAGTTGGAAAATATGGGCATATATAAAGCATGTCAATAATTATAATTTCATAATTTGATTTCCATAAAATTCTTAGTATTAATTTATGTTTGGGTTGTTCTATTGTATATTGAGATGTAAAAAGTGTTTAAGGGTATATTATCTTCTCCTTAAAATGCTCTATATGTATTAATATTTGATTAAGAAAATTAAATCAAAATATAAATTCTAATATTAAAGAGTAACATTTATTGCATGATATTGAGTTAATACAATAATTGAAGAGAGAAAAATTAAATAAAATTCACTAAAAATCAGTGTAACAAATTAAATTAATTTATTGTTATTTAAAAAGAACAGTAATCAGCGCGACATAAAAAAATTTAATTTAATGTAACTATTTTCTGAAACCCAACCGAAAGAAATTAATTTACAGACTATATTTTACAATTAAGAACTGAATTTAATTAAAAATAAAAAATGATTTGAATAGAAAATAATAATAATAATAATAATAATAAGGGGATTTTTCTCGTGGATGGATTTAATGGATAATTTCTTCATGTGTATTTTTTTTAATCTGGGGATAATTTCTTCATATTTATTATTATTGTTATTTTTAAAAAGAGGGGGTCAATTAGATCCTACTAAATTATAAAGAGTGTTTGGATGATTAAAAAAATAAATGAAGGGGTTCTTTGCTTTAATAAAATAAGTCGAGGGGTTTAATTGATCTTTTACCTAAATAAAAATGGTATGGATGAACAAATAAAAAGATTGAGGGCTAATCCGATCTCGTAAAATAAGTTGGAGGGTCTAAGTGATCATTTGCCCTTAAAAAAACTAACAATTAAATTGTATATATTTTTTTTCATAATTGTATAATATATTTTTATCTATATTTGTATACGTTTTTTAAAGTGGATGCACCCGGGTGCATAGTATAATTAGTCATATTTTTATTACTAATCCTGATAAATAACAACAGATATTCTTCTATCACTAAAAATATTATAAGAGTGTATATTGGGTGCACCCGGGTGCAAGAGTGCACCCACATATGTATAATTTTTTATTCTATTTTATATACATGTTATTCTATTTTGTATACATGTTTCGTAATAATTGTATACTTTTTTCACATTAAGTTTTTCATTAAAAAGACTAGCATCATATGTGTATAACTTTTTATTCAATAGTGTATACTCCCTCCGTCCCGGTCAAACTGCATCGTTTAACTGCATAAAGCTCTCACAAAAGCTACAGTAAACGTAGCAATACGGGCGGGATGGAGGGAGTACATGTTTTTTAATAATTGTATATATTTTTACACTCAATTTTTCATTAAAAAATTTAACAATTAAATTGTATACATTTTTGTTCTTAATTGTATATGTTTATGTTTATATTTGTATATGGGTGTACCCTATCTTAGGGTACACACTATAATTAGTCATATTGTAAATTAGTTGACATTCAATTATAAAAAATTAATGTACTCCATTTTTATTTGCTTTTGTCGGTAAATTTCGATACTAAAAAGATGTGATAGGTGGTCAAACACCTAACTCAACACACAACACACGAGATAAGCCCAGAGACGACCCCCCAGAGTCGGCCCCAGAGACGACCCCCCAGAGTCGGCCCCCAGAGTCGGCACCAGAGACAGCCTCAGAGTCGGCCCCCAGAGCGGCCCCAGATTCGGCCTCCAGAGTCGGCACCAGAGACAGCCTCAGAGTCGGCCCCCAGAGCGGCCCCAGATTCGGCCTCCAGAGTCGGCCCCAGAGACGGGCCCAGAGTCGGCCTCCAGAGTTGGCCCCAGAGACGGCCCCCAGAGTCTGCTTCAGACTCGGCCTCCAGAGTCTGCCCCATAGTCGGCTCCCAGAGTTGGCCTCCTCTCCAAGCCTTCCACTCTAGAGGTGACTCGGCCTCCTCTCTCTACTATGGAAAAAGCATAGAAGAAGAACACAAGAATTTCTTCCACATTTGTGGAAGTTTAAAATAGAGAGTTTATTTCTCTTTATGTTTTTTTTTTGTGTAGTGGAGGAGATAATTCTCCTTTTATAGTGGTAACAATGGTGACCTTGGTGTTGATGGTGAAGATGAACCGATTTTGAGCTTGAGGTTGAAGACGGAGGTGAGGATGAGGATAAAACTGATGTTGAAGATGAAAGTGTCGCATCCTCTTATACAAGTTGGGTGAACCTAGTAGCAAGTGGGCATTAAATGCGTATCCACCATGAGGCTATTAAAAAATATGGGGTAGGATTATCTTCCTAGTAGATATCTACTAGACTTGTAGGGCGTCAGACCCAAACACTTACCTAGAAATAACGTATGAACTCTCAGTTGAAACGCCTGAAAAAGATTTAGAGAGTGTTAATTCCCTAAATGAAGACCAAATAAATGCATAAAATGTCATATTTGAGCGAGTGTACAGTAAGAAAAGTGGAGTTTTCTTCATAGATGGACCTGAAGGCACGGGAAAAACATTTCTTTATAGGGCACTGTTGGCAGAAATAAGATCGAAAGGGATGATAGCGCTCGCCACTGCAACTTCAGGGGTTGCAGCTTCTATATTACCAGGAGGCAGGACAGCACACTCTAGATTCCACATTCCTCTACATGCAAATGAATCAACAGTTTGTAATATTTCAAAGCAGAGTGATTGGGCTGAGTTAATTAGAAAAGCAGCACTTATAATATGGGATGAAGCGCCCATGGCAAGAAGAACTATAATTGAAGTTGTTGACAAAACCTTTCAGGATATAACGAATGATTCAGAAACATTTGGAGGAAAGGTAATAGTGTTCGGAGGTGATTTCAGGCAAGTACTCCCAGTTGTACCAAAAGCGAAAAGACAACAAACAATAAGTGAAAGCTTAGCTCGGTCATATCTATGGGAAAAGATAGAGAAAATAAAACTATCCAAAAATATGCGAGCTGCAGGGGATAAGGATTTCGCAGAGTATTTACTCTGGATAGGAAATGGGACTGAAAGACACGTGGTTGGTGATTACATATCATTGCCAGAGCAAATAACTCTATCTCCAACTAAAGATATTTCTCCGCAACTTCATTTGATTAATTATATTTACAGTGATATGGAGAAAAGTGCTAGATCTTGTGAGTACATTACTCAACGAGCCATCCTAACCACAACAAACGAGAATGTTGATGAAATCAATAAGGTAATGATTGAAAAGTTTCCAGAAAAAATCACGGAGTTCGTTAGTTATGATAATGCAGTTGATGATACAGGAAATCAATACCAAGAAGAATTTCTGAACTCTTTATTACCGAATGGAATCCCACCACATCATTTACTGCTAAAAGAAAATTGTCAAATAATGTTGTTGAGAAACTTGGATCCGGCAAATGGACTATGCAATGGAAGTCGATTGATCTGTAAAAGCTTTACAAAACATTTGATACAAGCTGAGATCGTCACTAGAGAACATACGGGAAAAAGAGTATTCATCCCGCGTATACCGTTGAGCCCAGCAAATGATAAGGGATATCCATTCAAGTTCATTAGAAAGCAATTTCCCGTCAGGCTTTGTTTTGCAATGACAATAAATAAGGCCCAAGGACAGACAATCCAAAATGTTGGTGTGTATCTACCGCAACATGTATTCTCCCATGGGCAATTATACGTAGCACTCTCCAGAGGCATCTCCATGCAAAATACAAAAGTTTTAGTTGGATCAGATGATCATTGTAAGACAAGAAACATTGTGTATAAAGAGGTCTTAATGTAATTACAATTAATTTATAAATTGACTTTACTGAAACAATTTAATAAGAAAACAAACACCGTTCACATAACAATTCACTAAATAAGAGCTAAGTACAATATAAACATAGCAACAAAATGAATGAAAAAAAATACAATAAAGAAAATCATCATAAACAAAAGACAAATACGACGTGCATGCGACGTGCATCGCACGTCTAAAAAACCTAGTAATTAACAAAAACTCCCTCCCTTCTCTTATTCACACCTACCATCTCACTTTTTTGAGAAAATTAATTTTATAGATTAATTAATTAATTGACTTTTAAGAATAATATATTTTTTAAAATAATAAATAAATTATAAAGTAAATTATTCATTATTTAAAATGAGTATTCTAAAAATTATATGTATTTTAAGCTTATTTATGTTAAAGTTATTTATTATATTATAATATAACAGTATGTGTTGTCTTTAGGTAGTTGGGTGGGAAGGTGGGGGTGTGGTTTTCTTTAGCCATGTTAAAAGGAAAAACATTAGGAATTAATCAAATCAATAACGAGTAACATTAGGACCAATTTGACATGTCTCTTATATTGAGAATTTGTTCCAAAAGCTCAATTTGTATAATTAGTTGTTTGTTTCGTTTGAATTTTGTTTTACTACAATCCCTAAAATATTACTCTTTCTATTTAGAAAAGAAATTTACATTTTGTTGTAAATTGAAGTTTAAGGAAAAGTAACCTTTTAATTTAGTTAATTTTTATTTTTTTTGGGTACGTAGTTTATTATTATGCTAAATCAATTAATTATAGGACAAATGGTACTTTTTAATACTTTATTATATAATCTCATATATAGTTCATTAACACATTTTTAAGTGAGAATATCTTATAAAAATTTATTTTTATTTAAAATCATTATACAAATAACATATTTCATTCTTTATTTATCATTAAAAATAATATATCCTCATATAATATATAAAAAAAATGGTTTTAACTTGTAGCAAAGGAAGTATTAGTTTTTTTAACAATTTCATACTTTATTTATCATTATAAATAATATATCCTCATGTAAAAAAAAAGTTTTAACTTGTAGCAAAGGAAGTATTAGTTTTTTAACAAACAAAAAAATTAAAGGTGATTATTGGGTGACTCGGATCACCATGACCCTCTCACATGAGGGGGTGAGGCCCACCCCCTGACATGTGGGCACTCATCCCCTCATGTGAGAAGTTCATGTGTGACCTCGGGTCACGCACGTAACCCTCAAAAATTAAATATTAGTTGAATATTCTCAAATAATAATTGATGAATGAGTTTTTGTTGGATCCTCCAATCTTAACATCTCTCCATCAGTCTTTCTAAAGGACTTGTATTTTGAAAATATGTGATTTAAGTCCAATTATCATGATGTTTGTTGAAATTATATAGAAGACTCAATAGACGTGCAAATAAAGTTAATCTAATTATATAAGTTTTATATATTTTAAATGTACGAACATTCTAGATGAAAGAAAAAAAATAGGACACATTATACAAGACTTCGGGCTTTCCAATGTTTTCTTATATAGTTTTCCTTTAATATTGGAGAACGCATTTCTATCAGCAATTATTGGAATTTCTTTCATAATAAATTAATTTTTGTGGCTATCTTAATATTTTATTAGTTAAAATGTAAAAACACAGTAACACACATATAATAATACAGTATAATATTAATTAGATAAGATAAGGAATGATGATGATACGTGGATGGGCAAGATCCAGTCATTACGGCATCTTCTCGCTTTAAACCTAACTTCACATGCTTAATTTATTAATTATTTCCTTTTTTTTTTTAGTATTATTAACTCAAGCAAACATAATTGGGGTGAAGACTTCATCAACAAAAAAAAAAAAAATGTTTAGTGTAAAGTTGCAGTTGTACAATAAAATTATAAATAATTAATTATATAAATAAAAAGTGACAATTTGTTTAGTAAAAATTGATAATATGTTCAATAAAAAATATGTGAAACAATCTTACCGGTATGACGCAAGTATTATTTTTCTATTTAACATAACACTTTTTTTTATTTGAAAAATACTTGAATGAGATTATTTTTTAACATGAGACTTTGGTGAGAAGAATAATATAATAAAAAATAATATTTAAATTAATAAAAATAATAATATTACAATCAATTATTTCATGAAAATTTCATAATATAAATAAAAAAAATTATAACATTGTTTATAAATAAAAAAATAAAAACATATAACCATCTCACGCGACTCGGTTTAATGTTGCTCTTTTTCGTTTATTTGGCTTTTTGGTAGTACAAAAATAATACCCATGGCTAATCTTTAGCTAATTGATATGGAAATGTAGACTCTGCTGCGAATATTTTATTTGAAAATTTTATGTGGATTTATATTAAAAACTTTAAATAAATTAAATTTATTCATCGCAATTGTCAGAAAACTATTATTTATGAAAAAGAAAGCATCAGTGGATATGGGCCCGACTATTGGACTTTATTTTTATATATGCAACTCTACATGTATACTTATATTATCCAAACTACTAGTAATATATTTTATACGAATCAGTCAGAAAAAAAAAAAAAAACAACGCAGAATGAATAAGAAAATATCGAATGATTAATGAACGTATTTGATGGAGATGGCATTCTAGACAATTATACGTTTTTTTTTAAATTTTTTTTTAACAAGCTCATGCCTTTATTAATTTCTTGTTTCGGTACTTGTAAGTTACAAAATTTATTGTAAATATTTATTATAATTAACGTTTAGTGTCTTAACAATTATAAATAATATTAGAAAAGAAGAGATTTTTCCATAGGAAGTCATTTAAAAAAGAATTCAATTGAATAAAAAATGGAAGGAGTATTGCGGTCCAACTTGATTCTATTTCAGACTTCTTCTTAGTCTGCTTGCCGCCAATTGAATGGAATAGCTCTAAATACAAGTCATATTTAATTTAAGTAAATGTAAAACTATTTGTATTCTTTATAAAATTTCCACTATTTATTATCTTCACATAATAATGATAATAGAAATGAAGTTAAAAGTAAAACTATAATACGGAAAGCATAAGATTTAAATTTCTGCCAAAAACATTTTATTATATTTTTACAATCATATACTTAATGAATACGTACATTTTGGCGAAGACCTATATATAAGTGTATTCAAACTTCAAAGTAATGATGGATTCTATAACACGGATAAAATGTTAATTCCGACCTAAAAATAATATTCTTCACATAGTGGTAATTGCAATAAAGTGAATGATGTGCACAAAATTAGGAGGCGTTATTACTAGGTTGAGTTTGTTCTTCAGGAAGGCGTCGATTAACTCGTTTGTGGGCTAGGGATACCTTCACAACAACAAATGAGACAGAAAACAAATTAATTAAATATGTTATAACATCTGGAATCATAGTTTAATAGGTGTCACAATCATACCTGTTTATCCCAATCAGTTCTGCAAGTCAAGATCACAAGTATAGCAGTTTGGACAGCTGTTCCAAAGATCATTCCCATCCACACACCCTGATCACACAACACATGCATGTACTTGTTCTACTTATAACATTGTAATACTAGTAAATAGATTTACACAATGCAGAAATGAATTAATCTCACCTCAACTTGTAGTTTGATGATAAATCCCAGTACAACTCCCAAAGGTATTCCTATGACATAATAGCAGCCAAGGTTAACGTAGGCCACCGTGCCTTGCTGCCCCGACCCGTTTGCAACCCCTGCACACCCCACATTCTTCGTTTATTCGATCGATTTTCATGTTTTGCAATGATTGTGGTGTAGGCTTACCTGAAAGAACCGGCTGAACGCAGTTGAGAAGTATGGTGAATGCTAGAAGGGGCGATAAACGACCGACTGCTTTCGCCACCTCCTCACTTTTCGTGAACACATAGGCTATGCGTTGTCTGAACAACAGGAAAAACACAAACTGCACAAGTCCAATGCTCAATGATGTCAATGTTATCATCACTATTGAGAATTTGGCTGCTTTAACATCCCTCCTTCCAAGCTCATTCGACACACGAACACTGAATTAAATAGTTATATATGTCAATTAAACAATGAGCTAGCAAAATGAGGTTGTCCTATGATTAAAGTACTATGTACCTTGCTGTAGCCATGAAACCTAAGGATATCATCAGAGCCCACCCACTAATATTGAGGCTGCAATAACAAGTATTCCCACGAGTTATTTCACAAATGTAATGAACAATAGACCAAAAAACAACATTACCAGATAGAAAGAGCATCAATTGTGACCTCAGCATTTTCCATATTTCCAGTCAAAAGCAGCAGTATTGAGTTGTACCAAGTTTCAAGGCTGCCAACAATCAACTTCACTACATTGTTTATGCATCCAAAAGAATACTATAACAGCAAATTAAGTGAAATATTCAGAACAATGTGAGATCATAAGCCTAACCACAGCATTACACCAGATGCAATGGAAAGCTTGATTATGGGTCCAAGATCCTCGAACGCCACCCTTGTAAGACCTCTCCATGTTTCTTGACACCCCCCACACGTGATATAAACAATCTGACCCGCATTGGGAGTCCAATAAGCTAGTATAACTGAAACCATCGCACCACGAAACCCAAACTTGTACCTCACCGTTAGAAGCCACGACAGAAACACATGTAGCACCAGCGAAACAACAGATAGACACGAAAGAATAAAGATCTTGCTCTGTGATTGTAGGTAGGTGTTGCAGCTGCACATCACAGAAAATGAGAAGATGACAGGAATGAACCAGAGAGCAATGGTCCCTGCCCTGTCAGCAATGTGCTCATCCTGTCCTAAAGCTTTCAGGATGGGGGCTGCAAATAGAAACGGAGGCGAAAGCATAGCCGAGATGACGATTAGAACAATCCATGATTGCTGAAGATATATCCCCAGCTTGTGATACTGTTTGGCGCCATATGCTTGTCCACACAGGGTGCCAAATCCACTTGCCATTCCCATCTGTTCATCATTCAATCTGATCAAATTATAGTACTATGTCATTGAATTTAGAGTTGGCTAAGGTTGGTGATACGATGTACCAGTACACCGAGGACGAATCGGAAGAGCACGGTGAAGACGAGGGCGTAGGCAGCCAGCTCCATGGCGCCAATGTGGCCGATAAAAGCTTGGCTGATTACATTTATGCCGAATATTGAGAACCGTAATAGGATACCCGGCCCGGCAATGATCCACATTTTCTTTGTTTCGACCCAGATTTTGCTTTTGAGATTCTCTTCATTGCTAACATTGCTTTCACCTACCTCTAACAGCTTATCTCTAATGCCTCCTTCCATTTCATAAAGGTTGGATTTTTAATCTATTAAAAAAAAAGAAGAGAGGTGGATGATGTTATACACTAATAACTAATTAGACTTCATAGTAACATACTCTTAACATATAAATTTCCACGGAACAAATTAATTCATATGCAAGAGTTAGTCTAAGTTCCCCCCTTCAAATAATAAACCCACTAACTTCAACATGATATTGAGGAATGGAATAAATGGAACACAACCCCTTTAACATTTAAAAAAAGTGCTCATAAGGATTTAGGAAGGGAATATCGATCATGTAGTGTCTCTTTTGCAGAAATTCAATTTTGCAGATGATTTTAATACAATCATGAATTTATAACCCAGCTCAGGGAGCAGCTCTGGTTTGAAATGGGTCCGCTAGTGGAAGGTAGGTTCTGTCTTTAGTGAGTGTAGATGCTGGTGAAAAAAAAAACGTGTAGGTTTATTCTTTGCTATAATACTCAAGAAATCAAGACAAACAACAAAACGACGAGAAAACCATGTTGAAAAGACAATGTAGTAGGCTGATTCTTTGCTATAAGACTCAAGAAATCAAGACAAACAACAAACGACGAGAAAATCATGATCGTGCAGGGTTATGCTTTCATCTCCCTCCTCTCTTACAATTTCTCATTAATCTTCACGAATTCCAAACATTTCTGGATTAGAGAATGAGAGTTTGCACAAACACTTAAATTTATGCTAACTCGGAAAGCCAAATATGTAATGGGTCAACGCACCTGAGTGTTATCTTCTTGATCTTCTTTCTGAACGTTGGTTAGCCGTTTATGGTAAACTACAAAGTCAAAGAAAGCAGATGAGACATCCAATATAAAAGTTTAAGTACGTAAGACATCAACAAATTCTTGAAATGATATGTTAATTTGATTAATTAATTAGTTGTTTTCATCAAATCTTAAATTCAGATTTTTGGTTTTGTAATGATAAGTTTAGGAGGGAAAAAGGGCCCGCTATCGTTCTCTTTTTTTTTTCTTAGTAAATTGAGTTTAACCTACCGAGAACCCACTATTAAATAAGTGGTGATTACAATCTTTCTCGAGTAATGGATATTGGATCTGCCAGAGCATATATTATATAATCAAACATGTGATTTCTTTCTTCCAATTAATATCACAGGAAGTTGTGGGAATCCTTGCATTCAGCTTCCATCCTTATTGCATTCATTGTAGTAGTATTACTCCAAAATACGTAGAACAACAATCTTGAACTGAAACATAAGCAGCAGGTATGTCTGTAAGACACAGGTTGGATACCATTGATGCAATTATGATACATGTGGCTTGAATATAGACCTACAAGATTACAATTATACTTTGTAAATTTTTAAACTTGGAGTAGGAGTAGGACCAAATGCAATATTGCTTAACGGACACAAAGGGATACTCTGTGTCCCCATGTAAACACAACTCTCCCCCTCCAATTCTATTTAAACCTATGTATTATTAGGGGTTTAAATTGCAAAGGGGCATGAAAATTACAAAAGAGCACGAAATGTGCTCCGTTATCCCGGGTGCACAAGATTCTCACTCATTAATTCTATAACCCTTTAGGTGCAAAATTTTTATATTATGGCCAGTGCGCACTTTAACAAACAAAAAAATACATACATGGAAAAACTTATTGGACCGTACCTGATGGCCACTTAAAAAATAAAATAAAATATATACTATATATATACTCCCTCCGTCCCACAAATGTTTGCTAAATACTTTATACTTTATACATGCATAGTCCCACAAATGTTTACTAAATACTTTATACTTTATGCATGCATATTAAGTAAAGTGATAATTTTTAAGGGTATGATAATATTTTTTGTAAATAAAGTGTATGAGAAAGAGTGATTGTGTTTGACTTTTTATTTTTTTTAATTGTAAATTTTTGTAGAATAACACAAGACGAAAAGTGTGTTAAAGAGAGGAATTATGTAGTATATATTTGTAGACTAACTTAACTTATTTTAAAATTGATCCATTTTGAAATTTGTGAAACTAAACTTTTTTTTGTTCATCGACCGAGAAGCGGGTATCACATCCGACCTGGCATTTGATTTTCCTTTTTTATTTGTGCCGAGAAATGGCACATGACGCGGCATTTAAAGGAGAAATAGAAACGGGACAAATCAAAGAATCCTAAATTCCCCAAATTAAAAAATCCCTAAACCTAAATCTCGTCCTCTTTCGCCGTCAACCTCTCCGTCCAGGTGGCCGTGCACCACCACTTCCGGTCCTACTACGCCGACTTCGACCACGCCGATGTCGTGCTCTGCCACTTCCACGAGTGGTGCAACTCCCCCTATCTCTTCACCAACCTCCTCCGATCATTTCTTGATGATCCCGATTCCTCCGAAGACGACGGCCTCCTCGAGTACGACAAGCCCTGGCCAGTGGCGGTGGGGTGGAAGAACCCGTCGAGGGTTCTGACCACGCGCGTGGACCAGATAGAGTGCGGGCTGAGGCTCATGGTCCCCGCGCAGGCGAAGCTGCTGAAGGAAGTGGCGCTGGACGGGGGGAGCAGGGCTGCCGTGGCGGATGAGATGGAGGTGGTGGTGGACGCTAACCAGCTGAGGAGAACCGTGCTGGCGGATTTTCTGAGCGGTGCACCGTGTATCAGGCGGCGCTGTTTCTTTCGACGTGAATTAAAATGAGATTTAGGATAAGGGATTATTTGGTGATTCTATTTCTCCTTTAAATGCCACGTCACAAATAAAAAAAAATCAAATGCAAAGTCATGGTGACCGGTTCTGACACCCGGTCCACACCGATGAACGGACGGAATAGTTGAGTTTCATTAACTTAGGGGACTGATTTCAAAATTAAGAAAATAAATGGACCAATTTTAAAATAGACGCAAGTTAGTGGAGAAATAATTAAATGAATCATGTTGACATAGTGGAAATTTGTTGGAATACACAGCTAGCGAGGCTTGATGATGATATATTAATAACACTTCACCGCTGACCTTTACATATGAGAGAGAGACCTCGGCTGTGATTTCACTTCAGATATTTCAACAGATCATTCAGTTCAGTATAATTAATGGTGCTTCTTTCAACAAACTACGTACTTGCATTTTGCAATTTAATTAATCATTCTTCTTATGATCTTTATCAGAAATGGAAAGCGGCTCTAGCGAAAGTGAGCTGAGGGTAGAACAAAGCACGGAAGAAGAGAGTGTGATATGGAGTGAGACCAAGAAAATGTGGATCATTGCTGGCCCTGCTATTCTCATAAGATTTTCGACTTTCGGAATACATGTTATCAGCCAGGCTTTTGTTGGCCATATTGGTGCAACCCAACTTGCTGCCTATGCCCTCGTATACACTCTCCTCTTCAGATTCGTCCTTGGCATACAGGTACACTCGTATTAGCTACTGCACTGCCACTAGACCATTTCATGATCAATCCGTTTTCTTATGATAGCTTGGCATGATTGGCGGATTGGGAACACTGTGTGGGCAAGCGTATGGCGCTGGACTGCATCACAAGCTCGGGATTTATCTGCAGCAATCGTGGATCATCTTATTCTTCATCTCAGCTCTGTTATTACCTCTGTTCATCTTTGCTGCTCCAGTTCTGAGGATTCTAGGCCAAGACAAACATATTGCAGAAACAGCGGGGCCTATTGCTCACTGGTTCATTCCTGTAATACTCTGCTATGCTGTGTTGTATAGCTGCAACATGTACTTGCAATCACAGAGCAAGAACGTTGTTCTTTCCTGTTTTGCGATTCTTTCTTTATTGCTCCACATACTTCTCTCATGGCTTCTAACGGTGAAGTACAAGTTTGGTGTTCCTGGTGCTATGGTATCCACTATTTTAGCTTATGTGATTCCCAACATAGGCCAGCTTTCGTACGTGATGCTTGGAGGGTGTCGGAAAACATGGAAGGGTTTCACGACCTTAGCGTTCAATGATCTTTGGCTGGCAGTCAAGATTACTGTGACATCTGGCATAATGATTTGGTAACTTGGCTTATGATCTAGCTGTTTATTTATCATGGTTGGGATGTTATAATTGTGATGGTTTCTAAGTGCAGCCTTGAATTCTGGTACAATACAATATTGTTGCTGCTGACAGGAAACATGAAGAATGCTGAGGTTGCCATTGATGCTCTTTCTATCTGGTAGGAATAAAAATCAATGTTTCTTGCATCTTCTTAACTTTAAATTTATCATTCAGATTATACTACTTTGTTGTGCAGCCTTAACATCAGTGGGTGGGCTATGATGATATCCTTCGGTTTCATGGCGACTGTAACGTGTGTACTAGTACTAGTGTTGTCGTATATCTATTTTCCTAGCTAGATCTTATTTGATTTTTGACATGATGTGCATGCGTGTTCTAAGTGTTCGCGTGTCAAATGAGCTTGGAAGGGGAGATACTGGAGCTGCCAAATTGTCAATTATGATGACACTTGCGACATCATTCGCCATTGCATTCGTGCTGTTTGTGTTTTTTCTCTTCTCCAGGGAGCATGCAGCATACATGTTCACTAAAAGTGAGGATGTGGCCAGGGCGGTCGCTCGTTTATCGCCTCTCCTGGCAGTGTCTTTACTCTTGAATGGTATCCAACCTGTGCTTACAGGTGAGTTTGCCAAATTAGTATACATATATGCTACTTACAAAATGAATTAATATTGTGTATCCACAGAGGTTCTTTTTTAAAATTATTATGAAGGTGTTGCAAATGGAGCTGGACGACAAGGCAGCGTTGTGTATGTTAATCTGGGTTCCTATTACTTGATAGGAGTGCCTTTAGGAGTCATACTTGGCTATGTCTTCAAATTACAAGTGGAAGTGAGTTTATACATGCTTCATGTGCTACTTTTTTGGCAATGTAATAAGGTGGTTGAATTAATGTTTTGTAGGGTGTATGGATTGGAATGATAGTAGGGACAGTTGTCCAAACTCTCTTACTTTCTTTCATTACTTGGAGGACTGATTGGGAAGAACAGGTACCTTACCTCCTAATTACTCTTCACACGTTCTTATTCGTTTGTCCCACAAACGAGTTAATAAATCCATTGTGGAAGTATAACCTACTTCATTTCTCTCCTCTCTTCTTGCAGGTAATCCTCGCTCAGAAACGAGTCAATAAACCCACTGTGGAAGTTGAATAGAAATAGCACGTTAAGGTTTCTCAACGTGGATGAGATATGCTTCCCCTGTTGTGCCTAGTTTTCATTGGAATATATTACTCCTATTTGTTAGTTATTTATTTAACAGTACAAAATCTCAAAAGATCAGAATCTCATTTTATTTCTTACTTTTGACACAACACGTATTTCATAAAATAATACTAACACAAATGACTTGCTTAAAAGAGTGATTCATGATTAATATATATCATGCTAGCTAAAATTTTATATTCCCGTACAATACAGTATAAATAAAAGGATTGAATTATTCTCATACAATATAGAAGGATTAAGTAAAGGTTTTGACCTGCTAGAAAGATCATTTAACATTTGAATTAATTATTTTATTATAATTTGGGTGAATTATTATATATATTTCATAGTTATTTATTTATAGAAATCTGATTATGCGATATAACAATGTTCTTTGTGGGATAGCGTGGATGTGAAATGAAATGAGACTAATAGAGTAGTTGGTAAGAGATCCATGAATCCATAATTTAATTTATTATTAAAATGTGATTTGAATCATTAATCATATATTATACATTAACTACCCTAAGTACCATACTTTTAATTGGTGTACACATACCATTTTAAGAGGGTGAGGCATGTGATATGTACGGTATCAATAATTTAAATATAATTATTCTCATAGTGGCTGGATAAGTATATTAATCAATTATTGCTTTAAAAAATTGAAGAGTATCAATAAATGAATAGATCGGACTTTGTGCAATCTTTAAAATTAATTGAGGTTATTAACGTTCACTGGAATTAATGCATTTGCCAGCTCGAAAGTCAAAGCTCATCAATGATTAAACATTACAGTTTAAAAAAAAAATTAAAAAAACTTATAATTTGAAAAATAAATAACAAGTTAATCCTATCATCATATTATAATGGGTTAATTACGCTAAAAGTCCTAACCTTTTTGCGAATTTCAAATTAGTCCAAACTTTTCAATATTTACAAATAAGTTCTCGACCTTAAACTCGTTTTGCAAATCAAGCCACCGGGCAGCTTGGGGGCCTGCCCAGTACGGTGACGTGTCCTTCTCCTGCCATGTCATACACCAAATGTTTTAAACTATGGGTCCCACATGAAATTCTCATACAAAGAAAGATATTTTTACCTATGGGATCCACCTTCTCACACAACTCTTTAGGAATGCTGGCCGTTAGTGGCGGCGTCCTCTTCTTCTGGAACCTCACCATTGCCTTTCTCCCTGCTCCAGCTGGCTCGGCGTCACGTGTTCCTCTAAAAACTCCTTCGTTGTGAGCTCCGACTCCTCGGAATAGGACTTTCCGGCCGGATATCGCCGAATACCATCTATAATCTCACCAGTTTCCAGACACTCAGCCTCCGTTGCCGGCGGAACTCTTTTCGTCGCTCACTTCTCTCCGAAATCTGTATTTGCAGCACAATTTCTTCAATAGCCAAATTCCTGATTCTTTATTCTCTGTTTCGTTGCTGCGTACGCGTTAATAATGGCGAAGAAAAATTGTTCCAGTCCATAAAATAAGTGCAACATCTACCTGTTCAGAACAAAGTCCTACAAGGTAGCTGAGAAATTATAGTTAAAAACAATGATATTCACCAGTATTTATGGTTGAAGATTAAGTCGTGGAGAATGATGAAAAGTATGGTTAAAATACTTAATTTGTTAAAAAAAATACTGAATATTGTGTTGTAGAGCGAGAAATAGCCCTAGATTAAGCAAAAATAAGTTGGAGATGAATAGATGATTGATATCCTTTATGGCCATGAGCAAGGGCTTATCGTGGTCGGAGCCATCGTATGCTCTGAGCTCCTCCTCCGTGACGTCGCCCATCTGAACCGGCTCTCGGAGGACGAATTCATTGGCTCGTTTGACGGTGGCGTAATCATCAGCGTCGATCGCTCACCACCTTGTAACATACATGGGCGTCGCGATGGTGAAAAAAGCTGTCGGGGAGAGCCACGTCTACTGGTTGATCCACTCCGTCAATGTCTCCCACAATGCCATGGCAGCTGGAATGATTGAAGTTGAACAATTGGAAGATGTAAGTGGTCAGCTGGAAAGTCTCTATGTGAGAAGGTGGGACCCATATGTGAAAATTGCTGCAAATCTTTCCTTGTATGAGAATTTCATGTGGAACCCATAGTTTAGGACATTTGGTGTGTGACATGGCAGGGGAAGGACACATCAGCGCATCGGGCAGGCCCCAAACTGCCCGGTGGCTTGATTTGCAAAGTGGGTTTAAGGTCGAGAACTTATTTGTAAATATTGAAAAGTTTGGACTAATTTGAAATTCACGAAAAGGTTAAGACTTTTAGCGTAATTAACCCTATTATAATACATACTTCCTCTGGCATAAAGATTTTTTTTTCATCTTGGGCGTCACCCTCACTAATACAACTAATCACTACACATTAAATAATAATCCTTTTTAATTCAAGTTTAAAAAGAAAAAAAAACTCTTTCAAGGGAAGATAGATATATATATATATATATATAAATTGCTATATGAGCTTATATCCTTACATATTTTTCTATAATTACATAACTAACCTTCCATCATCTATAAATAATTATGATATCTATAACTTAGAAATTATATTTATAATCAACAACCTTCCATCATCTATAAATAAATTATGATATTTAAAATTTGAAATTATATTTATAATTAATATATAATATTATTAAATTAAATTTTTATTAATAAAGATTTTTCATATATACTCATCAAAATTATTTTAATATGTTATCTTATTAGATAAATTACACATTATAAGATGTGGAGTGATTCGTAGTGACGATGGAGGTACATAGGTGAAATTTTTGAATGGATTCTTAACAACTATGAAAAGCTTCTTAAATATTCGATTAGATGAGAGGATCAATGACCAAGTCAAATGTGTCACTAGCTTCCCTTATGTATGTGTTTTTCTTTTAGTTTCACGTTAATTATTAAATGTGAGCGAGTTTATATTACATAAAAAATGAAAAAAAAAATGAATGGTTTGATTTTGTATGGGCCGTGGGTTGCTTTATTTTGTGTTGAGCTCCATACCATAGATGGGCTGCAATGTTTATGGGCTCTTGTTACTGGCCCATATTTGCCACCACATATTACCGTGCTTAACGGCATATATTCGAACGGTTAAATTTTAGTTGCTGAGTTTTTACCCCTTTCATTCAGTGTTTCATAATTCTGTACCATGTTCAATGTACTCCTTTTTCTTCAATATAACGAAACAACAAGAATAAAATATAAAACAAACAATAGCGGCACACTAAATACAATACTTGATAAAAAAATTTTACAAAATGATAATATTTTAATGTGATAATTGTTTAAATGAATTATTTTATCAACAATATAAATAAAAAGTAATGATAATAATAATATTTTTAATTAAAAGTAATAATAAAACAATTTTAAAACGGTGTTATTATAATTGGTTCAATGCTTAAAACATAGTACTGATTTATCGCTATAGAACTTCAAGTCTTGTAATTTCATATTTGTTGTGAAAGTCAGAAGAGGAGGTTGTAACTTGTATATATATTATTTCTTAAAATATAAAATTTCATAATATATAATACTGATTTTTGGGCAAATTATTTGGTATAAAATTAATACTACACACAATATAACATTTAATATATGAATTTAAATTACATTATTTTTCCCATCCTTTATCCATGCAAAATGGGGCTAAAGTCGAAACTGCAGCTAAATGGGCACTTTCTATTAAAAAAAAAGATTTATAATTTTTAAAAATATTTTTAGATAAAGAACGTTTTAATTACAGAAAAGACATTTGTATCTATCTGGTGTTATTAAATTATCGAATTTCTCGATAGTACTATTTTTAAATTGGTCATCCAAACATTCCCGAATTAATTCAGAAGGACCGTCGTCCGTTACTACATTTGAGATTCTTCTATTGCCAGGGCAAGTTGTATTCTTCCACGCGAAATTACAAAGGAAAAGAACCGCAGCACGCCAGGTTCTTACCTGGCGCCAGCGTTTCCCAACGGCAATAATTGTTCTACCATTATTAAAGCTGAGAGAAAGAAAGAGAGAAGATTGAAGAGAGAGAGAGAGAGCGCGCGCGAACGAGAGAGAGAGAGGGAGGGAGAGGGGCGAGAGCTAATTCAGAGCCTCGTCTTTCAAACCCGTTTTGGAATCTAAAATCTAAAACCCTAGTTTTTAGGTCGATAGTCCCCTCTCTTTAATATTTGAATTATTGCAGAGCCTGAGTTTTTTTAATAATTATTTCCCTCTTCGGTTTTAACATTAATATTATTTTCGGTAAATAAAAGTGTTTTGATTTCTCGTTTTGAGTTGCGTTTGAATTTTTGTAAAAATGGGTAGCAAACGAGAGGAGGTAAGAAACGAAAAAATAATCAGGGGTATGATGAAGCTTCCGCCTAATCGCAGATGCATTAACTGCAACAGCTTGGTAATGTATAATTCTTTTGTATCACTTCTGGTTTAGAATTCACATGTTCTACGAATTATTTTGGTGAATTTATCGTATGAATTGTTTTTTCCAATTCAGTGCCTATATTTACAGTACCGAGTTTCATTGTTGGCCTTTTGTTTCAGTAATCCATTTCTTTTCACCATTTTGTTATCGATTTTTAACCGATGATACTTGAAATACTTAAGGTCTGGTGCATTAATTGCGGGAAGGAATTAAAGAATAGCAAGAACATCATTCTAATTATTGTTGATTTTCCCCTCTGAATTAGTGTTCCTTCAGTTATTTTTGCTCGATCTTTTCAAGGTGTCCGTGTTTTCTGGTTGCAGGGACCTCAATATGTGTGCACCAACTTTTGGACTTTCGTTTGTATGCCATGCAGCGGAATACAGTGAGTATCCATCTTTTCAGCTAAGTATTTATGAGTTTCCAAGGTTTGATTTTTGTTAAAATTGTTTAGTACGAATATTTTAATCTAAAATTCTATATGTTGAAGAAATAAACTTACAAGATAATTATTAATGTAGTGTTCACCAATTTGTAATCTTGTTTTCCTTGGGATTTCCAGGTTTGGGATTTTGCATTATGTTTCAAATAGTATCAGTCTTAGGATATACATATTTGGAAACTCAACAAAGAGCTGTCAGTTTCTGGAATTAACTAATGGAGTAATAGTTTTTGGTTATAAAGTTAAAAATGGATTTTGGTTTCCTTTCAATGGTAGCAATGAGGTGTAGAGATAGATGACTCTTTGCAACAGTATCGAGACTATAGACCTGTGTTCTTCAAGATGACCTCGGGTTCATTTCAGTTAGAACCTTGCTTATCCACATTCGATGTAATATTTTCTGGGGAAGTTAGATTTTTAAACTTATTGTGGACAATAGTTAAAACTCTTTCTAAGATTTATAGTTGGATGATACATGCTTTCTCTGAAGTAAAATATCATTGTGATATATGGCGTTGAAAGTAATTAACCATCTCTGACTTACAGCCGTGAATTTACTCATCGTGTGAAGTCCGTTTCCATGGCTAAGTTTACTTCTCAAGAATTGGATGCCCTTCAGAAAGGTGGTAATCAGGTAAATATGCCCTTTATTTCTTGCCCTTCGACAATATTTCCTGCTTACTTATGGTACTTGTTATTCTAGCGTGCACGGGAGTTATTTTTGAGTGCCTGGGATTCACTAAGGCATAGACATCCAGATAACAGGTTTGAGTTCTAATACTTAATTGTATATGACACACACACAAAAAAAAAAGGACTTTACTAAAGAAATGAGTTTTTGTCTTTCAGCAATGCTGATAAAGTTCGCGAGTTTATCAAGAATGTATATGTGGACAAAAAATATGCTGGTAAAAAGCCATCTGATCGGCCTCCAACAGATTCACAGGTATACTTGGGATTAGATTAAAACTGACCTTTTGATTTTATTTTTTTTTAACTCTATAATGTTTTGGGATGCTGATATAATTATATTTTTTTTAGCTGACATCAAAATGAATTACAAACTGACATGGTGGTTTTCGGCTATTTCTTTAAGGGTTTGAAAAGTCATGAAGATGAGATGAGGCGAGCAAGCTCTTACCATTCTTACTCTCAAAGTCCACCTTATGATTTTCAGTATGAAGAAAGGTTGTATGGAAAGCATGCACTTTCACTTAACAGAAAGCCTGGTTCTGATCGTGGCCTTTATGGGGGAAAGGTGTCTAGTTTCTCTAGCTTCTCGAGTCCCAGTCGGTTTAGTGATCACGCAAATGATGTACAATCACCTATCTCTCAGAGAGAAACTTGGAGCCCCTTTAGTGAAACTCTTAGTTTTTCAAATGATGTTCACGGACATCATGCAGTTCCTAATTCAGATGCAAATGGTGCAAGTAATGCAGGGATAATCAGGCATCCGCAGGTCAAGTTTCTGTTACCTCTTATTTCATATGGTCGCAACTCACAACTGAAGTTCTATGGGTTTTTTGGTTTATAAAATCTTGTTCATTATAGGAGTCAAGTATTTTAATGATGTTGCAATTCTTTAATATGGATGATTTTGTTTCACCAGTTCACCTGTGATTTTATTTTGAAATGCTTTCTGTTGTCAGAAAATACGATATGCAATTCATGAAAGCTTCTGAGAAGTTTCCAAACATCTAATATTTTGTGCTGGTTTTGATTTCCTTGTTTATTAGTGTGATATCTCATTAAGGAAATCAAAGAGGTTTTGCAGTGTAAAAGACAATATTTAAAGCAGTCCCTGGGAAAGATCGAGCATACATGCATATACACACTTATAAATGTATGCATAGGAAATTGACTTGTTTTCAGTTCGAGTATTTAAGGCATGCTCTTGCAACAATCTGTCTTCTCTCTCTTTGTTGAGTGTGCGTGCGTTTCACAGATTTCTGATATATTTGGTGATAATGCTGCTTCCATCACTCAGTCCCTGATGGCAATTTTTCTGAGTGCAGAGAACTGCATCTTCTGGAAGCTTTGGATCTTTTGATTCCATGTCCTTTAAGTAAATTCAACGGGGTCGCAGGAGCTTGCTGCTGAAGCCAAACGATCTGTAGACACATCGCGAGACAATATTCCATCTTCCCATACCCCTTCTCCACCTCAATCTTCTACATCTACCACATTTAATGGATTGGATCTCTTCAATGAACCATTTGCACCACAAAATCATACCTCTTCACCCACAACTGTTTGTAGTCCTCAAGCTCAGTCAGTTGATTTATTCCAGCAATCCCATATTTCTTCAGTTTCTGCACTCGTGGAACAAAAGTCATCTCATACCCCTTCTTCTCCATTGAACTTCACTGGGTTGTCTCAGCAACTACTAGTTGCTTCTACAATAGGTGAGGCCTCTGATGTGGCAAGGCCACAAAATGGAGGATGGGCGTCATTTGACATATTTCAAAACTCATTGCCTATGGAGAGTCAAAATTCTGTCAGTGCTGCCATTCCATCATCTGATGGAATATATCTAGGGGAATCCAACCCATTTTTACTCGGTCAAAGTTCTTTAACTCAAAAGTCCACTAGTCATGAGCCTTCTGCATCAGCTCATACACTTTGGCATGAAGGTGAACCAACCACAAATAACTCTCAGGTGAGCATTAGTCTACATGAAGCACACAGAGGGATAAGAATTGATATGTCTGTATGGGTCAGTGGAAATGTCAAACTTCTTTCCATATCTCCTAACAAACTTCTAGGTTCTTTTTTAACTTTATTTTGCATTTTAATATCCTGCAGTTGTGGAATGCCTTTAAAGATTCTCCTGGAAAACAGCCAACTGAGAATGTGCTAAAAGATCGAGATCTAGTTGAGGTTCTTTGTTCTTCAAATGCTAATATATTTCTCAATGCTAGTGTATCAAGGTTCATACATGTTTTGCATTTTTTGGAATAACACTTCTTGAACTTATTGGAGGAGATCTATGCTTGCAGGCACTGCATAATGGTGGAAATTTGGAGACTCCATACGTGTCTGAACCTATTTCATCTAGCTTATCCTCACATTTGAGTTCAGTTTTTCATAATTTCTCCATGATTCCTGAGGTGGTAAGTTCCTGCTTTTTCTTACGCATGTTATTCTTTATACTCGTTCTTTTCTTGATGCTTGTATTGTTTTTAATTGTTTTTCTTTTGCTGTTATTATAGGCTGGAGCATATCCAGTTGCAGCTGCGCATAGGACTACCAACCCATTTGATCTTCCCTATGATGCAGGCTTAGAACCAAGCAGTATGGTAAGTTCCTTTTTCCAAGCATGCATGGCTTATGGATCTGATTGATAAATTAAGTGCACCTACAAAATAGAAAGAGTGTTTGTTTACATGGATCTCGCTCTGTTAGAAAATAGCTCAGGGATGACTAACTTAATTGTGCACCTTTTAAATACAAAGGATTTTATATATACACCATACAGGATCTTGTTCTGATAGAAGAAGGTGGGTGGGGGTGGGTGGGGGCTTATTATTTACCTACTAAGTTCAGGGATGACTTTCTTTTCAAGCCTACTATGTAGATGGAAATTGTGGCAATCTCCTGGTTAATGCTTTCTCAGTTCTTTATTCAAGATGTTCCCACAAATATTTGACAATTCTAATTTGCATCGTTATGCGTCTAGAGTCAATTCTGGGACATGAGCTCATTGCAAGTTGCTCTTCCTAACAATCAAATGAAAGCTATCTATGTTGGTGATACGAATGATTCCTGGTTTTCCCAAAATTCAGTTTCACCATATATTCCAAGTGGAGTTACATTTGATCCTCCAAATGGTATATGGATTTCTATTTGTTATTGCCACTAATTGATTCTTTCCTCTATTCATCATGACTGACCTATGCTTTATTCAGCAGGCTCTTTGGGATTCTTAGTCAGGCAAGTGCCAAGTGCCCAAATATCGTAAGTTATCAGGAATTTATATTATTGACTTTAATGTAAACACTCCTCGGCTTTCTTCTTCTTGTTGATAGGTATTAAGACATGGTATATGCTAAGGAATTGGTATTATTGCAGGAGTGCTCAAAGCTGTGTTGCATCTGTTGGAGGCAATCCTTTTGCATAGCTTTTTTTCTTAATCAACTAGTGTCTTATCATCGAAAGTTTTTTGGTCACTAAGATTAGCCTTTCTTCCTCTTCAATAGCTTGGCAAACCTGCTCATGTTCTCAGTTCCTCATGTTTGTTTCCTTCGAGAAATAAGTTAAAAACCACAGAGTACGAGTGTATCTAGTTTTCTTCCAATAACAACTAGTGTTTTTGTACATGCTGCTGATGCTGAAATCAGATCAAGCTGTATATTTTTATTCCAAAGATATCAGCATCATTGTCAATGTCGATATAGAACGTAATTGGTGTGATTCCAGATTTGCTGTTGTAATATCAACTAAGCTAATAGAACTATCATTTCTTGTGTGTATCGTTCAATATAGTGTTGCACTGTGAGGCACAATTTTTTTTTTTTTAATTTTATTTTATATGATGTTTTACCATACTTCACTATCACTTGGGTTGAAAAAAGCAAACTTACACTGTCGCATTTGACCGTTCATTACTACTATGTTCATTAACCGAGTAAGGAGAAGGGTGTGAATATTTGCAATATATGCTATAAATGAAATAAATATAATCACTGTCCAAGTGGAACAGGAAATGAAACACGAAAATGGAATATATGATCTCATTTGCCGTACAAGCATGAAGTGAGCTAATAATAGATAAACTATTAATTCGGTGTCTGAATTATTTTTTTTATCAATCCAAGACCTGAAATATGTAAAACTATCAATCCAAGACCCGAATTTATCAAATATTATTTCCTATTTTATTAATTTAGGGTCTAAGTTCATGCCCTAAATTGATAGTTTTACATAATTCAGGCCCCTAATAGATAGAAAACATAATTCAAACCCCGAATTGATAGTTTATCCATTTTTCAGGCCCCGAATTGATAAAATTCCAATAAAGAATCAATCCAAACTGTACAAATCTTCTAGGTTTAAAAGTCACACTAAGCTTGTAAACACAAGTATCCTACATTGAAACCTACGGTTACGTAGGTCACACCATAAATTGCAAGGGTGGTGGAGCTGTAAGTTATTCATATAGCATCGATAAATATGCACTTTGATCTTCTGCATTCCACAAGATTTTGGCGTTTGAGATGATCAATAGTAAAAGTCCAGAACCGGTCTCAATAAGAACTATCCTTGTCTGCTTTAGCTCTCTCTATAGAATCCATTGCCTCCTCGAAAGATTTCTGTAATCACAGAACAAGCTTAGAAAGCCATTAGACAGAAATTTCTCAAGATTCCATGTATGTCTAAGTTCACACAGATGAAGCATGTGATTGTAAGAGATGGCAACAGAAACTGTATCCGTAGAGACAGAGAGCTCGATATAAAATAATAGCAGAAAGCAAGGGCAAAAACTAGACAAGTTACCTATACCAGATATGAGATCATCAGAAACCCATACCAGATATGAGATCATCGGAAACCCATACCAGATATGAGATCATCAGAAATTTAAATCAATGGCAAAATTATCTAGATTTAATACTCATTCTCAACTTTCTAGAATCCTTTTCAAGCAATCAGCACTATACACAGGGCATCAAGCGAATAGCTCATGTGAATTTAGAATAAAACCCATCCCACAGTACAAACTCTCCATTTACTAGGTGAACTTATCATGTGATTTGGGTTGCATAGTATATTTATCTTGCTACATCGTATCTTCTGAACAAACACCTAAAGCTAATAAACCGAGAGTCAATAAAACACAACTGATCCAGAGCTTTGATCATCTCATACTAAGTAGCCATCAACATAACGATGCCCTGAAGCATCTATCTGTAAGTTCATACCATGATTCCTCATTTAAAAGAATCTTTAGCACCTTAAGCTTGAAGCAAATTGAAATATGATCAGCCTCACAACTATTATCCTCCAATCCTAATATTTGATTATTCCAATCCTCTATATCTAGACTACTTACTATTCAATTCACTGTTTACTCTACTTCCTTCCAATAAACAAATTAGGAAATTTGATGATTATTCTGTTTCACCTCTATATCTTGTAAAACAGAATTCCACCTACAATGCTATCTTAAAACTAAATCCTTGGAAGTGAGCATTTTTATTAACAACTTCAGTTCCTCATGTTTAGACCATCAAGTTAGGAAGTGGAATACAATATATAGAACATAAAAGGATAACCATAGAAAGAATCTTCAATAAAAGTAAAATAACTTATTACCAAGGTAATGCCAATAAAGAGGCATTGATCGCAAATCTCCTCTTCTTAAGAAAGTGCATAAACATCTCCAGTTTGGCAAAACCATCGGAGCCGCTACTGGTCCTTGCACCGCTAAATCCATACCCAGAAGACCTAGTATTGCTATAGCTATAGCTATGACCATAACCGCCGCCGCCACCGCGTACCGGTGATCATATCGTCTACTTTGATGAGTCTCATGCGCATTTCGTTTGAGATTATAATCGGCGCGTTTGCGATCGTCGATCAGAACCTCGTAGGCCTCCGATAGCTGCTTGAACTTTTGGGTGGCGGAATTCCTCAAATTGTTGGAGGAGTGGGAATGCTTGTCAGGGTGAAATTCCATCGCCAATTTTCGAAAAGCTCGCTTTATTTCTTCCTTGCTCGCGTTCTTTTGAACCCCCAAAACCTTGTAATGATCCATCTTCGTATTTCTTCTACTGGATTTCTGATTGATTTTGTTTGTGGACGACGAATTCAGCAGTCAGTTAAATGACGACGGAATGAGCGGCAGCGCTGCTGCCGTGGCGCTATCACAGCCGTGTTTCATACTATTCCGTACTTTTCACCATTTTTATATCAATTTTGAAATAAAAATAAAGAAATTAAATAATAATTACTTAATTACACCAAAATCAATAAAAAATATTTTAATTATTTAATTATTAAAATGGAGTATTTTTGGATATTTTTAGTAGTGTTGAGCCATGAACAACTCCTTAAACCTAAAAAAGGGTGTCGTTCTATCTTGCAGTCCTCATCCCTTGCAGAAAATTGCAGCTCATTAAATATATATGGTAAAAGCTAGTGCGCACCGGTCCCCTCATGTGAACGCAATCCTCCCCCTTCGTATTCTATTTAAACTTATATATTGCTAGGAGTTTAAATTGTAAAAGGGTACGGAAATTGTAAAGGGGCACGGATCTAAATTCGTGTGCTCGGCGCACAAAAGATCTATATATATACTTCCTCCATCCCACAGAAAGGTCACCATTTTACTATATTCGACGTCTCATTCAAATGTCAACATTTTCCACTTTTAGTAAAAAGGTACAACACGTGACCCACACTCACTACTAATACAACTTTCCATTATACATAAAATAATAATACTCCTTAAGACCACGATACTATCGCAAATCGGCAATCACTAAATTGCCATTTAAATAGTTTTCTAATCATAGAAAGTTTACATTCTCAAAAAATAAAATAAAAATCTTGGAATTTTGAATGGAAAAAAATTCGACAGAGAAAGAAAGATCCCAAATTTTCCCGTATGCACGTTCTCTTTTTCTGCTTTTCAGGTCACACCCTTCTCCAATGCCTCATATTTTTTTAAAATGAAGTGAGAGTGATCAAAGAAATCAAGAATCTACTTGGGAGATTGATTTCTGGTTTAGATGGTATATTAATTTCTTTATTTGTTTGTACGATGGATTCATTTGCCCTTTTTTTTGCATGTTCTTATGTTTCTCTCTATTGGAATTTTCAGATACTGATTGACTCCTAATATGATATTCGAAATTCTCATTCCAATTAAGGTGAGTTCTTTTGTAATGTGGTTGGTTGGTAGTTTTGATTGTGCGTGTGAGAGAGAGAGAGAGAGATTTTCCTTGATCTAATGATGTGCTGTATCTGATTGTTCCTGAATTTGATCCCTATTGCAGATTTGAAAGGAATATCATTCTTTTTGGAGGATTATAGAAGGAAATGGGTGATGGATTATCGAACATTGTGATCAAAATGAGGAGAGGTGTGATCTTTGCAATTAAAGGCAGTTTTAGATCAGTTTGCAATCATCCATTCCTTGTGTTTTTTCTCACTGGGTTGATATTTATGTATAGATCATCTCCTTTTATGTTTTCATTGTTGGTTTCTGCTTCCCCTGTTATCTTGTGCACTGCTGTTTTGCTGGGAACCCTTTTGTTTTTTGGGCAACCTAACATACCTGAGATTGGGATCAAGGAGAAAACAACTCATGATTTTGTGCCACAAAAAACTGAGATATCAAGAGAAGCTATTGTTGAGAAAAATGAGACTTATTATGCTGAAAGATTTAGTGAGAAGAGAAGGGATGAGGCGGAAAAACCAACTGTGGTGTCGAGTTTATCTGAAAGTAAGCTAGATGAAATTTATAGTGATTGTAGTGTAGATGTTACTTCTCCAATCAATAAGAAAAGATCGCAGGGGATTGAATTGGGTAATGGTGAAGTTTTGGAAACAACGAGAGATTTAGATGACAGGATAGAAAAGCAGAAAACCGAATGGAATGATGGGAGATTTAGTGATGGAGAAGTGATGGAGAATCACTATAGCTCGATGAGAAAGGTGAATGATTCAGAATCAGAATACGATAAATCAGAAGCGGAATCTTACGATTCTGAGATGGTGAATGTGGATTCTCTGGAGTCTCCAACTCATTCTTCATGGAAACAAGTAAAGCAGCTGAATGATGAGGAGGAAGACGAAGCTTCGGATTCTGGCTCTGAGCAGGCTGAGAGTTCCTCTCCAGATGCATCAATGGCTGATATAATGCCAATGCTTGATGAACTTCACCCACTTCTTGATGAAGATGCTCCACAACCTATCCAAATGTCCCGTGTTGGCTCTGAAGCACCATCTGAACGATCTCCACGATCTAGTACTAGCAGCATTGAGTCAGCTGATGAAACTGAAAATCCAGAGGATTCTGAAGTTGCAGAAGATGATGACGATGATGATGCACAAGGGGACAAGGATCAAGCAAAGTCTGCCATTGTTTGGACAGAAGAGGATCAAAAGAATCTCATGAATGTGGGAAGTTCTGAGATTGAAAGGAATCAACGGTTGGAGAATCTGATCTTGAGGAGAAGAACACGAAAAAATTTGAGTATGTTGCCAGAAATCAACTTGATAGACTTGGAAAGTTCTGATTTTCCAGTCAATATTGCGTCCATTTCCACTGCAAGACAAAATCCATTTGACCTGCCTCATGATTATTATGATAATTCAGGTTTACCTCCAATTCCTGGTTCAGCTCCTTCAATTCTATTACCGAGACGGAATCCTTTTGATATGCCTTATGACTTGTCTGATGAAAAGAAAAATCTAATGGGTGATGGGTATCAAGAGGAGCTTAAGTTGCAATCAAGAGAACCATTCTTTAGAAGACGTGAGAGTTTTAATGTAGGACCCTCAGTTTTTGCTCCAAACAGGCAAGAGAGGCAAGATCTCAAGTGGAGGCCCTACTTTGTTCCAGAGAAGACAGTCTTGGAAGAACCAAGCTATTCAACCTTGCAGCGTCAATCGAGTGAAATTAGTGACTCCAAAGCAAGTTCTGTTCCTTATACAGATTCAGTTAGTTCAGTTGAGTGTTCAGAAGATCAGAAGATTGAAGTAGAGGACGATCCTCAGGAAGTAGAGGTAATTTCTAGGACGGAAGAAGTCATCGAAGAGTTCCCATTAGAGGATCAAGATCAGGTTTCCAAGAGGGAATTTTCTGAAGAAGATGTACCTTATGAATCCGATGCAACATCTGAGATGAAGCACGTCACTGAGAATGTTGGACATGGAAGCCAATCTTCCGAAGGAGAAGAGTGTTTGGAGTTAGGCTCAGTCGAGGGGAGAGGATCTGAGGTTGAAAATCTTAAATTCCATCCAGAGGGTGTTGAAGATCATATAAAAGAAGGAACTGTAAACCAAACTGGATATAATTCATCTTTTGAAGCCACTGAACAAAGGCTCAGTAGGGGTTCTAGCGCTTCATCACTATCAGAAGTGAGTGAGAGGGTCTTCACCAAGATAGATGGTGAAGACTCATCGATGTTGGATGGAAGAGCTCGCAATGTTGCTGCCGTGAAGCCTGATATTTCAAGACAAACATCTGATCTGAGCACTACTAGCGCATCGGCTGATGACATTCCTCACAAAGATCCTGTTTATGACTCAAGCCCCCCTGCAGTTGGCACTTTAGCAGCGAAGGATAATATGAACTCTGACTTTTCACGGGTTGATCAGAGATCTGATGAAAATCTTACAGAAGAAAAATCAGTTGGTGATAAAAATTTAGGTGACTTGGTGGAGGAAAAGCTTTTATCGATTTCAGAAAGAGAGGCTGAGGGTCAACTAGAAGTAGAGGATTCAATTGACAATGGAGAAACTGTCCAATCACCAAATTCTGATTCAGATTATCACGAAGCATGTGAGAAAATAACTACTCCTTTGGCTGGAAGCACTACTACTACTACTCACTTTTATGTTAGAGCAATGCATGAGCTGGAATTCGAACATGCAGACGAAGTCCAGGTACTGAGACTTCAATGCTTTCTACAGATTTTTTTCCCTCAATGAGTGATGGACACTAGTTCTAGATCCACTATCGACACAAATGTAGACTGTTTTGTGCTTTCAGTATTCTATTAACAACATTTTGTTAGTTGATTGTTGTTTTGCTGAAATTCACCATTCGTGTGGGGCGTTTCTGTGCAAGTCGTCCAATGTTCTGGTATCAGTGCTTGCATGTTCTGAAAAGGTTAAAGCTTGAATTTCATACTTGAGAAAGAATAATTTTGATATAAGCATTCTGTTCACACAATTGAGATATGTTATTTACCATCATTCAATAGATAAAGCCAAGGTTGAAACTTGTAAGTACGACAATGTAGCATGGATAGGTTTTTTCTTAAAAGGAGATATTAGAATTTGGTGGTAGAAGTGTTGTTCCATATTTGTTGATGGTCAGAATCTTACAATGTTATGCACTGCTGCAATGTGATGAGTGAGAAATAGAAGTGATTTTCTTGCGTGATGCAGGTACCAAATACTCCAGTCGAACCATCTGAGAAACCGCGAGGGATACAGAGTATACACATCCCAGAGCTTCATAAGCTAGATCGTGATAACACTGGATCTCTAACCGACTCTGTTTCCAAGAACTCTGGTAGTTCTGAGGAAGCCGCTTGTCATGTTGAAACACAGACAAAGAATGAAAATGCAGATGAGTTCAAGGAGATTCATGAAGGACAGCTATCCGTAACAGACGATGAATCTAGCCAACATGAATCTGAACAAAACAGAGACGGAGAAAGATTGGTTTCACCTTATTTTACTGAAACTAGTGATACAAGTATTGTTGAAGTTAACTCTGTTGAAGTGAATGAGGCCAAAAATGCTAAGCAGTTGGAAAATTGGCGGGATGGAAGGGGGGAGTGGAATGACACAAGACGTGAAGCCAAAATACCACAAGACCCACATTCAGCCACATCTGATGATGAAAAAGAAAGCAGTTCAAAAAGCTCTAGCAAGATTACCAGCTGGGTGAACAGACGACTCTCTACCCCGTTCTGATAATTTTGTTTGTTGCTCTATTAACTAGCGTGATGGTAGGCTCTTCAAGAATTTTTTTTGGACCTTTAACTTCTTGAAGTTTTGTTGAGTATTGGAAGATTACCTTTCTTCTTCTCAGTTTAGCAAAATTTTCTCAAGAATTTTTCCCTGTATGCTGTACTTGTACTGAATTACCTTCTACAGAATCAAATGCAACACAGAATAGATTTCCAATATGAAAATTTTACACGATATTAATCGTTATTCGTGGTTTAGTACCATCATCTACACCGGCAACTGTAATAAGTTTACAATACTAGGCATCTTATGGTGCACACATTAAATTAAAAAACTTCTTTTCAAGAGAGAGCACAATCAGGACATGAGTTATGGAGTTCTTCATCTACCACCAATTTCTTCATCAGCAGTTCGTATCATAAGTAGCAAGTCCCTGGAGCTCTGGACCTTCCAGACGAGGGTTTTTCTCGAAGCTGCAAATACAAAAAACGAGTCAGTAGAAAACTTTAAGAGGTGGCCCAGGTGGGGCGAGAACATTCAATGATTACACTAATGTGATGATTTCTATGAATCAAGCATTTACTTGTTTAATGGGATGTGTTCAAATGATCCAGTAGTTGGTATTGTACCACACAAGTTGTTATTTGATACATCTCTGCAATGCAATAACATACTTATCTGTTAGGAACAACTTTGCATGCTATGGGTACATATAGCATTTCAAACCGGAAGCACTTACACAACTTTCAAAGTAGATACACTAGCAAGTTCTCTCGGGATTGGCCCGTTTAGCTTGTTATCATTAAGACGGCTGCCAAATAACACAGAAACTTCCTTTCAATAAAGAGATCGCGTAATTCAACATATTCAAATGGAGTGTAAATATAAAAGAAAGGGGGAAACATCAAGGGACCTAAACTCTGTCAGATCTAATAGAGTTTATTAAAGCAAAATCAGGTTGAACGATCACCCATTTTAAAGGCGTATACATTAGACAGAGTCGGGTGGGAGGTCCAGATTCGCTCAAGTTTGGTAGAAGTATCAATTAAAAATTTACTTCCCACTATTGCATTTTTTGATATCAGAGATGAATGGAGGTAAATAAAGTAACTTATGCTAGTGCCACCCCAGGCAAAGATAGCCCACCAACAATAAAATAAAGAGCAACGTCCATGAAACTTATATGAAATCGGGATAAAGAATCAGTAGATTTGGGAATGAACTGATATAGACAAACTTACAGAAAAACGAGTGACTTCAAATTTCCCAGTGATGGGGGTATTTTTCCAGAGATATTGTTGTTGTACAGATCCAAACTTATTAGGCTCTTCAAGTTACCAAGTTCAGCTGGAATTGTGCCTTGAATATTATTTTTGTAAAGCTCCCTGCAGGAAAAGGTGTCTGCTTAGCATATTGAGATAGACGAATGAAGTGATGTAAATAGTACAAGATAGACTAGTTTTTAGAAACAAGATGTCATATTGAAAGTGGGTAAAAAAGTCATGAAAAATGAGGGTTTACACTCAGAAAGATATAACCAGTGAAAAATATATGCTTTGGCAAATGCGAACAAAAATGGAAGTATTAGTAAATACTCACAAATACTGAAGATGTTCAAGTTTCCCAAGCTCAGGCACTAAATGACCTGACAAATTTGAGTTGCCAAGGTCCCTGTCCAAGTGATAAAGAAAATGACAAGTTTGAGAACCATAATCATTACAAAAACAATCAATATCCAATGTCTATACTGAGAACAGGATCAATAATTAAACTTGTAGTAAACAAGGAAGGACGTTTGAAGCTTAATGCTCTGAGAACAAGGATGATTCTTAAGGTTAAGACCAAACAAATTGAGATGCCAAATTTCCATGATGTGAATCAACCATGCAAAAGAGCAGAGTTCAAGTGAAATCTTTACCCCACATAACTTATTTCTGACTAGAATGAAACGATGAATTAGAGTACAAAGCGAGTAAATTAACCATTTCTAAGAAAGGAAAACACTTACTCCCAAATGCAATTAAACTTATCTTCTAAAATAGATAACACGATTAAAGTCTAACAGATTTAAATCCACACCAATTTGCATCGCAACAAACTCAGAAAGCACTCAATTAAACACCTAAACTCTCAAATACATATAAAAATACTTACAAACGTGTGACGCGATTTTCTCCGTTGCAGGTGACGTGAAACCAGGTGCAAGGGCTCACAAGATTCGGATCCCAGCTCTGGAGCACCATATCCGGGTCGGTCAATCTCCGGCGAAGCGCAGATAACGCGTCGCCATCGGAGTTCCCACGCACTTGCAGCGATGAAGAAAAAATGGTTAGGGCTAAAACTAACAATAAATTCATGGCTGCCATAGCTCCCCCCGATTGCACGAAGCTCTCAACTTAGTAATTGTTCGATAAAATTGTTTGAATAAGAATCCGATTCTTGCTGGAAAGTACACCAAAAGAAGGGAATTTTCCTCCTCTAATTAATCAATAAAGTGAAGATGGCTATTAGGCACTTCACTATATAATAATGAGAGCACATTATTTTTTATTTTAAAATTTTCTTTTTAAACCTAAATTAATTAACATTTCCTCAATTCTTAGTAGTTTGAACACTCGAAATTTATGTTAAATTATTATTTGAAATATTCTTATCAGATTTATGATATTAAATTTACTGATATCTAAGAAGACCAAGAGTCAAGGCCTTTTTTTTCTTAGTCAATTAAAATTTTATATCTCTATTTAATGTTGGACTTTAGGAGATATATTGGTGGGAGACCTGCGTTCTACATTCTTAATTTGACCGAGTCATAAATGATGTCTATAAAGTATAAACAGTAAAAGTTTCCACTCCCATGGAAAGTAGTTTTTATGGAGTAGAGTCCCACTCCCAACAATCAATTGAATTTAATTAAATTTATATAAATTGTGTTAAGTTCATAGATTAGTCTAAATTTCAAGATAAAAATTGTTTAATTGAAAATTTTCAATAACATCTAGTACTCCCTCAATCCTATTTATTTTTTATTTTTTCACATAAATCATGGAATTTTATTATTTTTTATACTAATGAATAGTTATATAAATCATGATTGAAACTCTTTAAAAAATAAATAAATCTGTGGAATGATGTGAAAATATTAAAATTGATACTTAAATGAAATATGTATTATTTTATTTTTAGTGTTAAGATTCATATGAAACTTATTAAGAAAAACTATAAACGTAGAAACTTTTAAAAAAAAAATATTAGTATGTTAGATTTTTCTCCCATATTTTAGAGTTTTTAGTTTTTTTATTTTTATTTTTTCAATTTGGACATATTTTATTTATTTTTACTTTAGTCCAATTAAAGTACTTTAAAGTCCAATTAAAGCCCACGTAAAGCAGGCATAGAAAAGCCCAAGTAAATTGATTTGGGCGTCAAGCCCAACAACCAAAATAGAGCCGTTACGTGGCAACGTGGAGAGTCAACGCGTGAGGACCGCGTAAGGCGTTTTGATTAATTATTACCGGTGAATAATTACGTCATCTCGACAGAAAAAGTACTGATCAAATATCTTCATTTACGCTGGTATTACCATTATACCCCCAATTTGATCTGATATATCGAAGGGCAAAGCGGGAAAGACGGAGAGAAACGTTTCAGCACTCCTTGACAAGGGATGAAATAATTGATTTAAGAAAGTAAAAGAAAAATGGAATTCTAAATCAAAGAAAGTGTACTTTATTATTGGGATAAATTATACTCCCTCCGTCCTAAGAATACATTCACGTATTTGGTGATAAGAATTTAAGAAAAATAATTTTTTGTTAGTGTGATGTAAGAAAGAGATGGGAGGGGATATTTTGGGTAATTGAGTAGAAAAAAGTGTATGATATAGTTGACTTTGACTAAATTGTGTGTAAAAAGATTGTGTGTAAAAAGAAGATGACATTTTTGTAATATTGTAGTATTGTGAGGTTATTGATATTGTGTGTATTGTTTTCATTTTTAAGATGTGCAAGTATTTTTAGGACGGACTAAAATAAAAAGTGTGTAAATATTTTTGAGACGGATGAAGTAAAACTTGTACGTCTCCATGGTGTATAGTAGATTAGACTATCTCAAAAAATTGTATTTTTAATATAATAATAATAATAATAATTCATACTCTTAATTTTTTTTACTTAAATATTAGTATCCTTCTTATTTCATTCGCTATATCATTCTAAAATAGTAAGTATAATTTTACAAATTAAATTAAATTAAAATAAAATATTATACCAATTTTAGAATAAAAAGTTATCTTTAATGCCAATATGCGCGCAATAAAGTTAAACCGACTATTATTATTTATAAGTATTAAGTATTCGCAATTTGATTGAATAAAAAACTGTCGTTTTCTGATGTTTTGTTTGATAAGTTTTTGCTGATTTACAACGCTGACTTATTTTTGCTACAAATACCGAAAACCAGAGCGAGCTTATCTCATTTTACAGAGCTACCTTGCCTTGCCTTCTCCCCTCTACAAGAATTTTCAAACCCCCGAGAAACCAGAATACTTAGCAGTAGGAATGGCTGATCAGTTGACGGATGATCAGATCTCTGAGTTCAAGGAGGCTTTCAGCCTCTTCGATAAGGATGGCGATGGTTCGATCTCATTCTTTTCGGCCTATTACTTTCTTTATTATGCATCTAATGCTATCCATCTCTGTCTTTGGGTTTGTCTTTTGATTTTTGTATTTATGTATGAAATTTTATGTTTCATGTCAGATCTGTTTGCGTTTATATAAAATCTTAAAAAAATGAAGAAGCTGTTTCTTGATTCCTGGCTGGATTAGGTTTTAATTGGTCGAATTATGTGGCTTATTACGATTTGCGTTATGTATCTGGATAACATTTTCATAAATTTAGGATTGCAGGAAATTTTTGTTGTAAATTTGATATTTACACTTGGAATGTTTTGGAGAGTGGAGTGAACTATATACTTTACTTATAATACACTACTGAGCAGGATGAGCGTGGTGGTGTGGATTTCCGTTAATGGTTCTTTATTGAACTAGTTGATCTTTGGGTTCTGATTATTTCCTCTGTAGGATTAGAATCATTTCCTGTAATATGTGCCTCTAAGCCGGCCTAATGAAAGATGTTGGGATAGTGAGTTCTTCAATATATGCTTAGAAAAAACATATGAATGGCAGATTTACTTCAAGCCAAAGAGAGCTTAGTTTGTTATTAAGATTACCAATTTAGTTTGCATATATGATTGGAGGGCTGAACATACAGAAATTGTAAGACGATTAAATCTGCAACTAATGATGTTATCTGCCAGGTGATATACCATGGAGTTGTATAATATACCAATCGTTTACAGGAGTATCTTGTTTCTTCATTTTGGTTGCGATGATCATTTCTCCTTTATCGGTGTCCTTAAATAGAATTAACACTTGAGATGGTTAAGGCATGTCCATAATAGACCTTTAGACGCTCTAGTATGACATAAGAAGTAGAAAATGATCATTACCTTATGAAGACGTGTAATGAAGTGTCCAAAAATGATTAGAGATATATTGATGTATATTCATTATGGGCCATTTGTTGTATCTGCTGATTATGAATTCAAAAGATATGAAGAAGCATTTATACTCTTAAGGTTAAGATATGGTGAAATGACATCTATAAGAAGCATTTATCCTTCGTCTATTTGATGCATATTTAGTGTTTCTGCTGCTTGGAATTTCTGAAATGGTTTGTGCTGTAAATTGATCACCAATTGTAACAACTTTATATGCAGGCTGCATCACCACCAAGGAGCTCGGTACTGTGATGAGATCCCTGGGTCAGAACCCTACTGAGGCCGAGCTCCAAGATATGATTAATGAGGTGGATGCTGATGGAAATGGAACCATTGACTTCCCGGAGTTTCTGAACCTTATGGCCAGGAAGATGAAGGATACCGATTCTGAGGAGGAGCTTAAAGAGGCATTCCGTGTTTTTGACAAGGATCAGAATGGTTTCATCTCAGCTGCTGAGCTGCGTCATGTGATGACAAACCTTGGTGAGAAGCTAACGGATGATGAAGTAGATGAGATGATTAGGGAGGCTGATGTCGACGGTGATGGGCAAATAAATTACGAAGAGTTTGTTAAGGTTATGATGGCCAAGTAATCTCCCTATCTCCAATAAATCTTAGAAAGTGCTATGAATATAAATTTATCAAGAAAAAAAGAAAAAGAAAAGAAAAGAAGATGAACAGTATTGTAATGGACATAGCTCCTTTGCACGATTACATTTTGTGATTTTAATGGTTTGTTGTAATAGTGATGAATTCTTCAGGACGTTCTTATTTCATCATATATATGATGCTTCTTAGTTTATATCTACTTCATATTGGTTGAGATTTATGTGACAATCATCCTCCATTTTAAACGATGATTAATCACAACCTCCCAACATTTAATTCTTTTACCTACCATTATGTCCTTAACTTGGAAAAGAGTTCATTTGAAAAAATAACATAAATCAATGAGCCAATGTAAGAATGTTGGTTGGAGGATACACGTGGCAACAATTCCAACCATTTACTCTACCCAACTCTAAAAGTTAGTTGGATCCAACAAGCCCCTTCCTTTCTTGAAAGTACACACTCTGTTTTATATTTGTTCACCATTGCATCACATTTGTTCACATTCTGTATGAAAAATGGAAGCTGCAAAGAGGAAGATTCTATGCTTGCATGGATTCAGGACCAGTGGTTGCTTCCTTAAAAAGCACATAAGCAAGTGGGATTCTTCAATTTTTGCTCA
The DNA here is from genome assembly GCA_023678885.1 of Pogostemon cablin. Lineage (NCBI taxonomy): Eukaryota > Viridiplantae > Streptophyta > Magnoliopsida > Lamiales > Lamiaceae > Pogostemon > Pogostemon cablin. The sequence continues at coordinate 617,321 of CM042956.1, forward strand.
TTTTGATTTGGTATGTTCTAATACTCTTTTGTCAGAATTCAAGTTACTAAAATCAGATTTGATACTAAATTAACTCTGAGATTAATGTCCAAATCTCTTAGTTCTTGATCTAGATTACACAAACAGACTATGTTATGTTAATCGTAGAGCAACTAGAAATCTTTCTTGAATTGTGTTAAAAGTAATCTTAAAAAGTGCCAAGATTTTAAGTTATCAGAAAAACTGTGATGGCTGAACGTGAACACTGCAGGATTTCCCAGATGGAATTTTCCCAGCAGGAGGGAAATCAGACATAGAGGGCATATTTCCACCACCATATTTCGAATGGTTTCAGTTCGACAAGGTACTTCATTCTACACCTTTAAATGTACTAGATTCAAGAAACGAGTATGCAAAATCGTTGCGAAATGCCTAACAACAACAATGTTTGTTCAATGTCACTCAGGACTTTACAGAGTACACTAACTTGGAAGCATGCATAGATTATTTGTGTAACTATATTACAACCAAAGGTCCGTTCTATGGTCTGCTTGGCTTTTCTCAGGTTAATAACGTTGTTAGAAACTAGGTCACTTTTATCTAGTATTCATAAAAAAAGTTTCTATGATATGATGTAATTAGATTGATTCCACAGGGAGCTGCATTATCAGCACTCCTACTTGGATATCAAGAACAGGTACTCGAGTTTTTCTACTATTGTTCAATTGCTCTTTGAGAGACGAATATGAGAAATGTTGAGTGTATATGATATGCAATAACAGGGAAAGATATTGAAGGAACATCCAAGAATGGATTTGTTTATATCCATATCTGGATCCAAGTTCAGGGATCCAAGCATATGTTCGGTTGCTTATAAAGACCCTATTAAGGTTAAATCGGTCCATTTTGTTGGAGAAAAAGACTGGCTTAAACTGCCTTCTGAGGAGTTAGCTGCAGCATTTGAAAACCCTCTAATCATTCGTCATCCACAAGGCCACACCGTGCCAAGGCTAGGTACGTTTCCCTCCTGTTGTGTATTATGGTGTTGGTTTCACAAAGAGAGGATGAATGCTTAGTAGTTGCTTAGTGTTTTTTTTTTTTTTCGCGAAAACTAGGAAACCAGTTCAGCTTGTTTTTGTGACCAATTATTATAGTACCTTTTTTCCACCTTGTACCAGATGAAGATGCTGTAGTGAAACTTGGCAACTGGATTGTGCATAGTGTGCTCTCACATAGCGACAAAAATGCAGCTTGTATCGGTACAAAAGGCGAAGAAGAGAAGAATGTAAAAGAAGAAGAAGAGAAGCCTGAATGCAAGATTTGTGAGACGAAAGAAACAGCAAATCAGAATGGCACAAGTATGGAGAAAATGGAAGCCGAAGCACTCATTGCCTAAAATTCAAGAATGACAAATGGCCAATTATTGTGTTTCGTATGTATGAGTGATTAATATCTTAAAAAACAATGGATATTGTACTAGATATATGTAATTTATCATATGTAACATTTATTGAATTATCACAATTTATGAGGTATTGTGAATTTGTGGTCTAATTGAATGTATGAATCTGATGAATTTTTGATAAATAAAACATTATCATAAAGTATTATAAACATCACAATGTAAAACTTAAAATTTTAAAAATACATCTTAACATTGTCAATCATACATGTTAGTAATGGTATTCTTGTTTTAACAAAAGTAGTAATAAAAAAGGTTGGTAATTATTGTTCAAGTCAAAGAACATGTGTAACATTTAAGCTATCATCATTATACACATCTACCCCCTTTCATTTTAATTTTGACTTACAAAACTCATTAAATTTTCAATGAATTAATAAATCACAAAAAACGAAATGATTTGTCATATAAAAATCACGAAATTAAATGCAGGCCAAATCATCTATCAATTAAAACATCACATCTATCCAAATTTATCCATTTCAATATTTTTGAGCATTATATTTTTAATCAATCTATTTTAACTTTTAGATATATATGAAACTTTGTTACTTTTGTTCAGTATCAATCAATTAAAACATGAGATCTATCCATTTCATTATCGTCCACGCTTAATCTATCTATTTTACTTTTTAGATATATGGACCACACTCTCATAGTTTCCATTTTTATTAGTTTAGTTTAAAGAGAGAGGAATAAAGCATCAACGACAAAAAATGGAGTAATAAAAAATTACACGCTTCTGTTAATTTAAACAGAGGCCATTTAAGCAGTCTCAGATGCGTCCATAAGCAAAAGCGTGTGTTCCAGAGTAAGAAGTAGAAGGTGATGTACATTCTGTAGAGAGAGAAAGTCAGACTCTTCAATGACTCGCTGATTACTCATGTCAACGATCTAGAACCTAAATCCACTCCAAATTTATCGGTTGTTTCAATCTCTGCTATGGAAGGTTAGCACTAATTTTGATTGGTTTTTTGTTAGAGCCCTAAATCTTTCTTCTTTTTCCCGTTTTCACCTCAGATTATGTTCACTTTTACTGAATTGTGGCTTAATTCTACCGTTATTGTCATAGTTTGCTCTGAATTCCTTGAGAATCGATTGGGGTGATGCCAATTTGCTTTTTTTTTTTTCTTTATTCCTTATGATCTGAACTCTTTTTGCGTGGTTTTTTGGAGTTTGAATTATGCGATTATGGTGCTAAGGGCGCCCCTTTTATGAAGCTAAGTATCCAGGAATTTCTGCCGACTCTGAATCTGTGATATATATTACAAACTTGAGAGGAGGAGTAATTTCCCAAAGACAGTTATGGTATACTCCATAAGATATATATCTATCCTTCCATAGTTTTTAGGCCCCCATAAAGTATTCATTGCCTTTTCTTGTCAAAAATTTGTCGTCAATATTTGGACATATGATTCGAGATACCAGAAAAGCATCAAGATTACTTGCATTTATTAATTGTAAAAACTAACTGTATTCATTGGGTCCTCTGAAACATTGAAATTTGAGAGGGGTCGTAGTTAAGGCCATTGTTGGTAAATAAATTGGTGATGATTTCCCAGTGTAGCGGAGTCAAATATTTAGTTTGTGTAGTCGAAAACTTTTGAAGCGTGATTTTGTTGAGCATCCTTCTTACTGTTTCTATTTATATATCATTAACTTTTAGGTATATCACCAGACCAGGATTCATTTGATTCTGCAACCAAAAAGTCCAGCATCTCCTCAGGTGGTAGAACACAGGATAGGAAGGAGTTTCTTCGTAGATTTGTGGATAGTGAAGTTCTGAAAGCTAATCTTGTGGATTGGCTAGAGGAAATAGTTGAAGATAATGTGGCACCTACCTTTGACCTCCCTTTTGAGTTGATAGACCTTCAAAAGTTCGATTATGCTCTTGAAGGTGTTCCCTTTCAGCAACTAATTCGGATGCCTAGTGCTATTTATGCGTCAACATCCAGTGATGTTGAGGCAACTGCTTATCTCGCTCTTGAGGATTTTCTGCATGCAAGTATGAGTGGCATGTGGGAGGCTTTCTGGGGGCCTGAAAACGATATTATGCCTTTCTATGTTTCCTCTCTATATGATGCAAACTTAAAATTCTACCAAGCTGAGAAGGCCATTTCTAAAGGTAAAATTGGAGGGCTTTGTGCCTCAGCTATAATGCTGAAAAACCCAAGACATCCGCAGGGAAAGTGGGACGATATCATTGAGTTGGCCTTACTGAGACCTGATATTGGAAATCGTGCTTCAAATGAGGAAAACTGTAACCCCCCAATCTCTATTATTGGTGAAGCTGTATTTTTTGCTTTTCGAGTGTTGCTTGCTAGAAGTATCAGCAGATCAAATATTCCTCTGAGTTTGAATTCTGTATTTATACTTCTAGTTGATTCTCAATGTGGCAGTGTTGTTAAAGTGGAAGGTGATCTGAATAAGTTGGAATTTGATCGAAATAATGTCTATGAATCTGCTGCTGCGTGGATTAAAGACCATTCACGAATTGCGATTTCACCTTTCAATAGGATATGGAACAAGCTTGGAAATGCTAATTGGGGGGATATTGGAGCGTTACAGGTACTTTATGCTACATTTCAATCTATAACACAATATGCTGGAATGCCTAAGAACACTATTGAAGATTTAGCTGCTGACCACAGTTCCCGTCTTCAAGCACGGAGGATTGAGAGGCATTTGGAGGATACAAAGGTGAACGGCAATGGCTTGTTCCGCTTCCAGCATCGCACTGCTTCACCTGAAATTGTGGAGGTTCAAGAGGAATCCGTTAAAGTAGAATCTGCAAAACCATTGAAGCTTGAAGTAGGCTCTGTGTTGATGGTAGAGGATTCAAACTGGCAAAAAGGTTATCACATAGATGAAGTTCTGAATGATGGGGAGATTCTATATTATATTGCATCTTCTGTCGAAGATTCAGGAAAGGCCCTCTTTCTATATGTTGGTTCTCGTCCTTCACAGCTGGAGCCAGCATGGGAAGATATGAAACTATGGTATCAAGTACAGAGGCAAACTAAAGTACTTGGTATTATGAAACAGAAAGGATTGTCCAGTAAATATCTTCCTGAATTGATTGCATCCGGTCGTGTAGTGCATCCTGGTCATTGTCGGAGACCAAGCACTGGTGGAAATTGTGATCACCCATGGTGTGGGACACCTGTTCTGGTTACCAGTCCAGTTGGTAGGACTGTTGCTGATATGGTGAGAGCGGGGAAATTCGGTGTAGACGACGCAATCAGGTGTTGCCGTGATTGTTTATCTGCTCTCTCTGCTTCTGCTTCATCTGGAATTCGCCATGGGGACATCAGACCAGAAAACGTTATCTGTGTAAGCCCCGGTTTAAGACAGCCTTATTACATCCTTATTGGTTGGGGGCATGCTGTTTTGGAAGAAAGAGATCGTCCAGCGCTAAATCTTCATTACTCTTCTACTTCTGCTCTTCAGGAGGGCAAGTTGTGCTCTGCTTCTGATGCAGAAAGCTTGGTATACATGCTCTATTTTTGTTCTGGTGGGGATTTACCTGTTCTGGATTCAGTTGAAGGAGCTCTGCAATGGAGAGAAACGTCCTGGTCGAGGAGGCTGATTCAGCAGAAGCTCGGTGACATCTCCGCTGTGCTTAAAGCATTTGCGGATTATGTAGACAGCCTATGCGGAACACCTTATCCTGTGGACTATGAAATCTGGCTAAGACGGTTGGAAAGACAAATTAGCGAAGGTATTGGAAAGGAAGTTGAAACATCACGATAGAGTTCCACCCATTTTGCCTGTTCAGTTTTAATATTTGGGGTCTTCCAAAGATGATCTGTCGATGGGTCAGTATAGGATCATCTCGTTATACAGAAACACCAACACGAACCAAGGCCGGGCGGTGGTTTTGAGACGAACTGCCGGAGACCAATTCAGATTGTGCTTGATGAGATTCAAGAATCACAGCACCTTTTTAATCTTGCATAAATTGTTAGTAAAAGAATATGATGATCTCATTGTTGTTGAATCTGTCAATGGTTGCTATAGATATAGATATGTATTTCATGTGTCAATTTTCATTAATTCTTGTAAAGAAAGGACGACTTTGTTTTATGTGTTGTAAGAGCATACTGATATTGGGTTATTGGATGAGTGTGCACTCATTGTGTATTAGCTGCAGGATTATTGTTTAGACTTCTCCAACTATGTGGAACTCATGCATTTCTGAAAAAAAAAAAAAATGGTGTACCCCACCATTAGCCCCACCGGCCCTGCCCTGGGGATTGGTAGAGGAGGTAAATCGCAGGATGTGCCTCAAGTGGCTTATAGAGAGGGCTCGCTGTTAAACTTGTGCTTGCAAGAGGCCAAATCTATGTCAAAGGCAGGATTCGAACCCCCACCTTGCAGCAATCAAACTCAGTTGAAAGATCTTTCCACCCTCTCCTCTACCACTTAAGCTATGTCATGGGGCTCATGCATTTCTGGTCTGCATAGTGAATGACCTTTGAATGAGAATTTTAATTTTGAAGTGACAAAAAATAATTTTAGAAAGATCCATCTACCTATTTTTTCAATGGTAGATCTAATAGAATTTAAAGAAAAAGACAATTTAATATTTTTTTTTCATAGTTTTCAATTTGACAGAAAAGAAAATTTAAAATCAGATAAGTCGGGGATTGTCCAAAGAGTATTGTTCCCAAACTATACTTTTCTTAATCACAGCCCTGGTATAATTTTTTTACCAATCACAAAGGCATCAGCTGTTAGAATCCTTTGTCTCTAAAAATTTCTGAATTCATAAGACAGCGACAAAATACAGAAATGAAACTGCAATAGTTTCACATATATCACAGTCTACTAGACAAAAGTTTTAGTACAATCTGATGAATTTAATGCCATTGTCATTTTTGCGCTTCTGATGTTTCCGCACATTGACCATCCATCATCGGAACTAAAAGCAGAGTGCAGGATCCACTAGCTCAATCTGCATCCATTTCTTCGAGTGCAGCTTTAGCTGCTTCCTTGGCTTCTTCTAATAGATCATCCGGAACCTAATGTGTGGAAAAATTAACGCATGAGGAATTTCTTGAGATTGCACATTGAATATGTGAAAAAAATCATGATGAATGACTTAAGGTTTGAATTTGAAGAGGTGAATTACACATCCACCCTAATCACTAAAACTGAGTTAAAAAGAGAGATTTACACATCCATATCAAGCCCACAAACAGATATGCTGCCTAGGAGCATAAGACTGTATTAAGTTGTAAGTTACCTTTTGATGCTGACGGTTGGACTCATCACAGACCCAACTCATTTCCAATTCAAAAGCCTTGTCTTTGGCTTCATCATGGACCCCATAGATACTGCTCATTGAAAACACAAGAGATTAGGAGGAAAAGAAAGAACAAACCAAAGTCGATATAGAAGAAATAAAATGTCTGGAAAATAGAAAAAACCAATTGCAAGTGTCTAGGTAAGATTTTACAGCAAAATCAAACAAGATCAGAATCTGGCCTGATCATACATTTATAATTTGCATACATACACACCAATGTGCCTTAAAAAAAAGTCAAACATTGAAAGATATTACTCACATCTTGGCCACCTCAACAACACCTTGTCGACATGTCATCTCCGAGAGCTTTAATTTTTCAATTTCGCTGTCAATATAAAAATTACTCAGTATCAGCAGATGAGAATATAATTGAAACATATGAAGGTGATTCTGCAGAAATATAATAAAACAAAAGAGACCAGCACCTATATGATGCTAAGAACATAAACTGAGGAGGCCTCTAGTTCCTAACTAGTTTAGGCTGTGTAGAGCTACAGGAATGCGAGTATCAAACGTAAAGAAGGGGCAGCCTATTTGCATTTCAGGATTTCAAAACTCTTAATATTAAGAGTTGTGAAACAACCACTATAATGTTTATACAGCCTTAATCACTTACATCCTGAAAGACAGATAACCAACATAATGACAAGATGAAACCAGAGAGAAAGTAAACTGCTCACTGAGAAGCAGAAATTATGTGTTCCCCTTTTCAAACAGATATGCAGATGCAGAATTACAGAAGTAGGAAAATCTAAGATGAAAAGCAGACAACTTACGTTTTAGCAGCCTGTCTTCCCTTCCCAATGGCTGCACCAAAATATCTCTGCAGAAAGAAGAACAACCAATCACAAAAGTCCACATAAAAGAAGAAAACATTAATATTGAAATGGGTTTTAAGAAATTCAAGAAAAATATTTTCTACAAGATATGCTTCATTTGAAACCAGGTAGAATTGAAGTTAAATGCTACAACCATTTGCAAAAAAATGAGAAAAACAACATACATAGGATATCCCGGATGGTTCAACCATGTACAACTGTGGCCCATCCCTATCATAGCCTCCCAGAATTACACCACAACCAAAAGGCCTGTAGGACATAATGTTAATTCAAGATCCATAAAGTATAATGGAAGCAAGTTGATCAATAACAGAGGATGCAAGATCAAACCTGAGCCACCAGTAGAGTGTGCATAAATGGACATAACTAGCAACACGTTGCGCAAGTTCTTTAACAGGAATGGGCTCGCCATAAACGCTGGAAATGAAAAGAACAGATATATGTGATGGGAGAACATAATACTAACAGCAACAGAAAAAACATCAACAGCAGACCAGAATGTGGGTGTTCATACGAGCTCATAAAACTAAACTGCTGACCATCAAGTAAGATATAACCAATTGTTATTCTACAAGCTCACAGGACCTTCCCTACAGTCCTGAGGAGATGCTGGTTTTGACATGACATGTAAGCTTCTTCTACTTCTTGCCAGTACAAGTCGTTTATCATAGCTTATGTACAATGCACAAAAAGAAATCAAGTGCAAACCACAGAACAAACCTTTCATAGTTGGTTGCTTCAGATTTAGCTCGTGCCACAATCTGCCTTCCATCTGCAGCTAATCCGGCAACAGACTGCCAATGACAGAACATCAGCACAGACTAAAATTTCAAATTAAATTCCAAGTAAACAGTAAAATAACTTTCTCTATAACAATGTAATAAAAATTGCAAACCAAGAGATTAAGAGAGGCTTCAAAAAAAAAAAAAAAAGGTGAATCATTAGATAGAGAAAAAAATTGAAACCTTCCTCTTCTAGAATATAAAGTTTATTTTTATTTAAGTTTTGAATCTAATTTAATTTACAAATATAGAGAGAGAACTCATTTAATTTTAAAGAATTAATACATATAATCATTATCATAAAAAAAACACCAAGAATAATTTAGTAAGATATACTTCTGTTTCTTAGACACTGAGTTAAATAAAACTCTACATTACAAACAAGCATATACTTCTCATATTTCAAAATCAACCCAATTTTCTGGTTCTAAAAATTCACCTTTAAAACCAAAACAAACATTCCCAAAGATATTAACATCCGATTGGGTATCAGAATAATGCAAGTATTGCATAACACTTCAAAATGACGCACAAGTAAACTACTTCCTCCATCTTTTTATAAGAAATAAGCAATTATGATCACAAGACAAACCTAGACACGCATATAAACACAATTACATAAACGATATGCTGGTGTATGTATAGACATAAGTAAAAAAGAGGTTACCATCCCGGAGTGGCGATGAACGGCGTGTATTCTTCGATTGGACCCAGGTAACATCATCTTTGAAGCAATCAGCTTCTCCACCCCCTTCAATAAAAACAGGAAGATGAGAAAACCAATAAAAACCCTAAAAACCTACAATTCCAACACAACTAGGATTCATAAATTGAAGTAAAGTTTAAAATTCCGAGACCATGACGACGCCGTCTTTGCATCTGATGGCGACGACAGTGCCGCTATTGTCTACGGCTTTGGCAGCGTACTCTATCTGGAAGACGCGGCCGTCCGGTGAGAATGTCGTCACCGAAAGATCGTACCCCGTGCCTATGCTGCTCATCTCTCTCAGTCTCTGCTATACAGTTTCTCCTTTTCTTTTTCTGTTAATTTCTAAGGACAAATACACACAGTTTTCTTTTCTTTGTTGGCAAGACACTCTACTGTTGACGAAGAAGAAAGGGGAACGTAATGGTTAATATTACTCCACTAATTTACCCTTTAATCTCTCTCGAATTATTTTAAGAAATACCAAGAAAAAAATTTAATTTACTTTTTATTTATTTATTTTCTTGGGAAATAAAATTCAAGTACTGTAATTATTAAGTTATAATTTATGGATTATAATTTGAGAGTATAGTTTTGAAATAATTAAGACCTGAGGAATATGGGAAAATTTTATGGCTAAAGATTTGATAATAAAAAAATTTACTATTTCAAATAACAGGGTCAAATTTTAGAGTTATTTTGGGATGCATTTGGGGTTTATAGGATACAGTGATAGTTATTAAAGTTATTTTTAATTATTTTGCACCTTGAGCATTTGGAGGATTAAAGGGTAAAATCAAGGATGCATGAGTAATTATTAAAGTTATTTTTAATTATTATTTTATTTTATTAAGTGGTAAAAATTATTTAAAAATCAAATCTAACGAATGCACAAACTTTCAAATTTTGAAGAATTTTGAAGAAAAAATAAATTTATGCAGGTTGAACAGGCACACCCCTGATAAAAACAGTAGTAATATATACTAATGAAAGATTTAAAAAAAAAAAAGCTGCCTGCGTAGATTACAATACCCATAGGAGAAACCACAGTATGAAAACTCACCCATTCAATGACATGATCAAATACTCGAGTCCTAATAATATCGTTTATGGACAGAAAAAAAGAACAATATACATAGACCAAACATTATGGTGATCTTCACCCAACGCTTATAGCAATACCTAATGAGCAGCACGCTCACCCTGAAGAAGACCATCTCGGATCTGGGAAGCGATGTCTTTAACGGCCCCTGGTCCATGTGGGATAAACACAGACGAGGATTTTGATGATGCACCAATTTCCTTCATTGTGTCGAAGTATTGGGTTACAAGCACCATGTCCATGACATCCTTAGCAGTTGTTCCAGGCACGTTTTCTGAGAACGCAAGCACGCTGTCCCTTAGGCCATCTACAATGGCCTGGCGCTGCCGAGCAATACCCAGCCCAGATAAGTATTTGGATTCAGCTTCACCCTCGGCTTTCTTGATTTGCAAGATCTTCTCAGCTTCGGCTTTCTCAGTCGCAGCAACCCTGAGCCTAGCAGCTGTAGTCACAACAAAGATAAATTAGTGAGATCAGCATCAACCATTGCTATTTTTCTCTCATCTTTCTAAGAAAATGTTAATGATTTCTTCAAGGCTAAGTAGATTGCCTAATAACTTTATCTTCAAAATAGATGCACTCTATTTTAATTTCATTTCAGTATTTTGAATCTTTGATTAGAAAAATGTACCAATCTCAAAACAGTTGTTACTAGAAAGAAAGTGCTAACGTGTTGGGTTTTTGCGACATAGGAAACTTACCGGCATTTATCTCATTCATGGCTCTCTTAACTTGAGCATCTGGTTCAATGTCAACAATCAGTGTCTGCACAATCTCAAATCCATAGGCAGACATGGCCTGCAAACATAAAACACGCAGAATGCGCAAAATTATAATCTGTCCACATTATACAGTTTATTGCTATCAAGAACCTAAGTTTACCTTTTCAAGTTCATCCTCCACAGCTTTGGCTATGTCATTTTTCTGCTCAAAAGCAGAATCCAGTTCCAGCTTTGGTACACTTGCCCTTATAACTAGGCATTCATGAATGTCAGACAACATTAACACAGCATTTTTGTTTCAGAAACAGAAAAGGAAAAAGATAAAAAGATAAATAATAACATATAATATATACTCCCTCCGTCCCCCAAAGTATTTCACACTTTCCTTTTTCATCCGTCCCTCAAAGTATTTCACACTTTACTTTTACTAAATTTGGTAAAAAATACATTATAATAATACTCACTTTTTACATGCATCCCAATATAATACTTACTTTTACTTACTTTTTCACATCTCCCAACAACTTTACACACATTTTTCATTAAATCAACTAAAATATATACTCTTTCTTACTTTATACAAAATTTTCTTAAACTCCGCGCACACCAATACGTGAATACTTGCCGGGACGGAGGGAGTATATATATATATATATATATATATATATATATATATATATATATATATATATATGTGTGTGTGTGTGTGTGTGTGTGTGTGTGTGTGTGTGTTTGAAAATCATATATTCATATTGGTGTTTCGATACTAGAGCTCAAATTTCAACTGATGCACTTTGAAGCCGGAACAAATAAGTGTATTACATTGTTGTATTTAGACCGTAGCTTCAAGAAAAATCTTTTTCAATTGAAATAATCATTTATCTCCAACAAAGCAATGTAGCACATATGCCAGAAAGGCTTGAACAACAACAGCAACAGCAGCTAAATCTGTATTATCATACATTTTTCCATGCAAGAAACTGAAGAACATACCATCAAAAACATATGCTTGGATCTGTTCTTTTGTGTTGGATAGCTTATAAAATGCATCAGATGCTTTGTCCGCTAACGCTCGGTATTGAATCGAAGCAACCACAGTGACAAATACGTTGTCCTGAACCCAAAGAAAAATCATTTTGCTCAGAAATATTATCTCATTATAACTATAACCATAAAAAATAGAATTGAAAGATTTACAATTAAATATTTACTTAGGGAGAATATGTCTGATTCAAGTGATATTACTCTTTTATTCGGTGACATAATACTAAATAATTTAAGAGATAATTGTAGAAGCTACTCTTGAGCTTTGACCTTTTTATCCCAAAAAAAAGGAAAAGTAATGAGAAAAAAATTTGTATGTTGCAAATATCCCTCAATATTTGTCTTTGTTACAAAAATTGCACCTGTTGAGGGGGATAATTGAAACCTCAAAGGAGTGATAATTGTAACCTCAAAGGAGTGATTACATTTAAAAACATTAAAGAGTGTGGGAAAACAGGTCAAATTAAGTATTTTCCCTAATTATTATACCAAATCTGATTTAAATTGCTAATCAGTACAAAATGCACAGAACAGAAAAACTATACTAAGTGCATAAAGATGATGGAGCGAAAAATAATGGTTAAAAGACCTTAGTTTTTGTTTCACAGCGAACATCAAGCTGTTGCACACGTAACGACAGAGTACCAGCCAATTGATACCCAATATACCATGGGAGGCAATGACAGCCAGGTTCAAGCACTTCATCAAACTTGCCAAAATGCTCCTTGACAGCAACAGTAGACTGATCCACCTGTACGCAACCAAGCGCTTGACCCATTTTCAATGAAGACAGTTAACCTGGAACAACATAAATTTTATAAACTCGGTTGCACCAAGACTGAGATCAAAAGGCGTGCACATGATTAATAATTATAGGAAGATGATACTTCATCCGCATAATCTTTCATACTCTGGAGCAACAGTTAGCAGTAGTTTGTATTAGAAACGTTGGTGAATGTGTCATATGATCGACTTTCAATCCATTAGACTTTAATTTAAGGTCAAGCTCTGTTATAAAGGAGTGGCCAATGATGTGATACAACAATCAAACAGAATTGAGAAAACCCCAATTTTAGACCGTAGAGAAGAACTAAGGTTTGCTCGAATTCTCACAGATGACCATAAACAGGATAAGGAAGATACTATTAATTCATCTCAAATTTTAACTCAAAGGGTGGGATGCAATGCCCCCAAAGCATAGAATTTAGATAACCCTAAATCTTAATTCTACAGAAAAGAAAATCCATTGAAACAAAAGCTAGAGTTTATCAACAAAAAACCTATTTCCCAAAACCGAATGCCATTTTTTTTTCACAATAAAAGAGGAGGAAAGACGGGGAAAAGGAGAGAAGGAAGTACAACACCCCTTGCATGATTTTTATGAAAAAAAAAAAAAAGAACTTTTATCAGATTCCAAACAGAAGAAAACACAGAACCAAGCGGAGAAGGCAATACATGACGTAACAACTAAACCCCAAAATAAATACTGCAAGTGAAGATCAATTTAAACAAGATGCAACAACACATACCACAAGTAGGAAAATTTCGAGCACAATTCATGCGAATGTCACCAAAATAAGAGAGAAGAAGAAGAAGCCAACAATGAAACTTACAGTGGACAGAGAGGAACCAGCTCGGCAAAGAAATTGTGATGAGTCAATGAAATCACGTTGTTGAGTAGTAATAGGGTATAGGAAGGTATTTATAATTTTTAGTAATAATTATAATTATAATATAATATTAGCTGTAATTCCTAGGAGCGAAGAAAGCAGCGGCTTTTTGTCATTTTCTTGAACTGATTTTCTGAGATATTGCATTTACTTTTACCGATTAAATAATACATATCAAAGATTTCTATACCATTACGAAAATTGGGCTTATATTTTATATTTTAATGGTAAAATTTAAAATATTATATTTAATTTGTGTAAAAATCAAACTCAAATATAACTATTGTAATGAGTTGGAGGGAGTAGAGATTATTGAGATTGTACTAGTTTGGAATAGATTTTTATTTAATTCTCGTTATTATATTAAATAAAATGTTTATAAATAAATAATGTATTTCTATTGTAGTATATTTTAGTCTAGATTTAAATTAAATAGAATACAATAATTAAATAACTCTTACTATTATGAACCTAGGATGCACCATTCACCAAAAAATTCTAACATTTATATTACTCCTTTTTTTGTAATATACTAATTATAAGTTCATCATATTGATTTAATATTTAATACTTAAATTTTAACATTGATTTTTAATTTATAATTACATTTTCAATTCATAATTAACAATATTTACACAAAAATTGGAAAGTGAATTATTATTGTATGACAAAACCTGTGTGTCCCGGGACACCTTGCCCCCACGAAAATACAAGAATTTATTATTACTAATTATTTTTGTGTTCTTATGGGACCAGAAGACCAACTCTTATTATAATAAAAGAGTTATAAATTTTTGAAACTTAAAGATAAATAAATGATGGAAAAACTTAATGTTGTTGTAAAATTTATATAATGCATTCGATGCAAGGATTATAAATTTTCATATATATTTAATTTTAAATAAATTGATGACTTTTCTAATACTTAAAGGAAAAAAAATAAGCCACGCTATACTATATTAACTTTAATTAAAAAATAATAATCTGTATGATCCACGGATGTAGACTTGGAGTAACTAATAATAGTAAAATATTAATAAATAGCTCTAACAGATTAAAGGGGTGGAGTCATGTTATATTTACACAACATATTCCCTCCGTCCCACAAGGGTATTTTTTGCTTTTTGACACGTGGATTAAGAAGTATTATTATTTAATGTGTAGTGGGTAGTTATATTAGTAGGAGTATGGCCCCATGTTTTAATTGTATTAGAGGGGATGAGTGTGTCATATGTGTGTAAAAAATGAAAGAGGACCCTTTGTGTGGGACGACAAAAATGGAAAAAAAGAGATTCTTACTGTGGGACGGATGGAGTATATATTATTTTGGAATTTAGTGAAGTTAATTTTGAATTTTATTTTCATCTCTTTAAGGTGGGACTCTTTAAATTAAATGCAATCTACCCAAATTTAATTGGTGGGGACGGGTTTCAACAAAAACGTGCATACATAAGTATTAGTCCATCTTCAGGAGATTCTTTATAGTTTAGAAAGTATTTTCTATTATATAGAGTGTCACGCCTCGATCCCAGACAGAACGCGACAACCGCCATATTAACCATAAATTTCGCGAAATGGGTGCACTCCACTCCACAAAGTTTATAGAAAACGTAAGGTTTGCTATCAAATACCTGTAAAACTGAACAACTGATAACAACGGGTACAACTCGAGGACATAATCTCATAAAGTATCAACAAGGATTTACAAAGGTACAAAATTCAATGATGTAACTTAGTTTAAAGAAAATATACATGAACGATATAACATCGCGAAGGTACAAAAATAACATAAGGGGGTCACCAAATATAAACTATACAATCTCGCCAATGAATTCGTCAATTTACATAAAAGAGAAAGTACCCAAAACACTGATTGGATGACGAGCAAACGATAGGCAAACCTCCAACCAAAACGATATCAACAGCCTGAAAAGGAAAGAATGATGGGGTGAGCAAAACCACTAGCTCAGTGAGGTGATAAGTCAGTCACCCCGACCCTTATACGAAACATGTATTCCCACTCGCGGTTCATAACATAAAATCCAACATTTCGTCCCACAATATCAATTTCTCACTCAATATACATATTAATGTAAATAAAAATCTTACACATTTACGAATAACACAATTAGTTCAAACAACATGTTATCACATAAAAGACGCGTGGGTAGTCAATATCCTCCTCGAACTGAGCTCTCCATCGAGAGACAGTCCAAGCCCGTCACCATTACTCTAGATAAAATGCACATTAATATTTTTTCTCAACACGCCAAGTGTCTCAGTATACATATTAATGAAAATAAAAATCTTAGTGCACATTTACGAATAACACAATTAGTTCAAACAACATGTTATCACATAAAAGACGCGTAGGTAGTCAATATCCTCATCGAACTGAGCTCTCCATCGAGAGACAGTCCAAGCCCGTCACCGTTACTCTAGATAAAATGCACATTAATATTCTTTCTCAACACGCCAAGTGCTAAAGTTTACAATTCAATATCGACGTGAATACTTGAAATGATCAAACATATAAACATATATGACATGCATGTCCCACACCGGTGACGTTGACTGAGCCTATAATAGACTGATCCATCTAACGATCACCCTCCAGAGTATCAGTATTTGACAAATGGACAGGTGCCCCATTAGATCTAACTCACCCGGGTTTGTCAAGCAACGGGCAACTTGGTTGTCACTCTAACTCACCCGAACCGCGACAATTCGGACTACTTAATCAATGTCGCTCTAACTCACCCAAACCGTGACTAATTCGGGCTACTTAACCTTGGTACCAGGCATACATATGCATATGCATCATAAGATGAATAACGACTCAATTTAGAATCTTAATTGACACACAAGAATAACCAGAAATCAAATTCTTAAATAATTCACATTAAATGCTATCAGATATCGAGCCGGCAAGACTCTTCAACATAAGTTAAAATCAATAATACTCATAAAATGGCTAACAGGACTCTAACCAGAGTAATCGAGCCAATCAGGCTCTTTACCACATAACACAATACCCAATAATTTTCTTATCAATTAACTAAAACTAAAATAAATGCACATTTATCGAGGGTCCACACTTCCCACAAGAGAAGGCGCTCCCGAATAATCAACTCACAAGGAAGTGATTAACTCTCTCCGGAATCTGAAGTCGGTCTCTTGCCCTTCGTCGATGGTTCTTTACCTAGAAAGGAGATGAGCAATTACAGACAAATCAAATATAACTAACTATTAGCGGTAACATCACCTTTCATTGCTAAAAACAAATCCTAATCGAGTTCGAACGAGTCGATATTAAATAAAAATGGAATGTAACTCCTTAACATCAGTTTCTAATCCCACATAACCCGTTTCAATACGTTAACTAAACGAAACGATAGAAAATAAATTTGAATTCGACCTAAAAATTCTGAAATTTTCCAGCTAGCGGCAGTTTACGAGAAAAATCATAACTAATTGTAGAATAATCGGATTGAGGCGTTTCAAGTGGCTACGGAAAGCTAACGAGTTCAGATACGTACAGAAATTAAGTTTACAAACTTTCGAGGACAATAACTATGTCAAAATTAGTTCGAACAGTCTGCGAATTACCCTCATACCAAAGAGAAAAACTCCACAAAATTATAAAACCATGGAAGAAGGAAGCTTAATTCACACATCACTTATCTCAAAACAACTTAGAAACCACCTAGGATGAGGGTTGTAAGGGAGAATTTGATCAATAAGGGTTTCTCCTCTTCACTCTCTTCTTTCCCCTCTTTTGTTTTTCTTCTCCCGTTCTTCTTTCTTTTCTTTTTTTTAACTTTAGTCTTAATAATTATATATCAGACCATTTAAGTGGGCTGAAACTTTGGGCCACAAAATAAATAAATAAATAAGTTTGGGTTTTCTAAAAAAATCTAGTTGGGCTAATATAGAGCTGGCCTTTTGGGCCATAAAATAAATAAATAGGTTTTGGGCTTTCTAAAAAAAATCTAGTTGGGCTAAGGTATGACTGACCTTTTGGGCCATAAAATAAATAAATAGGTTTTGGGTTTTTTTTAAAAAAAAAATCTAGTTGGGCTAAGATATTATACAGAGAGTATGTAAATTATAGATAATCATATTTTCAATCTTCTCCAACGCACTCTTTATATTTTATTTAGTTTGTTCTCTTTCCAATGCTTATTTATTATAGTATTTATTCTTTCTTTTATTTTTTGTGTTACTCCTAATTTATTTAATTAAATATATGAAGTAATAAATATTTTAATGTTAATTTCAAGAAAAGGTGTGTTGGAACTAATGAAATACTAAACACATTTAATTTGAAAGAGTTGTTGAGACTCTTTAAATTTGAAGAGCCAAAATAGTTATGTAAAAAATTTTGTTAGTTTAAAGAAGATGTTGGAGGTACTTTTTATTGTAAGATTCTTTAAATTATAGATAATTTCTCATTTAAAGAAGCTTTAAGAGTTGCTCTAGAGAAAGTCTTTTGTTCATGTGTTGTGATGGTGTAAAATTATGATTCAGAGTATTTTTAAGTATAACAAGTAGTTAAAATATGATTTTAGAGTATTATAATGTAATAATTCATTATCTACATAATACTAGTAAACATATTTATATTTTAACTATCAAATACTATTTTATCTATGTAATAAATATATTTTAATAATGAATTGACAAAGAATACTCCTTCTGTCAGCTTTCAATGTATCATTTTTTCATTTTAGGGATTCGCCTTAAGGGTCGCATTTCCTTTTTTTATATATATGAGACTTACACACACCTACTAATACAATTAAAAAATAGGACTCACACCTTCACTAATATAATTACCTATTACACATTAAATAATAATACTTTCTTAATCATACTTTCTTAATCGTAATCGTATGTTTGTGTTGCAGGAAAGTGCCCTAGGCCCTAGAAATTTGTTATGTCATTCCCAAGATATTTGACCATATGGGTAGAACTTATCCATTCGTTTGCGATATAGATATCAGTATTTTCAAGTAAAGGATTAAGGTAAAATATTAATTATGAATGTCTCTGTGTAAATTTATAAAAAAGTGAATAATAATAATAAATTATTATAATAATAAACATTGAAGTAACCTCCAGCCTCAGAAAAGTTCAAGAGACTTTGAATTTAGCTAATTCCCCGCAAGTATATTGAAAAAGGCACAAATTTGTATGCTTCGATACACACCGTGCTCCCATGAGAACACAATCCTCCATTCATATACAATCCTCCATTCATATTTTATTGAATCCTATGTATTGTTATGAGAGTTCCCGAACACAATAGTCTCACTCATTGAAAAATGGAATTTAAATTTGGGAAAGATTAAATTCCAGAAATGTAGATATTTGTAATCTTATCAAAGCACGATTCACGCATAACTAACATTTGACTTATTTACAATTTACGATATACATTCAAACAATCATTACAATTTGTATATGAGATATAAAATAAAAAAAAACTGTATATAGTACAATTCATACAAATCTAAGGTAAAGTTAAGTTAAATCCAAGGTAAAGTTAAATTAATTTATACTCAAAATCCAATAATTTAAAGCACGCTTTTTGCTTGTAACCTCACACAAGGTTCCAAAAAAAAAAAGTTATCACGATTTCTAAATTTTAAAAAAACAAGATTTTTTAATCCCATTGAATCACCCAAAAACAAAATAAACAAACAAACAAAGCAAATAGATGATTCTCAGGGGTTAATTCATATAAGACAAAAGCTCCTACGCCCTCGAGGACACGGAGGAATTCCGTGTGCCCATGTGAACACAACCCCCCTCTATATTCTATTTAAACCTATGTATTGCTAGATGTTTAAATTGTAAAGGAACACAAAAATTACAAAGGTGCACAAAATGTGCTCCGTGCGCCCGGGTGCACAGGAGCCTCACTCTTCATATAATATGTCCATCATAAAAATATCGACGCAATAGCTGTAGAAACCTGCATGTTTGTATGCCATAATGTTTAAAAAAAAAAATTAAACTAATTACCAAGTCAAGATGAAAGTGTCGTTAACCAGATCCTACAATGCATGGAGCACATTAAGTTCCACCCGGATTTACACCTATACGCACTTACCCGCATGGGTGCGTGTGAAAAGGACTACAGAACTATACCGAGCACATTCCACCCTGTGCAGGTTCAATAACATTGATATCACCCCAAGTGATTACTATATTTAGTCTCCAATAATACCAACTGCTGTCACATAAAATAGGCATCTTAAAATAAAGAATAAAATAGTAGACATCAAGAAAGCGCTGTTACAAGGATTTTAGTCAATCTATAAAACTCCAATACTGCATCTTATTTGATGGAGATTTGAACTATATAGCTATGGTAAGAATCAAGAAACAATTGTTGGGAATGCAAATCATTCCAAAACTAATATGATAATGTCTTTTGAATCATTGATCAAGAAATAGACAGTATCTTTATTCTTCTGCAGCAACCACAGATATTTCACCTTTATCTAACATGTTGTAGAACGCCCTAACTTTCCGCTGCTCGTTCCAGTGGTGCATCTTCCATACACTACCTGCAGCAATGCCAAGAGTAATTCCAATGATAATTTCCTTAACGACACTGGGACCCGTTAAAGTGGTATGAGCAATCCTAGGACCAGCCATTAACTTCTATTTTCAATACTCAATTCCTGCAATTGATGTCTGCATTAGTTTAATCTAATCCTAGCACTACTCTAAAAGAATTATACACTGAAAGATGAGAAAAATACCAGAAATTGTAAAAATAACTTAATAATAGGATAATAAGGATCTAAATTTGGCTAAACAACAAAGTAACTAATTATAAAAAACTTATGATATTTCTCATGAAGTCCAATCAGTACACTTCAATAGGCATGAGATGGTAATAGATGCATCAAGCTACATTCTATAGTTTGAAAAAAATTGAAGATACTTAAACTATGAAATGCACATGTTTTATGGTTTGGAAAACAAAAGCATTTGGCTAAACACTGAAAACACAACCTCTTGTAACAACACACAGAAATAAAACATCTGCCAAAGTCCATTTCCAGGATTAAAATTTTAATATAGTTCTTTAAGAACAGGTTTTTGGATATGGTGAAATCCCAACTCCCAAGAACGATCTACCTTGAGATTTTGAAATCCATTTTCAAGAACCTACTCTAAGCAGTTATTAAAAAATAAAACACCTAGCCATAATATAATACTAATACACTCCATTATTCTCTTCATAAACATTGACCTTAAAGGAAAATCCTATCCTTAAAAACCCAAAACTAACACACAAACAATATCATTCATAAGAATTTCACAATCCAATTGAAACCCAAAGAAAATACACTGTCATATGGAACGTATAATATATGATAACCAAAAAAGTTCAAACAAATAGATCATGGATTAAAAAATCCAATCTAAAGGGCATTCACAATGCAGATAACTCTAGTATAAACACAGAACAGTATTTACGAATGAGGGTGAAAAGCTGCAAAATATGGTGACATTTCCAGCAATGTCACCTCAATAAGAAAACAATTAACAAGTTTCAAATTAAATATTATTTGCAGAATCTTTAAATTAGCCACAAAGAAAATTATCTCTAAATTTGACATTGACTAGCATAAAAAATTTCTCAACAATCCTAACACTAAACTGAAGAGTCTGAATTGCGAAAAACTTCACAAAATGGTTCAACCGAACTTCAACAGCAAAGAGAAGCCCAAACAACACCACAAAATCCAAAAAGGAGCTATAAACAAAAATCGTTTGGCTTGAATCAGAAAATATAACAACAGCTTGCCAGGTTGAAGAACAAATAAAACAAAGAGAGAGGCTTTTTTACTTTAAGCGAATAACACTTACGTTCATAATCTAAATGAATAACACTTTAAGCCCGATCATCAAAACGGAAACTAGAATAAGAAATCGAAATCCATAATCTAAATCAAATGCAGCCACCAAAGAATTTTAAACAGATGCAAGATTAAATGAGTGAAATAAAACACCTTACCCCTAATTCAAAAAGGAAAATGAAAAAGAATCGAAATCTTCCAATCTGTAGAAAATGCACGAGAGAATCGAAAGCGAGAATACACCAGTCAGATTGCAGATTGAATTTATTAAGAGCGTGTGGGATATAAATTAGACTAAATAAAAAATGGAGCTGGAGAAAGAGGAAAGAAACACAAGCAACGGCGTCGTTCCGTAACCCTAAATAAAATAATTCAGTGATAGTGGAGTAATTGATTTACTAGCAACGGCGTCGTTCCATAACCCCTCAATAAAGATTCTATATAGAGAGAGTCTGTAAAACATCAGCCAACGGTCATGAAGTAAAAGCCACGCACATATTTTCTTGTAAATTAATAATATAATAATACTCCGTCTCGGGTATTTTTACCAGTTTGTACGGACACGGATGTTAAGACGTTTTATTTTTTTAATATATAATGTAAGAAGAAGTAGGGATAAATTAGTAATTTAAAAGGAAAAGTGAATAAAGTTATTGGGAATGATAAATAAATTGTAAAAAATTAATTAAAGTTGTTGGGATTATAAAAAGTAGGTAATAAAATAATATGTATTTTTGTCAAAAATGACAAATTGTTGAGAACGACTACGTTAAAAAACAACGATTAGCCCGGAACTCTGTCCGAAGTGCTGAGTCAGATCCACAGAAATGTCACCACCCAAAAAGAAAATTAAAGAAAAGAATAGAAAAACGAAAATAGGTTAATCACGTGGCATGTCACCCACCTTGAAGATTCCCGGAAAACACTGATTCGAATCGATCGTCATAAAGGGGTCAACTCCCCTCCCCCATATGCAAATTGCATGTATATATGTCTTCTTGCTAGAGAGAGAAAGGGGGAATAATGGAGGGGGGCTGGCGATTGCTGGCCGCAGATTTCGCGATGTCTTTTATGTGGGTGTGGTCAAGCGTGGTGAACAAGATTCTGGTGCATACGATCTTGGGTTATCCTACTCATGATGTTAAGGGCGAAATTGTTAGATACAGCTTTTCGATTCTTAACATGTTCTTCTTTGCATTTATGTCCAAGGCCACAAAAGGTGGGTCCTACAACCCCCTCTCCATCTTATCTCCCGCCATTTCTGGGGATTTCTCCAATTTCCTCTTCACTCTTGGCGCTAGAATCCCTGCTCAGGTTCTTTTTGTTTAATTTCCCTGAAATTTATTTATTTGGAAGTTACAGAATCATGTGGCTAATTATGCACCTCTGTTTTGGATGGTAAAGTAAGTAGAATTAAGGGTTGAGCTGGATTGTGCATTCTATCCACAGAAAGAGTGTATTGATAATTCCTTTCTAATTTGATGATAGTGTTTGTATTAGTTTTGAAGACCTAAAGGCATAACCTTTTCAGAGTTGAAATGTGGCATTCATTAGGCGCATTACACAGCATCCCCAAGTTTTTTTTTTTCCTTTTGAAAACTTGAATGGAGAGACTTGTTTATGTCTATATTCTATCGGTTCCAAAACCAGCTAAAAGAAGGAATTTTGCATCTGAGCCCCTAGTTTGTCTTGCCTTGATCTGGTTATTGCATTCGATGTGGTTTTGGAAGGGGGAACTGGTGTCATAATTTGCCTAATCGTTGTGTGGGTTATCTGAGCTCACTAGGGATAGAAGACTTGTTCATACATAAGCCAGAAATCCTCATTAATGTGTGCTCCTATTATTTTTTAAAAGTTACCAAGAATTTTTCTTAAACATAGATCACTTGTATTGTTCATAGATCAATATTTGAACGTATTTATTTTGGCTCTTAAAACATTCCAGCTATAAAAACAAAGGGATGTTACCTGTTCTGCTGTGAATTGGTTTTGATTCTTGAAGCCTTTCTATTACAAAATGCTTCTTCACTTCCTTTTTATTTGTATACCTGATATGAATCAGTGGTGTATTCTCATCAATTCTATTTCCTCTTCTTGTTTCTCTTCAAAAGGTTGTTGGATCAGTTTATGGGGTTAGGCTCATCTTGGACACCATTCCTGGAATAGGTCGAGGTCCTCGCTTGAATGTTGACATTGCACAGGGTGCATTGATCGAAGGTCTTCTGACATTCGCAATTGGGATTATATCCCTTTTCCTTGCTAAAAAGGTTAATGATAGTTTCTTCATGAAAACATGGATTGCCAGTTTGTCCAAAGTTACTCTTCACATGCTTGGCTCTGACCTAACTGGGGGTTGCATGAATCCAGCTTCCGTAAGTGTTATACCACATTACCTGTTTCATTCCTCTCAATATTCGATTGGAGTCTTTGGATAGGTCGTAATGAGTTATCCATGTGTTATTAGGTTATGGGATGGGCTTTCGCGAATGGGGAGCACATCACCAAGGAACATTTGGTTGTTTATTGGCTTGCTCCGATCCAGGCCACTCTGGCGGCAGCTTGGGTGTTTGGTATAGTAACCCAGTCTAAGAAAGATGAGGCGAAAGCTAAGGCGAAACCTGTTAAGGAAGATGGTTCTTCAAAGCTGAAGTCTATATAAACTGATTGCTTTTTCTTGTTGATTCTTTTGGTGTACGTTAGAAATTTGCTAGAATTTTAATTCTGTTAGGTTAAAATATTGCCCATAGATTATAATTGTATAATTCAAGATTCTAGCATTTGGTAAAAGGCTGAAAAAGTCTGATTCTTACAATGTTTACTGATCCAGTTTTTACACACAATTAAACTGCATTCTCTATAGAATAAAACAGAAATGATGTTTCTCACAAAATTAGTAAACAAGCTGTGGCTCAAATTCAGCAAAGTCAACAGAGCCAGATTCAATTGGTTTCATGAGATATGCAGCTAAAATCTCAGAAGCAAGAGCTGAAACGAGGGGGATCCTCTTCAAGTTCTTCACCAACGGCATATCTTCAGATTCTCCAATGGCAATTATTTTCTCATTGATCTCCACCATCCTGTCCAACTTCCTCTTGAACTCTGGATTCTCCACGTCTGGAACAGCCGGGAAGATTCTAGCAGTCGTACGGTTCGTCTACACAAAGGTAACACTCACAATTAATCACCACTCCTATGCTCATATAAGCAGGTTAGAGAACTAAACATTGCAAGAAAAGATATTTACCTCAATGATAACATGCATGTCAAATTCTTTAGTATTGAGACCAATACCCTCATAGAAAGCTGTTCTTTGGCAGTCATTGAGATACATTGTCACATAGACCTGCACATTTTGATTCTCAAGATGTGAGATATGCATCAAAAACACACACACACATCTGGATGTGTTCTTACAGAGAGGCAGAAGAAACGGGACCACAGCTTCGCCTTCCAGTCATTGAGGAACTGTGGTTGTGCCTTCATCAATGCAGAGAAGAAATCCCCATGACGATTCTCGTCCTGGCACCAGTTGTCGAAGTACTTGAAAATCGGGTAGCATTGGAACTCGGGATTCTCCTTGAGATGCCTGAATATGGTTATGTATCTCCAGTACCCAATTTTCTCAGACAAGTAAGTAGCATAGAAGATGAACTTAGGCTTGAAAAAGGTGTATTTTCGGGCCTTTGTTAGGAATCCCAAATCAAGAGCCAAGTTGAAGTCGGATAGACCTTTGTTCAAAAACCTGTGAAAACAGCAAACCACCTCAATTCTTACAGCAATCATAGTACATAAACAACTATGCCTATTGCCAAGTATGAGGAATTGAACATACCCTGCGTGACGGGCTTCGTCCCTAGACATGAGAGAGAAAATCTCAGCTACCACAGGGTTAGTTTTCTGCACAGATGGTCTCATTGTAATGAATAAAAAGAAAGATGTGAAAACAGAGACATTGAAGAACAGACCTTGAGCCTCCTCCCAAGCTCCTTGTAGAGAAGGAAACCAGAGAATTCAGCAGTGCAAGATCTCTCCAAGAACTCCACAAAAATCTGCCTCAATGGGCCATCAATCTTATCAGCAGCTTCCTTGAACTCCTTGTTTCTGACAAAATGTGTCTGATTGAAATCCGTCTTGAATTCCTGCAACAGAGCGTCGAACTCAGCCATGTTCAAGTTCTTGTTGATTTCAGTGTTGAACAGTTCCTCCATTTCGTCGAAATCAGTGGTGTAAAACCTCGGCGTCAAAAGGGATTCGTTTATCTCTTGTTTCTGATTCTTCTTCTTGCTCGCCGCCGGAGCTGACGGCGGAGGGGTGGCGGTGGCGGACATCTTGACAGTGAAGAATTTCGAGTGTGGAATCAATCTCGAATTGCTTCCAATTCTGGGGGTGAATTTGGAAACGGGTTTCAACAGAGCCATTTCTGCGGCCATTTTTTCAGCAGGAGAGTGGTGGTGGAGATGATTGAGGTAGCTAGGTCATGAGAGATTATATAATTTTGATGAAAATGATGGAAGCCATTAGCTAACCTCATCGGATGATGAAATCCACAAATTACATGACTTTCCGACACGTGGCGCCTGGCTATAGGCCTTCTTGATTGCCTTTGTAGTTTTTTTGTTTGTTTTTTTGTCATTCGGACCAGAGTTCTTGTGGCTCAGCTCCCTCCACAAATAGATTTTCACTGAATTCTTTCATCCACACTTTCCTTTTTAATTTATCTCATTAAAATTGACACATTTCCTTTTTAATATATGGACCCATACAAAAAATAATTAATTTATTCTCATGGGCCCCACATATCACATCTAATACAACTACCCACTACACATTAAATATTATTTCTCTCACTTCACTTTACTCCACTTTACATAAATTATTATACTTCTTAATTTCCGTGCCCAAAAAATTTTATATCAACTACTATGGAAGGGAAGGAGTATAATTCATTTATTTAAATGCATAATATTCATGCTTAAAAGATCAGGTTTTTTTTTCCCATATGATTATAAGTGGGAATCGGAACAATATCTTATTGGGGCCTATTAATTATAATTATTTTGAAAAACTATATTAAAGTTCAACATTTTTCCTGTAATTTCTTGAATCGCACAGAGTAAACATATTTTTAGCTACTGGAAAGTCAGATGTATTTTATTAAAAAAGATACTGATAAATAAATAATGAAGAAACATAATTGTGAATAAAGAATATATAAAAATTGTAACAGTCCAAGTTGTGTTATTCTCAAAACACAACTGAGACTACCTCAGAAAACATATGTTGTGTTGTAAGGGACATATTAATGTACTACTGAAGAAGAAGTTCTTCAAGTAAAGAATAGTTAGTAAAATTATTTGAAACACAATCTCAGTTACATTAAACAAAACAAATTCACATCAATCACTTGATGTTCATCAGAAGCTCCTTTCTTCCTTTAATCTTTTATTCTATGTATATGAAACTCCCTTCTGCAAATTTGATCATTAAAGTTGAAAACCAGCAACATCTATACATCTTTTAAGACGATTGAATCTTTACTTCATGCTCGGCCTGATTTTCGGATTTGAGATCATCATGTTTCTCCTCAACTTCAACTATGATGGATTCTTTGAGTTCTTGATCTGAAGGAACAATGAACATGTGAGAATCACTTATCTCGCCTTCACCTTCATTCTTGTGTTTAAGTTTATCCCCATTGCGATCGATTTCTATGCTTGTTAGAATCTCTGAAAGTGTAACAAGATTGTCCTGATCACCAACCTTAATGTTTCTCATCTCAATCTCAGTTTTCTCATTTGAACCTTCATTGGAGCCCTGATCTGTTGTCTCTTTAACCATAACTTCATCTTCTAGAACAAGTGCTCGGAAATCAAGCATTGGAGGTGGGATTTTGGAGAAGAACACTTCTTGGAAGTTCTTGATCATCCCTTCATTGTATGGATTCTCCTTCTTGTCATACCGGTACCTGAAGTTCTCATACGTCGTCTGCGTTAGAAGCAAAGGTTGTCTCATTACAACGAGAGAGCTGTTTTAAGTCTCTTGTAAGAGAATTTTGAATGGAGGATCACCTGATTTTTGCTAATGAGATAGAAGTGGAAAACTGAAAGGCCACCAACGAACCAGACGGCAATGAAGCAGTACACGATTAGAAAAACCGACAGAATGTCACTTGACATTGCACGCCAGATGCTGCCTCTCATCTTCTCTTGGACAATGTGGACCAAACACTCCGAGAAAACAAACAAGCATAAGACTGTTGAGGTGGTTATGAACATGTAGAAGTACCTATAGTTACGCTGAGTGGGTAGCATGAAATTTCAAGTGTAAGGAATGGTTACATTTGGAGAGATTAAATATGGTTAAGGATGTAAGAAGGACTCACTATGCCAATGCATTGGCCAACCCATGGACAGTGGTGATCGAATCTCTGAACACAGTTGTTGCAAATGGAGCAATGGGATGCACGAGGGGGACGATACAGCAAACACGTGTCACAGAACTTCACTTTGACTGTGTGTCCATTAACCACAACATTCTTTGTCCTAGGTAGCTTCAGATGAGGAGTCGTCCCGTTGATCCACTCCATCGATGGAGTGTGATCCAACTCAAAGGTTTCGTCGGCTTCAGGAGGTTTCGTGTTCCTGGGGATGATACCAGGATCTCTAGACGATGTAAGAAAGAGGAAGTATATATCCTGCAAACACAGCAACATAAGTACATTACAAAAATCAGCCATCTATAGAATCCTGTTTTTTTGGTAGAAAATCCTTACACATTTATAGGTTTAAGGATGGATAAGTAGAAAAACTTACCAACATAGTTAGCACTATAGCCACAATAAGTACTGGATACCACATAACAGCAGTTTGGTGATGTCGCATCCGGTGTCTGATAATTAATACGATCTTTGCACAAAATGCAAGGATGGGAGCAGCAATCAAGAATACGGACAAAAACAACGAGGATACATCCGGACCAAAAATCAGTCTTCCTCCAAAGAAGAACCTCTATGTGATCCAAAACAACAACAGATGGTAAAGTGATCAAGTTATAGAATTTTCAGTAAAACACAACACTTCAGACGATATCTTTGACTACATATTTGTGCAACCATAGCTTTAATTGATCTCAATATAAAGAAAAGAGGGCAATTTAGTATGAAAATATAATGAATCAAGAAGTCAACAGATAATGTTCAAAATGAGGCATAAAGAAGAGGGCTTACATTGCTGCCTTTCCAGACTTGATAGAGCCTCACAGGGTGGGGTTTTATTTGGTCCATATATGTTCAGTTCAGTGAAATAACTTATAAACCAGCAACAGAATCTCAATTCAGACAGTGGTACTATTCCAATCACAGAAAGCTCCTTTAGTCCTTTCGTTTCTTGGCAACATCCCATGTAGGAAATATCTAAAACTCATGCTTTCCCTCATGCAAACCCATGGAAATAGCAGTTTAAGGTTGAGAGAGAGAGAGAGAGAGATGGAGATGATCAAGAAACAGCTAGCTGCTGTTTGCAATCTGTAACCTCACCAAAGACAGTATATTTCTTGGTGAGAATGTTGTTGTATTCTTCTCATAAATATTTATTAGTATTTCTGTTGTACCCTTCTCTGTCTTAGTGTGTATCTGATGGATATGTGTGCTTGTTATCTAACTACAAAATCGATTTCTTTCAGTTATTTTCTCTCTCTGCCTCTTGACTTTCAGTTATTTTCTCTCTCTTCTCTTCTGGCAGTGGTGGATGCTGGGCGGTTCTTCCAACTCTCTTTTGACTCTTTTTTCTCCTCACTATGTGCACAACAATATCAAAATCATTTCTACATCATTATATTAATTTAGAGTATTATGTCACACTTGCTTAGTAAATTATGATCAAATTATTCTAATAGATTTGTGTTTGTTCAACTAACTATTTATTTCGTGTAAATTAATTGATTAAACAAAAATTATACATGTATATGCAAAGATTAAAGTATTTATTAAATATAAAAACAACGTCGCCTCCCATTCCAATAACATATACAGTTGGAACTATCATAGAATTCTCAGACGTTCTAACAAAGTTGTCATTAAACAGCAAAGTTGATGTCTTCATCAAATTCTTTTTTTTTAATACAAGGACTAGAAATTAATCAGATGCAAAAATATGATCTACAAGTCAACATTAAATAATGAAATAAAATTCGAGATTAAAATGCAGCATTAAATAGTGATGGAAACTTATGCAACTTATATTAATAACAGATTAATTATGCAGCATTAAATAGTGATGGAAACTTATGCAACTTATATTAATAACAGATTAATTATGAATCGAAGATATCTCCTTGTAATTTACACTTCCTCACTCAAACAAAAAGTATGAAGAGAAACTCACGAGATTTCACCACCCACACCTTTCTTTCTTCCTCATTCTTTCACAGAATGATACATAAAAGAAAAGAGTGTGCTATAGTATAATGAAAAGTGACACTGATAAATTCTTCGAATCTTCGGACACTCAGGTCTTCAGACAGGAAACAGCTGATCACAACCTGAAACAGATCTTTCATCACATCAGAATTCGTAATCAATGTACATTGTGGACTTGACAAATTCAAGAAAATGGAAAGGGTAAGCTTTGTCAGCAGGACATGAACTACCTTATCTGTGAAGTGCCACTGATGATGTTCTTTGTGAGCTATCCTCGGTCCAGGTATCATCAACTGTACTACGTCCACTGGCTGCGTTTTCGATTCGATCATGAGAAAAGGAGAAAGGATCAGCAACAAGTATACCTCCTCTATCCTTCTTCAAACTATCTTCAATTCCTGTGTTGTCCAAATTCTGTAGATAATCTGGAGTTGGTTTGCCATCCTTGCTGATGATACCAACTTCGAGGTCTACCTTGGTGTTCGGTTTCATAATGTCTGCACCGAATCCTTTACTTATGGATTTGTCTTCTTCAGTCATCCATTCGCGGAAATTAATCAGGGAGGGTGCTGTCTTAGAGAAAGTTTCCTTGAGGTTGTTGATGATCCCTTGGTTATATGGATTCGCCTTCTTGTCGTATCGGTAACGGAAGTTCTCATATGTAGTCTGTTAGTTACACTAAAGAGAGATGTTAAGTGTACATTTGTTGAGTGTTATATCAATTATCAGACAATAATTGTCAAAAAAATGTTGGAGTTGGCTTGGTGAAGAGTGGGTGCTAACCTGATTGGTGCAGATCAGATAGAGATGTAGGACACTGAGCCCTCCAACAAACCACACTGAAATGAAGCAGTAAACCACTAGAACAACAGACACGGTATCCCTCGACATGGCGGTCCATAAGCTACCCGGTTCATCAAGGAGGTTCTTTAAAGAGAAGGCAAAAACATAAATGCACAAGACTGTTGATGTTGATATAAACAAGATGAAAGTCCGGTAGTTTCGCTGCATAAAATCAGTTAAATGCCACATATTCAATACTTGATAATGGTATAATAGGCTTCCTCCTAGTTCTACAATGTATGTATAACAAGGCTGACATATATTAGTTCACACAAGAGGATATGGAAACAACTAAACTGTAACACTTACAACTCCTATGCACTGGCCCACCCAAGGACAGTGGTGATCGAATCTCTGTACACAGTTGTTGCATATCGAACAATGAGATGCACGTGGTGGTCGATACAACAAACAAGTATCACAGTACTTCACTTTCACTGTATAGCCATTAACAAAAACATCCTTTGTACTTGGTATTTTCAAGTCGGGAGTTGCACTATTGATCCACTCTGATGACAGAGAATTAGGTGTGTTATCTAAATCCGGTGGATTTGTGTTTCTAGGAACTATTCCAGGATCTCTTGAAGAAGTCATGAAGAGAAACATAAACTCCTGCGAAACCATAGTCGGTTAAGCTGTTCTAGATTCCTCTTTCTGCGTTGTATGTTATTTACCTACCAAAAGTGTAAGGAAAACTCCCATGAGAAACACACTACTATGGTGCAAGACATCATCCTTGGAAATCCTCAACAGCATCTTGATACAGAAAGTTACTGCAGGCGTCCCGATCAGGAAGGTCGATAGAAAGATTGATCGTGCATCCGGACCAAAGATCAATCTCCCCCCACAGAGAAATTTCTGTAAAGATGAATGAACAATGTATTGATTGTGCACTCTTCAAGAAACTTTCAAACTGTTAAAATCTACACTTAAAACAAATATGATCAGAAATCAATGGCGTCATAAAAGGTAATCCGAGTAAAGTTGATGAAAGTAATTCTACAACCTTAGTTATTACCTAGTACAAGGACTCCTATTTCTACTTACAGAATCAGTGACACTATAAAAGGGGAGTATTACTCATTCCAATTTGCATCAACTAACCCCAATATAGCATTTAGTGATATATATCTGAAAAAATAAATAAAGGATCAACTGATTTGAGTTTCGAGTTTAAACAAAATAATGGTATCAGATGATTTAAATAAGGGATAATTCCATCACTAAGAATTTGGTTCTGTTTCTGACGACGCTACTTCCATCCAAGATTTTCTTGGCCCAACATTTAAATGATTCCATTTCAAACATGGCATATATTTAGAACAAGAAATTATAAAAAACAGAAAAAAAAAAAACAAAACTAGGGTTAGAAAAATTATTTACATTACGACCCTTCCAAGTTTGATAAAGCCTCGTCCTCTTGGCAGTCGAGGAATCTATGCATTCTGAGGACGCAGGATCAAAATCTTGATTTTCCATCCCACTAATCAAAAAGACCAAAACTTGTTGATATTTCTTTCCCAAATTCTGCAATTTTAAATGAAATGAGCAGATTTGAGAAAGGGATGATGAGAAATCAAGATTTTGTAGCAAGGGTTAGCCAAGAAACAGGGAGGAAGAAACATGCTTTCTTATTTCCCCAATTTCTTTAAAGTTATACAAGCAAACCCTGCCTACATCCTCTCAGAACCCATTTTCCCCCGGCAATGCTTTATCCCCCTCTCTCTCTTTCACATACCAATTAATCTTGCAACAGTTTGCATGCGGATATTTCGCTGGCAATGTACAGATAAGGAAATTTGCATGCTGTGTCTAACTCGGGTTCACCAATAAGCATGACGTTACCGGTTTGAACCGGGTTTTTTAATTGAGTTTTTATATTATTTTAATTTTTGAATGCAAGACATTTGTAATAAGGAGAATAATCCCTTCTTTTTGAATTGTCATTTTTTATTTATAATTTTTTTTATAAAATAATTTATTATTTTTTATCAATTAATTACTTTTCATGGTTACTCTTTTGATCCATCCGGATAAATAAAACTGACTTTAATAATTCTATTGAAGATCATATTTTTGGAATAAAGAATCTTATCGAAGTCAATTTAAATTCACGTTCCGTATCTATATCATTGATGCACATATAGAAAACAATTTCCATATTAATATTCATATTTTTTCAAGAAAGCCACAACGTAAATAAAGAGATTATACTACCAATATGGTGCATGAAAATTGACGCTCTTGCACCTCACCAATTATTGAAATACCAAAACTAAAGTAACCAAGATTGGCCATAAATTAGAAAGCACAAAGGTTCCCCCTACATTTTTAAAACGATTAATGGTTTATCATAAGGACCAGCTAATCAAACCATCTATAATTCTAATATAAAAAATACAGTACAAACTACACAAATTATACAACTATAGATGACAAGTCCATGCACCAAAAACTGTCTAGTTCATCTGTAGTTGCTAATACTACGGTTGAGGTAGCTGGTACTGACCCATCTTCTTCCATGGACTGAGGAAAATCGAAGAAACCCCGCATGGTAAGAATCACTTGCCGCAAGCTAGACATCAACAAAACAAGCATTAGTATATTCATGGGGCTGCTTACATAATACCTTCCATGTAACAAGCAGATGTGTCCATATTACCCATTTTCAGGTAATGCTCATAACAGAGCCAAGAGACGCTGAATACAGCTTGCAGGATGTGTATTTGGGTGCGGAAACAATACATTGTGTAGTATAAAAAGCACAGAACAATAGATATGCAGCACTTGCTGCAAGACCAAGTGTCTATGAGGCATACCTTTATACATAAAGAACACATGCTATATATGTGTTGTTTACAGGTTGGATGAGGCATCAGAGTTTTCAGTAAGGCAAAAAGATATCAGCACCAATTTTAGTATCTAAAGTAATCAAATGACAGAACAATTTTCCTTTTAAGGGAATTTATCCAAGCAATAAAGTTTTAACTTTGAAAAAGTTCCCAATGTCAATTCTTTCATTCATTGAACTTCTAATTCCATAATGGTACTGGAGTCCTGGACACAATTGTGGAAAACACGAACAAAGCACAGATTTAATTCAGATAATTGGAAAGTGATGGCCTCCCACAGACAACGCAATTAAACGTATAAATGAATAGATAGGTTACCTTTATTCTGAAGCATCGAGCACTGAAAATCCTCAATAGAAGTACCCTCTACACTTAACTGATCCACAGAAACACTTCTTCTTTCCTTTGTCTCCTTTCTCATGTGGAACTATCCCATAGTTATATGTAATCTCTTGCATGGGAGGAATATGCCGAAGGGCAAAGAAAGCAATATGGAGATAGGCATCATTGTTACTTTCTCGCAAAAGCGGCTGCCAGAACACATTTGGTGAACAACTATGATTCATGAAACGGGACACATTTCCATTATTTTTCGCACTTATAACAAGTGGGAATGGTGATTTTTTGGAAGCATTGGAATCATGAATGGGTTCTATAGGCTCATAGTAGCGATTAGCATCAAATATGTAATTATCATCATGATAATTCACAAAATCACCTGCTGTGACCTTGATGATGTCCCCAACAAACTCACAAATAAATGCGCCAGCACGAATGGGATCCCAAGACCTGAGCCCCCAACCTCTGTTCTTTGTCTTAAAAACCTCAAGACGGAGTTTTATACCTGTTTGAGTCAAACGATTTCGGCAGTTTGGAGGGCATGAACAGATAGGTCCACATTCATGGATCACAGCATTATTATCAGCTAAGAGAACCCCAAGGGATGAATAAGGGAGAGAGCCATCATTCTTCTCGTTACAAGGGCAATTGGGATCACCAGGTTGACATCCACCCAGGCAATGACAGCCCGATGAAGGTGTTGGTGAAACAAAAGGTTGGGAGTATTTGAGACTCGAAACATAAGTGAAATGAGCAGGTCCTCTCTCCCCATCAACATCGTTCACAAGAGCAACAGGTAGAGACTCGGCACCTGAGGTTAGATCAGGGATAACGATGCCAGGCCGAGTGGCAGTTCCATCTTTGAACTGCTGAATTGATTTCCACAATGAAAAAGCTGCTGGTTGCCCAGGTACCCTCATCATCTTATACTTAAATACGTTACACCCAGACTTATTTTTCTCGGCCCATGACTCCTGAATTTTGTACAGACCATCATAAACATATATCTTACCAGTACCGATATAATCCTTAATACCCCTTATGACTCTCACATCATTGGCACGATGTAAACTCTTTTCTAGAGCAAGATTTCCCCTTTCAAGCTTTTGATCAAACATTTGTCCATCTCTCCTAGCAACTCCACCCTGACCACTGTAAATTAACACATCACTGTTATCCCCATCATCGTCATATCCTCCAGAGGAAACTATGCTGACAGCAATGGGTTCTTCATCTATGGTAATCCTGACACTCATATAATCAATTCCAGCCATGCTAGGAGCATGTAGACCCACCAAGCACAGTTCCATTCTAAAGAAAAAAATATCACCAATCTCAATACCAGGTACATGGCCAATCCTTTTGGCGTTGTTTGTCCGCACTCCTTTGGTCATCAAAATATTGGAAGCTTTCAGATCCGGACGCTTAGCAACTCCAGGCGACGAATCCCTAATTTCTTCAAGATGAGTAAGCTTTCTCCGAAGCAAGTCAAACACCATGAGTACGGTTCCAGCAGTATCCTTGTCACCATTAGATCTTTTAAAGTCATCAATTTCCTTAAGCTTAAACAAGGACAAGAAGCTATTAACTAGTGAATCAACATCAATGTCTTTACTATGAGCTTCCCTTCTCTTTTTTGGCCGACCCTTTCGCTTCGTGGATTTACTTCCATCCTCCCCATCAGCAACATGCATGCTAAACCCACTCACATACGCGTCACTTTGATTATGCGAGTCACTAAACTCATCATTATCTACAGTTGCAGAACCTGATCCACGAGCTCTGGAGGTCCTCTTAGACGCACTGGTACCCCCATTTGCGCGGGGAGTTGGGGTCCTAAATGAATTGAGTGGAACAGGGGCTGGTATATTGCTACCAAAACCAAAACTATTACGTTGGTTTTGAGCAACAGACGGCGTATTCTGGGAATCATTTGAAACCAGAAAAGGGTAAAATGGTTGGACTCCTGCGGGAAAAGGACCAGTGGGCGGAACACACACAAAGGGAGTGGGATGTGGGGTTGTAATAGAATTTATGCCCGGGGAATTTGGGAAAACTGGGACAAGGCATCTTACAGGCCTCACATCTAAAACCCTAGTCTTATCAATTGAGCCAGAAGGAGCATTTTGATCAGAACCCATACCCTGCTCCATTTAACCACGATACAAGACCACAAATGCTCAAACACAAGTGTTAATTATTGTAAAATGATTTTTGGATTAGATAATTCGTCTGAGAACCATCCAGCGCACCATAAAGATTAAATCTTTTTTTCCATAACTGGATCTAATAACAAAATAGAGGAGCAGTGAAATTATCACGTCAATCCTTCTACAAGAACCATATCTTAAAAGGCTCCCAGTTAGAATTCATCCAGCCACGAACCAGTTACCTGAAAAATGCGTAAGGAACATTCACACATTTACATAAACCCAATTGAAAATCAATATTTAGGAAAATGAACAGAAAAAACCCTAAATTTATCAGAACCCTAAAATACAACGAATTAGCAATAACTAGAGTAGAAGAAAAAGAAAGAAAAAACGCACAGCTGAAAAACACGGAATCTGTTCGAAAAATTGAAAATGAAAAATAAAAAATAGAAATGGAACAAAAATTTACACAGAGCACTTAAGAACTGAAAAGATTTCACTTGTTTTCAGCTGACCTAGAGCAGATAATTGAACAAATAAGGGATCTCGAAATTGAGAAAATACCTGTGGAGCTAAGAGTGATTATACGGGCAGTGCGTATTTTCGAGAGTGATGAAAGCCTTTTGAGTGCGCTCTTTGCAGACTCTCTGCCTTCTTATTTTCATTTTTATTCATTTCTATTTTTGTTTTCGTACAGTTATACAATCTCAATCCAAAATTTCTCTCATTTTCCGTTTTTCTTCCATTAAAGGTTACTACTTTATTTCTTACTCCACAATTTTTGATACAAGAGAAATTGCCATGCATAGCAATTTACCCGACTTCATTAAAGATATTCACTTCCTAATTATATAAATTATCTTGGAAATTATTTATATTTAACGAGTTTAAAATTTTGTATATTTTATATACAATTTTACTCAATAACACTACATTTTTAGGTCATATATTCATCAAATTACACACTAACATCTCTCTAATGTTATTGTTAATGGTTGGGTATATAAGACAAACTTTCTTACGGGCCGTGAGATAGACGGACTCATTTAAAATTTTTAATATAATAAAATGTGCTTATTATTAATCAAAGTATATTTTTTTAGTATAATTTTAACTATCAATAAGTATACTTTACTTATATAACAATTATTATATAAATAAAATATATTTATCATTAATTAAAGTGTGTGTTTTGAAGTATGATAAATAATAAATTAAAATATGATTTTAACTACCAATAAGCATATTTTATTTATATAACAACTATAATGTAACCTGTCTTTTATATATATATATATGTCACATAAGAGTAGCTCATAATATAATTATATTTTTATATTAGTCGATTATTAGTATTTTATTCCATAATCCATAAAATACTTTAATTTGGAATTCATACAACCTATTTATCATAAGCTAATTTAGGATTTAGTGAAAATTCCTAAAGCACAATTATTTTCTCTTATACTTTCGTTGGTGGGTTAGTCATTATCATTAAAAGTAGAAACAATTAAACCAATATTTAAAAATCAAGAAATAAATTATTGATGCAAATTTTATTACGTATTTAATTATATAGATAAATAATTAAGGCTTCAGTCATGAATTAGGGGTAGGATAAGTGTGGCCAAGAGAGAAGCTTTCAAGGAAAAAATTGGCAAACTTGAGCAAATCACAAACTGAAAAGCTTAAACCACCAACCCTTAAAGGCAACGATTACTCCTTGATTACATCATTAACAATCTTAAACACACACACACACATTGATCACAGTGAAACAGTTATAACTTCCTGAGAAAATATAATTCCACATTCAAGCGGCCCTTCACTCAACGAAAGAATCCGAAGTCGAGATTGCGTTTTTCTTACACTGGATGATGAACATTAGGTAATTTTGAGGTGATCAGATGATTTTGCAGTTAAAGATTTGTTCTTTTTTTCCATGGGAACTTTTCATCTGCGTTTTTCCAGATTCTTAAACCTTCCTAAAAATTTGACTTTGAAAGTGTTTCCCGATTATTTGCTTTGAACTTCGTTTCTCCTGTCATGGGCTCACCTTAATTGTTTTCTTGAAATTATTGATTGTGCAACATTTATCAGTATTTGTGTAATAATATTTGACATTAGATGTGTTACCTAATGATCCTCTAAACCTTATTGTTCTAATTCAACGGTCCGAGTTGCAGTAGTTGCCTTAGATTGTCTGTTTGTTGATGACAACAGTTGTGGAAGTTAGTTATTAATTTTGTTCATTCTTTTACTTTAATATAGTTGAGCTTAACAGAATATATAGCATAAGTAGCTCCTGTTACATCACATATTCATGTTTGTTTTGTCTGATCAGATTGTAGTCTTGAACCACGGAATCTAACGAGAAAGAGATGGACTCGAAATACGTTGTTTGTATAGTGCTGCTTTCCTTTCTCATTATGTTGTTCAGTTCCCATCAGTGTTGTGCAACTGGGATCAATGCAACTCAAACAGCATCATTGTTCATTAATGCTTCTAAAAGTTCTGTAAGAAAGATACCCCAGAAAATGTTTGGAATATCATTTGAGGTCAGTTTTGGATACTCATTATTCTGTGTTCTATTTGTGGGGCTATCAAAGTAGTTCCTTAATCTTGTATGCGCGAATATTACGAGTCATGTATAAGTATATGAGCATCCAATAGTCGAAGCTGATTGGGAAGCATAGTTTTTGAATCATGACCATTGAAGATGTTCTGTAGGAGATCAATCATTCTGGTGCTGGAGGGCTGTGGGCAGAGCTTGTTAGCAACAGAGGTAGGTGGAACATTTCTCTCTCTTATGAAAGTAGCCATTTTGAGTTATCTTCTATCATCATCTGATTTAGTTAATTCATCTTTCCACCAATACTATTTACTTCATTTATTTCTTTAAATATGACTGATTCCTCATAATATTTAAGATTTGATTCTCGAAATTACATTTTCAGGCTTTGAAGCTGGTGGTCAAAATACTCCATCAAACATCAGTCCTTGGACCATCATTGGGAATGAATCGCCGATTATAGTGTCGACTGACCGCTCATCCTGCTTCGATAGAAATATAGTTGCTCTTCAAATGGAGGTGTTGTGTGATGCTAAGGGAGGCAACATCTGTCCAGTATGAGGAGTTGGGGTTTACAATCCCGGATTCTGGGGAATGGTAAGAACATATTTTCCTTTTCTTGTTTGGTACCCAGTATATCCTTTCAATTTTCTTCTGATGAAAAAGATAACATTTGTTTCATTAATTGTCTGATTTGCAGAATATTCAAAAAGGGAAGACATATAAAGTGTCCTTTTATGTTCGTTCTTTACAACCAATTGAAATGTCTGTATCATTCGTTGGTTCAAACTGCAGACACTAGCCACATCTGATGTAAAGTGAGGATGGCCAGGATTAACTAATGTTCTGACTTCTAGTGGAACTTACTGATTCTTATTACATGCTTGCTTATTTCTTACATAGTTAGATTTGCATCTGCAGAGGTGATGCCAGAACCTGGACAAAGAAAGAGATTACGTTGGAAGCGCAGGAATCGGATACTAATTCAAGATTACAGTTGACAACATCAAAAAAGTGTACCATATGGCTAGATCAATTCTCAGCAATGCCTTTAGACACACACATGGTGTGTGAGTTTCCTACTTTCTCATAATCTGTGCTCTCGTAGTATACTCATTTTAAAGTACAATAGAAAACTGTGTTTTTGCATAATGTTGAAACTCCTGTTTAGGGACATGGATTCCGAAAAGATCTTTTT
Organism: Pogostemon cablin; assembly: GCA_023678885.1. NCBI lineage: Eukaryota > Viridiplantae > Streptophyta > Magnoliopsida > Lamiales > Lamiaceae > Pogostemon > Pogostemon cablin. The sequence goes on from CM042956.1 coordinate 657,194, forward strand.
GACATGCTTGCTGCATTGAAGCCAGGATTCATCAGATTCCCAGGTACTTTATTACAAGTATCATGCTTCTAACTTTGACAGTACCGTGATATAGTTATTTCTTGACCACGTTTATATTGTTCTTTCAAGTACCAGATGACACATTCTAACTCAGCATTATATGATATGTATCTTGGAAGGTGGTTCCTTTGTTGAAGACGATTGGCTAGTAAATGCATTCCGATGGAGAGAAACTATACAATCATGGGAAGAGAGACCTGGTCACTTCAATGATGTTTGGAGTACTGGACAGATGATGGACTAGGTTATTTCGAGTACCTCCAAGTAATACGCTTTTCTGTTCGAGTTTCTACAAGAAAAGTGTAACTATGCAGCTTGCAGAGGATTTAAGTGCATCGCCAGTTTGGGTCTTCAACAATGGTACTATTATAGTATCAACAAGCACACTTCAGTTGTTATTTTATCTCTACAATAGTTGCTATTTGCTAACAAAGACTAGTATTTTGTAGGAATAAGTCGTAACGATCAAGTTGATACTCCAGTCATTCTACCCTTTGTACAAGTACTACATCTTGTTGTGCTTTTTGCAGTTACACCACAAATGATGTTTGAAGTTCTTTAGACCAACTTCGGTTGTTGCTATTGCAGGACGTTCTTAATGCCATTGAGTTCGCTAGGGGAGACAAGACTTCTACATGGGGCTCGATTCGAGCTGATATGGGCCATCCAGAAACGTTTGATCTGCACTATGTTGCTATAGGGAACCAGGATTGTTGGAACAAGAACTACCGTGGTATGCATCTCTTAACTCTATTGCAAAACTTCATCTTCGATTACGTAATGTTCTTTCGCCATTGTGATACGTTCTTACATTGTCATGGAATTACATGAAGTTTTATACAGCTATAAAAGGTGCTTACCCAGATATCCAGATTGTCTCAAATTGTGATGGTTCTGTTCAACCGTTAGATCTCCCCGCAGATTTGTATGATTTCCATGTAGGGATTATAACCACATCAGCTAAAAATCATGTTGATAACCTGCTGTCTAATCTGACAATATGATGTCCTTTTTGGCAGGTTTACACGAATGCAAATTCTATGTTCTCAATGGCTCACAACTTTGATCAAACCCCAAGAAATGGCCCCAAGGTGGTTTCCTCACGTCTACTTCCCAACATTCAATGTTAATGTTTCTTACCTGTCGTCTGGATAATACATATCAGGCTTTTGTAAGCGAGTATGCTGTTCACGGAAACGATGCAGGGAAGGGAAATCTTTTAAAGGCACTTGCCGAAGCTGGCTTTCTTCTTGGATTAGAGATAAATAGGTATTTTTATCTTCTTTCATTAGAACAACCTGAAAAATAGATGCAGCCAGCTGTACAATTGAGATGGTGTCAAATGAATCTAGGATCACAAGTAATGATGCAGTTTCAAATGTTAACTTTGCAGTGATGTTGTTGAAATGGCAAGTAATGCTCCTTTGTTTGTGAATGTCAATGATAGGAGGTAAGATTACTCAATCCTTTTCAAGTCATCTATGTACCGCGGTTTTCTAAATAAAGAGTAGAATCTATTATGCAGTTTCGATCCAGATGCAATAGTCTTTGATTCTTCCAAGGTGTATGGTACTCCAAGTTACTGGATGCAGCATATGTTTAAGGAGTCGAACGGAGCCACTCTTCTCGATTTCAAGCTTCAATCCAGTCCTTCAACTCTCATCGCATCTCCCATATCTTGGACAGATCCAGAGAACAACAAAAGCTATATCAGAATTAAGGTTTGATCGACTGAAACTGCAAGATCCTTCACCTTCTGCTCAATAATTATGCTCAGCATGCAACTTTATACAGGCTGTGAACTTTGGGAGCAGCAGAGTGAATCTCAAGTTTTCGATCGACGGTTTGGACAAGAACTCCATTGATGCACCAGGTTGTACATTGACTACATTAACATCAAGAAGAGTGATGGATGAAAATTCTTTCAGTGAGCCAAAGGTAATTTGGAATTCAATGTTGCATGATTTTATGAAACAAAGAAGTGTTTTTACTTTTTAGTGATGTTAAGATCTTGATGTTAATGAAGGTGGCTCCTGTTCAAAGTACACTTAAAAATGGGAGTAACAGGATGAATATTATGCTACCTCCATATTCTTTAACAAGCATAGATGTGCTGACAAAATCAAGTATTAATCAAGTTTTAGGATCTAATGATGCTCAAGAATCCATGTGATTGCATTCAATGTAATAATTACGTTTTCTTTATAATTATCATTCCTGATGGTAACTATTCATATTAAAAAGTATACTCGGGAGTCTTTTCTACTCGTTTTTTGCTTCTATTATACATCACTCAAAACTTTAAAAATTATATAAATATATTTAAAATATATATCCTAGTTAAATCACACATACGACATAAGAACTTGATTGAGTGGTTAATTGCATGCATAAAAGCATTACAAGGATACGTTACAGGTTACCCAAAATTTTGTTTCCAGTTGATGACAAGAACTTGTACCAAAACCCAGCAACCAAAAAATGGGGAATTCTTGTCATATTTTCAACAGTATTTATAGAGAAAAATCTCTGCATAACCAGAAAATGACCACCACCACATCTCGTCAATTTTGATTAACCAATATGAGCTGCATTTTCCCTCAGGTATGGTGATGTTTCTCGCCTCATTTACATTTCCATTTCTCACCTCAACTATGGTAGCATACTGGAGCGAAATAAAAGCGGGTACGTACAGCAAAATCCACTCCTCCAACACTGCATAAAAGATAGTCAGTCAAGATGCTGAAGTGTGGTGGAATTGGAACAGAAACAACTTTTGTTGTTTATTTTTTTAAAATTAGATCAAATTTGATACACAACTTCTAGAATATATCACATCAAGAAATCATAGATTCATAATGACTCAAGTGTTGAGAATGAAACCTAATACGTTGATGAAAAGCAGGTAGGGCAAAGTATAAAAATCACAAACCACAGAAAGCAAAGGTCCTTGTTTGAACTTGTCATGGAAAGAAAATGCTACTGGCATGGGGTCGTCTCCAGGACCTCGGATGAATCCACTGGATGTGCAAAAATACATATTAGAGTCTAATGGATAAATTGCACATAAGAACATTCTGATGAATGATGAAAGGAATTGTATGAGTGGAATGCTTCTCATTAAGCTAGAAATGTACACTTACATCAATGATGTTGAAATTAAGGGAGTCCTTTTAACATCAAATATAGCTATGAGGCCTTTGTACAATTTATCACCATCTTGATATGATACAGCCAATCTCTCTCCAGAAGCGTCCCATGCTATCTTCTCTATTACCCGACTGCAGGATTGCGATAAATAATAAAACAGGTTGGGGTTGGGGAAGGTACCAAAATTGAAATAATAATCCCTAGTGAAAAGATACTAACAACTGCAGTCCTCTAAAATGGGCAATTCACGAGTGTCAACAATATAATAGCCACCAAAAGGAATACTTGTTTGTTACATGCTAAAGATCGTACATTGAGAATAAGGATAACAAAAGAGCAAGAGCAACCCCTCCTCAAATCTTAAATTTCAAATTATAGATAATTATTTCATTTAGAACACCAAAATCTACTTCTTATAAGCGGAAGCAATAATTATAATCACTTATGATTTATTCTAAAACACCCTCTCGTTATAAGAATGAAAATTTCATGCGACATTTATCTAAACTGTAGGTAGATCGTAGCAAGAAAGTAGAGCAATTCTATATCTTACAGCTATTTCAATATATATCTACCTGTCAGTCAATTTCATCTCTGCCAATTCAACCGGTATTAGATGTGCATCTGTAAAAGAAATTAATATATATTCAAAAAAGTGCATCCCACAGAAAAAACATGAACAAATATTGAACCGGGTACAAATAGAATGAAAGACCTCAAAACGTTTTAAGAAAAGATTGAAATGCAGAGACCTACAGAAACTCTGTTATAAGATGGCTCTAGTTTGACTGGACTATTTCTTGAAATTTTTAGAAAAGCCACAGCAATAAGAAACAGGTTTTTTTGACAGAATTGCAAAAGATAATATTACCGAAAAATACTAATACCTAATTCACAACAATTATGAAAATGTATCACTAAAGAATATGAAACTATTATTCTGCACTTGTCCTTACGTAAAATGCTAGTTCTTTTTATGTTAAATGCCATGTGAGACACCAGTAACTTCATAACAAACTAATAAATAAATAATAATAATCTCAGGCACGCATACAATCCCACAATGATGACCTTTCCTCTGTTACTTAAATTGTAATTTACAAGATACATTGCTACAAACCGGTCAATATCATCCAAATTCTCAAAACAAAATAACAAGATAGACATTAATAAAATTGAGCGAATACAAATAAAAGATGAGTCATATACCAAGTGACGGAGGTTTCGATGCAAAGTGAATAGAAGCTAATGATGAAGATTCAGAAAAGGAAAGAAGTATCATGTGTCCATCTGGATCCCATGTTGCTCCCTACAATGTAACAATTAGCAATTAAACAAACAATTGGACTACAACCCTCCTATAAGAAATTATCCAGAGTAATAATTAAAGTATTCAAGACTACAGACTTGAACAAATAACACATAATGAAGGCACAATCCCTCAATATAAATGACATCAAAAAATAAATGTAAGAAATGTCACCATCTTGATTCCAAAGCAGCTTGGCAAGCTGTTTTGGATAGAACAGCATGTTCATAAACACTATTAAGTTTTAACCAAGAGCAAGTGAAGAATAATTTTTCCCATCAACTTGAGCTTCATAATCAGAGATTTCTCCCAAATCAAAACTATCAACCTGAATTTACCAAGAGAAAAAGAAAAAAAATTCACACTTGGGTGTAAGACACCACTAAAGACATCAAAATAACAAACAAATAGTTGCCTAAGAATGAAACAGAACAATTCATAATTTGACCTGACAGGTTGAAACTTGGAAATAGACAATTATCACCAACACAGATAATAGATTATCCACTGACCGTGACAAACCCATTCTTTGAGGACCATGGAACAGATGTCCATGTGTTTGTCTCCCAGAGATAAAATGTCCCATCACTGCATTGAAAATTGGTCACTATGAAAGGATCATAAATAGCATAGCAAGCATTCTTAAAAGTAAATAACATGATCTTATTTACTGTACAATTTTGCAGCAAAAAAATAATCTCCTGAGGGAGACCACTTTAACAGAGATATGCCTCCTAAACCCCTACGAATAGGAGTGCCCAGCCCTGTAGATGTAAGAGGATTGTCATTAAGAAGAAAGGAAGGTACAGAAAAAGAGAGAGAAGATATAACAGATTAACAGTGCTTTAAAAATATTGTACATCTAAAATATATATTATTTACAAAGTCAATTCTTTAAAAAATAAAAAATTAACCTGAAAATTTTTATTGCATTAAAAAATCCCTGAAAAGTTTACAAGGTGGTGTTTTTTCAAACCACTTCTTATACGGCGACCATCACTAGTAAACTCCAAAAGTAGTGAGAGACAAGCTTTAAAGAAAATGTGATTAAAAGCAGTGACATTTCTTGCAAACACCACAATAGTATTACACAAGAAAATATAATCAGAATTTGATACGGAAATAAGGAAATGAACAATATTATCTTATTTTATGGAGCCTTCAACTAGTTTCACATTTTGAAATTTACGAATTAAAGAAAACAATAAGGGAGAGTATCATTTACCTTGTGACACATCCCAAATAGTGAAAGATGAACCCTCAAATGAAGCTGATGCTAGATATGTAAAACCAAGTCAAGAAATATTTTGAACTCAACTAGCACTTGTCGGGAACAAGGAATTTTTCAATAGTATGTTAGTTTTCCAACTGAAAATATAAAAGTGCAACTAGATATATAAAAATAATGAAATGTAGATAAGCACGCGTTTTATTGCCCCAATAGACAAGAAAATAGAATATAATGTACTATAATTCCATTGCTAAAAATGACAAAATAGAAACTTGAGTTACTGCAGAACCTGACTAAACTTCCAGCATAAATGGAAAAGCTAGCTGGATTGAAAACTTCTTTTCCATATTGAAAGTGCAATAACTGAGACAGTAACAGTTCATCTTTCTCACAAGGAAGGCAATAAAATCTTTGATAAATCAGAACAACAGTATGGAAAATATTTTTAATTTAATTTCAGCCCACAAGTAGACTACTGATAAAAACACATGATATATTTAAAGTTTATTTAAGACTATAGTTAAGGATATCTTCCATCAGGACTCCATGAAAGTGCACTGATTTGTTCAGGATCAAAACTTCGAAGGAAATCCACAAGAGTCCATCTAGTTGCAGAACCTCTGGAAAGTGTGTTTGAACTCACCCCTGATCTCACAGATGGAACATTACCGAGATAAGAAGCAGCCCAAATGCAAATGCCACCCCTATGATCAACATAAAAAGCATTGCCCAAGTTCAAAAATTGTACGATGGTAACAAGAAAGTTCAGTAAAATACAAATATACAGTAGTTGATGAGTCAAAAAGATTCAGTTAGGACTCACTTGCAGGCTACAGAAAGGCTTTTTCCCCCATTAGGTCTCCACTCAAGAATCTTTACATCTTTCTGGGACTCATGGGACAAGACACAAGGGGACTTTCCATCTGATTGAAGACAAAAGGAAAGAAAAAAAACACCAAATAACATAGGATCAATAACAAAGAAAATCTCTTAGGCAACAAAATCTTGATATTCCAGAGGGTAGTAAAATAAAGCATCAGTAGTGGTAATGGTAGTACCAGGATCATTGTAGTCACAGATTGTCACCTGGTGTGGCCCAGAAATAAATGCTAAAATCTGTTTGTGGTGATGCCAACTTACGCTATGAAGATCAATATCTTGCAAGACTTTTACCTAAAATATTATAAGAAAGTAAAAACCATATAATTGGAGTCATAAAACTACTCACACGCAATCCTCATCCTTAGTCTCTAAAGAATGTGCAAAGGTGCAAACTCATACACACATTTCAAACTGAAGCACAAATAATTACAAGAAAGCTTCAGAGCCTAAGCCTCCGAGTTCTCAGTTTGCTTTAAGAAGATGATAGATAAGACAATTTAAAGTAAATGGCAATAATCTGAAATATTCTAGATGCAACATACGTTTTTCTCCAATTTGCAAACAATGTGACATCAGTTTCACCAACCATTGCACATTACATATTGCAATTCATATCAAAACTAATACAGCATTTGTATCACACAGATTCTAAGATATTGACTTCTTTACCAAGTAAACAGTGCAACATCCAAAAGCCATTATTATCGGCCAAACCTCTAACCTATCAATTAATTATTCATAACAAATTAGGACAATTAATTTGGATAAGGGGGAAAAAGTGCAGATACTTACGGAAGCAGGCTGAAAAAGAGGCTTGAGAGAGCCACTCAAAAGGGCCTGTGTTGCATCTGATAACACACCGAAGATACCCTTATTTCGTAACACCGGTTCGTGCTCGGTCACCACCCCCAACAAGTTTTCCGGTTCGAATGGTATGGGACTAAATACAGTTCCCTATAATACCAATGAATTGATCGTTAAATAAAACATATTCAAATAAAAATTTTACAGCCTCTAAATCAAAAGTGTGTGTGTTTGTGTGTATAGATTGAAGTGGAGTACAAGAATTTTTGCGTATGTCTCCCTGGCCTGGTCATCGCTGAGGTGATCGGCGGTAACTGCAAAAATAAATTAAAAAAAAATGTCAGAAGTTTCTCTAAGGTTAGAAACAAAAAAAAAACAAAAAATTAGATGAAGTTGTGAAAGTAGTGAAAATAAGGTACAGAATTCTCGGTTGATCTCGCAGATGGTGACAGTGCCAGGTTGGGGGAAAGACGTCATAGCGAGAGGAGGGGTGAGAGAGAAAGGAAAGGAAAGGATGTGAGAGAAATGAAGGGGGAGAGTATTCTTGGTTCTTGAGAGGAGGGGGAAGACGAGAGAGAATAGGGTTCTAGGGGTTATTGAATCTTGATTTTGAATCGTTTCATTAACGTATAAATCTATCAATTCTTGAGGTAGACAAGAGAAACAGTTGGGTTCTAGGTGTTCTTGATTATTGATATTGTTCCTGCCCTCCTCTATATCGTATCACTAACGTAGGGTTTTAGGTATTCTTGGTTCTTGAAAGTTGAATCTTGAGACGAGAGAGAGTTCTTGATTCTTGATTTTGTTCCCGCCCTCCTTTATACCTTTTCACTAATGTATACTTTTTGCGCAAAATTAATTAATCATATAATTACCTCTTAAGATAATAAATGACAATTAAATTAAATACTTTATATATTGTTAACCATTTTATTGTAATGACTAAATTCTGTTCTCACTTTCTAATGCCTACACATTTCCTTAGTTACAGTTGAAGAAGTGTAAGATTATTATTTTATTTTTAATTAAAGAATAACAGTGGTGATTGTACATCATCTATGCAAGATAAAATGTCATATAATTATACAAATATGTTTATATTATAATATTAATTTTTAATACATATTTTTGTTCAATTATTCGATATGCTATGACTAATTACAGTATGAATTATGTATTTTACTATTAAAAAAATTAAATAGTCAACAAATTATTTCAATTTAAATTTGATTTAATTCAATTTTCCATACACAAGGGTTAATAACATGCTTATATTTAACGAAATACTACTTCATGTAAAAATATTGCAAATATTAATTCTCTTGTGGCAAAATTGCTAATTTTAAGAGTTCTTGTGGGTGGAACTGAAATTACATAAATACCCTTATCTGAAAGTATTTATGCCCTAACCCTAATTTCTGGACGCCTATCCACTGCACCCACGTTACATTTTAGCGGGGGGCCGTTCAGTTGGCACACTCCGTGACTCCGCCATAGACATACCTATAGCTATACTGTTTCCTCTTAGCGTATAGAAAATGAGCGGTGAAGGAGAGAAAGTACGAGATCCGATATTCAAAGACGTCAGAAGATATTTCTGCCAGTATTGTGTGGTTTGCCGATCAAAGAAAGCCCTAATTGCGGCTCATATTCGAGATCACCACCAGGTATGTGAATTCATATGTATGATTGTGATCAAATTTATAAAGTTTTGTTAAAGACCTTCAATATGGAGACCTGAGTTGAAGAGTTTTATGTTAATATATGGAGTATGTGTTTTGGAATAGAATTATTTGACTTTTGAGTTAATGGAGTTTCTGATTTTAGGGATTTTTTTATTTTCCATTTTGACATTTTTTACTCAATTGTGAATTTGGATTGGATTGGCCTCTGAGGATGACTTAAAATGAAAACTTTCGTTCTTCTGAGAATATTTCCATGCGGAAGGCTTTTGGAGACCTGAACTGAGGAGGCTTTAGTAATTATTATGTCATTGTTTTTTTTTAATGGCAATCTACGTGTATTTCTCTATTCTAGGATAATTTATGCAAACACAATTTTCAGTACTACCCTAAGATAGATAAATTAGTATAGTACTACTTTTTCATCTGTTCATATAAATCTGTAATTATTATGAATAGAAAATTACTTGGCTTTTTTTTGTTTCGTATAAATTTGACTTAATAAATCTTTTTACTGAAATGCAAGAAACTGAAACCGAGGTCTGAGTATCTGAAATTTATACTATCATCTTGATAATATTTTGTTTGTAAAAGGTTGATTTTTTTATTGAAGGATAAAATGAAGGATAATGAGCCGAATGAAGATATCGGGCAGAGGAGACTCAACATATGTGAAGAATGCGGTGCTAGTTTCCAGAAGCCTGCCCATTTTAATCAGCACATGCAAAGTCATTCTGTTGAGGTCAGTTTCCTGACTTATGTAGCTTTTCACCCGTTTCAGTTGAATTTGGTACTTTACTGACTCAATTACAAATTTGAATAATTGTACGTGTGAACTGATGTTTTTGTGCTTACAATTTACAATAACTCTATGAATGGCCTCTTTTACTCTTTTATAACTCGAGTGAGCCATGCTGAATTCCTGCATTTCACCTGCTTACCATTTTGTTGGCTTGGTCATTTTGCAACTCGTAGTATTACCTTTATTGCTTTGTGTTATTTTGTTCATTAAAATATAATATTTTGCAGATTGAAGTAACGCAGAAAAACATTTTCATGATATATTGCTGGGCGTGAGCATTGGATCCCAATTTATAGAACTCCAAAATGCGAGAGGCAGCAATATTACCTTGAATGGATCAGTACCAGGTGGGGGACCGCCTGAGAAGCTCCGTCAGGTGTGCCTCGATCACGCTTGTTATTCTTGAGGTTTGAGAAATCTTTGTTTTGTTAATTGTTGTTCAACTTGAGTAGTTCCTGTAAAAAATGTTATGCACAATTCCTTTCCCTTATAGTAGTTGTATATCTTTGCAGAGGCCTTTTGTATGTTCAGTGGATGATTGCCAGTCCAGTTACAGAAGGAAGGACCACCTGACCAGGCACATGCTTCAACATCAAGGAAAATTGTTCGAGTGCCCTGTCGATGCCTGTCAAAGCACATTTGCGTATCAGGGTAATATGACAAGGCATGTGAAAGAGATTCATGATGAAGCTGCTTCTGCTGATTTTGGGCATCCAAAGGAATACGTATGCCCAGAGCATGGTTGTGGAAAGGTGTTTAAATATCCCTCAAAATTGCGTAAACACGAAGACACTCATGGTGAGTTGCTTTTAGTTTGGTTGTCCTCAGTGGGTACGTTATACATATGATTTTAGTATAACTGATATTTTTGTGCTTGATGCAGTTGTGTTGGATTCAGTGGAGGCTTTATGTACTGAACCAGGCTGTATGAAATATTTTACTAATGAGAAGTGTCTGAGGGAGCATATTCAGTCTAGTCATCAATACATTATCTGCGATACATGTGGCGAAAAACAGCTAAAGAAAAACATCAAGCGTCACATTCGCAAGCATGAAGCAAGGCATTCTTTGGAGAGGATTAAGTGTAGCTTCAAGGGGTGCACACTGACATTTTCAACTGTGAGTCCCTAATTCATCAGTGTATTACTGGGTCACAAAAGATGTGTCTTTCGTCTCTGGATTGATGACACAGATTCTTAATGGACACTTTTCTCTTGTATAGACATCAAATCTTAATCAGCATATAAAGGCTGTACATTTGGAGCTCAAACCATTTTCATGTGGTATTACTGGTTGTGACAAGAAATTCACATTCAAGCATGTGAGGGACAAGCATGAAAAATCTGGCTGCCACATCTTTACTCCTGTAAGAGTTTTTCTTTAAAAACACCCATTGAGTTCCACTGTTTCCTTACAAAAGAAGCTGATTTGTTAGATATTAGATGAATAATAGTGTTTGCATTTCCTCCTATTCAGGGAGATTTTGAAGAGTCTGATGAGCAATTCCGCTCAAGGCCAAGAGGTGGCCGGAAAAGAAATTACTCGGTTATAGAGTCACTGATGAGGAAAAGGGTCGTTCCACCCACTGAAATGGAGGGAGCGGGTGACACGGTCATGCATAGGAGTTTCAAGAATTAGCTTGTCAATATTCTCGTACGATGTATGTAAAGCCTGTAGTTCGTAGAAACTTGTGTGTATAAGCTATTTTAATACGGATAATGTGTGATCATGGTGCGCTTTGACGTGAGTGAACATCAAGGTTTGTTACCTGCGGTATATATATACTCTATTAATTCTGTCCTTTTCACGTTTGTAATTTACATTCTACGCAACGCCCATTTGCCGTTGATGGCCATTCCCTGGTTCGAGCAACTCTTTTTTCAAGGTAATTGGGTGTTATTAATTACTTTTATAGGAATAGTTTTTTTTTTTTTTAAGAATCAATATTATAGGGATTTTATTAATTCCAATTTCACTATATGGCGTGCCATACAAAATAAAAATTAACAGTTCTTTACGTCTATTTTTTTATAAAAAAAATGTATCAGTAGTTGTGAGACGAGTCGATCCATTACTAAAGTATGCATATTATATAGATAAAGTATGTTTATTTATTGTTAAAGTATGTCAATAATAAATCATATTATAACTCCCTAAAATTATGCTTTAATTCATAATTTATTATACTTTAGAAAAAATATCTTTTGTATATACAAGAAATCTCTTTAAAATATAAAAAATTACCATTGAATCCTTTAAATTCTCTGGATTTAGTAACCTAACGGTTAAAGTGCTCGTAATTGCCAGTTGGTTAGATAATTTATTTTCCCACAACTGTCAATTGTCCTAAAACATACTCACTCCGTATGCTTGCAAGGTTATCACTTTTCCATTTCGAGCGTTCGTCCCCAAGGATCTCATTTCCTTTTTTTATACATATGAGACTCATACACACCTACTAATACAACTAAAAAATGGGACTCACACCTCCACTAATACAACTATCCACTACACATTAAATAATAATACTCCTTAATCCACGTGCAGAAAGTAAATGGCACCCTTAAAGGCTGACGGAGGGAGTACTATATATACATGCTCCTCTTGGAGTGGTGGCATACCATCTAAAAAACTTCCTTGACCTATTGGATAAATCAAGCCCAAACCCTAAAATGAAAATTTCTCCTACTATATATACAGTATTTTAGTTAATAATAATGATTAATTGGTTTTTAATAATAATTTTAATCCCTCAAACATTCTTCTACTTATTCTTGCACAATTAATCAAACCCTTAGTATTTCCTTAGTATATTTATATAGTATTTTAGTTTATAATGATTAGTTATTTTTTCTAATAATAATTTTAATTCCTCAAACATTCTTCTAATTATTCTTGCACAATCAATCAAACATTACACATTAATAAAGAAACACCTACTATTTTAAGTTCTGTAATTTCTCATGTTGAATCAATGAAAATTATTATCTGCACTTCTTTTCTTAGTTATAGACATTGAAAAATGTATGAAAATATCTCTAAAAATATTTTTATAGCAATTAGCAAGTTATGCTTTTATATGACACTATTTTATACTTCCATCATCTCACAATTATCATCATATTCGTCACATAATAACTTGCACAACTTAAAAAATAATATCACACCTTAAAATACATTTTAATTTTAAAAATAATACTCCTACCTAATACATGTTAGGTACTTTACACTTTATTGTACAAAAAGGTGGTTCGCCCACCCCAGGCACCCCCGCATGCCGAGCCGATAGCATGTGAAGGAGGTTAATTATGGTAACTCAACCGACCAACAAGGGTTAGACCTTTTAACCCACCACACAAGGAGCCCCTCTTAATTAAGAGGTTGCTCCCACGGTGCGAGTGAGATTCAATCCTTGGTCATTGTACAAGTTGTCCCCTTGCTTGACCAGTTGAGTATTTAGAAAGATTGTTATTCTTAAAAAATCAATAAAGCTACTAAAAAAATTCTCATACTTATCGGTGCTAGTATAAAAAAAAATATTATTATTCTTAAAAAATCAATAAAGCTAGTAAAAGAAATTCTCATGATATGTATCAACCGTATCAATGCTAGTAAAATAAATTTTAGCGCCCCTATAAAATTGGTCTACCACTGTGTACATGATTCATTAACATGATATTCCACCCGTATGCTGATACAATCTTAACATAAAAATCATTTTAAAGATTTTTTTTCTTTCTTTAGCGGAACAAAAATAATTAAAATAAATAAATACATATGCTAGAATTAGTTAATCTAGAAAATTAGAAATCATCAGGTAATTAAGTGTGGTTCTTTAACTGTTCATTTTCAAAGACGTCTGCACCGGGGTCAAATGGGTTAAAAATTCTAAGTGGAAAAAACTAAAAGGCATTATTTGTCCTTCTCGAGGAAAAAATTAAGGAAATACATTTTCTATTTATTATTACTATTATTATTATTTTAATTTGGTATCTTTTTGTCAAATAATATATAAATTTATGTATGTTGACAGGAAAATTCATTTTCTCCTCTTATCTTTACGTTAAAGGACTTACAAGTCAACACACATAAACTGTAAATATAGACGATTGATATGAGAATACTTGTAATTCGATTCTAGTTTACTTAACTATAAAAACTAGAGATGAGTTCTTGTTTGAGCCCTATAGTTTTAATTATGGAGGTATATTTAAATTTATTTATTTTGGGTGTAAATGTGGAAAAAAATAATGAGGTCTTAAGAAGGTAAGCATGAAATCAGAGACGAATAATGGTTGTGAGAATAATTAATGTGGCAATAAAAATAATATTGTTAGAATTAATGAGGATGGCTAAGTCAACTGCCACGTCACTGCTTACAGAGCCAACACAAAGTCGTTGTTCGTCAACTACTTCTTCACGCAATTGCTCCCCCTTTTATACAAACCAACGTTATCCTATTTTATTTAATATATCTACAATAATTCTTAACATATCCATCCTCTAAATTTCTATTCATTTATTAATTGTTAATTGTTAAATTCGAATTATTTATATGATCAATCATTCTATAACGTTTTATTTATATTTGCAACACATAAATGTCTCATGAATTTCGACATATTATGCAATAATTGTAACTATTGTTAATCCAATATTTTCAAACACACTAGAGAGCATCCATATGAATACTCGGGATAGATAAGTAATACTATATTATTTAAATATTGAGAGTGAATCATTGTCTTCCACAAAAGAATTCCACGTAAAATAGGAAATTGATATAATGAAAACCCACGAAAATTAATTTCTTATTTCCAATATTATCCAAAGTCAACGAAATGGAAAATCGAATTTCACGATGTTTGTTGTCGTCTACTGATTATTATGGTCCAAATTAATTATCATCAATTGTCTTTCTCATTACTTGAAGCATTAATGATAATCTTACATTCAAATTTCATCTAATTCAAACTCATATATTTATGCCACGTATAATGAATGCTACAATTTACGCTAATGAAAGCATCTTGTCCAATAATCGATCATTAATTAATATTTGTAGTCTTTTAAATTTTAATTTAAGTAGGCAACATGACCAAATTGACCACCTTTAAAAATATTGTTGGAAACTTATGTTACAGGTATAATTATATATCCTGCTTGCACATTATTAGATAAATTATATGTAGTGAAAGATAAAACATACTCTAAAGGAAAATATTATCTCCAAGTAAAATAATTGACATTTTCTCATCGCAGACTTATTAGGAATGTAACGGTTAATCCGATTGTATTAATTAGACATATTTTATTAGCGTAAATTTAATGAATTACAGATATGAGTATACTTAATAGAGGGAGTAGGAATTCAACGGTGTGGACGCCCACAGGTACACACTTAACAGATGCCGTCGGATTAGCCGTTGGGAGTTTTGGACGGCAGATGTTGCCATTATTGAGTTCACACACACCTCATCACCTTTGTATTTGTTGTTAATTAACTGAGTTAAGAGTGTTCGATTTAAAAATAAAATTCCACATTATATCATATGTACACATATGCATTTCTACGTTTAATGTTTTTTCAAAGTTAATTAATCCTGCATAAATTCTATGTTATCATAATTGCAATATGTGCTGCTATAGGTATTCTATACAGGTAAGCAGTATTCCACAATTAGCTCAAAAAACAATGGGCTTATAATTATTATTTTTGTGGACCATGGTTAAGCTCATAAGTAATCAGGATTAATCACACCTACGATTCTAGAAATAAATAAAAATTGTTTGAATAATTCAACACTTAAATTTATAAAGGGCTGTCTAAATTAGTCTATAATAATCTTTAGAAAAGAGCTCATATGATCCAAATCTTCACGGGTTTCGTCGGTTAAAAAAGAAGGATATTTTTCTAAATATAAATTAAACATATTTAATTAAAAAATATATATTTGGAGACTCAAGTCAACTGAATACTGTCACCTAACATGATGGAATATATATTATTATAGCTTCTGATAATTCTTTTGACTTCGCCATGCATTTGAATTCCTTTATTTTAAAAATTATTGCATCCATTTGGAATTTAAAATTTGAAAAAGTTTGATGGAAAACTGCGTGATTGTGATAAGATCTGCAATGTAAGATTAATTAAACAAATAAATAAAATGTCGTAGGTCTCATACGTTGAACAAGTTGTTCGGGCCTAAAGAATATTTGCAGTGATCATCAATTTCAAAATTATGCCCCCTATTGATCAATTTAATAATTCAACTTGGATGGAATTTCATTTTAATTTGAGAAATTGATTTGCGAGTTTTGCTGTCTTATTATTGCATACTCCTATATGAAACGAAATCCTTTGAGCTATATATGAAAAACTAGTACTTCTCCTACAATCCAAATCAACAAAAATTTAAAATGATGTGATTAACATTATGGGTTTGTCTTTTGGAAGCTGGCCGGATGCACAAGACTTTTAAATGTATACTTCCTCCGTGCCACCCAAAGGTAGTTTTTTGTTTTTTGAATGTGAATTGAGGAGTATTATTATTTAATGTGTATGAGTAGTGAGGAGTTGTATTAGGAAAAATGTAGGTCCATATTTTAATTGCATTAGTGAATTTATGTGGGTCCTATGTAAAAAAGAAAATGACACTCATTGGGTGTGACGCCCAAAATGAAAAAAAAAAAATTTATGGGTAGGACGGAGGGAGTATTATTTAATTCTAAAAGAAATATATTTTAATTCAATTATTTGAATTATAAATATTATTAATATTTGAGTAAGAATTTTTAATTTTTTATTCGAGAAAATGAATAATAATACAAGTTTTTATAGGATGTGTTTCAAAACAAGCAGGTTTTATGCTAACATTATTGTGAAACTTATGTTTTGATGATAGGTATTCTTGAAATAAATTAAGATTGCATTAGGCAGGTGTAGTGTAGTTAACACAGATTAACAAAAATAAAATCTTGTGAATGTGATTAATGATGGAAGAATGAAAGGGAAAACATGCTCCTTGATTCCATGATTATTCAACAATATTAAGAGTCCCGGACTAAGTTAAAAAAAATGTTTGTTACTCTACAGCTTTCCACGACTCGAGGGTGGGAAAGGTACAAAAAGAGTCCAGGTAATGGTGAGAAGTCCCTGCGCCGCCATCCGCCGCCACCGTGAAAGCCGAGGTGTCGAGTGTTGGCAATCCGCAATCAGCCGGCGCCGCCGCCATGGGTAGCTGCAGGTGGTCGTTGAAACCGGTGACTTGCTGCACCATTCGCATAAAATCATCGGGATCTGCGGCGATAAACGTGGTCGTGGCAGCTCGCTTGGAGGCGCGTGACTTGCGCTTCGCCACTCTGCCGGTCCGGCGCTTCTTGGAGACGAGAGAATCGTTCTCCGATACGCCAGAAACGGTCGGAGTCTGAACCGGCGTCGTATTCGGATGGGAAAACAGCGATTCGGAAAAATCTCCTGCGGCGAATGAGGTGTGCAGTGCCTTGGTGAAGGTTTCCGTTTCCAGGTCGGAAAACCAAGCATCCGGGCGGAGGGACCAAATCTGATTATCGTAAGAAGCCATTGAAAATCTAATTAAATTAGCGTTTAAAGAAAAATTATAGTCGAGAAATGTAAATTGAAGTTGAAGGAAGAATGAAATTGAGGAGAAAGAGTGAAGCGGGCATGAGGAGTAAGAGGAGAGAGAGAATAAATTAAATAGGTGGTGTGGTGTTTTGGGTAGGGATGGTTCGCTGCTAACTGAATAAATAGGACGGTGCGGGACACTGCCAAACTAACATGTAACATGCACCCTATGTACGGACCTACCAACCTAAACCACCCTGCTTTAATTATAATTATAATTAATCATCCTACGTCTTACTAATAATTAATTACTCCACTTCAAAATGTAGGATAATTACACTTAGGGAATCATCAATATACTACTCCCTCCGTCCACCCGCCCCGAAACGTATACATTTATTTTTTGCTATTAATGTGGAGTGAGTAGTTGTATTAGTGGGAGTGTGGACCTCATATTTTAATTGTATTAGAGGGTGTATATGGGACTTATGTGTATTAAAAAGGAAAGAGAACCCTTTGAGTGGAACGCCCAAAATGAAAAAAAGACTCTTTGAGTGGGACAGAGAGAATATAATTATTTAATAAGTAGTAGGTAGTTATATTAGTGAGGTGTGTGAGACTCATATATAAAATGTATTGGTGATGTGAATGAGTCTCATTTATTTAAAAAGGAAAATGTATACGTGAGCGCTCTGCAGAGGGAGGAAGTATCTCATTGATAAAATTTGAGGTTAGTTATATATTAAAAAAAAAACAATAAACTTTAAAAACATTCACATAATTTTTTTAAAAAAAAAAATAGTATTCATTATGAATTATTCTAAATAATAATATTAAAAAGTCTTGAAAATTTTTTAGAAACATTTTTTGCTAATTAAATTCCAGGCATCGCTTTCAATGGGGAAAGGCTAATTGTAATTTAGCAGTGCGAAAATGGGGCAATGGGTCATGAGGTTTCACCATGTCCATGTGATGTCGGATCCTTACCGCGCGCTCTCTCTCTACCCAACTCCGTTTTATTAACTTTTCCGCGTGGGTCCTAAAGAATCTTCCTCTTTTAGCCCCTAATCAACATTTCCCTTTTTTTTTTTTTTTTTTAACACAAGGTAATCAATCCGTAAAGCAAATATTTAAGGGAAAAAACATCTTAAGCCATCACCACTTAAACCAACTCTTGTATGTGTTAATTCACTTCACTTATTATAAATTTCTTTCTTAATTTAAATATAGCTACATGCATTCTTTTTGTTAGGCGGATACGGTCGTCATCGTCGTCCGTGTTCGTCGTCTACGCCGGAGAAGGTGGTCGAGGGAAGAACTCCACAGTGCTCAGATTCCCGTTGAACTCACACAAGAATTCAAATCCACGTTCTACCCGTAAGGGTCACAAATGGGTGATTAAATAGGGGCAAAAGTGTAAGGCTATGGGCCAAGACCCACTTGGCCCAATACTTTGAGATAGAAGACCAACATTTGGGCCAAATACCCAACGGGCCCAACAAATCTCCACCTTGGCCCAAATCATCTACCCTTGTGTATGACTAAATGGGAATTCATCATTGCACTTTTCCCCGGACACCTGCAAAACGAAAAGACACAAAGTCAAATGCAAGATCCAGAAATTTGACACAAAGTCAAGGTATCACAAAAGATACACAAATCTAAGCCGAAGCAAAGATCACGGACACACAGTCACAAAATGTTTAAAATATCCCAAGGACAAAATAAACGGAGCACACAAGCTCAAGAGTGGACACAACATCCACGGAAAGAATTGCATACAACATGCTTCAATCAAGAGAGTCGAAATTTAAAGTCCTCATGCAAGACCTAAATTTTTCAACAGATAAGCATTTAGTACCCATATCAGCAGGATTAAACTCAGATGCAATCTTTTCCAGGTTAACAATACCTTTTTCCACAATATCACGAATGAAATGATACCTAACATCTATATGCTTGGTCCTATCATGGAAAACAGGGTTTTTACACAACTGAATCGCAGACATACTATCAGAAAACACAGTGGCACATTTGTCAAGAAAACCTATTTCATTCAGAAGGCCTTGCAGCCAAATAGCTTCCTTTAAAGCATCAGTAATAGCCACGTATTCAGATTCAGTTGTAGATAAAGCAACCACATGCTGTAACTGAGACTTCCAACTTATGCAAGAGCCACACAAAGTAAACACATAAGAAGTTGTAGACTTCCTATTATCCCTATCATTTGCATAATTGGAATCAACATAGCCAACAAGGCTCACACCATTTGCAGATTTGGAAAAGCGCAAACTTACCTCCATGGAGCCCTTGAGGTATCTCAAGAGCCATTTCAAAGCCTCCCAATGAGGCGCACCTGGATTAGCCATATACCTACTCAAGCAACTAACAGAATATGCAATATCTGGTCTAGTGCTAACCATAAGATACATAACAGACCCAATGGCATTGGAATAAGGAACCTTTTCCATTTCAGCAATTTCAAAATCAGTCTTTGGAGACTGATCCTTACTTAACACAAAGTGAGCAGCAAGAGGCACATTCACAGTTTTAGCAGACATCATAGAGAATTTACTCAAAATCTTTTCAACATATGAAATCTGATTAAGCAAGAGAACATTGTTCTTCCTATCTCTATCAATGTTCATACCAAGAATCCTTTTAGCATCTCCAAGATCTTTCATATCAAAATTATCACATAGACTCTTTTGAACAAGCTCAACATATTCAAGATCAGGGCTAACAATTAGCATATCATCCACATATATGAGCAGAAAAACGGGAACAGAAGTATCAATCTTGAAGTAAAGACAATTATCATGCAAGCTTCTCTTAAACTTCAACGATGTCATGCATTGATCAAACTTCTTATTCCACTGTCTAGGAGATTGTTTCAAGCCATACAAGGATTTCTTCAAAAGACATACATGATCAGGATTTTTGGGGTCCACAAAACCCTCAGGTTGTTTCATGAAAATCTCTTTGTCTAAATCACCATTAAGAAAAGCCGTTTTGACATCCATTTGCTTTAATTCCCAATCAAAATGAGCAACTAATGCAAGCATTATACGAATAGTGGTGAATTTAACAACAGGAGCAAAGATTTCATTATAATCAACCCCTTCCTTTTGAGTAAAACCTTTTGCTACCAATCTAGCTTTAAATCTAACATTTTCAGGCTCATGTTTCACTTTGAAAAGCCACTTGCAATCAACAACAGAGCAATGAACAGGTTTTGGAACCAGAGTCCAAGTATGATTAACATGCAAAGATTTCATTTCATCTTTCATAGCATTTAACCATTTCACAGAGTTGTCAGATTTTAAAGCCTCTTGATAGGTCCTAGGTTCATTATCAACACTTTCAAACGCGTTACAAGCATGAGTATCAATATGAAAATCATCATACCTAGCAGGTGGCCTAATATTCCTTCTAGGTCTATCCCTAGGCAACACATAGTCATCATCTTCAGGAATATCATGCACATTTTCATCATTGATAGTAGGTTCATTGGCAACAAGTTCTTGATCAACAACAGTGTCAGGCAAGTTTTCAACATCAGATAACAAAGGAGACAACTCCACCTCACTCGAAGAAGTGGTAGGATCATGTAAAGGCACAACATCAGGCAACTGAGCAGATAAGCAAGGAAATTCAGATTCATTGAAGATCACATCCCTACTAATCACGATTTTGAAACCCGGTTCAGAAAAATCCCACAGTCTATAACCTTTAACACCCTCAGGATAACCAAGAAAAACACATTTTCTACTCCTAGGATCCAATTTGTCATGTTTCTGACGCACAAACGCAGCACAACCAAATACACGTAGCACAGAATAATCAATACTTTTACCAAAAAACACATAGTCAGGGCACTTACCCTTTAAAGGCACAGAGGGGGATTTGTTTATTAAAAATGTTGCGGTAATAAGCGCCTCACCCCAAAACTTTTTAGAAAGTCCAGAAGACACCAACATGCTCCTCACCCTTTCTAACAAAGTCCTATTCATCCTCTCAGCAACCCCATTCTGTTGGGGAGTGTAAGGAGCAGACTTGTGTCTCACAATTCCAGATTTGACACATAAATCATCCATGGCATTATTGCAAAATTCCAATCCATTATCAGTTCTAAGATACTTAATCTTTTTACCCATTTGATTTTCAATCAAAGTTTTCCAATTTTTGAACTTTTCAAAAACATCAGATTTGTTTTTAAGTAAAATCACCCACACTTTTCTTGAAAAATCATCAATAATGGACAGAAAATACACATTGCCACCTTGAGTTGGCTCACTAGAAGGCCCCCACACATCAGCATGCAGGTACTCAAGTAAATCACTACACGAAGAAGTCTTAGGGTATGGGGAAACAGGGAATTTCACCTTCGCATGTTTGCCTTGCACACAAGAATCACAGAAAGGAATGCATGTAAGCTTATCATTACCAAAAGAACCAGCTTTATGCAATATTTCAAGACCTTTTCCACTCATGTGACCTAACCTACCATGCCAAATATTTGTTTTATCTTCTTTAACCGCGTTAGCAGACATAACAACAGATTTAGCACAACAAACATACAGGTTATTCCTTTTTTCAGCATTAAAGATGGGCACAGAACCCTTTACAATAGACATGCAACCCTTTCCCCACCTACCCTCAAGCCCCTCATCTTCAAGTGCAGCACAAGAAATCAAGTTGTTACACAAATCAGGCACATGTCGCACGTTTTTCAAAGTGAACACAGAATCATCTTCAAAACGCAAGCAAATGTCACCAACACCAAGCACATCACATCTTCTTTCATTAGCCATAGACACAGATCCATGAGAAACATTTTTATATGAAGAAAAAAGATGTTTAAAAGGTGTCATATGAAATGTGCAACCGGAATCCACAAGCCATTCACTATCACACAGAGATGAATGCACAGAATTCACACAATTATCAGAAATAGCAAACACATCACCATAATTCACAGATTCAGAGGCAACATTAGCATGATCATTAGAATTATTCCTCTTAGGATGAGGACACTTGTTCGCAAAATGTCCCCTTTCATGGCAATTAAAGCATTTCTTCTTTTTCTTGTCCCCATTCTGATTATTCTGGGATTTCACATCAGAATTTTTGTCCTTGTTCTTATTCTTGTTCTTGTTCTTGTTACGATTGTTAGGTTTCCCCTTAACATGCATAACCTCCCCAGAATTCTTAACACCCCCATTATGTTTTAAATCATGCTCTTTGCTTTTTAAGGCATTCACCACAATATCAAGAGTAACGTCATCACGACCATACTTTATAGCAGACTTGACATCATTGTAAGAATCAGGTATAGCATTTAAAAGCACAATAGGAGTGTATTCATCAATATGCTTGTCACCAGTTAACTTAATATCTTGAATCAACTTCGTGAACACATCCAAATTTTCTTTAACATCTTTATTTAAATCAAGTTTAAAACGAAAGAATTTTTCCAGAAGAAACATTTTACTAGGCAAAGATGTTTCAGTGTACAGCTTATCCAACGTTTCCCACAAAACTTTTGCGGACTCATGCACACCAACTTTTCTAAGCACAGGATCAGAAAGATTCAAGATAATCGCAGACAAAGCAAGCTCATTCATCTCAGCCTTTTTAGCAGGTGTATCATCCTTATCATACGAGTGATCTACAGCTTTGAATACCCTTTGTTGAATGAGTATGCACTTCATTTTCTGTTTCCAGATACTGAAGTCTCGCTTACCATCAAACGGTGCTTGTCCAAACGAAGACGAAGCCATGGGTATTTAAAGTTGAGTAGAACAAACTTTGAACGGAGAAAATACAGAAATACAGAGCAACAATCTGTCACACACCGGTTGACACTACTCTAATCACACACAAAGCGAGAAACGGAGCAGTATAACACACAAGGACAGATTTTCAGCAGCGGAAATTGAAAGACTAAGATGACAGTTTCACAAAAGAAACAAACAAGAACAGTAATAAGAGGGCCAGCCGCCTCAGGGCATCACACAAGAGCAAATAAGAGGGCCAGCCGCCTCAGGGCATCAGACAAGAAAAATAAATAAGAAAGGCTCAAGCTATTTCACCAGAGCGGTGTCTCCGACGAGAACACCGTACCACCTCTACGAGCCACCAGCCCGTTACTTAACGGGGGCGGATCCCTCGTAGTCTTGTTCACGTAGCAAACACGAACGGGGCAGCCACTCACAACAGCTCACAACAAGATCACTTGCACCCACTTGCACCTGTGACAAGAATCCGAACAAATCGGAGTGAAAAAGTCAGAAGAAACGGGCTGGACAGAAAGTCAAAGGTGAACAAATCACAAACTGGAAGTAAGAGGAGGAACTTCCCTTTCTGGCAGGTTTGACCGGTTGACCGGAACCCTAGCTCCGACGGCCGGAGATCTGCAGCTCTGTACAGCGGCTCCGGTAGTTTCCGGCAGTCTCCGGCGGTGGTCGCCGGTGGTCAGCAACAGCTCTGCCGGAACCCTAGCAGCTGATGGCGGCTGCCGGCCGATGGAGGACAGGCGGCGGCACGATCTGACCGGGATCCCTGCAGATCGCGAATCCGGCGCTGGCGGCGCGATGGTCAGAGCCTGTGGGCGGCACTGATCTGACGAGCGGCGGCAGCTGGCGTCGCGTTCCGAGCGGTGGCGGCGCGAGCTCCTTCCAGTCTCTCCGGCGAGCAGCGGCTGAGCGCGGACGGCCTTGGGCAGCGGCGACGCAGTGATGGTCGCGACGGAAGGTTGACGGCGGCGCGAGCTCTTCCCTGTCGCGTTCCCGGCGAGCAGCGCTGGCGGCCTGTGGTGTTGAACAGCAGCTGGCGGGACCCTAGCGGCGGCGAGCAGCAGCGGCTGGTGTCGCGTTCCTGGCGGCTGAGGGCAGATCCGCGACGCGATTCCAGCAGATCGGCGGCGCGGTTCTGGAAGCTGCGGTGCGATCTGGAACAGCGGCGGCGCGGCGGCGGTCAACTGCTGAAGGTCGCGATTCCGGTGACGGAGATCCGGCGGCGGCCGGACGGCGGCGATCTCCCACCGGCGGCTGACGGTCAGCAGCTTCGGGAGATGGACGGACGACGAAACCCGCTCTGATACCACTGTTAGGCGGATACGGTCGTCATCGTCGTCCGTGTTCGTCGTCTACGCCGGAGAAGGTGGTCGAGGGAAGAACTCCACAGTGCTCAGATTCCCGTTGAACTCACACAAGAATTCAAATCCACGTTCTACCCGTAAGGGTCACAAATGGGTGATTAAATAGGGGCAAAAGTGTAAGGCTATGGGCCAAGACCCACTTGGCCCAATACTTTGAGATAGAAGACCAACATTTGGGTCAAATACCCAACGGGCCCAACACTTTTGTTGATTAATCTAATTAAGAGTTGTTATTGCATAGTGATTCACCGTACTATAGGATCCAATGCTTTTATAATGTAGACGATGATATTTCAAGTGCATGCACAAAAACTAGTGTTGTAGTATGTATATACTAAGTTTTTTTGGTCGCATTGCTATACGAATTAAAA
The DNA here is from genome assembly GCA_023678885.1 of Pogostemon cablin. Taxonomy (NCBI): domain Eukaryota; kingdom Viridiplantae; phylum Streptophyta; class Magnoliopsida; order Lamiales; family Lamiaceae; genus Pogostemon; species Pogostemon cablin. Next base: position 682,235 of record CM042956.1, read on the forward strand.
AATAAAATTCATACGTTCGTATTGAAATACTAAAACTAGTGTTGTAGTATGTATGTAGGTATTTATTTTGATTATTTTATTTGTACGTATGCATTGACTTTATCTTGAAGGATGAAATTGACTGTAGTTTGGAATTTCGGTTGCAAAGTTGTCCTCCAATTTCAATTTGATTCTTTAAGCTGAATAATTAATTTGGTCATACAGTTAATATATTTAGGCTTAGCCAACTATGAAACACGATTATTATAAAGGATTGCTTAATCTGATATTAAAAACATGACTCACTGACACATTTGACTTCTGTATCAATTTGAATTTCTTGCCATGTTTATTTATTTATATAAAAATAAAACAGAAACAGAAACAGAAACAGAAACTGAAAGAAAGATTCTCTTCTCCTGCGGATGTAGAATTATCATTTCAATAAAAATATAGCATTTAAAAGAAATAAAAAGCGATGTAAATGTGAACGTGTGAAGGAGAAAACGCGTTTTCTGCATGTTTTGTTCGACATTCGAATTAAACAATATTTTGGGGACCTCCTTGGTAATGTCGCTCTAAACCTTCCTAAATAAGCATGAAAGCGTGATTCAATTTGAAAGAAACGTGTCTTCAGTTCCACAAAACTGCTGCATGCAAATATTGACCCACTCGAATACCCTACCTCATTCACAAAATAACACACATTTCGATGCTCCCACGTTATAAGTATGCTACCCGTTTTAAGAAATAATAATAATAATAATCTAAATTATCGCCAATTAATTATTGAAAGTATAAAGAAAAATAATACTCCCTCCGTCTCACACTTTTCGTTTTCGTCCGTCCCACACTTATGTCCACCACCCAAAAAAGGAAACTTCACATTAACCAACAACCTAAAAAGTTATCTTAATTTTAAAAATATCACTCACACTTAACACACATAGCATACTATATAGTTTATTTATTACCTAAAAATACCACAATACCCCTAAAAGTCAATAAAGTTTGTCAAAAAACAGTTTTTTCTTAAACTTCGTATTTATAGTGTCGGTGAACTTAACTATGGGATGAAGGGAGTAATAATTTATAAATCTCTAATAAAACTAAATCCCCAAAATGGTTTTTTTAAGGTATTCAAAATCAAAATCCAAAAACATTTAAATTTCTCTCTGCCATGTTAGCGGTGGACTAATTAAACATTTGGATCAATACTGATGGGCTCTTCTCTAAAATTTATATGGGCTCTTGGCCCATTGACATCCGATAACGATTGCTTTCTCTCAGGAGCTATAATTATAGTTGCAAGTTTTCATCTAAAAAACAATGCTGAGCGTTTACGGTACACCTTTGACTCCTTTATTTCCTCCCTCTCCCTCTCCCTCTCCCTCTCCCTGTCCCTCTCCTCTTTCTCTCTCTACATACATTTGTAAAGATTCCTTAGAATAATGAATGTTTAACTTTATAAGTGTATAATCCACTGGGAATTTCCTATTCTTGTCTTTTGTTCTCTGGATTAAAGGTATGAACATTCTTGCTTATCTCTTCCCTTTTTCTTTCTTTAATTTGCATTTTTTTTTTCATTTTGTATGCGTTTTGTTGCATTTCTGATTGTTCAATTTTTCTGGGATGCTTTATGGGTTTGTGTTGGCATAAATGAAAATGATATTCACATTTATCATTTGCACTTGATGGAGCAATAGAATTCGATTGAATTTTACTCTTTTGAATCTGTCTTAATAGTCCATTCTCCTTTGTTGTGTTGCTTGACGAAAAATTGAGCTGTAAATGCTACTCCTATTATTTTAAGCATTGTTATTGGTTGGAGGTAGTAATCCTATTATAGTCAATTGTTTGTTATTTGCTTCTTTCTTGCTTGATCTATTACCTCTCTGGAATGATATGAATGACTTAAAACTTGAGCCATTGAGTGGATGATATTCATGATGCCCTTTCTCTTAAACTTTTTAAGGATCATGATTGTGCAATGAAATGCTCAGCTATTGATCTTAGTTGTTCCATTTTTTCGTGCAGTTGAGATGGTACTGTGAATGTAGTAGCAAGAAAGGAGTTTTAGAGCAGTATAATGGCGGGCAACAGAGGCACACACTGGTGTTATAACTGTAGGGTAATTGTAACTCTTGGAAGGCGAAATGCAGGGTGTGCCAACTGTGGGGGAGGATTCATTCAAGAGCTCGGAGATGTAATGAGCACGACACACGGTGAACGACCGAGGTTCATGGAATCAGTCACAAATTTTCTTAGGCAGCAGATGGCTGTTAGAAGCAACATGTCTGAGCACGCTCCTCTGCAGGGCAATTCATGGAGTTCGTTCCTCGTTTTTAGCGGAGATATGCCTGTGAGACTGCCTGGCAGTGGTGGGCTGCTGGAGTTTCTTAATGAAACTCTAGGATTTAGACGAGAGAACGGGGGAGACTACTTCATCGGGCCTGGGGTGGAAGAGTTTTTCGAACATTTTACCCGTGATAATCAGCGTGCTCCTCTTCCAGCTTCAAGATCCTTGATTGATGCCTTGCCAACTATCAAGGTTTCTAAGAAGCACATTCGTGCTGATTCCACCTGTGCTGTTTGTAAAGAAAGATTTGAATTGGGTTCCGTAGTGAGGCAGCTTCCTTGCAAGCATTTATATCACTCGGATTGCATTGTCCCATGGCTAGAACAGCGTAGCTCGTGCCCTGTTTGCAGACAGCAGTTATCAAGTCAACAGAGGACGGATGATTGCCACGGTTCTAGCTCAAGGGATCACAATAGAAACCGGAGCAGGAGCCGATTAAGAGGGGACAGGACCCTGAACCAGGGAACGCGGAGGCGATGGTCTTTCTTGTGGCCATTCGGTAGAAAGAGTCGAACCTAGGGCCATTCCCTACCATCAAGATCACCACCACGCTGAGTACTCAAATTGGCCTTGGGAATATTAGCATGTGTTTGATAACACACGTATTTTATCCATCTGAATAAATAAAGAATGTTCTGCAGACCATGTGATGCTGTGGATCTGCTAACTGATGAACTTCTATTACTGTACCCTTCTACGTACCCCAACCAAACCGTAACAAAGTTTCTCTTGTTCTTTTTCATTTGCTTTATAACGAGTAATCTATGATTCATCTGGAATGTCACACATTGAGTCAGCCACCCTCAGTGATTCAGAAACCAGACCACCTTAAACCATGGTCCGACACAAATATCTGACAAGATCGACCATTTGGAAATTGAGTAGGAGCTGCAAAATTGATAACATTATAACAGGATCCATTTTGAAAACATCAAGCAGGAAGGGTGATACAGTTACACATAAGCAATCAAAAACTTAAAACAAAGCAAAGTATTCAACATCCCGGGATATAAGACCCCTACAACCCGAAACCAAACATTGAACATTCTCTAGTTTGTGAGCTCCATAATTGCGGTGACAATATCTCCTTCCGCATCCTTGAGGGCTTTGCAAGCCCTGGCTCTTGAAACCCCGGCCTGAGTCATCACAAGCTCTATGTCCTTGGGCTCAACACCCTCCTCGTCTACCTCTTCGTCATCCTGAGGTATAATTGTTGGTTCCGCCTTTGGTGCAACATGACCAGCATTAGGAGACTTGAACTGCTCGGCAGCTTGAGTCTGCAATTGTGAACTCAAGTCCTCAATCTTTGCCTCTCCAAAGACAACATATGTATCAGAATTCGGGCTCTTGAAGACATCTGGCTTTGAGATGACAAACAGGATCTGAAATTGGAATTATATGTCAAGCAAATGCACCCTTAGCAGAAGACTGTGACTAAATTTAACAAAGAGTAGGGGGAAACGAACATTCTTGCTCTTCTTAACAGTTACTCGGCTAACCCCTGGAATGGGCTTCATTCCAAGCTTTAGCATTGCCTTTCTACTTTTCTTTTCACTTCGGCTCTGCTTTGACCTACCAGTGCCATCTTCTTGTCCTGACAAAGTAACAAGTGCCAATTGGTTAGAGTTCTAGTTATTATTCTCCTCAAACATATATATTATATCTATTTTAACTTGACTGATAATAACTGTGCATTTTTACTCAACAAACTGACATCATAAAATTAAAATTACAGATAAGTTTGAAGATCGCTGGACTTGAAACTGCATTCTCTTTCTTCATCCTTGAGAAACAGAGTAAGCCCGGATAAAAGAGAGTAACACATTAGAAGATAAAAAAATAATTATCCAGCTGGCTTTCCAAGATATTCATATTCTCTAAAGCATATATGATGTCCCCAAAGATTTCAGAACTCATGAACCAACACACAGACATTCGAAGTATCCAAGTGCTGTCTTAGGTTACATATTCAAAGGCAAAGCACTTTCTTGCTGAAGAGACAAGTGTACAGTGTAAAAGCAAATATTGAAAAAATAATGGCAATAACAGTAGACTCAAGGGTTGACACGTACCTTCAGCCTCATCTTCATCTCCTTCTTCATCCTCATCATCATCATCTGTCATCTTCGTCCTCAACCAAAGGTTCGTCATTCTGCAAGCAATAGCAGACTTAATAAATAACCAAGTGATACAGATGATCTTTTCATTTTTCAACAATCAAATCCATAGTCTTAATCTCAAGAGTACAAGGGGTATTTCCTACTTTTCCCTAGATTGCTTAACCTCATTTCAAACACACACACCCAAATGGATTCCAAGATATTCATATGGTCAGATTACTCGTGAAAAGCCAATTGAATTCGAAATAGTAGATCAGAGATACAGAAAGTACAAAAAGAATTAAAGAAAATAAAAGTCCATATTCATCCAATCCTTTGAGACTTAAACAAATAATCCTTACACATGTTTAATATACACTATACCGAGTGTGATGCACATTCACTTCTCCATACTTGTCCTCTGGTTCTTTTCCTATTCTACCGACAGTAGAAGGTAGAGATATAATACTTGTCCTCCGGTTCTTTTCATATTCTACCGTAGAGATATAACTAAATGTATGAGTTATTCCAGAATCACGTTACAGGCATAAAAATGTCTGAGAACCTCAATCGATCCATGAGTCATTTCTAAAACACAGATTCACTATAAAAATAGAAAAATAAAATAAAATAAAATTTATACGAGCGTTAAATTCAAACGCCAGCCTTGCCCGTCTTAACTCTCTAAAAAAAAGTCCACAGCTGATGATCTCAGAAAGTTATGAACTCAATCCCGACCGACATACAAACAATTCAGCGTCCCAAAAGCAATGCTCAACCTTGCATCTAAAATAGCTTCTTTTTTAAAGAGAGAGAGAAGAAAGATAACTCACATCAATCTTCTGTTGCTCGAGATGGGCGGCCAATAATTCTTCTTGAGATTGAGTCATGATTGATATTTGCAGATGAACAAGATTTGGGCGAGTATTGAGAGAGAGAGAGAGAGAGTTCAAAACCCTAGACAGAGGATGGATGAGGGAACATTTCGATAGAAACCTTCCACGCTTTTATATATTGTAAGTTACTGAAAAAGCGTTGTTCGCTGTAATAAAATTACTATTGGTAAACGTTTTTTCTTTTTCCTTTCTCACCCCTTTCTTTTAAGCAATTTTCCTTTTCAACATGAGTTTTATTAAAAATGGACAAATTCACCCATTTTAACATAGTAGGAGTATGTTTTATTAAAAAATCTCATCATGCTTTTTTTTAATTTATACTCCCCGTCCGCTTTTAAGGTGTCCGTTTACTTTTTGCACGTAAATTAAAAATATTATTATTATTATAATATATAAAGTGGGTAGTTGTATTAGAGGGAAGTAGTGTGTCATATTGTGTACTTCTTTTACTAAATAGAGAAAATTGATACCTTTGAACTGGACGCCAAAAATAGTAAAATTGACACCTTAGAAGCGGACAGAGAAAGTATAAATTACCAGTATATATTCCGCATAATGGTTATAACAAATTTATTTTGAGAATAAGATATTTTATTATTTAATAAATAATATAAATTACAAATATATATTAATAATTAAATATAAACTCGTATATTTATAAAAATAAAATAATTGAATTTATAAATTATGTTGAGTACTCCATTCGTCCAACCGAAATGTCACCATTTTACTATATTGGGCGTCCCATTCAAATGTCACAGTTTTTCACTTTTAGTAAAAAGGTACAACATGTGGCCCACCACTCACTATTAATACAATTATCCACTACACATAAAATAATAATACTCTTTAATCTACACACAAAAAGTAACCGGTGACATTTGGAGTATTTTTTGAGAGGATAATTATTTGAATTAATTATAATTTCCTTTAAAATTATTATGATATATAATACTAGTAGTATATAACCTAGTAATACTATATAACTATACTCCATAATTTAATTTGTTAATTAAAAAAGGAATACTTATTTTCTTTCGGATAAATTTGGACATCTCTTTCCACGTTGACTGAAATGTAAGCAACAAAAACCACCACAGCTGAAGATGTGCTTTCACTTTCTTTCATGAAAGCCACCTATACATATTTCATAACATAATTATTAAATAATTATTCGAGTCTCGATTCGATAAAATATTTATTTGAACTCGTTCGTTAACCTTAACGAGCCAAACCAAATTTGAATTTTGAGTTTGAATACTCTATCAAACCAAACTCAAGCCTAAGGGTGTTCGACTCGAAAGCTCGCGAACATATTCGTTTATTGGCTCGTTAATGGCTCACAAACGCGTTCGTAAATTTTATAATTATTCTTTAGTATTATATAAGAATTTTTTCAATTCAGGACCAAAATTTTATGTTAACTATCGATTTAAGATCTGAATTTTTTTTTTTATCGATTCAGGGTCCGATTTATGTATAATTATCAATCCAAGACTAAGAACCCTAACACCGTCTATTTTTATAACGGACGTTGAAGAGAGATACCATATTAAAATTTATAGAATTTTGAGGTTTTTTTTCACGTTGCTGCCCACCGCGCCCAAACTCGAAGCTCTGCCGCAGCGCCGCCCTCTTCTGGAAGAGGGTTGGCTGAGATTCCACCGGCGGCAATATTTCAAGCGGTCTTAACAGCTTAGACTTGTGTTCGTAAACAACGCACCACTGTCGAAACCCTCGAAACTGAACGCGTTCGAGATGCCTTCAATGGCGGCGTCGGCGGTATTGTTGTTATCGTCGGGAAAGGGGAGCAACCGGGAATTAGCTGCTGGATACTCAGAAGTGGCTTGGAATTGGGAATTAAATCCATTAAAACCCATGAGAACAGGATTGGAGCTGCCGTCGTGAGCAGGGAAGAAAGCAAGGTCACAAGTGCCCAAATCAAAGAAAGCAAGGTCACAAGTGCCCAAATCAAAGCCATTGTCGAAATTGTTGTTGAATAGCAAAGGAAGCACAGATTTAGGCGGCAAAAAAAAGGGGAATTTGGTGCGAGACGTCGAGAGGGAAAGCCTGCTTAATGGGTTTTTGCAGGAAAGAGGTTTCAAATTCAAGCAAATGGGTTTCTTTCATAAATTTTGGTTAATTTAAGAGAAAGATGAGCCTTAATTTGTGGCAGCGATACTGCACCTTCTTCCCTCAGCCGCGAAGTCTAGGATGCCGCCACCAAGGCGGCGGTGATGAAGAATTTATATTGATTAATCATTTAAATCTTATTTAATTATTATCTAGACTTCGCCACCAAGGCGGCGGTGATGAAGAATTTATATTGATTAATCATTTAAATCTTATTTAATTATTATTTGAATTAATTTGTTGCAACATAGGAAATTTAACTTCTGTTAAAAGAAAAGTTAACGGTGTTAGGCTTGGAGTTTTGGATTGATAGTTATATATAAATCGGGCCTTGAATCAATAAAAAAAATAATTCAAGCTTTAAATCGATAGTTAACATATAATTCAGGTCTTGAATTGAAAAAATTCATATTATATATTATTATTTATTTATTAATATTCAATAATTAAATATTTTGTATTAAACCACGTAAATATGATAATAACTTAAGTGATTATTTAAATATTTAAATATTTTTTACCGTTTATTATTATATTTTGTTAGTTTGTTTAATTAATATTATAAATAACATTAAATGTTTATAAAAGAAATATTCTTTTAATATCAAGTACAAAATTATTTAACTGTTCATGAAAAAATGTTCATGAACAAGATATTTTATGTATTCGTGAACACGTTCGTGAACCTTAACAAACAGTTTGAGTTCGAGCTCGAGTTCGATATTTTTTTTCTTGTCGAGTTCGAGCTCGGGCTCGAGTTCAATAATTCCTTAACAAACGATCCTCAAACCTAATAGTGTTCGGTTCGGTTCGATCCGATTACATTCCTACCCACAGCTAGGAAATGAAATAAGCAGTTGATCTGCTGCAGTTACGCCACAATCTTCCACTTCAAACCCTAAAGTAAAAACATTATTTTTCTCCTTCTCTTAACCACTCACCCAAAATTTCCTATCTCTTAACACAGAAACAAGAAAAAGGAGAGAGAAAAGGGAAGAAGAGAAGCCACGGAGATTTACTCAACAAGAAAGACTTACAAGGGAAACCCACATTGCTAAAATTTCTGCAATGGGCAAGGCAGAGAATGTGCAGCCTTTGCAAAGTTCAATTCTTGATGCTCAGGGTACAACCCCTGGTGCAGGGGATAGTAATGGCTGCTGCTTGAGCTGCACTAGGGCTAAGAAGTTGGTGACTTTTAGATGTGTTTTTGTTTTGGTTCTTGGTGTTGCAGTGCTCTTGTCTTCTATTTTTTGGTTGCCATTCTTTCGATTTGGAGATCATCAGTATCTGGATCTTGATTATGCAGGTTTGTGGGCTTTGTGAATCAATCTTTGTCCTAATATAATCTGTTGGTACATGTTAGTTTGTAATCTGGTAAATAACAAATCAAAGGCTCTATTGGTTGATGACATGGATTTTACTTCCTCTGTCGTTTGTTTAATTTGTTTGGTTTCTCAACTCCAGCAAAATCATATAATAATATGGAGGCTGTACCTGTGTGTTTCATGATTTCTGCACTAGAACTTTCGGCCTAGTTAATGTGCAGTGTGTGAAGGATAGAAATTAAACCTATTGCTGCATTTTGTCAAGGTCTATTATATGATAGATAGAAGAGTGAATTTTACTGCTCTTTTGGTATCAAATGCTCTTTAGTAGGTGTGTTTTATCTATTTCCAGACAATATTCTAAATTTTCATTTTAATTTCTTATATCTCTCATTAGGAAGTCTGCAACTCTGTTGGTGGATAAGGTTATGTTGCCTGCCTGTACAAAGTATTGTATCTGCCAGTCCTCTTTCTGTGTAACTGTGCTACTTGAAGTATTTTTCTGTTCTTGCTGGTAGGCATGTTCCCATAAAATTGTGAAATGAATTAGGATGTAAAACTTACTCATTCTAGCTGCTGCTACTAATAATTTAATTTAGCTTTTATGGACCCATGACAAATCTGGGGGATATTTATGTGGTTTTCTAATATTTTTTTTATGAATTTCATCCGTCATTGATTTTTCGAAAGAGATGTCGATGTAAGTTCCAATTTTTAATTTTGGAGCGTTTTATCTTTGATCTAATAAATATCAGTTTGACATTCTCCAGGTCATGATGTTGTCGCAAGTTTTATGCTGAATAAGTCAGCTTCCTACCTTGAAGACTACATATTGCAACTTGAGGATTATATTTTTGATGAAATGCCCTACTCCTCTACTAAGGTACTCCCCGAGACTCTTGGTTCTGATCGAAATTAAACTTTGCCTGCTCTATTTATTTTCTGTCGTATGGAATTACAATAATTGCAGTAGTGCAGTTTGTATATCCTAAACATTGAATATGTTCTCGATTTTCTCCTAATCTTGATTTCATGTTCCTCTTTTGGCAGGTAGAGGTAATATCTTTAGAACCAGCTGGACCAAACACCACAAAGGTTGTGTTTGCAGTTGAATCTGACGTGACAACACAAAGTTTAATCAGATCCTCTTTAGTTGTACTAATTACAAACCAATCACTTATTGATTTCACTTCACCTTTGTTTGGGCGTCCATTTTCATTTGATGTGCTTAAATTTAGAGGAGGGATTACTGTCATTCCTGATCAGAGGGCATTCCTTTGGCAAAGTGTTCAACTCCTTTTCAACTTCACACTGAACAACTCCATTGATCAAATAATGAACAATTTTGATGAGTTGACAAGCCAACTGAAACTAGGCTTGCGTTTGGCTCCATATGAGGTCTGAAATTATATTGTTTTTCTTACTTGAATTATGAAATGATATCACTGTTATTCATTTGTAAGTTAGTAGACTCTTAGAAGAAAAGACAAATATTCTCATTGAGTCAACATCTCATCTACTGATGTTCTTCGTTTTTGCTGCTTTTTTTGGAACACAGAATTTGTATATTTGGCTGACTAATCAGAAAGGCTCAACCGTGGCTCCACCTACAATAGTTCGGTCCCAAGTTCTATTGGCAGTGGGTATTCCTTCAAAATCCAGGATAAAGCAGTTGGCTCAAACTATTAAAGGTTCGCACAAAAATCTTGGTCTGAACAACACTGTATTTGGACGGGTGAAGCAAGTTAGTCTTTCATCCGTATTACAACACTCCCTTGGGAGTGATGGAAGCAGTCCATCACCGTCTCCATCGCCTTCCCCATCTCCAACATCAAGGTCCCCCCATCACCTCCCAGGCCACCACCACCGCCACCAGGATTCCAGACTTTCTCCTAGTGTTTCACCTTCACCGTCAATTGTGAAGGGTGAACCAGTGAATAGGAAAGCATCACCAACACCTTCACCTGCCCCTGCGAAGCATAAAGCAGCAGAACCTCCTGGTTGTTGTTTTGGTTACAGTAATAGGTTTCCTTGGAAGCACAAGCACCCTAAGATGGCACCTTCAGCACCACCAGTTTATGCACCATATATTTCTCCAGCGCAGCCAAAGGAAACAGGTAAACACTCACCCAAAACTTCTCCAGTTCCTGCAAAAGGCTCGGCCCCAAGTGCAGCTTATGCTCATAGTCAGCCCCCATCACGAGTTGAATATCATGCAAGGCCTTCGGAGAGGATGCCACTAATGTCACCTTCTCCATCTCCTGGTGAGCATATAATATACACTCCCTTATATAATATGCACTCCCTTCTTTCTAATGTTATTATGGAATGACCTAAAGATCATGATCTTGACATGTTCTGATTTCTATCAGTCCCTAGCAATAATTATGATGCATGTTCAGTTGTCCATGTTGATCTGAATACACTCCTTTGAAAATGCTGATATGAGCATGCTTATTCTGCAGCTTCTGCAAGAATCATCTCCTCCGATATGTGGACTCTACTGGTATTTATATTACTTGGAATGAGATTGTAGCTGCAGAAAGTGGTAAAAGCCATACGTTCAGAGATGAACACAAAAATGCTTCTGGACATCGAATCTATCTAAGCTAGCAATCCAAGCAGAGGTTTTACTTGTGAGAGCAATTCCAAAAGGGCATACCTCACTCTTAAGTGCATATATGTACCTTGCGCGTGTAAATATTGAGTAAAATCCTGAGTGGCTAGTCACATGAAGGTCAAAGTCACACAGGTGACAGGCTTATCATGGCTGCCATGGCCACTTACTCGTGTATGATATCTCTGTCATAAATTTGAGGAGGGAAAAATCGACAGATGTGTAAAGTGTAAACAACACTTTTTTTCCCCCATTCTTTTACAAGTCCGCAAGCCATAAATTTTCTCCATGATGTTTTTATGTTTGTTCTCAAATATGATACCTAGAATTTGGTGGTCTGTAACTCATCAGTTAAGGGCCGATGAGCGATGAGCTCGATGGGCCCTGCAACATCCAATCGTTGCTTTATCTACTCAAGTGCAATGTACTTGTTTAAAACCAGAGGAAATCTCAGTATTCAAGCAGCTGAGGAAGTCTCTGAACTCAATAAATTGAGGTTTCTTGGGGTGCAAAATGCATGATTACTGCGATCTTCTGTTTCTAGGCATATGATATTGTTTTAATGGCTTTCATGGGAGATTATAATTGATGTTCTTATTGAGCTAAGATATATGATATGAGCCATCAAAGGCCTAAATTCATCAATCTGGAAATGCCATGTGCTCCATGTGAGAAGTTATCTCAGGAGCGTGAGTGTTTGGTATGTGAACTAATTTATGAAAGAATTTGTATGCAAACCTTTTGCAATTCTATCTCCCCTTATGTTAGTTGAAGTAGTAATTGAGACATGTGAATGGATCTCCAGAAAACCCGTGAATCCTTAGTGGATTGGTTGATTGTGAGTAAATTCATCTCCTATATACTGAATGAAGATTCTTATTATGCCCTACACCAAATTATTCTTCTGGAATCAATCTTTATTTGAATAAATCTAAAGGAGAGGTTTAATCAGAACTTGAAGATATAAATTAAAAATTAATATATTTGTGAGGAGAATAGATCAAGATATTTTTGTTCAGGAGGGAAGATATTTAACCAATTGGAAATTTAAAAATGTATATTTTCTTAAGGCTTTCAAAGTGAACAAAATTATAAGGATGGTAGAGACTCAACTGTTACAATCATCTTTTTCGTTTTTTCTTACATTTATTTTGTAAAGACAATGTTCAGTGTCCAAGAGGAAGATATGACAAATAATACTTTTGATATAAATGACGAGCACAAATGATACAATCAAGATAGTAGCATTCGTAGAGTTGCAAAGGTAAATATAATCACTGCAAAATTGTAATGTCTTTCGCCGTTGTAAGATTTGCCAAGAAATCAGTTTTAAGCGTGTAAATTAACCATTAATCAATGAATCTGCACGTGTATTTGACCATTAGTATTATAATTGCGCACTTTATTTGCCAGATAATTAATGAACGGAAAATCCGACGACTGCGTGCATGTGTGAGAGAGGGAGAATCCCTTCTGTGAGTTCTTATATATATATATTGATTGATATTGATATACAATGACCGAAACAAGAAAATGCCTTTTTTGGGGGATGGGGTGGGGTGGTGTGGTGTGGTGTGGGAGGGAATTACTCCGCCGCTAAAATCTAGCCTCTCACATGGCAAAATATCTTCCCGTATTTCTATCCTTGTCACCCTAAAAAATAGTAAGATAAAATAAATAAATAAATAAAGAATTCGTTCGACTACTATATTAATACACCATATAACTTGCTCTTTTCACTATTTCAAGACCACTGGAATGGAAACCCATTCCTTCTGATTCTTCCCCTTTTCTCTCAAGAAGCGTAATTTCTCCCATAGATTAAGGTACGGTTTCCAAATTATGAACTCTATCTATTTTTAAGTTGCTTTTCTCCTCTAATGCCACTGGTAATGCGGTGGATATTCTTCGGAATTCACATATTGCATTTTTGGGGTTTGCTTTCTGGGATATTTCAAAGAGTGTGATGATTGGTTAAGGATGGCTCGCTCTGAACTTTTTCTTTTCACTATCAAGATTCTACTTTATTGATTTCTTTACCCATTTCTTAAACTTCTAATCAAGGTGCCACTTCCTTCCATCAGTTTTTAAATCAAGAATTTGTTTTCTTGATTTCCCTCTTTAACCTATCAAGATTCTACTTTCTTGACCCCTTTTCTTGAACTTCTAATCAAGTTGCCTCGTTAATTTGTAGGGCTGTTATGTTGTGTTATTTTGGCTTCAAGATTTCGCAGTGATTGCAGTTCTCTTTGGCACTCAGTCACGCCTCTCTCATATATGTATTAAGTTTTTATTTTATCAAGAATTTACTCTCTTAATTTCCCTTTTTTATTTTTTGCTAGCTTTCTCTATGGATGTTGTGTTATTTTCGTCTTTTGTGATCAAGATTTTGTACATACAATCTGATCCGAAAAATTGAAGTATGGTTCACACTATTGCTTTTTTGTGTTCACTATTGTCATGATTCTTTAGATATCCCATTTTGGACTTGTTTAGTTGTAAATTTGCATGACTCATGGTTTGGTTTCTGTAGATTCAAAACATGGCTAACCTAGGATTGTTTCCTGGGAGCAAAACATCAAATTCAGTGATTGTGGCCTTCAGAATACCTTATTATACCCACTGGGGGCAAAGCCTACTGGTATGTGGTTCCGAACCTGTGCTCGGCTCTTGGAATGTGAAAAAAGGTCTACTGTTGAAGCCTTCTCATCAAGGGGACGAGCTAATATGGTCTGGGAGTCTTCCTGTTCCAGTTGGTTTTAGTTGTGAGTACAGTTATTATGTGGTGGATGATGCAAAAAATGTGATAAGATGGGAGGCTGGAAAAAAAAGAAAACTTTTACTACCTAATGGTGTTCAAGGGCAGTTGGTGCAACTTCATGATCTATGGCAGGTATTCAACATGTCTTTTTTTTTACTTTTGCTTTTCGCTTATATTGAATGTGGAGTTTTTGAGATTATCATTAAGAAGCGCCTTTAAGATGTCACATTTCTACCACAATCAGACGCTTCTAATCGAGATTGTTGTACTTCAAGTGTAGACTGGTTCTGACGATCTACCATTAAGAAGCGCATTTAAGGATGTCATATTTCGCAGAAGCTATAGTCGAAAAGTGGAGAGCCCTCCTGATTCAGTTCAGAATGTGTTGGATAATGAAGGTAACTTTATATCTCTCAAGGCTCAGATGCAATTCTTTGAGCATTGTAAATTTCATTCCAGGCATATTTATTTTTCTTTAAAATGTGATTAACAGATTCAGTTGTAGTGCAATTCAGAATTTGCTGCCCAAATATTGAAGATGACACAACAGTAAAATTTTGTTTTCCAAGTGACAATTCGTGATTTTAATATGTGCTATTTGCAGCGTCTTTCAAGTTCATCTCATTCATGTTTTGCTCCTTGAACATTTGTAGATTTATGTGATTGGTAGTCCTTCAAAGCTGGGGCAATGGAAGGCTGAAAATGCACTCAAACTCAACTATGCCGGTGAATCAGTTTGGGTGGCTGAATCTGTAATGAGAAAGGATGAATTTCCTATAAAATATCCTTTATGCTTCCACTGTAGGCCTACTGAGAGAGACATGTTTTCATGCCTCTTAATCTTATCTGTCTATGCATAGTTTGAAATGTCTCTGTCTCCTTAACAATGCTTACATACAGATATTGTAAGTTTGGCAAAGGTAAAAGCTTTGGTATGGAAACTGGTGGCAATAGGGAACTGTCTGTTGACTTCTCCACTAGTCAACCCAAGCATATTATTCTTTCCGATGGCCTAATGCGAGTAAGCTATTTATGGCAAATTAAGCAATAATTTCTTTCTTATGTTATACTCGGTTGTAAAATTTTCTGTCAGGAAATGCCTTGGAGGGGTACTGGAGTAGCAATCCCCATGTTTTCCGTGAGATCAGAAGATGACGTAGGAGTCGGGGAATTTCTTGATTTGAAGATACTTGTGGACTGGGCAGTTGCATCAGGTTTCCATTTGGTTCAGCTATTGCCAATCAACGACACCTCTGTACATGGGATGTGGTGGGACTCGTATCCATACAGGTAAATTGTTATTCCATGCAGTTTGATTAACCTAATTGTAGTTTCTTGTCTTAGGTACTTCATAGTGAACCCATCCTGATACATATGACATAATCATCATTGGCTGGGGGAAAGCAAACGCATGATATATGTAAACACGATTTTTTTTATTATAATTCATGAATCTTTTTGCCATGCAGCTCTCTATCAGTATTTGCATTGCATCCATTATACCTAAGAGTGCAAGCTCTTTCAGAAAATCTCTCGGATGATATCATGGTATGGTCTCTGATCTGCTAATTTATGAAAAAATAAATGTATGACGTCTAATGTCTAATTCATTTTGTGCAGCAAGAGATACAACAGAGCAGAAAAGCCCTTGATAAAAAGGTAGTTCTCTTTTTTGGTAGTTTCTTTGGGGCTTTGTCTTAACCAAGGTCCTTGCAGGATGTGGATTATGAGGGTGCTATGGCTGCAAAACTTTCGATTGCCAAGAAAATATATTCTAAGGAGAAGGAAACTGTATTCAGTTCGGATGCTTACCTGACCTTCTTTTCTGAGAATCAGGTTACAATGATTTTGCTTGCTAGTGATTTATTAAGGCTACTGGTTGAAACTATAATTCTGCATTGTCGTCAACAGGATTGGCTCAAACCTTATGCAGCTTTCTGTTTCCTGAGGGACTTTTTTGAAACATCTGATCACAGTCAGTGGGGTCGTTTTTCGTTTTTTTCAAATGACAAGGTAATTGTATCATTAGTAGTTGGATGGATACAACAAGACTAATCCAAGTTCAAAATATATTCCTACAGTTCTTACACTGTGTCGACTGTGCTGACCGTTTGTTCTTTATCTTCAGCTCGAGAAACTAGTTTTGAAAGAGAGCTTACATTTCGACATAATTGGCTTTCACTATTATGTCCAATTCCATTTACATAAACAAGTGAGACTTTTGATTTTACCTCGTGAATATTTTTGTTTGATCTAAACTGCCTCCTCAAAGCCCTTTACTTTATATCGATGAAAACAGTTATCGGAAGCTGCTGAATACGCAAGAAAGAGAGGAGTTGTATTAAAAGGAGATCTCCCTATTGGAGTTGATCGAAATAGTGTGGATACTTGGGTGTATCCAACTCTCTTTAGGATGAACACCTCAACTGGGGCACCACCAGATTATTTTGATAAAAATGGACAGAATTGGGGTTTTCCTACTTATAACTGGGAAGAGATGTCCAAGGATAACTATGCGTGGTGGCGTGCTCGTCTAACACAGGTCATATTTTCGTTTCATATCTCTTCGGTCGATCTTCGTCTGTCTGTCTTCTAGATCTCAAATCAAGAGTGTTTGTGGTTTTGTTAACAGATGGCAAAGTACTTCACAGCATACAGAATTGATCATATTCTAGGATTTTTCAGAATCTGGGAGCTTCCGGATCATGCAATGACCGGACTATGTGGAAAATTTCGACCATCCATCCCTCTGAGCCAGGTATATTAAGACTTACCTTTTAACTAGTATTCCGCCATGTTAACTTCCATTTCACACCTTTTATTTTAGGAAGAACTTGAAAAGGAAGGAATATGGGATTTTAATCGCCTGAGCCGACCATACATTAGGCAACAACTGTTACAGGTAGCATCATTATTCGTCTAGTTTCGTTTCCTTGTATCACAATTGCTTATCATTTTCATTACGGCATCTACACTATTCCATTTCAGGACAAGTTTGGGGCTTCGTGGACTGTAATCGCTGCTAACTTTTTAAATGAGTATCAGAAGGATCATTTTGAGGTGATTGACAAATCAGTTTTTATTTTTAGATGTTTCATCTTAATTTGCTAAAGATTTACTTGAATAAAAAATCTTGTGCCGGAGAAACTTGTTAGGAGGAAAACTCATGTTTTTAATTGTCATCCTATCTCATTTCGACAAAAAATGCAACTGTTATGAGTCTTGAAGCCATAACAATTTAGCCTATGATTAATGCAGTTCAAGGAAGACTGCAGTACCGGAAAGAAAATTGCATCCAAGCTGAAGTCATGCTTAGAGAGATCCATCTTTCCTGAGGGTGAAGAAAAACTTCGACGCAACCTCTTTGATCTCAATCAGGCAAGCCCTGCTGAGAATATATTTCTTTGATCCATGCTGAGAGTGAAGCAAACACTGTCTTTAGCTCGAAAACATTTGATTAAATACAGCAACACGTTTACTCTTCTGAAAAAACTTATATTGCTATACAGCCTTATATGCTCTCATTACTGGTTCTGTTATTATTCTCCATTGCAGAATGTAGTCCTTATCAGAGACCCAGAAGATCCAAAATATTTTTATCCCCGTTTCAATCTTGAAGACACATCAAGCTTCAAGGATTTGGATGATCACAGGTACTGTGTAATCATTTTGTCTAATCTTTGTCATGTCATTCCAACCAATAAAATCATCAATTCTGAGTATATAGGGGGGGGGGGGGGGGGGTTCCATGCCATCTGACTGACTGCCAAATTTTGCAGCAAAAATGTGCTTAAAAGACTCTATTACGATTACTATTTCCGGAGGCAGGAAACTCTGTGGCGTCAAAATGCGCTCAAGACATTACCTGTTCTCTTGGACTCATCTGATATGTTGGCTTGTGGAGAAGATCTTGGGATGATTCCTTCTTGCGTTCACCCTGTATGATTTTCGCGACTTCCTTGTCACAGGCATGCTATGCTAGAAATGTTAAATCAACTGTGACACTAACTTTAATGCAGGTCATGCAAGAATTGGGCCTCATTGGATTGCGTATACAACGCATGCCAAGTGACCCTGGCGTCGAATTTGGCATCCCTTCGCAGTATAGTTATATGACGGTAAACTCCATCCATTTCAACAAGCAGAGTTTCCATTAGCTTATTCAATTGAACTCAATATGAGATGGCTGTTTGGTCACCATATAGGTATGTGCTCCATCATGTCACGACTGCTCGACCCTCCGAGCTTGGTGGGAGGAAGACGAAGAGCGAAGGCGTAGATATTTCCAGACAGTGGTGGGCTCCGACTTGCTACCTCCCGATACGTGCACTCCTGAAATTGCCAAGTTTGTTTTGCGTCAGCATGTTGAATCGCCATCAATGTGGGCGATTTTCCCACTTCAGGTATTTCTACTGAACCTTTTCTTACAGAGCTAAGATGAAACCTTAAAAACCTTGCTTGTTTAAGGATTTTGCCGTCTCTCTCGTGTCATTCTTTTGAACAGGATCTGCTGGCACTGAAAGAAGAATACACAACACGCCCAGCTGTTGAAGAGACGATAAATGACCCCACAAATCCAAAACACTACTGGCGTTATCGTATGTCTTCTCTTCTCTCTCTGGTCGAAAATTACATTCTATAATTGTATATAACGTCGTGTATCGTGCTAATCAGGAGCACACGTGACAATGGAGTCGTTGTTGAAGGACAGGGAACTTATATCGGCCATCAAAAGTCTCGTTCGTAGCAGTGGAAGGTCGTTCCCTCCTTCCCCGGACGATGAATTTCCGGTGGCAAAACCTAGCAAAGAGGCGATCAAGCAACAGCCAGCAAATGCCGCTCAGATGAATGGATTAGCAATGAAAGAAGCAGCAGCAGTGGCAGTGTGATTTCTCAGTATATCCAAACCCAATGGAACAATAAGTTGCCTTCTATACTTGCTGCTTTCTTCATCCTTTAAGTATAATTATATTTCTTGTTTTTCTTTAAAATGTCAAGTTTCACATTCCACGTGTAGTTGAATCTGGTAAGATTATCATAACATAATTACATTGAAAATAATTTCAAGTTTTACAAGATAAATAAGTTTTACTTGTGAACTAAAAGAACTCCACTGGATATACCACAAACACTACATATGAGTGATGTTGATTACTGAGAAGAAGTATAATTTTCCATTTATGTATATATACGTGATTGAATTTTGGAATTGTGTATATTATTTTATTTTATTAATGTGATAGAATTATTGTTTGAATTATAAATTTTGTTTATGGTATTAATATTGGATAACTATAGATTTTTAGTGGATGTGATCATCAGATCATGTGATTAGATTATTGTTTGTTTGATCGGATTTACCAATATCAGATTTTTTTTTTAATATTAGTGCTATAATTATGATTTATTATAATTATTTGTGCAGTTTATTAATATTTTTTAAAATTCTTTATCATTAATTAATTCATGCGAGTGTAGACATTACATCATTCATCATAATTAATTAATTAATTTAAAGTTAAATGGAGTATGATGCACAAAGTTTAGCATCACTGATCTATTTCTTAGAGATTAAGTTTCGAAATTACTTTTTATCAATTTAAATATTAATTAAAAAAAATTTGAAAATATACTGATAATGATAATGAAAAATAATTAAAAAGGAATTGATGTTCACGCGCCGCCTAGCGCGTTTGGTAGCGATGGCTCCTGCTGACTTGTCCAACCTCTGAGTCTTCAGTCGTCTCCACTACAT
Source organism: Pogostemon cablin (assembly GCA_023678885.1). Lineage (NCBI taxonomy): Eukaryota > Viridiplantae > Streptophyta > Magnoliopsida > Lamiales > Lamiaceae > Pogostemon > Pogostemon cablin. The sequence goes on from CM042956.1 coordinate 702,159, forward strand.
AAAGGGACGAAACCTTCACCGAGTTACCCCAGGCGGAGATGGCGTACCATCAAACACCAACGGCGAATGGCATCACAGACCATTGCTTGCCCTATGACACGCACAACACCTATGACGTCACCTTCTTCGGCGACTCCGTCTTCACAACCGTCGCCTGCCACCCGAGCATCGCCACCCAGTGGATCTCCGACATCGAGGGCATCCACCGACATCGCCTCCACAACCTGATCGTCGGCCTCGACGTCGAGTGGCGCCCTTCCTTCAACCGCAACAACAACAACCCCGTGGCGACTCTACAGCTGTGCGTCGGCCGCCGCTGCCTCATCTACCAGTTACTCCACACCCCCTCAATCCCCGCTTCCCTCGTCAATTTCCTCGCAAACCCTAATTACACATTTGTGGGGATCGGGATAAAACATGATCTGGAAAGGTTGGAGGAGGACCACGAATTTGGATTCAACACGAACGCGGTGGACCTAGGGCAGTGGGCGGCGGCGAAGTACGGCCAGAGAGAGCTGAAGAATGCGGGGCTGAAGACATTGGCAAGTGCGGTGTTGGGTAAGGATGTGGAGAAGCCGAAAAGCGTGACGATGAGTCGGTGGGATAATCAGTGGCTAACGCCGACGCAGGTGCGCTACGCTTGTGTTGATGCTTATGTTTGCTTTGAAATTGGTAGGATTTTGAATTCTACCCCTAATTCTGCTCCTCCTGCTTAATGGTGTTTTCTGGGTTCTCTTCCATTGCTATGCTATGTGCAGACTCTCTTGTTCTATCAAGTGGATTATTATTAGTATTTTTAAATTAAGTCCTAATTAATACTCAAGTTATGTTATTTTATATTTATGGTCTTATTTATTTTCAGTTTAATGCATTTGAGTGCTATGATATATTTTAATTGAATTGAATGTTGCTTGTTTAAAATTTCTAATTATGAACTTGATTGATTCATTTTTCAATGGATGAGATATTTATATTTGGCGTGATTTGTGATATGCGATCAAATGATTCGCATCTTTAATCAACCATCTGGATGCCATTATAATAATAATCTTTTAGAATAAACTAATGTAATTATAGTCCTTAATGGATTGGGCTAATGACTTTATAGGGCTAAGTTATTAGATTGGGCCGGATCTTTTCAAATTTATGCTTTATAAAGAAGGTATGAATGAATTTATCCCCAGATACAAATACCAAACCTGTGACGAAAATAACCCAGAGTAGTTACACCTATACTTGCATGTTCAATAGATTAAAACTTCTTGCTGATGTGACCATTATACACACCACTAGGCCTTGATTTATATTAAGTGAGATTACGCAAAAGAATCATTATAAATCATAAAGCTAGTAGCACTCACTATATTATGCATCAAAAGTTTGAATAACTGAATGTAAAATAAAAAAAAGATCCAATCCAAAAGGAATAAGATGAAGAACGTGGAAATGGGTCATACGTTTCCGGCGGCCACACGCTTGAAAAGCTCTGCGGGTAATCTGGGAGTGGGAATAGCTTGCAGAGGCTTGCCCATATAGGTGACGGTTCCAGGTTGCTCCATCATGTCCATGTCTTCGGGTTTGACCCCTTGGGGTGGTGTCCAGGTGAAGTGGTGCAACATGTGGCCCAACATGGAGGTGACCAAGTAAATGGCGAGCTGCGCTCCGGGGCAGATCCGCCTTCCCGACCCGAAGGGAAGCAGCCTGTAATCGGTTCCCTTCATGTCCACATCCTCCTCTTGGAAGCGCTCTGGTCGGAACTCAAGGGGGTTGTTCCACACATTGGGGTCTCGGGCGATGGCCCAGACATTGACGCTGACGGTGGCTCCCTTTGGGACGTCGTAGCCTCCGATCTTGACGTTGGTGTTGGCTTTGTGTGGGAGCATGAGTGGAGTTGGGGGATGCATCCTGTAGCATTCTTTGGTCACGCATTGTAAGTAAGGGAGATTGGGGATGTCTGCTTCCGTCATGAGGCGATCGCGGCCGACCACACGGTCCAGCTCCTCCTGCACCTTTTGTTGGACCCTGGGGTTCCTCACCATCTCTGCCATTGCCCATTCTACGGTGATGGTGGTCGTGTCCATGCCTGCGGAGATCATATCCTGCACATACATTCATTCATTCTCTTGATATAGATATATTACCAAGTGCAAGTGTCAGTTTGATTTAACCCACCCAGAGGAGGGCAGTTACGGTGTCGTCGCTGAGTTCATAGTCTTTCTGAAGAGTGAGCAATGCATCGACAAAATGGTTCTTGGTATTCCCGGTCTTGAGGCGGGCTTGGGTGTGCTCCTCCATGATCTTCCTGGTGAAGCCGTCGGCACGAGCGTCGTGCTCCGACAGGGCGTCGTTCTGTTCCTTGAACAAGAAGCTTAACCAGGGGAGGAACTCGAAGAAGGAGGATTTCTTGGTACCCAACTTGATGGCATTGTTGAGAATGAACTTGAGCTCTTCCCCTTGACTGTCGATCACACCATTAGAGTCCATGAATCTCTTCCCGAATGTCAATCTTGTTATGTGCAGGAATGCCATCATCCCCAGGTACTCCCGCAGCACCAGAGCTTTGCCCTTGCCCTTGCCCTTGTTCTCTGCCCTTACATAAACAGAATCCACCATCAATAACATCATTCAATTCGTGAAAGTGAGATACCATCAGATTAACCCTTATCCTATCACTACTTTTTCTTGGAAGAAAACAAATTAGTAGAATACTTAGAATTGGGTAAAATTCAGAAATTAGGTACAAACCAGTGAGGTCAACCCAACAAGATCTATCTATCGTACAAGCAAAAGAGATTACTAACCAGGTTTGATGGCATCCTTAAAAATGGACTCAACCATGGCGGTAACTTCATCCTCTCGAATGGGCCTCAATCCCTCAAGCCTCTTCATGGAGAAAAGCTCCAGAGTGCACAGCTTCCTGACCTTGACATAGTGGGGCCCGTAATCGGACCAGATCAAATCCATGCCGTTTTTGCTGAACTTGTTGATCTGTTTAGTCCTGTTCCTGTAAGCCAGCTGCTGGTCGTTGTCCTTGAGGACCTCCTTAGCTAACTCCGCAGAGTTGACCACAACGCTGAGGTGGGAACCCAAGTAGACGGAGAAGATGGGGCCGTACACTTGAGACCATTCCGTGAAACATCGTACCAGCACCGGTTTCAGGTCGTACAGGTTTCCGACGATAGGAAGTGGCCACGGCCCGGGCGGAAGCTTGAACCGTAACCGCTGGAAGAGCTTGTAGCCGATGAATAAGGTTGCAATGGAGAGGATGACAAGTAGGATTGCCATCGAAGGGGGTGGGGTGGGTGAGTGAGGGTTTAGGATCTAGATGGGGGGTGTAATATATATATATATATATATATATATATATGGAGTTTAGTGAGATGGGGGTAGGTGGGATGGGGGTGTGCGACTTTTATATGGTAGATAGATGGATGCTTCAACTTTAATAATTTTTGGTTACAATAGAATGTGAGCTTTAATTTAATATACTACTACTATTTTTATTTTTCTTTTTCTTTGGACAAAATGATGTTGATATAAATTGAAGTACCTACCCGAATCCTTGTGGTTGTCTTATATTTGGATTTAATCAAATTTTTGAGATGGTCTATTTCAGATGAAGTTTTATTTTACATCGTCAAAATATCCACCCATGTATAAGAAAAGATCCTATATTTTCAGAACAATTCATTTCTATACCGTTATTATAATAATAATATTAAAATAAAGGGTTCATAGTATAAATAAAATCTTCTAGTCACGAATACGCACCTAACTCGGTCCCCACGTGATGAGACTACCGAGAATCAACGTCTCGTATATATTGCATATTTTTCAACAAGCTAGAACGTGTTTATGCAAAATAAAATACTCCATCCATCATGTTCTAAATGTTGTTTGATTTTTGTAAGTAGATTAAAAAAATATTATTATTATATGTAAAATGAATAGTTGTATTAGAGGGAAGTGGTGGATCATATTATGTATTTTTTACTAAATAGGGGAAATTGATACATTTGAACTAGACATAAAAAATAGTAAAATGGACACCTTAGAAGCGGACTAAGGGAGTATTAAAATTAAAATAAAATAAAAGTTAAAAGAATATATAGCGAGTTGACCAAATTATGTTTTATGGAGTATTTATTTATGCTAGTGAAGTATTACATTAATTTATTTATTCTTGGAATGAATCTACGCTATTCCAATAACCCATAAGATTGTAAGGTAAACTATCTAGTGAATTAGGATTTTATTTAAAATTAATTAATTTATATAATCTATTTAAATGCAATTCAGTGCAATGTTATGTCATCTTATAAAAAATATATAATTTGAATATACGAAGAAAAGAATTTATTAATCTGAATAACAGAAAATAATCACATAAAAAGGGGCTTTACTATTAAAAAATACATTTTCTTTTCCGGTTCTAATATTCATGATAATTAGTTGAGTGGGAATGTTTGAAAATTTTGGGACATGGTCTAGACCGAGTCCAAATTTTTCATTAATTACTAGAGTGGTAACTCTATTAAATTATAATTAGATTAATTTGTAACCAAAAGTTTATCATATCAACTTTCATATTTAGCTTCTTTTTTTTTTTTAATTGAAATATGAGAATTGGGATTCAGTGGGGTGTTAGTTGCCTTGATTATGATAACTCGAGTGAAAGTAATATGGTTTTTATTGATATAATTAATCTAAAATTAATAAATATATAATATATTTACAGTGAAATGTTTTAGTCTGCATCATTAAAACAAAGAAAAAAAATACAAAATAAAAAAATATATTTTCATCTTTAATAGTAATATAATTTCATTAATAATCTATGTTTAAACTATTAATAATTGGTAGGATTCCATGGATATTGACTGAAAGCATCCGGTTTCGATTAGTGCGTTAGGTCAGCTTTTGAGTGCCCTTGAATGATAGGTTGAAAATTCACGTATACTACTAATTAAAAGTGTCAATTGGCAAATATACACAATCACACTTATCAAATATCAATACCAACAACTCTTTTACATTTTTTCTTTTTTAAATAATTTATCAAAATTGAACCATTATATCCTTTCCATCAAAATAAAAATAAAAAAACCAATCACCCACCTCCCTCACCTCCCCTCCCCTCCCCTCTGTAAAGCTCTGTCCAGTATCCGTCTGTCGCCGCCGCTCTGTTCGTCGACACTTTCGTCCGTGGAAGGTAGGTCGACGTCCGTCATTCACCGGCGCTAGGGTTCTGGTCGTCGCCAGGTGGTAGGATCTGCTCGCTGTCCGTTGTTGCTCCACCTCTTGCCCGCCGGAATCGCGATCTGCAGAACCGCTGCTCTTCCTTCCACCGCACGACGACCGCCGCTAGGGTTCCTCCGGAGTCGCGATCTGTTCGCATGCTCCAGAATCGCGCCGCCGCTTCCCTCTGCCAGACAGTCATTCACCGCTTCCAGCCGTCTACCACCAGGACGCCGCACGAAGCAGCCCAGTGGGTGACCACACCGTCACCCATACCCACACCCACCGTCGCCGCCGGCTATATGGGTGACCCACACCGTCACCCACATCCATTGTTGGCACCCACAAGTCATGTGGGTGACCCATACCGTCACCCACACCCACCGCTGGCCGCTGCCGGCCATGTGGGTGCCACATCCACCGTCGGCCACCAGTCATGTGGGTAACTCACACCGTGACCCACACCCACCACCAGCGCTGCCAGTCATGTGGGTGACCCACACCGTCTCCTACAGATGTGGGTGGACCATATGGGTGACCTACATAAGGGACACATTGGGTATTGTTTTTGAATAACAAGGGTAAAAAAGTCCAAAAATGTACAATTGTGTAAAAAAGATAACAAATAAAACAAAATGTTGGTAAAGATTTTGACACTATGAATTTTGGGTATTTTTGCAATTCTCCCATTAATAAATATACATATAAATTTCCTACCTACTATTTCTTTGAATAATAATCAAATATATAACATGCACAAAAATATATTTAATTTTTATTATTTTTTAGACTTTTGAATTTATATAAAAGGCAAGAGGTAAGCATTAATTAATTATCGAAACAGTTTGTATTAAAAAGCAAGAGATTGTATTAAATCAAACAAGTTAAGCATTAATTAATTATCCAAGTAATTAAATATCTTTAACTTATCCTTGAAATCATGGTGCTGTAAATCTTGGCTTCATGTTTAACATATTGCCTCTGTATATCTTTCAACTCCTTTTGCTTCATCTTCACTTCTCTGCAAATCCAACCATTCAAATCAAACAACTTCTTCTTACAGAGATCATCAGACACCAAGTTTGATCAGAAAATGATATATACTTATTGTTAGGATCAATCACCAAAGCTTGTTTCATATCTTCCTCAGCTTTCTCGAGATCAGATGTTCTTACATACGCTTGTGATCGTCTGAAGAGAGCTTTAACGTTGTTCGGATCGAGTTCAAGAACCTGTTCGATCAATATCAACCTAAGCCTAATGGTTATGCAAGAAAATTAAGAACAAAGAAATCAAGAACCTTAACACACCTTGGTGCAAAGTTTTGTGACCTCTTTGTACTCTCCTAGTTTTAGTTTACAAGCAGCATTGTTCGAATAACAATACAACCTTAGCAAATTCGCCTCGTTTTTTTCTTCATCACTGAAAGAATGGCTGTATTCAATGTATGTTGAAGCCTGTAAAGTGTTGGAAGAATTTGGAGAAAACTATGTTAGTGTAAAGCACTAGAACATCAGCTTTATGTGTTTATTGATGTTAAATATACTGATCACATTCCTTCTCATATTTCTTAGATGCAAGGTGAAACTTCCCTGCTTTGAAAAGTTCGTTTCCACCGTGCTTCTCTGACTCAGACGCGGCTATTCTTTCTCGAGCATTCATCTTCCAGAAGGGCTTGTCCTGAAACCAATTACACCTCTTAGGAAAAAATGATGTGTTTTCACTGTCAGAAGGAAAATTTTTACCTTAGTGAAGTCAATCAGTTTTACTTCATAATTAACTGAGGATACAGAGATCAACTCTCCAGCTAATTTAGAGGTGTTCAAGAAATCAGAGCTGATTTTCACTACAGCTTCTTCGCCTTTTCTCATCGTCATGATAGCTCTGTCCAAACCTTCATGGACTTGTCCTGCAGAGGAATGATATGAAAAAGCATAGATCTTTCGATAACTATTCTTCGTAGTTTAGAAGAAAGTCAGTGCATGCACCTTCTCCACACACGTATTCGAATGGTTCTTCTGATGATCCTTGTCTTTCTATAGTAGTGCCATCTTCAAGTTTCCCAACAAAAATCACTGCAGATTAAAGCAGTTTTTAGACTTGTAATGAATATGTAAAAACAAAGAATGTTTACAGTTTAGTTTTACCTACCTTTTGCGAGGGATCCCTCGTTAGGACGATCATACGCTTCGCCCTTTTTCATTATTTTCTTCATGATCTTGCTGTCTCCTCTGACATCAACCACACATGTCCAAGAAACCAGTTCAAGATGAATGGTCAATTTTTGATGGGGTTGATTAACACCATCAATCCCAATTCCACAGTTTTTAAGACCATCTACAAAGTAAGCTATGAAGTTAAGGTAGGCAATCAAATATGGGATATATCAACCATCAAAGAATTTAAAAGACCTACAAGACAACTTCACAGACACCTCAGCTTTCTCTCTCTTCCTCATTGTTTTCACAGCCTTGGCCATTGCAGGACAGAGATGTCCTAAAAAAAGTGACCACAAATTTGAAATAAATTAACTATGAACAGAACTATAATCAGAAGCAGTGGTAGTTCAACTCACTCACCACTGGTTAAAGAGAATTCCAAGCCTTCATCAGATTCAGAAATCACTATTCCATCCTCATCTTTAGCAACATACTTGACTAGACAATCAGGAAAAGAAAGATAACTGCATTAGTTTGAATCAAGAAAATGAAAAATGAAATAAAGATTAATACAAGAATCACCTAAAACTTCATCTTGTTCATTAGGAGTGGCCCATCCCTCCCCTTCCTTTAAAATCTTCTTGATAACTCCTCCATCACCAGTGATATCTCTGATGGGGTACCAAGAAAGCAGCTCGACATCGAAAACGAGAGTCGAGTTTGGAGGGATCATAGGAGGGCAGCCAGTTTCAGCATAGGCTAATTCTGGAGGGATAGTGAAAACTGCTCTTTCACCCCTTCTCATTGTACCAATCCCCTCATCCCATCCTTTGATTACTTCACCTGTCAAAAACAATCACCACTTGACTTCCCAAAACCAGTAATATTAGAAACAATAACATCAAACAGTCATACATTGCCCTAACTTGAATCTGAAAGTGCTCCCTCTGTCTCGACTCGAATCGAAATACTCCCCTTCTTGCAAGCCCACACTGTAATGAACTGAACAAGAAACACACAGGTCATTTTCTCATCATTGCATTAGAATATATTATTACAACAGGGGAAGTAGTATATACCTTCAACTTCATCACCTGGGATTGGATTCTGCCATGAAACTCCTTTTTGAAGAATCTTTTTGAGCAATCCTGTGGTGCCGATGTTAGTGAATGGGGAGATTGGATTAAGGTGATAATTCACCATAACATTCTCCATTTCTGGTGAGAGATAAGGGTGTCTCACTCTCTCATTTGAGCTGAGGATAAGTCGTTAGTTTCCCTCATCTTGTCTTTCCGTTAGATCTTTCTTTATGCTAACCAACTTACAAAGACTGGGTCGAGTTTATTTAATTTTGGGCCTCCCCCAATTGAGGAAGCCCAAACTATACAACTCGATGTTTGTGGACCCAACTTCTCTTTAGTCTAAGTGGAAGCCCAATTGTTCCATAATTCAGACACAAATCTAATAGTTCAGTCATAAACTTTTTTTTTTTAATGATGATTAGATAATAATAATATTATAATATGACTGGAAATATTTTTCTGCTTGATTTAAATTTCAAACTATGAATAGATTTATTTATGGAGTTACTCTCTTGTAAGACGGGTCAACCCATTACTAAAGTATGCTTATTATATAGTTAAAATATGTAAATTTGTAGTTAAAATATGTCAATAATAAATCATATTATAACACTATAAAATCATACTTTAATTCATAATTCATTATATTTAGAAAACATACTTTAACAATAATTAAATATACTTTATTAATAAAATAAATATACTTTAATCGGTCTTACAATCCGTCTCACAGAATTAAGTTCTCACAAGAGATTTTGTCTTATTTACGAAGAAAGTTAAAATTTATGTGGGGAAAAAAAAAGAAGAAGAAAGAAATATGATTACGTCCAATTAATAGATACTAAAAAGTTTGGCTTTCTCAATGATCCTATTATAATATAGTAATAAATTAATTTAAGATCACTTTAATAAATTTGGACATTTTACAATAGTACGAAAAGTGATGATAAGGTTTAGTTGACAGCGACATTATGCTGATGATTAATTTCATATGTGGGATTCTGAATCAGACGTCAGAACTGTCTGTTCAAAGTGGATGTATATATGTAAATTCACCTTTTCCCTAATTTGGGATTGATTATCTATATTCTCTTCAAGCTAATTTACATTCATACAACATTAATTTCAATTTCTTGAATTATAATTGTTGAAATAATGTCCTTTCTTGGTTCAACAATATTAACTTCCTCTGTTTCCATTTCCTTGTATTTTCCCCACAATACGGAGTATAACCCGCTCACAATAAGTACTGCTCCAAGAATCCTGGATGAGAGAGAGGGAGAGAGATTAATACAACAGAAAATTAAAAGATCGAATTATCAGAAGAAAGAGAATTTAGAAAATAAATTACCCTCCAAGATGTAATTTTTCTGCCAAGATAAAAGATCCTAAGATGGCTACAATGATGGTCATCAATGGACTAAATGCTGTAACAAAAAAAGGCCCTCTTTTTTCCATCACTATTCCTTGAACATAATATGCAATGCCTGATGAAACAATACCCTGTTACCAAATAAAATCAAATCTTGATTAAGCACTTCTAAAAAAAAATTCATAAAAAATTGAAGGGTTGACCATAGAAGTGATGGATTCTTACAGCATAGGCAGCAGCAAACAGATTCATGTCCCAACCAATGGACCAAACACTTGCTGTTTGCTCCATTACAAAACTGAGAGCAGTGGATTGAAGTGTTCCCAAGAAACACACAATTGCTATAAGTGACAGCTGGGCTGTGTATTTCCTCATTGTAATGGCCTATATATTCCATCAACCATCTTTTAATTTTCTTGAAATCTTAAAAAAAAAAGAAGAGGGTATTATAAGGAGTAATAATCTACCTGAAGGATGAAGAAAGAAGCCCAAGAAAAAGTGGCAATGATGAGAAGAGCAGACCCTTTAACCCAATCTTGATGATTAGTACTGGAAATCATGCTTATGACATGTCCTTTGTAGAGTGTAATAAGCATAGCTCCAACAGGTGTTGCTAGTGTTCCCACCACCTTTGCCCAGCATCTTACATCCTTCATATGCACCTTCTCCATCCTATCATTAAATTATACTCCATGTTATTCAATTTCACTATGTATTTTGATGAATAATTTTAGATAAATATACCTGCATAGCAGTGCCATAAGGAATGTGATTGGTGGGAGCATGCTAGTGATAGCACATGAAAAGATTGGTGAAGTGAGTTTGAGTCCAGCATAGTACAAGTTCTGATCAATCACAGGCCTGCATGTTATGATGAAGAGAGAGAAACTTGAGATTACTCAAAGATTGATGAGTTTGAGTAGTTGCTATATGAATTGTGCAATAGAACTCACCCAAGAAGTGCCATCACAAACATGTGCATGAAAATTGTAAATGTCATCTTTGGCCTCACTTTCCTGCTTCAAGAATTATGATCATTCATTCATTCAATGCAAGAAAGAGAGAGAGAGAGAGAGATATTGATATACATACCTTTCAAGGATTAAAGCAGAGGAAGCAACAGCAGCAGTTGCAAAGGCCTGTCTGTAAACCACAAATACATAGTGGCTCATGCCTCTATCCAAAGCAAGTTTAGTAAGAATATTCATTCCAGCATATCCAAATTGCAAACAAATCATTCCTATGTAATGTTTTTCCATCTCAAACAAATTATTTCCACCCATGGATCTTTTGTTTTAGCTACTTTGGAGTAGTAATAAGAGAGAGAGGCAAACACTTGAAGGGTTAATTGTGTAGTGTTTACCCCAAGGATCTACTATCAATGGTGAAACTAGCTTTGTCTATTTATAACCACTTTACTACCTGTAGTTCATGAAAACAAAATACAGGATTGAGACAATTAATGTAAAAACTAAATGGGATGATATCATGCATGTTGATCCATACAATGCAGTATGTATGTATGTATGTATACTAAAGAATCAAACTAAGAATAAAATATGATAGAAAATAGAGAAGGGTGGCAATGGCATGCATCTAATTGAATATTCTGATATATATGTATAGTATATGCAATATGTGAATTCCAGGTGGATTCAATCAGATAATGATAATGTTTTTGTGAGGTTTCATTGGTTCTTTTGTTTCCTCAAAGTGGGCAACTGATATTGATACTTACCAAATATAAAGATGAATGATCAATTGATTATAATTAAATCAAGATTCATCAATTTTAATTAAGAAGCATTGTGTAAGTTAAAGTGTGTATAATTTCTTGATTTAAAGATTGTCTTACATCATTCGAAATCGTATATCATATTGATGTAATATTTTCTGTGCATGTTACAATGTTGGATAAATGATACGGAAAAATTTATACTTAAAAAGGTATTGTATCAGCTCAAAGGAAAATATTTGGAAATTTTCCCTTTCTTACATATCAATCATACCATACGATTAATGGCCCAAGAAATAATGCATGAAAATGATATAAAGGATGTTGTGTGTTCTTACATAATACTCTTAAAATGATATAGACAAATATATAATACTACAAGTATATATATACTCATTTAAATGTTTTATGCTGCAAGAATTTTAGAAAGAGAGATGAATAGTCAGCTGTAATTTAGACAAATAAAAATTCAATTAAAGAGTAAACAAATAAGTAATAATTGTGCTACACATTTTCTAGTGGTTTATTATACCTTATATAGTTATACTTATAGTTAGACTCAGAGAGAAAGAGTGTCACATATTTACCCAACCCTACACATTTTGATTAGCCAAAGTTTAATAAGTTAATCTCAAATTGTAATGATTATCAAATTAAACGTGACACTTTTATTTTAGCAATGTGTTCATATAATTCAACTAATTTTCAGTGTCATAATATGTTGCTTTTAATAGCTTTATATAAATGTTATTTTCATTATCATTCAAATGGCATAAACTCTTCTTTTCTTTCTCAATAACTTCTATCTTTCCACTTATGGTATTGACCATATCTAGACATATCTTTTTCCTTGCTATTTAATTCTTTTTCCCCCCTAATATGGTTTAAGTATGCATTAAGTGTTTCAATTTTATATTTTATTTAATTAGTATTAATATTTATAAAAATATATAATCTTAATAAAATAAAAATTGACTTGCCGGCCAGCTTTACACCATTTTAAATATGTAATGCACTAGAGGAGAAAATGAAGAAGAAATTATTTCCAAGTAAAATTAAATATTTATCTTTTTTTTACTAGCTAGTTTCGTGAAATTATTTCATATTATATTTTCTCTAAATAATTATAATTAAGGTATTGGAGACATCATGGTGTGTAATGTTAAAACTGAAATTGGGTATAAATATTGCTCGATCGATTTAGGTTGATGTGAAGTATAGATTTTTATAGCAATTTCATGTATATATACATAAATACTGTACAGCCTTGCGTGACAAAAGAATTAGTATTTATTTTTCCATAATTGTTTATGTATATAATTAATTACAAAATGAAATAAATGCAATAAAGAAGGTCAAAGTTTATGCTTTCACATCATACACCTCACCTCCAACTGCATGCTAATTATCGGTTACTTGTACCAATCTTTAACTTGTTATTCTCATTGTTTACCATTTGATTTCTCCTAGGTTACCTTTTAGGTATAATTATTAATATTTTTTGAATTTTTAATTATTTTATTTTAATTCAAATTTGATTAATAATTAAATATTTTTTAATGGTTTATATTAATAGGTGTACGCTAATTTCACTCTTAATTTCCAGAAAATGATTGATAATTTAAATTATTAATTTTACAAATAACTAGGAAAATTTACACTTTTCCACGTAAATAGGGGTAATTAATTATAAAAGAAATCACATAATTTTAAATTAGTTCTAGAAACTGTAATTTTATATCCTTAAATAAAAAATAAAAAATAAACAAAATTTATACATTTAAACATAAATCTAGTAGCCCAAATAAAAACATTCACGATATACTGATAAATTATTCATATCGAATAGCGGGACCAAAACTCGTTGCCTTATCACTTGGCCACATCCTATTTCAATTTCTAATCGGCACTAAAAATCAATAATATTGGTATTACTTGTCAATTCCAGTCTATTTCTCAATAATATTCCACAATTAAGACAATTGGCTGAATCCCTTGAAACCATTTCATAGAAGTTCATTGATATCTTCTTTTTATAAAGCAAATCGATTTCGATTCTTGAATAATCTACATTACTTTTGCTTCTACTATAAGTCTGTAACACAAGATTCCCCTTTTCTGTGGAGTTATGAAGTATACTCTGATGATCGAATCGATTGCATGATTATAAGTTCATTTCATATCGGAAAAAAATATTGCAAAATTTGGACACAATTCAAAATTATGGGATTTTTTTTTAATAAATACATTTGTGTGTGGATCAAATTGAAACGCAATTTTTTTTCCAAATAAAACGTTTTTCCTTTGTATTGCGCTTAATTATTTGATAATATTATTTATTTTAAAATTTCTCTTATTTAGCTATTTGAACATTGTACTCTTGGATTACTTGATCGAAAATCAAAATTGCACGTTGAAAAATAATATCATGATGTGAAAAATGCAGCCTTCGAAGATACGTAGGGGAAAAAAATGTAAGCCTCTTAGGCTTGCTTAGGTTTCTACCTCTTTTTATTTGATCATGGAACACATACTTTGTTTACTTTTTTTGTGTACCAAAAAATAAAGTAAAAGCATAGAAAAGAAATTAATAATAAGATTCTTTAAGCGGGCCAGCCCGAGAATCAAGATATATGAGTACCCCACATCTGCTTTTTGTCCACCATTTATATAATTGATTTAAGTTATCAATTATCATGATTAAAATTACTATATTTCTTATGTTACTTAAATGATTTTTTGTGCATTTAGTATATCATCATGTTTTCATATAATTTGGTTAGTTATTAATTTTTTATTATCTTATTTAATAAAAAAAATATTAAGTTTAATATATTATCATATAACAACTAATAGAATTATGCCCAAAAAAAAAAAAAAAAGAGAGTGTCGAATACATCAATTAGAAAGATATTGCAAACCCTTTTTGACTACCCTTTTGAAACCTTTTTTGACAAGCCCTTTTCTTATCTTTTTAGGGCCCAAGAGGATTGAAGCAAGAAATGTCTATTTATGGACACGAGTGGCTCATATATTCTTCACTCAAATTATTAAACTAATAAATGAAAAATGATTAATATCAAGGGTACATAAATAAGTATATACTGCACCAATTTCACAAAATAAGGTAGAGAATATTCTTCCCAAATTTTGTGTACATCTAAATATCATCTTTTTATTAATTAGTCTAACAACTTTTTAAATTGATTTTTCTTATAAAAAAGATAACTGAGTCACACCCAATTATAGCTAGGGATTTATTTTATATATGTGGGTTGGTTGACTCATCAATCAATATTACAGGTCATGTAGCTAGTTTAGGGGGCCCATTATTCGAAAATATGAGAATTTTTAATTAAAAGGCTGTCAATTATTACGGCCCATTGATAATCCAGCGTAATCGAGTATTATTGTCGATAAAGGCCCAATCAAAATTTACGGCCCATTAATAATCTGGTCTGGATTTACATACCACCTTTTTAAAAAAAAAAAAAAAAGCTCGTTATTTATATTTATATTTTTTTAATTCGCAACTATATAGCGAAGATCGCAAATAAGTTATGCTCAATTACTATTTATTCAACATATAATAATTATTCGATTATAAAAGCCATGATTACCAATCTGGAACATATATAAACTCCATAAAAATTCAAACAAGAATATGGTTTTATTAAGAGTGAAAACACTTCTAGTTTTTAACCAGCTCAATTTGTTTCCCATCATCCAACAATGGCTTCCCATTCTCAACCTCTTCATCATCATCTTCAGACATCTCCTGTAATGGTTTCCACTTGTAAAACCAAGCACATATCACAAAGTATATCAAGTTGATAACTTGAACCCCTGTTACAAGCCAGTAGTAATTCTCCAATCTACCCCTGTTAAGATTCCTATCAGGCAACCAATTACTTCTCTCACCACTATACTTGTGGACTAAACTCACCATTAGAGTGCTCACATAATTCCCAATTGCTATTGCTGTCCAGTAAAGTGCAGCTGCTGTGCTTCTCATGCTCTCTGGTGACTGATCATACAGAAATTCCAAGTGTCCAACAGCCATGAATACTTCAGCCAATCCATGTAAGAAGTATTGTGGAACCAACCAAAAGACACTGATGGGGATGACTATTGTTGGTTGATCAACAAGGTTGTGATCTTTAGCAACTTGCTTTCGTTTAATCTCGACGAGTGCAGAGGAGACGGTGGCGAAGATGGTAATGAGGAATCCGATTCCCATTCGTTGCAAGCATGTTATGCCTACTGGATTGTTTGTGAAACGACAGACAGTTGGGACGAAGAGGCGCTCGTAGATAGGGAGGCCAATTAGGATGGTTAGAGTGGAGAATATGGACATTGAAGCTGGTGGGATTTGAAAGGAGGGAGATAAGTGTCTTTCCATGGTTTGAGCTTGTTGGATTGTGAAACTGCTGAGATGGGAGTTTGATGCCATTAGTAATATTGCTGAAGCCCATATGGGAAGCATTCTGATGATGGTTTTCAGCTCTTCCACTCTGTGGACTGTTGCTAGCCTCCATAGATTCGGCTGCTTCATGTCCGATTCTGACACCACAGCGGCTCGATCAAGCCACCTTCATTCAGCACCAACATACTTAAGCAGTAAGTACTAAGTACAACACATCTGATATTCATTTAGAACTACTATGACTATCATACAATGAGGTGATTTCAAGCATTCATTCCTTTGGACTTACTTGAGCTGATTTGAATGTAGAAGCCTGCCATTGAGGGAGATATCACCGTCAAGATCTCGGTTATGATACAACGCATCAGGATTGTCCGGTGCAACGAAGTTTCTTTTTCTAACAGCAGCAACAACCACTTGAGCAACTCTAACAAATGGACTGCCTCCTGGCTTTAATTTTTTGTACAATGGAGCTCCAATAATGAAGGCTATGAGAGACAACGCCATGGCGATGGTTGGGATCCCGAGCCCCCACGACCAACTGACATCGTCTTGGATGTAAACGACTACGGTGAGAGCAAGCAAAGAGGCTATCCCCATGCAAAAGTAGTACCAATTGAAGAAGTTCCAGCTTCTAGACTCTGTTTTAGCCTTGCTCATATCAAGCTGATCAGCTGCGAATGTAACGACGCAAGGCCTAATCCCACCCGTACCTAGAGACGTTAAGAGCAGCGCTGCGTACAGAACCCATAGCTGCTGATTGGATGCCTCAATGCAGTTTTGTTGAGTGGGACATGGAGGTGGATGTAGGTGAGGTAAGATTGCTGATATTGTGATGGTAACCATTCCCTGCACGAACATACATATAGATTAGACACACAAGCATGTCCAAGAATGCAGCAATGGAGAGATGAGATGAGACGAGACGACGAACCAGCACGTAGATTATGGAACCAGCAATGATGGTCCAAAATCTACCAGCAAAGGAGTCAGCAATAAGAGCACCAATAAGTGGGGTGAAGCTAGAGGTTCCAGTGAAGTTGGAGATGGTGTTAGAGGCTTTGACAAGAGGCAAATTTAAGACATGAGTCAGGTATGTGATCATGTTTGCATGAAAACCAGCTGCTGCAAATCTATCGCACACTTCATTTGCTGTCCACAAAACAACACCATTCTACACAATCAGTTGTCAAAACAATGTACCACTTATTTAAACTCCAGGTTAATGTTTAAGTCATACAGATCTAAAGATTAGGTTGTACATACAGAATCATAACCTTGCAAGATAACAGCTTATAATCTTGAACAATTAATTAATAAAAGTAAACAGCAATCAGTCAAAGGCCAACAAATTTCATTCTTTAGTCTGTTATTTGACATTAATTAACAAGTGTAAATCAATTCTTTCTCGTATTTCAGGACATCAAGATTTTGAAATTTCTTGAGACCCTATTTTTATAAAACCACAAATGCAATGAGCACCAAGAAAAGTGCGCGCACACACACACACACCTTCTTGAGGGGGAATGACCAGTGCATGTTTGTTCAATCCAATGTCAAACCATCTTCATTGAAACCATAATTCTAGTAAAGATTTCCATATGATTGCTCAATTATTTTGACATAGGAAGGGGGGGGTGGGGGGGTGGGGGTGTGTTGGGGTGGAGAAAGAGAGCATAAGAAGGTGAGCTAACCAAGGATGAACGGCATAGTTCTAACACCACCAAGCTTCTTGTGTTTTTCCTTAACATCTTCTTGTTTCATTTCCTCTTCAGATATCTTGTTCTCCATATTCAAGACCAGAATTGCAATAATTCACAACAATGAATATTGGGTATTTATAACCAGTAGGTGGGCAAGAAATGTCATTGTCTTTTTCTCTTCTTACACAAGACTGAATATATTACAATACGTTGATATTGAATGGTTGGAACTTCAAAAATGAAAAAATGAGTTGATAAACATGTGACTGTTTGTCTCATGTGTGTGTAATTAATGTACACATTTCTGCAGCTTGTCTTTATGTCAAAATAATTACTTCCTAATCTCTACTCGTTTAATTGATAAAAAAAAAAAATCTCTACTCGTGTAATTAACTAAAATCCATTGAAGCAATACAATTGAGAAAAGCATTTTAGGATTAATATTGGATGGAACTAATTTTTTTTTAAAAGAAAATATTATATTAAGATGGCTGGAAAACAGCCAGCTCTGATTGATAACAGAAGGATGGAGAATCCGTTCAATGAAATTCACAAACATCATTACATTTGGCAAAATAAGCAATAAAGTGTGCAACAAGATTATGAGCACGTGGTTGCCAAAAGACTCATTTAGGGTGCAACGAAGTAAGCAAATGCGTAATATCTTGGAGAATTGGAATGCAAGATGAAGGGCAATCCACCTCATTTCTAGCAGCGAAGATGGCCGACGTAACATCGCCAATGATAGAAAAGTCTTGAAGGTTGAGGTGGGAGGCTAACTTGCAAGCTTCCCTGAGACCAAGAAATTCTGCAGTAATGGGATAAGTAATACCATGGAAAGTCTTTGCAAAACCATGAAAGAAAGTGTCATGCGGATCTTCAACATACACTCCAATTGTCGCTTTTAAGAGTCGATGTGAAATTGCTCCATCAAAGAAAACTCTATAGCCAGTAGAAGGGGGCAGGAAATCACCTGGTAGAGGATCAGAGAAGATACGCTCGGGCCAACTCTTAGCATTATGAAAGTCACAGAGAAGTGCAGCAGAGTAAGTCACAAGAGAATACAATCCATTGCTTCCCCAAAAAATAATTTGCAGTTATGTTGCCACCAGATTGAATTGCAAATGACTGCAAAGTACTCATGTAAGTTTGTATTTCCCGATGAAAAAAGATTTCTGAATCAAATATCACATAGTGTTTGAGAGAAATTAAAAGTAAATTTTTATCTTTAGACTATTCAATTCAATTATTAATCTTTCTCATCTCCAAAATGTAATTATAAATAGTAATTTGCCTATTTTAAATTAATATTATTTGAAACACCTCAACTTTTATTTGAAATTGAATAAGATATTTGACATTGACAACTTATAATGAAATGTTTATTTACCTATCATTTTCTCAAGTACCCTTTTTCATTAAATCTTTGACTCTAAAACCATATCGAGGGTTAAATTCATTTGCTACTGATAATTTTCTAAAACTAATTGATAAAAATTCATTAAATTCGATTAACTATGCTCGGATCTAACTAAATGCATCAATCACACCTATAATATAGATGCTAATTGAGGTCAAAATAATATTTAAAATTACGACATTAATAATTAGACACGTTTCGATGGATGGCATCCTTTGTCGACAATATTAATTTTTGCTTAGTAGAGAAAATTGTCAAAAAAAATATATATATATTTTATAAAATTATTTCATTGTTTTTTTGGAAAATTGATAGCTTTGCTGACATATTTGATCGCGTAAAGCGGTTCGGATCTCCTGTTACATTTTGATGTTACATCTTCTATTACAAACCGTTGGATGATTGACATGTAGGATAAATTATTCTATACCCTAACAATCAACCCTAAGGGGAAAAATTGAGATTTTCCTCTCCGCATACTTGTCACTAATCATCTAACGCGTGTAACAGGAGATGTAACACCAAAATGTAAACATCCAAGTAAAGCGGTTCAAATCTCATGTTACATTTTGATGTTACATCTCCTATTACAAACCGTTGGATGATTGACATGTATGATAAATTATTCTATACCCTAACAATCAACCCTAAGGGGAAAAATTGAGATTTTCCTCTCCGCATACTTGTCACTAACCATCTAACGCGTGTAACAGATGTAACACCAAAATGTAAACATCTAAGTAAAGCGGTTCGGATCTCCTGTTACATTTTGATGTTACATCTCCTATTACAAACCGTTGGATGATGACATGTAGGATAAATTATTCTATACCCTAACAACCGTTGGATGATGACATGTAGGATAAATTATTCTATACCCTAACAATCAACCCTAAGGGGAAAAATTGAGATTTTCCTCTCCGCATACTTGTCACTAATCATCTAACGCGTGTAACAGGAGATGTAACACCAAAATGTAAACATCCAAGATCCGAGTATATATCTCTTTAATTTTTTTAATTACATGAGTACAAGAAACATATCTTTGCATGGATCAAAAGAAGATTGCCAACTTTCTCATTAAGAATATCGAAACGCTTTTGGTCCTTTTATTAAATGCCACGTTGAGAATGATAGAATAATTATGTTCATCCAAGAAATACAATGGAACATTGATAGAGATGATCAAAATAAATTCTGATAAAATGGCATCAGAAGAAAATCTTGTCAAAGTTTTAAGACGTAAAGAAAGAATATTAGCATCAACAGAAAGGGTCCACAACTGATTCTAAAGAAGTTTCCGAGGTGACTCAGTTGAAGTCTCTGAGTCGTTTCTTGAGCGTATCCATGGATTTCTTTCGAGTACTCTGCTTCGATGCTCTGTTCGAAAGGCTGCCGAAGATGCCATCAGCTGAATCCTTGTACTTATCACAGATAGTAGCCACCTTTTTGTAGTCCAGAGTGTTGTAGTTCCTTTCTCTGATCACTGGATTCATGAAGTTTTCCGGTTGGCTGCTCGACAGGAGGTTGATCAGCTGTCGGGCTTCGATCAAGCAGTCGCGGAAGCTTCCATCTTTGTATATCTCGTGCAATCCAGTGGAGTGGAATCTCTCATCCGCAAAGGATTCCAATGCCTTCAAGTCTGTGTTGATTGTCATGATCGCGTTGACACCGAACCTCTTCACGCTGTCGCTCAGAAAAGCTCCGATGATGGAGTTGGAGATGTGCTCCAGAGCTCCACTCCCGACTTTGTACAACGCGTCCAGAGGTAGGATTTGCTGAGCCGTGGAGAGGACAGTGTCGAGGTACATGACAACCTCGTTTATGTACTCGTTCCCAAGCTGGGTTGGTTCGTCGGATGTCCAGTTTACATTCTCTGTAAGTCTCATGAATTCGTCTAGTTTGGAGTTCACCAGAGTGAGCAGAGCAAGATAAGCAGCATCCCTCGAGGTTTTAAGAACAATCTTTGCTGTCAAACCACCTTGTGGTCTGTCGATTGATCTAACTGGAATTCCACACTGTTGGGCAGCATGTTGGATGAAATAGTCGCAAGCCCTCTCTAGAACCGATATATTCGCAGCAATCTGCATTGCCTGCGACACACCGGTCGTACCACTGTGAATTGTCCTAAGAATGACTTCATTCAAGACATCAATCAGGAGCTTATCCAGGTACTTCCGTACGAAATCAAAGTAATTCATTTGAGCACCATAAGACAAGTAATTAACAGAATCCTTAATAAATGAACGAACAATGCGACAGCAATCAGGCACCATAGACGAAAAGGGAGCTATATATGGGAAGGCTGGCATTATATCTGAGGTTTGAAGGTGGAATAAGAGAACATTTGCCTGGTATTCAGACTCCTTTTTCATCACCATTTGCTTGTACGTGTCGTTTGCAAGGGTCTCCGTAATTTGCTCTCGACACTCTGCTAAAAGAAGCTCGTGATATTTTCCTCGGCTACTGTTTAAAGTTTCCAAAATAGTGGCCACTTCATAGCCATACTGTCTGAGGGTTGCTCCAAATAGAGTCACGTAATCCTTGACGAGGAGGAGATGGCTTGCTGCATCCGTATGGGCGAACTGCTCCTCCAAAACTGCAGTAACTTTATCCACAGCTGTTTCCCACATCATCTCAAGCTCGGTTGGCGATAGCAACCCCCCAGCAGTCCTCAGAACACGATCTTCAACAATGAAATAGCCAGCAATATGAGCCAAAAAGGTCTGATGCGATTCAAGGAACGGAGCAGATGATATCTGCAAGTCTGATTTCAGCTGCAATGTCCGGTTTTTGTTATAGTACTCGCGGAACTGTTCTTGGAGCCCAAGACAGTTGTGAATATGATATGCTCGATAAAGAGGCGTGAGATCAAATTTTAGAACAGAATTCTCATCAATTTCTTCGACATCCAATGCATAGGTGAAATCTTCTAAACCCAAACAACTCTGTTCCTCTGCTTTCCTTTGACGAGCCAGCATGTCCTCTTCCCTCTGACGGGCAGCTGCAGCGTACGCAATAGCAGTTTTCCCAATAACCTTTGCAGAACTCCTTATGTTAACTAACCACTCATTAACTTCCCCACACACCCTCTTCTCAATGTGAGATTTCAGCAGAGGTATTCTCTTCCCTATCAGCATCCTAAGAGCCTTAACGGGAATATTTTTCAAGTAACTTTTCTCAATCAGATCAACAGCTTTTAATGCTGGATAAAACTGACCTTCGGAAATGTGATTATTACACTTCAGACATAACTCCAAGACTTTTGCACAGTTCTTTGACATCTTAATAGCTTCGGTTACATTCTTTTTGACTGAATAAGATTCAAGAAGCTCTTCAAGCTTCATAAGCAAGGCGCTGCCAACCTGTTGTAGCCTGTAATTATCACTTGACAGCTCACTTTTCAGCTCTTCTGCATCAACAAGGACACCGCGTAGCTCATCCACCGCAACAATGAATTCCTCATAATGGAGCTTGCAAAGCTCCTCAATTTCAACTTCTTTCTTTTTAACTAAGAGCTTAAGTTGCTGCAGAAGTGCTTCGGGTTTCCCTGTCTCGAATGCAAGTGAAACCATTGGTCCCAAATCCTCTCCGTTGCTGACCATGGTTGCAAGAACAGAATCCTCACCCGTATCACCATTTTCAGTCACAGTTCTAGTTTTCGCACTCATATCTGATATTTCTTGTCAAAGAGTCTGCAAATCGACAGCACCCATACACTTGTTGAATCAGTATTCCTATATTATCCATATGCTCACTAAATTTACTACACCAACACCACATTAAGAACCTAAATCTAAGAGCAATAAACAGAAGTATTATTATTATTTTAAATGGACAGAAAGGAGGAACTACTATTAATTGTTTGTTTGTCTATGTACTAAAACAACAGTCTTTCCATAATTGTATAATTGTAAATCTGTTCTTCAGTAGCAGGCAAAAGGCACAAAGAAAAGCCAATAAGCATGCCCTTTTGGGGAGAAATATACAGAATTCCACTCGAGATGAATATCCTTTCCAAATTCTTGGAAATTAAAATCCAATAACTAAATGAAAGAAAGAAAGAAAGAAACAAGAAGAAGAAGAAAATCATAGTTCAACCAAAAGGGGTTTCCCCAATCACACTCAACCTTTACCATTTGACTGAAACTACTATATAAATCAAAAAAATCAATTTACATTCAAGGAAAAGAGACCATTACAGAGCAGAAATTTGTAACACACAAGTAAAGAAAAAAGATTACACATTTACCTAAAACAGACGAAATTCTCACACGATCCTGATCAAAATCAAGAAGCGAATCCCCGATTCTTTTTCCCCTTTTCCGAGAAAATGCGTGTCGAAACCCCTTCTACTCGTTGTTTGTTTTTGGGTTTTCGTTTGTCGTCGGAGAATCTACGCCAATTATTATCGATGTTCTTTATGAATTGTGCATACTAAGATTAAAATATTTAGCCGGATTTCCCCATAATTGGTGTAATGATGGGATTGGGAGGAATAATTAAATTAGGGAAAAGGGCAACAGACATTCTCACTTGGAAGAAAAGACAACCCAGTGTATATACTCCAAAAGCCACATGTTCATCTATGTTGTTATAATATAAACATAATTTTTGGATTAGTGGGATTAAGGTTGTTTCTATTTCCTTCGATCCCACCGTTAATTCTATTTTCGTGAGATCTGCCTCTCCATTTGCAAAAATTGGCGTTTACTTAAAATTATAGTACTAATGATAATAAAATGATTTAATGCTTGCAAATAATTATTTTTGTTTGAGATTAGTGTACTTTAGTTATATACAAATGGAGGTTGATTTGGGGTTTATAATTTTAAAATGGGTTAGTGGGTAGTTTTATTTTTTAAAAAAATAATTATTTTATTTTATTTAACGGTGGAGATTAAATTAAAATCTAATTCAACAAGTAAAATCGTCGAAATTTGATTCACAAATTGAATACTTAGACTTTTTGTAAATGAAATTTGAAATTGTTAATTAATTGCAATATAAAGACAACTACAATTTACATTACTCATTGACCTTTTTCAGGGTCAGACTCATAAGACCGATTGAGTATTAAAAGGACAAATATGTCATTAGCACATTGTAGAACTTTTTTTTTTTTTAAATAAAGGAAATTGGATAGGATGAAAGAAGATGAGCCATAAACTGAAGGCAGAAGGATAACAAAATCAGGAATTTCCTCTATAGATTTCTCTCACACAAAATGGCAGCAATTACCTCTCTCTCCACTACACTGTCCGCCAGAAACCCCAGCTCGAAAATCCCATCCTCCAGTGGTGTTTGCTCGCAGAAATGGAGGTTGCAGGTATCAAGAAGAGAGTTGTTGAGTGGATCAGCAGGTGGATTAGCGCTAGTTTTAAGCAGGCCTTCAATGGCCAGAGAAGAAGAGGTGGGTGGCTACCTCCCCCCATTCTCTTCCGACCCTTCTTTCGTTCTCTTCACCGCCACTTACAAATATACCCCTGCTCTTCGTGCGGGTAACATTCTTACTCAACTGCCTCTTAATTGTTTGATTGCTCTTGTACGCACTACATAGTATAATGGAAGAATGTGTATAGTGTAGTGAGTTGGTGTTTGCAAGAGCATTTTGCAGCTCTCCAAGGATTAGTTTTCGATTATGAGGTTCTAAATTTTGATAACAAGGGTTCATTTAATGTAGCATGTGCTTGCGAAGACTGTGAATCTAGTTGGTTGCAGGAAATGTAGAGCCCTACAAGTTCATTCTCCCACCAACTTGGAAGCAATTGCGGGTAGCCAACATACTCTCCGGCAATTACTGCCAGCCCAAGTGTGCCGAGCCCTGGGTGGAGTTTAAATTTGAAGACGAGAATCAGGGCAAGGTTCAGGTGGTGGCCTCTCCTCTCGTTCGTCTAACCAACAAACCTAAAGCCACAATCGAAGACATTGGCACCCCCGGTAAAAGTCATTGCTTCTCTTGGTCCATTCGTCACTGGGAATTCTTTTGATCCTGATGAGCTCGTCGAGACTTCTATTGAAAAACAGGGCGATCAAACTGTACGAATCTTTCTTCTCCCTCATCCACCCAATCTTTATAATTCTGTGTCAAATTTAACAGCCTTTGTGAATTGCAGTATTATAAGTATGTGCTCGAGACTCCTTTTGCTCTCACTGGATCGCACAATCTCGCAAAGGCTACAGCAAAAGGAAGCACTGTTGTCCTCTTTGTTGCCAGCGCCAGTGATAAACAATGACCATCGTCTAAGAAGACTTTGGAAGCAATACTGAATTCCTTTCAAGTATAAACTGGTCTCTGCCAAAACCACATATATTTTGGGTTGAGTAGTGTTGAATTTGAATTCTGAGTGTTCCTTTCCATACCAGTATGCTCCAATTAATGTTGAACAAACATGTAATAACGTTTGGCATGAATGTGTACAAGAATATACAATAAGTATGCCCTTACATATACATGTCATAGATCCAAAGATGTATGCAAGAACCAAGGTTCATTATTCGATATCCACACAAATAAACAGGGTTGTAACAGTGTACAAGACTACATCTTGGATACATGAATTCATATAAGTACCTCCCCTTGGCTATCTACACAAGTGCTTCAATTGGCACTTTCAAGAAGTCACAAGATGGGGAGCAGATGCCATAAAAGGGAGCACGCACGAGTACGTGACATACTTCACACTGTCAATTAAAACAACAAAAATTCGTGACATGGACTTCGGGCCCATCACACCATCCACATCGGCATCACCTACCTCTCTTGGATCAACAAGCACAGAAACTACCATTGGAGATGCAGAATTGTTTCCTTGCTCTGATTTCCTTCCTGCGAAATTCTTAGAAATATTATGAGTGGAATCAGGAAGTGGAAAAGGAAGGCCATGAAGGATTCTTCTATTCCTTCCCTTGCTGAGGTGTGTAGAGGTCTGATTTTGCTCACGAGAAATATTCCTCGTTGTCGTAGCTGGATATATGGCTCCTGAAGCAGAAGATGATGACACCGCAAACTGGAAAACTTCAGTACACATTCCTGAGCTCAACATCGGACCTGAACAAAAATTAAGACTACATTACACTTTCAAACAATAAACACACCTGAACAAGTGCCCATGACAACAGCCTGACATAAAGAAATTGCTAAAATTGCAGTGGAATCTTCACGACGACTATTACCAGCAAAGCCTTCATGGAACCACTGCTGAAGCCTGCCATTGCTAGCTTTTTGGTTCCTTGTATCCCTGTGTGTTGATGTAGAACCAAGAGCCCTTAATTGGGGATGCCTAGCAACATTCCTTTTGATACCTAAATCCACAGGAACTGCCAGACCAGTCTCACCGCCACCATTCCTATAGGATGACATGGCTTTTTCACTGGCCAGCACTGAATGAATAATCAAATTACCATCAATCTTTACCAGCTTATCATTCCGGGGGAGATATAGTGACGCGTGAAGAGGTTCACTCGTATTGCCCAAAACCTCATCGACACCTGACTTCCCTCCACTATCATGACTACTTTGACCACACCGTAGACTATTTTTACAAACAAAATCCTTTCTTTCACCAGCCTCACTTCCATTCACCATCAAAACTCTCCCCTGAGTGTTCTCGTAGAAACCACCACCAAGGTAACTTTCTCCACCCGTAAGTGTCTCCCTTACTCCTCCATACCTCATTTTGATCATTGGTGCCAAACCTCCAAATAAAAAAATGAAGAAAAGCACACCGAGAAAACTGACGCTGGCCACCTTTTTGGTCTTCGACCCCTCTTTCTTATTACTCTCTACCTTCTTATTCACCTTCGGCATTTCAGATTTTTGTTGAGGCTTCAACCTTGGGATTGGCACCAAAGGCACTTGAGATCCTTGCGGTTTCATCATGTAAGGTGGAGCATACGGCATCCATGTATACATCATTGATGGATGTGGGTACATCCCAGTAGGTGGTGGCACCATTGAGGGAGGTGGAACTGCACCACCCCCACTCATTTGTTGCCGCAAAGTGGTATTTTCTGCCATAAAGAACGAAAATTTTTTATTTAGCTCTTGAATTGTGGAATGCAGCGTCTTCACTTTATCCTCTAACTCCTCAACATACTGCTTCTTCCTTTGTCTTGACAATTGTGCACTCTCCCTGTTCCTTACCAACCTGGTCTTCCTTTTGTCATCTACTTCATTCCCACCGCAGTCATTGTGATTATTGTTATTTTCAGAGTTAGAGTTAGGTTTCCTACACTTGTTAATTTTAAGCTCCATAGTACTATCCGGCAAATGCTCACAATCCTTTTTCCTTTTCAAGGAAGAACTATAGATTTTATTTTTTGATAGCTCCACTGACTCAATTTTCTGATTAAATCCATCTCTAATCGAACTGTTGCTTGAGTTATGCAAAGAATTTACTGACCTGTCCTCAGAGACATTTGAGCCACAATTCCCCGAAACGGCAGATTCCGGTGAAGGCCAACCCACCACTTTCACATCAGTAACGCAATTTTCAGAAGTCCCTGGATTTGAACCGTTAGATTCGGGAGAAACCACATTGAGACAAACATATACCTGATTCGACTCCAACCCAGACGACATGGAATTCAGAAGCCCGCAGACATTGGAGCTGCGATCGACTGAAAATTCGCCGTCCAGTGAGTCAGGAAGCAATTTTGAGGAACCTGATTCGAAAACATAATCAAATTGACCCGCATTCGGTGCAAACTGGGGAAAATTCGCATCAAATGGGGGTTGACAATCGAATTCAGTAGATAAATTAGGGTTAAGGAGGTCGTCGAGATCATCGGCAGAAGGAAGGTCGAGATCATCGAAGGAGAAATCGAAATCGATGTCGTCGTTCTGATTGTCACCAAAGGCACCACCATCATCATTTAGTTGTTGGAAAAAGAAAGCGGTATCAAAGGGTGGAACAGAAAGCCCGAAATCAGAATCGCTGGCTATAATCGGTGTAGGATCGACGGAGACCGCCGCAGAAGCAGCCATCTTCTATTCAACAGCTATCTCTGTGTTTAGAATTAGAATTTAAGAAAATTGGGAGAGAAATTAGGGCTCAAAGCCAAAGACCGCATTTACACTTTAATCTCCGATGCTCGTACCGAGTCGAGAATTATTATTATTATTGTTATTTTAATGTGAAAAAAAGGAGAATATTACAAATATTTAAAACGTTTTTACACAATATATAATACTTTTAATAAGGGAAAAATTATAAAAGAATTTTTTAGTTGCATTCTTTTATCATAAATAAATTAGATAGATACATTATATTATTTGTTATCTCCATTATTATTAGAAAGAATATTAGCTAAATTTAAAAATATACGGAGTACTATAAATGAAGGGGTACACCATTTATAAATGAATGTAATTTATGAAGAAACTATTTTATTTTAAAGAACCATACAAAATTAACATAATTACATATGGATTATTAATATATAGGATAAATAATTACGAATCAGAACATGACATTAATAAGGGTTCCGCTAATTGTACACCCCTTCTTATTAAATACACACCCCTATTATTATATAATTAAAATAAATATTTTTAAAATGTCTAAATTATCCTTCGTTCATTGAATACACACCCCTAATATTAAATTATATGTTTTCTCTACTGTAATAAATTCTTTTCACGATCATGAGCAACCCACCTAAGATCAACATGAGAACTAAGATCTTCTCAAATAGACATTTGAAAAAAATGAATGAACGCTTAATACTGTAATTATTAACATCTAAAGTTTCGACAGAAGTTCAAGCAATGCAGCTAAGAAATTTTCCCACCTTCAAGTTCATCATGGTGTGTAACACAAAATTAACACCCAACAACCAACATAAAAAATATAAAAAAAATCAGTAATTAAAGCAAGTAGTAGTATCTTTATTACAGGGTGAATCAAACACCTATTCACGGAAAATTAAAAATCTTTGCTCACTGCAATTATTACATGCATGCAAACCTAGATACACACAGATATTTGCAAGACCAATTAATATGTTGCAAGAGCCATATAAGACCTTATTTAATCTTTATATGGGAGTTTCCCAGAAGATCATGAGATCAAAGTCTCAAGACTAGTCAAGGGCAGCAGAGGGTTTTCTGATATCAAAAGATGAATCAGAAGAGTTGGGATATGAGTATTTGGAAGATTTGACCAATAGAAATCTTGTTTTACATGAAGATTTGGTTTCATGTTGGAAGAAGTGCTCGACTAATAGATTTGGTTTCTGAGGAAGAAGTGCTCGACCCACTAGATGTCTGCGACGATATTCCCGCAAGGTTGATTTCATCTAAGATTATGATTTTCAGGCCGGGTAGAGTGCTGGTACGCTATCAATTGTTGCGAGTCAACATTCCAATTATGCCCGTTGAGCTGCGGAGAAGGAGAGGGAATTGGAAAGCTTAGAATTTAAAGAGGAGGATGACATTAGTATGAAATTGCCGCCATCCAAATTGGTGGCATCCAGGCAATCGCATTTGTCTTGCTCGGTAATGGGGTGGTAGGATGTTGAAAGGGGGGGATCTACATTAAGGCGTCATGGGGTGTGCAGTGTACAGTCCTTAATTTAAAAGGCTAATTTTGTACTTTTTAGGGGTGTTTATATAATAGAATTAAGAAATAGAAAATAAAAAGGGGGTGTGTATATAATAAAGGTGTGTATTCGATAAAAAGGGATGTGTATTTAACAACACTCTTTTGAAAATAAATTTAAAATGGACTTTTGTTAATGATAGATTTACCGATTTGCCATCGAAAATATAATTTTGAAAATATCTCTATTATTATCGATCTAAATATATAGTATATTCTCCTGGTCCCGACTGCTTATTCTGGCATCACACAAAAAATGGGATCTACTCAGTTCGGTCTGGTTACCCATTGCTTCAGAGCTTGAGCACTCGAATATGATGGCCTCTGGATCGGTTGATGCACAAGGTTGGAACTGGGTGTGGAACCTTGATATTACTCAAAAAATTTGGGTGTTCATTTGGAGGTGACTCAATGATATCTTGCCAGTCAGCATTAATCTTGTTAGCAGATTTACTGACGCGGAACCTATGTGCGTGAGGGGATATGGAAACAATTGAACATGCTCTTCGGGACTGTTCTTGGGCTAAAGAGTTTTGGGCTACATCGACAACGAATATGGTGATAGATGTTAACACATCACTTCTCTCCATTAAAGATTGGATCATATCTCTAAAGAGCATAATTTCACTGGAATCCCAGCGTGAGTTTGTTACTTTACTTTTGAGTGTTTGTTTTGTTAGAAATCAATTCTACTTTCAGGAAAAGTTGTGGAGCCAAGGAAAGGCCATGTTAATGGCTCAGAGTCACTTACATGACTATTTGAGGGCTAAATCTCTACCAAATGCAATTGTTACTCAACCTATAATTCACGGATGGAAGCCACCTGAGATGAGGTTTATTAAATTAAACACTGATGCTGCTTTTATTGGAGAACATGGTATTGGTCTAGGAGGTGTTGCAAGAGAGTCTGATGGAACTGTTTTGTGGTGTTTTGCCTCTTTTTGGCATTCGAGAGTCCCGGTGGATTTGGGAGAGGCTTTACCTGCTAGAAGGGGAGTTGAGTTGGCAAGAGAATGTAATCTTCCTCGAGTCATTTTAGAGGCTGATTCCCTTAACCTTTTTAATGCTCTTGAGAAACCTAATAGTGATCTCTCTGTTTTTGGAGGCGTCGTCAGCGACATTTTAGATCTATGCTCGTCTTTGGATCGGGTTACATTTAGATGTGTTGGGCGGAAGAATAATATTTTAGCTCATAATCTAGCTTCTTATGCCTTTTCTACGAGACATTTTTTGTTTCATCGGATTTGTCCGATAATGTTATTAACCTTGATCATACCGATGTTTCGGTGAGTTGATATCTATAATATTTTTACTTTTAAAAAAAAATATATAGCATATTTATTAATTAAAAACTAGGAGTATATATTAACATAATTTGGAAGACGAACCGTGCGTTGACGACTCGCTTGGCTACTCCTACCCCCTTTAATTTTTCTGTCTTTTTCTGTTTTTCTATTAAAAAAAATAAACATAAGAAGGGAAAGAAACCCCAAAACACGCAGGAAAATTCCATATAAATCCACGCCATAATTCCGCTTACACTCTCTTCGATTGGTGGGAGGGATATCCAAAGGAAATTCGAGAAAAGGGTTTCCCTTTTCTCAATTTTCTTCCTCTCTTTGCTCCTCTACGCACTGGAGGAGTCACCGTAGTTTTTGTATCTATATACGTATCTAGGTAGTTTTTTTATTTCCTGTAGTTTCTTGGAACATGGATTTGACTTTCCAATCAGCTGTTGAATCTGAAGGAACCGGCGCCTTTTCGGACCGGAAGGAGGCCAACGACCAGCAGGTGGCGCCGTACGCTTCGATGGTGGATCCGTTTCTCGTCGAAGCTCTTCAAAACCCTCGTCATCGTCTAACTAGTTAGCTCTTGTTTCCCTCTTCTTTTGGTTTGATTTTGGCGTGGGGCGTTGTTCTCTTATCTTTTTATTTGTTGGGGTTGGAACTTTTTTTAAGTTTGATTTTTTGATTGAGATCTAATGGGATTTGCTACTATAATATCTCCTGGAGTATTATGCTCTGAGTTGATGTAGATCTGCTTTGAGAGAAGCTGAACTGTCCATAATTGGACTTTTTTTTTTTCTGTTAAAGTGGATAGTTCTTAAGGGATTTTAGCTAGGTTTCTAAATTCTAATGACCTAATTTTGCGATGCGTGGATCGAGCCACTTTTGATTAAAATAGTTAGAGCCTAGAGATAATTCCTTTTCTTTTATGGGTGGAATGATTTTCTCAGTTTTAATCTTTTTCCGTAGTTGGCTTTAAGGTGTTCACTGCTGGTGTAGACGGGATTCTACTTTAGACACCCACGCTGTTGTTGAAACTTAGTTGATATGTTTAACTGATAGCATGAGTGGCTCACGCACTAGTGTGGACAAAGTCAGATTGGGTGCTTAACATTCTTGAAAGTTTTCTCTGAAATTTTAGGGTAGAAGAGAAACTTTATGCATGCAAATTGCCAGATGGTCATGATTGTGTATTTGATCTCTTTAATGAATTAATACATCATAGGGGTGATTTGGTTGGTTATGTCATGGATTTAGGTGGCCTAAGAATGGAAAGCTTATTAAAATCTGCATTTGAGCATAGTCATCCAATTGCCTTTCAAAATTTTTAGGGAATTCATCTTTAACTTAGAATAAGAAAGTGTGTTTATCGATGTGTTTGTCTCCAGTTTAGTCTTAATCTCTTCATGTCTAGTAGATCTTTGGATGTTGTTTGAATCCTAGAGTTGCAGTTGCTATAATAAAGCACACTCCCTTGCTTGAAAAACATAAAAATCTAATTTTTCCCAGAAACAATACTAGACATCTTTACAGCTACAAGAGTTTGAAATCTTACAATTACCATTAGTTTGCTTAATGGATACACAGTGCTTGCTTTCCTTTTATGATTTATCCTACTGCTGCTGTTTTGGTTTATTTTTCTTTTTAGTTGCTAATAGTGATTACAATGTTTGATAGATTCTTCTTTTGTTTTATGTTTAGTTGATTGTAAAATCTTCTGATAGGTTGTTGTATTAATGAGCAACTTTTTTAATTGCTAACTGACTTTCAATTTCTAGCATTTTTTTTTATGAATCTGCAAATTTAATATGGGAGATGTAAAATCTGTCAGCTATCTTGAAATGATGACTATCGTGATGTTTGTTTTATTGATGTTTGAATTTTAATGTTGCATTATTATAAGTTCTTTTTATGTAAATACTCCATAGTGGTACTGTTTTTGATATGTTCTAATTTTTTTTTTCAGTCTTACGAATGGAGCTTGATGTACAGAAGTTCCTTCAGAACTCTGATATACAACAATTTGAGTTTCCTCACTTTCCTACTTCTTATCTCCGTCTTGCGGCACATCGTGTTGCTCAGCACTATGGTCTGCAAACCATGGTTCAGGAAAATGCTGTAGATGGGCAAGGATTTCGAATTTTGGTTATAAAGAAACCTGAGAGTAAGCTCCCAGCTGTTTGTTTATCAGAAGTGCCTGCCAAAAAATCAGAAAGTGACAAACTTGATCAAATCAAGATTGTCCTAAAACCAAGACCTAAAACTTCCTCAAATGATGAAAATCAGCTGGGGCTTAAACGTAGTTCAGTGAGATCTGTGGAGGAGAGGAAAGAGGAATATGACAGAGCGCGGGCTCGTATATTCAGTAGTCCAAGTAGTCCTGAGTCTGAGGATACCTCTTCACCACATGGTTCTGATGGGAGGAATTTGAATGCAAATGAGAATGAAGTTTCAAGGAACTCTGGTGTGGATGGAGATAAAAGCCTTTTCATTAGAGAAGTAGGTACTTCTAGAGTTGCTATTTTTAGGGACAGGGAGAAGGATCGTGTCGACCCTGATTATGATCGCAGTTATGACAGGTATATTCTCAGTAACTTGATACCATTAGTGATAACTAGTATTTCATTATGAAATTTCAAATTTTTTTGAGGCAATTTTATGTATATTTACATGTGTAGGGTATGCTGTAGCCCAAATTCTTCGTTTTTTTTTTTTTTACCTTTTATTTTAATTTTTTTGGTCCATTTCCAAATGCTCTTCCAATATCAATCATCCCTTGATTTTTTTCCTTGGTACAATGCAATCTTTGCTCAAAATTCTGTTCTTTCTCCCATTAAACAGGTACATGAAGAGCATCCCGAATGGCCAAAGCTTCAACTTAGCACCTTTTAATATGCAGAAATTCCAAGCTCCACTTTTCCATTACGAATCGGTTTTCCCTCACCCGGCTCAGATACCTGCACCTCCTCAAGCTTCTCTTAACTACAGGACTCCTGTGATGAGCCCATACTGTGCCATGGGATTGAATCACACTTCTAGGGATGCCTTGTACATGCAGTGGCCGACTCAGTCGATGATGTACGCACAGTCATATGACCAGCTAAGACGTGCATGTTTCCAGGTAGGCCTTGCTGAAACAATCGTGTTGGAACCATATAAATCATTCCACCAATTCAAAACCACATAAAAAAAAAAAAGCCCTTTTGTATCAGAGTCTACATAAATAGAAAAAAGACCAAGATCTCCAATTATTGGTTGCCCATTCTTGGAACCTCATTAGATTTACAGACATGCTATTTTAGATTATATAGGAGTATGACTAATTCAGTCAGTGTGTATTGCAGGCCCCCTTCTGTCAACAACCTCTAACCTTCGATTACTCCCAAAACCATCGATGACGGTTGAGAAGTTAGGCATGGAAATGTCTGTGTTACTCTAGGAAGTTGTCGTCGTCGTCTAGGTCGTAGTTGAAGTCTGTTCTTGTGGTTTAGTTCGCTTTTCTCTTTGGTTTCATCTCGTGTATTATGAATAACCTTAGTAATATTTGTTTGTTGGAGACATATCATCGAACCCCTGTTGTTATTCCTAGATGTCATTTGGATTTCTATGCCAGTTTTAGAAATAATTTCGTTGCAGACTATATATTATTGGTGCTTAAACGATCAAACCTCTTGCGACCGTAGTTAGCATATCATAGTATTGCTGCAAAATACTCGATTCGATCTATCCACTAGGATACCTTTAACTAGTACGTTTTGTGTCTAAAGTATTATAATTACTCGTGTTTTGTTTAATTTTTTTACAAGCTCAGACTTGAAAAATGGTTCTGGAATAAATTATTCCTGCATTATTAGTATATGAGATGTAGTGATGAAGCCAACAGTATATTTCTGTATTCTTCCAAGTCACATGGTTCGAGGTTGGAGAATAGTGGGTGGCTCTGTTCAAAGCCAGCTTGATATTCAATAAATAAATAATTTGGTTGTAATTTAATGGATTATATAATTATTACACTCTGAACTTGATATCGGAGTTCGTATATTTGCAAAATAAGATTTGAAGTGGCTAGCAAAGTTACATTTTTAACCACTGATTTACTCATCGAATAAACGCATTAATAATTTCTAATGTTGGGATTGACTAAAAATCTTGGTTGAACTAATAAATCATAAGAAACTTACCTCCACCAAAGAATTTGAGATTGTTGGGAGAAATCAAAATATGATTAGTTGGAAGTACAAACGAGGCTCATAGGAAGATGCATTTGTGGGCATAAGAGATTAAAATTTATAATGTTGTTTATTAAAGATTAATGCACAAGTGAGTAAATACCTCCACAAAAAAGCTAAGTATGGCAGTCCAGTGTGATGATGCTATCAACGTCAATACCCATAGTTACCAGTCTAGAAAAAGACTTTGCTACCAAATAACATTTTCATACAGATATGAATCAGCTTACATTATGCATACACTGTTTATGTTAAGAGCATGGATATGACAAGTAGATTAAACTACACAGTTTGAGAGTAAACAACTAATGAACAAAGATGAATAACTCAATCAAGCCCGCCGGACGATGGAGTCAATAGTTACCTAATTCTCAGTCATCGCCTGTCGGAAACAGGGTCAGAACTTTCCGGCCATTCGCATACTCCAAATCCTCCACATACGGCGGGCCAATGCCGGAGCCTCCATTGCTGTTCCCCATCCTCTGAGATTGCCTCATAAAAGGGTTCTCGAATTGCCCGTTCGGCGGTGAGCTCCCGAAATGCCTAAATTGTTGATGGAGCTGCATTGTGGGTACGAAGGGCAAGTAATGGTCGGAATTCGACCTTCCCGGATGCAGGAAATGGGGTGGCACCGGTGAACTGGCGAAGAGGTGATCGGTGGCGGGATCCATGCCGGAAGTGGTGTTCCCTCCGCCGCTGATGGACATGCTCTGCATCCGCTTGAGATAAAGACGATATTTCTGCAGATGACTAGCGACGTTCTCCCGGGTGAGTCCGTCGACGCTCATAAGCTGCATAATTGTCTTGGGGACGGCGTTCTTGATCCCCAAATGCGCGACTGCATCCACGAATCTCTTGTGCAGCTGTGGGGTCCACACGAGGCGTGGCCGTTTGAGCGTCCTGGCCGGCTCGTCCGATCCGGTGGCGGGCTCCGGCGAGTCGAATTCGGCTGAGGAATTGGGCTGCGGCGGCGGGGGGAGGAGGGTTTGGTGGGGATTAGAAATGTTGAAAGCGAGTGCGAGATGAGGAGTTATTAGGGATTGGGATAAGGGCATGAGCTCCTCCGGCGGTGGCAATTCATCTTCTTCTTCCCATTTGGAGAACCAATTCGAATTCTCTTCCCTCATCACTCCAATTCCCAATTATCTGAAGATTGGATGGGCTTTGTTTGTCTCTCTCTCTAAATCACAACGGTTTTCTGATGTGAGAGAGAGAGAGGGAGGATCGAGGTGGATCTTGTTTTGTTAGTGTTTCAGCTTTTATTAAGGTTACTCTATCTTTCTTTCTTACAAACTCACTCTCACTTCTCTTCTCTCCACAGTTTGTGTCACTACTATAAATGTCTGCCCGGGCATAGCTCAAGTAGCTTAAGTGGTAGAGGAGATGGTGGAAAGATCTTCCAATTGAGCTTAGTTGCACATCATGTGATTTACCTCCTCCACCAATCCCCAGGGCAGGGGCGGCGGTGGGGTCTCTATAAGCCACTTGAGGCACATCCTGCGATTTACCTCCTTCACCAATCCTCAGGGCATGGGCTGTGGGGCCCCTAATGATGGGGTACACCATTTTATAAATGCCTATATATTACTCACATCTAATCTAATTACAACCTTTTCCTTTTCTTTTCTTTTTCGATTATTTTTAATAAATTAAAACCCCAGTGTTTATGTGGATATGCATTAGATTCTCAGTTTCTTTGATTTAATTTTCGTACATGATATCTAATCAATTAAATAATTCTCCAACGATTTACATTTCACTATTGTCTAAAACGTAAAATAATAGAGGGCATAACTAATTATTTAAATGGAGTAGTATAATCTTTAGAATAGTTTATACACATATTTATGTATCTAATTTCTTGGACAAAACATTGGAGCGTGATGGCCACGCGGATTAATCTTTATTCAGGAGATATTTCCGGAATTAAATAAATCACGTGGTCTATGAATTTTCCTTCTTATGTACAACGTTATAATTGGTAAATAGATATAATGTTTTTTTATCTACCCAAGATTCTTATTTATTTTTATTTATATATATAAATAAAAGTAAATAAGAATCTTTAAACAGGGATAGAAAATGAAAAAAAAAACAGTATATATATATATATATATGGGATTTAATCACAATCATTAAAACAATCAAAATATGATCCACACTATTAATACAGCTATTCAATATACATTAAATTATAATACTCTTTAATTTATGTTAAAAAACAAAAGATCATTTTTGGATGAGACCAAGGAGATATATACGTACATATAGTATTTCTTCCTCCCTCAACTTAAATTACATGGTTACTTTATATATTAAGTAAGAGTAGTAAATTTGTAAGTAAAATATATTATTATTTTTGATAAATTGAATGTTGATATTTAATATAGTAAGGATGGAGGTTTAAAGTAGTATAAATCTAGTAAGCGATTGCTTAAATCAAATTGCAGTACGTTACATTGGCGATTGAGTTGCACGCTGGTTAGAGTGAAAAAACAGTTGGTACTCTCTCTCCCTATGTAAGAGTTTCATTTTATCATTTTAATTGTCCCATCCAAAAAATCTTATTTTATTTATTTGACACATGAACCCATTCACACTCACTAATATAATTAAAACATGGAAACCACACACCCACTAATATAACTATTCACTGCACGTTAAATAATTAATAATTATAAGTTAAGTTATTGTATTATATGAGTGCCATAAATGTACGATTCAGGGTCGCCGCGGGGACCACACATATCATAATTTAATTTTATTTCTTTGGACTCACCCTATTCTATTCTATTCTATTCTTTTTCAATTACGTTACTACATAAATAAGTACATACCATTTATTTTTATTGGATTTTTTCCATTACCATAATAAAATCTCAAAACGCTACTTAATTTTCACCTATTTTCCACACATACATATATATGCGTACTAATATAATTGGCCATGAGTTCAAAATCTTGCTATTATAACTTTCTTGTAAAACTTATCGCACAAGAGTTAAGTAGTAGTAGTATAATATAGGAGTCTTTATTTATTTTTTTAGGTAAATTATGACAAGTACTTGCATTTATATTCCAAACATATATATTTATTAATAAAAATATATAAATAATAATGAATAAAAAATTTTGTAATTTGTTAATAATTTTTTAGAAATTTAATATTAATTTTTAAACATAGTTTTTAATGAAAGCTGAACAAAAATTAAATAAGTAAAGCATTCATTATATACACATTATTAAATAAAAAATATGGCTGCAGTGAATAAAAATGCATACAATTTTTTTAATATTTTTAATTTTTAATAAAAAATTAAATATAAAAAAGTAATATATATTTATTAAAAAACAGATGAAAATATAAGGGCATAGGATATCAATTCATTTATTTAAAATTTCTTGTTACACGAGAGTAAAATTTGTGAGTGAAATAATAATCACACACCAGACAATAATTTTACTACCGAACTATCTAAATTATAAGACAAAGGGAATACAATACAATATTTATATACGAAGACTTAAACATCACACCAAACAGCCCTTTAGAATTTATTTATATTTTATCTCGATATAATATTGTACTATAAAATATGAAATTAGTGACAAATAAAGGATCTTGACACCTGTGACTGTGAGGAGTTGAAGCGCAAAGTTAGATTCCTTTGTAGGGAATTATTTTTAAGTTTGTAAATTAATTTATTTCACATTTTTTAATAAGAAAATATAATACGTACATAGTGGGGATCAAAACTAATTTTATATTCGATTCACAAAACGAATAATTCAATTAAATTATGAATAATAATAATTATTCAAATTTAAACTTTATTTTTATAAGACAACTTTGTACGAAATATAATGTCCTATTGAGACTGAAAACGTGATTCCCGTGAACTCAAATTATTCATTTGTGCCTTTCAAAAAAAAAAAATATTCATTTGTGATTGTGTGGGTTTCTTTTTTTCTTTTTTCTTTTTTTTTGTTTGTATATTAACACAAATGAATTTTTATTTTTTTTAGCTCCTAAAAAGAAAATTAAGCTTCAATTGTACTATTTTTTCAGGTGGGTCCCCTTATATTTGTTTATTTATATACTTTTTGCGTCATTGTTTTATTACCATTAATCATTTAATTTTTGCCCTATTATCAACAAAACGGGGTTAAAAGTCAAAAGAAAACAAAAGTGCAAATGAGAAAGTGGAAGAACGTTGATTGGGATTTAGGGCAACCCAACAGGACCCAAATCACTAAATATCCAAATTTTTGGTGATTTGTGTCATATCTCTTCCAATGATTTTTACTCAAAATTTGGTTACTCAAAATTTGGTTGCAAAAGGGAATATTCTATAGAATTTTATTAAAATATTATTTTATTAAATTTAAATAATTATAATATTCTAAATTAATTATTTATCCCTCTAATTTTAAATTATTAATTAAATAATATATTTCTATTTTGTATTAATTAATATTTAAATTTTAATTTTTAAATTTTAATATTGTATAAATTTTATAAATTACATCAAAATAAATATCAAAATGAAATTAAAAAAATATATGAACAACACATTTATTGATAATTGCATAATACAACACATACAAATGAAAGACATAAATTTTAATCCTCAGATGAATACAGTTCCCAAATATGATCAATTAATGCATCTAGAAGTTCATAGTGAACATCTCGATTTTTTATTTTTCTAAATCGATCCAGAAATTCCTGAAATTGAGAATCATCATCACCCCCCATTTCAATATTTATAGCCAGTGATTCTACGTGGTCAATAATAGGTGCATCAAGATCACGTTCATCTTCAATTATCATATTGTGCATAATTATGCATGCTGTCATTATATCTCCTAAAACTTCTTTGCTCCAGAATCGTGCTGGATTTGTGACGACAGCAAATCAACTTTGGAGAACCCCAAATACGCGTTCCACATCTTTTCTACATGCTTCTTGTCTTTGTGCAAAAAGTTTTTTTTACGGCCACATGGTTCATGAATGGTTTGCACAATAGTTGCCCATTTGGGATATATACTATCAGCTAAATAGTATCCCATATCATATTCTTTTTCTTTAATGACATAACGCGCGGGAGGAGCAACACCTTTAGCAAGATTAGAGAAAATAGAAAAGGAATCTAGTACGTTGATATCATTGTTGGATCCTGACATACCAAAATAAGCATGGCATATCCAAAGATCATAGTCAGCAACAACTTCAAGAATAATAGTTGGGTGTCCACTGCGACCTGCATATTGTCCCGCCCATCCGGTCGTACAATTTTTTCATTTCCAATGCATACAATCAAGGCTATCTAACATACCTGGAAAACCACGCTACTCACCAATATACAAGAGTCTAGCAACGTCTTCTTCAGTATGAGATCTTAAGTAACGCTCTCCAAAAATCTCCACAATTGCACGACAGAATCTTTTCACACACTCAATAGCTGTTGATTCTCCGATTTTGATATATTCATCAGTTGCATCAGCTGGCACTGCATATGCCAAAATACGAAAAGCAGTTGTTACCTTTTGAAATGTTGATAACCCACGTCTCTTTATGGCATCCATTCTTTGGATAAAATAGCCATCATGATCTTAGACTGCATTAACAATATGAATGAGCAAACTTCGAGACATTCGAAATCTCCGACGAAATATTGTTTCATCGAAGGTTGGATTTTTAGAAAAATAGTCGTTATACAAATTTTGAGCTGCAGTCTCTCGATCCTAGCCGCTGAGATTGGTTGGTGACTTTCAATCTCAGCCGCTGAAACTGGTTGGTGGCTTTTAATCCTAGCCGTTGAGATTGGTTGGTGGCTTTTAATCTCAGCCGTTGAGACTGGTTGGTGGCTTTCAATCCTAGCCGTTGAGACTGGTTGGTGGGTTGTGAACAAAAATTATGTTGTTTTATTTTTTAAGGATTTGTGTTTGTATTTGTATATTTATTTATATGTCTAGTGTCTAATGTATTTGTATGTCTATCTTTTTTAATGTTCAATGTAATTTTTTTAATGTAATATGTAATTTT
Source organism: Pogostemon cablin (assembly GCA_023678885.1). Classification (NCBI taxonomy): domain Eukaryota; kingdom Viridiplantae; phylum Streptophyta; class Magnoliopsida; order Lamiales; family Lamiaceae; genus Pogostemon; species Pogostemon cablin. The sequence goes on from CM042956.1 coordinate 743,462, forward strand.
AATTGTGTAAGAAGTAATTTTTTAAATTATTTTAATGACACATAATTTATTCTATATTAATTATATAAAATATAAAAACATAAATATATATTTAACAATTAAAAATAATTATTAAGAGTGGTTAAAAATATATATAAATATAATTATGTTTAAATTGAGCATTAAAAATAATTGTAAAAGAAAAAAATATTTGGGTAACAAATTTGGGAAACACCCAAATTTGAGTCACAAAACCCTTTTACCCAAATTTTTTGGGTAAAAGAGATAATCATTTGAGGGTCACAAAATTCTTTTACCCAAAAAGCTGTATAATGACTTGTGTGGTTAAAAATTAAGTGAATAATTTCAAGTTAATTAAGAAAATGATATCATAATAACTCAATTAATTTAGAAGAATCCCCATTAATTTTTATTTTTTTTAATCTAATCTCAAATTAAATATAGGACATGTATACATGAAATGAGACATAGAAGTTAAGTGATTTGTTCCTTTTAAAAGGTACGTCAATATTTTAATTTTTGAGAAAGTGTTTGTGGAATCATTATCACTCTTATTATAGATGTTACATTTGTCATCTATATTATCATATTAATGATTTTTTATTAATAAATATCATTTTTATTATTAATTATATTAATCTTTTGTGTCACGCAATTTTGCCTTTCATTTTTATATGAAAAAAAAACACTAAAGAACATATATGTTAATAAAGTTTTAATTATTGTTAGGTGGACATAAAATATCAGACAATTTTTTGAAATAATCAACATTAATTTGATCATAAACTTTTAATGATGATATATGGTTCATTGTTATTTTAATGTCAAATCAAATGTACAGTTTTTATTCATTCATTTATCTGCTTAATCACTAATCCACCACTAAGAAATTAAAGAGAAGTAATGATGTACAATAGAATTTCAGATCAGTTTAATTTCGTTATTGATGCAAGTAATTGTAGTCTTTTCTGATCGTATTTATGCCCTAGGAAAATTTAATAATTTATTTAAAATACTATATAAGTTAGTGACTTTATGAGTCAAAATATTGATTTAATTATGTGGACATTAAATTGTTTCCATCAAGTTTTAATTAATGATTTTGTGTTGTCAATACTTTATTTTAAATTATAATCCCATATTCCCATGGTTATAATTATTAATTTCGCGGTATAATTAATACTATTGTATTAGACAAAGTCTCCTATAAAAGTGTTTATATGAGATGTGAAATTAAGGTATTTAGAATATAATATAATTATTATATATGTAAATTATGATTATTAATAATTAAAATATATTTTTATGATGAAATGATGCATTAAATATGATTGTTGATTTTATAATATAATTCAATAAACATATTTTAATTATCAATAAATAAATTTTACCAATAGAATTAGAATACACTTTAATTACTAGTAATCATTATTTATATAATTAGCCTATTTTAAGATTGATTCGTCTAACATATCTATTTCACTGACTCGTTTCACATAGATCTATTACAAAGCAGTACCCCATACTAATTTTAATCAAAATTGTAACGCTCTTATTTATCAATATATGGAGTATATCTTTTGCACATGTACGTTGTAAATGCTTTTATACTTTATTAATTTATTATACTAATTTCATCCAATCTTTTATTCTTAATTTATTTTTCTTTAAATCACTAATAAATCTTATCAAATAGAAAATTAAGAAAATTAATTCATATAGTTTAATTAAATTAAAATATTAAAGAATTATTACCAGATAAAATTGATTCGAAATGGAGTTAAAATGCTGAACAACAAATAATTCATCCTCTCTTTTTCTTCAACCTTGTAGTATTCTTTTTGTCTATGGTAGTATAAATGTACAATACTGCGAAATTGTCATTTGTCAGGATTTCATTATGGGCTTTTAGATAAGAGGTTTCAACATTGGGCTTATTATTTTCTTTAAACAAAAATTTTTAGATAAACGTAAGCCCACAATGATGCGTACTGAGAGTATTGGGAATTCCTGAATGGATCAATAATGGGCCACAAGATTGTCCGTTGTTGTGACTGAATTATAGGCCCATATATTTTATTTTCATACGCCCAATAAATGCCCAATTTGGCAATTTTATATTACCACGACTTTTTACTTGGAAGATTTTCTTTCAGAATTAATAAATTGGAGAGTTACCCCTGATTAATATAAAATAATAGATTAAAGAGTTGTTATTATATATTATTATTGAATAATAAAAAATTAATAAAAAATAAGTTACAAATCTTGGCTACAAAGTCACTCATAAATTTGACTAATTTGGTGACTAATTATATTGGAAACTCCATTAAAAAGATAATATTAAAGAAAATAAGAGATTAAAATTTTAAAAGCATATCTCACAATCACACTGATGAAGGGTTGTGGGCCATTCACCTAATTATATAATGGTCTCTAATGATAATAATAATACATAAATTTATTAGTGGTGGTTGATGTGGGCAAAATCTGAGATTATTATAGGTCCACCACACATGCTTATGTCTAAAACATTTGGATAACTACACTTAATTTTGTCATTATATGAGAGTATTCTGTGAACAAGTGAAAACTTTTTTAATTATAGATTAAAATAATATTTTAAGGGTTAATATTAAATTCTAAAAGTATGATCTAAATCCACTATCTTGACATGAAATTGAGAAAGAATTAAATTTTGTAAAATCTTGGTGTAAAAGAGAAATTTGGTAGCTCTTCCGTTCGTCTAACAACTAATTCTTCTTCTTTTTTTTTAAAGAAAGAACATCATTACGATCATAATAATTTTTTTTTAAATAAATCAATCAAAAAATCAAAGAAGTAAGTAATAAAAGAAGGGTTGAAGATTTAGAGGGGGTACAAATGCCAAAATGTAGTTGAATAGGGAGTACTCTTTTTCACAGCACTAATTGCCCCTTTTCAAACGAAACTGCTACAAAGCGATAAGAATAATAAATAAATACTCCATCTAAAATTTATTAAGTAAAGTTATTTTATAAGTGTACAAAGTTAGATAAAAAAATTATTTTGAATAATTGAATAAGAAAGTATATAAAATATCTATGCCACATTAATAAATTATAAAGTGTAAATGACAATTTTATAATACTGTGATTTATGAATGTTGCATAAATTTTGACACCGAAGAAGATAGAAATGTGCAAGAAAATTTGATGAAAGATTACTTCAAAAAAAAAAAAAAGCAGCGTGCAAAAGAGCTGATAGAGTCAATATTTGTAGGCTATTAAAGATATGGGACCAGAGAAGCAAAAGTCAAAACTCTACCAATAGATTTCATTTCCTCAATAATTAAATTTTAAAAGTTTTAACTATTTTTTGTGACAATCAGCCACCACATATTACTGAAGTCAAATCCTAAGAATTTATTTGAGTGTTTGATGATCAGCTGGATATTCAATATAGGCGACAATTTTTTATTTTTTTTTTAAAAGGAAAATTTTAATTGAAAAAAAAAAAAACGGAAGAATAGGAATAATTCTTGCTGAATTTGAGAATGCAGGTGATTGGGTCAAGAATAGTAGTTTGATAGTCGATTAGAAATGGTCAATCTGATGCGCGTGGACCCCACACCCATCTGGAAAATATTTCTCCAGGATTAAATACATTTATTAAAACTCAATGTAAAAGAAAACCAAATTAAAACTGTACATACATCCATTTAGCAACTAAAAGTCAAAAACCTCAGTTTCAAATAGGTTTGGTTTAGTGGATTTGATTATACTCCAGTTTCACTAAATTCTGATGATTTAATGAAAGTAAGAAATCAGAAAGAATTGGTGCATAAATATACATATGTGCAAATTGTGGCCACCCCAGAGTGTGTACAAATGTATGTTCAAAAGAAACTCATGAATTTAGTGTCTCTATATAGCCATCACTTTGGTGATCAAGTCTAGGCTACATTAACTAACTTATACGGTACAACCGAGTCAGATTTCTCGGCTCTCGACTCGACTAAATTAACCGGGAGGTTAGCAGCATTGTTCCACTCCGATTACTGGTTAGGGTGAAAGAAAATGAAGCATTAGTACAACTTCCTTTAGTAGTTACCGTTGTCCTTGAGACCATCGTCTATGGTTGAAGCCACTCCTCATTTGCTGCTCCCTACTCTGCTTTGGGAGGTCGCGCAACTCCACAACCTGTATCGTTCTCTGCTTCTTAGCTGCCAACAAGTTCAAAGGAAATCAAATCACAAGATGTAACTTCATCATGGTTTAGAATTTATAGGCTACTTAGATTGAAGGGCTAACCATTCTCAGCTTCTTGGTATCGCTCCTGAAGTTTCCTCTTAGCAGCCTCTAATTTCATTCCAACGGAAGCCTTGTTGTCACAATTCAACTTCTGATAGATGAGATTTTAAAGCATATAAGGCATGGATATAAGCTGGAAACAAAGACAATCAATATTGTTTTTATGTAATGTTGTGCACCTCTCGTTGATGAGGAGCTGGAGCTGGTTTCTTCTGTACTGTTTCATTTCTTTGGACCTTGGTCACGTTGTTTGGCTGTGCAGCTGGTTTTGGTCTTTTGGTGCTAGAGTCACCGGTGGGAGGCTTTGGCCGGCCTGGTCCATTCGGTTTACATGAAGGGGCTTGTTTCTTCAATGTAGATTCTTGGGTTCTTGAATCGTTCCAACTATCAAACTTGTGTCCTGGTACGACTCTTCTTTCAGGTATCCGCATTCTGCCATTCTCTCGGTTCTTGACGAATTCCCCACTATTTCGAGGATCTGAAACAACAAGCCGAATCAAACCTTAAATCTTAGTGGGGAACTCAGATAAGGAACCGAATAGCAAAAGCGAAACATAAAGAATTTGGACTCACTTCCATCATCATCCATGCCATCAAAGAACTATGAGAATAAGAAAACCCAAGTCAGTTGATGAATACAATTTTAACAACTTTCTAAACAAGAAAGAGCATAGTTGACACCTGTGACAGCTCCATTGACGTTGGTGTAGCAAAGAAAGCTCCTTCATCCAGTGGAGGAGATGGCAGCCCTTCCTCTTCTTCGATCTCAGATGTTTTAGCAGATTCTGTAGTTGTTTCTGTGCCTTTAAAATGCAAGTGAATTCATTCATCAATCCCAAGTCAGGATTAAACACCAAATTCTTGAATACCAGTTTAGCTAAGACCATTTAGAGTTAAATTACCTGCAAAGGCTGTTGTAGCACTAACCCATTCATCAACCATGAGTTTCCAATCCCTACATATCCGATCAAGGATTTGATCAGACACGAGTAACATATATGGAAAATATAATTCACCAATCATCAAACTCTGTCTACGACAACCAAAATTGAGTAACATAACAAGATCACATTTTCATGTATATGCATCTTACAGCAATTTCAAATAAGTAAATAAAGTTGAATAACATACTCAATTAATGTCCTAACAAGATTACGGATTTCCTTTGATCCACGCCTCCGCACAGAGTTAACAGATTTGCCAATCTCTGTTGTCTGAAACAGAAACAAACTAGTTACCACAGAATGCGAGGCAAGGTCAAAGAAGCAGAACCAGCAAAATTTACCTTCAAAATCTCCACAGTTAAAGGCATTAGTTGAAGCCTCCGTAGTGAGTCAAACAACAATTCATCAGACTGCAATAAAACAGAATGTTATCAATCTTTGCATAAACCTAAGATAACAAGCAATGAGTTCAAGTTTATACAGCAAACAATCAATACCAATCATTCATTGACCCATTACAGCATAGAGTCGCCCATAAATAAACAAGAAATTCAACCCCATTACTATAAAGATAAAACACACCTTTTCTTCACTATGATCAACAATTTCCTTGATCCTCCAAACCTCTTCAAGAAACTGAGACGACTCCTCAAACTCATCAGTCAAAGCTTCAGCATAATCATAGCTGTGATTGTTCACTTGATTCACATTCATCTCCATACCCTCTCTAAGATCATCTCTACAGCTATTGCTCTCTTTTGTGTCCTTACTCCCTCCAGCTTCCACCCCACTTTTGCACTTACCATCCTCATCATCATCATCAATCTTATCCAAGCAATCACCATTTGGAACACTTAATTCAATTCTATTACAACCAAAACACTTGGCCACTTTACAAGTGAATAACATCTCTGCAATTCGATCCCTCTTCAGCTTGAAATCATAGGGACAATCGGAAGCAGCAACCATGATTGCATGTTCAATTATATCAAAGATATCAGAATTCACACCACTGAAATAATCCCTCCATTTATCAAGACTAACTGGAGTATCAGCCATGGCAAGAAATCAAAACCCCAGATAACAGATTCTATATATATATGTATTTTTCTGGTCCAAAAAACTCGATCTCGATAATACCCACAAACCGAAGACTTGATTCTTGTCCAAGAAACAGAAAAAGAAGTCCCTTACTGAATGAAAAGGCGTAAAGAAGTTATAGTTTAGCAGCAGAGATGATCAGAGACGACCCTGAATAGAATAAGAATGCATTGAATTCATCAATAGAAAATTCCAAGAAACCTTTTTGGAGACAGCAGAGAGTAGTGTAATAATCAAGAATACGGTGGAGGTGCTTAATAGGAAGGGCAGATGAATGGAGAAATCAATCCAGAGAAAAGATATATATGCCGAATAGAGGCATTTGAGAGAAGAATATATGTTGAAAAGGCAATGAAAGATATTCTCTGTGTGTAAAATACCATACAAGATGCTGAGAACAAAGGAGATTGGGACAATTAATTTAGGATTTTAATTTTCTTCTGTTCTGTGTATGTTTTGGAGCAGTATCAAAGATTGAGCTCCGAAATAAATTAAAAAAAAAATGAAATTAGAAGAAATTAAAGATTAGAGAAAATTTAAGAGGACATCTGGTATGGTATTGTAATGTTAGAAGAGGCGTTTGGCTGTCGACAAATGAAGACTCGCTTTTCAACCTTCTCCCCACCCGCACTCAATGCGACAATTTCTTCCTCTCATTATCTCTTTTCTTTTTCCCACTTTATTTTACATAAATATCATAATTAAACACTACTTCTCTATTTCAATTTCAATTATCTAGATCTTTAATAATAAAAATTATTTTTAACTTATTTTTAATGATAATTTAAAATTTTAAAATAAAAAAAAAATTATAAATTTGAGTTACATGTTACACTTCCACACCCCTCGTTAAACTTTTTGTAATTATCTAGGTCATTTATTTTGTCTCAAAAAATATTTTATATGAAAATAATAGTAATAATAATAATAATTCAATAATTTTAAAATACTACATTAAATATTAAATTTAACCTTCAACCCATGTAACACACTTTATTAAAAACTATTATTACCAGAAAATTGTATTATTCTATGAATATCAATTAAATTTGAATTTGATATTTTTATTTTATTTGAGTATGAATTTATTTATAGTATGAAAAAAATAGTAAATGTAAATCAGTTTATAAAGAGGGCGAGGAGGGTAACTTTTACAATATGTCACATTAAGCTTATAAGGTTGAAGTTATTATTTTTACCCCATAAAGGTTCTCATAATCTACCAGTTAATAAGTGGGTATTTTACTAAATTTACATCAACTTGTTGTCTAGATTTTCAGTAAATTAAGATTTTTATAAGTATATATCACACGTAGGGTTGGGTAATATCGGTATGCCGAAAATACCGATACCGTACCGAAAATTTCGGTATGGAAAAATTCATACCGATAACGATACCGAAATTTCGGTATACCGATTTTTCGGTATACCGAAATTTCGGTAAATTAAATCGGATATCGATACCGTACCGAAATTTACATCATACCAATTTTTCGATAAATACCAATTAATACCGAAATGTTGACATACCGTTTCATACCGAAAATTCAACATATCGAAAAATACCGATTTACCGAAACCATACCAAAAAATAATTTTAATTTTAATCAAAATAATAAAATTAATATAAAAATATTTCAAAATAATTAAATTTTCTAATCTCAAACATTCTACTTTGACACTTATGTTCCTTTTAATTTATTCATAATTATATATTAAATAATAAATTTTTTATTATTATATTTTTATACTCCTATATTTTAATTTAGAAGTGTATTATATTTTTATTTATTTTTATTAGAGCTTATTTAAATTTTAAAAAATATATATGAATAAATGTGATACATAATAAAATAAAAATAATTTAAATATATTAATAATATAATATATACTTAAATATAGTATTATGTATAATTAAATTTTTAAAAAATAAATATAAAATTTTCGGTATATCGGTATCGGTATACCGATATCGAAATACTGAAAATAATTTCGGTATACCGATATACCGAAAATTTTAATATCCAATACGATACCGTACCGAAATTATCGGTACGGCAACCATACCGTACCGAAAATTTCGGTATGTTGAAACTTCGACATTTTTCGGTATTTTTCGATATGGCGAACGCGGTATACCGAGTTTTCGATATTTTTCCCCACCCCTAATCACACGATATGATTACTTTACATTAATCCAAAGTAGCATTGATACCCCACTAAAACCAATAAATTCATTTATTTATTTATTATTTGAAAAAATAAGAGCAAGTATTGGATAAGATTATAGCACGTGCACCAACTCGGTAATCACGTGTCAATTCCTGGTGCGTCATTTGAAGGACCACGCGTCTCATTTTCTTGATTTATACTACTCCCTCTGTCTAGTTCAAAAATATTCATTTGATTTTTGTACATGAATTAAAGAGTATTATTATTATATATAAAGTAGATGTTGTATTAGAGGAAAATGATGGACATATTGTGTACTTTTTTACTAAATATGAGAAATTGATATATTCGAAGCGTACGCCAAAAATAGTAAAATAGATACTTTAAAAGCAGACGGAGGGAGTATTATTCAATTCTTTTTACTCCCTCCATCTCATAGTTAAGTTCACCGATGCTGTAGATACAGAGTTTAAGAAAAGTTATTTTTAACCAACTTTATTAACTTTTTAGGGGTATTATGGTATTTTTAAGTAATAAAATGTTATGTGTGTTAGGTGGGAGTGATATTTTTGAAATTAAGATAATTTTTTAGGGTGTTGGTTAATGTGAAATTTTCTTTTTTGGTGGTGAAGATAAGTGTAGGACGGACGAAAACGTAAAGTGTGAACATAAGTGTGAGACGGAGGGAGAGAGTATAATATAAATATAAATATAAATAAATATATAATAGTAATTCATTATAATTTCTACTTTTTTGTATTAAAAGAAACTACTAGTATTTAATTGGGAAGGAAGAATTATTGATTATACAATAATTTATGATTGAGGTTGGTCATTATGATGCAATGGTGAGTCATTATTAACGTGACTAAAATGTTCATTTAGCTTAGATAATTTAAAATTCTATATATACCTGGAAAAGAACATAAATATACCATATTATTTCACTTTATGATTCATTATGACATTCTTACCTAAAATTATACTGAGTTACGGAAATATTATATAATATAATCCCTCCCTCTATTTTGGGTAAAGAGATACATTTGCTTTTTGCACGTAAATTAAGGAGTATTATTATTTTATGTAAATAGGATAGGTGTATTAGAGAGATGTGATGACCAGTGGTGGGCCATTGGTGGGCGAATAAAAAGGGAAAATATTGCAATTTAAATGAGACGTCCAATATAGTAAAATGATATTATTTGGGTGGAAAGAGTTACTTATTATCTACTTAACAACAGTTATAATTATCTACATTAATAACAAACTCCACAGTTGGAGCAAGAAAGATAGAAATTAGTTTGGTGATGATGTGATAGAAAGGTTGACAACCACTAGATGAATGATTTCCAAATGTCTAATAATAATGAGGTTACGTGGACACTTAATTAATTATATACTCCATTCAACTTAATGAAATTAACTGATCATGAGTATAAAATTAATTACTAACTATATGTTACTTTCATTCTGATTGCCAGGTGTAGTTTACATTTCTTGTTTCATTTATTTATCTTAATTAGTAATCTTTCACCCCCTTTGGTTTTACTGTTTAAAAATTAACTTTTATATTTCAATTGTTCAAAATACGTACTAATCGGGAAATGAGATGGAATTTTGGTCAACATTTCAAATGTATGCAAGTAGTTTGTAGTTACATTATTAATTAATGCAGTAAGAAAGCCTCCATTCAATTGAAGCTGCTACACATATTTTTTTAAGATAAAAAAAAACTATTTATTATGAGATTGAACATCTTTATTTTTTTTTGTGATGAGTAAATAAAGATGTATGTATTCCCGACTAACATTATAAGAATAATTATATTCAATTTATTAAAAGCTATGCGTTTTTTTATTTTGGGAAAATCCACAATGGTTAGGTCAAGAATTGTGTTACCTAATCATGCTACTAAATTTAATCAACTCCATTGTCGGTAGAATCAGTTGTGAGCCAACATTAATAGGCGTTTTTAAAACATTATTTCTACGTACAGACAAAAATTGTGACTAATCAACTTTTAAAAGTACTTTAAAAAAAAAACTTAATTATAAGATAGGAAAACTTCTCTAAAACACCATGTATTATATCCCCAATGCCAAATGAACTAGAAGCCCAACAAGCTAGCTCATCATGAACAAAAAGTCTAACTACGGAGAGGTCCAATAACGAGAAGGACTAATAACCTATGGGACGATGGAGGCCCAAAAGATGGCAAAAAAGGCACCTGAGGAGTAAATGAGGAGAAGCCCAAGAGACAAGCCCATCATCAGAGGGCGAAGAGCCCAGGAAGGACGAAACCAGGAGAGGGCCGAAGAGCAGGGAACCCACCAAGGGAATAGACAGCTGAGACATCTCAACGGAACATCTCAGATCCAAAGCCAAAGGAGACGCTCAGGGACTCAAATGGACAGCATGACCTCGGAAACCTATCCATCTGATGGCCGAAGGGATTATCAGACCTGCATGGCAAAGTACAGACATTAATGGGAGCAATGTTTTCATAACCGGACCGACCGGTTCGATCGGTTCAACCGGGAACCGGCCAGGTCGCCGGTCCGGCTGCTCCTATAAAACCGCTTTTGGGGTAAACCCCGAAAAAAACTGATTTGGACCGGCCAAAACTGGGAAAACTAATTGGGCCGACCGAACCGAAAACCGCCGATTATACATTTTTTCTATCTACAATTTGCGCTCCCTAACCCCAAACCACATATTCGTAATCTACACTCCCCAAACCACCAGATCTGTAATTATAAAAGCCTTCACAACTCCGTCAATAACGTGCGCAGCAGATCTGCAATTTTTGGTGTTCGTCGCGATTTCGGCAGAAGCGGTGCATTGTGTGCAGATGGCCGTCGCGATTCCTGCAGATTCAGTATGTTTCGCTGGAGCACTACTCCAACTGACGTTAGGCAGTGACGATTTTCGAAAGGGGCTGACGGCAAGGAACGACGATCTTCATTTGGAAAGGAAAAGAGTTCTCCTTTGAAATGGGAACAGAAATCATAGAGAAAGAGTCTGATAACTTTCAATCAAATTTGGGAATTGAGAGACGGAAGTTAATTATTGATGTCTTATTTTATTTAACTCTTTTTTCAAGGATATGATTAATTTTGAGTGGGCTTCTCATTAGTTTTGGGCCTCAATTAAATAGAGTAAAATTCAATTTGGGCCTTAACTATTTTTTTATTTTTGTTTTTAAATTAATATTATTAAAAATATATGATTTTTATTTTTCGGTTGAACCGCCGGTCTGACTGGTTGAACCTCGAATCGTTGAGGGCATCGATTCGACCTCCGGTCCGGTTATAAAAACACTGACTGAGAGAACGACTAGATGTGGCAGGCTAGAGGACAAGAATAACGGTAAGAAGAGATGTCTTTGACAACACTCTCAACCAGAAGACAACACACGATAGGTACATCCATCTTCATCCACCAATGGAGAGCAAGCAAAGGACAAAAGGAGGCTTGCTACATTCTGCAAGACATCTGACAGCTCCCTGCACCAGCCCCAAAGTCATAGGTGTACCGGCCAACTCCATTTATGACTGTTTGTCTTCGTCTAGGTGGCACCATAAGATTGGACAATCGTTAGGGTCTGCTGGTAGTATAAATAGCTTCTTTCAAAGAGAGAAGCATGTTACTCATTCTCATACTAGACATTACACTTGTAATTGGGAAGATTTATGAGTGTTGTTTTTTAGAAGAGTAATAAAATGGGTTAAGGTATTCGGTCGGATTCCCCATCTCTCATCCGTTTATTGATTTGTTATATTTGATTGTGATGGTTCTTAGTTCAGTTACACAATCTTATCTTCTTCTTTAATTCTAAAATTAACTAGCTAAAAACACGCATCAACACATCCCAACTTAATAAATGACACAAATGTGTGGGTGTACATAAACAAATGTTAATTATACTTTATTTCTCCGACATCAAACTTATAATTACTTTACCAAATTCGACGACATTATTTTAAGTTATATACTATTAAACTTTGCAACATAACATGTTCTAATTAACCATAAATCTTTCTGGATGTAGCGTAACGTAATCGTCGTGAACTTATTTTGTATATTTAATTACCCAAACAACATCTATTTTTTAAGTCAAAAAAGAGATATATAAAATTGACTTTGACCTTAAATTTATCGTGATGGAATTAGTAATTGTCAAATTTTATTTCAGTCTACATTTTTAAATGAATAAGATGAGGAAAATGTGTGTTACAGCTATAATATTTGGATTTTTGGTCAACAATTCAACTGTGCCTCCTGTGCAACTAGATAATTATATTATTATGAATTATATATATCTTAAAAAATCAATTATTAACATAATTAATTACCAGTGTCAGGTCCAAATCCACTGAATTTGAAAGGTATTAAAAAAAAAAAAAGTCAATACTACTGTACGAGCCATATAACGTTTTGTTAATGTCTACTTTATACTTGAACTAATCACGGAAAATGTATATTCATTAATCATTAACTACAATTATTATTATTTTTCTCCTTGCAAATTTTCAAAAAATTACATTTGGTATTTTCTAACTTGATGCTTACATAAACCTTTCATGTATTTTTCACTTGCTATTTTGAATTTTAAACCAATATTAACTGATGTATCATTATTCTGTTAAAACTAAATAAATAATAACTTCAACAAACTCTGCTATACAAAAGTAGTAGTAGTAGATATATTGTAGGATGTTGAGTTCCAGAAGAGTTGGTGTATATTGGAGCATCATTTACAACAAAAATAGCTCCAAAGTTCGAGGAAATAAATTATTACAGTAGAGTCACAAGTTCATCAAAGCAGTAAGATCATCTCTGTTGATCTCCTTCTGATCTTTATGCCCCTTCCGACCAAAAGCGTTCTTCGCCAGAGTTCTTTTCTTCTCCTGCAACTGCAGTATTCTCTCCTCTATCGTATCTCGAGCGATCAGCCTCACCACCTTCACATCCTCCGTCTGTCCGATTCTATGCACCCTGTCCATTGCTTGTTCCTCTATGGCTGGATTCCACCATGGTTCCATCAAATACACTGTTGATGCTGCAGTAAGATTTATCCCGGCGTTTGAGGCTTTCAAACTCGCCAGCATGATCATTGGCCCCTCCGGGGCCGGGACTCCAAACTCCTTGATCACCTGTGCCCTCCTCTTTGCATTCATGGATCCGTCTAATCGGATCACCTTAAAACCTGCTTCTTTGAGTGGCTCCTCCAGTAGCAGCAGCATTCTCCGGAACTGAGAGAAGACGATTGACTTGGTAGATGGGCTTGCATCTCTGGATGAAGACAGAAGTTTCAAAAGAGTAGTAACTTTGGATGATGAAGTCGATGCTTGAGAGGGCTCTGGAGGGGGGGCCTTGAAGAGATCAGATACTGAAAGTGGGTGGCGGCACATTGGACAGCAGGGTTTAGTTCGTTTTATCGTTTTGAGAATGCAGGCTTCACAATAAATGTGAGCACAGCATGTGATTATAATATCAGTGGGTGGAGATATGCAGATCGGACAGTCAAAATCTTCTCCATCTTGCAGCACCGAAAGCAGTTTTTCCAACAATGTTGGGTTGTTATTAACAACTGCATCAATTTGGTAATTATACATCAACATGCATCATAACAAAGAATCACAAGTGGAAATTATCTTAGCACTTTCACACAAAAGAGCAAAACAGTAAAACATGTTCAAAATTCGGTGAAAATGAACCGTAAAATAAACAATCATATATATATTTTGCCAACTACAGAAGAGAGGCAAGAAATCCATTAATGCGGTTATGTCCGATAAATTACCTTCAATTTGGCTAGGTGGAATTAGAGCTCTAAGATCGGCAGGGCACAGGGCCAGATCTAGGCAAATTTGTCGAAGTCGTAAAAGTATGCTAAGGATAGTATAATAATTCTTCACCATATTACCATCAGAAACATAGACATTAACAATATTCTTGGCGTCTTCTTCCATCTTCTCATATACGTTACGTTCTTCTTCACGAAGGTCCACAAAAAAGGTCTCTATACTTTTAGATGGCAGATCAGCCAAAGCTTTTTCTTTTGTTCTCCTCAAAGATATTGCCGCCATAAGAACCTGAAAACCACAATGCATGGTGAAATCTCGGATAATTCTCTACAAAGTTTTAGTGACAATTTAACAAAAGTGAGAAATAACAAACTGGAAACACACTAATACAGAAAGGTTTTGGTATCCATACTCCCCAGCTACTCAACTCTAAAATATTACCAAAGTGTAACTAAAAACTATTGAAGGGAATTAATAAGAGCTAGAAACAGATGTGTTGCACAAATTTGATCTTTTGTACCTCTCTGGAAGCAAGCATGGCAACTTATCACCCAACTCTGAAATATCAGGTTAAATTCACTAGAAAAAAACAAGTAATAAAGATGGCTGAATATGCAATCACCTGCAGCCGGGAGATGCCCTTTGTATCTCCTTGAGTAAGTGGTCGTTGTATCAAACTATTCCAGAGGCATTTTATTGACAGAGGCTCAAACTTCAAAAAAGCAACTAAGGAAAACAAATCGAAAGAGTTATTTTGCACGGGTGTCCCTGTAATTGCCCATCGTCGCTTAGCATTTAGTTTAGTGACTGCATGACACTGCTGAGTGTTTGAATTCTTAATCACATGAGCCTCATCTAATATAACTCGCCTCCACTCAATATTCTTAATAGGTGATTTGTCCAAGGATTCCTCACTAGCTAATGTAGAATATGTTGTTAGTACAATATCATGCTTTTGAAGCTCTTTAGCATCTTTAGTCCGTTCACCATAGTACATGTACACCTTAAAACTGCCCTTTATTGTGTGTTCTTCTAACTGTGTCATCCATGATGAAAAGACAGATGGTGGACAAACAATCAGTGTTGTCATTGGCTCTAAATAGGAGAGCTTATCAAGGGCAGGCCTTTTACCCTTTCTGTAATCACTGAGATTCTCAGCTTTTCTCTTTTTGCCTGAACTATCAGCCTTTACGTTCCCTCTTCCCATCTTTGACTTTTTGCCACGAGGTGCAACATTATGCTTTTCAGTGTTCTTGTCATCTTCATCAGCTATACTGCTAGGTGAATGTACAGTAAGAGCTGATTTGTCGAATGCAATCAATGAAAGCAGTGTAAGTGTTTTACCCAAGCCCATGTCATCTGCAAAAATACCACCTCGCAGAGGCTCGGGTCTTGTCTCGGACTGAAAATTGGTCAATTCATTCACATAAACTCCATTTTTCTCTTCCCAAAACGGAGGCAATTCGCTTGAATTCTCTCGACTAACCAACCATCCCAAACCTTCCTTCTGATGCAAAAACAGCTCAGATTTTATCATGTCTTTTGGGGGCTCCAATGCTTCCAATGCACCTTCTTTACTAACTTTCAAGTCCAAGAACTTGAATATCTCATCAACACTCTTCTCCACTTGAACACTCTTTTTCTCTTTCACTGCGGCCGCCTCTGATAAAGTAAATGCTGAACTGTTCTCTGAAATTAATTGCAACCCACCAATAGCTATCATCGATTTTACATGCTCAAACACCTCAATCTTTGCAAAAATGTGAACTTGACATGGAATTGAAAATCTGTTTCCTTTCCCCAGTGGTTTTGGGACAATACCTGTCGCATATTCCAGACATAGTCCTATTAAACATGATTAAGATATCAAAGTTATCTTCTATCTAGCAACCAGCTCAAAAAAGAGAGGGCATTTGCATCAGCGCTTTAGTTCTTGAACATTTACACTACTAATATTATAAAATTCGAATATGAATGCCCTTTCCCCAATATTATATCTAACTTCCATTAGAATTCTCAACATACTGTAGACATTTAAGAAAAATAATACTGCCAGAAAGAGAAGTTCAAGAGCAAAATTAACACAGAATATACGATTACTAGCAAATTTCTAAATGGGAGAAACCACCTTCAATTGTGATCAAACCAGCATCTAGTAAGGGGGACAAAATGGCAGCAGCAGAGCGCTCGATGTGGCCCACCTGAACTGACATCATGTTGAGAACTTTAATGGCGTTCCGGTCGTAAGGATTCAATTCCTCGCGAACCAAACCCACAATTTCGCGGCCGCTGATAGTTCCCTGGTAATAGCGAAGCCCCACCACCTTAACAATCAAGAAACCTACCAGAAATGAGTCGGACGGAGAGTCCTCGACGGCGCCACCCGGAAAGGAATCCTCAATTTCGTCCATAACTGTTGTAGCGAAGGAATTTGATGTGGGTAGGGTTCTTGGTTGAGATTTTGAAAGGGGTTTGCGAGGAATTTAAAAGGGTTTCGACGGTTAGTTTTAAATAAAGAGAGCATTTTAAAAGGGCGAAACGCGGGGTAAGAGAGAAACGAGGGGACTCATGTTTTGTATTTGCATCTAAGTCCTCTAATTCTTTTCTATTCTCAGAAACTACCCATTCACTTGTTGAATCTAATATCCAAATCCAAATCCCATATTACTCAATATAGTATCAATTAAATATAATTATATTTATACTCCATATTTTATGACTTTCTTTAATTAAACTGATTTTAGTCTATTGAGCTTTTTCTTTAATTAAAGAATTATTACATTTTTGGTTACACGAAACGCGTGAGATTGGAATATCACATAAATTTAATTTGGTGATGATTAATTATGTGGTTAAGACAAGATGTGATGGATCATTAATTTAGATTGGGTAAAAAAGGGAAATGGAATGAGTTACTCATTTACCCAACAAGAATATGTAATTTTTTGTGGAGACTCAAAAAGTTTTTGTGGGACAATTCAAAAGGAAAAATATATTTCTTCAATTTCATAGAAGTTGATATAATTTTTTTTGGGCACGGAGATTAAGGAGTATAATAATTTAATGTAAAGTGGAGTAAAATGAAGTGAGAGAAATAATATTTAATGTATAGTGAGTAGTTGTATTAGAAGTGATATATGGGGGTCATGAGAATAAATTAATTATTTTTGTGTGGGTGATGTATTAAAAATGAAATGTGTCAACTTTAGTGGGACAAACTAAAAAGGAAAGTGTGTCAACTTCTATGGGACAAAGGAAGTATTAATTGTATTCGTGTACACAAATATACAGGATATTTATGTCAACAATTAATAACGCAAAAAATAAATGCTAAAAATATAATGTTGATGAGTTGTAAGAAGGTACGTAAATTTAATTTTATTTAATTGATCAATTTTAAATGTTTAAATTTTGAAAAATATGTAAAAAAAAATAAGGATATATTACTTTCTTATTTATATTATAAAATTTTCATGAAATTATTATTGGAATACTATCAATTTTTGATCAAATTACACACATGTTGAGTATATCATAAGTTGTATATAGGTAAGTGTACAAAAACCAGCGGGTTCATTACACCAACAGCCACGTTTATAGCATCATAGTACATATGTTTTCTGGAGAAAGAAGAAAAAAATCAATAATATTAAAAAACAAATTAAGGAGTATTGTGGAAAGATTGTGATTTTATTACATGAAGTACAATATATACATGTACAAGAGAAGACAAAGTTACAAAGATAACAATGTGGGACAACAATATACATATACAACACGTATTCCCAATACAAATTACCTGCAGGATTTGAAGGAGAAATAGTGGGTTTTTTTTTTAAATAATAATTAAAAAAAAAAACTTAAATTATCTGTTGTGTAGAGGATTTGGACCTGTAATCACTCTCCTCTTCTGTGTACCAAAAGAATGTATATCTGTGGAATTGGATGGTGTAATTCCATTAGAAACAGGTGTGAAGAAAATTGGTAATTTGATCATCTACTGAAGATGGATTTTCCATCAATAAAATCAGCAATAGCAGAAGTACACCCATCTTTTGAAAGACCAAAGTCATGGAATGGATGTAGTAGGACAAAGAAAGACTCACTTTCTTGAGTGAAAATAAAGGTGGAACTTTTCCTTGGTGTTTGAAGAGGCAGTTTAAGTCATTATATAAAGTGAAGAGCTCTTTTCTATAGTAGCTTAAATTGTGACAAGAGTAAAATGGAAACACACAATTATTCTTAGTATACATGAACTCACAACAATTTAAATTGCACCCAAATTCTTTTCTTTCTTTCTCAACCTAGTTCTCAATGGACATCTTCTCAACCTAGTTCTTTTGAGAAATAATCCTCTAAAATGGTGCGTCGACCAATTGCGACATCTGCCGTGTATGCATCAAAACGATGCAGTTGTTGGAGTTAGGTTTTTAATCTTTTATATATATATATATCGACGTTGACTCATTGAGTTGTCCACAGAATTTATTTTTCCGAAATAAAATGATAAAAAAATCCTGACATTTCCCATCATTTTTTTATATATATATATATATTCCAATTTCAAATGATCAAAACAGTATGAAATGATTGTGTATGGAATTAATATCATAGCAATGATTATTTTTCAACTTATTATTGTCCTCAATTTTGATATGGGTCTGGTGGAATATATGCACCATGCTTTCACAAGGATATACATGTAATAGGACATTAGCACAAAAAATAAACAAACACCATAATAAATACTGCATATTATGGGACAATTTTCTCACTTAAATGGCCTATAAATAAATAGGCCAATGAATATAATGGAAAATACGAGTGTATTTTTTAATAAAAAAGTTTGGTAGCCGTATAAATACATTTATTTATTAAGTTATTATAAAAAAAAGGTGATGAGCTACGAACTGTGGAAAGGTCCATATGCCTATCTATAGGTACTGTAACACATAATTAACTGACACTTCCTTATCATTATTTTAGTGAATATTGTCACCTAAGATACAAATTACTAATTAACAGTACTCCCAATTGATCAAACGTTGTAATGTCCTGTTATTACAGCATTGGGATGTATGATGTGTAATAAACACAAAATCTAAATCATAAAAGCAAATATTTTCCCTCTTTCCTAGCTAGCTAGGATGTCACTCATACGGTGCTTGATTAATTGATTCTCAACATGACATATATAACAATTGTAGTTACAGGGAGGAGAAGATGGGGAAGCCTGGTAAAGTGGCCCCTGCGTCGACGATGAAAAGGTTGCCGCTGACATGGTTAGACGAATCATGGATGAGGTACCTGACAAGTGTGGTCAATGCAGGATCTGATGTCCCAAAACTTCCCAAAGGGGCGGTTCGTCGAATAACGTTCTTCAGCCACTCTTTCTGCACCAGGCCTTGTGTTATCTCGGACTTGAATAGCCCTGGAGAGATCGAGTTCACTCGTATGTTATATACCCCCAGTTCCAGGGCCATTACCTTAGTCATGGTGTTGATGGCAGTCTTTGTACAAGCGTAGGCAAGGCCACCGGGGAGGTGGCCTCGTTCTAGACCAGCTATAGAGGACACGTTGACGAGGGATCCGCCCTGTTTTGCATCGCGCATTCGGGTGCACACGTACTTGGAAACCAGCCAAGTTCCTGTTAGATTAGTCCTAATTGTGTTGTTCCATTCCTCTTCTGACAAATCCAGAGGAGTGTGCACCCTACCTGCATGGATGCACATTATGCATATATAACACTAAGTATTGAGCAGACATGACTTGTTCCATCCTCAATATACATGTCATAATTAAGGTCTTCATGGCTAGTATATGTTATTGCGTACCTTGTCACGCATAGCAAAATAGATTACTTCTATATAGTACTACTCTTAATTGCATTTAATGATTTAAACAAGGTTTAACGCAATACATACATATACTAGCACCTAAATATCTATAAACCTATACATATATGCATTGGGTACTAGTACTACTCTACGTTAATTAATAATGTGAGCAAATCAAAAGTAGTTGCAGATTCATCCAAGATCCTAAATTATTAATGAAAAATATATGCGTATATATACCTAAGTCTAATAATTGTGGAAATTTTTTTCTTGTATTACCTTTTGACCAACTAACAAAACCACACATCATCAGCCACCACAAACAGTGAATAATAATTTTGAATTCTTAAATGAAAATAAATAATTTGATTTGTAAAAGAGTTACCTCTAAAACCTGCATTATTGACTAAAGCATGAATTGTTCCAAATGCAGCCCAGGCGAGGTCGACGGAAGCCTGAATAACGGCGGAAGATGCGGTGATGTCCAGCTCAACGGCCACGGCTCGTGGTTGCTCTCCCGTGTTAATCTCGTGGCAGAGCGAGTGCAGCCGATCCATTCTCCTAGCGGCGGCTACGATTCTGCAGCCGGCTTTAGCCAAGTCGTAGCAGAATTCTCGGCCCAAGCCGGAGGAGGCGCCGGTGACCATCACCACCTTGTTCTCAAGGCCAAGCCACGGCTCCAATTCCTTTTTGCACTCCATTCTCAACCTGCCACCTTTATTTCTTTGGGAATATATATATATATATATATATATATATATAACCGAATGCTTAATTTTATAACACCTATTGCTCTTGGAAATCAATTCAATATTTACTAAAAAGACCTCTTCAAAATTAATTTTATTTTAATTATGAGAAATAAATGATAAGGGTAAATCTGTCTTTTAGATTATCTCAAGTGGAGTGACTTTAGTGATGTGGTCTAAGCAGCCATTGATGATGGTGGTGGTAGTATCATCACTATCTACATCACCAAAACCTCTTACGTATCGAGCTCCATGCGTACGCTCAAATCCGATTACATTCCAAACTATGTTTTTCTTAACTAATTTTTAATAATTACTACAATTTTTATATCTATAATGTTTTTGATATAATATAGTAATTAATATGCACTATAATTTTATTAGTATTTCGTATAAGATATTTTAATTATAAATATAAAATTTATTAATAAATTTGAAATTTAAAATTCTTTTATAGATTCAGAATTTTAATCCAAATAAATAAATTTAAAATTTAACGTACTATAAATGTCTTATTTTATTTTATTTTTATTTTAAATGACTCAATTCAAAAATAACCTAATTGTAGGCTATTTTTCGATAAAGTTGAGGGAATTGACTAAGATTAATTAGAAGCAATATTCGTGGGTAGTCTTCGCGATATTAATTTGTCGAAATTGAGTAATTAATTGACAAACCTTTCACTAATGTGATCTTATCAAAATTTTGTAATTTACCGTAATTTTGTATCATTGAAAGGAATAATGATGGAATGGAATGAATTTGTGAATAGAATAAAGATGAGAAATGAATTATTCAAAACAATAATTATCATGATTAGTATATATGGTTTAGGAATAACTCAAATAGTAGAAAATATATTACTAAGCTGGTTCTAATCTCATTAATAATATTTTTTATAGTATCTATTATTTAATTAATTAAAATATCAATGAAAATTTTATATATTTCAAAAAAAATTCAAGATTTTATATTTAAAAGTGTTAAATTAAAAATAAAATAGAACCCTAATATTATTAAAATATAAACAAAAAAATCAAATATATTAAAAAATATTAAATATATAAAAATAATTATATATTCAATATTACATGTATATATTTAATTTTATCAATTATATTGATTTTTTATTTATAATTTATTAATTTTTATTTAGAATAAATATTAAATTAATTATACAATTTTATTAAAAATTTAATGAATAAAATTAAAGTAATATATTTTTACTGGGTATATAAAATTGTATGAAATTTTTTTAAATTTATAAATAATTTAATATTTTATTTTTTATTAAATAATATAATAAAAAAAATTTATAATTTTTTATGATTTATATTATGCTACATAAATTAAAAAAAATTGATTCCTTCAAGCATGGGAATGTGGAATACCAGGGGTGGGATGAATTACCATTCCTTTGTTTAAGGGAATGGTGATTTCAAAAGGAATGATGATTCTCATTCCAAATACATATCAATCGTGAGATTAGGAATCAAATTAGGAATGGTAATTTCATTCCTAATCGATTACCACATACCAATCATGCCGGAGTATTTAAAACAGCAAACACTTGTTTGAAATGAGTTGCGCATGAAATGGATAAGAAGTGATAACATTATTTTTAAAAAGTTATACTTCTATCATGTTAATGAAAATAATATACATTTTGTTATTTTGGGCGTTTGCACCAAAGATATACATTTCTCTTTTTAAATACATGAGACCTACACACATCACTAATACATTTAATATATGAGTCACACACACTTCATTAATACAACTACCTACTGCACATTAAATAATAAAGCTAATTATATTGTGCACCCACTTTAAAAAACGTATACAAATATAAACAAAAACATATACAATTATGAACAAAAATGTATACAATTTAATTGTTAGTTTTTAATGAAAAATTGAGTGTAAAAAATATACAATTATTAAAAAATATGTATATACTATTGAATAAAAAGTTATACACATAGGATGCTAGTTTTTTTAATGAAAAACTTATTGTGAAAAAAATATACAATTATTAAGAAACACGTATATAAAATAGAATAATATATATACAAAATAGAATAAAAAGTTATACACATATGAGTGCAACTTTACACCCGAGTGCACTTAATATAAAGTCAAATAATAATACTCCTTAATTCACATTAAATAAACAAATGTATATTTAATGAAAGGTGATTTTTCAATAAAAAGAAATAATTAATTAAAAAAAAGCGTAAAAGGGTTATGAAAATTATTCTGTATAAATTATAATGATCGATAATTACATATAATAAGAACTCATTCAAATAAGTAGCGACACTTAGGTCGATTACAATAAATATAAAAATCAAGATATTAAGCATACCAAGACACTATTTCAAATACATGGATTTACATATTGCAAATTTGCAATTCGACAAACCTAGCGAATTAATAATAATAATAATAATAATAATAATAATAATAATATCAGAGGGAGGAAAAAATAGGAAAGGATGGGAGAGAAAAGCCAGCATCAACAATAAAGACATTTCCAGAAATATAGGGTGAAGAATGGTGAATTAAATATCGTATAAGGGAGGTCACTATTGGAATCACTGAGGTTTCAGATACTGCCAATGGAATTGTCCTCTTTACCAAATTATTCATCTTATATTTTTCAAATAATTTTTCTGTGATTTCTGACTTGAACATCCCTGGAGCTATTGAATTCACCTTGATATCGTAATCCCCCATTTCTAATGCCATTATCTGCATTCATGTTCAACAAATTATATAGAGCTAATTAAGGTTAATTTAAATTTATAAGAATATTAAAATGACCTTGGTCATGTGGTCGATGGCAGCTTTGGAGGAAGCATAGCCAAGACTACCGCGGTTTAGGACACGGTTGAGACCGTTGACTGATGAGATGTTGATGATGGACCCCCCACATCTGGCATCACGCATCAGCTGACACGTGTACTTTGACACCAACCAACACCCCCTTAAGTTTGTTCTCATCTCATGCTCCCATTCCTCCTCCGACACCTTCTCTGCTGTCTTCACCTTCCCTGCGAGTTAATTAATGTCTACAATTTTTAACTTCATTCTAATAGAGTTACATATGATATATACCTCTGACGCCAGCATTATTGATCAACACATCGATACGCCCAAAAATATTCCAGGCTTTCACCACGGAAGCTTCCATAATCGAGCCGTTGGCGGTGACGTCGAGCTGCATGGCTACGGCTCGATGGAACCCCTCATCCGTACAGACAACTGGGATGCTCATTTTATTAATTTGGTCGCAAAGGGAATTGAGCCTATCGATTCTACGTGCAGCCGCCACGATCCTGCACCCGGCCTTGCCCAAGTCCAGGCAGATCTCACGGCCAAGGCCGGAGGATGCACCGGTCACCATCACGATTTTGTCCTTCAGATCACACCATGGCTCTAGGGTTTCACTTGCCATCATACTAATTAGTCTAGGTAACAAACTAGGTGAGGTGAGGTGAAGGTGATCATGAGTGTGTAATTATTTATAGATAGTAAAAGATGGAATCAACACGTTTTACGTGCAAGTTTTAATTTTAATTAAACACCACGAAAATTATTGCTAGGGAAATATTAAGTGGAACTAACAAAATAAAATAAAAATAAAAGATAAGTATAGGAAGTGTAGCCAAGGTTTAAAATATCGATATCGGTAAAGATTAAAAAAATCACGAAAACTAAAATAAAAGAGAAAATTAATTATTTAACTTTTGCAATATATTTTCACTAATTTTAATATATAAATAAAATTTAAAATTTCAATAAAACTCATAACATATGATAAGCAAATCAATTACAACATATTTAAATAATCTAAAATCTAAATCTCAATAAAATTTATAACATATGATAAACAAATCAATTACAACATATTTAAATAGTCTAAAGTCATACTATACTTAATTAACTAATACCAAAATAATAATATATGATACTTAAATGTAAAACATGTGATGTCATCTTGATCTAAATAATATTTGTATCAGCTCATCGAATTAGAGAAATTCTGAATATAGTCCTGAATGTGCCAGTAGTATTGTTATGTACCAATAAAATACTCCCTCCATCCCGATCTGATTGAATATACTAAAATAATTGTATTTTTTAATCAGTGTATACTATCACACTGTGTACATGAAAGGAAAGTCCTCATTAACTTAGTAGTAATAATTTTATTGAAGAGTAATAATAAGTGATAATTAAATAAAATAAAACAGTCTTAATAATTTCTTGCAAGTGTTGCTCTATTTTTTTTTAATTGATCAAATTAATGAAAAAATTTGTATTAATTAGTTGGTAACAGTAAAATAAAAAAATCATTTTTTTAAATATGGATAATTATTCGATATTTTCGATATTTTAGCAATATTTCCTCGATATATCTCAACATATGAAAAGATTTGAACTGTGACAAATCGATATCGATATTATTACCGATATTTACTTATGTTTCCCGATATATCCTTGACATCAGAAAAAAATATAGTATCTTTTTCCCCAATATTGATATCAGTACTTTCCAAATACGGATATATCGTAGAATATTGTGGATATTTCTGGAAATTTTAAAAGGTGAATCAAAAGAGGTAAATGTAATTTAATACTACTATTATGGATTTCTTGTTGCTAGTCGGGTCCGTCCTAGCTCCATAGCTCATTATCATTAAATTGTCTATAATTTAATTTATTAGGGTGGGTAAATTTTGATTAATGAATTAATTAAAGAGAAGAAAAGATAGGAAAGGCCGGAAATGTAGGCGGAGGAATGGTGGAGTAAGAATGGGACAAGAAGGAATCAGGCCAAGATCTTCTCCACAAGCTATTAGATGAGTTCAAGAGAAGAGGTAATGTCATTTTCTTGCCTCTGGAAATAGTAATCGTAATATAGTCTTTTAAGAACATCTTTGCTGCAAGATTTGGTACTCAGGTTGGAATAACATGATAAAGAATAGACAAAATGATTACGCAGTACCTGTGATCAATCCAAATCCTTGAAGCTTGATAAAAATATATCGGATCTTCCAGGTCTCTGACAAGGACTAAATTCTGCAATGGAGAATAATAACAGAAGTAGTAGACAATATAAGCTTTTTCTTCACCCTCAGGAAAGATGGATCTCTCTTAAGCATGACTTCAGCTTGGATGCAATTTTCTTTTCTGTACTGCATTCGACAGACAGACAGACAGTATCTGCACTTGAAGATTCATAACTTTTGTCGAAATGAGATAGGATGACAATTAAAAACATGACTTCCTCCAAAGAAGTTTCTTCGGCAGAAGATTTTTTATTTAAGCAAATGATGATGAAAATACTCATATAAAAAGTTAGCAGCAATTACAGACCACGAATCCCAAAACTTGTCCTGAAATAGAATCAAGTAGATTCCATAATGAAAATGAATAAGCAATTGAATACAAGGAAACAAAACTAGACCAATAATGATGCTGCCTAACGTATGGTTGGCTCAGGCGATTAAAATCCCATATTCCTTCCTTTTCAAGATCCTCCTAAAATGAAAATTGTGGAATGGAAGTTAACAAAGCCACAAACGCTGTTGATTTAAAATCTAGAAGACAAACGAAGAAACAGTGCATTGACCGAGTAGAAAATATGAGAACAAATGGTCAGCACGTATAATCAGCTATAGATGCTAAATTTGTTAATTTTAAACAAGATTTATGGAAGATAAGAAACCTTGGTTAAGACAAAGCCCCAAGTCACTATTTGTTTTTTCTAAAATTAGCAGAACAAAGACCAGACCATGGCAAGAGGATTCGTGATGATAACAAAAAAAATTGTATGTCATGTGTTCCCTTTCCCCCAGCCTGTGATATTTAAAGTCACATCGTTTAGGGTGGGTTCACTATGAAGTACCAATGAAGAAACATTCCATGTACAGAGCCCTCGTAGATTGAACCAAATGGAAACCTGATTCAACTGCCCAGTCCACGAGTATCTTCAAACTCACCGACTCCGACATCATCTTCTGATCTCTGACAGAAAATTTTACAACCGAGTAAAGCTAAAGAAAGACATGATTGCTTACTTTGCCATAAATAGCTTACTCGCATTAAGCCATGGAACGAATAATATGCTTCGTTGACTAGCTGAGAAGTCAACATACAGTCCCTATTACCACCAGTTTCCATACCAAAGCTTTTACTTTTGTCATACTTATAATATCTGTATGTAAGCATTGTTAAGCTTTTACCTTCATTATCCAACACATTCTGAACTGAATCAGGGGGGTGCTCTCTCCACTTTGCAGCAATAGTTTCTGCGAAATATGACATCCTTAAATGCGCTTCTTAATTGTAGATCATCAGAACTAGTCTACACTTGAAGTAGAACAATCTCGATTAGAGCCGTCTGATTGTGGTAGAAATATGACATCCTTAAATGCGCTTCTTAATGATAATCTCAAAACTCCAATGAAGTAAGGAACAATAATATACAACAAAATAGAAAACCGAAAGGAAAACAAAAAAAAAAAAAAAAAGAGACATATTGAATACCTGCCATAGATCATGAAGTTGCACCAACTGCCCTTGAACACTATTAGGTAAGCCTCCCATCTCATCACATTTTTTGCATCATTCACCACATAATAACTGTAATCACAACTAAAAACAACTGGAACAGGTACACTTCCAGAACATATTAACTCGTCCCCTAGATGAGAAGGCTTCAACAGTAGACCTTTATTCACATTCCAAGAGCCGAGCACAGGTTCGGAACCACATGCCAGTAGGTGCTGCCCCCAGTGGGTATACAAACTTGATTAGAAGTAACAAAAAAAAAAAAAAAAAAAAGGTAATCAAGAAAGCAAATTCTTGATTTTAAAATAAATATCTGAAAGAGGCGTTACTTGGTGCTCAGAAAGAAAACTGCAATCACTGCTAAATCTTGAAGCCAAAAGACACACAACAGTACAACACCCCTATAGATTAACGGAAGAAAGTGGCAACTTGATTAGAAGTTAAAGAAAAGGTGTCAAGAAAGTAGAATCTTGATAGGGAAACCAATTCTTGATTAAAAAATTAATATATGAGAGAGGCGTTACCAGTACTGATAAAGAAAACTACAATCACTGCGAAATCTTGAAACCAAAGAACAGCAACCATACAGATGAATGGATGAAAGTGGCACCTCGATTAGAAGTTCAAGAAAGGGAGAAAGAAATCAAGAAAGTAGAATCTTGATATGGAAAAGAAAAAGTTAGAGAGTGAGGCATTACATAAAACCTTAACCAATCATCACACTCTTTGAGACATCCCAGAAAGAAAACCCCAACAGATTCAATATCAGAATACCGAAGAATATCCACCGCATTACCAGTGGCAACTGGCAATAGAAATTACGCTTCGGTCTTGAAATAGTGAAACAAAAAAAAACCAGTTTTATGGAGTATTATATATAGTAGTCGAGCGAATTCTTGATTTTTTTTTTTATTTTTTTATTTTAAAGGATAGAAATACGGGTAGATATTTTGCAGTGATTAATGCAGTATTATACCCTACTATGGAGTATTTACCAACGTTCTTATGGTTAATTTACGCGCAGAAAACAGATTTCTTTGACCTCTTGCCACAATTTACAACGGTAAAGAAAATAAAAATAAAAAAATCATCAAAGCTGCCCATTACAATTTTACAGTAATTACTACTATCACATTTCCAATGTTCATGTGCTTAATTTAAGCGCGTAAAACTAAATTCTTGGACCTCTTGGCGCATCTCACAAATGGTAAATTAAAAAATAAAAAATCATCAAAGCTGTCCATTACAATTTTGCAGTGATTTTGGGTACCGTTTATTTATAGTTATACTCCTGGTGGCCTCCGTTGGGCTGGGCCTTCTTTTCCATTTGAGCTGGGCCTTCTTTCACCAAATGGGGTTGGGACTTGGGCTTCAATTGGGGTAGTGCCATTTTTTCATTAATTAACTTGGAATGTTTCCATTATCAAGGTAAATCATTTATACACTTCACATAAAATGAAAACTTTATGGATATACCTTAGCATATTAGCATATTAAATTTTTTTTTGGAAAAATAATTGGGAGACCTTGTTATAAACGCAAAATTCAGAATCTATTAGCTAGGGGCTAATATATGTTTAATTTTTATTCTAGTGTTTAATATTTTCCAATTTAATATTAATTTTAAAAGTATAATTGTAATTATCAGTAGAAAAGTGTAAGAGCACAAATGTTCTAAGTAGATTTCATAGGATACTCCCTCTATTAAATTTAGTGTGATTATTATCTGATTAATGTAAGGAAAAAGTGAGATTGACAAATACTATAATATTAATGAAATAGCATTAACATTTTCATTAAAAATAATAGTAGTTGAAAAATGAATTGAACACAAGTTGTTAATTATTGATAAAATTGAGTATATAACAGTAATTATTTTAAATCAAAAAAGAAAGGGATTCAAAGTGCAGAAAAGATAGGAAAGGCGGGTAAAGTGTAACCAGAATCAATGATAAAGATATTCCCGGAAATGTAGGAGGAGGAATCATGAAGTAGGAAACGAACAAGTGATGTCAAAGCTGGATCTGATGTTCCGAAGCTTCTTAATGGAACCGTTTTGATTGCCACATTTTTTATCCATTCTTTTCGAATAAGATCTTCAGTTATCTCAGATTTGAATAGACCTGGTGCAATTGCATTCACTCTGATGTTGTAATTCCCCAATTCTAAAGCCATCATCTTGGTTATGGAGTTGAGTCCGGCTTTGGAGGACCCATAGGCGGCGGCGCCGGGCATGATTGCTCGATTCAGCCCCGAAATTGAGGAGTTGTTGATGATGGAGCCTCCTCGTCCGCCGTCTCGCATCCGTGCGCCCACCGCTTTCGCCACCAGCCACGACCCTGTCAGGTTCGTATCCACCACCTTCTTCCATTCCTCCTCGGAAACCTCCACCGACGATTTCACTTGCCCTAATTTGATTTATTACTCAAAATTAAATTAATTAATTTCCAAAATGAAATAATTTACCTCTGACGCCAGCATTGTTAACCAGGGCATCAATATGCCCAAATACATTCCAAGCTTTCTCCACACATGCCTCGATGGTGGAGCCGTCGGCCGTTATGTCGAGCTCAACATCTATAGCTTGAGCTGGACGCGAACCGCCACTCAGTCTATTGATCTGTTCGCATAGAGATTTGAGCCTCTCGATTCTACGTGCAGCTGCCACGATTTTGCATCCGGCCTTGGCCAGGTCGAGGCAAAACTCGTGGCCAAGTCCGGATGATGCACCAGTGACCATCACTATTTTTCCCTCAAGGTCAGACCACGGTTCCAGTTGGTTTGGGATGTCTCCTGCCATTGCATACAATACAACTAGTGCTGCTCTACTATAGTTGGTGATTCAGGGTTTTATAAAGGCTAATGTTTAATTGCTTTATTTTGATTTTCCTTTTAAATTATGGTAACATATTTTTGTCATGGTTCGTTAGAAATTTAATGCTTGATAGTACCCTTTAAAAAATATATATAATAGAGTATCGATTATTATTCATCTCACAAGGCTAAAGTAATTAAATTCCGGGATTCTCTGTGTCATTTGGTACATTATCGACACGTGGGAGAGATAAACTATACCCTAATCCTTAAACCCTACGATTAATAGTTGAATTTATTTCCCAACGTGTGACATTAAAGATGATGCACCAAAGTGGGATTAAATCCTATACCGTTATTAATGAAAATACGTAAAAGTAGGAACCCAACCTATTTTTGTTAAACTGAACTAATTCGATCGTTTTCTCATGGTGGTCGGCACACGACATGCATTTAATATCAGGTATGATCATATATATAATATATTTATCTATCCATCCATCCATAATTAACTGCCATACTTGTACAGTAGTGCCGTTGTACCAACTTCATTTCCACCTCACATTATACGTGCTTTTTTTTTTAATGATAAAGTTTGTATTAATGACTTTTGATTATAAGAAATACCAAAATAAAAAAATTACATAATACAACTATTAAAGAATTAAATTTTGCTTAAAAAACCATTCATTAGAAGATAATCTAGACTACTAATTCACATCATTGACATAAAATCAACTCCATATTCTATTTTTAGTCTCTTCTATAAAATTTTCAAAACAAAAAATTGTTCCCTAAAAGATAGTGACATTTCTATCTTTTCAAATCAACCATATGACACATTATCAAATAGCCCACTAACTTCATTTTACTTTTTCTCACGTCAGCACAACATCAAAATGTATTCAAGTTCCAACAAGGATTTGAATGGAGAACTGATGAGATCCCAATCCAATTCATCATAATTCACAAAAAATTGTAGCATTCGATTGACCCTTCTGAATTTATTAATCCTTTCTTTCCAACTTAATCTTCACGGTTACTATAGACACGAAATTTAAGAAAATTTGTTTTTTACCAACTTCATTGATTTTTCGAGGGTAATGTAATATTTTTAGATAATAAATAAATTGTACGTTATGTGTATTTGGTGTGAGTGATAAATTTGTAATTAAGATGTACTATTAGATGTGGGGATTGATATGATATTTCTTTTTTTTTTGATGAAGTTTAATGTGAGACGAACGAAAACAAAGAGTGCAAAATTTAAGTTGTGAATGAGAGAGTTATATTTAATTTAAGTTGTGAATGAGAGAGTTATATTTAATTTTAATGAAAATACAAGATTGTTCAAAAATAGGGTAGGATAGGCCAAGCTGTCGTAAAAATGTAGTAATGTTTTTTATTTTAGCGAACATTGATGGAGCTTTCGTTGTTTGCATATCTCTAGTTATTTCGAGTTACCTAATGAAGAAGAAGCAGTGGGTCTCCATGAAGTACGTCCTTGTATATGAACGAAGAACTTAGCTAGGTTGAAATCGACTCTAAAATGGTTCTATGATGCCTTGCGAAACTCAAGTACAAGTGAGTGTGTATTTGAGAATCTCTTGTATGCTTGTAAAATTTTTCTGCCTTCTTGTTTATTGTTTTCGTTCATCCTTATTCCACAAAGTGCTATGTTATTAGCATATCTTATTGTTAGGGTAACACACTCTTTCACGTTTTAGTATTACAGAAAGGGTAATTTTTTGTGAGGTTTGATCATTCATAATCATGTCAACAACGAAAGCAGGCACGTTAAAATTTTACAGTGATTAATACTATCACATTCTCCAACAATTATACCGTGATTACCTCTTGGCACATCTTGCAAACGGTAAAAATAAAATAAAAACAAAATTAATAAATAAAAAAATCATTGAAGGTGACATTTCAATTTTGCGGTGATTTTGGGGTACCGTTCATTTATAGTTAATACTCATGGTGGCATTCGTTGGGCCCCTTCTTTTCATTTGGGCTGGCCTTCTATTCTCCAATTGGGCTAACTTGGAATGTTTTCATTGGCAAAATCCCCTGCGTCATGGGACACGCAGTGTCTTCATGTGGACACAACTCTCCCCTCCCTATTTTATTTAAATATATATATTTTAGGAGTTTAAATTGCAAAAGGGCATGAAAATAGCAAAGGAGCACAGGGTCCCCGAGCCACAATAGCCTCACTCGTTTCCATTATCAAGGGAATTCATTTGTACACTTCAAATAATGAAAATTTTATGGAAACACCTTAGCATATTAGAATATTAATTTGAAAAAAAAAATTGGGAGACCTTGTGATAAACGCAAAATTCAGAATCTATTAGCTAGGGGCTAATATAAAAATATAATTATAAGACCAAATTATATAATTATATAATATAATTAACAGTAAAAAAAAAAAATTTTAAGACCAATTTTCTTTTTTAACATGGAATAGAAAAGCGCGTTCTTTTGCAAGTACTCCCCCGTTCCACCGAAAGATACTCATTTTATTATATTGGACGTCCCATTCAAGTGTCCCCATTTTCCATTTTTAGTAAAAAGGTACCACATGTGACCCACTACTCACTACTAATACAACTACCTACTACACATAAAATAATAATACTCCTTAATCTACGCACAAAAAGCAACCGGTGATATTTGGGCAGGACGGAGGGAGTATGTAACGCCTCGGGTTACGCTATGGGGTTGGGACGCTACTAGATATACATTTCCCGATATAATAATAAAGGGTAGAGAATGCATAGCGGAAACAATATAAAATCCCCAGAGCGTTAACATAATAAAGTAAAATTTGTGTAGAGATTATTACATATTAGCGTCTACTCACCCGAGTAGAGTAAAATATTCAAAATCAATACGTTCAGATGATATATCTGAAATAAAGTTCTAACAGAATACTAAAATGTAAGTCATAATATAAAGTCTTCTAAAGGGTTGGAACATCTGCAAGAGTCTCTTCCTCTTCTAAACCTTGTTCTGAAAATCAATAAGGGGTGAGCGTCTAAAATACACTCAGTGGGTTAACTTAAATGATTACACAGTTAAAAATAAATATGTATGTCAAACATATCATAAAATGTAACATATGCCACGTTAGATAACTAAATGAAAATATTTTAGACCGAACCGTCATTCGATAACTTGTGTTAGTTGGTATATGTGAACCGAGCCGTCATCCCAGTACGATGTTAGCATACTTGGAAATACATTTTAGTACTGAACCGACGTAGCCAGTAACTTGTGTTAGTTGGTATATGTGCACTGAGTCGTCACCCCGTACAAGTGTTAGTAGAAAAATATTTGTCATCAAACTAAAAGCACACATGGCACATAACATAACATATCAGTATCACATATCACATCTTAACATAGCAATCATGACATAAAAATGTAACACTCGGTAAAGAGTGAAAGTTACCCCCCTTGAACTTATTGGAAATGTGTAAAGTGACTAGGCTTGCTCTTCGATCCCAGGTATGCCTGCAAGGGTATACTAAACTGAGTTCTACTTCTAATAATAATTTCTAGTACTTAAACTAAATTTCTAATATAATATAATTAAAAATAAACTAATTATTAACTTAAGGAAATATAAATAATTAATCGTTAAATAAATTGAGTTAAAATAAAATGTTTATACTGAAAATAATTAAATAAAAGATACATATTTCTGTTAAAAGTTAAAAATAGTAATAAATCAAAACATTAAAAATATGAAGACAAAGGACATTAATTATATTAAAAACGGATATTAAATAAAGATTCTATTCCTAAAATAATATAAATGTAAAATTAATATAAAAAGTTAAATTAATATATAAATCAAAATTATAATTATAAGTATAAATAAAATATTAAAGTATATATAAAATTATAATAATATTTAATATTAAATATCTTGTAAATGCCGTGTACAGAAACCAAATTTTTGTCAAAATTTAATAATATGCACTGCTCAGTTGTCGATTTCAAAATTCACATTTTATTATATATATATTTTATAAATTGCAATCAAATCCTTGTATTATATTAAATTTTCATTTAAACTTACCTTAAACTTTAATCTTATTACAAAATGACCAAACTTGAGTTATACAACTCTGTTTGAAAATCTGAAAACACGTATAGAGTCCTCGCAAGGTGAGGATCACATGCATACCAATTTTTCATGAAAATAACGAAGTTTAAAGGGGACGAAATTTTCACACGAAGTGGGTCTCTTCCCATCTTCTTCATTTCACGTCCAAACTCAAAACTAATTATATGTTTGTGATCCTCATGAGGAGAGATTCAAAATGGCCTATAATATCAAAGTTATGTCCCAACGATACAAAATATGCTATTAAAGGGTTAAAACTTCGACAGGGTTTTTCTAACTCATATGAAACCTATTTCACAAAAGAGTTGTATATTTAGAATCTACGCATCGATACGATCATTTTATGAATGTAGAATCTTCAAAAGCAACAGTAACTTTGAAACGTGGGTTTTATATATATATATATATATATATATATATATATATATATGAACAACAGTAGCTTTGAAATATTGGGATGTTACAGTGTAAGTTTTATAAGACCAATATAATAGGAATGAAGTAATAACATTAACATTTTTATTAAGAAAACACTTGTGTTGAAACGTTTCAAATAAATAATTCCATGAGATTGATAAAAATGATATTAGTATTTTTAGTGAAGAGTGACATTATTTTTAATAAAAAGTGATAAGCAACCGTATCGTGATAAAGTCTTACTCAAAACCTCTCATTTATTAAAAAAAGTATTATTTGATAAATAAAAAATTATTACAGTATTGCCGTATATATTTGTAGGATTGAAATTATTAATAAAAGAGTAAGACTATTGTGTTTTCAGGTGCACAAGATGATAATGATACATTATTTTATTTTAAAGAGTATACATTTTAATTAATAATGGTACATCATTTTATTCTGAAGAGTATACACTTTTCATTATTATTTTTTATTTTTTTCAAAAATAAAGGGTACGTATCTTTATATTAAAGGTATACAATTTAATACTAAAGGGTATGAGCGCACGGCGTGCCCGGCATAGAAGTTTTTGCCTTAATAAAATTGCATTAATTAAAGTAATAATATTTTAAAGCAAAAAAGAAAAATCAAATTGTGGAAAAAATAGGAAAGGCGGGTAAAGTGTAACCAGCATCAAGATATTCCCTGAAATGTAGGAAGATGAATGGTGAAGTAGGAAACGAACAAGTGATGTGAGAGCTGGATTTGATGTTCCGAAACTTTGTTAATGGAACTGTTTTGATTGCAAAATTTTTTATCCATTCTTTCCGGAAAATGCCTGCTGTTATCTCGGATTTGAATATCCCTGGCGCGATTGCATTCACTTTGATGTTGTAATTTCCCAATTTTAATGCCATCATCTTCGTCATAGAATTGAGTCCTTCTTTGGAAGAACCATAGGCCTGATTGCTCGATTCACCCCCGCAACTGAAGAGTTGTTGATGATAGAGCCTCCTCGTCTGCCGTACCCACCACGCTCTTCCATTCCTCTTCCGAAACCTCCACCGACGATTTCACTTGCCCTAATTTGATTTATTACTCAAAATTAAATTAATTAATTTCAAAAATGAAATAATCTACCTCTGATGCCGGCCATACATGCGTCTATCGTTGACTCGTTGGCCGTCATGTCGAGCTCGACCGCTATAGCTGCCACTCAGTTTATTGATCTGTTCGCATAGAGATTTGAGCCAGTCGATTCTACGATGAAACACCAGTGACCATCACTATTTTGCTCTCAAGGTCAGACCACGGTTCCAGATGGTTTGGGATGTCTCCTGACATTACATTTACATACAATTATTTGGTGATTGAGGGTTTTATATTGTCTAATAATGTTTGGGGTTCAAAATTCCCACGTTGTATTATCTGCCATGCATCAGTGATGCTACGCATTTAATTAGGACAAGTAGTGTTAGCGAAAAATATAATATTAACCCGAAAACAGAATGTAAAATTCTTGAGGAAAATTATAAATTTTAAAAATTAAAATTTCTCATCTTTAAATATATAACTCATGCAAATGCTATACTATAAAAGTTTAAGCTGATAGAGAGGGGTTAAGCTTTGTATGTGGAATTTTCCATTAAATGGATGACGGTGAGATTTGAATCCTATACCTTTGCTAGGTCTTGGCTCTAATACCATGTTAAATAACTATTTAACATTTAACATTTACTCCCTCCGTTCGCTTTCAAGGGTTACATTTTACCATTTACGGAGTCCGTACCCAAAGGTTTCGTTTCCATTTATATACAATGAGGGACCCACTAATAATAATCCTACTAACCCTAAATGTATGTACGTATTTGCAAATTACTCATTTGCCCCTCCTCATATTAATAAGGTGGAGGAGTAAAAAGATCAAACTTACACATTACCTATCCACTACACATTAAATAATAATACTTCTTTATCTCTGTGCCCAAAAGCAAATGATATCTTTGAAACGTGAATTGATCACCATTTCTTTTTGTGACAACTACTCATGGCCATCACAAATTTTTTGAGAATCAAATCTCGTCAAAAATTTTGTGAGGGCGAAAATAGAAAATATTTTAAGTTTATCAAGTCCGAATAATTCAGGTTAATACAAGTCTGTAGTTTATCAATATTTCAAGTTTTATGATTGAAAATATTCCTATTATTGCATACTGCTTCCTTTTATATAGATAGAATATTCATTTTTTTAACACGAAAGTAAAAGATATATTCAATTTGCTTTTTGCACGTAGATTAAAAAATATTATTATTTTATGTGTGGTGAGTTGTTGTATTAGTGGAGGGTGTGGGTCCCTAGGGGTAATGGTTGGATTTATTTCTCATCTTACGTGTCAATCACCCAATGTCTGATACAAAAGATGATGCACGAAATGGCGCAGAAAATCTTGTACGTGTTTAAATTATACTCCTAATTTTAACGAAAATACGCAAAAGTAGGGTAGGATGTACCCAAGCTATTATAGTTAAACTGTACTAACCTTTTTTGTATGGTGGGAATATCGGCGTATGATAATATGACATATACTCCTATATCTGTATCCGTAATTAACTGCCATACTTGTACGTACTTTATTTCCACCTCAAAATTATACGTGGTTCATCACAATTCACAGAAAATTGTAGCATTCGACCGATCCCTTCTAAATTTATTAATATTTAATTTTAATGAAAATACACCAAGATTGATCAAAAATAGAGTAGGATAGGCCCATGCTATTGTACAAATCTAGTAACGTTTTTTATGCTTGTGAACAAATTTTTGTGGCTTGCACATCTCTAGTTATTTCGAATTAAGGGAAATAATAGGATTCCATAAACCTTTTTATGGATGAAGAAATTAGGTTATGAAAATATGGTATTGAAAATTGACTCTAAAATAGTCGAAACTCAAATACAAGTGAGTTGGTGTTTGGTAATTTATTGCTTGATTGTAAAAATTTTCTCTTGATGTTTTTGGTCAACTGGCACATCTTACAAACGGTAAAAAAGAATAATCAAAGCTGGGCAGTGGGCCATTATTTATCCTCATGGTGGCTTTCCATTATTTGGGCTGGGCCTTCTATACACCAAATGGGTTTGGAACTCCAATTGGGCTAGTGCCATTTTCCACTAACTTGGAATGTTTCCATTATTTAGGGAATTCATTCATACACTTCAAATAATGAAAATTTCATGGATATACCCTAGCTACTGTGGTTTAAGATGTTTTAACGTTGTTATCCCAGGGCTTTTTTTGGCATCAATTGTCCGGAGTTCCTAACTCTAAGAGAAGCAGCATCTCTTGCAACCTTCCTTAATCTTTTTGAATTCTCAATCATCAAGATGCTGTTGTTAACCAGCATCAACGATGAAGATATTCCCGGAAATGTAGGAGGAGGAATGGTGAAGTAGGAAACGAACAAGTGATGTGAGAGCTGGATTTGATGTTCCGAAGCTTCCTAATGGAACACCTCTGATTATCACATTTTTATCCATTTTTTTC
Organism: Pogostemon cablin; assembly: GCA_023678885.1. Classification (NCBI taxonomy): domain Eukaryota; kingdom Viridiplantae; phylum Streptophyta; class Magnoliopsida; order Lamiales; family Lamiaceae; genus Pogostemon; species Pogostemon cablin. The sequence goes on from CM042956.1 coordinate 781,850, forward strand.
GAAGAAGATCTACTGTTGTCTCGGATTTGAATAGTCCTGGCGCGATTGCATTCACTCTGATGTTGTAATTTCCCAATTCTAATGCCATCATCTTTGTCATGAAATTGAGTCCTGCTTTGGAAGACCCATAAGCGACGCCTCCGGGTGTGATTGAGGAGTTGTTGATGATGGAGCCTCCTCGTCCGCCCACCGCCTTAGCCACCACCCACGACCCTGTCAGGTTCGTACCCACCACGCTCTTCCATTCCTCTTCCGAAACCTCCACCGACGATTTTACTTGCCCTAATTTCATTTATTTATTACACAAAATTAAATTAATTAATTTCCAAGATGAAATTAATAATCTAGCTACCTCTGATGCCGACATTGTTAATCAGGGGATCGATATGCCCAAATTCATTCCAAGCTTTCTCCACACATGCATCAATAGTCGACTCGTTGGCCGTCACGTCGAGCTCAACCGCTATAGCTTGAGCTCGACGTGAACGATCTTTTCGCAAAGAGCCTGTCGACTCTACGAACAGCTGCCAAGATGTTGTTTGGCTTCTTTCATTGATCTTCTGCACCGATTGATCTACAGAGATGAGAATATTGGGATACCAGCCAACGTAGCTCCGACTTCAACTATAAAAACATTGCCCGTCACAAATTCCGAAGAATCGTGGATCACATACCGCACCAGTGATGTCAATGCAGGATCTGATGTGCCATGAGTTCGTGGAAGAATTGTCTTAAAAGCTACAGTCTCGAACCAGTCTTTTCGGATGAGGGTCTCTGTTATGTTAGCACTCAAAATAATCAAACGATAAACGTTTGCCAAATTAGCCAAAGCGGCTACCAAAATCCAATAATGTTCAATGATAAATCCAATAGGTACATCGCGATATATATATAGAGTAAATAATGAAACTCTAAGGCCTGCTACACCAGGCCCAACTAATTAACAACAATAATAAGTAATAGTTATATAAGGAAATCTCTCATGATCAATCCGTTCGTTTCCTGCGGCGATAGACCATCAAGGGTTTCAGCCCTTGTGGCTCCTCCACACCACGAGTCGTATCAATTTTCTCCCCCTCAAAAATGACCTTGTCCCCAAGGTCGAACCAAGGAAATTGACATCGAAACTCCTCCCGATTCATCCACCTTGCATCATCCTCCGGCAGCACGTTCCATTTCACCAAGAGTTGTTCCACCTCCTTCTCGCCTTCTTGCATAACTCGACGAGCCATCACTCTCTCCGGCTCGAACACCGCCGCCGTAGGTAGCTCAATTGAATCCGGTAAGCTGGCCTCAACTGGGTGGTCGCCTATGACTCGCTTGAGGAGTGAGACATGAAAGACTGGGTGGATGCGATTGCTGGAAGGAAGCTCGAGCCGATAAGCAGTCGGCCCCACTCTGGCAGTGATCTCGAACGGCCCGTAGAACTTGGCGGATAGCTTATGATGTCCTCCACTTGCCAAGGACAGCTGCCTGTGAGCTCGAACCTTAAGAAAAACCTTATCTCCTACTTGAAAATTAACGTCACGAAGGTGACGATTGGCCGAACGAACCATGCGATCACGTGCTATACCCAAATTTTCCTTCAACCTTGCTAGCATTACGGCCCTGTTTTCAAGAACCTCCGCCACCGCTGGCACCTTGCACTCACCAGGGAGATATCGCCGGAGGGATGACGGTGGTCAACCATACACCATCTCGAACGGAGTGGTTTGGGCGGTCGATTGGTAGGATGTGTTATACCAATATTCCGCCCAAGGAAGCCAAATCACCCATTTTTGCGGTTGCTCACCTGCAAAACAACGTAAATAGGTCTCCAAAACACGATTCAGTACCTCCGTTTGACCATCCGTCTCCGGATGATAGGCGGTGCTGTACTTCAACTGAGTTCCAGACAGTTGAAAAGCTTCTTCCAGAACTGACTCACGAATACAGGATCACGATCACTGACAATCGTTGTCGGGATTCCATGGAGGCGCACCACCTCGCGAATAAAAACCTCGGCCACCCCTCGAGTCAGTAATTTCCCTTTCAAGGCGATAAAGTGCCCGTACTTTGAGAGTCGATCCACAACCACCATAATGGTCGTGAAGCCATGAGAACTGGGCAATGAGGTGATGAAATCCATGGACAGGTCCTCCCAGACTTGAGCCGGAATGGGCAGCGGCTGTAACAGCCCCGCGGGGGACATAGCCTCATACTTGGCCCTCTGGCAAACTAAGCATTGGGCGACAAACTTCTTAACAGCGGCGAACATCCCACGCCAATACACATTGGCAGCCAAGCGTCGGTAGGTACGCAAGGCGCCAGCATGACCGCCAGTGGACGTGCTGTGAAACTCACTGAGCAACTTAGGTATCCACTCTGAATCAGCCGCCAACACGATCCGCCCTTTATAGTAAAGCTTCCCATCCACCAAGGAAAACCCCACAAGGCTGGTACAATCTCTCTGTAAATCTCTCACCACAGTTTGGATGAAGTGGTCCCGCGACTGTTCGGACATTACATCCGCAAACTCACCCCAATATGGCGCACTGAGTGCCAACAAGTCTTCTCCCTTCTCTCGACGCGACAGCGCGTCTGCAGCTGAATTAGTCACGCCGAACTTGTATTCGATCACAAAATCATAGCCGAGCAGTTTAGCAACCCAAAGTTGTTGTCGCGATTTTCTGAGACAACAAATGCTTCAAGCTACTGTGATCCGTGCGGGCAGTGAACTGTCGCCCTACCAAATATGGCCTCCAATGCTAAACTGACAGAACTAGCCCCATCAATTCCCTTTCATATGCTAATTTAGAAATCGTCCGGTCTGCCAACGACTTACTAAAATAAGCAATTGGTCGACCTTCCCACGGCACACCCTGCGACTGATCCGACACCCTCGGAGGGCCAGCTTCCAAAACTAATACACACAACTCCCAATCCTGGATCTGCACTAGCTCATGAACATCAATGGGACTGCGACACAACGCCGGGTCCCCTGACAACCTTACCCTACCTCCTTTGGACTGAAAGGACATAATCATTTATGCCCAATTAGTCGTCACATCTCCTAATGTGGCTAACCAAGCAACGCCCAAGATAACATCTACGTTCCCCAACGGGAATACGTGATAATCAGTCACTATAAGGAAGTTCCCGACTAAGGCCTCCACGCCACGGCAAAGCCCCTCCGACTCTTGTCGTCGACCATCCCTCAATTGCACACCAAAGCGAGTGGACCTGTCGGGCAACAATTTAACTCTGTTAATAATAGAGTTGGAGATGAAATTGTGGCTGGCTCCACTGTCCACGAGTATGGATATTGGTTGACCCCGCAGTTTCCCACAAAAATGCATGGTGCGTGGACTTGAAATTCCAGCCATAGAGTAAATAGGTAAGACCACATCGTCTTTCTCCGCTCCATCAGTGTCACGACTGGATCACCTTCTCCCTGCCCCCCAATCTCTTCGTTAACCTCAAGGCACGTCATGTCGACTGCTTCGTCCTCCTCGGCTATAACCACGTTCAGCTGCCGAAGCATGGGGCACTGATGCCCCGGAGCCCATGTCTTCTTGCAGCGATAGCAAAGGCCTCTAGCACGGAGGTCATTCATATCCTAGGGGATTCTAGTGAACCGGGAAGGACCCGTCGGCTGACCCGACGAGGCAACCCTCACGGGCGGCCCGCGACTCGCCGATCTCGACGCCGATGAGGCTGAGGATATTGCTGAGAGGCTGCTGAACCCGCCCGATGAGCTGCTGTACCGAGGACCGGGCGTGAATGCCGAAGCTGCCGAAAGTGAGGCTCGACTGGGTGGTGGCATGCGGCCCAGCGAACCACCCGACTGTCTCGCCGGACGTTCCAAACGCGGTCCATAAAGACTTATTTCTACGAGTCTTGTCAACTCCAATGCCTTGTCCAAAGTTAACTCGGTCGGTTGATGGAGGCGCAAGGAATTGCGCACCTCATCAGTCAGCCCCGTCATGAAGTATCCAAGGTACTGCTGATCGTTTAGGCCAGGCGCTTGACTCGCCAATTGCATAAAAATCGACACGAACTCCTCCACCGACCCCGTTTGCCGAAAAACTGACAGCCGTTCAAAGGGACTGCCGGTGAACCGGAAGTCATAGCGGTTCACTAATGCCTCTGAAAACTCCTCCCAAGTCTTCTCCGGATTCCTGGATCGCCACCATGTAAACCAATAGAGGATGGAATCCTCCATCGCAACCATGGCCGCCTCCAAATTTGGTTTCAGACGGCGTGTGGCCGATCTTGAATTGTTGGTTGGCCCTAGCCAACCAACCGATGGGGTCAGATCCGTTAAAAGAAGGAAGAACCGGTACTGCAGGGGATCGGTCTATCCCTGGAGCGGCGGCCACGATCGTCGCTGGAGGATCCGTGACCTGCGTATCATCGGCAGCCTGCTGTTCAGCCGCCTTCCTCGCTGTGCACGTCGCGTTCGGCGCTTGATGGATCGCCGACGACGCTTCGTCAGTCGACTGTTGTCCACCCGCCCCCTTCGCAGTGCTGCTCTCAGCGTGCATCGTACCGGTGGCGGCGCGGGCTTGAGTGATCGAGAGCCCCGCCACGAAAGCGGTGAGACTGGCGATCGATTTAGTGAACTCCTGCAACTGGGCCATGATGTTGGCCTGATCGGCCTTCATCTGCGTAAAATCCTCAGTCATGGCAGCCTGCTTGCCTTCGATCTCATCAACTCGTTGCTCGCGGGTCATCGTCATCACGAGTGAGTTTCCACGTTCACCGCACCAAATTGTTAGCACTCAAAATAATCAAACGAAAAACGTTTGCCAAATTAGCCAAAGCGGCTACCAAAATCCAATAATGTTCAATGATAAATCCAATAGGTACATCGCAATATATATGTAGAGTAAATAATGAAACCCTAAGGTCTGCTACACCAGGCCCACTAATTAACAGCAATAATAAGTAATAGTTATATAAGGAAATCTCTAATCATAATAGTTATATAAGGAAATCTCTAATCATGATCAATCTGTTCGTTTCCCGCTGCGATAGACCATCAAGGGTTTCGGCCCTTGTGGATCCTCCACCACGAGTCGTATCATGTTATCTCCGACTTAAAAATTCCATGAGATATGGAGTTTACTCTGATGTTGTACGCCCCTAATTCCATGGCCATGGTCTGTGTGCAGGGAGATGATGCAGACGTTAACAAGACAAGCTTTGCATCTCCAAAGTAACAAGCAAGAATAAATAGTAAAAATGAATAACCGAACAGCCATTAAAGACACCAACACTGATGACAAAAAAGCTCCAGTCATAGAAAGATCACTGAATGTAAATGATAGGTCCATATTCAAGAAATTACCCAACCTTAGTCATAGTATTAACAGCTGCTTTTGAAGTGGCATAAATTAGGGCACCAGGTAGGTGGCCACGATTATGACCAGCAGTAGATGATATATTGATGACCGACCCACCCTGTTGCACGTCTCGCATGCGTATGCAGACGTATTTAGAGACCAACCAGATTCCTTTCAGATTTATATTAATGACAGTGTTCCATTCATCTTCAGACAAATTCAATGGGGTGTTCACGTTACCTGTTGCACACATCAAATACATGAGTTAGATCAACATCGCCAAATTCATAGGCGTGTACTTGAGCTTAAATACTACAGAACAGAGGATAAAAAAAAAAAAAGGCACAATTCTAATCTATTCAGAAACATATTTACAACTCAGTGAAACTAGTCATGAAATAATTAGCAGCCATCAAGCAGAGCAACAGTGGTAGCATCGACTCGTGCTCAGTTAAATTAAAAATTCATTCCACTATATAAGTAAACAAACCCAGGCACCAATTTTTTAGTTCAATAACAATTTAAATAGGATTGAATTAGTGTGTGTGGCTGATTTGGTACATTTGCAACCATACTTCATCTAAATGAACAAACATGTCGTAATTTGGTGAACTTTCTAAGAGGAATCATATATAGGGCAGGCTTCTCCAACTATATCTATCAATCGCAAAGATTAAAAAATAATAATAATAATAATAAAATAAATAACGCAGTAAATTAACCCTAGTAAAAACTAATCAGAGCAGTAAAATCACATTTCATGGAAATTCCTTATTCGTCGAAAACAGGATTTCATTTTACCTCTGACGCCAGCATTATTTATCAAAACATCGATTCTACCGAAAGCATTCCAAGCTTTCTCCACCGCGGAGGCAATAGTAGGCTCACTTCCGCTGACATCAAGCTCCACAACCACGGCCCTAACTCGATTTAAATCTGGATGGTTCGATCCAGATGAGCCAAGCGCGCTGTTGATCTCATTGCAGAGTGATTGTAACCGGTCGACTCGCCGAGCGGCGGCTATGATCCTGCAGCCGGCTTTCGCTAAGTCTAAGCAAAACTCTAAGCCGAGCCCCGACGAGGCGCCGGTGACAATCACGACTTTGTCATCCAGCGCGAGCCACGGCTCCAAACTGTTGTTAGCCACGCCGCTTCTGATGTCCCCCCATCCCTATTCCACTGTAACTGTGTGTGTCACTGTGAGAGAGAGAATTTGATTGTACTTTAAATTCTTGAATTTTTATAGGGTTCCAAATTACAATAATAGCGGTTGCCAAAAATGGGAAGACAATGGATCATAGCCCAACGGAGGAGGCCCATTTCTTTAATGGGCTTCAAATTAGTAGCAGAAAAGCCTCAGAGACTCAGATAATTTCTAGAGTCTCGTACGTCACTGAAAAATAATTTCTGCGATGAAAATCCACTTTAAAGCTGAAATACAGTAGTAGTAGTATTTTTTAAAATTAATTTATAAAAAGCACTGCAATAATCTCGAAAAAACAAGTTTTTTATGAAAAGTAAAACTTCAATTAAAAGATTGACCTATTCATACCCTACTAAAATTTCAACATTTTGGTATTCAGTGATTATGAAATGAAGATAAATGTATGATTATGTTATGGTTCATAAATTGAAATTAAAAAAAAAAAATTGTTAATGTTGGATATATGATAAAATCCATTATGTATGGTGCAAAAAAGGAATGGAATTTTCAATGATTAAAATCGGAAATGGCGGTCGCTTTTCTTCATTTGGTCAGAAGCAAATGAAGACCGGGCATAGTGGGTCACCTAACAATGTTGTAAATTGTAATGATGCCCCAAAAGAGAAAGAATTTTTAATTACCACTAATTATTGCTGTTTTATGTAATTATTATGTTATTTACTAATCACTATAACTATTAATTTTCGACTAATCGCCAGCATAAATTCTAAATGAGTACATAATAAAAGTTTGTACTGTGCATTGCTTGCTTATATGTATAATATTTATTTTATTTTTTTTGGTAAATGTTGGAATGCTTCTATCAATATGACTATATTTTATATTTTTGAGTAAAATATGGAGTGCTACAAAAAGAAAATTCATATTATTATCAATTAAAAGATAAATAAAATAAATATATTTACTTTAAAATGGTCTAAAAAACGTTGGACTCGTGGTGCAATATTTATATAAATAAATAAATTCTGCGGATTAAATTTTTAAACGTTGACAAACCCAAATAAGTAGCCATCTATCTAGTATCATTATTCACACTTAATGATGTATAAAAATCACATGCGAATTATAAATAATTATAATAATTTTATATAGAGAAACACTTATATAATAATTTTGTGATTCCTCCTCTAATTCTATTATATTCACTCCTTATAATTTTATTATATTATATGTATGTATTGTTAAGATTTAAATTAAAGAGGATCATATGATTTACGTTGTAAATTCGGTTTATAGTAGAGTAACTCTTTCGTATGTTTCTGTCGCAAAATATTAATTTCGTGCATTTGAGAATAAATGTGCAATATATGAACCTTAACACCGATCATATAGTAAGTGATTATATATATATATTAATTTTATTTTTTCAATGGAAGCGGCCAAATCATTAGTACAATAAATATTATGAATGAAACTACATGAATGATTGAGAAATGTGCATTATCGTGATTGACGTTCCCACTGCCATTGGATTCTCATTTTCTTCGAAATTTATAACTACCATCGACCAAATAAATGTTTATTTCTAATTAATAAATGAATATATTTGTATGTGGTGGCAAAAAATAATTTTTATAATTGGAGTAATATATCAACCATGTCCCATGTTCCTCCATGTTCCTCTTCTTTTCTTTAATTAATCCTCAACAACTCCTTAATTCTATGTGTTTTTACATCATCATTTTATTTTTATATTTATTTATGAGTGCCATATTTATTATTCATTCATTTATACAAATTTACATATTATTGAATATAAAAAAAAAGGTTTGTATGTTTTGTAGTGTGTGGAATATGTCTTCATAACCCTCTTTTATTTTATTCCCTTTCTTTTTTTCTAAATTAACTTTATTCCTTAAAATAAAGATATGGAGGAGAAAAGGAATAAAAGAATAAGAATTTGTTCTTCTTTTCATGTCTTTGGCAAAGGCTCCACTATGCCAAGAAAAGGGGGCCAAGTTCTTGTTTGATTAGGGTTTAATTTTATATTTATCTACTTATATACAATTAACTAATTAATTATGCAAGAGTTGTACGATTTCCATTCTCATGATTAAGATTAATTTTGTCTTTAATTTCAAGGACATTTGTCCTTACATAGTGGTGGTAGGCAAATTAATATTAATTAATTGAATAAAGTGATTAAATTAATCTCTAGCTATTTATAGGGACTCTCAAAAAGAATTGAGAACCCATATAAAACCAAGCACTGTCTTTCTTCTAAATTCTTCAGTTGCTTCAAAAGAAGATAATAAATATGATTAATTATAATTAGATGGTTAATTAGTGACTCAAACTGATTTCTTTAAAGAAAAGCGATTACCTAAAAAAGCACTCAGATTCACTATCTATTCTCCATATCAAATACCAACAATTTTAATTTGTTATTTCATTTCCTATATAAAATAGGACCATAATATACTAATTGCTCTCTTAATTTAATACACACGTTATATGTGTTAAATATAATACCAATCTCACTAATTGACAAATCACATATAAATAAATGTATAATACTGTAAATTTAAATAATACTCTTATAAGATGAAACATCAAATCAAAACTTAATTACTTGAAAATCAATACTAAATTTTAATTTGTGGTGATTAATATCTTTTATGTGCCCATAAAGTTTTAAGAATCCAATCAAATTCAATCAAGATAATGGGAATAAATTCTCATGAAAGGATCACATCACTCCTAAAGATAAACTTTTAGGATGCACCACAAATGTGAGTCATGTGAATATTTTCTTTTTTTATTTTATTCGAATTTCAAAATAAATTGAATTAATTTTCAAGACATTATTAATACTACATTTAAATGAATGGTTTTTCAATCTTAAAGAAACTCTACCCATGTAATTATAATACTCATCACTGAGTTAATAATGTTCGACAATGTACAATGTATTTTGATATTTCAAAAACTAAAAATCATAAATTAATCAGTCCAAAAAAAAAAATAATAATAAATAAAATCAAAACCCTTAACACAAAGGTTCATAAATATTATATTAAAAAAAAACATCTACAAATTTAGTCTTCTTCTATATCGATGTACGAATGTATTAATTTTAGAATAAAAATTCAATTAATTATAAGGTAAGAGATAAACATTACTATATTAAAAAAAAATGCCATTTATTTTCTGCATTAATCGAATAAAGCACATCTCTTGGAACTATAAAATAGAAAAAATAGAATCTGATCTTACATTCATTTATTAATTTTGAAATCATCCTTGAAATGTTATTTTGAAGTTGGAATTTCGTGCAAATGAGGTAACAGTAGGATAGACAAGTTTCTTGATAATGACAACTGCTTCACTCAGACAGGTTTCATGGATTATCCTGTTTTTTTTTTTTTTCCGTTAGCTTTTTTCTATTTTAAATTTCTAACACTATATATATTTTTATGATTATGACTCAAAATCAATTTTATTCACAAGTTTTTGGTGTTTTGTTTGATATATTAGCAACAATGTGCAATTAAAAAAATATTATTTTCTCGATTACACAAAAATCATTTCTGATAAAATTTGAAATTAGACGTGGTACATAATTAATCAATTAATATTATGTGATATTTCTTCTGGATATTTAATTACAGAAATCATAATTAATGAAATGGGGCTAGAAATAAATAAATTTGTGACTTACGGTTGACAAATCTTCCATTGCAATCAATAACATGATATTATTATAACTAATAAATTAGAAACAGTGTAAATAACTCAATCATCTATATATTGTAGACTTATGAGGTGTAAAATTGTTTATACAGTTTTCAGATAGTATTTAATGAATTATTTAAAGCCATTAATGAAATCGGCCCTAATACTATTACTTATATTTAATAATATAAACCTAAACTAAACTAGCTAGCAATTAGTGCAATATGACCACGTGACCATGCTTAAATAATCCCTATCAAAATAATACAACATTTAATTTATTCATTTGTCCTCTCTCCATCTCTCTCATTCCATCTCGAATTTTGCATTATAAATTCATCTTTCCAAATTTTAAAATATATAATTTCAAATAGTAAATGACAATTAAGAGTTATTATAATTATTAACGGCTATAAAAATATTAATGATTGTACAAAAAAAAGGTGGTTCGCCCACCCCAGGTGCAGGTGATTGTATAAAAATATTAATGATATGATCGGCTACATTAATTTAAGAATAACAATGTTTAAATTAATATTTTTTAAAAAAAAATTGTGGGTTGAATTGTAAGTTTTGATTGCAAAATATATTATCAACGTTATTATTGGTGAAATCATGAATAGAACATTAGTGATTTATTAATAATTCATGAGCCAGATATTTACACCCAGTGTGGTGATAGTTGAAAATTTCCAAACAGGTTGTGATTATTTGGATATAATTGTAATAAATTATAATTAATGATAATGAGAAATGAAAATAATGGTAGTTAATCATGGTGTACCCCACCATTAGGGATCCCCACCGCCCCTGCCCTGGGATTGGTGGTGGATGTAAATCGCAGGATGTGCTTCAAGTGGCTTATAGGGAGGGCTCACTGTTAATCATGAGAACACCTATAGGCCACCAACTTCAATAAAAATAATACTTCATCTGTCCCAGGTATTTTTACCCCGAGCACGGAGATTAAGACGTGTTATTATTTTAATATATAATGTAAGAAAAGTATGGATAAATTAGTAATTAAAAAGAAAAAGTAAATAAAGTTGTTGGGAATGATGAATAAAGTGTAAAAAAGTAATTAAAGTTGTTGGGATTATAAAAAGTAAGTAATAAAATATTATTTATTTTTACAAAAATAGAATGAGTAAAAATACGTGGGACAACCAAAAATAAAAAGTGGGTAAAAATAAGTGGGAGGGAGGAGTACTAATTTTTAATGAGATGAGACAAGCTTTGCTTAATTGTTTTCGCAACCAAAATAATGGTGTACCCCACCATTAGGGGCCCCCACCGCCCCTGCCCTGGGGATTGGTGGAGGAGGTAAATCGCAGGATGTGCCTCAAGTGGCTTATAGAGAGGGCTCACTGTTAAACTTGTGCTTGCAAGGGGCCAAATCCATGCCAAAGGCAGGATTCGAACCCCCACCCTGCAGCAACCAAGCTCAGCTGGAAGGCCTTTCCACCCTCCCCTCTACCACTTGAGCTATGCCCTGGGGGCAACCAAAATAATTTATACATGATTATTGAAGTAGTCAAGCCTTTTATTTTAGACTTATTATGTTTAATTAATTTTAAAATTAAAAGAGAAAAAAAACTTTATCATCATGTGCATGGAAATAGCACAATATCAATTTAATTTTATGGCATTTGACCATGACCTATGTATCCTTAGTAGTGAAGAAATCGTTATTTTGTAAATAGTACATTTTAATTTAAGACTGAAAATTATTTTGGTCGTGTGTATTATAAGTTTATAAATTTAAAATTCAATATATATTTAAGATTAGATAATTTGTATATTTATGAAGAAACAATGCAAAAATTATTAAATTATTAAAATGTAATAAGGTTAAATTATGTGCAAATTCTAATTTGAGTTTGGCAACCAAATTAATGAACTTCCAAGATTAGTATTAGGTCACAATTTAAACAATACAATTAATTTTTCTAATTTAAAATTTAGATGAGTATCCCTCTTCTTTCTTTCTTTCTCTTTTTTTTTTCCCTTAAAATCAATAGAGCATTGCTTAGTGTTATGTCTAATGTCATGCATCATATTACAAGAACTTTATTCTTTATATTTTCAAACAAGTAATTATTATTTACACACGCCAATGTTTAAAACATTTTATTTTTTTGATGTATATTATTTTTCATTAAGAAAAATAAGTGTATATTGGGTGCACCCGGGTGCAAGGGTGCACCCATATGTGTATGATTTTTTATTCTATTTTGTATACATATATTTTGTATACGTGTTTTATAATAATTGTATACTTTTTTCATACTAAGTTTTTCATTAAAAAAACTAACATTCATATGTGTATAATTTTTTATTCAATAGTGTATACATGTTTTTTTAATAATTGTATATTTTTCACACTCAAATTTTCATTAAAAAACTAACAATTAAATTGTATACATGATTGCTCATAATTATATATTTTTTTTGTTATATTTGTATATGGGTGCACCCTATCTTAAAGTGCACTGAGTGTACACTATAATTAGCAAGAAAAATACATTGCAGAAGGGATTTGTCGTTTTCAGTATGAACTCATCGAACATACGTGTTCTTGCTTATGGCAATCTTATTTAGTCTAAATATAATAAGTATATGATTGATGATGAAAATATATTGGATAATTAGGGTAAATACGTGTTCTTGCTTATGGCAATTTTATTTAGTCTAAATATAAGTAGTATATGATTGATGGAGAAAATATATTGGCTAATTAGGGTAAATATTGATTGATATGATTACTAGAATAATAGAGTAAATATTAATTTATATTGATATATAATTTCTGAGGATTGATATTCGTAATAAAAATATTCCTAAAAATGTATTGACAATCACTTAATTAGAAGGAGGCAAATCAAACAAAAAAAATAAAAAAAATCATGTATTTTAAATCCACAACAATATAATTATTATGCTTATTTAAGTGAAAAAAATCAAGATTTTAATAAAAATATTGAAAAATCTGTTAGGGTTATTAAAGAGGAAATGACACAAATTATTATTATTATATGTATAAAGCAAAAGGGTAGTCAAAGTAATGAAGAAAAAATAAAAAAGAAGTTAGATTAGTTGTAATGTTAATTGGGATGTTTAAACCATGAAAACAGTATTCAAGTCTCAATGAAGACAAGCTGGAAGGATCCAAACCCTAACCCCACCACAAATATTATGAATTGGTGATAATTAATAAAAGGGCCTCTAACAAAATTGATGTATCTCCACAAACTACCCAAAGCACAATCTCACGAAAGAAAATGGAATTAAAATGGAGGAGAGAGATTGAAAAAGCAGGGGAAGAAAGGGAGTGTTGAGGGTCTCTTCCTTTTTCCCCATTCACTGCTCTTTTCTTGCTGCCTCTGCTTGGCATCTTTTTCTCACTTTTGTGCTCTTTTTCTTGACTCCCATTCTTTGCCTTCTTCTTGCTAATTTTCTATTCTTTTCTTTTTCCTTTTTATATTTACTCTTCTCTTGCTTTGAGTGATTCCAAAGTTGTTATTTCTACCCATGTCTTCACCGGAATTCAGTTGATCGTTCCTCTGATTCTTCTTCAATTATTTTTTACAAATCTTTCTGGCATTGATCGATACAAAAGAACCCCCTTTTCATCATCTGACAGGATTCTTTTTTTTAAACGTTTCTTTTCACCCCTTTGTGTTTTCTTGGATTTGCTTGGGAATTCTCTTGTACTACTTCCTAGTTTCTTCTGCTTATCAAATTTAAAATTTGAACTTCTCGAGTTATCGCCTCCAAGATTTGAGTTTCAAGAAAATCTTATCAACTCCTCTGGATTCTTGAAGTGTTTCCCTCGTTCTTGATAGGAATTCGTTAGATTTTCCACTTTGGTTTTATTCGTTTTCTTGAATCTTCCCACGGTTGAGTTCTTGATTCCATGGGACTTTGTCATGGGAAACCCAATCAACCCCAACGAAATCTTTCTGAAAACCCAGTATTCCCTGGTGAAAACCATGAATCTGTACTCAATTCATCGACTGGAAAAACACCCAAGTTTCCGTTCTACAGCCCTAGCCCACTGCCTAGTGCATTCAAGAATTCCCCTGCAAATTCTAGCAGTGTTCCTTCTACCCCTCTTAGATTTCTTAAGCGCCCGTTTCCACCGCCATCTCCGGCTAAGCATATTAAAGCCTTGCTTGCCAGAAGACATGGTTCTGTTAAACCGAATGAGGCGACTATACCTGAAGGGAGTGAGTGTGAGATTATTGGTTTAGATAAGAATTTTGGGTTCTCGAAAAATTTCATTAGCCACTATGAACTTGGGGAAGAGGTGGGTAGGGGCCACTTTGGTTACACTTGTTCTGCGAAAGGAAAGAAGGGAAGCTTGAAAGGGCAGGATGTGGCTGTTAAAGTTATTCCTAAAATAAAGGTTAATTGATTTTTCTGTATTGAAAATGTGTTGTCAAGTATGAAAACTTTCTGTGGTTGTCTCTGTAATTTTTGTTATTGATTTTGCTGATTTCTCTAATTGATGCATTATCTGTTCTTGTTTTAACTGATAATTGAATATATAGGTGGTTATGTGTGAATTTATGTTAACTTCTTATGCAGTTTTGATGAACTTACTCTCTGCATAAGAAGTTTACAGGCTCTATATGCCAATACAATTTTGATGTTGCTGAGGTGAGTGATTGACATTATAGAGCTGATAATATCAGCAATTACACAATTGCAAAAAAGCATAGCTAGAAGAAATTGAAGTTGATGTAGTGTTGTAAATTAAATACATGCGGTATATGTATTGGTTTATATTTGCTAATGAATGCAAGTTGGATATAGTTGCGTCACTCATGAGTTTTAATGTGATGCAGGATTGAGCTTTTAAAAATTTCTTGTCTATGGACTGTTATAAAAAATAGATTTAATATATAATGATGATCATATAATGATATATATGTGCTGCATGTTGTGCAGATGACCACAGCTATTGCCATAGAGGACGTAAGAAGAGAAGTAAAGATATTACGTGCACTAACTGGGCACAAGAACTTGGTGCAATTCTATGATGCCTATGAGGATGAAGAAAATGTCTATGTAGTTATGGAGTAAGTTTGAACGTAATACAGCAGTAGTCTTTTTCTTTTAAATTTCTTGTTAATTTTGAGCATTTCTAATCTTATGTGTTGATTTTTTATGTAAAGACAAAATTGAACTTTTTACACCATCAATTTTAGCTGTGTGGGCCTCAGTTGAACCATGCGACACATGGTCATGAGGAAATTTGTATGCATATATAAATCTTATGTGTTGATTTTTCAATCCAGTTGTTATTTCAGGTTTACATATTTTGTGACTCTGCTAATTAGATGTTCAAAAGTTCACAGTTGGAGTGCTGCTTGAAACTCACCCTGTTGGCCTCTTTAGAATTACACGGAGTTCTGTGATATGCTGCATTTCCTTATAAGTGATCTTGCATGCACATGATGTGTTGTTATCTAAGTCTCAACTTTGACTATCGTCTTACATAACTTCTTTCACCTGTTTTCTAGGTTATGCAATGGAGGAGAACTACTGGATCGTATACTTTCTCGGTAAGGTCTCTTTTTCTTTTTCTTTTTTTCTAGGACAATGTTCTCATGGTTCCAGTCCTTCTAATCATTTATCTGTGATAGGGGTGGAAAATATTCGGAAGAAGATGCAAAGATTGTAATGGTACAAATTTTAAGTGTGGTTGCTTATTGTCATCTCCAAGGTGTAGTTCATCGAGACCTAAAGCCTGAGGTACACTTGTTACTGTTCCCAAATGTGTCTGTCTGTCTGTGCTCTACTGTCTCTCTCTTCTTTCAGATCAACATTTTTCGATCTGAATATCTTTCAAAGCAATATGCCTATTATTGCTGTGAGAATTGAGATGTTCGGATAACGAATTTTTGGCCTGATTCTTGAAGACATCTTGGAACATGCGACTCTCTTACATTGAAAATTCTTCAATTTAATTTTTTAAAAATATACTTCTATATACATTTATCAAATAATATAGTGTATGCATACTTCATGTCTATAATTTTGCCCTGCATAGTCTTTGTTAGATGGTAAATTAAATTTGGTTGGAGTTTAATTTTTTAGTGTTGCTTTGGTACAATTATGGCCTTTGATTTTTGAATCACAAGTATGCATCAACTGGGAACGTATATCGACAATAATCACTAATTCTGATTTTACGAGAGTAGATATATACAGGCACTGGAGTGTGTATACAAAATCTTTCTATAATTCTTTTTCATCTGTTTGTGTAGATAACTCTAGATGCTCCTAGTTGACATTTATTTATTAAACTGCCACAGAACTTTCTCTTTGTCTCAAAAGATGAGCATTCCCCTCTGAAAGCCATCGACTTCGGACTCTCTGATTTCGTAAAGCCTGGTAAATTCTATTACTATTTGCATTGGTATCCCCGTTACTATGGTGGAGCTGAGTCTGATGCAAAAAAATTTGAACAGATGAAAGGTTGAATGATATAGTTGGCAGTGCTTATTACGTGGCACCTGAAGTTTTGCATAGATCATATGGTACAGAGGCTGACATGTGGAGTATTGGTGTTATTGCTTATATTCTTCTCTGTGGGAGCAGACCATTCTGGGCCCGGACAGAATCCGGAATCTTCCGAGCCGTGCTAAAGGCCGACCCAAGTTTTGATGAAGATCCATGGCCTTCTTTGTCACCTGATGCAATAGATTTTGTGAAGCAATTGTTGAACAAGGACTACCGTAAAAGATTAACAGCAGCTCAGGCACTAAGTAAGTCATTCAATGATTCAATTATATTATCTTTTAAGTTATGAATTATTTCCTTACCAAAATATATCGATACCAGAAAATTACATTTTTTCGTCACACAAGTCTTAATATTCTATTCCCTTCATCATGCGTAGGTCATCCATGGTTGGCTGGACATCATGATGTGAAAATTCCTCTTGATATGATTATATATAAGCTCGTAAAAGCTTATATATGTTCTTCTGCTTTGAGAAAGACAGCTTTAGGGGTAAGTATCTTTTGGCTGTAGAGAGAGTACCCCTTTTATTGATACTTTGATCTATTTTCTAATCTGTTTTGTTGCCATGTCTCATGAAATTAATTCTGCAGTCTGAAAATTATTCAAAGTATTTAACCAAAGTTCATTGCTGCATACATAAATGTGCTTTGCTTCCTTTTTTTATCTCTTGTTCAGTTGATTCTTTATCAATGTTCTCATCTCCATAACTCATAGGTAATCTAGTTTTTTTTTTTACAAAGGAGGCCAAATGTCCACTAAAGCAATGCCAATCGTGAATCATGCTGTAATCTTATTACAATTTTCTTCTCATTGTATCTTTTCTCTCTACCTTTTCAGATGAGAACTACTTGTCTGAACTTAGTTCATTTCTTTTGAAATGTTTTGGGTTCTAAATTTTTCTTTCTGTTTATGATATGCTACAGGCTCTTGCAAAAACTTTGACGATACCACAACTAACCTACCTCCGAGAACAGTTCACACTGCTAGGACCAAGTAAAAGTGGATTTATATCCCTACAGAACTTCAAATCGGTCACCCCTCTCTCTCAATCTTTGCCTTGACCCCCATCTCTGTGTTCTTTTGTCTTACTTTGCCAGTTTAACTTCCTTGTCTGCAGGCTTTGACAAAGAACTCAACAGACGCAGTGAAGGATTCGCGGGTTGTGGATTATGTTAATGTGGTAAAACTCTCATCGACATTTCTGTGCTACTAGTGTAACTAATCTGCATCATTGTAGAGTCTTTTCCTAAGCATTTGATAATCACAAAAATGTGTATTTTGTGGCATCCAGATTAGTTCTCTTCAATACAGAAAATTGGATTTTGAGGAGTTCTGTGCTGCAGCCATAAGTGTTCATCAGCTGGAAGGAACGCAAAGCTGGGAGCAACATGCACGGCATGCCTACGAATTCTTCGAGAAGGATGGGAACAGGCCCATAATGATAGAAGAACTTGCTTCGGTATTTCTCTCTCTCTCCCATTGCCTTATGGATCCATTAAAGGTTCTTGTTTACTGGTAGCTCCTTCAGATTTATTTACACCATCCATATATTAAAAACCCTAAACTTGTGAAAGTAAAGCATGTTGGTTTCATCTATAATTTCTAAATCTTCGTTAACTTCACAAGAATGGAATTCCACCCATAATTTTTATGTTAAAAGTTTTGACCGCGTTTCCCAAACAGGAGCTCGGACTTAGTCCATCTGTTCCAGTTCACGTAGTTCTACAAGATTGGATAAGGCATTCAGATGGGAAACTCAGCTTCTTAGGGTTTGTACAGCTTCTGCACGGAGTATCATCCCGAGCATTTCAAAAGGCATGAAGTAGTGTCCACAGCTCATCTGCATCTTAGGTGTTCCTCGATGTTAGTACTTCAACCCATTGTGAAGATCAATGTCTGCCCGATAAAAGGGCACCCCAGATGCGTGTTAAATTTTGCACATACCATTGTCGGAAGTTGAAGCTAGTCATTTGCAGAAATTTGTTTCGGTATGACTCGTTCGCCGTGCAACTCTTGTTTCCTCCTATGTTATGCGAATGAGATGTAGAGGAATGTACAGATGAAAGTCAATAGCAAAATGTATTTTCAGGGCTAAAGACAGCTCCAAAGCTGAAGTGGTTTTTGTGCCTTTGGTGTATCCTTCCTCGTGCACTTGGCTTCTAAATAAATTATATAGCTGTGAAGAGTTTCATACAACCAGCAATTAATTATCACTTACCAGAACCTAAATTTGGATTTTGCTACAAGGATGGGGTGCAAAATTTTGGTGTTCTCATTGATCGTAATCTGTTATTTCGTGTTTGATTAATCAATTAACAATGTCATCCCTTGTTAAAGGATCAGAGCTGCAATTTTCTTGCAGCCAAAAATTGGGGTCATAATGATTCTGTTCTTACCCTACTACAGTGGAAAAAATATTGCAGCCATATATAGTTGCAGTGCCATGGGATTATTGCCAAAAAAAATGGAAGAAACGAATAAATAAGCATGCCACGATCTAAGCCTGGACACCAAGTTCCAGCATCAGAGTGTGATTGGTGTAGTTTGACGTTGGACCATGAAACTGAAGAGGACCTGCCAAAAAACGAGCGAACGGGTGCGTAAGTTGTGGCTAATCAGGTTGTTAAGAGAGTGCATCAGATTTTACCTGGATTGTAGTAAAGATTCTTCAAAGCCCATTCATCGCGCATGGATGCAAACTTTTTGAAAGGAGCCCCTGGTTGCATAATAAGGAACCAAAACGTGAGATATTATTGTATAGCTATTAGCTAATGGAGAAGTGAAGAAATGTACCGTCAAGCTCCACCATTGCCTTCTTTATCACGGGCTTAAACTTACCTGGAGAGAGAGATGATTATGGTAAGATATAGATGTTTTGATAAACATGTTCTCGTGTGGACGTGTCATATCTTCCATCAATGGTGGATTTCTACCATATTTTAATAGAAGGCAGAAAAATTACCGTGTCTTCTTTCCACATCCATCAAGGACGTCAATGCTGTTCCTCCTACGGTCCATTTCTCAACTGGATCTCCCAAGTTGCCCACCTGTCAAATATTCAGTCTCTCACACTTCTCCTGAGATTTTATATAACATGAGTAAATACAAGAGGCAGACACAAACTGAGGAAATTAAGCCAGTTTTTCCAGAATGCAGGAGTGCCCCAGCACCGTAGCCCAATGCATAGCAGTAATTGGAGTCGAAGTTGGAAGGTAAGCCACATCTACCTTCATATCTGAAAATAAATCAGTAATTAAAACCAAGATATTACATAGTATTATTCATACACTTTCTTCTACCGCAAGGTTTAACCTACCCGAAGAAATGAGACTGTCCTTTGAATTCATATTTGTATGAACCTTTCTTCTTTCTCGACTCCAATTCAGTCTCCACCATTTCAATAAGCATTTTTTCTGTCTCTATCTTAGCAACCTACGTTAAAAGAACTGGTAAAAATGATAAGAGGACAAATCTGTACTAATTTTCTATGGGAATTGGAAACTCTAATTAGCATAAGATTACCTGCACATTTCCATGTGGATCTCTTTCCAGTAGCAATTGTGCCTGAATTGCTTGTGGTAGGAAATCGAAAAGCTGGAGAGACTGGCTCCCGAGTTTCTTCTTCCACTCTCCACCTTCATCGACAGCACCATGAGCGAGGATTTCATTCAGCTCAGCAATAAGTTGTTGAACCTGTAAGTTCATAACTATAATGTTTAAGTCCAGTAAGAGAGTCAAAATAAAATAGAAATTATTATAGTTGTTTAGACCTCAGGGATGAAATCAATTAAGCCCTCTGGTATGAGTATGACCCCGTAGTTGTAACCCTTTTCAGCGCGTTTGCATATCACTTCTGTAATATAGTCTGTAACATTTTTCAGAGTCTGTTTCTTTGCTGCAACCTTCATGAGAAGACACATGTTTACTGAACACACGAGGATTTTACAAGTTGGGTGAAGAAATTGACTAGATATTCTGATATTGTTCTATATCCATGATAAATATTATTTAAACATGATATTAGTCCCCAAAAACAAGATAACGTGAGAAATCTTTGCAATTTTCATTTAGATAGCTTCTGAAATTGCATCAGAAGGTCAGGTTCAGTTTGTCTATGAGGAGAGGCAGATCCTTAATATGGATTTAATGGGAAAAAAAATTGCATGATCCCTAGTGTCCTATATAAACTCTGGGACAAGATCTTGTGAGCAATGAGCTTACAGAGAACAAATTTCAGGGGAATTCACATGCTTCTGTAGTTTTTCTTCTTCCCAAATTATAAGATGGTTTTCATTTAGTTATTGCATCACTATAAAATAAAATGGAAGAAAGTGATTAAGGATACCTCTTCGCCAATGATGGTTATATTAGGATGAGTCTGCAAACTGCACTCTAGTGTTATGTGAGAAGCAGCTCGGCCCATAAGCCTTACAACTACACAGGATATAATTTATGTCACTATCAGATGTGAAGCCTAGAAGCAGCTTATCGCCTTACAAGACGATGACTTGAATGAAGAATTAACTCACTAAAAGAACAGAAATATAGATCATGTCACTAATTCCACACTTACAATGATAATACTTTCCAGTCGAGCGAGCATCTACCATAACATTTCCGATCATTTCAGCATAAATCTGAATGGAAAAATAAATATTCCAAGTCTTTAGGATGTTAAGGTAAAAAAAAAAAATCTGTGCTCCAGCATACATGACTGAGAGAAAGATGCCCATGAAGGTATCAGTAGCTTATACACTCAAAAAACTTCACAAAACAAGTGTCAGATTATAGGTAAGACTAGAGCATCTGACAGTAAAACTTGGATGAGGTCACCTTGCATGCTGTATCAAATCCAAAACTTGTAGGGACTTCTTTGCATTTCAGGTCACCGTCGATTGTCTTAGGGCAACCAATAACCCGGGCTTTCAGATTCTTTCCTCTGAAATGTGTTCAATAAAAAGGTGTAGGAAGAGATGGAGTTAGAGTTGGAGTTAGAACAAACATGATAAGAATAACATTACCTAAAATTCTCAGCAAGAAGACATGCATTAGTGTTAGAATCATCTCCTCCAATTACAACAAGCCCATCTAAATCAAGCTTCTTTGCTGTCTCTTCAGCCTGCTTGAACTGAAACATAACAAGGAGAGTGTATAAGAAAAATACACATGTAGGAGTACATATTTTTCCACATGATTGCACTATATGAGTGAATTGAATGTATGAAATCATTACGACCTACTTGTTCAGGGGTTTCTATCTTGTCTCTTCCACTACATATCATGTCAAAGCCACCCTGTTAGAAAATAATTTGATGTCAAAACTAGTCAGAAATTTTGGACAAATTCAATGTTTCTTTTCAAAATAATACTTTCATTAGTATAGCAAGTTATTCTCCTTGGGTAATTACTGATTTACAAGCCAGCCATGATTGAACTAAAAACTGAAAGCAGATTCTTACTTGGTTCCTGTAAGGGTAAACGTAGCCAGTCGTCAAGATAACATATTTACAATTCATGACCCCTGCTGGACCCCCATTAAAACCATACAATATGCTACCTTTTGTTCTTTCCTGTAAATAATCTAAAGATAGACAATGCATTAGAGAATTTAAAAGAAACCACCAAAAGGAATTTGTATGATGCACAGTGGAAATAACTAATCTCACCAAAGAGTCCACAAATGACATTGTGTCCACCAGGAGCCTGTCCTCCAGAAAGGACAACCCCAATTTTCAAGGTTTTATTGGAAGAATCTGCAGACGTATCACCAGGAACAAGGCTTACTGATGGTTGCCCAAAGAGGCCAGGGAAAAGCTTTGCAATTTCATCTGTAAACATTATACGCATAAATCATCCTCTGATGGAAGAGATTACGATACTGCTACTTTGGCATGTATATTTAATGGATCCTTTATAGACTAGATTAATTAAAAAAAAAGAATAAGAAGAAGAAGCACTCTGCTCGATGATTAACATCTTTTATCACACAATTAAATAGGAACTATCGAACTAGGGAGTTGGTTTATAAGTTTGAGAAATATACACGTCTGATCGGATAAAAGAAATGGATTGATCTAGGCCGATGTGGTGGATTCATGCATACGCTGTAACAAACCTGGATTTCCAGCGGCAGAACTAGGCGGACCATCGACGACTTTGAAGGATTTTTTTACAACTTGAGGCAGCGGGAGGGAGACACGGAGGCGGCTGGCCTGCACTTCGCTATAATCCGACGCCGATCGCGGCGGCGCCGTCGTTCCGTTGGTAGCCATTTATTGTTTCAGATTATTGTGTGCGAGAGAGAGAGTGGTTGTACGTTGAGCGCATTCGGTTATGAGAAGATGAAGCCAGAGTTTTATATTGAACTCTCCGCCCTAAGAGAGCGAGTCTGCCGTACTACCGAATTTAATTCCGAATTCATCTCTTCTATGCATGCCCCTCACCTCACCTCACCTCACCTCACCTCACCTCTATTCTAAATCATAATTTCACCTTTTTTTTCCTTTTAATTTTCATCACCATTTTTTCAATAACTCTGGTTTTTATCCTTCAGGTGTATGCTCATTTACTTCTGCTGTAAAATTAAATTTTCTTTAAGACTAAATATTTGTGCTAATAAGATAAGACGTATCTATTGGTATATTAGAAATATCTTTAAATCTATTATTATTTTTATTTTATTTTTCCAAAACACATTCCATACTTAACTGTCTAAAATAGTTTAAACATGAACGTTGCTTTGATGGAGAGAGACTTTTTCAATTTTTTGGTGGTAAATTGAAATTGAGGGGAAAGGGATTACTTGTGTGACCTGGATCATTTATTACCTAAATCTTTTATCGGCTATTACCGTGCTTAATCCTATTTTAGTTTTCTTCATTAGCCACGTCATCCAAGTCTTTCTTTATGTTCATATTTTTTTCACGAATATTTCTAAGTTTTTTTTTTAAATTATTTTATATAATCTTTTTAATATTTCGGTATTTAAGGAATAAATAGAATTGATATTCAGTACATTCGGCGTAAATATTCATATTTTTTTCACGAATATTTCTAAGTTTTTTTTAAAATTATTTTATATAATCTTTTTAATATTTCAGTATTTAAGGAATAAATAGAATTGATATTCAGTACATTCGGATGATCGTGTGCACTCATATATGTATAACTTTTAAAATTTATAATATATATATATATATATATATATATATATATATATATATATATATATATATCTTAATAATAGAATAGATCTACATTCAATTTTAAATTAATAAAACTAAAAGAATATTCATGAAATAACGTTACCATTGAGTGTCACTTCTCATTATAAAAGTTATCACTTTTTGTTCGTCACGTGAGACGATCTCATACAAGTCTTTGTCATAATTTATGCAAGAAAAAAAATTACTCAAAACATAAGAAGTGGCGATTAAACAAATATATATATATATATATATATATATATATATATATATATATATATTATTTCTTGAATGTCACTTTAATTCTAAAGCATATTGTTTCATTTTAATTTTTTTCATTTTAAATTTCAAATAACAATAAATTAGATTATTTTTAAAATACGAAAAACATTTTTTTAAAAGATGCATACTTCTTATTGCTTTTAAATTGTATTTATAATTTATTAGTACAAAACTCGGGATAAAATTGTTTAAAAAATATATGTTTTTATTTAATAACTAAATCGTTTTGTAATTGTGTTATACATAAATATTTTAAAAATAGAAGTTTGAAAAAAATATATAATAATTTTATTATATATACTAATAAAATTAAGTAAAATTAAATAGATTTAAAATATGTATTAATTAAAAGAGTTAAAAAGTTAAATAAATAAAATTATACAAAAAAAATAAAAAAATCATACTGAACTAATTAAAATATAAAGAAATTAATAAAAACCAAGAAATATAAGTCATAAATTTGAGAGTCGAAGAAAAAAATATTAAAAAAAACTCAAAAGAATTTAATTTAATATGATTATATATGTATGACCAAAAATAATAATAAAATTAATTAAAATTTTATATTTAAAAATAAAAACCATATGATGCTTATTAAAATGTAAATTTGAAAATTAAAATAATTATACATAAATTTAATACACGAATTAGTTAAAAGAAATATAATTTAAAATGTAAATAATAAATAAATAAATCACATACAGTCAATTTTTGGAAACTTAGAAAAACTTTCATAGAATAATTTATGTATGGAGGAGAACCTTATTTATAGGTGGAGAAAATAAATATATTTACTTATCTATATAAATTTTTATTAATAAAAAAATTTAAAAGCTTTATCAATCAAATATTAAAATTAATTATATATGAATTCTATAAGAATTTTCTTTAAAATAAATATCAAATATTTTAAATATTTATATTTTAGTTGTAAATTTAAAGGTATTATATTTCAAAATAATTAAATTAAATTAAATAAATAATAATTAATTAAATTAATTCAAATAAATTACAATTTGACACGACACTATGAAGGCTTCTAGAAGCGACACTTAGGCTAAAAAGAACTCTCAATTAGTATATTATATTATATTATATACTTCCTCTTTCCCTCACTAAGAGTGTCTTTTCCTTTTGGCACGTGGATTAAGAAGTATTATTATTTAATGTGTAGTGGGTAGTTGTATTAGTGGGAGTGTGAGTCCCATATTTTAATTGTGTTAGTGGGTGTGTGTGGGTTCCATGTATGTAGAAAAGAAAAGCGGACTCTTTGGGTGAGACGACCAAAATGGAAAAAAGATCATCTTTAAAGGGGACGGGGTGAGTATTATATTAAAGATGTTTTAGACAAATTATTCTGTGTATTCGGATTTATCGTGCTCCCATTTTTAAAAACTAATATATTTATGAATAAAAATATATAAAAAACTGTATATACTTTGTTAGTTTTTTTAATGAAAATCTTAATGTAAAAAATCTATACAATTATTAAGAATATATATATATATATACTATTAATAAAAATATATACATATGAATGCACGTGTACACCCGGGTGCATAAGATGTCAACTCTTTATTTTAAGAACCTTATTCATGCATATTATTTTAAATCAAGTTATATTCATAGAGTAAGTTTGATGTAAACTGGGTTCACGTGTGAACCCTATTTTTAAAATTATTTTTTAATATAAAAAAATTTAAGGAGTAATAGTATTTAAAATAGTAATAGTTAATGTCTTTAAAGAGTAATTTTTTAAGTACAAAAGAGTAATCAATAAATCAGGGTGTAAAATAATTTGATGAGTAATTTTTTCATTTAGAAGAGTAGTAGTTTAAAATTTTAAAGTGTAATTTTTCATGTATCAAAGAGTAATAAATAAAAATAGGTTCACGTATGAACCTAGTTTACACAAGTATTTGTCATATTCCTATGATTTAATATAATTAAATGAGTGAGTCTCGTGTAAAGCGGGTTTACATGTAAACCTTCTCTTATAAAACTATTATTTAATATATAAAAAATTACTCTATGAAAAGTAATAATTTTTATATAGAAGAATAATAATTCATGTTTCTAAAAAATAATTTTTTATGTATTAAAAAGTACTCCCTCCGTCCCATATAAGTTGACACACTTTCCTTTTTGGTTTGTCCTACTAAAGTTGACATATTTCCTTTTTAATACATGAACCCACACAAAAAATAATTAATGTATTCTCATGGGCCCCACATATCACCTCTAATACAACTACACATTACACATTAAATATTATTTCTCTCACTTCACTTTACTCCACTTTATATTAAATTATTATACTCCTTAATCTCCGTGCCCAAAAAAATTATACCAACTTCTATGGGACAGAGGGAGTAATTGATAAATCAGGCTATACAAGAATTTGAAGAGTTTTTTTTAATTTAGCAAAGTAATAATTTATGTATATACGTGAAAATATACTAAAGTAATATGTAAAAATAAGGTTTACATATAAACACGAATTACATAAGTATTTTTGCCAATCAAATTTCATTTTGATAAAATAAAATATTTCTTTTTTAATTAGACACTGTTTTTCATTAAAAAGTTTATTTGTTTATTCATCTTCTAAATTGTTTGTAAAATAATTTAATCAAATGAATATAAATTTTAATTAATATTTTATCTACTTAATGAATTTTATTTTTTTGAGATAGTAACGTAAGTGTACTCAATTTTAAATTTATTTTTATTAAAAATTTAATCAAAAATTAAAAAAAACTAAATATTAAAAAAAATATTAAATGAGCTAACGTGGAAAAAAAAACTGATTGAATAGGTAATTATACAGTTATTATCTTTATTCATCCAACATAGTTTTATTTATATCCAACGATTAATGTGATTTTGGTTCATATATAACCAGGATCAACAAGAATATGCTGAAATTGAAACATCGTTCATTTTGGAGAATTTTATATAATGAAAACATTTTATGTATTTGTTTGAAACATTTTTCAGATAGATGTATTTGTCCAACTTTCATCTCGAGGGTTTTGAGGGTTTAAACGACACTGGCCATTCCCCAACCTCTCTCGCATGATTGCAGCCGAATATCCGAAATTTGTCGATCGGCATGTGGGCAAGTCGTAGAGCGTCGATTGCTCTCAAGTAAGTCATTTCTGTTTCCGCTCGTATATGGATGTTTTGTTGGAATGCTGATTCATGATTTGTATCTTCTATTGTCTGGATAATGTTTCTTCGTTTGCTACCACCATTTCATCCATGGCGCGCCACCGTGTTTTAGGGGTTTCTTGAAAGATTTTTCCTTTATTTCTTTGAGTATTCTGTTTCTTGTTTCAATGATTATAATAGTGTCGATTCAATGTTCATAGATACTTTTGTTGTGCATTTCATTACACATTTATATTATCTGCGTACATTCTAATTGGGGGTATGGACGGATAGAAGTTTGTGTGGGCACCAGCAGTTTTTACTTCTCACAACTTTAAAGTTTTTGTTGAAATGTTTTTTTTATTGTGAATATATGATGCAGTGTGTAAAATTACTCGATATTCTTGGAGAAAAAATAACCAGCTTACCACTTCACTCATTTTACTGTATACCTGCATTTTGTTGTATTGATTAGACTGAGTAGTGTTATACTTGAAAGGTTTCTGAATACTATATTTTAAGGCTTTGGTGCATCCAAGAGCTATAAGCTCCAAAATTTCTTTGAAGGCATCATATCTTGGTTTTTGCTTGAGTTTAGGTGCTGTTTTCACCTTTTATTGTTCCTAACTAATGTTTTTTATCCTGTTATTGTTCTCTTCTGCTATGCTAAAATTGTTATTTTGATGTAACTGAAAATTGGGTATGCGTGGCATGAATCTTTTCCCTTTCCAGGAATCAAGGATTACGTTCACAGACCGAGCGTCTTTGCTGTCTGAAATCAGAAATAACATGTTATTATTTGGATGCGTGTAATGCAATTATTGAATCTCAAGGAGAACTTGTGGATGCATCTTTTTGCTGTAGAAAATTTCACAACAAATCCAGTTTTTCAAAATCCTATAGTGAAATTCACACTATTTCTTCTCATGATGTTGCTAAGCGTAATGGTGGGCACACTGACATGGTGCTGGAAGCTGCATCTGTAGATGAGATGGATAATGAGTTGACCTCTGATTCACAGCTCTCTGAGGGTGAGAGTGTTCCTGATTATATACCTAATGAGTTGGAGTGCTTAGAGGCTGAGCCTGATATTGGGCAGATAAAATATCTCAAAACTAATGCCCCATCAGCAATGACACAAGCTATACTTGCTGCTGCCAAGACACCTGTGAGCACTATAATGGATAAATGGGTTCTAGAAGGAAATGAAGTGACCAAAGCTGAAGTATCAATAACCATGTTACATCTTCGGAAACGGAGAATGTTCATGAAGGCCTTGCAGGTGTGTCCTCTAGCACTTTTGCTCTATGAAATTGACTCTGTTCAGCATCCACTCATCTTTAGTTAATTACTGGAATACCAAAATTTCAAATCAGTGAAAACAATATTTTAGTTGGATTCTTATTGCTCTTTGTGCACATGGGTGAGAAAGGAAGCTTTCACCATGTACTTAATGATTAGTTTCTACATGAGCTTCAGGATTCCTGTCTTATTGAGTATCAGACTAGTGCATCTTCACTCACTTGTATCTGTTTCTTGAATCTTCTGCATTAAATTGACTAATACAACTAAATGGAGAACAACTCATGCTCCTCTATCCGTGTCAATGGGGTCGTGGTAATAAATTGCTGACTAGCTTTCTTTCCAATGCTTGATCCATATTTCTTTGCATGTGTAGTATTTAATTTCATAATGTTTGCTAGTTGGCCAGTGAATGCATTATTGCTGGATCCTGGATGTAGTAGATATAAAGGGGCAAATCACTTTTTTCACTTCATTTTTGCAGCTATATGAATGGTTGGAGAAGACAGCAGCTTAATTTTCTGAGTTGGATTATGCTTTGCGTACTGATCTAATTGCCAAGGCCTGCGGTGACTTCAAGGCAAAAGAGTACATTCAGAGTATACCTAAATCTTTTAGAAGTGAAACAGTCTATCGGAGTCTGTTGGCAAATGCGGTGCTCGCTAGAAATGCAAAAAAAGCCGAGCAGGTGTTCAATAAGATAAAGATCTTATTCCCTCTCTCATGTTTTTCATGTGAGCAGATGCTACTCCTGTACAAAAGGACTAACAGGAAGAAAATTGGTGATATCCTGTTGTTGATGGAGAAAGAAAATATTAAACCATCCATTCCCATTTACCAGATTCTGATTGATGTGAAAGGGCAGTCTGGAGATGTCAGTGGTGTTGAGCAGGCAATGAAGTCAAACGGTGTAGTACCCAATACTCATATTCAGGGATCCGTGGGTCGTTGTTATGCTGCCGCCGGGCTAAAAGATAAAGCTGAGGCTGTGTTGAAAGAGATGGAAGGGGATGATATAGAGCAAAATCGTTTTGCACGTCAACTTGTGCTTCCCATTTATGCTACCCTGGGAAGGGAGGATGAAGTCGGGAGAATCTGGAAATCATGTGAATCTAATCCACTTCTCGCAGAGTGCATCTCTGCTATTGAAGCATGGGGGAAGCTCAAGAGAATCGAAGAGGCTGAAGCCATCTTTGAGAAAATGTTGAAGATTATGACGAAGCCATTTCAATTTCATTACCAATTTCTGCTAAATGTCTACATAAAACATAATCTGTTGGCAAAAGGAAAGGATCTCGTTGCCCAAATGGCAAAGGCTGGTGGCACACAAGGTCTGGGTGTTTGGGATGCACTAGTGAAACTGTATACTAGATCTGGAGAAGTGGAAATGGCATATTCTATTCTTGAGAAGGCGGCTCTTCAGAAACGAAAACCACTCGTTACCTCTTACTTAACACTCTTGAATCATTATGCCGTGAGAGGGGATGTGCACAATGCCGAGAAGATATTCCTTAAGATGAGGCGTCGGGTATCCTGTCCGTCTGAGCTCTTACAGATCACTCCTCCACGCCTACATCAATGCCAAAACCCCGGCCTATGGCTTCCCTGAGAGATTGAAGGGCGACGACATCATCCCGGATGAAGGATTTGCTCGTCTCTTGGTGCAAGCCGATCCATCCAGAAAACGCACCCTAGATGGTGTGCCACTGGAGGCGGTTTCACTCAAGGCTTCTATCTCAACTACTTTGTCTCAAGGTACCAAATCATAGTAACAAGTTGGGTGCTGTAAATAGTGACCCATTGTAGGCATTTTTTTTCTCTCTATTTTATAATGACAACTTGTTAATTATGAGTTTATTTGCAACTGTTTATCAAATTCAAATTTTTATTAAAAATCAAGTACACTTATATCACGATAAAACTCTTTCTTCGAATGAAATGTCAAGTGTGCTGCATATCAAGTTACAAGGAAACAAAGGATCAAACTGAAAACAATAGTAATGAATAACAAAAAGAGATTATTACAAAAAAAAATATTATTATTATTAAATGATGTTTATTTGGTCATACAACCCACCATCAGTTGTGTTACCTAACTGGTTAGTATTACTTTACTAAATTCTTAGTAATAAAGAATAAAATACTCCATATAATATGTTACTCCTCTATGATATGTGCCAATACATTATACAATACAATAAAAAAAAAAATTAGTTAAAATAATAATAATAAATTGAGCGGAACAAATACCCTATTTTTTATGATAATAAAATACGCATCGTACGTGAAATTATACGATTAAAGAATAATATTTATAATACTTTTTTTTTCAAATGTATTTAAAATACAATTGGGTTAAACATCGAATAAAAAACAATTTAATCATTTATCATATTTACTTTATCAAGGCATATATGCTGCGCTGTTAGGATAAATAGGTATTTTTACGTTTCTTTTTTTTTCTGTTATTATACTATATACATACATTATAAACATAATGATGGATTGACTTGAAGTCTACATTGACCAAATCATATTTAAAAAGAATAATGAGTAATACTTATACTATTATATTATACTCCCTCAGGCATATTTATTTTAAATTTTGGACCACCAAAGGTATCTATATTTTCTTTTAGTAAAAAATTACATTACATGGTCACCACTCCCTTATAATATAACTACACACTACATATATAATAATAATATTCCTTAATATACGCTTAAAAAACAAACGGTTAACTTTACATTGATCAGAGAGAGTATTATACTTCCTTCGTCTCACCCAAAGAGTTCATTTTTTCCATTTTGGGCGTCCTACCCAGAGTCACATTTCACTTTTTACACAAATGGTACCACACACACTCATTAATACAATTAAAATATGGAGTTCACACTCCCACTAATACAGTCACTCATCATACATTAAATAATAAACAAAAACGACTCCTTGGCGGGACGTAGTAATAGTAAAATAGAAATTTTCATCATGTTATTTTTGTTATTTTCGTCAGGTTGTAATTTTCATCAGGTTATTATTTATTTTGCTGATAAAAAAAAATTAGTAAAATAGAAATTTGTGAGCGAGATAAAGATTAAAGGGAGTTGAGAAAATATGTTTTCCCTCTCTGGGGTGTGATTCTTTGCTTGAAGGGGTCTGCCTCTTATCGCACTCTTCTACCTTTTGACAGATCACGAAACCCACCCTTTCCTTTCTTTCTTCACCATTCACTTTTCTCATTCGCACAATAAACTAGCTTTTTTACGTCGTCTTTTATCCTTTCTAGTTTTACTGAGACAAAATTAAAGAAAAAGAAATTCAACGATAGTATGTTCTGAATTAATCTAGCCCTTTAATTTCATACATTCAGTAATCTGGTAAAGAGTTTCCGTTCTTGCCGTTGATTTTCACTTGGAATATTTTCTGAAATTCGTTTTTCTTGGTATCTGTTGATTTTTTAGTGATTAATCGTAGAAATTCATGTATTGACTCAGCTTGGTTTGCACCAATTTTTTATTCGGGTTTCACTCAGAATTGCTAGGTTTTGGGTGATTATTTTGTTAGACCAGTTGTATGCGCCAACTCCCTTTAAACTTTAGTGCGTTATTTTGCTCAATTCGCCTCTAGGTATCTTAAATTTCCAACCTTTAGTTTTGACAGAAGTTTCTTGAAATTCCCTGAAATTGTGAGAATTTTTTTTGCCCCTTGACTTTTATGTGAATTTCCGTGGAAATGGGGAAATATAGCAATAATAACAGTTCTAATCATGAGGATGGGATTAAAAACTCATCTAAAGGCAATGGTGGTTTTGGAGGAGCCTCTAGGTCATGGGGTACGACTGTCTCTGGTCAATCCATGTCGACCAGTGGTAGTGTGGGATCCCCCTCGAGCCGGAGTGAGGCTGCAATGGCAACTGCAGCCAGTGAAAGCGCATTGATGTTAATCAACAATCTTGATATCCAAGGGGATGATGCTGGATCTCAAGGCACTGATGGGTGAGCCTTTGAATCTCTCTCTTTACTTGTATCACTCAAATTCCGTATGCAGCTCTAGCTTGATTCATGTTGCTTGCCTTATAGCTTTTCATTGCAACCTTACAAGTTTTTAATGACTTGTTTGATATGGTTGAAGTCGAAGCCCTAGGGAGTAGAAGATAACCTTGCTAAGTATCAGATAGGATGTAAACGAACAACAACTGGTTACAAATATTACAAAACATACTACAGATCATTGCATGGCACTGTATGTTATCCAAGATGGGGCTGAATTGAGGTTCATTATTATGTGATATGGTTGATACTCCAGAACTTGAGTTATTCAATGCTGGGGAGAGAATATAAGTTAGTTCTCGGGTTAATGTGTTGATTATATGTAGGGCCGTAATATTTTATGATGTTGTTCTTAACAATGGAGCGAAGAATAAACTTTATCAATGGCCTTTCATTTATGTATTTATGATACTAGTCTCTTGGATACTCGTAACCCAAGTATGACGACCTACCTCCTGTACTCTCGTAAATTGTATTGACCATTATAATATGGACAGGAACAAGAAGAAAAAGAGAGGACAACGTGCAGCTGGAGGTGATAAGAGTGGTCGAGGGCTTCGTCAGTTTAGCATGAAAGGTTTATTATATCTGTCGTTATTGTGACTATAATAAGAGTATATGTAATATTTTAGAACTCTGTTTAAGTTGTAGTCTATCCAAAATTGGTATACTGAGGCTTGACCAAATTGCTAAGGAAGCCTGTGTGGCGATGTCATGAGAACAGAATTTGGTTAGGAGACCAAAGATTTATTCTGTTGAGTAGAAAAAGTAAATATGAAGAGAAGTCAAAAGCTGAATTTTATCACTGTTACATTGGCAAAATTTGTAGAAATGTGATATGCAATGATAATGCACTTTGTGCTTCAAAATTCAAATTAGGGTTTTCTAACAGGGAAACTTGTCAGTATGAAAGTTTAAATTTTAAAAATTCAGGGGGGCCCTGTTAATGCAGCTTTGCAGGATCTGATAGAATTCAAGAACAAAATTATGTGTTATAACTGCAACGAACTTTCAGTGCAAAACTTACATGTGTTAACTTCTAATTATTCTTGTGGATAGTGTGCGAGAAGGTGGAAAGCAAAGGGAGAACTACATATAATGAGGTTAGATTGTTGCTGTTCTGTCTTTCAATAAGATACCGGTGTTGCAAGTTCTCACAAACCTGAATATATCATCAAGCTGAGTTGACACTTGACATGGTGACATTCTATTTTGTTGATTGAGAAGTTCATGTGTATAGATGTATTTTGTTGTCTCCAACTTATAATGTTCTTAATGTGCTACTGCAGTCTCATCTTCATCATCCAACTTCCCCCCACCCCCCCTCTTTCCCCTCCCCCAACGGTTATTAGCTGCTGTTTGCTAGTTTTTAATCTATCCTGATAATTCTGAAATTCATCAGTTCTTTACTGCGGATTTCGTGTTGATTATGTCCTACATTTAAAGATCTTCTCCAGTGCTATAAAAGTCCTCAACAACTAATCACTAGGCCTCCGTTTGCTACCCTGCTTTTCCCAAATAGACCTGACTAGGCGGGGGCCTCAGTTTAATGCTCGGCTGACACTGTTAGCTTTTTTCAACATTGCTTTTCCTGCTGTTAGGTGGTATCTGAGGAGTACTTACTTATTTGTTTCTCTCACTACAGTTTATTTTTTTCTAGGGAAAACCACTGAAATTACCAAGATATGTGTGTACTAAATTTTCAACTATTTTTTGCTTTTCATAACAATACTTTCTCCAGCTTGTGATAAATTTTAAATGGTTAGTGTTCATTATCGGTGCCACTTCTGCATCTTATAACACATTTATTACATCTTTTTTATTGGGTCCAGGTGGCTGATGAACTTGTTACTGAATTTGCTGATCCAAACAATAGTCTTGCCACCCCGGACCAGGTTTTTTATTTGTACTCCCATTATAATCTTGTGCATGTAGTAGTTCTAAACCTAATACTAAAAGAATATGATTTTGAAACGTAATGACAGCAACAATATGACGAGAAAAACATACGTCGGAGGGTATATGATGCTTTAAATGTTCTGATGGCAATGGATATAATCTCTAAAGATAAAAAAGAAATACAGTGGAAAGGCCTACCTCGGACTAGTTTGGATGATATTGAAGAACTTAAGGTTAGGTTTCTTTTACTTTTACTCTGTTTTCTGTCTTTATTTTTCACCATTTAAATTGAAAACCCTCGTATTGTATATGTCAGAAAGATAAGTAATCCTAAATGTGCAAAATATTATTACTTAAATTCATCCATCTAATCTTAGTATATAATGCAGAATGAACGTCTTGGACTTCGCAATCGAATTGAAAAGAAAAAAGCATATCTAGAAGAGTTGGAAGACCAAGTAAGTACTCGCAGGAGGATATTCTACTTTTCTAAGTTTACTGATTCTGGTGTACATAATACATTGACCGATCTGCCTGGGTGTTGCTGCAGTATGTTGGTATTCAAAACCTCATAGAGCGCAATAAGCAACTATATGGCTCAGGAAATGCTCCAAGTGGAGGAGTTGCATTGCCTTTTATATTAGTCCAGGTAGAGTGAAGTGTTTTTTTCTGCTGAGGTTCCTTGCGTGAATTCTCCAATAAAGACTACCATGTCAATGCTTGATGAATAAATTGAAGACAGCTTACTGTACTGTGAATCACTAACTGAGGAAACAGATCCGATTGCAAACTTGACACTTGAAACCTTGGACAAAGGCCAAGGATCTTGAGCCTCTTGCTTTATTGAAGATCAAGACTTTCACAACTTCAAATCATATTTCTTAGCATCACACTTTTTCTATAAAATGGACCATATAATAATAGTTATACAATGAGGCATAAAAATCTTTCAATCAGCGTTCACCCATGAGTCATATTTTTATACATCAATCAATACTAGTTGATATTGGATGAATAAATTGAAGACAGTATTTCGCCTAGTAATGTCTTTGTAATGAATAATAACGATATGTGGATGACTGAGATGGTAAGCTTGACTAAGATGATTGCTTACACCCATATTAAGAAATGGTAGTTAATTTGTTTATCATGCTTGTGCTGATCCATTTGTTCGAACGGTCTATGATGACTAGTATAACCTTCATAAGAAATGTTTTTTCAATAAATCTAATGTTTCTTGTTGGCGTGTTTGTTTACTGTAGACTCGTCCTCATGCCACAGTGGAGGTGGAAATATCTGAAGATATGCAGCTGGTGCATTTTGATTTTAACAGGTAACGCTATCAATTTTCTTGCAGTGTGATATCATAAAGAAATAAATTGTCTAAACAGTTCAATCTAAGGCTTCTTTTTTTATTTTTGCTGGGATAACATCTAATCTCGGGTTTTGTCAAGTTTTGAGATGGTTCTAGTGATACAAAAATCTATCGCGTACCATACAAGATTACAGCCTTTAACACATTGGACCATGTTTCCCAGACATGAGAATATGATCCTCCTCCCACCTGACACAGCTTGTTATATTGTCAAAATTGCAGCACTCCCTTTGAGCTTCACGATGATAATTATGTTCTCAAGGCAATGAAGTTTTGTGGAAAACCACAAATTGATGGTACTTCACAAAGCATTCCTACCGACAGGGGTGAGAGCTCAGGCAAGCCAAAGTCATACCATTCTCAAGTACCTCATCCATCTGGGTCGAATGCCCCAGTTAGGCCTTCCAGCTCGTCCCCTCTCCCTGGAATATTGAAGGCACGCGTTAAGCATGAGCTGTAGTTCGACACCAAGGTCAAAACTTTATATGCTCGCCACATTTGTACATGAATATAACATGAACCAGAGCAGTTGGATTGGTTGTAGCCCTCAAGAATTTTTACATGGCGCCAATGGGGAAGGAGCTGAAAGGTCGTAAGATTACCTTCACCGAGTCCCGAGTAAGTGGTAGATTCTCTTATACACACCACACCACACCACAGTTTAGGCATCCATTGATATGTCTTGTTTTTGTTATGTAGTAGAAATTGCTTTAACTCTTAGCCATCATTTTTTGTCTTTTATTTTGCAAATGACATTTATGATATCGGCTTTAGGCTGAAAACGGGCGATGTCCTGAAGAAGCTCTGCTTTTTTAACTTGAACAACATTATCCTGTGGATTGATATTCAACTACATTTTTTAGCTGATTCAGATTTGCTTTTACTCAAAGATCATTGGTTGTGGTTTTTCAATTTAGTGGAATATGTGATGAGAGTGTTATTTGGGTTTCTGACATTGAATGATTGAATTTCTATAAAAATATACTACTAGTAATTTGTCACATGACTTGCAGTTTATTAAACGTGGATTATTTTGTATTCATTTTCGAATATTATTACTAGTTTCCTCTTCATTAAAAAAGTACTCTATTAGTCCACTTAAAGTTGATGCTAAGTATTTTACTCCCTTCGTCTCGTCCTTATGATTATGTTTGCTTTTTGAACGGGGATTAATGAATATAGTATTTTAATGTGTATTGAAGTGAGAGAAATAATAATTTAATGTAAAGTGGGTAGATGTATTAATGGGATGTGTGGGCCCATGGAGAGAGAAGTAATTAATTTGTGTGGGTCCCATATGCTAAAAAGGGAAATATAACCATTAGGATGGGACATCCAAAATGAAAATATATAATCATTAGGATAGGACGGGAGAGTATTTAAAATGTATCAAAGAACTTGTAGTTTTTTTATTTATTTATTTTTTTATCAGTAGTTAGGAAAATGGAAGTTCTAATATTAAATTCCCCCCAAAAAATTAAAAAGACAAAAGTTTTTGCCTTCCCGGGGACACGGGGTTAGGGAGTTTAAATGATAAAGGTGTACATATCTAAATTCGTGTGTTCGGATGCACAAGAGACTCACTAAATTAAAAATATCTAAATTCGTATGTCCGGACGCACAAGAGACTTACTTAATTAAAAATACAGCTTATGATATAAAATTTTAATTTAAAAAAAGAAAGTATGTCTAGTCTCGTGAAATGCCGAAGTGTGGCCAGAGCAACGCCGCGTGGAATAGCGTGGGTGATGATGTCATGTGGTTCCGCTTGTGATGACGTCATCAATCACAAGATTCATTCCGTAGATTAGTGCCACGTCGCAAGTGTATGCTGTAGCTAAGTGGGGCCTACAAAGCAGAAACCACTCTCCGCTTTTAGCGCGTGCTGAACCAGCAATGAAGGATGCACCGGTTCCCAAAACTTGTGAACCGCAGTAATGAGTCTCCCACCACAAAAGGCAACGCCACTGAAGAAGAGGAAAATAGATCAAATATGTTGTTTTGTGTTATGGAAAATGAGGTTGCAACATGAACAATGATTTAGTGGGGGAAAATAGAAGTGAATAGTAAGTGAAATGAACTAAAATAAAATTATTTCGTTAGACCTTGGTCAGGCGCATATATCCTTTTCAACTAGCACTGATCGAATATTTGAACTAAACTATTACGAATATGGATGATAAATTTGAAATTCAAATATATTTTGGACTATATTGTTTTTTTTTTTTTTTAATGTTCACAATGTAAGACGGATGGAAATAAAAATTCACATTGCTTGGAGATGTAGGAGTAGAAACAATGTCTTTTCTTTTTCTGTTTTTAACTAAAGAAATAGAAAATGTCTTTGGTGTTACAATCTACTTTTGTATTACAACACAACCCTTCTGCTCCTATAAATTAAGGTCATTTATCAGCGGCATCAGTAGGATATACTCTGGATATAGTATTCGTTGTTAGTTATTACTCCCTCCGTCCCAAAGACAAGTTTTCGATTACTATAGATACGGAGTTTAAGAAAAAATTAATTTTTTCTTTATTTTTAGGGGTAGTTTGATATTTTTAGGTAATAAATAAATTATAAAGTAAGTTATGTAAGTTGTAAGGGGTGTGACAATTTTGAAATTAAAGTATTTTGTGGAGTTATTGATTTGTGTGTATTTTCTTATTTGGGGTGTGTATTTCCGTCGAAACACTTTTTTTCCCTCCCAGAAACAGACGTTTCGTGTGTGAAAGAGGGGCCGTTAAGCGCGAGAATCTTGAAAATTTTCAATATGGTGCTGAGCAAGTATGCAGGGCAGGGCGTGGAGGTTGTGAATGCTGAGTTCGTCAAAAGCAGTGTCGCAATGGAGGATTGGCCTTCTGATGGGTCGCCGGAGTTTGGCCCTCTCTCAATCTCTTTTTTGACTTGGAGAGTTGCACGACAGTTTCAGTGCCACCGATTCTATGGTTGTAAATCCGTCCCCTACTCCTGTGAATAATTCAATTGGCTTGTAAGAAACGACGTCGTTTTCTTAAAAAAAATTTTAGCAGGTGGAATTTCGTGAGGCGAAACGTAGTCGTTTTGAACGCTGTGGAATGACAATGTATAAGAGAGATGGACACGTCAGCCACCAGGCAGGCCCCCGCTGCCCGGTGGCTTGATTTGAAAAAAATGGTTAAAGGTTGAGAACTTATTTGTAAATATTGAAAATTTTGGATTAATTTGAAATTCGTGAAAAGGTTTGGACTTTTGGCGTAATTAACCCAAAAAGAAAAGAAAAACTCATGTCTTGTTCGCAGTGAGCCATCACTTTCTTCCATTACTTTCTAATCCATATTCCACATATCTATTAATACCCACATCTCTTCATTTCTCTTTCTTCCTAGCTCCCAATTAATCAAGCCATGGAAAAGATGCAGAAAAAACTTGGAGATAAACACCCCAAAATCAAGAAAATTAGACAGCCACTCAAAGTAGTGTACATAACAAACCCTATCAAGTTCAAAGCCACTGCTTCAGAATTCCGGGCTCTCGTGCAAGATCTCACCGGCCAGTACGCCGACACGCCCGTTGATCATGCTGTCCGAGAGGTTAGAATCGCAGATGAGAAGCTGGAAGCGTGTAGTAAAGTAGAGGTGCAGTACCCTAGTAATAGTGAACCGGATCAACAAGGGTCCGACCCGTCGGCTTCCGGGTCATCATGTCATTATGATGATCTGTTTCTCTACCCAGAGATGATAGACAACTTGCAAGGCCTTGTGGACTCAAACCTAGTTGATGTTCTTAAAACCCTAGATGCAATGTGATGTTGGATACTAGTTTGTTTTAATTAGGTTATTATGTTTATGTCTTAATTACATCTTTACAATATTAATGTTCATATGTTTACTTTTTTTTTTCTACATCTTCATATCTGCACTAATTTATAATTTTTTATATATATAATGTAGTTGATATATGTATAGCCCCGGCTATTAACACCCTCGATTTCACTATACACACCCTAATAATAATATGGACTAAGTTATCCATAAATAAAAAGACAAGTTTAATCTTACATATATATTATATGTAATAATAAATTAAAGAGTTAACTTGTACTCTTTAATTAATCACAATTTTTTATGAATAAAATATATAATTATTTTAATTAATAAAAATTAAGACTCATTAAATAAAGAATATTTAAAATACTACAAAATAAATATTAAAAAATATTCATTAAAATTGGTTTAGCAAGGCGTTACTCAATTCAATTATATGAAATAAATTAAAGGTTAAATATACAGTGTGTTCATTTTTTTTCAAAATTTATTATTATTTAATTATTATGAATTTATTTAAACTACACTGTGTTGCGATGCAACATTATTAATTTCAAAATTAAAACAATTATTATAATAGAATTACTTTAATTTTAAAGCACAATGAATTTTTATGAATTGTTGTATAATTTTTTAATATTTATATTATGTAGATTTATATATTATATTTTAAATATTTAATGTATCTTGATTTTTATTAAGCAAGATAGTTATATCTTTTTAATAAATAATTGTGATTAAATTCTAAAAATTTTAAATTATATTATATTTTTTAAAAAATATTTATGATTAAATTGAGAAAACATAAAAAGAATCTGTTTTTAATTGATTAAAAAAATTTGGTGATTAAATTAAGAAATGATAGAAAGATCATCTATTTTTTTTTATAAAAAAATAAGTTTGTAATAAAATAGAAAATTGAGAAAAATGTCATGTATTTTAATGTAATTAACCCTAAATTAAAATAAATATATATAATTCTTTTCTTGAAATATTTAAGAAGTGAGAAATGGATATATTTTATGAAGTGAAGATTGGAGATTAGGGCTCCAAAAAGGATATTTAGTAAGAAATGTAAAATTGTATTTTGTGGGGCGTATAAAGTGAAAAATTAGAATTAAAAGAATTAATTTGGAGTGTATTTAGCTATCAGGATTTGTATAGTGGAAGCGGGGTGTTAATAGCCGGGCTCATATCTATAAGATATCATGTTTTTTTGTTATTTTAATCTTCTAATTTCCACTGTATTTAGCTAATTAAGAAATTAAGGGCTTTTAAATATATAAATTCGTCTAATCACTTAAATAATTCAGTCTTATCAACTTTAATTTTTATTTTCTAGTATTTCACTTGCACGGCAAGTTTGTGATAATAATGTAATTAAATAATTAGATACGATTGAATTTCGCACTGAAACTTATTTCAAAATATAGGCTTTCTATCTATTTAATTTGTTTAAAATTATAATTCTTTTTCCTTTATTCCCACTTTATTTTTCCCGTGTCAAGAAAATTAATTTAATTTGATCTTTTACATAACTCTATTTTTAGATAACAAAATCAAATGTAGAATGAGTATAAGCATGCATTATACGGCCAAACCTCGTTAATTATAACTGAAAAAATAATTATATTTAAATATTCATCATCCATTTTAAAGTTCAACATCGGTGCAGAACGATGTTAAACGTCATATTAAATGTTAATTCTATTTTCACCATCAAATAAAATATAATAATTAAATTTAAAAAATATTATATTATAAAAATTAATATGAAATCATAAAAATTAAAATTAAACTCGAATTAAAAATTACGAGATTCCATAAAAATTAAAAACCTTGTGTAAGTTTGAGTACCACTTAACTAATATATTAATTAAGATATATTACCTTAATTAATTAAGTATATATATATATATATATATATATATATATATATATATATATATATATATATATATATATATATATATATATATATATATATAATTGTCATGCTTCTGAGATCACTGTATTAAAAAAAATTATAAATTGGTGGTGGCAATCAATTCCAAATCTTTTCACTTGTCACACTTAACTAGAATTTAATCAAGATAATGACATATATGTAGTTACTTAATGAAAAACAAAAAACGCCTATGAATATACTGTGATACATATTTATATCTTGAGATATTTTTCACCTTTTATATTATATCGTTTACATAAATTTCTTTATGCTGCCATTTTAAAATTTACATACGTATAATTATATATTTCACTCATAACATATTTATCTTTATTATTATGGAGTATTTAATATAAAGAAAAGACATATGATAATTATGGGTGCTTTTCATAAGATCGGAGACCATGGTAATGATTTGCTTCAATAGTGTCACATTTATCTCACGTATATATTACATTGAGACATTAGACATATGTTATTAAGATAACTTAAAATATGTCTTTGAATGATCATATCATATGCATTTGAATTATTTTAATAATATAAAAATATGATATGATGAGTGAAAATATATTTTCTTCCATTCCATGGCGGGAGGAAGTTCCACGTCACATATTTATGTTTGTCTTGTTCTGTAATTGCTGTCATAATCCAACTTGGTCGCTCAATTAACTTCTCTATCGGACCACTTTTTTATTTCACTTATTATTATCAATTTTTTCTTCTATTCCAACTTAAAACCATGGGCACTCTTGGGGCTGTTTTGCATATCAACCCAGATGCTATATACCCTTTGACAAAATAATTAGATCGTCTCCCAGAATAATGAAACGAATAATAAATGATAATATATTAATAAAAAGTGATACTCAATTAATAAATTAATAATAGTATAGTAAACTATTTCTTGAATAATTTATGGTATAAATAAAAGTGACAACAATCTTAAATTAAAACAATAACATTTTTAATAAAAAGTGATACTAACTAATTAAAATGATAAAATAGTCTCACACAAATGTGGCCCTTAATTGTTTTGTAGGGTCCAATCTATCAAAGAGGGAAATGTAACAACATCAGCGGACGGATTGAGAGATTATATCTTTTTTACATAAAAATAAAATAAAATGAAGAGAGAGACGGAGTAATAGAAAGAATGTTTCAGTTCATGATTTCTTCATTTCCTTTCAAATAAATGTTGCTCTGCAATAACATCAACTATTCGCATTTATCTCCCAAGTTGCCCGGTGGAAACACAGAGAGTGAAACAAACATGTACCAAGATTCACTTCACCTTATAAAAGATTGCTAGACAAGTTCTAACCAAAAAAAAAAAAAAAAACTAGGATGATGATCCCTTTCTTGGCAAGGTTTGGATCATGCCATCAGCATACCATTTTGAGAAACCTTTTTCAAGCGCCTCTCGCATCCATGCATGTCTACAGGGTCGATTGCTTCAGGTGTAGTCAGCCAGCTTCTTTCCCGGTGGCTTTTCTCTGGCCATGACTCCAGCTCCTCCTTCACATGTAAAGCGTACATACCTGCTTT
This sequence comes from Pogostemon cablin, assembly GCA_023678885.1. Taxonomy (NCBI): domain Eukaryota; kingdom Viridiplantae; phylum Streptophyta; class Magnoliopsida; order Lamiales; family Lamiaceae; genus Pogostemon; species Pogostemon cablin. The sequence continues at coordinate 825,177 of CM042956.1, forward strand.
ACACAACCCTTCAGGACTGTATTCATCCTGGAGCGTTTTGCTTTTGAACGGATACCATCCAGGAAATGCTGAAACAAAATCACACCTGTTTAATGAACATACCCATAACAATTCCAGCATTCTTAATTAGCCTAGTTTTCTTTTTATCGAAATCAAGAAGCTGCCTAAACATTGTGTTTGGTTCACACCTCGTTTAACACATTTAGAAACTTCATTAGCCCATATACTATTTCTTTATGAACCAAACACATTAAACGAGTGGATTCTACAACCTCTGTACAGTGTTCTTCACAGTCATTATGTTTCAGGTTATATGATACACACCACTGTTGCATTACCAGCAATATTGATGCATCAAGGCACTAGAGTCCTACTAGGATATAATATCAAGCCATAGAAAAGATGGCAAAGCAATAAATGAAAAATCAATGGATTTTTCTATCATACCATTAAATCGCCTTGAACACCAGCCTCTTCCATGGCTTCCCTTACTGCCGCCTCCTCAGCTGTTTCATCGTTCTCCCACCCACCCTGTGGGAAATAAAAGAACAATGAAAAATTGATGTAACACGAACTAAGCCCTCCACTTGGTGTGGCAGAGAAAAATTCCAATGCTAATCATATATGTTATTGGCTTTGTTGTGACGTAAACATTGAATTAGATGCTGCTTGAGCAGAAATCTCAAATTCATCAAGGCATCCATCTACTTAAACCTAGTATCCATTACATGCAGACTTCAATATGAACTCCTGATTCATCAAGATCTCAATCTAACTTGATTTTTTTTTGTATGAGAACACTAGGAAAACATATGAGTTGCAATATATTCCTACAATAATGAAGAAAGTTCAAACTTCAATAAGAAGTTGTTTATTAAAAGAATTGATAAAAATCTATTACTCCAAGTAAAATTGGATGCCTACAGAAAAGTAATTCAAACCCAAAAAAAATGTAATTAACTGGGTGCTAGTCAATGTTAACAAGCATAGAATTTAGAATAGCTCCAAGACACTATCTACTTTTCGCAGGAAAATTTCTTCAAGAACAAGATGATAAAAGGCAGAACGGATGTAGCATATACAAGTATAATAAAGAGTTAATGTTGCTTCATCATCATAGTTATTCTAATCACAGGAGTGGCATGGCCTGTAAGCATTGCAGAGTTCTTAAAGGATCTTGATTTAATATTATAGAAGCAGTGCTACCCTACAATGATTGTTGCTCGAATATGAGGACAATTAGGGATGCAGCTGTAAGTTGCCTTGACAGATGGGTGAAACTTAAAACCAAATGAAACAATATTAGAAAAATATTCTATCAAAGAGAATATGACAATGTGAAAGTCTCTGTCACATTGACAGACTAAAAAAATAAGATTTCTAATAGCAAGCTAAACAGTCCTAGAAACAGTGACTAAGTTAATGTGAAAGTCTGCCAATGTAACAATCAAAATACACCCAACGCTTGCCAACATACAAAGAAGGACTATCTGAAACAAGCATATCATGTACAAACCCAAAAATATTGTTACCACTTACCATCAATAATTTCCCATTAAATCTGAAATTCCACAATCAAGGACCTTTATACTCGACAGAAGAAGACACACAGTTTTTTCTCTTAAGCTAATTTAGATGAGTTGACTAAATTATTTAACTATATCCCAAGAAAGCAGTGGAAAGTAGATAATAGATATCTACCTTGATGCATCATAGAAAAGCCAAAAGAGCATATAACAAGTGCCCCGGCATACTTTAGTTCTGAATACAGACCAAAAAAATATGGGTCAGATGATAAGGTTGAATAATATGTCCATATGTAGTCTCTGTCTCTCTTTATACATCAGGTGGCAAATCGCAAATAACAAATCATACAGGAACATTCCAACAATATTCTACCTTAAATCATTTGTTACTTCTACATAGTGGTAATGCAACAGTTAATGTCATCATTTCAGTAAGAGTAGAAAGTTATAGCCAATAAAATGAATACATGACCAAAAAATGCTTTCTGCAACTTCTTTTAGAAATTCTGACCTTCAGGAATAGGAGACCAGGCCCACCAGTCGAGTTGATCATCAATACTTCAACTACCATCTCAGATGTGCCACCACCGTCTTCTTTCACAGTCCTATATCTGAATGGGATACACCTGGGAAATAACTTTCCTGATCAGAATAAATAGAATATGGTACATACTTATCCTAAATAACTATCCATGATTAAAGTAAAAGTAGCCAGAAAGGGGCCTAACAAAACTGAAGAATTTTTTGGTATAATAATAAATATACATGGTGATAAGCAATTCAGGACAGAGGCTATACAGGTATGCTTCATAGTTCATACAAGTTATCTCTAATGCTTCTGAGGCTTCTGAGAATATTTGTGCTTAAAGTAACTAAGAACCAGCAAAAAAAGTATAAAAGCACAGATCTAGTTCGGAAACTAAAATTCCAACTTCAGAGATTTTAAAACCATCCTATGTATGTTTCCCTATGCGAGTAAAGAATCCTTAATTCAAGAAAGCCAAAAAAACCCATATCAATGGGTGAAAATGCGGTTAATCTAAATAAATTTCTGACAAATACCATGTAATCAACTGCTAAAACAACATCCAAGCGATAACACCACCAATATAAACTGCACAAAAAGGGATCTTGGGTTGGAATTTCTTCTGCAGAATAAGCAATAAAAACCATTCAAATTCAGTGAGCATTTCCCAAAAGCTAATTTTATACCAAAAGCCAAACTCTATACAGAAACCAATAAACAAAATTCTAGAAGCAGGATTTTCCATCTCCTGAATTAAAAAACCCAACTTGTAATCCAACCAGCAAAAAGCCAAAATTATCCCAAAACCAAGTCCTAACATCTCTACATTTATCACAACTGGAAACGCAGAACACAATCAGTAATCACTCATGCAAACAAACATCCATCGACAAATAGACATGCACGTACACACTGATATACTGAATATATACACACATAAATCGGAAAATGAAATCTAGAAAGACAAAGTATGAAGGGGAAAAAAATCAGAAATGTAAAATACCCAGCAATCAGAAGATAACCATCCTCGTAACGCTGCTGGTGCCGACCAGTTCGAGCCACCAATCCAGACATTTAAGCCAAAAATTACAAAACCTAAATCTATAACTTCGTATTGTGCTTCCGATTGCGCTTCTGATTAATGAAAGTGAAGCAATAAATCATAACTGAAACTGGGTTCTAAAATATCTGCATTACACCACTCATTTTTCTTCAAATAAATTTGGAATATTTTTGCAATCTTTCGTAAGCAATAAAATATTGTTTTTTTTTTTTAAGAATTTGATAGCGGAGGAGGGCAACGTAAGACTAGAAACGTGTAATTTCCCCCAAAAAATAAAAGTCGGTTATTGAAACCTAAAATGGAGTATAATTTACCTTCACTTACTGATTATCAAAATTCAATTTAAGGAACTATAAATCTTGTTTATAAAATTGAATTATATTAGGGAATAACTTGCCAATTAATTTTGTAAATGGTGTAGATATTAAATTCAGTTCTATAAACTTATTTGATATACTCTAGTAGACTATACTAGAAGTATCACATCCTAATGATACTTTTAATAATTCATTTTGTAAAAATATATTACAATTTTTTTCAGATAATATAACTTTTTTTAAAATTTTTGAACATAATTAATTTTAATATGTCATTACACATGTAACCCTATACACTATTATATATGCAATCGTACGAGATTACATATGTGATTGACTATGGGGCGACTATGTATTAATTAAATAATATATATGCAATGGTATATGTGATTGACTATGGGGCGATTATGTATTAATTAAATAATATATATGCAATAGTACGATATTACATATGTGATTGACTATGGGACGATATGTATTAATTAAATAATGACGAGGGACTATTAAAACTTTTTTTCTGAATTCAATTGACACAGAATTGTAAGTGACATTCTTTCTTTCTTAACAGCTTATGAGAATTTAGGAAATTGAACTTTTTTTAGGTTTATTTTATAACATTATTTTAATTTGAGACATACTACTTCTAAATTATTATTTAATTGATAATAGAATTGTATCTTTGAAAGAATAAAAAATTACATGCGAAAGTAATATAATTTGATTATATAAACGAAATTACAATTATTTCCCAAAGACTTTATATTAAATCCTATATATAAAGTTTAAATTTTGAATTATTACATAAGATATATCCATAACAACATGAAAAAAACATTCAGAATGTAACAAAAGGCAAGTATTTTGTAGTTAATGTAAACCAGATTGCAGTTTTAACTAGAAAATACTGATACACATAAAACATCAACATAAGCCATTCATGTTTCTAGCTCTCTAAATTTCAAACTCTTATCTCCCACTCACACACACACAGTTTAAAACTAAAAACCCTGCATTCACTTTGACGACAGTGTAGTGCAGTAGTAATTCTTCTTGAAAGTTTAATTTCATGTGTATCAAAACTTGTGTATAAGATCTAAAAATGAGTTGTACGTTTCGATGATCGCACAGAATGTTCCCAACGCCACAATGCAACTGCTCAACACCATCTGATAACAAAAGTTGGGTGAAAATGTGAATGCTAAAATGACTATTATTGTAGACCTTAAACGAATATGCATGTTTTTTTATCTTGCCTGCGTTGTAGAGGCATTCTTCTTCCCCAGAATTCTCAGAAAGCATCTGGATCAAAGGCATATGCAGTATAATATGAGAAATTCTTGTCTAGAGAAGTAAAAGTTTGTTAGGACTCATGATGATTTTTACCATAAGGACACTGAAGAGAGAGCCCATTAGAGACATTACAGTTCCTGCACAACATCCAACCATCTTATGTTGAAGGAAAAGGTAATGTATGAACCATGGACATGAAAGAAATCTGTACATGTTCCAATTCCACTTACAAAAAAACGGAACTAGAAATGCAACCAAAAGATTAGACAACACAAGAGCTGTTCGTATAAGAAGGAAGCACCAGTAACTATTTGACAATGTTTTAGGCAGCAGCTCCTCGATACTCTTGCAAGTGGGTTCATTACCAGGGCATACTTGTTTCAAGTTAAGGAAATTTTGACTATATCATTATTATATGTAGCATTATGATATGAATTTGCTCCAATAGACTAGGTTTTCAGAGAGGATATTTGCTGAGTGGGTTGATAACCTGTAGAAAAGACAAGAACAAAGTTAAATGATGCACAACTGAAATGATATACGAGATCGAAATATGAGGAAATTTCAGAACTTACTGTTGTCCATAATGCAACTTTAGAAGCAACTGAATGCTGTGGTAAATTCAAAGTAATTTGAGACACTGTGCTTTCACCGAACATAAGGAATCCCATAACTGCAGAACTGCTGTACATAATTTCACATAAAAGAAAACTGCAAAACAGTAAAACCAAGATTTCATGATGATAAGATTGATAACAGACGAATCTGATGCCTTTTGACAAATTAATGTTTTCCATGCCTTAGCAGCAGTGCTTTGGTGAATTTAGTTTTATCAGCCATTGATTGATAAATATTTGGAAAAACAGAGTGGCCCGAGTAGCAGAACCCGTATACTCCAATGGAGAAAGGAATGCCTCTCCAGTTTATCAGTTCACCACTGTGGTGAAATCAAACTTCTATAGTGCCGACAAATAATAGACAGAGAACTACAAGGATGGTTGCAATGACTCCGCTAGCTGACAATGCAGTAAGAAACACTCAAAACGTTGAATGGACGGTTAAAACAAGAGCAGGAAGCTGGAGTTATTGCTCCAGAGGACCTGAAAGGTAAGAAATTAATTGGAGATCTTTCAGCAGAAGAGTTGGTAGGATGATGAGAGAGGAGAAAGTTCCAAAAAAATGCGTCGAGTCAATCTGGAAGCCACATATATTTAAGGACATTTCAGGATATATTGTCGCAAGATTATCCCCTTCCAAGATCAGATACTCCAAGCAAGACATCTGCAGATGTTGAATGCGTTAAAATCTGGGAAAGGATTAGAGAAAGTATATTGGATGGAGCACAGCACCCTCTTACATATAGCGCAGAGTATAATATGACCTACTAGAAAAACCGAAAGAATTTCATTACAGCTGCAGATAAATCTGTACAACAATAGAACAAGAAAACTCTTTAGTAAGTTCATCCAAAGCAGATTGAATCATCTTTTCCACTTTTCATATTCCAATATATATTTAAAGACAAACGAGTATTAAATTTAAAATCAACTTACTGATATTAAAACGCGTCCCCATTTCCCAAATGCAGCTTCTCCCATATCAGGAAATGTTAATATGCCTTCTGTGCTTTCAAAACAATGTCTCATGAGAATTGCTGTATAACAACAGATAAATGCAAAGAGAACGAGAACGAACAAGCTAGCCCAGCCGCCCTCTTTCACTGTGTAAGGCGTGGAAAGCAGTCCAACACCAGCCATGACATTAACACCTAAATCATAGTAACTGGAATAAAAACCCCAAAAAGACAAGAAACTACACAAGTTTCCAGACAACCATGATCTGAATTTAAATCACCATTGAAGATGGTCTGAACTAAGCTACATCCATAGCTGAGAGGAATTTCTCCTGATGGCTGCTTGTAAAATGAAGGTTTATCAGACAATATTGATTGTGAACTCATTTTGTGAACCTCCTCTGGCTCATGTCCTTTCTTATGATCGGCAAGCAAGGGCTTTCTTCCATGTGTGTCCAAGAAATTGTGACTGTTGATCACTGGAGAACCAATACGTGGACGAAGTACTCCAAAGCTTGGTGATGCTGATATTGAATATATATCGACTGCTTCTCTGAAAGAATAAGAATTCATACTCAAGAATCAAACCTAACCAATTAATTTTACATTGTTGAATATATAAATTTAACCTTCCGATGGGATCACCAAACGCAAGAAACCCATTCAATAAACGCTTAAACTGAAATTAAAGTAATATTCAAGAAATTAAATGTCTCTCGAGCTCAATTACCTGAAGCTCCGTGGCCATTGATGGGAAACGACAGAAGAAGAGCCGGAAATCAAACCACCAGAATCCATCCTCTCATTATGATCTTCATCGCCGTCTTCTGTGCTGGCCTCTGCCGCCGCCCAGGCTATGTTTTCAACATCATTGTCACTGTCTTCCAGGAAATAGTCCGACGAGTATCTCTTTTCCGGAGCCATCTCTCAAGTTTCCGGATAGGCAAAAAATATTCGAACACGACAGAATTGAAACCCTTGGACTCGTATACATAAATAGAGGCAAGGAGTCGCAGTAATGATGCCCCAGATGCATTCCCAATCGGAGAACTTGTGATGAGGAGCTTCAATCGGAGAACTTGTGATGAGGAGCTTCAATCGGAGAATTTTGATTGTATTCTCTCTCTCTCGAGAAAGTGATGCGTGAATGTGAGAGAAGGAAAGAGATGTTTCTCCATAGCTACCCTTTGCTGCAACGAGGAGGCAAAACCCAAAACTCTCCGACTTGCTGTGTGTTGGCATACAGGAGCACTATCATAATATCCTATTTATATATATATTTTTTTTTTTTTGCAATTTGTGAAATTGATAAATGTTATTTCACTAGAAACAGTTACAAAGTATTTGCGCCAATATAATACCTACTCATCCTATCCAACCTACCTAGGCCCCTCCTATCCAACCTACCTACGCCATGGGCCTAGGGTAATACAACACAAACCATTACATCAAAAATATAAATACAAAGACGTTATCTGAAGTTTGACTTTATCAGCTATATGTTCGGAGCTAGCATCCTCGTACCAAACTGTAAAGTATTTCTTTCCATCCAAGTATGGTAGATCATTGTAACAAAGGTGATGAAAAGAAGTCTTCTTGCCTTGTTGCTTCGTCGAGTATCTGCAATAATCTTACAGAAAGCATCGGTGACTGAGCTGATCCTTCCTCTCCTCCATCCAATCCATCTCTTTACCTCATTCCAAATCTGATTGGTATATGAGCAATGAAAGAAGAGATACAATGTAGTTTCAAGATCGAAGCAAAATCCACATCGTTTATCTTCTCCTGTGCACCATATTTTGTCCTTCGTAGAGAGTCTTTCTCTATGCACTAATCATGTTCTGAAGCTATGCTTCCTCACTATCCATTTGTGCCAGATTTGTTTGTATACGAAGCTTGAGTCCTCCATGTGCCTACTCCTCAAGTGTGCATACATACGGTTAGCTCTAAAGACTCCATTCTCGCTGCATATCTCCATAATACAGTCGACCCCTTCATCTCCTTCTGCCTCACTTACTATCACATTCCTAATGGCAATCAATGTTCTCCATAAGTATTTAGCTCCGAAAGAAATCACCGTTCATTGAGAAGATGATAGGTAAACAGAATAAATTCATTTCACCCATAGTGATGAGGCTTACTTGTATACATCCCATAAAGCCGCCGACAATAAGGCTTTGTTCCAGGTATTGATGTCCTTCAACCCTAGTCCTCCAGCATTCTTAGGTTGAAGGATATTCTTCCAGCTCACCGAGCTCACCTTCGTTCTCCACAAAAATCTACGAATCAAAGCCTCCATCTTCTTAACTACCACCACAGGATTTTAACAATACCATACCAAAAAGATAGTATTCCATAAATTTCAGAAGTAATAAATTCCAATCTACCCGTGAAGGACAACAGTTTAGAAGACCAACTCTAAATCATATTATTAATATCATTCAATAGAGGCATAAAGTCCTCCATCCCTATTCTCTTACTACAAATAGGTATACCCAAGTACTTGAAAGGAATTTTACCTCTATTGAATGGTAGAATTTGAGCAGTTTGATCCTGTATGTGGTTTGAAACCCCTGAAGTAATGAGGTTGGATTTCTGAGGGTTAACCATCAATCCGGATACAATGCCAAATTTTTCCAAAATCTGATGTAGTGTGGCTGCCATTGTAAGATTTTCATATCCCAAAATAAGCAAGTCATCCGCAAAGATCAAATGGAAAACATCAACACGCTTACATATTCTGGAATGAAATCTGTACTCACGATACTCTACAGCTCTCTTCATCAGACGACTGAAGTACTCCATACAAATAACAAAAAGAAGGAGGAGATAAGATCACCCTGACGAAGACCCTGCTTTCCTCTGAAGAACCCCCTCCGGTTTGCCATTGATGAGTAATGAGTATGAAGTAGCAGTCACACACTGTTCAATCCATCTTCGAAACATAGGAGGAAAACCCAACCCCTCAAGCAAGTCAAATAGAAATTTCCAATGCACAGAGTCATACGCTATAGAAATGTCAACTTTAACTGTCATCCTAGGGGGCAATATTCCCATTCATTCTCTCATAGCCTCTGAAAATCTCTCCCACTAAGAAGACACAGTCCCTTAATTTCCTACCTTTAACAAATCCAAACTGCGATGGACTAATCAAAGTAGGAAGGCATCCACGAAGACGACTAGCCAAAACCTTGAAATGATTTTATAAACTGTGTTGCAATAAGAGATTGGCCTATAGTCTCGGACTCCTGGTTCATGTTCCTTTTTCGGAATTAAGGAAACAAATGTAGCATTAATCTGTTTGAGCAATTTCCCTTTCCGAAAGAATTCTTTAATTGCTGCTACCACATCTCCTCCAACTACACTCCAAGCACGCTGAAAGAAGGCCGAACTGTATCCATCTAGAACTGGAGATTTGTTCTTATTAATAGACCATAAAGCTTCTTTAATCTCCTCTTCTTCAATCGGACCCTCTAGTCTGCTTGCTTCCTCCACACTCAAACGCTGCCCAGCTCCAATACTTCTTGTTCCACACTATCATTTACTTGGCCTTCCTCTCTTTTTTGCAATTTCATCCTCACACTTAATATTATTCACATTTTAGCAACATCAACTTTCTTATTTTTTATTTACAATAAATATTTAATTAATAAATTACTAATTGAAAAATTAAGCAAATAATAAAAAAAATTACTGAAATTCAATTTGTACTTTTTTATATACTACTATATTTAATAACAATATAATATTTTGTCCTTGTCAAAAAAAATTAAACAATTTATGAATTTATAAGCAATGATAGTGATGTGACTGAATAAATTTAATTCTAAAAAAATTAAATTAAAGTTAGAAATGTTTTTATTATTACCTATCGTAAAAAAGAAAAAGAAAATGTTTTTGTTGTGATTTATTTTTAATATTTTAAATTTAAATCTGTAATAACTCAAAAGGACAGCTGGACTGGATTAGAATTTAGAATCCTAAGAATAGGTACCGTTTAATGAGTTAATTGGGCCCAACTAATTTGCCCAAAACTATATACTAACATGGGCTAAATGTGTCATGTCAACCTCTTCTAACTTGTCCAATTATGAAGTGATAAATCCCAACTGTTTTGAAATTGACGTGCCATAATGCATGTCTTAAGGCCCAAATTGATTTAGATTAAAGATAAAATAAAATAAAAAAAGACCCACCATACCACACGGAGCCAGTGTTTCAATAATTTAAACCTAAGAATTTCAAACCCTGGAGTATTTATTTATTCTTTTATTTTTTAAGCCATAGTAGCCACAAACAGAACCTATAATGATTTAATCTAAAGTAGTCCACAGCTGGTTCATTAAATCCAGTATAAGAAAATCGATCCTGATTGTGAAATTTTGATTGAAAAGAAAAAGATTTTTTGATATAATATTTATTTAAAAAAAAAAAAGATTTCGCAAGGTGTCAAATTAATCATAACACTAGAAAACTGTAGTAAAGAAATAAAAAATGAAGAATTGACTAAAAAGTTTTCAAGATTTATCCAAGGTTATCCAGCATCATTACTCTCAATAAAAAAGTTTGAAGATTCGAATAACTCGAAAAGACATAAACAATGTTTGAGATTTAATGTTGTTTGTTGTTGGTTCTCATAAGCATCAGTAGTGGCGTGCAAGATCTAGCACTGAATCGTAAGCTCCGATGATTGCACAGACGATGCCCATAACAACAATACCACTGCTCAGCACCATCTGATGAGAAAATTGATGTTACTACAGCAGTATAGAGAGAGACCAGAAGCTGAAAGATTTTTGTTGTTGTGTAATACTATGATTTACACTTCATGTTTACAACATTCTGGGAACCCCCCATTAAGAATCTTTAGCTAATCATGCACTTGAATGTTTTGGAATAGGTTTTAGTGCAGGTGGAATGGTCTGGTTTCCATTGTATTTAGTTTTGATGATAATTACCTGCGTAAACGTGGCGTTCTTCTTTCCCAGAATTCGCAAGAAGCATGTAGCAGGAAGTATCATAGCCTGGAAAGCAGTAAAATGGGAGTAGTATTTTTAAGAAAATCTATGGTGAGAATTCACATTTAATAAGGTGAACTAACAAGCAGAAGACCTATAAGTTTACCATTAGAACACTGAAGACAGAACCAATTAGAGACATCACAGTACCTGCAAAGAAAAGTTCAAACTTAGCTTGAAAAGCCATATTTATTCTTAAAGAGTGGTGTGTACCGAAAAATGGAAGAAGAAAAGCAACTAAAAGAGTAGACAAGACCAGTGCTATCTGTATAAGAACAAAACTCCAGTTGCTGTTAGACAATCCTCCTCAATGCTTCTGGCCAGTGGATTAATTAATAAGGCAAACTTATCTTCAGCTAAGGAAAATATTATTAGGGAAAAAATTATCAAGGAAAAGAGTTGAGACTCGATCAAAGGATATTTGGTCAGAGGACTGAGAACCTGTAAAATAACAAGCTTGCTTTTAGTACTTAGTAGGTTAGTTAACAGTAAGAAGGGGAGTTTTCAGAGTTGGGCACTTACAGTTGTCCATAATGCAATTTTGGAACCAACTGCATGCTGTGGTAAATTCAAAGTAACCTGGGACAAAGTGTCTTGGCCATACATAAAAACTGCCATATAGCACAACACATATAGAGAAACTGCAATAAAACAGAGAATTTGAGATGAACAACATAAAATGGATGGTGAGAAGTGATGGTTGTGAAATTGTGATACCTTATTAGAAGAGCTTTGGTGAATTTGGTTTTATCGGCCATTGATTGGTAAATATTTGGAAACACTGCGTGCCTAGAAAAACAGAACCCATATATACCAATGGAGAAAGGAATGCCTCTCCAATTTACCACTTCACCCCTGTGATAAAATCCAACTCCATCGACAGTGCCAATAAACATTAAACATAGAATTATCACTAATGTTAAGAGGACTCCACTTGCTGCAAAGAAGCAAATAACTCTCAGGATGAGATTTAGACAATTGAGTAGGAGCATGAAATGAAAGTTAAGTATAACCTGAAATGTAAGAAATCAACCGCAGATCCTTCAGTAAAACGGTCGGTAAAATGATGATAACAGAAAGGCTAGAAAATAAATGCATGGAGTCGATATAGTAGCCAAATATATTTAAAGACGTTCCGGGAAATATACTCATGAGATTATCCCCTTCCAAGATGACAAACTCCACACAGCATGTCTGCGTTCATGGTTTTATATTAGACCTCGGAAATAGTTATAGCAACTAAAGTTGGATTGATCTAAGCTTGAACTTACATATAGTTCCAAGTACAATATGATCTGCAACAAAATAATATAAATAATTTTAGGACAACGGGCAGATACAATTTACATGCTAATTCAATATAATAACAAGAAAACCTTTATAGTAATTCATTTTCAGCAAGTTTCAACAGTAAAAAATAGCCCATTTTCTACCAGAAAAAACAAATATTTTCTCAAGAAAGCAAGAACTTACAGATATGAAAATGCGCCCCCATTTCCCAAATGCAGCTTCTCCCATATCTGGAAACGTTAATATGCTTTCGGTGCTTTCAAAACAATGCTGCATAAGAATAGAAGTATAACAACAGATAGACGCAAAGAGAAGAAGAACCAACAAACTGGCCCAACCAGTCTCTTTAACTGTGTATGCTGTAGAGAGCAATCCAACACCAGCCATAACATTAACACCTGAGTAAGTTTACAATCAAATAGTGAATTCAACCTGGAGTGGACCAAGAAGGGATATTGACCCCAAATCGACATACAAAAGGTGTTGATATTTTTTCCAGGGAAAGAGTGATAACATCTTGTCTTGATGTAAAGGGAATTGGAAAATCTCTCGATTATTTTAGGGTGGCAAGATGACCTTATAATATGCTTTCTATAATATATAGATGTCTTTGCTCACCATTGAATATGGTTTGAAGTAAGCTACATCCATGGGTAAGAGGAATTTCTCCTGTGTGCTGCTTGAAAAACGAATTCTTGTCGGAAAATGTATGTCCAATCCAATGATCGGAAAGCAATGCGTTGAAGTCAAACAGATTATCATTGCTGATTACTGAAGAATCAGAAGGGCGAAGAATATTCCAGCCTGGTGATGCAGCGATTGAATAAATGTCCCCTGCTTCCCTAAAAGTTAATTAAGACTAATTAATTATAAGATGCAATAGACTAGAATACAATCACAAAATCAAATACCTTAAGCTCTGAGGCCATTGCTGGGAAACAACAGACGAAGAACGCGAAACCCTACCAGCTTCACCTTCGTCGTCAACAGAATCCTTATCATCGTCTTCCATTCCCGCCCCTGAGCCACCGTCCTCAACATCATCTTCCAAAAAATACTCGTATGAATCGGTATTTCGCGCCGCCATTCTAAAGCTTTAAACTGAGCCCTAGTAGTCGAATCCCTGGACACATATGTACAAATTTGAAATCCAAGTGAACATGGAAAAAACATGCGACACATTTTAGTATAAATGCATGTATTACCCATTACTTTAGCAGGGTAGTCCGCTGTCAACATTAGGGTCATGTGAGAGAGAGAAACACGGCTACTCCGCCCAAGGATTGCTGACGGGTGGCAAAGATGGAAGAATATCATTGAAAAGATGGAAGAATAATATCATTTCCATAATGACTCGTGGTCCATGGATTTTCCTTCAAAATCTACTACTTGCTTCACTAGTTAAAATTATTTTTGTTTCGTCCAAAGATAAAATTTTCAGTCTCATAACTCTTGATATTGGCCAATTTTGGTCCCAAAATTGCCGGAAATTGATTTTTTGGCCGGCACCGCACATGACGCCTCAAATTGGGGCTTTCCAGTAGCTTCATCCAGCTTTGGTTGCTGCCAAGCCTTTTGAGGAGCAGTTGGTCCTCACTGTGGAGAACAAGGTTGCCCCATCCAAGGATGAGGTGGTGGGGAAGATTAGTCTACCGCTGCACATCTTTGAGAGGCAGTTGGATCATCGGGCTGTCCACTCTCGCTGGTTCAACCTAGACAAGTTTGGGTTCAGGGTTCTTGAAGGAGACAGAAGAAAAGAGCTGAAATTCTCGACGAGGATTCATGTGCGAGTGTGCCTTGATGAATACACACAAAGGCCAACAGCTGTGGAAGCAGCCAATTGGGATTCTTGAAGTGGGGATCCTCAGTGAGCAGGGGCTACTCCCGATGAAGAGCAGGGGCACAAGTGGGTGCGAACACAGACCATAGTGGAGAGCTTGAGTCCTAAATGGAACGAGCAGTACACGTGGGAGGTGTACGATCCCTGCATCGTCGTCACTATAGGATCTACATGCACTCCTACCCCCCTTGTCCTTCTTCGCCCATCCGGATTGAACAAGATGGGGGACCTCCAACTGGCCTTCAGATTCACTTGTCTCTCCTTAGCCCAAATGGTGTACACATATAGCTGGCCATTGCTGCCCAAGACGCACTACATCCATCAATTCAGTCACCCAACTGGACAGCCTCAGATATCAAGCAATGAACATCGTGGCGTCGAGGCTGGGAAGACCCGAGCCCCCTCTGAGAAAAGAAGTGGTGCACATGCGATTTTCCGGCCAAAAAATTAATTTCCGGCGATTTTGGGATCAAAATTAGCCAATATCAGGAGTTACGGGACGAAATTGAAAATTTTATCTTTTTTGGGATGAAATCAAAAATTCTCTATAATTATGGGACCAAAAATGATTTTAACTCACTTAATTCCATCTTTCATTTGGATAAAATAATTTTTATACAAAATGTAATAATTCAGGTCTAGTAATTTTTCATATACCAGAAGATTAACAATTTATGTGTAAGAATTATTTTTTATATACTAAATAGTGATAGGTTTACATATAAAAATATGTAAACCCGATTTACATAAGTGTTTGTGAAAATATTTATGTTTGTTTTTTACAATATTTATTTTTAACACATATACTAAAAATAATATATATTTTAATAGTGTATAGTAAATAGTTATATTAATTATATTAATTATTTTGTGTGGTCGAAACTCAAATAATGAAATTGTAACACATTAATACATATCAAGTTAGCAAAATGCATTTGTGCTTGGGATTGAAGGAATATTTTTTAAATGGTCTAGTCTCATAATATCTTCCCTACATTCTGTATTTTTATATATATATATATATATATATATATATATATATATATATATATATATATATATATATATATATATATATATATATATATATATATATATATCATTTTATTCTCTTTTATTATATAAATATTCTACAATACATTTTAAAGTCTACAAGTACATAAAAAAACAAACTCTTTTTTTTTTTCTTAAACAAGAAGAGTTTTTCCAGATAGAGGGAGTAATATATTTGTATATAGTATTTATAACAAGAAGTAATTAATCTTTCTTAATTCCATAATCTTAACTTTCTTAATCACCCAATCACGTGCATGAAATGATGGATCTTTACAAAAATCGATCAGTATGAAATGGATCTTTACTAATATCAACTAGTACAACGCCCACGTGCAAGCAAGGCGGGTTATTGTGTCTGTTATTTATTATTATTTTAAATCTTTATTTATTTAAAAATAATAATTATATCAATTTTGATGAATATAAACACTTATTTGAACAAAAAAAATTGGATAATATATAATTTCAATTAAGTGAAAAACATATACTCCCTCTGTCCTACAAATAATGTTTACGCTTCCTTTGTTAATTAACAAAGGGAGCGTAAGCATTATTGCGGGACGGAGGGAGTATTCTTTATTTATTTCACAATAATACACTTCAAGTTATTATAATTTATGTAGATGATACATTTATCATTTTTCATAAATAATAACTTTCATGGAGTTGCAAAAACATAGTTTGAAGCTTTCTAGGATTATATATTGTTTATGTTATCTCAGTAATTCCAATTATATCGTCGAGACAAATTATTTCCTTATCGACAGAAAAATTATCGTATGGTGAATTTTTCAAGGCATTTGAAATTCCAAACGAACACGGTATTTGAAGTCGTCCACCAACAGATTCCTTCTGTAATTTTTTCATGGCATTTGAAATTCCAGACGAATACAGTATTTGAAGTCGTCCACCAACAGATTACTTCATGTGAGTGTTAAATTTTAATTATTTCAATTTAAGTAAAAATATAAGAAATAAATATTGGAGTAGTTTACCTGTTTCGAAAATCATGAAACTCTTGAGTATCCCCATTTATTATCAGTGTACTTGCACTAAAAAAACTTGATATTGTCTTTTCTGTAAAATTGTCATATATTCTAGAATTATTTATCTTATTTTAAATAATATTAAATCAATCTATAATTACGTACCTTTATAATCCTCTCCATTACTACAATCAATGTACGTCCCGGATTTTTATTCATATAATCCACTAACTGGCAAACGTATTGACTTCACAAAGTGCAAGATATGTCCACCTTGCTAAAACACAAACAACAATTTAGTAAAGACAATTTGTATGCATTAGAATAAAGTAAATGATTATAATTATAAATTAAATATCGTACTCTTCATCTTCAAGTGTAATAACAAATACTCTGTTGGTTTGCCTTTTACATCAACACTTGTAATCTTTCCAACTTGGGTGACATTTCCTACCACATCTAAACATCATTTTCCAAAAGTATTTGGTTTCTAATTAATTTATTCAATGAATACATATTTAATTATGAATTTAAAAAGAATATAGTAACATATATAATAAAAATAGATAATAAAAAATTGTAATATTGAAATACCAATTAAATAATTGTATCCATATGATTACACCTCACATCTTTACAAAAATCATAAATACACAATTGATCTTATTATGACACATCATATTTTTACACAAATCATAAATACATAATTCACCTTCACCACATCATGATACAACACATTTTTTAAAAATTAATTTAAGACAGTTATTTTGTTTTAATATATAAGGAGATAACTAATACCCAATTCGAAGCATCTTTTTGAAAGGTATTTTTCTTGAATCGATCAGTCATTATTGTGATGTCGAAAATTACCTAATATTTCTTTTCATTCAATCATTACAAAAATCGTCATTTTGTTGGAACGTTCGATAGAATTTTCGATATTAAACTTTCTTCTTTTTTTTCATATATTGAGAACAACAAGTTTGTTCAATTTTTTTTTTTTTTTTTGTTGGCTAGATACTTATTTTCGACAAGTTTTGAGTTTAAATTTGATAATATTGTTATCATCAGACTATAAAACTAAATAAATAAATAAACTATTTTAAAATAAGGGAAATAGCTAAACTTATTTTATTTTTTAGTTTCAAGAGTATATTAAAATAATTAAGAGGTAATAATTGATTAGCTAAAGGGTCAAATTCCTTCCTTAAACCACGGGCAATTGGCCACCACGTTGTAGTTCAAGCAAAAATATTTGTTGTAATAAGAAACCCCCCGAATGAAATATCCCTTGCTTCTAATGCTAATATTACTTCACATCTCATATAAAGCTTCCCCATTCCTAAACCACAACAAATTGACCCAAAATTCTCTCTGAAATTCTTCCTTTTCACTTCATATTATCTAGACCCAACTCTTCTAATATTCATTTTGCTCAAGGAAAGTCTTGTTGGTGAATATGGGCCAGTCACTCAACAAATCTGGTACTTGAATAATTTTGTATTTTGTTTGTTTATGGCTTCAATATTGTATGATTACTTTTGATGAGACGTGTAGGAAATGAAGAGAAGAAAGAGAGGGAAATAGAGCCGGTGATTACACAATGTTACGAAAAATATTTTGTCGACACCAACAATTGGACATTCTCTGTCAAACGATAAGAGTACGAATCATATTTCATGCAAATGAGTTGCTATTATGGAGTATGTACCACCTATTTAGATTAAAAAAGGTTTGTTTTACTTCTCAGAGAAATTAACAAAACCATTGGTATCACACTGGATCATGCATTCCAAATAAGTAGAATCATCGATAATTTCCGATTTAAACATTTGTCCAAATTGATTGTTGGGTTTCAGAAACATCATAAGGGGAAAGGGAATCGTTAACCAAGGAGGAATTTCAAAAGATCCTACAGGAGGTGATTCTTGATACAGGAGTGACCAACGTTGGAGCAAAAGACATGTTATTCTACCTGTTTGGCGTGCCAGCGACAGCCTTGTTCTTAAAGCCACGTTTGGTTCCAAGGTTGCTGCCAAATGAAGCATTCATCCCTGTTGTAACTTCTGCCACTGTTTTACTTCTGGCAAAGCTTAACAAAATATGATTAATTCAATCGACGGTTCAACCGTACAGTGTACGACTGTCCATTGCTGGAACATGAAATATTCTATTGCACAAGGAAATTGCAAGTGTCATACATGCATTTTAAGATAGACATGTATTAATAGCGCCAACAATAGACACCAATGTAAATCCTCAACATTTAATTAGATTGTTCAAATAAGAAAGAAGGATCATGCAAACATGAAGGTTTAAATGACCATGATTGATGCGTTTATAATCGCATGTTTATTCAAATCTATAAGATGCAACTTAAACAAATTCCACTTCAGAACTTCTTGACACACCAACTGCAAAAGACTTTACATCTTTGAAACTTCCCATCAATGGCTAGTATGGCAGATAATAAACTAAAAGGCCCGAGTTGAATAAACCTCCCAGCCACAAAAGGAATCGTGATTGTTGACACTTCTTTTAATCCCATAGGAGACCGAACATGATTATCCGCCACAATCTAAACATCCCTGAATAAACTTTCATTATCCCAACAGATCCAACCGCAATCAAGCTCATTAGATTCGCTTACTGAATTATAAATTCCCATTCAACCATTCTGGTAAGCTCGGCACAAGCTGCAAGAGTAAAAAAATGCAAATTAAGAGACTGAGTTGGTGTTTAAAGGCTCATCCAAATAGAAAACAAGTATATATGATTTAAGCATAGAAAACGAGGGCAAAAGAAAAACACCATCTTTGAGTTCCACCCAGGCCAGTAAATAATAATTTCTGTTTTTTTTCCAATAATGGAAACTGCCACATGGAAGGTCATTTAGCAGTTGAGAAGATTTTTTTTTTTGGTAGATATAAATGGTCAATGCACTTCTTGCATAAATATATTACACACAGATGCTATTCAAACGCAAACAGCTTTGTGAATGCAAAATGAGTGAATGCCAATGTTGACAAGTAATGTTTAATCTAGTTCATTTACACCAGATATCAACATAACCACATAAAAGAGGGAGATGGAGAGAGACCTATTCAATAGCAGGTGCCTGCAAAACTCCCAGAGCAACCATTCTTCATTAAAAACTTAATAACATTTGGCCACTTTCCAACACGATGGATGAAATAATAGCACCCAGCCAGACATTTGCCGCATAAAATTGGTAACACCTAATATATATAAGAAAAACAGGATGAAATGTCTTAGATTATTTGATAACGACATCTGGCACCAAAAGAGGGAATCCATGCACAAATATTACTGTGAAAAACCAGAGAGAAAATACCTTTGACATCTATCCTCATTTAATCATCTCACACAAAGAAACGACCTTCCCAAAGAGACTGTCCTTGATACTGCTGCGGGGGCATGGGCTGCTGCTGGTTTCCTTTCGTAAATTCTTTCTGCTGCTCCTCATACTGTAGCATCTGTTCTGAAAAGCGATAATCCTGCTGCCACCCTTTCTGATTTTCACTCTGAAGCTGCTTCCCAGGGAATGGAAAGGTTGGTATCCCCATCTGGCCATTGCCATTGCTCATGGATGGGAAGGTAGGGCCCACTTGATTCATTGAATTACTGAATCCAACGCTTTGATTTGATGAAGACAGATGATGTCCATCCAGCCAGCTGTAGTCATCTATTTGCGGGATGGAAGGAGTTCCGTTTTTCGTGGGCATTTCGTACAATGGATCATCAATGACCTTTGAAGGAACAGAACCAAAACCAGGTGGTGGACCAAAATGCCTAACAGGGCGGCTCACCGGATTCTTCTTTGAGCCAGGTAGCATCATTGAAGACGGTTTCACAGGAAGGCCATTGCTAAAGGCTCCAGAGGAGATAATACCATCAAATTTTGGCAGCACAGCACCTTGTGGAATCTGAACAGAAGAATTATGGCTGGATCCAGAACTCACAAACTGGGGATAAGTCAGAGAAACAGGAGCAGCGTGAGAAACTCGAAACTTCTCTTGCAGATCAGATTTCAGAGAGAATCCATTTTCCTTCAAATTCAACTGGGTCAGATCATTTACAATGGGAGTATGTTGAGCATATTCTACAGGCCACTTTGACAAGCCAGGTTGAACTGGCTGCAGATTCTGAGAAGTCCCATTGGCAACAGGGTAAATAGCACTTGTAGCAGGTTTCATGCTTGTGTTTACTGCATTGCGCAAATGAAAGTTATCTTGCGGAACAGAGGAAACCTTTAAATACCCTATATCAGTCTTGCCAGCCCCATCAACAGAAGCAATAACTTCCGAAGAAGTCAATTTTGATGGGAACTCGTCAATATGCTTCTCCGTAATCGACGGCTTAAAAACAATCACCTCATCCTCATCCTCAGCTTCGACGCCCACCTCTGCCTTTGACACAGAACTAACGGTTTTTTGGCCTCCTAGGGATATACCTAAGGAAGCAGACTGATTAGGCTTTAAATGACCAGAGGGCACATGATCATCAGAAGCCTGAGGTTCAGCACCAAAAACAAACTTTTTCATACTACTGTCGAAATATACGCCCTCAAGGCCAACTCGGACAATGTTAGCAAGAGCCTTTCCAGCTGCAACAATCCTTTTAACACGCGCAATCTTTTCCTTGCTGCCTCCATCACCTCCTAATGAATGCTTCCGTGAAAAGTCAAGGATAAGTTGGGCAGGAAGAAGAGGTAGAAACCCTCTCAGCTCAAAGTCCTCAGTTAATGCAAGACGATTAGCTGTCTCGCTCTCATCATACTTGCTCATATTAGAGAAACATGTTTCATCTTCATCTTCATTATTAAAATAACCACTAGATAACAGCTTATTTAGAAAGGCAGTACATTTACACCAGAAAAAAGATTGGGCTTTCATTTGTTTCTCCTCCAATTCACTGCCAACAGCAAAATCCTGTCGACATGCCAACCATTCCACGAAAACCATAATCCCAGGAAGCAAATAGCTTGATGAAGGATCATTTAACTGATTACACCGCTCAATAATGCAGCCCATGAATTCAAATGTAGCACAAAAAGAATTTTGAAGTAGGACAGAACGTTGAAGAATATCAGCATACGATTGGGTTTCACTTTCTTTATTCACATTATGAACAGTAAATATCAGAATTGCAATCATTCTGACAATTGCAAGTCTACATTCAGCAGCATCTGAACCGAAATTGAACTCCTCGTCTGAGCCAGAGGAAAGTAGTTCCAACAAATCATTTTTAACCATAGAGAACACTTCGGTGAAGATCTCCAGGCTGGGATCACAACCAAAGAAAAGATGTTAGAAGATCATCATATTCCGGTCACAATATTTAGATATGCTATAATATTCAAAACCAACCTTGTGCGTGTGAAGAGAATGCCGTTCAGCCTAGCAAATTTTGTAATGAATGCTTTAAATATTTCAAAATTATTTGAGGAACTTCCCTTGACTGCATTAGCATCCGCCTTATTGTCCTTGAGTGTGGCCCCTGTTTCCCCTTTGCCTTTTCCCCAGCCAGGAACCCCCGTAGGTGTCGTCTTAACTCCTGTGGTATTAGCATCACCAAGTAGTTGAGCGTATACCTGACGATTCTGTAAATAAAGGAAAAATGATTTTTATAAAAAAGGTTACAGAGATGACAACAATACAAAGACATTATAACAAGCTGTTCCTATCATCAAATTATCATTATCATGTAGCTATGAATGTAAATGAACACACTTATTCAGAAAGTGAATTTTACCTTCTCAAACGCAATGATCAAGTTGTCTCTTGCAGTAAGAAAAGGGTTGTCCACTGCCAGACTACGAAAATAGCGATATATTGAAAGCAATTCATCATTTGAATATGCAGCCAATATTGCAAGCTGAAAAAATTAGAGGATGGCATTCATGTCAAGTGTGCATGAGATGACATCTAATCTAATCAAACTAAAATACAAATAGAAAAATCACAGAAAACCAATCTGAAAAAAGTGCACCTGATTATGTGGATTGCCGCTAGAAGGCCATAGCGACGAAGCTTGAAGATAATAACTTGATGCAGCAGCAAAATCCCGAGCTTTAGAATCTCCTTCACCATATAAGCTTTTGTACCGAGCAAGATCCCCCAAGTAAATCAAGCAACGATGACAGGATATTAGGCCTTTTTTTACACCTGAAGATTTGTTTCCATCTTTTGACAAGGGAATCTGGTTATCTTGATCATCAGAAAGATATCCAAATGGTAGGCCATACTTTGCTCTAATCTTCATCATTAGATCATGATAAAATCCAGATGCCTCAGAGAGAAAGGTTTTAAACTGGGAACGGATCTTTGCAAGTCGATCCGGTCCGGCACGAACTGGCCCTTTCCCATTTTGGGATGCAGCTGATCCTGCTGAAGCTATAGCAGCATTGAAGAGTGATCGTAACTCCTCAAACCTCTTATAATGCAATTGCCAAAGAGCATATTCTACTTCATGTTGTTCAGAAAAAGCATGGTCTTCAAGTATAATAGCTTCATAATTTTCGCGTATATTTTGCCATATGTTAGGATCTGAGAGGACTCTAGCCTGTGCTGCTTTCCTACGGTTGTTCTCCAACTCAGCATTCTACCAAAAAGATCCATTCAAACAACACACTGCATTAAACTTTGCACCACGAAACGAACAAAAGTTCCTAGTCTGGATTTAACATCCACGCACAGTAATAAAGCAACAGAATATTTAACAACTTTAGAAGATTGTTTGTACCTTGTTGAATAGGCGCTGAACACGTTCTCTTGAGGAATTTTCTTTTTCGTTATCCATTAGCATGGACATTTTCCATTGAACAAAGGGTAAGAAAAGTCAAGTCCATACGACATTTAATCCACAAGTAACTGCATGTGACACAAAATTTAAATTTTGAAATGAGAAGCGGACAATGAATGAGGACAAAGCCTACATAGATGCTCTTCCCTAGTGCGTCCGAAGCACATTTCCTTACCAGACATTTTCTACTTAGAGTTGATCAATAAAAGAAATGACGCCTAATCAAACAAAAACCCAAGTACAGACCCATATATGCATAATTTTTAGTTTTTACACACTAACTGCAAAATAGTATACTTCTTCAGATAATATACACTCCACATAATTACCCAATATCCTCAATTTAGTATATCACAGGTAGGTTACATAATAAAATTGCACAACAAAATAAATAAATTATGTCCATGTGACATCTATAAGCAACACTTCATGGATATGTGACATCTATAAGCAACACTTCATGGATAACAACTTACAAGTCCTTACGTAAACATACTTTAGATAAGAAATATCCACGCAAAAAAGTATCAACACACTCATCACTTACACCCGAAGAATAATAGTTTAAGTACACAATAAATTTATATTGAACTTCATATGAGAAAACCTAAGTTTCTATCGTTCCCAACTATGTTTCGAACAGGAGAAAACAATTAAATTGAAAAGGAAACAATTGAGGTAAATAACAGAACAAATTAGTTTCAACCCTGCAATCATCCCCATTCACCTACATATGCAAAACACTTTAAAATACATATAGAACAGGGATTAAATGACAAAACGATGTCAAAAAGAAAATAAGCCAGGTTCATAAATTCAAAACCCTAAAACAAGATTGAACAAAAATTAAAAACAATCATCAAAAGTAAAGAAGCAAACAAACAACCTAATCATCAGAGAATAAACAATATAGACGAAATACCAAAACAAAAGAAGAAGAAACAATCTCAAAGAAGTTACCCAGCAAAAGACGCACCAGATCTACAAAGATCCCGCCAGAAAAGCACTGGTTGACCCAAACTCAACGTTATGCTCGCATAAAGAAAAGCGACGGAGAGCTAGGGTGGTTCTGAATAAGGGCTTGAAAAACTTCGGGATTTCCCCTTGCTCTTAGAAAAATCAACTAAGGGTTTCTGATGCCATGAGTTGCGACGAAGAAGAAAGTAATAGGAATCGGCTGAAGAACGAGGAGGAAGCGGGGATGACTTTTTCCCCTTTTTCTTTTTTTTTTTAAATAAATATATTTGATTTGATTTTGTTTTCCGATTTATGACGTGAAAATCATCGAACAGTTTAGGGATTTTATAGTATTTTCGTGGCGTGGTCTTCGTGGCCAAGACCAACGTCTTATCCCCTATTTCACTTTCAAAATATTATTATTATTATATCTAGACCTTTTTTTTTTTTTTCCTGCCAATACTTCTAAACGTTGCCGTTTAATAATTTGATTTGAAATTAAGTAATTTTAGGTTTAGTTTAGTGAGATAATTTCAAATCCACTCTGAATACGTATAATCTAAAGTGTACGCGGTATGATCTGAAATTCATGAAATCCAATCAAATTAATAGATTTACTTTTATATAAATTCATGTCAAGCAAATAATATTAAAATTTAGAGTCCAACTAGATAATTTAAACTGTTAGATTAGATTATTATTTAATCATAACTACTAAATTAAATAATTAAAAATAAATGCAATAACTACCCATTACTCCCTAACATTTACCCTTTAAACCTCCAAGTGCATCAGTGCACTCGATACACTCTAAAATAACTCTAAAATTTAATATATTTATCCACATATAAATTGAATGTATATATCCCGATTTCTAGTCTATTTAGGAGTACCACATACCAACAACCAATTTATAAATAATTAAAATTATGAGTTAATTGCAAAAAAAACATGAACTTTACTTCTATTGCAAATCAATTCTCACTTTTGAAAAATTACAAAAAAAATCACCACCTTTAAGTATTGTTGCAAAAAAATTCTATTTTTAATCATAAATTGGGTGCATTTTGCAACAATACTTAAAGGTGGCGATTTTTTTTTTGTAAAGTGATGATTAATTTAAAATAGGAGTAACTTTCGTGGTTTTTTTGCAATTAATCCTTAAATTATTATGCCTTTTTTTGGAGAACCGCGGGTAGCAATGGGCCAGTGTTACTGTGTTGGTATGTAATGGCCCATACATCTTTCCTTTGTATCAAGCTTAATTAACAAGTGATTAGTAATTTAGCACAATATAAAAGCATTGTGAATAATTGGTACAATATTTGGTTCCTAAATTTAATGGTGAAGATAAAGTTATATTATAAGAATTTAGTACGATAAAGCATTGTCTTTTTCACATGTTCCACATTTTTTTTCCTTTTATTTAGCTTTTTTTTTTTCAAATATTAATCATAGTGACTAGCTAAAAGGATTGAATTCGTATCCCTTCATATTCAAATATATATCCGGAATACGTCAATTGATTATTTTAATACAATTATTACAAATCTGTAATTAATTTCATTTTTCTACGCTTTCATTTTTTCGAAACACATTTTATATACTTGTTAGGAAAATGTATGAACTATAATGAAACTATATAAAATAGATCACTAGTGTTACTGAATTGTTGTATATAAGCCCAAATTTCACATGGCCCAAATAATATACATAAACACTCCTATAATCTCGATTTACATAGCTAAATACACACTCATTTTTATTAAATACACACCTCATTAATATATAATTAAAATTTATATTTGTAAAATATCTAAATTATCCTTAATTTATTAAATACACACCCCTATATATTTTATATTAATTTAATAAATCTTAAATTAATTAATACGGCATTTACACTCCTCGAATTCTACCGTCTTCACATAGTCTAAACTGATATTCAACCATTCAGGCAAAAAGTTCACCATCCTTTCCCCTTTTGCCATCAACCGCTGTCACCGCCTTCTCCACCACCATCGTCACCAGAGTGAAACAAGTGTGATAAGGGTTGTAAAGGAAAGGTAATAGGTGAACTAATGAAAATTAATTATCAAATTCAATCACACAGTTGAAATTCGATATCGAATATAGTCCATTTTATTTAATGGGAATATAGATGATAAAGATAACACATAGGGGCGGCATTTTCACTCGGAACTTCTCCGGCAGTGAAGTCTGCTTGATACCGTTTGTTGCGGTGGTGCCGGTGGAGTAGCGCGCAAACCCGATATAATCGGGTAGGAAGGATCTAGTGCATGGCCTTGTTATTGATAAAAATTGCCCGCTGACCAGCGGCGTCAAGTTGTTGGGCCTGATTCTCGGGTCGTAGAAGCCGGCGACATGGTCAAGCACCCGGAGATACACCAGCCTGTGTTGCAGCTCCGGCGTAACCCCTCCTATATTCACAAACTATAACTCAGATCCATAATTTCAACCCATCTCAATCAAACTCCCTCGTTTATAAACCCATAAACCACTTCACTTGTTAATTTTAATTCTAATTTAAGAAATTATAAATCGAAGTAATGAAAATGATGTATTTTCAGGTAGAAAGAAAGGAAGGAAATAGAAAGTATCTTGTAAGATGTGAGATTGTGTTAGTGATGAAAGCAGATAGAGTGTTAGCATCGGAGAAAAAGAATGCATGTTCTGATAAGTTAATTATTGAGGTTTAGAGAGAGATTTGGAAAGCAGCAATAAAAAAAATGAATTAAAAAAAATTGAAAAATCTTCTGCAGCAGCTGAATATTCATTCATACTTGGATATCTTCTGCATATCTTTGGAGAGGCGCCAGTGAATGCAATGTCGGCGACTGGTTTATCGCTTGGGAGAGGTGTTGGTGGGTTCTTCCTCCGTGTACAAAGGGTTATGTATTATATTAAAAATATATTATTAATGATGTGTATAATATTAAAAATATTATTGAGGGTGTGTATCATTTTAAAATTAAAATGGGTAAATTTGAGCTTTTAGGGGGTGTGTATATAATAAATTAAGATTTAAACAACTAAAATGGGGTGTGTATTTAATAAGTGGTGTGTATTCAATAAAAAGGGATGTGTATTTAACAACACCCTGAATATTTCCCTTCCAATCTTATTATATCGATAGGAGTTTAAATTAAAAAGAAAAATAGGGTTTATAATGATGTGTGATATAAACCATATTTACAATAACTAACTCAATAATGTAAACCATAGACTGATCTCCTAAGGCCATCTGTAATGGCTTACCTTTTTACCCAAATTTTTGGATAAAAGGTGTCAACTTCCTCCAATGACTACGCTTTTTACCCAAAAAATTTTGGGTAAAAGGGTAACGTGACTCAAATTTGGGTAAATTTGGGTCTTACCCAATTTTTTTTTCTTTTACAATTATTTTTAATGCTCAATTTAAATATAATTATATTTATATATATTTTTAAACACTCTTAATAATTATTTTTAATTGTTAAATATATATTTATGTTTTTTATATTTTATATAATTAATATATAATAAATTATGTGTCATTAAAATAATTTAAAAAATTATTTCTTGCACAATTAAAATTACATAGTATTATATATTAAAAAAATTACATTGAACATTAAAAAAGATAGACATACAAATACATTAGAAACTAGACATATAAATTTCAAAGTTTATGCATTTTATTTGTATGTGATGTATTATGTAATTATCATTAAAATATGTGTTGTTTATATATTTCTTTAATTTCATTTTGATATTTATTTTGATGTAATTTGTAAAATTTATACAACATTAAAATTAGAAATTAAATTTAAAATTTAAATATAAATTTATTAATATGAAATAGAAATATATTATTTAATTAATAATTTAAAATTAGAGGGATAAATAATCAATTTAGAATATTATAATTATTTAAATTTAATAAAATAATATTTTTAATAAGATTCTATAGAATATGTCCTTTTATACCAAAATTTAGGTAAAAATCATTGAAGGAGACCAAAATCACCTGATTTGGTGATTTGGGTAAGGAGCTCCATTGGGGTTGCCATAGGTTCAATCATTATCCTTAAATTTAAATGTCCAATTATCTATTTATCTATACATATATAAAAGCAAATTTAAACTTCTACTTTTATTTTCAATTTTATTTTCAATTTTACTATATTTAGAAATAATTCATTTTTAATCTTGACCGTTCAAATAATGCTTTGATTTCAATCATAAAATTTAATTATAAATGAATTTTATTATTTAAATTTTATTTTTTTATTTTACAATATAAATTTGATAAATATGAGATATATTTTTGGCATATTTGACTAATTTTTAATAAACTTAATATATATATATATATATATATATATATATATATATATATATATATATATATATATATATATAAACAAACAAACTTAATTTCTATTTTTATCTTCAATTTTAATCTTGACCGTCTATTACTTTTGATCTCAATCATATATTCTATTTATGCTAATAATAAATTATTTATTTATTTTTTAATCAATAATATAAATTTATAAATATGAAAATATTATTGGCATATATTATACTAATTGTCAATCAATATACTAATTTTCATAATATCAAATCTTTCAACTATATCTTTGGTAATTTTTCATATTTTTTCATACGTCGTTGATTGTTTTCAATCACGATCGTTTATTCTTTCAAATCATTTTATATAAACTTTCCATTACCTAATCAAATCCTTACTCTCTTTTTTTTTTCTTCTTTTTCTTCCTTTCAAATCATTTTATATAAACCTTTTCATTACCTAATCAAATCCTTACTCTCTTTTTTTTCTTCTTTTTCTTCTCTATTTCACTTTCGTACTATTTGTAATCTACTTTAATTTGTTTTATCTTTTATATGTTACTTTGATTTTATCTAATGTGCAGGTTCAATCATTTTGATGTATCATTCTTCTTTTTTTATTTTTTTATATTTATTTTATCTTTTATACTTTTATTTGATCTTATTTTTATGTTCAATTATTCTCATATTTGATCTTATGTGCAGGTTCAATCATTCTCATTTGAAGTATCATTCTTCTTTTTTATTTTTTGTTATCTTATTTTCGTTTTTCTACGATTTTTGTATTTTTTCAATTCTATAAATCTTATTTATATACTTTAATTTATTTGATCTTTTATACTTTTATTTGATCTTATTTTCAGGTTCAATCATTCAATTTGAAGTATAATTCTTCTTTTATTATGGGCGTTGGTGGAATGGGGTGGCGGGGGGTTTGAGGGTGGGTAAGGGGTAGGATTGGGTGGTAATACTTTTTTTATTTAAATATTAAAATCTAAAATTTTATTTAAATTTTTTTTGGGGTGGAGGGTGGGTAGGGGTAGGTTGGGTGGTAGAGTTTCCTCCACAAAAAATTATTTTTAATAAAATTTTAGATTTTAATATTTAATATAATAAAAATTTTATTATTTTTATTTATCATATATAAAATTCTATTTTAAAATAATTTTTGAATTATTAATTCGAAATCCTTTCAAAAATTCATAATTTATTCAAATAGTGGAATTCAAATAATTTGATTTAAAATTCAAGAAATTTAAATTCCACTTATTTTCAAATCCATTGGATTTGAAATGACTAAATTCAAAGACAACCTAAAAGTATATAATTATAATATACTTTAATTATTTATGTGCAACGCGCGGATGGGTAATATCTAGTTAATAATAATAATAAATAAGGAAAAAATATATCATTTTACTTATTATCCCATTTGTTAATACTCAATAACAAACCTAAAATAATTAATACCTAGTTATCAACAATCTCATTTTTTCATAATACCAAACAACAATACAATTAATCATGTCAAACAAATCCTATTATACACAATACCTTTATATCTCATACCCACAAACAAACGACTTATATATATATATATATATATATATATATATATATATATATATATATATATGATAATATTAAAATTGAATAGTTTACTTACTAGTATATCTAGGGCGAAATTATCAATAATAAAAAAGTAATTTTACCTAACTGTTGAACTGACAAATTAGGTCTGGACACTTATGAAAACATCATCTACTGTTAATCAAAATAATTCAACTAATCGAATAATTAATTAAAAAGGATGGATAAAGAGCATAATTTAAACGTTACATACAACGCACCTGGCAAAGCTGTCTTCAAATTAATCATTTATAACTATTTATCCCAAAAAAAAAAAAAAACCGATTATATATATTATTATTGGGACATTCTCTTGTAAGACGAGTTTTTTTGTGAGATGGACGAGTTTTTTGTGAGACGGTTGTGAGACAGGTCGATCCATTATTAAATTATTCTTATTCTGTAGATAAAATATGTTTATTTATAGTGAAAGTATGCCAATAATTAATCATATTATAACACCCTAAAATCATACTTTAATTCATCATTTATCATCATACTTTAGAAAATATTATACTTTAACAATTATTAAGCATACTTTATCTATATAATAGACATACTTTAACACGTCTTACAAACCGTCTCATATATCTAACATCTCACAATAGAGTTTGTCATTACTATTAATTAATTAATATTTACTCCACAAGTAATAATTAGACAACAAATTAATAATAATAATAATTATTATTATGTACTCCCTCGTATGTGCGAGGGAGGGAGTATATTAAATTAATTAAGAACCTCCCGAAAAAAAAAAGTTAAGCATGTAGTTTACCGTGTAGATACGTACTCTTAATCCTTGAATTCTTCAGACATAAAAGAGGGCAACGCCGCGGGGAGGCGTAAAGGCAAGTAAACAAGGTTAAATCAAAAAAAGAGACGATCAACCCATCATATAAAATATACTTATTTATATATTTTAATAATAAATTATATTATAACCTAAAATCATATTTATATACTCATCATCTCTTACAAATAACCCTTACCATAAAAAACTTTTTCTAAAATCATAGTGATTAGACAAATTAAACGAAATCGAAAATTTTAGTGTTATAATAATTGACGAATATATGCTGGTAATAAATAAATTGACCAAAGCACTAGAGGTGAGAAAATTGATTGATGATAATCTGAAAGTGAAGTTGGAAAATGGTGAGTGTTGATTATGTCAAAGACACACGTCAGCACGTAGTCTCAGTTTTTGGGGTGGATTCATAGTACCAAAATAAATCTATGTTATTTTCTACTAGTTGATCAATATTCAATGCTTTAAATATTACTCCCACTATTTCATCAATAAATTATTCACCATCGTTGCTCCACGTTATAAAGATATATTTTTTTATTTTAAGAAAAAACATTTTCTTAGATGAATCATGCGTATTGGTCGTGAATAGATTTTTTAAAAAGTAAAGTATGCGAAGTGATTATTTATGTTGAATATTTTTATTAAACAAATATCTGTTCAGGTGAATTTACCAGCTTGCTCAACAAAAAATATTGGTCAGTACATATACAGATTATAAGTATGCAAGGTAAAAATTCAAAAGTTGCATTAATTTTATGATCAATTGAATTAAGTTTGGGTGAATCTCAAATTACTAGCAAAAATTAAATTAATAAATTCATTAATAAGATCAAAAGGATAATTATTTATATGAAAGAAGAATAAAATAGGACAAAATGTTTGTTCTAAGAGAGGCTAGCCATTTTTACAAATGACTTGATTCATAAATAACAACTCTGATTTTTCTATTTGAATACTTTAATTTGAAGTTAAAAAAGTAGTATGTATTTTATTATAATTAAATACAATTTATGTTAATGAAATTAATAATTATAAGTATAAATAATATTTTATATTTTACACTTTTCATTTTCGTTTATACCTCATTTAATTTCAAAAAAAAAAAATCACATTAATTCCCAAGTATATATATTAATTATGAATTTATCACTCTCACCTAACACACATAACATATTTTATAATTTTTTATTAACTAATTAAAAAAACTAACTCTAAAAAAAATCAATAATAAAGCTATTAATAAAAAAAATAAATTTCTTTCGATTTCGCATGGGACGGGGAAATGTTAATTAATTATGGTTATAGGTAAAATTATATTATAAATAATAAATATGTAAAAGGTATAATGATATAAAAATAATTTTCAAGAGACCGACCCGTTTAGCCTTATAAGAATAAGGTTCAGAGCTGCGTATTTTTAGCCCGTTTAAAACCAGTATTTTAAAAAAATATTTTTACTGGGCTTTGGTAGCATAACAGTTCTTAAAGAAATTAGGCTTCCTTTATTTTAAATTATTGGTTTTAGGGCCAATAATATTCTATTTCCTAAAGCCCTATACGGCCCAATAATATACGCGCCTTCAACTTCTAAAAATCTCATTAAAGAAAAAACCCTAAATTATGCTTTCCCTCGTTACAGTGAGGTGCTAGGGTTTAATTGTCTACAGTGCGGTGTGCTAGTGTTAATTTTTTCTTTAATTCACAGTCAACAGTGTAAGCATTAACATTCTGAATGATTCATAGCGTCTTTGTGATTTTCTGGTTGCCGTTTTAGAATTTCCATAAAACTCATTCGGGGTTTTCAGTATAATTAATTTCCGTCATTTTGTAATATTTTTTGACATTATAGCTTGAAAGTTGTTGTTTAATTCTGATTCATAGGCTCATTGATATCATAGTTGGATTGAGGAAAGATGCCTCGCGCATACAAAAGGAAAGGGCAGAAAAGAAAGAAGAATGTAGAGAAGTACGATAAGGGAGACGAAGTCGAGCAACTGGATGAAGAAATTACGCCTCAGTCTCCCAAAAAAGCAAAAATGGAAGGCTCAGAGTCAATTATTGAGGAAAAATTGGAGCATAATGTTGATGATTTGCCCGGAATTCCAATTGTTGCGGTGGATACGGGGAAGAACAAACCCGGGGTTATCTATATTCTTGAAAGAGCATCTTTGGAAATCGCTAAAGTTGGGAAGGTCAGCTTGAAACCTGAGAGATTAATACTGTTATTATGTGCATGTGTTTTAGTTAATTTAAGCACATTATTCTAATTTTAATTAAAAATAAAAAATTCAGACTTATCAGCTATTGAGTTCGGACGAGCATGCCAATTATTTAGTAAAGAATAAGCGGAACCCTGCAGATTATCGGCCTGACATTGCTTTTCAGGTTTGATTCTTCTCTTAAAACTTGCTTGCTTTACTGTTTTGTTTGTTGATATGAATATGAATATTGCCTTCTGGTTATATGTAGCTACTTGGCTTAATTTGTAATGAGAGTATGATATTCTCTTTTATCAAAGTTTGATGACTGCTAATAGCTAAATTAGATAGTTATGAGTATTTATGCTGCAATCATCCCTAATGGCCAATTTGTAAAACATCAACTTTGTTGTCTTGCTTAGCAACCTCTTGTAAGTTGTGGAGAGTTTGTCTGGGCATATTTACTTTATTCAGCTCTAGAACCACCTCAAGTATATATATTATATTGTGTAAACGACGTTTAAAGATTAATTATAATGTATTTTATGAAGAATTATAACAGTAATGAGACTAGATGCAAATTTTTTGTGTGCCAAGTAGTGCATGGGTTGAAAATTCTATTTTCAGGCAAAAATGTTCTTCGAAAATATGAAACCATTAAATTAAATTAATTTTAGCTGGATGCATGTTCATCTAAGATAAGATTCTTAGTTTTCGTTGTGCATGCTTCTGACAAGTGACAAAATTTTATAAAGAAATTTCTGATTGGAAATTTTGATGGATGTGAACTGAGCTTTGGATGCTATGATACGTGAACACCTATATTTCCCTCCCTTTGCTAATTGATAGGAGAGATCTTAGATTGATTGGTATCATCATTTTCCTAACAACTGTGTCCTTAACGTCTTGATTTTGTAGGCAATTCAAACAATTTTAGACAGCCGCGTGAATAAAAGTGGTAGATTGAAAGCTTTATATGTGAGAACAGAGCAAGGTTTTCTTCTGGAGATCAAACCTCATGCTCGTATGCCTAGGACATACAAGAGGTTTGCTGGTCTCATGGGTAAGTTTTACCTGATTGAGAAAATGCATTTATATTTTACCTATAAGTAGATTAATTATTCAAAAGTAATACTTATAATCAATTTTATCATTCTTTTCAGTACAGTTGCTGCAAAAACTGCACATTACTGCTACTGGTAGGGGTGAAAAACTTTTGCGTGTAATCAAGAATCCTGTTACCCAGTATTTACCCGTCAACAGTCGTAAAATAGGTGAGTCATATGATCTAGATTGAATGCATCTACTCCTTTATTTATACCCAAATTAACTTCTTTAGTGCCTTTACCTTTTAGGCTTCTCTCACAGTTCAGAAAAGTTGGTTGATATGCACAACTATGTTGGTACTGTCAGCAATGAATTGGATATGGTTTTTGTGGTAATTTCTGAGGGCTTTGCATTACTTTTTTTTTTTTCCTTTTGTTTTGGTTTTTTTTGTTTTTTGTGTAAACTATTACTATCGTTGAGCTTAATTTGTCTATTTGTTGATTTGTTTTGTTGATAGGTTGGGGCAATGGCCCATGGAAAAATTGCCGATGAGTATGTGGAAGATTATATTTCGAGTAAGCAATTTCAATCATTCCGTCTTTAGCATCTTTTGAACCAGAATTCATTTGAGAACCTGTTTATGATTTTGTGCTTACACCTCATGCCAGTTAGGCAGTTTCCTATTATTACAAATATATAATGTGTGTGTTAGTGTGTATAGCTTGTCTTCTTGAAGATTATATAACCAACCCGTAGGGTATGATATGGTTTGAGGTTCAAATTTTGATTCTAGATAACAGAAGATTTGCATTTGTTCACCTATTTAAAACAAAATAATAATGTTATTCCTGTTGGATGAGTCTACATCTTCCGCATCACTTCTTGGTACATTAGCTTTTCAACCAAGCCAGTTCGATATGTATCATTTAATTGTAGAGACAAGATCTAAACTCATTTTTTCCTGCTATTTACGGAACCATGTCAGTTTGGTGCATGCTCTAAAGTTGTAGTCCACGGTAAAATCATAGATTTAAAAATATCTACTTGAGCCTTTTTATTTTCTCAATCTTATAATCAATGGACTTTGCCACGCTATTTTCCCCGTTGCGTTTCTGACACCTTGATTGCATCTTGCAGTTTCTGAATATCCACTGAGTGCAGCATACTGTATATCGATCATTACAACTTCGCTTGAGCGAAAATGGAAGATCTTGTAATTCATCGACACAGGCAGTAATTGGTTATGTACGTCAGATTCTGCAAAACTCTCAAGTTTTTGCATTCAATTTGTTGAATCATCAATAGAGATGTAGATTTTTCTTGTCTATCATATATAATTGTAATGTTCTTTAATATATGCAGTTCAATTTTTGGATACTTCAAGGGTGTTCTTGTCTTTTCAGCAAGGCCTTTATAATCCATCTTGAAAGGCCACATGATTAATATTCCAAATGTCTTGACTAAACAATTTCATTTTTCCAATCACGCAGGGATGTGTTTAATTATGGTAAAAAGGTGCATGTGGTGATCGCAATTAGATTCTGAATAATTATTGATGTATACTTTTTTTTCTTTTTTTGTTTAAATTTTATAACAATTATTTGTTGTACGAAAGTTTAAAATTCATTTATAAAAAAATCGTGCGTGTTAATATCAAAAAAATGATGTGGGATTTGGTGGAGCAATAAAGTGCCCTAATGGCTAATGGGGTATGTAAAGGGCAACTCTTTGGCCTCCAACATCTTTTCTTTAAGGGCACAATGTGTCTATAATATATTATGAAAATATGGCAACTCCAATCAACATTGCTTTTGGAGATATGAAGCTCTAGAATTAACATTATTTATATTTTTATGTAGCTAATTTGAGTCGTGTTAATGGTTATATTAACGTATTCTCGTTGCACAATATATATATATATATATATATATATATATATATATATATATATAATCATGTGCATATGTATATGTGTCATGAAATTAAAATACATAACAGTTGTTTTATTAGTATTAATTTCAATTTCTATATATTTCAAGAATGTCCTAGTTGATGTATGCAAATGTGCAATTGGAAACAAACAAAGACAGGAACAAGAAAACCTATGGGGGGGAACAAATCAAGCTGGCAAGAAGATTTTGTGGGTGGCCCAAAATTGCCATTTTTTTGGTTATGGGTAATTGGGTTTGTGTTGGATTTTATTGTAAGAGCAAGTTATATATCGGAATTAATAGTAAAACATAGTATTTGTAAAATTAATATTATTAATATTTTGAAAATATATTTTACCCTTGGCGCTTTTTTAACACTATGCACTCTGTTTTTTCCAACTCTATCTAACAAATTAAAGTAAGGGTAAAATTATAGGGGTAATATAAAAAGTGCAATGGTGTTAAGGGAAAACTAGTAGGAATTAAAAATCTTAAGAAAATGTGAATGGGAATTGGGAAAAAAAATAATAAATACAAATTTCCAGAATATTTGTGTTCCACTGATAAAATCATCCCATCATTCCAAATAGATTGAAGATGGAAATAAAAATATTAGGTACTCAAACAGTAGTACTTTATTGGGGTGTGGGGGCAAAATGGTAATTAGAAGAAAGATGAGTGTCCTTTATGGTAAAGCCGACCTGACCCACAATACCCGGCAAGAATCATGATTCCAAAACTCCCATCTCTGCCAACATTAGAATCCTTCGTTTTTAAGACCAAATCCTTTTTTGAAATTTGAGTTTGGACCATACCAATTTTATTACACACGGACTATTACTTTCTCTAATCTTTATTAATTAAACTAAATGTTCCAAATAATAATTAAATAATTCCATATATGGATATTGCACAAATTTTAAAATGATTTAAAGGCTCTGTACCCATATTTTTATGCTATCAGACTATCAGTAATCATGGAGATATACTACAATTGCAGTGTATTATTTTGATTTTCCTAGATAATTTATAGTAATTAAAAAGTTTCGTATGAGAGTCTATAGAAAACTTGACTTGATTAAAAGATTGATTACCCATAAAAAGTTGGTTTTCAACAGAAGAATTAGTTTGCTTTCTATAAAAAGATTGAAAGCAACTTTACATGAGACCTGTTTTCTTTTATTTTGGAGTTAATTTCATTTTCTTTTTAGTGTGCAGTGGATACTTTTTGTTGGTTGGAGTTCTCAATAAAATATGAATTCAAAGAAAATTATTTAAAATTTATTTTATTTCATATAAATATTTTCCTTCTTTACAGCCGTGATATAACAATTTTATAATTAAATTAAATAATGATTAATTGAGCTCACAGTAGCAAACACTCCATGTCAATACCACTATACCAGCACTCTTTTTTCTTTTTTCCTAAAAAAATGTTTTAATTATATTTTGTTTTAGTCGAATGTGTTACGAAAATATTTATTTACTAAAATATCAACATTTAATTTGTGTATACAATTTCATTTAGACAAATTTGTAATGCTTAATGAATTTGTAATTGGACTAATTTAATCTCATGGGAAAACATTCAAAATTGATTAAATTCATAATCAACTGATCAATTATCGAATATATCATGTAAAGCTGGAAAGAAATAAATAGTTATGAAGTAGTAGTTGTTAATTGGGAGGATAAACTTTCCACGTAATACAATTTAAAAAAGTTAAATTATATTACCAAACCAGATGAGTTAAATTAATTGGATTTGAGTGAGGCTTACGTACGCCAATACTACACCGTACGCCTTTAGAATTTAGTATTATAAGTAAGGGTAAAAGATATACATTTTAGTTGATAAGGATACACCATTTTGCTCTAAAAGGTACACACTTTTATTAATATTTTTTACTTTTTTCACAAAATAAATGATAGACATCTTTATATTAAAGTGTATACAATTTAATAAAAAATTTTAAAGGCGCACGGTGTGTTCCGTGCGCCTGAGTGCACACAATTTTTTGGCATTGGATTTTGGTCGGAAGTAAGAGCAATTTGATTATATTAAAGGGTTAGTTTAATTCCATTATGTTATATTAAATGTATTATATATAATAAATGTAGATTTGATACACAAAGCAAATCACTTACTTATAAAATTGCGACGACAGGTTCAATGCATCTCAATTTTAAACTTGGTTGATTATATAACAATAAATCATCTCAACAGCTCATTTGAACATTGTTAGTTATTTTCATTATATATATATTTTTAATCCCTAATAATTTAACATATTCCTTATATAAATACTTTTTTTAATAAATGAGAGTTACTCCATGCATTTTTTTTGGTAGGTCTTGCGCGAGATCGTCTCACGTGAAACTATTTTATACATTTTAAAATATTTATCACTTTCGCTATGAAATATTATTACTTTTCATTTATACTATAAATTGTTTATGAAATAACGTTATTATTTTTTATTAATTTAATATCACTTTTCAATACGGTACGTGAGACGGTCGCACACAAGTCTTTGCCTTTTTTTTCATGATATACGAGCGTGTATATATAGTTTATATTTAATTATATTTTTACTTTAATCTTTTATATATATATATATTAAAACTTGATCTCATTTATGCATGGGGAGATCTTTAAAATTAAGGGTTGTTTGATTGGGGCTTTTGAGGTAAGGAATGGGAAAGGGTTTTATAAAGGAAGTTTGGTTGGATGGTTTCATAGATGTAAAGTAATTTTCATTCTAACAAAATGAGAAATTAGTCATTTCTTCCCTTTTCCAGTACTGTGGCTTTCATTCCATGTCTTGAAAAGCTCAAATCAAATTTATTAATATGTTTTAATGATATAAAATTTTATTAAATTTAAAAATTAATAAGTTAATAATTTTTTAATAATAATAAAATTATAATAAAATAAAAAATTAATAGTAAAAAAATAATTCATTCCTAAAAAATTTAATAATACCAAACAATATCAATGGTTGTACAAAACAATATCAATGGTTATGATACACATTCTCTATTATAAACCAATTAATATATGTATAAAAGACAAACAATTTACCATTTCTCACCACTATTACTTTAATTCTCATTCTGATTCCTTCCATTATACCAAACGTCCCATAAGACAAACATTTGCGTTAGATGATGGTCCACGAAATGAGTTTTGTATCACAGATAAAAAGTGATGATATGCATTTAATGATTTAGTGAATTATTTTATGACCAATTTATATATAATATAAATAAAAAAGTAATAATTAATAAAAATAAATTGTAAAACGAATTGACCATAAAACAGACACAAATATTATATGGCTAGAAAATATATTATTAGTGCTGAGAGTAAAATTTTCTAAAAAATTTCCAGCGTATGTACAATTTAAAAAGTGTTGATCACTAAAATATATCCAAACAATAATAATACTTACATCAAACAATTTTTATAATAATTCTATCCAGATACACCTTAAAATGACCAAAATATTCCCACCTCTCTTACTTCACCCTGCCGCCGCCGCCCACTGCCATTGTCCAATGATATGGTAATCCACACTCACCGACACCGGAACCAACACTGACCGACAATTATTGACATTCATACGGACTTGAGACAAATAATTGGATATTATTAGTTGAATAGTAGGAGAATTAAAGTCAAAAAGTGTATATTGATTAGATTTGTTATAAAAGTTATTTGTTGTTGATATTGTTAATTTAGTTTTAAAAAATTGGTATTTTTGAAAATTTCCTATTTAAAAATAAGAACTTCTTAAATATTAATTCTACTTCAATGAT
Source organism: Pogostemon cablin (assembly GCA_023678885.1). Classification (NCBI taxonomy): domain Eukaryota; kingdom Viridiplantae; phylum Streptophyta; class Magnoliopsida; order Lamiales; family Lamiaceae; genus Pogostemon; species Pogostemon cablin. The sequence continues at coordinate 865,241 of CM042956.1, forward strand.
TATTTTAGTAGAAATAATCTGATCTTTATAGATTCATCCCTTAGAAGAGTTGATATAATTATATGCATTTTCAATTTATAGAAAGGTACTCTCTGATTCGATGAATACTCTATATTAATTCCAGTCATTTGACATAAATTTACTGAAAAGAATAGATTTTCTTTAAATTTGAATATTCTGCGAAAACGGTCTTAATCCACATTTTTATTTATCTTTTATAATCAATAAATACTTATGCTTTACTTCATATTTTTCATTTCGTTTCATTATATTATTACACAATTTTCAAAATAATTCACATTACTTTTATATTTTATCAATTAAAATCAAACAAAAATTTTTCCTCCTCTTAATTAATTGCTCGAAACACCTCTATTTATTCATGAAGAAATATTGGAAATTTGGAAGGAGTATTTTACTTTTTAAAAGTCAAGAGCATTAACACCGAAAAATTGGAATAAAATATGGGCTTTCGGCACAAAAGTCAAACTTTTGACTTTCTTATGTTGCTTCGATTCCCCCTATAAATTTAGCATTTTGGGTTTTTGATCGTTAAATTTTATTTTTTCCCCTATTTATTCGTCCACGTAAACTTTATTATTTATAGAAATTCAAAGTTCCACTATATAGTATATTTTTATGTGAAATATGAGGAGGAGTCATTTGATTAGATTTTCTTATAATGATATTAGTGAGAAATAAAATATTGTTTACTCAATTAATATTCGTGAATGAAAAATCATAGTTTTATATCAATATAATTTTCAGATGAAGAAATAATAAGAACCCTTATCTATGATAGTTAAATATCTCTCTAATTCTAACAAACTCATGAACGAATATTTTGGATTAAGAAAATACTCCCTCCGTCTGCCTTTAAGGGTGCAATTTACTTTTTACACGTGGATTAATGAGTATTATTATTTAATGTGTAGTTGGTAGTTGTATTAGTGGAAGTGTGAGTCCATTTTTTAGTTATATTAATGGGTGTGTGTGAATCCTATATGTATAAAAAAGGAAATAAGATCCTTGGAAGCGGACGCCCAAAATGAAAAAATGGCACCCTTAAATGCGAATGAGGGAGTAATGATTATATAAATGCATACTTGTGATTTCTGTATATGGTAATCTATGGAAAAAGTCTATCCTAGAAGTGTAAAATAAGATTTGAACTTGGCTAGATATATAACATAAATTTAAGCAAGTGGACATGTATTATTTTGGAGTATTACATTTATTATAGTAAGCTTTTTATTTATTTATTTAAAAAGAAATTAGAAGGAGGAAGATGGCCATGAGAATGTCAGTAAAATGTGGTGGGACAAAACAATCATGAATATTTGATATGGAAACCTATGTAAGGTTCCTAAGGGATGGACATAAATCTAGTGGGGATGCAATTGCCCTAAACAATTAAGGGCCATTGTCCTACAAGAGATTTCATCAATTATTATTATTATTATTATTTTCGAATTCTATTGTTAAATTCAGTATTATTTGTTACTCATCGGATTAATTAGTACTACAATTAAGCACTGTTTTATTAGAAGTAATATATGTAGGTATATATATATATATATATTTTGGATGTACAAAAATAATTAATTGTATTTATTAGTCAATAAGTTGGGTAATTTTGGTATAAATGGGATTTTTGTCGCTATAATTAGTCACAGTCCCTTGAGTGGTCCTCATAAATTGACCAATGATGAAAAAGCATCGTGTTGCATTTTTATTTACCTATCTGGCTTTTCAGAAATTCTACAAATTAATTTATGCGTATATATTATAAAAACTATATCTCATTTATTTATTTATAAAGGTATTTTTTAATTCATTTTATTATAAAAATATAGCCAGTCCTATTAACATATAGTATATCTTCTTATTAGTATATTATTATACTTCTTTTATTTTTGATATTTGTTGTTTTTCTTCACATTTCATCATAATTTACGCAGTTCTTAACTGCACAATTTTAGTATCCTTGTAATAACATAATATTACACAAGCACACACATATATTATTAATTAAAATTCAATAACTTTATTAATTTTTTTATTAGATTATTCAAAATATTTATTCATTTTTATTATTTTTAAAAAAAATTTACGTACCTGCATTGCATGCGGAGTGCATTAAAATTTACTTATATTGGTATATATTGAGATTATATATAATCTAAATTAATTAGTTACTTTTTTATAATTTTTAAATAAATTTAAGAAATCCTTTAGAAAATAGGGACATAAATTGGGCTAAAAATATGTGTGTTGAGGTAGACAGATAGGCCCACCAAAGCACGTTTTGAAGCGTGAAAAAAAAAAAAACAATAACGACTAAGATGGTAAATAATTAAATTTGAAAAGCGAATTCCAAAAGGCCCTATAAATTTCTACATCAACAAATATGGTTCATCAATCTCGTCAAATTCAAAGATTTCCTCAACAATAAAAAGTCTTTCAAATCCAATGTAGTACAATGAACAAATCTTCCACATTGAAAATATAAAATATTACTTATTTCTCACCTCTTTACTTTCCGTTATTTATAATAATAATAATAACTTTTGGTATATCCATGCATGATTCTAAAGCCTGCCTTCCTTTTTTTTTTTTTTTACTCTCGACTTCCTTATTTTCTAATTTGTTACTTGAGGATGAGTTATGGTAAAATGATGGGGAAAATAAAAAATTAAAAAAAATCTTGAAAATGAATAAAATAAGGCTAATTATACTGACCCGGGTGCATCCACCTTAAAAAAAGTATACAAATATAAATAAAAATATATACAATTATGAACAAAAATATATACAATTTAATTGTTAGTTTTTTAATAATAAATAAATTGAGTGTAAAAAAATACAATCATTAAAAAATATGCATACACTATTGAATAAAATGTTATACACATACGAATGCTAGTTTTTTTAATGAAAAACTTAGTGTGAAAAAAATATACAATTATTAAGAAACACGTATACAAAATAGAATAAAAAGCTATACTCCTATACATATAGGTGCACTCTTGCACCGAGTGGACCTAATATAAACTCATAAAATAATGGCATGAGATGAGTAGTAGTAGATATTGTGTGGGCATGGATGGGAAGCAAATTTAAAGGGGGATAAAAAGAAAAATAGGGTTCTCTTTCACTTCTTCCCCACCCCACCTGCTCAAGATAACATGATTCACACCAGGAAAAAGGCACAAATGCTGACATCATCTGTATCTCTATGGATGATTTAGGGCCCCCACCACCATTTCAACAACACAACTATTCTGAATGCCTTAACTCAAAGTGTCTATTGATTGTGTTTAACTAATTTACTCTGAATACATTTGTAATGAATTTGCTTGACCATTTGAAATATTTTAAGTAGTGCAGTATTATTATCAGATTTATTTATGCATACAAGTGTTGAATATGTAGAGAGTAAATAATGAAATAGACTTTATAACATAGGGATCCAACCCCAAAAACCTTTTGCTTTCAATCCCCAGAATGACTATTCATTTATATTTATTTTTACAATGTATAAAAAGGCCACCACCCCCAAAGAATCTATGCCAATGTGCTAAAAGAAGAAATAAAAATAAAGGTGGAGAAATGGTAAGAAAGCCTTTTTTAATAAATTTCCATGGAAGAACGTGGGGGAGGTGAGAGGGGGTATATTATTTACACCATTATCTAGTTACAAATAAAGTAAAAAGTAATTTGATTTGGAGAAGAAAATAGAGAGGGGTGATGGAGTGAAAACACAAAAAAAAAGAGGGGAAAAGAATGTGAAGAAAATAAAAGAGGAAAATAGCTATCATACCAATTAGAATATGAGAGAGAGGGGGAGAGAGAGAGAGTCCATGGGTGGCAGCTATTGATTAGTTCTCTATGTTTTCTATATAGTATAGAAGATAGTTAAATGTAAGAGGCCATGTTCAAAGATTTGTTTAGTGCAATTCTTTATTCTTTGCTCAGCTGTTACCATTTAATCGACTTTGGTATTGCTTGCCTTGGTAGTTTATTTCCAAGTTGGAAAAATTACAGCAAATCTTATCAGATCTTGCTTTGTGGCTTGTGGATTTCTTCTTTTTTCTTCAATACAAACCTCATCTCTCCATCTCTCTTCTCTTTCTTTGCCTGGAAAAAATGAACACCTTATTCAATCCTCTTAGAACCAACCTTTTTTCTTCCTTCTAACCCATATTCAATTTTTTGAGTTGTCAAGTTTGGGAATGGCAGCTGATGATAAGTTTCATGTTCTTGCTGTTGATGATAGCTTGATTGACAGAAAACTGATTGAGAGGCTACTCAAAACTTCTTCTTTTCAAGGTAGTTTTTTTTTTGAAGTTCTGTTTTTGAGATTGATTATTGGATGATTTGAGGAGATGGGGTTTGGTTTTCTTGAATAAAAAAATGATTGTACATTTTGTCGGACCAGTAACTGCAGTTGATTCTGGTAGCAAAGCCTTGGAATTTCTTGGTTGGCATGAAGATGAGAGAAGCAATCCTAATGAAGCAGCCTCTGTTTCTCCCATCAATCATCAGGTCTTTATTTTTTCTTCACTCTCCACCCAATTAAATATGTATGTCTGAAAATTCCATCTATGTTTTCAGGAAGTGGAAGTGAATCTTGTAATAACAGACTATTGTATGCCTGGAATGACAGGCTATGATTTGCTGAAAAAAATGAAGGTATGGTATATACTTTTCTCTGCTTTTTTTTTTTTTTGCTGTATTCATTCATTCAAATTTCCCTTTCTGGACAATCATACCCCTGTCAGAAACCCCCTAATCCAATTCCCATTTCAAGAATATCAATTTATCCTCAAAAGCATTGATACCCCACACACCAAATTCTCCTAAATTAGAAACTCAGTTGTGTAAGAATGTGACAGGAATCTTCATCTCTGAGAGACATTCCGGTGGTGATCATGTCATCTGAGAATGTCCCTTCAAGAATCACCAGGTGATCATCTCATTCTTGATCTTGATGGGTGATTAAATTAAAGAATTTAATGTGAGATTAATTAAGATTAATTACAGATGTTTGGAGGAGGGAGCAGAGGAGTTCTTTCTGAAGCCAGTGAGATCATCAGATGTGAATAAATTGCGACCTTACATGATGAAAACCAAATCCAAGAACGAAATCCAAAAGCCTGAAAAACAGGAAGAAATCATGGGAGCAACAGAATCAGATCATAAAAGTAGTAGTAATAATAATTCAGAAATTCAGTATCAGAAACCAGAATCATTACAAGAACACAACAACAAGAGGAAATCCATGGATGAGGGCCTTTCTCCAGACAGGACCCGCCCCAGATACAGTCATGATCTTACTGTTTTATCCAATTAATCTTTCACACTTTTTTTTTTCTAATTTTATTTTTAATTCTGTAGTTCTGATTAAGATTAATACAGAACATGTGTACAGGGCATGACAAATTGTGCAACCATTTACATGACCAATAGTGGAGAATTTTAGAACTAATTTAGAGAACAAATTGGTTGAATATGTGATTGGTGAATTTTTTTTTCATAAATGTATTAAATATTTAAGTTTGACCTAAGTATGTATGTTGAAATAACATGTTCAGTATTTAATTTTCTTTTAATCTTGCAAAAATTCACATGTTTTATTTCTCTCCTGCTAGATTGTCTCATTTAGAATTATGTGTTAGTTATGATTAAATGATACTTACATCTCCTCTTTTGACTTGAAACCAAATGAACTCATTATGTACATTTAATGAAATTTATTTTTACATAGACTTATTTTGTTCCGTCCATCTAGGTCAACGTTCCTCAAGTGTTATTACATTATTATAATTTATATAGTTGTTAGTAAATTATCAAATAATGTCACGTGGCCTATGGGGAGGGGGGAATATATAATCAATCTCAAAGGTTTAAAACATTAAGCAACAAATTGAATCCAAACACAGTGTCAATTCAAGAAGGAGCTAGTTTTTATTGATCGTTTAAAGCTTACATTATAACCATGTGATGTTTGGGGTTAATAATCATAGTAAAATTTAAATTTAAGAATAATTCATCCATCTAACCATGAAGTTTACATATTTTCATTTTAAGTTTAAGGTATAAATTTTCCTTTGTAGTAAATGCACTCACACAAATTAATTAATATATTTTTATAGAGCTCACACACAATATTAATATAACTAGCTATTATATATTAAATATCATATCTTTTATATTAATATACATTAAAATGCTATATATTAATTCACACGAAATAAAAGTATACTTTCGAAAGGGATTGAGGAGTATCAATTAAAGTACAAAAGTTTTAGTGGCAATTAAGATTAGTTGTGTTGGTATTGTTATAATTATATACATGCTAGTAGGTGCAGAATTTTTAATTAATAATTATATATGGGTAAAAATGTAACTCGATTTACAATAATGACATTTGATTTAATATATACTTCCTCCGTCCCCTTGAAAGGTACTCGTTTGCTGTTTGCACGTGGACGGTTCTAAGGTTTTTATTTGTTTTTTGCACGTAAATTAATGAGTATTATTATTATAGATAAAGTGAGTAATTGTATTAGAGGGAAGTTGTGAGTCATATTGTGTATTTTCTTTATTAAATAGAGGAAATTGATGCTTTTGAAGCGGATGCCAGGAATAGTGAAATGGATACTTTTCAAGGGGACGGAGGGAGTACCATGTATAAGCACTTGCGTTTTCGTGTAAGATGTTAGACCCGAAATTTAAATGGGCCACTTATTTTTGGGCTTAGTTTATGTCCAAAATTTATGTAAAAAAATCATCTTAAAAGCCCAATAACTTTTATTTCAATAGGTTATAGTAAAACTACAGAAAATTTATTGCATACACGTACTCATTACTCGATGCGTAGTATTTGTAAAAAAAGTATAAAATGTTGTAGTAAATTGCAATGTTTTATTAAATAGGAATCATTTAAAATATAAATTATACTATTCCGAAGATTTCCATAATCCATACTCTCAAAAATTATATTAAAAAATTGAGTTAAAAAAATACTTCTCCCATCCCACATAATTCTTCACAAATTATTTTAATTTTAAATTTGTTAAATTTTCATCACACTTTATTTATAAAATTAAAATACTCAAAAATCAATAAAATTAATGAAATGAGATTTTTGTAAAAAACGTGTAAAAAAATAAAGTGAAGGATAGCATGAGAAGAAGAGAATATAAAATTTCTTATTAATTAGAACAAATTGAAATTTATTTATAAAACAAAAGATAAATCAATTATAAAATAAAATTTATTGCAATGTTTTTTTTTCTCTTTCGAAATATATTACGAAGATATTGGAAATCTTTTACTTTTTAATAGCGAGATATGATCTTATAGTGAGAAACCCACTTGCATTATAAAGTTGTACATTGTCCACAAATAGTGGTACATTTATTGGAGAATTAGAATAGGAATGAATTCTGTTTTGGTCCCACTAAAGAAAAAAAAAGAAAAGAAAAAGGAAATCTGTTCTGGCGTTTGTCACTTTATTTGTTAAGAGAATTTATTTCTGCCAGTACGGTATGTCAAGAATGTATTGTGTTGGCGCGTGTTGTACGTTATTCATAACAATTTGTACCGGTACCTGGAAATAAGGAATTGTCGCTGGAGCTATAGTTTATAAATGGAAATTATTTTGTTTTTTTAACAATATTTGGGAAATTATTTAAATACTCCACATTGCAATGCGACCGACTGTAGATTTGTAACAGAAGCCCCATCACTTTCTCTCTCTCGATTCTCTCTCTACGTCGCTGCCTAAACAAAGTTTTGTGAGGAAACCTTAGCATTTCCAGGTGAAATTTATTCATCTGGTAACAAGATTTACGGTTATTGTTCGTGTATTCTTCTAATTTTGTGCAATATGCATTAACTTTCGCGTGAAATTGTGTGTGGTATTCTGTGCGATCTTTTTGTTTACTATGATTACTTTTTCTTCTTCCTACTGTTATTAATTCTTATGAGTTTGATTAATGCTATAATCATAGCTGAATAGATGAATTTTAAAGGTTGTTAGTGATCTTGATGAAGGATTTTCATTTTTATGGTGTTCTTGCTCCTTGGAATTTTTAAGCAGCTATGTTCTTTTGGTCCCCTTATTCTAAAGGGGAAAAGATAGCATAGGTATACTATTTATTGAATGTATTTGTGGGAAAACACGATAAGCAGTGTTTTATTTTTTTATTTTCCCCCTCTTTTGGTTCTTGAAAAACATTTCAAAAGCTCTATTGCAGCAAGCTTAATTAAAATAATATATCTTGATGGAGTAGAATTCTATTATTTGAGAACAGTAAGCTGACTAATTTCTGGTTATGATTATAAGTAGAACTTGGGATGATAAAAGTGACCATATTCCAAAGAGAAGGTGTATGCAGTTAGAGATACTCCATCTTGGGTGAAATTGGCGTTGGTTTATGAATTTATTGGATTATACATTATTATTTTAAATTTTATGTTTCCCCGAGCTATGGCAAACAATTCTTGAGCTATTATAGTTCTTGAAAATAATACTTGTTTATGAAAAACTGACTATTGAAACCTTTTCTATGGATTATATACGAAGCATACTGTTGATCTTTCTTATCCTATCTGATCAATTGCTTATCTGGGTTTTATTGCTGTGTCACTTAATATCATTGATTTATTAACAATAATTTCAGGAATTATAGATTGAATTGTGGTAACCAACAATAATTTGATTTCAAAAATTATATTTATCTCGCTGGGGAACTTGCAATGTCAAGTGGAGAAATCAGAAAACTCTCACAGCGGGATATTCAGTTGGTAATTTTTCTTGCCTAATTTGTCTCTGATTTTTCTCTTTAATTTCAATAATTTTGATTTTTTATTGCAAGACATCACTCTTATCATCATACATATAAAAGACACCTAAATTTTCTGTATACCTGCTGTCGATTGTGGCTAAAAGATACCTGCAATTGGTCACTTCGGAGGTGTGTGTGATAACAATTTGGAGCAATGAGTCGCAAAGAAAATCTATGATAAGTTGGATTATTTTCCACAATTTTTTCTACTATCATTTTCTTTTATCCTTGAATCAGGTTCAAAATCTGATAGAAAGATGTCTTCAGCTTTACATGGATGAGAGGGAAGTTGTGAGCACCTTGTTACAGCAGGCAAAGATTGAACCTGGATTCACTGAAATAAGTAATTTCAGTTGCCTTGATGACTTTTTTTTCTTTCTTCAATCTGCCTATTGATTTTAAGTCTTATTTTTATTGTTGGCTTGTCTTGTACAATTTAGATAAGTTCAACTGCTGTATCTGTTATCCCATAACATGTTGGTAACCTACTGCCCTGCCTAGCTGTCTATCTCTGACAAAATATGTGAGACTATCATACATGGAACTTCAAACTGAATGTTCTTGTAATCCTTGAAACATCTCTGCATGTATTAGGCAGATGCATATACCATATGTTTAACTGTGAATCTTACCCAAGATTTGTTAGTTTATGCTAGCAACACGACATTGTGACTGGTTCTAATTCTTATGTTCTATCTTATGAAACTATGAGTATTATTGGAGTCAATACTGAGGTCCAGGTAATTATATGCTTTTATTATGTGGTATGATGTGCTGTTTATCTCTTGTGCTTTAAGCAAGAGTTAATGCAACACGCCACTGACTACCTTAAATATCTGAATCTCCTTCCAGTCTGGCGAAGACTAGAAGCACAAAATCCTGAATTTTTCAGGGCATATCATCTGAGATTGATAGTGAAAGAGCAGATAGTGCGATTCAATGAGTTACTTGAGAGACAGGTTGAGCTAATGCGCCAAGTATGTCAGACCGGAGTTGCTTCCATGTCTTTGTCTAATGGATCTCAGATTCATTTGAGTAAGTTATCGTGTTGATATGATTAAATAATTTCATTAATTCATTCACAAAGGGCTAGGTATGTAATTATATATGTCTGAATGTGTACACCCATACATTCTGTTCTCATTCACTGCATGTAGAGTTTGTAATTTGGTCAGAAATTAGAATTATGAGCAATCAGTATATGGAAATATAAGATTGGTCTAGTTGGATAAGTTGCAATGTAATCTTCATTAGAGGTTATTTACATTGAATCATTTGTTATTGTTGCTGTAGTCTCAAATGTGGACTTCACAGGTTTCTGATATTTCATGAATCGTTTGAATTGTATAGCTGTTTAGCTTGAAATATTTAACTATATCTATTTAGTTATTTATACATTAGAGTTTTTCTCGCATGTATGCAAGCGTATGCATTGCATCATTGCTCTTGCTAGAAGAATTGCTTTCCCCCTCATTTGTATCAGCGAGCTTGTGTTCATATTTTCACACTGCAATGACTTTGGAAGTGCTTTGAGTGAGAGTCAACTCTCATTTCAGTTATGTTTTTAGTTAGATTGGAAAATTTAAATTTTCTTTTTACGCAGTGCACAACAACTCAGCATACCAACCTGCTGGACCACCTATAATACCAGAAAAGGTGCACCAACCTGTTAGCACTTTACCTAATGTTTACTCTAACGGTACATCATCAGTGCAACCAAGCATGAAAGTTCAGGTTGATATAGCAAGTCATGGTGGTAAAATCAATGCTTTGGAAAGCATGTTATCAGCTCAGAATTCAAACTCAGGGATGGTGCAGGGAATGAATGGGCTGATGATTAAGTCAGAGAGTGGTTATGGAGCAGACTCCTCTTTTATGTTTGGTGGAGACAATAGTCTTTTGGAACCCCGTAATGCTATTGGCGAAGCATCTGTTTCTCCTTTCAATGGTGGTGAGTCGAGTGCGCAAGCATTGGATGAGACTGTGTTGGACCAGGAGATGAATTCATTTGGATTTTTGGGACAGATACCTCGAAATTTCAGTTTATCAGATTTGACAGCAGATTTTTCTAATACTGGTTAGCGCGCTCACCTGTTTCCCCCCTTCCACAACCACCCCCCCCCCCCCCCCCCCTCCCCCCAAAAAAAAAAAAATGAAATTTATGAAGCATAATGGTTTATTTTTATTATTTGAATGTTTTTGCTTCAGATATACTAGAGAACTACTCAAGGTCTCCATACGTGGGCACGGATTCAATCTTCCTTGACCCACTTGTTAGGGGTGAACATGATGTTCAAGGTTACTTCTTTCTTGCATTTGGATATAAAAACCAAAAAATGGTACAACCCTGACAAATTTTGCTTTACCTGTTTACAGATGCTAGAAGGCTAGACACCATATCAGAGGGCTTGAGTTATGAAGACTTTGGTAGTGATTGAACATATTATATACATGGTACAAACCACTCTTTACGCTTACAATTTCGAGTATTTCTCTGATGGCTATCTAAATTCTTTCTTGTTGTTGTATTGTTGCAGGACCAACTGCTTGTATATAAGTTGCAGAATTAGGGAAGCTTTTGTTTGGTTTCGAACTAATTGAAGACAAAATTGATTGGTCTTATCGAATAATAATTTTGCGCTAGTTATAATAGAATTTAATTAGAAAACATGACAAAGCTAACTCTTATTTGTTTGCCGACTATTTTTCTCTTTATGAAATTGTGCTTGTTTTCTCTCTGATATATCCATGATTCTTATAATCATGTTAGTTTTTTAACAGAAAAATCAACTGTAAAAAGAGAAATTGAAATAGACTTATTGGTGGAAGAATTTTGTTTTTGTCTGTTAGGTGGGAGTTTTTTTTTTTTTTTTTTTTAATAATGATTATTTTAAGACTTGTCTTTGTGTAGTTGCTAGTTTTTTTTTTTTTTTTTTTTTTAAAGCTCTAAACATGAATAAATTCAGTAATAATTTACGAAGTAAAACTGCTCCCAATATCAGTGGGAAATTCAAGGCTTTATACAGAAAGAAACAAGGGTTTAATCGAACATACAAACAATTTTTTGCACAATTTATTAAAAGTAATTAAGCAGAACAAAGAGGTTTTGAGAAATCATGTAACAGAGCTACAACAACATTAGGCTTCCCACACAAAGAAATGGAAATGGAGGATATGCAGGAGGAAGTATTTCTAATTTTCTACCTTAGCTGGCTACCATTTACCAATGAACTCTCCCCGCGAATCCCACGGACGACTTTCAAATGATTTTCCGATCATACTGCGTTTCTGATTTATAGTTCCATCATCGCAGTTGTACTCCGGGAAGTAATCAATAAATGTTTTGCTACCCAAATCATCAACTCCACTGAAGAGAAAATTCTCAACTATTTTCTACACATGAAAATGTAAACCATAGATCACAGTAAATAAAATTTTCAATATAATTCTGATTCAACCATCACAATTTATTACCTTTGCAAGAGCCTCCCCAGTTAATCTTCTAAGAACTTGATGACCTGGATCCTGAATCATATAATTTTATATAATTGTATTAAAAAAAACAGAACTACCAAGTTACCAAATACATACAAATAGCCTATAAACCAAAGAGTGCACTGATAGAATCATAATAAATGTAAAATTTTAATAATAGTTTTCCTTCCATTTTCGATTAGAAATGTAATTTAAGCTAATGTTTATTTATTAACTTTTTGAGTTTTCCCATGGGCTACTAATAACTTTGATGTTTAACGAGTATTATAATGCTGCATAGAACAGATTAACATCAAGTCCTAATGATCATTCAAAGAAAATAGGAAGGTCACCTTTAACCGTGTGTAAGTCCGTAACAAAAGTTAAAACAGCCACACTTACCTTTTCTGCTCTCCAAGAGAGGTACCTATGCTGTGCTTCAAGATTCATCATAATCTGAGTAACATCAGTTTCCTCTGGTGCCTGATCCATCAGCTCAAGCCATGACTGTGAGAGCACAATGAAGGAAACAACGAGAAGTCAAAGGCATTGTCCAAGTTTGACGTTGTACGACCTCATCGATAGAATAGTGTTTAAAAAAATTAATAAAATGTTATGTGAATTATTTGTATCACGCTAGCATATCGGGGAAGCAATGTCGTCCCAAAAGCATCATCGAGATCAATCTGTACCTTGAGATAGTCCTTGAAAGCAGAGTATAAAATATGGTTCTTCTCATAGCTCGGAGGAAACTTGGTCCATATTACAATTGGTGAGAAAAATTTCATAGATTCAGTAGTAAGCTTTCCTCCCCATGGCAAAAGCTGCATGAAATCTGTGTTATATTTTCATGTCACTTTAGATGGGCAGATGTGAAAACATCCAAGCATTACACAACTATAAAAACTCTTCTCACCTCCGCATACTTAACTCCGAGAGGAATTAAGTGCTTAAAGTACTTCTTCTTGTATTCCTGTTGATTAATAACATCATGTAATGGATTTAGGTCCCTGAAAATACAAAAAACCTTTAATAATGAGCAACCAAAGATAAGCAAAGATTTAGATTTCAAAATGAATGATGTCAAGATAACGTCAATGATCATTATTGATGATTTCGTAGAACACAAACTGTGATTATATTAACTGAGTGATGAAATCACTAGATGATATGATTTAAAGAGCCTGTGCCTAATCCTGTGAGGCACTTCTCTTATTAGTCCATTTGTTTTGGTCCTTAACATGAATGAGGTGAGCCCTATTCTATATGCACCAAATAAATAAGTCCAAAGGAGAGAGACAATTTTGTTCATTAAGTAGAAGAGAAAGAGGGTAATCTTACAGTACAACTATGTTAATGACTGCAGTAGTAAAAAAGTTGGCACAGAAGATTGGGAGATCAAATTCTGCTCTTGGGAAGATGGCAAAATCCAAAACCTGTTGAGAACAAGATTTATCATGTTAAAATCATACTTTGAAATGCTATTCTATTTTAAAAAAGGGCTCGTAACGTTATCACTATTCAAAATGAATCATATGCAATTGATTATCTGTAGAAATCATTGTATTTAAAAACATGATGAGAAAAATTGAACCATTAGTTTAATTTCTATTTCCCCACTGTTATCCTTTGTCCTAATAATCTTCCTTTAACGCTTTTTGATCCACTGGATTCAGGATGCCTAAGGATAGCAAGGTGAGTAATCCAAAGTCAGAGTTTAATAAACCAAAATAAAAAATGAAAATGATAGATCTAACTGTAAACCTTCTACACAAAATATAAACAGTGACAATAAGAAAAATAATCTACTAGAACAGCTTGTAAAATAATACTCCTATGCACTCTTCACCATTCTTTTTTAATTTACAAAGGAAAGTGATGGGTGTATTGGAACAGAGGGAGTAGTATAAACATCCAAATACATTTTGGAGAAACAAAAGTATTTTTTCTTGTAAGGACTGGGAATAGATAGTTTAGGATCTCTTGCATCAAAATAGAAAAATGATGGTTGGACGAAATACCAACAAATAAGAGCATTATGATAAGAGAGCTCATGTAAAAGACAAACAATGTACATAACTTTTATAAGAGTTGATCAAAAAAGATAATAGAAACTCATAAAATATTTATGAATGATGCTATTATATAGTGAGGCCATAAAATCAATCACATAATAATTAAGTAATGAATAACTGAAGAAATTCTAAGCTTGATTTCCACTGGGAATTTCAAATAAACCTAAAAATAAGGAAGTAGCTAATCTTTAAGAACCAACCTGCATCCCATCACTCCCTTCAATGCACAAACTCCGGAGTAGTCTTATCTTAGGTGATTCAAAAGAAAGCATGTTGAGCTCTGCCTTCCCATCCACGGAAGAGAAGAGGCCGAAGTTCTCCTACAGAGAATTAGTATTTAGTACATAATGCTTGTAACATTTAGTTCATAATTAATTGGCAAAAAACAATAATATACTCAATTTCCCAGAAATGAGATATCAAGAAAACTAAACATCTAGATTCTACATGGTCACAACTTGAAGGTACTCTACTATGAAAATTGATTTTTATCTCGCTCAAATATTCATGCCCACACAAATGATTTACAATTTTAGTAGAAATTTGAAAAACAGAAATATGGCAAATACATATGAGACTTTCTGATCTCACGCACATAAGTGCAAGAATCAATTACCCTAGTTAAGACCAACAACTTAAAAAAATATAACCAAACCCCACTTCTCCACCTTTGTTTGCAAATTCATCCAAAAACAGAGATTTTTAGAGGCCAGAGTACTGAAAAGCTCACTTTGTAAAGGAAAACAACATTGTTGTAATACTTGAGGTAATAGGTCGAACCTGTAACGGAGAAGGGGTTAGGTGACAGTGTTTTCTAGTTTCTTCGAGTGCAAAATTGACAAATTTCTGGTATGAACAAGCAGAGGTATTTTCAGCCATTGATGGGCTCATCTTACAGGAGAAACTAGAGCATTTTATACTAGTCAATAGGGTGAAATTATAGTGAGGTGCACTTGTATGTTGTAAGAGAGGATTCTTGAGAGTTGTGATCAATCTTAGTGAGGAAAAGTTGTTGTTCGGACAAGATCCCATTGAAGCAGAGTGTGAGAAAAGGCCAGGCCGGGAACATATCCTCTACTTCTCTCTTTTCAAGAGGTACGCGACCACTCCTGTAATAAGCGGTGTCAACTGTCTTCTACTCCCTCTGTTTACTTTCAAGGTTTAAGAACGTGATAACATGCGGGCTGACCAAGGCCCGGGATCAAATCCGACGTGGCAAGGGACAATTGAATCATCCTTTTTGGGCGGATAATTCTTAACACAAGTGTTAATGAACCAAACCAATCCGATTACTTTATGAGTTAAAAAAAAGGGGTAGTTTGACCATTTTATAACTCTACAATACGAATATACAATTTCTTTTTTCATGGATGAGGAACCATTTCAATTAAACATATCCACAATTCTTTTTCTTTTTTTACATATATACGAATAATGTTTTAGTTTATAAACTACCAAATCGGATAAAAACTGCCAAATAAGTTTTACTCGAAAAAGCGGTTTAAAATTAATCTTCGGACTGAATTGACTATAGCAAGACAATTAAATTTTATCGTTGAAATTGCAATGTGATCACCCCTATTAACCAGATAATAAAGGGTATGTAGATTCTCAGATTTAAAAAAAAAAATCATGGAAGGAAGAGTTTTATTATACTAAGTAGCATTTTGACCAAGATAAGTTAGGAAAAAAAGCAGATTTAAATAGCAATAGTGGATTAGGATAGGCCACTGTGACAAGTGTGTTTAGAAGAAGCCACAATCTATGCAGGGCCAGTTCTGAGGGCGATGTCCAAATCAGAAATCAAATCATCGACATCTTCTATTCCGACAGAGATTCGGACAAGATCATCGGTCAAGCCTCTGGCTTCTCTTACCGCAGAGGGTATGCTTGCATGTGACATAAAGCAAGGCAAGCTGATGAGAGACTTCACACTTCCTGCAAATCAAAATACAACATCACATACTATATTGAATCGCCACCCATATTTAAAAAGCTGAAGGAAGCAATATTACCAAAACTGACGGTTATGCTGAAATATTTGGTTGACTCTACAACATGCTTGGACAGTGCCAATGACCCTGTTAAGAAACTTAGTACGGATCCTGCACCCTTTGCCTGTGCCAACATACAGCCTCGTAATTTCCATACCCGTGAAATTAATATGGAGAGATTTTACACAAAATGGACTTATTTTCTGACCTGGGAGTAGTGCAAGGCTCGCCCTGGATGATCGGGAAGACCAGCATAATTCACCCTCTTCACCCGCGGGTGAGAGGAAAGAAATTCAGCAATTTTTTGAGCGTTTTCCTGCACATTTGAAATTATACACACACACTTAGCAAAACATCTATAAAAGAATTTTGAAAAACTTAAATCTTCAACTTGGGCTGTCATATGGCACACATAGCAATTGGACAATTTGTTCACATAATGCATGCATCAACTTAAAATAAAAATTAAGAGTGCTAACGATTGACAAGAAAACTCAATACGTAACTTTCAGCAGGTCAATCAAAACACCCTTCAAACCTTCATGACGAGGTGCGTTATAGTTCATGAATTCTAAGCAAGCCATTGGTACTTAAAGGGAGGGAGATATATAATATTACCTGTTGCTTCTCAACACGTAGACCCATAGTTTTGATGCCTCTTAAACAAAGCCAACAGTCAAATGGAGCTAATCCTGAGCCCTCTGCATTCTGTAGGAAATAAAGGTCTTTTGCTAACCTGACAAAAATTCAAATACTCAAATAAGACATCTATTGAGCCACTGAAATTCGAGCACCACTTTCTCCACTCTATAAATCTCATGGATGTACCTTTCTCCCTTAATAGAAAGAATTCCCGCCATGAGATCACTGTGACCAGCTATGAATTTAGTAGCTGAATGCATCACGATATCTGAAATTTAATTGACAAACGAAGGTTGATGGTGCATCTTAATGATCCCACAGGTGATATTTTGTCTCAGAGAGACAGAAAGATTATCAAATAACAGAAATTGTTACCAGCTCCAAGTTCCAAAGGTTGACAAAGTACAGGCGACATGATGCTGTTATCCACCAAAACGAGAGCACCATGAGCATGTGCCAGCTCAGCTATTTTCTATCAGGAACAAATTACTGATATCGTTAAAGTAACAATTTCAAGGATATACAAGTATGCACGTGAATGTAAAATATAAATTAATAGACAGGAAAATCAAACTTAATCTCATTTATCTGAATTACTATAAGAACCATAGTAAAACTAAATAAACACATTTTAAATTAACATGACCTACACGAATATCAGAAATCTGTTGGCGTGGGTTCGTTGGACTTTCTAACCACACAAGATTTGTCCAAGATCCAATGGCAGATGCAACCGCTTCCAAATTTGTTGTATCCACACGCCTGTGACATGAATAGTCAAGCTAGCTGACTTAATGGCTGGTAAAAATAAATTAACTAGAAGAAAATGTTACTAACTTAACAACAACTCCTGATTTTGGAGTTACTTGTGATAACAAACGATCAGAACCGCCATATATGTCATCACCAGCAATAATCTCCTCACCTGCCAGGACAAAAGTAATTTTATATTTTTAAATTTCAGCAATAATTAGAAATCGATAAAGTTTCTAAAAGTATTGAAACACATTTTAGCATAAATATCATATGAGAGATTAAGCAGATGCATAACAAATTTTGAAAATTGCTCTGCTCATGGAGTTCATAATCAGACACTTAGCCAGACCAGAATGTCTCAACAGGACACACACAGTTGATGTAGAGACTGAGAGAGATGAAATATGCCAAGATGAGGCACATGCTTATGCAGATGTGCAAGAGAAACCGAATGTGACGTACCTGTTCCAACAAGATGAGTAACAGCTGACAGAGCTGCCATTCCACTGGTGAAACATAATGACTGATCCGCTTTATCGAGCTTTGCAAGAAGTCTGAAAAATGAAAATAGACAAAGAAAAATTTCAACAACCAGAAAGAATAGGGAGGATTCAATATTGATATAAAGCAAACAAATTAATAATCTCATGAAAAGCAGTGACCTTTGAAGGGCATCCCGAGTTGGATTTCCACTTCTTGTATAATCATAAGGTCCATATTCTGTAGCCGATGGCTGCAGAACAGTTGACATTAAGGAAAGTACTTATATTTTTATAAGCACTCATTTTGTATGATATTTTAATGCAAAGAGATATTCTTCAGAAAAAAGTATCAATAAGCATCATTATATGATTTCTCTAAAAATTTTCTTCTGTAGTCATTCCAAGATAGAATGAAGAATTCTCTCCAATAATTTCAACAAGAACAAGAAGATCTTAAAAATTGGCAGTCAAGAAGCTTACCTGCTTGAAAGTTGCTGTTTGATACAGAGGTGTGCTCAAGGCATCATATGGATCAAATTCGTTAGAAAAATTCATCAGCATTGTGGAAACACTTGGCTCCCGTTGGTCACTAATATGTACAGACTCCTTCTCTGTAATAAGTTCTAGTATAAACATATCAAGAATCACAGCAACAGTAAATATATAGATGCATAAATTTGCATTGAAGAACTTAAATATTTATAATACACTTACCATTTGAGCATTCAGCAGCATTTTCCACCAAAGCTGATGTGCTGACATCCATCCCTTTGTCTCTCAAGCAATTTAATTTAAGGTTCTGACGACTGACTGAACAACCAACCTTCCTGAGCACAATCGTTGACCGCGGGAGGAGATCACTGTTCAGAAAACCCTAAACACCAATGAGGTTTTGTATCGGAGTTAGACACAAGTTTTCTGAACCAGAGGAAACTTAGAAGAAGTAACAAAACAGGAACCAGATTATCTATAGTTTGAGTGCAAACTTAAAAATCTGTCACAATTTTACAGACTAACTCAAAGCATGCAGTGTTCACCATCAAAATGCTCATCCGAAGTTTTCATGTCATTCCAATACAGCAATGCACCAAGCAAAAGGCATATTACTTGAAATTAAACAGGCTAATTAACTGTCATTTCCAAGTTCATTCTACAATTTACATTACAACACTATATTTCCCGCAAGTTCCATTTTTATTTCCAAAAATTACTAATTCACAATGAATATACAAAGACTTTTATTTCAGTTGTATCATGCTAAAACAAAGACAGCTCTCAAAATTAGAAGTTAGAATTGTTTCCCAGATAATCCATAAAAAAAAAAACTCTCTGCAACTAATTACTGATTCTTCATCCGTTACAAAATTCCACCGTCCTGCTGAATCACTTTTAACATCCACTGATAAAATTGGGAAAAAGGATCGCATGGAAAAAAAACAGCGGATTTCCTAAAGTCTAAAATCCCTAATTTTGAATACCCCGATACGAAAATGAGAAAGAAAAGCCCTGGCAGGAAAGATCATAAATGACTACAAGAACTCACATTTTGATCAGCTGTATTCGTGGAGAGAGTAGTCACGAATGATTTGAGCGAGAAAGCGGAGGCCGCCATTGTCACTTGTGAGAAAAGTAGAAGTAAGAATTAACACGAGGCCAGTAACATCAGTGAAATGGGTTTATATAGTTGCGGCCTGCGGGCATTTGGGGAAGAAATCTTCTTTTATCCCCAAAGAGCGCGGGTATGAAACCAATCAATCATTTTTTGAGGAACATCCGTTGCCCCAAAATGCAATTTCAATCGTAATAAGTGCCCACCCTAATTGAAATTTATCAAATCTGCCAATTTTTTCTATAATTTTTAATAAATAAAATAATCTCAAATCAGCTTTTTTAAATTAATTAATTCACAGAATTTCTTAAATAATTAAAAAAATAATTTATTGTATTACTTAAATTTATTTTAGTAAATTAATCATGAAAATAAATTAATTAATTCACAGAATTTCTTAATTAATTAAAAAAATAATTTATAGAATTACTTAAATTTATTTTAGTAAATTAATCATGAAAATCAATTTAGTTAAATAATTGATATAGAGAATTTGAATAATTAATATATATCAAATTTAAGATTGAATTAAATTTATTAAATTAATTCTATTAAATTATAATAATAATATTTTACTGTTTCCAGTTCCATTAATGATAATTATTTTAATTAATAATAACAGGGTAATAAGTTAAGTTAATAACGTTGAATTAAAGTTATTTTAATTAATTAAATAAGAATAATTTATTCCAATTTAGGGTTTATGTAGCGGGTAATAACAAAATTAAATAAAGAAAATTTAATTATAGTTATCTTAACGTGTGATTGATATTATTATTCTATAATTATTTAGAGTAATTAAGTTAATGCTAATTATTATCTCTATAAAAGTTAATACATCCTGACAAATTAAATTTAATTATTTGGGCTTACTATTTTTTTAAAAAATAATTATTCGGGGTTTCCTTATATTTTTTTAAACAATCATCACTCGGGTTTTTATTTTTTATGAAAATAATTACTCGGGCTTTTCATTTCCTTTTTGACAATAATCACTCGCGCTTTCACTTTTTTTTTTTTTACAATATATTTAGTTGCAAATACTTCATCTTTACAATCATATTATACTATATATTTCAGTAGTGCATTTAAATTACAATAAGGGGATTCATCTTTACGATTCTATTATACCATATATTTAATTAATGTATTTAAATTAATTAAAGGGAGCACATGTTTATATCATAAATCGATTTACATGTAACTAACTAAATCACTACTATTGTCATAATAATATACCAAAAGTGAACAAATTTGATTTTTCAGAGTAGTTTTGATTTTTTAATGTTATCAGTGTGCATAAATTATTGTTAATCCCTAGATACAAAATTGCACTTCGGTATAAACACGTGGCATTTACTTCTACTTCTACAAAAAATTAAATATGGGAAGATTTTCCATAAAAAGCTTTAGTAATAGGATTAGGTGTTAATCTAGTGTGAAACCTCATCCACATTCCTGATTGATCACCCGATCAAATTAATCAATTTAAAACAACATTTTAATAAAGCACAAAGAAAATTACAAAGAAAATTAAATTCAAGTTTATTCTACTTGGAGTATGTGTTTTAATTATTGGTATCATTGAGCTTTTCAAATGAACATACACAAGTTATTTTTTTAATTCAGGATGAGACATTTTTTCTTTCCTAATCTTTGTTGTCGAGATTCATATAAAAATGAAAAAAAAAAAAAATAGTGGCCGTTTAGTAAATACAATTCCACTAACATAACTAAAGGGTATACGGTATACTCGTATTTTGTTAACTCTAACCTTCATTCTTAGTTTTCGTTTGTCACGCATTTTTTTTTCCATTTTCAACCAAAAAAATAAAAATAAAAAACAACAGAAACATAAAAACGAAATACAATTAGTAAGCTTATAGAATTAATAATTTTAAAATACGCCTTAATATTGTGTTACAAGAAAAAACCAGGAAGTAAATCAAATTAAGAAGTTTTTTTTATTAGATTTACAAAAATATGTAAACTACTTATAAATTATAATTAGAGTTAAAAAAGGTAAACTTATTATTATTATTTATTATGAAGATATAAATATGTAATAATTGAGTCTAGAATTGAAAATTCTAGATAACTTTTGCATACCTTTCATTGTATTTTTTTTTTCAACTGTGTTAATGATACGCCTTGTATCATTTTAATTTAATAAATAATTATTTGCTATAATTAAAAAAAAAGGTCTGATTTAGTTCTCTAATTGATAAAAAAAATATACTCTTAAAAAAAATCATAAAATTAATTATTTGGATTTTGGAGTTGCCCAATGCCCATTTTGCAAAGCAGTCCAACATTGCAACTTAAAAAGACAAAAATTTCAGCTTTCAAGTCTTCCCAAAAATGAGGCACTATTGAGATCTAATGAGAAATTACTGAATTCAGTCATCATTTCACTAAAAAAAGTTGTTTGATTCTGAGGGCATGGCAGAAACATTCTTGTTTAACATCATTCATGGTGTGTTATCCAAGGTTTCATCCATTGCTGCAGAGCAGATAAAACTACCTTGGAACATTCAATCCGAGGTTGCAATACTAGAGAACACTCTGTCCACCATTAAAGCTGTGATTATGGATGCAGATGAACAGCAGTCCAAGAATCATGGGGTTAGAGATTGGATCGAGAAGCTCAAGTGTGCAGTCTACGGAATTGACGATTTGTTCGATGATCTTTCTACCCAATTCTTACTGCAAAATGCAGAGATTACAACTGGGGTTTCGATTCACAAAAAGGTTAGGAGATTCTTTTCGATCCAAAACCCTGTTGCTAATAGATTCAAGATTGGTTATAAAATAAAAAGGTTAAGGGAAAGATTAGATGAAATTGCGGCTGATAGATTCAAGTTTCTTTTCTCTGAAAAAGCCCATTCAATTTCAGCTGACAATAGATTCAGAGAACAAACTCACTCGTTTGTAAGAGCATCAGATATCATTGGTAGGGATAACGATAAAGAAAGCATTGTACAGCTTCTTTTGAGGGATAATGATGTAGAAAATGTTTCTGTTATTCCTATTGTCGGAATAGGAGGTCTTGGAAAGACAACGGTTGTTAAATTAGCCTATAATGATGATCGAGTGATGCAAAGGTTTGATCTTGGAATGTGGGTGTCTGTATCCGATGATTTTAGACTTGGTAAAGTTGTTGAGAGAATTTTAAAATCTGCAACTGGTGAGAGTATGGCTCATCTTGATATGGACCAGATGCAAGGCCGGTTGGCCGATGTGTTGAACAATAAGAGGTATTTGCTTGTGTTGGATGATGTGTGGAACGAGGATCGTATCGAGTGGATGGATTTGAGGGAATTGTTGATGAATTGTGGATTTGGAAGTAAAATCATTGTCACTACGCGTAGTAAGGCAGTAGCCACGATTACTGGTACAATGCCACCTTACAACTTAACCGGGCTCTCTGATGACGATGGCCTATCTTTGTTTCTAAGATGTGCTTTCAGAGACCCCGGAGATTGTATCCCAAATCTGGTGCAGATTGGGAAGGAGATAGTGAAGAAATGCAGTGGGGTTCCACTGGCTGTGAAGACTTTGGGAAGCTTATTGTATATGAATACAGACGAAGAAGAATGGCTGCGTGTCAAAAACAATGATATATGGGAAATTGATCAAAAGCACACTGACATACTGCCTATTCTGAGGTTGAGTTATGAGAGATTACCACCTCACATGAGGCAATGCTTTGCCTATTGCTCGATGTTGCCTAAGGGTCTTGAGATTCCGAGGGAGGTGTTCATCAACCTTTGGATTGCTCAAGGTTTAGTGCATTCGGAGAATGCAACGAGACAGCTTGAAGATGTGGGGAAGCACTACTTCAATGAGTTGTTGTCAAGATTCTGCTTTCAAGACGTGGTAGAAGCTTTCGATGGTGAGATACTAGCCTGTAAGATCCACAACCTCGTGCACGACCTTGCTCAGTCAGTTGCGGGAGGAGAGTTCCTCAACTTGAAATCTGATGTTAAGACTGTGTCTGATAAAGTTCGTCACCTTTATTTTCATAGCGAAGATCTTTCAAGAAAAGAAGCACCAAAAGCACTGCTGCTCAAGTTGAAAAACATGAGATCTATTAGGTGTGTATTCAAGGTTAAACCTTTGGACAAGACGTGTGTTAAGGCCATTGCAACGAACTTCATACGCCTACGTGTCCTAATCTTGAACTCCTTAGATCTTCAGGAGTTGCCAAGTTCGATCAGTGATTTGAAACAGTTGAGGTATCTCGACCTAAGTCACTGCAGCAACTTAAGACGACTTCCAAAGTCGTTCAGCAAGCTAGTCAATCTACAGACACTGAACCTCATCAACTGTGAAAACCTTAAAGATCTGCCAAGAAACTTTCTACACATGATCAACATCAGAACTCTGTACTTGACTTGTCATAAGATGACTCTGAGAAAGAAATGCAACTTCAGTTCTCTCCAGTTCCTGCTGCTGTACAACTGTGACTTTGTTCAGTTACCATCAGAGGGACTCAAGAACTTCACCTGCATTCGAGTGTTGCGTATCTATGATTGTCCGAGATTGGCTTCTCTTCCAAGTAGCATCAAGCATCTGGCTTCACTGGAGAAGTTGTGGATTTGGAATTGCGACGAGCTTGATGTATGCAACGGAGATGGATTGACAGGGCTCACGGGGCTTCAGTCGTTGCTGCTGATGGGGATTCCTAAGTTAATCAATCTCCCAGTGGGACTTGGACAGAGTGTTGCAAAAAGTCTCAAGTTCTTCCGAATTGCGAATTGTGCTAATCTTACAGCATTGCCAGACTGGCTCCTGAGTTTCTGTTTGCTTCAAAGATTGTACATTGAGGATTGTCCTAACTTAAACAGATTTCCAGAGGAAGTGCATCGTCTTGTTGCCAAACTGCATATCAGTGGCTGTCCTAAGCTCTGTTGATCCTCAACTTCATCACATCAAATCTACGTTTGCTGAAAATCCAACCACTTAAGATATGTATGGGAAGTTTGAATAGGAAGAGATGTAATTTGATGGAATACTAAATAAATGCTCCATAAAATAATAATGATAATAGGGTATACACTATACTTAGTATGTCGAACACTGAAGGATGATGTATGATTTTTTCCCCCCTTTTTTTCAATCTATTCGTCCGTTAAAAATTAAATAATACTCATTATGGCTAAATTTAGTCATATATATATGCAAATCAATGCACAAATTACCTAGGTGGCTAGGTCCCTAAATTAAATTTATAAAAAACTTGACATATATTACTCCTACATTTTTTTTTAAAGTTATATTAATGTCAGCCAATCAAAATTAAATAAACTCAAGCGTGTAATTCTATTATTCGTGTAGAAAAGAAAAAGACTCCTGGAAGAAATAATAAATAATAAAACTTGGGGCGTACAGGTATGGATTTGAGAAATGAGAAGAGCTCATGAAATAGTATTTTACATTAAAATTGAAAAATCACATTCGCAAGATTTATATCAAATTCAAAAAATTAATTTGAAAAGGGGCAACCGAACTGAAAGCAATCCCGCGTCTGACCAGCGATCTACCATCTCCGTCTCTCCTCCATTTCCAAGTATCTCCCAGAGACCTCGGCCGGCGATTCCGACAGCCGCCGTCGTTTTTCAGGCCCTGCCCTTGCTTACGCAGCTCATTAGGTACTTTTCCTTCTTTTTGGTGAATCCTTCTTCTAAATCCCATTTTACTATCGTATCTCGATCTCCATCAGTCGCCGGCTTCACTACGGCGCCGCCACTTCTGTCGCCGTGCTTTTAGTTCTTTTAATTGTGAATTTATCGCTCGCCTTACGATGTGAGGCCAATTTCTCAAATTATAGGGTTAGAATGTTATTTAAAAAATAATAATAATTCACCATGTCCAGGAGGTGCCCCTCGCGCCGCTGTGGCCTCCTGCCTCCGGCGTTGAAAGGAAGAAGGTATACATTTGCATGTGTTAATTTATCTATTTCTGGGACTTAAGCTTGTAGAAAGGCTGAAACAAAGGAAGAGAGAAAGGATGAGTGAGAATCCAGGGGGATCTGATCCTCCTTCTCCTTCTCAGTCAGTGGCATCATCGGAACAATCGAAAAGCAGTGGTAACACTGTATTTGATGCTAACAAAATTTCAGAGGTGAAAGCATGGCTTGTTTCCCAATTTGATGCTGTGGGGAAAGATGTTCCAGATTTTGAGTACACTTCTCGGAGCATTGCTCACCTACACAACGTTGCTACCCTCTCCCAAGCCAAGACTCAGGCTGCCACCATTGTGGCTAATGATTTCCTTCAAAAGGCTGCAGAATATCGATCTCAAGGTCTCCTTTTCTTTCAAATACTACAATCTGTAAATTTGTTTTGTAGTTAGTACTTGCATTGTCTTTGTTCTGTAGTTACTTCTCCTCTATTGAGTTATTTAGGTTCTCATCTGCAGCCATGATTGTTAAACAATGATTAGTTTATTGATTTAGGTAACTGAATCTATCTATCTAAAATACCCTTACTGCCTTCAGGTTTTCAGTACATTCAGTGTCACTTTACTTTTGGAACTGTTGTTATGTTTGATCCTCATTGATTTTGATTTGGGGGGGTTTTTTGAACTCTTATGACCACAGCTGTTCGGATAAGAGAGATACTAGAGCACGTAGGATTGGTACAAGAAAACCTGCCATCAAATGTGGTATCATCTTCCCAAGTTCTTGCCAATGTGGCAAATTTGTTGAACATTAGGGATACAGAATTAAGTAGGTTCGTTGTAGTCCTTCCTTATGTTTATATGTAATTTCATAGACAGTTACCTCCAGCTTACAAGAAAAATGTTTTAGTTTTCTTGTAGCAATGGCAGATTTATCTCTGAGGAAAACTGCAATAGAAGAGAAGAGGGCTAAAGTGCAGCAGGAGTCGAAAGAACTTCTTGACTATACTCGAAAGGCAATTGCAAGATTGACCTACTTAAAAAGGTGGATCTACGAGGTTTTAATTTTTCTATTTACAAATACTAAATTTAGTTTTCCCTTGGGCATTGTTATCAAACTTAGATTGACATGTTTAGTGTCCTTATGAAAATTTTATTTTCTTGTCAGAACACTTTCACAACTAGAGGATGATATACCTCCATGTGACGCTCAAATGGAACACTGGAAAACAAATTTGGCGATAATGGAATCCAAAGAAAGACAGTATCTGCAACAATATTCCAATTATAAGGTAATTAATTATGTTACTAAACATATTTTAGTAATTCTTTAAAAATAATATGTGGATTAAGACAGTTATAAGAAGATGAAAATACATATAACATTACGTATCAGGCAATGCTCAATCGAGTTGGCTATAGCCCTGAGATTAGTCATGGAGTGTTGGTTGAAATGGCGGAGCACAAGAAAGACATGGAGAAGGAAACAAAGCCAATCCTCGACACGTTGAGAAGCTACCAAGATCTGCCTCCTGTAAGTTCCCTTTCTCTTTAGTTATCTGATCTCTTCTTTTTCTGCTCTATTATTCAATGTATTGGTGATAACTATAAAACTTGTGTTTCATCCAGGACAAGGCTTTGGCTGCATTGGCAATTGAGGATAAAAAAAGGCAGTATGCTGCTGCTGAGAAGTACCTCGAAGATGTGTTGCAGTCAGCTCTTGCTTCTTCTGAGTTATAGTTTGATGTGATTAAGGTGAGTTTGTTCCGGGCATGATTTTTTCTTTTCTTGTTTTCAATGATCCTTGTGCGTTTTCTTGATATTTAGCCGTCATGTTGGAATTTCAAAACAGATCCACTGATCTTGGTAGAATTTCTATGTAATCTGGTTTGCAATTAAGGTTTAGATTCCTATCTTGTACTTGTCAATGAGCATAAACAGAATGAGATTTTCTTCACTAGAGTAGTTCACAATAGTCACATTACAGCTTTATTACAAAGAGGGGATGCAATGATGCATCATGCCCTGCACTGAAATAATAAAACAAACATGGGAGTTTTATATCAGAACTAGACCAACATCTCTGATCAAATTGAGGAACCAGCTTTTCCCATCCTCAAATATATAGGATAAGTAACACTCTTTCTACTTATGCCATCTTCATTCCAAGCCTTCTTGAAATCTTCAACAACATCATCTCTCAGCAACTCCACACCCTTCTCTTTAGCAGTTTGATA
Source organism: Pogostemon cablin (assembly GCA_023678885.1). NCBI lineage: Eukaryota > Viridiplantae > Streptophyta > Magnoliopsida > Lamiales > Lamiaceae > Pogostemon > Pogostemon cablin. Next base: position 893,272 of record CM042956.1, read on the forward strand.
AGCAGACCATGACCTCAAATAAGTGAAGAAACTCTCCAAATCCATCTCTTTCACTATATCAAACCGAAATGGCCCTGTATTGTCGAGTCCATCTACAGGCTCAAATGGGAAATAGATGCTTTCATACTTGTCATCCACCATCTGACGAGGGGATTCCCAGAATGGACCAGCTTCAACTGTGTAGAATCTGTGGAATACTGGATCAACGGTGGGGTTAATTTCAGGTGCAGTGTAACACCATGGTGCGATGACTCCATTGGGTTTTTTGAGCAGCCATTTGACTTGTTGGTAGAATGTGGGGAGATCGAACCAGTGCATGGCTTGAGCTACGGTGACCAAGTCGAAACTCGACTCGGTCCCGATTTTGGTTTGGAGTTCATCCATGGACATTGTGGCGGAGGTACATTTGTATGTTATGTTTGGTTGCTTTACTGCAAACTCCAGTTGCTTTGGGCTTGTATCTGTGGCTATTACATTCTTGTAAATCTTGGCCAACTGAAATGGTGGTAATAAGAACCATGCTTTAGTACTTCAAGAAGAGAGAGAGAGAGAGAGAGAGAGAGAGAGAGAGGTCTTACTGATTGGGCAGCTTGGCCGTTACCGGTGCCAACATCCCATGCAAGGTCATGGGATGGTGTGTGGGATACAATGAAATCGAAGAGTTGTTGAGGGTAACTAGGCCTGCCCTCTGAATACTGCTCTGCTTGTTTGATGAACAGATCTGCCATTCTCTCTCTTGCTCTCTCTCTAGAAAATCTTTGTGAAATATTGGTCTGACTTTTGCATCTATTTATAGCAGCACATGACCCTTTTCTGTAGGAATTTATGAGGAAATTGGGCTTGGCCTTTGGGCATGAAGTAAAAGGAAGATTCGATTTCTCTATTAAAAACGCCCTACACCACATCTACTTGTTCTTTGTTCCGTATTAAAATTGTGTTTGACCATTTCTTTTTATGTTAAAAAAAATTACGGATAAGCTACATTATCAAAATGATAACAACGATTTCAAATTCTTTTTTTGCATTCAAAATTATATTAGAAAATTAATGCATCCTGAAATAGTTGAGGTGGTAAAGAGAAATTGAAAAGATTTTTCAATTGAGTTGGTAACTTTGACAATGCAAGTAAATAATAAACTCTCTCTATAAGTTGTCTGCCTGACGTATGTCCTTATTTAATTCCGGGCGGTAGTGCCTAATGGTGGGTTATGCCATATAAGAAAATTAATCTCTTTCCGGTTCAGGAATTTATGATCCTAGCCTAGGTAAATGAACAGTCTTGGAGCATCTCCAAAAAGCAATTGTATATTTTAGAGAGTATTTTGTATAAAATGAAGAGTATTTAAAATTTTGAGAGTCATTTTTTTATCTCCTCCAACACTCTCTTTATATTTCAATTAATTTTTTATCTTCCCAATATTTATTTATTATTATTTATTATATTATATTATCTCCTAATTTATTTTATCATAGATGTGAATTAGGAGTAATTAATATTTTTAATGAACATTTCAAAAAAAGCAAGTGTTGGAAGTGATAAAATAGTTAATGCAATTAATTTTAAAGAGTTGTTTTGACTATCTAAATTTGAAGAGTCAAATTCATTATATAAAAAGTTTTGTTATTTTGAAGAAGCGGTTAGACATGAATTTTTATGTTTTACTCTTTAAATTTTAATTATTCTTTATTTTGAGGAGCCTCTAGGAGATGCTCTCATATCATGAAACAGTTAACAAGACTTGGTATTTTGTATGTTTGACCAAGACTGCGGTGTTTTGAAATGAAATGAAATGGGTTAGTTAGCAAATTCTCTGTTCTTCACAAACTGGGCATGGCCCAACTTATATCACTGTATTATTCACATGTCTAGGGAGTATTAGGGGGCGTTTGGTATTTTAGAAAGAATCGGAATGAAAATTATAGTGATAGTAGTAGGGAATAATAATAAGTTTGTATTATTTGATTATGTTGTTTGGTTGATTGTACGGAATGACTATCATAATTAATAATGTTGTTTGGAATGTCAAAAAATATCTTTAGGAATGAAGTGTAATTTAATTTTTAGTATTTTTTTTTAAAAAATAATAATATAGTAATGATTTCTACTTCATATATTAAAAAAAAGAAAAATGACAGTTTATTTTTATTCTATAAAATAATAAAAAAATTATTTAACTTTAATGCTGTGGAATGGTAGGCATTCCACTCAATTTGGTAAGGAATGAACGATTCCTTGGTTTTGGGGTATGAAAATACTGTAGCAGTAATCACACCTTTCAACCAAACATCCAAAAATCATTCCATACCCATTCCATCACTCTACACCCTCCAAACAAACACTCCCTTAATGTTTGGAATGAACTCAATTCCCTCTCTATCTTCTTCTTCTCTTTATTTATTTATATTATTTTTTTGAATTTCAATTATTTTTATTTTTATATAATCTCAAACAAAGAAAAATCCTTAATGTAGGTGATAAAATCTTAAGTAAAAAAAAAACATATTATTAATTTTTATCATTACTCTCTGTGTAACAAAAATGTGGCTAATGATTAATTAGAAAAATAAGTTCATGAGATAAAATGTTTTTGGAGATTTTAAAGAATCATTTGGACTATTAATTTGCTTATGTTATCTTTTAATTATTACTCCCTCCGTCCCAAACTCGTTGTTTTACTTTCTGTTTTTATTCGTCCCAAACTAATTGTCTTATTTCAAAAAAAGAAACTTCACATCAACCAACAACTCCAAAAGTTTATCTTAATTTCAAAAATACCACCCACACCTAACACACATAACATACTTTATAATTTATTTATTACCTAAAAATATCACAATACCCCTAAAAAATCAATAAAATTAGTCAAAAAACAACTTTTCTTAAACTCTGTGTCTACAGTAACTAAGACAACGAGTTTGGGATGGAGGGAGTAATATATAGTATATTAATTTTATGAATCTTACTCAAGAATCATGAGATTTTTTTTTTCAATTCTTTAATCATGCTCTTTAAAATATATTTTATTCAATAATTATGTTTATACATAAATTTGAATGAGTCTCATGTAAATTGAGTTTACATGTAAACTCTAATTTTTAAAATTATTTTTTAGTATATAAAAAATTACTCTTTGAAAAGTAATAATTTTTATACAAAAGAGTAATAATTCATGTTTTTAAAGAGTAATTTTTCATGTACTAAAGAGTAATTGATAAATCAGTGTTTATAAGAATGTGAAGAATAATTTTTTTTAATTTATTTAAAAGAGTAACAATTTATCTGTCTAAAAAGTAATTTTTTTATATATTAAAAAGTACATGTAAACCACCCGTTTTAACCAATTGTTTTTCTATAAGTTTTGGCAAATTTTCAATGTGTGATTTTCCTTTACATGTGCACTTGATGTTGACCTAAAACTACTGTGATAAGAATAAAGAAAATGAAACTCGATTTATTGTCAAAATATATTTTATTTCTACTAAATATAAAAAAATATAAATAATAGTAGTATTTGTGGAAAAAAATTGACATTTTAAAAGTAAATTAAAACTTTGTTTCGAATGATAATATAATTTTATAAATAAATGATCAATAAAAAAAAATTGCACTCCATTTGAAGCCTTAAAATAAAGAATAACTTATTTTCTCAAAGATTTCTTATTAAAACCCTTGCCTTAAATTAGTTATTTGGGAAGCAAAACTTATTTTCTTTATTTAAACCCTCGCCTTAAATAAACGCATTAACTAATTTTGGAAGCAGTACCAAACGATTCCTTAATATAAGCCATACCGAGAAGCCATTCTTTTCCCGCCTCACACGCGCAGATTAAGAAGGGTATGAATGATTGATTAAATTTTTATTAAGGGTATGAATGATTGCTTATAATTTTATATCTCCATAAAGATATTGCTGGGATTTGTTAATTGTAATCCTTTTCCAGTGGTAGTAGCCAAATTGGTTTACGGTGAATCTGTTGTCTACTGTGTGGTGTTGTAGGATTCGTGCAGTTCATTTTTGTGTTGTTACGATTGGGTTTTCGTATAGAAATGATACAAGTTTATGGGGTTTAGGGTGTATAAACTGAAACATTTATGTTCTTAATTTGCATTGAGGAAGTCATGTTCGGTGTTCAACAGTACATGTGGGGGTGCAGAAAAGAAATTAGGCTATGCAAAATTAGATGCATTTCATCCGAAATGGTGTAGGTTTTATTAACCGTGTAATTCTCTGTATTTCATTGGACTTTGGAGTGGTACTATGGTAGTATAGCGCACTATTTCCTTTACATTTGATAATATAAATGGCACACTTATGGATAATTTGAAGATAATCAGGGTAATATAAATGGCACACTTATGGTAGTATATAACTTGTTTTCTTCGATCTGCTTGTGATTATTTCTTGATTTGGATGGGTGTATTGCGGTTTTGGGTAGATATATTCGAGCCTACTAAGTATTTTTTGCCTCATTGTTTATTCTTGCTTTCACACAAAACCTGACCTTCATGGGTTTTCTATTTCTGAACATATTAGGTTGATTATAAACTGAGTTTTGCTATATCCATAAAATGGCCAACATCACACCAATTCCAACTGAATACAAGATTGGTTTTATTGGGGCTGGAAAAATGGCAGAGAGCATTGCTAGAGGAGTTGTCCAATCAGGGGTTTTGCCTGCTTCCCAAATTCGGACCGCACATCTTGGCACAGCTCGTCGTACTGCCTTTGAGTCATTTGGCGCAAAGTCCTAGATCAAAATAGTCAGGTATTCTTTATGCTTGGTGTCTATATGTATGTGGGTAACATTTTTCATGTGTGTGCATGCGTTCCGGGGTTTCATGATCTCCATGCATTTGAGCGCTCACACAGCACAATGATTTGATTTCCACGTTTAGATTATTATGCTTTCTGGTTCCCATATTCAAGGAGTATTCTAAAACCTGATTTTGGTATCGGTTTTATTTTACCATATCATGTTTCACTTTGTGGACCAGAAAAGCCACATCAAACTAGAACATTACACCTTTGACTTCTGATACTAAAAAACGTGCATCTGTTTCTTTATGTTAGTAGTTTATCTAAATTTCAACTTCTTGTGATAGAAAGTAACCCTGTTCATTTTTTTATCTGAAGTGCAGGTAGTCCAAGAGAGTGATGTGGTTATTTTCTCTGTAAAACCTCAAGTTGGTAAGTTCTTTGGCTGATAGCTCTATGAACTGCATGTTGGAATAGATTTATAGCATATTGTGCTTTCATTCTGAATTTTCTTTTTACTCATTGGGAACTGATAAAGCTCGGTTGTCATCTTTCGGCATTTAGTTAAAGATGTGGTGCTGCAGTTACGGCCTCTTCTTTCAGAGAAGCAGTTATTAGTGTCTGTTGCCGCTGGAATAAAGCTAAAAGATTTGCAGGTACGTTCAGTACATGCTCAGTTTGCTGATGAGGCAAATGTTGGTTGTATAGTATTTATACATATGTTTAACTTCGCTGCACATGAACAAAAAATAATAATAGCAGAAATGAGAATGCTGAGATGGATGTGTGGGCACATCATATTAGACTATGAATGCATTAGAAGGAATGTCAGGGTAGTCCCAGCAGATGTGAAAATTAGAAAAAACATTGTTCAGTACTTCAGATGACCCTGTCACCTAGACGCACCATGTAGAAATATAAAATATCTGTTTTTAAAAATACATTAACATATGGAATTGGTTTATCCAGGAGTGGGCTGGTCACAGCCGTTTTGTTAGAGTAATGCCGAACACCCCTGCTACTGTAGGTGTTGCTGCATCTGGTATGCTGCTTTCTGTTTCACTTTTCCTTATCATCTCTACAAGTATAAATACTGCTTTAATGGATCATTTTGTAGTAAACTCTTATCTTGGGAACTTAAGTTGTCTGGTGCACTTTCTTAGATTTACAAACTGCTTTGCCAAGAAAACTATTACCCCCTACTTCAATATTTGAAAAAGAAGTGACTTGTACCCACAAATTTAGAGTACTACTTGATTGCTCTATAGAACTATATAGAAGTTATGAAGTTTTTCTAAGAAAATTATAAATGTACAGTTATTAGTTTGGGGGCTGCAGCGACTAAGGAAGATGGTGATCTAATTGCTAAATTATTTGGAGCAATCGGCAAAGTATGGACAGCTGATGAGAAACTGTTTGATGCTGTTACTGGCTTAAGGTACACTGCTCTATACATGATATATTTTTTACATTCAAATAAACGTTTCTACATCTCAAAGAGGGGTTGCTAATTTAAGTGTGCCTCTTTCACTAAGATTTTTTCTTGAATGTTCAGTGGTAGTGGACCGGCATATATCTATTTGGCAATTGAAGCTTTAGCTGATGGAGGTGTAGCTGCTGGGCTACCTCGGGACCTAGCTCTTGGTTTAGCTTCCCAAACTGTAAGCCTTTCCCTTTCATTAATTTGACTCCCTATGTACACCAGCTCTTTCAAAGAATGCAGTCGTCCGTTTCTTGAATCATCGTAGTGTGCTTCATATACTGTATCTGAAACTCTGATGATAGGTATTGGGAGCAGCATCAATGGCTTCAAACGTGGGTAAGCATCCAGGTCAGCTGAAAGATGACGTTGCATCGCCCGGTGGTACAACTATAGCTGGGATTCATGAGTTGGAAAAGGCTGGTTTTCGCGGAATTCTGATGAATGCAGTTGTTGCTGCTGCAAAGCGAAGTTGGGAACTTTCTCAGAGTTAAGAGGTTCGTTGTAAAATTCTTCTAAACTCCATCCACCTAATAGGCTAATACTGAGATGTGAATTTTTCCATGCCTCAGATACATCTAATAATGTTTTAAATGATAGGCAATTCAGGCACTGTCCTATATAATCTTGTTCAGCTAAGTAGGAACAAATGAACACTTTTGAACTATTCTTTCAAATAAGAGTGCGTATGGGTACAGAGTATGATAAGCTTGTAAACAGAATCACAGTCACTGCTGTCTGAAATGCTAAAATTCTACGGTGTTACCAGTAGTCATTGCATGAGCAAACTCCTCCTTTGAAATGGTGAAACCGATTCCTATCCCTCACGATGATTTCTCGATCATAAACTTTGGATATCAGCTTACTTGCCTGATGACAGTCCTTACAGACACGAAGATTCTTCGTAACACGAACAGTTTCACCAGGTTTAGTTTTCAACAAACCAAAAGCAATTGCTAGCTTCTCACTGTGATAGTGCAATGGATTCTCTGTTTCTTCCTCACAGAGATCGTACAACATCCCATCATTATCTGCCACATACCCTAAACCTTTAATTCTAGCCAGCATTTCTTCGACTTTAACGTATATCTCTTTTGCCTCTGGATGGCTCCTTCCACCTGCAACAAACTCACTCACAGTGCCTCCCAATTCAATCATGGAAGAACCCGCTACCTTCTTAACCCCTCTATCATTCATCAACTTCCTGATATTCGCAACATCGTCCCATTTTCCAGCTTTCGCGTACATATTAGCCAGCAAGACGTATCGCCCACTGTTATTTGGTTCTAGCTCAATCACCTGTCTCCCTATCTCCTCTGCCATGTCTATATTCCCATGGATTCTACAAGCTCCAAGAAGAGCTCCCAGAACACCAACATCAGCTTTCATAGGCATTCCGTTTATGACTTGTTTGGCTTCCTCCAACAACCCGGCTCGTCCCAACAGATCCACCAAACATCCATAATGCTCCATTCTTGGATCAATCCCATAAACCCTAGTCATGTAAGAAAAATAATACCTTCCTTCTTCCACTAACCCTGAATGTGCACAAGCAGCAAGAACATTCACAAACGTTACATAGTCGGGTTTCACCACATCTTCTTCCTCCATTTTCTTCAAAAGCTCGATTGCGTCTTTGCCTTTACCGTGCATTGCAAACCCTCCGATCATACAGTTCCAAGACGAAACCCCTTTACTAGACAATCCATCGAACACCTCAAATGCCTTGTCTAGGCGTCCGCATTTGCAATACATATCAATAATCGTGGTTGCTAGCTTTGAGTCCACCCTGATACCACTGCGCCTGATGCAGTCGTAAATCCACTCACCTTGCTCCAATGCACCAAGCCCTGTACAAGCAGCCAACATACTTGCAGCCACAAAGTTATCCATTGGCACTCTGTCTTTACGCATTCTATCGAACAGATTAAACGCATCACGAAACCTACTATTTTGTACATGTGCTGCAATCACAGCATTCCACGCTGCTGAATTCTTCACAGGCATAAACTCAAAAACACCCAAAGCTTCATCAACACATCCCCAGTGGGAACAGCCACTGATCATCGTAGTCCAAGAAACATCATCCTTAAGTTTCAAATGATCGAACACCCTCTTCGCCTCCTCCAAAGAATTAAACCTCGCGTACATATGAATCAAATTGTTCTGACAGTATGAATCTTGGGCGAACCCGAGCTTTATGATTTGAGCATGCACTTGCTTCCCTTCTTCAAAGCTGCAAGCTCGCACAACAGGAGGGAAAGAGAAGTTATTCGGAGTGACGAAGTTTTCGAGCATTTGGAGGTACATGATAAGGCAGTCCCTGTAGGATTGTGCTTGTAAATAGGCTTTGAAGATTGTGTTATATATGAAGGCATCTGGGTGGGGCAATAAATCAAACACCTTGAGAGCATAGTTCAAGTCTCCGGATTGCGAAAGGGCGCAGAACTTAAGGACCCGGCCCATGGCGTCGTTGTCGGATGAGAGACCGAGCTTGATGATTTGGGCATGGTGTTGTTTGAGGGCCGCCATTGTTGAGCATGAGTCGAGATTTTTGAAGGGTGTTGCCTTGGCAGTGGATATGGTGGTCACGGGAAGTGTAGCCATGGGGCCCTGCCCTGCTGTTTTGTTTAATACTCCTATATTTACTGACTTCTATTTTATTTTGTCATCTACTCCTCCTTGGAGGTTTTCTTAATTAAATGGTTCGTAAAAATCCCCAATTTTAATTCTATTAGTGTCCGCATTAATTAGTCATTACCTTGGGAGTTAATTAATTACCATAAAGCTAGCCATTCAAGTGTTGAGCACATTGATCCCATGATCAAATATTATAACCATGCATTCAATTACACACTTTATATTCAAATTGATATAACATCACAAAATTAAATGGTCTTTTCAATGAATTAACAATAAATGCGGCAAAAGAATATATAAATATAATAAGTCCTAAAGGTGAGTGTTATATGTCCTAGACAACTAGATAAAAATTGAAATAAAAATGATATCCGAACATGTACAAACATTTGCGTATCTATAATCATCCACATATTAATATATTTTTACTTTGTTACTTTTTTTTTTTAATTTGATTTCTGATATTTTTATATAGGAGTATATTTTTATTTTTACGGATGCAAAGTAGATAGGATCATCTGAAATTTAATGAATTTTTTTTCCAAATAATTAGCTAGTTATACATAGGTAACCGTTTAGAAAAAACAAAAGCACATGACAAATAAAATTAGATTTTTCAAAATAAGGCAAAAGTATTATTAATTTGATAGTATTACAAAATAAAACACATGATCAGATATATTTTTAAAAAAAAGCAAACAAAACATGCAGGTGATGATAAGGAGATTGTAGCGGTATTATTAGTGTTGAATGAATGTATCCGACATTAATCCTGAGTGTCATCTTCATCATCTGAGCTTACCTCATCACTCGGATTCCCATAATTGTATGGATTCATCGGATAATTCATATAACTGCCACCGGCACCAATGCCACCTACAAATTGATCAGGATACTGGACAGTGTATCCCAAGTTGGCAAGGTTTGGATCGTATCCCCAAGGGTTGCTCGGAACCCCAACATTTGGATTATTATAATCACTCTGCATCACACTTGGGTCATTAACGAATCCAACACACGACCCGGCCCCACATCCACCACTGGAACTCGCACTCTTCACTTTGGCTTCGAAGCTCTTCTTGAAATCCAATAAGGAGGCTTGCAGTTGAGCCAGCTGGTCGTAGTTCAGCTCACTAATGTTGGGCGGGAGAAGGCTCTCCAGTTCCCTCTTCCGCTGCCTCTCCGCCTCCAGCTGCGCCTCCAGGCTGATCAGCTCCTGGTTGCGTTGCTTCATTGTCGCCTCGTTGTGAGCTGCGAGCAATGGGTTGGTGTCCGGTGGGGCGAGGTGCGTGTTGAGAAACCTGCTAGCAATTGTTTCCACATTCGGGTGGCCAAAGGAATGAGCCTTGTCACCCGGAGAGAATACAACAATAGCACTCTCTGCACTGCACAGAGTGCTAAGCTCGCTGGCCTTTTTGAAAAGGCCAGCGCGACGCTTGGAGAACGTCACTTGAAGATTCGTCTCGTTCTCTATCTTCTCCATGTTCAACTTCTGTCTACCCTTTCCTTTCCTTTGGTTGTCATTGAATCGAGAACGGTTGTTCTCGTGTGGGTTATTGTTGTTTCCATCCGATGCATTCATTGTAGTAATTTCAATATTAATTTTATGAGTATATTATAATTTTGTGAAATAAATCTAATGCTATTTATATAGAAGGATACATTACAAATGGATGATCTCGTGTTTAATTCATTAAATGCAATTTGTGGAAGAGTGAAATAAGTTTACATAATAAGGGTTACTGACATTATATTTTTTGTTTCCTGATTTATATATAGGAAATATTTATTATGACCCAATTTAAATTTTAACAGATGATTAATTAACTCATTAGTGAACTTATCATGTTTGAGTTGGTCGTTTAATTAAATAACATGATGGTCAAAATTCCTCTAATGTATGAGAAAATCTTGCTGCTGGGTTCCCCATAATTACATAATGAAGCCACCCTAAATACATGCTTAGTCAAAACTTTATTATCATATAAAATAGAAAATTCCTTTTATGTCATATTACTGCAATTAAATAGTGGAAAATGAGTGAAGTTTTTAATAAATGTTAGGATCGTAAAAGTTAAAGATTGAGTGGGTTCAAAGTAATTTGGGGTAAATTTAAAGTCAAATTACCCAATTTGTAGTAGTCAAATCTCAATTCAGGGTAGTCTTGCAAAGATGATTATCACTTTCGGACCTTAATCGAAATCGTAATTAGAACAATAATACACAAATTGAATTCATTTTTAGAGTTGAAATAATATATGGTCTTGAAAGAATTATTACTAGGAATTACGAACTTAATACTAATACTTTCCTCGAGATAAATAGACTTTCAAATATTAATACGTGATCAAACTTGGTCTTTAATAGCAAATTAAATAAAATAATTACTTAATGAAACATTCACTAATATATACTCCATATAATATGTACAAAGTTATAATATGATCATAGCTAGAGTATCAATTAAATTATATATGAGTTGAAAAAATAATTACATTTGAATAAACACTAAATTTTAAAATAAATAATAGTAAATTCTATGAATGAAATGAATAAAAATATAGAACATAAACTACACAAGAAAACTACACTATATAACATGAATTATAATAACTAAATTATAATTATATAGTAAGCTCAATTAATCCTAAGTTCATAAAAATAAAAAAAGGTTATAATTTGTATGTTTTCACTTTTCACTATACAATTTTGTGGTTTATATTTATTTTACTCATATATACTTTAAAGTTTAGTCATAAATTTAAGATTATAATTGTAATTTCATTTATTTTTATTCCTAAAATATAGTGTTTATTTTTAGGATATAATGAACCTTTCAACTCATAATTAAAAAAATGTTTACTGAGCTGAGGTTGCATACAGTACCTACTCAAATAAAATTTAAATCTAAAAGAGAGAATGATAGAGTGCTCATATGTATAAGTTATTAATACTTAATATTAAATCATTCTACATAAATTAATACCTCATCTTTGCTGATGGAGTCAAAATAATTTTATCCGGAGAGGATCTATGATTTTGCTTCAGAGGGGAAAAAACAGTTATATATCAATACATTACTCTATCAATATTTAGGGAATAATTTATAAATTAAAGATTTTAAATTCAATTTTTTTTTCCTGACAGAGATTTTAATTCAAATCTTCTTACATAAATTAAATTGTTATATATGCATAAGGGAGGAATCCCCTTACCCTATGTCTGATCAAAAATCGGAAAGAAAATAATTTGGTACGAACACATGCAAATACATGAAAACATACCGGATCTAGTGTTACAAATTTATGTTGCATCACAAAAAAAAAAGAAATTGAACATCATTCATTAATTAACCAAGAATATATATATTCCATAAGCTCACGAAATAACATTAAACATGCCACAAAGTTAATCGAATTAATTCAAAGAGATTGAGATTCACAAACCTGAAATTGAGATCAATCTAAATGAGCAAATAACATTATATATACACGTTAAAGATGTATGTATGATATATATAAAAATCACAAACTTTTACTCGAGCTCTTATGGAAGCCATGAGCATCAAATGACCAATTTTTAACCTAGAGTAAACTTTGTAATGCCCGGTTTGCCATTTTTCGTTTTGATTGGTCATGTCGTCCGTACACGTGTTTTGTTATAAGCAGCCCATGCTACACCTCGTTTTGATTGGCTATGTCGTCTATACACGTGTGTATTATTGCGTAATAATTTTTAATTAATTGTTATCGTGTCATATTGTGTGATAATTTTCATTTTATCCTCCAAACAAATGTATAATAGTATATAATATCGTGCTACAATTTTCAAATGATCGTGGTCCGTTCAAGTGTGTACTACATCATTATTACTAGGTGCATATGTATCACTACATGCATATTCCCATAAAATTTCAATATTTTCAGTAATGTACGTTAAAATTACCAATATATTCAAATTAACTTGATTATAAAGTTTTTTTTAGGGGGGGTGGGGGGGGAGGGGGTGCAGACGCTTTTCTTGTTTTTGGGTCTGCAGCCTAACAAGTCTCCCTTTTCTTGTTTTTGTAGGCCACTCTAATTTATTTTATGATCATGACTAAATATAATTACATGTTACAATTGAAAATCATAATTGTACAAAGAAGTTTATTAATGGAAAAAAAAAGGTGGCAATATTTAAACGTGAGACACACAATAAATTAAACAGAATTTGTGTTATGTGGAGGAATTTTCTTACCATTAATTAATTGATTGATGCTTGATTCTATTTAAAGCAACCATTTACGGCTATTTAAGCACGTGACTGTAATAAGACCTGGTCCTCAACTCTTAATTACCACTTTTGGACTACATTTTGTGTATGAGATTATATCGGGCCGGTGTCACGATTCCATGAGATGGAACCTAACCCACCCCAATTTCTTTCCATTAATGATTTATTAATTATACATTTATAATTAATATTAAATATTAACAATAAATATTTAATTTTATGAGTGAAATATCATACATTACGAGGGTGTAACCCTTAAAATAAAGATTAAATTTTAAAGATAAGTATTTAAGACAAAGTAGATTATAGTAAGCTACAAATTTTCAAAATCAATACATCAAATGAGTTGTAAACTATTTGTATAGCAGTTAAAAATGATTCATTGAAATAAGAAATTATTACTTTCGAACACTTGATCTTATTTCACACTATTACATGTTGAGAAATTAATATTTTCCGAATTCATCACAAAATCTTATTTAACATGATTACATATTGAGAAATGAATATTTTACTTTGCACATTTACAATCTCTCTCCCCATCATCATATAACTTAAAATATTATAAATTTGGTTTGCGGATAAAAAGGAAATGGACAATATGTAGAAGAATATTATAAAAAGAAATTAAATCCCTAATTTAATCGGTGATAAATGGGTTTTCAGAATTTTGTAAAAAAATCCCATTAATTGCGGGATTTGGAGGTAATAAATGGGTTTGTAGGATTTTGAGAAATTATCCAAATTAATTGCGAGATTTGGGGGAAATTTACATTTTGTGCATTTGATCAAATTAAGATTAAAATAGAAATCAACCATGAAATGAAATAATGCAGTGGAGAATAATAATTTAAAATTTATATACCTACTAGTAAACTTGAAATATATAGTACACTATATCTCTTAAAACAATTAAGGATGGAATAGTATGCGTATAGTGATTAGTGAAACGATTCTACAAAATAATTTACTCCATTTTTTCTTAATTAATGTGCCCTTTAAACATCTATGGGAGATGGAGAGTTATAATTTAATAATTTATTAAATTAAATTAATATAAATGTTAATACAAAGATTTGCCACTCTAATAATCTAACTTATTGAAAAAATTAATTAATAAATTTATTGTTTTCTAACTCAATTGATTTAATATTCATAACTCAAATTATATTAAAATAAATTTATTAAATAATTTTTAAAAAATAATTAGATTTATAAATATAGCAGTTACTAATTAATAATTGGCTCCGTCACGCAAACAACATTGACAATCAAAATAAGGAAATGATATATTAACAGCAAAAAAACAGCTACACAAATACTCCAATAGATTCATTAAATATTGAATTAAATTAAAAAGAAGAGATTGGGATATATGAAAATAATATGTTACCACGTGTATATAATCCTAATCTATTCATTAAAAAATTCGAAATAATTAATGGAGTATATATCTTTTAAAATCCGCGTGGAAACCTAGTATCTCACTATCTCTAAATAATCACCAATATTCAATCTCCTCACTCACTCACTCACAAGTCACAATTATTCATTCATCTCTCTTTGTTTCTAAGAAAAAAGACCCCTTGTCTGGTAACATAATATCGACGCCAAATCTAAGGTGCCCATCTATATCATCTTTTTCTTTGTACTAATCTTGGGATTTAATTTTGCTTCAACTTTTTTTTTTTTTTAAAAAAAACTTTCAGAGGTTGTGATCATGGCTGGTGGAAGAAGTTGGAGACCGGATAATCCACAGAAGAAGACGCAACATCGTAGAAAGATTAATTCTTGTTTCTTGACACACATAATTTATTGCATGTGGAATTTTAATTTGTAGTTTTATGTCGTTTTGACGGTTATCTTGCAATGGCGGTTCAGGTTGAATACGTGAATTGATGTTTTTATACTTTTTTTTTTTTTAATCTTATGTTTTTCAGTGTTCAATTTCAGTGTTCAATCTATTCCGATTAATGTTTGTTGGATGAATTTAATCAAATTATTTCTTCTCCAACTTTAGTAACAATTCATTGTTGATCACTTGTTCATTCTCCCTCACTCTCATGTTAAAATTGATGTAATAAAAAATAATTCATTTGGGGCAGGTGGGAGGCAGAGTTTTGCAAGGTTGTTGGGTGTATGGAGTGGAAAAAATTGGTTGAGATGAAGAAGTATGTCCACATTTATCCTAATGTGATGGAATGGGACGATTCTGCAGGGCGGGAGGCATTCTCCGATGCTAAGATACGCTTTTTGTATTGCAAATTCGGGTTTGCCCGGATTGATCTCTACATCGACACCATCGATTGGGCGAGACCTTGAAGTTCAGCATGATTAATCCCATTGCCCGACTACGAGCATAAATTACCAAGAGATTGTACTGGCTCCCATGGGTTGGGGAGACGAAGACGATGACTTTGGTCCAGTCGAGCGAGCTGATGCAGACCACAACTGGGAGTGGCCTAGGAGGAATTACAATGGAGGTCGTCATACGTTACTGGAGAAGAACAGACGCAGCGACACATCGTTTATACATTGCCAGGGCAGAGCTACACAATTTTTCTAGCAATTCTCTATATTTGTGCACACTAGTGTTTCATTGATTCTATAGAATCTGTCTTTTTTATAAACTATCAAATTATTAGCAAGAAATTGATAATCAGCTCTAAGTGTTGGTTTGATTTTGAATGCTATTTTATTGTAGATGTTGATACTTAATATTACCATATTAAAAATATAATGAATACCCCCTTCATCTTTTTACATGGAGTATTTCATTTATCCTCATTAATTTGTTGGTCTCATTACACTTTTCACGTTAAAAAAAGAAGAAGAGAGTAACATTTTCAAAATAAATAATATTAATAAATGACATTTCCAATTTAACACACATAACTTATTTTCATTTAGTATTTATTAATAAAAAAAAGACTATGTTATCCTAAAAAATAATGCACTTTGAGAATTATATATATTATAAATTTTCAAAATAATATTGAATAATTAAAAATATTACTACACATATAACAGAGATTGTTAAAAAAATTTGGGGGCATCACTATGGAAGGCTCCGACCCTGTTCATCGCAACGCATTGTTTATGCTAGCTAGAAGAGAAACGAATGCCAGTAAGGGTAGATTTTTGCAACTACCAGTAAAATGTTTTGTTTTGCTTGCAACCTAAATTCTTGCAACAGTTTTTAACATCATACATTTATGCTACTATATGAGTATTTAATTACTATATTTACCTGTTATATAATTCATGATGAACCCATATTTTATTTCCTACAGCCTGAATAAAATACTACGCTTAATTCTGCTTTATAAGAAAATGTGTTGGAGGATTAGAGAACATGTTAATTATGATGGAAATTATCACAACTTTAATGTAGAAAGCTTGTTCTAGATCATATAATAATTTGAGTGTAGTCTTGTTGGGTTATGTATTGATAAATTATGATTAATTTATCAATACATGCTTGAAAGAATTTGAAGATGTTTTAAGTGCGATGGTAAATAATAATAATTTTTAAAATGTTTAGAGGATTAGTAATTAAATGCAAACATATAATTAAAGAAAAAATCAGAAAAGATATTATTTCTATATTTCATCTCATCCCCAAGAAGAAGAGGAGAGTGACTGTTCTAGTTTCCTTAATTTACTCTCTTCATATATCGTAATGTCAATATACATCTAGGGGCATGGTTAACATAGCCAGGGATTAATTTGACCATATATCGTAATGGTTAACTCCTTTTAACCCTTGTGTTTATGGTTGTTTACTTTGAGGGTTTATAATACATAATTTTACTAAATTACCCTTAAAAATATATTCCTTCATTATTTTATTTTCTTGTCTCTGTGTTCTGTCATTAAAATCTTTGTATTATGTCATCTAAGATTCTAAATTAGTACCCTTTATCTTTCTCCATTAAATTCAACATCAAGAAAAGAGATTAAAAGCAAGATCTGAAGCCGCCATTGAAACCAAAAGATCGCAGTAATCAGAGATCTCACCTCGGATTTGAAGCCACCATAGTAACATTGTTGTTCGAATCTGAATAGACGAGTGGAATTCAAGCACTTAATTCGTAGATTTTCGTGTCCTCCGATTGTTTCCCTCAATTAAATTGGATCCCAAATCTGTCAATTAAATCTAAGATCTTTATCATATGCGACATAGAAAAATCATCCATGGATTCCATAGGAAAGCTTCACCTTCATGAGAAAGCTTTACCTTCGTTGCTGCCATCCAGTGATTTCACAGCTCATCTAACCACCACAACATTCACAAAAGGAATTTCCGCAGATTTAACAGAGGGTTACATAACGGCGGAGAAATTGACCTTTACCACAGGTCCACCGTATTCATCGAACGAAGAAGAGAGAAGAGAGGAGAGATGAACAGTTGAAGTACGAAATGAAAGAAAATAGAGAGGGGGGAACAGTACCGATGGAGAAAGAAGAAGAGAGGGGGAAGAATCTTATGTAATTTTTCACAGGCAGAAAAATAATTTTACCTCATCAAGGTGAGGGTTACGAATTATCAGCCCAATTTGTGCGGACAAGTTAACCTCATCTACAGTGTAATTAGCACTGGGCCACCATTGTTGGCCGTCATGTTATCCTTTTTATCTTAAGGTTGCATGTAAACGTCGTGATTTCACTATTTATTAATGGATAACCTCCTTTAACCACGTATGTAAACGGTATAATATAGATGAAATTTAAAGTATTAACAAAAGGCAAAAGCTCCTGCACCCCGGGATACGAAGGGATACTCTATGTTCCCATGTGAACATAACTCTCCCCTTCTATATTTTATTAAATCTATGTATTGCTAGTAGTTTAAATTGTAAATGACACGAAAATTGCAAAGGCGCACGAAATGTGCTCCGTGCACCCGGGTGCACAGGAACCTCACTCTTACCAAAATAGGAGTTATCATAGACAAATTAAACACAAACGGGTGCACGGAGTCTCACTCTTACCAAAATAGGAGTTATCATAGGCAAATTAAACACAAAAATTAATTTTGACGTGGTTTATACTCAGACCCACAATTTAAACCTAGGTTATCTTTCTCCCTCCATTTTTCGTATTTAAATTGGTAGTCAAGGTACAACACTTTAATGCAACAGAGTACAACACCTTTAGGATGCGTAGGGATGTAAACGAACCAAGCCGCTCGTAAACTATTCGTGACTCGATTCGAAAAAAATTTGTTCGAGTTCGTTTGTGGAAAAAATGAGCCGAGCCGAGCCGAACTCGAGCCCAAGGGTGTTTGGCTCGAAAGCTCGCGAACGTGTTCGTTTACAGGCTCGCGAATGTGTTCGCGAACATGTTCGTTTAAAAGCTCGCGAACATATTCATTTATAGGCTCACGAACATGTTCGTTTATAAAGCTGGCGAACGTGTTCAATTATAGGCTCGTGAACGTGTTCGATAATAGACTGGAATAGTGGTCAATATGCTCATTCTTCATATTATTACCCTCCATTATTATTATTATTATTATTATTATTATTATTGTTATTGTTATTGTTATTATTTACTATAACATATTAATATGGTAATTTTAGAGTTTAAAAAATTTTACATAAATAAATAAACTTATATATATATATATATATACTTTTATCAATATAATTTATAAGGGATATAAATTTATAATTTTAAAAATATAGTATACTTTAAATTAATTTTTTTTTAAAGTATGACAATGAAAATAATGAAATTATTAAAACGTAATCAATAAAAATAAAATTAAAAAGAGAGCGCATGTTATTAATTCTAAACAATGAATTGAAAGTCATATTTATAATGAGTTTAAAGATCTAAATTTTTTATTTTCTATTTTTATATAAGATTTAATTTTGATTTATTTATACTTAAATTTTGAATAAATATATGTATTTATATATATTAAATTTTAACTAATAGTAATTAATAAAATTGTAAGTATTTTAAAGTCGACACCTTATTAATACACACACACACACATATATATATATATACGAGTAAACATTCCCGCATAATACACGGATGAATTATCATAACCAATCAAAAAATATAATTTAAGATGATATTTAATTTATAGATATACATAATTTAAATATATAAATGAATAATAATAATGATAATAATAAAAATAAAAATAAAAGTAGTATTACTAACCAATAAAAAAAATATGATTAGAGGTTGTATGTAATTTGAAGATATATAATAATAATAATATAATAATAATAAGTTGGATATATTTTGTTGATTATCTATTCCTAACTAATTAAAAAAATATGATTAAAGTAGTATTTAATTTATAGATATACATGATTTAAAGATATACATGAATAATAATAATAAAATTAAAAGTAGAACGATTATATATTTAATATTAAAATAAAAAAATAAAAAATAGGATAATTAACCACGTCGCGACATCTTATACTTTTAAAAAGTTATTTATAGCAGCGTATTCGTAATTAGTATATATAAGATATATATATAAATTAATTTAATATAATTATTTATTTATATTTTAATATTATAATTTTATTTGAAGGAGAAATTTCGAATTTATATAC
The DNA here is from genome assembly GCA_023678885.1 of Pogostemon cablin. Taxonomy (NCBI): domain Eukaryota; kingdom Viridiplantae; phylum Streptophyta; class Magnoliopsida; order Lamiales; family Lamiaceae; genus Pogostemon; species Pogostemon cablin. The sequence continues at coordinate 913,011 of CM042956.1, forward strand.
ACTCGTATTTGCTTTTTATTATTATTATTATTTTATTATTATTATTATTATTATTATTATTATTATTATTATAGTTAATGGGATAACATAAGGATACATTCAAAATTTTGGCAAATACTTGTGTAATACCGTCTTACGTAAGGTCTTACGTGAGAAGAATAAAAAGTTTATAAAATATTATCACTTTCGCTATATTCCATATAAAATGTTAGTTTTGTTTATATTATAAATTGTTCATAAAATAGTTCACTACACTATTATTACTTTTTATCGATTGAATATCACTTTTAATTAATAATATTATCACTTTTTATTCGTCTCATGTAAATATTTATATGAGACGGTTTCACACAAGACCTACCCCAAAATTTAAATTAAATACATACTCTATATACTTATAAATGTTAATTAAAAAAATCATTTGTTATATTATTAATATATATTTTAATTAATAATTAATACTTCTAATAATTAATAAAAAATTATAATAGCTCTAGATACCACTTTTTATAAAAAAAAATTATTAATAAAATTTTATTATTCATGAGACCTCACTCAAACCTTTACACATTAAAAAAACTAAAAAATAAATAATTTTCAGCTTAATGAGCCGAACGAGCCCGAGCTCGAATTAATGACTAATTTTTATCGAGTCGAATTCGAGCTCGAGTTTAATTTTTTTTATTCAGTAAAAATGTTTCGAGCCGAGCTCGCGAACTGTTCGCAAGCTCTATATTTTACACATGAGCCGAGCTCGAGTCTAAAAAATAAAATTCGAATCGAGCTCGAGCTCGAGCCCCTTAAAAAAATTTCGAGCCGAGCTTCGAGCCCGGAGACGTCCAGCTCGGCTCGGCTCGATTACATCTGTAGCGTCAACCCCACTGCCCCACATATAGACATGCACAAATGAACCAGAACCGGCGGTTCGAACCGGGGAACCGCCGATTTTAACCGGAACCGGAACCGCCCGTTCCGGAACCAGCAAAAAAAATCGAAACCGGCTAAGGAAGGTTCGGTTCCGGTTCCTCATATTTGGGAAAAAACCGGCGGTTCCGGTTCGAACCGCCGGTTTTTTAATTTTTTTTTAATTTTTTACTCTTAAAATCCAAAAAAAAATTAAAACTGGAACCGGAACCGTCGGTTCCGGAACTGAAAGCTTCATACCCCGGTTCGATTTCGGTTCCCCCTATCTTGGAATCGGACCGGCGGTTCCGAATAGGGGTGCATGTCTACCCACATATGAGAAACACATCGCACGTGTACAAACGCTATTCGTTGAGATCAAACAGATATATAGAGAGAGAGAGGAGTCGAAGAGATCTGTGGGAGAGAGGAAAAACTACTGCAATGGGTGCTAAGCAGAGGGCTTCAGCAAAATCACAAATCGCTCCCAAGCCCGGCCCGGAAATATTAAAGCCCGAAATCCCGCCGGCAGAACCCCCAATTCGACCTGCTAAACTCTTGACAATCTTCAAATTCGCGCTCATATTTTCGATCCCATATTTCTACTTGATTTTCTCTCACTACAGAATTGATTATGAGCTAAAAAAGTCGATCTTGATAAGTGCTTTCGTCAGCGTGGTGGGATTTTTCATTACGGTTAAAATGATTCCTGTGGCGTCAAAGTATGTGCTGAGAAGAAATTTGTTTGGATATGATATAAACAAGAAAGGCACCCCTGATGGATCGATTAAAGTGTAAGTTTAATCTGGTGAGAATTTTCAGTAATTCTATTTGAAATTTTGTTTTGCAGAGTGATATGATTTATGGGCTTGGTGAATTTGACTTGAAATACAACGATTTCGAATCGATGTTATGGTTTTTTTTTTTTTTTAATCTTTTAATGTATCTTCTTAATAAATGGATTTTCCTTCATTACTCCAATTTTAAATTGCTTTTACGATCTTGCCTGAAGAACCCATTGTTTCATAAAGTTTAGGAGTATCTAATAAACGGTGGTCTCTTGTTTCAACGAATCTGTAATTCACCCGGACGAACTCTTATGCCGGTTGACACAAATTTCTTGGTATTGATATAGGAATCAGATAACTATAGAACTATGTACTATGATAGGTCTTGTACATTGGACGTGCGATAGTATCTTTACTTATTGTTAGTATTTTTTATAAATTTGTCATTTGATGTTATGCAGGCCTGAATCACTTGGTATTGTTGTTGGGATTGTTTTTCTAGCTGTGACTATATTGTTTCAATATTTTAACTTTACCGCAGACTCAAATGTAAGTTCACTTGCCTTGCTACTGTTGTTGTTCCTTAATTGCATGACATGTAAACTATGTTTAATGTATTAGCAGGGTTTGCCTCCATGTCCCTCCTGTGTATACCCATGATATACCGTAAAAACTATGTTTTCGGCTCGGCTGGTTAATTGAAAACTGTTGCTTTCTTTGATTCAAATTATTTGTAGACTTCCATTACTGCCATTGAATGTGCCAACCCTTACTAAAGTATGAAACTAAAGTATGAAGTTAAAGAAATCGCTCCAGCACTGGAAGAAAATAGCAGCATTAAGCATCAATTTAGGTAGATGTGCTCTGCAATAGGAACAGTGCACTATTCAAATTTTACATTTAAAAAACTAGTAGTGGTACAAGAGAAGTGCACGGCATCCTTTTTCTTACTTGGTGTTATTCTTTTCATCCTTTATTATTGATTCATTTTGTTTGCCCCTGTGACTTGATAATTATGTTTCATGTCTGATGTTTCACACTTTTCTGGCTGAACATGTTTTCTTTTTTCTTTAAGTGGCTCGTTGAATACAATGCTGCACTAGCATCAGTCTGCTTCATGACGCTGCTAGGTTTTGTTGATGATGTCCTTGATGTACCTTGGAGAGTGTGAGTTCTCTAGATGTCTCCTCTGCATTATGTTCATTATCATCTCTTTATAAGATTCTTATCTGCTCTTGTAATTTTGAAGATAGAAAATTGGTGTTGCCATCTGTTGCTGCTCTTCCTCTGTTGATGGCTTATGCTGGGCATACCAGTATAATAATACCAAAGCCGCTTGTTCCCTATGTCGGACTAGAGATATTAGACTTAGGTATTTTTTTGGCTATTCTCTCAGTTGGATGATATAAACAAGCCATATCTCAACATTTATTGCACTACTTGAATTCATTAGATGCTGCGTGGATATTTCTGCCCATTTCACGTTCTTTTATGTTTCTTTGTGGCTAATAGGGTGGATTTATAAGCTCTATATGGGGTTGTTGGCTGTGTTCTGCACAAATTCAATTAACATTCATGCCGGCATCAATGGCCTTGAAGTTGGACAGACAGTCGTTATTTCCTGTGCTGTAAGAAATTTTTTCCTCTACATGATTTGAACTTAACTTCCTCATATTGATCTGGCATGTTGCTATTGCAGATATTGATACATAATATAATGCAAATTGGGACATCAACTGATCTTGAATACAAACAAGCACATGCATTTTCCATCTATCTTGTGCAACCCTTGCTTGCAACTTCTTTAGCTCTACTTGCTTTCAACTGGTAAGCTCTTTTATTCTTCGATTCAGAGCCAGAAGCCTGCATATTTATAGCTTACCTTGGTTCCTCTTTTGTCGTAGGTATCCATCTTCAGTTTTTGTTGGTGACACATATACATACTTTGCTGGAATGACCATGGCCGTGGTTGGCATTTTAGGCCACTTCAGGTGCATTTCTTCACAGGCATCATTGTTGTGCAACTTGATAGGTTATTTTGGATCGCGGTTTGTTATAAAGTTTCCAATGATAGAACGTTCTGACAATTTTGACGGTTTGAGTGAATAAGATTAGGATATTAATTACTCAAAAAATCTTCAGAATATAATATTCAGGCTTCATAATTCTTGTAATAGTCAAAGCTTTCTCCCATAATGTGAACAGTTCTAGTCATTATATATCAATTATCCAGTATGCGCTTACCCATGTAACTATGGGGGGATTACTAGGTTGGGAGATACCTAAGGTCCTAAACAATTAAAGTCACTGACTAGGAGGGCTGTTGGTCAACTTGAAACTGTTTCTACTTAATGAAAATGCAGATGAGCTGATATTTTGCATCTCGACTGTGGCTTTTACAGAGAATTCAAACGAAATAAAGGTTCCCAGGTTTCTAGATAAATTTGTTAATTTTGTTTCTCATCATGTGTACATGCTAACTCTACTATTGATCTTTTATTTCAATATAATCTTGAAAATACGAGGGATTGGTTACTTAATGGATGGTTGTTTATAATGTTTTCTTCACTAAAAGATAAGCTCTCAACTTACGATGTTTCTACCAACTCCATTTCAGTGAAACACTATTGATATTCTTTGCTCCACAAGTTCTGAACTTCCTGCTTTCGCTCCCTCAGGTGTTCTCTCTCGCATACATAAACTATTCACAAGACTCTCTCCTTAACACTAACTAAAAGTGACACTAGAATAAACGTTAAAATATGGATTAATGATTAATCCTTTTTCTTTTTCTTTTATTTCTATCTCAGCTGGCTGGAATTGTACCTTGTCCACGGCATCGACTGCCAAAGTAAGATATTCAGTGATTTTCTCTATGCACTAGTGATTCAGAGAAGTTTCCCTGCATACATATATATTATAATCTTTATTCATGAAACACAGGTTCGACCCCCAGTCTGGCCTACTAACTGGTACAAATGATGGAACTCTTGTGAACTTGTTCCTGAGACAGTTTGGTCGGAGGTCTGAGAAGTCCCTTTGTATTCTACTGTTAGTTTTCCAGGTAATTGATCTCTGGTAATGGCAATCTCATTTTGAACTGTTGGTATATATGTAAATAAATGTAAGACATAACTCTTCATAATATTCAAATATGAGAAGAAGAAGCATGACTTAACATGCCATTGAATTACAGGCTCTGTGCTGCGGATTCTGCTTTTTCCTGCGGTGGCTTCTTACAGGCTGGTACAAATAATACATTCCAGAAACCCTTTTCTAATTGTAGTCATCGAACGTTAGCATACGAGGTTGTTGAAGGAATCATATTCTCAGGTTAAATTAAGACTGCAGTGTTGGTCAGCTAAACTTGCTTCTGAATATCTGCTTTTTTGTTCAGTTGAGGGATAAAATATTTTACCAAAGATGTGTTGTTATACAAGCAAAACTTAGCTTATTCTGCCATTTATGTGGCTGTTACTAATCACCAATTTTCTTCTCATGGCTCTGTTTCGATCTTGTCATTTATTCATGAATCTCATCTTGGAAAAATATGTTTAGATCCTTCTTTTTTATTACTCCATTTATTTATTCAAAATCTTTAACTAGACATTGTACATTAGGTTTTATAAATAAATGGGCACGGCTATTCGTACATCCGATTTTACTAAACGTACTCCGTAAATATATAAGACTAAATTATTCTTATTTGTTAAGACATAAATACCCATGCATTAATTATTAACTAATATCTTCTCCGTCCTATACTTATCTACACCGGTAATGTAGATACGGAGTTTAAGAAAAAAAAATTTTGACCAACTTTATTGATTTTTTAGGGGTATTATGTATTTTTAGGTAATAAATAAATTATAAAGTATGTTATGTGTGTTAGGTTGGAGTGATATTTTTGAAATTAGGATAACTTTTGAGGTTGTTGGTTAATGTGTAGTTTACTTTTTTGGGTGGTGAAGATAAGTGTTGGACGGACAAAAATGGAGAGTGTGAAGATAAGTGTGGGACGGAGGGAGTACTTATTTATTCTTATCTCTAATAATTTATATACATATCCCAATGAGATTTCTATACGTAATCCAATCTCATCATCTATAAACGTTGAATTATAAATCTTATTAGTTCTCCATCATTGTAATGTAATAAAACAAACAATAATCATGAAAAATAACTAATACTAATCATTTATTCTTATCTCTAATAATTTCTATACGTATCCAATGAGATTTGTATACGTACATCAATCTCATGATCTATAAACATTGAATTATAAATCTTATTAGTTCTCCATGTAATGAAACAAACAATAATCATGAAGAAGGATAATGATCATGCTCATGACGTTGATGTTAATATTTCTTTCTGAAATTAAGTTATGCATTTTAGTTCGTAGTTTTCTTAAGGTTTAGTTCATAATTTTCTTGGACAACGTATATGATCCCTGAAATCGTGAAAATTTAATTTGGTCGGACTCTTGAACGTTGTTCGGATGCTGTGACCGAATAGGAAAGATTAACATCAAACTAAATTTTAATTTACTTTTCATTCAAGATTGAAATCAAGCCATGGTCTCTTCTTACGCCAGTGGAGGTGTTGCGGAGGATGAATAGTACCCACGACCAAAAGGGAGAGCACTCTTGAAACCCAAATCGATGCAATCTTCCCACGACATAAAAAATGGCATGAAAATGCCAGTGTTAATGTAAGAAAATTTTGAAGAATTTAATGTGGAAAAATCAAAGTTTAAACAGATGGGTCGCTAGTGGCGGCCTTGAACTAGCCACAACCTATCAAGTGAAAAAATAAAACAGAAGTCAATTAAAGACTTTCTCCCCAAATTTCTCCCCTTTATACGTACAAATCCATCTGGGAGATTTTTTTTTCAAAGGATTGATTTTAATTAAATAGGATATATATTTAGCAATTTATTATTTATATACTCTCTCCTTCCTGAATTAATATTTACGTTTGTTTTTTGCACGTAAATTAAAATATATAATATTATAATGTGTAGTAAAGTGAGATAAATATTTAATATAAAGTGGGTAATTGTATTAGTATTGTGTGTGAGTCCTATATAAAATAATAAATTGATTGGCCCAACTTGACAAAAAAGTAAATATAAACTTTAACGCGTCTTATCAATTTCATATAAGGTTCACACACAAACACTAATACAACTATCACCTCACATTAAATATTATTTCTCTTATTTTACTACATATTAAAATATTATATCTCTTAATTTATATGTAAAAAATAAATTTCAACGGAGTATATATTAGGAGCATTATTTTTCTTTTCTTTTCTTTTGGACTTAAAAGTGAGGTGGGTCCAATGAATGATTTGGGTCGGCAACGGAAAGGAACTTAAAGACGAAGAAAAACAAGAAAAAACAAGAAAAAAAAAAAAAAAAAAAAAAAACAGTCCATGGTTTGATGGCAAATGCGTGATCACTATAACACCAAGAAAGTTGTTAGAATACGACACACATACTCATCACATGATTTTCTTATATACACAAAACAGAACACACACCCTAATGTTATAGTTAAAAAATTAGCCAAGAAAAATGAGGAGGTTTGCAGAAGTATTTGGTGAATTCGGATCGGTGTTAGCTGCTTTGATGTTCATGAAAGCAATTCTCGAACAATACTTCCCTCATCAACTCAGACACTACATTGAAAGACGTTCTCATAAACTCTTCTCTTTCCTCTCCCCTTACATCCAAATAACCTTCAACGAGTTCACCGGCGAGCGTTTCATGCGCAGCGAAGCCTACTCCGCCATCGAGACCTACCTCAGCTCCACCTCCGCCTCCCAGGCCAGGCGGCTCAAGGCCGACGTCGTCAAGAACAGCACCCAGCCTGTGTCTCTCAGCATGGCTGATAATGAAGAGGTTAGTGATGAGTATAGAGGCGTCAAACTGTGGTGGGCTTCAGGGAAACACACCTCCAAGAATCAAACATTTTCTTTCCAACCAGTTTTCAACGAGGAGAAGCGTTACTACAATCTACGGTTCCACAAGAAGCACAGGACATTAGTCACCGAAACTTACCTGAATCATGTCCTGAAACAGGGGAAGGAGATCAAGGTGAAAAACCGACAGCGAAGGCTGTACACCAACAATGGATCATCCTGGAATCACGTCCCCTTAGAACATCCCGCCACGTTTCAAACGCTGGCTATGGACTCTGACAAGAAAAGGGAAATCATGGATGATCTGTTAGCATTCAGCAGAGGTGAAGAATTCTATGCAAGAATCGGGAGAGCGTGGAAAAGAGGCTATCTTCTGTACGGCCCACCTGGAACTGGAAAATCCACCATGATTGCAGCAATGGCTAATCTTCTTGGATATGATCTTTATGATCTTGAATTGACAGCAGTTAAGGATAACACTGAGCTGAAGAGACTGCTGATCGCTACTTCCAGCAAGGCGGTTATTGTGGTTGAGGACATTGACTGCTCGGCTGATCTCACAGGCCAACGTGGGAAGAAAAAGGAGAAGAAAGACGAAGATGGGAAGGACGTCCTGCACAAAATGGCGAGAGAAGAAACGGATACGAAGAGCAGCAAGATCACACTCTCGGGGCTGCTCAACTTCATTGATGGACTGTGGTCAGCATGTGGGGGAGAAAGAATCATAGTGTTTACGACCAATTATGTGGAAAAATTGGATCCTGCATTGATTCGGAGAGGTCGAATGGACAAACATATAGAGATGTCTTACTGTAGTTTTGAAGGGTTTAAGGTATTGGCAAAGAATTACCTTGAATTGGAATGGCATGATTTGTTTCCAAGAATAGAGAGTTTGCTGGGAGAAATCAACATCACTCCAGCTGATGTTGCTGAGAATCTGATGCCCAAAACTCTACCTGTGAATGCACAGATTTGCTTGAACAATCTGGTTTCAGCTCTCGAAGAACAGAAAACATTAAGCAACAAAATTGTAGTGTAAGTTGGAAAATTTTAATTGATTATGCAAATTTTCTTTCTTTCTTTCTTTTCTACTGATTATTCTGAAAAGGAGATGAAGAAGAGAGAAAAAGCGTGAGAGCTTCTGCAAAAAGGCTGTAAGAATTGAGAAGCCATAGTAAATTCTTACATACAGTAATTTCTAGCAAACTTGGTTAACGAAATTTATCCTCAAAATGATCTAATCAGTAATACTGTACAAAAAAGATCATTCATGGCCAGTTGGTTAACAGCCAATTAGAGTCCACAAAATCCAATGGCAGAATAGAGCTTCATACGGCTTCCAGCACCTGCCTATAGCTTGAGAATGAGACCGACGGGACTATGATCGCTCCCAGCCACATCAGGGAGAATGTACGAGTCGTATACTTGGTCTGCAATTGATTCTGAGGCAAGGAAATAATCGAGCCTCCACCCTATATAAAACGCACATAAGGATGGAATGGAGTGCAGAGTAGTTTATTTTTATAATGTTTACCATGAACTGTAGATAATAGAAGACCATTAAGAAAACTTGATGCATCATACAGAGTACAGCAGGCAAGGTACCCTTATTGTTTTTTCGACCGCCATGTCTGTAGCCCCAATATGTATAGCCAACAACATTAGGGTGCTGTTTCCTAAAAGTATCAACAAAGCCCCTATCCAGAAAGTTTGTTTGAAATGAATTTCTTTCTTCTTCAGTAAAACCTGCACTTCTTTTGTTTCCCTGAAACATCAAAAGAATATTAAGTTGTGTCTTACCAGTTCTGAGTGTAAATCAAGGGTAAAGGAGGCTCCACCATTAGATACATTACTGGAACAAAATTGAAGATTTCAAGTTCATCAACAATGCTGAAGTTTCTCAATCTTCCAAAGAAATGAAGTAAAAAAGATTGGGACGAGATAAAGTAGGCTTGATTTACTTACTGCTGGGTTAAAAATATCTATTTCTTGATGAGCACAGTTCAAGTCGCCAGTCAGAATCACAGGTTTCGACTTTTCCAGATTCTGTGAAAGACATCACCTATAAGTCCGATAGATTGTGCATAACAGGGGTGCATAGCAGGGGGGAAAGGGGAGTCAAGGAAAGAGGAAGAAACAAGACCAAAAAAAGGGGTAAAAGAACTTACTTTCATGTAGTTGCTGAGAGAAGGATCCCACTGAGTTATCCTGTATGACTGTGGAAAAAGACACATCAACGATTCCACTCCAAGAAGATCACTATAGTAAAAGTTGCAAAAATAAGAGTTTGTAAGTGTCGTACCAGTCGTTTCAGACCATCACCAGAATTAGGAACATAGCTACTTAACAAATAAAAGTTATCAAATTCCACCGTCACAAGGCGTCCTTCACTATCATGATCTGGTATGCCCAAACCATATCTAACAGAAAGTGGTTTTATCTGCCAGAAAAAAGGAAGATGGAAGAATCATTTTACTATTTCAAGTGTGACTTAGATGCCATATCAAAGAGCCAAATAAACTTAATGTCTAGATTTTTGCTTATCACCCAATAAAAAAAATTAACAAACTAAAAAGTTGCATTTAATGGATGAGAGAAAAAAAAAAAACAAAACAAAAAAACGTACACGTGAAATGATAGCTGTTCCAGAATACCCTAACTTCGAGACACTACAGGTCCAATAGCTATTGTCATAACCTTCTAGGAGAGTCTGTCTGATTGCCTCCACATCTTTCTCCTGATCCAGATAGCAGAGTTAGATTTGCAAACCAAACGTATTAATTTTTCAACAACAATCAATAGACAAAATATATCCTTTCATTTATAGTAAGTAAAGACTATGATTATTTCATATATCTCTATGCGCTGCTTCATAAGTTCAATTGCACACACACCATTGAGGGTGAAGGATGTCAAAAAAATGTTATGACTACAGCATTTATCTTCAGAAAGACATTAAAAATATTTCCAGAGGAGACTTGACTCTGTAACAAATGTGACTAGTTTTCAATCCAAAGAACTTTCAGAATTCATTGGCAAGACAGGTAAATTTTCACAGACCATTAGTAATGTCAACAGAAGATTTAAAAACTGTTATATGATACATGCACACAGCTTGATGTATTCAGAAAAATCCTCGTTAAAAAAAAAAATTCTTCGAGAAAGTCAATGAGAAGAAGAAGCAAGCTTGCCTGTAGTTTTGTCTCTTGCAAGCACAGTACATCAAAATTTTCCCTTTGAGCTAGTTGCAAAGCAGAAAAGCTTTCCAACTTCAGCAAAGCCCTTAACCCATTGACATTCCAAGACAATAACTTTATATGTGGTGTATCAGAAGATATAGCAGGTGGCCTCATAATTTTGGGAATGTACCCAGTCCACCACTTTTGCGGCTTCTTGTGAGTAAGAACTGTCCAAGGTTCATCCACAGAATTATCAAGAGCGACTGAAACTTTAGCATTGGTGGTAGTGATCCTTGAAGTGACTTTCTTTTTCACTTGAATAGATTTTCCACCTAGTATCAAACGTCAAACAACAATTCATTGAGTGGAATATGAAGATAAAATGATCCCCGCATATTCCAAGAGATAAACTAGAAGTCTAAAACACCTTCCGTTTCAGTTGATTTAACAATCAGCTCTTGCTCAGTTGCAGTCTGTAAAGATTCAATGCCAGCATTGTTCTCTGGTGATTGTTTTGCTTTTCTCTTTATCCTTCTACCTCCAGAATTGAGTGAACCATTGTTTGCCATTTGCATATGATCACTTTCCAACAATCCTTTACCCTTTCTGTTAGAATTTCCTTCAGCAGCAGCTGACTTCCCTTGAGTTATCAATTGATCTTGTGCATCTGAATGACCTTCACCTGCATTAAAATGGTGATCAAGACCATTGTATAACCATGTATATATACTCTATATTGATTTAAGAAAACCAAAAATAGACCTTGAAATGTTTGAGAATATCAGCAGCATATGTAACAAAATAAACAATATAGTAAAAATACCATCTATACAACTATTCATGCAACTCTTCAGGGCGGAGTCATGTTCATGCCTGTCACCTTTGGCAGCAACCCCATTACTCCTGCAATTTCAAATTCATTGAAACGAGATCTCAAATCTCAACAACCAGAGTTGCAAAACAACTTATTAGTATATCATATAAAATAGACGCATACCTAAAGCAGAATACTAGAGGAGGATATTGTTTAGACAACTGCCCCAAAGGAATCATTTTGAAGTTGTAACAGACTTTTACAGTTTTACTTAAATATTAAATTATATCTAAAATCTTAAAGCAAGGGCTTAGTCATCGAGCTCTTTCAAGATAAAGGGAGTACAATAGTATTGATTCTTTTATGTAGCATCAACTAAAATCAGCCAAGTGCCAACTTAAGGCAAATGCATATTCAAAATGTATCATAAGTAAGAAGCCTTTGGCTATAGGTTGCAAAATCAGACTGATAAGAAAAAATGTACTACTAATTATGTAGATACCATGGGTCATACAGCATCCCGTGGTTATGTACTCTCGTAACTTAATTGATCGGCACAACTCCCATGGTTCTTAAATCATTAAATCACAGAAAACAAGAAGGCGTCACTTGGGCTTGCTCAAAATCGGCCATTAAAGAGGCAAGGAAGTTGTTGACAATAATTTCGTAAATGCTAATGAACACCCCTCAAACTTTATACAGCCTACATAATCACTGTAACGTTCCAACAGCCAAATCCGCAGATGCCACAGCACAGTAACCAAAACAAAAAGTAAAAAATTAGATTTACCTTAAACTTGATTTCATCTCTTGAAGAGTCATTTTCTCGAACACAGTAGGCTCATCGTCAACCAGTATACTTTTCCCGTCACTTTTCTACATTACAAGCAGAAACAAATTATTTTACACCCTAAAAAACTCCAAAAAAAAATAATCACGCTTGTAGAAGTATGCAACAAACCAAATGTGTACGCTAGCTAATGCACACAGTAGCATAAAAATGAAACCTTCGAAGCGTGCTTCCGAGGTTTCGGTACACCAATGGTTGATACGTTGTCCGATTTCTCCGCACCCGACGCTTGTAAACTGGAATGTCGTCGTTTGGGAGCCATTCTTAAGTTTAAATACGAAGGGACGCTGAATCCAGGTACCTCGAAATTCACTGCAGAAAAACTGCAAAATTTAAAGGTCAGACAAAAAGAGTGTTATACCGAATTGAAAGGATAATTATTCCAAGAAGAGTACCCACCGCTTTGGGATTGAATTATGGAATCCTAGTTTGAGAGCTTGAATCATTGGAATTGCAAAAATAGAGAGCGCGTAGGTTAGAGAACGGGCATTTGTGCGTATGTTAGCAGCAGATAGATTATGGCGCGAGCAGAAGTTGGGCTTGAACACTTGGTCCATTTTATAATCTTTTTAGGCCCATTTTGTATTTTTTTTTTAAAAAATTAATGAATATTTTGTTGTAAGAAAATAATTATGCAAAGACTTGGCCCATTTATTATGTTTTGTACACACTGTGATAATGTCTAGAAGTATATAATTACATTCATACAAACAAAGTGTAGAAACATCAAACAAGTATTATTGTGTGGAAAATATTCATTACCTAAATTTGAGAAATTTTATTAATTTTTGTGTGAATATTGATCTAAACAAATTGTTCTGCGAGGCAAATATTCATTACTAAAGTAATCAAAATTGCAATCTTGATCACTTTATGTTCTTCATTTCATCAAATTGTTTTTGGAAAATATATAGTTATATTAACGTGTAGGATATCTTTTTTCTTAAAAATCAATTCATTTGTATAAAAAACATTAAAGAATTGCGCAATTGAATCCTTAATATATGGATTTCACACGAAAAGAAAAAATAGCTAAATGAACAAGAATTGAGTCCACATAAAGAATCATAGATCTGTTCCACTTTTGGCAACTCCACCTCTAACAGTAGGTCATGACAGTCATATCTCGGGAGCTAATATTCGTAACTCATCACTACAGTTACTGTGAACAAGAGTTGAACTCAAATGCTATGGAAGAATTACAAGCATGCTCCACCTTTAGCAGCTCCACCTCTAGCAGTCAGGCTATGGTAGCCATACCTTGACAATTCGGGGCTAATACTTGGCACTACAGTTACAGTGAGCAAGAGTTGGACTCACGTGTCATAGAAGAATCACAGGCCTACTCCACTTTTGGCAGCTCGAGAGCTAATATTGGTACCTCGACACTACAGCTACCGTAAATAAAAATTAAGCTCATATGCTATACAAGAATCACAGGTCTGCTCCACCTTTGGCAGACATTGGCTGCTCCACATCTAGGAGTTCTACATAATAAAGTTCTACCTAATAACCATGCATAACAATTCTACATACACTTATACTCGTTCAACCTGGAGCCACATAAGGTAGTTTCGTTGGACAGTCATGCATGGTAGTTTTGTCTAACAGTCTTACATGAAGGTTCGCATGATAGCCACACATGGCAGTTATTCATGACCATCGCGGCCTGCAACCACTCCACCACAGCTCGACAGCCACGCCCAATGTACGTGCCATGGTAGCTCGATCGCAACCTCTTGACAGCTCAACAATCTAGCCTAGATGATCACGTGTCGGCATCATAGCACCAACACTTTTGTGGCTCAGCCGCCACTCCTCGTCAACCATGTCACGCCATGCCTTATTAGATGCTGTTGTACTTTGCTTTTGAAACCACCGTCGAATCTATGCATTAAGTGGGTAGCCACCCTAAGCCCCCTAGGTTTATAGGCTTTGATGATTACATAACATTTATTGAGCTCCTACATCCGTCTATAAATAACATCATGAAGTCTCATTTGGAACGCACCTTCTTCATTGGAATAAATCTCATTCTCGTTAACAATAACATAAATTATCTTTTCTCTTTGTTAATTTTTTATACCGAGTTGAAGCTTTGTTCGGCACCCTCTGCTCAAAATACATAGAAAAATATTTTTATTCCCTTTAAGTGTTGATTAATTGGTTTAATTCCATTACAAATGTACATTCATTATAAGACCACATATCAACACCCTCATAATTAATTCATAAATCATGCGTGAAATACTCAGTAATTTTAGAAAAAAATTTACTAGTAATTCAATCAAATGTTCGCTGAATTAACAAATGATATATTTATGAATCAGACAAATTACAACTGATTAAAAAAAATTATTTTTAGTAAATTACGAATTAATTGATAATTCAAACAAATTTATTATAGTAAAAAAGAGTATATTCTATCTAATTACCGACTAGGAATTGTCTCATGTTTGGAAAGAATCCACTCATCATAACAGCGGTATTATTTGGGGAAAAAAATCATAAATAAAAAATTACCCAAAATAAAATATTCACAGTTAATACCAAGAAACTGTTTAGAGGTTTTAGCCGTCTTTAGGGTTTTGGCTTTTCATCTTCTCTTAAAATTCAACCTTTTTTCCTTGATTTAGGGTTTGGGGCGGCGCTCTTCCCTTTTAATTAATTCGAAATCAGGGTTCCTTTTTTTAGTTTACCCTGTTATTTTCTTTTCAATTACGAAAAAAATTGAATTAGTCATTCATTTATTTGTTTAAGTTTGGAGAATTTGTATCAGGTTGGTTATTCACTAATTTAATTTGATTTGATTCGATTCTATTCTATTCATTATCATATTTATTCATTTGATTGAGCAACGTCTTTATGTTGAAGCTATTCGAATTTATTGTTCGAATTAATGGTGTCGACTACTCCCTTTGATAAATCGTAATTTCTGATTGACTTCTGTATTCACAATTAAATTTGATTACCTTATTGATTTCTTACTATTGTGGATTCAAATTTGATGTCTATTACTTCGTCGTCATTGTTCTGATTTTAATTTGCGGATATGCGTGTGTTTATGTATTGTTGATCGATTAGTTTCTGAAAATTTTGGAGTCTTTTTGAATTTTCGCCAGAAATTTTTGGGCGTATTGATTTAATCGGCAGAGAAAAAGAATGAGTTTTCCGGATCCTACAGCGCCGCCGCCTTATCCATATCCATTCATTTCACCGCCTTTCTCCGGCGATCCTTCATTCTGGATGAGAAACGATCAACAGTTGCACCATCCTGATTTGATGCAACAATTTGATCATTCTCATCCTTTCAAGAAAGCAAGATCATCAGAAAGATCACCAAATTTGCCACCCTTCCCATCAGTGAATCCGAGAATTAATCCACCTGGCAACAAGGGAACAAGCCACATATTCTATAAAACTCGATTGTGCACTAAATTTAAGGAAGGAACCTGTCGGAATGGGGATAATTGCACGTTTGCTCACGGGGAAGATGATTTACTCCGACCCCCTCCGAATTGGCAAGACCTTATTAGAGAGAGGGAGAAGGAGGAGAGGGGGTCAGAGGGTGGAGGTTGGGGTGATGATCAAAGAATGATTCATAGGATGAAGATTTGTAAGAAGTATTACAATGGGGAAGAGTGTCCGTATGGAGACAAGTGCAATTTCCTCCACGAACGGCCTTCACCACCGATGAAGAAACTTAAGGTGGACATCCCTGGACAGAGGGAGAGCTCTGCTATAAGCATTGGAACTACAGGGGACTTGAGGGCAGGCTCTGGAGATTTGGAGCAAACAACTTTTTGGAAAACGAGGCTTTGTAGTAAATGGGAGATGGGGCAGTGTCCCTTTGGTGAAAGATGCCATTTTGCTCATGGACAATCAGGTATGCATTGCTATGTTTGTGCAACTGTTTTCTTGATCTTCTTATATAGATTTACAGCTTATTCTTGGTTAGGGATTTCAGCATATATATACAATGTTATGTCTAGTTTTGGTGGCATGTCTACATGTAAACAAGTGTAAAAATGTTGTCCTACATGCAGATCTGCAATGATGAGATCAAACAATCTTGGAAAACTTGTCAAATTTCCAAACCTTGTTTAACTCGAATGATTCATTCATCTTGCTAGATGAATATCATGTGTTTATGTTTTTGACAGATTTGAGGTTTGTTCCTTTTACAAATGTCAAGTTTTTTTTTTTTTTTTGACAGATTTGAGGTTTTTGGGCGCGGTTGAGGAGGCAGAATTGGTGGTGAATGGCGGCCCTCCAAGAAAGACGGCCTCTATTTCTGCATTCACAATCCCTCCCGTGGTTGCATCTCCATTAAATGGAGATGGAGAAGAGAAGGCCAAATCCAAGTGGAAGCTAACCAAGAAGATCAATCGCATTTACGCCGACTGGTTGGATGATCAGTCACCGCCTCGCTTCTCGCCGGAGAAAGAAGACGCATAACGTTTGCTCATCATTTTAAACTTTCAATTTCTACATAGTTTTCAAGATTAATTCTTTCTACAGTCTTGCTTGATAATTGTAAAATTTTAGTAATAATCATCAGTCACCAAAATTTTACTCACTCATTTTTCTATCCTTTTTTTTTTTTTTTCCTTTCTTATAACTTAGTATATGTTAAATTTTTCTTGTAATTGGATCAAGGACAATTAAATATATTGTTTGATATCTTCCCAATTCAGCTCTCACTTCTTCTTTGCAAATCGTTTCACTGTACCTCAAATCCCCCCAATATATAAATTAAAGTTATTAAACCAGAAAAATAAACGGTATAAGTATTAAAAAAAAATTAATTGCACAATAAGTTTGTTATATGTTGACGAAATTTCATTGTTAAGATGGCAAAAGAAAATGTTGCAAGTACCTAAGGCCATCATCAACATTAACATATCTCCAACTCACTATACTCAAAACCCCTGCACTCATCCTCTCCACCACCACCCTTCCGCCGTGCTCCCTAAGCCCCAGCCTCAAATCCGCCACCAGCCCACTGGACCCGCCGCTCGCACAACACCACGCCAACGGCAGCTCCTCCGAAAACCACCCCTCCAACCCCAAAACAAAGCTCCCCCTCCCACTACAATCCATCATCCTAAATACACCCTTCAAACCCTTTAAAACCACATTCCACGTAATCCTCAAACTTTCCAACTCATCAAACGCCACCACCCTGTCGCTCTCAATGTCGATCTCGAACCGGAAAATGCCACTCTTATCAAGCCTGACTTCGCCGCCGGGTTTTATAACCGTCGCAACACCACCGCGGCCGGTTTTGATGTCGATCGCGAAGACCAGATCATGCATCGAGAGGCTGGGTTTCAGCGGCTTTTGGAGGCGGCCCTTCTCGGCGGCGCGGCCTAAAGAGTAAAGCTTGGAGTATGAAACAGGGGGGTTGGCGGCGGAGTGGAGGTTAGAGAGGGAGGGGTAGGCGGCGGAGCAAATGGGTTTCCAATGGTGGTCGGAGGACATGGAAATGGACCAAGATTTAGACACACAACAAGCGGTGGCTAGGGTTTTAGGGTCGAGGTGGAGGGCTACAAGATCAACAACTTGCCATGGAGGTACGCCCTTCTTACACATCGTATCTGAAACATAAACGGATTTTTCTTTCAATAAAATTGCTAATTAGAGAAAGAACTTGATCCGACAAAAGTGATTCAAAGTATATCAAGGATTAGGATGTCGTGCTTGTAAAATTGATAGAGTGACAGGTGTCGTTTGATTGAGCGGTTTCTGCCACGTTGGAATATGTTATTCGACACTTGCTGCTTAAAGAATCTGCCACGTACTGCTCTATGTTAAATAATGTTAATCGGCTAGTTTACATGTGTGAATAATAATCTTGTTAAACTGCTATATTTTACTCCATCCGACCCACGTTACACTTCAGGTTTATTGATCACATTTATTGATCCACGTTACTTTAAAAAAGTTACACTTTTTTACTAACTTTATTAATTTTAGAAGGTAATAGTATGTGTGTGAAAAATGAGTGGTAAATTTGAAATAAAAATAACTTTTGAGGTTGTTGGATAAAGTAATTTTTTTCTTTTTTGAAATTTGAAGAGTATTGTGGGATAAACAAATAAAGAAAGTGTGACGGATTTTGTAGGACGAAGGGAGTAGATTTAATGGTGAAATATATATAACCAATTATTATAAGTTACTTTTCTGCCACATTTATAAATATTTATAATAATACATAAATAATTGTTTGTTAGCGTTTTTTTATGTTGGTTTTTTTATTTAAAATTTTAGTATTAAAAAATAATGCCCTTATTAATTAGAAATACATAGTATAAATTATTAGATAAAAACTAATACATATATTGATTCACACATGTATGTATTCAAATGCACGAAACATCAATTATATAGTGAAATATTTATTATTTTTTTTATCGGCTAAACTTTTTAAATTCTTTTCAATCTATTAAGTGAGAGGGTGTTGTTATCTACCTATCTTAGTTTTAAATACTTCATCTCTATGTAATAGTCTCATTTATTATTTTGGTTGTCCCACTCAAAGGATCCTATTTTTTTTTACATATGAGACCCACCCACACTCACTAATACAATTAAAATATGAGTCTCACACACCCACTAATACAACTACCCACTACACATTAAATAATAATACTCCTTAATCCACGTGCCCAAACCAAGGGACGGAGGAAGTATATCAGAGTACCATTTGAAATAATATAATAGTAATAATAATGTCTTTTTAAAGTAAAAAATAGTTAAAGTTTAAAAAGTCTAACATAAAAATTCGTCTCCAATAGTTTCTTCAAAATAACAAAAAAATTTACATGATGATCAACTCTTTAAATTTAGAGAGCCAAAACCAATGATTTTAAAACCGGACCGGTTCCGGCTCCGATTCCCGGTTGACCGAGAACCGGAGCCGGTCCGAAAGCCCCCTAAAAACTGCTTTTAAGGTCAAACCGGAAAAAACCGGGTTGAACCGACTCAAACCGGAATAACCGACTGAACCGGTAAACGGTGGTTCCTTTTTTTAATTTTTATTTTTATTTTTTTAAATTTTCACTTTGAAACTTAAATCATCGACTAATTTAAGAGCCAACAATTCCAACAATACAAGTGTAAAAAAAAGGAAGTATTGATATTTATATGTGATCTAATACCCCTTATCTTCAATAGAAATCAATGTGGGATGAGAAAAAGAAGGGAATCATTAGTCTTTATATAGAGTTTCAATGCTCTCTCTTTCCAATAATTAACCAATGTGGGATATTGATTAAGATGAGAAGAATTTTATTAAACAAAATATTTACTACATATAATTTAGTACTAACTAATTATTTGTTTAAATTTGAAATAAATAAATTTATTTGCTTTGTCCAAAAAAAATAAATAATTTTTTTAATAAATGTTGATTAAAATTAGAATTAATTATTTTCTTTTTATATTAGAATGAACCATTTTAATTTTATTTTTATTTCAATTTCAATATTCATAATTAATTTTTTTATCCATTATTTTTAATAAATGTATTCACATGTAAATTAATATGTTAATATAAAATTATCTATAAATAATAAATTATTAAGTTATATAAAAATATTAAATCATATATAAAATAATAAAATATTAAATAATATATAAAATAATTAATATTATTAAAAATAGTGAATTTTTGGTTTTTCCGGTTGAACCGCCGGTCCGACCGTGAACCGTTGGGCTCTCTGGTTTGACCTCCGGCTCGGTTATTAAAACACTGGCCAAAACAACTCTTAAAAATTTATTGCATTAACTATTTCATCACTTCCAATACATTCTTTCCTTGAAATGTCCATAAAATATATTATAATTAATTCACATCCATAATAAAATAAATTAGGATATAATATAATATAAAAATAATAATTAATAAATTTTGGGAAGATAACAAATTAAATGAAATATAAATAGAGTGTTGGAGGAGATAAAAATATAATCTTTAAATTTTAAATACTCTCTATATCATACAAAATCTTCATCAAATTACAAAGATGCTTTTGGAGAGAGCTACTCCAATAACTTCATTTAAAAGATCCGAATAGAGAATTTATACATTTCTTTGAAAGATACATTGTTTTCCTCGTCTACATGGATAATCCATCAAAAACTGCGTAGGAAATGAACACAGAACAGAAATACGATCATGAAAATAATAAGTGCAGCATTGAATTGAATTTAATAATACAGATAAATTAATTATGCGTTAGGTGTAACATACTGACTAGTCGACACCCAATCCAGCTCAGCTAATATCGATTTATTGAGGTTTGATCTGTTCTGTAAGTACCTAAAATTATCACATCAAAAAATTTGCACTCTTCGTCTAAATTCACTCGTAAACTAACAACCCATATGTATTAACATTCTCGCAGTATCATACATTGATTGAAGAGTAATATTTATAACAAAACAATACGTAAAATCACAACTGGTTTTTTTTTCTTTTCTCTTCTTTTTTTCCTTTGATATAACTTGTTACAATAACTTGTTTTACAATTTGTTTTCTTTAGGTTAATACAATTTGTTTTCTTTAGGTTGAAACTAAACAAACGTCAGAATATGAACAAGGCTAAAATACAAAGACGGGGTGCAAACCTTGCTATATACACATACAAAGGTTACAGAAAAACACGAAATTCACACTAATAACCTACACAACCTAACTTCTTAACGAGGTTGCTGGATGAATCGAGGGCTGCATTTTGGGCTCACAATCTTCGCCGGCTTCTCCCGGTTCTTCACCGGATCCCTCATGGCCGCTCTCTCTTTCGGCATGCTTAAATTCTTGACCAGTGCCCCTGCATTCTTGCCAAATCCTGATGATCACCATTACAAACAATAAAGTCAATTATCAATACATGTTGTCACTAGTTGATGAGGTTTACTTTATAAAAGTTAAACTCAGGCTAGTGGGCCAATGTTTGTTTCAACTTCCAATAGAATGAATAGCCAAGTCAACAGAAGCAACTTGATCACAATGCATTCTTGATTAGGTAGCTTATAAATCTATCAATAATTAACTACTTCACCAAACGGTCCTATGAGGCTGTTTTCAGATAATGGCTACTATTTATCTTCCCAAATAAACATGATGGGACAGTTTAACATGGCGGTATTCATGCGAAAACATTCCAAATGGGTAATTCTTTGAATCATGAGCAAAAGCATGTGAGTTCACACTAGTATATACCGTTTTCAGTGAATCCCTTGGTGGGTTTGCTCTCAAAATAGTCATGAGTCTCGGAAGATTGGAGAAATTCTTCAAACTGTTCTTCCATGTTCAAGATATCCTCATCAACTCCAAGATCTATAGAATCGGGTAACAACCCGACAACATCGTCTTCACTGTCGTTCCACTCCTCGAATATGTCTTCTCCTTGGTGCTGGGTTAGCCAGTAGTCTCGGAACCACGTTGCAGTGGTGACGAGGTTCCACCACTCCGGCGAGAAGTCCTCCACTTGCCGCACAGCCGCCGGGATAAACAGCGGTGCGTTCGGGTTCAGATTAGATCTTACTCCAGATACAAGAGCCATGAACTTCTTTGTCTTTCAAAATCAAAATCACCTGAGATACAAAAGATAATCATTAAGTAATTCTCACCACAATTGAATACAAAAGATATTAATTAAGCAATTCTCGCTGGTTTTAAAGACTTTTCCCGTTCTCCTCGTCCACAAATTTCACCATTTACAAATCCTATTTCACACAATAAGTTACACAAATTAAAATTATCGATTAGACAAAAATTCAAAACCAAAATCTCATTAACCTAAAATTGCTTGTTCTTTCTGAATTTCACTTCCAGTTAACAGACTTCTTAGGTATTCCCACCGAAATCCAGGATCCGGAGAGATACAGTAATAGATCTATGTTTCAACACACAATGACTGTTCTATAAATATTAATACAAGATCGGCAACAACTGAACAGTTTCTTAATAAAATCATACTTTTACCACAATCAGGCATGGGGATCTCTAGATCTATAAATTCAAAGGAGTAATTATTAACACAATTCGAATACTCGATCAATCAAAACAAATACTTGACGAAAATCGAACAAAAGTTGAATCCACGAGCAGTACCTTCCAAGCCACAAAATATCTTCTCCCTAACGTCAAATTCCAGTTCTACACGTAATTAGTAGTGCCTCGTTCTTAGAATTGAGGAGTTTATATTTATAGATCATGGGAGATAGAACCCCAAGCCTAACGATTTGGTATCCGAACCTTAGGTTTGGGTATAAAACCGAACATGCCCACTGATTGACTCTGAGAAGATTTATTTAAATGTTAAGGCCTTGTTTGGTAAGTATGTACTGCTTTCATTCTCCGAGTTGTACTGCATATGCCCCCCTTAAAAGAGAAATACTTCCCTTGTTGTGTTTCAAACTTTACTAAGTCGTTTCAATCTTTGTATTTGCTTTTTTTCGAAAATTGAAGATAAGAGTGTTATTTTAATTTGTTGTAAGATGAAAAAATAATATTTTAATATAAAGTGATTAGTGTGATTTGTGGATAAAAAAATAATTAAATTGTGTGGGTCTCATCTACAAAAATAGAAATGTAAAAATTGAAATGGTACGCCCAAATTAAAAATATGTAAAGATTAAAGTGTAACGAAGAGAATATATTTTACATGAATTAATGATATTTAATGTAGATAGCGCGAACTAATCCTTCTGTAATTATGAGTTGATGTGGCTGTTCAAATAGAAATGAGAGGATTATCGTCACTAATCTGACATAATAATAGAGTGATTGCTCAAGATTTCCTCCCGGGTTATTATGCCTTTGGGAGGGAAAAGTGTAGTTCGTTTACTTGTTAGGAGCAAGCTCCATAAATTGATGAACTGACGTCATCCATATATTCGGATAAATCGTCGGGTCACATTGCATTTATTACAAATACTGTAGGCATAAAATGCGTAGCCACACGAGACTATTTAGAAGATACTTTTTAGGATATTCATTATTTGCGGATTTTGGGGATATCCAAATAGCTCTTAGGCTTGTCAGTGCAAATGGCCAAGTGGGAGGGCGAACGGGGGATGTGGATGGCTCTCAGGAGCCGAGCGCGCAGAGTTCACGCGCTCGGCCATATCATTGGGGGAAGCGACTGCTGAACACTCTCTTCCATCGCCCACGCAGAGATCTCAGTAGGGAGGGAAAGTTGCCTCTGGGCCTTGTGTTGTGTGGCACACGTTCTTCTTTAGGGCTCAGCATAATGGATCTTATCACATTTAATGTGTAGTGGATAGTTGTTTTAGTGGGTATGAACCCTATTTAATGTGTATTTTGTAATTGTATTAGTTGGTGTGAATCATATTTTAATTGTATTAGTGGGTGTGTATGAGTCTCACGTGTATAAAAAAAAATAAAAATTAAACCCATTGAATGAAATGAAGAAAATAGAAAAAATAAATTATTTAAAGGGATGGAGTACATTTACATTTCAGACATTTCGAAAAATTATAATCCTTTTGGTCAAAAAAAGGCAAAAGCCAAACAGGCCCTGGCACGCCAACCACGACCACCGTAGTGAAATACTTGCATGATGATCGTATCTCAACAATCTCACCAATTAAAACAAAAAAATAAAAAAAGAGGTCGGCGATGTTACCGGGTATAGCCGGTGATAAAAGTGGATAAGTGGGTAGGTGTTGAAATTATAGAGGGTGACCCAAGCTGGGTCCCACCTCGCATGGCCTGTGACATTCTAATAATTGTCGTATTAATCAGGGCATAGAATCCAACGGTCAGAAAATGGAGATGCAGGTTGATCCACGGTAAAAGCGTTCCATGGTGGGTCCGGGTAGGAGCTTAAATCCGCGTCAAGCACATGGGTAGGGTTGGCACTTATCGCTTAATTAATTATGGGATTATGTCTCCTGAGTGCTATTATACATTACAAATTAAGTCGGGAATTGGTACTACTATTACATAATAATAATTTATTGACATTAATTAAATCATGATTTTCTTATTTTAAAGAGATTAATTTGTAATGTTTTCTTGAATGTAACGATTGTATGTAAGAAAATTATATTTCCACTAATCCACTGTAGATTTAATTCACCATTCTTTTTAATTAATCCCTATACTTATATACTTTTCTAAGAGATAAAATTTTAATAATAGGTACACTTTATGAAATTTTTTTTTTTTTTACTTTATACATAAAAAGTAATTTTTTTTTGTAAATACTACGCAATAAAATACATAAAATATTTCGTTAGATAGAAGGAAGGAGCATTAACAAATGAATTTTTTATAGTTTTGAAAAATAACAAATATTTTTTCTTTTTACTTCATTTTTTTTATAGTTTCATGTACTTATTTTACTTTTAAATTTAATGTTTATTTATTATTAAATTTAATTTTAATTTTTAAAATATAATTATATTTCATCATGACAAATTCTTCTGCGCATTTTCGATGTAAGAATTCAAATTTTCTTCGATATTGAATATATATACTAATGAATTTAAATATAAATACTAATAAATAAAAACTTACTATACATTGTGTTAGTGATTTTTTTATAAGTTTTTAATAAAAAATTTAACATAAAAAAAATTATACATTTATTACAAAACACATATACATTATTTAATAAAAATTAATATTATATAAATGTACTGGATATCAACTTTTTCAATGTAGTTTATATAACAATCATATATTTATGTAGGTTTTATAATAAAATTTCATGATGATAGGGTTTCAAATGTAAGTACACCTACCATCTTATCAAGTCGGATCCCCTGTTACATAATTATGTTTCATCTACTGTTTCACTCCTTGGATGAATGTCACTTATACATTTTACCAAATAGAGAAATGAGAGGTTAACAGCTATCTTAATGTTAGTTTAAACCACCCTTCAACACATAAGGAAATATTAATCCAAATTAATCACACAAAAAAGGAAATAGGATTCTAAGTATATTGAGTTTACAATAAAAAAACATATTCCGTAAAAAATAAAGTAAATTACGTATTATCATTTTTTTAAAATAATGAATATATAAATTGTGTTTCGATATTTTACAAAGATGAAAAATATAATGAGAATCATTTTTTATAATATAATGAATATATAAATTGTATTTCGATATTAATTTACAAAAGGTGAAAAATGTAATGACATTTAAATAAAAAGTTGTTCTTTTGTGTTTCCAGGTGCACAAAGTGTGTAAGAGTATATCATTTTGTTCTAAATAATATACATTTTAATTAATAAGGGTACAATATTTTATTCTAAAGGTTATACACTTTTCATTAACGTTTTTTATTTTTTTCAAAAAATAAAGGATAAATGTCTTTATACTAAAATGTATATAATTTAATACTAAAGGTATGAGCTCATGGTGTGGCCGCCGACACACAAGTTTTAGGCATTAAAAAAATGAAAACGAGAAAAAAAAATGTAATGGCATGCAAATCTCATGTGGTAGGTTGAATAACACAAAAATTTAAAGAAGATTGTCAAATGTAATAACTAAAAGGTAATAATTTTAAAATTTAAAACAATAATTTTGAAAATAATATACGTAGTAGTTATAACATATTTACATTTATATTGAGATAATATAAAGATGCTCTTTTTATCTTTATTATTTTTTCTAAAAGAATTTGAAGAGAAGAAAATTTTGTCACTAATAGTGTATTGGTGTTTTTTTATTGAATATGATTTTTTATGGTAAACTCAATATACTTAAAATCCTATTTCCTTTTTTGTGTGATATATTGAGATTGATATTTCTTTATTTGTTGAAGGGTGATTTAAACTAACCTTAAGATAGCAGTTAATCTTTCACTTCTTTATTTGGTAAGATGTACAAGTGGCATTCATGCAATGAGTGAAACAGTAGATGAAACACAATTCTGTAACAGGGGATCCGACTTGCCATCTTATTCTTGAAAGGTATGAATATTCATTAAATTTTATTTTATTTATTAAAATTTAAGAACCTTCAAAATAGAATAACGTTAAACCACCACTATTGCGTTTCTTTTTTTTTTTTTTAGTGGCGAAAAAGAGAAAGTAAAGAACAATCTTTTTCCCGTTAGTGGCCTGGCTGCTTTAGGCAGATATGCTGTCAAAAGTTAGTACAGTAATTGGGCCCTGGGAGACATGATTATTGGGCCTCAGTGATGAAAACAACTGAATAAGCCATTTGTGAATTAATGGACTGCTGACATTTAATAAAATATTTTTAATTAATTAATAGGAGCGGCTATTTGCACCCCAATTTTAATAAATATACCCCATAAATTTTATAGGACTAAAATATCCATATTTATTAAGACGTAAATATCTTTTATAAATATAAATTAATATTTCTTATTTATATGGTGTTCGGTGACAGCAACCGAACAAGCATATGAATAAGAAATCTTAAAGTGTTCGGTTGTAGCAACCAAACACCATATGAATAAGAAATCTTAAGGTGTTCGGTTGCTACAACCGAACAAGCATATGAACAAGCATATGTGTTCAGTTTAAGATTTCTTATTCATATGGTGTTCAGTTGCTGCAACCGAACAAACATATGTGTTTGGTTGCAGCAACACATGTTCGTCGAACAAGTACTGCGTCTTTCCATAGACAATATTCACCTATTATTAGGCAGTAATTCAGTCAAATTGTTGGAAAATTGAAATAACAGTGCAAGAAAAGATGTGATGAGTTGCAGTGTATAATTCGTAGATTTGCTGTAAAAGTAGAACATGGAAGCTCCCTCCATTTCGCCAAGAGTTCAGCGGTGGTGGGGCCCTTGTACCGCCAAGAGTTCAGCGGTGGTGGGGCCCTTGTACTGAGGCAGAGTGTAGTCTAAGGGGGCAGTTTAGGGAGTATGTTGAGATCTCCGACGACAGTGCATGCATCTACACTCTAGGAATACCCACGTTTGCAGCTTTAGAATTTATAGGCATATGTCTTTTTCATTTCTCTTGCCTCACGTCGTTCTAATTTTCTCTCTTTTTTCTCTTTTGTGGAGTCGGTACGTCAACCCTGTCTCTTCTACGGAGTCACAACGTCGACCTCTTCTTTCCTTCACCGACATTTCTTTCTTCTTTTTTGATTAATTAGTTTTTAGTAATTAGGGTTTAATTAATTAAAAGGATAAAGTAGTCTTAAATGGGGTATATTTAGTAATTTATATGTGTAACTTTTAATTTTAACGGGATATATTTAGAACTTGGGGTTCATTTAGTAGATTCGAAATGCAAATAGCCCCCCTTAATTAATATGTTTCTTAAAATACTACTTATAATAACATTAGTGAAGTTTCTGCATTATTTTATTTGTATCAATTAATTAATTTGATAAAACAAATATGTATAGTTCTAATTGATAAACTTCATTTTCTTGATCTAGAGGTATAAAATCGATAATTTGTGTGGAACGTTTCTGTCTTACCTATTTCCTTCTTTCAATGTAATCACTCATTTGTATGGAGTTTTCACTGCGAAGCCTCTAATTTTTTCACCTTACTTAATTTGTGTTTTAGTTGCTCAGTTATCAAATAAGAAACCTAATAAGTTTTTCTTTACCTCTGATATCGCGGCGCCCACAGCGACTGACAATCTTCACACCGGCATAAGTAAGTTCTTCGTTTTTGTATGTTTGTTAATGTGCATCCTGTAGACATGTGCCTAGCACATATGATCAATTAGAAGATATTTTTCATTGCATTGCCACTTGCATATTTCCATGGGGTTATATTTCTTCATACTTAGCATATATATATATATATATATATATATATATATATATATACCCCTCTCTCTCTGTAACATTTTTTTTTGTAAAAATTGAATAATGAAAATGCGGTTCCTTCAATCTATTTCCCCTTTTTCTTCCGCCTTACGTAATTCCAACTGTGGATGAATCTCCTTCCTTCTATGATGAATCTATTCACTGTTCTTCATCCTATCGTTTCTACATAGTATCAGTTACTAATTTCTATCTGCTATCAGTTTAGATATTTCTTCCGAGAATCCCTTGATTTTGGGGATTTATTTCTGAAATTTCCAATTGTATTGCTACGTGTTGCCCTAATTTTGGGATTTTCTTAGTGCGGTTCATCATACTTCCGTCAATGACGACTGCGTGGAATCAGAATTGACCTGCTCTAACGGCGATGGTTACTGTTTCCACTTTAGCACCGGCACCAAGCACGCGATGCTGCTTCAGCTCCGATCACAACCGTTTCTTCGGTGGTTGCCGTCAATGATCCCTTTCATCTCTCTCCAGCCGATCACTCTGGGATTATACTTGTGAGTCATCCTCTTACGGATTCAAACTACATTTCTTGGAAGAGATCTATGCTATTGGCCTT
This sequence comes from Pogostemon cablin, assembly GCA_023678885.1. NCBI lineage: Eukaryota > Viridiplantae > Streptophyta > Magnoliopsida > Lamiales > Lamiaceae > Pogostemon > Pogostemon cablin. The sequence continues at coordinate 941,862 of CM042956.1, forward strand.
GGTAAGGAAATTGAAGCTTGGTTTTATTGATGGTACGTTTCCTTCCCCTGCTGCCGATGCTGCTTATAACACTTGGAAAAGGATTGACAATTTGGTGATTACTTGGATTTTGAATTGTGTTTCTAAGGATATTTTTACCTCTATTGCTTTTGCTGAATCTGCTAAGGATTTATGGGATGACTTAGCTCAACATTTTGGTGAAAGTAATGTCCCTCAATTACGTCGTGATATTAGTAGCATTAAACAAGGGAATGATTCTGATGCTCGTTACTATACTCGTCTTAAAGGGCTTTGGGATCAGTTGGCTTGTGTTCACCCTTTGTTAGTTTGTCAGTGTGCTCTTAGACAGGCTATTCTTGATCGTGATCAGGCAACTAGGGTCTTGGAGTTCTTAATGGGACTTAATGAAACTTATGAGACAATTCGTGATCAAATACTTCTTATGGAGCCTTCGCCTACTGTGAATAAGGTTTATTCTCTGTTGATTCAAGCTGAAAGACATAGGTCGGTGGATGTTCATTTTACTCCTGATGCCCCTGCCATGTTGGTTAAGAGTTCCAATTCCACTTCTCCTGTTCTTGGTGGTGCTATGGGTAAGGGTCCTTCTAAGATGACAAGAGAATAAAATAATAAATTGAGTTGTGGGCATTATGGTCTCCTCAGGCACGAGTCATCCACTTGTTTCAAGATACATGGTTTTCCAGATTGGTATAAGGCTTACAAGGATAAAACTGATCAGGTCAATTCGGTTGTCACACATGATTCTTGTTCTCATGATCCGTCCACTAATTTTCGTCGGAGTTTTCTACTCTTTTTCAGCAAGAGATGAGTAAGTACTTTGGTTCCAATGGCATGCCCCAGCCTCCATTAACTCACGCTTCTCATGAACAACATGTTCATTTTGCTGAAACGGATGATTTCGAACCTTCTTTGGGTGTTTTGGTAGTCTGTTTTTTTCTGATTGTTCTACGTCTTTTGCTAGTGCTAGTGCTATTTCATGTCCATTCTTCTGCTGAGTTGGTATAGTTGCTGCTGCTACCTACTACTTTGTTACTGCTAATGCTACTACTTTGTTGCTGCTGTTGGGTTTTCTTTTGCTTCAATGCTGTTTTTCTCCTACTGCTATTTGGATTGCTACTTCTATTGCTACCTCCTGATTGCTTTTTCTTACTATTGCTCGTATGATTTCTTCTCCGATTCTGCTGCTTATGGTTGTTTCGAGACTGCTACTATATGATTTGCTACTACTATTGCTAATGACTTGCTGCTGCTACTTCTCTTGGGCGTTCTTGCTACTATATGATTCTTCTATTGGGTTCTTACTAATGGATTGCTACAAGACTGTTATTCCACCTGTTTCTTGACTTTGTTATGACGATCTTGCTATCTTGCTTCGTTTCTAGATTTCTTGGTAGCGTGCTATTTTTGGAAGACTGTTGTTCATGGTTTTGGCTCATTGTTGTCCAAGTTGGATGTCCAACTTGAGGAGAGTGTGTATACATGTGCCTAGCATATGATCAATTAGAAGATATTTTCATTGTATTGCCACTTGACATATTTCCATAGGGTTATCTTTCTCAATACTTAGCATATATACCTCTCTCTGTAACTTCTCATTTGTAAAAATTGAATAATGAAAATGCGGTTCCCTTCAATCTCTTTTTCCCTTTTTCTTCCACCTTAAGTAATTCTAACTGCCGATGGATCTCCTTCCTTCTATGATGAATCTCTTCACTGTTCTTCATCCTATCGTTCTACACATCCCCTAATTTCGCATTCCGCAATTCTTGTCTTAGGTTTTATAGATCATGTATTTAGAAATATTTTGGCCCCTAAGCTTACTTTGAAGGTTTCCTGTGCAATGATTTTTTTACTGTTGATGAAGAAACAAGTAATAATTTGAAAGATTAGGGCATTTTGGAGATGGAATGTAATTGAATCCTAAACCTGCAATAATACTGTTTCGGTATAGTTCGAACCAATTAGTCAGATAAGATTAGAGCGACTTGAGGTGTTTACTTGAACATTTTATGTGCAAGAACAAATACACTGTTCAAATAACATTACGTTACGTGTCTAAACTTTATGCACAAAATTATATCTATACAATAAACAACCTAGGTATACTAATGGTTGGCTTTATGTTGAAAATAGCAACCATGAGTTTGCATAAGTAGATACAAAATCGAGTTTAAATTGAGCATGAGTTAAGGGGAAATTTTAGGAGATCAACCAGAGTAGGATGAAGCGTACTGTAATACACATGGAGGCTAATAGGAGCAGTACAGATACATTATTGTGCTTATTATATCTTATCATCAAGTAAAAAACGTGTATCTACACTATTTAAAAGTTATAAGTCTGTCATAGTTTGTATGCTCTTTGTTTTAAGCATGTTATTGTTGAATTAGGATGAATTTGAAGAAAATACGAATGGAATAGAAGAAGGTTTCTTTTTCAGCATTTCCTGCTTCAGCATCGCCATATCGACATAGGTTAGTTTTTCTGTTTCATATTAAAGGATCCTTTATGTGGAAATTTCTCTACAATTATTAATTACGTATGCCCATTAATTATCAATTGTTTTGGTACCATTTTTATGCATTTTTATGCAATTGTTTTACTGAAAATGCCTCAAACGTATATGAACATGAGTGCTAACTACATGCATAAGCCTCCAATATAACCAAATGTACTCACTCTTTAATTCTTCGCTATATTTAACTAAACTATTTTTCATTTATCTGGTAGTGTGGCCCTCTTGCAGCTTATTATAAGATTACTCTTGATAAGTACTCGTGGTATACTCTTTTATTTGTACTCAATGTAATTCATGTGAGATAGTTCGTACTGTCAAGTACTTCGTTAAATAATCATCTTATAAAATGTATAATATAGATACTGTATGTAATTCTTACAATTCTCGTTATTATTGGGAGGTAAAAAACGTAAAAATATTGCTTTGGGTTTGTGGATTTGCATTGTTTGGGTCATATGGCAATGGAGGAACAGAATTATTTTCGAGGCAAGTAGTTGGAATGCTAATAGAGTCATTAGTGAGATAAAAAAATAGGTTTTGGAGTTGGTGTAAGACTATATTCTTGGTTATTTTTTGTGATTAGTCCTAACTCCTGGTATGTAACACCTTTAGTAGCATTTGAGAACGTCAATCCGTAAGGATGAACTACTTTGTAAGTCGGCACTTCTGTTGCCTGTATCTTTTTCTTTCTATTGTTTTAATAAATTTCTCTTTACCGATAAAAAAGATACTGTATGTAATGCTATATTTATGGTGCAAATATAGAATAAATAATCTCTTATAATAGGTTTCAGGTCTTTCTCTTCAGTTTCTAAGGTCCTAAAATCTAAAGTCTGTTCCAAATTGATTAAGCTCCTAGAGTCTATTCAATGATTGATTAAGCTCGACTGTATATGCTCTTTTATAATTTAATTTTTTGGATAATAGATTCGTAAAGTTGCACCAGTTCCTAGGGTGACTATAGTTTGGCAATACATCACGTTTAAAAAAGAGGATCTTTGTGATTGATTGCCTTGGAGTTGTCTATCAGAATAAAGACACTGTAATAGATATCGTCTTGAAATGAGTGGTAAATTATATATAGTTTGGCCAAAGGTTCTTAAAACTGTTTTAGGCACTTTTATAATAGATGTGACTCAAATTGATGGTTGGTGATGGTGAAAAGGTTCACTTAAAATAAAAAAATCTCAATCTTTTCTTAACTTTGTGAAAACAAAATTAAATAATCTTGATAGTTTCCTTTGTTTGATTGCTTGCTTTAAATTACTTAAGGTTAATTTCAAATAACTTGGCAACCAGGTTTGTTAGCTCACCTGGCCACTGGGTTCCTCATTAAAGTGAGTAACCCAAGTTTGATTCCCTTTGAAAACGAATTAATGAGGGAGATATAAGAGAATTAATAGGTTTGATTTGTTGGTTTTTGGATCGTTTGGTTCAACGTGATGCGCTAGGAATTCAAGTAAACAACTAGCGAAAGCGAATATAAACGTTTACCTTTCTTCTTGGTTGATGTAGAGGATGAATAGTAGTGAAAAACACCTCTGATCTTCTGCTGTATGTCCCGGGTCTAATCCTGATGTTGTGTGGGCAACAATTTACAGGATTTCCCAATCTGCTTCATTCCCTTTTTCTCACGTTGAAACGGCGCAAAACTTAGGGCATCCAGAAGTTGAGATGACTTTTATATTGGGCTACAACACGGACCAGGAGGAGAAATTGGATTGAGTCTCAATTGGATTTAATTTATCAAGCTTAGCCCAAAGTTTATAATTAAATCCAATAATAATAATATAGTCCACTAAAATATTATTACTGCACTACCCATCTAATCCCAAAATTATGTTTTGGGCTCCTTCTTATTATGAGCCCGACAGTCTCCCCATGTTTAAGATATACAATGTCCATTAATTAATTAAGTTACTGACAACTCCATTAATTAATATCTCATCCGAGAGTAGTATCACCCAACCTTATTATCATGCCGGAATTAATCCACTTGCAAGATTTACATGATAAACTTTATGAGCTCCTCAAGGGGACATCATCAACCTATGTCGGACATGAATTCCTTCTACAATCAACAGCACACCATAGATACAACACTACTTCCCAACTCACCGAGTTTGTTGATTTAATACATGTAAATCTCACCCATTGATGAATCAAAGAAATATATACTGCCCTACGTGTCGAGGTTATTGTATAGGTATTAAGAGCACGAACATCCATAATAACTGAGATCAAGTTCTCCTATATAGACAGTACAAATCGAACTATCTCAAGCGGTCCTGCTCAATGCACACTAAGCGCACTAATGTGATTATATAGTCAAGATAAACTAATACCAAATCACACTACAACCATCCTGATAGATAATCCTCGTCTATCTCGATTGTGAGCATCTGTTTATACTTTATAAGGAAATCGATAATATGATCTTTCGTGTGTTATCGCACAACATATTATCTACAGTATAAAGTAAATGGACTTTTGCACAAATATATAAATAAATAATTTATAATATGCAAAACGTTTGATCATATGATTCTCATTTCAAATAAAATTGTTAAAACAATGTTCAATACAAAAGCAAGACTTTTAGTATACAAATCTAACACGATTCCCTTTGGAATCTGGTTCCTCATTAAAGTGAGTAACCCAGGTTTGATTCCCTTTGAAAACGAATTAAGGAGGGAGTTATAAGGGAATTAATAGGTTAGATTCCCTTTGAAAACTATGAGAATTAAGAAGGGAGTTATAAGGGGGCTGGAGAAATTTGGAATATGGGTGCTTGGTTTTTTGATTAAAAAAATAATAAAAAAAAGTTCAAATAACTTGGCCACTCTTGGTGTTCGATTCCCTTTGGAAAATATGAGAATTAATGAGGGAGTTATAAGGGGGCCTAGAGAAATTTGGGGTATGCGTTCTTGGTTTTCTGATAAAAAAAATTAAAAAAAATAAAAAATAAAAAGTTCAAATAACTTGGCCACTCTTGGCTTAACTGCTCTTTTCCTCCTCGGGTTGATATGGAGTTACTAGCGAGTAATAAAATAATGTGTGCTTAAACATTAAGAAAAATGTCATCCATAGCTACATTTTCATTCGAATTCCGTTATGTATTATGACCTTCAATTGCTATAATTGTACTTCTTTTTTTTAAAAAATTTTAACTTGATGTATTTTGCACTGATCCTATCTAACAATGTTTAGCTACACTTGTTTCTTAATTCACAAGTACCAGTTTCAGAGAAACCCTCATTTTCATATATGTGAGGTTATAATCATATGGTTGAAGATGAAGAACGACATACATTCTGAAATATTTTGCTATGCAAATAGATAAAATCTGTACCTTTTGTTGAATTAGTTAACAGTTCGTTCTGTTAGTCAAGAACTATACTTTCCATTGAAAGTTGAATAATCCACCTACTACATACATGTGTTTGGTGTTATCCTCAATGTTTCTATAACATATATAATCATGTAATTGAAGTAAATTGTCTTGAAACAATCTCTTCTTAATGCATTCATTTCTATATGCTCCGTTAGAGAGTATTAGTTTTTGCTCTTTGTCTTCAAGTATGTGTGACAAATTTACAGGATGCTTCTGAGCATATTAGTGATGTTGTATACGAATTAAAAAGGAACACATAAAGATAGCCTATAAAATAGGCTACTGGTAAGTTAAATTTTTTGCTTCCGTAAAGATGTTGAAGAGAAGTTACTTTCTAAAATTTGATGTTCTCATTGTTGCATAATATATTGCATGGTCCTCGCTTCGATTACTTATTAGCCAGCACATGGAGAGAACTCACAACATTATGGTAATCGAACTGCATAGAATGACAATGTAGAACTTGCTCAATTTCAGTGTGGATGACAATGATTTCCTTGTTCACTATGATTGCTAAGTAGTTTATTTTTTATCCTGTTGGCCATCTTCTTAACAATCAACATGTATGTACATTTCGTAATAAAATTACAAACGTCAATTCTGCAGCATGATTATATGTATGAATACCTATGATAATGTATGATTATAATTATGAATACCTATAACAATATATATACACCACCTTTTATATGTAGGTACAGCTATTATAGATACATTTAAATAATGGTTTTTTCTATTTTCTTCAGCTATGAATACCTTATATATATGCACCTTTTTTTTCTATTTTCTTTTTTACATTTCTGAAATAATGTTTTTTTTTTTAAAAACAAATATGAAAAGTAACACATACGACATTCCTCGGATTTAGATTGTGGTTGACGACGGCCGTGCATCCCACTTCTCTCCGCCGCCCGCCCTCCGGCAGCGTGTGCTACAATCTTGTTTTTCTCAATTCCCCAATTTTGCGAAGAATGAAGTAGGGTCTCTTTAAAAATGGGAGGAAGAAGACCAAATTGCAGGCTTTGGTGGCCGATCAATCTATTTTCTCAAACTCCTCCCAATTCCAGTTTCTTGTTTGGATGGTTTCTTCCGTCTTCCGATACTTCTTCATTCGATGTTGTCGTCGCTTTTTCCATCGATGAGTCCAAACTTACTTCTTCACTGAGTTCCGGTTTGGATCTTCAGGTACGTTTCCTTTGTTCAATTACTAAATGTAGCTGTTCCTTGTTTTTATAATACTTCTTTCTTTGGTTGCGGAGCTTAGATGTGATTAATAAACTGATATTGTGTGTTGGATTGAGCTTATTCCGTAGGTAATCTCCATGCGTTTTCGTAATTGAAAACCCTAATCACTTTCCCGATATTTTATTTATTGCTGAAATGTGTGCTCTGTTATTTCAAATTGAAAGTCACTAGTACGAAATCCAAAATTTTCTTGATTGAGTTTAATTTTTGCGGTTTAATAAACTTAATTTTTTCCTTTTCTTTTGTGGATTAACAATTTAACATAATGAATGCACCTTTTTGACAATGTGATTGCATTACCGCTTTTTTTTTTTTTTTTTTTATTAAGGAACTGCTTCGAGGGGCAAACATGAACATGCCTGCACTTCTTCAAGATAAAAGCAAAATATCTCCGGTGGGGTATTTTGAAGCAGATTTTAATGGCAACAGAGAGTTAGTTAAATGTGGAAATGACATAAATAAATATGTGAACTCAAATAGGGATCAGTATCAAAATATGTGTACAAAGATATGTAGTGGGAGCTGTAGCTGTGGATGCCACAGACATGGTGGGATAGTAGAACAAGATAGAGTTGCTGCTCTGAGTAACATGTGGATGAAGCTTGTGTATAGTGGTTCGGACACCAAAAATGGAAGAGTTCTTGTCCTCCCAGTATTGGATCATCTGCATTTGAACTGTGAAACCATTTCCCTTTTAGATGTCCACGTATGTAAGTCATGTTCACCTGTACAGTAGTGCTTAAGTTTTCTTCATCCTTAGCAGTCACTGTGCTTGACTTTGCTTCTTGGTAATCTGGGTAATATTCTATGAAAAACCTACTTTTGGTGGTCACCATTATTCCCTGGGAGACTATACTTCATCAAAACTAGTGGCATCTCCTTGCAAGAAACCCAAGTGGTTTAATGATCTTCACCAAAGAGAAGCACGCCTTAACTTGGTTAGTTTTTTTTATTGAAATCTATCTGATATGAATTTTATTCTTCTGAATGAGTTCTCTTCCTTGTCCAAAAGGATACTGTCATCCAGGCAATGAACAGTGTTGATGCTGCTCAAGTGTTGTTTGATGGACATCGTCATGCTGAGTGTGGTCTTCTGTTTCTAATTGCTCAAATGTAATTAAAGATAACTATTAACTCCCTATTGCTCTTTCTTTCTTCATCTCTATGACAGCTTATTTTGTGACTTTCCAGGTTCTTGACCTGTGCATGGAAACTGTCTGCTGTATCCGTGGCTTCACTTTCAACATTTATATATATTATTCTTCAGTCATCCCATCTTCTTCATTATTGGTTATACTGTACACGCGTTGATATGTTATTTGCCAAATTATTTAGCAATTCATTGAAGAATATTCACTACCGCTGCTGTCAACTTCTGTATTTTCTTCAGGATCACGGTACAAGGTATCTTGCCAATCTGTCTTCTTCATCTGTTCCCTTTCATGATTAGGTCTATTCAAAAGGTCATTCTTTCAAATCTATTGATGAGACATGTGTTTACCACCAGCAATTCAAGGTAGAAAAGATGTGAAATTCATAGATTAAATTTTGTTAGGGGGCTCTAAAGTAGAAACCATAGGTACAGGATGGTTTAGTGACATAATTGCAACTAAATTTGACTACAATTCTTTCCTCATTTTACCCTTTTAATTGCTTAATCTAGAGGCGGACGTTGATCCACCTAGCATCTTTTTGTTCTTCTTATAGAAAGAATCTATAACATTGAAACATTCTGGTATCCTCCAAGTTATTGTCTAGCTATGTACTTCTGATGCTTGGTCAATTTTGCTGACTTTGCTGTATGAAGTAGTGGGATTGTGAGATATGTGTACTTATTTTTCCTTTTACATAGGTATTGGTCATGTGTTGAATTTGCAGAGAAAGCTGCATTCATCAGGCACAGGTTATGGTCAAGTATTGTTGTTGATGTTCTCCTGGGAAACATTGTGGGCATTACACTGTGGTTTATGGCGGATCCTGTTTGTATATGGGTTTCAAACTTTGCACAGGACTTCACAAATGATTGGTTGCGTACTGGTTGTGTATGGCTAATGGGAAATCCGGCTGGTTTTAAGTTGAACACTGAGCTAGCAGGAGTTCTTGGCATGGTATCCCTAAATGCGATTCAGATTTGGTCAACTCTGGGCTTTTTTTGGGTTTTCTTCTCATTTATATCACAAAAGGGCTTGCTTTATGCAGTATTATATTTGGCTTTTAACTTCTGCAGCAGCACTGGCCATCGACATAATTTCATTATTAACGATGCATGTTTTGGCTCTTCATTTATTTTTATCGCTCCTCTATTCAACTCAGATACAGGCATTGGCAGCCTTGTGGCGCCTATTTAGGTAAAACATCTTTCACGTTTCATTATAGTACATCTTGATACAGGGACCTGAGGTGGTGATCCAGTCCGATGACGGTAACTGTTAAATGATTGCAGGGGTAGGAAGCAGAACCCTCTGCGCCACAGATTGGACAGCTATGACTATACTGTTGAGCAAAATGTAGTTGGATCTCTCCTGTTTACCCCAATTTTACTTCTTTTACCAACAACATCTGTGTTCTATATTTTTTTCACCATTTTACACACTAACTGTTAGCTTTATCTGCATTGCGGTTGAGGCCTCCATATATTTTATCCATTCCACTCCATACTCTAAACTCTTCCTTTGGATGAGGAGGAAGGAGAGATTTCCATCTGGGATATGGTTTGATGTGGCTATATGTCAACATTCTGAGAATGGAGTTAATACTGGTGTTACATTCTCCCCTCAGAATCTGCACAGAAGAGCTTATCCAAGTAGCATTAGTAAATCAATCTCTTTGGTTTTCTTTCTTCACATCAATTACTCGAACTTAGGTAAAATCTTGATCTGAATTTTTTTTAGAATTTGATTACTTCTAAGTTTGTGAAACCAGAGTTTAGAGATAAATGAAATGTGAACTCCATGCATATCTTACATCTTAGTCTGAAGTTTTTGAGAATTCTTTATTACATCTTTGTAGTTTACTCTTGAATCAAGAAGCACATTTTACTTCATAAATTGGTGCCCGGTGCCTCTTCATCGTTATCTGAACTCATGATCACATTTGTTTCAGGAGAGGTAGTCTGGCCGCACTACAAGCACTTCTACTCAACTTTTTCTAGATCATCTATTAGCGCATCAGCTTATGGGCTTCTCACCGGGAGAAGGTATTCTTCCTCTCCACCCACCCCCTTATTCCCCATCATCAGTCACCCATTCATTTTTTGTATGTTATATCAGGCATTTTCCATATCACGAACATTTGATTGCCTTTTCTGCTCCATCTGCAGCACTGTTTATGCTTCGGGTCCTAGTATCCCTATGAAGTTGCCGTGGATGGTAATCCCCTGGAATGAATATTGGCATCTTTGCCACAACTCAGTTTTTTCATGCAGAAAACACAGATACTAGACTTGGTTTTTTTTTCTTTTGCACTTCATTGAACGCTGAGACTGCGAAAAGATGCTTTCTCGTACCTATTGAATCCAGAGGTTTGCATCATCATTCTATTTAGGTTGCTAAACTGTCATTAGCTGTGAATTATACAGATCCTTACAGGTTGTTGGGAGTATCCGAGTATCATCAACTCGTGTTTTATCATGTAGCGTCCAGATTATATACATGTAGAACATGATATAACCGTATTCGTACTTCACCTTTCCTCTTGTTCCTACGATTTTAATCGTGTAAATTTTTTCATGTAAAATGTAGAAATGGATCAGGGCTATCGAAGAACTTCTACATGAAATTAGATGAATCAGAACCACTTTTTTTTGTTACTCTTTCACCATTCATCTCGTTTCACTGAATAAGGATTTAAAAGTAATTTGTCATTTGGAAATAATCATGTTAAACTAGACTAAATAAAATTTGTTAGTTGAAAAGCTATAGGTATTTTTTCAAACAAACTAACTAATAAATTACCTAACAAATATCTCAGATAAAGCATTTCTATCGTTTTAGAAATGTAAATCATGGAATAAAATATGAAGGAATTTTTAGGTACGAAGGATTTATTTATTAAAATTCAAAAAATAAATAAAACTCTTTACAATTTGGTTTGGGAAAATGACAAGAGTGTAACTAGTAACGATTCAACAACAGGCTGCAAATTCTTATTTTTTTATTCAGCAAGTCATTATTTGCGGAATAGTCAAACGATAAGATGCCAAAAATACAAGAATTTGCAACAAAATTAGTTTGCAACTCGAGTCCACAAATGCCAGCCTCCATTGGAATCAGACAAAAAACACCAAAATTATATTTAGTTCATGAATGATCCACGTGACCAACTCTTAAGATTCTTCAAAGCTATAGTATCATGCTGGCTATCGGCCCTCTGCGGCGGGCGCATTGACTGACCTCCATACCATATCTGATCAATCTCCATGTATTTATTTGAATTCAGATTCAATACAATCAGCCATTCAGGACCATCTGCTGGATTTCCTTTTCTGGAAAGAAAGCTGGATTTTCTGAATGTCTTGGCCTTGTTTGGTTTAAATCTATCATTCTTGGGGTTGTTTTTAAATTGATTTAAGGGGAGCTGGAGTGTCAATCTTCAACTTCCTTTTTTCTTTTCCTGGGGGGTCTTTTTTTTTTTTCTCATTTTCATCTGGGTTTAACTGTTACTTGTGTTTAATCTTCACTGATTCTTGGCACAAGTACAGTAACTTTCTTGATTTAGGCATGGATATAAGTAATGAAGCTAGTATTGTACGATTCTCAATTGGGCCATCGACGTTCCTTGGTCGAACAATTGCTTTTAGAATCTTACTCTGCAGATCAATGTCACATTTCAGGCATAAAATGTTAAGAATATTTTTGAAGTTCATGTACAAATTCAACAACGGTTGGGGGAGCTATTTATCTCCTTTAATCTCATGGTTTAATCCAAAGAATCCGAAATGGATATTAGTAATGGTAACCATGATAGCTTTCTTATTAAAACGGTTTGCCTGTGTGAGGGCAGAGATGGCATATAAGAGGAGGGTATGGAGCAACATAATGAAGTCTCCATTAACATACGACGAGTGGGCTCATGCAGCTCAGATGCTTGATAATGAGACTCAAAGAGCAAACGATGCTGATCTTTATGATGAGGAACTCGTGAGAAATAAGTGTCGAGAGCTACGCCATCGTCGTCAAGAGGGTTCTATCAGGGACATTATGTTCTACATGAGAGCTGATTTAGTTAGAAATCTAGGGAACATGTGTAATCCTGAGCTTCACAAGGGGAGGCTCCATGTGCCAAAACTCATAAAGGAGTATATAGATGAAGTTACTGCACAATTGAGAATGGTGTGTGATGCTGATTCAGAGTTGGAGGAGAAGCTTTCTTTCATGCACGAAACAAGGCACGCCTTTGGTCGGACAGCCTTGCTTCTAAGTGGTGGTGCTTCTCTAGGGGGTTTTCATGTGGGAGTGGTGAAGACATTGGTGGAACATAAGCTGTTACCTAGGATAATTGCTGGCTCTAGCATTGGCTCAGCTATGTGTGCTGTTGTTGGAACAAGATCTTGGCCTGAGCTTCAGAGTTTCTTCGAAGACTCATGGCGTTCTTTTCAGTTTTTCGATCAAATGGGAGGGATTTTCACCGTGTTCAAGAGGATCATGACGCAGGGCGTTGTCCACGACATCCGACGGATGCAGATGATGTTGAGGCATCTAACCAACAACCTGACATTCCAAGAAGCTTATGACATGACAGGTCGAATCTTGGGGATTACAGTTTGCTCTCCCAGGAAGCACGAGCCTCCTAGATGTCTCAATTACTTGACTTCACCTCATGTCCTTATATGGAGCGCCGTGACTGCTTCTTGCGCGTTTCCTGGCATTTTCGAAGCTCAAGAGCTGATGGCGAAAGATAGAAGTGGCAACATTGTCCCTTATCATCCACCATGTCATTTGGATCCTGAAGAGGGTGTTGCAGGACTATCCACGCGTCGTTGGAGGGACGGGAGCTTGGAGATTGATTTGCCTATGAAACAGTTGAAAGAACTGTTCAATGTGAATCATTTTATTGTGAGTCAGACAAATCCTCATGTTGCACCTATACTGAGATTGAAGCAGATGGTCAGAACATATGGAGGTAGCCTTGGTGCAAAGGTATGCATTTACATATGTTTCAAAAATTCTCTATTCCAAATTCTTCTTAAGCTATATACATATTTTCTGAATGCAGATTGCTCAACTGACTGAGATGGAGATAAAACACAGGTGCAATCAGATACTGGAGCTAGGTTTGCCTCTTGGAAGAATTGCTAAGCTCTTTGCTCAAGATTGGGAGGGTGATATCACTATTTTTATGCCTGCAACTTTAGATCAGATATCAAAGGCGATACAGAATCCATCATATGTAGATCTTCAGAAATCCATAAGCCAGGGAAGAAGATGCACTTGGGAGAAGCTGTCAGCCATGAAAGCAAACTGCGCAATCGAAGTAGCTCTCGACGAGTGTGTTGCAGCGTTGAAACATGCACGTCGATTGAAGAGAAGTGCTGATAGAGCAGCTAATGCAGCTGTGTTATCCCCCTCTGTTAAGTTCAATCCTTGTAGGAGAATCCCATCTTGGAATGTCATTGATAGAGACAACTCCACTTCTTCTCTTGACGAAGCTGCCCTAATGCCAGACCCTCCATTGTCCCCTGCATTCATTGCTAGAAACAACTCAGACAGCGTTGATCAACACTCGTGGACGAGGTGTGGTGGTCCGTTGATGAGAACTGTCTCTTCTAAAAGATTCGTAGATTTTGTACAGAATCTGAAGATTGATTCAAACAGAGGGATATTAGGGTCACCAAACTGTCAAACACCAGAGGGATATCGGAGTAGAGCTTCAAGTGATCTTATGCAGCCTGAGTGCACGGACAATGGGATCGTGTTCAACCTCGCGAGAAAGCCCATCTTATCGCCTTCCAAACTATATTGCTCTCCACTGGAATCAGTTGAAGAGTTAGTGCAACATGATGCTCCTCAAAGTGAGATGGATGACAGCTCAATGTCTGAAAGTGGTGGTGGTGATTCCGATGGTGGCGGTGTCGATGATAGTCCGTTTAAGGATGGGGAGAGCTGTATTAAATTTTGAGTTCTCATTCTTACTTTTTTTTTATTTTTTTCAAAGGCAAAGTTGAAGACGTTATACTGAATGCAAATAAATAATTTTACTGAGGTTATGATTTTTTTTAATTTTTTTAAATCATAAGAAAATAATCTTGCAATAATTGATATATTGAGTTTTAAAAAAAAATATATAGTGCAAAATTATACTAAAGTTATTTCAGTTCAATCTGTTTATGATAACGTGTATTTATCCATTTTTAATTTGTCAAATTCGTATAGATGGAGGAGAGCTTGGTAATTCTAATATAAAAAAAAAAAATCCAAATACCTCCAAATCTTTATTTTAATGGATGATTGTTGATTGCCAATATTTAATCAGTATACTATTCAATATACTATCTATTAAGAAAATAATTGAATGCTAATAAGTATACTATTTATTAAGAAAGGAAAATGAAAAAAAAGAAAATATTTATCTTTTTTCTCTTTTCTCAGGTATGTAAATTACAGAAGACCTGTAGCATTTTCGTCAAACTCAAATTCAAGAACTGAATATCGAGAAATAGACCGTTGGTTAAACCCAGCAAAAATATTGAACTTGAACCTACCTAATCGAAAGACACACTCGAACATCTTTATTGTACATTTGTTCTTATCCTTTACATACTTCCCTGACAAAACCACACATACGGCATGTTACCCGAGTTATCTATAAATTCTATATTAGTACACCATACTCATCCACCGCTGATAGCATCAAACGTCACTATGTTAAGGATATCATTATCCAGTCTGATCCAGTACTTTCTATTTTTTCGAATCCCAATGCATTTTCTTGGATTTAATTTACTGTCATTATTGAAGCTCTATTGTCTGCTCCATTTCCTTTTCAAGAAAGAAAGATTGCCTCTCTTTTCTAATAAGTCTCTTGCATTTCAAATTGATTTTAGTTTTTTTTTTTGAGTTTGATTTTTAGACTTTTTGCAATTTGGGTGAAGGGGTAGTATCAATTTTGTATCGTGATATTGTCAATTTTGTGGTTTCATCTTTAATTCTTCTTCCTGCTTGATATGGATATAACAAATGAGGCTAGTATTGATCCATTCTCAATCGGGCCATCAACTCTTGTTGGTCGGACCATTGCTTATAGAATCTTGTTCTGCAAGTCCTTATCACATCTCAAGGATAGAATCTTTGGAATGTTGTTGATTTGCTATCACAAATTCAAGAAGTGTTTGAGGTATTATGTGTCACCTTTAGTCTCCTGGTTTAATCCAAGGAATCCACAGGGGATACTAGTGGTGGTGATGATGATTGGTTTCTTGTTAAGACGATACAGAAATGCGAAAAGGAGACGAGAGATGAGTTATAAGAGGAAGTTTTGGAGCAATATGATGAGATCTGCGTTAACCTATGATGAATGGGCTCATGCAGCTAAGATGCTCGATAAAGAGACTCTTAGAATGAATGATGCTGATCTTTATGATGAAGAACTCGTGAGAAACAAGCTTCAAGATCTTCGTCTCCGTCGGCAACAGTGTTCTATTAGAGACATCATGTTCTATATGAGAGCTGATTTGATCAGAAATTTAGGCAATATGTGCAATCCTGAGCTTCATAAGGGGAGGCTACATGTGCCCAAAGTAATAAAGGAGTACATAGATGAAGTGACAACACAATTGAGGATGGTGTGTGATTCTGATTCAGAGGAGCTCCGGTTGGAGGAGAAGCTTGCATTTATGCACGAAACGAGGCACGCTTTTGGTCGGACAGCTTTGCTTCTAAGTGGAGGTGCATCTTTGGGTGCTTTTCATGTGGGTGTGGTGAAAACATTGGTCGAACATAAGTTATTACCGAGGATAATCGCTGGTTCAAGTGTTGGCTCAGCAATGTGTTCTGTTCTTGGCACAAGATCCTGGCCTGAACTTCAGAGTTTCTTTGAAGATTCTTGGCATTCTATTCAGTTTTTCGATAAAGTAGGGGGGATTTTTACGGTTTTCAAGAGGATCATGACACAGGGTGCAGTTCATGATATCAGACAGTTGCAAATGATGTTGAGGAACCTTACCAATAATCTAACTTTCCAAGAAGCTTATGACATGACGGGGCGAATCTTGGGTATCACTGTTTGCTCTCCGAGGAAACATGAGCCTCCTAGATGCCTCAACTACTTGACTTCGCCTCACGTAGTTATATGGAGTGCGGTGACCGCGTCTTGCGCGTTTCCTGGCCTTTTCGAAGCTCAAGAACTAATGGCTAAGGATAGAAGTGGCAACATTGTGCCGTATCATCCACCCTTCCATTTGGACCCTGAAGAGGGTAAAGGATGTTCATCACGTCGTTGGAGGGACGGTAGTCTGGAAATCGATTTGCCAATCAAACAGTTGAAAGAGCTCTTCAATGTGAATCACTTTATTGTGAGTCAAGCAAATCCTCATATCGCACCTCTACTTAGGTTAAAGCAGATAGTGAGAACTTATGGTGGCAGCTTTGGTGCAAAGGTAATATTTATGAAACAGATTTGAATACTCAATTGAACAGATCATATTTTTCATTATCAAAATGTATTGCTATTACTATATATCTCGTATTCAATACAATATATCATTAAAATAATTATATTATTATAAACTTAATTTATAGCAAAGATAATTGTTTCATCTATATATGTGTTAGTAATAAATGATTAATTTCTAAATATTTTTATTTATAAATATTAATGTGTTTATCTTGATATAGTTTATTTTTATCAAAATTTTGACATATTAGTTATGGGAAATTTAGGCTATGTTAATGAGGTTCTCTATTCCAAATACTTGTCTATTTCATGAATGCAGCTTGCTCAATTAGTTGAGATGGAGGTAAAACACAGATGCAATCAGGTATTAGAGCTCGGTTTTCCTCTTGGAGGAGTTGCCAAGCTCTTTGCTCAAGATTGGGAAGGTGATATCACTGTGTTTATGCCAGCAACTTTAGCTCAGGTAAAGACTAAACTGATGATCAAAATTCCCCATTTTTGAAGTTATTGATGAATGATTTGTTCTATTAATTTGTGCAATGGTTACAGTTATCAAAGGTGATACAGAATCCATCTCATGTAGAGCTTCAAAAATCAGCAAATCAGGGAAGAAGATGCACTTGGGAGAAGGTATCAGCCATCAAAGCAAACTGTGCAATCGAACTAGCTCTCGATGAGTGTGTTGCAGTGCTCAACCACATGCGTCGACTCAAGAGATGTGCCGAGAAAGCTGCTTCTCATGACATAACCACCACTATCAATGCTTCCAAGAGAATCCCTTCTTGGAATGTCATTGCTCGAGAGAACTCCACTGGTTCTCTTGAGGACGAGGACCCTGCTACGAGAGGCTTTCATCATACGCATAGGTACACCTGCGATGGAAGCGACGACGAGTCCGACAACATCGATCATCTCAGCTCGTGGACCAGATCCGGTGGTCCGTTGATGCGGTCCACATCCGCCGATATGTTTGTGGATTTTGTACAGAATCTGGAAGCTGATTCGAGGATGCATAATGACATATCAGGGCAATCCAACAATGGCGTGATTCTGAATAATGCAGGTTCAACCATGGATGCAGAATATGATCACAGGGATATCTCAAGCATTTTGGTGGCTGAGGGTGATCTCCTGCAGCCGGAGAGGATGGACAACGGTATTGTGTTAAACATCGTGAAAAAGTGTGTCTTGACGCCGTCAAACCAGAGTTATGATTTCGAAAACTCAGTTGATGAATTGGAGCAGCATGATAGCCCTGAGATCAATGAGATGGATGACAGCGACAGTGCTGGTGGTGATTCCATTGAACAACACGTGTTCCGAGATTCCGGCGACGTTCCGATCAGCCACTCCGGCTGACCTGGCATGCTATGGAGTATGGATTTTTTTTTTTTAATATTCAGTACTTGTAAGAAAATAGGTGACATGCTATGGATGCCTAAGTGTTTTGTTTTTTTTTTATTTAATATATTCAGTACTTGTAAGAAAATTGAGTTGTTATGTTTTGGTCTTTTTTTTAGTTATACTTTATTGAATTTTATTTATCGTTATTTGGTCAATTCAAATTCTATGTTAATTAATTCAAGAAATTGGTGCTAAAAGCCTGAAAGTGTTCAATTTTGTACCGTCTCTTATACTTTATGTTCCTATTTTACTATATACTAGGTGACCGACATCTCACAGTGTGAGGTGTTAGCCCGTACATTTTTGTGTTGTGAATTTGTATCAGCTTGCCCTTGATCGGTATCTTACAATTTTAATTATCATACAAACTTTGCTTCTAAAACGTATGATTTAGCTTTTGAAATAATCATCTTTCTAGTTGAGCTGCAATCATTGTTGTTCAAAAGATCTTGATATGCTTAAAGATGTGCTAAAGAAGTTGAGCTATCATCTTTATTGTTCAAAAAATCATGAACAGTTTCAAATTGTGCTAAAGAAGTGCTTGAAGGTCGGCTATGCTAAAGCTGTTGATCATATAAGCTACAATTTCCAAGTGAATGCCATTCCGTAGACACTTCTCCAGCTCTCGCAAGAATTGTATGGGAGTCGTCCCCGGAGGGACTTCCCGTATG
This sequence comes from Pogostemon cablin, assembly GCA_023678885.1. Classification (NCBI taxonomy): domain Eukaryota; kingdom Viridiplantae; phylum Streptophyta; class Magnoliopsida; order Lamiales; family Lamiaceae; genus Pogostemon; species Pogostemon cablin. The sequence goes on from CM042956.1 coordinate 960,724, forward strand.
ACCGTACCGAGGAATTCGATCATATAAGCCACAATTTTCAAGTGAATGCCATTGATTCTCCATTCATTGGTACCTATGGAAAGAACAATTAGATTGAGTTAACAAAGAAGGCATGTGTTGTTTTGGTTCAAAAAGTAAACACGGTAATTGGAGTTTGCCAAGGAACACAAACAAAGATAATTATATATGTCAACAAAGATAAAAAAAAAAAATGAGAGAGAGTGACTCATGGTGGTGATATATGAGAATTTCTAAACGGAAAATAAGACCAATGCCATGTCCGACAAAATCCACCACCACTAAGAAGCCATATTTTTCAGCATGCTCATTGACAAGATTAACAACATGAATTGCAAGCTCATGGACAAAGAAACTCTATTTTCAATAAAATATAAATGTGCCCTTATAAATATTTGATAAAAATTTATGCAGAACCGAATATATAACAAGAATACAGGAAATTCAGGACATTAAACTTTTGAGTCATTCCCCTAATTTAATTTTCAAAGAGATAAATCTCCCAAATTCAACATGAAGTTGAGTTAGATAAAGGAACCTGATACTCTTTCCAAATTTCCAGAACAGAGCGCTAAATCAGCGTCCACACTGAGGAATTCTTAAACCACATATATAGGAATTCATCACATGAACATCCTATACGTAAGCAACCGAATAAAATCATCGATAGAAAGACAAGCAGATAGTGTAACTAAGAGCAGAAGGTACCTTTATAATCAAAATAACCTTTTAATCTCCAAACACCAACTCTTTTTTAGTCTAATTTTATTGAAATTACAGTCGACATTTAATATCGATATTCACACTATCAACTATCAAGATAGATATTAATTAAACAACATCATTTGATACCTTCATCACAATAAATAAATAAAAAAAATAAATCATAAATTATAAGTCGAATCAAACCACATATAAAATACTATTAAAACAAAAAAAAAACCTTAAAATTACCTGAAGAGCTGATGAGCAAACGCAAGAGCTGTAGTCGTTTTTCCAGTACCCGGAGGACCATAATACAGCATGTGTGGACACTAAAAGTTTAATCAAACCAAAAAAAAAAAAAGAACAGGAATAGAAAATAAGAACTTTTCAAGCCTTACATCAGAAAAACAAAAAGAAAATAAATTGATGTTACATTTTTCATCTCAAGAGTGTTTGTGAGAACTCGAACGATCTCTTCTTAGCCTTCACTTGCTTCGGTGTGTGTGTTCTTTGCTAACTATACAAGTCCTTTCTTGGAGCAAAAATATTTTTGTTTTCTTTGAGTTGGCAAGGCTGAGGTGACAGTATGGGCTTATGATCAGCTTCTTAGTCTGATTTGATAGATTTTGCTATATTGATAAGAATTGATAATGAAGTAATGCAAAATTGTTTGCATACATCCTCGTGTGATGAAATCATATAAATGTATGTTTTTCTTATTTATGAGCCATGTGTGAAGTAGTTATTGAAATTTAGCTAGCATTTGCAAAGTCCATAGTGAGATGAAGCAATGCTTATGCATGATCACTTGAACAGTGCGCTGTTGTAGAGTTTTAAAGCACGGTGCATATATTACTCTCTCATGAATTTTAAGTTTAGGAGTTGAAAATGTCATATTCTTCTTTGTTTTACGAAGATTACGACTCAGAAATTGCCATGTGCTACTTAATCTAAAAGAATCATGCGAAAAGAGAGCTTATACTCAAAAGAGAAAAATCATTCCTTTAGCATGAAAGGATGTCTGTCGGCAGCCTAGGCGGCTGACTCAAGTGCCCCCCGAACCGCGCGAAATGGTCACCTATTACACGGCTTACTAACTCTGCCTGGGGTGGGGGTACATATTATTCTATTCGTCGACGGTCTGTTAATCCAAGTGAGTTTGAGTGCAAGAACTGATATTTGTTTTTTTAACTTGCCATCACGATATTCTAAAGTCCATTCACTGCATCAGAGATATAGACTAATAGACTAACTAAAGTACAGACTAATTTTAACTATAAGCATGTTTTGGACTCAGATACATGTGTCAAATTCTAAGATGATGTCCATATTTTGTTATTATTCAGATAACTTTTGTCTTACATTTTATATAATGTACATTAAAACTCCTTGAGATAGAAGAAATAAAGGGAAAAAAACTACGGTTGCAACGTATTTTTTCGCAAGCTATCAGAATAACCAACAATCTCTTTCCAATAAGAAAATGTTATAATGTAGTCAAGTGTCATATATATCGCGTATGCAATTGGATCAATCAGTTGGATCAATCAGAACTGCAACATTATTGCATTCAATTCACGAATGCATCACACTTAACTTATTGAAGAGCTGTAGGTCCAATCCTACTCAACTATGAGAAATATGATAGCAAACTTTAAATTGCATATGCAACTACTCTGAAACAAGGGCAAGCATTAGGGTTCGGAATGGGCATAATTCAGCTCATTGTCTTCTGTACATATGAACTTGCAATTTGGTATGGAGTCATACTAAAAATAGATAGAGGTTGTTATAATGGAGGGAAGGTCATCAATGTTATAATAGCCATGCATCATGATAGGGGCAATGCAAGTATGATTACATCATTATGCAGTTTTCTTGAAGTTTATTAACTCTACTTTAGTGTTAACTTTAACATGCTTCACCAGAGCACTTGGCCAAACGTCTCCTCTTCTAAATGCATTCGCAGCAGGTCAAGCTGCGACTTACAAGATGTTTGAGACCATCAAACGTATGCCAAATAGTTTAATTAGCTAATGCATACTCAAAAGCTAAGAATTCATGTGTTCCATAAGGGGGAATAAATTTTGATGATTAGACAGAATGCAGCAGCAAAATACAATGTATATGTTGATCAGCCTAGAATAAAATAGCATCCTGAGGACTACTCAGTGCGTTGTTTGAAACGTATGAATCTACATAAAGATAAATACTCAGCAAATGGAAAATACGATATAAAAATAGGATTTTTAAATTCATAAACAATTTTGTAACAGAAACTTCCCAGAACATCCTTACTTAAAACATGAAAGAACAATGAAGCAGATTACTAATATACCTTCAAAGGATGAGAAGATGCTCCCTCGCTGTTAAGTGGGAAAAATTCTAAATCATCATTATCATCAAAATCTTCATCATCAATCCTTTGCACAACAGTGGCATCTGTTCTTCCTTGAGTTTATTAGAGTGCATAAAAGCCTGTCAGTGGAAACTCTGGAAAAACAGACATATAAAATTAGGAGAAAGTATCAGAGCGAGAGAAACATAGAGAGATGGAATATCTATCCCTCACCTCTTCTTCCAGCTTTTTCTCCATGTAAATAAATGCACAATTTATTCAGCAGTACAGAACAATCATGACATGAAGCCAAGAGGAAGTCTATGTTGTCAATATAGCAAGACAAAACATATTACACCTTCATATGATAAAAATTATCTCAGAAATAAAAAAAGCAATGCAAAATCTTACCACTTTCTTTGTAAAAGGGGAAAATAAAATCAAACTATGAAAAATTTGATCGCAATTGAATTCAGATATATGTTGAATACTATGGGTTGTAAAATTGCAAAGCACTATAGTAGTTCCTAATGTAAGGAGATGAACAAGTGTATGTATATAAAAAAGAAGTCCTTAAATCTCTCTCCCTTCTCTTAGTGCTTCTGACTTTTCTGCTAATTTGACACCATCACTGATCTCTGTTCATGCTGTTGCTCAAGAGAGAGAACAATGCAGTATCTCAAATAATTTCCAACCTCCGATCATTTTTTGTATCAATTTTAGTAATGTATATCATACTAATATATGGGTGTCTTTTGAATTAGATTATAAACTCAGATAAGAACCCTAGAAATCAGATTCTGATGCAATTTTGGCAAATCAATCAAGGGCACGAACATACGACGATCATCTTGGAAACCCATATCAGAGATACAGAAAATCAGGGAGAATAAAGAGTTTACCTGTGGGAAATATTCAACAGCGAGCACGAAGAAACCACAACTACCCTGACTTTGATTCTTCAGCGCTGGCGACAGCGAGAGTGCAGTGAAGAAGAAGAGAACGGCGCGACGGCGAGTGTGCGGTGGGGAAGAAGAGAACGACGCGAAAACCATAAATGATCGAGCAAACAGAGAGCTTTAGTAGATGGGGAGACTCCCAATCAAGGACAGAAAACAAAAGAAACAAGCACACAATCCTGGCTATGACGGCGCCAAAAAGCCCAACACGCAAGCAATATTATCTATTCAGTTACGCAAAATCACAATACCGAACACTGTACCGAAGGGTGGAAAATTAGGGTTTCCGTTCACCGGTAGGATTCCAACTGACATGTGGTGGAATCGAAAACGTATATTGCAGACGAACAGAGCTGAAGGAAGGGAGAGGGGATATTACTTGTGCGTTGAAGCACGATGAATAAAAATGTGGGGAGTGAAATTAGATGGGAAACCCAAATTGAAACAGCGACCGGCCGGAGTGAAATCAAAGGAGGAAAACCAAATTGAGGAAGGAGTCGAAATGTGAAGCGGAGGAGATGATTTTCGTATAAGCGACGGAAACCGACACGTGAAATGTGGAGAGGCGGACAGCAGGAGCAAGCGCCATCTCTCTCCTTTGTCATGCGCCACGCATGATAGAGGGTGACCGGCTACGGTACAGAAATTGGCCAATTCTTGGCTAAAATCTCTTTATATATAAGTATATAGATATAGATATAAAGTAAATAATATAATCATATCTAGATAATTTTATAAATATATTTATTGCTTTTAAATGAATCTTTAATTTGTGTAAAGTAATTTTAAGCTTTAACTATAACGAAGGATTACGAGAATAATTATTTAATCATTTGGTTTCATAATTATTTTTTGGTCACATAAATGAATACACTACTAGAGAAGAGATGAAAATGGGATGAGGGAATCCAATTGGTACAATTTAGATGGTCCCACCGAGATAAAATAATTAAGAATTGAAAATGTCGTGTGTGTAATTTGCAATTAGTACAAAATAATGGAAGACAGGCAATTTCAAGGAACGATGTTCCAAAGAAAAGGGATGAACATAACATCAACTTGCTATTATCTCAATCGTAGTTATTAGTATTACCCTCCAACGCACATTTTGTCATCTTCTAATAATTCAAAATATTATGAATAGTTAATCAAATAAGTAGGCTCCTATAACCTATACGCACAAATTATAATTATCCTTTCGTCATATTAGTGCTTCTTGTGGAAAAATCCCCTTTTACTATCATGCTACTTAAAAAGAGAGAGAGTACGAATTTCTAATTAAATTTATTTAGTCAAATTTATTTGAGAGTGCAACTAGGGTATATATGTAACAGTACATTTGAATGACTTCAATTGTTAAATTAAATTTTAAATTAATTTTTACCATTAAATTAATTTTAAAAATATTTAAAATTAAATAAAATAATTACTCACTATAACCAATTTAAAATTTTAAACCTATCAATTTTATGTTGGACGGATACACTTGGACCCTAGATCACCTCTATAAATTAATAGTAAAGTAAATTGACGGTCCTCAATGGGAAGGAATGAAATTATGAAATATCTTGGGTAACATCTTTCATCATACGAGTGGTCCAATTACATCTTGTCTCTTGCAACTAATCAAGCCGTTTCACATGATTATCCTATTTAATTTTTTTTTTTTTTGGGATAAATTCCTATTTCTTTTCTTGATTGTTTCACAAGATAAGTAATGGACAATTTAAAAGAAGATGAATTAATGATATTAACAAAATAATTTTCAGATAAATCAATATTTTATACACATAGACCAACTCATTTGAGAGATGACAAGATTCACAACCTATTAGCTGCTAAGCTGGCCTTTCATTTTTTTTTTTTATCATTATTTTTTTTTTAGGAGTAAGAGAAGAACATTATCAGCTAGGTGGATGATTAGCTAATACAACTTCCTCAATCAACTTCGACACTCCCAATAAAAAATATGGAGTTTCACATGAAAATGAAAATGAAAATGAAAATGAAAATGAAAATGCAAATGCAAATAGAGTCAATTTGTGAACCACCTTGTTAGCATTATTCTTGCCCATATGTATTTAACATTTTCTAACTTCTAATAATTCTTCTAAGACAAGATAAATAAGGTGGCCTTTCATTTTTAGTTAAAGCTTTGTGTAGCAAAAACATTTGTGTTCATTTATAATTTAAGGGTTATTCCAAGGTTAACTTTAGAAATTATAGGTATTTTAATGATATAGTGGAAGTTATTAATCTATTTGTTAATTTAATTTAAGATTACACCTAATAAATAATGAGTTGATATTTGGTGTATTCGGGTGCAAAGATGTACAATATGTGTATAACTTTTTATTCAATATCGTATACATGTTTCTTAATAATTGTATACTTTTTTCATACTTAGTTTTTCATTAAAAAACTAGCATTCATATATGCATAACTTTTTATTCAATAGTTTATACATGTTTTTTTAATAATTTTATATTTTTTCACACTTAATTTTTTATTAAAAAAACTAACAAAAAATTTACTAATAAAGTGTATACATTTTTTGTTTATAATTGTATATATTTTTATTCATAATTGTATATGTTTTTGAAAGTGGGTGCATCGTACGTACACTACAAAAAAAACTATTTTTTTAACCACATAATTCAATATGTTGGTAATTACCAATGAAATAGCAACAAAAATGAAAATTTTCCTTTAGCAATGAAATGTCAACGGATTTATTCTCTATTTTACCAACGCAATTATTATATAAATTACTTAACGGAATTATTAGCAATGGATTACCAACGGAATAATTTATCAACGAAATTGAATTTTCATTGCTAAAAATTTACCAACCACCACTTTACCTATGGATTCCGTTACTAATCCGTTGATAAACCAATTTAACAACGAGGCTCCGTTGGTTGGTAAAAAAACAGTTTTTTTTAGTGGTAGTATTAGCCTAAAATAATACACCTAATCAACTCTTTCAACGTCACCGTATATGGACGACCCATCTTTAAATAATTCATCAAGTCTATCAAGGGAGTGTGAATATGTATAGGACTTTAAATGTGTTTATACATTGTTTCATGAATCACTATATTCTCAAACTTTTAACTTAACACATACACGAAGTTGATACAACACGTACACCACAGTTGGATAAGCACAAAACATTATCATAATTCATAAATACCTACCAAATGTGGTAAATAATATTCCAAGATTTATCTTCACGTGTTGTTAACCTAAGGCCTCTTTCAGTAAATATTAGGCAAATATGACCGAAGTTTTTTTTTTCTCTCTCTTTTAATTACTCCTTTTCTTCTAATATTTAATTTTCTACTTTTAAGTTTTAATTAGTTTTATAACTTTTGTTAAATATAATTTTAAGGAAACATAAAGTACAAGGCAGAATTTCTTTCCTTTTTTATTTTTAATTTTTAAATGCAGCGAATAAATGGGAATATATATATACATGGGATAAAAAGTAAGTTTTGTAAGAAACAATAAAGTGATAAAAAGAAATTAAAAATTAAAATTATTAGAAAAGTAAAAAAATGATGAAAAAACTCTAGTTCAAATTTAAAATAATTAAAGTTTTATAATGATTTGGAATTAAATAAATTATGGTAAAATCACCCACAGTTTAGTTCTGTATCTCATAAGTAAGTTGATAACGATGTTTAGTTGTTTACGGCGGCACGCCGCCATTGCCTTCTCCGCGTGCGGTTATCTGTTGGCCACTTAACTTAATTAATTATCTTCATTATTTCACTAAATTCATTTTTGCAGCATCCAATTTTAAGGTTGCAAATTGTGAAATTACAAACTAATTTATATATTAATAATAAAAAGCAACATATCTTATCTTATATATACTAATTGCGAATACGCTGCTATAAATAACTTTTTAAAAGTATGATGTGTCGCGACGTGATTAATCGTTGTATTTTTTATTTTAATATTATACACATAATTTTTCTATTTTTATATTTTATTATTATATATTAAAATTTATTATTATATCACTATTTTATATCTCCAAAATATTTATTCTTATCTACATAATATCTGATAAGTCTTTATTCAATTAATTATTTCAAGATAATAATTATCTAAATATTATAATATATTGAATAAAAAATAGATCCACCATTTAAAAAAAATTAAATTACACTCCTTTTATTTTATTATAAGACAATATTTAAAAAATAATTACTCTAAAAAATTTTATGTAATTACCATAAAACTTCAACTAAAAAAATAATATTTATAAAAATATTTATTTAACATAAATATTTGGTTTTTTAATATATCTAAAATAAAAAATAATAAATATACACGGGCAAAAAAAATAATTTTATAAATTATTAATTTAATTAAAGTACTTAATTAACATAAATATTTTGCGAATACGCTGCTATAAATAACTTTTTAAAAGTATGATGTGTCACGACGTGATTAATCGTTGTATTTTATATATTTTTTATTTTAATATTATATACATAATTTTTCTATTTTTATATTTTATTATTATATATTAAAATTTATTATTATATCACTATTTTATATCTCCAAAATATTTATTCTTATCTACAAAATATCTGATAAGTCATTATTCAATTAATTATTTCAAGATAATAATTATCTAAATATTATAATATATTGAATAAAAAATAGATCCACCATTTAAAAAAAATTAAATTACACTCCTTTTATTTTATTATAAAACAATATTTAAAAATTAATTACTCTAAAAAATTTTATGTAATTACCATAAAACTTCAACCTAAAAAATAATATTTATAAAAATATTTATTTAACATAAATATTTGATTTTTTAATATATCTAAAATAAAAAATAATAAATATACACGGGCAAAAAAATAATTATATAAATTATTAATTTAATTAAAGTACTTAATTAATATAAATATTTTATTTATAATAATAATAAAATATATTAAATTAATTTATTTATTAATTAAAAATAAAATATACTAATTAATCCGTGTAATACACTGGAGAAAAAAAACTAGTATATGTATATATGACTAACTTTTTGATGCATTGTTAGAATCATCAGCTAGATTTTTCTTTTTATTGTGGATTATATTAGCAATAAATATTAATTAGACAATAGAAAAGGAACACAATTAGAATTGTTACATAACATGAAATTCATGTATTAATTTTCCCATGTTTTATTTTTTATACTAATAATTAACTTTTTCTCCAACTGCTACGGTATAAAATAGTTGTTTTATTACGAAGTATGATTTTTTTATTGAACTTATAATATATCACCTGTTAAATTCTTAATATCAATTTAGTTTTTATTTTTTTATTTTTTGTCTGGTCATATCTTAATCTTATGTTTTCTTTTATTGAATAAATACAAGTAAACGCTACAAAAACCATCTTCTTTGCATCATAGTAAAATAAAAATAAAAAATGTAATATAAAAGATAAATAAAAAATAAAAAATGCAATGTTAAAAATGTAATATAAATAAGTAAATACAGTAAAAGATTGTAAAGTTAGGTAATGAGGTTTGACGATCAGTCCTTGAAAAATTATCCCATTCAACACAATAAAATCTATTATGATACAATGATCATAACTATCGTGAAATGTTTTTTTTTTTATTGGCAAAATAAATAGTAATTTTATTAATAATGATGGGTAAGAGAGTTATCCAAAATTACAAGAAAAAGAAAATATCATTACAACATGATGAAAATAAAAAAAATAATACCTCATGAACTGACACAATACATTATAATTTATAAAATGAATCTCGGAGTTCGTCTCCTTTTTTCAAAATAAATTATTAAAATATAATAAATAAAGTATGATTATTGATAGCATATCTTAAAATACGATGAATGCTATGTTAAAATATAATTTTAAAATAATATAATATAATTTATTATTTTACATAAAATATATTTCATTAATAAATCAACTCATTTTATATCCGTCCCTAAAACAACTTATCCACAAAAAAATCTGTCAAAAAAAAAAAAACCACCAAAACAACTCTCTCCCATGAAACTTCCTAGAAGCTCAGTATGCCTTCCTACTCCCTCCATCCATTTAACCCTCTCTTTCTTCCTATTATTCCCCTCAGACCCCATTTTCTCTCTCATATACACAGTTGTAAATTCTGATTTTCATTTTGAGTGCTTAATTATTCCACCATGATCAAACTAACCAAAATCATCCCTATAAAGCTCTTCAAGCCACGGAAATCGCGCTCAGTTTCCAGATCCGACACCCAATCCTCCTTCAGCTCCCAAACCACCACCTCCTCCTCCTCAGAAGACGTCTTCAAAAAGCCTAACGGCTTATCCACGCCCACCAGCGTCCTCCCCGGCGAATGGCCTGAAATCACCGCCGACATCTACATCGAACTCAAGCAAGCGTTCGAGATGATCGACACCGACGGCGACGGAAAGATACGCAAGGAGGAGCTGGAGAGACTGCTGTGCCGCCTCGGAGCCGAGCCGCCGAGCCAGGAGGAACTCAAATTAATGTTGAGCGAAGTCGACAAGGACGGCGACGGCTGCATAAGCCTGGAGGAATTCTATGCCGTCGGCTCGGCTTTCGCGCCGCCGGCCTGCGACGGCGAGCTGAGGGACACGTTTGACTTCTTTGACTCGGATCGCGATGGGAAGATAACGGCGGAGGAGCTGTTCAGCGTTTTTAAAACGATCGGGTGTGACGCGGAGTGCACGTTAGAGGACTGCCGGCGCATGATAAGAGGAGTGGATAAAAACGGCGACGGAATCGTGTGTTTTGAGGATTTCAGTTTGATGATGGAGCAACAGCTAATATGATTATTCTTGAAGATTATTAGCAGGGATGTAATGGAATCGAGCCGAGTCGAACACTACTAGGTTTGAGGATCGTTTGTTAAGAAATTATCGAATTCGAGCCCGAGCTCAAACTCGTAAAGAAAAAAAATTGAACTCGAGCTCGAATTCAAACTATTTGTTAAGATTCGCGAACATATTCACGAACACTAACTTGTTTATGAATATATTTTTATGAACATTTTTATGTCTGGATATTAAAATAATATTTCGTTTATAAATATTTAATGTTATTCATAATATTAAATAAACAAACTAACAAAATATAATAATAAACGGTAAAAAATATTTAAATATTTAAATAATCACTTAAGTTATTATCATATTTGTGTGGTTTAATATAAAATATTTAATTATTGAATATTAATAAATAAATAATAATATATAATTATAAAGAAAAACTATAAAATTTACGAACGCGTTTGCGAGCCATTAGCGAGCTTATAAACGAATATGTTCGCCAGCTTTCGAGCCGAATACCCTTAGGCTTGAGTTTGGTTTGATAAACTATACGAACCCAAAATTCAAGTTTGATTTGGCTCGTTAAGGTTAACGAACGAGTTCGAACGAACATTTAATCAAATCGAGATTCGAATAGTTCGCGAACGGTTTAATTTGGTTAAATCCCTAATTATTAGTCATCATTTCTGCTTGCTTCTAAATTCTTGCCATTGATTGGCTAGAATGTCATTGATTGAGAACTCTCATATTTCTATTTTTTTATTCATATTGTATCTGTAACATATCTTTAATAGAAAATATTTAGAGAGAAATCGATTGTCCCGTTTCATGATTTAAGTTTTTAATGTGTAAAATTTATATATATATACTTACTGGACTCATAGAATATCATCTCTTACAGGTTTATACATTGGATTATCGTCAAATTATCGGAGCAAAATTCTTCAAATAAATAACAATCTATTAGAATGATTGTAATTAAGTTCTTTGGATATAGTATGGTTACTATGGTAATTACACTCACTCCATACTTCCGTCATATATTTCACAAAATGTCTTGTTTGTTCTTACTTACTCCCTCAACGTCTTGTTTGTTCTTACTTACTATTTTAAAATTCTAAGTGAAGCATATCATGATAAATTTGTTAAGATTATTTTCGAATATTAATTTTTTTGATAAATTTCAAATATTAATTTCATTTTCATTCTAGTACAAAAAATATTTTTAATGCTGTAAATATATTTATTAAAATCAAAATGATTGAAATATTTGTCAAAAAGCTTCGAAATATTTTCATAAATTAAAAAATAAAAAGAATTTTACATATTAGTAATTAATAATAGACGTAATAATGAGTAAAGTATTTCCAAAATAATGTGAGGTGCATCTACAATGAAGGTTTACTTAATGATAAGGGCAAGTTTGGTCGGTTCATCGAAAAAAATGAAATGGCGGTTTGGCGTGGACTAAATTGCCCACGTGTCTCATTTTCTTTGTGCGTTGCGCCACCACTAGTCCACTACAACTAAATTCTTCTTTGGACTACAATTCTGGCATCTCTATTTTTTCATTTTTTAAATAATATGTTTGAAAGTGTGAAAAATTATTGCAACATATTCATTTTGTATTGTTGGATGATTCTTTAGATTTAAAAATTTTAAATCTAAGTTTTATTTTATGTATAATACTCTCTTTTTTCAATAGTTTTCATCTTTCCTATACAACGATTATGATAAATGTTAACTTTTAAAAGTATTATGATATTTTTTTATAATAAATAAATAATATAATATATTAAATAGAGAGTATTATACATAAAAGGCAAGTTGATAAGTTGCGTTTGATTCTAGGAGACGGGAGAGTGTGATATAAATAATACCTGAAAAATTAAAAAGAGACAGAGAATATTATATAAAATCGGAGTTTTTTCAATATAATACTTGAAAAAATGTGTTAACTATTAATGATTGGTAGATATTTTCACAAAGCTTATAAAATTTGATTGGATAATTTAAAGGTTAATTGTAAAAAAAATCTTAAACTTTCAACCTATTGCAAATTAATCATGACTTTTATGAAATTGCAAAAAAAAACCATGACCTTTCATTTATGTGCAATTCGCACCCGTCACCTGCCCGACTGCTGACATGGCTTTTCAAAGATATGTGGGCAGACACGTTGCAAATTAAAACGACGTCGTTTCATTCTTGTTTCTCTTTCCCAAACTAAAACAAAGCCCTAACAATCGACTGCTCACACATTCAGCCCCAAATCCCACCCACGATTCCAAATTCTATTGCAGAGCTGCGAAGAGAACGATGAAGTGAAGATTGCAATCAAAGCCCTAACAATCGACTGCTCACATTCAGCCCCAAATCCCACCCACGATTCGAAATTCTATTGCAGAGCCGCGAAGAGAACGATGAAGTGAAGATTGCAATCGAAGACTGAGGTAAGATTGATCATTGAGTGTTGTATTTGCAATAAAAAAATCACAGTGATGCTGGCAGTTTATTATTGCAATGGAATAATAACATGATTATTCACATGAAAGTAGCAAAATTGATTTTGACTTCATGAATAGACCCATGAAATCTTATTATATTCCCACTTCGCCATTAATTTTGACTTCCTACTAATAATTATTACATATATACTGTATGTTACGTTATCATTGAAATCTGATATTTATATATTTCTTTTTTAATAAATTGCAGCATGGATTCATTTTTTTCTCTATATATCACCATGGTGGCAAACTGCAGTTTATTAATGATGAAATGGTTTATGTCGGAGGTGATATAACTTCTAAGTTTGGGTTGGATGTAGATAAGTTTGGATATTTTGATCTACAAGATGAAATTGAAAAGTTGGGATACATAAGTTGGGATAGATTGTTGTATAAAATTCCTAGGTCTAGAGAAGCTACTAGTTTTAAGGATGTAAGCAATGATGCTGGAGTAATGAATATTCTCAAGTATTCCTTGAACGGACAGCTTCATGTGTATGTGTACGTAGATGGGGGTAAAAAGTCATTACTTGGTAGTGAAGAAATTTTAGAGGATTTTGGAGAGATTGTTGATAATAATGAGGAAGTTAGTGTTAGTACTAAGGTTGGTTCTGATAAAAGTGCATCTGGATTTGAAGAATGTCATGAAGAAAATGAGAGTGATTATAGTATTGAGGACGAAGAATACTTTTCATTAGATATTTAAAGTGACTCTGATGATGGGTTAGTTGAAGATGATTTGGATACTGATGATGATGAATACTTTGTGGCCAGAAAAAATAGGTTCAATGATAAGCTATTACTTACATATGAAGATAATGCTGAATGTAACAACCGTGGGAGTGGAGGAGGGGTTCAATTAGATGATGTAAGTGATGAGGGTAAAGTTAATTCTGAATCATCAAGTGACGAAGATATGATGCTAGTAAAAGGTAGTACTCATGTAAAAAGGAAGCCCCAGATCATATATGAACCTAACTGTGATCATAAAAACTTCAAGTTTATAGCTGGGATGACGTTTGAAATTCAGAGGCAATGTAAAGATGCAATTCGGAAATTTGCTATTGTGAATGGGTACAATATCCAATTTATGAAGATTAACAGTAGACAAATATATGCCAGATGTGTTGATGGCTACCCGTGGAAGTTTTTTGGCAGTTTAGTTACTAAAGAGAACGTGTTTACTGTTAAGACTTTGGGGGGTGAGCATAGATGTGGCAGGGATATGCACACAAGACAAGTCACAGCTGAGTGGATAGCGTCTGAATACATTGAGACTTTTAGAAGGAAACCAAATTGGAGTATAGAAGAGTTAAGAACCGATTTTTTGGATAAATATGCTGTGAAACCTTCAAGATGGAAGCTATTTAGAGGTAAGTGGAAGGCATTACAGCTTCTTAGGGGTTCAGTGGTTGATCATTATGCCAACTTGAGAAGATACATGGCTGCTCTTATGGAGGCCGACAAAGAAGGAAGGTTTGAGTTCTTATTAGGTGATGGCAGTGTTTTTAAAAGGTTTTATGTTGGATTTAGTGCACTTAGGAAGAGATTTCTGAATGGGTGTAGGCCAATTATTGGATTTGATGGTTGTTTTTTGAAGACATTTCTTGGGGGAGCATTGTTGGCTGCTATTGCAAAAGATAGAAACAGTCAAATGTTTCCAATTGCATGGGCAGTAGTGGAGGCTGAGAATGAAAGTTGTTGGAGGTGGTTTAGCACCATTTTATTCGAAGAACTTGGCATCACAGATGGCTTCGGGTGGAGTTTTATAAGTGATCAACAAAATGTATACTTTAATTTATATATGACATGCACTTTTTATGCTTTATACCATACATGAAATTACATAAGATATATATGTGATAGTATTACACTGTGTTCTTAAGCATATTCAAACATTAATATAACTATATTACACTCAGGTGTTCAAGTATATCACTTTGTTAAGACATATATGTATCATTATTACGTAAAAGTAAATTTAAAATACTAATAAATACTTGTTTTCTCAAATTTATTATGTGTATCAGTTATATGTTGTTAACATAACTTGCGTTCATATGTAACAGGAACTCATAAAGGCAATAAGTGAATTGACACCCAATGCTGAACATAAGAACTGTGTTAGACACATATACATCAATTTTAAGAAAAAGTTTAAGATATGTTTTACAAGAGATAAAAAAAGAAAATGAAGAGGCATATGAGCACTTCTTGGAAAAAGGGCCTGATAAATTCTGCAAAGCGTTTGTCTCAATTGTGCCAAGGTCAGATATGGTTGATAACAATGTCAGTGAGACGTTCAACGACTATATTCTGAAGGGAAGAGGACTACATATAATTGATATGCTTGAGTATATCAGATCTCAATTAATGGATAGACATCATGAGAATTTGCAAAAGATGAGTAGTGTGACTGATTTTATTTGTCCAAGGGTGAGAAAAAAGCTTGAGGATGTAGATCGTGTGAGACAAAGCCAGCAGTTGGGGATAAGTTTCAGGTTTCAATAGGAAAAGACCAATTTATTGTGGACTTAAACAATTGGACTTGCATATGTGGGGCGTGGGAATTAACTGGAATACCTTGCATTAATGAATGTGCTGCTATCCAATTCATGAAAATAAACGCTGCAGAATATGTTCATTGGTACTACACAGTGCCAAAGTATATAGAGGCCTACAAACATCCATTAGAACCTCTTAATGGAATAAATATGTGATCTGAAGCTGATGGAGAGCCAATAAAGCCGCCACCATATAAGAAGATGCCAGGCAGACCGAAGAAGAAAAGAAAAAGGAACCCTGAAGAAGAATGTAGAACTGAAGGTAAACTTAGACGCTATGGTTTACAAATGTGTCAAATGTATCTAAAACATGGCCACAATATGAGGACTTGCACTAATGAAGCTGTTGAGAAACCACCAAAGGTATGCTGTAACTTTTATTATGTTTTCCTTTTATAACTTCTTAATCTGAAATTTTTGTTGTGTAACTAATAGGCCAAGGTAGGAAGACTACGCAAGCAAAACCAAGGTATAAATGCTGGAGCAGGAACAGTCAACCCAAGTGCACAAGCTGCCCAAACAAGCTTCTATGTTTCAAACTATTGCAGCCACTCATGGAAGAGAGAGATTTATGGTAAATAATTAAGATAACAAAGTACTTGTCCGTATGGAACATACTTTATTTACATATCTTGGCTGAATTTAATTATTGTGGTTTGTCATTGGTTTAGGCTGGAAAAGGATTTGGTATTTACTTGGGAGCAGAGACAGGAAATGCATACATGAGGGTATGATAATTTATTACATTTTACAAGGTTTGTCCTTCTATTGGTTTATTAACATTATTCCAATTCTTATATAAAGAGGCCTGAAGAAAGGAGGGCTCATTTTATAGCCCCGACATATGTTGGTTCAACTTCAACCTCTTCTAGAAGTGGAAGAGGAACGGGAAGAGGAGTGGGTAGAGGAATGGGACGATCGGGAAGATCAGGGTCAAATGGAGGGACCCAAGAAAGTGCAACACTTCCGTAGGACGTTGCAAGTCTCCAATTTTTGTTTTTGTCATTTGATTTACATGATAAGTATCTTTGTATATATGCAGCAAACTGTTTTGCATATTGTTAAGCTGCTATTTGACCACCTGTGATCATATGAAACTTCATTTTGGTAAATATCACTTGTAAAGTGAATACATTTATATAGAAAATATATGTTAGATGCTTATCTAACAGTCTTAAGAATATTTAGTAAGTGAAGATATATGTTATGAAAATGTGTTCGAATGTGTCCATCTTTGAATTGCGTTTTTGATTTTTACTGTGATTGGACATATAATTGTTATAGTTGTGGTGTTTTTCTTGGCTTCTCTGGTGATTTTGCAGATTTGCTAGAAGTTGCAACTTTAGCCTTTTTGGTTAATTAATTGCACCTATACAAATGAAACTTTAAGAAATGAACAACCTGAAGAGCGACCTACTGTACTCATGTAAATGAAACTTTAGATACTGATTAATATACAAATGAACTATTAAGATAAATGAAACTTTAAGAATTAAAAAATGAACTATTACATTCATATACAACCTGAAGATTTAAAAACAATGATGAAAGCCCTTACTGTGCTCATAATACAGTTTCATTGTCAAACTACTTGAGACCAAACAACGCAAAAAACCACTAGAAATCAAATTGATCAAAAATTTATAAGAAATTCGATTTTCATTATAAGAGTCATAGGACTACATATTAATACAAATGATAACATAAGGTACTGATTACCTAAACAAACTGACTACAAAGGAGAACAATCAAAGATATGATTATGAAACATAAACACATGCACTTGTTCTCATTATTTTTTTTTCGAAGCTTATTCATCAATTCTTCGTTTGTCCTTTGAATTTCTTTGATGTCTTTCTTCAATTCATGAATCTCGATTTTCTTCGACTCCAAGCATTCAGACAATAGGTTCTCCAAAACAACTTTGCACCTCAATTGCTCCTTCAAACTTTCCTTTTTAATTTTCAAGTTAATAAAACAGCTTTTTTAAAACATTGGCAGTTCGGGATCAATCCATTCAAAATACTTACAATCATCTTCCTGCAAAAACAGAAAATATCATGGCTAAACAGAAGATAAATGAAACTCAATAATATTTAAAAACTAATTAAACTTATCTACCAACAATTCCATGAACTACACCACTTCAAATCCTCAAACACTTCAATACATAATCCATACATATTTTCTGAAAATTGAATATTTAAGAGCAAATAAGATATGATGAAAAATTTATTACAAAGTGATAAGAATACATTACCATCATTGGACTCAAAATACACAGCAGGCTTTTATACATCAGAAGAACACGACTTATAGCTTAAAACACCTAAAACCATTAATAACTAGTAAAGGCCTTGATACCCAGAGGTAAAGAAAGTGGAACAGATGAAGAGTGATATAGCAAGTAGGGTATTTAAATTTCTAAAAATTTATTTGTTGAAGCAACATTAGGATTAAGAATTATTTTTGCCTAATTCCACGAACAAATTCAAAATACGAAACTAAGGATACTAGAATTCAACTTACCTTATACAATCGACATCTCCAAAACCTCCTTACTGGATTCTCATCAGTCATTGATGTAAATCGGTAAGCTTCAAGTCCATGACCGCACAACTTCATAGATTTACTGTTGTATGAGTTGCACGAAGAGTTTGGTGATAGAGACATTTTCAATGCGTAGAAACTTACCGTGGAAGTTTTTTGGCAGTTTAGGGAACAAGAATGAAACGACGTCGTTTTAATTTGCTACGTGTCTGCCCACATATCTTTAAAAAGTCATGTCAGCAGCCTGCCCGACGGGTGCGAATTGCACCTAAATGAAAGGTCATGATTTATTTTACAATTTCATAAAAGTTAGAATTAATTTGCAATATGTTGAAAGTTCAGAGTTTTTTTTGCAATTAACCCTAAATTTAATTATAAATTTCTTACCTTTTATTTTGTAGCAAGACACTAAAGGGGATTTTTCACAAGAAGCACAAGCACGACGAAAGGATAATTATAATTTGTGCTTATAGGTCATAGCCTACTTATTTGATTAACTATTCATAATATTATGAATTATTATAAGATGACAAAATGTGTGTTGGAGGGTAATACTAATAGGTAGATTGTTGAGACTTGAGATAATTGCAAGTTGATGTCATGTTCATCCCTTTTTCTTTGGAACATCGTTCCTTGAAATTGCCTGCCTTCCATTATTTTGTACAATTGCAAATTATTCATGCATGTATATACACGTCATTTTCAATTCTTAATTATTTTACTTCGGTGGGACCATCTAAATTGTATCAATTGGACTCCCACATGCCATTTTCATCTCTTACCAACTGGCCTCATAAATATGTTATAGACAATGAATATATCAACATGCCTCAGCCCAAAGCCCTCTAGATTTAGGAAAAGGCCCAAAACTAGCCCAAAAGAAAAGAGAAATTCTGATTAGTTTTTTGAGGAGTATATCAATTAAAGCAACACAAGTAAGAATTTCTCTTATCAATTACTACTTGTTTATTTCATTGGTAATAAATACATGACTAAATTAATGTTAATTTTAATCTTCTAACATGTCTATTTTATGTTCCAAAGTTCTACCTTTTTTTTTTTTTTTTTTTTTTTTTCCTGAAAGCGTTCCAAGGTTCTAATTAATGCAAGCGTTGATAGCACATTAAATTCAACGAAGTGTTAGTTTTAAATGAGTAGATAGCACATTCTTAATTTTTTTTAATATCTCTAAATTTGTTTCAATTTCCATATACCCTATAAATCTCGGACACGAAACAGAGTCGTTGGTTAATACGCTGGCGGCTCGCTCATCCCCTAATGATCTTAACTCTCCTCAGAAACCCCATATCCGCCACCTTCGCCGCCGTAAATGTTCCTATCTCCGCCTTCAAACTCTCTCTCTTTTCCACACTCCACAACCCGCAACCCCACACACCACCAGAAATCCATCCTCTTCCTAAGCCAGCCCTCCAATCCCTAGTCCTCTCTCACTGTCGCAGCGGCAAATTTCACAGCCTTCTCCAGAACGTCGTCGCTTCACCTTCCCTACTTCTCACCGCTTGCCACAACCTCAGAAATCACGCCTCCGACTCATCGCCATCGTCACTCACTCTTGATTTCGTCTCGTCTCATTTCTTCTCTCTACAAGACCTCTCCATTCATCTCTCGGAAAACACATTTGACATTGAATCATGTTGCGTTTCTCTTCCCGAAGCCTATAAAGGTAATCCCCTTGTTCTTCCCAATCTGAAGCTTAAAGTGGTACTTGAAGCTATTAGGATTGTACTTGAAGTCATTTATGATGATAGGTTTGTTACGTTTTCTTACGGCGGCCGTGAAAACATGGGCCGCCACACCGCTGTTCGCTATTTGAAGAACACTGTAGAGAATCCTAGTTGGTGGTTCAGTGTTAAATTTCACAATGAATCCCTCGATAAAAGGCATGTTGATAGGTTGTGTTTGATTCTAGGAGAGAAAATTGAAGATAATGCACTGATTGATCTGATACGAAGATTATTCGACTCTAGGGTTTTAACTGTTAATCTTGGTGGGGTTTGTTTAGGTAGAGGGCTACCACAAGAATGTGCTTTGAGTTCAATTTTAATTAATGTTTATTTCAATGGTCTTGATAAGGAACTTCAAGAATTACGACTTAAAACCAATAGAGAGAATCCAAAGTTCAAGGGTAACGAGCTAGTTCCAAATGCATCTAATTCGGGTTCGGTTTTTTATAAACCATTCAAGATTTATGCTGTCCGATATTTGGATGAAGTGTTGATTATTACCACTGGGACGAAGATGTTGACAGTGGATTTGAAGGATACTGTTGTAAGGTTTCTTGAACAAAAGTTGAAACTGAAGGTGGATAAACAGAGAACTGTTATTCATAGTGCAGTTTCTGAGAAGATAGATTTTATGGGAATGGAGCTTCAAGCTGTGGCACCTTCAGTTATCCGACCACCAAAGACGGAAAAAGCGATTAGGGCCCGAAAGAAGTATCTCAGGCAGAAAGAAGTTAGACTCATAGAGTTAAAAAATGCAAGAGAAAGAGCTAGGAAGAAGTTGGGAATGAAGGTATTCAGTCATGTGTATAAGAAGTTGAAGCAGAGTAATGGATTCAATTTCAATTTTCAAATTGAGAATGAAGTTAGACAGATATTTAGCACTTGGAGCGATGAAGTAGTCCATGAGTTTTTGAGATCTGTGGACGAGCGATGGGAATGGCACCGGATGCTATCAGCTGGAGATTTTCTCTCTTTAAGGAGGATTAGAGATCAACTCCCACAAGAGCTTGTCAATGCATATGACAACTTCCAAGAGCAAGTTGATAAGTATTTGAAGCCATTGAAAGCTAAAAAGGAATTGGAGGAAGAAGTGAGGAGTAGAGAAGAAGAGGAGGAAGAAAGATATGCTCAAAGAACCGTGGAAGATTTGACCAAACGATGCATTAAAGTCGAAGCACCGTTAGAACTCATAAAAAAGGCAGTCAGATTGGTCGGGTTTACAAATCACATGGGTCGTCCAAGGCCGCTCAGTTTACTTATGCTTCTTGAAGATGTCGACATTATAAAGTGGTATGCCGGGGTGGGAAGAAGATGGCTTGATTTCTTTTGCTGCTGTCACAACTTCAGAAAGGTTAAAATTATTGTGGGTTATCATCTTAGATTCTCTTGTATATTAACCTTAGCAGAAAAACACGAATCCACCAAGTGCGAAACTATAAGGCATTTCACAAAAGATTTAAAGATCAATGAGGATGTCCATTTTCCTTCAGAAAGGGAGATCAAGATGATGGGAGATAGAAACCTTTCGGATCCCAACCCTGTTGATGGGGTTCTGACTATGGCATTGATCAGATTGGCCTCCGATGAACCTTGTCACCATTGCATCGCTCATTTCTGCGAACGAAGAGACACAACAGTCTATAGGATTCGATTATTACAGAGCTATCTCAACGTGCAACCGTTGGACGAGAGTCATTGGGTTAGAGGAATGGGCGCAATCCATGATAGTTTAGACAGAAAATGTATCCCTCTATGTCCTCACCATATAAGTGAACTATACATGGGAAGATTGACTCTTCAAGATCTTGATTGCACTGCTTTTGTAAACGTTGATTGCTAAATTTGCAGCATTTAAAGCTGTTCTTGGTTACACAATTAATGAGAAATTATTCTACATTTCAAAATCATCTAGTTTAAATTCTTGCTTAAAGTGCAATTTTATTTTTCTCGTTCAAGAATCAAAGCGTTGTTAAATTTAAGTGTCAAAAAAGTGTTATTAAAAAAACAATTTTAGTCTGTCAGAAAGCTGCTTAGCCATCCCAGCCAGCTGTGGCTAGACTGAGAACGATCCTCGACTGCACCAAAGGCTCAGCAGCACCGAACCAGTGGGCTAATAATCACGCCCTGACCTTCAAGAATCAAAGCGTTGTTAAATATAAGTGTCAAAAAAGTGTTATTAAAAAAAACAATTTTAGTCTGTCAGAAAGCTGCTTAGCCATCCCTGCCAGCTGTGGCTAGACTGAGAACGATCCTCGACTGCACCAAAGGCTCAGCAGCACCGAACCAGTGGGCTAATAATCACGCCCTGACCTTCAAGAATCAAAGCGTTGTTAAATATAAGTGTAAAAAAAGTGTAATTAAAAAAACAATTTTAGTCTGTCAGAAAGCTGCTTAGCCATCCCTGCCAGCTGTGGCTAGACTGAGAACGATCCTCGACTGCACCAAAGGCTCAGCAGCACCGAACCAGTGGGCTAATAATCACGCCCTGACTAAGCAACCATTAGTCATCCACCAGACTAGGTTTCCTGTCTCCTTAGAACTCAAGGATTCAGAGGTACGAACCTATAGGATAGATCCTGTTCTAGTAAGGTCGTGATATGTAACCTTGGCTAGGCTGTACAAGAGCTTGTTATATTCTTCTTAAATTTTCGATGTGGTATAGTATTAAAGCTTTAATCACACGGATTATTATGAAATTAAGTTTCTCTTAATTACGCGTGATGACTTATGTGTTCCAATAAAAGCCCAAATACAATTACAGATTGGATGGTGGGCCCATATATTTAATTTTAGAAAAAATTATTCTTTCTTGAAGCATCTTCAATAGACTCTTTAAAATTTAGAGAGTATTTTCACAATATAAAGAGGATTTTTAATTTTAAAGAATTATATCTTTATTGTACTCCAACAAATTCTTTATATTTTCATTTCCAATATACACTTATTACATATTTTCTCTTTTAATTTATTAAAAATTATTTTATTTGAACCAAAACACATTTAATGTAATTTAAGTTTAAAGAATGCATTTGGCTATTCAAATTTGAAAAGTGAAAATGATTATGGAAACTTAAATGTTAAAATAGAGATTGTGTTGGAACTCATTTTTATTAACATTCTCTTCAAAATTTGAATATTTTTGTATTTTAAGGAGTCTTTTGAAAATGCTCTTGCAAGTTACAAAGATGCAAATTTTAGACAACTTAATTGAGATCTAGAATGATATAATCTTGAAAAGTTGAATTGCCTTCTTTTAAATTTACTTTAGACTTTATATTCTTTGTTTACCTTAAAATTTATAAAAATTAATTTGATATGATGCCATTTTTTTATTTTGTTTTTAAATGAAATATTATTATTATTTAATTAATAATAATATACTTATATTAATTATAATCTAATCTAACCAGTATTCCCCAGATATATACCGCTAAAGATTTTCTTAATTGAGTCCTAAAATGAATAATCGTACATAACAATCCTTAATTGCATACAAACTAACCCTATGTCTCTGATTAAATAATTAAGGCATGAAATTCTAGAAACTTTAATTGTAGTATTCAGATTTGGTTTCCATCGCCGACGTAAATATCAAAAGGATCCCAAGATCTTGCTCTCTCTCCTTCCTCACTCTCAATCACACAAACTCATCTCACTCACTGTGAGAAATCTATCAATCTTTGTCCCTGCAAGAATGCACTTCTTGATTTAACACACTGCAGACATATACTGAGGCAGCGTTGAAATGGTGGGAATTATAAATATGAGAGCGTTTGATTGGAAGGCGGGGCAGATTATAATGATAACCCTTTTAGTGATGATAGCTTCCTTCTGCACTGGTACACTCTTTGGCAAGGATTCATCTTCCATTTTGGCACCACCCCAACAGCATGATGTACAACAAAAGCAAGCCCCCAATGCCAACGATTCAGCGTCGGATTCTGGTTAGTGATGTGTGCAAGGTTTTTTTTTTCTTCCTTGAATTAACAATAACTTTTCTTATCGGGTCTTTTCAAGAAGTTACTTTCTTGAGGTTAAAAAAAAAATCGAGGATCTTTTGAAGAAATCGGAGTTGTATGTTACTAGGAGGTTGGGGCTAAATACTGGTAGTTCTTGAAATTATCTAATGCAATGAAAGATTGATATAGATTTTTCATATGGAGACTGTTATTGGAAAAATTAACACTTCTATTAGTTGAAGTTTGAATCTTTACTTGTGAACCTCCTTGCGGAAAACGGGTGATTTTTAAGTGATTAAGTTATGGAGTGTGAGTGTAGATCTAACAGAGTACTTTTCTGGTAACAATGTTCCAGTATTGCTGATTTTATTTCCACTAGTAAATACTTGGATGAAATTTGTGGACCTAGATGAATTCCTGCTAATGTTATTTTCCAGCCTAGCTAAGGCTAAGTTGTGGCTTCATATGTGTTGGTGTGTGTTTGATTGGCTAACTAGGCGAAAATTGCAAGTGGATTTAATTCTGATTGGAGCCACCATATCTTTATTCTTGCAGGTGTATTTAGAAATAGAGTCAGTCTTACTTATCGGACAGTGCCACTTAGTATCCCTGAAACAGGGATGAATGTTTGTCCATTGTCATACAATGAATACATTCCATGTCATGACATTTCTTACATCAAAGAGCTAATGTCAAAATTAGATCTTTTAAGGAAAGAGGAGCTGGAAAGGCACTGTCCTCCTGTGAATAAACGACTTTTTTGCTTGGTTCCTCCACCAATTGACTATAAGATACCTATAAGATGGCCTACGAGTAGGGACTATGTTTGGCGAAGCAATGTAAATCATTCACATCTTGCTGAGGTGAAAGGAGGGCAAAATTGGGTTCATGAGAAGGATGAGCTATGGTGGTTTCCTGGTGGTGGTACTCATTTCAAGAATGGAGCTCCTGAATACATTCAGAGGTACTTTTGTTTTTTATATCTTGATTATTATTGAACCTAGATGCTTATTCTGAAGAGCATGAAGTGACCTTTTTGTATATTTTGGTTTCCATGTACTGTGATGCATGTGCATGTATATAGCAGCAGATTTTAAGCATTAGCTCGTAAATTTTTCAGTCCATGGGGATAGCTTATGATCATTGTAAATGCATGGATGAACATTTGCTTTCGTCTAAGCTAACTACAACTGCTTATTTATATGTATCTGTTCTGTTGGAAACTAGATATGTTGTATCCAACCTGCTTATTAATGCATTAATATAAATATTTGTTTGATTACAAAGGGGAAAATGCTGGTGTAGGTGATGATTCTCCTTGCTGTGGTATTGAGAAAAAAGAAGAAAAATTAGTTTCAAAATAGGAATCTTTATTCTTGAAATTTATATTCAAAATTCCAGAAACTTGTTCAATATGAAAAAAAAGTTGTTGCTCTTTCTGAATGATGGATATTTTTATTTTTCCATTATTTTTATAGACAACTCCAATTGTCATGTCGGTTTCTGTTGTAATTCCAACATTGGACACGGGATGATTTATTAGAGTAAGGCATTGGAATGTACTATTAACTGGAAACTGTTTTCACTTACTGACTTATTCTTGAGGCAATCAATGAAATTTCTGTTTCTGCCTTGCTGCAGGTTAGGAAATATGACAACTGATGAGACTGGTGACCTCAATTCTGCTGGGGTATATCAAGTTCTTGATGTTGGCTGTGGAGTAGCTAGCTTCTCGGCCTATCTTCTCCCCTTTAATATACAAACTATGTCTTTTGCTCCAAAGGATGGCCATGAAAATCAAATTCAATTTGCTTTAGAAAGAGGAATTAGTGCCATGATATCTGCTTTATCCACAAAGCAGCTACCATATCCCAGCAACTCTTTTGAGATGGTCCACTGTTCCAGATGTCGTGTTGACTGGCATGAGAACGGTTAGTTTTCTGGATTAACATCAATAATTTTCACCCAGAATGAGAAAATTTTCATCCATCACATGTATTGTGTGTGCAATTTTTGCCAGACAGTGTTAGGTGTTGCTGGAAATTTACACCTACCGTTTATTTGTTTACTTTTCATTATAAAAGTTATACTACTAGTAAGACCTGATTTGATGCTCTAACAATCCCGGTAGGGGCTAAATATGTGTAATCCATGAGTTTGCATTTACAAACACCAGAATTATTATACAAACTTTTTTCCGTTTTGGCTGCAGATGGCATTCTAATAAAAGAAGTGGATCGCATATTGCGAACAAATGGATACTTTGTCTACTCAGCTCCTCCAGCATACAGAAAAGATAAAGATTTTCCATTGATTTGGGATAAGTTGATGAATTTGACTGATGCAATGTGCTGGAAGCTCATTGCCCGAAAAGTGCAGACAGCAATCTGGATTAAGCCTGATAATAATTCATGTCTCCAGCAAAATGCACAGAAAAACCTCATCAGCATATGTGATGCCGCAGAGAATGCTAAACCATCATTTCAAACCCCATTGAGGAGCTGTATTGCTGAGCGCACAGCCCAAAAATTCCCTCCTAAGCCACAGCGTCTCTCAGAGTATTCCAGGACTCTTGATAAGCTAGGTAATTTAGTTACAATATATATATATATATATATATATATATATATATATATATATATATATATATATATATATATAATCTGATTATTTCCACTAAAGTTATTCTGCTGGTCATTTATTAAGGGGGTCTCTGATGTCAGCATTATTATATCAATGTTTGTTTCGTGTGAACCATAGATAAGGGAAGTCTATCATTAGGATGAACATTTTAAACTTTTTGAACTTTTTTTCGCCATGCTACAGAGCATAAATTAGAACCTTAATACTGTGAAACATATCATATGTAATTTTCAATAATAGCTAGTTTGTCATGTAAAACATGCACATTTTTAGACGCATCTTTGTGCAGACTATTTATACATGGTTTGACGACTCCTAGTGCAGAAAGCACTGAAATATTTATCACCTTTCAGTGATAAGTATGCTCCATAATTGAAGTTTTAGCTCTAACATGCTTAAGCATTAATGCAGGTATGGATCGTGAGAAGTTTTTGGTTGATATAATCTACTGGCAAGATCAAATTCGTCACTACTTCAGATTGATCGGTGAAGATGAAGAGAAAGGAATACGAAATGTCATGGATATGAATGCATTTCTTGGTGGATTTTCAGTTGCTTTGAACACCTGGCCTTTATGGGTCATGAATGTAGTTCCTGTAAGCGCTAACAACACGTTACCTGCCATATATGACAGGGGGCTGATAGGCGTTTATCATGACTGGTAAGGTTTTATGTCATCATATCTGCTTATGCCTACTGACAGACAATATAACCAAGATTTCTACTACTAAATGCAGGTGTGAACCGTTCTCAACATATCCACGCTCGTACGACCTGTTGCATGCCAACCGTCTTTTCTCTACCTACAGAAATCGTGGGGAAGGTTGTTTGTTTGAGGATATCATACTGGAAATGGACCGTATTTTGCGACCCCAGGTGATATTGTGTTGTTTTCTTGCTTATCTTGAGAATCTCTTTCGATTATCATTATGATAGAGTTCCAGAAAACTATAACTTCTGTTACATTCATATGCAGGGATATATTATAATTAGAGGCGAAGATGATACTGTTATTTCAAGGATTGTGGATCTTGCACCAAAGTTTCTTTGGGATACTCAGTTGCACTTTCTTGAAGATGATCGAAAAAGAATGGAACTAGTCTTGTTTTGCCGGAAAAAGTTCTGGGCAATCGTCTAAACAACGACCTCTGCTTTGCACGTCATTGCATGTGAAAGTATCCATACTCGCTGGTTGTATGTTGCTATGATCAGCAATCGAAGCTCTTCTCACTACCTTCCATCCGAAGCCATCACTGTACCTTGCGAACAAAGCTTAAAAAATGTGAGTACACTACTAACTCTTTTCATTGCTTGTTTCAAAAACTTGTATATTTTAGATACAGCTATTTATTTTTATTTATATAGATAGTAGAACAAACAGAGTTTGCTGCTTCATTCATAGGGATAGGTGAGTGTACATTTTTGTTGTTTTGTATCAGACCATGAAAATTCTTGTGTGTGGTTTTTTATCCAAAAGAGAAATCTTTAAAATTAATTTTCCAACAGACTTGGTGATTTAAATTTCCTTGGAGTGGCATCATTATCTGGCAAAATGTTTATAAACTTGGTATATATATTCATTTATCTCAAATTCTTGAGATGCTGGTTTTTAGATCTTAGGCTATAAAATTAGGCCCTAATTAAAGTACTTTGTAAAGTCCATATTATTGGATCACTAAATAATCAACCCACCCTTTAATGGACTCTCTAACAAAAAAAAAAAAAAACTGTAGTACACCCACTTCTACACTCAATTTAATCTGGTCTAATTTTGGAAAATTATAAAGAGATTGTTAGTGGATTAAAGTATAGAGTGTATTATAATGGGGAGTGCTAAGGTAAGATGGACTGAAATTTGAAATTCAAGTTTGGAAAAAGCACTGTAAATGTAACTTTGGGTGTTAAAATTCCAAGCTTAAAACAGACAAGTACATAGGGAAAACGGCAATCCCAACCAAGGATAACCGCTAGAACAGCTTCGCTCTTTAGCGTTTCTATAAATGGGGCTGTTATTAAATAAATTTAAAAAAAAGGAAGTAATCAATCATGACTTAATTAAATAAAAACCAAAAAAATTATGGAGTCTTTATATAATTGGATGTCGTTTTTTTCCATTTATAATACCTGAAACAATATTCTGAATTATGCCACACTGTGCATTCAATTTTTGTTCAAAATGAAAGTATAGAAATTTGATTATAATAGATTACAAATTTGGAATACAAGGGAAAGATAGAGTAGAGTGTATTTCAGAATGGCGTTCGTGGGGTGTGACATTAAATGAAAACATGAATGACTTGACACTTGACAAGACAGCCCCTAAACTTGTCGGGATATTGGTCCCACCTTCCCTCATACTTCACCTCCATTGCTCCAGTAACCACTTCTCTCTCCTCACTGGAGAGAGAGAGAGAGAGAGAGAGAGAGAGAGAGAGAGAGAGAGAGAGAGAGAGGTTTATTACATGTACATGCATGGCCATTGGCCAATATGATCTCATTCTTATTCTCATGAAGTATGAAAAGTTTGACATGCCCCAACAACAAAAGATTGACTAATTAAAAAAAATACCTAATTATCCTGATCAGTAGACAATTCATTCATATCTTAAATGTTTAAAAGTCTTGATGATGATACGAATCAAAACGTCCAATTCCTAATAGGTTTCATACTGTGCAAGCTGCTACGTGCACAAATCGAACTCAAGAAACGCGAAATAAAACGCTATTTGGTAACAGATTATCCAACGAATCGATAAGGAAAAAGGGCTGTTTCAAAAGTGTGCACAAAAGTCATAAAACCTTACTCATAATATTGATGAAAATGAAGCATGAGAAAAATGATTAATATGTAGATAATAATTATCTTAACATGAATACAACTCATTAAGAGCCCACAAGAAAGTTAGAGATATTGAAACAAGTGTAGCATAGCATACAACAACTCATTAAATCCATTGGCCCCATCATAGCTTTGCAGCAGATCACCTTTTCAACTGTGTATCAGTCAGATTCTATTCAGAAAATTGGTCAAGAAACACTGATCAATCCTTTCAAAAGAGTGAAAAGGAAAAGGCCAAATATACTGATTAAATGAATTGCCTTCTAACTTTATCTCTCTCCCTCAATTCGAACATAATTAACAGAAGAACTTTTGGTCAATAATTGCAAGAAATATAGTAATTCCACGGTTATTGTTATAATCTGCGTGGTGAAGCATATAATAGAAATTTAAAATGCAACTCTTAAATGTATATTTTGTCTTCTTGCATAGTATATATATAAATCCTAGCTATATATATTTTGAGAAGCCCTTTCTAACAGCTTCCATTAATTACAAAATTAATACTGTAATTACCACTAATTAAAGGAATCAGTTGACAATTAAAATTGCAATTAAGGCCTATAGCTATTTAGAAGAATAGTATGACAGAAATGAGACCTATTTGCAATTTAATTTTTGTTAAAAGAAAGAGAAGGTAGCATTAAAGATAACTGCCGTCTGAATGGGCATGAAAATCAGTGCTCGCTGAGAATTCAATCTAATACATACCGTAATATGACAAAAAGTAGCCACTTTGACTTAAAATAAATTTTTTCTAGCCACATATGTTAAAGATTAATTTTTCTAGCAACTTTTTATATTTAAGACCCTTTTACCCCAACTTCATTTAAATGAAAATTTTATAATTTTATTTGTTATATTCGATTGAAATAACGGCACAAATAGTTGTTCTATTCGGCCTAGACATATTTGCCTATTCGGCCTATACATATTTGTCTATTCGGCCTATATGTTTATCTAATTTTCATCACTTTTATCACGCTTTAAAATGGTATCAGAGCCCTAGATTTATTTATTTATGAATGGAAAATTATTATAAACTTATATCACTTAACGAGAGGAAAGTTTCAAAGAGATATGGATCCGAACGAAAGTTCGACATCCGAGAGTGACATGACTATTAGCCCTGTTCCAAGCTGGAGCAAGCGGGACTTCTGGCCCGTTGGATATGACGAAACAAGCAGTTTTATATAACAATACTATAATGTGTTGTATAGACAATACGTAGAGAAAAAGGACGAGGACGCCGATCGATTTTGGGAAAACCTCAATCGAAAATGGAAATTGGCAAACCTTGAGGACCTCACCAAAGAGGAACGTCTGGAAGAAATTCGCCAGACAGAGATAAATTGTTCCAAGGAAATTCCGAGGAACATAGTGGAAATCCGAAGTTTCACCGAGATCCATGGACGAATCCCCAAACAAGAACAATGGAGGAGACGACCAAACCAGGGTCCGAGAGAAATTTGCAAGCCCTACCACTTTACACATTGGAAAGAATGACAGAGTGGAGGGAGATCGAGACAGATAACTCTAAGATGAACCAAGATCTTAGAGAATTGCAGAATACGGTGAGATTTTTTGGAGAATATTGTCAAAGCATATCCAAGACGATGTTCGAGATCAGCCTCAAGATGGACAAGGTCGAGAAATTGCAGAACAAACAATTTGACCTCATCATGAAGTTGATAGAACAAGTAAAGCCCCTGGAAACCAAGGTGACATGAAGAAGTCCTGGAGGAAGGTTACCACTAACCTTTGGAACATAACCCCTTTTACACCAAAAAGGGAAAACGACGGAGGTCATAAGGCCAAAGTCCGAAAACGAGAAGATGATTGCTATCCTTCGAGGAAACTCCACATCCCCAGATGGAAAGAGCAAATCTTGAAGATCTACAAGATCTATATGAGTCCTTCCAAGGATTATCAATTGTAGATCTAAAGATGAGCGTTGGAGAGGCATCAAGTTCTCAACAACAGTCCCAGGCTCATCAGACACAATAGGATCGGAGCCAAGAAGGAACCTCTGGATCACACGTAGTCCATGGGGCAAGACAAGAAGATACATTCCAACCACCAGGAAACTTCAAAATGAAGGCCATAGGAATGTCAACAGGAGCAAGCCGAGTTCGAGGATCTAATATACACAACACCCCATATGGCCGGTCTCACCTTGAACCAATAAATCCATACAGGTTGATCTTAAATCTCAACACTCTAGACTTCAAGAATAGAGAAGCTTTGATCGATGAATGGACAAATGCCATGTAGATCGCATGTGGCACATTGGAGCTGGACAAAAAAGGGTTCATAAGATTACTTACTATGAGCCTGGAAGGATCAGTAAAATACGCCTGGGAAGAGCTCTCAGACAAAGTCAAAAAGGAGGCTATGAAAGGCGAAGATCTAGGTAATATTATCGATCGAATGACCAAGATCTTCAAAATCCATTTCAGCGGAGTAGGATACTTCGAAGGAATGGAAGAAGAAAAGAAAAAAAGTATAGGAATGCCCTATACAGCCTAGAACTACTTGACATTTGCCACGTAGATGAGTACATCAAACTCTTCACAGAGTATAGAAGGAAATCTAAGGTCAAAGAGGAAGAAGTATTCCACCTATTCTTTGCCAAGATCACGAGCCCATGGAGAGAAATGTTAATCAAAGAGTATGAACCATGCGAGCTGGATTTGATAGCAAGGAGAATGTCCTTCCTCAAAGCCAAGATTGCATAGTGCTGTCATCAAGCGGCGCTACACAAGAACTACAAAAGATTAAGGGGAATCAACAAGACAGTCCCCTTATGTTGCGAGAGCAATGATCTTCCAACTATCATTGGAATAAACCCAAAGAAGCAGAAAAGGATGAAGAAGAATCATCCTTACAATCAAAGGAGCGAAGGATGGAGATCCAGAAGACCAAGATCATTTTGGTCTAAACAAAAGGCTCGAAGCTATAAATCAAGGCAAAGATCTGGACCATCAAGATGGAGTTCAAGAAGCCAAGCCTCATCCTCAGGGTCAACCCAAAGGAGCACAGGAAGAACTCCTACAAGAAAGACATTCTGAAGAGCGGCAACAAGAATCAACAAAAGATTCAAGGATTGCAACTGTTACACTTGTGGAGCAAGAGGACATATCTCACCAGATTGCCCGGAAAACCAGAAAATGAGAGTACGACAGTTTGAGATAACTCCAGAAATAGAGAAAACTGTTTAGTTCCAAGACCTAGTACATGTATATCAGTTCGAAGATATACCCTCGGACGAGAGCATCTATGAAGAAGAATTCTTTAGCCAAGACGAATCTTCCGAAGATGAGTCGGAGTGAAGAGGAAATCTTCAGGAAAGAGATGCAAGAAGATATGTTTGGATTCTTTTCCCAGACAACTATTTCTCATAAAGCCCTTATGAGAATCATAAGAGATGATCCAAGGCTCAGTCTATACGATGGATTCACTGTGGGAAAATTGGAAAAATTCTTTCCAAGTTTCAAGAAGAGGAAACACAACATCATATACAAAGTGACCGAAGGGGAGATTGTCATCCCAATGGAGCTCACAGAAAATATGATGAAAATGCAACTGGTTCCTTATGAAGAAATCAAGAAAGAACTAAGTAAACTCCCGGAGAGGATGTCCAAGACTATGTCTTGGGTCCATATCGGAGCTATTATGATTCTCATCAAAGCTACATTCAAAGAAGGAATCGATACACCAATCGATATTTTTGTCTTTGATAAGAGAATCAAGAGCACAAGAGAAGCATGCCTAGGAGGACTCTTGGGAAATCTGTACGCAGGAAAAGTAGCATCCTACATTTATCTAAGGATCGCGTACAATCTAGCAGACTGAGATTTCAACAGGGCACTTACCCTTCATCAAGATTTTAAAAACAAAGACTTGATGAAGGAATGAAACATGCCTTACTCTATCACATACAATATCTTGTATGCCCTCTCCAACACTCATCATTCGGATCTATTCCAAATGAAGGAGTATATTGAGATACCTGAAGTGTTCGAGAAAGTTGCATGTGCAACTAGGCCAGAGATAATGGAGCTACCACCAATTTACGATATGGATTTGCGGATCAAAGACAAGCCGATCTGAAGTAGACAAAACAGTCTCAGATTCGAGCAAAGAAAAATTTCTTTCCAAGAAGACAGAATGATTAGCGAGAAATGGGAAATAAACCAATCGTGGAGGTGATCCAGGAACCGGAAAAGTTCACAACTAAAGGTGAACTAAAATTCCCAGAAGGATGGAGAGGAGTCGAAGTAATATTCGATATCACTAAAAAGGAAAACTCCATTCCTTGTGATGTCCTGTATTATCTCCAACAACCAACAACTGGAGATACCAAGGACAGCTCAAACTCGGCGATCTATAGCTGATAATCGAAGGAGTTGCAGGAAGATTCCCAGAACAACTAGTACTGGGATTGGAGTTTCTCGAGGATCATAAACCTTGGAAAAGACTGCAAGATGGAATGAAGTTTACGGTCAAGGGAAAAAGATACAAAGTCTATTAGTAGAGGCTCGGGGTTTTAAGCTCTGATCCACCCATGGCCACAAGTCCATTTTCGATATATATCACCATAGAGATGATATATAAGGAACATCGTGCAAAGAATTTTGCGACATACATTGATTCAGAAGCCGAGATCTGTACAGCAAAAGAAGGAGTCTTTCCGAAAGACTCAGGTGAAGAATTGCCAACAGTACTATGAAAAGATTTCTCTCAAAGGGTGTTAATCCTTAACAGATGAATCAAGCAGGCGGAAATTATGATCGGAGGAGCAGATCGTACCCCGTGGTACAAGGTGAAAACTCCACCGATATATTTCCACGACACCGGAACAGATATTCTGTTAGAAAATAATTTTCTACAGACATTCAAGCGTTTTACCCAAGAAAACGCAACAAGGAGGCTTATTTTCACAACCCTTTGTGAACATAAGATCATCGCACCAAGACTGCGTAATGCATTTCAAAGAAAAATATCAATCAAATTTCGCAGCAAGTGTGGTGATGAAGGAAAACTTAGCCATCCAAAGATGAATGATCGAAGGAAATATGGCGAAGCGGTCCTTCAGATGAGAACCGAGACTAAAGGAGGATGAAAGATAGAGATATTAAAGGAAAATACAATTCATCTTCTCAAAGCAAGCATGTGAGAAAGTATACAGAGAGACGTCACAATCGAAGAACAAACATCTTTGGAAGATGTCAAGAAGAAGATACAGAGGAACTTCAATGAGGACCCTCTAGCCTGGTGGGATAAAAATGAGCTCAAAGCTTCACTCAAAGTAAAAGAAGGAAATGAGCATGAGTTCGTGAGATACAAGCCTATCCTGATGAACCAAGAGGATCGAAAGGATATGCAGCAAATACTTAAGGAACATCTGGACCTTGAGTTGATATCACCAGGAGTATCTCCATACAGCAGCCCAGGATTTCTAGTTCGAAATCATAGAGAAGTCAAGCGGGGAAAACCGAGACTTATGATCAACTACAAAGGGATCAACAACATCTTGGAGTTCGATGGATACTATATACCAAGTAGGGAACACTTGGTCAACTGTATTAAGAATGTCAAGGTATTCTCAAAGTTTGATTGCAAATCTGGATTCTACCAGATTATGATGGAAGAAGGAAGCAAGAAGTTCACAGTCTTCTCCACACCACAAGGCCATTATATCTGGAATGTCATGCCTATGGGCTTGGCAAACGCACCCTAGATATACCAAAGGAAGATGGATAATCTTTTTAAAGATTATTTCTCATTTATGTTCGTTTATGTGGATGGCATCCTCATAGCCTCAAAGAACATGAAGGAGCATTTGGTGCATCTGGAAATATTTTCAGAGGCATGCCACAAGAAATGATTGGTGTTTTCTGAAAAGAAGGCAGTAATAGCAACAAGACAGATCGAGTTTCTTGGAGTCAAGATCGACGAGTCCGAAATTATTCTACAATCCCATATTGTAGAAAAGGTCCAAGGATTTCCCGAAGATTTCAAGGACAAGAAACAACTCCAAAGTTTCTTAGGAGTGGTCAACTTTGTTGGAATGTTCATCAACAATCTGGCACAATACAGGAAGGTGTTCAGTCCTTTGTTGAAAAAGGATGCTGAATTCAAATGGGAAGAATCACACCGAGTAATGGTTAAACAACTAAAGGAGGTTTGCAAAAAGCTCCCCAAATTAGCCATTCCTAATGACGAGAATGATCTGGTACTATATACAGATGCCAGTGACCATTGGTGGGCAGCAGTTCTTACAAAGTCCACAACAGAAGGAGAAGTGTCATGCAGATATTGTAGCAGACTCTTTACGGAGAACGAAGCTTATTGGCACATCAATGAAAAAAGTTCTTTGCAGTTCGTAAAGCGTTCAAGAAATGGCTGTTATTTCTTCTCGCTAAGAAATTCATCCTCAAAATTGATAACACAAACATCAAAGCCTTTTTGAAAAATAAAATCGAATCTAAACTAGAAAAGGCTAGACTATTAAGATGACAAGCAGAATGACGATATTATGATTTTAATATTGTCATTATTAAATCTGTTGATAATGTTTTGGCAGATTTCCTGACAAGAGATGGAAGGAGCTGAAATAGACTCCATCCTGACGGTTTCAAGGCACCTGATGGACAACCTTGAGTTGCTTCAAAGGGAATTCGAGAATCTGGCACTCAATGCAAGGCGTGCCAGAAGAATACAAGATAGTTATCAGACCAAAGTAACTAATTACATACGAGACTGCATTCGAAATGACGCAAGTCTGTTCGAAGCAACACGAGAGCCACTCCTCCGGGCTGTTGATAGCAATTGCAATCGACAAAAGGAGAGTAGTCGAGAACGGGGCTCTAAATCCGGAGCAAGGGATTCAAGTACCCTTAGCACAAGTCTTAAACTGGAACCTCCAAAAGAGGAACTGGTCGATGGAAAAATCGAAGACCTGGAGTCACATCTAGAGTCGACGAGTCAACCCAACACCTCGGGGTTAAAGAGGGAGAGATCAACCTTAGGCCCCCATGACTGGCACTGCTAAGGTTGGTATTACCTTAGCTAATTTCTCTTATTGGTAGGAATACCAGACCAGCTGGGAGAAATTGAACACCAGAAAAGGAATCCAACCGGAGAAATGCTGGGTGGATATATCTGGGGAATATCCCCGAGTTTGGATGCGAGAAGGCTCAAATTCAATCGATGTAAAGCAATGGTATGACTTTGAGGCACTAGCCTCGATCTATATTGTTGCACCAGGTTTCCCAGAACTTACAAAACTTCCAGATTGGCTGGGAGAAAAGGTTTTCAAGGCATGAAAAAATAACTCGACTCTATCCAGAGGCGATGTATTAGAGTTGTACTTCACCAGTGCGGCCCCAGAACCAATCGGGAAAGGAAACCACGAGACTTTCCATTTCATCAAGCTAAGAAGACCCGATGTTTCAGCATCAAATAAGATTAAAAAGTCTTCTGGAAAGGAACCAGTCTTGGTTTCTACATTTTCTGAAGAACAGATCTCTACGCGAAAAGCAAATGGTTTGTATGCATGCATCAAAGCAATGGTGGAGGTGAAGTTCCCATTCAAGTTCGAGCATAAGTCTTTGAATGGGTCTTTTCTGTTGAATACTTTAACAGAAAAGAAAACAGTGTTCGCTGAGAAGGCCTTCTTTGGAGAAACAAGATTTCGGTGAGTAAACAAACTCATCACAGATATTGCAACATGGCCCATTTCGGGTAATGGACAAACAAGGTATGTTCGAGCTGTTCCACCCAAACAGAGCCGGAGTTTGAAAAATGAATAAGGTTGGGCATAGGAATGATCAGAACTGCTGATTCACCCCCAACAAAGGAGACATGTGGAAAGAAGAGGGTAAAATCTCTTCGGAATACCCATGAGACAGGAGAATAATCAGACACCAAAGAGGACAAATGACTCTTCAAAAAAGCAAGAACCAAATGACCTTTCTGAAAGGGTAAGAGACATGTGACCAATAGGGGTGGCGCCCAAGGAGGCATCCGATATAGAAAAGAGGACCAGCCAGCTGCTAAAAATGGCATCCAAAGCAAGATGACGTAAGTGCCGACGTTAACATGATGACGTAAGCAGTGACGTCACAAAGGATTAAGAGGCTTTGAAATCCGGATTTCAAGTCTGAAGGCCCTATAAATAGAGAGTATGAGGAAGCAGAAGGCATCGACCATCACCCTCTGTTTTCTCTTTCTAAATAAACCTTGTAATTCTTTCTTTGTATAAGTGTTCTGAGTGTAGCTACAATAGGTAGCTAAAGGAGTTATCTCTTCTTGTTCTGTGAGGATGAGAGTAATAAATTTCTCCATTCAATAAATAAATAATCTTGGGCTACTGCCCGAATTATGTAACCTTCCATTATATTCTGCAACCTTAATCTCTATATTTTCTGACGAGAAACAGTAGCAGCATCCTGTACACCCGGTGTAGGAAACGAACCAGGGTTGTGCTGAGGTCTGCTGAATGAACGGGATTGAACCATCACACTGCGGGATGCGTGGTTGGTTGTGAGGAGCACCTGTAAAACCTCCCGTATACCAGGTGGATTGACGGTAAAAAAAGGTACTGTTATTATTTCAAGTCAGTTAATTACGAGATTAATGTTGTTTAATTATTGTACGGAAGCATGATGGGCCTGATATGGTCGTAATGGACTATGTCTATTTTAAAGAAGAAAACTGTGATGAAAAGAAAGAGAGAATTTTGTAAATCTTATACGGATATCAATCGAGTAGAATAAATAAAAGATTTTATTGATTTTAAAGAGAAAAGAGGTATTTTGGGAATGAATAGTAGAAAGTAGCTAGAAAAAATATATTATTACGAGGATGGCTAGAAAAAATTAAACTTAAGGAATAATGACTATTTTAAATTTTAACTCGTACATATTTTAGAGTCAGGATTGTACATAGGTGAAAAACCCTGGTACAAAATGTCATGTAACAATGGAGAGATAATGGGCTTCTGACACGTGTCTGG
This sequence comes from Pogostemon cablin, assembly GCA_023678885.1. Taxonomy (NCBI): domain Eukaryota; kingdom Viridiplantae; phylum Streptophyta; class Magnoliopsida; order Lamiales; family Lamiaceae; genus Pogostemon; species Pogostemon cablin. Next base: position 999,418 of record CM042956.1, read on the forward strand.
TGGCAGGGGCTGAGCGACGTCGTGTGATCTCTGCACTTCTCTTTTGTGACAAGGAGAAGTCAGGTTCACAAGTCATTATCACTATCCTTCACTTGTCAAATCAGATATTTTATCAGTGGCACCTTATTTTGGACCAGAAATTCTGTTATTGTTCGGGTAACACGACCAGCCCAGCCCACGGGGGTGGTCCTTGGGGGCAACCCTTCAAATTAAAATTTAAATGGACCACATCCCTAACATGGCTATGTCCTAACTAAGATCATATACTCCTATACTAGTTTTCCAAAGAATATCATTTTCATCATCATATTTTAATAAAATATTTCTCACAAGATTCACATGGGTTTTTATGTCTACATTGTATTTAATGCTTTTATAATACTCCACCTTAGATTGAAAATACTGATAATATATATATATGTGCGCGCGCGCATGATTATCTAATTAATGAGTATATATACAATAAAGGTAGAGTAGTAGTAATTTGGTGCAATGTTATTTATTAATCAACAAGTTAAGTTGTTTGGATAAGTTTATAAAACATACTATATAATCTTGATATTTTGTGGGAACAGGATGATTGGGCATGGACCTATGCAAGATTCTCAATTAGTGGATCTCATTCTTACCTCCTTGTATACTGCTGAATATATCAACAGTTAGATTTCAGTTTAATTTTATATATATGTGTGTGTCTCTATATATTATGTATAAAGTCCATCATGTTCATCATTTCTTGATATCAGTCTTATGTTCTTTCCTACTGTTTATTACAGGTGAGAAAGAACAGCAGAGATGGATGCACGAATTATTAAAAAAAAATCTCTTAACTAGACAAAAAATAATTATAACTGAATTAATTGCAGTAAAAAAACAAAGATTTCATGAACTAGGGTTTCCAAAGTTTACTGCTTTTAGGTGTGGCAGATAAAAAATGTTTGTAAAAAAGAGTTTCAAAGATTTTAAGTCTATATTTTAGTTATGGTTATAAAGTTACACAGTTATTTAAACAGTTTTTCACTCTTTACATTGGGGTCCTCTTTATCATCAATTCCCCTTTTAATTATCTCATTATTCCTTTCACTATTTTTTTTATATATATAAATAAATATTCTTTGTTTTTTTTCTTATTCGAAAGCTACGTTATTCAGCTCATGTCTGATTACTAAGAAAAGTAGTAAAAAGTTGATTGAAATATTCGATTAATTAACCTTATTCACCAAAAACTAGAAAATTTTCAAGTAAAGATCCAACTTTTAATGTAAGTCACACTTTTGGGCTTCATTTTAGAAATGTTTTATTTCAAGATTCGAATTTTACTTTTTTCTTGAAATAAGGATTGTCATAATTTTATTTTTTTTCGAATTCAATATGTATTATAAAATAATACAAAATGTCAATAAAACAACATATATTTGATATAATAATTTGATTTAAAGGTGTATAATAAATTTTTTAAATTATCTTGTATAATTTGAAATGAGAAAATAAATTTTATACCAAGTCTTAAAATGAGAAAAAAATAAAAATTATGAAAATTGGATCTTAATTTAAGAAAAGAAATAAAATTTAAACCTTGAATTAAAATTTTCATAAAATTGGGTCTTAAATTGAGACTCTTTTTCCCTTTTTTCAGTTATTTCGGTCTCCCTTCGAAAATCTTCCCCAAAAACTATCAATTCTAAAACACAAAATATCGGCACTCAATTTAAAAATATTATATTCTGTAAGTTGAAAGATTTGTTTCTTTTTTAATTCATCAAAAGCAAATTAAAGGTATAAATTATTTATCTTTCCAGATTCGGAAACTATATTTATATATTCGGAAACTATGCATTCAATATATAAATTATAGATCGTGAAGATTCCACTTTTGGTAGGTACCAAATAAAAAATGCTTCAGTACAGTTTAATCTAACAAAATAATCATGCTTCAAAGTTATAATGACCCTTTATTAAACCACTAATTATAAATTAAAATAAATGAATCCAAAGAAGCTCAATTAAATAAAGATGATGTACTTAAATTAATAAAAAAATGTGGATGATTAGTGGCCTTTTTCTTATGTTGCTATGATTAAGGACATATCAAGAATAAAATATTTGAGGGATTTACAACTTTTTTCCCCAATTTGGAAACCTTTGGACGGAACATCTTGAGACAACATTAAATAAATCAATCTTTTTATGTGACAGCATTAAAATTATATCCCAACTTGCTAAATATAAATCAACTTTTCTCTTTGATTGGCCCCCATTATTCTTTAATGTCTAATTATAATTAAAGTATTCAGGGAAATCATTGTAATGATGAATTAGCTAGTTTTCACCTTGAGGGAGTCTGGATTAATCAACAACTACTATAACTATATAATACTATATATATGTAAGATTTTGTGTATCCTTATGATACCTGTGTGTTAGGGGATGCACTCTTTTTTTTTTTTTTTATCATTACAGAAATGTGATCTGTACTGTTAGCAATAGATGGCCACGATCACTTCAGTTTCATCACATGAAACTCTGCAGTTTTACTAATTGAGTTTAGAATTCGAAATCCACGAGTGCGATCAACAACCGTAGGGTCAGTAATACTGAGCCCAGAACTCTGGTTTGAAATGGGGGTCCCTGTTAGTAGACGGTGGATTTTGGACTTCCCCAAATTAGTCAGTCTACAAATCGGATATCGGTGAATAAAAAAAAATCAAAACCTGCTCATACAAATTTACATTATTCAAAATAGTCTAAGAAATTTAATTTCTTTGAAATAGTCCTATAATTTTAAATTCTCACCAAATAATCTTTTTTACTTAAAAATATCCAAATTTTCTAATTTTATGAGATAAAACTGAATCAGTGTTTTTATAAAGTTATGAAATGAAATTGGTAAAAAAAAATATTGGGATGACATTAAAGTTAAACTAAAAAGTTTCGAACGAAAATAAATGTCATATATTTTGAGGCCTGATAAAATTTAAAAAAAAATGTGTGACGGTTTATATTTTTAACTCGTTTTACTTCATAAGAATTAAAAATATTCTGTATTAATTTGGAGTCGTTCTCTTATATATACATTTATACCTACGAATTATAATAGGTCTATGAATTAATTTAATTTGAATTAATTGATAATAAAATCCTAAAGGCTATAGAGTAATTGACACTTCTAAATCATAACAGTAAAATAATAACAATGAATCATCATATATATTCGAATATACGTAAGTATTTTCCATTAATTTGACTTCATTGGTATTCATATATACGTATCTTTCTTCCTTTTACAGAGGGGTATATTAGCTATGCAATTTAATTATTAATTGAATAGAATTGACCGAAAAAATAATAGCATTTAAATCTGTATGACTTATAACTGAATTTTTAAAATCGCATGTGAGCTTGTTTAATTATCAATTAAAGCGAGTTAGAAACTTTATTTGAGCTAATTAATTAAGAGCCGAATTTAATTAGTTTGATCTTTCTAATAAAGTTGACTCTTATTTCACTTATTTCTACTTATAATTTTCTTTTCTTTTATTTTTACTCTCAGCTATATGGCTGCCTTCATAACGGACAAAACTTGAGTTCGAAGTTATAAATATATCTTAAATTTCTTCCAAATTAAATTACGTTATATGTACGTTATATAAATTCGAGTTTCATTTAATACATTCAATACCTTATAATATAAAAAAAAATTGATCCTTTTGTCTATATAGTTAAGGAATAAAATAACCTAGCGTGATAGAAAATAAATGAAAATGTCATTTGAATTGAAAAAAGAAATGATCAAATTTGTAATTTGTGGAGATGTTTGTAGCTATAAAGGACAAAATAATATGAATATATCAACGAGTACTTTTGGGATCCAATGGGGATGAGTCACGAAAGTAATAATTTTGAGGAAGACCTATTTAATCGTCAAACCCCTAATTTTGTTGTCACAAAATAAATAAATAATTTTTATTAAGTCAACACTCGCCAACCCTTTCACCCTCTTACTAATAAATGGAGAATGAAGGCCCTCCACTCATTTGTAGGATTGCAATTTTAATCACTTTCATACACTCCATAATGGATTCATTTTAAACAAATATATATGGAGTACTTTTTTATCACGTTGGTATGTATATAGTACGATTATTTTTCATCTCACAATTAATATATATATATATATATATATATATATATATATATATATATATATATATAAATAAAGATGACTACGTTTCAATTTTATCACCTTACTTATTAAGGTAAATAGATTAAAGCAAAATTGAAGACAAAATGGAGCACATATATATGAGACTAAATTGAAACCATTAATTAATCCAATTAGTTGTTAGAGAAACATAGATTTAGGAACAAAATCACCATTACTCTTCATTAACCCTAACATCTCACAATGATTCACTAGGATGGGGATTGCAATTGGCATATGTGGTAGTAAAAAGAAAAGAATGAAGCAGCTCAAGAGTTGGTGGGCATATTAGAAAGGGAAAAATGCACCCAAAAAAGACAGGCAGGTAGTGGAGGGGGGGTGGGGGTGGGGGGATGAATGAAGGGATGTTTGAAATGACAAGTCAAATGTCAAATCGAAGGACTTCAAATCATAAGACTGTCAGTGATGTGTTGTCCATCATCATACGTATGGTGTACCTTTACTTCTTTACCTTTCTTCATGTTTGGCATTGTGGGGGTGGGGGTGGGGGTGGGGTGGGTTGAGGTGGGGTGGGGGTGATTAGGGTAAAACAAACAGTTTACAGGCCCCTCTCTACTGCTAAACCCCCCCCCCCCCTCCCAATTAATATTTAATGGTTATTTTTTTATTGGTTTAAAATTCTTTAGTCTGTCTTTAATTATTCGAAAAGGCCTTTACTATATCATTATTTTTATTCATAAAAAAATGCTATTAAATAACATGAGAAAACAAAATTAAAAAATCGCACGTGGTATATCTTGTTTATGGCTTGCTAGAAAATTCCGCCTACTGCTCACTGATTTTTCGTAGTTATATATAGTTTGGGTTGTATATATTAACGTGGAATATATATGCATGATTTTTTTGTTTATAATTAAAGTTGACAATGGAACATATATGCATGATTTTTCATCTGATTTTATGTAGATTAATTTACGCATGAAGTTTTGATGCTTGTTTATATATAATAAATAAATACAAAAGTGATTGAAAAATCAAACAAAGAAGCAAGTCAAATTAAGCAATATTGTTTTTATTTTGGGCAAACGCCTTGAATTTAACAAAAAAAGGAAAAAAGAAAAAAAAAAAAAGTTGGCATGTTATTATATATACTGTGCAATTACACGTGGGTTCAAATTTCGTAGTAATATATTCTTGATTCATTGAATTACAAACCAAAATTTACATACTCCACATGTCAAGTCCTAGCCAAATTCGGGCGTAAGAAGAAATATAGGGTTAAAGAGTTGGAACATATCTTCATTTCATACGCACGATCTTCAATTCAATACTCTCACTGTCTCACATCATAATCTTATCTAAATCTGATTCAATATAATTACATATTTCTACACTTATTTTCATCTTACTTACCATTAAACCCTAAAAAAAAAAGTGTTTGGGAAAATCTTAATTTCATTGTTTAATTGATTTATCAACTGATTAACAATAAAATCTATTGATAATTTTCTTAATCCGGTGATAATTTTTTGTTGCAGGTAACAAAAATTGAATTTCGTAATTAGTAAATATTTTTATTGGTAATTCGTTACTAATAATTTAATAATATAGTGATTCCGTTGGTAAATAACAACATATATGATTCTATTGGTAAAAATATTAAAAATTCGTGGGTAATATATTACTAAAAAATAAATGTAATTTTTGTGTATGATTCGTAAGTAATTACCGATGGAATTCAATTAGTTGGTAATTCCCTTCTTTTTTTTCGCAACTCATTAAATCAATGCACATCAATACTTATCCATTTTTTTTCTTTATTTTTCCATTCTTATTTACAAATCCAACGTGAGTATAGAAGTTAAAAAAGGAGTCATTTTCTACTTTCCAACTAAGGTTAACACTTAAATATATATGTAGAAAGAAAAAATAGTTCACAAATAAATAAATTTATAATATATAGTTGCGGTTACTCCATCTTTGGAATAAATACCAAATCACTTCTACAACAATATTTTATTTTATTTTAAATTGTCCTAAAAAAAATTGAAAATATAATTTAGTTTCACAGCTTTAAAAAATTGTGTCCATATATCTCCCGAAAATTATAATTTTCTCCAGATCAATTATAAATGTGGTGCGGTAGATGATCAGGTGTTAAGAATGACACTTGAGCAATATTGCAATTTCAAGTGAAATTTGAACTAAAAATAACACAAATTTGAAAGTTATATGTAACCTTTTCTAAAGATTTTGAATAAAGTAAAAAAATTGTAGAACAATTATGACTTTTAACTCTTGTTATGGGTATTATATCACACATGCTTAGTAGGCTCAAGGCCCAATAACCCTTAAATACTTGAAGAATGAGACTCAGTCTTTAAGTGGCCCAATTCGGGAAAAAGTGCTGAATGGACAGCTAAGGAAGCCCAAAGAAACCACTACCAGCCCAAAGGCCCAACTAAGGAAAGGACGAAGAGGGAACCCAATAAAGGGACAGAAGTCCAAAGCACCCTCGGCGGGGAGGCTCGGCGGCATCCCTCCCCCATACCCAGGGGTTCAGACGAACAACACAGCATTTGAAGTCAACCCGTCCGAGGACCAGATGGATAACAGAAGCTGTGGAACAAAGCACAGACACCATCATGAAGATTGACAAGTGCAGCAGGCTAGAAGACAAGGCTAACGGGAAGATGTGATACATTGGACAGCAATCCTAACTAGAAGATAGCAAGCAACTGGCGCATCCTCCTCCAACTACCAATGGAAAGCTAGCAAAGGACAAAAGCGGTCTGTGACACCCTGCAAAGACAACTCAGGGCACCCAATCTCCTCCCCAGGCTGGTCGGCGTACCAGACGACTTCATTAATGACGGCTTGTCTTCATCCAGGTGGCGCAAGGCGATTGGCTCCGGATTAGAGTTTGTAGATAATATAAATAGCTTCTCTCATCTGAGAGAAGCAGATGATTCATTCTCACTTTAGACATTACACTTGTAATTGGAGGATTTGATGAGTGTTGTTCTAAGGGAGAGTAATAAAAATCGGTTGAGTTCTTTGGTGGGAATTCAATTTTCTGTTGGGTTCGATTTCTCATTTGTGATTTTATCTTGTTTGATTGTGATCGTTCTTGGCTCGATTACTCCATAATTTTTATCTCTTAAACATAACTTAACCAGCTAAGAACACGCATCAACAACTCTCTTTATTGAGACAAATTTCATACCACACCATGTTTCAATTTACTTCTCCCTATATCAAAGTATATATTTCCTCAATCCCATAAAATCGTTTCTACCACACTTTATTCAGTAAAATAGAAAGACACTTTACTTTTAAATTTATCACTACTACCTATCACCTATCACACATAAAAAACTTTACATTTAATTTATTTTAAATATATATATATATATTCTCAAAAAATTAATAAAGCTAATCAATAAAGTAAAATTTTTTTTAAAACAGCGTGGAACAATAAACATGAAGTGTAATACAGTACAAAGTGGGTGCATACATATATAAACATGACATTAAACACATTAAACACACAGTGTATGTGAAGAAATGGAGGGTGGGGACTGGGTTTATAAATTTGCAAAATATCGATATATAATTCAGACAGCATTAGGAAAATTTGTGACATATACTGTTTGATCTCATATCACACTACTTTTATTATACATTATGTATATAATAATGATCCTGTCAATTAATTCATGGGGGTCCATCACACTCGTATAAATGAAGGATGTTGTGTGATTCTTAATTACCGCATTTAAATACCCCCTCACTTATATGTGAAATGTCTAGTATATATGAAAATTTTAATATTTCTAGTATAAAAATAAAGTATAAAATACGTAACTAAACAAAATAAAAGATTGATTAAGAAAACCCACTCGGCCGACACACCAATATAATTTGAGGCCCACTCTAGCTTGCAAATTCCTAATTCTAAACAAAGTTTTTATTTTAAAGAGCAAATATAATTGTATGTTATATATTTTCATGTATTACTGCTCAAAGAACCAATCCATAAAATTTCCTTGCTTTTAAGAATTTCTTTTTTGAATGATTAAAACTACAATTTTCTTAATGTTGTACCATAAAATTAATTATTAATATATTATTGATGTAATTATTACTTTGTATTATAGAAATGTATCGGTAGTGGCATTATTTTGTGTATTTTGGGTAAAGTAATAAAGATAATATTTATATCTGCACAAGACACTACTCTCTTATTTCTCCTTTTTGAGTGAATAATTTCGACGTGTAAGGCCATTCATATCTAGAACAGTCTTCAACAGTGGGCCTATGGTAAAATATAAATGACACCAACTATTTTTTTTCCAAATAAATTTAATATTTTTATTCCCCCGTTACAATTCTAATCTTATTTCCGGTTATCAAATCTTATATTCTAACTACATTCACACACAATGCGATAATTAACTAATCGATAATATTGTCATGTAATAAATCTTTGTACGAAAAGCAAATTAATCCGGGGAATCAAAAGTAGCAGTAAATAATTAATTATGAAATTGTGACAGTTAATTGATGAATAAAAGGGTTAAAAAAAAAAGAAGGCTGACATGAGTTGGACACATGCTATATATATATTCCTAGAATGTATTGGTGTTACGTCCGTTTAAGCCATAGTCTATTACAAGAGTATAGAAAGTACGAATAATTCAAAAGACAGATGATGATAATAACAACGTTACGAAGCTTTGTGACGTTTAATGGTGGTTGTTGTAAGCTGTTTATACAATTTCTGGTATGAATTAAATAACTATCAATCTCTCAAATTTATTACTTATATTAAATGACACACTGATGTGCTGCTCAAATTGGGAAAATTAGATTATTCTATAAATATAAAGTTGTACAATCAAAAATAAAAGTCTCCATTCATAATTCATAAATAGTAAATGAGGTGGCATTGGCATGGATGAAAAATATATGCACAGTAATACAAGGGGGAAAAACATTTTAACGTCTATTTTTTTTGCAACCACAAAAGATGGTCGTTAAAATACTACTAATATATTGGACTACTATATGTAGCTAGTCGTTTAAAAAATATTTTTAATTATTTTATTAAAATGCTCTCGCAAATAACGTATATCAATATATATTGTGATCGTAAAAGACTTGAAGTACTTAACGACAATCATCTGTAGACGTAACTAAATTATTTAAGATAAGATATTCACGAATACTTAATTTTTACCGAATGTAATAGTATAAGTTGGTGCGACCATAATTTTTGTGTTAAAAACCATTTTCTCTTATATAAATAATTAAATATATGGTATTTTCTTTAAGCAATCAATACGGAATAACAAGGACTCGTGAGATAAATCTTATATGGTGTGGATTAAAGTATGGTTGTTATTAAGTTTATATGGGTAATTAAAGTATGTTTTTTAAAATATAATTTTATAGTGTTATAATATAATTTATTTATCATAAATAATTTTTTACTATCAATAAATATTTTTTATTATATAGGAGTAATAAATATATACTCCTTCATCCTGTTGATAGGTTTTCATTTGCTTTTTGTACATGGATTAAGGAGTATAATGATTTAATGTGTAGTAGATAGTTGTATTAATGTTGAGTGTGGGCCACATGTATAGTGTGTTGAGTACAAATATATTTTAATAATCGATCAACTTGTCACACTTATACCTATCTCACAAAAGAATACTCCTATCTCATAAACATATGACTACTTGGTATGTGTTTGGACATCATGTACTGCTCGAATACATATAAGTGGTTATAACCCGATTTGAATTCTCTGTATTATTTTAGTATATTATCTTCTATATTCTATGTTACATTATTGAATTTAATCAATACCTGAGTGATAGGAGTGAAATTTAAATAAAACTCGTATGTATACGATTTATATTGTTTGGTAAAAGCTCGATTCTATTAAGATATAAAAAGAGTCATGAACAAATTTTGTACTATTAGATAAAATTTAAAGCTCGGATCGAGCCGGGTTTGACGCATAAAAATAAGTTAAGTTAACAAACTATTTGAATTTGCTTATAGAAAAAATAATTCAAGTCATAATTTATCAATTTTTCAGGTCTTGAATTAATAAAATTGTTGAGTTTAAGAATATAATTTTGACTTTTCAACTCTCCTGAATTAATCAATTTGTAAACAAGATATTCATTAGAGTATATTAAAAATAATAAATAATAATAATTTTGGGTGAGAGAGCAACTTGTTATCAAGGTCTAATTCATTGAATTAACAAATTGTTGGGTTTAAGAATATAATTTTCCCAAAAATAAACACAAATACATATCCCGAAATGCAATTAGTGGAAAGAAGAAGGACCGAGCACAAAATAATAGACCCCATTTGTCATCTAAATATATTCCAACCTTCATTTAGTTATAATCCAAGAAATAATCGATTTCCTCAAAATAAAAAAGAAAAAAAAATCAGAGCCGCCTGGATTAGCCGTTTAATTATCCCATCTCTAGAAATATCTTGCGATGCAGCTTAGAGAGAGAGAGAAAGAGGGAGTGATCTGTGAGTAGAATTAAGCGATGATGATAAAATTACAAGTGATGAAGAATGATTAACTGAAAACACTTTCTCTCCACCACTTTAAACCACCAAAAAAAGCACACAATTTCTATATCTATTTCTCCTCCTGTCTGTCATCTACAGGAATACACGCACACCACACAGTGATTCTCTCACCTCCACAATGAGCCCTGATGAGTCCTTAAGATCTCTCTCTCTAGACTACCTCAATCTCCTCATCAACGGCCAAGCCTTCAGCGACGTCACCTTCAGCGTTGAGGGCCGCCTCATCCACGCCCACAGGTGCATCCTTGCGGCCCGAAGCCTCTTCTTCAGGAAGTTCTTCTGCGGGCCCGACACCCAAACGGGCCTGGACCCGCTTCGGGTTAGAGGCCCCATCCCGCAGGTGATACCGGTGAACTCTGTGGGATATGAGGTTTTCTTGTTGATGCTGCAGTTCTTGTATAGTGGGCAGTGCTCGATTGTACCTCAGAAACATGAGCCCAGGCCCAACTGTGGGGAGAGGGGTTGCTGGCACACACATTGCTCCTCCGCCGTTGATCTTGCCATCGAAACCCTCGTGGCCGCTAGATCTTTTGGGGTCGAACAGCTCGCTTTGCTCACCCAGGTCTTTTATTGATTATCTAATTGGGCTTTGGAACTTGAATCTCCATTTTCACAACACTCGATTAACAGGTTTTTGTGGGATCGATGCTAATTTCTTGCTTCTTTCGTCTCCACGTTTCTGGTGTTGTAATCCCAATGAAATCTACTCCTCTTTTTCTTTTCTTTTTTTTCTTTTTTTTTTTTGATTTAAAAAAAAATGTGGATTGTGTTGGTTTAACATTGGATACTTACAAGCTACATACACAAGCACGTTAACTTATTGTCTTCTTCACCTCATAGTCATTGTTTTGATGAAACTTTATGTTCTCGCACATGTAACATTCTTCTTTTTGAATAGGGATTTCAGACATCTTTCTACTCCACGTTCAAAGCTTTCTACTTTTGGTTTCCTCTTATCTGAAACATTAATCATCTCATCAAATCTTTTCACAAAAACCCCAGCTTTATTTTTCTTCATTTCAACCTTAATTTATTGATGTTATAACTTTCCTTAATATATGTTGTAGTTTTTAATCACAAGTTGATGATTAATGCTGGATATATGTGTATGTTAAGCTAATATATACAATTTGCAGAAGCAATTAACAAGCATGGTGGAGAAGGCCTCAATTGAGGATGTAATGAAAGTTCTAATAGCTGCAAGAAATCAAGACATGCATCAATTATGGACTAGCTGTTCTCACTTAGTAGCAAAATCTGGCCTCCCACCGGAAATCCTGGCAAAGCACCTCTCCCTCGACGTCGTCACCAAAATCGAAGAACTCCGCCTCAAGTCCTCCTACCCCCGCCGCCACTTCATGCCACACCACCATGACCTAGGCAGCGACCTCGAGGAGCAGAAGATTCGGCGAATGCGCCGCGCCCTCGACTCCTCCGACGTAGAACTTGTCAAGCTAATGGTAATGGGAGAAGGTCTCAACCTCGACGAAGTATTAGCCTTACACTACGCAGTTCAGAATTGCAGCAGAGAAGTTGTCAAAGCTTTACTCGAGCTCGGCGCAGCCGATGTCAACTTACGAGCCGGCCCATCCGGGAAGACCCCCCTCCACATCGCCGCCGAGATGGTGTCGCCGGACATGGTGGCTGTGCTGTTGGACCACCACGCCGACCCCACTTGCCGGACAGTTGACGGCATCACTCCGTTGGATGTTCTCCGAACCCTAACGTCAGATTTTCTGTTTAAAGGCGCAGTTCCAGGATTGAATCATATTGAGCCAAACAAACTGAGGCTGTGCTTAGAATTAGTGCAATCAGCTGTAATGGTGATTTCAAGGGAGGAGGGCAACGTCTCTGAGCCTTCTTCCGCCGCCATTTATCCTCCCATGAGCGAAGACAATGGCAATAGCAGCGGCGGAATGATTTACCACGGAGGAGAAATGGTGGCCGGAAAGTCGAGCGAAGGAGATAACAGCAGCCACCGCAGTAGGCGGCATTGCAGCTCAATGTACCATCATGATCAGTATTAAACTCTCTCTTTCTCTGTCAACTCATTCTCTATATCAACAAAATTAATGTGTCTCTGATGTGGGATCAATCAATCAAAGATTTGCTAAAAGGGTTTGTTTAAAATTATCTATCCATGGAGTCAGATAGTTTTTTAATTAATTTTAATATTTGAGGCTTTCAGATAATTTTCTTCTTTATTTCTGCGTCAATATTGTCCTTATATTTATTGCCAATTTATTACAATATATAGTATATCTGTTCGCCTTTTCAAACTTTATATTATAATATGCTATATTTGAAGCTTATTTAATGTTTCTCTATAAACATATGGTCGTTCTTTATGATATTTACTAGCTTTTTCAATAATTCTTTCAAAAACTATTTATTACAACTTTGATGAAATAAAAAGTTTAAGTTGGCTCCAAAAACCATACGGATTGTCTCAATCAACTTGATTTTCATTTCATCAATCAATATATATACTAAAAATAAAACATCATCAATAAATGCTGATAAAGCAATTAAATACCAAGAATCCTAAATTAAAAAAAAGACATTGATTGTAAGTAAAATAAGAAGAATTTACTCTTTTTTGTTCTCATCATTTTTCTGTTATGGCAGTTTTCTTGATTGATGTTCTCAATGATAATGTAAGAACTTCTTGTCAAGTGAGAGGGACAATTAGAAGATCCATTTGGTATCAAATTAAGGTTTATCATTGATCGATGGAGAAGACAGATGGTCAATCTTCTCAAGCCCCCCTGTCAACTCACTCATATCTGCAATCTGTTTCCCTTTTGGACATATATATATATTTGTAAATAATTATTATTACAAGAGGACTTTCAGAAATGATTTTGTATTAATTAAAAACAAATGTTACTATTTTAATTTTGGTTTAATACTGTATTTATAGATATTACATTTGTTCGAATATTGGAACTATATATTGATCTGCAGGATATGCTGATCAATTCAACTTTATAATATGTACGTAGTATTTTTTAAATTTTCAAATTTTCATTTAGTTATATTATTGTTATATGGGAGATGTCATATATGAAGAATGGCAGTGCTGGATTACATTTTGAAAGTTTAAAATAGACTATAAATGTTCATGACTTTTGAAGACATTATTTAGGTGATTTAGGACAATATATTTATTGGCAGTCATGCCTGAATTAATGCAATTCAGGTTAGCAATACATGACTGTCAACTTTTGAGAATACTTTTTTTTTTTTAAAAATATATATAAATTTCTATAATCTGACATTAGAATTCATTTTATTTTCACAATACATAATTAGGGTTATAGTTTTTTTTTTTTTAAGTGATTAACTACAAGTAATTTGTAAATAACGGACCAAAATGTCCTAATTTAAAATTAAACTGTGAACAAAATGAATGTAAGTTAAAACTCCAACCACATGAAAGATTATTTGACTTTATTTGTGTGGAATGTTATATAAGCTTACCTAACAGAATTGAGGAAAAGATTTTTTACATCAATTAAAAGGTTCACTGCCATGCATGAATCATATTGTTAAATGGAGTGTATGCAAGGTGGTTTATAAAATAGCAATTCTTGTGTAAATTTTTTTATATTTTTTATTTAAGTATTAATTTTAATGAATTTATTACCAATTTTTATTTATTTTAGAATAAATTGAATACTTATGATTTTTTACCAATCAAATATTAGTTTTTATTAAAAATGTAAATAATTTTTATTCATTTCAAGAAACTCTGTAGATTTATTATTATTTTATCCTTTGAGATTTTTAAATTTTTTCCTTAAGATTTTTATCAATTAATTTAAATTGACTGCAAGCTATATAATACTGAACAAGACATATATCAACTCAATATCACAGTCATTTCTAGTAACATGACATATGACACTGATATTAGAATTCACTTTCCTTTAATCATCATTATAATTATAATAATATTGACTCATTAATTTTCTTGCACAAATTACACATGAGATCCGATTACGTATAGGGGTATAATAAGCTCGAACAGAGCTTCGGCTAACAACCCGCAGCTAGATTTATATAGCATTTTATTTATAATTAAATATTTTATATTAATATAGTGGTTATTTAAATATATATATATATATATATATATATATATTTACTTATTTATTTTAAATTTATTGAGTTGTTTGAGATCGAGCTCAAACGAGTTATTCATTTATATGAATCTTAACAAACATCTTTGTTCGAGCTCGAGCTCGATAATTTTTTCATGATGATCGAGCTCGATATTTCTTAACAAATGAAACTCAAACATTCCGAAACTCGGCTTAATTACGTGATTCTATTCAATATAGTATGAATCATGATCTCAAAAAAAAAAAGATTATCTATCCACTATAAATACATACTCCCGTCCTAAGATTACATGCATGTATTTGGTAATATGAAATTTAAGAAAATTAACTTTTTGTTGTAATGATGTTAAAATGAGAAGGGTTATTTTGGGTAATTAAATATAATAAAGTGTACTCCTATGATATAGTTAATTTTGATTAGATTGTGTGTAAAAATAAAATGACATTTTTATAATATTGTAGTATTATAATGTTATTCATATTGTGTATTATTTCTATTTTTAAGATATGCAAGTATTCTTTTTATCAAAATAGAAAGAGTACAAATATTATTGGGATGGACGAATATCCATAATAATAATAAATTATTATTATTATTTATTAATGTTGATGAGGTAGACAGTCAAAGTAAGAAAATGAAATGGTGACAGGTGGCAATGTGAATTTGTAGGGTAGTGTCAAAATCCATGCAGCTGTGAACCAAAAGCAATAAAGAAAGATTGAATAATGGAAAAGAAAGGAAAAGATTAGGTTTAAAAAGATTTTGGGCTCAGTTATTTTCAATGAAAATAAAGATTTTTGGACACATATAGCTAGGTGATCATAGGGTAGATTAGACTAGGGTTTGCTCCTAATTAAATATCTGTAAAGACATACATACCCCTCCTCAACAGCATATTCGCAGCTCATAAAATCACTGTTTTTTCTTTTAACTTGTCCCTTCAATTTAAACACTACTTATCTAGGATTCTTCATCATCCATAACATCTTCAAATCACTACCTACTTATTCTTATACTTATAATACCATTTATTGGTTGGATTTATACTCATTCAGTGTTTTAATTTTCTCTTAGAATACGATGGTCAACAGATTAATTAATTGGTTGCCTTAGAAAAAATGGGTAAAAAGAATCGAAATATAAATGGAATAAGGTCAAGAGAATAGAAACAAAGTTAAAATTTTGGTAGGAAGAGTTATGGTATGGATCACGTGCTCGTCAAATGGCAGGGTGCCACGTGGATTGATGGAATTTGCTGAAACGACAACTCACGATGATGCGACGACAAAGAGTGAGCAAACGTCCCGTTTGAATTAGTTTGCAGATAATTAATTTAATTTAATTTAATGATACGGATTAAATCGATCTGTAGTAGTCGTTTCCCTACAGTAACTTCTATCAGGTCTACTACAGTTACATGAGCAGTTGTTGATTAACAGGGACACAATGAAAGTAGGAAAAAATACCTAAAAGAGGTTCAGCAATTTCAGTGATATTTTACTGATGAAACCAGCCTAAAAATTACAATCTACTTCAAGTCTACCCATAAACTAATTATTTTCCGACATTTTTTCTTTAATTAATCTACTTTTCATATAATTTTAATTCATCAAAGTAAATATTGTTAGAGTTCCATCATTTCCATGAATAATGTTGATGATAGGTTTTGATTTCAAGATAAACTCTGTCTCAAAATCATTGACACTTTTTTTTTACGTAAAATAAATGTTTTTTTAAATAATAATAATAATAAGTAAATTATTTGCATTAAGTGATTTCAAAATAAAAATATATTGGAAGAATAATTGTTTTGAATGCATTTCCACCTTGAAAAATGTCAATTTTTTGTAATAAGGAAAAGTTGTCCTATAATCATTCGGACATGTTATTTACATTTTAAGACACATCCAAATGATAAATAAGTGAGTTAATTTAACTATTCTAAATTAAACTATACTATATCCAAATTGCAATAATATTCTTTAAATATATATTAGAAAATATAGACAGATGGCAGAGAATTCAGCATCACTATAGAGCACAGTATTCTCAGAACACGTGCGGTATGGCAGTCTCCTTAAATTCTTAATTCGACTGTGCCCCCTTTTCTTTTTTAAGGAAAAAAAAAACCAAATTCATGGTATTTATTGTTCTTTTATTCATAATCACTTTTATCTATACGAGTATAAATTTTTATTAAAATAGTTTGTTACATTATTATAATTTTTTATTAATTTAAATATTACTTTTAAATAAAATATTATCACTTTAAATTCTTCTCCGCAAAGTGAGACACCTCATCCTCATGGGAGGTGTTTGTCTATAATTTAATATAAAGTATGGAATTTTAAGATGAACTACCATTCATCGTGTTAATATTTAACTCAATGCAAATAAATGACCATAAGCGTGGTTAAACGCACAAAGATTCGATTTCTTAAAAAAAATAAATAAATAAATATGCAAGTTTTTGTCATTTGAATATCACTTTTTATTAATCTTACAAAACTATCTCACCTCAATTAAAATATATTTTGTGGGATTACTTTTCCTATAACATGTTATAGACTTCGTAACATACGATCATTTATATATTCCAAAACAATTCATTAGCTCTTTCAAGAAATATTAATATAAATAATTAAATATAGGGATCTCGTAATAAATAGTAGGCTTCTTGATCCAGTTCTATATGGGCCTAGTCGTAACCGTAATGGGCCAAAATATGTATCATAATTGGTTTGTACAAATTACATGGACCACAATTAAAACACATATCTTTTACATCCTCAATGCCCAATCTTTGTTATTATTATAGTATAATACAAAAGCTTGTTTCCATTTTCCAATTAAGTTACTCATAATTTAATGGTGTGAATCATATTACATATAAATTCTATTTATTTAAAAATTGTAAAATATGATTTACATTTATGTGAACCAATTTATACAAGTGTTTCCCAACTGATATATAAATCTTCTTCTAAGAAATCATTGGTGATGGTAAGGGTATAAATTCCTTTGACCTAATTTTCCACCTTTGGTATATGTACAATTTTCTTTTTTTTTTTTTAAGTATAACTAAATTTGCAGTTATTCTTGTGACTTTTGTGAGTGACACGGGCAATTTGTCTAAAGAATCTAATAAGTGGAAATTGATGATAGAATGGAAAGAAATTTTTATTCTAGACCAATCTAGTTGGCAAATAGTAATCGGGGTCAGAGATTGTCTAATTCATCCTCATAGCGAAGAGGATTATGCCAACTATTTAAAGAAAAAATGGTATAAATTAAGAAGGATAGTTTATTTAAATTAATAAAACAAAATCATTACATTCTTAGAACAATAATTTTCACCCTAATCTTGAAAAAAGGTCCAATGTGTGTTGGCTGTCGGTTGGTCATTGGTGCCCACCAATGAATAATAAGCAAATGGAGTGTATTCCTCAAGATTGTGAGTTGTGTCTTTATTATCAAATTAATTCATTATTAATTAGTATTTATTTATAAAGAATGAATGCGTATAAATTAATCATCCATATATGTGCTCTTCAAATACCAAATATATATTCTTGTTTCTTAGGATCTGATCCGTTATCATAGTTGGAAGTTGAGTTCGAGATGGAAAACCAAGCCAATCAACCTCCTCCAGGTAGGTCTCTCTCTCTTTCTCTCATGCATGTAGGACTTAAAACCCTAGTGAAATATGGTTTCAGGTTACCCAAGTGAGAGCAATCCTCCATCTGAGAAGAAAAAGAAGAAGTGTTGGCCAAGAACTAAACCCAAAGGAGAGAGAGGCTTTATTGAAGGATGGTATGTGTTTAAATTTGAATTACTAGTACAAATGAACTGCATACTCAACATCTTTCTTCTTCTTCTTTTCTTATATTATCGATTACAGATTAATTGATGTAATGCTTGCAGCCTCTTTGCTCTGTGTTGCTGCTGGCTTTGTGAAGTATGCTTTTGATCAAGTCGAGATTAAGCAACACCCACACAGATTCTTGTCTATAGTTTGGTTGTGTGTTTATGCCTTCAGAGGCTGTGTAATTTAATTATGGAACTACTCAACCCCCTGTATTTATATGTTTGCTTAATGTCATGTGAAATCAAAGTTTTATAGTGACTAAAACAAGGAGTAATTAAATTCAATCGTCTAACATTACACTATTCTGACAATTCAAACTCTATGGAAGAACAAGATTTCATTCAACCACAAACATTACAGCTGATTGCATATAAATCCACCATAAATATTTAAGCACAATAATTACAACCTGAAGACCATTTGCCGAGGTCCATTTCTTAGCTGAACAAGCCATAATCCAACAACGAAAGGGTTGCTGGATACTAAGTGTGTGACGTTGAGTGAAAAGCACAAATACCATATACAGTAGCTACAAAGCAGCACTAAGACATGCCATCTCTCGATGACCAACCGCTTTCATACCTACCAAATGAATAGGCTGTAGAAGGGACCTCCATCAAATGCAAATGATCTGGTTCGATGCCATAATCTGTAAGTGGTCTGTGCTCTAAGATATCATCGTGTTGTTGAACAAATTCAGGAATCTCTACCTGTCCTTTCTTTATATCTTGCCAGAGGTACTGAAGGCGGCTAACATATTTGATTTTCCAGTATAATCTGTAATTATAACAGTGAGGATGGATCAATCACAGACCAAGTAAAGAAGCCTACAAGCTAGATACTGAGGACTATGAACATAATCCGGCGGTGAATCAGAGTAAGAAAGTAGCATTAATCATGAGCGAAAAATGAGAAACCAATAAATGAATTTTGCAGCCTAAATGCAAGAATACCATTAAGCGGTGCGTATGAAGTGACAGATACTTCATGCTAGAATGCCTTAGAAAGCACTAAAAGAGAATAAGTTAAAAAAATTACACATACTTTTCCAATAGAAAATCAGAGAATTCTATTTGTTATAAGTATAAAAATTATCACTAACTCAGGGCATGTAAGAAACATGGGATTTTCGTAAGGAAGTGCTTTTAACACTAGGCTCTTCAACAGGGATTTTAAAGAAAAAATGGCAAGAAACAACTCACCCTCCACTTAAAAGGAACCTGCCAAGGGTGGCAAAGACAAGTCTTGAACGAAGTCCTGGATGAATGAAGTATACAACTTGTAGCCTCTCTTTGTAGTCGTCGGGTAGATCTTCATAAATCCATCTAAGTATTGTAAGGCCAGGAGAGTTGTCCTCCTTCTGTATGGTAGTATGCATGTATACAATACAGAATGGACCTTCTGGCGCCTCTGTCAAAATCTTGTGGAACACATACTTTTTCAATCTTTCTCCAGAGATTACAGGAGCTTCACTTAATGGAACGATCACAACATTTCAGCAAATGATACAAACTTAGATTAGAAATGAAGTTCAGATAATAAAAGCAAATCAATGTATCTCAAACAAATTACCAACACAATGACACATGCCTTGAAAGAGATTACATTTTCCTGAATTATGAATTTATCCATTGATTACCAACACAGGCCTTGAAAGAGGTTACATTTTCCTGAATTATGAATTAATCCATTGATTGACTAGTTTCTCAATTCGCTGTTGCCTCACTCCAATACTTCTTACTCACCCCAAACACACATACAACTTGAAGTAAACAATACCGCATATCAATTCTTGAAATACTCTGAAACTAGCAAATCTTATGGTATGTATTTAATAGGGATATATGCTTAAAGTGTGAATTGTAGTAACGACGGAATTTACAAGTTTCATCTTCAAATTCAAAAGAAATATCCAAAATTGGCGAACCCCCTTTTATGAACTCAAAATGGGGTATAATAGTAAGTATAGCTACCTGGTAAATACTTCCCGACGATGCGGAAGATACGTTTGCCAGACTTGTCAGAACCAGACTCGATGCGGAAGAAGTCGAGGGCATCGAGGTCGGAAAAATCTAGGTTTTGATCATCGGCGGGGGGAAGAAAGGAAGGGCAATCATGCCAATTCTCTTGTTCCGAGTGGGTTAAAAAGGGTCGGGCATCGATGCCCAGATCCGAAGCCAAAACCACCACAGAGAAATCTTCCGGCGACGAACTCCCCATTATCGCTCTCAATTACGTCACTTCACTTGTATTTTTTGAGTTAATAATCCATTGTGGGATTATAAAAAGTTTATTTATTTTATTATTACAAGTCAGCACTCAGTCTCAGCGGTCAAACTTTGCTCACTACTTCCTATTCATTATTCAATCTCCTCATGTAAAAAATACGTTACAAAAATTTTATATAATCACTCTCCATACACTTATTTTCGCTCTCGATAATACTAAATATACTTCAAAAATATAAAATTTAAAATACTTTTAATTAATATGACTGGTATACCCTCAAAATAAATTTATTACTAAATTTATTACTAAAATTTTTCAAAAGTTAAACCCTAATCTCACCGTAACAGCAATAAATATTCATCTTCATCAAAATTATTAAACCCTAACTCACACTAACATCAATAAATATTCATCTTCATCACTAACATTCAACTTCTCTGCCTTTTCTCTTATTTCTTTTATGTGGGAAGTGAAAAATATTTTCTTATTAAAAAACTCTGTGAATTGCCACCTATGCCAATAAGGTTGTACATTTCAACAAAAAATTAAGGTCGATGGCCGTGGCCGTGCGCACGTCACTTGCACCGCCCGTGTTTTTCAACTCACTCGGAGTTGCGCCATAAATTCGACGAGTAACTATCGAGTGGCTAATGTAGTAGGCCGAATCAGCCGTCATCATCGCCACTGGTATTGGAACCATCCCTGCCAGTTTTACCTCGCTTAACGCTTAATATCTCTTGTCAGGAGTTATGGTTCGATCTTAATTTTTCTTTTCCTGCTGGTTTTGACTTGAGATTAGATGAGAGATTATCAAGAGCAAAAGCAGAGAGATGATGGATACATATGG
This sequence comes from Pogostemon cablin, assembly GCA_023678885.1. Classification (NCBI taxonomy): domain Eukaryota; kingdom Viridiplantae; phylum Streptophyta; class Magnoliopsida; order Lamiales; family Lamiaceae; genus Pogostemon; species Pogostemon cablin. The sequence goes on from CM042956.1 coordinate 1,021,285, forward strand.
ATACATCGGTCTTCAAATTTTATTTCAGAAAATTTCAAAGGAAATCCTATGGGTAGTGGCGATTCCTTTGTTTGGAGGGGGTTGGTTTGAAATTAGAATTCTGCAGTGTCGAAGAACACATACTAACGTGGAGAGAGAATCATATCATTATCTAACATAACTAATGAAAGAACTTAATATATGGGTGCGATTAAGTTATTTTTTTTGTATATCATTTTAATTAAAAAAATTAATTTAAATATTTTTTTGGGTTGTATTTAGTATTTTAGGGGTGTAAATAGTCACTCCCTTTTTTAAAATATTATTTACTATTTATTTTTAAAATTATATAAAAATAATTTTTTAAACATGAAATAATAAGTGCCAACTAAAATTAAACAAAAAAAAGGATATATTTTTTAAGAGAGCCTCGTTCTGGCTATTTCCACCTATATATATGAATGTGATACCATTGTCTCTTAACAATAATATTCTAATGTAAAATAAAATCCAGCTAGATTGAAAATAAAACCACATTGGCATTCAAAATAAGGGTGGTTTCACCAGCAAGAAAAGAAATTAAAGCAACTTAATTATTTATGAATGTCCATTAATTAAATGAGAATGGATATTTAGGTTGTTTATTAGGAAGAAATAGTCCCCAATGTTTCTCAAGTTGAGGGCTCTTCTGGTTCTCATCCATCAGGTCAAATATATAAGTCTCCAAAGCCTTTCCCGCCCTTCGCGGTGTTCCCCTCTTCACACTCCTCAACACATTCGTCACATACGCCTTGGCATTCTCCACGCTCGTCGCTTCTCCGCCCTCAGTCGGCCACCCCGTCTCCGACACCACCACCTTCACGGACGCTCCCCCGGCCTTCTCCAGCGCTGCGTGGACCGAATCCACCATGGCGTCGAACAAGCTCCGGTACTGGTATTTCCCGTCTCTCACCACCGTCGATCGGGCCGTGGAAAGGGCGTAGTCCAGACGTATGTCTTTGGTGTTGCTGGTGTAGGCGAAGTAGGGGTAGACATTGATCAGAAATGGAGCCTTGGTCGTCACCAGAAACCTAACAATGGGGTTTATGAACGTCGACAAGAACACCCCATTCGATGGGGGGTAGGATTTTGCCAGAACCTCCATGCTCAGCGACGTCGACACCTTCACTTTTGAGGCGAGTTTGAATGAAGCAAGGGCGTTGTAGATGTTCTGCATGGCCGAACCAATGCCGGGAGTGGACGGGCTGATCTCGTTTCCGACGGCGATGTAGCGGAAGTTGACGTTTCTGTAAGTGAGGATGTTGGTCCGAACCCATGATGCTGCAAGAGAGGGGCTGGCGGCTATCCCTTGGATGTCCTCGTTGGGAACTCCGACCATGATGGAGATGTTGGTGGGGTGAGCGTTGAGGGCTTGAAGAATGGAGGGATTAGGGTTGTAAAGACGCAGTCTGCGAATGTTGTGTTGGTTGCAGAGAGCTATGATTTCGGATGGTGGTGGGAGATTATTACCCAGAGTGCCATAGCATGCTCCTGATTCACCATCTGTTTAATTAATTTGAACACCAACATGTTAGAGATATATCAAGAATCATTCAGACAGTGATTAATTAATGAGAAAGGAGGGAGAGAGAGAGAGAGGCCTGCAGAGGCTACTGATAATACAATCAGCAGCATTCCAGTGAGGTAGTGCATGTTCTTGAGAAACGACTCTGCATCCATTCTTGTAATAAGAGGAACAAGATTACTCTCTTTTTATATTGAACAAATGAAACACTAGTCTCAATTAAATAGAATACACCACTCTTGATTATTATTTGCCATTTCTTGAATTTTTCACTTGCAACTCTCATCATTCTAATTTGCTAATGAATTTTGACAGATTCTGTTATGTTATAACAGAATGCTCACCCTTATTCAAAATGAAGAAGCTGGTATTAATACAAAGAAAATGTACACAATTTCAATTAATCTTTTTTACCTATCTATAACAAAAAGATCTTACTAATTCATAAATGATATCAACAACTTTACCATATTATTCACATATTATTTATATATGATGTGTAAATTTTGGGAATTTCTCACACCAAATATTAAGGGAGACAAAGTAAGGTTAAACTGGTTTCAAACGAGTGTTCCTTTTCTGGTCCAAAGACCCTGGGCTAAATTATATGTAAGGGCCGTTGTTTCCCCAAGCCCAACCATTGATGGGCTGAATTTAACTAACATCTTTTAGGATGAAGAAATATTTAAAAGGATGAAATAATGGAGCAATAATTATTACTCCCATAGTATAAAATAATCTGATAACTTCTGTCCTTTGTGACACATATTAGCAGTTAATTCTTCCAACAACGTATAATATCATCATGTATTTATGAGTTCGATTTCAAATAAACGTCACAAATTAGGATTTTTGGGGATTGAATGTGGAGCACTTTGTGAATGTGAATCCACCATTTGCTCATGCTCTCCTCCTTACTTGATCCATGTGGTCGTCCACTGTTTATATCTTTAGAAGAATGATTATCCAAAAATATTCAGCTCTCATGTGCTATTTGTTTGGTGTATTATTTAATGATCATCTCATCTAAAAGCTTAAGCTGGTAGAGAAGTAACACTACAAAAAAAGTAATTTTAGCAACTGAATCTACAACCGGAATTCAATCCGTTAGTAATTACCAATGGATTAGCAACAAAAATGACATTTTTGTTTTAGCCACGGAATGCCAACGGATTTATTCTCTATTTTAGCAACGGAATTCAATCTGTTGGTAAGCAACAGATTACCAACGGAATTATTTACCAACGAAATTTATTTTTCGTTGCTAAAAATTTACCAACCACCACTTTACCAATGGATTTCGTTGCTAATTCGTTGGTAAGCCAATTTAACAAGGCTTTTACCAACGGAATATTCCGTTGCTAAAAAACAGTTTTTTTGTAGTGTAAATCGTTTAATATCTAATCAAGTCACTCTAACATGTGTGAGAGCAACACGTACATTGATATAATATCATTCATAATGTATAATTATGTGTTTGTCTCGTAAAATTTCTTTTATGAATACTCACCTAGATGGTATTTACCGTCCCACGCTAATTTCACACGGACTTATAATTTTATTTTTTCCAAAATCATCTTTAAATTTAATAACTTGAATTATAAGAATAATATCTAGTGGACAAAAAGGTTAATTACACATTTTAATGAAAGATGATAATTAAAGAGACCACAATCATCACACATTTTTTTAAACAAAATATATTGCGAAAGATTTTAAAATAATTCATAAAAACATATAAAAGAGGGATCAAAATTGGGTGGTCCATAAAATTCCAGAGAATCTGATGAAGCTTGTTTTTAAAGGCCATAAATTTCTTAGGACCTTTAATTGAAGATTGAGAAAGTAATACTCCTCGTGTGCCCATGTGATATTCACGTGGACGGCCCAAATGAAATGGAGTAGTATTAATTGGAATCAGATTTGGGTATAAATTTTGTTGAAAACGACAATTAATTTTCTGATTGGGCACATGTTAATTAATAGCACATCTTTGTTTTATATCGAGTAGCTAGGATATCATAGGATAGCAACTACTACTTAGCCTCGTTGAATATTTCTTGTTTTATTGATGTCACACTTCACCAACATTGATTTCCTCATACACTCCGCCAGATTCGTTCCCATAATCAATTCATTCAACACCCTTCCTCCAAATTCATTATTACAAAAATTCTTTGCAGGTCATAGTGTAAGTGATACAAGGAAGAGTGCAAAGAGGTGGAAGTTTGAAACCTGTTTTTAATATGGATTTGACCCCACACCAGCGCAGTTAATAGTAAACTATCTTTATAAATTACAAGAACAGTGGGAGCCACTAATAATAGGGTACACTATTATCGTAAAAATTCATCACATCCTAATATTTACCTTGTTCACTTGTTCTTAAGGTGGGGGTGGTGGATCCCTAATGATAGATACATCATTGTTAAAAAATAAAAAAAGAAAAAAAATCCATAAGTATTGTTACTTTTTATTCGTCGAAATCAATTTCGTTGATGGTGCCTTTTGCTGTCATTGAAATATTACATTTTCGTTTACATTGGTACATCTTAGGATTAATAGAGTGAGATTAAAGTATAATTAATTATTGATTTTTTTATTATTATTTTATTTTATTTACTGGGAAAAATTAAATAAAAATATGATCTAATAATTGAAATTATTTAAATGCACACATTACACTCTAAATTAAATTATATAATATCAAAGGCAAATTTAATAAAATAAGTATGGTTCAAAAATATTTTATTAAACTATAGTGGAGCTAAAAAATTTTACAGCAAAGTCACCAATGGTAACGGTGACTTTCTGACAATGAACAGTAAAGTCACATTACCTATGGTGACTTTATTATTTACTTTTTTAAAAAAAGTTAACATTTTTTTTCTTTATACTACATATTTGGTTTCTTATTCTCTATCTTTTACTGTATATTTAGAAAATTTTAACAATACTTTTTAAGTATATTTTATATTTGGTTTTTTATTGTTGTAAAAAATACTTTTCATTATTATTTTTAAGTGAATTTAGATTTTACTGTATATATTTAGAAAATTTTATTCTAAATTTTGTTGTCAATTAATAAGTTTATTAATAATTTAAATAATTTTATTCTAAATAATTTAAATAATTTTATTCTAATTATTTCATATAGGGCCCACATATAACACTAATACAACTACTCACCTCACATTAAATATTATTTCTCTCACCTTACTACACATTACAATATTATATTTCTTACTGCACCCTAAGGAGTATTTTTTATTGTATTAAAGAATAATTTCAGTTCCACCGTGGAATAATTTCCATATTAGTTTCTTCGTCTCTCAAATAATTATGTATGAGAATTTTGCACTTTTGGTCCCACATGACACATAACCTCTTCAAAATAGTCCCAAACAATTATTTATTTGTAGACTTGGTCTCATAAGACTTTAACCTAGCATATTTAGTCACATTCAATTACACTTTTGATTCTAAGAAATTAAATTCATATTTTATTTATTTATTTACTTATTTATTTATTTATTTATTTTTAATGTTACCAAATTATAATTAAATTCAAAAAAAACATGCTTAATAAATAAATAAATAAATAATAATAAATAAAATAAAATAAAATGTGAATATATAGTTACACTATTGATTCTTTTATTTTATTTATTTATTTACTTATTTATTTTTATTTTTATTTATTATTTGACAATTGAATTTTTGCAAACTTGGTCCGATAAAACTTCAACATTGCATATTTAGTCTTATACAAATGTATTATTGATCCAAAAAAAATTAGATTCATATTTTATTTTATTTATTTACTTACTTTTTTATTTTTAACGTTACCAAATTTTTATTATTCAAAATAATAATAATAATAGTGATAATAATAATAATAAATAAATAAATAAATATGATATAAAGTTACACTATTGGTTATAAGAATTTAGATACATATTTCATTTTATTTTTTATTTACTCATTTATTATTTTATTTAATGTTTGATTTTTATTACTTTTTAAAATATGTTCAAAATAATAATAATAATAATAATAATAATAATAAGTATTAAATATATAAATATAAAATAAAATATGAATTTAATTTATTGGGACTAATAATGTAATTGAATGAGACTAAATATGTTAGATTGAAGTCTTATGGGACCAAATCTACAAGAAATAATTGTTTTGGACTAAAAGTGAAAGTATTGAGACTATTTTGAAGAGGTTATGTGTCATGTGGGACCAAAAGTGCAAAATTTTCTGATTGTTTATCTAAAAATTCGAAACACATCCATAGAAAGACTATTTTTTTTTAAGGAAACTTTAAGAAAAATATATTTCTTATTTAAAAATAATTAGCAAAATTTAATTGACTACAAAATTTAGAACAAAATTTTCTAAATATACAGTAAAATCTAAATTCACTTAAAAATAATAATGAAAAGTATTTTTTACAATAATGAAAAGTAAAATCTAAATTCATTTAAAATCATTTCTTTATGTAAAATATCTAGAATTTATGGAACAATAATGAAAAGTAAAAATATCAAAATAAATTAAAAATAAAAGAAAAAAAATTCCTAGAAATAATCCGTCCATAATACATCTTCTACTCACCTTAACAAATATTCAAAAAAAAAGTTCATTTAATAGATTTTGGAGTAATCGTCCAAAATTATTTCACTCTTTATTTATATTTTAAATTGAGTATTTATGAAATAGTTTACTGTATCATTATTATTTTTTATTGATTGTGTATCACTTTTTACTAAAAATATTATCACTTCTTATATATCTCACAAAAACTACTCCCTCCGTCCGCCACAAAGGTAGACATTTGCTTTTTGCACATGGATTAAGGAGTATTATTATTTAAGGTGTAGTTGGTAGTTGTATTAGTGGGGTGTATGGGTTCCATAATTTATTGTATCAGTGATATGTGTGGGTCTCATGTATTTAAAAAGAGAAATATGAACCTTTGGTGCGGACGCCCAAAATGGCAAAATGTGGACCTTTCGGACGGACGGAGGGAGTATTTCGTAAGACGGTCTCACACGAGTTTTTGCACTTTTGTTTTACGAATATGAGTTGTAGACTTGAAATTAAAAATATTCGAAACAGTAAAAATTAAGAAAATTAAAAGTCTTTTAACTTTTTTCCCTAAAATTAATAAAATTTAATACTCTGTAGATAAAAAAATTGAAAAAAAAACTAGAATAAAATTAAAGAAAAGATAATATCATTTTTTTCTAATATAAATAAATAAACTTTAATAGATAAAAAAATTATGAAAACGATATAAAAAACTAGAATTAAAATTTTTAAAAAGAACTTTTAGCAATATTTATTTTTGTAAAAGTTAATAAATTTTAATAGATAAACCATAAAATTAAAATTCTAAGATTTTTTTTTAAAAAAAGTACATATGCTACAGTAAAGTCACCATTACTAATTGTGACTTTGCTATTATTGTACAAAGTCTGACTTTGCTTATTTTGTTAAACTTTTCTGTTCTAATACTAATTTAACAAAATTATTTGAAACCATGCATATTTTATTAAATTTGCCAATATCAAACTCTTTCTCAAATTATCACCACGCACATGCAAATCATACGAGATCAAATGACCAAGTCTAAGAAAGGTATTGAGATATATATTTTTTAAAAAAAAATAATAATTAATCATAATAATAATAAGGGACTCACTTGAATGATATATATACCTTTCAAGCTCCCCAAGTTGCATCGAGAAGAGCTTTTTCAAAGCTTAAAATTGACGCCAATTTAATTAGTTCACAAAATTTATTATATATCATTATTTAAATAACTAGTGTATATAATAGTAGCCCGAAGGCCACTTGGGATGACAGAATTGATTATTCAAAGAAAATGAAAGAAAACAACAACTGATCCCTCAAATTGGATTCTAATACAAAAGCATCGAATTTACTTGGAGATATATGAACTGCACTAAAATAAAGATATGCAATTTACGTTTCTTTCTGACAATATACTAAAATAATCGCGCTCAAAGATAAATAAATTTGAACTCGAAATCTATAATCTTCATCAATTAGGGACATTCTTGAATAGTACTGTCTTTTAGCTTTCTTGATTGCGTTAATATTCATCATAATACAATTTGATAATCACTTAGAACAAATTATAGCTAATTATTCACTTTTAAATCAAATTATGTACTAAACCCGTTTTCTCTCTTCCTCTCAACAAGTGGCCAGAAACATACTTGAACAAATGATGGAGCTGGACTAAAATCTTGAAACACAATCATAAAAAATGCCACTAAATTTAGTAATGACAATCACGATCACCCTTAATTGAATAACATTAATTGGCAAATAAACATTGTTATAGGTGGAACTCTAATTTTCTTTGGAGTTATCATAATGGTTATAGACAATCTGACGCATAAATATGTAAATATGATATTAACCTTTTCTTATTAGTATTTTTTTTAATAAAATCTTTATCATTACACAGTTTTGAAAGAAGTCGATCGAATTCATATGATGTTACACAAATTGAAAAGTGCGGTAAATTAAATTTGCATAGTTGAATACAACATTGTGTATTTTTTTGGAAGCTAGTATTTATTTAAAAGAATTACAATTAAAAAGAATAACTCAAATTTCATCTTAACACGGTGCAAAACTTATCCTACTAAAGAAAAGTTATAGGGTGTGGTTCAATCAAAATTATGAACCATCATTCCGAAATTATCAAATGTCACTTCTATGCTGATACGCCCTAAATTGATAGTGTATCGAAAAGCACTTTTCGAATGAGCGCAAACTCCTAACCAGAATAAAAAAGAAGATTGAGAGAGAGATAGAGAGAATAAAGAAGAATAAGAAGAAGATTGAGAGAGATAGGGGAGAGGGAGATAGGGACCGAGAGATGGGAGAGAGAAGAGGAGAAAGAACGATGATAAGAATAAGAGAGACATAGAAAATATCTTAATTCTAATATCTCAAAAATTGATCACTAATAACATATTTAAAGGACTCCTAATGTTTAAATAAGGAAACATGAATAAAATAAATGATTAAAAGATCATATAAATAAATCCTAAATAAAATAAATAATTAAAAGATATAATCGTATCATTCCCTCCGGCTTGAGAAACCACCTTGTCCTCAAGGTGGATATTAATTGAATTGATGTAGAGTAGAACTTGGTGTTTCCAATTCCTGCGTCTCAACTTGGCCTCCATCATCAGATCTCATAAGCAGCAAGAATCGACTTTGACAATGATGATTCAGCCGGCAAACGTCCTATTGGTAGATTAAAGCCTCCCATAAGTTGTTTTGGCCCAAATGAGTTTCCTATTGTAACAGTATCGGGTGGGGTTATTTTTGCCATAGTTTCGGATTTCAGCTTAAGGGATTGGTTCCCAACATTGGAATTTAACCCTCCTTGAGAAGAGAATCGTGACTCGGGGTGAGAGTCGTCTGCTTGAGTTAACTTTGACAACTTTCCTTGGTAATCTTCGAATTGAGATGGGCCAAAGCAAAGTTTCACTTTCTCAAGAAAATATGTCCAACCTGCAAAAAGATTATTAGTCTTCATATATTGATACTCTAGTTAGAGGCTTTTCCTTCGAACGTAAAAGTCGCGATGCGTAGGCGTTGATCTTCTGGGGTATCATGAAAATTAACGTATTCTTGTATGCGAAATACCTACCCATGTGGATCAATGACATCAAATTTTGGTAGATCCAACTTCATAGTATTAAACTTTGGGGCTTCTCCAACCGTTTCCCCCTGGGCCATATTAAGTTGCTTAACAGGCAATGATCCTAAAATCCCTGCAGACGAACTCGAGGCTCCTTGATTTGGCATGGTTCGAATAACAGATTTGATCTCTTCCATCATGTTAAAAAATTGATGTTGTGTTTGGTGATGAATGATGATTTGTTTGTCAAATTGCCCTTGTAGTTATTGAAAGGCTATTTCCCAAGATTGCTTTTCTGATTGATCGTCCATGTTAAAATCTCTCAACGAGAGCACACGTCCTAAATTGATAGTGTATCGAAAAGCACTCTTTGAGTGAGCGCAAACTCCTTAACCAGAATAAAGAAGAATATTGAGATAGAGATATGGAGAATAAAGAAGAAGAAGATTGCGAGAGATAAGGGAGAGGGAGATAGGAACCGAGAGATAGGATAATTAAATAAGAAAACATGAATAAAATAAAATAAATAATTAAAAGATTATATAAATAAATCCTAAATAAAATAATTAATTAAAAGATATGATCGTATCATATGCTCATCCGCAGTAAGTTTTGCCTTTAATACTTTTCTGACCAAAGTGTTACTCTCTCCGGTGGTGGACAAGAATTCGTGGTTAGGGGCCCAAGTTTATACTCTCGGTCCTAAGATGTATTTCATATATTTTTGTGCATGTAATTTAAGAAAATTTTGCTTTTTTTATATATAACAAAGGAAGAAATGAGTCAAACTAGGGTGCACCTTGGGTACCGGTGCACGTAGTTAATAGGAATCGTTAGATCAAAAATTAGATTGATAACCACCTTTGATTAAATAAAATTTAAAAAAATAAATAACTACGTCTTTAAAAACTAACCTATAAATTATAGGTGCACTGTATACCCGGTGCACTGCAGAATAACCCGGGAGAAAGTGAAGAAAATTTTAATTAATTTAATGAAAAAAAGGTTTGTGAAGTTGTTGAGACGTGAGAAAATGTGAATCAATGTTAGGATATATTTTTTTAATGGGTATTAAAATATGAAATATTTTTTGGGACAGATAAAAAAGAAAGTTAAAATAATTCCCAAAAATAAGAAAGTAGGTAACATGTAGTATATTTTAGCGGAAAAATTTTAACTCTTGTTTTAATTATAAATTATAAAAGGAGTTTTTTCAATATAGAACCTGAAAGATAGGAAAACTATCAATTAGGGACTCAAAAGATTTTTGCTATCAATTCAGGATCCAAAAGATATGAAACTATCAATACATAACCTAAAATCATAGAATTTCAGGTCCTGAATTGATAAAAATACATTAAATTTCATGGTTCCAGGTCTTGTATTGATAGTTTCATATCTTTCGAGTCCTGATTAATAACAAAAATCTTTTAGGTCCCTTAAACTATCTTTCAGTCAATGAAGAAATTTCATTATAAAAACACTTTACTAGGATAAGGGGTCATTAGAATGCACCTAGAAGATCACGATTCAGCGTAACTACCTCTCTTGCTTAAATGCTTGATCTTTAAAGGACTAAATAAAATATTCCTTAATATTTTTTAAATGATGGTATATATATTAATTGATCAGAGACAAACAGAGAATAAGGGAAAGAACCACAGAACTCGACAACAACACTCACCTTGCTCTTCTTAAAAAAAAAAAAAAAAAAAAAAAAAAAAAAAAAAAAAAAAAAAAAAAAAAAAAAAACTGGAAGTGACATGATATGGATAGAGATGTTATCATGTTAGGATAAGGGGACATTACATGAATTATTTTCTGCTTTTAATCTTTCTCAACAATGTCAAAAATCAATCACTAATCAAGAATATCTTGAATATGAGTTCTAATTACGACTTTTTTACGTTCTAATCAGGAGATTAATTAAAATCCTGAATGAAGCTCCATTTCTTACAAATTCATGTTCTATTCTATTTTTCCCAAAAGAAAAACGTACGAACTCAATGCTAATTAATTAAATTTTAATTTTTTGTTCATGTATTAAATATTTTGGTAAAAATACCAGAAATTAAATTTAATGAAAGTAATCAAATAAATTTGATAAGTAATGTTATCACACATTAATAACACTTCGAATTATATATTTTTTATAAGTAATTAAATATATGTAACGGCATATCTTTAATATACTAAAGAAGAGTTTAATTTTGATGAGGTGTCATCACCAGAATTAATCTTAATTATTTTAATTTTTTTATTAAAATTAAAATTTTCAATTATTTTAATTATTAATTAAAATTTAATGTAGATAAATACATATATTATTTTAAGATTTAATATTATATTATCAAATCACTATTAATTAAAAAATAATATAGATAATTACATATATTTAGTATAAGATTTAGAAAATATATCCCCTCTCTACCTATAAATAAAATTCTTTATTCATTCATTCTACACACATAATTTATTCATCGCGACGAATAAAAGCTTTCTTTCCATTTATTATTTTATTTTTATTTTTTTGTTTCTTCTATAATTTTAAAATTATTTATTTATTATTTTGGTTTTATTTATGATTTTTTCATTTTTTTTGAAAAATTATTAGCACCTAATTTTATAATCTTTTGTTTTTTTTTACGTTATTAACTTAGTCTTTCATGGTTACTTTTACAATTTTTTAATTAATTTTTTATGATTTCTTTGATTATATTTTACTTAGTTTTTTTATATATTTTTATATTCTGCTTGATTATTTTTTGTTTTTATTTTTTTGTTTTTGATCTATTTTTTTTAATTATTAGTGTGTAATACTTTTGATTATATTTTTTATTTAATTATTTTTTCGGTTTTAATTCTTTTATTATTATTATTAGTATGTAATTTTTTAATTTTTTAAGTTATTAATTTTATTTAATTAATTTGGTTATGATTTCTTTTTATTTTCTTATTTCTTCGAATTTATTTATAATAAATTTTTTTATTATTTTTTTAAAAATATATATTAATTTTATTATAATTTTTCATTCTTTTGTATTTTTTCTAAAGTTTTTATTAATTATCTTTCGTTTTTTTAATTTTATTTGTTTTAATTTTTTTTATTTTTTTAATATATGTTCACCAAAATTAAAATTTAATGATATATAAATAAGTTTATTCTAAAATTGAATATGGATATGATATATATTTTTTTGCTGTTTTTTTTATATTTTTTAAATTCTCTTTTGATTAATTTTTTTATTTTATTTTTAATTTTATTATGTTGTTTTAAATTTTTTATTAGTATGTAATTTTTTAATATTTTATTATTTTACGTTAATAATTTTTTTCTTGGTTACTTTTATTATTTTTTTAATTAAATTTTTTTTATGATTTCTCTTTAGATTTTTTTATTTTAATTCGCATTTTTATTATTATTAGTAATGTTTAATCTTTAATTTTTTAACGTTACTAAATTTTTTTCATGATTAAATTTATAAAAAATTTTAAATTCCAATGATGTGACGTCACCTGAATTAATTTTAATTTAATAATTACTAATTAATATTTAGTGATAAATACATAAATTTTCTTAATATTTGAATATTTATATGATTAGATCAAATTAAAATCTTATTTATAAACATTAAAAAAAATTTATCCCTCTCCACCTATATAATAAAATTCTTTATTAATTAGTTCGCATAAATTATTTATCAAGAAGAACAAAAACTATCTTAATTTTCCAAAGAAAAATTTTCATTTCTTTTGTTATTTTTATTTTTTTTTATTGATTATTTTGTTGTTCCTTTTATATTTTTTAAATTCTCTTTTATTTTTTTTATTTAAACTTTTTTATTAATTTATTTTATTTTTTCATGTGAATTTTTCTGCAAATAATATATTATATACCTATAAATAAAATTCTTTATTCATTCAATATACATAATATGTAAAGAGCAAAAGTTTTCTTCTAAGTTCCATTAAAGTTCTGAAGAGAGGTATCCATTATTTTTTTTTTTAAGTTTCTAATGATAAATTTTATGGATATTCTTTTATATTTTTCAAACTTACTTTTAATTATTTATTTTTTTTAAAATTATTTTAATTCTGTTTTCTTTTAAATTTTTTATTATATTTTAATCATTTTATTTCTTTACGTTATTAATTTTTTTCAAGGTTAATTTATAATTTTTTAAACTAATTTTATAAAAAAAATTATTTTATCAAAATGATTTATATTAATTTTATTTTTTTATCTTTTAGTAATTAAATTTATTTTAAAATTTTTTTGATTAATTAAATTCTACAACAACGTAACAAAATTAGAAAAATCAATATAAGATTTTTTTTTAATTTTTTTAGTAAATTAATTTAACAATGAAATTAAGTTTTTACTAAAAACAAATTCACATTTGAGAGCATATAAATTGAATTTTAATTTTCAATTGAAATACACGGGATCACTAGTATATATATATATAAATATTCTAAAATTTTCTCATCACAATCCCTTGTGACATCGTCACGCACAAAATGTGCCGTGCTAAGTTTAAAGAAAATGTATAATACTTAAAGATAATATTTTGTAAAAATTAGTTTAAATATTCCGCCTCACTTCCCAAGAGTATTCATAAATAAATACTTAAATATTGTGCTTCAGAGCTTTGGAAAGTGGAAAATAGATATAGATTTACATTTATACAATCTAATTAGAGCATCTCCAAAAAAAAATTTAAAATACAAAATATTTAAATTTTGAAGAAAATGTTAATAAAAATGAGCTCCAACACTCTCTATTTTAATATTTAAATTTACATAATCATTTTCACTCTTCAAATTTGAAGAGTCAAATTCACTCTTTAAACTTAAATTGCATTAAATGTTATCTATTTTATTGTGTGTTTTGGTTCAAAAAAAATACTAGTTTTTAATAAATTAAAAAAGAAAATAGTACTCCCTCCGTCCCACCACAAGGATGACAAAACTTTTTGTCATGTAAATTAAAGGATATAATATTTAATATGTAAATAAGAAGAGAAAATTAATATTTTAATGTAAAGTGTGTAGGTGTATTAGTGTGATGATGGGTTCCATGTGGATATATTAATTGTTTTATGTGGGTCCCTTTTACAAAAAAGAGAAATGCACCTCTTGTGTGTTGGGAGTGTACATTGAAAATAAAAATATAAAGAGTTTGTTGGAGCATACCAAAAATATGATTCTTTAAATTTACAAATCCCTCTTTATTTTGTAAAAAAAACTCTCCAAAATTTAAAAAGCCTCTTGGAAATGCTATTAATAGTTGGTTTTTTTTTATTAATATTACTCTTTTTTTTATTTAACAAATATGGATTTATTATTTGGTAACTGTGATTAATGGGGCACATTATTGACCTACTTATAGTCTTGTAGCCTGTAGGCATGACCTAATTCGACTAAACAAATTAATTATAAAATTAACAAACAAAAAAGAAAATTTCTCTTAATTAATTATTGGCTTACTCTCCACATTCCACTAACATGGTTGACAATAGCCACTGTATCTAATGCAATTATGCTTTCACCAACTTGATTTTTCTTGTCCTCGTTTGTCGCATTCAAGAAAACAAAAATGGTGATGGGTCGGTCGGGTTATTTACCAACCCTATCAATATAGATATATGGATCCAAATCCTATTTAATGGATCTGGAAAGGATTACGGGTTTAAACTTAATTAATCAAGCTAGGGAGCAATCAGGCACAATAAATATATTACATGGAGAAACCTATATATCCTTTTTGGTGTTATCCTGGAAGGTGTGGTAAACGAAAAGAAAAATTAAAGTAAAGATCCGTATGAATTCACATATCAATATCGCCAGTCTCCACGCCCTTATTGGATAATCATTTAATCAGCCTTCAATTTGGAGTGTCGATTTCAAAGAAACTATTTGCCACAATCACATATTTTATCAAGTTGTGAATGAGAGGTCTTTTTTTTTGTTTTCTATAATTAACAATTTAGATTTTTTAATAGACAACCACCCTGCAAATCGGGTTTAGGTGTAAACCATGTAGTCCCCTAACAATTTTATTATACCCTATGTTTAGTAGGGTGTTTAAATTAAAGGGCAACGCAGATGTTTACGGTGTAAACTACACATGACACTAATTCTTTTGAATTTATTATATACTCTCACTCATCCTATATTAAAATTCACACTTTCCGTTTAGTCTCATATTAAATTTCATCATTCAAAATGAAAACTCATATTAATTCTCATCCAATCTTAAAGTACATTTTAATTATATTTTATAATTTTTATTATTATTTAAAAAGACAATATCACCTTCTAAAAGTAAATAAATTGATTAAAAAGAGGGAGCGTCCAATAGGTGCAACTAAATATTGGAAGGAGGGAGCGTCCAATAACAAACGACCTTCATGGGTATGTGAATTATTATATTTTATGACATTTCTAAATGTATATTAATTTATGATAATTCAAGGACAGTAAGGTTTTTAGTGGACATTGGTATTTCCACTTAAGGCAAAATATTACCATAAATAAAACACAAGTAATGATGCAATCAAATCAATTCCCCAAAATTAGAAACATTTCGAGATCAATAAAGAATGACATTTTCACAACTTGCTTGTTTACCCATTTCTTGCAAGAAATAGTGAAACTAGTGTGTATGAATAGATATATGATATGCATTACACAAGGAGGAAATAATTGCCTATTCTTTTCCATTAGTGGCATCAGAAGATTGATATTGATAAAGATGGTTTCCAAAATTGAAAATGATTTTGACTAATTTTTTATCCACATACGTGGCTAGCCTCTTAACACACATATATATATATTGTAAAACATATTATAAGATATTAGACTATGATAAACTATTCGACAAATTCTATCACAGAAATAGAGATGAGCTTGAGTTTATGAATTGGGATCTTTGATCGTGAAGTCAAGAAATTTGAACATTTTTCAATAAAATTAAACAAAACATTCAACTCTCATTGGAAACTATTAAAACGTATAATTATAATATTCTGACAAAATTTTCTTGTTAAACTGTAGCATATGTAAAATACTGATTGGCTAACAATATTGTGGTGAAATCATATTGGTCTACTTTAGTGCTGCAATTTAGGTTAGCAATTTGATTTGGTGGATTCTCACCATCACACGTTTGTGTCTTTTAAATATATATTTTTGTATTGGTCCCATAATCACAAATATCAGATAATCGGAGTTAGAGTGTGTTAATTAAATTAATTTTACAAATTTAGAAATAACATTTGTCAAATTAAGTTAGGTAACTAAACCTTTTTTTTTTTTAAATGAAGATGATATTAAACCAATCGGGTTATTTTTTTTTGCACAAAACTTGTAATATTTCACATGAATTGCACGGTAAAATTGATATTTACTGTTGCATGAATATATATTAAAATTCACGCTTAAAGGTGGGGGTGGAATGATATCAAATTATAGTATTAAATTAAATGTCACTGACGTTAACAAAGAGCCAGTAACAAATGGCTAACCCACCTGATTTTTTTCCCTTAATTTGTTAATTCAGTGGAGTATGGATGTTTTAGCTTAAAGATTTGATCAAGAGTGCAATTATTGCACTTCTCTTTTTCTTTTTCTTTTTTCTCATCTCTTTGGTAGCCTGTTGGATCTCTTGTCAATAAATAAAACTAATTTAATTTTAATTATTTTGAATACTTGATAAATTTGAATATATTACTCACTCATTGATTTTATAAGAAAATGGTTGATTTAATTTTACTTATAATGACTAATAAATAAAATAAGGCCTATGCTGAGATAGTCCAAAAGCTAATCATATGATATTTTTTTATGTATGAGATCGTTTTGGTCTAAATACATGAGACATCATAGTACTATTGTACTGTTATTGCTGGACAACTCACTTTACGAAGATTTTCTTTATGAAAATCTTCATAATTAAAGTTTAATTATATTATTAAGGATAATGCAGGATCTTGTTGAAACTTTCTGCTTTTATGGTCTCCTTAATTTTAATTCCCAATCAAATATTTTGAAATGTACATGTCAACAATTACTAGTTCACTACACAGTTAATTTGAATGATTTTCAAACGAAAATGGATTGGAGCAACATTTTAATGGAATATTATATTTAATTAATAAAAAATGATAATAGTGCATTAAATTATTTCATAAATAATTTATAATTGGTATAAATTCCGCGTACAACGCGAGATCATTTAATTATTATTCTTATTTTTTTATAATTATATAATACATGTTATATAACGTAACAACATTAATTAAGAATATTTTTTTCTTATATCTAGATAATTTTTTTCATCAATGTTAAGAATTTGCAATAAATTATAACATTTGACTTTTAATAACGTAAAGTATAACTAAATCATGTAAAAAATTAATATATATGTATATATATTCCAATTATTTAAAATAATCTTGACTTGTATATTTTTAAAATGTTACTTTATAACATAATACAATTAAAAATTATTTATTAATCCCCATATCTCTCTAAAAAAAATGTGCAACTACATAGGGGCAATTTTGTATCTTTGTTGTATATTTATGTAGTTGTTAGTATTTCATTTTTTTTCATTGAATTTAAGTTTAATTATGATCAAAGTATATAATTCTAATTCTTAATTTTACTGTTTGTCTAAAATAATTATCAATTATATATATATATATATATATATATATATATATATATATATATATATATATATATATATATATATATATGTAATCTCAATTTATTCTGTTTTTCTATACATGATTTGATTTGATACTAATTAATTTTTAATTAATTTTATTAGTTTAAAATTATATAAACAACTAAAGAAAATAAATTTTATAATTCATATGTCATAATTGAATAATTAAGATATATGTAAATGAATAAATATTAATATACTAAATTTAAAAAAATTAACAAATATTTACAAACTCAATTTTAATGTTATTTGATATGAAATAATAATTTAACTTAAAGAACTTAAGCTTTCGATTCTATACCTGAATTGGTTTTTCAACATCTTATTCTTTAGAGGTAAATTAATTCAAGAGTACTTGAATCAATACTTTAGATGTAAATCTAAAAAAAATACTTAAATCGATTATTAAGAGGTAATACTTGAATCGATTTTTTCCTCTTGAAGAATCGATTTTTAAAATGTAAATTGATTCAAAATACTTGAATCGATCCTCTTACTCATGAAAAATCGATTTTTAAGATGTAAATCTATTCAAAAATACTTGAATCGATTCTCTTCCTCCTGAAGACTTGAAGAATCGATTCTTATGAGGTAAATCGATTCAAGTATTTGATTCTTATGAGGTAAATCGATTCAAGAATACTTGAATTAGTTTTCTTCCTCTTAAAAGAATATTTGAATCAATTTTTTAGAGGTAGATCGAACTCTACTTGATTCTCTCTATCGAAATAATTTTTTATACTTTCATAAATCAATTGTCTAGAGGAAATTGAAGAAAGATCATATTCCTCTTTGAGAATTGAATGTGTATTTAGAATGAATAACCAAGAGGTTTTATTTGTATGTGAGGTGAGAGAGAATATTATATGGAATATTCTTTTTTCCCTTTATATATATAATTTAATTGGATATTAATTAATTTATTGCATTAAAAGATTTATTAATTAATTAATGATACCCAAATAAATAAATAAATAAATACTCCGTATTGAAAATTTAATTATTATTAAAAATAAGAAACACATTATTTAAAAAGTAAAATATTAAATAAGAAAGTTAATTAAAAGTAAATAAGGAAAATATTAAAAAAGGTATTAAAAATAAAAAAAATTAAAAATATTACACGTCACATTGACGAGACACGTCAGCAAGAAAAGTTTCTGCTATAGTATACTTAAGATATAATTAAGATATAAATAAAAATTAATAGTAATAATTTAAAATAAAAATAAAAATATTTTCAATAAAACATAATAACTAATTCAAAAAACATTAAATGATTTCACAAAAGATTATCTTTAAAAAAAAAAAAAAAACTCTATATCTTCACTTTGGACTCGTGATCGTCAGGCTGATACCAAATAATTAATTTAAAGATTTCAATAAATAAATCAAACTCCAAAAAAATTTATTTAAAGATTTCAATAAAAGAAAATCATAATAAAGAGATAACTTGCAATCAAAATTAAATAGATTTTTTGTTTTTTAATATTAAGTGATGAAGAGTTTCTTTAAGCTAAATAAATAAAAGAAGATTTTTGTCTTCTGTTAGGTTTACAAACAGGTCATTACAATTATTATTTATAACAAGCTATTCTAACATTCTAACCCACAATGAGTTTTTCGGTGTGGTGTTGAACCTCATTAAGCGAAACAATTACTAAATAGTAAATACTTCCTCCCTTCCAAAGGAAGTGCGCACAAATGGGTGGAACGGATGCATTAATTTTTTAGATTTTTAAGTTGGTGAACAGATAAACTCATTTACTTAAAAGTCTTTCACTTTTTACAAGTCACAACTCTTGTGAGTTTTATTTAATACATAATAGAATTTTTTATAACAAGTTAACAACTCAATCAGGTATCATTATGAATATGATGCTTACAGTAGCATTTTTCTTACATGTGAATTGATTAAATTATCATTCAACCGAAGAGACATTTATTTCTACATATAATTTTAAGTGAATGAGTTGTTTGACTAAATATGAGGTTGTAAATGTGACAGATATGTGAAGTGAGAAGAAGTTCACGGTTTGACAACAAAGAAGTAGTATATGCTATCAACATTTTATGTGCACATGATGTGCATATCTTGTCTAACTGCAGGAAACACACTTTTTAATATATGCAGACTTATCTTCTGCTACATTTTGCCTTTTTGAATTTTAACCTTGTTTTTATATTTCACAAACCTTAGTCTTTAGACATATCATATCACCTATCACCTATGATGCTTATCACTTTCACTTCAATCTAGCTAATCACACCTTTTTTTTTTAAATAAAATATTAAAACAGAGATGCATTTTTATGTAGTCGAGTTTTGGCTAATTTTTATACGTAAGCACACCATGTCCTCTATGACACACTATCTTAAGTTCTAAGCTTTGCTTTAATGTTTTAATGTTTGCCCTTAATTTTACTCTTTATGAATCACCATCTAAATTATTGTTGTCTTGTTATACAAGAATATTATATGTTGGAGATGGTAAGTTCTGATTTTTTGCCTAACTTCATGTTTTTTACCCTAATTTAACCTCAATGTGAATTTTGTCCTGAATTTTGTTGGATAAACAAAATAGAAAAAAAAACATTATATATAGTTACCTTTATTTACTCCCCTCCTTCCAAGTGTTCCATCCATTGTCATCAAAGGCATACACCACTTTCCTTATTTTATAGGATGCAGTTCTCTTACACCACATTCTTCCGGCCCCTACACCACCAATGCCAATCAAAGAGAACATTATTAGACGTATAAAACAAAATACGTGATCGCACAGAGGTTTAGCTAGGCCCTCTGAACGAAACGTTTTGCTGATAGGCAGCATAAACTAATCACAAACAGCACGGTTGAAATAATGCAAGTTCTTGATGAACAAGTCATTGTCTGATGCAATAACAACACATAAAAAGTGTGACTTGTTGAGAGAGACTTGTGGAGAGAGAGAGAGAGAGAGTTAGAAATTAAAATTGCATAATTCATGTATATCGTCCCGTGATCATAAAATGATAACTTCATATCTCCTGTCACTAACAATATTGGTATGTTTAAACTTCAATATCATGGAATAACTGTATGATGAGTCCCTGTGATTAAAAGAGGTGGGCCTGGAAATTATTTCTCACCCAACATAATATTTCTAAGTCATGTACACATCACAATGAACCATCAAGGCTAGCTAGATTCATGTTGTCAAAAAAAAATGCATAAATTAACAGGAAGGATCTTACAACATTAGCCTCTAGGTCGTAGTTCAAATTATATATGGCATTATTTGGAATTATGTGGACAATCTATGGTTGTGAGCCTTTCCAAAGAAAATGATGCAATTATGGGGATCAATAGTCAAATGGTTGCAATAGAAAGTCATTGATATTTTGAAACCAAATGGTTAGCCAAATCATTAATTGGCTCATCAAAACAACTAATTGAACCCATAATTATATTGCATTCTACTAAGGCGTGTTTCTTGATATATAAGTCGTCCCACAGTAGTATATGGTTGATAAATAATCACGGGGACTAACAAGGGGCAATTTTGTCTCAAGGGATTAATACAACAGTTACTTTTGTAGGTGATGGAAAATAATATTGATCAAAAGAAGGGATTTTTTCACGTCTTAACTTGCAGAAGACCTCTGTGAAGTCACTTTTGAGGAAAAGAACAAATACGGCTACGAAATAAAACAGGAAACTGACCTTGTGCAGCTTCAGTGCTCTCTAACACCAAGGAGTCTTGGTAGGGGCCTCCCATAACTAGCGCTCTTCAACAAAAACTACATTGTCAAATGCAAATGTATTATGTACAAGGAGAAAAAATGAACATATTAACATGTAAAAAGAGGAAATTTTCACGTGGCATACAAACATTTAAGGCATCTTTCTGCAGAATAGTTATCAAAAGAGTAGAAACAAGGAGAAATTGATAGATCGTTGGCACTGATAAAAAGCAATTAAATTTAGTTGGGGTCCACAGCCAATTAAAAAAAAAGTATAATTCATTGTTCACCATCTGACAAGGAGAATCATCTATGCCCAAAAGTATGAAGTCATATAATTCTATATTGGCGTAAGTGTACTGAATTATTTGATCGAAGTACCCCCAAGAAAAGAAAATCATGTGAATAATACTGGGGATATTGTATATGAAGACATGCACATGCCATCTTCTATTCCAATTTCGATAAAGTGTTTTATCTCCTATTCATATACCACACCCGACTAGAGAATTAACGTGACATAAGTGTGACTCTCTCTGTTTCAACAAGAGAGTCCATCAATTATATATCCTTCCCTTAAAATTATCTTCCATATCATGCAATCTTAAGTCTTCTCTTCACCAAACTATTCATTTTCTAGATATAAAAGGGGAGAGAAATAGTATTTTATAGGAACAGAAATATTTCATTAACTTCCCCTCGACATTCTTGCTTATAAAAGAGATGTTCAACATGCGGTCTAACAGAAGCTTCAAGCCAAAAGCTGTAGCTCTGAGACTTCTATTAGCTCTCTTGCTTGCCTGCAGAATCAACAGAGAATACCTTTGTTCCAACCACCTTCTTCACATCCCTACTTCCCACCATTGCACAGTTCCTTCCACGTTTCATCTATTGATGGATAATATAAATTTGGATGGGAATCTAAGCTTTGAAAACGTTGAACTCGCAGCAAAAGACTTTGGAAATAGATATCATCACATCCCATCAGCAGTTTTGCATCCAAAATCTGTTTCTGATATTTGTTATATAATAAAACATATCTTGAATTTGGGCATAACTTCAGAGCTCACGGTTGCCGCAAGAGGCCATGGCCACTCCTTAGAAGGCCAAGCACAGGCCTATCAAGGTATTGTTATCAATATGCAATCTCTTAAAGCTCCGATGATCTTTTCCACCGGAAAAGATCCCTACATCGATGTATCGGCTGGAGAGCTTTGGGTAAACATTTTGCATGAGAGTCTTAAGCAGGGTTTAGCTCCAAAATCATGGACCGATTATCTTCATCTCACAGTCGGAGGCACTTTATCAAACGCCGGAATCAGTGGCCAAGCTTTTCGGCATGGACCACAGATCAATAATGTCTATCAACTACAAGTTGTCACAGGTTGCTTACCATCACATGCATAAAGATATATATCTGAATATGAATATAATATGATTACACTATGCAGGTCGAGGAGAAGTAGTAACTTGTTCAGGAGAAGAGAATAATGATCTTTTTCACGCTGTTCTCGGAGGATTAGGACAATTTGGTATCATCACACGGGCTAGAATCGCACTAGAACCAGCCCCAGAAAAGGTCTTCGAATGATATAATTTGATTGACATATACTAACAACGTATATACCTAACAACCTATGTTTTCTTGCAGGTTAAATGGATCAGAGCACTCTACTCGGACTTTTCTACATTCACTAATGATCAAGAGCATCTCATATCGTCTGAAAACTCTGTAGATTACATAGAAGGATTTATCATTATAAACAGAACTGGCTTATTAAACAACTGGAGATCATCTTTCAATCCAAAAGATCCTGTCCAAGCCAATCAGTTTGTTTCTGATGGTAGGATTCTGTTTTGCCTAGAAATTGCAAAATATTTCAATCCAGAAGACTCTGATAGTCTTGATCAGGTGAAACATTTTTTATCCATATTAGTTTGTATCTGTTAAATATATTATACGATGATTCTCTTTAACAGTTAAAGCTTCTAGATGAAGTGGACATTCAATAGTATCATGATCGCTGTGCATGCAGGATATTGATAACCTGTTATCAAAACTGAACTACATACGATCAACAGTCTTCCTATCAGAACTATCCTACGTAGATTTCCTAGATAGAGTTCATGTTTCTGAAATGAAACTCAGAGAAAAAGGTCTGTGGGAGGTGCCCCATCCATGGTTGAATCTTCTTGTTCCGAGAAGCAGCATTCATAAGTTTGCAAAAGAAGTTTTTACCAACATTGTTAAGGATACTAGCAATGGCCCTATCCTAATCTACCCAGTGAACAAGTCGAGGTAAGAGATAATCCTTTAAAATATAAAAGATCAATTGGTTACTGATTTTGATTCACATTCGCGTGATCCACAGGTGGATAAATCGAACATCTTTGGTTACGCCTGAGGAAGATTTGTTCTACTTAGTTGCGTTTCTATCATCAGCACTACCATCTTCTTCAGGAAAAGATGGCCTCGATAGCATTATAACAAGAAACATCAGAATCCTTGATTTTATAGAAAGGTCAAATCTGGGGATCAAACAGTATCTACCTCATTATAGCACTACAAAAGAGTGGAAAGCTCACTTTGGAACTCATTGGGAAGTTTTCTCAAGAAGGAAAATGACTTATGATCCCCTCGCAATTCTGGCTCCTGGACAAAGAATTTTTCGAAAGAACACGCGTATTCGGAGGACAGTGACTTCCGAGCTCGAAAATCACTCAAATCAATAGCGTACAAAGTACAAAATTAAGGCCTATTAATTGTACATAATCCATGAGATTCTGATGCATATTCTAACATATGATACTAGCCTATATATGTGTATTAAGTACAAAGGATATCAGATGCCCTTTAAGTGCTATCAGAAACTTACCATCACAATTAACAAGTACTGAGAATAAGCCACACAACGGACAAGTATTAATCAACACAGAGACAACATCAGGTTTATTTTCATCCTGAAACGAGAAAGTTGCAACAAACAGATTGCTTATAATAGGATCTATACTATGGTTTATAAATTATCAAACAGAGCCTAACAAGCATTTCCAATCGATCGACTAGATTAAATGTTCGAGAGAGCATAAATAATTCAGATATACAAGGCAAATACTGTTTCTAAATAAACAACACATAATCAATTTCATCGCTTAACCAAATGAAGAAATAAATATATCGATCACAGAGCTATACCTTTCCTTATTGGATACGAATTCTCTCAATATGCCGTGATTGCAGAAGATGAACAAACCTAAAATTCTAGAATTTTGAACTTGATGGATCCAAGGGAGAAGAGAATTCTCCTCTTCACTTTAAAAAATATGAGTATGTGAAAACATGTGATTCAGGTATCGTTTTAGATGATCGTCTGATCGCATTGTTGGAGGGAAAAAATAAAATATGCGGGGAAAAATATATTTCGAGTATTTTTTGAATTAGTTGTTGTGGGCAAATTCAATTCGAATTAAGAGTCGTTTTCTAGTGGGCCGAAGCAACCCTAGTTTCATGAGTTAATTTTAAAGCATGGAGTGTATTTTTTATATATATATAATTTATTTATTTAATTTAATGTCAATAATAACTTATTTAAAAGTTCAAAATCTAAATTCTAAACTCCAGAGGCACTTATTTAGTAAGAAACATAAATTTACTTTTGTACAAGGAAATTCATACTTTATTGGTGAAAGTGGATACATTTTTAATGGGCTTTTGTAAATGGATTCTTGGAACGAAAGACAAAGCCCAATTCATTATTTAAAAATTAAAACTTATCTATACAAAAATGGTTCATTATGTATAGGAGTACACTTTTGCAGCAGCATCATTTAACAACAACAATAATAATAATAATAGTAGTAGGAGTACACTTTTGCAGCAGTATCATTTAACAACAATAATAATAATAATATTGTCTACTTCATGACAATAATAATAACCCAATGAAGGCTTCTTTCTACCATATACTATATACTATATCTTAAAAACTGCTGATTATAGTGTGCCCATTTCATTTTTAAATTAAAGACGTGAATTTTCATTTGATTTGTCAATTTTTTATAAGAACTCAGAAGGAAAGTTTCATTTAAATTGATTTTGAAATCAATTTGAATTTAATCATTTTAGCTTACTGTTTTTACATATATGATGATGAGAAGAAAGGCAGTATGAACACACAGTAGCAATAAATGCTAGAATATTTACTTCCATAATCTTTTTTATACTTCGCAATAATCAGGATTTTATCCCCTAGAGATGAAATGAGAAGAAAGGCAGTATGAACGCACAGTAGCAATAAATGCAAGAATATTTACTTCCTATAATCTCTTTTTTTTACTTCGCAATAATCAGGATTTAATCCCCTAGGAGAAATCTTTCAGATGTAAATTGTGGATGATGATTAAAATAATTTTATCTTAACTCCGATTAATTGATAATTAAAATATCTTGAATATTTAATTGCTCAGTATTTTTAGTTTTTTACATCAAAAGTTTCCCAAATTCTTTTATTAAATGAGTGGAATAAAAATGGAAATTATCAATTAGTTACAGGATATAATATAACTGATTGATAAATAAAAAAGTACGAACATTAAAAATATATATATATAACTAATAAAACTATGTGAATTTATTTGGAGTTCAATTTATTTATTACAGATGCACGCTATGTATATCGTTATAGTCCATGCATATTGATAGACAGATGGCATTGACTGATGAAAATATAGGATCTGGACTCATTCTCCACAATATTGGGAGTAAATCTCTCTGCTCTCCGTAATTAGATAAATCTCTCTGCTCTCCGTAATTAGATATATTTAATACAAGGGAAGGGATTTGCACATGTACAATTACCTTAATTAAACCACCACATTAATTATATATATTAGCAGCGTCACCTCCTTCCTTCATCATCCACAAACGGCGTTATGGGCGTATGCTGGCGTTTTCCGGTGAACGCTTTCTTGATATGCAGTCTCTTTTTCATCATCATCCACGTCAATGCTCAACATCACACCAATGAAAAGGGTAAGATATATTACAACTAGCTATCTCTTAATTACCAAATTAGAGGATTAATTTTATTTATTTTTAACTATTAATCATTTTTTTCTATAACATTCGTTCGACTACAAGAGTAACTCAACTGGGCCAGAAGAGTGGGGAAATCTGAAGCCAGAATGGGAAACATGTCTTACTGGAAAGCTTCAATCTCCAATTGATCTCCTTCATGAAAGAATCCAGATCTTATCTACATTGGGAAATCTCAAAAGAAGATATAAATGTGCTGCTGCCCATATTAAAAAAAGAGGGCATGATGTTATGGTAAACTTAATTAATTAACTTTTTTTTCTATTTTAATCTCTCTCTAAATCCTCTCTCTCCCCCTTAAGGTTGAATGGATAGGAGATGCAGGTGGTCTGATTATCAATGGCACCATGTTCAAATTAATTCAATGCCATTGGCATACTCCTTCCGAACACACTATCCAAGGAAAAAGTATGCATTAATTTATACTATAAATTAATTAAATTATACTTTTATGAATTTTAAAAAATAAATATATGGAGTATTTTTTATAATTATGTTGCAGATTCAGAATGGAGCTCCACATGGTTCATACCAACTCGGAGGGAGAGATTGCTGTCGTTGGTATCTTGTATAAATTAGGACATCCTGATCCATTTCTTGAAAAGGTGATCAACTTTTCAAATTAATGTGCGACTTTTTTTTCAAATGAGTCTTGCGACGCTAATCGTATATATCTTAAATTCTTCATTGCAGATTTTAGGACATGTTGCTTCGATCAATCATGAACATGATGAAGATGTGATTGATGGGGGGTATATTAATCCATGGGAGATCAAGTTTGGAAGCAGAAAGTATTATAGATATTTGGGTTCTCTCACTGTTCCACCATGCACAGAAGGAGTTATTTGGTCACTTCTCGTGAAGGTGATCAGTAGTGTTTTTTGGACAGTATTTGATCAATTACTTTTCATTTTATCTTTTTTATTTTTATTTTTATTTTTATTTTTTAGGTGAGAACAGTTTCTATCGAACAGCTTAGAGCGTTGAGGAAAGCTGTTGACAAGGTATATAAATACATAAACATTAAATTAATCTATGATCACAAATTGAAATATATATACATACACTAACATTGATACTTCGGATAAGAATAAAAAAATAAAATTTGCAATGATACAATAATATATATAGCTATTATCTATGATAAGATAGAGTTGTTCTCTTTGTGATTAATTAAATCACAATACATATAGATTTTTTTAATTTATTATCAATATAAATAAATTAATAAAAACCAATGTGGATCGGATGAGTAAATAAATATAAATTGTCTCATAACTTGATCGACATTGTAAAGTATCAAACGTGGAGTGATTTATTATTTTTATTAACAAGAAAATAAATTAATTATTGTAATTACCATTGCAGGGTTTTGAGGAGAATGCGAGACCGTTACAGCCACTTGATGAGAGAACCGTCTACATGTATCGGCCCCACCCATGATTTTTTTCTTTTCTTTTTTATGTGTTTTTTATTAATTATTAAATAATAATATTATAATTATAATAATATATACGCTCGAAATATTTTGCTCATGGATCATGTGTTTTATGCTCTATTCTATTCATATATTTGAACTTTTATTATTAAAACTTAGTGTTAATTTCATCCTTATAATTTATGAGTGAGTCTCTTGTGCGCCCAAGAACACGAATTTAGATCTATGCCCTTTTACAATTTCTGTGGACCTTTACAATTTAAGCTCCCTAGTTTAAAAAGGGTTGTGTTCAATATGGGAACACGGACCATGTCCCATGTCCGGGGGCGCAGGAGCTTTTGCCATAATTTATAATATATACGCTTGTGTTTTATAATTTATGTCTACTTTATTCATAGTATTTAATCATTAGCACATGAGTCATTAATTATAATTTTATCATTTAAGTTAATATTACATCCTTATAGTATACAATATTAATTTATAAAATATAATTGTCCTTTCAATTATAATATATACGCTTGTGTTTTATAATTTATGTCTATTTTATTCATAGTATTTAATCATTAGCCCATGAGTCATTAATTATAATTTTATCATTTAAGTTAATATTACATCCTTATAGTATACAATATTAATTTTTAAAATATAATTGTCCTTTCAACTTTTGAATTATAATACTAATAATTAATTCATTAAAAAAAACTCCCTAACATATAAATTTTGTTATTTTGAATTTCTCTCTAAGTCAACATACTGTTTTTTAACGTCTCTAATACCATTCCCCCAGCTTTTATAAAATATAATTGTCCTTTCAACTTTTGAATTAATAATTAATTCATTAAAAAATACTCCCTAACATATAAATTTTGTTATTTTGATCGAACCCAGACCTGTCGGTATTGGGAGACCTTATAGGCATCATGTATGCCAAATTTGCTAGAAGTGATTCTTATTATATATTCATTACACTATATATGTATACATACACTTATTTCTGCTCATGGTGAACATTGTTTGAACCTCGATTTATTACTTTTGGCAAATTTAATGGTTAGAGAGGGCTTTAGAGATGGCTAAAAATCGTCTATAATTGAGACGCAAGAAAACCGTCTCTAATACAGTCTCAACTATAAACCACCTCTAGTTTGAGACGGTAAAAAATCGTATCTAATTTGAGACGACAAAAAATCATCTCTAATACCGTCTCAACTTAAAACCGTCTCAAATTGAGACGGTTTGCATCCGTCACAATAATTGAAACAGTCAGAAACCGTCTCAAAATTGCTCGATCCGGTTCTATAGCCTGCCAAAACATTCCATCTCTAAAACCGTCTCAAATAGAGACGGAAAAACTCCGTCTCTAATTGAGATGGAAGAAAACCGTCTCTAATACCGTCACAACTTAAAACCTTCTCTAATAACGTCTCAAATTAGAGACGGCAAGAAATCACCTCTAATTGAGACGGAGAAAACCGTCTCTAATACCGTCTCAATGTGAAGCTGTTTCCAATACCGTCTCAATGTTAAATTTGTTACTGTTGACCAATAGTCAACGAGAATGTCGTCTCTAATTTTAAAAAATCGTCTCAAAAGCCGTCTCAAATAGAGACTGCTAACATACCGTCTCTAATTTTGGTCTCTAATCAAAACTTTTTTTGTAGTGATAATTATAAATGTTGTTATTTTGAATTTCTCTCATAGTCAACATAGTTTCCACGTTCAATAACAAGATTCCCAAAAAAGTTACTTAAAAGTACACAGTATGCCTCCATTTTAATTATACATGGAGGACAAACATATAAAATAACTTTTAAAATCTACATGTAAAAAATATTATACCAGGAGATTGAGAGGAAGTATATAACCAAATATGCAAGGTTCCACCAGCGAAAATACGATTTTAAGTTTGTTAGCGTACTATGTGATTAATTAAAATACAATTTAGTGAACCATACTTAATAACTAATTTAAAAATATATTCTTTTATAAATCACAAATTATGTTTTAGTGAGTCATACCATCACCTTGAAGGATACTGTAATAAACTCTTAACAATTTTAGAATTATGCTTACCTATTTAAAAATCATATAATGATTATTCAACTCATAATCCATTTAATAAGAGGACAAAGACTTGTGTGAGACCGTGCATGAGACGGTCATAAAGTAATAACTTTTACATTGAAAAGTGATATTAAATTAATAAAATGTGATAATGTTATTTTATAAACAAGTTATAATATAAATGAAAAGTGATCATTTTATAGCAAAAGTGATAGCGTTTTATAGGCGAAAGTAATTACTATTTTAAAAAGTGTAAAATAATCTCACGTAAGACAGTTTCATGCAAAACATATCACACAATACCTACCCTAATAAGAAAGTGTCTCTTTTACTTATACTGATTTTATTTATAGAACAACGTATCTAAGTAACTAATATTTTAAAGAGACAATTAAATGCATAGTTTAATCAATAGGTAAACATTTAAGTTGCACTTTCATACGAGACCGATATATTTAATATGGGTCGATCCCTTTAAAATATGACAAAAACGTCTGTGCATCCGGGCGCACGGACCACATTTCGTGCATCTTTAGAATTTTGTGTTAAATTGTATACCCTTTAGTATAAAGATGTGTACCTTTTATTTAAAAAAAATTATTATGTGTATCTGGGTGTATGGACAACACTCCGTGCGCTTTTTGAATTTTGTGTTAAATTTTACACCCTTTAGTATAAAAATATGTACCCTTTATTTTCTAAAGAAAAAAATATTAATGAAAAGTGTATACTTTTTAGAATAAATTGGTGTACCTTTTATTAATTAAAGTATATATCATTTAGATCAAAACAATGTACCCTTACCCATAATATTAAATTTATAAAGGCGCACGGAATGTGTTCCCGTACTCCCGGGCGCACGCAAACCTCACTCTTAAAATATTTATTTATTATTTATGTAAAATATATTCATTGTTAAAATATGTTCTTAATAAATTATAGTATAACTATAAAATTATATTTTAATGCATCATTTACCATATTTTAAAGACAAAAACTTATGTGCTTCGAAGACACACCGTGCCCCCATGGGAATACGAGAGTTTTAATATTAAAACTTTTGTGTTCATATGGAGACATGATGTGTTCTCGGGGGTCACAGGAGACCAACTCTTATAATTAATAAAAATTAATCAAATACATATTAACAAAGATTAGGAAAAAATAAGCAAACTAATTGCAAGATGGGACTAAATTTAGATTTAGTCCTGTAAGAATTGCTCAATGCCAAAAAGGTCCTAAAACTGGTAGATTTAGTCCCGTAGAAAATTTTTATCAAAATCTGTTAATAGTTAACGAAATAATATTAATCATTAGTAAGACCAAAAGGGTAACTTGCAGATTTGATTCCATAATTTGCAAAAATAATCCCTAAACCGTTGTAGTTTAATTAATGCACGGAAGCATGTTGGGCTGATACGGTCGTAATGGACTATATCTATTTTGAAAGACAAAAATTAATATAAATCTGATAGTTTATAATAATATCAGTTGATTTAGGGATGAAAATTTTCCAAAATTATTGTTATAATATTCTTATGGGACCAAAACTGTCAGCTATGGAGCATTCCTACGGGACTAAAATTGAACTAAAAGAATTCTTATAGGACCAAATGTGACATTTTCCCCTATAAGATGATAGATGTATTATTATTATTATTATTATTATTATTATTATTATAAAAACTATGCTTAATAATTAAGATTTGTTCATTATATATACCCTATTTTAAAAAGTGGGCTCGTTTCATTTTAATTATTGAAGTCTAAATTTTCAATAATTGAGATTTCAAAATTATGAAAATAAAATTAGCTTTCATAATCAAGTCTGCAATGATAGGGGCAAACTAAAGATGACCATGTAGTTGTGTTTGTTATTACTAGAATTTCAAGACGTGCGATGCAGGTAATAGACAAAATGTTATATTCACATGTATGTACGATACGTTTTCTATGATGTCAAATATTTTTTAATTTTTTATTTTCTTCGTTGTTTAGATACTGAAGAGTTATTTATTGTTGCATATCAATATTAACATCATATTATTGTATGTAATAATAATAAAAAATATAATGACATTATTAAATTAAACATGCATAATATATTATGTTCTAGAGCTTTTACACTTTATTAATACAAAATTTTGATTTCTATTCTATTTTATTAAATAATAATTGAAGTACTTCATATAATCTATTCGCAAATAAAACTAAGAACTACTCTAAACTTTCATTTGAAAATTTCATTGCTATTAACATATAATTGCATCATATATTGTCTCTCAAGATCTATTTTATTCACACAAATGGGGCAATTCATTTATATGAAATTTTTTAATTGAGCACGACATAAAAGTTGTGTAAAATTAATATAGTCATGACGTAAGGATTTTAATAACATTATTTTAGTCATATAATAGAAAAATATATACAAATTAGCGGATGAATATTTAAAAAAAGAATAATTAACTTAATGTGTATAAAAAACAAAATTATATCAATAAAATACTCCCCCGTCATCAAATAATGTTAAGCTTACTATTTGCACAAGATTAAGGAATATTGTATTTTAATGTCTATTTAGTTGACAGATGTAATATTTTAATGTATAGTTAATGTATAGTAGAAATGTGTATTTGTGTTATTTGTGGGCCCATGAATGTATATGAATTTTTTGTGTGGATTTCATCTACCATGGAAATGTAATCAGATTTGTAGGACGTCCTATTTAAAATATAAAATAAAAATCGAGGGAGGGGGTATTTATTATAAAAAATTTACCAACAAATAATAGAATAATTTAGAGATACTCTCTTGTAAGACAGATTATTTGTGAAACCATCACTAAAGTATGCTTATTGTATAGATAGTTGAAGTATGATAATAGTAAATTATATTATAACACCCTAAAATCATATTTTAATGCATAATCCAGCAGACTTTAGAAAACATACTTTAACAATCATTAAACATACTTTATTTATACAATAAGTTAGTGATGGATCGACCTGTCTCACATCCATCACACAAATCAGTCTCACAAGAGACTTTGTCAATAATTTAAAGTATTTATTAATGTAATGAAAAAAAATTAAAAACATTTTTTTCCAATTTGCAACATAAATGGCAAATGCAAGTATTAGAATAAGAAATTATATTCCACGTGTTATCCTATCTTTCCTCCTCCCAAAACCCTAATCTTAGAATTTTTTTTTCTTGAAATTGAATTTCGAACACCTAACAATTTTCTGTCTACGATTCGACCTGAGAAGAAATGTTGGGAGGACAAAGGATTTCATTGGAAGTTTTTGATGACCGACTCATTAACTGGCACACCAGATCGGCAACCCATTGCCGACATTTGTGTTGCCGAAAAATCATGAAGACAATGGCAGGAATCTAAACTTCCAAAATCACCATTCTTTGGTGCTAATGCCCGTTCCAAAAAGAAAGGTGAATTTTCTTATAGGATTTCTAGGGATACATGTGAAAAAGTATAACTTTTGACATTTATCGGTCCTTCGTTTCTTCGTTTATCCGGGTTATTATTTAGGGTTTATATTAAAGAGTGTGTTCATGATATTATTGAATAATAAAACAGCCTATTTATTTTTTGTGCTTTGGTGTCTTTGTCTTTCTGTGACTGGAAAAATAATTGTGATATTTACAAATTAGCTTGTAGGAACTTGAATTGGAAGGAATTAGAATGGAGAAACATGATGAAAAGAGTAAAATTAGTATCAATTTGAGTCTCAGTTACTTTCTCTGATTAAAATGTATCAGCTAAATTAATTGGATTTTTATAAAAAGAAAAACTTGGGCCTGTTGCTAAAAATTGATGATTAGTGTTCTTAAATTTTATTGTGGCCTTTTTTTTTTTTTTTCCCTAGGAGGTAGTACATCAATTTTTCTATATTAACAAAAGCTTGTTTTCGGATTTTAGTGTGTTTTTCCAATTGCTATGAGACATTAAGACACTGTAGATTTTGTTTTTAGTTCTCTCCTTGTGTTGTGCATCTTTAAGGGAGTTCGAATGTGGATAACAATCTATTTGTACAGTCTAGGCTATGTTGTTGGACTTTAATTCTTCATTTCTATAGTTAGGAAGCTCTTTACAGGCACGCATGACTATCATGTTTGTCTTCAATTCTTCATTTTGTTCTTTGTAATTAGAAGCTTTGTGGTTACCGTCAATAATGTTCACATACTTTTCGTCTTGACTCTATTATCTTTTCTTAGAGCTCACAAAGAAAATTTTGCTTTTGATCTTCTATTCTTTTCATTTATTTATTACATGTGACTGACTGACATTAAGAAAATATTTACCCATGACTTCATATGGCTTATGACATTAAGAAAATATTTACCCATGACTTCAAATGGCTTATGGAATCAACAGAGATTGCTACTTTCTTGTTGTCATGTTTAGATCATTAAAATTGAGATTACATTCTTTTATAGGCAGCGTAGAATCCTATTAACAATGATTTTCTATATGGTAGAGATGTCTCTGCATTTTTTTTCTTACTTTTCTTCTATTTCTGTTTTTTGTAGCCTTTGCACGAGCGCCAAAGGTCTATTCAGAAATATGTACTCCTAAATCATGAAATCAGATGCAGTTAATATCTACTATTCTGCAAACTAACACGATGTAAAACATCAAGATTATCTGAAAAAGAAAATAGGGAGGAGAAATGTGATATGTAACAAAACCTGATCCATTACAGAGGGCACTGGTTGCAACAAAGGTGGGAATTTTATCCATGAATTTATCTGAAATCCCTAAATGCAAAATTCTGGTGAAGCTCCTCCATCTCTGAATCAAGTTTATTCTTCTGTTTCTTGAGCAGTAATGCATCACCATGCATTGCCATATGTTGTATGTTGAATAAGATGATAGAAGCAACAGTATGGAAAAGTCTCTTGCTTTTCTTGGAGCTCAATAAAGTTGATGGCAGATCAGTAGGCATTTTGATGGCAAAAGAGCAACGAACCAGTAATACATCACCATGCACTGTCATGTGTTGTATGTAGAATTAATAAGATGATAATAGCAATAGCAATATGGAAAAGCCTCTTGCTTTTCTTGGAGCTAAATGAAGTTGGTGGCAATTAAATAGGCATTTTGAGACGAAAGATTATTGGCTTCTTTGTAATTCATTTATGATTATAAATGTGTAGAAGATGAAAGATTGTGGGCTTCTTGATAATTCATATATGTTTATGAACGTGTAGAAGATGAAAGAATGTTGGTTTCTTGATAATTTATTTATTATTTATAAGGGTGAAAATGTAGTAAGCAAAATTAGGTAAGGGCAAAATGGGAGAAAAATGTTTTATTAACTCGAGCCACTTTAGGATATGATAGGATATGATTAGGATTAGGATGAAAGAAAATTGAGAAGGAATCTTAAAGGGAGTTTTATTAACAGTCTGGTTTCTTGAATTTCCTAAAATAACCCTGAAATAAAATTGGGAATGAATGCGAGATGGACGTTATATTAAAGTGTTGTTTCTTGAATTTTCAACAGCTGGAAAGAATTCTAACGGACGTTTTATTAAAATCTTGTTTCTTGAATTTCCAAGAATAGCCCTAAAAGCGTTGTAATAATTTACATAAATTCCCGAAGCAGGAAATAAAAGCCAGAAGAGGTAGCAAGGAAACGGCTCACTGTAGCGAAGCGCGCACGTTAACCGACTTCATTCCCACCGGCTCACGTTAGCAAAGGCCCATGCACAACTCCACCTATGTCCCCGCTCCTTCTCCTCTTCGCCTTATCCCACTTCCCTGCCACACCTCTTTCTCTCTCTTTAGGGTTAGGGTTCCCTTTCCCATCTCTCAACTGCATCTTTCACCTTCACACCCTCCCTCAAGACTTCTCCTTCACATATTTTTCGCCGCCAATGCCCTTTGTAGAGTTCTGGTTTCGCCGCCGTACTATCAGCAGAAGAGCGTATGGACTATAAACGGAAGTATTCCTACGCGAATCTCTTCAATCTTGAGGTTAGTTTCGCATGGGTTTTTTTATACTTCGGAATGGGGCTCTTTTGTCTTTGCATTTGAGGCGTTTGATTCTGCGTTCTGGGGATCTGGTTTGTTGTATTGCGTGAGAATTTTGTTTTCTTAGGGTATTTTAGTGTTATCTTGATTTGGGATCACCTTAATTTGAATTCGGCTAGAGGGGTATATAATTCTTTATTTGGTTGAATTGATTTTGTTATTGTTGGTATTGATTTTGGGTTTTTTGTTAGCCTTTGATGAACTTTCGACTGCCGAAACAAGATGAAGAATTTGATTATTATGGAAATAGTAGTCAGGATGAGAGCAAAGGTAGCCAAGGTAGGCAATTTGGTTTACTAGAAGTTTTACTTTGCTTGTCCGTGTTTTCTTCTTCTGTTTCTTTTTTAGTATTTTTTACTGGGGTCGACTTTTGGATTTGGTTGTTACTAAAATAGCATGAGCACATTATTCGGTTAATTTTTTAAAAATTATGTAGTAACTTGGTTTCTTCAATTAAATTAGTTACTGAATTGATGTGGGACTTATTTTTCGGCTCTTAGTGATTTTGTGTGTTGGTGAACTATTTGTAACTAGGGGGAGCTGTAAGGGAGCACATGAATGGAATAATGTCAGAAAGAGGATCAAAGAAGAAGAGGCGGAGTGCCTATAGCAGCGACGAGGAAGAAACTGGTAGTTACAGTCCATACATATCCGAGGAGCGGTATCGAGCAATGCTTGGAGATCATATCCAGAAGTACAAGAGGAGGCTGAATTATACTTCTCAAAGCCCTTCATCTACAAGAACTGGAGCAATGACAATGAAAAATAGCGTAGGTCTTAAAGATCAGAAATTAATGAATGATAATAGATTAGGTTCGCTCAAGTTTGAATCAACTTCAGATTTTATAAACAGCGGTAATTCCCAGAAATTTGGAACTTATCCAGAATCAGATTTTGGACTGCAGTATGGTGCTGGAAGGTTTGCTCTGCTACCTTGTTTTTGCAACTCTTTCTCTTATTATTGATGTCCAGGTGTTTTGTTTAGTAGTGGTAATTATGGTAATGACGAATTAGGTTCTGTGATTCATATTGGACCTGATGATCGACGTTTGCTGGCAATGCGGTGCAGAATATAGATGACTTTTTATTGTTGTAATTTTTTTACAAGTCACAAGAGCACTGTAAATGAATGGGAAATTAGGCTGGGATGTAACTCAGGAAATCTTAGAAATTGATATTGAGTTGATTTCTAGTGCAGATAAGTGCATAGAATTATGCTACTGTTCAACTGCCAGGCAATGTTAGTTTGTAGGCTCAATATTATGGATTTTTTAATTTATATTTTTAAACTGTAGTATATATGGTCAGTATCATTAGAAAATATTAAGTTGGAGAAATGATGTGAAGAAGTTTATGATGTACTTTGTTTATAAGATACGGGAGTGATTTGATAGAAATAAAGTAATTTAAATCATTTAGATGTTTGCAGTTGACTTTTATTTTTTTTTATTGGTTTGATATTCATTCTTGTGCACTTTCAAATAACTACAGACCAAATCTTGAACCTGCCTTTTTGGACATTGGAGATGGCATTACATACAGGATTCCTCTTTCATATGAAAAACTGTCGTCATCCCTAAATTTGCCCAGTATGTCGCATATTCGGGTGGAGGAATTTTACCTGAAGGGCACCCTCGACTTGGGGTCTTTAGCTGCAATGATGGCTTCTGATAAAAGGTTTCAGCGGAGAAGCAGGGCAGGGATGGGTGATCCAAAGCCCCAGTTTGAATCTCTTCAGGCAAGATTGAAAGCCCAGCAGGCCGATGATTCAGCTGAGAACTTCATTCTACAAGTAAGTGAATCTGCATTGCGATCCAATGGCATTCCAGAGGGAGCAGCTGGAGGGATTAGGCGATGTATTATGTTGGATGGTGGTGTGTTGCAGGTTTGTCATGTGAAAGTTTTGGAGAAAGGGGATACTTATGAGGTCAGTGAGTTGTTTTGTACTTTTGCACATGTATTATTGATCCGATTGTTGATCATGTGGGTGTAAATGTGTGGTGATTCAGATAGTTGAACGTAGTTTGCCAAAAAAGCCAAAGGTGGAGAAAGATCCTTCTGTCATTGAGAGGGAAGAAATGGAGAAGACTGGTAAATGTTGGGTTAATATAGCAAGAAAAGAAATTCCAAAATATCACAAGATATTCACGAATTACCACAGAAAGCAAATGTCTGATGCAAAGAGGGTTTCGGATACCTGTCAAAGAGAGGTTTGTGATATTGGAGATATTTCTGTACTAATTGTGGGTTTTTTGTTTCTTTTAATGGTGCTGAATGCTTTGGCTCTTTCCTACTGATTCATCTTTACACCCGAAATACTTAAATTTTGAATCTTTTTCAGGTGAAAATGAAAGTAAGTCGATCCCTGAAATTGATGAGAAGTTCTGCAATCAGGACTAGAAAACTGGCCCGAGACATGCTTGTATTTTGGAAGAGAGTTGACAAGGAGATGGTACATTTCTTATTTTACTGTTTTGAGATTGAACAGGAGCTGTATCCTAATTTTGAACATGTTTTGTATATACTGAGTTGAGAGACTTGCATAAAATAGGATTATAATTCTGTATTTTCCCAAAAAATTGCATAATCTTTATGATTGTAAGAAGATCTTTTCTGCAGGATTCTACCTGCCCTAGATGATTTTACGTTGTTGAACTATTTACTTAAAGAGCTCTTATGTGTTGCATTGTCCTCTTGAAGGCGGAAGTGAGGAAAAGAGAGGAAAAGGAAGCTGCAGAAGCTTTAAAGCGAGAACAGGAACTCCGTGAGGCAAAGCGGCAACAGCAAAGACTTAATTTTCTGCTGTCACAGACAGAACTTTACAGTCACTTCATGCAGAACAAGACCTCACAGACCTCTGAAGCTTTAACAGTGGCTGAGGAAAATTCTAATGATGAAGAAATCGTTTTGAGTCCTTCAGAAGCTAGGCTGGTGGAGGAAGAAGATCCTGAAGATGCTGAATTGAGAAGGGAAGCTCTCAGAGCTGCCCATGATGCAGTTTCTAAGCAGAAAAGGATGACAAGTGCATTTGATGATGAATGCTTAAAGCTGAGGCAAGATGCAGATGTTGATGTCTCTATTCAAGATGCCTCAGTTACCGAATCTAGCAACATTGATTTACTGCATCCGTGAGTGTCTTTCCTATGTACAACATTTTCCTCACCCCTCTCCCAACATTTTAGTATTTTTTAAAGCATTTTTATAGTTCATTTAAGCAATTGTTTCTGATGCTCTCAGATCAACCATGCCTGTGGCATCAACAGTGCGATCACCCGAGTTGTTTAAGGGCTCTCTTAAAGAATATCAGCTGAAAGGTCTTCAGTGGCTTGTAAATTGTTATGAACAGGTAACTAGATGTTTCAACTAATCTGTCCCATTTGTAGAATTCTGCCTGAATGAGTCTGATTAACATATTTTGTCTCTTAGGGTTTAAATGGTATTCTTGCTGATGAGATGGGCCTCGGAAAGACTATTCAAGCCATGGCATTTTTGGCTCATTTAGCAGAGGTGTTGATTAGTATTTTTCTAGAAGAACTATATATATATATATATATATATATATATATATATATATATATATATATATATACATATTTTTTCAGTTTCTTGTTCATTTGTCTCACTTAAACTGGTTGTCCTAGGAAAAAAATATATGGGGGCCTTTTCTTGTCGTCGCTCCTGCTTCTGTATTAAATAACTGGGCTGATGAAATTAGTCGTTTCTGCCCCGACTTGAAGACTCTTCCCTATTGGGGAGGCCTCCAGGAACGTACGGTGCTTAGGAAGAACATTAACCCCAAGCGTCTTTATCGAAGGTATTCAACACCTTTTACTTTTGCTGCTTGTTAATTCAAATAGTCTTCTCATCATATTACATTTGATGTCGCCATGAATAGTTCTTGTCAGATCCATTATGAGGTGTATGCGTAATAACTGCATGGGCCATGATCATTCGACATCTCCCTGTGAAAAATGCTTATGCTTTGTTTTTGGGAATTCGTAAATCTGATATTAAGGAGGGTTTCCACTGGAAGATTGCTATATGACTATGTTTACTTTGGCCATGTTTTCTTGTGCACTATTGTCTTTGTCTTTCTTTTAACTATTTTATTTTACTTTCTCAGGGAAGCTGGATTTCATATTCTCATTACTAGTTACCAGCTGCTAGTTTCTGACGAGAAGTACTTTCGACGTGTAAAATGGCAATACATGGTGTTGGATGAAGCCCAGGCCATTAAAAGCTCCAACAGGTCTGAATATTCATGTCATCATGCGTCACATTTCCCTTAAGGCCTTAATAAATATAGAAAAATTGTGATTCTGTTTGTTGATTTTTCCTACTTTTGGTTCATGTGGTTCATGCGGTTGGAAACTTAATTTGAATTTTTTTGAAGAATATATATGTGTGTGTGTGTGTATTTAATGCAAATATATTTAAATATGCTGCTTACGGTGTTGGCTTTTGAGATGGCAGTATAAGATGGAAAACACTGCTCAGCTTCAACTGTCGAAATCGTTTACTTCTGACTGGTACCCCAATTCAAAACAACATGGCTGAACTTTGGGCGCTCCTACATTTTATCATGCCTACTTTATTTGATAGCCACGAACAGTTCAATGAGTGGTTTTCAAAAGGGTAAGTCTCCTCTAAGCTGTTGTTGCTTCACTGTCTTTCTCCATGGTCTCATTATTCTCCTTGACTAAACAGAATTGAGAGTCATGCAGAGCATGGTGGAACATTAAATGAGCACCAGCTTAACCGATTGGTGAGCATGACCACTCTGCTTTATTTCTGTGAACACTGATTGTACGACATAAGTTTAACATCAGTATCTGTTAATATTTGTTGTTGAAACACATCTTATTGGCAAAAGGATAATGACTTGTATAAAGCATATATGTTTCTTGATGATAAGTTTTAATGTGATTTTCTACTGTGTATATGTATGAAACTATTAAGTGTCTAGTGTCTTAAGCGTATGGATACTGTAAAACGGTTGCGTTAAGTTATGGTGGATGATTCTTTTCAATTCCCAGGCTGTGCGGCAAGATTTAACTGCAGTTACCTCCTTTGCTTTGATATTTACGTTATCAAGGCATTCCTTCTTTAAAGTTTTTATGAAAAGACACCTTTATAAAGTTTATCGAGACTAGCAGATTATGGATTCATTGCTTAACTATTAATTTATACGTTATCCAATATATGATTGAATTATATAAACTATATGTAACATCTTATCTTCATTGAAACTATATTTTGCGAGATTACTCAATCAATTCTGATTTGGCTGTGTTACTGAAATGTCAATTACACATGCATCACATTGTTTCCAATCTTTTCTTCAAAGCTGCTGTGTGTTACCAAATGGTGAAACAAGAAGTTTATGCTCATACAAAAATTTTTCCTTAGCTTATAACATTTTATGGATTTCCTCACTTTACTTTCCATAACAGCATGCCATTCTGAAACCCTTTATGCTGCGGAGAGTTAAGAAGGATGTGGTCTCTGAGCTGACAGGAAAAACTGAGGTTACAGTGCACTGTAAATTGAGTTCGCGACAGCAAGCGTTTTATCAAGCCATAAAGAACAAGATATCTCTTTCTGAGTTGTTTGATGGGAATCGTGGACATCTTAATGAAAAGAAAATTCTGAATCTGATGAACATTGTTATTCAGCTGAGAAAGGTATCGTTTTGATTGAGTTCGTGAGAGTCGGTGTTAATGATATTATTGGCATATGATGTTTTCATTTATGATGATCAAAGTCTTGGCATTCATTTTATCATCAATTTAAGGAACAGGGGGAAGAATACTTAAGAAGGTGAAACTTCCAAAAAAATGTTGTTTGTAGCTGGCCTTTCCATTATGGAATGGTAGGATAAATTGTGAAATACCAGAATGAATTTAGGGATATAATATTTAAATGTGATGGACAGTATCTGTTTCTGTGTTTTTTGTTTTTAGTGTCTTTACCCGTATTTGATTTTAAAATTAATGATGCTTCCTCACTTCAGGTATGCAACCATCCAGAATTATTTGAGAGAAATGAGGGAAGCTCATATTTTCATTTTGGCGAGATATCAAATTCTCTTCTCCCTCCTCCCTTTGGTGAATTAGAAGACATTTTCTACTCTGCTGGTAGAAATCCTATTACATATGAGGTAATTTACCCAGACACTCTATTTTCCATGTTGTGGCTTCCCTAAATGTTTAGCAGGTGGTAGATTCTGATCTGTCCCAGTGCTTAATTTGTGCAGAAAATAACTAGTACTCCCTCCGTCCCGCAAAACCCTTCACACTTTCCTCATTTGTTTGTCCCACAAAACTCTTCTCACACCCCAAAAAAGGAAGCATCACTTTATTCAACAACCTCAAAATTACTTCAATTTCAAATTTGC
Source organism: Pogostemon cablin (assembly GCA_023678885.1). NCBI lineage: Eukaryota > Viridiplantae > Streptophyta > Magnoliopsida > Lamiales > Lamiaceae > Pogostemon > Pogostemon cablin. The sequence goes on from CM042956.1 coordinate 1,064,053, forward strand.
CACTCTTTTTTGACACACATACCATTACTTTATACTTTTTTATTACCTAAAAATACTACAATACCCTCTAAAGTCAACAAAATTGGTTAAAAAGAGCAACTTTTCTTAAACAGCGTGGAAGAGTAAACGTAAAGCATTTTGTGGGACGGAGGGAGTATTATATTTTGTGAGTTGATAGTCCTTAAAAAGAGTTTTTATGATTAGTTGAAGCGAGAAAACTATTATTTGTGATATTAAGAATAATTCTGTAGACTCAAATCGTGGCGCTGAATAGTGGTTTCTGTAGCCAATTTGAGTTTTCACAATCTTTTGAATTGTACTCTTAACAGATACCTAAACTGGTCTACCAAGAAACAGTTGGCGATTACAAAATTCGTTACTTGGACACTAGCCAAAAGTTAAGCAGAAGTTCTCTTCAGAAGCTATTTAACATTTTCTCTCCAGAAAATATATATGAATCCACATTTCAACAAGAAAACAGCATGAATGGTAATTCTGGTCGAAGTGGAGCATTTGGATTTTCCCGCTTGATTGATTTATCTCCAGCAGAAGTGTCATTCTTGGCTACTTGTTCTTTTTTGGAGAGATTATTATTCTCGATCATGAGATTAGATCGCCAATTTTTGGATGGAATATTGGACCTGTTGATGGAGAGCATAGATGATGATATTCACTGTGCTCATATTGGCAATGAGAAAGTGAGAGCTGTCACACGAATGTTGCTACTGCCAAGCAAGTCAGTGAATAGCTTGCTTAGCAAAAGGCTTGCAACAGGTTTCATGGATGCTCCATATGAGGCTCTAATCATGCCTTACGAGGATCGGCTTCAATCTGATATCAAGCTTTTACATTCAGTGTACTCATTCATTCCCAGAACCAGAGCACCTCCGGTAGGTGTAAATCTCTTTTATTCCTAATGTAGATGCATATACTTTTGTTTTACTGTTAACGACTTTTATGTCAACTGAAATATTTTGAAATGCTGTATTTGACTGTCAGATAAATGCCCACTGTTCAGATAGAAACTTTGCATACAAGATGACTGAAGAGTGGCATCACCCTTGGCTTAAAAGATTTTTGATTGGATTTGCTCGTACATCTGATTGTAATGGCCCAAGGAAGCCATCTGGCATTCACCAATTAATACAAGAGATTGATTCTGAATTGCCTGTATCTCAACCTGCCCTTCAGCTTACGTACAAGATCTTCGGATCATGTCCACCCATGCAACCGTTTGACCCTACAAAGATGCTCACTGTATATGCTCTTCCTGTACTTGTCAACGGCTCCATTTAGTAAGTGGATCTTTCTGATGATTCTTACTTTTTTTCCAGGACTCTGGGAAGCTTCAAACACTTGATATACTGCTAAAACGTCTGCGGGCTGAGAATCATCGTGTTCTTCTCTTTGCACAAATGACTAGAATGCTCAATATCCTGGAGGTACACATTGAACTCATGTTTTCCAATTTTAAAAGAATTTTTTTTGTTGTGCGAACTTTTCCTCAATGATTAAAGATCATTTAGACTTTTCATTGTCGTCTTTCATTATTCACTGAATTTTCAAAATTATCAATCTTCTTTATCTGGTTAAAGCAGATTCCACCTTAACTCCCTATGTCCCAATTGCTGTGTCTTACTCTTGCAGTCTTGCCACACCTTCATTTTATTTATTGGTCCTACCAAGTATAATAAACTATCTTGTGAAATATTAGCCCTTTCTATGTGGCAGTTGTTTGAGGGGTATACTTTTTATTTCATTCGAGCACCATGGAGCTTTCTGCATGTTTAACCAAGTAAATCTGTTTCGTATTGAACTTAATATGGTCTTGAGAGTACAAGTCCTGATAGCCTACACTGATTTTAATTTTTAGAGATGAAAACTTCATAGTTGGGTATTTATTTGTTTTAGGAATACCTAGTTTGAATCTGCTGTATTTAGAGAAAGATGTCTGTCAAATTTGCTTACCATCCCTGGGTTGATGCTATCACTTACCAGGATTACATGAACTATCGAAAATACCGGTATTTGAGGCTTGATGGGTCATCCACGATAATGGATCGTCGAGACATGGTGAAAGATTTCCAGCACAGGTATATGCTTGGTTGACTTGTCCCTAATTCTAATTTTTCCAGATGTGGACCCTGCCTGATCATTATGTCATATAATGCTCAGGAGTGATATATTTGTGTTCTTGCTGAGCACAAGAGCTGGTGGACTTGGTATCAACTTGACAGCTGCTGACACTGTCATATTTTATGAAAGTGATTGGAATCCAACGTTGGATTTGCAAGCAATGGACAGAGCTCATCGTTTGGGTCAAACTAAGGATGTTAGTTTGCTAAATTCCTTTTCTACTGCTTAAATTTTGCAAATGGTTCTATTTTGACCTTTAAATTTGTGTGATCAATTGTATAATCCTTTGTCGTAGAGTTTCCTGTTTCTGAATTTCTTTAGTCCAACCATATGGTCAAGTCAACTAGTCTTTGATTGATAATATCTTTATGAGATAAATGCTTTAAGAGTTCAACTAAAATAAATTGGCTAGAATGTGTAAATGGTTGCTTATGAAAGGTTGTACTTTCATTGAGATGACCTAAAATACACAGAAAAGGGAGGAAAAAAAACAGTATAACTGTTGTAGAAACATGACTCGTTTCCGTGGGGTGGACGGAGTGTTATTATTGCTATTCTAAGTTATATTCTAAGTTATGCATATCAAGTCATCAAGTCATGCATATTGAGATGGGATCAGCACTTTACTTGGTTATATTCTAAGTTATGCTTTTGCAACTGTCTTAATAATATCCACTTAGCAATAAAATGTAGTTCACCGCATCAAATATCAATCTTTATTAGCCATCATTTATTCGTCTTTCACCACATCAGAGCATTTGAGGCTCACTGATACTAGTTTTCTCTGAGTGTTGGGTTTGTTCGGTTTTTTCTTTTTATACATCGCTTTTTGTTATGGATTTTTCCTTTTGATGTTTAAGTAATATGTAATGATAATACATACTTGTTTATTCCATTCAATCTTAATATTATTATTTTCAATGATTTTATCTGTTGTATCTTGATTCTACACAGTTTTGAGTTTTGGCACATCATAGTCCTGGCTCTGAAAGTTGTATTTTCTTCTAGGTAACTGTCTATCGGCTGATATGCAAAGAGACAGTGGAGGAAAAAATATTGCAGAGAGCTAGTCAGAAAAACACCGTGCAGCAGCTTGTCATGACTGGTGGTCATGTTCAGGGTGATCTTTTGGCTCCTGAAGATGTTGTGTCATTGTTACTTGATGATGCTCAACTGGAGCAGAAACTGAAAGAAGTCTCGCAACAGGTGGGTAGTCAATTGGTTTGTTTTCCTGTTTCATATATTGTAGGCACGACAACAAATGTGGCGTGGCTAATAACACATTGGATTGCTCTTTATACACCCTGAACAGATCATGGGTTATTTTTGTTGATGATTTGACTCAACTCCTTACTTGGCAGAGTCTAATATGAATTGCTTGAATCCAATAAACCATCAATATTCTGAAAATAACGTGTTTTCTTTCCCCTTAACAGGGTAAAGATAGTCGACAGAAGAAGAAAAGTGGTACTAAAGGAATACGCATTGATGCTGAAGGAGGTGCATCTTTGGAGGATTTCTCAAACCCTGAATTACATGATAATGAACCTGAGCCTCTTGATGCTGATAACACGAAATCCAGCAATAAAAAGGTGATAATTTCTTGTGCCGTACATATGATGCACTTATGGCTATATTGCCCCAGATTTTGAAATTATTTTTTGAGGATGGGAACATGATGGTCTCTGGAGTGTGTCCGAATATGTCTCCTTTCGACTTCTTCATATGGCTGGATTGTTAAACAGACTATTAGAGTTTATACTGCAATTTGCAATAGGTTTATAATGATTGATGTTGTTCATGCAGAGGAAGGCTCCTACCGAAAAGCAAACACAGTCAAAATCGAGGCCTCAGAAAATACAGCTGGTTTTATCATCTCCCAACCCAACAATAATGGACTATGAACTGAATGATCCGCTGCGGAACACAGGTACACTACCGCAAAGACCAAAGAGATTGAAAAGACCAACAAAGAGTGTAAATGAGAACATTGAACCTGCATTCACAGCTACGCACAATGTATTTCAACTCCAAAGCTCGGAACAATAACTGTTGGAGTCACTAGGCGGAGCGGACATTTCAACCTCTCTCAACTGACGTACTACATTTCAACCTCTCTCAACTGACGTATTTGTAGTAATAGACTGTGCTGCCTTTGAACAAAGATTTGTGGAGGAGAGGAAGGGATCTGTATAGTAGTATTGTACAGATTATTTTGGTAGGATTTTTCTGTTAGATTATCTAGTTATAACTGTATGAGAAATATAGTAAGAATGTATAGCTTGATATCTCAACCCATCAGTCACTCATTTTTTTTGATAAATTTGAAAGTAAATTTCTAATCAAGAATTTAACTTACCAATAACGTGCAAATCCTTGAGTACATTATTTTACTCCTACTCAACTGCGATGATGATGATGCTTGTCATATCAGCCATTTTGGCTCTTTTAACATCAAAACTCTCTTGTTTTTGTGTGCGCGAGAGAGAGAGAGGAGTATGAATTGCAGACATATACATTTATTATAACATTATTACTAAATACATAGTTGCAATACAGAAAATATTTTTACTACATGGAGGCTGCGTAATGTGCAACGGATAGAATCCAAAAGCAGTCCATTAAGCAAGTTGAGTGCCAGAGGGAATCAGATGATAGCCATCATGCTGTGCATCATCTATCTTCCTTTTGACGGGAATGCACTTCAAAACAACGGAAATGGGGACGCTCACCGTGCCTAACAGGATGCTCAGTACCCATAGCTGCCAGTTTAGTGGCACTGTTCCAGCAAATGCGCCGAGAAATTCAACTATTACCACTTGGAATACAACTGTTGATCCTATTATCCCTGTGAATATCCAGTTTCCAAGTATACCCTCGAATACATTTATCTTCTCGATATCGCGGCTATTTACTTCATTGAACACCTGGATTCAAACAAGTTAATCAGAAACATGTAGATTTTATCCTATGGTATCAGAGACTGGTTCCCTGCACATGTGAATAATGTGTGTATATGCAGTTATAGATAGTATGATAGCTTTTCAAATTTAACTGAGAAAGTAGGGATATTCGAGTCGATGGGGTTGATACCGAAGGCGAAGAGAATGCAAACATCCGTTCTCTTAAACTCTTCTAGTACACATAAAGCAACACTAATTCAACTTCCTCATCAGAAACATGCAACTCCAATGATTTCTTCATCCTATCAAAGATTTTCAATATTGCAGGCCCACAAGAGCAAATTAAACGAATAAGCAGGTACCTGGCAAAACACGAAAGTGTTGAATATAAAAGTATTGACCACTGCAGTTGCATTAGAAGCTCTGATTCCCAATATTTGCTTCCCAAGAAAATTGAGGACTAGCAGAACAGACAATTGGTACACGCTCTGACCAATGATGTTCCTCCACATGGCCATGGTTATGAAACTCTCCTCCCTCGAAACAGGAGGCCTCTTCATCAGACCATCGTGTGGTGGTTCTGTGGCCAAAGCAAGTGCACCTAAAGTGTCCATAATTAGGTTCACCCACAGTAACTGCACAGCTGTAAGAGGTGCTGATCCTGGAATGACAGCAAAATGTTTAAATTGTCATTGTCGTGAATGCTTTCGTATTCCAGAATGAGAAAGCTTAGGTATGTGACTTAGTAGAAGAGTGAAAAAAGTAATTGAGCCATAATAGTGTGTGCAAGTTCTCGGTGGAAATGAAGTGGACACAAGTACCTGAAGCGCAAGCAGATATGAAGTTGATCATGAGAGCAACTATATTAACAGTTAACTGGAATTGCACAAACTTCTGGATGTTGATGTACACTGAGCGTCCCCATTTTGCAACAGTCACAATTGTTGAGAAATTGTCATCCATCACAACCACATCAGCACTCTCTTTTGCAACCTGAATTTTAATTAAAAGTTCAGAATGATATTATCAAACGAATTTGGATTACATGAAATATATCATGCCATTATTTCAGTGTTTTGAGTATTAAATGAAATCTTGAAAATGTGCCTAAATTGACTGCCAAGATACAAACGAGTTCACTCATTCACATAATCGTTCAGTGGGTCCTTTGAAAGAATGAAATAAAATTTGTATTAAAAGTAAACGCCTAGCTTATGTTAAAGATATAATTCTGAAGGAAGTGGAAGTAGGAAATTGTGAGGAGAAAATGGCACAAATAATGACTTTCAGAGGAGAAAGGCTGAAACGAACCTCCGTTCCAGCGATGCCCATTGCTAGTCCAATGTCTGCCTCATGCAACGCAGGAGCATCATTTGTCCCATCACCAGTAACTGCAGCAACAGCAAACATGCTTCTAGAAGTCTTCACCATAGTGTGTTTGTCCGTAGGTGAGGAACGAGCCATTACCTGCACCCAAATATTGTAAAAACATTAGAAAAAGCGAAGTCATTATGCCAAAATGTGGGATCTGACCATCAAGTTAAGTTGAAGAATGTCTTTTCGTCTATAAATAAAGACCTTTAGAGAAAATGGGGAAAAAAGTTTGTTAGCTACCTTAACTCCTGGTATGGTAGATTTCATCTCATTAGGAGACCACTGACGGAAAACTGGGCCTTCTACAGCAAGATCATCATCATCTTTGAGTATGCCACATTCTTTAGCTATTGCTTTAGCTGTATTGATGTTATCGCCTGTAACCATGCGCACGGTAATTCCAGCATCTTGACAAGTTTTCACTGCATCCTTTACCCCTGGGCGAATAGGGTCTTTTATTCCCACTATAGCTATCAGGGTATAGCTATGACCAGGGATGATGGTCTCTTGTGATGGTATACCATCATCAATGTCTTTATAAGCTAAACAAAGAGTTCGCAAAGCTTCACAGGCAAAACCGTTGATCACATTCATGACATATTTCACTTGTTCATCGGATAAAGGAACAGGTTCCCCATTGGCATTAATGCTCTTATCACACATTTTCAATATAATCTCAGAAGCACCTTTGCAAAAAGCTCGGACCTTACCATCTGGTAGAGCTGCAAGCACAGACATCTTTTTCTTTTCTGAATTGAAAGGTTCTACTTTTAACAACTTGCAGACTCTACGCTGCTCATGAAAATCACCACCTTGGCGTAATCCATACTCTAGTATTGCTGACTCTGTTGGTGTCCCCAAAATGGAAATCTTTCCATCTTTGTTCTTCACAATTTCAGACTCTGTATTAAGAAATATTCCCTGTAAGAGAATGTTCAATACATGATCCGATATACTAGAATCTAGTGCATCACTGCCACTAGTGGCATCTACTTCTTTGGTTTTTCCACACATCCATGTTTTACTCACTGCCATATGGTTTGTGGTCAATGTCCCGGTTTTATCAGTGAAAATGCAGGTTGCAGAACCCATTGTCTCACAGGCAGACAGATGTCTCACCAGTGCATGCTCACTCATTAGCTTCTTCATAGCGAAAGCTAGACTCAGTGTCACAGCCAGGGGAAGCCCCTCTGGAACAGCAACAACAATAATAGTTACTGCAGTAGCGAAGTGATTCAAAAGCGTTGAAGCATCTTTAGAGTTCCATTTGGTCAATTCATGGCGAAGTCCTTTCTCAATCAGAAATCTCACGCACAAGACTAGGAAAGTCAAAACGGCAAAAACCAGTCCTATTTTCCCAATAACAGTAGCTACACCATTCAGCTTTACTTGCAATGGAGTCTCATCTTCTCCTCCCTCACTGAGAGTTTCCATCAACTTTCCCCACTCAGTTCTCATGCCAACTGTAGTCACCAACATCATTGCTGAACCATCTTGAACTTTCGATCCTGCTAAAAGAAAAGGTCTCTTCTGATGAATATTTATTGGTACGCTTTCACCTGTCAAACTTGACTGATCAATTAACAAGTTGTACCCTGATATAAATATTCCATCTGCAGGAACCTGGTCTCCAATGGATAGGTGAACAATATCTCCAACAACCAAGTCATAGATGGAGATCTTTTGTCTAAATCCATCTCTAATGACTTGGATAAAAATCTTTTTCTTCTCCTTATCCAATTCCTTGAACTGCAATGACTGCTTATAATCACTACCTGCAGTAACTGCAACAACCAAAAATATGCTTAATATAATTCCTAACCCATCATAAGTACCCTTCGGCCACCCTTCAGTGGCAAGTCCCACTCCAACAGAGACCACAGCACAGACCATAAGTATGATTAGTGTCACATCATGCAAAGCCTCCCACAGAAACAACCAAAAACTCTTAGAAGGTTTCTCTTTGTATACATTGGGACCGAATATACTTTGTCTGGTGGGAACATCACTGGAGTTAACTCCATCTATTGAAACTTTCAATCTATCAGCAACTCCTTCAACTCCATTGAGTCTAGTCAGTGTTGTGATATCATAATTCGCAATAATTTTTGCAAGTTTATCTGGACCAATTCGAAAGCCAGCAAGTCTAGCCTGTTCTTGGATTCCATTTGGAAAGTCTATTTCCATATCTTGTTCGAGGGGCTCTTTCGAGCACCTATCATCTTCTGTGTGGACTTGTTTGCCTTGTACACCTAATGCACAAGGACATCCAGACAATGAAAATTACAGCAATCGTGCAATCTATGACCAAGTTTACTAGAATCAATAAAAATATACCTTCAAGAAGCCTGATTGCTGCAGTAAGCGCGACCAAACCAACACGTACATTTTTCTAGTAAATAGAAAGAGGATTATTAGGTTCAGAAATTGCATTAGGCCAAAGTCACGTACTGCTAAGAGATTGCATGGATAACAAGCCGATCCCTAAATCTATCATTAAAATTGAAGTGAATTCAGTACTTTTGTAGCAAAATCCAATATATTGAAAATTATTACTGCAAACTGTTTTAGTAACAGATACAACCACATGACACTGTGTAACATTACTTCTTCTTTTTTTCCCACACCGTTTATTATCTGTTCAAAGGTAAAGCAAAATTTCATATAGTTTCCAGATGTAAATTTGTCAAAGAATAGTCATGCTGGCAACTTCACGAATAACCATGCAGGCAACTAAAGAACGTCTTTCCATGTTAAAATAAAATGTTCTAGAATTTATTGGGTCCAAGTATTTGGAGGGTGGGAATTGGCAGGTATTCTTTTGCTATGCGAACATGAAAGTAGATTAATCAGGATGCTGCCTGAATGCTAAAATTAAACATATCATAGATATTCCACTCCGGATGGTCCATCGAAGCCTATAAATGATGTATTACGGAATCAAGAAGATATCCCACCTAAAATAGCTTATAACATTTCCAAATCATTACATGCTTGTAATGATCTTTCATGAGTTGAAAGCAAGGCGTGCGAAACTTCTTTTCCTCTTAGCCTAGCATTCTTATGTTTAGCAATGCACCATTACGCATCAAATGAAGTTCTGACTAGTTCTCATACTGTGTTTTCTATCTCATTATTAAGATGATACATTGACACTTAGATTTAAAGCTGAAACATAAGCAAAAGGGCTCTTAACAATGTCAAAAAGTAATGACAGAAGCAAAGGATGAAAGGATCACCCATGACTTTGTTCATTAAGAATATAGTCTTATATGTGCCGGTCATAGATATCTTTCAAAAAGAAAAAAGTCTGATAATATCCCAGAAGAATAACGATCAATATCTTCACAAAAGAAAAGGCAAATATAATTTAAACATTCAAAAGTATATTTTGATAGAGTTTAGATTGCCATGTGGCAGCACAGATTAGGCTGAAGATATGAAAATCTAGTCCCGGAAAAAGACAACATAAGATGAAAATAATGTTTAAAGGTTCCAGGGTACGGTTCGCTTAAAAAGGAGTGGCTGATCATCCACTTCTTGACTTCTAGCTCCTTAATAAGGCAAATAAGGAAATTTCCGAGAAACTTCCATATAACTTGATCCTAACAGTACACAAAGGACATTATAGTACTACACAGCTCACACGATGAGATAATTATTTACATATACATTTCTGAATATATCTCAAGTAGTAATAGTATGATAGAATTGTTTGCCAAAGAATGGTTACTAGTCTTTTTCAGCGGTTATGTTAAAAAGGTACAAGATTAATCTTGATTGCACAAAAAATCTGTTAAACAAAAAATAGTGTGTGGTAGCATATTCCTCATTTTTTCCTATATTACTTAGTAAATCTTAAATTACTTAATACTTGTCAATTGAAATTAATTGTCACATGACCTTTTCTTCACACGGTCCCCGTGAATCAGCTGGACCACTTTATAGAGGTATCATGATTTATAACCATAATTAAAGGTGGCTATTAACTGAAGTCAAATATTCATTAATGCAGAGAAAGAAAAAATAACTGAGACTAGTATAGGCTTCTCTATGTAGAGCCTGCTAGCTATACCATGGGGGTTGAAGTTATCTCATCTCGATCCAACAAGATTACATGAGCAATCAATTTATATAGTACAAAATATGTGGCACAGGTTATTCGGAACATTAGATGATATGTAGAGTTAGAGGCAGTGTATAAGTGGTAATATATTTATTTATTTATTGGGAACTAGTTGGGATTCTTCAACGCAATATGAGCAACACACATGGGTGAATAATAATAATAAAATAAAATTAACAACGTGTGCCGGTGTGAGAATCGAGGAGGCACAGAGTTAATTTCTTAAGCATACTGCATACGTATTACAAATATTTAGATTATACTAATTAATTTTAGGGTTGAGAATGATGTTGTTTAAAAGGTGGTGAGTTGATTAAAATTTTATTTCTCATACATCATGAGAAGTGAGGTAATAATAAATCTATAATTATCATTACCATCACCAGCGTTGCACCTTACTGAGATGATTGTAATTTTTTTTAAAAGGATTGGCTATAATGGAATTGATAATATTATTGTTAAGAGAAGACAAAATAATCTAGCATTTATAATTTATAAAAAAGGTAGAATGATGTAGATACAGTTTTCAAGAGTTAAGTCTAAAGGAATGCAGGTCGGATATTAATTTGAAAAATAGACAGCAGATATTATTAGCAAATGATCATTAGCTTCACGCATACAAATTTGTTTGTTCTCGATTAGAAAGTCATAGTTTTGCCTTTTGAACCAACGTATCAGCTGTCATGGATGATTTCGAATTTTTATACTATCATTTTGATATATTATTTCTCTTAGCAAAATTATTGGATGAGTGAAATATAAAGGATGGAGAAACTGGTATTTAACAACTGTTTAAATTTTCTTCTCATTCACAGGTAACTAGTGGAAAGAAGATGATATAAAGGAGTGAAACAAAAATCTATCGTATTCATGGTGCAATTAAAAAAAAAAACACACACACACACACAGAGACAGAAAATCAATTTCTAGTTTGCGAAGACGTGATAGGATCACGCGAATTTGTGAGTTGAGAAATGCATAAAAAGAGAAAGGGAAGCAATGGTGAACGTACGCTGAGTCTTTTCATCTGTTCCTTGGCTTCAGTTCGCTTCTCAAGCACGGCGGCGTACCGGAAGCGGCGTCGGCGATTCTTCACGAGTTGTCCGACGGCATCGCGCCACCTCTTTCGCGAGTCGTTGGAGCTGTCTTTGTGGTGCAAATCAAACTCCGGCGGGATGAAGTTTTCCATTAAGGCGCACACTCCACTCCACTAGTGTGCGATCCTGGAGATTACTCTTTTGTAAGCAGCGAGAGAGCAAATAGAATCATGGTGGTCTAAATTTAAAGAGGGTTACAGAGTACTGTGGAACGCGTCGGAAAATGGAGAATACGCTGTTGAAGTAGAAGCAGAAGCAGAAACAGTGGAGGAAACCACCCTGCTTTTTAATCTGGACGCGGATCCGTTATTCCGAACCTTCCTTGTTATTTCCCAGAGGTGTGGACCCCGCCTCCCTCCTGCTTCTAATTGAGGACAATGGCTAATTCTGTCATTTTCTTGATTTTACTCAACTTTTGTGCACGGTTACACACTCGAATTCAAAATATTTCATAATTCATTTTAGTTTTTATGGGTACAGATCATTAAGATACTTTGGAGTTTTTTTTTTTTTTTTTTGACAAAGTTAGTAGTAGCTAGTTCAGCACCATACACCCTTATTCTTCAAGTCTCCTTATAACTCTCTTCCTATCCGTTCCCCGAACTTAGGTCACTCATTTATATGAGGAGTTATGTAGGGTTTGAAAATTATGAATAGTGATTCTATATTTATTTTGGATTTTAACTTTATGTCAAATTAATTTATTAATTTATTTAAAAAGTTAAAATGAGAGATAAAAAGAAAAAAATATATTAATTGACGAGAGTATATAGAGATTGTTTTTAAAATCTCGATATGAGTTTTGAAAATCAAAATCTAAATTTAAAACCCGAAAATGAACATAAATGATTAATATCTTCTGTTCCCACTTACGTCTCGTTTGGTAGGGCTTATTAAGGGGTAATTGCATAAACAATCTTACCTTTTACGTTGTTTGGTAGCAAAGCTAGTATTTTGATTAATATTATGGACTGTACAGTAAATCCAGATAAAGACCTCAAATTACTTAATTAACCTTCTTTCTCCTCACTCTCAACACTTATTTTTCACTCTGTTTTCCTTTTCTATTCAGCAAAATGGTTCTTGCTTCACATTGTTTTCACTCACTTATTTTCGTCTGTTAGTTTTGGCTCCACCACCGCCACATTGTTGCCGTCACCCGCCGCTAGATGTTGTCGTCGCCCACCATTGTACTAGTCTTCGGCAGAGTGGAAAAGTTTTTCTAGATCATCCATCTTTTTAGCATTCGTTGCATTTTTTTAATATTTGTGTTGATCGACTTTCAGGAGAAGTGATGAGTGGAGCAAAAGCATGCTCAAAAGCAAACGAATGCTTAGAAGCAATATGTAAAAATTTGTTCTACAATTTCATAATTTCAAATTTTGTATTCTTGATTTTAATTAATTTTTTATATGATTAAATTGACAAAATTATAACATTGTGATTTTGTATAAAATTGGAATATTCTGAAATTGTTTACAATGGCAGAATTCACTTATTCAAATATCTAAAATTTCAGTCTCACGTTTAAAACCAATGATGCATCCAAACTGTTTGATAAAATGCACCAACCATTTTCATAGCTTCTTAGCAATTACTCACAAAAGCTGCTTGATAAGATACACTAAAACCATTACCAAAGCTTCCTGGTGGGATGAAGCTGACAAGTATTTTCGCCATTATTACATTTCTTAAAAATTCCTCATTCAAATTTGGTATCAGTTATGGGTTGAGTTGCGTGGATTGATGCTAATTTAAATTCTAATGAAAGAGTGGTGGGAATGTAATTATATAAAATAAGTGAGGGTTATAAATGTAATGTTACACTATACATTAATATCTAATATTGCTTACCAAACACTATATAATATTATTCTCACACTTTATATATTCTATCAAACAAACTAATTTATAGATATTACTTACTTATTTCAATCCCATAATAATTACTACTTACATAATAACATTTTATCTTATCTTACCTATCAAACGAGCCGTTATATAAATTCTGTATTTATGCATGTAAATTAATTGACAAGGTTTCTTGTGACCTCTAAATTATTAGAGATGATTTGTGAGACGTAATAAAATATGTTTATTATATAAATAAAGTATGCTTAGTGTTTATTAAAATATGTTTTTTAAAGTATAATGAATTAAAATGATATGATTTTATAGTGTTATAATATGATTTATTATTGACATATTTTAACTACAAGTAAACATATTTTACCAATGTAATAAGCATACTTTATTAATGGGTCGACACGTCTCAAAAGGGAGTGTTCCAAATTAATTTGGGTAAATTTTAGGTGAGACCGTCTTACAAATCCACTTATGTGAGATGGATTATCCATAAATAAAAAAAAACTCATGTTTGGTTATAACAATTAAGTGTAATTTCAATAAAATAATACTTTAAGAATGAAAAGAACAGTGGGTGGATCGAAGCTGCTGAAAATCCATGTTTTATTATAACAATTAAGGTTATGATTGGTATAACGGAATGAAATGAGAATGAAATCAGCATTCCTAATTTCATTCTTATTATTATGATTGATATATTTTTTTAATGGGAATCACCATTCCAATGAATTGTGATTCCTTCCTAAATTGTGGGTTTAATTATTTCTATGGATGAAGGAATCAATTTTTTTTCATATAGTATAAAATACTTACTTATCTTTTATTTTATATATTTTTTACTTTAAAATTAAAAATAAATTCATTAATAATTATATTTAAAATTGAATAATTTTAAAATTTAAAACTATATAAATAATACATTTAATTGTTTTGATTTATATTTTAATTATTAAATTAAAAAATAAATATATGAATAATTTTAAGTATTTAATAACATAAAATAAAGTATTTTTAAATAAATCAAAAGTTTATAATATTTGTGAATTTCATAATTTAAGTTAAAAAAATTGTATAAAATTTTATTATTAAATAAAATATTATATTAAAAAAATTAAAAAAAATTAAATTAAAAAATAAATTTAGCCATTTACTATAAATAATGCAATCCTTACACCATATTGTAAATTATTAACAATAAAATTAAAATTAATTAATAAATTCATTTTTCATTACCAACGTTATTTCTAATTCATACCAATCATGAAAATTTTAATTTTTAATCATTCATTTCTCATCTTAATTCAATTTCTATGATCATTCCATCATACCTATCAGGCCGTAAGTGTAATTTCAATAAAGCAATACTTTAAGAATGAAAAGAATAGTGGGGAAGCTGCTGAAAACAATCGATTTTTTTTCTCGTTTATTAATAAATTATTTTATTTATTATTTTATTTTTTAAAAAATCATAATCAAATATCATTTTTTATTATTATTATAACTTTTTATTTATCTCATGAATCAATCATAAAATAATTTATTTGATTGATTATAATATTTTATTGATCATATATCATTTTTTAGTAAAATTGTTATCCAAATTTGTTCACTTCACGAATAGTTTAAAAACAATGTAATTGGACGCTTATCGCTTTTCATTAATCACATATCATTTTCTATTAAAAATATTATAATTTTCTATTTGTCCTACTATTTATTCACGAAATAGTTCAATTGGTCAATTATTACTTTTCATTAGTATTACATTTATTAAAAATATTATCACATTTTTATCAATTTTATAAATTATTCGTGAAATTCACTTTCCTAATTATTTATAATTTTTATTAAAGATGTTATCATTTTTTTATGTTATCAATTTTCATCAATTGCGTATCATTTTTCCTTGTAAAGATTATCACTTCTTATCACTTTTCATATTTTATAAATTTATTATATTTAAATTAAAAAAAATTAAATGAACAATAAATTTAATATATTACATTTTAATAATAAAAAATATAAATTAAATGAGAAAATTCTAGAAAAAATATAAAGTGATACTCAATTTAAAAAAAAGTGATAATAGAGTAATTAAACAATCTAATATAAAATAATAATAATAATAATGGTTAATTGTAAAAAAATCACGAATTTTACTCCAATTGCAAATTAATCACCACTTTTGAGAAAAAAACAAAATCTTTAAATATTGTTGCAAAACACGCCAAAATAATAATAATAATAATAATAATAATAATAATAAATTAAGGGTAGTTTTGGGGTGCATCCCCAAATTTATAGCTTAAAATAGATAGTGAGGTAGTTTTTTGTTTTTAAAAAAATAATTATTTTATCTTTTTGAATGGTGCAGATTGAATTGTATTACAATCTAATGGTTAAGATTATTCAGGTGCATTGGTGCACCCGGTACACCCAAGTTTGACTCATAAATTAATAGTAATACATTTTATTAAATGTGAAGAAATTAATTTACAAATGCACATAGGAGCGACACAGGGGTTTGAATATTTTGTGTCACTTTAGTGTGACATTTCTTGAACCGCTTTGTTAGATGAGTAATATTATGCACTAAGTCAACTATTAAACCCCAATGACAAGTGATTGGATTTATTTAACCATCCACGTATCATTCTATAAAGATAAGTTATAGAATATGTCACACCAAAGTATTTAGTAAGAGCTCAATCCAAAAATTTATACCCTTACTCCAAAAATTATACCCTACCCTTTATTACTAAGCACACCCAATCTATTATTCTAGCCCCACCACACCATTGCTGAACAATTGATGATTTAGTTAATTTTATTTTTTTTATTTGATTATTACTATCGTTTAAAAGTTTAAAATTAATCTTGTCTTGTCTATATTCATTTTTTTGCCGTCGTATCTCCTCAATCGACCTCTCAAAAACGCTGCTAAATTAATCTTCATTCAATCTTTTTGATGGTATACAACGACGATGGTCTCGGCGCCGTTTCATGGTGTGATCGATGTAAACAAATGAATGAAAAAAATGAAGCTATAAAAGATATACTACAATTTAATATTAAATGGTATATTATACCTCTAAAAAAAATGTGAAGTTTGGGAACACGCAAGTTTTAGCCTTAATTTATTTAATTTAAAGTTAATTTTTCGAATGAATTTCACAAAAAAATATTTTTAAAGAGATTATTATTTTTATTATTTTGTTCTAGAGTTTATTATTTTTATTTTTTAAAGGACGAATATAATGGTTTTAAGAGTTCTCTTATAACTTTTAAAAATAAAAATTCGAATCTTAGACCCAATTTAAAAAATTAAAAGCAATAAACACTCTTTATATTCCACAATTAGAATCATAAAAAAGCCCTTTATGATGTACAACAGTTTACTTAAGCAAACAATTAAACGGCTTCGAAAACTTTTCAAATTAGGGCTTTAAAGTTTTAACCTCCAAAACCCCTCCATTTTTTCAGCTGGACGCTAGAGTTGTATTGCCAGCGTAATCTGATATTCACACAGCTATAGTGTGTGTAGTGATTCTGTTACAGTCTTCTATGGCGAACGATGCCGATATGAGTGGATGGACCGATCTTTTGCATTCTTCTTCGAAGCTTATCGAACAAGCCGCCCCTTCCGCTCAGTTTCCGCCGCTCCAGGTATCAGTTTTCAATTCATTGTAATTTCGTTGTGGAAATGTTACTCCATATGTGATGTCGTTTCAAGGATCGGTTAATTGGTCTTTATTCTATATCTGTTTGGTGTTCCTTTGGTGGAAACAGAGAAATTTGGATCAGTTGGAGGCTTTGTCGAAGAAGCTTAAGGCGAAAACCCTAAGAACGGAAGCCCCTTCGCAGTCTATCGCTGCCACTAGGTAATTATATTTTTATGTCTCATACATTATTCGCCTGTTTTAAGTAGGAATCTCATGCTTGTACTCAATGCTCGTGTTGGTCGAGGTTTACTTTACAAACTTGGAATAGTAAAACAAACTCGGCGGGAGTAAGAATTCTGTGCATATTCTGATAAAATATATTTTTAATACCATTAATTAGCTAATGCAGCAGTGTATACATAGAAGAAGATTTTAATCAATTTAGTAGTTAGATATGTTAGCTAAGTGACTTTCTCTTTCCGTATCCTTTAAAAGCTAAAGAACAAGAACGTTCTTGTTGAGCGTCTGACCTAATAAGATCCGAGATTTAGTGAATATGGAGGTATACTTTTTCTTTTGCCGAATTGAAGATAAACTGTTCTGAATCAACAGATTATTAGCTCGAGAAGGATTAAATGCAGAGCAACTTGCTCGTGATCTCAAGTCTTTCGAATTAAAGGTAAATTTATTCGGTGGTGAAGATTTTTAAAGTATCTTCATTCTTGATTTATTAATTACAAGAATCTTCATTCTCAGATGTGTCTATTGACTGTTTACTTCCAGAACATGCCCTTTGAAAATGTTTTGAGTGATATGTTTATTACAAAGATAACCATTATTGGGACTAGAGTTGTTTAGTATCCTTATTTCCTTAACTATTTTACTACATTACATTTCTTGGAGGTGGTGCTGGATAATTTATTCTTGCAATTTCATGTATTAATGTCTTGGGCACCCTGCCCTTTTGGCCTGATTATTTCTTATGTTATCGTTTATTTATGCAATTTAATCTCCTCGTGTTCATTTGTTTTTATTTTCCCATTTCCTGCATAAAGATCACATTTGAAGATGTCTTTCCGGCTGAGGCAACAAATGTTGAAGAGTATCTTCAACAGGTAAGGCATCCTTTGAGGTATCTAAGCACAATGTATGCATTAAATGATATTAAAGGTAGTTGAGGAGGAAGATGTTTGTAGAGTTTCCTCTTACATTTGTATTTCTGAAACTCAGGTCCATGAAATGGCAATGATCTCAGCTGTTCAAGAAGCCCAAAAGGACAATCTTAGAAGTTTCAATGATTATATGATGTCTGTTTTGGAGGTCAGGATCTTGATCATGATTAATATTGACTATTGTGGAAGTGTCTATAAATATTTTCATGAAATTAATCTAAACAAACATCTATCTTTCCATTCTTTTTTCTTTCTTTATTTATTTATTTATTTTTAATTTTTTTATTGTTAATTTAGCCTTTTTTTAATTTTTAATTTTTTATATTTATAATGTGAAACTTGTCTTTGCAGGAGGACTGGAAAAACGAAAAGAGGGATTTTCTTCAGAGTCTGAGTCGAATTTCAACATTACCTAGAACAAATATTGGTAATTCTAGCAGTGGGATTAATCGCAATGGTCAAATTGTGCCTATGATTTCAAGTCCTGGCATCTCATCGAGTATATCTGGTGTGGAGCCAGCACTTTTGGCTAATACACCTGTGATTGAATTAAAGGCTGCTGCATATGGAGAAGTTGTCAAGAATTTGAACAGTGCAAGACAGCGTGGCTTACCCTTCAAAGTAAGACATTAAGCCATGATCTTGCCATATCCTGAAGCTGTTAACTAATTTACTAGATTGGATCAGGCTTGGCTTATACAACTTCTTGTCAAATCTTTTTAACAACGTGTTACTTATTATAGGCTGGCAGATGGAGAAAATGTTTTTTATAATAATAGCATAGTTGCTTCAACAGTGTATATATGTTGAGCTAATTATTTCTTTTTCTCAGCCAGCTGCGGCCTTCAAGCATGCACATGAAAGTTTGAAACTTGATTCTTCTAGCGCTAAATCTGTTAGCATGCTGAAAATATGGCACCTAATTATGGTATGTTTTCAAGTTGATGTAACCTTTGCTTCTATTTGTATTCATTTTTCATAAATTTATGTTTCTTCTGGTCGTTCATACACAAAATTTTAAAGTTTCATGTGCATACTTAATATTACTGGCAGACACTAACGGGTGAGGACCCAACTGTAAGGCATAATATTTCGAAAAGAATGTCTTTAGTGATGGGAGCATGTCGCCATCTGGAATGGGGACATGAAAAGTATGTGATGGACATGATCCAAAGCCATCCTGCACAGGTAAATATTTTAATGTTTTGTTGTTTGTTTATTACCGTGAGTTTTTCGTTTTTGCTGTCAGTTTGGGGTTTTGTGGTTCTCAATTATACAATCTATGGCAAAGTTTCAGTAAATGAATTCATGAAAACAGTTGGACTCTCATCTTCTGTTGTAGAGTTCCCATGTGCTTTGCTCATCTGCCTCCTTGACGTGTTTGAATCTGGTTCATATTATGAGGTAAAGTTTTACAGAGTTGATGTTCAACTTTTGGTATGATTGCAGGCTGCTCTTGGTGGGGCTGTTGGAAATTTGCAAAGAATTCGTGCATTTCTTCGGGTTTGTTCAATTTTACAACTTTGTTATTGATTTAACAGATACCTATTTGGTCTGCGTTTAAGTTGGAACATCTTTATTCTTTTGCAGATACGATTAAGGGATTATGGAGTTCTTGACTTCGATGCAGGCGATGCCCGTCGACAACCTCCTATAGACACCACTTGGCAGCAGGTTAAACACTCACTAATTGTTTTAAATTTCATTATAGGCTAGGGACTTTCTAGGGCATCTTGGCATGACATGCCATAATTTAATTTACCAAAGTAAGAATTAGTTGAAGAGATATGGAGAAATTTAGGACAGCTTTCTAGGCATTATGCAGTAATATTTAATTGTTTATCAGTGGGAACTTGCCTCTCTCCTTCAAGGGGTGTGTAAGAAGATGATTATGTTTCGATCATTTATAAGCCGACTATAAAATTAATTACCCTTTGGTTCTGTTATGCAATAAGTGACTATTTAGTATTTCGTATTTACTGCTGCATCTCGATGGATTTTTGTATCCATATTTTTTTCTCTGGTTGTTGACAGATATACTTTTGCCTGAGAACTGGATACTACAATGATGCCCTAGAAGTTGCTCGATCATCTCGGGTCTCCCAGCAGTTTGCTACTCTGGTATGAATTGTAAAAATGCTTTTTCATTAATTATTTTGTTCATTTTTTTTAACTCAGCCTTTTGTGGTGCTAGCTTTCTGAGTGGATTGCTACTGGAGGTATGGTATCAGCAGAGACTGCAGGTGCTGCTTCAGAAGAATTTGAAAAATTATTACGGATGGTTGACCGAGTAGGTCGGCCATCATATGACAAGAAAAAATTACTATTGTATGCAATTATATCAAGTTCTAGAAGGCTTATAGACCGGTTGCTTAGAGAACTGCCTACCATCTTTAATACAATTGAGGATTTTCTATGGTTTATGTTGTCTGCTGTACGAGATGGCTCTGGAAATCCTTCAGTTGTCCTCAATGGTGGAGTTTCACCCTATAGTTTGGAAGATCTGCAGGCATATTTAAATAAATTTGATTCGTCATATTATACAAAGAATGGAAAGGACCCTCTGGTATTTCCATATGTACTACTTTTAAGCATTCAGCTGTTGCCAGCTGTTTTACACTTGTCGAAAGATACTGGAGATGATGGATATAGTGTTGATTCTGTGCATATATCAATTGTGCTAGCTGACTATGGTATCCTCCCTGAAGGCTCTGGGTCTGGACAAAAACATGGTGTCATGGATGCCTTGGCTGAGACATCTAGCATTATTAGGCAGTATGGGGCAGCCTATTTGCGTCACGGCGACTTGTTAATGGCATTGGAGTACTATGTTCAAGCAGCTGCAGCCGTTGGCGGTGGGCAATTGTCATGGATTGGAAGAGGTAATGTGGATCAGCAGAGGCAGAGAACCTTGATGTTAAAGCAACTTCTTACGGAGATTCTATTATGTGATGGTGGTATTTCTCTTTTGCTCGGCTCAAGAGGAGTTGGAGAAGAAGGTCAGTTGGGAAGATTTTTGACTGATGAGAAGACAAGACACCAGTTTCTGCTTGAAGCTGCTCGACAGTGTCAGGATGCTGGTTTATATGATAAAGTACATTCTCTTTTAGCAGTTTATGCTTATATTAATATCCAAGTTCGAGTTGATAGCCCGCTCTTTTGCTCCTTGATTATTATTTCTGTCTTGTTTCTGTCTTGTTTTGAGATATTCCTTACTGATAAAATTTTGCTGATATATCTGAAGTTGCAACGACTTAGACTTAGTTTAGGTTTATTAACTGTGTCAGAATAAACATGTGCATATTGCATACTCTGTAGTTATTTGTTATTCCATATTTTTTTCGAAACACTTCTTTCTCTTGGGAGTATTGTTTGCATGCAAATAATATCTGGAACTGTGTATTTGTATTGGTGTAATTCATCATGGGGAGTATTTAGTCAGCTGCTGAGCGATCATGTCTCTGTTGATTGACCCCTTCTCCAGTGGAATTATCATTTGCATTTTTTAAAGATATAGCGTTAGCAATTCATGTCTCTGGTGTTCATTGTGTGATTAATGATTTCTAACTCTTTGATTATTTCAGTCCATAGAAATTCAGAAAAGAATTGGGTCATTTTCTGCTGCATTGGATACAATAAACAAGTGTCTATCTGAAGCCATTTGTGCCTTATCACGTGGTAGACTGGATGGTGAAAGCAGGATTAGTGGGCTTATACACTCTGGAAATGATGTCTTGGAGACATTCAAATATTACCCTGAAATCAGGTTTTCAGTACTTCCTCTTTTATGTTTCATTTTACTTTTCTCTAGATTATGAGATTTTACTGTAGTTTGAACCTGCAACTGTCATTTTAATGCTCAAAAGCTTAATTATGCTCAAAGTAGGTGATAGTAATTTCCAAGTTCCAAATTGCTTTATTGACCTGCAATCTTCTTAACTGATCCATCCTGTAGTCCTCAAGAGAGAGCAAATGTAATGGAGCAGCAAACAGTGCTAAGACAGCTAGAGGCAATCTTAGCTATTTATAAACTTTCAAGATCCGGAAACCAGTTAGATGCCTTGAGGGAGGTTGCAAGACTTCCGTTTCTTCCTCTGGATCCAAGGGCTCCTGATATGGCTACTGATGTTTTACACAACTTATCGATACATGTTGAAGCCTGTGTGCCTGTCCTCCTCAAAGAGGCTCTTAATTGTTTGGATAATGTTGCAGATACAGATGGGTCGCTTCGTGCCTTGAGAGTAAAGGTGATATTATATACAGTTTCTGTCAATTCATTTATTTTTCCTTGCGATATGATTATGATTCAATGAAAGTTATTGATTTGCAGATCGCCAACTTTCTTGCCAACAATCTGAATAGAAATTGGCCTCGAGATTTGTATGAAAAAGTTGCCCGAAGCTTGTGAATGGAGTGGTAGTTTTTATTTGCAACTTTCCTTGAGAATTGTTGT
Source organism: Pogostemon cablin (assembly GCA_023678885.1). Classification (NCBI taxonomy): domain Eukaryota; kingdom Viridiplantae; phylum Streptophyta; class Magnoliopsida; order Lamiales; family Lamiaceae; genus Pogostemon; species Pogostemon cablin. The sequence continues at coordinate 1,086,842 of CM042956.1, forward strand.
GTTAATTGTTAAAACAGGGTAATCCCTGCTGATGTCAATTTTTTTTTTTTTTTTAGTTATGAAATTAGTATAGACATTTTATGAAATTTTGCATTGCTAAATGAAAACGATCTGGCATATTGAAATTATGAATCCTAAACCGTATCACTCAAAGGGGTTACATGGAATTCCCGATTGGGATTTGAGATTTCAGATTTTCCGATCGTTTATTTTTTTAAATTTATTCAAGTCATCAAACCAACACTAGCAATTTCGTAGGAGTATCAAATTTTGCCTCTCTGCTTAATTACTTTTGTCTTCTTTAATTATATGAAATTAATAAAATTATGCACATCTATATTCGAAACACATGCATATGAATATTTTTTTAAATTTTATTATGATCATCGATTACAATATTTCAATATTCTCAAAAAAAAAAAACTGTTTTCAAGGTTTTATTTATCAACTCCATGACGATAGTTAATTAATAATACCACTTAATAAACCCTACAATCAATCCAAATCATAACCCTCACACCGTCACGCGAACAAAATTTACCGGCGCCAGAAACTTTTAAAATTAAATTAGGGCATTTAAGGAAACCCTAACTTCGGCGCCAGAAACTTTTAAAATTAAATTAGGGCATTTAAGGAAACCCTAACTTTTTTGGGCTGGACGTGTATTGCATGCAGTGCGTTTTTTACAGTGTTCAATAGCGAACGATGCCGATATGAATGGATGGCCAGATCTTTTGCATTCCTCTCCAAACAAGCCGATATGGGTGGATGGACTGATCTTTTGCATTCCTCTTCGTAGTGCGTTTTTTACAGTGTTCAATAGCGAACGATGCCGATATGAATGGATGGCCAGATCTTTTGCATTCCTCTCCAAACAAGCCGATATGGGTGGATGGACTGATCTTTTGCATTCCTCTTCGAAGCTTATCGAACAATCAGTTTCGGCCGCTTCAGGTATCAGTTTGATATTCATTGGAATTTTGTTGTGAAAATGTTTGTTGTCGTTTCAAGGATTGGTTAATTGGTTTTTATTTTTATTTTCTTTGGCGGAAACTGAGAAATTTGAATGATACTTTGTCGATTAACCCTAAAATTAAATGTTTTAAGGTTTTATTTATCTATTAAACTAAATTCAGAGTTTTATTTTATCGAGATAAACTAAGATAGTAGTAAAATTAATTTTGCCACTTAATAATAAACCCTAACAATCAAATTAATATTGCCACTTGAAAGTTGGGGTCATAATCTCAGTTGACTGATCATTGTAGTTTTTCCCCGGTTTCTCCAGTGCCATGGAAATACTGATAAGTGTTGAAGTTGGTCGCGACTCACTACCGTTCTAGCTGGCACCCTTACTTCATTCTGCATCTCCTGATTTAATTGTAGTCCATCCGCACAAAACCCGCCATTCCTTTTCCCAATTTCTATTTCCATCTCTCTCTTAATCAGTTTGTAAGAATCTTCATCGGAAATGGAACAGAAACAAAACATTCGCGAAGTTGATTTCTTATTTCAAGTTCAAGTTTATGTATTTGAATATTTTGTTTGCAGGGCTCTCAAATTCCAAGACAATCTGAATAAATGGAAGCACAATATGATTCTGATAGTGATTCTGTGGGCTGTTCTGAGGATTCAATCGATGATGACATTTGTTATGCCTCTCGTGAAATACCCAAGTTGCAATTTAGGTATGCTCTGTTGAATTTTAATCATAAACTTGTTTGTTTTGTCCTATAAAAATTCCCTTGTAGTAATTTATTGGTAATAATTCTGATTTTCTTCAAGGAAAGAGGCATCAAAGGTGCGGTGGATTGAAGAGCTGGGAATGGCTGAGGTGCTGGAGATAAAGGGTAAAATGTGGACCACAACAGGGATAGTTCGTAATGGGAAAATTTATTTCTCAATTGAAGAAACCTTGTACGCTGTGCTACTTCTATGATTGCTTTCAGCAATACAATGTTAATTGTTCTTATGAGTCTGTTATTCTTTTGGAAATCTGTATTTATCTTTTTCCCAAAGTAGTGTCCGACACTTTAGGAACCACTTTGGTTGTGCTGGTCCTCCGAAAGGTCAGTTATAGGTCTCGTACTTGATATCGCATCCGTATTAATTGCTGGAAATAATTATCACTTAAAAGGAAAGCGAGTAGGAGTATCATTCTAGAAACAGGCATGTCTTGGTTTCTGGATATTGAACTAGTGGATACAAACATAAAACATTGTGTTGTTACTTTTCAATTAGAAGTCGGATTTTGTTTTTGCATAGTAGTGGATAACAATATTGGATTCAATGGGTTATGCTGCAGCATATTTTTCATCGTGCATAGTTCATGCATGGTGAACAACATTAAATATATCTTCTTCCAAATTAAGGGAAAATGATTCAATTATAGAAGTTTGTTGCTCTTATTCTAAAGTGCTACTATTTTTTTTTAGCTTTTTTGCACTTGGGGCATCTATCCTGTGAGCTTAAGTCTTTGTGTGAAGTTTTGCTGACTAAGACCTTGCTGTGCTATGTAATGAAATCAATTATCATTTTTCCATTATGTAGATCATTTATGAATGGCTTTAGCTTGATTATCAAACTATCAGTTTGTCATTATTTTGAAGAAAAAGCTTTGATTATAACAGAGAATTAGATAGCAAAATTAACTGCTATTTACTTAAGAGTTAGATGATTCTTCATTTTGAATGTTTCCTGTATTGGGTGAGTGATATTGCCGATTTCTCTATAGGTATTTGGCAGAGATTGGCGCACTAGAGATCTTGAATATTGACAACACTGCTCTTCCTTTCAAGGATATATATGCAAAGTTAGCAGAAGACAAAAATAGATATGGATGCTCTTGGGAGTGTTTTAAAGTCTATAGGCACCTGAAGTTTCTTGGTTACATTGTTGGTCGTCATGGTGTCCCTTGGTCTATGAAGAATGTTCAGATCAAACCCAATGCTCAAGATGGTACGGCAGAATGTGGCAGCTCTGCAGATAGAGGATCTTTAGATAACAGTTGCATCACAAAAATGATTGGTGACTTGCATCTTGGTGAAACCAGACCAATTTTCGATGTTTATCCTCCTAATAGCAAGTTTAAAAAATCTTCTCCGGGCAATCCATCTTTTATGCTCTGCCTTGCCAGGTAATTGATTTCCGCAACATATTGTCCATGAATTAATGCTCCTTCAGGTTCTTAAATGTGAGAATATTTCAGTTTAGAATATATTATTATGGTGAATCTGTGAATGTTGTGATGTGGTATACTAACATGAGATCTTATCTAGTGGCTACCCACCATCAAAACAAGAGATAGAGGACATTGAAGCTTGTTGCGGTGGAACTCCTCTTAAGTTCTGTGTTGTTGAGCATGGGCGAGTAAGTTTCCTGTCATTCACCAAAGTCGAGTTGTCTGTCCTTCCATGACTTTTAGCATCTGTACTTCTAGGCCTTGATGGGGGAGTTACCAGGGAAATTTGCTAGTACTGCTTAATCAGCAGGTTGCTTTCCAATCCTCCTGTCTTCCGATTTAAATAACTTTATAGGCTCATTTTTGGACTTCTCTGGCTTTTGTGATATCTGCAACTGCTATGAAGTTCTTCTCGTTGCAGGAGTGTGCAGGCCCCAAATTCACTGACACTCAAACAGATGTGAAAACCCTGGAGCATTTTGTTCTTGTTCTTGTTTTGTTTTGTTTTTATAATTGTAACTTTATTTCTGAAATTCCAAATTTTAAAAGCACTTGTATGATTATGCAAGTAATGGAAATGAAAAGGTACTTCCTTTTTTGCATCAATCTGCATTTCTTTGAAATTCAGATTTAAAAAAAAAAAATTATTTATTATTATTTATTGTTAGTGTGTGCTTCCAGGAGAGTTCCTGATAACTGAATTATTCCCTTCCAACGGAAAAAAAGATGCATCTACAGAAACAACACAGTAATGACTGTGGCGCCTAGTTTCACCTACAGATCATTCTATCTGGTGATGTGGGCAATGAAGGAATCCAACTCGAGTCGAGAAGCCCCACCAGGCTGAGTTCCTTGTCTAAGGTTGGTGCCCAACTCCGTGGCCCTCTTCTGAATCTCTTTTCCTTCTTCCGAAACGATCAGTCTCCTCACAACATTCTCAATCTTTGACGCATTTACTAGTTCTTTCCTCTGTTCCCATTCCCTAACAACAAGGCCGACTTTCAGAACTTGTGTCACGAGGTAAGCATTTCTTGGCTGGTCAGAATGCATTGGCCAAGCTGCAATAGGCACTCCCATGGTTATGCTCTGCATGAATTCCAACCACAGTGACTCATGAACCCACCAGTTGATGGATGAGCCAAGATTTGTGGCTGGGGCACCCAATCTCTCACCACCATTCCCACTCCTTCCACCCTCTCTTCGAACCCTTCTGGCAGCTCTGCTCTTCTCACTTGTCCATCGAAGATGTCGCCTTTGTCCGCATCTCTCAACACCCACAGGAACTTCACTTTGCTCTGCTCTAATCCCAAAGCCAGCTCTGTTATTTCTTCGTTCGATTGTGAAACAGTGGTACCGAAAGCAACATAGAGGACCGTATTCGGCTCGAGTTTGTCAAGCCATTGTAAGCATATGTGTTGGCTCTCAGATTGGTTAAGTGACGATAACTTGGTAGGGAGTATTGGCCCTATTGCCCAACTTTTCTTATCTCCTGCTTCTCTCTCTAGGATGTCCAGATAAGGTCCTTCAATCAATCTACTGGTGTTGTAAAGATCTCCAGATCTGTGCATCAACGGCTCAGTTTGTTGAAGAACAAGATCTATAATCTCTGGTGGTATATCGTCTGTTTCAAAAGTGGGCACTTGTTGGTAATTCTGGGACCTGTAAGAAAGCAAAGATAATGCTGAAATGCAGTTAATGACATAGGATTCCGCATTAGGAATTGCAGCTACATCCTGAACGACAGCGGCCACCATTGAGTCGTTAACAACCACGACTCTTTTGAATTTTCCCGCCATTTCGTTTAAAAAGGCACCCACCGGTTTGCGGAGATTCAAGGAGGCGATCCATGCCGACTGGAGATGCGAAGGGAATTTGGTCGAGGAGTTGGGATCCGGGAGGTCAGAGGCGAATGGCGGAGTAGGAACGTCGTGAAAGTGGATCCTGACGACGTTTAAGCCGTTGATGCGAGCTCGGGCTTGGCGGTTCTGGATGGCGGAGCCGACGTAGTAGACAGGAATGCCGTAGGAGGTATAAGACAGGAGATTTGCAACAGCTGATTGAGGTGGCCTTGCCCTGGAAATGGAACTGTTATTACAGCAATTTCCTGAGGTGTTGCCATGCTGCTATTGTGTGTGAGTATTTGTGGCCGAGGTTCTTGAGGTGTTGCCATGCTGCTATTGTGTGTGATTATTTATAACCTCTGCATGCTTGGAAAGTAAGATTTAAATAAATTATTAATTATTTTATGACCCAAATAATTAGCCACTTGGTGGGAAAGAAAATTGGCTTCCATATAACGTGCCAGAAATCTCCTTGGTCCGCACGATTATTAGAGATGGGCTTCATAAACACAATGGTCCACACCAGTGGATATTTTTGATGGAACAAAATATCAATTTGGCTACTCCGCTCTAAATGTTATCTAGCTGTGAAATTTTATTTATTTATATATTTCTCTCGAATGACGTCCCCCTAAAACAACGCATCATATTTTTGGACTTATTTATTCGGACAATTTAATTTCCTTTTAAATTAATTACTATGTAACTTTGTAAAAAAAAAAAGAAAGAAACAAAGCCATTTTAAAGGATAATGGTCAAATATAGTAGTTCATATGTTGCTTTCACGGTCTCTTCTGAACTTCAAGGAAGGTTGGAATTGTATTCCAAACGTCATGTTCGAAGATTACAAACACTTTTGTCGTGAGATTTTGCAGGTTATCGAAGTAAGAAACCAAGTTAGAAACTTTAACATTGAAGGATAGATCCTACTCTATGAATGAATAAACAAAACGAGAACACGAGGGTTTTTTAGAGTGGTTCGGCATAAGCTTACATCCACTATGGAGAGAGTATCTTATTGCTATATGATTGTGGAGGTGATTACATTTACAATAAGTTGTGAACAACAACTTAAATACACTTGGTGCATAACTACCCAAAGTTATTAGACCAATCAGAGTAGGCAACTTCGTAGCTTGTGATCAGCCTTCAAACGGTTACCAATCTGATCAAACCGACTTCCACCAGAATGCTGATGTGTCAAGCTACTAATCCAATTACATAACTTCTCTAAACTGATCCATTTAACCACCTACAGTATCAACTGAACTTACCCTGCTACCCATTCATCCAGGTGGCTTCATTTAACTGCTGCCCTTTGTCATTAGCCAATTCCAAACCTGCATTCCACATATAATACTCATGCAGAACTACCAAACCAAAGCTAAGACACTTAACAACCTTAACTAATGCTAAAACCACAATTAGTATAAGGTATACACAATAATTCTCCACCTTATACCTTATACTATCATAGCAACCATCTTCTCCATTGCACTACTCCACCTTGAGTAGCTACCTTTAAACATTGCTCCACCTTGAGCAACACTTGCAACGTAACAACGTTGACTTACCACCAAGCCACAACAAGTTCGAACCATTTTCCTAATGAAAGTGCCATTACTTTGAAGTCGATTCTAACTCACTAGGATTACCCGATGCTTCTCCTACTTGTTCGTTGTTACCGCGCTGCTCTTAACCTATGTAACGCCACCGAGTCCAAGTCACCTCATCTCCTAGATACCCCGTTATATCGCTACTTCCCCGAACACCATTCGCTTCCGAAAAATCCTTTTCTTACAAACTTGTTCATGAGCTGACCTTATCTTTGTGTGAAAATCAAGCTACTGCATGATCATTTCACATCCATGGGAAACCCATATCCTGACTCCACCTTCCTGGAAGTCCCATGCCATGCTGCATCACTTTTAACGATGCTAACATTACCTTATACCGATTCAATTCTTCGAATCTTGTAGTGAACAAATGCCCACTATTTCAAGCCATTTCTGACTCACTATCTCCACTGATGATCCTCTGCTAATCGTTGGAAATTGTCCACCTATGAACAATGTTGCTTTCCCTTGCTGGAAGCAATTCTGAATTACTTCTGGATTTAATTCACTTTCCTTGTTGAAAATTGCTGATGCCTTTAGCCAATTATGATTTACAGAGTCTCCACCTCAAATCCAAATCCTGTAATGGCTACTCTTCTCATCAGAAGATGTCCCTGCCATGTTCACCGCACTTGACCGCTGCTATCGGAGAAGCGGCACTACCAAGAACTCTGCCGTCGGAAGCCGCGAACTTCCGCTGAGCCTAATGGATACCGCTGCCGCCTCCTCGAATCATCAATGCTGCCTAGAAATTAAACCACAGAGTCTCTCTTCACAGGAACTCAAATCCTCACCGGAACTTTATCTTGCCACCCTGGGCATCCACCTCGCTTCCACTCTCAAACCGCCTTACTCCGGTCTCCGGAATTTTAAACACCGCCGCTGTATCAGTTCCTCACCATAACCGTGTGAGAATCTGTCCTTTGTCCAAACTCACAAACCCATCGCCGGTGAGTGAAGTCGCTGCCCCGCCAGTTAATTTTCACGTGTAGCCCACGATCAACAGGTTCCAATTGCAGAAAATCGTCGATCGCTACCGCTTCTTATCTGACCGCTTATCCTATTCCAACCACTCCAAATCTGTTGTTGATTACGCCAGACAACACTTGCAGAATCAAGAATCCCGCTGCTTCCGGCGCATCCATCTTCGAAGAGAATCTCCCTCTTCCATCCAGTTACGAATGCCGCCGTCTTCTGCCAAGAATCCCTTCTTGGAACTTCCTCCACCGGTTTCTTGATCTCCACCACTTCCTGTCTGTTGGTTACATTGACCCACTTTTGACGTTGTTTCACTCTCTTCTCTGAACTGCCGTCCAAAGAACGACCCTGAATCCCACTCTCATTGATCTGCAAGAGTCACATGCTTTCTTGCATCTCACCGTTCTTCTTCATCGTAACCGCCTCAGATCAGATTTCATCCTCGGCCCGCTGTCAACCTTCATGGAAAACACCATCTTGATCTTCAATCACGTCCTTCTTCTTTGGCCTGCCCTTCTTCCCACAGACGGCGCCAATTGTCGTGAGATTTTGCAGGTTATCGAAGTAAGAAACCAAGTTAGAAACTTAAACATTGAAGGATAGATCCTAATCTATGAATGAAGAAACAAAACGAGAACACTAGGGTTTTTTAGAGTGGTTCGACATAAGCCTACATCCACTATGGAGAGAGTATCTTATTGTACATGATTGTGGAGGTGATTACACTTACAATAAGCTGTGAACAACAACTTAAATACACTTGGTGCATAACTACCCAAAGTTATTGGACCAATCAGAGCAGGCAACTTCGTAGCTTGTGATCAGCCTTCAAACAGTTACCAATCTGATCAAACCGACTTCCACCAGAATGCTGATGTGTTAAGCTACTAATCTAATTACATAACTTCTTTAAACTGATCCATTTAACCACCTAAAGTATCAGCTGAACCTACCCTGCTACCCATGCATCCAGGTGGCTTCATTTAACTGCTGCCCTTTGTCATTAACCAATTCCAAACTTGCAATCCACATATAATACTCATGCAGAACTACCAAACCAAAGCTAAGACACTTAACAACCTTAACTAATGCTAAAACCACAATTAGTATAAGGTATACACAACAACTTTGTATATAAAAATTATTGTTTTAAAAGATGTACAATTATTCTTTTTAATAAAAAAATATTATTCTCAAATTTATGTGATTTACAAATTATTCTTTTAACACCCCAATACCCAAAGCAACCCTCCGTTAATATTAAAACATGACAATTCATTCACGCTTGATTTAATCTATAGTTTCCTTAGGATGAAGAAGTTGTCACTAGTCATAAATAATTAAAAGTAAAAGTCGCATATATTGGGCTTCTCATTTAGCTATTATTTTCAACGCTACTAATTAATGACTTCCCAGTTCCCTCCAAGAAATTTCGTCTCTCCTTCTTGACTTACTTATTCCGTCTTTTTAGTCAATAAATTTCGTGTAAATTGGACTTTAATTAATACTTCATCCGTCCCAGGAAAACATTCGCCTATTTGGTGGCACGAGATTTAAGAAAAATAACTTTTTGTTAGTGTGATGTAAAAAAGATAGGGGGTATTTTGGGTAATTGAATATAATAAAGTGTATGATATAGTTGACTTTGACTAGATTGTATGTAAAAAGAATGTGACATTTTTGTAATATTATAGTATTGTGAAGTTATTGATATTATGTATTTATTTTTATTTTTAAGGTGTATAAGTATTCTTGGAAGGACCAAAATAGAAATTGTGCAAGTATTCTTGGGACGGAGGGACTATTACGTATTTCAATATATTCAATAAAATGGTAGAAATGGAAAATATATATATATATATATATATATATATATATATATATATATATATATATATATATATATATATATAGAGCGATTCATGCGTGTCATTTGTACTCACTTAAATTGATTGATACAATCGAAAAATTTGAGCTTTTATTATCATCAAATTCAAATTCAAATTCATAAAATGATGAGAGGATCATCAGCAGAAGTAGCAGTAATCAGTGTTCCATTACCCGGACAAGGGCACCTTAACCAGATTCTCCAATTCTCCATCCTCATCTCCTCCCACGGCATCCCTGTTCATTACGTCGGCTCCGCCCTCCACAACCGACAAGCTCGAGCTCGGGCCGACACCTTCGACCCTCAAGACATGGCCAACATCCACTTTCACGACATCCCAACTCCGCCTTTCGCCTCTCTTCCCCCCAACCCCGACTCTGCCAACAAATTCCCTTCACATCTCCATCCGACGTGGGACTCAACCTTTAACCTACGCCACCCCATGGGGGCCTACTTACGCCACATGGCCGGAAAATTCAGACGAGTCGTCGTTGTTCATGACACCACGATGGCTTATGTGGTTCAAGATGTTGCTTCAATCCCCAATGTAGAATCGTATGCATTCAACTGCATCTCTGCCTTCTCTCAAGTCTCTTTTTTGTGGGATTTTCTAGGGAAGCCTTTCCCAGTTGAACACCCCAAAGAGTTGCCCTCTTTACAGGGGTTGGCGTCGGAGAAGGTTCTAGAATTTGGCGCCGTGCAAGCCGTGCCACTGAGTTACAGAGCTGGAGACTTACACAACACATGTCGATTGATCGAAGCTCCTTATCTGCAAGAATTGGAGAGAGAAGAGTTTCTTGGAAACAGAAAGAACTGGGCAATTGGGCCAATTCTTCCGACTAAGTTATCGTCGGACAGCCAACACAAATGCTTGAAATGGCTGGACAAACAGGAACCCAAATCCGTGATCTACGTCAGCTTTGGAACTACAGTTTCACTATCAGATGAAGAAATAACAGAGTTGGCTGTCGGGTTAGAAAGAAGCAGAGTGAAATTCCTGTGGGTGTTGAGAGACGCCGATAAAGGCGACATCTTTGATGGAGAAGTCAGACGAGCTCAACTGCCACAAGGGTTCGAGGAGAGGGTGGAAGGAGTGGGGATGATCGTGAGAGATTGGGCGCCGCAGCTGCAGATCCTTGCCCACTCGTCTACTGGTGGATTCATGAGTCATTGTGGGTGGAATTCGTGTATAGAGAGCATCGTCATGGGAGTGCCGGTGGCAGCTTGGCCCATGCATTCGGACCAGCCAAGAAACACCGCACTCATGACTGATGTACTAAAGATTGGGCTTGTTGTAAGGGAATGGAATGGGAGGATGGGGGTTGTGAAAGCATCAGCTGTGGAGAGTGCTGTGACAAGATTAATGGCGTCTGAAGAAGGGGAGGAGATGCGGAAGAAGGCGGAGGAGTTGAGTGCAGCCGTGAGAGAGGCCACTCAACCGGGCGGTGCTTCTAGGCTGGAGTTGGATTCCTTCATTGCCCATATCACCAGATAGAATTATGTCTTTATCAAACCCAAATTTGAAACCCTTCAAAGATACTACAATATGTTCAATCCCCTGTTTAATTTCTTTGCTTGATGTATTGTTTTTCAATATATAAAATCTGTCACCTTAATTTTCAGTGTGAAAAGCTTTAAAAATTATAGAAAAGGAAGTAAAAAACATTGCAAGCTTTTCTTCATCTTTATTACTACTCCATACGTTAGACATTGATGATTTTATGAATTTGAAAAGGAGTAAATAGGGATAGTTTTATTTGATAAGATAGATGATGCTATCTGGTGATATGGGCAATGAAGGAATCCAACTCATTCCGAGATGCCCCGCCTGTCTGAGTGGCCTCTTTCACGGTGGCGCTCAACTCCTCCGCCTTCTTCCGCATTTCATCCCCTTCTTCAGACGCCATCAATCTTGTCACAGCACTCTCCACAGTCGATGCTCTCACCAGCTCCATCCTTGCACTGCACTCCCTTACAATAATCCCAATCTTGAGTACATCAGTCATGAGTACACTGTTTCTTGGTTGGTCTGAATGCATGGGCCAAGCTGCCACCGGCACTCCCAAAGTGATGCTCTCTATACACGAATTCCACCCACAGTGACTCATGAACCCACCTGTTGACGAGTGTGCAAGGATTTGTGGCTGTGGTGCCCAATCTCTCACCACCATCCCCACTCCCTCCACCCTCTCCTCGAACCCTTGTGGCAGCTTGGGTTGTCTAACTTGACCGTCGAAGACGTCGCATTTATCCGCATCTCTCAACACCCACAGGAACTTAACTCCGCTTTGCTCTAACCCGACTGCCAGCTCTGTTATTTCATGATCCGACAGCGACACTGTTGTTCCAAAGCTGACATAGATCACGGAGTTGGGTTCCTGTTTATCGAGCCATTTTAAGCATGGATGTTCCACATCTGCCACGGGAGTAGGAAGCAATGGGCCTAATGCCCAACTCTTCCTTTCTCCAGCCACCTCTTCCCTTTCCAACACTTGTAGATAAGGTGCTTCGATCAATCTACATGTGTTGTATATATCTCCATTTCTATAACTCATTGGTACTTCATTAACACTGCTGAAATATATGACCTTATCCGACAAAATGAGTTCAAAAGGTGGCAACTCTTTTGGGTGTGGAATAGGGAAAGGTTCTCCATACACTTCCCACATAAAAGAAACTAGAGAGAAGGCAGAGATGCAGTTGAATGCATACGACTCTGCATTAGGAATCGAAGCAACTTCCTGAACCACGTGAGCCATGGAGTAGTCGTGAACGACGACGACTCTTCTGAATTTTCGGGCCATGTGGCGTAAGTAGTCGGCCACAGGCTGGCAAAGGGTCAAGCTGGCATCCCATGTAGGATCCAGATGGAAAGGGAATTTGTTGGTGGAGTTGGTGTTGGGAGAAGGAGAGGGAAAAGGTGGAATGGGGATGTCATGAAAGGTGATGTTGGGCATGTGGTGTTGGTTCAATATACGAGCTCGAGCTTGGCGGTTATGGAGGGTGGAGCCAACATAGTAGACGGGGATGCCGTGCGAGGATATGAGCCACGAGAGTTGTAGCATCTGGTTGAGGTGGCCTTGTGCAGGTAATGGAACTGCTATCACTGCAACTTGTTCTGATGATGCCATCATGCATTTAGTTTCATTTGTGGCTTTAATTTCATGAGTGATTTATAGGCCAACATTCTGTTTCATCACACTTTTCCTCCCTCCCACAATTTATTTCCATCACTCTTCAAATTCTGAATTCATCTTACGTATCTAAATTGCTGTAATAACTAATCACATCCTTTCAAAATTTGTTTACTTATTCATGAATTATCATTCAATTGAACTAATACAACTTAACTTGAAATAGATAGATCCCATGTATATATTCTTGATTGCCCCATCTCACTATATACTCCATTTAATATTCATAATAGTGATAGAACTCACTTAAAATTGTTGTCAATTTTAGTTTTCTATAAAATTTATTTAATGTAAACACATCAAATTTCCTTGATAACATATACTATATGCAAGTCCAACACATCCTGAAATTTGTACCAAGGCAAATAGACTGAAAAGAAAATGAAAAAAGCTGCAAGTAAGCTTGATGTTTCTATCTGGTGATATGGGCAATGAAGGAATCTAACTCAATCCGGGAAGCACCGCCTGGCTGAGTTGCCTTCCGGACAGCAGCGCCAAACTCCTCTGCCCTCTTACGTATCTCATCTCCCTCCTCCAAACCCATTAGTCTCCTCACAACGCTCTCTATAGTCGAAGCTTTCACTGCTTCCATCCTCTGTTTCCATTCCCTTAATACAACACCAATTCCAAGAACATCAACAACGAATGCAGTGTTACTCGGTTGGTCTGAATGAATAGGCCAAGCTGCTAAAGGCACTCCCATGGTAATACTCTCTATGCCCACACGAAAGTTATTAGAGAAAATGCAGAGACGCAGCGGAAGGCATAGGATTCTGCATTAGGGATTGAAGACACGTCCTGAACCACGTAAGCCATCATAGTGTCGTGAACGACGACACCTCTTCTGTATCTCTCTGCCATATCACGTAGGTAAGCGGCCACTGGCTGGCGGAGCTACAGTGTTGAATCAAAAGCCGGCAGGAGCTGCGTAGGAAATTTGTTGTTGCTGATGTGGTCTGGAGGAGGAGAGGCGAAAGGTGGGGTTGGGATGTCGTGGAAGTTGATGTGCTGCGGGTGCAGGCCATTGATCCGCGCTTTGGCTTGGCGATTGTGGATGGCGGAGCCAACGTAGTGAACGGGTGTCCCGTAGGTAGATACGAGGAGGCAGGAGAGTTGCAGGAGCTTGTTGAGGTGGCCTTGTGCTGGAAACGGGACTGTAATCACACCCACTTGTTCATGACTGACACTTCCCATTTTGAAGGAATATTAGATGCTCATGATTGTGTCATACTTTAAAGGTCTTTATTTATAGCTGATTTTTAAGAATAAATAAATCTTCCCATTTTAATACTAATATTTTATTCTCAACCATTACTTGCTTAATGTATTTTCGATGTTAGAAGAGCACAACAATTTCCAAACACAACTTGGCATGCGTTAAATAAGGTGTTTATTGTAATTTCGAGGCGACAGACGTCATTAAACATGTCCATAATTTCCTCAGTTTTGTTCGTTCATGTATCACAAATACATGAATTGATAGCCACAAATGTTTGCGATCATCAATAATTGGTGTTGCGCTGCTGAAAGAACAGACAAAAGATCTGTAACCGAGGACAGCTGAAGTATCTCTGCACATGAATTTGAAAGTGAATATGCATTCTATTGTCCAAAAATATGTGGAGTTATACTCCCTCTTTCCACGTCTAAGGTTTACGTTTGTTAAAAAAAAAAAAAAAAACTTAAATTGTAATACATGAATACACCTATTTTTTTGTAAATAAAAAATAAAAAAATTGATAGCATTCAACGGTTAGGATAATCTGCCATGTTTATTTATAAATTTTAAGTTTAAGGGAAAAAAAAGTGGATGAATTTGTGAAAATTAAATAAAGTGATGTGATGTTTTATTTATTTATTTTTTTATATTTTTATTGAGGGTATAAAATTGGGCAGAGAAGAGGTTTTAAAAAGGTTTTGAGTCATAAAGGAGTTTGATATTAATTCATCCAAATTAGATCCCTCAAAAAATTAATCAACTTTGCAATGATTTGGAGATATATCGGCAGGTAATTGGGAGGGGGTGGGGGGTGGACAAGTGAAATGGATTTTGCTTGAGTAATTTGCTTGTGTTACTAAGACTATTACCAATTTGATGAAATGCCCACCACTTGTTTGATATAATGTGTGAGATATAATCTACGTTAGGAACTTAGGAGTGAGTGCTCGGATGCTATGTTAACGTGTGATGCTGTGATCACAGACATCTCATTTGTTGGATTTAGTAGAATATTATGTTGTGAAATATGAAAATCATAGAAATATTTTCAGTAGAATATGCATTGGTAGCAAAGAGGATAGGTAGAGAAAAGCAAGCAAATGCACATTTCAAGGTGAAATCTCTGTAACGAAAAGTAGGAGCTGGAAATATAGACATAATAAAGTATCTGGAATCTGCAGGCTATATTTTCTTTCTCTATCTGGTGATATGATCAATGAAAGAATCCAACTCGAGGTGGGAAACGCCACCTGGTTCAGTAGCTTGTCGAACGGTGGCCCCCAACTCCTCGACTCGTTTTCGTATGTTGTTTCCTTCTTCTGATGCCATTAACCTTCTCACCACATTCTCAATCGTTGATGCTTTGACTACTTCCATTATTGGTGTCCATTCCCTTACCTCAAGGGCTATTTTCAGTATATCTGTTATAGTGAAGTGTTTCTTGGTTGATCCGAGTGCATAGGCCATGCTGCTATAGGCACTCCCATGGTAATGCTCTCCATGCATGAGTTCCAGCCACAGTGGCTCATGAACCCACCAGTTGATGGATGAGCTAAGATTCGTGTTTGTGGCGCCCAATCCCTCACCACCAATCCCACTCCATCGACTCTCTCTTCGAACCCATCTGGCAGTTCAGCTCTTCTCACTTGTGCCATTGTGCGTCAAAGACATTACCTGTATCGGCCTCTCTCAACACCCACAAGAACTTCACTTTGCTCTGCACTAAACCGAAAGCCATCTCTTCAATTTGCTCATCCGACGGTGAAACTGTGGTGCCAAAGCTAATGTACATGACAGATCTTGGTTCCTGTTTGTCAAGCCATTCTAAGGATTTGTGCTGGTTCTTTGGCTGTTTGATTGATGATAATTTTGTAGGGAGTATTGGCCCTATGGCCCAGCTCTTCCTATTGCCCTTATGCTCTTCTCTTTCTAGCACTTCCAAGTAAGGGGCTTCAATCAATCTGCAGGTGTTGTGGATATCTCCAGCTCTATAATTCAATGGCTCGGATTGTAAATTAGCAAGATATAAGATTTCATCATTTATCAGTCCTTCAAAAGAGGGCAACTCTTTAGGGTGTTCTACTGGGAAAGGATTCCCCTGCAACTCACAGATATAAATAGAGATCTGAGAGAATGCAGAGATACAGTTTAGTGCATAGGATTCTGCATTCGGGACTGAAGCAACATCCTGAACCACCAAAGCCACCAGAGGATCATGAAGGACGACGACCCTCCTGAACCTTTTTGCCACATCTCGTATGTAGGCAGCCACTGGTTGGCGCAGGTTCAAGGTTGCATTCCATGCTGGCAGGATCAGTGTAGGAATTTTGCTTATCGAGCTGGGGTCTGGAGGAGGAGAATCAAAGGGTGGATTGGGGAGATCATGAAAATGAATTTTGGAGATGTCGCTGTTGCTACGAACTTTAGCTTGACGGTTGTGGATAGCAGAGGCAACATGGTGAACAGGAATAGAGTGGGTAGATATGAGGCAGGAGAGCTGGAGTAGCTGATTGAGGTGGCTTTGTGCCGGAACTGAGATAACAGCAATTTGTGATTCATGATCATTGTTGGGGCTTCCCATTGTTGTGTTGTTAGTGCAACAGCAACAGGATAGGGGTGTCTTTCTTACAATTATAGTGGAGAAAGTAAATAATTCCAACAAGGGTGTTTGGATGATAAGAGCCACAAATGCTTTAGTCTGAGGAAACAGACAAAAGGTGTCTAAAACTTTGTGTTTGGAGATTGATTTCTCTATTGCCTCTCATGATATTTTCTTCTCTTCTCTAACCCAAATATTATAGATACAGTTTCTTTTCTCCACAGGGAGTTTCCTCAGATCATGCTACATTGGTTAAACAAACCCATTTGTGTATCTGAATTTTGATTATTTAAGATCAATTTATATTTATTTGTGTGAAGACAAGCTAATTTTAGTTAAATCATGAAAAATGGAGTACATTTGAAAAAAAAAATTTAAAATAATATAGAAAAATAGACCATTTAAGTCTCACATGCTTGATTTTTCATGGATCATGAAAACGCTATTTGTTGGACAACAGATTAATTGATGGAAAGATTACATAAACTTATCTAGTGATGTGACTAATGAAGGAATCCATCTCTTTATTTCTACTTCCATCTTCCATAACTGAATTCCTGACTGCAACTCCCAATTCTCTAGCCCTTTTCCTGATCTCCATTCCTTCTTCCGACCCCATCAACCTTGTTATTGCTGTTTCCACTCTCTCCGCCGCCACCACCTCATCCCAATCCGCCACTTCCACACCAGTTCTCAGCAGTTTAGTCACTAAAAACGCATTCCCTGGCTGATCAGAGTGCATTGGCCACGCAGCTATGGCGACTCCCATGGAGATGCTCTCCATGCAAGAATTCCACCCACAATGACTCATGAATCCACCAATCGATGAATGCCCCAGAATCTCCAACTGCGGAGCCCAGTCTCTGACCACCATCCCCCTTCCTCTCACTCTTTCTTGGAAACCCTGTGGCAGTTCAGCTTTACCGACTTCTCCCGTAAATATGTCGCCTTTGTCTGCCTCCCTCACCACCCATATGAACTTGTGTTGGCTTCTTTCCAATCCAAAAGCCAGCTCTTGAATCTGTTCATCGGTGAAGGAAGATGTTGTCCCGAATGAAACAAATATGACAGAATTCTCTTCCTGTTTGTCGAGCCACTCTAAGCATCTGTGTCGGATTCTTGAATCGTCATCCTGATCTTGAAGTAGGATCCGATTGAAAGGACCTACAGCCCAGATCCTCTCTGCTCTCGCTTCCCCCATCAAATCAAGATACAAACCTTCTACAGCTCTGACAGAGTTGTATAAAACTCCAGAATGAACTCTCTTGGATCCATGCTGCAAACTGACAAATCCTGTAAATTCAGGAGGGAATATTCCGTCGAGGTTCGGTAGATCTTTCAGAATCTGAGCTTCCGGCGGTAAATCTGGCCTTCCGGCGGCTTGCCACAGGATTGAATACGCAGAGAAAGCTGATATACTTCGAAAGCAGTAGCATTCAGCATTTGGTACGGAATCGATGTCCTGTACGACGTAAGACATTAGGGAATCAAATATGACGACCACTCTTCTGTATGTGGTCGAGATTTTGTTAACGAATGCGTAGACGGGATCTCGGAGGTGTACGGAAGCTGAGAGAGATGGGATAAGCTGCAAAGGAAATTTAGTGGGTCGATGGGGATTGGGTGGAGGGTTGTTGAAAGCAGGAGTGGAGAATTCATGGAATCGTATGTTGGGAGTCAATGAGCCGTGGAATCTGGCCTTGGCCTGGCGAATGTGGGTGGCGCCGCCCACATAGTATACGGTGACATCGGCGGCGGAGAGGATGCGGGAGAGGTTGAGGAGCTGGTTGAGGTGACCTTGCGCCGGAAGCGGCACCATCACCACCGCTACTTGTGATTCGTTCTTAGCCATGGAGAATTCCAACTATGATATTGTTTTGGCTTTGTTTTCTATAATACAACTCGCTATATATATAACTATAAATCTCAATTGGTGTTTGAATGGAATATCTCTTTGAATCTCATGTAATGTAATACTCCATCACAATACGACAAAAACAATTAAATATGGGTTTGAAAATACTTGCTCCTTTCATAAGGTAGCTTTTGATTTTTTACCAGAATTAAAGAGTATTATTATTTAATGTGTGGTGGATAATTGTATTAGAGGGAATACGAACTTCATATTTTAACTGTATTAATGGATGTTTGTATGTAAAAAAGAAAAGAAAACTTTTTAGGTGGTACGTCCAAAATAGAAAAAATACATTCTTTGAATGTAACGATTGGAGTATTAATTTCAATGAGGAAACGTGGTTTGATAACTTATTATATTACATTAATAAAGTACTCTTTTGCATGTTAATTTCAACAATTCCATCTTATTTTAATGGAGTAGCAAATAAGTGGAGTAAATGAAATACTCGCTGTACTTACCCAAATGTATTACTCCAAAAAAACCCAATACTATGCGAAAGATTTATCATCTAATTGTGTGTTCAACTTTATAGGGAAAAAATAAATCATAGTAACATATTATTATTAATATAATCATATGTTGGGTTGCTTCCATTTCTATGATAAATATATAGTATATGACTTGGTTATTTATATGATGCATTATGTGTAATTAATTTATTGGGTTAATTACGCGAAAAGTCCCGATCTTTTCGCAAATTTCAAATTAGTCCAAACTTTTCAATATTTACAAATAAATACTCGATCTTTAATCTTTTTTTCAAATTAAGCCACCCGGCAGCGGGGGCCTGCCCGGTAGCTGATGTATCCATCTCTCTTCCACGTTGTCATTCCACGCGTTCAAAACGACTTCGTTTCGCCTCATGAAATTTCATCTGTTAAAAAAATTAAGAAAACACGTCGTTTCTTACACCACCCACAACTTCAAGCCTTCAATATTCGTCAGGTCCTCATTACACGACCTTAAATCTTCCTCCGCCGCTGCGATCCACTTCATAATCCCCAAGTGAAAGAGAAGGAAAATTGTAAATTTCGTAAGAAAGAAGAAAAGAAATGTGAGTTGAAGATGTTTTAGAAGGAGAAAGGAGAATTATTATGGTAAATTTTGAAAAAATCTGAATTCCACTTTTCCTTTAGGGTTATCTTCATCATAATCAGAGAAATGTTTCGACTCACAAATTTCCAAGAATCCATACTCACTTTCTGATAAACCATCTCAAATCCTCCAAACCCCACAAACTCTAACTAATCACCTCAACCCTCTTATCCAAACCCAAATTCGCACCCGCACCATCCCTTTCCCATTTCTCCTCTTTCACCGTAAACCTGCCGAAACAAAAAAGTTGCAAATTTCTGTCGAAACACTTTTCTTCCCTCCGGAAACAGACGTTTCGTGTGTGAAAGAGGGGCCGTTGAGCGCGAGAATCTTGAAAATTTTCAAAATGGTGCTGAGCAAATATGCAGGGCAGGGCATGGAGGTTGTGAATGCTGAGTTCGTCAAAAGCAGCGTCGCAATGGAGGATTGGCCTTCTGATGGGTCGCCGGAGTTTGGCCCTCTCTCAACCTCTTTTTTGACTTGGAGAGTTGCACGACAGTTTCAGTGCCACCGATTCTATGGTTGTGAATCTATCCCCTACTCATGTGAATAATTCAATTGGCTTATAAGAAACGATGTCGTTTTCTTAAAAAAAAATTTTAGCAGGTGGAATTTCGTGAGGCGAAACGTAGTCGTTTTGAACGCTGTGGAATGACAATTTGTAAGAGAGATGGACACGTCAGCCACCGGGCAGGCCCCCACTGCTCGGTGGCTTGATTTGAAAAAAATGGTTAAAGGTCGAGAACTTATTTATAAATATTGAAAAGTTTGGACTAATTTGAAATTCGCGAAAAGGTTGGGACTTTTGGCGTAATTAACCTTAATTTATTTTACTAGTATTAATTTTAAAACATATCTAGATGAGGAGGACCGCTACATAAATTTTGACTTGGGTAATTGCAATCAAAATAGGGGTCTGTTAGGACTTAGACTTAGGAGCCGTGTTGGAATTCGGTAGCATCTTTAAATAATCTTTCAAGAATTATTACATCTGTTGATGAATTTATTGAAGCTTCATTTGATGAATGTTTGAACAAAAATTATTAGTTTAATGAATTGAAGATAATATTATCAATTCGTCTACACTACTAATTAGTAGTCTAATTTTTCAATTTTATTTATTAATGAATACTCCTAGTATACTTGTGTTGAATTAATATGTTACCTCTTCAGAAAATCACAGATGTCTTCAATTCAACTATCGTTAAAACTAAAATGAAAAAACGCACTTATAATTACGTCACAAAAGCTGTCGCTTTCCCACCAGTTCTGTGGTAAAATATCATGCAAAGACTACATGATGTATCAATAATCAGATTTTCAGACAATTCTCAAATTAACATTCTGGAAAAGAAGGACAAATCAAGATTCTAGATAATAAAGAAAAGATGACAGAGTTAACCTTGAAACTTTACTCATGTAAAATAAGTGTTGAAGATCAACCAAGCGTATTTGACATTTGTAAAAGATCCAACAACACAGGATTACCAAAAAAAAAAAAGAAAAAAAAAAAGACTTTGGAAAGTATAGTCTGTCTCCTCTCCAACAGTATATAACCAATCCCAAATCCTAAACACCAAAACCATTTAGGCTTTAGGGCTTGAAAGTTTATTCAGGTCCCTTTCCTTAGTGTACCATTCTGGTATGATCTTGGCTGCGTGGGGGTACAGATCCCTATAAGCATTCTTGATAGTACCTTCTGCCACCGTGGTAGCTATCGAGATATCTGCATGTTACATGTTTTAGTTTTGATAAAGCATAATCCGGGAATGAATGATATCTTGATCGTGTGAAAATACAAATGAGTTTCAGGAAACTAAGATCAAGACAATTGGATGAAATACAGATGAATAGTGTTAAGTAATCTAATTAGTTATTGCCACCTTGATTCTCTTACATATAAGTGGGGTCATATGTGAATATGAGGAGCCCTTATGGTAAGGCCATGAAGTGGTGAGATGAATAATATATAAAGATGCAAGCACTCTAACCTCGGAGGGGTTTCTTTGATTCTGATAATTGAGTTATCATAAAAATGATAGCCGCAGCAATAGATATTGGACTCCTCCTGTAACACAAGAATAACTATGTAAGACAACCATATGTCTTTATTCTCTAGCAATCTAAGTTACAATCAGCAGAGATTGTGTTAAATAAGCTTTACTTGTTCATGATTGGCAGTTGTGCAGAACATCTATAGTGCAAAGACTTTCACATAATATGCATATATCAAATTAGCTTTATTATTGTGAACACCAGAAAAATCAAAACAACGTCGTGGATCTTAACGAAGTTGAGAAAGCAAAGATACTAATATGTCCCCTTTACCACTCTTCCCCTTCCCAAAAAGCTTTATATGCAGTTTAAAAAAGAGGATAAAATGAAGTGTATTTAATATTTATTGTGCAATTTCAACATTTAACTGCCCAGCAAAACCTCTGCATTATTTCCATTTACATAGAACATTTAAATTGTGCAGAGCAGACTGCCTGCCACAAACCTTATCTTTTATGCATGTAAAAACATAACAGCATATACATGAATGAGTACTGTTCCCTATAAAAGGCTAAATCACATATTTTCAGATAATAGCAATTATCTACAATAGCTATGTTCCAAAATTTACAAAAACTGGTATCTTTAAACAATAGTACAAGTTTTTGGTAAAAGGAGGGTTTCAGGATTAGGCATAAGACTGCCAAAAATGATGAGGCACAACCTGATAGGTTATTGTAGTATGAAATTAGAAATGGAAATTCAAGAATATCTGTACCTAATATCAAAATCCCCTGCCTTCTGGACAGTTTCTTGGACAGCTTTGACCTCTTCATTGCTCATGCCAAGATTAGAACAGAAACGTCTCTATAAAACAAATAAGACAACCATCACATCTACAATTAAAATAACATAAAAAGGTTTCAAGGACTCTACTCACCAGATAGTCCCCAGCGTGGATTGTACCCATCTCCATTGATTCACCCATCTCAACCTTCAACTGTTTCACAATAAATTCTTTTGCACGACCAATTTCTTTCTTTGTCGCTCCAGCAACAATAGAGCATATTTCTAGTTGAGACTCATACGTTTAGAGGAGTTCATACACGCAACATATTAATGATAGTTATCAACTTGAGCAAATAATTAGAGTGCCACCTTTTACAGTGCGTGGCTTGCCTTCCTGCCGGCAAGCAATATAGATGCAGGCAGCTACTAGAGCCTCCAAGTTTCTTCCCCTCGTACACTTCTGATCTTCCAACCTTTTATAAATTTCACTTGCTCGATCCTTCAATGAGAACATCAAAAACTAACTCAGATTCATGGGCCATTTGAGGTTTGATATGAGTAAATATAGCGTTCACTTTTATAAAAATCCTACACCAAGGTACAACAAGAGAGAGTTTAGAAATGCCAAGTGTAAGTCTAAAGACATATCAAATGAGTAATATGTAACTTGAAATCAAGAAGCCTATAAAGAGACAAATAGATGGCAGCATTGCTTATATCTATAACAGAATATGGCAACTCATCTAGCATCTCCAATCCCATATCCAACCAAGCCACCCACCCCCACCAAAAAAGAACTAGAAAAGCACATGTAAGCTCATACCAAATACAAGATGAAAAAATAATTCTTAGATATTGTAAACTGAGGTGCAATTGCTTGCATATTGAGAATTGACATAAAAAAATCAATGGGGAAGTTAGCATACCTTGATGGTTGTAACAAGGCTCAACCTGAAACAGACGGATAATGAAAACAATATCAGCCATATTAACCAAAATTCCCATCAATAAGATCAATAAAATAACAATAAATCCACATTAACTACTCATCAAGCAGCAACTTAAGACAGGCTCTCATCTAGGGAAAAGATGAGAAAGGTTATTAGCCATAATTAACATTTAAGCTGCAGATTTTTTTCTGGATTGGATGGATAAAATTAGTTCATAACTAACATTTTAACAAAACATGACAAATAGTACTCAAAAGTTAATTATTATCTCTTCTTCCATGCTAATCAATCATTGTTTACTAATGCTAAATTTCACATAAGCATATAATAACCAGCTAATAACAAAACAATCAAACTAACATACCAAATTAAAATCGGCACAGATTCCATCACCAATAGATTCATAATTCGGACCACAAAAACAAAAAAAGCAGAAGGAAAAGTTGAAAGGCGCAACTCAGCATTCAAGTAAAATCTTCTTTCACCAACAACACTACATTCTAACAAATCATCAGTATAATGCTATTATTTAGATAATTTATTAATCAAAACAAACAATTATACAAGATCAATAAACATCTTCACCCACGCTTTCTTCATCTCATCATTTTCCTTGTTTTTTACTTTTGACAGAATTACTAATCTTTACTCAATACATTCTTATCCATATCCGTTGGAGAGCCAAAAAAGCCAAAGAGCTAGCTCAAAAATAAACCTCAGAAAAGTTCACATTTCATAGCATAATCTTATATAAGGACTTCTAGTCTTACCATCACAATTTTTACAATTTTAATAAATCACAAAACCCTTGAACTGTTTTACCATTATCCACCTTAAAATCCTCAAGATATACAAACAGACCACCAAAGAGAAGATATGGAAGAAGACTAAACACGAACACAGACCTATCAGCCATCATAGAAATGGTTTTAAACGCCAAGACAATAGCACGGTCCGGATCCCCGCCCCGGTTCTGCAGCCGGGTCAGGGTCGGATCCGCAGTCGACCCATTAGCTCCACGAGATATAACGGTGGAAAGAGCTGCGTCCCCCAAAAGTGGGTTTACGGGCCCTCCGACACGATTCGGGTCGTGGTCGCCGGATTCATCGGCGAATGTCCTCCACTCCGATGTCTCATCGATGGAGCGGGCTTCCAGTACAAGGCCGCACTCCGAGCATACGGTGTCCCCCGCCGCATGATCAAAGACAACCTCGGTGTTCTTCTTGCAATCCGTACAATACAATTCAGACATAATAATACAGTCCTTATTCCAATTGGGCGAACAATGAAATTCTTGCACGGAAATTTCAGTGAGTTAGGTCGATTTCCAAAGGGTCTTATCACTCGATCTTTCTCCCTCTTTCTCTTAATCTCCACAGAACATGAGCTGGAGAAGATGGGAGAAAAATGAGAGATATTGTATTCAAAGAGGTCATATATATAAAGAGGAGAAGGGGCAATAAATTTTGAGGTCGGCGTTAGGGCCGGGCCGGAGCGGGTCTTATTTCAATCTACTCATTGGCAGTCCCAATTGAAAGAAGAGGTGAATTATTAAGCACGTGGGCTTGTCAACACATTTTAATTCTTTTTAAAATGTATTATATTTTTTTTTCTTTTTTTTTTTCTTGTAATAAATTTAGCTACAAGAGTAATACGGACCCTGCTAATAAATGCAGATTAGTGACAAGTATACCAAGATCAGTTTAATTCTATGTAAAATAAAAATTACTCATCCGATATTTATGCTTATTTGGTAAGGATGCTGTTTTTTTAATATAAAATATAATGTTAAAGAGATAAAGCATGTTGGTAATTTAAAAATAAATAAATAAATAAATATATTAGGAATTGAATAAAGTGTAAAATAATAAATAAAGTTGTAGAATTAATAAATAAAGATTTATAAAATAAATAAGATGTATAATATATTTGGCAAAAACTTGTATGCACACGGAGCACTTTCCGTGTGCCTTTAGAATTTTGTGTTAAATTATATACACTTTAGTATAAAGATGTGTACTCTTTATTTTCGAAAAAAAATAAAAAAAATATTAATGAAAAGTGTATAGAACAAAATGATGTACTTTTTTAATTAAAGTGTATACCCTTTAAAATAAAATAATGTACCATTATCCATAATAATAAATTATAAAGGGACATGGTGCGCCCCCGGGCGCACGCAAGTCTCACTCATATATTTTTACGAGTTAGTATCTTGTGTGTCCGAGAGCATAGACATGACTCGTGCGCCCAACCTGCCCCATTAAGAGGGTTATTTTTAAGTTATAAAAAATAAAAAAAATTCAATATATGCATAGTCAGATTGGGTGCGCGGATCTAAATTCATGCACTCGGGACACAAGAGTTTTTGTCTATTTTTACTAAGAGATAGATACATTACATATTTCAAATTTATTAGTAGATATACAAACTTTAAATCTATTACTTTTCACTACATTATATATTGCCACAAATCCGATTTATCCTCTCAACAATTAATGGAAAATTTCCCCAATATTCCATAAAATCATTTATCACTAATTGGATTAGGAATTTCATTTTCCTTTTATATTATTCTTGTACAACAAATTTATAATATTCTTCCGCACAAACCCGTGGGATTTGGGATTAGGTGAATATTTTTTCACAACATGTAATTGCGTGAAATAAAATTTGTATTAAGGAAAGTATTAATTATATTTGTTTGAGGTTATAATTGATATTATAACCTTTTAATTTGTACTCATAAATAACTTATTAAAGATAATGTATCTTATACGTAATTAGATATAACAAGTATGCACTAAAAAGTAATAATTTTTTTTTTACTTTTAATGAAACATGTAAAGATATTTGGTAGATACAAAATAAAAAACATGAATATATATATATATATAGAATAAAAAATAATAATATAAATAATTAAAATAGATTTAAATTGAAAGAGAAATAATAATATCAAATAAAACTAAAAAGAAAGAACCATTGCCAGGTTTTGAACTTATGTCAAGGGTGAGTGGGGTCGGAGATCTTAACCACTACGGCAAAGTACAGAAATGAAATAATTCTACGTAATATATATTGTAGTCCTTAATTTTCCAGGGGGCCAGCGCCCCCTTGATCCCGTCACTGAATAAAAAAAGTCACTTTTTCTTAAATCTTAAATTAATATTCTTTTCACACTTAAGGTTCCGTAAACATCGATCAATCGTATGTGGGATAAGAAGTCGAAAGGGAGCAAAGTGGCCTCCAGCTTTAAGGAAATATGACGCATTTAGAGCCAAAATTCTAGCATGCAAATAGAAATGAAATAAACGTGTGGGGTAAAGATAAAAGCTTTTAAGTGCATATGCAGTATAAAATATCAGGAAAAATGTCACATTTGGTCTCATAAGAATTCCTTCAGTTCAACTTTAGTCTAGTAGGAATTCACTGGTCTCATAGCTAGCGGTTTTGGTCCCATAAGAATTTTATAACCATAATTTTTAGAAAATTTTCATCTCAAATTAACTTATATTATTATAAACTACCAGATTTGTATTATTTTATTTCTTTCAACATAGATATAGTCCATTACGACAATTCCCCTCTATTTTCTCTCTCAATAAATGTTGTATTAATTTTCTTTAGGGATTATTTTTGCAAATTATGGAATCAAATCTACAAGTTGTCATTTTGTCTTACTAACGGTTCAGAATATTTTGTTAACTATTAACAGATTTTGATGAAAAATTCCTATGAGACTAAATATGCCAGTTTTGGGACTTTTTTGGCATTGAACAATTCTTACGGGACAAAAAGTGTAATTTTCCATAAAATGTTATTTCAAAGCGCACTGTCATTTCCATCTGCAAGCAATTCAATTAGATAATGATTCCATGGAAATAAACATTACCCATGACTGCCCCGCTCCGTCACGAGAGGTTTCTTACCCTTGTCTACACCGAATAACGAATGATAGAGATCACCTTCCATAAAACTGGGTTGGTGCTGCTGAACAAATGGCGCCACGTGTTTGAGAAGATACGAGAATCCTTCCTCCAAATCCTCCTTTGGATACTTAAAAATAAACAAAGCTTCTTTCAGGAAGAGGATATGAACCTGGTTCTCCAGCATGAGCAAATCACCCACCAACCCGTCAACCTGGGTGCCTCTGATTTTACCAGTATTGTAAGACACCAAGAACATGAGCAGATACACGACGTCTACAGCGAGAATCCAAGACATCATTTCGGGATTTAGATCGATATAGTAGTCGTAGGCCTCTCTGATAGTGCTCTTCATCTTCTCGTAATGCGAGACCAGCTGCATGAACGACTCGCCCCGCTGCTCATATCTGATGAACTCGTCCACAAGGGCGAGCTTCTTCCTCTGCATGATGTAGAGATCGGCCTCAAATGGTGGTATTGGCCTAGCTCGATCCGCTGAGGGATGTAGGCTTCCGGCCCGGTCTTAATCAAGGTCGCAGGGACCTTGAACACGCATGGAGGGGTGTCGTGAACGGCTAACACGTGTTGATCGGGAGACAAGCTCGAGTGCATCTCCGTCACCCATCTTTTTTCAGCGTCTGAATTTTTCAACATTGTGTTCAATGTCTGGGGTGTTGAGGGAGGAGTGTTATGAGGGTGTTGATCAGAAACAAATATTCAGATTATGCGTCTCAGTTGCGAAAGGATCAAATAACCAAAACTAAAAAATTGTGGGCCGTCAAGAATTATGCGATTTAGTTGCGATTTGCGAAAGAAAAATCGGATGGTTGAATGTGCAACAACCTCTGTTACGCGAAGGGCCAATGGTTGAAGGGCTTCAAATGAAGTTAATAGGCGTAGAGTGTTTCTTTTCTAATGAATTTGCTTTGTGAGGGAAACTAAGTTATCTAAGCAATTAAATTATTATTTTCCCCTTTTTAATCGCTTAGAAACATGAATAAGCAAGTAATAAATTAACCGTAATTACTAATTAGAATAATAAGATGGTTTTAATCGCTTAGGAACATGAATAAGCAAGTAATAAATTAACGTAATTAGTATAATAAGATGAATATGAACACGTAATTGCTTAGGAATATGAATAATCTAAGTAATAAATTAACCTAATTAGTATATATACATGTAAAAAGAAAAAAATGTGTGAGAATAAAATTGAAAAAAATATTTCTCAAAACACTTGTCACTTCTATGATATGATTGATATAAGAATTCTCTAGGTATTCTTAATTAATGATAATTGATATCAGAATCTCCTTGCTATTCTTAATTGATGATGAACATTAGATCAAAGATAAAAATATCGATATCGATCAAAATATCGGTACCTCAAATTTATAGATATATCGATGGATATATAAAATATCGATATCGATATCGGTAAAATTTAAAAAATTACGGAAACTTGAAAAAAATAAAAGAAAATTAATTAACTAACTTTTCAATATATTATAACTAATTTTAATATATAAATACACTTTAAAACTAAATAAAATTCATAACACATGATAAGCAAATCAATAACATTATATTTAAATTGTCTAGAGTGATCATATAATAATTACTACTTATTATTTAATACATAATAATTAATATCAAAATGGTGATCTATGAGGTTCAAATGTAAAACATGTCATGCCGTCTAAATTTAAACACTATTGACACCAGCTCATTGAATTAGGAAAATTCTAAACATAGTTCTGAATGTGCCAGTAATACGTCGTTCTATCTTGTCCAACTTTTTGATCACGGATTGGATATTGTGAGCTAATACTATCACCATGTTGTTGAGGAATGATTGAACCCTCTTAATTTACTTAGTCATAATAATGTTAATGAAAAGTGATAACAATTTTTATAAAAAGTGATAATTAATTAATCAAATGTAAAACAATCTCACTATTTTCACGCAAGTGTTGCTTTATTTTTTATTTTATTTTTTTAAATTAAACATATTAATAAAAAAATGTATTTGGTTAGTAAAAGTAAAACCAATTTTTTTTAAATTATAGAGAATTTTTCGATATTTTGTCGATATTTTCTCGATATTTGGAAAAATTTAAACTGTGGCAATTCGATATCGATATTGTTATCGATATTTCCCGATATATCCTTGATATCAGAAAAGAAATATATTTTTTCCCATATTGATATCGGTACTCTAAAAAAATGGATATATCGTAGATATTTTCGTCCTTGCATTAGACTCATGAATTAGAAAAAAGTTATTCCAAGATACAAAAAATAAAGTGTCAATTTTTTTTAATCTTAAATTTATGTTCTTTTTACACTTAAAGTTACGTAAACATCGATCGACCGTATGTGGGAAAAATAAGAAGTTGAAAGGGATCAAAGTGGCCTCTAACTTTAAGGAAATATGACGCATTTAGAGCCAAAATTCTAGTCTGCAACTGCAAATAGAAATCAAATAAAAGTGTGGGTTAAAGATAAAAGCTTTTAAAACCGCACTGCCATTTCCACCTGCAAGCAATTCAACTAGATAATGATTCCATGGAAATAAACATTACCCATCCAGTATTCCCCACACACCAGTCATCCACAATTTTCAAAGAAACAAAATTTTATTACAGAATTTAAAGCTCAATTAGTTGCACAAAGAAAGCATGTGAATTCACTTAAATAACTTAGTTGCTTCAAAATACAATCCAAAAATGATTTTGAAAACAACATATAACAACCAAAATGTATATTCTACAAATTACTGAATTAGGACAATGAAGAATTTGAGGTCTGAAAGATGAGGAAAAGCATAATAAAAATGTACTGTGCGTAGCTTTTATTGAAAATATGGATTAAAAAACCGAAATAAATTAACTAAAATAAAGTTAAAGTTAAAGTTTAAAGAAAAGAAAAGAAAAAAAAAACCTTAATTTAAGACATGATTGCATCAGAAACTCGGTTTTGCATCATCCATGCGTCCTGAAGGGGAATCCGAGTATAACTCATCATATGCTTGCTCAAATACAAGCAAAAGAAATCAAATTAAGTGAAATTATATATATATTTGCGAATCAACTCCCTATATCAATACATTAATTGAAAAAAAACTTTTGGAATTTGACAAATTAGACACAAACTTTAAATATGATACTCCCTCATTCCCAAGGATGAAAATAATATTGGTAAAAATATCAATACCTCAAATTTACGGATATATCTAATATCGATATCGATAAAAATTTTAAAAATCACGGAAACTTGAAAAAAAATAGAAGAAAATTAATTAATTAACTTTTCAATATATTATAACTAATTTTATTTTAATATATAAATATACTTTAAAATCTCAATAAAACTCATAACACATAATAAACAAATAAATAACAACATATTTAAATAGTCTGGAGTCATACAATTATTACTATTTATTGTTTAAAACATAATAACTAATACCAAAATGATAATCTATGAGGCTCAAATGTAAATCATGTCATGCCGTTTAGATCTAAACAATATTGATATTAGCTCATCAAATTAGAGAAATTCTGAACATAGTTCTGAATATGCCCAGTAGTACGTCGTTCTATCTTGTCCAACTGTTTGACCATATGTTGTTGATGCATGATTGAACCTACTCCATATGGCAATTGAGGAATAACAATTTTAATAAAAAGTGATAGAGTAATTAATTAGTCAAATTTAAAGCAATCTCATCATGAGATGGTTTCACGCAAGTGTTGCTTTATTTTTTATTTATTTTTTAAATTAAACATATTAATAACAAAAAAATGTATTTGGTATGTAAAAGTAAAACAATTTTTTTTAAATATAGATATTTTTTCGATATTTTCGATATATCCTCGATATTTTGTCGATATTGTATCGATATTTCCTCGATATATCACGACATTTGGGAAAATTTAAATTGTGGCAATTCGATATCGATATTGTTACCGATATTTTTCGATATATCCTCAATATCAGAAAAGAAATATCTTTTTCCCCCATATCGATATTGGTACTCTAAAAAAATAGATATATCATGGATATATCGAAATATTTTCGTTCTTGCTCGTTTCATAGCATCGTTGTTTTCGTTGTTAACATATATTTATTAGTATTTCATAACTAACCATTCTCAAGAAAAATATAACATTACTTTTAGTTAATTACATTTTAATGCCTGTTATAAGCAAACCACCATTTTACGTATTACACATCCCTCCCTCAATGCCGGATGAGACACCCCGTTCATATATCCGTAGGGTGAAAAGGGGTAAATTTTCAATTTCACCCTCAAGGAGAAACGCGCACGTTCGCGAAGAAACCCACGTTCACACAAACTCAATCAAGCTTGTTGCTCCTTCACCATCTCAAGCTATTGGTTTTGCAAGACGTTGCATAATCTGGCATAAAATGTGAAGCACAGTAAGTTAAATACAACATCTGAAAAATGGGCGGTATCTTGGACTTCGGCAAGGATAGCATTTTCGGCGAGACGACTTAGGGCGGCGGACTGTAGAGACGGTGACAAACTATAAAGGCTTCCTCCCAAAGAATATTTTAGATAATATTTAGATTAATATGTGAATATTTGATTTACTTAATTATAGGAATTCTTTCATATTTTAAGGGATTCACTTGATTCTTAATTTTATTTTATTGTGTATAAATTAGGATAAACAGAAGTAATCAATTAAAAATTTTATTTGATATCTATTGTAGTTTGTATACTTGTGGCACGGCACAACGACGAACTAGTATATTGGCAGTGGTGAGGAAATTGACGTTTCTCCAGTGGGCGAGGGGACATCGACGAATCTAGTGGTGGATTCTAGTGAGTGAAATATCAGCTGAGGTTTCGTCGTTTTGAAAGAAGTAGCTTGTTAGTTCTTCAGCTTAAGATTGAAGGATCGAGACCCAGACTAAAGGACTATCACCGACTGACTTTAATCTCTTTTTGAAGAGGGAAGCAATTCGACGAAGACTGTTCATTTGTTAATTTTTACATGAAGTGTCTTCCTAGTAATCTAGCAATCAAAATAATGTTTGATCGACAATGTGCTGTTTTGAATGATGCTTCAAAACCATTTATATGTATTAGAATTTTTAGTTTAATTTTACATGTTATTTATTCTATACATGAACATAAAATATTTTGATTCTTTGGTCTTACACAGAGATAGCAAGGAAGATGATGCATTTAAATCGTACAACAATTCCTGCAGTAAATTAATAAGCATATGATTGTTCATTTTAGGAAATGTAAGCTGCAAATCTGATATAGTTTCATTTGAAAGATCAAGAACAATTTTATTTTATGGAAACAAGATAATAAGAGAGTTGTGTGGCCAGAAAGACAAAGAGTGAGAAAATGAGATATGAGGGAGAATAGAAGAACGTTAAACTTTCCGGGGTAGAGCATCTACAAAATAGAGATATTACTCGTTGATATAATTGTAAATTGAGTAATTTATTATGCCTTAATCAGATTTATTAAGCAGTTAATTTTTATGGAACATCATTACAATCCCATTTTTAATTTTTTTTCAATTATAAAGCAAACATGACTTGTATTAACTGGTATAAGACATCATTTCATTCATCCATCATGCATAATCCCATCTACGCTACCAAACAAGCTGTAAATAAAGATTTTTATTTTTTATTTTTTACTTAAATGAAAGAAGGAAAAAAGGTAAAGCGCTAAAGGTAAAGCAAAGTTGAACTCATGATGTTAGTGCCTTTCGATCTAAAAATTGTTCCAACCTGGTCTATAAGATTTGTTGATGGTGAAAATTGCAGCTGCAATTTAACATTAACATAATTTATTACTTGGAAAAACCGAAATTAAACAAAATGGAGTTTTTGTAAATATTGCAGTCGAAATCAGCCGACTACATGTGAATGTGGCTAATTGTTTACCCTTCCTACCACATAACTGACTTATATCTAAAGAGATACTATCTGGTTTTGAAATAATAATAAATTAAATCCTTTACAAGAAAAACATAAATATTTAAACCAATCAACTTATTATTCTTCTCGAATAACATCTCAGGATCATTACTGACATCCAACCTCAAATTCACCATCAAGTTTATGGGCTAATTAATTAATTATTATTGTTTTATTTTATTTATTTAAATGTAGTGGGTGCATGAAAATTTAATAAATTCAGTTGTACTACAAGCGACTTTACTTTAGAATATTCTTAATTTATTAAATTTTCATGCTAACTAAGTAAATTTTAAAACAACAATACTTAATTAAATTAGAAATTAGCCCGTTTGATAAAAACTTATTCTTCCATAAAATTATTTTAATTACGTGATCATATATGTGAAACAAATCTTGACTATTTGATCATGAACTTAAAATCAGAATCGCATAATTTTATGATTCCACTCAGTCGACGTGGATGATGACTTAAGTTACACAGTATTGGTGTAATATAATAAAATACCATTTGACTTTAATATCAAGAATTAAATATAATCAAGTTGTCCAAATCGTACTTCATCGGTGCTTTTCCCTTGAACAATTCTCAAACCACCATTCTAAACCATTTTTTTACTACCTAGGGTCAAAACCTAACTAAAACTTTGCTTTTAATTCAAATTAACAAGTCAACTGATAATACATAATTTACAAATTATGTATGTAATCTTACATATCATAAGATGGAATTTTAAAAAAAAAAAAACCCTTCATGAATTCGAAAATTTTGAACTCGTTATATATATATATATATATATATATATATATATATATATATATATATATATATATATATATATATATATATATATATTTTTTTTTTTCTTTGAAATTGCAAATGTTAGTTCATTGAAATAAATTGTGAAATAATTTGTAAATATTATAGGTTTATCACGAAGCAGAGTAAATTGTAGAATAGAATCGAATCGTACCATTAATTCATGAATAATTGTGAAATAAATTAATTTATGTTACCACAAATTTAAGTATCTTGGAAAAATAAATACATGCGATTGAAATAAGATGTAATCTTATATTTGACTACAAAATGCACCCGTGGCAATCCAGGTGTTCAATTTGAGACGAGTCTTCATGCGTAGTTAACTATTCTTAATTATTTAATTAATTACTTCATATAGGCATAAACTTCTTCTTGCATATCAAGTTTTATTTTTGATTTATTGATTCCATTTTGGCCGCGTAAAAATTAAATGTAATTCACAATTGATATTTTCATACAAATAGGATCACTTATCCCATTATGTGTTTTATCTTTTATTTCTACTCCTTTCATCCCAAACTCGTTATCTTACTTTCCATTTTTATTTGTCCCAAATTAATTGTCATATTCCAAAAAAGGAAACTTCACATCAATCAACAACCCCAAAAATTTATTTTAATTTCAAAAATACCACTCACACCTAACACACATAATATATTTTATAATTTATTTATTACTTAAAAATTACCACAATACCCCTAAAATGTCAATAAAGTTAGTCTTTTCTTAAACTCCAAAAATATCACTCACACCTAACACACATAATATACTTTATAATTTATTTATTACTTAAAAATTACCACAATACCCCTAAAAAGTCAATAAATTTAGTATTTTCTTAAACTCCGTATCTACAGTAACGCAGACAATGAGTTTGGGACGGAGGGAGTACTTATTAGATACATATAATGTGTTATAATCAATTTATTAGATACATGTTATAATCAATACTTAAATTATTGAACACCTAAATAAAAGAACTATTTGCTACTCCGTAGTTTTGTTATGAAGCCCAACCTAGATATACATAGCTTGAAAATTATACAATTTGTGAAAAAAATGAATTTCAATCAAAACCAATTAATTTAAAATTTATTTCTAAATATATATGGAAATAAAGTGACTTATTATAACTCTAAATTAGAAGACACTCCATGCATGCAGCAAGACAATCCAATTTAAGAAGTTTCACTTTACCACTATATCCGCGTCAACTCCTCCCTCTCCTCTCCACACCCTATAAACCCTTCTCCCCTGCCTCCACCATTCCACTTTACCAACAATCACCATTTTCTCTCTCAAATCACCACCAATTTTATTTGATCATTTTCTCAAACAAAAAAAGAGAGATCTAGAAAACATTCCTACCTCCTACATTGATCCAACTTCTCTTCCACCTTCACAACAATGAAGGTGATCAAAATCACAATAACCATCATATCCATAACCATGGCCGCAACCCTAATCCTCACCGCCAAGAACTCGGACAACCCTCCACCGGAAACAACTTCTCCACCTCCCAAACTATCCGCCGGAAAACGGGTGAGCCGGTTTCTCGACCAGAACACAAAGAACCCGAGAGCAGCGGATCATTGCCACAAGGATCACGAGATCTGCAACAACACTCTGGAAGGCGGGCGAAACGCGACTTGCTGTAATAACAAGTGCATGGATTTGTGGTACGACGACAATAACTGTGGAAGCTGTAAGAAGAAATGCGCTTTCACAGAAACGTGCTGCAGAGGACAGTGTGTGAATCTTGCCTACGATAAACGACACTGCGGTTGGTGCAATAACAGATGCATGCCTGGTGGTTACTGTATATATGGCATGTGCGATTACGCCTGATTCCATCTACCTGCAAACAATATATTGGGGTTCGTAGTTTTTAAGGTTTGGATTTTTTTGATGATTAATAATATATTTTAATAAAAAAGAAAACCACATATTGAGGTGGGTTTTCTCTATTTTCAATATATATAGGTATATATGCTATTACTATACGGTTGCAATTTCTTACATAGTCCTCAAGGATTTATTAAAAGTACTATACTTTATGCGTGTGTAATAATGTGACAGGAGATCAAGAATAAAATTATATATATAAGAGTGTGTATTGATTATTATTAGTTTTGTTTATTGTATTTTGATTAGCAAACCTGATTTTTTGGTGGGTTTTGGTGACTGATTTGTACATATATATATATATAGGTTTTGAGTTTATATGAGAATTTAATAGTATCAATATTTGAATATCAATAGAAGTTTTTCGTGAAGGAATTTTGTATTGGTATACTCTATTGTTTATTTGTTTTATGTTTTAAATACACATCATTAATAATTGTGAGAAAAAAAAATCTGAACATTTCCATTTAGTCTTTTTATTTTAAGGGATGTGTACTCTTTCCAATCTTATTATATCCTATATATTTTGTGTCCTCCTTCCAATCTTATTATATTCTATATTTTGTTAGGTTTTAAATTAAAGAAAACTACAAGTTTTATACCGTTAACCTGTTTCATATGAGATTAATTCTTTATTTTAAATATTTCTTCATATGTATCCCTAGACATATAAGATGTAGTATAACAGAACGTTCAAATTGGAAACAAACATTATAATAATATCTATATATATATATATATATATATATATATATATATATTTTTTTTTTTTTTTTGAAATTTCTAATAATATGTGCTAGCTCCAGTTTGCAAATAATTAAATTTGTAATAGAAATTTCTCAAACTAAGCAGATATTCTGAGATTAATTGTGGATGACTTTAAAGTCAACATGCTAACGTAGGGCATGCAAGTGCCTTGTAACCCAAATTGATACATGCGCAAGCAAAGTGAACAACCCTAATTTATTATTAATCCATTTACTTATTTTTAACTATTACTAATTGCTTCACAAATAAAATTATAATTTTTTTTTAATTGGGAAAGTCATACTATATATAATATTAACCAGCCACAGATTTTCGCCTTTACGTGTCTTTGCATGTTAGCACCACATGATATGAGATTGTGGAAGTGTTTGTGTACTTATTCAATTATCAATTTATTTATTTATAATGAGGAAAATAATCAAATTAGTAGAATATATGCTATTGAATCGGGGTGTATGTATTCTTCTTTTTATAAAATATTATACTATTTAACAGTCGAATGATTTCGTGAGTAATCCAAAGTGATAGAATGACATATCGGTTCAAATCTCCTGTTACATCTCCTGTTACAAACCGTTGGATGATTGACATGTAGGATAAACTATTCTATACTCTAACAATCAACCCTAAGAGGAAAAGTTGAGATTTTTCTCTCCACATACGTGTCACTCATCTAACGCGTGTAACAGGACATCCAATATCATGACATATACCTAAGTGACATGAGTAATCCAAAGGGATAGATTTAAATTTAAAATATTGAATACTATTCTTTAAAATGACATGAGTAGTCCAAAGTGATAGAATGACATATACCTAAGTATTTGTCATAGCTTTAGTGAAATATGACACAATAAATTTCTATATATGAATCCGGTATATTTAATTTTTGGGTTTAACTTGGTCATTTGGGGCTTCATCCAATATCATTCAAAATTATAATTAAGAAATATATTCAGGGGCTAAATCATAAATACTTAATTAAGAATACTATTTTTTTAGATTCATCTTATTCATTATTTTAGCACGTACTTAGATGTATCATTTATTAAAAAATAAAAAAAATTAGACTAATATCCTATCATGAAAATATATATATATGGGTACTTGGCTCATTACATACAAATGATGATAACTGTTTACATAAATGAACTTTGATAACTGTTTAGATATATGAACTTAATTTAATTTTATATTAAAAAAATTAATTTATATATTAGTACTTCTTATCCGGTTTAAGAAAGACAGTCTTACTATCTACAGTATATTCTTATTTGCATATTGTATATTACAACCTGACACCACAAAGTGATGGAGATCACGACACTGAGATTTAATTCTTTAATCATTAGGACCAAATATCACCTTTATATAGTAGGTCTTGTGTGAGAATATCTCATACAAGTCCTTACGTAAGATGAATAAAAAATGATAACAACATTATCATTTTCGCTATAACATTTTTTTGATCAGACAAATAGAAATTTATTAAATAGAATGGTACAAGAAGTACCAGAAATACAATATTACCAATAGATACAAGAAATTAGACCGTAACTTGCAATACTAATTCGCTATAACATATTATCACTTTTTATTTATAGTATAAATTGTTCATAAAATAATTCGTTGCAACATTATCACTTTTCATCGATTGTGTATCACTTCTTGTTAATAATGTTATCATTTTTTTATTCATTTTACGTAAGAACTTACGATGAGACAGTCTCATACAAGTATTTACCACCTTTATTACATGCGTTGAGTTAAGTTTTATTAATTAATATTATAATTCTTCTCTTTTTGTGCCTCGATTTTATTTCTATAATTTTAATGTTATCAGTCATCTTTAAATTAAATTTTATTTCAATTTTAGTATAATTTTAGTAAAATTTTATTTTAATTGTAGCACTATTTTTAACGGCTGAAATTGATATAAAAGGGATTAAAATCGAAAAATGAAAAAATCAAATTAATAAAAAAGGAGTACATATGAAACAGTGAAATTTAGAGGATTTAAATTAAATTCCCTTAAACTTCGGGGACTAACTTGAGATAAAATATAGCACTATATAAATACACCTTGAATCCTCACTCACTTCACAAACGTGCCCTTGATTCCCTCGATCGTTTAGCATCCCTCTTCAAGAACTGCGGAAGCGGCAGATTTCGCACTCTCCATTTTCGAACAACGCTGTCTCTCGTTTAGCACTCTTTTATCTCTGATTCGTGTCGCTGGTTGAGGGGAAGAAGGGGCTCTCGTCTTGTCGTCTCTCTCCCTCCTTTTACTGTGGGTATGTTGGCTAAATATTAATAGTAGATTTATCTTTGAATTATTATGGAACGGTATGGTGTAGTGGATTTCTTGGGCAAGTAATGGGTATTTTGGTTGATTCTGGCTATTTTCTTGATTTTCTTTGGTCTCTGTCACTGATTCTTGAATGGATTCTGGCAATTTTCTTGGGTCTCTGTCACCCTTTCTTTCTTAATTGATTCAGGCTATTTTCTTGGGTCTCTAACACTGTTTCTTGAATTGATTCGGGCTATTTTCTTAATTTTCTTGGTCTCTATCACTGTTTCTTGAATAGGTTTTGCACTGCTTTGCTTAAGATGTTGAATGTTTTAACGCTTACGTTGGTATCCGGAAACTTAAATTATCAAGAAGCATGATATAGCGGCAAAATGACTTAGAAATATTGGTGGGTTGGCCCCACTCCCTCGTCAACTGGTGGATTTTGGCGGCTTGGTGTTGCTACCTAATACCCACGCCGTATCCTATCCTATCCTATCCTATGTTTCCATCTTAGTCTTTCCAAACCCAACATCAGCCCTTCCGTAAACTATCTTGATAGCTAAGATTGTCGACACTGAAACTGTCTTCCCTAACTCTGCCATCGTTGGGTTATTTTTTCAATTATTTTGACACGTGAGTGAAATTCGCTCCATTTTCTTATTTCCGTTTTCTTTTTCATATTTTGGTTTAATTTATTATTTTACCCTTCCGTATTCAAGGGTGAGGGACGATGCTGTTTTGTACCAACTGTGGGAAAAAAGCTATAAATCCGGACAATCTTGATGGCAAAATGTGAGTTCTTATTGAATTTGTTGCTGCCTAGTTCTAAGTCAATAATTTTTTAGTATTAGGCGAGTTTGCAAAACATTGTGCATATTGACAGTGTCTTTGGGTGATTTGTAAATATACAGATGCTGTCCTTATTGTGGAAGAGTTATAGACGAGGACAACTTTTCACATGAGCCCACATTTGTTAAAAATGCTTCTGGACAGGTTTTTTTAAATTTAAAGTTCAGGCATCACAATAGGTTATTGACTTGATGTTAATCTCTAGGCTACTTAGTGGTGAGGACTGTGATTGCAATTGTCTTGTTAAATGGGTATGGCAATTTCATGATAGACTATTAATCTGGTCATTGCAGGGTGTTTCTGTGTCTGTATTGGTGAACTTGGCTTATCAGTATCTCTCATGTAGTTGTAAAGTTGTTAAAAACAGAAAAATTTTTCACTGTTTGTGGGTTTCTTTTGTTATTTTATTTCTGCACAAAAAGTCTAATTTTTGTGTGTACATTGAAGTACCCTGACTGCTTTAATGTGAACATTCAAAATGAAGCAACAATTCATTTGGAAACTTACAAAAGGATGAAATATTGACAATAGTTCAAAATCCTCTTGGAGATTATTTGCTTTGACACTCTTTTTCTCCTCAGCTGCTCCATTTGTTAATCCTCGGTCTGACTTAATATTCTAAATCTAATTTTTTAACTTGCTGTTATCCTTTGCTCTATCTTTAACCCTGAGTGATATTAGGACAATTCATGCATTAGTTTGCCATGGGTGCGTTTTCTTAAAGCCTCTTTCACTGACTCATGTTATCCATAGAGCCAATTGTCAGGGAATTTTGTGAAGGCCAAACGCAATACTCAAGTTTCTGAAAGGACATTAAATGAAGGTAGGTTGTTTGCCACTAACTTCAAAACTATAAATTTCATCAAGCTTTATCAATCTACTGAGAGCAGCATGCACCATTGATATGCATATATGGTTTGGTTGTTTCTATTTCATCAAGCTTTCTCTGATGTTCAACTTATTAAAACCATAGAAACACAAGCTTCTCATTCACCATTTTTTTTATAAGTAAACTTTGAATATGTCATAATATGTGATCAAAATTTCCTTACACGTTTGTGCATGTAGCTGAATATAATGCACACGTAAGCTGAATATAATGCACACGTAATCCTTTTATGGTTCATCACACTTGCTTACCTGTTTGATTATGATTATTTATGAATTATCATTATACTCCCTTGCTTAGTTGATCTATGTTAAGAATGAAATTCTTTAAGTTTGGTAATTTTGAAGATCATTATTTCCTTGTTTTTGGTAAACCTAGTTTAATTTCTGTAAATATAAATATGGCAGTCTTTTACTTCAACACTCTTTGGCAGTCTTTTTCTTCAATACTCTCTATAGTTTTTTCTCTTTTACACTGTTGGTTTCTTTTTACTCTATACCTGTAGATTGTAGCTTATGCTCTGGTATAGCAAGAGAATGTATGAAGAGTAATTTCCATATGATACACAATCCTTTAAATACAATGTAAACTGTTCATTCTCTGGAAGAAATTGTAATTCTTGCTTAATATTTTGGAAGTGTGCTTCTATTACTATTTAATGCTAGAGCGTCACTAGTTGCCCATATTTAACACACTTTATTTTTTATTTTGTTTGATTTTTGCAGCGTATGATGGGATAAACAATATGATGTATGCCCTTGGAGTTGATGGTGGTGATTTCATAGCTAATGCAGCTTTAAGTTTGTATGAAGTATAGTTCTTTTATTGTACCTGTATTTATCAGATGTATTCTTCTGGTTCATTAATTAAAATTATTGTGGCATTTTACAGCACGCAGTTGAGCGCAATTTCACAAGGGGGCGCAGGAAAGAACTAGTACAGGCTTCTTGCCTTTATGTTATTTGTAGGTGGGAAATCATCTCTACTTTTTTTTTTTTTTGTCTAAATACTCTAGGTTAATTGCCTAATTGGGTGTTTGCAATCAATTGTGGGATAGTTAAAATAACATTTTTTGAAAGCTCCACACTCTTGGGGTTAAAAAAAGTCGTTCTCTCTCTTAAATATTGACTACAAACCCTCCTAATATAAATATTAAATGCTAGACTAACAATGGAAAGATATTCATGTGAAGGTTATGATTGATTTTTTTTCTGTTTTCTTTTGCAGGGTCAACCGAAAGCCATATCTTCTTATTGATTTTTCAGAATATCTTGGGATAAATGTGTATGTGTTCCCTTTCTTTTCGGTTCTCTTTATTCTGTGTCATGTTTTTATAAGCAATGACACTTAAGGTGTTTAATATATCTTTTTTTAAATTATAAAAAAAGCATCTCTGTGGAATTTGCCCTGATTTTATTCTGAAACTCGTCATATTCAACCAATTTGATAAGTTTGATTGCGAACCAACTTTTTGGCATAAGAAGCTGTGAAAATTCAGATATATATTAAGTAGGCATCAATATTATGCATGTTCAGGTATTGAGGTATTACTATTTGCCAGTGTGAATTTAAATTATGCCTTTTATGTGCAGTATGTAAGTAACTTTTTAGGACTCTTTTCTAATACTGTTCTGCTCAACCACCTTCCCCTTTTGCTTCTTCTGTATAGCGTTGCCTTCAAAACTTCAAATTAGGAATTATGCCTGGATTTTCAGATTTCATTCATTAAGTCCGTAACATAGTGCTTAGCAAAAATTTCAGAATTATAAAACAATAATATATATTTTTGTCTGCATATTAAATTGTTTTTTTTTTCTTTGTAATTTATCACAGTTATGTGCTAGGAGCGGTCTTTTTGCAGGTCTGCAAACAGTTGAACCTTGTTGAACATGATTTTTGTCAAAACCTTGCAGATCCTAGCCTTTATATTCACAGATTTGCGGATCGTAAGTTCCTTCCAATCTGCTGCTGCTGTACATATGGATGCTATAATTTTCAGATGCACTTGTTTAGTGGTTTTATCTTCTTACAAGTAGATATGAAAATGAGCAACTTCTTTTGGATTGACTTCAAGGTGGTCTTGCACCTTAATAGAAGTAATCCTGATCATAAACTGTCAAATGTCAATACTTCAACTAGATTTCTGGAATGTGTTTGGCGTTTCACTGGATTTTTAAGCCCTGAGGCATAGAGCTTTCACATAATATATCTGCATAATTATTTGAAATAATACTCATGTTTGCGTGCTACAAAATAATGGATAAACTGTATGATTAATATAAATGAGAACATGTATCATTACGTAGAATGATGGCAGGATATGATCCTGAAATCTGATCCCATTTAATTGGATAAAGGCTTAATATGTAGTATTATGAATATTTTTGTCAACTCTCATTGCTTATAAGCATCGTTGACTACTTGTTTTGTAGGTTTGTTTCGTGCCCAAAGAAAAATTGTTTCCACGACTGCGCTTCTTATTGTTGCTAGCATGAAGCGAGATTGGATGCAGGTAAAGTGAGTAGGAAAGTAGTGATCTTTTCTCTGAACGATACTGCGAGTGATCTAACATGTCAATTAATTGCAGACTGGCAGGAAACCTAGTGGGCTATGTGGAGCTGCACTTTATATATCTGCCCTATCCCATGGTCTCAAGTGTTCAAAATCTGATGTTGTG
Organism: Pogostemon cablin; assembly: GCA_023678885.1. NCBI lineage: Eukaryota > Viridiplantae > Streptophyta > Magnoliopsida > Lamiales > Lamiaceae > Pogostemon > Pogostemon cablin. Next base: position 1,130,214 of record CM042956.1, read on the forward strand.
AGTTTATTTGTCATAATATAAACTTGGTGGTTTGCAGATATAAGTAGTAGGGTAGATTTTTCCTCATTTGAGGTTTTTCGTTACAAAACTATTGAATACTGTCTGTGTTCTGGAAATGAATAATCAAGGATGAAATTTTTGTTTTCATTGGCATGAGAATTGTTTGTTTCATTGGAATTCTGGTAACTATTTATTCATCCAAATGAACTTACCCTTTTAGCTTTAGTAATATACCCTTCTCCTCTGTTTTGGTGTTTACAATTGCAACCAACTTAATTCTTGCTTGTTGGGTTCTCTTTATTCATTTCTATATATGCAGTACTTCCATGTACTATCATTTAATTTTACATTTATAAAGTATTCCTTGAACCACTTTCTCCAAATTTACTATTGGCTACTCTTCCTACTATCCCTTCTCTAGCATGGCTATCTAAGTTTTGTCTAATTAGAGCTGGATTCTTTTTCTTCTTCACATGATCATATAATGTTAAGACATTTCTATTTTAGGGTTATCCTCTGTGAGTTCTGTACTTTAATAGCTCTTATCTTTCATGTTTATTAATTTTTTTTTCATTGCATATTTTCTGCTAATCCATCTTAACGTATGCAACACTGGCTCTGACTTTCGTTTTTTTTATTCACTAGTGGTCTGAACTTTCAGTCAGTAAGATTTTGAAATGCTAAATCACTTAAAAATCGTAGATTTTGAATTATGGAAATCCTTATGCTAATCTTTAGTCAGACTTGTTATAGGATAATTCAACTAAACATGAAAGTTGTTTGATGCTTATGTGGTTTCGTGGATATTTAGTTACAGGCTTGATGTTTCACAATAACGCCTATGCTAACTCATGGATATCATTTATATTCAAATTCAATTATTTGATCGAGTATACTTTTATATGGAATTATCAAGATCTTTACAGACTTGATACAAAATGAAAGCTTAGCCTTGTTTTGGTGCTTTGAATATTAAATAAAGGCCTTTTTTAGTCATGCTCAAAGTGAACTTTGTACAGTAGCTTTGTTATATTATTTCTCTGCTTTTAGGTTTCATTTTTCTTTGGAAATTCTTGTAACTATCATACCATTTGTTCCAATATTCTCTAAGCTTTAGATTTATATTTTTCTATATTGTTGACAGATTAGGGCTGTACACGTCTGCGAAGCAACACTGACAAAAAGATTGATTGAATTTGAAAATACTGAATCAGGAGGTCTGACGGTATGTATATTAAGAGAAAATTTAATTCGTTTAGTTCTCAAATCCAATATATTTGCAAGTTGGTTTGGAAACCTGTAGATGGCTAAATTTGTGTTTGAGCTTAGATTTTATGTTTTTGAGGGTGACTGTAGACTGTAATGATGCCCGATATATATGCTTGGAATATGCTATGATATTGTGATGTTGAATTGTATTGTAAATATGTTCATACATGCACGCATTTCCATTTCTTAACTGTTCTCTCTCTCACACAAACACATGTTACTTGTACTTGACAAAATTATAGTTATATGTTGTGAATTTGACTCTGGGATATATTGCGAGTTGCGATTAAAAAACTTGGTCTGTTTTCTGCATTCTCTTTTCCTTGCTTTTAGATTTGTTTGCTATTGTAAATTGTAATAACCTTTTGTTAAGCAAATGTTTATATTTGTAAGATGTTGACGAATTTCTTTGCCTTAACTTGAAATACTTTTCACTTTATGAGATTGTATGAAAAGTATTTTTATATTTGGCTAGATTGAGGAGTTCAACACAAAAGCAGATGAATTTGCCAAAGAAGAGAAGCTACTGGCCCTTAAAAAAGGGGGATCTATGATTAGTGAATTGCTGTGTAAACACAAGGGTAGTGGGGAGCCTCCTTTTGCTCATGGCCTTTGCAAATCCTGCTATGAAGATGTAATTCTGAATCTGTCATGCATGTATTATATTTGTTTTATTTTTATATACTAATTGTCTTTGTTCTCTCTCATTGGCAGTTCATCAAGTTATCTGGAGGCCTGGATCGTGGATTAGAGCCTCCAGCTTTCCAGCGGGCAGAGAAGGAAAGAATGGCCACGGAAGCTGCTATGGATAGCTCGGAAAACCTGGATCCCTCAACTTTCTCTGACTTGGAACACAACAACGAACAGTTGAATGTACTTTCTGACACTCTGTTGACCATGCCCCCCTCCCTTTCTCTCTGGTGGTAACTTGGAGAAAACTTGTTTTTGGTGTCTGTATTTCGTAGTTGTGTTCCTTGATAGCTCTTTGATATTATTAATTGTCTGAAACAATTTGTGGTTTCTATTCTTCTTCTACAAGTCTCAAGTCATTGGCACACTCTTGTTTTAATATAATGATGTTTTTGTTTCTTGCATACATCAGTATGATGAACAAAGGAGCACCAAGGACGTGAGCGTAAAAAAAAATACGCAACCAACAGAGTGTGATTCAACAGGCATGACCATTTTATATATAGAGATGGAAATGAACATGTTCAATCAGCATGTATTTCATATATCTGGAGGAACTCTGATTTTAATTGATTATTTCAGGAGCTAATTTGCATAATAAAACCATTGATGATTCCGTTGACGATGGGGTGCATGCAGATGGCCCTCTCGAAGATTCAGAAACATTATCTGACATTGATGACAATGAGGTCTGTAAATAATCCTTGCTCACATTTCGTGGAAAGTATTTGTTTGTTTTGTATTTATCAAATTCCTTTCACGTATTTTGCTTAAATATGAAAAATAGATCCTAGGGTTGGTATAAAATGAATGAAGTTCTCTTGTTGATTTAGGGGGTGTTTTAAACCACTTCTTTTACAGTAAAATTCACTTATAAAATCCATAAGCTGTGAGAGACCAACTTTTAAGAAGTGATTATAAGTTGTGAGAATTTATTTAAAACACCCCCTTAGTGATGAAATAACTACACTGGTCAAGTGCTGGAATACTGGAGCTTGAAGCTAATTTTATGTTAGTCTGGGACTTTCACCAACTGAAATTTATTTAAGTTTGAAATGGTTGCTCAAAATTGGAGTTACATTGAGTTTAAACTTGCTTTTGAGTTCTGTGTACTAGCCCTCAAATTTGATTTGCTCAAACTTCCCTTTGATAAATTATGGACTAGGTTCTGGTTTGGTGACTATTGAACTAAAAAAAAGATACTGGCAGGTGGATATCTATCTTCACACTGAGGAGGAAAAGCAATATAAGAAGATTATCTGGGAAGAGTTGAACAAAGAATATCTTGAGGTATTAAAATGATTTCCATTTCCTTCGGGACTTTTAAGTATTCTTCTAATTCCATAAAAGTCCTGATGTTAAGCAGAGTGTGAAATAATCATTCTTTAATTTTTTGAGAAAAGAATACCTGAAGAAGATTTTCTTATCCATCCTGTGTATGATTCAGATAAATTACATCTTTGTTCCCATCTAACAGGAACAGGCAGAGAAAGAAGCAGTTGCAAAAGCTGCTAGAGAAGCTTTTGAAGCCAAGTTTGCTAACTGCTCAGATGATGTTAAAGCTGCACAGGAGCTTGCTGCAGCTGCAGCAGCAGCTGTTGCAAAGTCAAAGAAGGTGGAGTCCTTGACCCTAGCATTTGATAAATTTCTGATTTTAATATCAGGTTAATTTTATGGAATAGAATTTGCTTGATAATTCACTTGAATATATTCTTTATCTATATGTGAATTTCTTAGTAGTTGTCTTAAAGACGCCGTGTGCTTCATGTTTCTTATTAGATGCTGCACTTGAATTGAAATGAGGTCCATGCATTTCTCTTACATAATATGAACTATTGAGCGTACACAAGCATAGGTGATGATTTCCTTGAAAAAAGTGCTTTGTTACTTATTAAGGACTTGGAATTATTTTGCAGTTGATTATCGTTGCACTTTATATGTCTGTATGTATGAGGATGTTTTATTTTTTGACGGTCTAATATGTGGTCAACTGTAATTAGAAGAAATACAAGTGACTCTTTTTGTCTTCAAATCTTTCTCTTTACGTCTGCCTAGTAGCGTTCATTTTCCTTAACAATTGATAAAAACCCCATGTTAGTAGTTAATGTGTTGTTCTGCTGTTATATGGACTTCAATTTTCAGGAAAGACAACAGAAGCGAGCTGCAGAGGCTAAAAATTCTGGCCCCCCTCGAAGTGCTGCTGAAGCAACGTTAGGAGTACTCACGAAAAAGGTATAGTTCTAGAATACAACTATTCTAATCATCTTGAGAAATATTATACTGTCTTTTTAACCTGTTTTTGATGCCACATATAATGCAGAAACTGAGTTCTAAATTCAATCATGATGTAGTGGAAGACCTTTTTCGTGACTCAGTAAGTCCTTTTATCTCATTGATCGGGTTTTTCCTTTCTGAACTAAGTCAGTATTTCATTGATGGATGGAAAATGGTTTTCAACTCTATATGAACTTTGATACCAAAGTGGATGTTATGACCTATATACTTCCTCCATGTTTAGATGTTCATTCCAAAGATATTCATGTTTTACTTTTTTGAATGTATTGTAAAGGAGCACCCACATGTACAATCAACACTTTAAATAGTTTTACAAAATTACAAATCAAGCTTTCATTTTACATTAGAAAATAAAAATTTTTAATGTACACAACATAACTTTACTCACTAATCATATTCTTTAATCAACGTGAAAAAAATAAATGAATACTTATCGGGTGGATGTTTGTAGTATTTTTATCATATGCAAGTTGTCCTTTTGATCAATGTTAAATAGTAAGTTGAATCGACTAATTGAATTTTTCTAGTATCATGAATAAGTGATATATGTTGGTTTCGTGTCTCCAGCCGGAACCACCAGAGAGCAACAAGAGAAGTCGAACAGAGGCAATGGTGGATGGTGAGGACGACCATGTTGGCCAAGAGGATCCTGAATTTGAAGACTATGGTGACAGCAATGACTTTGCTGATTTTCATGATGACTTCTAGAAACTCTCGAGTCGTATGTTTTGAATGATTTTGTAAATTATCTGATGATAATCATATATATGGGCCACCTTTAATTTATAGAGGTTATCAAGTACTAGTAAGATTTCAGTTGGTTGTGGCACTAACAGTTTTAGTATAGGAATTTTTTTTTCTTTTTCAACAAAAAAATTACCCTCTCAAATCATTATCTAGTCATTTACAGGTGGTCATGGATTTTCATACAACAGCAATCTTGTGGGCAACTTTTACTGTATACTCCTTCCGTCCGGATTTAAGGGTGCCATTTATTTTTGAACGATTAAGGAGCATTATTATTTAATGTGTGGTGAGTATTTGTATTAGTGGAGGTGTGAGTTTCATTTTTTAGTTGTGTTAGTGGATGTGTATGAGTCCAATATGTATAAAAAAATAAATGAGACCCTTGGGGGCGGACGCCCAAAATGAAAAAATAATACCCTTAAAGCCTAAAATGGAAAAATAATACCCTTAAAGCAGAAGTAGGGAGTATTGCTGACTTTTAATTTTTGGATGATTTTGGTGTGAACTGGTTTCATCTGTTGTTAATTTTTATTTTTTTATTATTTTATTTAAAATTTAATCTAATGATTAAGAAAATCATCTAGGATTAATAATAAATTTAAAATAGAGCCGTAGGATGCTAATTTTTTTTAATTATAATTATTTTATTTAAAATTTAATCTAACGATTAACATCATTCAACTCTTACCCTAGGAAATTTAGGGATACATAGGAACAAAAACACAATATAAGCAAAAGAAAGCACATTTCCATGAAGTATGTTCCATTGCTCAATATCCAAAGGTAATTTCTTAGCTGAAAAACAGTTGCCAACTATTTTTTGCTGAAACTTTGCAAGCTAAAACTACGTCTAAAGCTAACAAAATTGAGTAATTCAAAGGCTTAATGAATGAACAAATTTATCAACCACGCCTAACCTCTTGAATCTGATCTCTTGATCTCTCCGTTTGTTAAATAACCCGAGCATACCGCGAAACCCTAATCGAGGAGCTTCAACAATCTTGAGGACAAGGGCTGATGTCTCTCTAGTTTCAACCAAAGTTTCTTGGCACTGAATTTAATCCGAGTGATCTATCTCTAGAGACACTTGTTCGAGAAAATCGTCTCTCCCGGTGAATTTTAAACTTCAAAGCAGAAACCTTCCGAGAAGCTGCCTGCCATATCATCTGAACAGCGTCGTTCTGTTTTGAAGGATACTGATACTCGTAGAAACTTTCGATTTCTTGCAACCTTTTCCACATCCTAGTCCAATCCTCTTTGCTTATATTTCTGACAAGGTTTAAGAGAAACTTTTCTTTGAGAGCATCTGATGTGGTGACAAATATGCAGAATTCAGAATAGTTAAGAACATCTTCATAAGGTAGCTCGATTTCATCGCTTATAATGACGGGCACACAGTGGCTAGCTATAGCATCAAAAAGGCGATTTGATGAAGGTGTGTCGCCAGCTATGTTAAGACAGAATTTGGACAAGCGCATGCCCATGGAACTTTGCTTAACAACATCGTTTTGGTAAGTTCCGAAAGCAAAGTGCACAACAGTTTCATTTCTTAGCATGTAATATAGCTCTTGCCGAATTATTCCACCCTGAAAATAAGAAATAAACATGATTCATGAAAAAACTACCTAAAATGGAGTAGAACATAAGATTTAATTAGCATAACTCGACCGACTTAAAGGGAAACAAAAAAGACTCGGGTATGTTCAACATCTAAGACAAAGCGTCTCTTTAAAAATGAACTAGCAGATAGATGATATAGTTTCTTTCATGACAAACTATCCTCTTTAACAAATACAACCAAACTCACATAAAAAGAGCTAATGCATTCATTCTTGGGCTCACAAAAAAACACTATCAGGCTCTTTCGCTTACCATTCTTGTATTATAACTGTAACTCATAATCAGAAATATACAAAGTTTCAGAATGGCAGAACCAAACCAACACTTATCATTAAAGAGAGAACAAAAAACCACATATTAATCACTTAGAAGCAAAAGATGATATAAATAAAGAATGTCTATAAGGAATATATAATGAAACACATACTTTTAGGGCACAGAGGAAACTTACATCTTTTCTGTATATTGCACCCTGGAAATAGAGCAAAGTCGGACGACTATCAAAATCAGATGAGTCATCCACATAACTTTCAATAACATGCATGTAAGGTGCAATCACATCTTTCTCAACATTTGCAATGGTCGGAGGATACCTTCCGAAATCTGAGAGAATAAACATTGCAGGCCATAGCTTCATCCTCGCATCTAAAAGGCTATTGGGATGGTGAGCAACGACTATATGATCCTTCCCGCCGGATCTCTTCCATTCCTTCTGATCTACCAAGAATTTAACTAACTTCTCCTGTAATACAACATTGGTACTTTTGGTCTCTCCAGCTTTCAACTTAGAAAACCGGTTATAGCTTATGGATGAAAAGAATGGAACAAACATAACATCTGCTTCACTAGAATTAGGTACTCTTACAGCACTCCTACCTCTCAGATTTTTAGAGAATTCAGAGTTCAATAGATCCAAAGTGAGCCAATATTCTATGCTATGCTGCAAATTTAACCCCCCTGGATACTCAGGAACCTTTGTGCGAATGTCGGGCCACACACTCTTTCCACTATTTTTCCATCCCAACAAATTGAAATGAAATTCTGAGGGTAAGTCGTACATAAAAACCTTAAGAACTGGCTCATTAATATCACATCTACCTAAATTCCTATCCCAGTTCACTCTTCGACCAGCTGATGCTTGATCAAGATTCTCGTTTTCTGAAATTTGTGGACGCTTCGAGTTTGGTAAAAGCCCATACTCAACAGAATGAGCCCGGCCCGTCGATCTTAGCACAAAGAACCATGATAATATGAACAATGCGGATGTTATCAAGAACAAACAGAAAAGGGATTTATAAGCAAGAAGTCCCATTTTAGACATTCTAACAAACAGCTAGTACTCATACACCAACAAACACCAGATGAACACATATCTTGGGCATCATTCCAGATTTGAAGCACGAGGATATAAAAACAGATGATAAACAAATTTCCTCCAACTCTGAGCTATAGCTTTCATACATCGGGGTAGAACACCCCCTATAACAGAAAATCAATACAAGCAAAACTCAATTCGAGCTATAAAGGGGGAAAAAAAGGTTTCTTTTGTTCAAATAAATCGGAAGGATGAAGAAATAAACCCACCCAGATGGATTGCGATATCAGAGTATGAAGGCAATAAAAATACAAACAAGAAAGATGAGTGAGATAATGGAGGGAGTGAGGGGGAGAATGAAATGGAAAAGGAAAGCAGTACCAATAGTGAGAGAAAAAGGGTTGATACGGTTTCCTAATCATTATCCTTTCTCCGATTGCTTTCGCTCCATGTTTTTTCTTGATGAAAAGATTGGATTCCTTTTCCTAATTTTCGATTTCATTTCACATATTTAAAGCAGCGAGAGAATAGTGGCGCATCTCAAGTCGTTAGTTTTGTTTCTGGGAATTACGACAACGTTTCAGTTTTCCTTTGCCCAATTCATGATTCATGATTGCTGTCCAAAGTCTTTTCAATTCGTTTTTCTTATTTTCCACCAAAATATTCCGATTCAACTTGTAAATAATTGTTGCAAATCTTTTCCAAAAATATAGGATAATTATTATTCATCATTTCAATTAACAGTGTTTAAGACATTAAATTATATTTCCTCTCCACCACTAATTACTACTCCCTCCTACCGACAAGTATTTCACGTATTGTGGTGCGCGGAGTTTAAGAAAAATTTACTTTTTTATGTATAAAGTAAGAAAGAGAAGAAATATTTGGGTTAATTTAATGAAAAAGTTGTGTAAAGTTATTGAGATATATGAAAAAATGAGTATTATATTGGAATGTGTGTAAAAAGTGGGTATTATTATAGTGTATTCTTTACCAATTTTTGTAAAAGTAAAGTGTGAAATACTTTGATGGACGGATAAAAAAGGAAAGTGTGAAATACTTCCTGGGACGGAGGGAGTACACACTTTTTTTATACTCCCTCCATTCACCACAAAGGTGGACATTTGCTTTTTGCACGTGGATTAAGGAGTATTATTATTTAAGGTGTAGTTGGTAGTTGTATTAGTGAGGTGTATGGTCCCATAAATTTATTGTATTAGTGATGTGTGTGGGTTCCATGTGTTTAAAAAGGGAAATGTGGATCTTTGGTGCGGACGCCCAAAATGGCAAAATGTGGACCTTTCGGGCGGACGTAGGGAGTACGTTTTTTTAAATAAAAAAATAACTACTCCCTCCGTCCCCCGAAATACTTCACGTATTGTTGTGCGCGGAGTTTAAGAAAAAATTGTTATTTTATGTATAAAGTAAGAAAGAGAAGAAGTATTTTAATTAATTTAATGAAAATGATGTGCAAAGTTATTGGAATGTGTGAAAAAGTGAGTATTATGTTGGGATGTGTGTAAAAAGTATGTATTGTTATAGTGTATTTTTTTACCATTTTTAGTAAAAGTAAAGTGTCAAATACTTTGTGAGATTGATGATAAATGAAAGTGTGAATTAACTTTTCGAATTTTTGTTTTTTATTTATATAATGGTTTCACCTAAATTTTTATTTTTATTTTTATTTTTATTTTTTTCTTTTATTGTGCTTGAGATTTTACTGCATGAAAAGGCTAGTCAAATTTGTTATTCATGCTCATCTCATGAGTGCACACTTGACACTTTATTTGACAAGGCAGAATAATGGAGTATTTAAAAATTCAAGACAGTCAAAGATGAGCAACGATATTTTATGCTTTAATAGTTTTTATTTTTTATTAAAAATATTACTATAATTTTCTATTTATATTATAATTTATTCATGAAATGATTGCATAATATTTTTATCACTTTTAATCAATTAAATGACAATTATCATTATAAAAATTATTATTTTTTAGAAGTTATTTTGTAATACGGGAACTCACCAAGTTTTGCTCGGAGTGTACATAAAGAGGAATTATTTGCCTAACAAATAAGCGTCCCAGTTTCATGAGACTTCAAATGGAATGACATGCTTTTATTTGACACTTTCATTTTCTCTTTCCATAGGTTATTATTTTGTTAAAGAATACTACAATGTATTGTTGTCCTCATGTATAGTGAGGATTGACGAGTGAGATTAATAAGCAAGGCTGAGGGTAGCCAGTATCACGTCCCATGTTGTTTCTTACTTTAATTGAATTCAAGGTCCACCGACCCCCATTAGGGGAATGTTTGGATGTTTTTTTGGCCTTCAGCAATTTATGTATGTGTGTTTTCAAAATAATGCATTCCATTAAAATCATAAATTTGAAGAGCATGCCTTCTATACCAGTTCTGTGTATTATTTCTCGTGTTATCAATTACTATACGAGTGACATGTAAGTCAGAAAAAGAAATAAAACCCTTGCAGTCTTGGGTCTTATACTTTCCTTGAGGCCAAAAATCTTGAAAAGAAAGGGAACTAGAATTGGAATTGCATCTCTGAGGAGTAACCAAGATGACCGGCCATGGCCTTGTTCATTGGAGGCGGACCGCATCTCAAAACCTGCACAACAACAAACTCACCTCAATACCTGTCGCCTACATATTATTATTACATGAATTTTATAGGTCTTGACAGGAACCTTAATGTCTGAGGCAGGTGGGGGGCAGTGAGCCTGGATCATTTCTTTCGAGACGAATCCAACGCCTCCATCCCATACTTCAGGAGGCTACAAAAGTTCAAACGAGCAACAACTGTGAGTGCTTAAGGTGTCTTTATTATAACTATATAACTTTACACGAACTGTGGTGTCTTGATTATAACAGTATAACTTAATACAAACTTAGTTTGAAAAAAAAAAAAAAAAAAAAACTAGTCTATTATGATCTCTGTAACCTGTTGTCTTATCTGACCATCAAAAATTGAGCCAACCAAACCATATGGAGATTTCATAAAGCTAAATTCGTGTGTCTCATGTTTCTATTATCATATATGAAGAAAGCATTCTCACTAGTGAACAGCTTCATTTATATATAAGAATTTGCTGTGAAACAGAATACTATAAGCATCTTAAAATTAAATCCATCTTAAAACAACATTCTCAGGACGAATGAATGGTGAACTTACTTGGTTGAGTACGTAGTAAATTTTGAACCTGTCGGGGTAGTTTTTTGCAAGACTATCCAATTCATCCTGAAACCAACAGAGTAAAGCTCTTCAGGTTGCCATCTCTGGCTACTTAAGAGTAATAACCATGAGATAACATTTGAATGGGAAAAATGGTTACAGAGATGTGCAAATTACCTTTAGTAAAATGTCATCGAAAGTAACATTAGCATAAATCAGGTGCACCTTTGTCTTGTCGCTAGGATTTTCAAGAATTGCTCGACTAACCTGTAACCAAAAACGAATAAAGAAGATAGTTAATTAATTGGTTGATTTATTATCTGTCCATTAACTCATGGAATGGTTTGAAAGGTAGTGGATTATTGTTAGAAATAAACCTGGAACATTGGGGTAATTCCAGAACCTCCAGCTATCATTCCAAATGCTCTCACTTCCCCTGGTTGATATTTAAAACGACCCTAATAAAAATGGAAAAAAATAAATAAAAATCAAGTAAGACTTTTGAGACTTTCACCGGACGAAGCTGCAGACTGAGTTCTGAAACATAAAAAAAATAGAACAAAAATTACCTTTGGTCCTTTCACAGCCAGATAATCACCTTCAAGCATTTCTCTGAAATGATGCGACATTCTTCCTTGTGGATACATCTGGTATTATGCAAGATATACATCACAAAGTAAATTAAAAGAATGGAAAAAAAGAAAATTTTAGAGTTAGGTCATGAATATAAAAATGCATAGCCAAACCAAATGATGCCCCCCAAAAAAAAAACAAAAAACCTTACCTTTATAACCAGCTCAATGTATCCAACATCAGTATCTAAAGTAGTTGGAGTGTAAGGTTTGATGACCTCTTCCCCTTGACTATCCTTACCCCTTTAACAGAAGACAACATAATATTGATAAGTACTAAGTAATACTCAAACTTTCAATAGGAAGAACTGAAGAAGAAATCAAGATCAGAAAACTATCTTATTAAAAACTAACCTGCAGCTTATGTGTTGTCCAATAGGCAGTCCTAATACAGAAGTGGGCCTAGGAAGAGCAAATCTGAACTTAGCCACATTATGACTAAGTTGTGTTTTCTTGACAAGCTTGAATTCCTTGAAATTATCAGGATCTAAGCACACTGTCCACCAAACAAGATACTAACTCAAATATAGAAATTCGAAAAAACATATAAGATCTCATCTCATGTACAAGTAATCTCATCATGTTATCTTACTTCAAAAGGTTTCCATATTAACAGCAAGAGTAAATAATACAGAATCAATAAATGACAAAACCCAAATTAATACAAGAACTTAGTACCAAACAATCAGCTTAGCACATGTTCACAACTGAAAATTTTTCCAATCTCGAATACAAATTAAGATCCACCCAGAAGAGAAAACACATTCTTTAACGCTTATGCAAGATATCAGAGAAAACCCACCAAAAAAGTTGCATCCACAGACACAAGCTGTAAAACAATACATACAGATATGCATTTTCAATGTTAAGAGATCACCATATTATATATGTAAGACCTTTCGGTTTCTTGTCCTTAGAGGAAAACAAAACATAAGCAGCACCAACGGCAACAAGACCAACAGCAACAGCTACGAAAAATTGGCCTTCAGATGTTCCTAAGAAATCCATCGGCCCAAAAGACTAAATCAGGAAATGAATGCATCCAATCAGGAACTAATGTAATAAGGAAAAACAGTATTTGATACCCTAATATATAAATCGATAAAATGAATGTAAGAACAAATGGGTGTTGAACATTTTGTGAAGATTCAAAGATTTTTTTTTTCTATTTCACTGGAACAAATAAAATAATAATAATAATTAAAAAAAAATACCAGAATAGAGAATACGAGAAAATTAGCAAAATAATTCAGAGAAAAGGTATCTCTCGTACGATACGTGCAAAGGTGAGGGAGAAATATAGAGTAAAAAATAAGGTTTTGGGTGGTAGCATCGGCTATGGATTCAAAATTGTCACCCACCGTTCTTGAATCCACTCAAAGTATACACACTGGTTTGAAACTTTTGAGTGAACGAGTTTGAACACCAATCCCTTCTTGCCACTTGTCCATATGTTACTTGTGCAATAAATGAGCCAAATATAAGCTCTTAAGTCATCCGAAAAGTCAAAATGATTGAAAGAAACATTCTTAAAAAATATATTAGGCCAGTTTTCTCTTCTTCAGTAATCATAATGTACTCCATTATTCTTATTATACTACTTGCTTGGTAGCCCAGAGAAACATTAGACTATTTGAAACAATAAAATTAAAAAAAAAAAAAAATCTCTGCATCTGATTACAACTTAATTACATATGAGAAATCCCACGCAAAAATATCTACAAATGGACACTCCAAAATCCGATCTGCTCTCATATTGCCTCCGAGAGTCTAGTTCGTATTGCTTCAGGGCTTGAGATTTTGTTAACACTGCAAAAGGGAAACAAGGGTGAGAAGAGTTGATAATGAATCAAATGGCATATGAAGATGACTTCTTGACTGAAACAATTTAAAAGTAATAAATAGTACAAGGATTTACCACATGAGAAGATCTCCACTTAACGATGTCTTTTCATAAATCCACTCTGGAGCCAGTTCTTGCAGAAATCTTAGTTGTTCTTCTACCTCCCCTGTAGTAAGGAATAATGATTGATCTCAGTGAAACTTCACAATATGGATAAGGGATCAATGTTAAGTTTAACTGAAGATCAAGCTTACTAGTGCCTAGGATGTTTAATTGGTTAACTAGTTTCTGAACCAACTCCTCTTTTGTGACAACAGAGCGTCTGATTGAGTGAAAGAAGTAATAAATGGTGTTAAAGAGCTTCGGTAGGCCAGCAACCATTTGTTTGCGCCATCTGGCTTGAGTGATGGCTGGGTCCTGCTCCATTGCTGCTGATCTCTCCTTTTCTTGTATCTGTAATGGCAGACAGGCAGTTGAACAATAAGGATAAATTAGTAGTTAAGAGCAAGTCTTTTACAATAATGCAGTAAGATCATGATATGCTTACTGATTGAAGAAGAGCCCTTGAAAGAATGTCATCATGAATTGATGATTTTCCACCTGGACTATACTCCTCATCAGCCTTCAAAATCTTCACTGGAGAGTCGAATTTCAAAGGCCTATTTGGGGGTGGTCGTCTGACTAGTTTACTTGGTGACCTAAGTGAATTATCATCTGGGCTCATTTGACTTCTCTTGGGAGGCTGAAGAATTGGCGTAGCACTCATCAGTTTTGCTGGGGTAGAAGCCATCTCCACTGGAGTTTTGAGTATCCCACCATAGCGATTATCATCCTTGATATCTATAAACTTTACTGGTGTTTCTAGCATAACAAACGACGGTTCAGAAGCTTGTTTCTCGGTCAATTTGGGATCAGAATCTCCCGCAATATTGCATATTTCTTTTCCTGAGGGACTTGCAGAGGATTCATCTTCCTCACAAACTGAGAGGCGTGAGACAACCGTTCGATCTTGCATTGATTTATCTAATTGACTGCAAGAAGCACGATTTGAGAAGCTTCTTTTAAAGGTTGGAGGTAGATGTGATCCTGGGGGTGGGATACCAGAACGATTATCATCCATCACAGATGTAGTAACAGAAGGTTGAGGAATTAAGTTAACATTCTCCTTCAGTCGCTCAAATGGCTCAGGTAGTTCTTCCTCAGGGACTTCATCACCCTGAATCAATAAATGGGGCAATCTATCACTAATTTGTACTTGAGAAAAATCACCATCAATTGACCACATACCAATAGAGATTCAACATCTATAGTCATTATGATCCCATACAATATCAACATCCATAAACATTTTATACCTCATATGTCATCTACTTTATCCCAGAACACAAGACAAACACATTGGAAAAGTTAAAATTATGGTCTAATGCAAAATTTTGAAGAAGCATAAGCTGTACCTCTGGATGTGATTTGAAGAAATCAAGAAGTCGACTGCGAAAGATTTTCCTCAGCACCAAATTTCCAGTATGAAAATTCTCCTTAGTCTCAATCGCTTCAACATTCATTGTGATACGAAGAGCAGGTTTCATACAGCTAGTGCGCTCATCAAGCTGAAGAACTTTTTCAAACACAATAGCCTCAGGCATGAGGAACTTTAATTGAGCTAAATGGTTATAAGTAAACCTCCTGAAAATTCAAGGAACAGAGATTATCAATACTCAAAACAATGGAAACATTCAAAATAAAAAATAAAGATGTAAAGATCTATTAATCACAGGTGAATATTCTACAGACCTATCAGTTAAAGTTTCAATTTGGGAGCTAATGTAAGAAAACGTTGGGCTACATCTCTTTAATTGGAGTAGTCTAATAGAGCAATCCAAGCTGTTGAAGAATTTGTCCAGCAACTCATACCTGAAACATTAACATCAAAAACCAAAATACTACTATTAGATGAAGAAAACAAAGTACAACTAAACATAGAGCAAA
The DNA here is from genome assembly GCA_023678885.1 of Pogostemon cablin. Taxonomy (NCBI): domain Eukaryota; kingdom Viridiplantae; phylum Streptophyta; class Magnoliopsida; order Lamiales; family Lamiaceae; genus Pogostemon; species Pogostemon cablin. The sequence continues at coordinate 1,145,804 of CM042956.1, forward strand.
CTTATAATAAACAGTGCCCATTCAAGAAATTCACTCAAAATGCATTCCAAAACAGCTTGTAGAGTTTTTATTAATCTATCTATCTAAATATATATACAGATCTATAAACGGATTAACTCTTTGATAATCACACATCCTTAAAAATTTACATTCTTCGTCTTCGAGATAAATTAAAGAAACGACTTACTTTTCAGGAAGCTTCGTCTCAGAAGCAACATATTTTTTTCGTTTGGTACTGAGATCTTCCTCAGATTTCAAATCCGGGTCGGATTTCTCTGTCGGGTCAGAACGCCGTTCCCGACGCCTCGATGCCGCCTGTCTTATCTCTTTAATCGACAGAGCCGCGCCGCGGTTGCTCAACCGCCTTGGAGGACCCATTTGCTTCACAGGAGTCTTCTCGCTCAACGAATCCAGACTTGGCTCAGAAACTTTTTGCTTGCTCTTCGATTTGAATGATGACACCATCGATTTGTTTCCGGCGTCCATTGAAACTTCAGATTTACGGCGAGATAAAGACAGCGGCGGTGGCTGCTGGGCCGTTAGGTATTTATAGGTGGTGGCAGCGTGAAGGGTGAAGGGTTTATTTTCTGGCGGGGAAGCTGACGTGGCTGTTCGCAATGTTTCTCCTTCGCGCCAGTTTTCGCGCCAAATTTACCCGCTGGAAAAAACAGGGCTTTAATGAATGGGCTCTTGATGGGCTCAGTATGGCGTGCAAGAATTGAATTTTATGGACTTGGAAGCCCAAAGGACCAAATAGCCCAATATTGAAGATGTTCATTAATTAGTTTACACTCGCTATTTTGAGTCGTTAAACTTTGTTTAATTTTGTAATTGTAACATGCAATAATTAACATTTTATTTTAATTTTAGACGTTAGGCATATCCATCAAATTCTGAAAAATGCATTACTAAAAGTATATATCATGAACGTTATTAGTAGTATATACTAATCTTGCACGAAAATAAATTACCAGAAAATTGTGAAATGGATCACAAATAAATATTTTTGAAATATCAGAAGGTTTGAATAAAAGTTGTTTAATATTGAGATATATACCATCATGAATATATGAACCAACAGCTACACATATTCTGCAATTTGATCAATCAATTGAAGCCCATAACCTCTCTAAATTCCTTGTGAACTTTTCAGCTCCGTCAAAAATCACAGAATTATGATCAGCATTTGATATAATTTCAAGCTCCATCTCTGGAGCCTTCATCTTCATGTTGAAGATGCAATCTACAGGCACTATTTCATCCTTGCTCCCTTGAACGACGTAAATCTTCGTTCTTGAACCTGTCAAGACATCCAAATACTCGTCCAAGAATTTCGCCCTGCCACAGATTACATTATGCATTGTATGCCAAGCTGAGTGATGAGTAAGGCGCGTTATATCCGTAAAAAGGTGAAGATCCCTAGTCGTAAAGCGAAACAAAGCAGTAAAAACTGGTGTATTAAAACTCCCTGTTTAGAACACTGAGTTTTGCATATGGTTTACGCAGTTGATCAAAACAAAGAAAATGATGTGTTTCCTCTGTTTACCTTCTATCTGTTAGTAGCTTTAGAATCCGTTCCCATATTCTGTGATTCCAGCATATTAACAAACACACGAACCTACCCAAGTGCTCGTACCAAGACATGAAAGCTTGAAAGAACACCAATGATGGCCATACTCTTCTTGCAGCGAGTCTTGCAAAGGCTTCTGAGCTCGCATCTCCCTTAGATGAAGAGAAGTATGGCTGAAATTTGAAATACATATGATCAAACAATTCGTACTAGCTTCAATTATCAAGAAATGTTAATGGAAAGATGACTTACAGGAGCTATCAAAGTGACTGATTTCACTGATTCTGAGTTCTTAGCAGCCAATGCTAGAGCAATCACACATCCCATGGAGTGTGCAACCAGATGAAAAGAATCCAGCTTAAACGGAATGATGACCAATTTCTCAATCATTTCTAGATGATCCTTTAGAGTATAGAAACAATCCATTGGCTTTGGACTTCTTCCGAATCCCAAGAGATCTACAGCAAAAATTCTGAAGTTTTTCTTGGAATGTTCAGAGAGCTTAGGAAACACAGTTTCTTCCCAAAGTGAATAAGATGATAGGAAACCATGTATAAAAACCACATTTTGCAGATTCCTAACATGGTCATTGTTCTCCAGCTTTTCTGTCAATGGAGAATCTCTGCAATGTCAGTCAATAACTTCAATCACATCCATGGGCAGAACAGAACAAATGCACAAATTTCCTAGCATTATCACTTACAGTTTACCATTGTTCATTTGATAGATACATGTGAGTATGTGCATCTGTGAATCTAGGGTTAGTGGGCACACCAACAAAGAAGATAAATGGAACTGATTTATCAAGCAAAATGAAAAGGACAAGAAATAGGAATTTAAGACTAGCTGTAAAGAATGCAGATAATTTTCTTTAGCAGAATCTTGATTCTTGATACCTCTTTCTGGTTCTTTGATTACAAGATGCAGCTTTGAATCGTTTCCATCTTTGTTGATCCAAGAAAGACAAGAGTCGCATCCACAATCAAACCACCTGTTCTTCTTATCCAAACAAAATAGTCTCCCTTTCTCTCTGCAAATTCTTCTCCTACTCCTAAAAACATTTTTTCTACCGTAAAGAGACTGAAAGTTTACCCTCCCCAAAATTATCTCCCTTTTCTTCTTCTTCTTGATTTCTCTCTTCTCACGCAGTAGCAAGGAGAGAGTTTTCCGTCCAAGAACTCGTCGAGAATTCTGAAGACGAAGCACGAGATAAAGTCGAGGATATCCAGCAAGGTGAAGACAAATAAACTGGTAACTGAAATTATAGTTTGGGACATTGATGAAACCCATTTCCCAAAACGGAGGGCAGTTATTCTCGACATTTTCAACGACTCTCTCTCTCTCTTCTGCGTTGGATAGGAGGAGAAAGAAGTCTAACAACACGAAATGTGGGCAATAGTTTGAACACGTCATCAATGCATACATTGCCTAGATAATCAATCATGCGCATCGCTTGCTTAAGGTGATTTTTTTATTAATTAGTAGAAAAATGAATTATGAAAATAAAAGTGCTTTAGTATATAATATATAATTGTTCGACTCAAGTTGAGCATTTATTGTACAAACAATATAAAGGCGCTCCTTTTCTTTTGGGACACTAAGATTAATAGACAGCACAAGTGCACAACATTAATTTCTATGATAAAGAGAGTAAAGTAGCAGCATAAAAAAAAGGAAGAAATAGTTTAGTTTAAACCTAGGTGTTGTCACTTTCCTTGTTCACAGAATCATTAGTGACAACAGGAAGATTTCTTCTATACTGCTGGGATGTAAGCCTCCGTTCAAGAGGCGTTTTCCTCTTGCTTACGACAAACCTGTTTACGCCCTTCCTCATCGGCATTATAGACGGAAAATCTTCATCTGGGATCTGGCTTAGCTCTGATATGTCCTTTATCTGAGCTACTCGTTTGAACCACCTTTCTGCTTTAGCTTCCTCCGACATGTCCAGGGGATCGGTTTCCTTTACAGCCGACCCCTCCAAGCTTGCTCCTGCCCAGCTGTTTCGAACATTATCGTTTTTGGGGAGTTGGGGTGAAGCTCCTCCACTGCATCCATCATCGTTAGTATTTCTGTTTTTCGTCTGGGATGAGTCAGTGCCCTGAACAGAGGTTTGATGAGGAGGCTGCCAATTACCATCAGCAAATTGTGGAGTTGAACTCATTGGCTGGTTATTCATTTGACCAACTTCACTCGTGTCAAACGAGGTTTCCCAAGGAAACTTTGAGTTCGCTGACTTGTCTGATTTGTCAGTCTCTGCCATTACATTACTGGAAGAGGACTCACCGGCTGTTCTTATTGATGATTCTGGGGCGCTCAACTGCTCATCCTTTCTTGCAAAGTGGCCAGGAGGGAACGGAACAAAGGGTACAAAATTTGAATTGTTTGCCTGATCCATGGCTACCTGTCTTTTGTACTGTGGGGAAGTAAGTGAACGGTCTTTCTTTTTACTAACGACAAAACGATTTTCTCCCTTTCGCATTGGCATAATCTCAGGGAAGTCCTCATCTGAAACGGCGCTTGGTAAATCTTTGACATTATGTAGTTCTGACATCCTCTTAAACCACCTTTCCGACTTTTCAGTTTGCTCTTGTGCCTTATTCTGGATGTCTATCTGACTTGCTGAATCATTCAGAGACTGAGAATTCTCAGAGAAACCCTTGGAGTTATTGCTTATGGTAGTTTGATTGCTTTGGTCTCTCCTAGAAAATGCATCTTGGGGGAGAGGTACGAAAGAATCGTGATTAGAAGAAGTGTTGCTCTGTTGATATTGAAAATCTGAACCAGACTGAGATAGTGAAGGAGAGAACTTTGTCCCGTAATTCATTGAGTTATTCAATAATGAAGCACCAGGTCGTTGGCTGTCGCATCTTAAGCAAACCATATTCCTTCCATAATTAAAAAAATTGCATCTGCAACAAAGCACATTGAAGGGGAGTAAGAGACAAAACATAGGCAATGGATCAGTATCATCAACTAGGTCTCAATTGCTATTAGTGATCCCTTAAGAAAATAAGGACTCAGAAAAATGCTTACTGAGTGCACTCCCACTCCCCACCAGTTAGCTGTTTCCTTGGTCTCGGAGCTTCACATTCAAGGCATTTCACGTTTCTTGCAAAGTTCATAAAATTACACCTGCACCGCAAGGATTAAATTGAATTAGGTAGAGACTAAAAATACAAGGAACATTTTGATGCAACCCTACAAATAGTTAAGAGATCAGCTAGAATGACCAAAACGGTCATAATTCACCGCAAAGGAATATTGAAGAACCTTCCCTCTGTAGGGTTTTTTTAAATCTATTTTTCCTACAAATGTGTTAAACAGAAGCACAGAACAATAGTAAATGGTGAAATAGAGAATACACCTACATTGAACATATCCAGTCACCTCTCTTCATTTCAATATTTTGTCCAAATGGCTTTGGAATGTGTCCTTCTCTACCTGACAACTGATGACCTGAAGCAGAACCTGTTGAACCACCAGCACATATAGATCCCAGTTCACGCAACAGATTCCGAACAGAGGAGTCAACAAGTTCTCTGCTATAGAGCCCATTTCTTTCATAAGAAACAGTGGGATTGCTTGCATAACCTATTATATACTTCATTAGATCAACAGTATTTGCTTGATCAGCTTGTGATACCTATCATAAATAATTTAAAAAAGGTCATGTTACAGATTAACAGTGAGCTTTTAAAAAATTTCAATGGATTTTTCAAATGCAACGACAATGATGATGAGCAGGATAAATTTTTGGCTGAAAAAATAATCATGCATGTCGTGCCAGCTCTTTCTAGTCTGAACCTCAATATAAAATAATAATGTGTACGATAAAGCACCAAAAGAAAGTAAGGCCATCCGCTAGGTTCCTACTTACAAACAATTTAAAGATTATGGGAGCTTGTCCAAGCAAGCTCTAGTATAGCCAAATCGTAATACTCCCATGACTTGGAATTTAACTAAAAGATCATAAGCTGTTAAACTAGTTTTTCTATTAAAACCTTAAAAAGGAAACAACAAAACTTCTTAGTAGGAAAAAGTCTCATGCTATGCATATGTCTTCATCATGTACTAGGCTATGCATTCTTGATTCTGCAGCAATCATGTCATTTGTTGATCCATTTCCTCAGAACTGAATGATTGGATGTGTATTGTGCAGTAAGGCAAAATCTTTTCCTCAAGAGATTTTATGTATGCATTAGATTTTGTTATCATTAATTTATATCAAAAGCAATAATCAACAACCTGTAAATTCTCTAACAAAAATGAAAAACTGCACATCAAAAGCAATAAATAACAAATGGCAAAACAATGTAATTTTTAACACTCAAGCATAGAAAAATATCAGATTGAGTCTATATTAGCTACTCTTTCAACAGCAGTAACAAAATGAACAGGAAGAGAAATGTCACTTCGATTTTCTTCTTTTGTTTGGAGGATTGCAGTGGCGAACATAAGATGTTCAAAGTTACTGGAAAGATATATATGAAAATTTGAAGATAAGTTTGAGTTGATTAAAAAAAAAAAGGAAAATAACATACATTGCCGCCATCAGTTCCCAAAAATGCCCTCATTCTCCTTGCTGTGTTGAGAGCACTCTTGAACAAAAATGGAGTTCCATTAGTCACAACTGCTTCAATATCCCTCCTTGAAAGCAATCTATTTCAAATCAAATAAAACTCATAATCAGGAAGAAACAATAAATTTATTAGAGCTGTTATCTTTTCCTAAGAATACACAAAACAATGTCAACAAGATTAAGCTGCCACAGTCAGACTTTAATAATAAAATTCCGTATTAAACTCGCAAAAAAAAAAAGGAAATTCCCAAGGATTAAAGATGCCAATTTTTTTAGGTTTAATAATAAACTTGCGATAGGATGGCACTCAATTTAGTCTTTAAAAAAACTTAAAAGGCAAATATCGACCGGGGAATTAGATGATGAGAACCAAACACTGTATAACACAAAGCCCTAGCTAATCAATTTCTACTTCTCATCGCATTATAATCTCAAAAGTAGAGAAAAAGAGCACAAACCCAAGAAGATTTGGTCGGGCTCGAGCGAATGCGATGCACGCGGAGGCGGCGCTGAAAAATTCATCGCTTAGTTGCTCATACACGACGAATGCATCATCGGGTGAAATTGCAGGGGCAGAGAATCCCTGTACATCAGATAAGATATTTAAAAAATGCGTCCACTCCGGCCATGGGTGGTGGTTCTGTGGCTGCTGAAAGGCGGAGGAGTGTGCTGCATAAGAGTTATTGTTCGGTTGAAAGTGAAAACACTTAACCGGTTGAGGAGCTCGGGTTTGGGTTTTGGAAGAAGAAGAGACGGCGTGTAGACGGAGCGGAATGATTGAGTAGGAGGAGAAACAGCGATGAAGAAGGACTAGCGATGGGCGAATGGGTGGGAAGGGGGTGGTGAGGAGGGTCATAAACCTGGTTGCGCCTCCCATGCCGGCGGAGCGGCGGTGGCTAAGCTTGTTAAAAGATGTGGTTTTAATACGACACTAGCAAGATTTTACACGGGGTTTATACATATTATATTAACCCCCCTTCTCCCCCTCTAGTTTGCATTCAAGTCCTTTAACTATTAAATGTTCACACATTTGGTCATCAATCTGGATATTTTCGTTGAGAATTTATAAAGCTGAATAATACTTGTAAAAAATTACTAATAATAAACAATAAATTCACTAAATAACTTATAATAAATTTATTATTCTTTAACTTATCAAGCAATATTAATGATCTTAATATCTTACTGATGGTTTTTGCCATTTTTTTATTTATTGTAGGGAAGAGAAAGTAAATGCATGAGATAGAATACCAAAACTCAGCATACCATTTTTTTTTTATTTATTGTTGGGAGAGAAAGTAAAGCATGAGACATAATACCAACACTCAGCATAGATGAGACACCAGGTTCGATTGACCTTGGGAACTACAATATAAAAAAAAAAGCATAGGGGAAAAGTAAAATTTTTATTAGAGTAAATTTTAAGTAAAATTCATCTCCATATGATGAATCCATACATATCATTACAAATTTACAATTTGCAAATAATATACACTAGGTGCGCGCAACAAAAGATACAACAGATAATGCAAAATTGTAACAAAAAAAGGTGTTCAACAGGTGAAGTCCAACATACAACATGATGGCTAAGTGTATTTTCCCAATTATGAGAGAGAGTTGGAGGTGGTCTCATAGATTTCATCGACTCGAGCTGCAGGCACATAAACTGCATGCTTCAACGGGCTGTTCTTACGGCCATAGAAAATGTAGACGAGCAGTGCTAACACCAACCATATTGTGACGAGGGTCCAAGTTGCCGCACTGCATATTTCAAGAACGTTAACAATTCTCCAGTAAAAAGGTTTTTTATCAGTAGAGAAGTTGATGGATGGACTATGCAGTCACCTGAGATTAACTAATAAGTAGACATTAATGAGAACACATGTAACAGGTAGTAGTGGAACAAACGGACACATGAAACCTGAAAGAGAAACAACAGCTTCTTATATGTTTTCCCCTGGATCGTACAAAATGCATGAACAAAACAACTATTATTGTACATACCTCCTGTGTGCCCAAAGTCGTGCCTTGCATCATCTTGGTCTATAGAGATTAGTGTTATCACACCAGAAAGAAGGAGAAGACCACCAATTCCACAAAGTGTATATTGAAGAGTTCTGGTTTAATTGAGATGTTTGGTATAGAAAAGTGTAAATAGATACACAAAAAGGTCATCAAATGAAAAATATCATAGATCAAATATAATAACTTGAAGGTTGTCATTGCAATAGAAATTACCCACCTGTTGAGGCTGAAACTAGAAGTAGCAGAAGTTAGTACAATCACGCCAGTACACGTAATCATGATCGCCCAGCCAGCAATCTTCCGTCGATTCTTTTTACACACAAGAACTGTCATTGACAGAAGGAAAGAAGCATCAGAACCTTAGATGACATAAATTGGGGCAAAAATCTTGGACATGACTTCAGTCACATAATTTTCATATTTTTCCCAAGGTTGATTTCTTGCTTCTTTTTTTTTTTTTTTTCTTTTTCTTTTTTTAAAAGAGGTATGATGAAATATCTGTCCTAAAGAGAACAAAATTGATCTCATAATCTTCAGCACTCATATCATATTCACAAGAACGACCATCACATATAGCAAATATTCCAGAATCAGATGAACTTACAATTCCACCCTTCATTTATAAGATGATATCCAACAAGTGGTTCTTTCTTAACTAGGAGTGGAGTATTCTCTGGAGTTATAGAATAAACCTTTTTGTTCCCCTCACAGACATCTCCAGGACTATAGCTTATAAAATGCTGCGAAAAAACTGAATCTATTGCTTCCTGTAAAGATGGGGGAACTGGAACCTCATCTGGTGGTACATATCTCAGTATCAGTACCGAAATTGCCACTGTAGTATATGCAAGAAGTGTGCCCAAACTTACCTGCAAATAGAGTATAGCTATTAAAGCATACAAGAGTTCCAGTTTAACAAAACCAACCAGTTTCAACCTATTACAAATTGCAATATGCTTGAACAATTTGATTACTTGTGGACATCCAAATCCTCTCATTTCCTCAAGTTTCAAGATGAATATTAATTTGACTCCTCTCATGGTGGTTTATTATTTAAATGGCATTTCTCTTATACATATATATGTATTTAAATGACCCTTTTAAAATTTGTCATTATATACATAAATTGACTTAATTGCAACTAAAATGAACAATGGCATACCATCCCTGATAACTGTTCCACATCCATGAAAAATGCCAAGATTGTGGCTAATAGTCCAGTCACAATAGTGCTTTTTATGGGAACTTGAGTTCTTCTATTCACATCAGAAAAAAATGAAGGCAGCAGTCCATCTCTAGCCATTGCCATTAGTATTCGTGACTGTTATTAAAACACACAAAGCATAAGCCTTTTTAAACACAGTTTCTACATACAATGATTTTTACACAGTATTCTTTAATCTAAAATGATGTGAAAAGTTTAAAATTTAAATATAAAGATAGGAAAGATTTTCCTCTGAGACAACAATTTTTCAGGAACAGGTATCAATTACCTGTGGAAGGAGAGACCCCATCAGGGACGAACAAAGAGCCATGCAAGATCCAATAGTAATTATATACCTGCTTCAAAGTAGAGAACATTTTTAAAGACCAGCAAGCATAATAAAATGCAAACAACTCAGAGAGGACTCAATTCTATTCTAAGACGTAAATCTTTACATACGCTGCCCATTTCATTCCATGGCTAGCAAAGGCAGAGGATATCGGTGTATCGGGATCCATTGCATAATAGGGCACTAAACCAACAATAACCACAGAAACCAACATGTACAAGGTGCAGCATATCGATAAAGCAAAACCGATACCCATTGGCAGATCTTTTTGAGGGTTTTTCACCTGCAGACGAGGAAACATTACTGGCAATATCCTATCTGTATGTTGCAGTTACTATGGAATCCGAATTCAGGGAGACTAAATTGTACCTCTTCTGCTGTACTAGTGACCGAATCAAACCCTGTATACGCAAAGAAAACAGTGGAAGCACCAGCAAGCATCCCTTCAGTCCCAAAAGGAAAATATCTTTTGGAAAAATGGAAACTCTATTAGAAACTTCATTTCCCTCCTATAAGAGTAGGATAAAAGAAATTGGAACAAATCTGAAGAATGTGAACATATATTATGTTACGTAAGAAGGATAAATGTATTACCCAGTCGGAAGTTCATAACCACGCCAACCTGTCTTGAAGCCCAAATATCCACCAGCTAAAATGATAAAGATCAGGGCACATACATTCACAGAAGTAACAATTCCTTGGGCAAGTGCACTCTGCAGAAATTATAATTATGCCAATGTGAAAAGTTGTAAATACTTTAGCAGAAACAGTCTCACAGCAAAGTAAGGATAATAGAAAGAGACCTCCTTAATTCCCATACACAGTAGCCCAGTCACCAGAATAACTAAGATGGCTGCACATGGGTCAACAACAATCCCCAACCCCGGGATGGTGTGACGAGACAAAAATGAAGGGAGACTATCTGGACCTCCAAAAAGCAAGGACTATTCAACAAGGAGAAACAAAACAATACCTAGTCACCACATACGCATATATATGTCACAATAGACCATATAACAGAGAAAATATTTATAAGAAACCAAGTGAAAAGGATAACATAAAAGAGAATGTTGGGTCACCAGATTTGGCGATATGCCACGAGCAACTGCTGAACCTCCTATAGTGTATTCCAGCATCAATGCCCAACCAATCAACCAAGCAACACTACAAACGGAAATTGAGTTACAATCAAATGCCAAATGCATCCATTACAATGAAGAAAAGACGAAGTTGCCATCAGTAAGTCCTTCAACAGCAACTACTTTGTAATTTTATAGAGGAGTCCTTTCTACCTAGTTAATCACATGCCACGGGGGGTGTCAAAGAACTGATGCTTGAAATTAAAGTTGGCTTCTTAACAGAGTATACCAGTGATTAAATTGAAAAGAATTATGGAAAATGTCATGATTCCAGAGGAAAAAACTTTAAAAAAAAAAACACCAATAAATTTAAAGTGTATATAATATATTACACTTCTCCAATGCATATGTAAGAATAGTGATAGGCACTTCCAGCGGAAGGGCAACGACAAGCTAGCTCTGCATAGCAGAAAGCAGAAAGACCAGCTGCTATTCCAGCTATCAGAAATGAAAGAGTAAGAGCTGGCCCTGAATGTTCTCTAGCGACTGTACCAACCAAAATATAAACCCCAGAACCAATTGTCGCACCAACCCCTAAAAGATCAAATAAAATCCATGAAAACATTGATATCTGAAAGCAAAATACAACATTTTATTTTTATGCACACAATACACTTGTTATTTGTTTTCAGGAGATTAGATATTAATAAAAGTCACACAGGAAAATTGATAAGTGTACGACAACGGCGTAGATTGCAATATCAAGTAAATTCGTGCAGACTGAATTTTTCACCTAATCTATCGCAAGAATGTGATCATTTGCATTGGGACTGAAGCTGTTGAACCTCATAGTTATATCATTTATTTACCCTCCCATCAATTTCAACATCTTCTAGCTTTAACCTTAATGAATAATGTACCAGATTAAACTTCACTTAAGTATGTCAAAATCATTAGTTATGAGAGAACTCTAAATATCTTAACGACATTGCTTAGGAAAAAAAATGGCACATTTCTTATTTAAACAAAGTGAGGCAATTAAATCACTTTAACCATAGAGGCATCAGGTGAATTCTTAGTGAATTTCATACGTATACATAACTGACAGAGAGACAGAGACAAAAAAGGACGATTCAATCTCCAGATTACATAAAGAAAAAGAAGTCGAGATTTTTTTTTTAAATGTCGTTACCAATGGCAATGAGATGAGATGCAGTCAAAGCTTTGGCCAACTGAGGTTGGCGGCTTCCAGATGAAGAAGATGATTTTGTATGCTTAGAATCAACCTGTTTTCTCCTCACAAGATTATTCAAACCCCCAGCAGCATACTTTCCTACAGCTCCGCCGCCGGAAAATTCCAGTTCGTCAGAAGGAAATCCCATTTCAATCGAACAAAAAATCTCTCAATTGCCAATTACAATCAGAGTTCTCAACTTGAGAATGAAAATCTATTCAGTATGCTTACAATCAAACTGAAGGAATCATAATTGAATTTGACATGAAAAAGAATCTTTCATGCGCTTATATATGTTGCGAAATTTGGTGGTGTATTTTGAAGGTCATATCAGTGCATCATCGTTGATTCATTGAATGTGGACACGTTTGTGGTTCAGATGCTCACACTTGAACATATCCATTTGTTTGCTTACACAACCAGTAACTCAGAATCAGATCAGATGAGAAACATAAAATATTAATAATAATTTTAATTAATTAAAGTGCGAGTAAAAAAAAAAAAAAGATAACGCATGATTTAAAAAAAAAAGATTTTTTAAAAAAATTTAAACTAATAAATTAATTTAATTTGGCACACGATTTCGAATGAATATAATCGAGTAACACTTTACAGAGAAAGACAACGCGATTTTGAACATCGTGTCATCAGTTCGTTAGTCGTCGGGAATTCTGTTGTCTCTTCCACAGCCACATTTTCCGGTGTAATTATCCAACGACGCTGCTCTCCGCCTATTACTCTCCGGCGAAACTACAGGTAACATTTCCATTCCATTTTTCGCAGAACCTCTAATAAAAATGATCATTCATGTTTCCGTAATCGAAAGAATTCAATTGCTGGTCCGCTCATATGTTGAATTTCATTTTCACTACTCATCTTAGATTTGTCAGTTATTAGGAAAAACTAAAGCGAACAAAATTGTTTTCGGTGAACGGAAATTTATAAGAATTTGGATGTTCTTAAGATGTATGGAATTGTTAATTTTGTATCTGGAAGTTTTCTATCAAGTTTTCTATGATTATAAAGCAGTGATTTCTCTATAGGTTTTTAAACCCTAGAAATTTTATCATCTGATAGTTTAAAATACTATTGCTGGTAAAATGGTATGCTACTTGGTGAGGCTAATTTATCATATTTAGTTTTGCAGATTCAGTATGCTCTAGATTTTGCTACTTTTTTGGGTACGTTTCACTTCATCAATTAAGCACAGATATGGACGGTGCAAACTGCAAACAACCTCAAATTAACTATATATCTAATCTTGCTGGAACATTCAACTAATCACTAATCAGACCCTTTAGAGCAGCTTCATAGAACTTTATGGCTTCACTGTTCTCAACAACGGCAACTTTGCCATGTGTTTCAACGTATAAAATTCCCAAATTATCAGTTGCAAAATCTGGGTACAATAGATGCTCTGAAGAATCCGCCATTTTTGCCAAGATTCTGAGGAAATTGAAGCCCTATGGTCTTTCAACTGTTCACTTTTTTCAACAGGGAAAGCCTATAGTTGTTTGCCTCTCCCATCTTGTTACCAGGTACTAAGCTTCATTCTTCACAGAATGTGTTATTTTTTAGGTTTTGTACACATATCTTTCTGACTTTGGATTTGACTTTCAAGTTGAATTTGGATGTCAGACAGAAATACAAAATCATGTAGCCTTTGTGTTTGAATGCATCCCGGGTGAAGTGATGTAGAACTAGAGTTGATTATCAGCCTGATAATGATCATAAATTCTTTTAATTTTTCCTTTTACAAGAATTTTCCTAATTACCTGTTTGTTGTATTCTCTTATCATCATTCATCTAAAGTCAAAGTAATGAAATAAACGTCCCAATTCTCAGATAAATCACAGTTGCTTCGCCTCAACTTCGCACCCACAGTCTGAATTTTATATGATCTTGTTAATGATTAAAAATCTGTACAACTGTCAATCAATATGTAGAGCAGGTTAACAGTCAGTTACTCAAAGAAGACAAAATTTAAGAGTTCAGATGATGGGCTAATGTCCAACATAAATACTTATTTGTTGTTTTTGCATACACACTTCTAAAATTAATCATTAGTATCAATCCACTTAACATCATAAAGACTGTTATTCTCAAATTTAGAGCTTATGTTGGGGAAAGTTTTGGAGACACTGTAGATGCTGAGGATGTCAATGATAATGAATACCCAATAGAGGATGCAGATGACTTACCACCAGATCCTGAAAATCAGGATGATGGCATTGAAATAGAAATAGAAAAGACTGGCAAAAACAGCCGGAGAATTAGATCAAAAGTATCTATACAGGCCAGCCTGAAGAGAGTTTGGGATATTTTGACTGATTATGAGAGATTGGCTGATTTCATTCCAGGGCTTGCAGTCAGCCAGTTGCTTGAAAAAAGAGAGAATTTTGCTCGTCTATTTCAGGTGCGGGGAGGATCCTCCCTACGGGTAACTGGGGCTTTCAAGTTTTTTCCACCAAAGTTACCCTATATTTGCTTATATTTTATTATGTAATTGTAAAATTCTTTTCTTGATTAGCCCCTTAAAGTGAATCTGTCTTGCTCCATCTGGGATTTTAATAGATTATGTTGTTCAAATATCATTATTTTCTCTCTCTCTCTCTTGCTCTCAACTATTGCTACCTCCACTTCTTAACAGATTGGCGAGCAGAATTTGGCATTTGGGCTGAAATTCAATGCAAAAGGTACCATTGACTGTTATGAAAGAGATCTTGAAATTCAGCCCTATGGTCAAAAGCGTGATATTGAGTTCAACATGGTTGAGGGTGACTTCCAATTATTTGAAGGAAAGTGGTCTATCGAGCAGGTTGACTTTGTTTCTCGTTCCTATTTTTATATCATATCTGTAGGTTTTGACTTAGATCTCAGTGCCAGTGGCAACTCCCTCTATACATATTAAGCAATTTCTATGTTCATGACCATAATTCATGGCAAGTCCAGTTTTAAATAATAATACTAATGATCCAAGAAATGAAGCATTCATTACACTAATTCATTGAGGCATTTTCTCGTAGTTCAGTTTTATCTTTTAATTTCATGAGTCCTTTTAACTGGTGTTCTTCAGGGTGCTGGAGATTTACAGGGTGATTCTGTTGGCAACGACGAATTTCAAACAACTCTAGTATATGTTGTTCATGTGAAACCTAAAATGTGGTTGCCTGTTGGACTTGTTGAGGGTAGACTCTGCAACGAGATCAGAACAAACCTATCATGCATACGCGACGAAGCTGAGAAATCGTTTCAGAATAGGAATTCATCATTGGTAGAAGATTGACACTTCTGGTGTTAGTGTTCTCATGTGGACATGATTGACCTTCGATTTGGCCTTACAAATCGATTGCACGCGTTAAGAATCGACTGTACAACTTTGTCAATTTAATCGGAAAAAAATGTGAAATTTCATATTTCAATTTCAATACTGCTCTAAACTCTAAAAGAATAACAGATCAAGTGTGCTGCTTTGTTAATTATATACGTAGATGCTTGTAAGTTTATTAATACGTTTGTAAAAAAAGAAATACTTCTCTCGTGTAAGGATTCTTTCTCTGACTAGACTTTTTGTATAAATCACCAAATTTACATTTCCCGATTTAAAAAAAAAAAAGGGACTCCACATCACACAATACAATCAAAGTGTAGTCTCAAAACCTATACCTAGTTCTTCTGCTAGCTCATCCCACACTGGAAGGAGTGTCAACACTACGAGTATTATGGCCACTGTAAGAATGGCTTTTCGCCATGCACCTGCTTCCGTCACGTCGTTCAGACATGGCTTCTCAGGAGATCTCTGCAGTATCTCACGTTTAGTAATCAACACACATCACACAACAACCAAAGAAATTTTATTTTGATAGATTTCACACCTGACATATCAAAACGTATAATCCCCAGGGAAGTGACAATGGTCCACCCAGCTGACAGTGGGAATGTCTTAGTAAACAGAAATTGTTATATACATGGAATGAAACATGAGTTTTGGCAACTTAGAAACATATTCAGTTAGCAATGAAAAAGTGCTTAAACTTGACTATGAAAAATATGTAGCATACCACTCCTAACCCCAACAAGGTGTAGGTTGCCAATCCAGAAGCAATCAGCGAGTTCTTACCAAAAGCCCCCTGATAACAACATTTGCAGTTTTAGAAAGCAAGCACACTGAGTTTGAAAGGTGTACACAAGTCAGGTGCAAGATTTCCGTAGGAGGTATATTTGATGAAGCCAAAAAATATCAGAGTTTAGTAGATGAAAAGTGAAAATTTTATCTTCAATTTCCTTGAGTAGAATAAAATAAAAGCAGATACCTGCATAGCTCTTCCACCATCAAGACATCCCACAGGCAGCAAATTAAAAGCTGAGGTTGTCAATCCACACCTTCAAATCAAGGGGCCATACATCTTTAGCATACAGTCAAAGCAGAATAATATAAAAGATCCAAGATGATAACATCACCAGCCAGCAATCACCAGAGGATGGATCGAAACATCTGCTGCATGCATGGACCTGAAGTGAGCACAGAAAGTTAAAAGCAGAAGTAAGCTCGGTTGTTAGAAGAAGAATGAGGTCGACATGGGAGGGTTTTAGTAGAATTCCATAGTTGAGAAATTTGCAGTGTTAAAAATAGGAACTTACGTATAACCTAAAATAGCTCGGCTGATGAGCCCAAGAAACAGGGACCCTTGAAAAAGCGTGCTTGGAACCTGCACAAAATCTCCAGCCACATCTGGATTTGATGAAAGTAGTAGGCCAACAGTGAACATAGAGAAAGACAGTGCAGCTCCAGCAAATGGTCCAGCCAACGATATATCCACCTTTGCCTTCCGATTAGGAAGAATAGACTTGAACTAAAAATAAAGCAACCAAAAACAACAAATGAAAACTTTAGAAAAGTAAAAAACTTGGAGGCTTCATAAAGTATAAAATGAATGAGCATACAATACGGAGTATCAGAAATTGATAAACCACACTTCCATAGATGGATAAGTACCTGAGTGATTGCCCCAAAGCTCCCAAGAGTAATATTTGGAATAAAATAAGGAATACTTAGCTTCACTTTCCGAGGAAATGCAGCAAGAAAATGTCCAACTTCCTGCAGAAATTTTTTTCTTGTGGAGTTATTTACTTATTTTATATTTTCCTTTTCTGGGTAGTGGTCAGGCTAGTCAATCTCAAGAACGTGTTTCGCATTATCTAAATTGTTTCATCTTGATTGAAGTATTTGAAGTAATTCACCCAGGAGACATCATTACTTACATGAAATAGCTGAACTCCCAATACTCCATAAGCCAACGGAAGGGCAGAGTCCACAAATGGATATAGGACCTGCATATCTGGTGGTTCAATAGCATTGGGATCTGTGAAATATTTGACTACCTCCGGAGGAAGCCTATTTATCTGCCAGTCAAAATCAGTACAATTTAGCTATACGATCTTAGGATCCATATATAATATAATCCATCAACCAAAAATATACTCCAGCAGATTAGTGTACCTGAGATGCTATCCCAAGCTCCACCGAGGAGCCAATAGTAAAAAGAAACAACAGGAGAGCAATTACATATTGCCAAAGTGTTGTCTGCTCTGGCTCTGAAACCTCTCTCCGCAGCAGGCCAAAGCTGACGCGGGGCCCACCGCGTGGATCGTCTCCTTCAGAATTTGGTTCCTCTACCATAAATAGATTGTATTTGTTTCCCATAATCTCAGCTAATTGACTCTGAAGTTTTGCAAACACATCCTCCCTCTTTCCTCGAATATTGCCAAGAAACAGAATCCCTTCACCTAGATCTCCAAATGGCTCTTCTCTAGTTACCCAAAAGGTTGAATAGCCAAATAGCTTTTCCTTAATAAGTTTTACATCAGCAGGATCAACTTTCTCAGGCCCTAGCAGTTCCATCAATTTAAACGAGTCAACCTGGAAATTGCTGTAAGCTGGTCCAAATGATGATATAGTTGGAGGCTGAGAATCCCAGAACAAAAACATATCACTGATGAAATAGTCAGCAAATTAATGAAATTATATTATCATATACTAAGACCTAATATTTGTGAATTGCATTCACAACCAATTTTAGTCCCATTGTCAATTTGTCATCGAATCTCTGTAGCAAATAAGTCTTGTTTGGCATTGTTATACTTGTTGGAAAGTAATAAAGATCACTTTTACATGTTTTTCTAGTTAGTGAGTGTTTGGCTGAGCTCATTAGAACTTCAACCAACTAATAAACTCTTAAATTTGTTTCGAAAATATATTTTCAATTCTTGATTTATACGCCTTTCGTTCATCAGCTCCTTGATCAATGATTAGTTCTGTAAATAACAATAGCTTCTTCCAAAACAATATAACATAAGAGTTGCTCTCACTCATCATCTTCTGCATTTTAACACTGCACATAGGTGAGTGGTACTAATTTATCGAAATAAAAGTCCAACATTACTGATATCCAAACTATCGCCACAGCATCATGATCATCCTTAAACCTTCTAGTCTACGATTACTTCATCAAAATTGATAAAAGCCATGAGTACACCAACACTTGAAATCAATTCTACAAAAAACGAACAACCTCAAAAGTAACGGAAAGAAAATGATAAGCTTACCAGTGAGGAAGTAGAAGTTGGTGCATTATCGGAGCTGTCATCAGACTTCTTCTCAGCTGACGCAATTGTTGCCAGAGTCGAATTCTCGTTGCTTTCCTTTTCGGCATTTCCGCCGTTATCATCACTCCCATTATCCCCACTACTATTATAACATGACCTAATCACAAAATTCAACCTCCCGAAATTCCCTTTCGCAATTAATCGCTGCCGCTTCGACAAATAATCTCCGCACAGAAAACATTTGACACTAGTGTTCTTAAATCTTCCTCTTAAACTAAATCCATTTCCAGGATTCAAATTAAAGCTACAACTGGATAAGGTCCCCATAGCAACTCCTATTCGGGCGAACGCATATGTTGGCGTGCTTGTGTGTCGCAGATAAATCCTTTGAAATTAGATATTTTTGGATGTAAAAGTCAGAAGAAGAAGTTTTAAGAGCACCCCAAAAGATTATATTATGTATAATTTGAAGAGAATTTTAGGTAATATAAAAAAATTTTAAAATTTAAAATGATGTATTTTTATTCATTTTTAACAATTTTTTTATATTTTTTTCACTTCTCAATGATTATATGTTACATTTGTTTTTTCTCCATATTTTTTTAGTATAAAATCAAAGTGAAAGAACCATTATGAATTATAAATATTAAATAATAAATAATCAATTGAAAATATCAATAAATTAAAGTGTTGGAATTGGTGAAAATTTCAATCATTAAATTTTAAAGAGTTGATTTGACTCTTCAAATTTAAAGAGGCAAAACTCTTCAAATTTAAAGAGACAAAATAATTATGTAAAAAATTTTGTTGTTTTAAAGAGGTTATTGGAGATTTTTTTTTATGCATCTTTAAAATTTATATTATTTGTCATTTAGAGAGCATTTTGGAGTTGTCCTAATAAATTACTTAAACGTATTCTCTTATCCGTTTATGGCTTCGTAATTGGGTACTCTTCGTTGGGCCTAAGAGCACCGGCCCAATTATCAAAAGGATTGTAATTTGTAGAAATGTAGCCCAACTCTTGATTATATATTTACAATTTTATTTAGTGAAATAATAATAATAATAATAATGGAAATTATGTCTAAATATAGATATGGAAATTATGCTCTGCAATAAAAAATTTGCAGCAACTAAAGAGAGGTTAATGATGGGCATAAAAGTCCAGATGGCATTGAATTCCGTTAACTCTTATGCTAAAATGGTTTTGACTCCCTACAGACTCTCTACACGTGAGACCCACAAGGGAGGGCACTTCGCTTCCATACGTGGCCTCTTAATTATCTGCCAAGTGTGTATCAGACTATTTTTTGGTTAATTTATTATTGCTTACAAGGGTATGTGTCGACAAAATTGATAATAATTGTAATAATGTGAACTAAAATATAGGATATAAGGGTAATTATATTTTTTTGAGAGTTAGTTTTTAAAAATAATTTAAGAGTGGATGTTAATAATTTTAAGATTTAACGTTTTAAATCTTATAGTAGCAACCAAATGCACTTTAGAATGACTCAATACTATAACTATAGTATAAAAGTTTTAGATTAAATTTTAAGCTTAAGATTTAGATGTAATGTTATCGGATATAAATCAATGGAATACTATATGATAATAATAATAAAATTATAGTTGAACGGTAAGAATTCATGTTAAATTGTAAAAACACAAATTATATATATTTTAAAGTAAAATAAAATATGAACACATAATTATTGTATAAAATCTTTGTTATTTACTAATTATATGGTCGGTACTAATTTTTTAATCATGATGATAAATTTAAAATTTTGTAGATATTTGCATGGGGAGGTCCCCTATAGCTAGGAATGAGACTTCATATACATAATGACCAAACATGATGAATTTCATTTTATGAAACGTGTTCTGTCAGAAAAAATAATATATATTAAATAAAAATTAATTATTTTAATAGACAAAAATATTTCAATTTTTTTTCTTTTTTACTTTAAAAAAAATATAGATCTAAATCATTTTTTTCTATATATTATATGTAATACATAGAACATTATGTAAGATGATTTTATATAAATATAAAAATTTGTATGTATATAATATATATACATACAAATATATATTATGAGATTTGACCATAAAAATTCATTCATTGATGAGGATCATAGCATCAGGGGTGGCTCTTATTGTCACATGCATGCCAACCCATGACTATTGTTAGGTAGCTTTAATAATAATGTGCAGAAAGGGTTATTTTTTTTATTATATTTATAATTATTTGAAAATACCCCATTTTTTTGTTTAAGCATGCAGAATATATTTAAGCGTATTTTTATTACGTACATTTTTAATTTAGAGTATGTTATTGTGTATATTATTATTCATCATTCATAATAAATAGCTAGGTTTATATACTTTCATATTTTTCCTATATAAAAATTAATAGAAACGTAGAGAAATTAAAGTCAGTTAAAAAAAAACTATAATGTTGCTTTAAATTTTCCACATTTATCTATTTATATACAATTTATTAATAATCAAAGTGCAATATTAATCTAGTGGGAAAAAAAATTTCTAGTGGGGATAATATTAAAATATTGAAAATTTTAATTGTGAAATAAAATGGTGATGACTCCTAAGATTTCCATGGGTTGAAAGTTGAAGGGATTCACGTGTTTTCACAACAGTGATTTAACGCAACACGCTTTTAACATATACAGTGGGCAAGAATTTCGTGAAAAAGAACGTACCTTCCAATTTTGCGTGCATACACTATTTAGCGTGTGTATAAGTTTGTACGGATTCAGTTAGAATCAATAATATGAGGTGAAATTTCTTTTACGTTTTAGATTCGAGAAATTCATGAATTCAATCAACAATTGTGGAGATTAGTTTATATAGAACGTGAACTATGACTTATAATGAAATCTCGTTAGTAGACTCTATAGATGATAAGTTTTGACATTTCTCGAATTAATTGGAGTGTCCTTATTAGTATATTGTGAGTTTTGGACTCCTCTAAATTAGTATGTCTACAGATATACTGGTGCATTAAAAAAAAACTTAATAAATAATCATAATAATTAATTCAAATTAATGCTGAATAATGAAACGTGTATAATATTTGAACGCAAATATTGAAATTAATAAATGCGTAAATTATGACATGTTGACTTAGAGTACAAGACTAAATATGATATGGTACATATAAAAATTTTTAAATATGAAAATTAATTACGCAACACACTAAAATCGGTTCACTGTGATTAAATAATTTTTAAATATAACAAAGCCTCAATCTATGAATAATTTAATTAGTTACAGTAAAACCAGATACTAACTTTTAAACTCTTTATAATAAAGTCTAGATTAATCTTGATAATAATTCATGAATTTCTTTCTCTTTTCTTAATAAATAAATAAAAATGGTAGAAGTCAATTTGATCAATTCCACTGAGGCCTGAGCCCATAGGTGTCAAAGTCATTTAGCCTAAGTTGATCAGGTGACATATTCTTAATAATAATATTAAAGCTAAAACCTTCCATTAATACACCTTTTATTTGGATTTATTTTAAAAAAAAATTAGACTTACACTTATAGAAAAAGAAAATGAAAAAAAAATTGTGTTACGTACAAAAAAATTTGTTGTGGATCAAATTTTATTTTTGTAATTCGTAGGGCTACTGTCAGTCACATTGGACTCCATTAATGTGATATCCATTTTCTATTTATTTATTTAATGTCTTGCTTTTCGTCCCCCATAAATCATAATAAATATGCCTGCAAGTGTGAATTTTTGTCAATATTGTTTCTGCATTTATTAGTTACTCCCCCTCCTTCCTATAGGAGTTGATACACTTTCCTTTTTGGTTTGTCCTATTAAAGTTGACATATTTCCTTTTTAATACATGAGACTCACATAAAAACAATTAATCTACTCTCATGGCCCTACATATCACCTCTAATACAACTACCCACTACACATTAAATATTATTTCATTCACTTTACTTTACTTCACTTTACATTAAATTATTATATTCTTTAATCTCCGTGCCCAAAAAAAATTATACCAACTTTAATGGGACGGAGGGAGTATTTAAATTCGTAATTAATTCTCGTTAATGCAATGTCAGGGAAAAAAAATAAGTCATTTTAATTTCCTCCATATTTTCAATTGTTGTGTTGCGTTGTGTCCATTACATTATACCAAAGCAAATAAATACAGAAACAACATAACTTAATATCTTTTATTATTATATTTTCAGGGAAAAAAATATTTAAAAAACTATCTGGTCCAACAATATGGTTTATTAAAAACCTAGTTATATATGATTTATTTACATCAGATAAAAATTAAACGTACTTTAAGTTGGATAAAAACAAGTGTAAATCAACTCAAGTACTAAAAATTATCCAAGTTCATTAATTAAGTTTATAATTAAACAATAATAATGGAGTACAAAAAACTGAACTTATAACAAGCTTATATTAATAGTTTGCAAGCAAGAACCCTGGAGTTAGAATATTGGTGGGATTTCCATTTCACCTTCTACCTGGCTTGCATTTTCATCCATAAGCCATTTCTCAAGAAACGACAATGGCAAGTCGTTTTCGATCTTCGTCTTCGTCTTCTGATCATGCACAACACTCATCTTTTTGTGATGATCAACTCCAATGCTTTCACCACACAAGTTCTCATCAATCAAACAGTGATGATGATGATGATGATCAAATGAAAAAATACTCTCCAAATCTTCAGTTTTGATTTCATTTCCTCCATCATTACTATGATCCGTCTGCACTTTACCAGAAGAATCACTGAATTGGTGATGATCATCTGGATTGTTTTTCCCATAAAAATGTTCACCATTTGCATCAAGATGGGAAGTAGGCAAGCTGGTAAACGAGGAAGACGACGACGATGATCTCATCATCCAGTTCTCCATTAGTCTTGATATGTTATCTGCACTTGATACATACACTGATGAGGAGCTCTCATGCACTCCATTGCTTCTCGTCTCGTTTATCGCCTTCTGAGGATCCACGGATGATTGGAGTTTCTTGAGCTTCTTCTTCAGATGAGTGTTCCAGTAGTTCTTGATGTCATTATCTGTTCTTTGAGGCAGATATGTAGCTATAGCTGCCCATCTGATAAATGGATAAGAACAAAAAAAACACATATAAATTCAATGAAAACGACGTTGTATGCTCCCATCTCTGCAGCTAAATTAAATCGAAAATGATTTCAAGATAACATGAAGTTAATTAATTTACTTGTTTCCCAACAAAGCTTGAAGATGAATGATCATCCCTTCTTCATGTGGGGTGAAGTTCCCCCTCTTGATCCCTGGTCTCAAATAGTTGGTCCATCTCAGTCTGCAACTCTTACTGCATCTCATCAAACCTATTCCAGTCCAAACCAATCAACACCAAAAGGAAAAAAAACAAGAATATTAACAACATGTGATAAATTCGACGAAAATACCGGTGTTCATGGGCACTGCACTCCAGTTACCAGGGCCATGTTCTTGAATATAAGAGATTAAAATGATATCTTCTTCAGGAGTCCATGGCCCTTTCTTGATCCCAACTTTATCACAACAAGGTGGCCTTCCCATTTTACCTCCTCCTCAACAAGTTAGTGAGGAATGCAGCATGAAATATATATCTTAGTTATAAGCATAAAAAAACAGAGAGATGAGAGTGTAGTGGTGTCATAAGTTGGTAATAATTGTAAGTTAATGGTTTTCCTCATGGGTACATGTTAATACAAGATATGATCCATATAGTGGGGCCTACTTATTAATGAGCAATAAGTAATGAGGAGAGAAGAGAAGAGTTTGATCCTTGTCTCTGATTAATCTGAAAGGGTAACAGGCCCCGGGGCCCCTCTCAACCACAGTGCCGTAAGGTGCAATCTTTTTTAGTATTATGCCACTGTTGTTAGCATTTAGTATCTGTTTCTTGTGGCACTTAATTAAGGTTGTTTAGTACTCGATCCCAGCATCCCTCCATAATAAACTTTTTTTTTTTTTTAATTTCCTGAATTGCCTTGTAATTCATTTTATTAATTAATGTGTAAATGTGAGCTAACAGCCTAACAGTGGCTTGAGTCAATTCAATTTTAATTTAATGGTCAACAGCTTGACTAAAATTTATTACTCTATGTTAGACAGTACCATATAATATTTAATAATGATACTCTTAACACTGATTAGTCACTTTGCTGAATAATTCTATCCAATACTCCATATATTAACATAAAAACCATCCAAATGTGCACAGAAACCACCGATTCGTTCCTAGATTGTACATCTATACAATTGGGTGTACATTCTTCATCGAGAATTCCCAGTAATAATTTATCATTAGCATCAACAAGATCACTATTTGTTCTGAAAAGCAATGGTCTGTTGTACCAATAAGTAACTATTAAGTTAATTAAAAACCAGAATGAAAAGGCCGGATCATTCTTACAACGATCAGTGAAAAGAACTACCTTAACTGGGCGTCGTACAGCAACACCTTCCCCTAAAATTTAATTTTCTGCTACAATGAATTTACACAGCAAATCTAAGTCATCATGATTTGAACATAATCAGAAGTTATGGTAATGATTAGTGAATATATATGTAATACAAGGAAACAAAAGTGATGATCTAATGATAGAAAAATGATCAAATCTTAGGCGCCCGGCGCCGTAGATCTCATCTACCAATGACGTTTCCATAACAAACCTCTCCCGCTGCTACTCTGTGCAATATCTTCGTCAGCCGAATCTGGTCCGCTACCAATTGACTCATCAGAACTGTCTGCGGGCTGGAGCCGTACTCTGTCTGCATTCTTCATGATCCAATTTGTGAATTCAGGAGACGAAGCCCATTCAGCAAGTGCTTGCTGAGTAGATTGCTCTGTAAAATCCTTCCATTCTTCCTTGGAAAATTTCTTTCTGTTGGGTGTTCTGTGAAAGGTTGACAAATAGTCTTGGGAATTTGGTGTACCCTTGAGACTTGCACCTGTCGCAACCGAGAAAAGAAGACCATGTTCAGAGGGGATTTTGATATTTATATACACAATTCTCATGAGCTAAAGAGAGAGAGCTCCATTAACACATACCTTTCGCTGGAGACATTGACCACGCAGGTGAATTTTTTGGGCTTTTCCATAGACTTCCTCGTGGCGTTGTTGTCCCAGACCGTCTGAGGAACTCAGCACGCTTATTCTTACCCGCTCTTACACTGCTCTTCCTTGGACTCCAATCTACCGAATATGCTAAGTCACTGTACCACAAGAGTAAGTTTAAAATATTTAGCATATTTTTGAAAGATATGGCGAAGTATGAAAATATACACCCAAAAGTGATGTACTGATCATGGAAAACATTGAGCATAACCACTTGCACAAAGAGAGTACCGCGGAGAAAGAATATAGTGCTTACCTAAAGCCAAGCAGGTGAAAAGAAGAGAGGGAAAAGAAAATCCCCAGAAGAAAAACAAGCAGTCCTACAGCCAATGGAGTATCAAGCGTACTCTGAAATTGAGAAAAAAAGTTAGAAAGCTGCATACTATATTATAAAAAAGTACGAAAAAAATAAAGAATTGTATAAATGTAAATAACATAAATTATATTTCAAACTTAAGTCCAGGAAAGAATGACCTTGAAGATGACGACAGATGTAACATACTTGATACAACAAATAATCAAAAGTTTGCTGATCTCTATAATGTTTCAAGTTAAATCATTACTCACTAATCTTTCACATAATGAGATAGTAACCTAACTACCTAAGATAGCAACTAAGAGAGCTAAAGTATTAAAGACAGAAAATATGTTTCCCATTTAAACTCATATTATAATAGATTGCAGTGAACTAGTGGTAATGATTCTATATAAACAAGATGACTGATAGGTTAAATAAGGAATTGTGCACATGATAACTTATATAGAACTCAACAATCCTCAGACACAAAATACCTTAATTGTAAGTATAAGTAGCACATACGTTAAAAATATATAGAAAATAGAACCTGGAATATAAAAGTTACAGCAACTACTCGTAAAGCCCATTTCACGAAATGGGCTACACCAACATCCACACTCCCATCATCATCCACAACAAATTTTCGGACAAGCCAATAGCCAAAAGCAGCTCCAGCCAGTACTATTCCAACTAGCAAGAACACAAGCACCTGTAAACAGAAACAGCGTTAGCTCAAGTCTACAGAGCACACTTAATCTTGATATCACAATACAAAATTTAATTTTCAGTCAGCCACATTCAAATTAAAATCAATGAAATGAGATATAGAGTTAAACTAATACAAAGATTAGCTATCATGATTATTTCATCAAAGACCAATGAGTACTTCTTTGACAGCAATATTTATTAACAAAGAAAGAAACATACAGCTCTAAGTGAAGAGATCCAAAAGCTGTCATCCAGAAAGTTTTGATCTCTGATTGGGAAGTCATATTACATAAGGGAAAAAAAATCTTAGATACAGACAGATAGGTGGGCTAAACAATCAGATCACACAATGAAAACAAAATGTATTAGCACATTGGAATTTTCATGAGTTTCTTATTCAAAATCAATTTCAAATCCATATCCAAAAAAGGAATTTGCAATCACATTACTGCATCAAACAATAGCAACAAATACTTACAGGGTTGTGTAGCTCTTCACTTATCCCAAAATTGACAAGAACAGAGTTGACAAATGTTGACAATCTATTCAGCAAAAAGGTCCCTGCTCCAAGCTGAAATAAAACGCCTAGGTATCAGATTTACATAACATTAGCATAAAGCTCTTAGAGCTCTGAAAAACGAGATATCGTAAATTAAAGTAAAAATACACTTACTGCCAAACCACAAATTGTGCTATAAAGAGCATTTTTCCTGCCAGTTGGCAAAAGTTTCATTCCCTGCAGGACAATTCATAAACAACAAAGCATTGGTAAATTAAAAAAAAATCTCAACTTCACCAACTACAATTCCTCACTACGAAAATTTAACAAATAAAAACTTACCTGGAAGAGAATGATTAAAACAACCAGACAAACACCAATGGCCATTGAGCTGCTGTAGTAAAAAGGTACCCAGCCACTAACAATTGGCGCCAGTAGCAACAATACAAAACCAACAGCTAGGCAAATCAACCGCCAACTATGGAATTCTGCACATAGAAAACAGATAAATAATGGTGAGTGTAGGATGCAGTCACGCGGATAATTATGATGATAGAGGCACAACATCAATAATTTCAAGCATTTAGAAAATTTAAGTCTGACCTAATCCTACGCTGACAGTCACTGAACCGGACAAGTTATTAACAAACTTCACATCAATATATCTGTCTGCATAAGGGGAAATCATAGAGCTCCAGATCCCACTGTGGATACTTTCCCAGTCATAATTCTCACATTCACACAATCCACGTGAAGAATTGCTGCACAAAAAAGAGAGGGGCATAAGAAGTATAAAATTGGAAGCTAAAATCAGATAAAATATAAGATAAATTTTTATAGTTTGTTCTTTAACTGACCTGTGTAAACAAATCTGAATGTTCTTGTGTAATTTCTCCTGTATCTCATCTGATGGGACCAAAGTGATTCTGTGGGCACTAGAATAACTCCCAAGTTTTATTCTTGATAGACCAGGGACAGTGACACGTGCACATCGTACTACATCTTTAGATGGAACTGATTTTACAAGCACAGTAGGAGTAGCATTCATTACTTGTACATTTTCCACATCACTTCCTGAAAATTAAATGAGCAAATATCAGGTAAATTTGGTGGATATGAAACCAAGAAAAACAAAAAATTTATCGAATTATTAAATCTATCTTGTTGTCGAGTTGTTGTATCGACTTGAGAACTTTAATTAGTAACACGAAATCAAGCTGCAATTTAAAGTAGATATCACAAACCCTAGACATCAATATTCTAACAGCAAAGCCGCTCATCATTTTCAAAAACCATAAAAGAAAAAAAGGACCAGCTACATGCTCAGAGCATAACTTACTGCTAGAAGGAACCAATTGAAATCTAATCCCATAACTGATCCAACATTTTTCCAAAATTTTGTTATTGTTTCCAAATTTAAGAAACCAGAACAACAAATTCATGTGCAAAAGTCTAAAACAAATTCTAAAGAAAAAAAAAAAAACTTCGGCATAGTGGAAATGTGCTAATTAACCGACGTAATAGTTCTCGCTTAATTAGCACGCCACAAAATCCTGCCAGAATTTTGCACAATACAAGAATCGTCAGTAATACAAATAACGCCACAAACAGAGCCTAATTCATCGAAATTGATCTCCGAAATTCCAGACGCTGATATGACATCAATTAAAATAAAAACCAGATTTAAACCCTTGTGTTCGAAGGAATAACTTACCGGCTGTTGCTCCTACTCCACTGGAGGGTGGGGCGATGGAAATCAAAGCCAGATAGTAAAGCACGGCGGTGAAAACTTTACCGGCGGTGACCTCCATTGTTCTTCCTTCAGGAAGAAGAAGAAGATCGGAAGACTCAAAAGAATGCGCGCTTAAATTCACTTGAGTATTTATTAGTTTCTTTTTCGGAGGGGTCATATTTGTATAACATAAGGGCTTAGACAGAAATATATAAACTTCTCGAGTGAAAGGCGGTTGTCGATCTCTACATTTGTTCAAAGCTCTTAGGCGATCGAACCGCCGGTCCAGATTTATTTATTTTGAGTATTTTAATCCTCAGTATTTAAATTATTATTAATATTTAAAGTAAAATCCCTGATTAAATCTTGATTTTTTATTTTATTTCAGGTTTTGCGACGAACATAATTTCCACTACTCATCAAATTATATTAATTAAAATTAGTACATTTTTATTTACATCGATATATTATAGGAGTACATTCCTTCTATACAATGATTTATCAGGGTTAATAAAAATAATTTACTCGATAAAATTATTCCGTTGACGTTAGCTTAAGGATTAATTATTGACCAAAAATAATTAACTATACTGAATTGACTTGTGTTCTTTATTGACAATTATATTAGAGTATATAATTTGAAGAAGTGGTAAAATGTATATACACTAGAGATGGTAATTTGTTTGTAGGAATTAAATTTGAAGCTGCATGTTCATAATTAATTAAGAAACTTATTTTTCCCGAGTTAATTAAAGCTTGCATGACCTATACATCAATCAGATTCTCAGAATATTCTTGATTAACACCTAATCATTTAAAATTAGTTAAAGACTAAATTATGGAGTAGTTATAATTAGCACGTTAACGTTGAATTTTTGTATTTTAGTAAAGAAATTACACTTTCTTTAAAAAATATGATTTTGTGGTAAAGATAGGTATTCACATTTTGAACATTCAGAATTTTTTTTAAAAATTACTATCAATAAATTTTAGACAATCAATTCTAGTAAATGAAACACTTGAGCTTAGGATTTAAATTTTTTATCAATTTTTTTGGGAATATGAATGTCCATCTACATTAAGATTTTGATACTTAACTTTCTTTCTCATCAAAATTCAACTATTCAACGTTCTCTAGTTGCTAATATAAAAATATTTAGTCAAACATAAAAACTTGATTCGCACTGATTATTAAAAAATATATTTAAATTTGGGATGATTAGTGATTTTGGATGCTCTTGGTGTATTATTACACAGTGTATCGGAGCACTTTAAAATTAATATACTTAAAATAGGGTGTAGCGTGTAGTTATTTATTTATATATAATTAAAATTATATAATATCAAAATTAAATTAAAATTTAATCCAACGTTTAAAATTGTACAATTCATGCACTCTAGTTGTACTATTAAATTTTACACGTTTAAATTTTCAAGCCACAATTATTCAATGACGGATGTTTAAATGCTCATTACGTTTATAAAAGCAGAATAATAAAAGCTCACTATGTTGATAAAAACAGATTAAGAGTAGCAGGTGACGTGACTTAAACACATAAATCCATCCATAATTAAAGAATTGATCAAACATTTGAAAATGGGAGGAAAGTCCCCTTTTATTACATTATTATTATCCCTAACCTTGTACTTTTTATATAGTAGCTTTCTTTGTAAGTTGTAACACGGTTGTTCTCTTCCCCACGTCTTCCCCATCAACATGCACTGCAATTTCTTTACCACTTCTCTCTCTCACACACATATGTGTGTATGCATATTATATATAGCCAAGAACATGGCCCCATTTGATTCTTGCAATCCAATTAATCATCTAAATTACTTACACACACATATATATACACCTCTCTCTCTCTCTTCCTGTCTAGATCAAATTAATCACATTCGAATAATAAAATTGATGTACCATGGCGTGGACATTGCTAGACAAGCTAAAAAGGGCCGTCAAGAAAATCAACTTTCTTCTTAACTTCAATCTCAATACACTTAAATTGGCATCCATTATAGGAGCATCTTCGGGCAAGAGGCGGCTGAGCTTCAACGACAGGCCAGGATTACGGGCCTGCGTCGGTGGTCCGGGCTCGGACGAGGACCCGTCCGGATCATCGAGGAGGCTTCAGAGGACAACAAGTTATCCATCATCGGAATCAGATGATATTGATAAGAGAGCTGATGCATTTATTGCCAATTTTTACAAGCAACTTCAGTACGAAAGGCAAATATCGTTGGAGCTGAGGTATTATAGGCCCAATAGTTTTGATTCCTCTACATCTCCCTGATGATCCATCCATGGATGTTTATTTGATTCCATTTGGATAATTTTTACGATATTATTTGATTTTTTTTTTAAATGTATGTTATATGTTGGGAAATGATGGTGGATATTGAGTTTTATGAAAAGGGTTTCCGATCCATCGTTCATTAGGATTCATTATCTTTGTTTTTCTGGTTGTCTTTTCATTTTTGAAATTCTAATGTAATGCGCTGGAGCAGCATATGATATTCAATTGTTTTATTTTAATTGTATTTTTTAAAAATTATTATGTTATAATTAATTAAGGCAAAAGTTCCTCCGCCCTCGGATACTCCGTGTCCCCATGTGAACAACTCTCTCCCTCCAATTCTATTTAAATATATGTATTGTTAGGGGATTTAAATTGCAAAGGGACATGAAAATTGCAAAAGCGCACGGAATGTGCTCCGTGCGCCGGATGAATAGGAGCCCCAATGAGCATATTTAGACGTTGAATCATCGATCATATGTTTTTTTTAAAAATATTATTATTCATATCACAGAAGTAATTTCATTATACGATCTTATACTAAGTCTTCATTATTAAATAAATAAGAGAAAAGAAATGAGACTTCTTAAAAAACCCACCAACATTTTGTAAAAGAAAAATATACTATAATAATTTAATGAAGGCTTATCAATATAAGACCTAAAAATAAGCTAATTATTAATTAGTGATTCAGAAGATTTTTTCAATCAATTATGAGTCTATCAATTTAAATTTAAAATTGTAAAATTAATTAAAATAATAATATAATAACAGTCACATTAAAATTTCATATATTAAACTTATTTTTTAAGATAATATTTTATGATTTATTATTATATTTATTACAATAATATATTAATTAATGAAAAGTTTACACGATTACATCATACTATAACTTTTAATGATCTTTATAATTTTAGACTCCGAAATAATAAAAATAAATAAATTTGAGTCCCTA
This sequence comes from Pogostemon cablin, assembly GCA_023678885.1. NCBI lineage: Eukaryota > Viridiplantae > Streptophyta > Magnoliopsida > Lamiales > Lamiaceae > Pogostemon > Pogostemon cablin. The sequence continues at coordinate 1,178,102 of CM042956.1, forward strand.
TTTAATAATTAACTCTGTGATGTAGATAAAAATCCTAATTTAATTCAATAAATTCATCTCAAATAATTAAACGTCCTATATTTATATTTATATATTTATTGAGAGTGACTTAGGTGGGACGGTTCCAAAATTATTTGGTGAACCGGATCCTAAAATTACATATTTGTGCCCGTAATTTCCAGATGGATCAAATCTAATCCCGCTCATATCTCTCTGCTTTTGCCCTGTTGCTAGCGATGAAATCATCGCTGAATGCTCTCTTCACCTCTGCGCCGTGAATTAGAGTAGAATCCGGAGAGAATCAAAGCCTCATCTCTTTTGCTTCCCGATTCCTTCCATTCTCTACTCAACATCCTCGATTCTATATGCTTTGTGTTGGGGGCTAATTTGCAGCAAGTAAGGGCTTCTAATCTGCAGGAGCTGGTCTACAAGCCAAGTTGAAATTACCAAGGCAATTGTTTCTGTAGTTTTCGACAACTCCGACCGAGCTCGAAGGCCTCTTGACTATGAAGATTCTCTTGGAATTACAGTATTCCGCCAGGTACTAATTATCAAAATTGTACAAACAAATGAGATGATGAATTCAGCGGTGTCTTCGTAATTTTATTTCGATTTTGTCTCTAGAAACTCTGTTGCTTCTTGATATGTCCATCAAGAGAGGAAGCCGACAAGGCGGTTGATGCGTTTCATGATAGGAAGATGCTTCCAGGGGTTAGCAGCGTAACTATGTTATATGATATTTTTTTTATTCATAAACTAGGCAATGTGTTTGTTTGTTTTAGAGTTCAAAGTGTTCTGTAGTTGTTTTATTGCTGGAAAGAATCAAGATGAGAGAAGGAATCATCTGATCTGGAAAACTGACTTGTTCTTAATGAAAATTTACTCTTCAATAGTTGGAATCTTTTAGTTGTTGGACGCTGTTGAAACAATTCTTGGATCATGCATACACAGAATTTTGAAACTTAGATTTCTGGTTTATTTCTGTTATCGCTTAATATTTATTACTTTTCTCTTACTAACGATGATATGTTCTTACCAATGCAGACCTCTAGTCCTCTTAAAATGAAGTATGCTGATGGAGAATTGGAAAGGGTAGGTGATTATACTTCACTCTAATATCTTTTTTTCCTTTTTCTTCTTTTGTCACACATGATGATTCTTAAATAATGGTGCTGCTTTGACCTCAATATGTGCTATAAATTAAAAAATATAGCGTGTGAGTATGTTAATCTGCTTATTTATCTCTGTGTCTGTTCTTTTAATTGTGGGTTTTCTGTTCCGATTTCATTGCGTTGGTTCTCATTGCCTAGTTTAGGTGGTCTCACTGTCATATTGTACTTGCGAGAAAATAAGGTCTTCATAGACGCAATTGAGGGCAAAGTATTCCTCGATGGAGGCCCATATCATAACGGATGAATGTGTCATAAAACTGCCTGACGTCTTCCGTGGCTGATTCCAATTCAATCGGCGCCGTCTGGTTACTGCTCCGTCGCGCCAGGCGACAGCGACTTGTGTAATCACGTGAATTTGGTAGCCTGTGATTACTGAAAGGTGTAGTGATGGTTTTTGAAGGGGGAGCAGGGACTGGGAAGGCGGGAAGTGCAAGTGCAATCATCGTGGATTATGCCAATCTAAATAACTGCTTCTGGATCTGTGTATATAAATTGGTATGGTGTTTTAAAGACTTACCAAATCACTCTCAAGTCACTTTCCAATTAATAGTTGTTTTCCTGGTTTGGTTCTTCATTGAATAGTCATTGTAGTATGATGAATTAATTGGATACGGAATTGTGTGTTTTAAAAACATGACATGTGATCAGAATTAAGCGATGGTACAAGACTAAATCAATATATGATATAGTAGAGTAATCTAATTAATTATAAAGAGTAACCTAAATTATTATAGAGAGTAATTCTATTAATTTTCAAAAAAATTAGAGTATTAAATCAAAGAGTAACCTAAATTATTATAAAGAGTAATCTTAATAATTTTCAGAAACATTAGAGTCTCAAATCAAAGAGTAACCTAAATTATTATAAAGAGTAATTTTAATAATTTTCAAAAAGATTAGAGTCTCAAATCAAAGAATAACCTAAATTATTATAAAGAGTAATCCTAATAAAAAAAGTAATTTTGTTTGATTTTCAGAAAAATTAAAGTCTCAAATCAAAGAGTAATCTAAATTATTATAAAGAGTAACATAATTACTTATAAAGAGTAACTCAATTAATATGAAAGCATACGATTTAAAGTTCTCCCAAAATTATTTGCTCTAACCAATTGAAAACATAACCATATACACACAAGCTGAATTTAGTTGTTTTTTTCTTCCTTTTGGACAGCAGCAAAACATGATGTCTGACTGAAGTTGAAGCACGCAACTATGAGGAAATGAGGCAACGAGGTGCATTTGTTCAGGAGCTTCTTCTGTCGACTATTTTTTAGCTCTTCTTTGGAGGAAGCGGTTGATGGTACTCATTTATGGTGGCCACATGTTTTATTTGTGGTGAATGGTGTTGGAATATCGAATTGTTGCAAGTTTATTACTTAAAAAGATAGCCAAGAAGATGTCTCAAGATATCATATCAGCTTTAATATAATGCCATTTAGTGTGACATCTTATAAGCCATATATAATTGTAATATTTATGGTGTAATTCAACACCTATTCAACGGATTTAATGTTTGTTGTGATGATTTCATTCAAGAATTTTTAGTACTTCTGCATAAACAAAAGCTATGTTAATGAAATACAAGAAAAGAAGATCAAGAACTATAACCACAATCCACCATACCAATTCAAGATTCCGACAAATTCAACACATTCTTGGAGAAATAGCATCCAACATAGCAAACAGAACATACTCCATGAATAATATCTTTAGAAAACAACAGAAGTAATTGAAACAGAAGTAAGGTTTTAATTGAATTTATCATAACAATGTTTGAAGCTAAACTAATGCACTAATGCATAACAAAAATAACCCAAAACCCTTCCATCATATATGATAATTGGCAAAAGATCAATCAATTCATGGCATACATTCTCAGGAAAATCTGAATCAAGGCAAGTTTGAATCAGCCATCTTCACTTGATAATGGATTGAATGACACCTGCGCCAACAGTCTTCCCACCCTCCCGGATAGCAATCTCATCCCTTGCTCACAAGCAATGAGAGTGATGAGCTCAACCTCCATCTTCCCCGTGACATCAGTAGTTCTCATGTAAAACTGAGGTCTGTAACCTGCAAAGAAAGGGGAGTGCCTCCCACCCTCTTCCTTCTTCAACACATACACAATGGCCATAAATTTCTTGTGGGAGTGATGGTTCCCGGCTTCGACAACACCATCCCTATCTGCATATCTATTTTCTGGATACCTTTCAACAACAATCACACATTGTCACCAGTCATGGCATCATCCAAGGTTTTCTGAAATATCTCCACGCCTGTAACAGTAGTGGTTCTTGTGTCTTTCAACCCCACAATATCCACTGTATCTCCCACCTTAATAGTCCCTCTATCTACTCTACCTGTAGCTACTGTACCTCTAACAGTGATGGTAAAAACACCCTCAACAACCATCAAGGATGGCAAATTAGTTTGTCTTTGAGGAATAGGAATGTAACTATCTACTTCATCCAGCAATTTATAGATTTTATCTACCCATTAATTTTTCCCCATTTTTATTTGGGGGTTTGCCATTAAAGCCCCAAGAGCAAGTAAAGCAGAACCAGCAAAAATGGGGATTTCATCACCAGGAAATTCATAAGAGGAAAGCAATTCTCTTACCTCCAATTCCACCAATTCGAGCAGCTCTTCGTCGTCAACCTGGTCCTGTTTGTTCAAGAAGACACACATATTTGGAACCCCAGCTTGTTTGGCTAACAGAATGTGCTCCTTCGTTTGTGGCATCGGCCCATCGGTGCCGGAAACCACCAGAATTGCACCGTCCATTTGAGGGTAGATGCGGGTTTCAAGGTGGTGGAGAGGGGATCTAGAGTCTATGTTGGAAGACTGAAAGAGGGAGCGGTATAGTTGGTGGGGTGCGGTCGACTGTATCTTCAAAGCGGCCTACGAGTCTCGTGCTTTGGGATGATCGGGGAAGTGAATCATAATGGGGATGGGTTCGGAGGTTGAATTAGCATCGGCATCGGGGCAGGGGTTCCGGAATCAGAGGCGGCAGGAGAATGCTTGTGAAAAGTGAGGGGAGGGGAGGGGTTGAATTTGTTGAATCCATATTTTTAAATGCTTGACCCATTTCTAGTTAAAAGATCCGGTCCTATAGATTAAAAAAAAAAAGACGGTTCCAACGTAAGTGTGTGTCATATTTATTTATTTATTTTAGTGAAGTAGAGATCGACTAGATATATATGTATTGCGCACATTCAACAGATATGACCACGGAGGCCCAAATTTAAGCCCACCGACTGGACGGCAGTCCAATATATCAAAGATAAGATGTAACAAGCCCAAATAGATACATTTAGCCTACCTTGTGTCACAGGTGGGTGACAATAGCAGTTTTCTTCCCTTAGCTTAGAACCTCTCTTGACTTGGGTCTCTTAAAACCCTCGAGTCTTTCCATCTCTCTCTCAAGTTCTCAGTTATTCATCTTAAAACGGCGTCGTGACGTCTGGTCGCTGCTAGTCGGCGATCATCGTCTTCACTGTAAGAGCTTTTTTCCGGCGGGTTTTGTTTCCTGTACATTGTGTGTTGACCGTTGAAAGAATTTTATATTTATTTATGGAGTATTATTCTATGTATATGGTTTTTGTATATTTGCCGATATTGTGCGGTTTTTTTATTTGTTGCTTTTAATTGACGCTAATGAATTCTAATTATCTATTTGTTCGTAGAATTTTCTGAATCGGTCATATTTTTCTCCATTTGGATATTTATGGTTTACTCATGCCAAAGATGACTCCGTTTTTTCAAAGCAATATTTGGCCCATGATGTTTTTTCCGCTTATCTTATTTCACGTTTCATTCATGCGTCTTTGCTTTTTTCCTTTTTGATTCTAAATTTGTCATTCTGACATACAAATTTTGTTGCAGACTTTATCTTGAAATTTCAATTCAACTAGGAGGCTATGGGCAACGGACCGGCTCCATTCTCAGAAATTGGCAGGCGAGCAAGAGGTAAATCCTTTACTGAGTGTTATATGTTAGTTCAAACTTCAATGACAAGATTTTTGTGTGCATAGAACTTGATACTTCGTATTTTATTATTTTAATAACTTGAGATATTTATTAGTGTTAATGTTAAGATTGTCTCGAGAGTCATTTGGAATCCCATGTTGCTTTTTTCTTTCAATGATTGTGCATATGCATGTATGTCTTATGTTTTCTTTGTGTTGTTTGTGATATGTGTATAAAGGTTTTTATTGAAAATAAATATCTATGTCCATGAGTGTTTAATTAATTTTCATTCTAGGTGTAGATACTTTGGGATGAGATTTATAATGTGAATTATCTCCGGGATATTAATAATCTGCTACATGTCTGATTCTGAGGTTGTTGTTTGGGTAGTTAGCATAATCCAATTCAGATACTGAAGATAGCTGATACATAAATTTCTTTGCATATATCCATAGTGCACTGCCGCTTATGCTTGTCATTATTAAAGTTCCTTCCGTGTTCTTAATGAAATATGCTTTTTTTTTGGTTTGCAGATCCTTTAACCAAAGATTACAATTATGATCAGAAGTTCTCCCTATCAATTCCAAGCTCATCTGGAATGGTATAGCGATATCTTGTACTACAACATGCTCATCTTAATCTTAAAGTCTTCCATTTGACGGTGTTATATTAAAAAAAGTAATCATCCTGTTCCTGATCCTGGGTTATTTGGGCTCAAAGGTAGAAATGGTAGACTGTTGACCTGATTTTTTCATCGCACTGCACTGCATGCTAAGCTTAGTATGAAAAAGTTTCCCCTAGTAAATGATATGGTTTTATGTTTGAGGATTTATTCATTTATTTGTTTATTTGTCTTCACCTCTATTGTTTGTTGGACCATGTATTTGTAAATATTTTAAAAATTATAATTGGAATTGCTAAAATTTAGGGCCGGTCAAGAACATTAACTATTCTATACCTTTTGACAGGGATTCACAGCTAATGGAGTAAAGAAGGGAGAAATCTTTGTCGGTGACATAACCACACAATACAAAAGTGAAAGAACGACTGTTGATGTTAGAGTTGATACATACTCTAATGTAAGATAATAGCCAGTTAATCTTCACTTCATAAATTATTTGTATGGTTAAGGTTTTTTTTTCCTCGTTCTTTTTTGGTGTTAGGCATGTTCTTTACATCTCATTCTTTTACAGGTTTCTACCAAGGTAACTTACGATGTGGTCCCTGGGACGAAAGCCGCGATTAGTTTTACAGTTCCTGATCACAAGTCCGGAAAGGTACTTTACAATGCTGTTATTATGACATAATATTTTAGGATACCTGTTGACATTTTAAATAATTTCAGAAACGTGGAGGACTTACTGCTAGAATTATATGAACAGTTTGGTATTGCCATGAACATTGATATCATAAAAGCTCTTCTGGGCAGAGATTTAGACTCGTGCTCGGAAGAAACTTTGGTTGATTATTATCGGTCACTTGATATGGGGTTTGTGCATAACCAGTTAAGTTGTAGTTTCTCGTTACATATTGATTGAATGTGCGTACTGTATATTGGAGTAGACACTAGATTTATGAGCAGTAAATGGTTGCCTTTGGATGTTAGGGTTTGAAATCCATATACTAACAGATATTTCTTGTTTGAATTAATTCATGCACTAATGGTGTAAAAGTTCATCATCCACATTCTGGCTCCGGAAAATCCACTTATTGATTTTCTTGAATTCAGAATCTCACTAGCCTATCCCACTCACTGGATGTTAAGACAACTCTGAATACCATCCTCTTATGTGCTTGTTACAGCGGAGAGGGATAAGGATTAAGGATAAAAGCAGATACTGCTTCCTAGCATATTTTCTTTTGCAAATATGATTTAGAAACTGATTGGATTGATTTATTAGACGACTTATTGACAGATCAGAAACTGATTTAGAAACTTATTGATTTATTAGAAACTAATATCTCGACTTTTCACCAGCTTGATGTGCATTACCTTCATCACCATGCTGCCATCAATTCCAGCATTGGCCTGAACCCCACTCCACTTGTAGAGGTTGCTGCTGCAGTTGGCTCCAAAGATAATGCTATTGGTGGTGAAATTGGTTCGATACCTCCTCATCATCTTTTAATAAATGCAATGCTGGGATAAGCTTCAACAGGTCTGACTTTTCTGCTGCGCTCATTCTGTATGTAACAATCTCGCATTTTCAAATTTCCTTTGATATGTATTGCACGAATTTTTTGTCATGGTACAGGTTCAATAATAATTTGCTCTACACATGTATTTAATCTTAAAAGGTATTAGTGATTTTATGGCAGGACTGAGCCATTACTTTTCAAGTAAAACATGTGGTTATATTTAATTTCAAATTAATGCAAGTATAGTGGTACAATTTTCCAGAATTTTTTTATGTGAATAAATATGTTTTAGTTTACTGAAGATGTTTTCAAAGTAAACATGAAAATGCCAGTCAAACTCTGGTACGGCTGGATGATTGCTAAAAGTTGTGTTTTTGGTGTAAAATTATTTTTAGCAGAGTTTATGTGGGTGTGCTAAATTTGCTTTTATCTGCATAGGACCGATAAGGGACAAACTGTGAAGGCTTCTTACGCTCGTTTGGTTAATTCGGCGACCGGCACAGAGGTTGCTGCTGAGATGATCCACAGATTATCTAGTTTCCAGAACAGTTTCAGCATTGGAAGTGTCCACATGGTTGATTCTCACACCTTAGTGAAGACCAGACTCTCTGACGACGGAAAGCTAGCTATATTGAGTCAGAGGGAATGGAGACCTAAATCGCTTGTAACGTTTTCAGCAGAGTATGATACCAAGGCTATTAATGCAGCTCCAAATTTTGGCCTTTCTATTGCTCGCAAGCCCTGAAATGATCGACATCTCTGCTAATCTTCAAATTTTTGTGAGTTTCTTTTTTTCAACTCAATGCACTCTTTTTACAGCTCAGGTGGCTTAAAGATACTTGTCCGGTGCGGGATGTCATGCCCGTATTTCGTACCCCATTGATATGATGGTGATCATTGTGGAAGGTTACAATTTGATGAAATGGATATTGTAAAATTGGCCGGTAAGGCAATAATCAATTCTTTCTGGCATTGGGATGTTTCGTTTTGCTCTCTCCGATCGTCTCTTGTTCAATAGTACTTAATTGATTGCCTGAGGGGTGAGGATGCTGAATAATTTTGCTTCTTTTTGTGAAGAAATGAGTGGAAAAACGTGTTCAGTCGAATGAGGCTGGGCCATGTTTATTGCTGAGTTTTGATTGAGACTTGTGAAAAACAACCCAGTAATTCTTGCATTTGCCAAGGGTGGTTTGGTAATTAAGTCACTTATTTGACGGAGGATGTTTGAGTTAAAGAATTGATGATAATAATAGCGTGTTAAAATTAGAATATGAGGGGAACCTGAATTTTGTTTGAGACCGTACAACGTGGTCCGAATCAGAAGTGTCTCCACTTGGACCATTGCTCTGAACCTCTGGTCTTCTAGAATCACCTCTTACTAGGCTCCCCCCAACCCTTCTCAGATGACAGAATTTAATGATCCTTGAGGTCTAAATCTATGTGAACAGTGAAATCACTAGCTAATCATGTTTCACATAAGGTTATAAAGTCTAATCTTTATTCTTCATGTAAATTATAAGAATGTCTTAAATACACAATTAATTTTCGGACTCTATTCCTCCATTTAGGTATTTTATGAGCAAAAAAAGTGATTTATCATTGGTGCCAAAAGTTTTAACACGTACATTTGTGTAAATCGGATTCACATGGTTTACAAGGGTTATGATTTACAAAGACTTATGATATAAACTCGATTTATAAGAGATTAATTCTTTCAAAAGAAATTAGAATGGGTCGTTAGCCCCCAGGGCATAGCTCAAGTGATAGAGGGGAAGGTGTAAAGACCTTTCAACTGAGCTTTGTTGTTGCAGGGTATGGATTTGGCCCCTTGCAAGCTAGGCATGGATTTGGCCCCTTGCAAGTTTGGCCCCTTGCAAGCTTGCATATTTTCACACTGTATCTACAGATGGTAAGGATTTGGCCTCTTGCAAGCTTGCATATCATCACTTCACTGCTATTTCTGTGAATGCATTTCTGTTTACACACTGTATCTACATGTGGTAACTAGTGTAGAGCCTTTGCGATGCATGGGGATAAACTTTTTTTTTTAGAATTTTTTTTTATAAAAGTATTAAAAAGAATGAAGGAAAAGTATAATTAATTAAATGGAGTTGAATTTATATTACTCCATCTATTTTGTAAAAAATGTCACACTTTCAATTTTAATCTGTTACACAATAAGAAATAAAATTTTATTAATATTAAAAAATATTAAAATAATAATTTTCTTATAATAATTATAAAGTTATAATATAATAAAAAATTAATAATAAAAATATTAATCATTCCAAAATTATTTATTTATTATCAGAATAAACAACATTAATAGCTATGATTGTCATTTTCAACATTCAACAAAAAAAACATCATCATAAAAGTCAAACTCATTATTATTCTCAACCCCTACCACTATAGTTCACATTCCAATTCCTTGCGATAAATCAAACTTCCCCTAAATGTCACACCTAGAAAATATAAACATCATATTAATCTATAATTTCAAAATACATTTTAATTTGTCACTCTAATCTAACATGCATAACATAATGTGTTTATTATATAAAAAAGATCACATGACTATCTTCTAAAAGTTAATAAAGTTAATTAAATAAAAAAAAATTAACTCCTATCAATAGTAAGTATGACAATTAATATGAGACGAAGAAAATACTTAAAAATGACATTGATGGGTGTCTTAAAAATAAAAATACATGTTCATGAAATTACTTACATAAATATGCTAAAATTGAGTAATCATCGTATATATTGTTTTATTAATAGACAAGTTAAATTTCTTTATAAGATCATTATTCAATTTTAAATATATATTTTTTTAATTTTTTATCTTATAAGAATATAGAGAAAGAATTATAGTAATAATCGAAAAAAGAGAATATATAAAATGTGATTTATCAAAATATTGTCACTTAAATAATTTTTTTAAATATAATAAAAGTTATAAAGAGTTTATATTGGAAGGTAAATCTTTAATCGATAAGTTAAACAGTGAGCCCTCTCTATAAGCCACTTGAGGCACATCCTGCGATTTACCTCCTCCACCAATCCCCAAGGCAGGGGCGATGGGGGCCCAATGATGGGGTACACCATTTTTTTTAGAACGGAACAATTTTTTAATAGTCACTTTTGACTAAGTACAATTTTAAGTAGTCGCATCCATTAAGAACAATTTTTACTAGCCACTATTTAGTGGACTCCCCAAATTACCCTCAATAACTGTCGGCTAAAGTACGAAAATAAAGAGGTCATATCATGTCAATTTTGACTGCAGTAAATGGGGTGAGTGGACCACATTTAAAATTGTACTTAATGGGTTGGTGGACCACATTTAAAGTTTTAAAAATTTTCAAATTAAAATTTTGGATGTGGGTTGGTGGGGTATATATCATATCATTAACGTCATTTTCATTCCAAATACTCCATCTTTCTTCTCTCTCATCTTTCGTCCAACATCCTCTCTCTTCCTCTCTCTTCCTCTCTCCTTTTCGTCCAACATCCTCTCTCTTCCTCTCTCATTTTCATCCAACATCCTCTCTATTTCTCTCTCCCTTTCGTCCCAAAGCACAAAGAGCAGCACCACCCATTTGTAGTACACATTTCTCAGTATCTCTTTTTCATCTGCCGGAATAGGCGTTTCCGATGGTGAATTTGGTGAATTTTTGAAATGATAAATTTTCGGGTATGTATGAAAGCTGTTTTATTTGCATTTTTAAATTGTGAGTTATTTGTTTATAATGTGTCCTACATTGAGTTTGTGGTACTCGTTTTCGAGGATACGAAGTATATTTTGTGTGGTTTTGTTCATATGTGTAAAATGTGAATTCATTTTGTAATGTGATGAATATGACTTAACTGTGTATACATCATGTTTAGAATTTTTTGTATGGTGTTGTTTATTTTATTTTATTTTTGAATTTTTTGAAAATTTTTGTTGGCCGAATAGGGTTTTTTTGAAGACCGAATAGAACGAATGTGTAGGCCGAATAGAACAAGGTAGGCCGAATAGAACAAATTCTAGGAGTTATTTTTTTGAATTTTTGGAAATGTTGGTTGGCCGAATAGAGCTTTTTTAGTAGGCCGAATAGAACAAGGGTAGGCCGAATAGAACAAAGTGTAGGAGTTTTTTTTAATTTTTTGAAAATATTGGTTGGCCGAATAAAACAAATCTTAAGTCGAATATAACAAAGTTGTAGGCCGAATAGAACAAGTGTAGGCCGAATAGAACAAATTGTAGGACTTGAATTTTTGGAATATTTGAAAATGTTGGTTGGCCGAATAGAGATTTTTTGTAGACCGAATAGAACAAATTTATAGGTCGAATGGAAGAAGTGTAGGCCGAATAGAACAAAGTGTAGTTTGAATAATATCATAGCACTGACCTTGGTCGAATAGAGCAATATTCGTAGGTCGAATAGAACAGTTTGTAGACCGAATAGAAGGAAAAGTAGGCCAAATAAAATAAATGATTGAGTGTGCCAATATTTGTTCAGTTGCTGCAGTGAACTTATTGTTATTTGATATAATTATCAGTTATTGTCTTATTAAGTAAGCTGGTTGAATTGATGCATAGTACATCTTTTTTATGTGTATTACATATTATTTTAAAAAAAAGTTAAATTTGTGCAGGGTGAATGGAAGCGTCCAACCATGCAGGGGCAGAACTGCAGTGTACATAATTACTGCAAACCTGAGGTTGTTATGGCACTTATCCGTAAGCAGTTAACAACGGTTGTGGGTAATGCGGAAGAGATGTCCAGGCGATCTTGTTTTGGTCATTACTGAGGTCTTCACGACGATTGGATCGCGCATGCTAATCTCCACGGTCTCATGACACGGGAGATCAAATGTGGCAGAGATGATGTAACCGCTAGATATTTTCAAGTTCGGAACGAGTGTCTTAGCCTTAGTAGGGTAGAGTTCATGCGGATAATGGGGCTCTGCTTTCGGGACAGAGTGAGGTTTGATCCGAATTTGTCCCATCATATCTCGTCTGGTGGGGTGTACGATATGTATTATGGTCAAGGCGAAAGACCATTAATAAGTGAGATTGCCCATGAGTTTGAGGGTACAAAATTTAGTGGTGTTAGCCCCGAGAACGCGGTTAAAATTGCTAAGGTGCTGTTGTTGTACTATTTTCTCCTTGGATCGAATGTTACCAAGGTGAGTGTAGACAACTGGGTTTGGGTCCTAGTAGAGGACGAGCGTAGATGGGATTTATTCCTTGGGGCCAAGTCATTTATATGACTCTACTGCACTTTATGGACCATATTTTGATCGAACTTCCTAAAGGAGCAAACCCCAACAAGTACAGATACCACTTTTATGGGTGCACATTTGCGCTCCTGGTACGTGTTGTAGTAGATCACTTAAAGTTATAGTGTATTATTAGTTTCAGCAACAGTAATAATCTAACATATGTAGTTTACGTGTGACAGGTTTGGGCGTACGAGCGTTTACCTGCCCTTGCTACACCGTATGGCCATGTCCCTACCGATAGGGAGGAAAATAGGCCACTTTGCTTGCAATGGGTTTTTCGTAAGGTGAAGAAGGTTGACAGGAATTTGTTTTCTCGGGTATGAAATCTAAATTTTTATGAATCATTAATCCATGTCGGTACAGACAAATCAGTGATATTGTATCTAAATGTATTGGTTTTTTTAATCAGGATCTTGTAGTGGTGGATTTTCCGCGGGTGCTCCCCCAGGAGCACAGAAAGGTTTATTGGATTGGAATAGATGATGATCCTTTGCAGGGGTTGATCATGAGGCTGTACACAAAGGCATTCTCTAACCCCAGACGAAAGGTCATCCGGGGGCCTGATTTCACATATATGGAGCAGTAGACCGCGGCGGAGACATACGATCCTACTAATAATCCATGGGATCAGCAGTACTATTCAGGTGTGGCTGTTGAGGATCGGTGGACTGGCCAGCGCACGGATGATCCTTCATCTTGGGTAACAAATTGGGATGAGCATTCTTACCGCCCTCTCTATACTCCTAGTCCTGACCACATTGGACATCATTCAGGGTATACGAGGTATGCTGAGTGCAGTTCGTATGATCCCACACATCATGTTCCTCCATCCTCCGCTCGTAGCTGGCAGGCTCGAGCTGTTGCTCATTATGGGAATGGGATGGGTGACGCCCACGGATATGATCAGCAAGATAACAGATATGATGATCAGGACGACCACGGGTATGGTCAGCAAGATCACGAATATGAGCAGGACCACTACGGATATGATCAGGATTTCAAAGATAGGGTCCTCTATAGGCTGGATCAGCAGGATGAGTTGTTATTCCAGCTTGCATGTCAGATGGTGGCTGAGCATCAGACACATCATTTATTTCGACTTGCGCTTACACAGGAGTTCAGACGCATTCGAGCTGATATTTCGCGGAGTCGGGGGTTTGAGTATGAGCCATCTAGCTCGAGGTCAGGGGTTAGATCTACCCCTCCTACAGTGGTGGACCCTGTGAGTTCGATGGCTCCCACACCTGGTGTCGCTCAAGATGGTTTGATGCGTGCTAAGCGACCAAGAAACCCAAGTGCAACGTTACAGTCACCATTCACAACGACTGACCGCGAGCGCCGCTGGCAACTGTACCTGCGATTTAAGACAAGCAACGATCTGTACGTGCTAATCTACTATTTTAGATATTTTCATATGTTACTTTACATACTTGTGCTTGTTGTTAAAGAATTTTTAATTTCAGTGTCGACGTCAGACTCGGCTATGGAGTCGGCAGTGTTTTTTTCACTGAGATGGAGGACCCCAGTGCTTGGTTTGAAGACCAGGTAATTGAGAGAGCCTTCATGTGTGTACTTAATAAGTAAATATGTTCACTAACTCACAATATTCTGTAATAAATTTCTATATACTTCAGCACCTAGATGCATACCTCCGGATATTATCAGAGCGACCAGCAGCCATAGGCGTTCACGTCCATCAGGATGTTGGGAACTACTGCATTCTGGACATGCAATTCTCTGTAAGTAACAACCACATTAGCAACGTATGTATAAATTTTCCATGTAATTTTGAGACCAATCGTATACAATGATTTTCCTCTAGGGTCCGAGTTCAATCTGTATGGAATGAGCACACGAGGCAGTACAAAAATGATAGAACAGCATTTGCCAACATAAGTGATGACTTGTTGACAAATCTTCGTGCGTACGCAGCAGGGAGGTTACCCGTGTGGAGGGGGTCCAGGCCTTGGATAGAATGTGATGTGGTATTGTATCTTAACCTATAATGTGATCAAATAATTATATCTCCTATTTTGACCATGGATTCTATATCTAATATATGCATTCCTCGTACTTATTTTGACAGATTATGTTCATAGTCCACACGGCTGTGCACTACTACCCATGTGCACTGATTACGAAGGATATGAGCTTATTCTGTTTTGACTCCTTCCGGCATAGGTGGGATGACGAGCCTGACATGAGGGATCATCGGATGACAGAGACTCTACCATTCAGACGCGTCATTCCAGCCTTGCTGCGCAAGATTGACTCCCAAGGGGTTCCGTACACTTTCCCATTGACTCCAGCTCGGGTAGAGGTTTGTTACAGACAGGAGGACGGATCCAGTTGCGGCCCAGCGTGTCTCAGGACCCTTGACGAATTATTAACGAGGGACTTTAACTGGAGCACTCCCGATCACATGTTGCGTTATCGGAGGCATATTATTTTCCTAATCTTTCAGGCTGGTACCGTTATTACTTCAGCATGATGTACTCATGGCAACACTAAAGAAAAATATTGATTACTGTTGGACACTTAATTGCTTTTTTATTTTATTTTTATAAGTTATACACTACTGCTATAATTGATAAAAATTACAAGTTATACACTACTGCTATAATTGAGAATGACAACGTAGACGTGTGTGCCCAGTTTCACTACAAATGCCATATTTTTTATCTCTACGTATATGGAGATTCGGGGCAGCCGTCGGAGGAGGTGGTGGACCGCTGTGTGATAATGAAGCTCCAGTACAATTTACTCGATTGTGACCTGTCTGTCGGCAGCGTGAGCAAATATGCTCTTTGTGACGTCTCCTGGATGACTCCACACCTGACCTTATTCGAGACATTCGAGGTCGGCCGGCCTGCCTGTGTGGTAATGGGAGGTTAACAGGCTGTGACTTGACACTGTCAGGTGTGTCCCATTGACTGTAATGATGTACAAGCATCACTGGACCGGACTACATCCCTAACACACTGGTGCGATGGAAAAAGATAGACACGAAGCTACTGGCTGGCAACCTGCAAGTACTGAAGAACGTATAATATAAGAATCACAAACTCTGATGTTCGATGCTCCAAGAGCGTAAAATGAAAACCATAAACGGTCCTCTTCATCAACAGAGATACAGGTGTGCGTAACGAGATTTGCCAACTCCAACTGATACATGTACGCAGGGAGCATATGAAATGAGCTGTCGTGATCCCCGTACATGTGTCCAACAGCCCGGTGTTTTGCCTTTAACGACATGTTGTAGCTAATGTCGAATCCGAAATCCTTCAATATCTCCTGTCTCATCGCCTGGGGTCGGAGCCCAGTAATCTTGTCAAATTGTCTAGCAGCAAAATATTGACCGATGACGTTGGATGACACCTGTGTAGGAATGGGCCTGTCTGGATCATTTAAACACCCGTGATGTTGAACGAATTTAACTACCCCCCACAGCCCATAGCTCATTCGTGCGTGCATCGCAAATCGACAACCGATTTTACCTTTGAGCTTACATTTCACGTTATATCTGGTCGAGCTAGATCTTTCAACAGTGGTCTCAACTCCGTTTTGTAAGTTATACATTCCTACAACAGTCTGTAACTTATTTTTTGTATCAAATACACTTTTCTCGTGAAGAACGCCAGACGCATCAAAGTCAGGGACAGTCATCTGATCTTCTCTGTCAGGTACAACAGGAATGCCTATAACCGTATCAAGTGCATTAGTTCAAAGTACAAGTTTACTTTAGTTCTCCTCTAAATAAACATAGTATTCATATCTGGAATCAACTAGGGACGGGTGGTGGGCCTAATACTTTGACAATCTTGTGGCTACATTTCAGAACGGGACAAGTCGCGACTAATCGATTCAAGAAAGCTAGGGCCGCCTTTCTGACGTATGTAATCACAGACTTCTTCATACAATTGGATTCTTCTCTCCTCAGCACCATCATCACTTTCGCTAGAAGACTGATTACAATCCTGTTGTATGTCATCTTCGTTGTTTTCATGTTCTTCTTCTATAGTCCTATTCCCGGGCTCAACATCATCATTATAAGCATGTACATCATCCTCACCCTCACCAGAGTTGTCATCATCTTCAGCATCTACAGATTCCCTAAAACCACACCGCTGCATCGCTGAGGCCGGACTATACGCCACATTCAAATCAAAATCAGGCCTAGCACTAGACTGTGCCCTCGAACATGGATTATTCCTCGGACCACCACTTCCGTCATTATAACCCAACCCTAACTCCAAACTATGCCCTGAACCTTGTGCAGGAGGTTCAACGAATGCATTGCCAGCGACAGGAACGAGTGTAACGTACACCATTCCTACATCAACACAGTTGAAAACTTCTGTCACACGAGCATCATTCTTTATCTTACGACCACTGCACTCGACGAGAGAATGAACTTCATAACCCCAATTATCCAAATCAGCTTGTATTATGTTATGAATTTCTAATATCAAACTAGTATAGTACAGATTATCATCACACAAGTATAACCAGTGAACCTGTCCACCTTTGTATAGTAACCCATCCCAATATCCATCCCAACACATCACAGCTTGTTTATAGCTCATCTGCATATTTTTTCAAGAAAATGTAAATGACGACATCATAATTAGTTGCAAGTATTCTATTAGGCCAACAATGTTCTCTATTCGGCTAACGTAATATTTTATTCGGACCTACACTGTTTCACTATTCGGCCTACCTTCAGATGCCTTTCAAATTCTGTATGTTTTTCTTCTATTCGGCCTACGTCTCTCTTATTCGGCTTATAAGGTTGTTCTATTCGGCCAACCAAAATTCTTCTATTCGGCCTACATATTTTTTTAAAAATGAAAATTAAATGTGAAAAATTAAGTTCTTCTATTCGGCCTATAAGGTTGTTCTATTCGGCCAACGAAAATTCTTCTATTCGGCCTACATATTTTTTTTAAAATAAAAATTAAATGTGGAAATTTAAGTTCTTCTATTCGGCCTGCGTTTCTTGTATTCGGCCCATAAGATTGTTCTATTTGGCCTACAACACTTGTTTTATTTGGCCTACTTATTTTTTTTATCGTAAGATATATTTTTTGGGCCTTTTCGGCCAACGTTTCTTCTATTCGGCCTTCAAAGTTGTTCTATTCGGCCTACAAATCCTGTTCTATTCGGCCTACGAGTTGCTAATTTAAAAAAAAATTAATATGGATACATTTTACACTTCACATACACTATTCGGCATACTATTATTTATATTATAAAACATTGAAATACATAAAATACACTCATGCGGCATGTAAAAATGATCAAATTAATGCATTCATAGCTGTTAAAACAAGTTTACAACATACCTTGTATACTGTTCCCCAAATTCTCACGCCTTTAAAAATCTAGTTAAAATAGTTGTTCCCCGAATGCTCAACACTAAAAAAAAACTAGAACAATGAAAATGAATATATGTGTATGATGCAGCACTATGGTTGCACGCTATTATATATATACCTCATTTTTTGTAAGCATATTAGGGAACACATGTCTACATAGTTGTACTTTGACATCTTTTTCAGAAATAGGAAGAATCGGATTCCCCTAGTGTACTTTTCGTACTTTTGGTCATAAAAGTGAGGAATCTAATTCCTCAAACATGTAAAAAAGTGGGTCTCCTCAAGGGTATTTTGGTCTATTCCATAAAAAGTGGCTAGAATAAATTGTATATAACATCTATGATCACTTAAAATTGCTTTTAAGTAATAGTAGCTACTTTTTGCTATTTTTACTTTTTAGAATGGTCGTTAGGTATTCAATCAGAATGATAGGGGTGGATGGTAGGTGGTTAGGGGGGGTGTTGGATGGTCATAAATAAATTACACGAGTATACAGGGTACAGATTTGCATTTCATCACTTCACTGGCATTTCTGTTTTCACACTGTATCTACACAGATGGTAGTACGTTCATGGATCACATGCAGTATTTGGCACACATGTTACAACTAAGGGTAAATAATCTTGTGACTATTTATAGAGTACAACCAACATTTAATCTCTGTATCAGATGTGGTAATAGGATGGAGATGATTGAAATAAATCATCAACTTGTGATTTTACTACCTCCTTACATAGAATAGAATTTTCAATTTTTTAAAATTAATTTTATTGATTTTTTGAGATATTTTATTATTTTTAAATAATAAATAAAATATTATTTTTATCTAATATAATAAATAAAGTATAAATTAATATTATGTGTATAATTTGGAGTAATAAATTTAAAATTAAAGTAATTTTTAAAATTAATAGATAAAAGTTTTTTTTTGTGCGTGTGCGTGAAGGATTTAGCGAATAAATAAATGAGAAGAGTGTGAACCGTTTTATGAGAAGAGTGAGTATTAATCAATAAATATATTTTTTAAAAAAATGTAAGAGATGATTTTGAATTAAAATTGATATTACGAACTTAAAATGAATTTAATAAATTATAGAGAAATGAAACTATATTTATATAAATAATGAATTTAGAGTTTATATCCTTGTACGGATATATGCGTGCACTCATTTGTAATATTTTTTTAATCTTCTCATTTATCAATTATACAAGACATCTCATTATACAATTTGTGCCCAAGAGAATTGGTGCAAAAAAACCAGAAAAGCACAAATTTAATTCTCTTATATTTTGGTGTTGCATTTTCAATTTACATGACATATACGGTGTGTATATATAGATGATATATAAAACATACTCTATACTCTTAAAGGAAAGCTTAAATTTCAAAAATAATGGTTGAGATTTTTTTTCCTATACATATGTCACTCAACGCGTAGTAAGAAATGTAATATCAAAATGTAACCGAACATTAAAAAAAACATGTATCGGTTATTATTTACTCCATATAAGAGAGATGGAAAAAAAATAAAAAATGAAAATAAAAAACTCTAAAATTCCAATATAAATCCAATTAAGTAATCTTAAAAGGCCTAAAATATTCTCATGGATGGGGATTGTCTATAAAAGCCGTCAGTTTAACCCGATATAATTAATCTTCAAACTCTTCTAAAAAACACTCCATACAAATGGAGAATTTTTGGACAACAATGGCGTCCATGATGGGTGTTTGGGCTTTCTGTCAGGGCCTCCTCCACACCGTCTTCCCGCCGCAACTCCGTTTCGCCGCCGTCAAATTCCTCCACCGCCTCTCCAACTACTTCTCAACCTACTGCTACTACGACATCACGGAGATCGACGGCGTCAACACCAACGAACTCTACAACGCCGTCCAGCTCTACCTCAGCTCCTCCGCCTCCATCTCCGGCACTCGCCTCACCCTCACGCGCAACCTCAACTCCTCCTCCATCACCTTCGGCCTCTCCAACAACGACCGCTTCGTCGACTGCTATAAAGGCGTCACCGTCGAGTGGGAACACGTCGTCACGCAGCGCCAGGGCCAGACCTTCTCATGGCGGCCATTGCCGGAGGAGAGGAGAGGGTTCACCCTCCGCGTACGGAAGAAGAACAGACATTGGGTGCTCAATTCCTACCTCCATTATCTCATGGAAACTGCCAACGAAATCCACCGGAAAACTCAGGATCGATTGCTGTACACGAATTCCAGAGGGCATCCATGGGAATCCGTACCGTTCAAGCATCCGAGCACGTTCGATACGCTGGTGATGGATCCGTTGAAGAAAGCTGAAATCATGGAGGATTTGAAGGATTTCGCCAATGGAGAACAATTTTATCAGAAAACGGGTAGGGCGTGGAAGAGAGGGTATTTATTGTACGGTCCGCCGGGCACCGGAAAATCCAGCATGATCGCCGCCATGGCGAATTATCTAGGGTACGACATTTACGATCTCGAATTGACGGAGGTGAGCACGAATTCCGAGTTGAGGAAGCTGCTGATGAAGACGAGGTCGAAATCCATAATCGTAATCGAAGACATCGATTGCTCTGTTAATCTCAATAATCGGAACAAGAACTGCTCTGCCGGTGGCGGCGGAAGGAGTACCTATCTCGAGGCCGACGACGATGGCGGAAACAGAATCACGCTATCCGGTTTGCTGAATTTCACAGACGGATTATGGTCGTGCTGCGGAAGCGAGAGGATCTTCGTCTTCACGACGAACCACATCGACAAGCTCGATCCGGCATTGTTGAGGAGTGGAAGAATGGACATGCATATCAACATGAGCTACTGCTCGTTTCAAGCGTTGAAGATTTTGATTCAAAATTACCTCGGGTACAATGAATCTGATTTGGACGAAGAGCTGTTGGAGCAATTGAAGGTTGCGATTGATGCGGCGGAGATGACGCCGGCGGAGATCAGTGAAATCTTGATCAAGAACCGCCGGAATAAGAGGAAGGCGGTGGCGGAAGTGGCGGAGAAGGCGAAATCGATGGCGGAGGAGAAGAAAAGGGAGGAGGAGCAGGAGAAGAGGACTCTAGATAATCGCTCAGATCAGACACGGCTGAATTGCACCCAAAAAGATGGCTATGCAGATGCTGACGTGGAAATACTCTAATTTTTTGTATTCAATGTTAGGAGTATTTCATTTTTATGTATTTTGAAATTTTAATTTTCCATCCAAATATAATTTGTTGTAACCTTGGTATGAAAAATATATTATTATATTATTTTTGGAATAATTTATTGAGAGAGAGAAATAGTGGATGTTTAATTTTCCAGTCAACTGTTTCTATTTTAAGAGTTGATGAATAAAAATGGCAGTTACATATGCATTAAATAAATGGAAAATTTTAAAGTCAAACACCAATATATGTATATTTTTAAGAATGAATTATGTTCTAATAAAAACTAATAGTGGCCAAAATAAATTATTTTATGAGTAATTCATATTAAAAATAAAAAATGGATTGTACTGATATATTTTTAATAAAAAAATTATAACCAGTTAAAAAAAATGATCACAAGAAAGCTTTATACAAGTGAGTTGCTCCCAAAATGAATGCCCTAGGAGGAAATAGAATAATGAAACTTGTTAGTAAAATTAAAAATACTCTATCCAGTCGGTCATGATATATTAATTTTAAAATATTTATTTTTCCATTTTACTCGACCAACAATTTCATTCTAATACATATGGTATAATTGTCTAGTACACATAATAAAATAGTAATAATATGTATGTGTTTAAATTTTTAACCTGGTGGAGAGAGTAATTAGAGTTAGTAACATAAATAAAAATAGTTGCCACAATGAAGAGGTAATAGAGAATACTAGGGCAGTAGTTAGGTGCAGCATGCGTGTATGATATCATATACGACCCTAAATTGTTGCTACTTATTACATTATGTGATGTATAGTAGTAGGTAATAACCTTACATAGTTACATACTCCTAGGTGTTTTTTTTTTTTTTTTGATAAGATGATCTTTAATTCATATAACTAATTAGACTAACGCATTTTTGTTTGTCAATTAAATTTGTTTATTTAGATCACAATTAATTGCTAGTACTTCTTGGTGGATTGGTTATTACTACTTATTATGACAATTTTTAAAATGTTCGAGTAATTTTATTTTGCATGAGAGGCACAGTAATCTCTTTTGTATTCCAATAAAATATTGGATTAGTTAATTTCTTAGTTATGATGATGTTAAAATTTATGTATTTTCAAATAGTATAACACTGCACGTTAGTTTGTTGGCAGTACTGTTGCCTTTTATCATTACTCCATTGTAAAAAAAAATAAAAATTAATAATTGTACAACAAAATGAGGATAGAAATTAATCACAGAATATCGATGAGACAATTCATGTAACCATGTTGAACCATGTCTAAAATCAAGAGTTTATGTGTCAAGCATAATATTGTTTTTTTAGTATTTCAGTCAGTAAAGATGGTGATGCAGGGGCATCATCCGGCCCCTTGGCCACGTGGTTTGCTGCGGTATGCCCTTGGGAGTTCGTCCCACATCGGAAGAGTTGGGCAATTGTTGTGGGTATAAATGTGGTGGGCAAACATCCATTCTTGACCATGGCTTTGAGGTGGAGTTAGGCCCGGGCATTTATACCCTACTTCAGTGGTATTAGAGCCGGTTGTGGGGTCAGGGCTCCAAGGGATGGTGGATGATGAGTGTGGGGTCAGGGCTCCAAGGGATGGTGGATGATGAGGGCATCATCGGAACCCTGGGCCAAACCTCCACTCTTGACCATGGTTTTGAGGTGGAGTTAGGCCCGGACATTTATACCACTGATGCAGTTTGTCCTGGGCCACGTGGCCCCTGGGCCAAACCTCCACTCTTGACCATGGTTTTGAGGTGGAGTTAGGCCCGAACATTTATACCACTGATGCTGTTTGTCCCACATCGAAAGAGCTGGGCAATTGTTGTGGGTATAAATGTGGTGGCCAAACCTCCACTCTTGACCAAATTGTTGTGGGTATAAATGTGGTGGCCAAACCTCCACTCTTGACCATGGTTTTTGAGGTGGAGTTAGACCCGAATATTTATACCACTGATGCAGTTTGTCCCACATCGAAAGAGCTGGGCAATTGTTGTGGGTATAAATGTGGTGGCCAAACCTCCACTCTTGACCATGGTTTTGAGGTGGAGTTAGGCCCGAACATTTATACCCTGCATCACTGATGAGCTGGGCAATTGTTGTGGGTATAAATGCGGTGGCCAAACCCCACATCGAAAGAGCTGGGCATAGGCCCGCATCATCACTGATGCAGTTTGTCCCACATCGAAAGAGCTGGGCATATGCCCGCATCATCACTGATGCAGTTTGTCCCACATGCATCATCACTGATGTAGTTTGTCCCACATCGAAAGAGCTGGGCGCATCATCACTGATGCAGTTTGTCCCACATCGAAAGAGCTGGGCAATTGTTGTGGGTATAAATGCGGTGGCCAAACCTCCACTCTTGACCATGATTTTGAGGTGTGATGCAGTTTGTCCCACATCGAAAGAGCTGGGCATAGACCCGCATCATCACTGATGCAGTTTGTCCCACATGCATCATCACTGATGCAGTTTGTCCCACATCGAACCCGCATCATCACTGATGCAGTTTGTCCCACATCGAAAGAGCTGGGCAATTGCTGTGGGTATAAATGCGGTGGCCAAACCTCCACTCTTGACCATGGTTTTGAGGTGGAGTTAGGCTCGGACATTTATACCCTGCATTATCACTGATGCAGTTTGTCCCACATCGAAAGAGCTGGGCAATTGTTGTGGGTATAAATGTGGTGGCCAAACCTCCACTCTTGACCATGGTTTTGATGTGGAGTTAGGCCCGGGCATTTATACCCATCATCCGGCCTGTGATGTGGAGTTAGGCTCGGGCATTTATACCCATCATCCGGCCCTGGGCCACCACGTGGCTGCGGTAAGCCCTTGAGAGTTCTTAACCGTATGTACTCCAAAACTATATAAATAAATTTTGAAATGAAGTGACAAAAAGATAAAAAAAATTATTTTTTACAATACTGCTATATCATTCAGATTTTTTTTTGTGTGTAATAATTATGCATCACCACTAATTATATGATTGACACATAATAAAAAAAATAAAATTAATCATTATTCAATTAAGAGACGAACATTATAATTATTCAAGATTCTGTAATGCGAATTATTCTCACATTATCAGATCAAATTTAAATGGGAGATAGTTGTTCTGCTCTAAACAGGATCTACGACTCTTACTAAAATGAGCATCAATACTATTATAAGAGGGAGAGGGTGGGTGCCAGATTGCCCATTAACCCTAAATCTGGGGAAATTTTCTAAATATCTAATAACCTCGGATTATTAAAACCATAAAGAAAAAAGTTAGATTATTATGAGGACTATATTACATTTTCATTATCAAGATTGTATATAAATGTATTTATGCCTAATATTGAATACCTTCGACTTGATGTTGATATCATCTTAACCCAAATAATGGATGTTATGGAGTAGGCTTTATTATCCGAAATCACGATGGTTCAATATAGCAATTAGCAACAACTAACATTCTTATTAGGGAGCATCTTTCCATATTAATGGGAGAATTAAGTGCTCTTGTGGATGAGGTGTGATTATTGATGGAGCACCCTAATTTTCTCAGTATTTCTCATGTTCGTCACAGCTAACAAAGTGACAGATTTATTAGCTATATAGTATATATATATATATTTTTTATCACCTAAAATCCATGTGTTTGGGTTAATGCATGATTTTCCTGACTGAATAGAATTAGCAGCTCCAGTTAATAGAACTTGAATATATAATTCTTTGTCTCATAAAATAAAATAAATTAAAAAAAGTAATTACATAATGGAAAATTTAAAAGAAAAAATAAAGTGACTATATTTAATGTGAATTCTTGGTTTTGGGTTTCGTTTGGGTTGAAATAGGGTTTCTACACTAAAAGCCCAAGTAAAACCCTAATAAGGCTTTACTTAAATGGCCCACTATCTGAGATTTTACCACTAAAACGCGACTCTCCAACTAAAAGCGCGCCGACCCTAGAGCGACTTTTGTAGACTCGAAAATTTTCTTCATAGCCGCTGCAGCCACTGCTCAGTAGTCAGGTCGCAACGCTTTCATCTTTTCTACTATGGTTCTTTACGAGGTAAACACACGTACAACACACTTTTAGTATGTGTAATGTTCTGTATCTGCACATTGCCATTTCATTGTGTGCGTTTTGTCTTCGAGAATACGCTATTTTCCATACACCGACTTGTTCAGAAGTAGTTATACGAATTTGGTTGTTGATTTGTGCTTTCTTGCTATGATTTTTTTATTTTTTTTAATTAAAAATTGAGTTCGTGTTGGTTTCGTATATTAGGGTTTCACAGTTGATGATAGAAACGTTTAACGAGGCACGCAATTCTTTGAAAAGCAAGACTACTTGTGAAGTTAGAAATATTGATGGCATTTTTTTTGAGTTTTTGTTTCTGATTCCACCCTTTCCCGAATGATTGTTTTGCATCCGAGTGACTGATTTTATGCGTTCTGATAATTTCTGTGGCAGAATGAAAACGATGATGAATTTAGATTGGTTATGGAGCTTCGTGAAACTGACCAATTCCTTGAGAAAAAGAAGGTGATGCAGCATTAGTAGCATTTATGCTTTTTGTTTATAGTGAACCACTTAAGGAAACTGCAATAGTCTAGTTTATATCATTTCTCTTTCTTACTATGATTAATTTTCATATGATAGAAATTGCTCGAGGATGTAGGGTTGGGTGTGGAGAGTTTGGTGTGTATTAAGAGCTCAGCTACTCCTGATCAGCTGAAGGAGTTCTTAAATGTAATGGTTCAACGGGCGAGAATTATAAACTTCAATGAGGTAACTTTTTCTGTAACATTTTATTGTAATAGATATATATGAAAATGACATTATTAAGTGTGAGCTCTCTGATACTCCAGAAATGCGTTTTTATTCATCACTGGCTCTGACATTTTCATTCGAGTCTGCCTAGGTGTATCATTGCTTGTATCAGCTTCTGCAAACTAAGGTTGTTCTCTCAATCACTTGCCTTTCAGGTCGAGCTGTATTTTTGTGGAGATGTCATTAATCTGATGGACTGTATTAGTCCAAGGAATGAACTAGAGGCTCTTCATTCAGTACTTGAAGTCATCAATAAGTCAATGTGCACAGAAAACTACAAAATGAAAAGTATACTGCAGCTTTTGAGAGAGGAAATTGTTCGTAGGATACATGATGTTGGAAACAAATATAGGGATGAGATAAAAGTAGTTTCAGACTGCAGCTGTGACAAAGAAAAGGATCTTTTAGATTGGGCTGTCCAGAATGGTGTTATTACAAAGCTAGATGTGGCTTGTGAGTTCAATTTATTGTATTGTTCTATACATTTATTCTAAGATTGTATCACTTTGAATTTGTTTCTTATGATTTATAGATTAAAAGAAAAGTAATTGTTGATATGACAATTTTTTGTATCAATGATTATTTTTGGTCTAGATGTTGAAGGAGCAGGAAGAGGGGCCATAGCTAGCGAAGACCTAAAAGATGGAGATATTGCTCTAGAGATCCCTGTATCTGTCATCATTTCTGGGGAGCTTTTGCACGAATCTGACATGGTAACTTATTGTTTTACAACGTTTCTATTTGTGGCAGACTTGCTAGCAGCTATCTCATATTTACAACCATATATAACCTTATCTTGAAGGTAGTTTCCTATTTTTGGAAAAAATGATGGGATTTCTGAGGAGACAATGTTGCTCTTGTGGAGCATGAAGGAGAAGCACAACAGAAATTCCAAATTTAAATTGTATTTTGACGCTCTTCCTGAAAAATTTAACACGGGTATGTCTAGGACTTATCAATTTGAGCGTATTAATCCATAAAAGTATTGCTTTCTTTTTAATGGAAGTCTGCATTATTGTAGGTTAACATACTTGTGAATAGAGTAAGCCTTATAATGTAAATAATTAAATCTCAATTTTTATTCATTATGCAAAACTTGCTTAAGCATCATCTTATTCGTCTGTTCTCACAACTCAGGATTGAGCTTTGGAATTGATGCTATTATGGCTTTAGATGGAACCTTGCTGTTAGAGGAGATTGTGCAATCCAAAGAAGTAAATAGACTTTCTTCTTTAATTATAAGATGCTCTGTAAGGTCACTGTGGCCTTTTGGATATTTGTTGCATCTTGAGACTTTGACGCAATTTTCTTTTGTTTCAGCACCTACGTGTCCAATATGATGAGTTATTTCCAGGATTGTCCAATCATTATCCAGATGTGTTTCCACCTGAGTTGTATACATGGGAGCAATTTTTATGGGCTTGTGAACTATGGTACTCAAATAGCATGAAAATTATCTTTAGTGATGGAAAGCTAAGAACCTGCTTAATACCTGTTGCTGGCTTTCTAAATCACTCGGTAATGTTTTTTTGACACCTCTTAAGCACTGTGTAACAATCTCTTGCTAATTTCCCTCTTATAGTTAATATCAGCAAGTGTCAGTGTTTTTTTGTTGATTGCACTGTTCAGCTTCCAAGGTGTTTTAAAAAAAAAAAAATGTTTATTAGCTATGTTTGTTTCTCATGCTAACAGATATGCCCACACATAATGAACTATGGCAAGATAGATGCAAATACAAATTCTTTGAGATTTCCTCTGTCTAGAGCATGCCATTCAGGGGAACAATGCTTTCTTAGCTATGGAAACTTCCCCAGTTCTCATCTGTTAACTTTCTATGGCTTCATACCACAAGGCGACAATCCATATGATGTCATTCCACTTGGTACTTTTCCTATTTTAGCTTCTTGCGTGATTGAACATGATAATAGGAATTGATTGGTCTCGTTTAGTCAGTGGATTTTAATTTTCTTATTAATACATAATTTTTGTCAATGGAATTTTTTTCTCTCACCATTTATTAGTTGTGTAATTAGTATCAATTTATCATTCCTTGTCAGATATTAATGTAGCTGGGGATGAAGATTCTGAGGTTGGAGCACCTGCATCTGAGTGGAGCTCTCACATGGTTCGTGGGACTTGGCTCTCGAAGAGCCATGATATCTTTCACTATGGATTGCCTCCTCCATTGCTAGATCATTTCCGTGGAGCTAGAAATTCATCATGGAAAGCAAACACCCCTGTAAAACTTATACTGCTTACCATACAAGTACTAAGAAAATCTTGAAGTCTACTCTTCTTATTCTTTTTGTATGATGTTTTTCAGAGACGGGAGCTCTTGGAAATCGACCTTGATGTACTCAAGGATCTTAGTTCTACCTTTGAAGAAATGATGGAAGTTTTTTGCAATGAAAAACCAGAAGACTGGTATTTCATTGCTGTAACTTGCTGCATGCTAATTACTCCAATAATATCATCTTGATGGAATATTTCTGTGTAGGGAAATCACAAACTGGGATGTAAAACTTGCAATGGAGTTCAAAAACTTGCAGAGGAAGATAATCGAGTCGATCTTAAGTTCGTGTAGTGCTGGATGTGAGTTGTTAGAATCTGAATTGCATAAATATACTGTTTAGAAACATGTTTCACCTATTTGATAGCAGCTCAGGAGTGTATTGTGCTTTCACTTTAAATATTTAAGACATTTCAGACTTTTAGTGTGAATTATTAATAGTTTTTTTTCCCCAAATAAATCATGTGGGATTAGAAATTTAATATTCTCTGTCAGTGAGAAATGAAAAGAATGGATGGTAAGCAATAGTTTTGCCTTTTGCATAATGGAGAATAATCTTATCTTATTTTTGTAATATACATAGGCATAACAACATGGTGCATGAATGAGTCAGGTTAGTCATTGTTTTGTGGTTGAGCTTTTTCATCTATAATTTTGATTAAAACTATATACTATAATTATTTAAAAATAAGTATGTGGAGCACTTAATAAGGTTTAATGTAAGGTAGGAGTTGATAGAGACGTTAGGCTGGTGGTTTTGACGTGTGATTACTGAGTAGGATGCTTTTGACTCAGCCTCCAAAATACAAATATATAATTATACAACAAATAAATTACTACTAGTATTAATTTGCATATTTGGATGCAAAATTATTTGTGATATCATATCATTCCGCGGATTTATTCACAAGTTTTCTGGAATAGTAATACTCCACTTAATCTTTTATTGATTAAATTAAATATATAAACCTAAACATAGAATTGTTGGTCGGTAGCCGACTACTAACGATGGGCCACCCGCCGCTGCCAAACGACGCTGTCCACCTCCACCACCACACGACGCCGTTCCACCTCCACCACCACCACCGTGTCAATGTGAACCCCACATGCTATTAATAAATGTTACAACTCACCATCTTTTGTCCTTATTTCGTTATTACTATTTTTAATGAAAATCACATATATATGGGAAAAAAAATGATAAATAAGAAGTGATTGAGTATTGCTGTGATTTTTTTTTCTTTTATTTTTTGCGCAAATAAAATCTTATACTCCTCCTTTTATACAATTTTCAAATAATAGTATCTTGTATTTTTACTTTCTTTTTCCAAAAATATCTCTTTCTCTTTCCTTCTCACATTGTTTTCTTGAATAGTAAAAGAAAATATTATAAAAATTAAAATGATCACATAGGCTCCAGTTTTTGAAAGTATAGAGAGGCCAAAGTTTTCAAGAAAAGTGATAATAATCTGTGTGATTTGTGAAATTTTTGTGAATCGATTGAAATTTTCCAAATTTACGAAACTGGGATGCTGGTTTTGGAGATGATTCGACCCCAAAAAATTGATAATTTTGTGTATTTAGTTATAAATTAAAATCCCATTTCAATTAGAATACGTTAAAATTTAAGAATCATTTTAATAAAAATAAGATTTAAAAAAAATAAAGTCCAAAATAATGCTATGAACAGGTGTTTGAATTCTATGATGCGGTCGACTTCTATTTTGACTGCTCCACATGCTTACATTAAATAAAAACAAATTGATGCGTAATTAATAAAATAAATAAATAAATAATGAAAATGAGGAACGGTTTATCAAGAAAACCTACCCAAGAATTTGCAGAGGTAGTAAGAAGAAAAGAAAAGTAGAAGTAGAGATAAATTAAAGATTCGTTCTTACGTCTCTCTCTTCCCCCAAATCCTGTGAACTTTCTTTATCTCTCTTCCTTCTTTGCTTCTAATTAGCAAAGAAGAGAAAGATTGAGACAATCTCCGACATTCTAGAAAAGAGACAAGTCGATAAAACAATTATTTTGTGTTCATATATTCATTCGTCTTGAGGCTGTTGTTGTTTTTTTGTCGAGAGAGGAATTAGAGAGAGAAAGATGTTGGTGGCTAATAGCTTTGATTTATGGCAAAAGGATACCTTCTTTTCTGCAGCCGAGGAGGTTCAGCAATCTGCTGATACGTGAGTACATCTTTCTGCCTATATATCTTTCTTTATTTTCTTGATTTTTTCTTCTCCTAAATGTATATTGATCTGGGTCGGGTTTGTCTTGCGAGTTTTTGGGTTGAATCTTGCGAAGTTTAATTCTTTAATCCAGTGAATCTTGATTGTTTGGCGGTTCATTTTTCCCTTTCCCATGATGGGTTTTTGGGATGTCGGTTTTGAATGTGGTTTTAAGGAGGTCTTAGAAAAGTTCTTGTTTACTTAGTTATTGTCATTTATTAGCGTGTGTGTCTGTTTTGATACATGCTTGATTACTCCTTTTGTGGAAATGATTAATGGGTGGGCTGTGCATCTTGTTTATACATGGAATTGTATTTATCTCAGTAATTAAATAGTATGAATCAGTTTATGGAAATTTTCAATAATAGTATGATGTAATCATTATATAATTTCTGTTTTTACTTCTGTTCAATGACTTCATTCTTCCCGTTGTAGAACTAGTAAGAAGTGGATAACATTCTTGATCTTGGTCCTGTCGAAATTTAGCTGATAATTACTTGCTAAGAATTTCATTTTGGTTTATACTATTGCATTGGCAGAATGGAATCGGCATATAGGGCATGGCTTAGAGCAAGGAGAGAATGCTTGATGCCTCAGCAATTGGATGAACTTGGTAGGGAGCTTCAAACAGCTTTAGGCACTGCGAAATGGCAGGTCAGACACTCTTGATTTTGTTTCATCATTCACCCCCCTCATTCCTGAAGTTTCCCGCATTTTGATGTCGAGTGTTTTTTTTTGTTTTGTCAAAAGTTGAACCATTTTATGTCATAACACAAATATTGTTGTATTATTTGTAAGTTTGGCATGCTTAAGATTCATATTTTATCTGATTCTGTTTTTCCTTTTCAATATTTTGATCGTTGCTATGTAGTTGGAAGAGTTTGAAAGGGCGGTTTGTCAAAGCTATAGAAATATTGGTGATGATATCACTGTGAACCGACATAAGCAATTTGTTTCAGCTATCAAAGACCAAATTTCCCGAGTTGAAACAGCATTGAAGGAATCATTGAACATGGATGGGAAGAAACCATTTCGGTGGGTGAATTTGAATGAGGAAGAATGTAACGACTTAGCACATTTTCTTTCTGGGACTTCAGACACATCTCAACTGATTAAAGATGAAGGTATAAAGCCAGAACTATCAACACATGCTCTTTAGTAAAACTAATATAACAAAAGATTACAGTTTTGGATCTGAGATATGTACAATGCAAATGTCTAATCCAGGGGAAAGTTCAGAAGAAATTCTCGCGAGTGTTGAGGATATTAACTGCTTTGTAGAGCCACAAGAAAGAAGATTTCCTGAGACAGAGGATGAAATTTGCTGTCGAGCTGATCCATTCACTAGTAATCACCGAGCGTGGATTTCACCAGACAGGAATTTTCTGGAGATTGTTATTGATAAGGATGATAGACAGACCAATGCATCAATTGAAGTAACACCAAAAGAGAAGACTTCTATTTCTTGGGGTTCAAGGGGTGGAATCGCTGCTACAGCTAAAGGGTTGATGAGCCTTTCCCACATGAGAATGCTAAATTGGATAAACCATGTAAGTTTTATATTAATCCACAAATACCTTTGGAAAGGTATTATTTATTTATAGAGACTGCAGGTTTAAGGCTATCTGCATCTGTTGTTTCGTATTCATATATCAGTTATGATTTCATATTTCCTTCTTATCATGCTGTATAAAGTTTATTTGGATTCACTGCAAAGAAGGATGCTGTTTTCTACACACAGAATACTTCTTTGTTCTTTAACTATTGAAAGTTACTAATGCCTACCGAAAGCGGATGGATTTACTCCTTGTTGATATTTATTCACCGGAAATATTGCCAATTCCTTTTTTTAATGTTATTAGTGATGAAATGTCATAACATTTGCAGCACTTGAGAGGAGCTTATAGAAGTCAGAGACAACAAGGATCACCAGTGTTGCCGGTCAAATCTATACGTTTCGCACTAGTTCTTATGCTAACCATTTTTTTAGTTGGTATGCTTTTCCTCTAGCAATTTCTATGGACAACATAGGCCAAGATATCTGTTGGTTATGTAGAAAGTACAAATAATACCTGGTTTACATCTTTTTAACAATGTCCTGTTGTGAACATACATACACTGCACTAATGGTTTTTGGTTTATGTTGTATTCCTGAAATTTAATTCTCAGTATGAATCATGAGTAAATATTTATTGCAGTTGGGGCTTTTCCATAAACAACTCGAATGAGCTTGCATATTTCTTTTGAATGAAGCGTTGTCTTTAGCCAAAATAGTAATGAAGCATCATGTTTTCGTAGGCATGGAAATCAGAATCTCAATGACCAGTATCTGATAATAGTCTGTTTGTGAAATATTTGTGATAATCAGACTGTTGTCCGTTCAGCACCTTCATGGAAATAGATACTCTACTGGCTTGTTTATGTTTTCATTGAGATGTATAGAAGGTCGTGTAATATCATTGTGAACTTTAGCTGGAAGATGAAGCCGTAAAGTATTAGTAGACATTTTCTGCATAGCCAATGACAACATTTTTTTATCTGTTAACTTATTGCTCTTTTTTTTGCTGAATTTATTATTAAATACTCAGAGAATTCATTTAGTCAGTTTATTTAATGTGGTTGCATAACCTGAAGATGGAAATCATGCTGAACTCAAACCTTTTACTTCTGCAGTCCCGTTCTTGCTACACTCGACTTAAGCCACTGCGTTGATGTCCTCTGCTGGTGAGCTCAGAAGATGTATTCTTTCTTACACACAAGGAATGTGAAGATACTTTGTTATTTAGATACCATAATTGATTGTACTATTCCAAATCAAGACCTTTGTGAAGAATCAGAGTGATCAGAAGGCTAATTATTTGTTTATGCTCTTTATCTACAGGTTCTGGATTCGGTTTCAAGTGTGGATATATGGCCGTTGCGTATCAATTTCTACAGTCCTGAATCCAAGAAAATAGAGAGCATACTACATAGCATTCAATGTTCCTACCTTACAATATCAAGGTTGTAATACTTGTCAGCAGTTTAAATTGTGTGTTTTTCATTCTTAGCCCGCTGCTGATATGTTGTTTTAATGCAATCTGGGCTCACATATGACAACAGGATAGAGATTCTTGATCCAAATTGAAATGCAATTTTCCTGATTTTAATGAGCAGAGTTAAATTCATTTTTATTTTATTAACTGTTGAAACTTGTTCGTTAATTTTAAAATCTAGTTATCTTCACATTTCAATATTTGAAGAAATGTAGAGTTATTCATGCATTCTAATTTCAAGTAATATACGACTTGAGTAATCTATGGATAATTTTAGGGGTGGGAGAAAATGCCAAACTATGTATACTGAGCATTTCATTTGAAAATCATCAAAAAAAAAATGTCAATTTTAGATATATTGAAGTTTTTGGTATCTTATAGTTGGCGTATTGAAAACGGTATTCTTGAAATTTTCTACTGATATTGGTATTTTCTGTATATTGATCATTGCCACCCCTAATAATTTATTATTAATTAATGGTATTGTACTTTTCCTTAATTACTAATGTACCCCTCGCAAGTAGCAATTAGCGGTCGGGGATTAAACTGGTAGGCAGTTGGCAAGGTTTTTGTAAAAAAAAGAAACTTAGGGTTTTTTTTGGAAATAACTAATACCTTAGGGGTCTTCCACAATTACACCTAAAACTAACAGATTCAATCATCAAATTTGTACCCTCTTAATTAAAACTTGTACATTACTGACCTTCTTCTTACTCCCGACCCCTAGATCTCCGATCTCTGCAACAAAGCTTCTATGACAGAGATCACCGGAAAAAGAAATACTGATCTTGGGCTCTGATAAGTGTCTCCGGTAACTAATACCGTCGAATTCTCAAGTTCCATAGTCGACTCCTGTCTTACGCGAAAATCTGAAGTTCTCAATCAGAACTCCATTGATATTGTCAATCAATCACTAACCAGCCAAGATCCAGATGTCTTGTTTAGCACTAGCTCTTCAACCCACGAATGGAAACGACATACTGCTCCAAACCCGAGAATGGTTTCCCCCTTCCCGTGCACTCGTGGCCCTTTCCGCCTTCCGCGAAACTCGCCGCTCCTTCGCTAAGAGCCATCATCACTCTCCCGCCATCGCCAGTAATATCGCTTCCGATCAATCCGCCGATTCACTCGGAGACGACCCTTTGGCTGCCTCTTCCGGCCAGGTGATTGTGGGCGTCGAGTCTCGCTATCGTGTTGTTTATCGTCTCGTTAACTCAATTTATGTTCTTGCTGTCACTACGATTGATGATTCTAACAACAATGTTTTCGAGTGCATTCATATTGTTAATCAATCAGTTTCTGTAATTGTGACTGCTTGTCGTGGCGTCGATGTGACGCCAGAAAAATTGGGGAAGAAGTATGCGGAAGTGTATATGGCTTTAGATATAGTTTTGAGGGGAGTTAGTAGCATTAGGTTAGCGGCAATGCTGGCCTCGATGCACGGCGATGGCATTGCCAAGATGGTGCATTCAGCGGTTCAAACCGAGAGTAAAATACGAGGAGCAGATAGTTGGGGCACTGTAGAGCCTCAAGCAGTGGACCATGAAGCTGGTGTTGAGTCGTTTTCGAGAGCAACATTCGAGTTGCCTTCTGAGACCCTGGAGGCTGGAGATGAGGTAGCTGCGGCTACATTAGCATTTTTCCAACCGGGTGAGGAGAAAGAGTTGGCTAAGGTTGAGGAAACTGAGGTGGAGAAAGATCCATTTGCAGCTAGTGATAGGATTAATAAACCAGAAGAAATGTTAATGGAAGGGTTTAAAAAGGATAAAGATTCAGGTGTTTCTGATGTGAGCAGGGCACTGGCAGGGCTTGAGGTGACAACCCTACCTCCAGCTGCAGCTACTGAGTCGACTCATATTGGTGTGGAAGGATTTGAAGGGCAGTATGGAGGGATCGAGTTTTCTCATGATGGGTCTACATTGCCAGAAGATTTTGAGGGTATTAATGATGCTTGGGGTGGTGGATTGGATGCATCTGAGTATGTAGGTCCGAAGAAGGTAAAGAAGGACCAGGGTCTTGGTGGTTTGGAATTCTTGGAGACTAGCGAGCCACCACCTGCAGCTGTGGCTAAAGGTGATGCTGGGGAAAAGTTAGAGGATATGTTGGTGAAGAAGACTGAGATGAAGGGTCCAGAAATGTATGTCGTGGAAGAGATTAGTGCAGAGTTTAGGGAGTCATTACTTGCAAGAGTGGGATTAATGGGGGTGGTGTACCTAAAGACAGTACCTCCGAAACCCCCTTCAGATGAAAAAGAAACAGAGTTCTCGTTTAAGGTGGAAGGTACAGAAGGTGTTAAGAGGTTTGCAGTTCAAAGCTCTAAGGTGAGTAGCGTTGGAAATGGTCTATTTCATGTGAGGACAGCTACCTCAGATGAACCCATACCCATTATCAAATATAGTTTGTTGCCTCGAATGACTCCATTGCCTTTGAGGGTTCGGCTTGTTAAACGACTCAGTGGGACATTGCTTTCTATTATGATCCAATATGCTTCTAACCCTGACCTTCCAGCTCCCTTGAATAACCTAACAATTGTTCTCAAATTGCCAGTAGACCCCACCCTTTTAAAGGTGTCACCCAAAGCAGTGTTGAACAGGTCTGAGAGAGAATTGAAATGGCATATTGATGAGATCCCATTGAATGGTAATCCTGTTAGATTGAGGGCGAGAATGCCTGTGGATATTCCTGAAGATGATGATGGAGCAGATCTTGAGATAGTTGGCTACGTCAAGTTTTCTGCTCAAGGATCAAGATCTTTGTCTGGAATCTCCCTAAAGCCTGCTTCTGAGGGCAAGACGGATTTCTACGAGATTGATCATAGGTATGCCAGTGGGTTATATATATGCAACTAAGAAAGAGATTTTGGCTTGTGTAATGGGTTTTTGCCATTTTGTTTTTTGTTCTGATGAGTTATGTTGTTAAAAAACTTTCTAGCATTCTTTGTTCGTATGTGTAATTCATTGTTTTTATGTGATAGTTGCACTTGTATATTTTTTTTATTATTGTTTTCTTGCGTTAATAACTGTGAAATTTATGATGTTCGTCTTTTTCAACTTATAATGAAGTATATCCATTTTATGTCTGATCAAAGAATTGAACTTGCACAAAGGGAGTTTTTGGATGTGATAATTTTAGATGCTTTTAGATAAGTTTCTTCAGTTGAAAAACTCACAGCAGTGTTAGGAAAGCTGTACTCCTAGAAAGTGCTTTGTGTGACCTGAATGTTGGGTTTTCACCATTAATAACTTTAGCTGCGGAAATGCAAGAGTGACTTCGATAAAGGCTATTTTGTTCGCATGCATACTTCTTGGTTTGCAATTTTAGAAAATGAGTAGTTGGAAGTTCTAATCTGTACCTATGGAATTGAAAATAAAAGCATCCAAATTAATTTTGCCTTATAGTTCATTAAAAAGCCCAGCATTCTTGTGCTACCGTTCTCTAGTGAATTTGTTAATTTTAATCTTGGTGAACAAAATTTGCTGTTGATCTCATTCTTGATTTCTGAAAATGTCATCAATGACTATTCCTGCTACTTGCAAGAAGCTGTTTGTTGTAATTTGTAGTGGCTCATCGGGTTCTCAGTCTGGCGTGTAATTCTACTAAAGAAATGCTAGTGTTTATTTAGCACATATGGTGTGACAAGATCCTTAGTAAGATGTTTTTCATTTTGAGAAGCTAGGATGAGCTGGTTCTACTCTCTCTTTTCCCCTCTCTCACATCAGAGTTCAGTGGAACATAGGGTGTTGGTAGTGAAGTGGTACAACATGATTGTGGTTTGTTGCTTAGAAGTTACAAGTATACTTGTGACTTTATGGTTGTAATTATGGGAAGTCAAATGGAATGTGGAGGGAGGTGGGGTTTATTAATCTTATTGACTAGTAGTAGTAGCTACTAGGTGGTGCTTATTTGGTATCATGGAGACTTTACTATTCTGTCTGTTTTTTCTGGCATTCTACCATGTAACTAATTATGAATGGACACTATCATAACATGACAAAAGTAAGTGATGCTCTTCATAGAGTCTCTAATGGGTTAGGGTTGGTTCTTCTTGCACACTGCCCCACTCTAACTCGACCAGAATCGAGTGTTTCATGATAACAGCCAATGTCTTTTGCTCGACTGTGCTGCGACTATCAGCTGCAGTCGTGCCCTAGACATGCAGGATTGAAATGATTTGAATATATTTCTAAGTAAATATGTGAGCTGAAATGTTATCAAATTTAAAAAAGAAATGAACATGTGTAGGATGACATTAGTAAGTTTGATGGTGTGGCATTAATGCAAGCAATGCAAGTCTTGTGATCTTCATTGATTTCTTCATGGCCCTCACAACACTAAATACTCGTCTCTTTTAACCACGTAGACAACATCATTATCTAAGTTTAAGGAACACCATCATCATCAATCAATTCTATCTTCTAAACAAAGCAAACAAATTCTCATTACATCCAAAACAGACATCCACGCATAAATAATCATGTATTACTATTACACACACATTGCATCGTATATGATTTAAGTATTTTACATGCTAAACCGTAATATTAATTGAAAATTATGATAAATATAACTTAACTTGAAGGTAACAAATCTGTGTCCGAATTTCCCTCAGAAATGTGGCATGAAACCAATTGATGCAGTGACAGCCACACTTGCATGATTCTTGCAACTCAACAGCCTTAGCAAATCATGAACCCAATAACTTCTCCGACTAGCCGGAGCTTTACCTCCGGCATCCGTCCGGGGGAACAAGCTCCCAGGACTGCGGCGAACCTGCCGGTTTTTCATGTCCTGGAGATCCATCTCCGGCTGCAGTTTCAGGGGACCAAAAATCATAACAAACCACCTAGGTTTCGAAATCTTGGACCCCTCGGACTTGGCAGAACTCTTGGAGAAACTCCGGTGGATGTCGGAGGGCTCAGGTTTCACGACCAACATGTTAGAATTCCGGCGGAGTTTCTTGTTTCGGGTGTTGGTGTTGGGAGCTGCAGAGTGTCCACGTCTTCTTGATAAATGAGTGGCATCATCTGCTGAGAGTGATTTGAGGATGTGATGATGGAAACGAGGTGGGTTTTTGTAGGGTACGAGTTTGCCACAGAAGATTATGTCTTCTGCATTGGACATCTCCGAGGTGGTGAAATCGTTGAAGAACTCGAAGAACTCAGAAGGTTCGGAGGATGACCTCCGAACCTTGGACGAGTCTCTTTTGGGCTCGTCGGAACTCAGAGGGAAGTCGCAGAGGGAGAGAGCCTCCTCCTCCGCCTCTTCCGCCGGTGTTGTTTCCTCACCTGGAATGGTGGTGCTGGTGGTGTAGTCCATTGCCATTAAAATATGGAGTGTGTCCGATGAGGGGTGCAAAATATATAGTCAGAGTCAATACATTTATGATTTAAAAATATACTTTTACTATTTCCTTTATTTCTTTATACTAAACTTTTCTAAAAGTTTCAAAGTAAATAACTATCCATACTTGATATTATTGAAAATGTCACCTAAACCTTATACTCCCCACATCCTAGAAACGTTTTCACGTCTCATAAAAAGATTTTCATTTCCCTTATGGCAAATGAGACTCACACAAAAAAACATTTAAATCTCAATAGGACCCAACATTATATTAATACAACTACCAATTATACATAAAAATATTATTTCTCTCACCTCAATATATATTAAAATACATAACTTATTTTATATGTTATCATTTAAAAATACAATTTTATTTTCAAAGTCATGATCAATAAATAATTTTATTTTTTTAACTTCATAGGTGAAGGTGACTGTGACCAGAGTAGTGAACAGCCCCTTAAACATGACCAAAGTTTTTTTAGTATAAGACGTGAATGTGATGGACAGCGTATGAAGTTTAGATGGACCAAGGCCTGGCCCAACCCAATCTGTATCCTTATATAGGCCTTTATTATGGGTGGTGATTGGTGAAATCAATTATCTGAGGCAAATGTTTGACATATTTACTTCATCAAATTAATTAACGTTTAATGTCATTGATTAATTTTCTGCCACTGTGTGCTAGTTAACAGTTAGTAAAGGATTAGATCACATAGCCATGTTTGTTTGAGTCTAAAAAATTAATAACCTATATTTGTATTGAGTTTTGATATGGGATACCATAGATTTTAAATTTAGGCAAAAACTTGTGTGCGTCTGGGCGCACGGGAGCACTTTTCGTGTGCCTTTAGAATTTTATGTTAAATTGTATACCCTTTACTAGTATAAAGATATGCATCCTTTATTTTCTGAAGAAAAATAAAAAATGGAGTATTAATGAAAAGTGTATATCCTTTAGAACAAAATTGTGTACACTTATTAATTAAAGTGTTTTATAACAAAATAATATACCCTTATCCATAATATTAAATTCTAAAGGAGCATGGTGTGTATCCGGCTGTAAGCAAGTCTCACTCTTAAATTTATATTAGTAGTATATAAGAAGTATGAGTTGACATGTGTAAGAAAATATTAATTAATATAAAAATAAATAAAAAAAAAGTGGAAGAGATAATGCATGAAAAGTTTGTGGGATGAGAACTAATGGAATTGATGTGATTTTAAAAATTAATTGTGGATTTTGAAAATCAAAATTTAATTTTCAAAACCCAAATAAAACAAAGCTATAAAATGTTTGGCATTTAAGACCCTTGAAGTATCAAAATAAATTTAATTAAAAACAGTGTGAAATCGTCTCACTGATTATTATTTTATTTTATTTTCTTACTTAATTTTATATTTTATTAAGTTAAAATATTATTATTTTTTATTAAGTATGTTATAATTTTTTATTAAAATATAAATAATAAAGAGTAATTGGTCTTACAAAATCTAAAGCAGGAGAGCTCATGATGTTAATTTCATACTTCTTTACACCCAAGAAGAAGATTATGAATTAGGGTGAGTTTTTAGTTGGGGAGGTTTGTGTCGTGCATAAATAAAAGTTTCAAAAGTAATGGAGTATGCTTTATTTTAAAATATAAGAGTTTGACTAAATACACACTCCTTTTTATTAAATACACACCATATTAATATATATTTAAAAAAATCTAATTTTAAAAAGTCTAAATTACCTTTAATTCATTAAATACACACCTATTTATTGTATATTACATCAAGATGACAGAAACAACAGCTCAGATTATATTCAAGTACCAACGCCTTATGTCAGAATGGAAGGCGAGAACAAACAGGTTAAACTATATCTGTTGCTTCAAGTTCAAGTCTTCATGGCAGGCCTTACGAGCCCGAGGCCAGACCTACTTTTCAAGTGCTTGAAATCTTTGGCTTCAAGATCATCTCCGTGACCAGCAAAACTAGTTCCTTCCTTAACCAAATTGACTAGGTTCTTTTCTTTGCATGGTCTATCACATACTAAACAAACCTTGTCTACAACGATGAATTTACTTCTTACAAAAAACATGCCCACAAGAATTCAAAGCTACACTTCTATCTCCAACATCAAACGTGGGATATATAGACAAAGAGGGAATGTATCTAGATTTGCATCATGAATATTTATTGGATGGAAAAAAAGATTCATATAAATTTGAATATTTCAGATCTGCGCTGCGTGGCATATGAATATTTATTGGATGGAAAAAATTCATACCGATGGAAGAGCCGACGAGGAGGATGTGGAAGTGACGATTGGTTTGTCGTTTGGGAGAAATATGGTGGGTCTTCCTTCTATTTCGAAATTGAAAGCTGCAATCCAACAAAAATACCTGGCAAATTAAAGTGTATAGCGTTGTACAGTGTATGGAGGGGGTGTGTATCTCATCAAACTAAAAAGGGTAAATGTGGGTTTTTAGGGGGTGTGTATATAATAAAATTAGGATCTAAATAATTAAAAGAAAGTGTGTATTCAATAAGGGTGTGTATTTAATAAAAAATGGATGTGTATTTAACAGTACTCTTATTTTAACTAATAAGTTTTTTTTCTCAATAAAATAGCAGATTAAAATATAATAAAGATATTAATACTTAATTAAGAAAAATAATTTTTTAATGAAAATATTAAAGGTATCAATAATTCTTATGCTAACTAAAGAGTATCACATCTAATTATGAGTTGATATTCGGTGTGTTCGAGCGTGCACCCATATGTTTATAATTTTTTATTCTATAGTGTATATATGTTTCTTAATAATTGTATATCTTTTATATATTCAGTTTTTCATTCAAAAAAACTACCACACACGTGTATAACATATTTTTTAATAATTGTATACTTTACACTCAATTTTTCATTAAAAAAACTAACATAAAATTTGTTAACAAAATATGGAGTATACATTTTTATTCATAAATATATATTATATTTTTGTTCATAATTATATATAGTATATTTCTAAAAGTGACTGCACAATCGCAGCCGTATGCACAGAACATTATAGCCTTTAATTACTAAGGCTTTATCTTTTAAATAAATGGATCAGATCTATTATCATGGATTTAGACTAGTACGTCCAAATACACGACAAATGTTATCTTAGTGATAGTTATTTATTTTAATAATATAAATTAGTGAGGATTTTGGTGTATTGCTGTTATGATAATATTAGTAGGTATATCTACTTAAATTAATAGTAAAATTTATTTTTAATAAATAAAAAAAAAGAAAAGAAAATAGTG
Source organism: Pogostemon cablin (assembly GCA_023678885.1). Lineage (NCBI taxonomy): Eukaryota > Viridiplantae > Streptophyta > Magnoliopsida > Lamiales > Lamiaceae > Pogostemon > Pogostemon cablin. The sequence continues at coordinate 1,220,199 of CM042956.1, forward strand.
GAGATATAAATAGAAAGCTAAGTATAATTAAGAAGGTGTTTAGAAGAGTTGAGAAATTGGGTTAGATTAATGAGCCCAATCATCTCCAATCACCATAGCCCAGCTACATCTATTCAGTCGATTGGCTCAACCTATCTACTCTACTCCCTTTTTTTTTTCTCCCTATTTTTTTTTTCAAATAATAATAATAATATAATTAAAAAGTTCTGATAAAATAAAATTAAAAGATAATAAAAGAATACATATAATTTCATAAAATTGAAAAAATATTAAAATAAATACTCTATCCGTCTCGCGTATTTATTCACACTTTTTATTTTGAGGTCTTACATATATTTATACGCATTCCATTAATAATAAAAATACACTATTTATCTTATCTACTTTCACACTTTATCCATTCATTCCAATAATTTATTTACTCTCTCTTTACATTAGTATCTTACTAACTTAACCTTACTTTTTTTTCTTACATTATACTATTAATTTAATTAATTTAATATAATACTCTCTTCGTTCATCGCAAACGTATTCATTTTTTTTACACGTAGATTAAAGAGTATTATTATTTTGTATAAAGTAGGTAGTTGTATTAGTAGGGGAATGATTAGGAGTGATGGGCCACGTGTAGATCCTTTTGCTAAAAAGAAAATTGAATATTTTATTAGTGGACGACCTAAAATGGCAAAATGAATGCATTAATGATGAATGGAGAGAGTAACAAATTTAACAATAAACTTGTATTTTTCAATACAAGCTTTTGAGTTGAATTATGTAGAATCAAGTTGTCAATTTTTCGAATACATTACTCTTCATAAGTAATATATATCAAATGTTATTATTCAAAATCAAAATGTTACTCTTATAAAAAAATCTATCATGACATAAGTCAACTTGTTTAATAGAGTAACACTATTAAATTAAGAGTAATTTTAATCACTCCCTCGTATGTTAAGTATATAAGAGTAACATTTGTTATTATATTAAATTAATTACACCTTAATTTTTAGGATATCGTTTTTTTCAATGAACGAGTCATTTAAATTACGAATGATATTAATATTTGAATAAAAAAATGTTAAAATAAATTTAGAATATAAGTTTGTATACTATAAAAAATACGAATGGAACAATTTTCTGATTATCATTGACAAAATATAGCTACATTTAGCACTGCAACCAATTTATATCACTAAATTGAGATAAATTAAATAGTTACATTAGTCATAAATATTTTTACCCAATTTATTTTTAATTTTAATTAATTTTAATGTTAATTTAACCCACCAATATTTCATTGCATTCAATGATGATTTCCCTGACTGAACCTACCACAAATCTATGAATTCATTCATTATTTTATAGCAATAAATTTACAAACTCTTCTCATGTAAGAAAGACCAACAAGAAAACAAAAATATCTAACAAGGGCAGTTCAACAAACTTGGTAGTAATAAGGACAATTGTTTGGTATTATACTTTTGGCAAATTATTTTGTAAATGCGGCTGCACTCATTTTTTAAAATTTATATACTTATTAATAAAAATATACTATACATTAATTAATAAAAATATATATACCTTGTTAGCAAATTTTTTATTAATTTTTTTAATAAAAAATTAAATATAGAAAAATTATATAATTATTAAAAATATATATATATATATATTATTAAATAAAAGTTCACATATGAATGCACATGTGCACTTGGATGTGCATGATATCAATTCATTAAACTAATCTACAATTTAACTTTAAAAATAGGGTGCAAATCTGGTCAAGCTAATTGGGTTTCTATATTGAAATAATATATTTTTTATTTTTAAAAAATTATTAGTATTGTGTTCATTTCTTAAACGTTTATTTGAACTTTATACTGAGTTTTTAATAAAAACATTATTTATTAAAATAAATAAAACATTACTATATTCTTAATTAAGTTTGAATTTAAAACGTGGTATATAAAGATGAAGTGCATTAAATACTAATTGCAAATTGGCAATACTAATAAAGAGATAGTGATAGAAATGTGCGTACAGCCATTAGATTATTATAGCTAAAAAAATTTTAAAAAATTGTTAATTGACGAGATATTATATGAAGGATTAATGAATGAATTATAGCCCATGTTTTATATACAGAGTAATGAATTTTGGAGTTCAACTGGAGCATTAGTGCATTTAAATAAAGATCAAATTTTTATTTAATCTTAATTACTCTGCTCCAAAGATGTGCTTTTATTTTTTACACGTAGATTAAAAAGTATTATTATTTAATGTGTAATGAGTACTTTTTGCATGTGGTTAAGGAGTATTATTATTTAATGTGTAGTGTGTAACTCATATTTTAATTGTATTAGTGAGTGTGTGTGAATCTCATGTGTGTAAAAGGGGAAATAAGACCTTAGGGGCCGAATTCCCAAAATAAAAAAAATAAACTCTTTGAAGCAAATGGATGGAGTACTAAATAAAATATAATAATTAAAAATAAATAAAATAACTACTTGCTATATTTTAATTTTTACCCTAAAAATTTCGGAGAATCAATGAAATAGATCCATCTCTTTTTTGTAGTAATAAGAAAACAAGTAGTGTAATAAATCATTAATTTGAAGGGTGAATGAGATATGAGCACCTTGTTGGATTACGTGGCAGAATCCCATTTCTTTAAACATACTTCAATCTTGAGTAAGCAGAGATGAAATTCCCTTTGAGAAAACAGGAGTCGCTCTATTGAATATTATTGATTTGGCAGAGAGAGAAACAGCTATTGGTTTTAGATACAGAAATCTATATCTATGGCCTGATTCAACATGCATTTGCATGTGTGATAAAGATGCAGACTAGAGAGAAGATAGCATTCTTGCATCGGTAGTTTCATCGCCTCCGAAAATCCCAAAGATTTTTGAATCCATCGTTGTTTCCGTCTCTTTCTTGTTCTTGTGGGATTCATCGTTTCTTGCTTCGAGAACCCATATAATTATTTTCTTCGCTTCTGGATTTTTATAGATAAGCTTAAAAATAAAGATCCCACATTTTCGTAATAATTGAATGGCGAATGCATCTGGGCTGTTCACTCCAACGATGCCCTCTTCTAAGGGGACTTTTTCTCCGTCGTTTGGCATTTATCGATCTGCGTTTTGTCTCTCCAATGGCGTTTCACAGAGAATAGTGTGCTCCGCCGCTTCGGAGAAGCTTTCCCCTTCTGAACCCCAAGTGCCCAGGTACTCAATTCTCTGATTTCATTGTTATTATTATATTTAATTTGTTTCTCTGTATTGTTTGGTATGTGTACGAGCTTGAAATTCTTTAATTATAAGTCTCATTATATGGGAATTCGAAGGGTGCGATTGTTGAATGAAGAATTTGCTTGTTTATTCGAAATTATTGATGAGAAGCTTGGCTTTCTATGATATAGTTCGAATTTGAGCTTTTGTGAAGTGGGTTTCTTGTGAACATATAGGTTAAACCAATGTAAGAACCGATGTATGGTTGTTAAACTTTTAGCTGTTGCATTGTTGATTTGCAGTTGCACAAGACAATTGAAAAGGTTGAATTGTGCATTCATAAAATTGTTTAGATCTTATAACAATGTGGACTTTTTCCTATTATTATTTATATACGTGTGCTAGAGTTCATCAATAATGCATAAATATAAGAACCCCTATCTCGAGAAAGACTCTTGTAGAGTGGTTTAGATTTGTCTAGTTTTGCTAACGTGTTTTGCTGAGGGAAAAGGGAGTCTCTTTTGCTTGATATAATTGATACTCCATATTTGTTGGCTTTTGCAACCCTGTTCTCTATTTGTTGTCCAAATTTTCCAACTCTTATAATTTTCAGATGATGCATAGTACAAATTCTGACTACATGATTGGGAAATTGGGTAGTGCTTTTGATTCATATCTGTTTGTTTATTTATATTTCTATAGACTTATGGGCAAAGGCTGCAAATTAGTTGGATGTGGCTCTGCAGTGCCAAGAATTCAAATATCAAATGATGATCTCTCGAAAATTGTTGATACTAATGATGAATGGATATCCCAACGGACTGGTATTCGAAATCGGAGAATATTGTCGGGTGAGTTTTATTTACACTGCATGCTATTGTGACTGTATCATGCTTCTTTAGAACTATGCATCATAATCCGAGATACTTCTGGATAGACGATCTTTGTAGTTGATATTAAGATTTAATAATAATAAAGGAACTGTTGTATCATAGTAGGATACTAAATGGTGGGAAGTGTCTTGATTGGAGAATGGATAGTCTGACGTTAAATTTAATGTTCTTTAAGTTATTAGGGCCCTAATATAGAACAGGTAATTGAAACTTTTACGATTGTAAAACATCTTAAATTTCTTAAATTGTTTTTATTTGTTGGTCAAAGCCAACTAGTGCTCCCACCTAAAAAGCAATGCAAAAACTTTACAATTCCTTATAATTGATATATCCTTGAGTGTGTCTTTGTAACTCTTGTTGAACATGGATTTAGAACCTTAGACTTGTCCTTACTTCCTGGATCACCAGTTATTAGCATGAAATCAAGCTTAGTAGCAGCATATAGTTCAGTCTCTTTCTTGCTATATCAATAATCCTTACAATACAGTTGTCTGATGACTCTTCTTTACCATTGCCATTAGAAATCTGACTTTTTATTTATTAAGCAATATGTATTAGGACTCAGAAAATTATGTGATCTTCCTGCTTTTTAGATATCAAATGTGACTAATTATCTGACTTATCTTCTGAATTATTTTGGCACTGCAGGAAAAGATAGTTTGACAGATCTGGCTGCAGAGGCTGCAAAGAAAGCCCTCCTGATGGCGCAGGTTGATCCCGATGATGTGGACCTTGTGCTGTTGTGTACGTCAACTCCTGAAGATCTGTTTGGTAGTGCACCGCAGGTAACATTTTTAACACAATCCTGTGTAAATTGGAACCATTTCTTTCTTTTTCTGCATTTTTATTCTGTTAGATTAGTTAATCGGGCAGTTGTCTGTATTTATGTTAAGTGCATAATTTGCCACTCATACTTGTGATTTTCACCAAATTAAGCTAAACACTGTTTTTCTTCTTATAATTGGGTCAGTAGTAGCATGTTTCAGATGTGTCTCATATTTTTCTCAGATCCAAAAAGCACTTGGCTGCAAAAACAATCCATTATCTTACGATATTACAGCCGCCTGCAGTGGTTTTATATTGGGCCTAGTTTCAGCTGCTTGCTATATTCGAGGTAAATTTCGTTTAGTGTACAGAAGAGACTGAGTTCAGAGGAGTAGCTATTAAAATCGTATTCAAGTGATCAACATTGTTCATACATTGATTTTAGGGGGTGGCTTCAATAATGTTCTTGTGATTGGAGCTGATGCTCTGTCTCGCTATGTTGACTGGACTGACAGAGGATCTTGTATTCTCTTTGGTGATGCTGCGGGTGCTGTTTTAGTACAGGTACTGCTTTTTATCCTTTTAGCAGAGGTGCTCTAACCATTTCATTAAAAGGAAAACGATTTGCTCACAAGTTCGAAGGCTTTGTGACCATTCTATGAATGACTTTCAGTCTTTTCATTTTCTATGAAGATTTTAGTTGTGATATTCTCATTGAGTCTGCCATTATACAAATAGTGATTATCTCCATGTTGCAAACTCCAGTGATGAAACTACATTCCTGTTCTGCACATTTATACAAATAAGTTATAATCAATATTTGGTCTATCCCTTAAAATATTTCCAGACTTTTGTCCCCTTAAATTTTTTTTTTTTATATTTATTTTTCCCCATGTACTTTAATTTGTACACCTACGATTACTGTTTTTTTGTTTTTTTTTTTTGGTATTAGCTTGTGCCCAATCTTATTATTTCCCCATTTTCTTTTTTGACATTTACCCCTTTTATTTTCAAATTTTTCCCACCTCTGTGAATGAATGAAAGGTCAAACATTTATAGAATTAAGAGATGAGGCCATTTCCCGTTATTTTTATTATTTTGATGCAATAGAATATCATTATCTCCACAGTCTTGCGATGGTGACCAAGATGGTCTATTTGCTTTTGACATGCACAGTGATGGTGAAGGCCAGAGGTATAAAACCACCCTTTTCAGAATTTTATCTCATCTTTCTCCATTTGAGTGGAAATGTTAACTCACACTTTTCAGGCACCTAAAAGCCTCCATGAAAGGAAATGAAACAGATCACGAGTTAGGTACAAATGGTTCACTACTTGGACTTCTGCCCAAAGGTTCCTCGTACTCCTGCATCCAGATGAACGGCAAAGAGGTCTTTCGTTTTGCTGTTCGTGTCGTTCCCCAGTCGATTGCGTTGGCTCTTGGGAAGGCAGGTCTCCCTGCATCCAGTATAGACTGGTTATTATTACATCAGGTACGTAACAAGTACAATATCTGTATATAGCAATTACCTTAGAGTTGGGTTTGAAATATCTGTTTTTTTTAATTTTTAATGCAATTTAAAGAAGGGCTTTTTGCAGAGGATTATATTAAGTTGGCATACTAATTCAGGATCAAATTTTGATTTGAAGTATTACTATCATACGTAGTGTAACAAAAGTACAGAGGTGCAAGTTCTAGTTTATTAACTTGTGCGACTAAATGGAAAGCCACAATTCTCTATTGAAAAACATTAACAGAGTTTTATGTCTAAGATTTAAACTTTGATGAAAGATAACTGTATTGTTCTTAAATCGGTTTGTGGTTCCTCATTTACATGATGATGTGTTTGTCTTCTTATATATCAGTCTATTGAAAGTAATAGTATGGGTTCCTTTGGGGCAGGTAGAAACTTGTAATTGTGGATGATATAGAAACTCATGCTGAGTTGATGAATAAATACACACATGCATAAATTGGTGATGAAAACATATAAACTTACCGAAACTTTGAACCTTGTTTTTTTTGGACAAACATGACAGTAGTTGTAAGTTTGTTTGCATCCAATGTTGAGAGAGATTGGTTATGCAGGCAAACCAGAGAATCATCGATGCAGTGGCCACACGTCTAGAGGTCCCACCAGAACGAGTGATATCCAACTTGGCGAATTACGGTAATACAAGTGCTGCCTCGATTCCATTGGCGTTGGATGAAGCTGTGAGAAGTGGGAAGGTCCAAGCTGGTCATACCATTGCAACTGCTGGTTTTGGAGCTGGGCTTACATGGGGGTCTGCGATAGTTAGATGGGGTTGATCACAAGGAAGTTTTTCTTCCTCACTTTTGTGACTTTTGTTTAATTGCTCTCTCATTTAGTTGCTTCTTGACTACTCAGGCATCTTTGGTTTGTCTTCTTCTTCTTCTTCGTTTCTTGTTTGTCGACTTCGAGTAAATGCAACAAGTGTGGTTAAGCAGGAGGGAAGGGAAGTTTCTGTTTTTGTTTGATTTATTGGACAATCGTAACCTAACTGTAAATCAATTATCTTGTTTTCTCATAATATGACAAATACTATTCTTTGTTTCTGCTTTACTCTTCTCCCCCACTTTTGCTGCAACGAATTATTTTTTTTCAACTTACATCTTCTCTTGCCTTCAAAAATCCTCGTGAATTGTCGTTTCGTCTCCATTTTCCAACGCTACTTTAGTCTTTAGCATTTTTTATTTTTCATTTGAGTTGAGCTTTTCCGAAATTATTATTACTTTTAAGTTACGGGTAATTTTGGAGTCCAATCTATGCATCCAGTTCTAATTTGTTATAAAATGTTTAGTTTTTCAATAAAAAATTAATGATATCAACTATAAAAAACTGAAGTAATATATAAAAATATATATTATTAAATTAAAACTAACATAAATTGTTATGAAAATATAAAATAGACGCCGTATAAAATTATATTTGTGCCCCTAGTAATATAACTCTTATTATTTTTTGAAAATATCAAGATTTTACATGAATTCAGTGTGTGACAAATAAAAAAAAAATTACTCCATAAACAATCCCTGAAATTATTTATAAAAAAAAAGTGAAGGTAAAATAATATATAGATGTGTATATCATCAATCTTAAGATCCACTCCCAAGCAGTTTAACATTTACAATTAAAAAGAAATATTGAAGTTAAAATAAAATATAATTAAATAAAAATTAAAAAAGGCATCAGCCCCAAAACATAATCACTAGTCCAAGCCATATTGCTGGCACATCAGCCTAACATTGTATCAATATTATTCCTTGTGTATCATACATTTGTATGTATAGTCACGAACCAAAAATATCCCTTGATATAAAAAAAATGTAAAAAAAAAAATTAAAAATCACAAAAAAAAAAAAACTGATAATATAACAACACTATTCTAAAGGCAGAGAGCGGTCTCTGCACATTGCCTCCCCCCAGTACTTCTGGAATTACCATATATAAAACGTCTTTAACATCATGATCTCCGAGATATGATAAGAGTCGAATCTGGCTTCTCTACTAGTACACCACCACCACCACAGGAACCTCACCATACATCTCGTAAATATCTTCCCGTTGTTTGCAGATTCTTCACCAAGCCCTCACTTTCAGAGGTGCTCAGAGATCCCTGTAATGAGGGTAATTGTTAGTTTAACCCAGATGACCAAATTCTTTAACCAACTATTTCATAACTTATATCCTCATTCAGATGAGGTACATAAACCGGTATTCACGTGTCTAAATAAAAGATTAAATGAGTTGATAGATGTACAAACCTGTTCTTGCACAATCGTGTGAAGAGTTCGATGAACATCACGAGCCATGCCCTTAGCATCACCGCAGACGTAGATATAGCCTCCCCTGTTCATTGTACTCCAAACATCTGAAGCCTGATATTCGATACACGTAATTTTAGATATAGAAAGCTATCACATTGAAATGAAATCTCAGATATCATTAGTAAATTCCGGTGCTTTTGCAATTGGATTAAAAGTTTCAAGCACATGATTAGTCAAAACGGTTGTATACCCTTTCTGTCATCTTGTGCTGCACATATTCCTTAGCAGGTCCCTCCCGAGAAAATGCAGTGATAAGCTCAGATATCGCTCCAGCTTTGACAAAGCTGTTCAACTCATCTTCATATATAAAATCCTGCACATGATGCAATTTAAATAAAAATTCTTGCAATGGTCATTCACCTTGAGAATTATCATGTGTATAAATGTCTCAATAGAATACAAACCATCTGACGATTTCTGCACCCAAAAAACAAAATGGCTTGACCAAGTATAGATCCAGATTCCTTTAGAGCTAACCTTTCCTGAAATATTACAAGAAATTCCATATGATTCTAGATTGAGAAATCAGAAAAAAGTCTAAACTGAAAATATTATCAGGCAGACCTGAAGGAAACCCCTAAATGGAGCTAAGCCAGTACCAGGTCCAATCATTATTATTGGTACTTCAGGATCAGCAGGGAGTTTGAAGTTAGAACTTCTAACAAAAATTGGTGCCCAACTGCAGTCTGTGCTTTCCTCCAAAGGCACGGCATTCTGATATGAGTGAGATTGTGAGACTTGAGGCACTAGAATGTTCATATCACAAAAAGGGAGCTACTCCTACTTAGATATTAGAATGGCTCAGGAAGAAAAGATGTGGCAATGATCCATCATTTATAAATTAAGCCTCAAATAATTTTTACACCATCAAGTAATAATCAGCTCAGGAAGAAAAGATGTGGCAATGATCCATCATTTATAAATTAAGCCTCAAATAAATTTTACACCATCAAGTAATAATCATCTCAGATGATCGAGAGATAACTTCAACCATAAAGTAACTTTAGCATGGATATACCTTCATCCATGTTGAGCACACGCCCTCGTGGATTCGTCCTGTTGGTGTCTTCTCATAAACCAAAGCACAAGTGACATGAATCCTGGATGGTGCAATCCTGGAGGGACAGTTATAGACAATTATATGGTGAGATGTTAGCGAATAATTTATGGAATGAAAAATAGAGGAAAACAAAGTTTTTTACCCTCTTAAAGGCAGGGATTAGTGGAACTTAAAACAGTTAGCAGAGTATTGATCGGAATTATGGAAATGAACAATAGAAAACAACAAACTCACAACATAGTTATAATTGCAGAAACTGAAGTCACACTTGAGCTATCATCCAAAAAACAGAAATAAACCAGGAAGATGAATATGTACTTTGGGGAGGATGAGATAGAATAAAATCTGGGCTGTAGTCGAGGAGCAATTGCTGCAAAGAAAACACCTAGAGGCGGCTTGCATGAGGGGAAATCTGACATGACCTCAAGTAGGCTTCTCTGACTTGCATTTACATACTGTGCATATTCCTCCTGAATGAGCAGGAGTATAAATTATAAGAAACAAATAAGGCTAGAATCTTGTTTAATTTTTTAAGAAAACAATAATATAATATCAATTGAGAAGTGAACAATCCCAAACCTTTCCACTGGGGGATGCAAGATATTTGAGCCGATCAGCTTCACTAGGGTCAGAAGCATAAGCCGCTAATGCAGTTAAAACAGACTACAAAACAGATGCATTATTTGTTAAAATAACAGTTGTATTCATGGCAAATCCATCAAGAAATGCAGAGTACAGAGATCAAAATACCTTTTTGGGAGCACTCAAAAGATCTGCGTATTGAGCTAATGCAGTTCTCAAAGTACAAGGAGGAAAGGGAGGTGGCAAGGAGCTTCCACTGCGTGGTGAGCCATCCTTGTTGTCAACATGAATTGAGAAGTATGTCTGTGGAGGAAGATTTAGAAGTTTTTCTGCTTGCTCTACAGTTTTAATCGAATTATCACAGTAAACACCAACATGGTCTCCTGTTTCATACCTGCGTAATAAAAACTTATGAGTAGTAAATTTAAGCTTACTCATTTTGAACATTACCAGCAACTCAGAGATCATCACAAAAGAATAATTGGAATCTCAAATGTGCGATCCGCAGCATATAAACTTACGCAAGACCAGTGCCAGATATGTCAAACTCCAGATGAGTGCAAGATCGATCTGATGCAGGAGTATGAAGCTCTTTCTTCACAGCAACGTTTGCTCTTCAAGAAACACATACACATGCAATTCAAGAAAACAACTGCAAAGCATAAGGAATATGAAAGGAATACAGAAGCAAGCTCATACCTGCACGGATGTTGAGCATCATAAACAGAGTTCCCATTGGCATGACCATTTGCAAAGCTGCTTTCCGAAATTAATCCATCTGTTTCATCATAGAAAACGACACGATACTCCAATACTGCAGCAGTGTATGGAGTAGAAACAGATGCATCACTCTCTCCACGGAGCAAATTATCTAACTCAGGCCACACTAGCTCACGCCTGTATCACCAAGCAAATTCATAGGTATTTGTGTTATATATATATACACACATACACACATAAACATTCACTGGCAGATAAAGACTCTTTTAAATAAAAGATAAGGTAATCAATAGTTTCAATTAAGACTCAAGATCTAACCATGCAGCAAAATCATCTTCAATGCATTGATCGTCATCCCCCATGCCCACTTTGAGAAGTCGCTTTCCTCCTGAAACCAAACAGAACACAGGTTAGAGATGGAACAAATCAAGGGCAAAACCAAAATAGAGTAAACATGAATGAATAAATACTGATGTAATTGACTTTTCATCTCTATGGTAACTTCATGACAGTATGACACAAAATGACAAACCATTCTGGTTTAGACAAAAGCGTGGAAGAAATCAAGGGCAAAACCTAGAAAGAGTCAACATAGAATAAAAACTTGTGTAAATATGTATTTGGCAATTCACCAAAGTTCCTTATCTTAGATAATATCATCACACAGATGACACACAACTCTGTTGGAGACAAAACAAAGTGTGTGGGGATATAGATGGATAAATTTCCACATAAATATCTGATTAAAATGGTTCATTAGTATCTTAAAAGGTTCAGGAATTTAAGATGAAAAAAAGAGTAAAAATTGTCAAAGTTTGGACAAGGTCATAGTTGGACTAATCATGAGCGTATAACTGACACTGTGCAATTTGATAAAGCATCCTGCCTAGACCAAAACCAGACTAATCATGAAAGAATTTTCGTATGATCAATACCTTGCTCAGCAAGAAGTTCATCCACCACTACAGCAATCTGTAACCCAAAAAATACACATATTAGGGAAACATTTAGCAATGCGGAGTCAGCACGACAGCGAGTGTCGCACAGGTGGGGTACCTTGTTAAAATGTTCGTATTGCCTGTTACCAAGACCAAATACACCAAATTGAAGACTCTTCAACCATTCCCCCCTATCTTTTCCCTGCAGCAAAAAAGCTTAAGGTTAACCCAGAATTTCAGCTCAAAGAGCAAACCTAAAATTACTAAAAGCATGATGTTCCACCTCAGTGAACCATTTGTAGAACCTCGCTGCATTGTCAGTGGGTTCACCATCTCCATATCTACAACCAACCAACCCTCAACTAACTCAAAACATCCACAAGTTACATTTACTACTCCCTCCATTTCTATAAGAATGAAATTTTGGATTTTTTTTTTTTACATAAATTAAGAGACATCATATAGTTTTCAACAATGATCAATTATAATTCTTCAAAATTTTCACTTAATTATTAGTTTAGTTAAGATATACAGTACTCCATCCACTAGAAAGATAAACATTTCGTAAGGGTATATGAATGTTAATCATTTTCATATTTATGTGCGCTTTCATCCAAAGAATCATTCATATTGATTTGGAGGAGTAATTTTTTAACACACATTAAAAATAGCAGTCTTCATCCAATTAAGAGAGTTAAAAGAAGAAGAGTTTAGAGAACCCACGAGGCGAGGAAGAAGAATGATAAAGTTTCTTTCTTCAATTTCCTCTCGTACTCTTCATCATCAGCAGCATAATCATCCTATCACCATGAAAAAGATCAAAATGTTTTCTCCATAATCTTTACTAAGTAAAACTTAGGCTTTTGGACAGTGGAATAAAGGGGGAGAGAGAAAAGTCATACAAAACATACCAAGTCGATTACTTTAAAAGTGGTGTTTTGGTATCTAGCTTTAGCTTCTTCAGCAAATGCCTACACAACAAAAAAATTCAATTTTCTAAACTACAAAGAAAATAAAAATTTTGCTGGAAAAAGTAGCCAAAAAATAAAAGGTCATTCTTTCGTCCAATAGAACCTCAAAAGTTACTTTTCTTATTATCATAAGATTTCATTATATTCAACTAGTATCAAGAATTAAACGAAACCATTCATTCTTGTAAATTCTGCTAGCACAACATCCATGGGGAATCTTTTACTTTTAGAAACTCCCTGCTCGAAAATTATAATGAGCCTCCATCATCAGGTGACAAGCGTAATGCCAAATTAGATTTTCTTACTTGAAATTTCCCATCAAATCCCCTTGAGAATAAAACACTTTTTATACCTTAGCAAAACCTTCAGCAGTACCAGTTTGTGTCCCGAAGAAAATAGAGACTTTGGTGCTTCCATCATCCACTTCCTCAGGCTCCCCCAAATCCTTCGGCAACACCAGCTTCGGTAGCTCCGGCTGCTTCTTTTTTGCCGATCCACCGGTGCGCCGCCAAGCCAGCACCACGACGCAACCTATGAGCACCGCGACGGATGTAGTGAGCACCAGAACGAGGTCCCTATTCTCCAACAACATCGACACCACGTCCGACGATTGATCAAGCTTCCCACCCTTCAAGATCGCTGCGATCAACTCCATCGGGGATAACTTCTCCGATGTGGATTCCATTAATCAATTCTGCCCTAGAATCCAAATAATTAAAGTATTGTGAATCCTTGTGTAATTTAATTCCAAAAATACCGAAAAATCGCGATTGCAGAGTCTCCCCAGTGCGAGAATTTAGATGAATGAGTAGAGAGATAACGTAGGTGAGTTTGGAGAGACTCTGACTTTGGAAGAAGGGAGAAGAGGGGTTAACAGTTAATATGGGGTTAACATTTAACCGGGGAGGTATAACACAAACGCCTACCAAACTAGAGCCATCATCTCCAACCTAACACTATTAATTAACCACGGTTAGGCATTATGGCGACACAATCCATTTTTTAACCACTATTATTTTACATTTGTAACAATACATCCGACAGTTTAGAATTTTCACTAATGCATTTTCTATTCAATCTACAATTTTGTGTCTATTTTAAATGTATTCATATTTTTTATTAGTAAAAAAGTATATTATCGATCCATCACTTTCACTTTTCTCTAATACAATTACCACATACACATATAATAATAATACTCTTCAATCAACGTGTAAAAAACAAATGTTATATTCTAAGTGGCTGGAGGGAGTATTAGATTGCCAGTAATTTTTCAACCATTAAATTAAGATTTGAGAATTTGAGGAGTATTATGCTTTATTTTAAAGAGTAATACATTATTTTTTTTAATATAATTTTTATATGTTATATAATAATTGATAAATCAAGCTCAAACATGAACTTATTGTATCTTTACCATCATTAATATAACTGTTAATATAAACTTTTAGGATTATTCTACAGTGCTTTGGACAAAGGTTTTTTATGGTATAATTTTTTATATTTTAAATTTTTTATTATTTTGTTTGATTTAAAATTGGTTAAATGGTGATTTCTTTATCTAACAGCCTATATTTAACTCAAAATTTTATATTCAAAATTCATTTTAATTAAAATATTTATATTTATTACATTTATAGTCTAGATTACTAGTAATGATTTGGGAGAGTGAACATGTCTATGAAGTATGGATAATTGCAGCTTCTAGTCTTATTCACTATTAAATTAAAGCTATTAATACCATGCCCAAACACTTCACAAATTATGTAAAGAGAAACATTGTTTTTACACCAAACTCTTTCACTAGCATAGGACCCCTCAACTTAGCCATTTCAGCTATGAAACACATTTTTGTCGAATTATGCATGCTATTCCCCCTAATCCTATAGAAGTGTTACTCTATGCTTATTTTTTATTTTAAAAATATTAGGTTTTAGTTTCTAAAATCCATTGTCAATTTTTCAAAACAACTTCTATATACACGTACTAGTTTATTAATCTCAAATTCACTCATTTTTTATATATTTTTTTCTCAAAAAAAAATATACACTTTTTTTTTTATCTCTTCTCTAACACCAATCCCGTAATCCAATCAAAGTGTTACTCTATGTTTATTTTTTATTTTAAAAATACTAGGTTTTAGTTTCCAAAATCTACTATCAATTTTCAAAAGCAACTTCTATACAGACTCATTAGTTTAGTAATCTCAAATTCACTAATTTTTTTATATATTCTCTCATAAATAAATACACATTATTTTATCTCTTCTCTCGCACCAATCCCGTAATCTTATTGAAGTGTTACTCTATGTTTATTTTTTATTTTAAAAATACTAGGTTTTAGTCTTCAAAATCCATTGTCAATTTTTCAAAGCAACTTCTACATGCACCCACTGGTCTTTATTAATCTCAAATTTACTTATTTTTTTATATATTCTCTAATAAATGAATACACTTTATTTTATCTATTATCTCACATCAATTAATACATTTTTACATATATTATCACATATCTTTTATGCATTAATTTAATATAAAGTTAAAAACATATCTTAAAAAAACAAATATAGTCGGTTTTTTTTTTTATTTTGTATGTTTATTTATTTATAATTTAAGTAGAATAAGAAATGTAGAATTAGGAGTTGAATTGAATTTAAAGTATACTATTAACTATTAATTTTTTCTTGGATTTAATCAAATCAATACATACGCCACAATACATAAGAGATACATGTGATCGTATGTGAGAAAATATGTTTTGATGTGCGCAAGAGACAATTAGAATTTATATAATTTGGTTTTACTAAATTTTAAATAGATAAAAAAATTTAAATACATAGTGTTAAATTTAGTAAAGAAAAAAGAAAAGGAAAAGAAAAACTACAAACAAATACTACATAATATTGGCATTTTAAATATTTAAAATCATAAAAGTGTTTACATTTAATTTATTTAGGGATGGCTAGAAAATAAGGTTACATCTTATCATCTTATGCGTTGCAGGGACACGTGCCCCTAAATTCCATATTTTTCGAAATGTATACTCTTTAATATTAAATGATATATACCCTTAAAAAACTGTGATTGTAATATTAATATAATTCTGCCTTATGCATGGCCGTTATGGGGCCCTAGTTAAGTGGTTAGACCTGAGCTCTAATACCATATTAAATAAGCATTTTATTTAAAAATTTAAGATGATTGAGAAATGTATTGTTTAATATTTAACCTAGTCACTATAACTGTTCACCTAGTACACCCAGTGGACCCTCACGCTATGTTCACTTTGGATTTAATCTTTCAGATTTCCCCTATATACACCTACACATCCTATTAAAACTTATCTACCCCCTACAATACATTATCTCTCATCAATTAATAATTTTTCTTTATTTATCTCTTCTCACCACTTAATTAATAATTGATTTGACATAAAGTTTAAACATATCATACTTAAACCTAAAACAAATATAACAAATATAGAATAACATTATTCATTAGTTTATTAAATCAACTTAAATTCAAAACAAACATCACCTCAATGTTTATAGGTTTAAAATGAGTTAGTGAGTAGTTTTTTAAAATAAAAAATAATAATTATATTATTTTATTTAATGATGGAGATTAAATTTAAAATTAATCTAACAATTAAAATAGTTCAGGTGCATCATAAGCCAGGTTTGTTGGTGCACTACAAATTTACTTTATAATTTAATTTAACGATTAAAATCAGCACAAATTAATATCATAATTGAACTCATAAATTCATTATTACATATATAATAATATATGAATAATTAAAAATAATTTAAAACCTTGGAATAAAATTCAGGAACCTTGGAATTAAAAAAAAAAAAAAAAATATATATATATATATATATATATATATATATATATATATATATATATATACACACACGAAAAGACTCTAAAATTACTAATCCGTCCTCTTATCAAGAATATCTTTTAGCTGAGCTTGGTGGCAGAGGGGAAAGTGGAAAGGCCTTCCAGCTGAGCTTGGTTGCTGTAGGGTGGGAGTTCGAATCCTGCATTTGACATGGATTTGGCCCCTTACAAGCACAAGTTTAACAGTGAGCCCTCCCTATAAGCCACTTGAGGCACATTCTGCAATTTACCTCCTCCACCAATTCCCAGAGCAGGGGCGGTGGGGGCTCCTAATGGTGGGGTACACCATTTTTCAATAAGATCTTTTACTACTTTTTAAGCGTTTTCTTGAAAACAAAAAGGATATATATATATACATTTTTTTTTCCGAAACAGTTTCGAAATTATTCATAAACAAACAAGCCTTTACCGGCTTTATCCCAATTGATGGGAGTAGATTTTCAATTTCAAATTTCCCCACCATAACCGTTTCAGATCTACTCTTCTTCCTCTATAGTCACTTCGTATTCCGCGAGGCCTTTAGCGATGATGTCTACCGAAATCGACTCGGATCTCAGGGTAATTTATATTTTCCGCTCTCTTGTTGACAATTCAGTTCATAATTTTGATATAATTGTAAAATTTTTAAAATGTTGATTAATGTGTGTGTTGTACGTGATTTTCTTCCTTTTATAGAGATCCTCATCTAATCCAGCCACTCTTGGTGTGAGGTAAGCAGTTCTGGGTTTCTCGATTTTTCCATGTTTACTGCACAATTCGCTGAAGTAAAAAATGTAAATTAGGGGTTTTAACGATTCTGAGTTTGTAGCGAATATGCATTTGCCGATCTTAACAATTTGGATCATTGCGCCAAGTATTTGAACCAAACTCTCGTCACATTTGGCTTCCCTGCTTCACTTGATCTTTTCTCCAATGATCCAGTGAGTTTATCTTGAATTCTAAAAATTTTGTTAAAAAAAAAAAGGATTATGACTTTGATCATCTGAAATATTGGAATCTGGTAATAGGTCTCAGTGTCGAGGACATGCAACTGTATATATGCACTGTTGCAGCAGAGGCAGAGAGACATTGAATTCAGGGAGTCAGCTAATGAGCAGAGGCAGAGGTATAAGCTTTCCACCAAGTCCTGTTTATTTATTTATACACTGATACCTACATATTGCCTAACTTGAGGATGGATTATTAGTAGAGTATGAACTTATATGTAGTGTTTTATGTCTATCTCCATTTTCGGTTATCCAGGCTTACGACATTCTACTCTGGTTATGCACGTAGAAGTTTTGATTATCCTCAATGTGAAAAATTAAAGAACCCAATTCCTTGAATTGGGGCCTTTTTAATTTTATTCTATAGTACTTACATCATATAGTAATAGGTTTTTTGTTGAAATGGTGTGCCATAGTATGAGAGTTGCACAAATCTTGCTTCTGGTTCATTATCTGCAACTGATTATAATTATATTATGGATTTTTTTCACATTTTTGTTTGTAATGACTGAAGTTTTCATACATCTTAAAAAGACTCTTATCAGACATTTCAAGATTGGAAGCAAAAGTTGAGAGATTGGAAGCACAGTTATCAAGCAAAGATAGAGATATTGCTACAATGACTAGAACGGTGAGAACATTGTTTCAGTGATTCTACTCATGGAAATACTTGGAGATATTCTTAATATTTTATTTCTGTCGATTTGCTAATATTCTATCAATAGGAAGCCAAAGCAACTGCAGCTTTTAAGGCCCAAATTGATAAGTTGCAGCAAGAGCGAGATGAGTTTCAAAAGATGGTTTTGGGTAATCAGGTTTATAATTTACCTTTGTTCATTTATTGTAGTGATCGTTTCATTTTTCTTATCATTAATTTTAATGTAGATGCATTTTTATGCAGCAAGTGCGGATTCAGCAGGTTCACGAAATGAAGAAAAAAGAAAAAGAGTACATGAAACTGCAGGTATGATGTTTTTTATTTGCTATCTGCCTGAGATATAGTTTGAATGAAATATGAACTGGTGCACGCAAGTAACTGACATGGCATGTGATATAGGAGCGTCTTAATCAAGTATTGATGGAGAAAAAGAAGGAATCTAGATCAGGAATGGAAATCATGAGCTTGTTACAGGTGAACATTTTTATTTTTGGCTTCTGCTACCCTGATTATATATTAATTATAGGTCTACATCATGGCTATAGAAAGAAGGGCGGCAACGTGGGACATGGAATGGGAAGAAGGCTGATAATGACTTCAACAAAAAGATTGTATGTCATGTGCTTGACTTATTTTGAGTTTTTCTTGGCACTTTGTATTTGATGCATGCTCCAACGTTCATAGGTAGATGCTTATGAAGCAAAAAATCAAGAACTTGTAGCAGAGAATGCTGACTTGAGGGCATTACTTCGCTCGATGCAGGTATCACATAATCTGTGCAAATATTCATTAAATTACATAAATTATTAAAGTTTTACTTTTTTTCCTCCCTTTCCTGTGGTGTATTCCATTCTATTTTGGGAACTTGGCTTTGCTACATTCTCATACATTTATGTTATTACCCATCCTTTCTATTGAAGTAAGTATATATTTTACTTTGAGAAATTTTTTTTACCCCTCTATAAATACTTTCTGAATCAATATTGGCTTCAGGCTGATATGCGCGAGTTCTTAAATGCTCCAAATGGCAAGCAGTATCCTCCTGTCAATGAGAGGCCGGAAGCAGATCCATCACAGTCTCCACTGGGTGGGAAGACAGTATGTCCGTGTACCAGAAAAGAGATTAATGCATTTATTTTGACATGAAAAGCTCGATATTAAGATAGGTTTCTTCTATTGCAGGACATGTTTGACCTGCCTCTTCACATGGCTAGAGATCAAATTGAAGAAAGTCTCCGCACTAAAATGGCTTCAATTAAGGTAAATTGAGCGGTATCTTTGCAAATTGATTTAGATTCCCTACAGAACTGTTTTACTTAACCTTCATGTCAGCTAAAATATTTGTCTTAAAATTTGAAGGAGCGTATGTTTCAGCTTCAAGATGCACAAAAGGGTTCAGAAGTCACTTCTGAGGTGACAGAGAGAGAGCTTGAGCTGGAAGCTCAGCTTGTTGAGGCAAGAAGCATAATTCAAGAGCAGGTAGCATGCTCGTTTTGCTACTCAATTGGTCTGACTGTTACTTGAAATGAAAACGTCATTGTGATGCATTTCTATTTTATTGGTGTATTGCCAAAATTACAGTTTAATACTGAAATTCTGACATATGTAATGACAATCAATATCTTATGATGCAGGCCTCTATAATATCGAAACATCTAGCAAAATCTGAGAGGCCAAGGTATTGACTGCTGAACATCTTTCCCCCAGATTATTAGGTCTTTCACCAGCTTGCAGAGAGATTGCATATATATTACATGGCATGTCACAAATCACACATAGACACATGTACATTATTTAGGTATTTGGAGTGTGAGAGCACCGATAACAACTGATGAATCAGGTAATTGCAGGAGATTGAGCGGGCACATAGGTTCAGACAGGGTCTCTCTATTGTTATCTCCGTCCGAGGTATTTTGAATTATGAAACTTTTGTTGTTGAATGTTCCAGTTGTGCAATTTCCCTTCTTTGCTTGAATATAGTAGTATGTAGCCTTCTGTATTGAACGCTTCAACTGTTTTCTCCCCCATCCCCCTAAAAATAAAAACTTTCAAGAGGGATTTCAAAACAAGAATCAAATCACTGATCTAGCTCATCAATAATAGGTGAGTTCAGGCGCCAGTTTTCCAGTCAAGAGTAACCTATTGGCTAGAGTTTAGCATTTTTTTTAGTAGAAAAACTGTCAAAATCTATGAAATCATGGCATACTCTTATGGTGCAAATGTGCTTACAATCACCCTTGTGTTGTGTAGGAGTTGTAAATCACCAAATCCTTGATATATACAATTCCGTATTTAATCATATGCAATCATGGTTTTGCAAACTGCTGCGAACTTAACAATGTGGAAAGCTGTACGCGATACAAATTCATCGACTTTTTGAAAGATCTTTTCGTCATTTGGTTAGTAGCTAACTACCCTATTCTAGCAACTTTTCTTTGAGCTGAATCAGCCTCAGAAATGTTTCTCTAAGATTCATATATTATTTATTTCATCTAAAAGATCTTTTCGTCATTTGGTTAGTAGCTAACTACCCTATTCTAGCACTTTTCTTTGAGCTGAATCAGCCTCAGAAATGTTTCTCTTAAGATTCATATATTATTTATTTCATCTATTTGTGTTTGTAATATGCTGTGAATTCATGAAAACATGCAGTTCCCTTAAAGTTATTGTGTATGTTATCTCTACAGTATTTCATACCCCATGAAATGATCTATAATTCCAGGTAGAATATTATCTTAGAAGCTAGCAGTGGAGTGATGCTATTGATGTACATTATCTCAAATTTTGAAGGGCCCTCCATGAGGTGGGCCATCTCTTCAACTTTATTTAGAAAACACAAAAAAAAAAAAAAAAAAAAGAAGCATGTAGCCCAGTCTTCTCTTGTTAGGCCTTTTTAAGTGCTCCATTGCAGATCTTAATATTTATATTTGCTCCAAGTATTGAAAATTTGGAGTTAAAGTCCAATCCACTGAAAAAATAAAATGAAAATAAAGTAACATTTGATGTGGTCCATGTACTGTTACTTTTACTGATGAATGAATATATGATTAATTTTTTCTTATTTGTAAAAAAGGTGAACCCATATTTGGTCCTTAAAAAAATAGCTCACACACTTTAATTTATGATTATCAAGACTTTTGTACTTTCCCTAACATTAATATAACGCACGTGTAAGAATTCTCACTATATAAGTGATACTCCATTGATTCAAATTTATTAGTAATAGTACAAAAATTAATTTTAAAAGCTTTAAGATGTACATACTAATTTTAGAAAAATGGAACTTTATAAGGATCTATACTGATAGGGCATGATGTATCAACTTAAGGCTTAAGCCATGATAAAATAAAATAAAATCAATATTTAGTTCTAACACTAATATCTAATGTGAAAATTGCAGCAAATTTAGCTTTACAAGTTACTCCATGATTTTAGAGGAGAAAATATTTAATTACAAATTACACATAAAATTTAATTTCTTTCCAAAATTGATTAAAAGTTTTGAAGTAACTTGGCAAGAGAAAACGTGACACTGCCCACTGGCATGCTTCTAATAAGTCTCCCATGATCCTACGTGTCCATTTTTTATTGGACGAAAGTAACCAACTCCCATATTTTTTACATAAAAAATCACAAAGTCGGCACCAATAGCACAACCTTATCTACAATAATTCTATCTATTTCAGTTATTTTTTATTCTTGCATAATAATAATCGCAGTGTGGAAAAAGATAATTAATTGTAC
The DNA here is from genome assembly GCA_023678885.1 of Pogostemon cablin. Lineage (NCBI taxonomy): Eukaryota > Viridiplantae > Streptophyta > Magnoliopsida > Lamiales > Lamiaceae > Pogostemon > Pogostemon cablin. The sequence continues at coordinate 1,242,497 of CM042956.1, forward strand.
AAGACAATCATTTATAATTAAAAAATCATTTTATTACAAAGAAAATACTTATTTTTCTGCCTCTCAATATCAATCAGTGGATAATGATCATAGCAGTAATTCGAAGCTATTAAAAGCCAGGCGTCGTGTTCAACAACAGGGCACCAATCAAAAATTCAATTATTTCCAAGTTCTCACTTTAGGGCACAGTTTTAATAAAAATTCAAAACATATAGTAATGGTAGAAATTTTAGATGATGCATATTCACAATAATAACAAAATTACAATAAGCTGTATGATGGAGAATAATTTTATTATTTCTCAATTGAAATTAAACATATTATATTTATATATTTATTTCGTCCATTTTTAAGGTGTCAATTTTACTAATTTGACGTCCGCTTCAAAGGTATCAATTTCTCATATTTAGTAAAAAAAAATATTGTACACAATATGACATACCACTTTTCTCTAATAAAATTACTCATTCATATAATAATAATACTCTCTAATCCACATGCAAAAAACAAATAGACACATTAGAACCGGACGGAAGGAGTATATGGAGTATATTATAAAATCATAATGGTCTAATAAATATATTTTAATAATGATTAGCAAATCATCATTTATTTCTACCGTATGATACGTTATTTCCATATATGGAATTCATATTCCAACAGCCCAACTTGAAAAACTGCTAATCATCATTTATTTCTAGCGTATAATACGTTATTTCCATGGAATTCATATTCCAACAGCCACCTCTCAAGTTGGAGGATGTGGAGCAAACACACATGCCCAACTTGAAAAACAAATTTGTAGAATAATCTACTTTTTTACGAAGATAATATGGAACATCCTCCATATCATCAACAGATTTAGACCGGGTACAACAATCCAAATCTACAAGTTCTACAAAGATAGTATGGATCATCCTCCATATTATTACCAGATCTAGATTCGGGTACAATAACCCATTGATTCTATCTGTAACTCATCTTAAAGTAGTTTATGTAATCAAAATTCTTTGAGGATCATCGATTCACTCCATTGATAATCCTCACATCAAAAACAAGAACGAATAGACTCTAGATACCATATAGAAATTCTAGAGAATGCACATTCACAATAATAACAAAGCTACAATAAGCTTTAAGATGGAGAATAATTTTATTATTTCTCAATTGAAATCAAACATATTACGTTTATATATATTATAAAATTGTAATGGTCTAATAAAGTATATTTTAATGATGATTAGTAAATTATCATTTATTTTTAGCGTATGATACGTTATTTCCATATATGGAATTTATATTCCAACAATTAATAAATCGTATTTTTAATTATGATTACTCATTTAAAAATATATATTGATTGATTGCCAGGTTATTTTATGCAAACTGAACTGCAAATAATAAGATTCCGTTAAGAGGGATAAGAATAAGAAATAAATAATAAGTGAATTTTCAATTAAATTATTGAACATTTAATTAATTTATAACAATTTGTATAGTAAACTCACACTTTCTCCATATTTGAGATGTTGACTAGAAGGGACTCATAATATTACGATTTTAATTATTTGGTCAATTTTATATAGAATTTCACACGACTTAAATTCTTCTATTCTTATTTTGGACTTTAGCATTCATGTTTATCTATAAGTGGAAAAATCGCCATTACATACCATAATGTCCCATGAGGAGAAATCATTATATTTAAACCATTCATTGAATTTCACCGATTTCCTCTAATTTTTTCTTGATCGAGACTTAATATTTATCTTTCCAAATTGGTATTTTTTTTAAAAATAAATTTGGGCCTTTTATGTTTTTTTTTTTAATTTTATTTTCTGCTCTATATTATTAATAATGACGCGTAAATATATTGATAGATGATTGGTCGGTTTGTAGTCGGGATGACCAATTAAAAAATTTATCGAACCCAAGGGAGGTAGGTACTAGAGTTTAAGCGATCTCAAGTTTATCGTGATTTTATAAGGACGACGAAATGGGGGATAGATGCAAATGAATGCAATCATACTAATGCAAGAAATAAGAAATAAATGAATGCAAAGATAAAAGGGGTTTCAAATGATGCAAGGATGAGATTAGCAACAATCATGGTATAGATAACAAAGTAATCATGCAATCAATTCTAATATATCATGGACATGACATAGGAGTGATCACTAATTCCACTTAAATTCTCTACCAAGATGGATAGGATGTAGGTCCTCAATAAGACTCCCAAAAGCACAAAGGATCATGACCATAGCGAACACCTTCCAATGGGTACTAATTACTCTACGAGTTTCCTAATTAAGTACTAAATCATAGACAATATTCCCTTTCAAGGTACTATGAATTCACTAATGGCTTGGGTCTCCTCATCTAATCAACTAATCTCTCGATTCCTATCTCATTCTAAATTAATGCACATGAAGTGTATGATAAAATGATTCAATGAACTATCTTAAATATATAATTGATCTATCAATCTAATCACATGCCCATTACAATTAATCACACAAATCAATCATACACATCAAGCAATTAACAATCAACGATAGAAATAACACAAAGCCCATTCAAAATTAAAATTAATTTGCATAAAAACTAAATTATCCAACACCAATCATGGAGCTAATCTCAAAGGGAGATTAGTCTATCATAGTCTTAGAGAAAACAACATAGACAATTGTATCTACAAATCCCATGACAAAACTATAAAGAAGTTCACAAAAAAATTAGAATTAGATTCCCCCTTTGAAGTCCTTCAATGAAGTTTCTTCTTCTTCTTCTTATAATCTTCACTCCCTCTTGCTTCCTTGATCACTTGGATGGTATATTTGATGGAGGAGATCAAGTGTAGATGGATGGATGAAGGATGGATGGAGAAGATGGTGAAAAATGAATAAAACGGTGTGTGATGTGTGTGTAGGGGTGAAACCCTCGAAAATCTCGTGCAAATGGTGTATTTGGGGGTGTTTATACCCCCTGGGAAAGTCTGGAAGTCGCACTTGAGTTTTGACACTTTTGCATAAAAACACGGTTGTGTTTTTATGCATCTGCCCATGTTTTCTTGCAAAATTTCAGCTCTCTGTACATTCTTGCACTTCTAAATAGACAACACTTTTCTAAATAGTGTTGTCTTTCTGTTTTTCGTCTTTTTCATCCCGACTTAATTCCCGTCTCTGTTTTTGCTCCATTTTCACCTGTTTTTCATACGTTTAAGCTCATTCTCACACATTTCCACAAAGACACAAAATACAACCAAATAGTACACAAATATAGATAAAATAATATGAAAATACACATAAAAAGATACTAAAATCTAGGTGAAAATATCACTCATCAATAGAGTATGCTTATTTATAATTAAAGTATTTCAATAATAAATCATATTATACCACCCTAAAATCATACTTTAATTCATCATCTATCATACTTTGAAAATTATATTTTAATAATTATTAAACATATTTTATCTATATAATAGAAATATTTTAACACTTTTAATAATTATTAACATATTTTATCTATACAATAAAAATACTTTAACACGTCTCACAAAAATAACGTTTCACAATAGACTTTGTCTTGAATCACATATTCAAATTATTATTTGATATAATATTCCATTTAATAAATATACTTCAATCACATGTCACAATTATTTCTTAAATTACAGTCAAATGTGTAAGGAGTTAATAATAGTAATTTTAACCTAACCATAAATATGTATAATAGAATCATAAATATTTTCTTAAATTACAGTCAAATGTGTAAGGAGTTAATAATAGTAATTTTAACTTAACCATAAATATGTATAATAGAATCATAAATATGTACTTATAATAAAATCATAAAAAAAAAACAAAAAACATATCAAAACAAGAATTGCACAACACATAATTATTTAAAGGAAAAAAAATAGTATCATGTTCATGATATAGAGAATTATTAATATATCTGCCAAGATTTTGGATATATGAGAGTATGTCCACCAATGGTTTGTGAAACCTAAAAAGAAGAAAATAATAAGAGTGGTGAGATGAATAAACTGCACTGCAATTGGATAACAGGACAACAAATATAATATACATGACCCCATTTATTAAATATAGCCAAATAATTGTAGATTGACCTAAAAAGAAAAAAGAAGAAGTAAAACTAACAATTTACAAATAAATATAATAGTGATAATAAAAATAAAAATAAAAATAAAAATAATGCAGGGTCCAATAGGTGATGTGAGGTCAATTAGTGTCGTTTAATAATGTGTACAAGGAAGGTCAATCAAGCCAAAATATACTTTCTTAAATTAATTTGCTGCCCACTAAACCATATCCTCTCCCATGAATGGGGACCAATATTACCATAACTAATTCTTTTTTTATTTGTTTGTTAAAATAATTGCACTCTCCTTTTCCTTTATCAATTACTAGATTAATTAATATTTATATCTCTTTCTACATATATTTAAGCGTTCCCAAGTACTTAAATCGAATTATTGGAAGAGTCAATTAGTAATTTAAGTTTATGATCAATAGATTTAATAATTCATAAAAGGGGTGGGGGAAAGAAATACGCATGAAATCAATTCAATTATCAAGAAAAGAGTAGGAAATAGATAATGTTCATGTTTAAAAGGCTAATACTTCTTGTTAGTACTCCTACTTAAAATAAATGTGTTTTCTTTAAATAAAAATAATAATCTTCACTTGTAAAATTAAAATATTATTATTATTTATTTAATAGGTGATTATTACATTGATAATCTTTATTATATTTTAACATAATACTTCCTTCATCAGCTTTAAGAGATTACTTTTTTTTTAAATATTCCCCAAAAAGTCTCATTTCTACTATTTACACTCATTCATTAATACAATTAAAATATAAAGCTCACATATCCACTAATACAACTATTCACTAAATATTAAATAATAATACTCTTTAATCTACCTACTAGCGGAGAGTAACTTTAAAACAAATGGAGGGAGTACTATTTTCAATTAAAAAAATATTTTTATTAATTAAAATAAATATATTAAAATAAATTTTTATCTATTATCTATTATTATATGAGTTTCTTAGTTGTATCGTAAAGTAAACAACATCACATGTAAAATGTTTTCTGGTGACATGATCTCACGGATCGAAATTTAATTAATCTCATAACTGAAAAAAGAAAAAATTGCAGTTGCTACCATTGCAACATGTTGCATATGTTTAATCTTTTTCCATTAATCTCACGAAAATGACAATAATTAATTCTTGCAGCGTAATATGTTTAAGTCAAATGTTTAGGTAAATATAACGTCTTACATTTATAGTTAAAGTCAAATATTTAGGTTAATTTAACTTTTAAAAAAATCAAACTTTTAAAAATAAATACTAAGGAATCTGAATTAATGGAATAAATAAATAAATGTTATAACACGTGAAGCCAATTTTCGGTCGAAAATAATATTACCCATATTTGCAATTGTCCTTGATTGGGCCTTTAGGGGCAATACCGCCGCCCATAGCTGAAACCTACCTGCCCCAGGGCATAGCTCAAGTGGTAGAGGGGAGGGTGGAAAGACCTTCCAGCTGAGCTTGGTTGCTGCAGGGTGGGGGTTCGAATCCTGCCTTTGGCATGAATTTGGCCTCTTGTAAGCACAAGTTTAACAGTGAGCCATCTCTATAAGCCACTTGAGGCACATCCTGCGATTTACCTCCTCCACCAATCCCCAGGGCAGGGGCGGTGGGGGCCCCTAATGGTGGGGTACACCATTTTTTTTTTCATAGCTGAAACCTACCTCATCTAATCTACTACACACACTGTATTTTGCTCCTTAATTTTTAATTTCCTCCATACATTTCAGATTTCCTTTTAATTACTCTCTCCATCCTCCTTCTACTATGTCCTCTCCATCCTCCTTCTACTATGTCCTCTCTTCTATCAAAGAGGTGCATTTGTTTTTTGCCTGTAATTTAAAGAATATTATTATTTTATATAAAGTGGTTAGTTGTATTAGAGAGATGTGATGAGTAGTGGTGGACCATTGGTAGACACTTTTTACTAAAAGAGGAAAATTATGCAATTTGGATGGAACGCCCAATGTAATAAAATTATACTATTTGAGCGGGAGTCGGGACGTAGGGAGTACTCTCTCCGTCCCACCCAAAAAGTATCTTTTTTCCATTTTGAGCGTCCCACCTAAAGAGTCATCTTTCCTTTTTTTATACACATGAGACTCACACACACCCACTAATACAATTAAAATATGAGTCTACACTCCCACTAATATAATTATCCACTACACATTAAATAATACTCCCTTCGTCCGTTTCTAAGGTATCCATTTTACTATTTTTGACGTCCGCTTCAAAGGTATCTATTTCCCATATTTAGTAAAAAAGTACACAATATGGCCCATCATTTTCCTATAATACAACTACCCACTTTATATAATATAATAATAATATTACTTAATTCACGTGCAAAAAGTAAATTGATACCTTAGAACAGGATGGAGGGAGTAATACTTATTAATTTACGTGTAAAAAGCAAAATCAACCATTTGCCCAGGACTAGACATGCACCACGGTTCGGAATCGGCGGTTCTGGTTCCAAGGTAGGGGGAAACGGAATCGAACCGGGGTACGAAGGTTTCGGTTCCGGAACACCGGTTCCAGTTTTATTTATTTATTTATTTATTTATTGGTTTTAAGAGTAAAAAGTTAAAAAAAATGAAAAATCGGCGGTTCGAATTGGAACCGCCGATTTTTTCCAAATATGAGGAACCGGAACCGAACCTTCCTTAGCTGGTTCCGGTTTTTTTTGGCCGGTTCCGAAACCGGCGATTCCCGGTTCGAACCACCGATTTCGATTTTTTGGTGCATGTCTACCTAGGACGAAGGGAGTATTTCACTTCACGTATTTTTTTTAATTATAAAAAAATTATTTAAAAATTTAATGTAATCAATCTTTCTTATTTTTATCTTCTATCACATCAAATGAGGGTCTTTGACTTTTTGCACGTGAATTAAGAAGTATTATTATTTAACGTGTTGTTGATAATTGTATTAGTAGGAGTGTGGACCCATATTATAATTATATTAGTGTGTATGATTCTCAGATGTGTAAAAAAAATAGATTCTTTGAGTGAAACGTAAAAAATGAAAAAAAAAAAACTCTTTAAAAAGAATGGAAGGAAATTTCTCCATAAGATAAATGAGACATACACAATATAATTAATATATCGCGGACACATACACAATACTCATGCAATCATCCATAAAATATACACTATACATTAATCTTCATTAAAAAACAAATGTAAAAGTGGAAATGGTGTGCAGAGAGTGTAAAGTAAGAAATAGTAATAATATTTTAGATAATTTAATTAAAGGTTAAATTTTTGTATACCCTAATTGATTTAACTCTTTTTTTTATGTCCTGTTTGTAGAAATAGATGTTCGTTGATAGGTTATTCAGTTTTGTTATTTTGATCAAAATAATAATATTATTGAATCCACGTAAAAAAGAAATAAATATTTAATTTGATGGACATAAGATTTTTATTCTTTTAATATTATGAGAATATTAATATTATAATATTGTTAAAGGTGCTTCGAAAATAAAAAAATATTTAAAAATATTTTGGATGGTATAATGAAATGGAAGAAGTAATATGAAAATAATGGAGTAGTATATAAGTATTGGAGCATATTAGTTTTGAATTTTTTTGTGTTATTTTGATATAAAACATATTTTATGTTGGATAAATAATTAGTAGGAGATATAAAAAACTAGTATATCTTCAAAATAAAAATATCAAAATTACGTATAATTGTTAGATTCCTTTATTTATTACTTGTTAATTATACCATTAATGATACAATAATTAGATTTCCTTCATAATGTACGTGTTAATTATACGACAGAAGATGACTATCACAATTGGCCAAATTATATATATATAAAAAAAAAGAATGAAAGGTCTGAGAAAATAAATGAAAGGTCTGTGAAAGTGAGAGATGGCAACACACAACTTTTTCATTGTCTTTTTCCCTTCACATTTTTCGTTCACAATTTATACAGTTTATTTAATCTCTTTTATTTGTTACTCCATATTTATAAGCTATTTGACATATTGTTAAACCAAAGATTCGAAATCAGATTATATGTAGTACAAAGTAGTATATATAATATTACAGATCAGGGATTGTTTTACATTTATTACTTTTATATTGATTTTTCAGTAAATTATTGATTATTTATCATGTGCACATGTCAACTCATTTTCCTATAGGTGGCATTTATAAAAAATAAAATAAAAATAGATATTTTCAATTTTTATTTTGCTATAGTTGGTTTTTCGAATACGAGTCTTGATGTGACGTGTTTAAAATATACAGTAAATCTATTTAAAGATATCAATAAAATTACTCCATTTCGCTATTAAAATCCGATTTATAAGATATACTAACTCTTTTTTTAAAAAAAAAACTAAGTTTTGTATAAATTCTATGTTTAATTAAAAGTGTTACTTGATTGATATGAAATAATAATCTATCCATCCATTTAAAAGATTTACTCATTTTATCCATTAATATATAATTTTTTTAAATCCCACAATGACTCTATACACTATTAACATAACTAACTACTACACAAATAATAATATTAGTTCTTAATTTACATAGAAAAAACAATTAGAACCAACTAAAGAAGTATTCCATATATTGGATTAAAGAGAAAGTACTCCTAAGAACATAATTTTATTATCACATTTTTTAAAAAAAATTTGTTATCAAATCATTTATTTAAAAAAATGAATCAACTTGAATGTGTACCATGAACGACTTTTTATTAATAGGATAAAATTATTGTTATTTACTTATTTAGTCTCATTTTGATTTTCAACTGAATTAATTTTCGTATTTCAAATTTAACGGTGCATCTTTTAACTCTCTTCATATGCATAACAATTTCGTTACATATATTTTAAAATAAAATAACAATTCAGTAGATAATAATTTAGAAAGTTTAAATATTTTTTAAAATTCTTTCTCATAAAAAGCATTTAATATTTCATTATTTCAGACTTAAATCACACAATTAAAATAATAAATATTCCATTAAAAAGTAGTTATTTTATCATGTCAGGTACATGTCTCTCTCTTAAAGATTATCCATTAATCATGAACTACAATATACAAATAAAGTTTTTTTTTATTATTTTTAAAAAAAAAACTTTTATGAATATTTTTCGGAAATAAAAGGAAGAAAATGTTCGAGAAATTGAAACATACAATTCCGAGTTAATATTAGGTCAGATTAAAACTAGGATAATAAGGGGGTACACCTTTAATTAATGATGAAGATTGAATGATAAATTAATCTAACGATTACAATTATTAAGATTACACCTTAGCCGGACTCTTAAAACTATTGACTCAAATAGATCTAAAGAAATTGACCTACAGATATTATTAATTAAAAAAAAATATATATAGGAGTAAATATTATCGGAAACTGTAGAAAAGGTGAAAAGGGCATGTACATTCAGCCGCTTTTTTCCTCTGTTGCTTAGCTTAGCCTAATATACTTTTTTCGTTTTTTATTTATTTTATTTTTTTAAATTACTTTTCTGATCTCTCTCAACTGCCCACCATCTCTCCCCTCCCTCTTTCTCTCTCTCTCTCTCATACTTCTCTGATTCTCTCTCTCTCTCATACTTCTCTGATTCTCTCTCTCCCTCTCTCACTCGAACACAACAAGATATATTTGTATATGCAATAAATGGTGCTTCGGGTGCTGAAAAGCCCACTGAGTACCCATTACTTCATGGATTCTTTCTCCTCGTCTTGGTAATTGTATTCTTTTCTTCTCTCTTTATTTCGTTGAGAAAACATTATTATAAAAATATACATCAGTTTTTGTGTGTATGTATTGTATATGTATAGGCTAGCTCCTTCATATTTTCGTAAACGTAAACACATGTGATTTTCTCCCTCTATATTTGTTTGTGGGGTTGAAAATTTTTATCTTCTTGTTTTAGAAAGAAACGGGGCGTTTGGTGGTAATGTGGGCATCGTCTTTTCTTGTTGGAAACAAAATAACATCCATGGAAGTCTCTGCTTTGGAGGGTAAAGATTCATTCTCTCTCTATTTTTCCCTTTTATTTTTGTTATTTTGCATAACTTGTTTTATATGCTGTTGTTCATGTTGTTCACAGACTATTTTCGATACTATTTATGTGATTTTTTTTTCTTTTATATTTTTTTTGTGAAGTTATTGATAATGGGTCATTAATTCATGGTCGATCTGTTTTGATAGTCTGATTCCTTGCGTGAATAGACGTTTGTTGTGTTGAGATGTTATTTGTTTTCTTTTTGGATTTTTTTCGTCACAAGAGAGACACGCATGCCACACACACTCCATTATTGCTTTTCTTTTTTTTTTTTTAAGAAAAAATATAATCCATTTATTAGTTTACCTATTTCTTCAGAATATAATTTATATGTAGTTATTGAATTACCTACTCTTGGCTTTTATCTCTACCTAAATAATGTCTGAGGCGCCGCTTATCCCACGAACAGTGATCGGTTATGAATATGCCAGTGAATTACCAACTGTCTTTTTCTTGTTTTCTCTTAATCTATTTTCTTTCTTCCAGTTGGGAGGATGGTAGCTAGATTGATGAGGGAATTTGCTGAGTTTTCTTCTACAAGTTGACATTATTGTGCTTATAATATTTGGCACTAGTTGTTTAGTTTATCACCCCACAACGTGGGGGCATTGTGGAAGTCAAAATGAAGATTTGATCACTTGATCATTTCTTTACGAGTCACTTGATCTCTCCAATAAGCCCTCCATTGTCTTCAAATTGTTTTTTTGATATTCCACTTGACCTATTTAATGGGTTTTCATTGCTGATGTATGTAGCTTCTGGAAATGGATATCAGCTTCTTGTTTGCGTGAGTTGTTGAGTTTCCCATCATTATTATGTATTTCAGCATCACCTAACTTAATCTCTGTGAACACAACTGTAGCGTTGTGAGGTTTAGGGTAAATCCTGTTAGAGATGAATCACTGTGCATTTCCTCGTCCTACTTTCTTGATTTTTTCTGTCACTGTTTCTCCATGTGGTCTGACCTTTTGTGTATTGTTTAAGAGAATAAAGGCATGTGCTTTAATGGATGGAAAATGATTTAGCTTTCCGTCATTTTGTTTAATGGATGCATCTGATTATTTGAAGCCGAGTGGCATGAAATTCTGGATAAATATTCGATTGATGATTCAAGTCCATCTCTCCACATTTCTTCACTTTCGTCGTTCGTTCGTTATTTTAGAGTCGATCGCTTGAGCTATTCTTTTTGCTTTGGATTCAGCATTGGTATTTGATCCATCAAAGTGCAGTAAGTTGAGCATGGAGCAAAAGAGAGAATTAGTGTATGAAATGTCCAAGTGGCCAGAGGGTGCATCAGAGATGCTGCAGGCGTGGAGCCGACAGGAGATATTGCAGATCCTCTGTGCAGAGCTTGGTAAAGATAGGAAGTACACAGGGTTGACAAAGTCTAAAATTATTGAAAACCTTCTGAAAGTTGTGTATGAGAAGAAATCTCAGGAGCTTGGAGCTGCAAATGTGTCCATGGTGAAGCCTTCACCTGAAAACAGTGAAAGGAATTCCAAATGGCAGCGAAAATCTGATCATCCAAATCACCTTCTAGTTTCTCCAAATTGTGCAGCTACTGTTGCTCCTTATGTGGATTCGGGTAACATTGTACAACAACCTTTATCACATGTCCTTTTTTACTTGGAGCCTCGACTTTCATGTAGATTCTTCTCATAGTTTTTTCAGGTAATGCCGTTTACTGCAAAAATTCAGCTTGCAAGGCTAAACTTAATCATGATGATGTGTTCTGCAAACGATGTTCGTGCTGCATTTGTTGCCAGTATGATGATAACAAGGACCCTAGCCTGTGGTTAATGTGCATCTCAGACCCTCCATTTCGCGGTGTGTCGTGTGGTATGTCTTGCCACCTCGAGTGTGCATTGCGTCATGAAAAATCTGGCATCTCACAGGATAGGCAAGATAGGGAACTCGATGGGAGTTTCTGCTGTGTGACCTGTGGAAAGGTGAATGATTTGCTCAGGTAAAATCAGTAACCCTCCCTTCTAAATACTTCATATGACAATTTCTGAATGGCATTGCCTCCAATTCTTGATAAGTTAATCCCATCTCCATTTGTTGAATTATTGGTTTTGACATTGGACCATTGTTCTCAAACTGGCACTCATCATATCTTTCTTGTTGATCAATATAACGATGAAGTGCAGTTGTTGGAGAAAGCAACTGGTAGTGGCGAGGGATACGAGACGGGTCGACATACTGTGCTACAGGCTCTCGTTAAGCCAGAAGATCCTAGCTGGCACCAAACAATACCAGACTCTATATGCCACCATTGACGAAGCAGTGAAAATGCTCGAAGAAGACGTGGGTCCTTTAACTGGTTTACCCGTGAAGAAGGCTCGAGGGATTGTCAACAGGCTCTCATCTGGGCCACAAATTCAAAGCCTTTGTGCTTCTGCTTTGGAGTCTCTGGATTCCATGATTTCTAACAGATCAGTCTCTGATATACCTTCTGGTGCTCCCCATCTCTGTCCTTACCTCTTACTGTTTATCTGCGTGTCGTCTGATTCGTTGACCATGTAGGTCTTGGGACGCTCGACTCCAAGCTCGTCACGTTTGAAGACATCCGTGCTACATCTCTTATGGTGGTTGTGAATTCTACTGAATCAAACTTGATGAGGAACGTGGGGTATTCACTGTGGCATCGGAAAGCTGATGATGCGTGCTATCCTGCAGAACCCACTCATGGATTTCTCAAACCGAATACCAAGTTCTTGCTCTCTGGTCTCACTCCTTGCACGCACTACTTCCTCAAAGTGGTCTCCCTCGAAACAGACTGTTTCTGCGAATCACAGTTTCAAACCGGAGGTTGTCCAAATATCACCTCCAAGATGTTGCCAATGCCAGCAGAACCCAGTGGAAGCCCAGCTACCAACTGCAGCACTCTCTCCAATCCTTCCTCAGTCGAAGACGAGACCAACAACGCCCTCGATAACTATCTCCCTTTCGTTCCTGCGGAGAACCTAGTCATCAACTGCGATCAGAGCCAAAAGGAGATGAACGTAACGTCAGACGACCTGTTGATCGACTGCAACAAGGAAGGAGCAATGGTGGAGGAAATGGGTCTTCGGACAGGGCTGGAGTGCGTCCCCTACGTGGACAGCTCCGAAGCTGGACTGCCCATCACTCCATGCAAGTTCGAGAAGGTGAAAGACGACATGAATCTGAGGAGCAACAGAGGTAAGGATGTGGAAAACGGAGAGGAGCCTCAAGCGGGTAGCTCGTCGAAGAAGAGGAAAGGAGAGAGGAGGGAGGACAAGTGCAGTGGCATCGGAGACAAGGATTTCGAGTACTACGTGAAGGTGATCCGGTGGTTGGAGTGCGAGGGACACATCGAGACGGAATTCCGACAGAAGTTGTTGACGTGGTACAGCTTGAGAGCTACTTCTCAGGAGGTACGGATCGTGAAGGTGTTTATCGATACGTTCATTGAAGATCCGGAATCTCTTGCAGACCAGCTCGTTGACTCCTTCTCGGATGTAATATCGAACAAGAGGTGTTCTAGAGTGCCACCTGGTTTTTGCATGAAGCTGTGGCACTGAGGAAGTCAACCAAATGTGGAGGAGAGGATTAAGCACGCGCCAAGTTATTAAACGTTTTGATTACGATTCAAATCGCCATTATTATTCCCCTACTAGTTTTAATGCATATCGTTTATCTGCTCTGGAAATTAGTTTTGCAGATCAATTGTGAATGCGAATACATAATAATTGAATAAAAAGAAAAAAGAAAAATGATAAACAAGACCCCCAGCCCCAAATTGCATTAGCGCTCAAAGAATTTACAATTCCACCCCTGTAGTGTATTGTATTGTATGTCTCTCTCTCTCTCTCTTAATAAATTTACACGAGAGGAGAGATGCATTGCAGGCAGGGTAGGGTATGATGGATATAGATGATGTAAAGGGCATCAATGGGGGAGGGGGTCCACTCCAACGTCTTTCAGTTTGGTCAAACATAAATAAAAACATGCTCACAGTCACATACCTAGCGAAAACATCACCCCGAATCATAAGATCAAAATCCTGAATATGCGCGATCTTCCGGAAGAATGACTTCTTCACAAACCTCTCAGCATCGTGGGCGACCCGATCCACCTCCGGAATAGTCTCCCTCCTCAATTTCTTCAAGAACACATTAGGCGCCTTCCCCAGCTGGTGCCACACCCCGAAGCTCGCCGACAGACAGATCATCCCCACCGCAACGAACACCTCACCCTTGGGCAACACGTTTAATTTCATTTTCCCCAATTCCAGCTGTTTCACTAATCGTCTACTTACTAGGACTTGACAGAATGGTCGGCGGTGGGAGAGTAGGCTTTCAATGATGTGCCCAAACTTCGCACCATGGATTTCCAGTAACCCCTTACCCTGCGAATTTGAATGATTAGCTTAGCTATGAATATGATCATCAGCTTTCCTTGTGCTTTGGTGCCAACGATCTTTGAAGCAGAAATATAGCAATTGATTGATGATTTGGTGTGTGATTTTCATGGATGTGAACAAGTAGAGTGGGCTGTTTTATAGGAGTATCTGAGAGAGAGATGTTTCTAGGGGGGAGTGGATATGCAGGACAAGTGTTGTACAGCGTCACCGTGGAACTCTCTTGAACCAACACGTTCACTCTATCCACTTTCCACCCATCTATGTATCCTTTTTCTTTTTTTTTCTTTTTCTTTTTTCACATTACTTTTTCTTTATACATACTCGATACATTTCATTAAACTCCTCACATAATTTTAGAAAAAATGTTTTTTCACTAAAGAAAGATTTTTAGTACCTTTTTTTTTATATTAAAATAACTTTTAAAGTACATAGATAAATTGCTTTAAGAAAAATAAAAATAATTATTAATAGAGTACATATTTATTTGACAAACCTTTTTTATCCAATCATATATTCCCAACCTTCTATTATGCCGTTAATGATTAAAACAAAATTTCTATTGACCCCTCAAATTTAGAGGGTGAAATCATCTGAATGATATTTTCAATAGATTGCAAGTATACATTTAATGTGAAATAAAATAAATGAGAAGGTAGATCCGCAATATTGCTATTTAGCATGATAAATCTGAAAATTAAACTGAAAATATAATCTACCACAGTCGTCTAATAAACATGGAGATGCATTAAATAACAACTAAAACTGACGAGAATAACAAGGAATGAGCCAAAGTTTTGTGGATGTTTCATGAAAGATGTAGAAACCCTAGCTAGTACAGCATCAAATTTGAAAGGCTGGAGCCATATCAGGAACGAATCACGAAGGTATAATATAATCAAGAAATCAAATTAACTACTCCATCTACTAAAAAGATGATCAAACAAAGCAGCAAATAAAAAGCCATCCAGAAGTCACATTATTTGTGGGTGGGCTCAATCAAGCAATTTTTTGGAAGTGTTCCATTTTCTTGTAAAGATGGAATGTGCATGGAGGGAGACCAAGCCAGCAACATTTTGGTTCCTTCTTCAATGCAAGTGGTTCTTTCGATAAGACAAGGCGAACAGAACTTGATCATCTGCACAAGTAGTTCGCGTAAGAAGTTTATAATTAAGTGAAGACAAAATATGCTATGTCTATTTTATGCCTACTTCAGCTGGAGTTCAACTCAAGCTCTATGGAAGCTCATCCATGTGGAGGAGGCTCGAGATTGAAGACATCAAATATAGCTCAAATTACAATTGATGTAGAACTCATTTAGCTCACTAAGTCCTCTCTAGTGTAATCTAGTATGCTTATGTACGTATAACCCTAGCGGAGAACATAATACAACATCTCACACCTCCTCTTCACCAAAGAGACACACAAGGGATGATAATCAAAAGGATGTGAGAAACCGTGCTCAGTAAATACATACACAAGTCCTAATATAAATACCAATCAGGATTTGTACGTGTTTCAATTTTTATGCAATTTAGTTGCCTACCTGCGCGTGACTTCATACAAGAGATAAGTACTTTCGACTAGATGGAGAGGTTAATTCTCTCACAAAAAGTTCTTTATCCCTTAACCCCTTAAGAAAGCTCTAAAAGCCTCTGTTACAGCTGATAGCTCTCCCGAATACTTCCTTTTCTATTGTCGGATATGGATTGTAAAAAGCTACATAAAATAGCAAGAGAGAAATTACAAAGCCAATCTTGCCAACTCTTTGAAACTGGACTGGGACATTGAACAAAGTCTCACAGCTTGGTATTTAGACTCTAAAGTCTCCGCTACAGCCTACACAGAGTAGCAAAAGCAAAAGATTGATGATTTCAGTTTCACAGCTTGACATTCAACATTCCTTTGTCATTCACTGCTGAGAGTCATACCCAACTAGTTAGTATAGTACTACCCATTCATTGTGATCAGATCTAGTCAGCATCAAACTAATCTATGAGAAAGCTTTCTCTTCAGTTCATATTAGCGAATGTTGCGCAATAAACTGAAAACAGTCAAAAAGGTAAACCAAACCAAATAGAAGCCCTTGATCAAAATTTAAGATGCAGATGAATCCCAACGTAGTTAAAATTTAAAAGACTGGTAATATAGCAATAGCTCCAACCTGAAAGACATCACATCGATCGTTTCTGCACTTTCTTACGCCTTATCATCATGCTCGGTGCACCATTCAATCTATTCTGGACTTTTTTCTTCTGCTTTGCTTTTCTCCTGACCAATGGCATCTCTATGATAGGCCCTGGGGGGACTCCCTTCTTCAACGCACTACCCCTAGGTGTAACAGATGGTGGCAATCTTAAACTTTCAGGAGGCAATGGATTCTGTGGCTTCCACACCAAGTTATTCTTCATCGAAAACCTGACCTTCTTAGCACTCCTCTCCACACTCTTTGCACCATTTTCGATTCCACTGTCTCCATTTCTAAATGTGTTTGAATTCCCAGCCTCTTGATCATGTGCTACCTTTGCTCTTTTTCTCCTCTTTGGTTTCAGAGAAACTAGAGGAGTAACAGAGAAATCAGAATCCTCATCACTCTCGGAATCCATTTCAGCAGCAACCTTCTCAAATTGCTTCTGAAGATTCAATATCACAGTTTCACTCAAAGAACCTGCACTTCCTTCACATTCCTGGTCATCGCTTAGGCTAATTCCAGAATTATTAGTGCTGCTCAAATCACCATTTTCCCCATTACGCTTCTTCTTCTTCTTCCTCTTCTTATCATCACCATCCTTTCCCTTTTTTGACTTCTTATTCTTCTTAAAAACTCTGTTTTCCTCATCTTCTTCACCCTCATCCCCAAATGACACACCATTTTCCACGTCGTTCTTACTAGAATCAATGTCAATAGGAATCAACTGAGGCACCTCATCGTCATCGCAACCATCACACACACCCTTTTCAGAATTATCCTTACTAGAATCAAAATCAACAGGGGTCAACTGAGGCACCCCAACATCTTCATTGTCTTCCTTATATTGAGGTATAGCAATGTCAATACCAGATGATTCTAAATCCCTCTCCAACTTCATAAACTCCTGATGCAACCCTAATGCCACCTTCCTGTTACCTTGAATGCAGTCCACCGAAGAACCAACCTCATAAAACCTCCCCGATAATCCCATCTTCAAGGCAACCACAACCAATAACATGTTACCACCATTTTCATCACAGTCCACTCCCACCTCCTTCTTCGACAAAAATTCCTTACCCACCTTCAATAGCTCATCAAATACGCAGCTCTTAATCTTCCCCAACAAGATCTTATCCTTACTCCTCATCAAAGCTGCGAAAAACGGCCCCAAAATCAGATCAACCACCTCCTTCCTCACCGGAAAGCCAACCCCCTTCAACTCCTCCAGAAACACAGACACTAGATGATAATTCACCCCATTCCCCTGCAGTTTATCCTCGGCCAATAATCCATCCCTCTCCAAAACCCCAAAATACTCGGCCAGGGCATCCTTATCCCACTTTTTCAACCGCATCAACTCAAACAAGGCCTTCGTAAAACGGCGTATCAGCAGGTAAAACTTATCCAACCTCAACCGATCAATGCCGGGCCATTCCCTCCGAAGGGTGAGCAAAAAGGCACGAAAGAACTCAAGAGAAAGCGCGTCTTGAAGCGAGAGAAACAGAGAAGTAAGGCGGTTGATTAAATCGACCTGATTAGGGGTCTTGTCGGAGTGCCAGAGACAGTAGAAGAGGCCTTTCCACAACTTCTTGATGTCGGAATCGGAGAGCTGCTGCGATTGCGAGGAGAGCCATGATTGAAGGAGACGGAGTGATTGAGATCTCACGGAGGTATTGCATGAGGCCAAGTGCTTGATCAGGGCGGGGCCGGTGGCGGCGGCCAGAAAAGGGAGCAGAGGTTTGGGCTGGCGAAGTCTCTTCTTCATTGAGCCTGAACACAAACTGGCGGGGCGGGTTGGGATTAGGGTTTTTGAAGAGCTTTTCAATTTCCAGACCCCTATTTACAGGTATATTATTTGCTGGGCTGTTAGCACTGACTTAAAAGTCCAATTCCACATGTATCCCAAATTCTCAATAATCCGCTCTATTATTAATTAATTAATTATTTATTATGAGTTTAAAACATATTTCTTATTTCTTATTTAATTGTTATTACTTATTATGAGTTTAAAACATAATACTCCATCGTGTCCACTCCCAATAACACTATTTTGGGTTGTTATAAAAAAAATTGCATTTCGGTTAAAAAAATTTTTTAAAGTCAAACACTATCATCATTCTACCTACATTTTATCTAAAAAAAATTATTCGTACATAATACACTTAACATACTTTAATAAAAAAAATATTATAATACCACTAAAAATTATTAATTTTCTTAATATTTGTGTATGATGAGGAGTGCAAACATAAATAGAATTGGGGGAGTAAGTTATTATTAGTCATTTAAAAATAAATTTTAAGCACATTTTTCTTCGCATTTTTGGTTATTTCATTAGTTTTTACACTTATTTTCATGAGAAACATTACATTAACTAATAAAAAATGGAGTATTAATTATATAATTGACCTATAATGCATTTAGATTAATTTGTTTGACAATTATCCTTCTATGCTTACACTTACATCTATCCTTTACTTTATTTTCTGACAAATATCAATCCATTGATTTTACCACCCACTACTTACCATTATGCTCTCGTGTACATGCATGATGTGTGAATTAATGTCTTTGGTTAGGACGTTCTTCTTTAATTCTCATTCCATGCAATTTATTATTTCAATATTGACTTGGTATCTTGCACTTGTTAAATGTATGTGTACATTAATATCTACTTATTTAATTGTGCATATATTTCTTGTATAATTTTTTATATTCATTTTTCATTAAAAATTAACAGAAAATTTGCTAATAAAGTGTATATATTTTTATTTATTAATGTATAATATATTTTTATTCATAAATGTATAAGTTTCTGAAAATTGGTGTACAAATAATTTGCCTTCATTATTAATAATTTAATATTTAGAATATGAAATTTAATATTTTATTCTTATGGGTCATTATATAGTATTCTTTTCTCATCAACTTATTATTCATAATCCTCAAATGACAATGTTAATTTTTTAATATAATTGTCTTTTCAAACTCACTTTAAAATTATTTATGAAAAAACAGTTGCACACAATTCATCCTCTTAATTCTATTATTTATTTATTTTTGTTTATATCATATCTTCATCAAGTAAGCATATAATCAAGGATGGAGGAGTTAAGGACCAGGCATTTCAAAAATTATTAGTATATATGTGTTCAAACTTTTTAAATATTGCATACTTAGCATAGTGGTAAAGGGCTTTTAAAACTTCTTGGGAGTTGAGGGTTTGATTCCTCTTGTTGCAATAACCTTTTATTATTTCTTTTTTTCTTTTGGCATTGTTGGAATTAATTTTTATTTTATTTATTTTATTTATAAGTTTCAATTATATTATAATTTTCTTACTATATACTCTCTCCGTCCCTTTTCAATCTTTACGTTTGTTTTTTGCACGTTGATGAAGGAGTATAATATTTTAATAGATAGTGGGTGAAAATATATAATATTTAATGTAAAGTGGGTAGGTGTATTAGTGTTGGATGATATATTAATTGTTTTAGGTGGGTCCCATATTCCAAAAAAGAAAACGTAAACATTGAAATGAGACACACAAAATAGAAACGTAAAGATTAAAACGGGACAGAGGGAGTATATATATATATATATATATATATATATATATATATTTCAGACATCAAATAATTTAAGAAATAAGATCAAAACCCTCTATGCACTAGTCCAACTATTTCTTCTAAAAATCGCAAATAATTTTGCACGACGAATGAAGTATATAGTTTACGCTACTACTTTGGGCGAACTAATGAAGTATATACTTTACAGTATTATTTTGGCCCCCCCTAAAGTTAATTTCTGACTCCGTTACTACATATAATATTGATCAATTTCTATTACTCACTGTACTATGATTAAGTTCATTTTTATTACTTTATATTGTTTAAAAGAAAAATAATTTTTACTAATTTTATTAATTTTTAAGATAATATTGTATTTCTAGGAAATAAATAATGTAAAAAGTATGTTGTGTGTTTTAAACTGTGATGACAATTTTGAATTTAATTTGTACTTTGGTTATGCTCATTTTCAATTTTCAAGTTCAATTTTAATTTTAAAAATCTAATCTTATTTTGGTTTGAATTTTGATAAAATAGATTTTATAAATCTTTTTTAAAAAAACAGATTTTATAAATCACATCTACCCCTATATATATATATTTTTTTTATAAGGTAAAATTTTATTAATAAGAGAGAATGATATGAGTAATACAAAAGCTTTTAAGGATACATTTGCATCAATAATTTAAAATATCAATCACAAGAGAATCGCCTAGAATAAACAGTTATTTTTCTTTTATCTAATTGCGCTCCTAGGACTGATCCACCCATTGTGAAAACTCGTCGATGAACTAATAAAAAAATTACAACCTCATAAATAAATTATTATAAAATGACTTTAAACATTTAACTAGGTGGGCTAGCCCACCTGGTCACTGGGCTCTTCACTAAGGTGGGAGATTCAGATTTGATTCCTATTGGGAACGAATAGGGGAAGTTATAAGGAGGTTTGGAGAAATAAAGGTGTATGTGTTGGATTATATACTAAAAGTCTAGCTTTAGTATGAACAATGTTATAACAATGAATTTGATTTGAGAATCATATTGATCAAATGATTGCGTCTTATAATTTATTTATATGTCCGATACAATAGTCCATTTACTTTATCCTGTATATAATATGTTGTACGATAACACGCGGAAGATCATATTATCGGTTTTTTTATAAAGTATAAACAGATACTCACAACCGAGATAGACGGGGACTCTTTATCGGGGTGGTTGTAGTATAATTTGGTATTAGTTTGTCTTGACTATAGAATCACATTAGTGCACTTTGTGTATTGAGAAGGACCGCTTCAGATCGTTCGACTTATACTGACTATATAGGAGAACTTGATCTCAGTTATTATGGATGTTCATACTCTTAATCCATATACAATAACCTAGACACGTAAGCCAATATGTATCTCTTTGATTCATCAATAGGTGAGATTTAAATATTAAATCGACACATAAGCCAGTATGTATCTCTTTGATTCATCAATGGGTGAGATTTAAATATTAAATCAACAAACTCGGTGAGTTGGGAAATAGTGCTGTCTCTATGGTGTGTTGTTGATTGTAGAAGGAATCTGCGTCATATTAAATAGGTTGATGATGTCCCATTGAGGAGCTCATAAGGATTATCATGTAAACCCTGCAGGTGGATTTATTCCAGCATAATAATGAGGTTGAGTAGTACTACTCTCAGATGAGATATTAATTAGTTGTCAGTAACTTAATTAATTAATGGGCATTGTATATCTTAAACATGGAGAGACTAACGGGCTCATAATAAGAAGGAGCATATGGCATAATTATGGGATTGGAGCGACAGTGCACTAATAATATTTTAGTGGAATATATTATTATTATTGGACTTAAGTATAAGTTTTGGGCTAAACTTGGATACTTTAGCCCAATTGAGGCCCAACTCTAATTTCTCCTCTTGATCCCTACTGTAGCCAATATATAAGTCATCTCAACTGTTCGAAAATCCTAACCAATCATGTCTAACCGTGAGTAGGGTAGAGAGAACAGCAGATTGAGAAGATCTTGAGGATCATCGCCCACACGACGTCAAGATTGGACTTGAAAATACAGCTGCTGCTGCTGTTCGTCAACTTCCACAATTTTTCTAAAATCTTGTGGTACTCAGAACTGGACGTGTAATACACCGTTGGAAAGTCACGGAAGAGAGGATCATTTTGGCGCATAGATCACTCAATTCGAAGATCGAATGAGTAAGTTATGCCCAAAGTCGTGAGGCTGCGCATGCTACCGGCGATAATTCATTCTCTTCTTCAACATACCCTGGTGAATGGTAATACGTTTCTATATTTTTGCTTCAGCTGATTTAGAAACGCATGAAACTCTAATGGTTCACGTTAACCAAACGATCGAACGCCAGCAGTATGAAGACTTGGTGTACTAACAACTAACTTTGTTCGATAAAAAAAAAACTTTAAACATTTTAACAATAGATGATCCATTTTTAAGAAAAGAGTGCCCCTTCAATACGACATAGCTTACCGGGTGCCAACTCCGGTACGAAATATCTCATTATTTTAGAGGATTTTTCAATTTTCAAATTTTGCAGTTTTCGCAAATGTATTTCCAACAGTTGATTATTAAGATCTGATGGTGTATTATTACTCACACACTAAGAATTTTGCATTTTTGGTCATATAAGACACATAACCTCTTTAAAGTAGTCCAAATATTTTCATTTTTAGTCTCAAATAATTATTTTTTTGCAGACATGGTCCATAAAATTTCAACCTATAGTCATATTCAATTACATTATTGGACCAAAAAAATTAATATTTTAGGTTTATTTATTTAATACTTATTATTATTATTATTTTGAACATGTTTTAAAAATTAATAAAAATGTAACATTAAATAAAATAATGAGTAAATAAATAAGAATAAAATAAAATGTGAATCTAAAATCTTATAACCAATAGTGTAACTTTATATTATATTTATTAATTATTATTATTATCATTATTATTAGTATTATTATTATTATTAATATGTCTTTTTTGAAAACAATAAAAAATTGGTAACATTAAAAATAAAAAAGTAAGTAAATAAATAAAATAAAATATGAATTTATTTTTTTTGGATCAATAATACATTTGTGCAAGGTTGAATTTTTATCGGACCAAATTTGCAAAGATTTAATTATCAAATAAAAAATAAAAATAATAAGAAATAAGTAAATAAATAAATAAAATAAAAGAACCAATAGTGTAATTATATATTCATATTTTATTTAATTCTATTTATTATTATTTTTTCAGCATGTTTTTTTTGAATTTAATAATAATTTGGTAACATTATAAATAAAAATAAAATAAATAAATAAAATAAAATACGAATCAAAATTTTTGGGATTAATAATGGAGCTGTATGAGACAAAATATGCAAGGATGAAGTTTTATGTGACTAAGTCTGCAAATAAATAATTATTTGAGACTAAAAATAAAAGTATTAAAACTATTTTAAAGAGGTTATGTACAGTGCATGACCAAAAGTACAAAATTCTACTTACACACTCATGCCCTAGTCCTAGCCCTGTATATTAGCTAACACACTTGTAGCACCTACTCACACACTCATGCACACACCCTTAGCCCTAGCCCTATATATGATCAGCTAACACACTCGCATCACCTCCCTCCGGCATCTTTCTCTTCTCTAATTTGAGGTAGATTTTTCAATTTTCTGCTCTTATCCCTCTCAGTTTTTTAGTTTTTAGAGAGAACATTTCTCTCATCATATATATATATATATATATATATGGAGTATATGAGAACATTTCTCTCATCTCATATTAACTCAAAAAATAATAATAATAATATCATTTGCCAAATTTAACAATAATTTATTAATATTTACTATCACTATTGGTTAAAATTAGTTTTTTTAGATATCCTTATTCAACCATTTGTTTTATGGATAGTTATTGTGTGAGACCGTCTCACATAAGCACTTTCGTGAGACAGATAAAAAATAATTATATTGTTATCAGTTTCGCTGTAAATTGTTATCACTTTCGCTATAAAATGTTATAATTTTTTTTATTTATAGTATAAATTGTCATGAAATAATTCACTGTACCATTATCACTATTTATCGATTAAATATCACTTTTCGTTATTGATGTTATTACTTTACGTGAGACAGACTCACACAAGTTTTTACGTTTTATATACCAGTGTAAATATAGTATAGTTTGAATAAACTCATATAGATATATTTGTAAATATTTAAAACTTAGTACTTTATAAGAATTAAAACTTACGTTTAAATAATTTAATAGCAATACTCCTGAGGAACTCCATACGTAAGAAGGAGAATGCCATACTTCAGTGTCATTCACCATATAATAGCATAGAGCCACCACATAATAGTTATTTTACCAAGAAACAAATGAAAAAAGAAAAAAAAAATGACGCATACAAATGAAAAAATAAAAAAAATGACGCATAGGTCCCAAAGGTGAATGGACCCATTAATCATCATAAGCCCATACCAAAGAAACAAATGAAATAGAAAAAAATGAGGCAAAGGCCCAAAGGTGTATGGACCCATTAATCAGATGTCTAATGAGCGGCCCATTGTTCTAATAACCAATAAATTTATGTTATTATTCACTAATTTTATGCAATTTTTTAAAGGTGGGATTAATTTGCTGTAAAGTTCATGGATTTCTTGCTATGAAAAAGATAAACTTGATTTTCTTTATACCAAATATAGAACATCAAATAAGTAAATTTGAGTGAAAGCACCGAGTATAGAGTTGATATTATGTGCATTTAATTTAAATTTTGGGTTAATTGAAAAAAATCACAAAATTTACTTCTATTTTCAAATTAATCCCCACTTTGAGAAATTGAAAAAAAAATCTCTTTAATTATTGTAACAAATTGAATACATTTTGTAACAATACTTAAATGTAGTGTTCTTTTTTGCAATTTCTCAATTTACAATAAAAAAAAGTTAGTGATTTTTTTTCACTTAACCCTTAAATTTTTGTACAGATTTATTGCTTCTAATCCGTCACATCTAGGGATGGCAATGGGACGGGTATTTCCAGATACACAGTCTACTCGAATCCTAATGGGGTAGGGTACGAGTAGTTGTAAACGGATTTGAGACTTGTACGGGTAGTTGTAAGAAATACCATTATGGTTTAGGATGGGTATGGGTAAAGCCCCAAAACCCGCGGGTACCCCGATTATATTATATATTTTTCTAAAATTTAATATATAATATATAATTTATAGTATATTATAAGATATTTTATATATTTAATTAATAGTTATAAATTTTATTTAATCATATTTATTAAATATTTATTTAAAATAATAGAATTTATAATATATTTATTTTATATTTAATTATTAATAATGTAATTATTATCATTATTTTTATTTAGACAATAAAATAATATAAATATCATTAATACTATTAATTTAGTAGTACTTGCCAAATAATAAAATCTTGGATTTGTGTATGTCGCAAAACCACGCTCCTTCTTGAAAAAAATTGTGTATGTAGCGTCGCCACGTTCGTTCTTAAAAAAATTGTGTACGTGTTCTCCCACGTTAATCCTGCAATTAATGCTTTATTTTAAATAATATATTTTAATAATTTTATTAAATTTAAAATAATTAATATTTTGTAATATTACCATTAATACTTTATTTTAAGTAATTTTTTTAATAAAGATCTAATATTTTAATTTTAATAATATTAATATTATGTAATAGTATTATTTTAAGTACTTTTACTATATAAGTTTATAATTTTAGGTAATTTAATGATTTCATATTAAAATTATAAAAGGGAGATACGTGGCTCTCCCACGTTAAGCAGACAATTAATGTTATTTTGAGGATAGGGCTCCTAATAGAGTGGTAGAGGCGGTCAATAACCACATGCTTAATATGTTTACTTGGAAAACAAGAGAATATAAAATTTTGGAATTGTGTATGTGGTGACATTATGCTTCTCATAAAAAATTTTGTGTATGTAGCATTGCCATGTTCGTTCTTGGAAAAATTGTGTATGTGGCGCTCTCACGTTCAATTTTAAATTAATATTTTATTTTAAATAATTTAATATTTTAAATATTATTTTTTTAATCCCTCTCATTAATAATTTCATAATGCAATTAATATTTTATTTAAGTAATTTAATATTTAAAGTAATTAAGATTTTATAATCTTGCAATTAATATTATATTTTAAGTAATTTTTTATAATGATTTAATTTAATCTAATAAGAATATTTTATGTATTTTTTAATGAAAAATTATTATTTTAATTCTAATAAAAATAAATATGTTTAAAATTTTTAATATTGCAATTAATATTTTATATTAAGTAATTTAACATTTTAACTAATATTTTATTAGGTCCCTCTAATTAATAACTTACAATTAATATTTAAAATAATAAAAAATAAAATAATTTTTAATATATTTTTATATTTAAATGTTTTAGTTGGGTTATTCCATTAAAAAAATTAAAAGTACAAGATAAAAAAAAGAGTGATGCTCAATTATTAATTAATTTATAACTAATAATGTTTTGATTGAGTTATTCAATAAAAATAATTAATTAAGTTTTAACTTTAATTATTTAGTTTAGTTATTCAATAAAAAATAATTAAAAGATAAAAAGAGAGATACTTAATTATTAATTAAATTTACAATTAAGCATAAGTTTAATATTTTTGTTATATAAATATGATAAAAAAATTCCTATTATGGCACATTGCTACCCTTTTTTTCATTCTTTTATATATTTTAAGGTCTTTAATTGATAGAAAAAATAACTAGGTCTCAAATTGATAGTTTATTCATTTTCCAGGTTTTAGATTGAAAATATTATACTATAATCGCTTCCTTTTATATTAATTAATTGAATGTTCATTTTTTAACATAAAGTTAAAAAATACATTTAATAGTAAAGTAAAATGAAAAAAACAAACAAACATATATATATATATATATATATATATATATATATATATATATATATATATATATATATATATATATATATACATTTAATAATAAAATATAAAAATATATTTTAAAATAAAGACATCACACATAATAGAACCCGCGTCGTTCGCTGGAGAAAAGACTAGTATATAAAATAAATAAATATTAAATGGGTACGAGTACCCACGAGTATTGATAAACGGGAATGAGACGAACAAGGGTACCATAATGGAGTAATTTTTTTAAACGAGACGGATACGAATACGAGTAGTTATTTTTTAATCGGATACGGGTACTCTACCCGTCGCCATCCCTAATTACGTCTCTAAGAAAAAAGCGTTGATATCATATGCGCTGCACGGATTCAAATACATGCATTAAGTTATATTTTTTATCTATCTCACATAAATTTTCCTGCAAGATGGTCTACTTAAGTTTTTGTATATTTATATTTTCATTTTTTTTTCTCTTCTGCGCGGCTCGACAGGAAAAAGGGAAAGGTATACATATGCTTGTCGAGGTTGAAAAGAAAAAAAAAATGGGGGCCAAGTAAAAACATCCTCATCCCATCCATTATTTTGTCATTGTGAAACAGCGATGTTACAGCAGAAAGATTACAAGAATGACAGCAAAAGATTATTTTGTTAGAAGGAAATGAAGTGGGCATTTATTCTGTCTGCTACACATAGAACTACCTTACAAAAGGAATGAGCAGGTACTCTGCATAAAACAGCTGCACATCACAACAGCAAAAAATTAGATCTTACACATTCGCTAATTGCAATTGGAACATCAGTAGTTTCTTAAACAGTTAGAGTAGAAAGAAAGAAAGGCTATGTATAAAGTTTGCAGAGTAAAAGGATTAACTGGTTTGATTACCTTCCATATGAACATGTAAAAGGATGTTATCGAAGCCTTGTTCTCGAAATCAATAGAACTTGTACGTTTTAACAGATACAGTCCCAAGAATGTATGGCCAATCACCTTAAAAACATCAAAAGAGAAAGCAGTGAATACTTGGGTCATGCAGTTGTTTATACATAGCATGCCTAAGCTGTTCCAACTATAGTTTTTGATTAAGAATGTCACATTTTGATAATTCCTAGGGCACTAAGAAAAAATAACTTGAAGCTTTCTAATCAGACCGAGTTCCAATCCTTCCAAATTATATATAATTTGCTTTAAATAGTATAAACTCAAAATGTTAAAATAACTCAAGAGAAATTATTTAGTTTCAATTTTCATGAAATATTTATAACCAACAGTTGACACCAAAATTGCTTTCATGTTTCTTTTGGCTCCACATTAATCCAAGTAAAGTTAGTAGTATTCTTTTAAAAACTGAAATTACAGCAAAACACATGCTGACGCTGTATGGGTATCGGGTGGATTCCATATTTTTTATTGTTGTGGTATGCATGATGTATCAGACCTTAATAAGAATAAGCAAACACTGTTGGGAAGATTGGTTTACCGTAATCCACTTGCTCCAAAAACTAGGAGATGTTGCTCCAACAAACAAGGCTGTTGCATACGCCATTTCAAGGAATGAAATGCAGATCCAAAAGACCTGCCAAAATATTTTCAAAAATTCAATCTAAAAAATTTCTGAACATATAATTTAGTTGAGAAACAAATGGCTGATAACTTAACCTTCTTTTGGCCCAATCGAACAGTAAAAGATTGGATCCCGAATTGCTTGTCCCCAACAATATCAGGTATATCCTGCAAAAATTAACAGTACAGTAAAAAAGAAAACTTTCCAGCTGCATCACAATACCGTACATCCCAAAATTTTCAAAAAGAAGACACAAACCCCTTAACTGTTGTTTCCATCAACAAGAATAATGTATTGAAGAAATAAGTTTTCTGTATTTTAAAAAATATTCTCATTTTTTATTTTTAGCAGACATTTTACTTGAAAATCTTGATTGAAAACAAGGGTGGTACTCTGCTTGAAAACCTTTCTCTAGCTGACTAAAAACCTGAGACTTCATAAATCGCACAAGCGGTTCTGGGAAGAGGAAAAATAACTAAATAAATAAACAAGTTTCAAAGATGCATCACGTTTTACTGTTGTACATTTACAGCAATATATCTGTTCTAGCCATAGAATTTGAGTTCTGCTTTCGTTGTGTCATAATTATTTACAGAAATATGTGTTCCCATAATAATTTAGCACTTCCTGAAGCATAAGATGATCTTATGTCACGGAACCTCTGAAATGACCCAAAGAATGCGATGACATAAGAAGCTCTACACAAAACACTTCTAACCTTAAACAATGCGATAACAACTGAGAAGAAGCTCATGAATGCAGTAGCAAAAATAACCGGCTTCGGGAGGACAGCAGACCTTCCAAACACATGCATCTGAAAATGTCAAGGCAAGTTAATTATGCAGAATGAGACACTAATCGACTATATGAAAAAACTATATGTTTTTGTTACTTCTCTATTCAACCCTATCATTTTTTCTGTGTTTCTATCATCATTTAAATTTGCACAATACTCTAATTTGCATACAGATATGCAGTAGTTGAAAGGAAAAACATTTAATATTATTACCGTTATTCATTTTATCACCTAAAACTGTGTTCGAATAATTCTGTCTGATATTCAGTATATTAAAATAGTCCAAAATTGCTAATCTAGAAACATATTTACTATTAGAGTATGAAATCTGCAATGGAGATGGGTCATTTGATTTGATTCATAATTTGCTGAGCTTCAGTGATTCATCTGAAACAAAATCAAATCATAAACAGAATTACAGATAGATCAATATTTTCATTCTAGTATAGAAGAGGAAAATAATGACCAGTAATCTTTTAATTTTACTATTACCCATATCAAAACGTGCTCTAAATGCAAGGCAACAAGACACACTACAGTATTGTAATGTATCACATAACATTACTCTAGAGAGAGAGGGATAAAAAAGTGATAGATCAGATAAAAAAGATTGAGGACCATAATTTGCAATGTCACAAGGAATTTAACTGATTAGTCAGTAATATTTTTATAAAGAATCATACAGCAGAGGCTGACTGCAATAGAGAGGATTGAAACCTGGATGTGAAAATAGAATGCTATTTGTACAATCACCGCCCTCACAGTGAAGATACACATTGCTGCAAGTACAGCAAATCTTTTCCATCTCAGAAACGGAACCTGAAAATTGTTGGACAAGGATGCATGCTTACCATCGTAGAGTTTTATAGCAGATGCAGAATTTCAATCAGCAAATA
Organism: Pogostemon cablin; assembly: GCA_023678885.1. Classification (NCBI taxonomy): domain Eukaryota; kingdom Viridiplantae; phylum Streptophyta; class Magnoliopsida; order Lamiales; family Lamiaceae; genus Pogostemon; species Pogostemon cablin. The sequence goes on from CM042956.1 coordinate 1,273,076, forward strand.
TGAGAACACATATGCATGAAAAACCAACTTACATTAAGTGAATATGCAGTTCCAAGAATGAAGCTGAAGGTAAGAGCCCAATATAATGGCCACGAACCAACTACCCATCCAAGCAAAAAACTCTATAAAAAAAATAAAATAATAGCAATTGATTGCAAATTAATGTTGTGCAAGGTTCTTGATGGGGAACTCATGAGCAAACTAAGTGTAATATTTTTACACACCATGATGCCAAAGGTTGATACAATTGTCATGCCAGTTGTGACTGAATACTCCCCAGATGCCAACGGAAGATATGGTTTGTTTACCTGATGCACACAAATTGTGTCAAGTCACCATCTAGAATCAGATAAACATAATTTAATAGATATGGACCTAAATAATGCATACTTCCACTATTAACTAAAGGATCAAATTCTACAAGGAATATTGTTGTTAAGGAAACCAACTTTAGAGAGAATCTGTGAAGCTGGCAAATTAATCCAATTTGCAACTTTATACCATCTAATAAGCTAGACACAATATCGATAATAAAAACAAATGAGGTTTGGCCAGTGAAATTATGTGCAAAGAAAAGTATACAGGGACACTTGTTTGGATTTGAGCAATTGTTGTGAAAATATATCCAACCAATATAAGATGCAAAAGAAACATCCCCTGAAAAGGATTCAAGAAAATAACTAGGACTTAGATTTATTTATTTTTCCTCTCTTGCCTAGTGTGCAAAGATGATAACATAACATGCTAACCTTGTCAATTTCTATGTCAGTAATTTGATTCAAACCAACAATATATATATTCATCAACAGGGCAGCAACAATCGCCTGCATGTAAAATATATGGTGCATAAGTTAAACATCAATTATTTAGCCATTTCAACATCTAAAGGAAATCTACACACCTGTAGTACCCCTGTAAAGAATAATGGAGAAATATCTGATAGTTTCTCGACAGCAAGTAGAGAAACCGAGATTATGCTCAATACCTGCTAACAGCAACAAAGAGCCTACATTAGCAGAAAAACAGCAGATAGTTGTAAATATTGTGCTATAACATATATCAAGAACTCTGAACCTAACTGTTCCTATAATTGTATGAGGCCGCGAAAACCTGTAGAAAGCATCTAAGGCTTGTTGAACTGAACTCCAAGGGCTCTCAGAAGGTTCAGATTCAAGAGAATGTTCAGGATTTGAATTCTCTAAATACGACAAATCGAGGCTTGGTTTTTCAAGAGAATGTTCAGAAGCTGAATTTGCTATATATTTCAAACCACGCCTCGGATTTAAGTTAACTCTTCTTCGGCCAATAATTTTGACATGTTGGTGAATCAAATTCTGCCTCTTGATATGTAATCTCAAGGGTCCAGCATAGAGTCTTTCTACATTGCTGAAAGCCCTGCATTTCAGAACATGCCCTGCTCCTTCAAAATAAGAGAAGCTATGTAATCAAGTATAAGCAATTTTTGAATTAGGTATTTATTGGGGGAAATAAGAACCACCATGTCTACATGAATTCATAAGTTCCAATCCAAATTCAGAAGAAGAAAGATACATCAAAACAAGCAATTAAGAGTAAAGAAATTGAAAATTCAAAGAACTTCAATTCACCAAATACACCCTCTTCCGCCGCCGCCCCTTTCACCGAGAAACAAATATAAAAGACGATTGAATCCACGCTTACCAGTTGGGAGTGAGCATGACTCCGTCGAAAATGGAAACGAAAGCGGTGACGAAGGTTTCTGAAAAGACCCAATCAGTAAAGACTCCATTTTTCCAAGATTTAGAACACGTGAAGGAATCCGGCAGGGTTTTAGAACTGAATAAAATATCTCCAAATAAGAGAGTGGGAGGAGAGATGACAAAGAATCGGCAATTGCATGTATAAACCACCTGGCTGGAAGTGGGAACAAGTTTTTAAAATCTGCCAAACCTCCAATGCCAGAGCAAGTAACCCACGGTCACACCAAGAGTACTTTTATTAAAGACAAATGTACAAGCTGTGAAGCGGATCAGGGAGTGGGAATATTAGAAACACTTGTGGTTATAGTATTTTCTTTAACTGTATCTGTAAAAATGTTATTATTTAAATAAACACGCTTATCTTTTATGGAAAAAAGTTAAAGTGGTAAAAGTAAAAAAAGGTTCCATTATTTTACCCAGTTGAGTTGTTTGTTGAGTCACTACACCTTAAAATATTGTCAAGTGCACTCATTTGTCTTCTTTGGATTGGACAAAGAAAATTGCTTATGCCTCTCATCATCTTCCCTTGTTCATTCATTATTAGTATAATTTAATAAAATGGGGTCTAAATGTGTTTTCTTATAAAGTTAAAGATAAATATTTTTTAAAATAGGTAAATAATAAAAAATTCTAGCCACAGGTGAAGTCCAAGGGGACAAACAATGAAAATGAAATCCATAGGTTGTTAGGAAAAATGAAGTTGAAAATAACAGCTAACTGGGAAATTGATAATTACAGCCAATGCTAAATAACAGCTAAAATATTCCACAAGATTACGTTTCTTGTGAGAAGTGACATCATGCACCTTGGGTTTGATTTTAAAATTTTAATTCTAACTTTTGTTACTATATTTGATTAAATATTGCATTAAAAAAATTGAGATGAGAGCATCTTTTGTTATATATATGACATAACTTGCGAATTTTTGGTCGGCAAATTGCATCACAATGTATTATTTTAAGTATTATAAAATACCATTAACAATATTATAGTATAATAATGAACTTAAAACATTTAGATTATCTTAAAATTAAAATCAATGTCATCGTATATTCTTCTACCACCTGTACTGAATCTGCATGTTTTTTTTATTATTTTTTTTAATAGGACTTAACGGGAACATATTTCGTGTGCCTTTGAAATTTTGTGTTAAATTGTATACCCTTTAGTATAAATATGTGTATCCTTTATTTTCTGAAGAAAAATAAAAAATATTAATAAAGTGTATACTCTTTAGAACAAAATGGTGTACCTTTATTAATTAAGGTGTATACTTTTAGACTAAAACAATGTACCTTTATCCATAATACTAAATTCTAAAGGAGCACGGAATATGTCCGTGCGCTCGCGCAGAAGCCTCACCCTTATTTAAAACTTTCATTTGAAAGTGAAAAGTCATTTAGCATAATTAAAAACCCAAAATAAATCATTATTATTTTCAGTAGTAGGGTGGCTGGCTAAGTAATCAATAAGTATATTGAAATTAGGATAAATATAAATTGATCAAATTGTATTTAAAACTTTCACTTGAAAGTGAAAAGTCATTTAGCATAATTAAAAAATAAATCATTATTATTTTCAGTAGTAGGGTGGCTGGCTAAGTAATCAATAAGTATATTGAAATTAGGATAAATATAAATTGATCAAATTGATCCGATCAGTTGGGTTGATAGAGTAAGTTTTGAATAATTAAAAATGTTCAAAGTCTAAATTACTCTTTTAACATATAAGGTAGTATATTAATTAAAATTTAGATGAGAATCTATCATATTAATTCAATCATATTAATTCAACTAATGGGATATATTAATTGTTTTACTTTTCTTATAAAATAATATTAATTATAATATAAATATTAATCTATTTCTAATTTATATTATTAATTAAACAAAATTATATATATATTTAAAATATATATTGGTTTATAATTATTGGTAAATAATTATATTTATATTTTAATAATTAAATTCTTCATTAGTTATATTTATATACTAATAATTATAAACACTTATATTTTAAATATATATATATATAATATTAGTACAAATCCCGCGTATTACGCGAATTTTAAATTTATAATTTAAAAATATATATATATATATAAATATACAGTCTATAAATATTTATAAATGTTAAATAATTAATTTTAAAAAAATTCAGTATATTATTAAATGAAATTTTAGTTAATAATTAATAATCCTAATAATTAATAAAAATTGAGAAATTAAAAGAAAATTTATAATTAACTTAATAAGAAAATGAGTACTTACTACTAGGTACATTAAAAATTCTTTTATTACTATGAGATACAAACATACAAAGATATTACTACTAACTACAAAAATATATAGTGATATTATAATATTACCCTTACAATGTGCTGCACATAAATGTTTGTGTGCAGCATGAAAATTCGTGTGCAGTAAAAAAAGTGTGCAGCAAACAAAGTGTATATTCGGCGGCGGTCCAGCGGCGGTGGGTGGGTGAGGGGTTTAGGATTTGTGGTTTAAAAGTGTATTTTAGGGTTATATTTGATATTTTACTTTAATATTTTGTATGTGAGAGTAATTTTTTTTAAATCAATGTATCTCACTGTAATTATGGGTACAAAGTGTGTACCTAAGAGTAATTTTTCCATAAGAAAAAAAAGTGAATATGAAAATTAAAAAATTTATTAAAGAACTAAAAGAAAAAAATAATAAATTTAATATTTTTGTTAATAAAAAATAAAAAATTATAATAAAATGTATTATATACATTAATCAAACTAAATAAAAATAAATATATGTCTTTATCTGCATTAAATTTTAATTAATAACTAAAATATACTAATAGATAATAATTGTGAGGATTCAACATGAAATAAAAAAATTAAAAAAAAAACTCTTATTGTTCATATTTATAAAATGTGTAATATAACATAAAAATAAAAAACTCTCACACCTAAAAAAAATAATAAAATAAAAACTTAACATGTTAAAAATTTACAATTCTACATTAAAGTAATACAATTATCATATGTAATATAATAAATAAAGATTAAAAAAAAGCTCACAACAATAATAAGATTAAAAAAAAACTTAATTCCATTGTTAAATTGGTTTAATAACGGATTAGCAACGGAATCCGTTGGTAAAGTGGTTGGTAAATTTTTAGCAACGAAAATTTAATTTACTTTGTAATCCGTTGCTAATAATTCTGTAGGTAATTTATATAATGATTAATCCGTGGTAGTTACCAACGGATTAATTCTGTTGGTAAAATAGAGAATAAATCCGTTGGCATTCCATTGCTAAAAGAAAATGTCATTTTTGTTGTTAATCTATTGGTAATTACCAACGGATTGAATTCCGTTGGTAAATTCCATTATTAAAAAAATAGTAATAATTTTTTTGTAGTGTAAATCGTTCATGCCTTTTTTTTGAATAAATAAGGATTAATTAAAATTAATTTTAAATAATATATATATATATATATATATATATATATATATATTAATAAATCGTTAATGCCTTTTTTTCATTTTTGAATAAATAATTATTAGTTAAAATTAATTTTAAAAATAATATATATAATATAAAAGAAAAAATAATAAAAATATTAATAATAAGATAGATATTCAAATTTGATCAATTAGTTATAGTTTATTTATGGAAGAAAATTAATTAATCTAATAAATAAACTCAAATAACCTAAAATAATAGTAAGGATATAATAGTAATTGGATCTTGATAAAATGCTGTTGATCCGAATCAAATTGATCCAAATAGCAAAGTACTTGAAATTATTATCATCAATTAGATTTGTATTAAATATAGTACTCTATAGAGAGAGATCAAATTTCGAGATAAATTAATTTTATTGAAAGATATTTGTTTCCCTTTCAAAGAACCTTATCCAGATTTGATTTGAAATAGATATATAAAACTTGTCAAATAATTAAATATCCATAAAATTAAAACATGTTAATTTGTTATATTCTAATTTATTAAACTATTAATATATAATTATATATTCACTATTCAAATAAACTCACTATTCACTTCCAAAAATATATATTATAAAAAAGAATAAATTAGCATAAGTATAATCTTAATCATGAGTTGTTTGATTCATGATTACTATCTTTAAAATGTTCCATTTTCAAATTTAATTGATATAATTCTATCATCCACGTGTTTTTTGTTTAAACAGGTTATCGTAAATAAAATAATATAATAAGAGTATATACATTTTCAATGTATTAAAATGAAATATAGTTAGGCTGAAGAAACTATTCATGCATAGTTATCGTATCTATGTCTTATAACATGATTAAATCAATATTTTGATTATTAAATTATAAATATCTGACTGTATACGTTTGTTGTTTAGAAAAGAAAAACTACATCGATGGCCCGTGGAGGATTATTGAATTAGAGAGAGACTAGGTAAGACCGATCTTACAAAATTTGGTGGAATCGGATTCAAAAAACAACCTAATTAAATCTCGCGGGTCTATGGGCGCTGTTGCTTATTTCTTATTGAAATCATGTAAACTAGAATAGAATGAAAGTACCCATTGCCCCTTCTTCTCTCTCCCCAGAAGTCCTTCTTCTCTCTCCACTTAAGCCTTGCATTTTCCGGCAGTAGCAGAAGGCGGACGCGCGCTCGACAGGACAGCAGTGCGTGGTGTGGCAGCGTCGCGTGTCAAAGGGAGATCTGGCGCAACCCGATGATATGACAGAGAACTCCGACGAGGCAGTGCGGCGGGACTGGCGTTCGCGATTTCCGACAGGTGGTGGTGTTTGCATTTTCCGGCAGCAAGAGGTTCTTCTCGCGTCTTCACCGGTGCATCATAGTTAAGAAGGTTTGGATGAACATGACTGGATTTTTTGGGACCCTCATCTTTAGAACTACTATCTGTTGCTGTCATGTGATGCCCATTGACAATTGAAAAATCCGACTCATTTGTTCGGAGTTTTTTGCTTTAATTTTGGGATTTTTTGTTTTCTTGACTTGTGCTAATCCTAATAGATGTTTTATTTGGTTTGTGATTTTAGGAAACTCGTGTTATGGATTTTGTATTTGATGTGCAAGAACTGATACTGTCTTGTAATTGTTGGTAAAATCCAGTGTTAAATGAGTATTTGAGTTTTCTTATTTGATTATTCTTATTTGTATAATGAATTTTATAGGTATTATCTCTATAATTGAAATAAGTATAGATCAATCTTATTATGTGGAAGGAAATAATGAGTATTAAACAGGGGAAATTTTGTAGAAATTCACAATTGGGAGCTGCACTTGAATTCACCTTCTATGGTGGTTTCTTTAATGTTGAGGAAGAATAGGTTCCACTCTGATTTATCAAATGAGTTGAGTTATTATTATCAGTAGCTTCAGAAGATGGTTGTTTCCTCCAATGGATTAGTGGGGCTATTTCCCCCTCCATTTTATTACTTCCCTCTCTCACCTACTTATACATTGATGGGAACAAGTTCACTGGGAAGCTCTCACACAACATGAACACCTCACATTTGTGAATCTCTTTGAAAATAAGACTTGCCTGATAGTGGTTCACCTTAGCCAGAGATAAACACATGTTTTGTTTGCCAGGTGTAGCAATACCTCCTTCGAGTTGCCTGATTGTGTTTGCCAGGTGTAGCAGTAGCAGTAGCACCTCGTCTGCTGCATTGTTATGCAATGCAAACCAAATCAATCATGCCCACACATTCCATTACTCATCACAATCTCCTTTCTTTCTCTTTCTTAAATTTATAAGAAAATAAAAATCATCTTTTTTGTCTTTTTCTAAAATCCCATTACAAAATACCACTGAAGTTCGTACTCCCATTTCACACACACTCCCTCTCTCTCTCTCTCTCTTTCTTTACCGACTTGATCAGTCCCATCTCATCTACACTCATTTCTTGGCCTATGCTCTACTACCATACAAATACATACTTACATATTACACATTCATTTGCATATATCTACCTCTACATATATATAATATCTAATCTTTCTCTCTCTATATATTTTCCTTGCCTTTTTGTTCCCTTGTCTTGAACCTCAAGCTAAATCTGTTGATCTGCTTCAACTTTAGTTTCTTTGTGGTATTACTTTAAAGCCAGCCAATCACCCCTTTAGTATTAATCTATTTTTTTCTATCAATTTATGTGCATGTATTGCTTACAACTTAATTATTTACCGAATATGGTTTCATTTTAAAAAATCAAAGTATTAAATCAAAGAGTAATTCTATTTTTTTAAAAGATTAACCCTATTTATTCCAAAGAGTAACCTAACTATAGAATAATATATCAACATGACTTCATTTTAAAATATATAAGTATTAAGAGTAATCTAATTATTTTTATATATCAATATGACTTCATTTCAAATATATAAGTATTAAGAGTAATCTAATTATTTGTATAGAGTAATCTATAAACATTGCTTTATTTTATAATATACTTCATAAGTTTTAAATTAAAGAGTAACCATATTTATTTCAAAGAGTAATCTAATTATTTCTATAGAGTAATCTATCAACATGTCTTCATTTTAAAATATCAAAGTATTAAATTAAATAAAAAAAGTAACTCTATTTATTCCAAAGAATAATCGAATTAATTTAAAAAAATAATCTAATTATTCTCAACATGGCTTCATTTTAAAAAAATCAAAGTATTAAATCAAATAGTAACCTTATTTATTCAAAAGAGTAACCTAATTATTTCTATAGAGTAATCTATCACGACTTCATTTTAAAATACGGAGTATCAAAGTATTAAATAAAAAATAACTCTATTTATTTGAGAAATCAAATTAATTTAAAAAAGGTACTAATCTAATTATTTCAGAAGGAGCAAAAGAAGCAGGTTGAGTGAAGGTGAAGCTCCAAAACCCAGGTCAACCAAAAAGCAAAGCCTATGAAGTAGAGGTGAGGGGCCAACCAAAAGTAGTTCACCAAAACAACAAAAGAGAGAGCTAGAGATATAGACATTAAATATCTCCCATGCTACTTATGGCAACAAGCCAAAAGGGGTCATGTCCCTGCTGCAAGGTTGTAGACCTGCTGCATGCATCTACACGAACACACCAAAGCGACAACATGCGCCGAAAGTTGTGTGGCTGAGGCAACAAGGAGTTCCGGCATGATGGAGAGCCGGTGGTCGACGGCAAAGAAGAAATAGCCGGATGTGATGAGCTTTCGGCGAGCGAAGCAGATTGGGTACCCCACCCACCCCACCAAAATAAACCTCGTCACACCACTCAATACACCTTGTCTCATAGTATGAAGTTGCCATGTCATTCGGCCAGTAGCTCAGCCACACTTTCCCACCAATCCTTCATTTTCAGAACACTACCCTCCATCTCCTTATCACCCTCCATCGCACACACTCGTCGCCGGATTTCATGAACGCCCGCCCACCTCCCGTGTACCGGTTCCGAAAATTCATCCCACCACCACTGCCGCCCGCAGGAGGCCTCCACGTGACAACCAGATCCTAAATCCAGATTCAGATCAAGGTTTTATCTAAGATTGATATTGAGTTTGCGATGTGGCATGATTTGGAAAACAGAATTGCTGAATGGATATGCGTTCCATATCCGATTAGCAGGTATATGAAATTTGGTTGCACCGATTGAAAGTTAGAGGACTTTACCTGTTTATGAGAAAGTGAGAGAGAGAGAGACGAGGGAGAGGGGGGAGAGAGAAAGTGAGAGGAAAGAGAGAGACAAATCAGCGAAATTACACAGACAAATGAGTTTGACCCATATAAAAATATACTGACGTGTAAGATCCGGTTGTACCATTTTTAAGAAAAAGACGGGCCTATTGAAGTCTTTGCCATTGAATTATTATAATTATTTTACTAATTTTATACTCCTAATTAGTAAAAAATAGGTATTAAGACAAACCCTTTAAATTTAAAGTAATCTATATGGTCCCTTTTATTCTTATTATACTCTTGTATTGCTAGAATCTATACATATATAAAAGCAAACTTAAACTTCTACTTTTGTTTTCATTTAGTAATCATTCAATTTTAATCTTAATCGTCTATTTCATAATTTATTTATTTTTAAATTAAAATATAAATTTGATAAATATGAAATATTATTGACATATATTCTACTAATTGTTAATCAATATACTAATTTTAAATCAATATACCAAAAGTAATATATTTTGTAATTTACTTAATTCTAAAGTAATATATATCAATATACTTAATTCTTTCCGTGCAGTAATATCTAATTTTAAATAAAAGAGACCACAAGATTTACACTGTAAATCTGATTCATATAAAACTAACTCTTAATTAATTCCAAAATCACCCTTAAAGTATTATCTCCAGATAATTTATCAAACACTGTACATACTAAGAAAAGAAGAAAAAAAATTCACTAAATGGTAAAATATACTTTAGTATTTTGTAAAAATAAAAACAAGTAAATTAGTACTCCCTCCGTCCCAACTTCAACTTCACACTTTCCATTTTGGTCCGTCCCAAATTCAACTTCACACTTCCATAAAAGGAAAAAACAATAAACTAATATCCCTCTAACATACTTTAATTTCAAATTTGTCATCACCTTTTTAACACACATAACATACTTTATCATTTATTTATTACCCAAAAATATCATATTACCCTCAAAAGTAAGTCAAAAAATGACTTTTCTTAAACTCCATATCTACAGTAAACGTGAACTTGAATTTGGGACGGAGGGAGTAGTATTTTGTAAAAAAAAATAAAAACAAGTAACGCAGGCCAACCCATCAAAAAGTAGCAATAGTCGACAAAGTGTGAACAGTTCTACAATTGTGGTCCAATTAATAGAGGGGAAAAAATCCACCGTAGAATGCACTCTTAATACGTACTAAAGATGAAAAATTAGATAGTGATTTTATTGGATCAAATCTGCAAGATGCCAACAACATGATTTGTGTGAACGGTCCTAGTTGAAAAGATAGTTATAAATAAAATAAAAAATTAATACTTGTAAAATTGAAATTAAAATTGTAACTTGAATTAGGGTTAAAATTTACAAATAAAGAATAAGCTTTATGGATGATATAACTACATGAGTTCATTAGAGTGTTATTTTAATTGGAAATATTTACGATATAAGTCGTTTAAATCAAATAATAAAAAATGACTTTTTTTTTTTTTAATGAAAACTCATGGCTTGAAGTCTATTAAGAAAAAAAAAAGCCGAACGAGCATTTCGAAGAATTGAGAAAGTACAAATGAGTAGATCTACATCCCAACAAGCCCAAACAACATAAAATATTAATATAATTTGATTTTATTTATTTATACATATACATACATACATGTAAAAGAGATATATAAGTCGGTGAAAATGGCTGACTAAAAACTACCTTGTCTTTATACTTCACCAAATCATCGCTGCTGGCAAAATGTTCCATCAAAAAGCTGCAATTGCAACAAATAATAAAAATGGAATGGCAAAATCCAATCATCAGAAGAAAATTAATAGAGGGGAAAAAATCCACCGTAGAATGCACTCTTAATACGTACTAAAGATGAAAAATTAGATAGTGATTTTATTGGATCAAATCTGCAAGATGCCAACAACATGATTTGTGTGAACGGTCCTAGTTGAAAAGATAGTTATAAATAAAATAAAAAATTAATACTTGTAAAATTGAAATTAAAATTGTAACTTGAATTAGGGTTAAAATTTACAAATAAAGAATAAGCTTTATGGATGATATAACTACATGAGTTCATTAGAGTGTTATTTTAATTGGAAATATTTACGATATAAGTCGTTTAAATCAAATAATAAAAAATGACTTTTTTTTTTTTAATGAAAACTCATGGCTTGAAGTCTATTAAGAAAAAAAAAAGCCGAACGAGCATTTTGAAGAATTGAGAAAGTACAAATGAGTAGATCTACATCCCAACAAGCCCAAACAACATAAAATATTAATATAATTTGATTTTATTTATTTATACATATACATACATACATGTAAAAGAGATATATAAGTCGGTGAAAATGGCTGACTAAAAACTACCTTGTCTTTATACTTCACCAAATCATCGCTGCTGGCAAAATGTTCCATCAAAAAGCTGCAATTGCAACAAATAATAAAAATGGAATGGCAAAATCCAATCATCAGAAGAAAATTAAATAATGGTTTTCCCATATGCAAGTAGAAAAACAACTAATGCCATCAATCTACTAACAGGAAATTATTCAACATACCAAAAACAAAGAACAACAACAGTACTGTAAGTAAACATACACTCAACCCGACAACTTTTTTTTTTTTCCCCCTCAATTTTGTTTCGTTGCAACTCCCATGTTTTTACAGAAACTGAAGCACAACCCTATGAAACACAGATGTAACTAAACTATATATGTGATACCCTACAATTCTAACAAAGTCTAGCAACCTAGCGAGAGCCGAGTGTTTCCGGAAGAGAGTTGCTACAAATAATTATGAGTATTGTTTCTGAATGGACTTACCGGCTGTGACCGCAAATCAGATCAAGCACTTCCAGAATGCATGGTCGATTTCGTAAGAGTCCCGAAGAAGCTTTCCTAATCTTCGGTTATGGTTACATCACTGAACTGGCTAGTGATAGTTCATGAATCTCACTCAGCATCCATTCTTCCCCAGTTTGGCCTCCAAGAACTATAGCTCTTGTCCCCCCAACAACACAAGTGCTGTGACCCCATGCAAATCTAGGAGGCCGACCGGGTACATTTAAGATTCTCCATGTTGGCTTCTCTTCGGTAGGATCAAGTATGTAGAGTTGAGAAGCAGAGTGAAGGCCAGCCACAGAGCCTCCAAAAACAAGGATTCTGCCCCCGGGAAGACTCACTGCCACGTGGTCAAGTCGGGGAGGAGGAGCCATGCCCCCAGGGTTTGCAGCACCAGGCATGCCGCTACCTGTGACACATCGCCAACACGGTTCATCCTCACTCAGATCCATGGTGAAAACATCACTAGATCGAAATCTTAGAGGACCGCTCTTGGCAAGACCTCCAAACATCAAGATTTTCCTTCCACCGTAGACTGATAAAGTGTGGCCCAATCGTGAAGGAGGAGTCCATGCTACTGGTATCTCTCGCCAAACGGGTTTCTCAATTGACAGATCAAGCAGGAAGGTATCGCTCAAAAGCACTCCTGAATCAGCACAACCACCAGAGACTATTAGCTTAGTCCCATCAAGAGTGCATGAACTATGCCAAGATCTAGGAAGTGGTGGGGCCAGACTGAAGATTTCACGCCAAGTTGGATGTTTGGCATCCAAGTCCAACAGGAAGACATCGTTAAGTAAGCCCTGTCTCCCACAACCCCCAAATAGAACAAGATTAGAGCCGTTCACACAAGAAAGTGTGTGACCCCAGCGCCCAGGAGGCGGGGAGCTCACTTTTACATGTTGCCACTCTGGATTAGTGGAGTTTAGGTCCAATACAAACGTATCATTCATTGGTTGCATATTGACACCTTCCCCGCCAAAAAGTACCACGCGATTCCCAACTGCACATGCACTGAAGTTGCAACGGGACGGTTCAACTGCACCTCCAACAGTTACTTTTCTCCAGGCTGCTGCTTCAAGAGTTGTGAGTTCCCTGGCCAACCTACCCCACCCTAACCTTTTAGCACCTGGCACAGTCTCCAGCACCCTAGTAGTTTCAGTACCCCACGCATTTTGACAGACCATTCGCCAAAGATCTTCATTCTTTGTTAGCTCATAAAACCGTCTGCAAACAGAGCCAACAGATGCAATATCCCTAGGAGTCAGCCGTGAAAGAATCTTGAGAGCAATTACTTCATCACTTAACTGCATTATTCCACATACCCCACGGCTGACATTCCGTATCTCTTCCGAAACTACTGCACAAGGAGAAACGTTAAATCTAAGTCTCTCAGATGCTCTGACAGGCTCCTTGGCTGAAGATCCAGGAACAGGGCCCAGATCAATGGTTGCTTCTGTGAAAATTTGAATGCCAATAACATGCGTTATTGTTTCATCATCACCATATATTGGGCTCATACGAAGCCTATTCATCAGAGGAGATCCATCTTTCCTAAAATTTAACAATTCTCCTTGGAACTCAACCCCTTTCTCAATGCATCTTCTGATTTCAGATACAATAGTGGGGTTCACAAGGGGATGTCTTCTCTTGGCAAATGGGCCTCTACACTGCAAGAAGCGGCTGCAGCAAACAAATACAATCATGAAATGAGTAGGACACAATATAAGTCACCAAAATATAAGATTCTGACCAGCTGACCAGAAAAATAAAGTTAAGAAAAAAATGTGTTGCTTATCTAATCTCAATTAAACAGTAAGCAAAGCTGTATTACTGCTAATTCATATAATTAACCATTAGCAGAAAGCCACCATGCAATATTCTTTGCAGTGTTTATAAAATTAACGTGCATGATCTAACACTCTTAAGTGTCCAACCACTACAATACTGATAAATGATCAAATGTCACAACCATACACATATGAGAACAATTCTAGGTTGATTGATACCTTTGATTTAAAAAATCTTGAATTTCCAAAGGAGCATAAATACAATAAAAAAATAATAATCTACCGAGGAGCAATGCAAGAACCTTAAAATAGTCACTGTCTATGTAGAATCACGAGAAAAGAGATCAACCCATTTGTTTTAAATCTAAGACCAAAAAAGAAACCTAGTGTTTGAGTTAGGAGAAAATAAGAACCTTAAAAAAAAAACCTTTTGAGCTTAGGATGAAGAGTTATTTGATCCAACTCATATAAGGCACTAATTTTCCACCAAAAAGGACACATGAGCGCATTAACAATAAAAATATTTGGAAAGACCTTGATCCAAAGAAGATGTTAAAGAGATAAGGGAAAAAAGATCCTAATGGCAACACACACACACACAAAAAGTCCAGGCTTTTGTGTTCTAGTAAGTGGTATTCACTAGGGATGTTCAAATAGCACAGAAATTGCATAGTGGATCAACTGCAGGAATAGTTATTTACCTTTTTCTTAGCCAAAAAACTCACAATAATAAAACGTGCAATTATTTCGCAAGACCTTTAAAATTGGAAAGTGGAAACCATCAGTATTGCCAGAATAGTTGAGTCCCTTATACAATTACTGTATAAAGACATTACTCTAATATTGAATAAGATGGTAACATAATGCAGTTGCTAAAAATTAAGAAACACTTAACTAGGCTTAACAAAATTTTCTCATTAACAGTGCTAAAAGGTGTTGAAAAATTTTAGACCGTGAAGAAATGTTTGTAATTTCTATCTGATGCTGCCTCAGCAAATTGAAGGATGACAATGCTGTTATGAAGAAGTGAAATATAAACCAAAGTGCAGTTCAGAAACCAGTAAGGGTAACAGAGGGATTTAAGAAATATGGCATAGCAGAGCATGAATACAATTATTCCACTATATTCTCTTCATCACATATTTTCCTTCACACCATCAGGCATCAAGAACAAGGAGAGCTTCATATCACTTCGCCTGATCTACCACAAGCAACACACAATACTCTATCTCAGACGGTACAGTAGAGCATATCCCAAAAATCCACCCTCACTGCTTATATCCAATCATATGCTAATTCAAATAATATCTGTTCTTCTATCATAACCAACAATGAACCAATAATAAACTCTCTCTCTCTCTCCCTAGAACGTATTCAAGTCGGAGAAAACCGTTCATCCACACACCAAATGAGGTAAGGAAGCCCAATAACTAGGAAATTCAAGAGAAACACTCACCAATTACGTCCAAGAATTTCCTCAGCTCGATATCCGGTAACCATCTCGAACACAGAATTGACGTAGATGATAGGATGGTCGGGTTCCAAAGCATCTGTAACAACAAACCCACACGGCGCTGGTTGCAAAAGCGTGTCGACAGGGAACGGCAGTTGTCCTCCGCCATTCTTTCTCAACAAAAACCCTAACCCTTCACCAATTTCCTCCTCCTCCTCTTCCTCCTCCGCCTCCTCCACCGCGCTCAGATCAGATTCCGAGTTACTATCCCACTCCATCATACCTCGCCGTTGCACAAAGCATTAATCTTCTCACCCCATACAAAAATCAAATAAAAATCGAACAAACAACAGCAGATAATAGGGCTCAGATTTTTTTTATAGGATAGGAAAAATAAAAACAAAAACTAGTGGAGAAATGAGTGGATGAGGTGTTGATTTTTAGCAAGAAACCAGAGGGACCAATCCACAGAGAAATCGTTCTGTTCACCCGTCACCGGATTCAAGGACAAAAAGGGTAACCCAAAAACAGAAAAAAAATCTCGGAAAGAAGAAATGCTACTTTTGGGGGTTTTACCCAAATTTATAAAGGAGAATGAAGATAACGCTTTTCTGACTTTCAACAAAATATCCGTCATCTGTCAATTTAATTAGGGTTACATCTTTAATCAGTATGCATGTGCATCGTGCATCACTTGTAGTACCATACGCGATATTTTCTTCCCTTCCACAAACTTGGGGAGCAGTTTGTAAATATCTTTTTTTCCTCTTTTCGTTCACATGCTAGTAAATGCTCTCTCTTTTATTCTTTTACAAGATTTTACTTGGGGTTTGTTACATGCTAATATTATATAGTACTAGTAACATGATTTATATTAAAATGATTTATTCTAAATTTAATAGATTTGCATCTTTTATTTTATAGTAACATGGAATTCGTTTTTTTTATATTATTATTAATATAAAAAATGTATGTAGTGAGAATTTGTTAGTGAAGATAAAATAAAATTCATAAAATTGTGAAGTCTAAATTACGAGAGATAAAAGGAAAAGTGGAAAGACAAAATATGCATAATTCCAAAGAATTATGAATAAAAGGGGCATATACCCATTACCCAAATAAATGCATAAATTTCTATAATTTGTCGGTTTTTACACATTAAAAACTCATATATATATTTCTTAATTGAAAAACTTATGTGAACTAGTTATATGAATTTAACGTTCCTCGCAACTGTAAAAGTTGAATTAGTATACGTGGAATTGTAAAGGTCGTACAATGTCATTAGAAGGTATATAATAAATAATACTACAATATATAACTAAAAATATTACTTAAAAAATCATAAAATATACCTCCAACCATCCCAGGCTAAAGTCCTTATTTGCTTTTTGCATGTAAATTAAGGTGTATTATTAATTTATGTGTAGTGAATAGTTGTATTAGTAGTGAGTGGACATATATGGGTCCTTTTACTGAAAGAAAAAAATGAGAACACATATGAATGAAACACCCAATATAATAAAATTGTAACATTTCGGTGATACATAAGAGTACAAAACTCCATTAAAGACATCACATAACTAGCAGCTTTTCGGTGGTTAAAGTATCTAACATACAAGAACTATCTTTAAAAATATTGAAATGTATAACATATACTATTTCTGAAGAAGGTAGTTAGTAATAGTATATTTATTTTTAATTATTTTATTGTATTTAGTGAATAGGATTAAAAAAGAATTTAATTTAACGGTATTATCTAAGTGTATCGGTACACCAAATGCACTTTAACTCTAAAATTAAATTTGTATAATTAATTTCGCGACACAAATAAAAATAAAAATAACAATTACAATTGCATCTACGTACCACTTAAATAATATACTTCCCCGGGTCTCGGAAAAAACAAAGTAAAATTTTATCCTAATGGAAGAAAAAAAATTACAGTGAAACAGCGTGATGCAATATTAATGGTTATTATGAAGAATAAGAGCACGATGCAAAAGAACAATGTTCTAGAGTATTATATAAATAAATCAGGCCCAGGGCATAGCTCAAATGGTAGAGGGGAGTGTGAAAAGACTTCCAAGTGAGCTTGGTTGCTGCAGGAAGGGGGCGATTTATTTCCTCCACCAATCCCCAGGGCAGGGAAAGTGGGGACCCCAAAAAGGCGTGGGAGGACGTTGCGGATGTCGGGGGCGACTTCTTCTATTCTAAGGCTAGAAGACCACTGAAACCCAAGACTAGAGCATGTCGTGAAAGAAGCACACTGGGCGGGCGCGGGCGTTATTCGCCCCTTTATCTCTTTTTACAGCCACGTGGACGGAGGAAAGAAGGGAAGTTACAGAACGGGGGTACACCATATAAATAAATCAGTTGTACAGGAAGTCACGTTTATGCATAATAAATAGAGTAGGACAGAGATGTCCCACGCCAGCCAACATATGATGTGGTGCTGCACCTGCAAATGAAATTCCCCAAAATGCCCCTACCTCTCACTTCTGCCTTTCCTACTTCACTCACTCAATAAGTGCAACAACCCCTCCTCACACGCAAGCAAACACTTTCTACTCCACCTTTGAACTTTAACAGAACATAGAGCAAGTTAAATATTAATACTCCATGCTAATTGGTTCACTATCTTGGTTAGAGAAAGAATAGCAATGGAGTGCCAAGGATAGGAAAGATGGGGTGTGGCGTACATCGAGTTATGGTTCCAAGAGAGAACCGATTCGGAAAACCGGCGGTGATGGCTCCTCCACCTCAATTCTATAAGGAATTCACTATGGGGTGCCATTGCCAGAGTTCAAAAGGGTAATTTCTCTCTCTCTCTCTACCTCTGTCTCTGTGATGAGATTAATGTTACAAAGATTTCATAATCCTAGTGACGTAGCTGATATTGGATGAGCATATGGCACATTGGTTTAGATTGAACCACTCAGGATATCAGTGGGCATTAGATGATTACTATGAAAATAATCCAAAGGTTAACTTTCTTCTTTCAAGAAACAGTTTGAATCAAGAATTCAATCGAAAAGACATATTTGATTGCTTCTAAACAATTGTCCTAATATCCTTGCATATTTGTGATTACAGAAATAAGACAGGCAAAACCGCAGGTTAAACAAGAACAGAATATAAAACATACAAATGATCACCTACCGCAGCTACTATGTTGCATTGCATGCTTTAACTCGTATGTCACGCAATACCCGCAGTTGGTTCATCGAGCTTTGTCTACCATTTTTTATGCAGAACTCAATGTTGCAATATGTAATTCTTAACAAAAAACACATACCCTCTGGGTTTGACCAAGTGAATCCAGTGGCATCCTTCTCAACAAGCTTCATCACACGCTCAAAACATCAAGAACCTAATGAGCAATTGTGCGTTTTTATCCTTACACAGTATTGATAAGTTGAACGCCAACAGTCCAACATAACATGGAAAGAGTGTGTATGAGTGAAACAGGCGTACCAAAAATTTGGAGTTTCCCTTTAATGCGATAAGAAAGGTGAGGTATGCGTGCTAACATACAGATACTTTATTAATGGGACAGAAGTAAAGATAAGAGAGGAAAATTATATATATATATACATCATTTGAGTTTCCAAACATTAGACTTGAGGTATATTGGCAAAGGAGAAACCTTTATACCCCTTATAAGCATAATAAGCAATACGTGTGTAGTAGGATCCAGGAATGAATAGAATTCCACCCAATATAGCAAAAAATAGCCCTGCATCACAGCATAACAAATTATAAATTATGGGAGTTGCACAGTTCCAGTAAGAGATCAGTACATAACTGCTAGATTGATTTCTGTGTTAATGTGATCTAGTAAACAACCATTGTCCTAAAAGCCATTAAACTACAATGACAGATACAACATTGCCAAAGTTCACGACTGTATGACAGAACATGCCTTTCCTGAGTTCAGGTAAAAAAAAAAGTGAAAATATGAAATTTGTGAACGTTGATTCTAAATGGCTGAAATATATGGTTATAGTTTAATAATACTCCAATGCACCCTACAAATGTAAACAATTGTAGAAACAGCTGTATACTAGTCACAAACAATACATTTTGTCTGTTAATAGTCATTATGTATCAAATTAACCTCAAAACACTATATTATCAACTTACACCAGATTCTTTATTGGTGTAATCACATGTTAAACCTTAAACTTGAGCGTCATATAACTCAATAGATCCACTTAAGTCTCACTACTCCAAATTTGTCACATCACATGCCTAAGTTGTTGAACTTATGTTTAGCAGATTTTCTCCAGTCACCTTGCATTTTATTCATCATGTTCAACGCTCACCTTCCATACTTATGGAGCTGGTTATCTATTCATACTCTTCAATATATTCACGTATTACAAACTTATAGTCTAATCCAAGATCTAAGTTTTCTTGCATAACAATTTTCTTCCATGTTTCCAAATCATTCACAAAACTGCAAAATCCAAGATTTGCCCAGCTGAGCCATGTACCTATACTCCCTTTCCTATAAAGGGAGTATTTTAACTTTTTAGCATTAACACAATTAAGTGATGCTACTTCATAATTTACTCAATCATCATAACATGATTTTCTAATTGCGGAACAAATAAACTAAAGATTAACAGCTCGTTAAACTAGTAATCAATTGATAAATCATTATAACACCAAAAAGGGGGAAAAGAAAACCCTAGTACGGATGAAAAATCCAAATCCAGAAATCGAAAGAAACGATTGAGTAAGTACCGTGAGCGCGATCACCACCGACTTTATTTACGGCCATGGCGATGCCGAGGACGATTCCTAGGGCGCCGAAGGCGAAGAGCGCAACAGCGAGTGAGATCTCCTTAATTGGGGGCTTGTTATTGACAACGTACGACGTTTCCATCATTACATCCTCGTCCGATATGGAGAAAGCATGATCCACGTACGCCATCTTTCTTTGATTATTTCGTCAACAGGTGGTGATGGAATTCTTGGGGAAATTTTGATATGGAGCAGAAAAGTTGGTGGAAAGGGGTTAGGGTATGCTTGGAGAAGAAGGAAGGAGGGTTGATTGAATTTGAACAAAAAGCAAAATCAGTAAGAACAGTAGAGGCTACACGTCGCACGAGAAGAGGTTTTTGGAC
Organism: Pogostemon cablin; assembly: GCA_023678885.1. NCBI lineage: Eukaryota > Viridiplantae > Streptophyta > Magnoliopsida > Lamiales > Lamiaceae > Pogostemon > Pogostemon cablin. The sequence continues at coordinate 1,293,711 of CM042956.1, forward strand.
TTTTTGGTGGGGCTTAACTTTTCTGGTTGACTCTGACCCCTTATTGTGAAAGAGGGAGCGATATTATATACCGAAAATTTTTTGTCATACTAAATATTGTATCAAAATTTTCGATATATAAAAATCATAATATTACCTTTGTATCGAAATTTTCGGCATATAAAAATCATAATGTTACCTTACCTAAACTTTCGGTATACCGATATTTCGATATAGGAAAATAGTATACTTTCTATTTACCAATATTTCGATATTTCGATATACCGTATCATACCTAAAATATCGGTGTATACCGTCCTATTAGATATTTTGTTATGTCTTTATGCACCTAAAATTCAATAAATCTAACTAAAAATTGTACTAAAAAAGTGAAGATAGCTATAAAACAAATTTTAATAGATAAAAAAATCATAATAAGAAAAATATACAACAATTTACAAAGACCAAATTAAGTAAGAGTGAGTCTCATGTAAATCGGGTTAACATGTAAACCCTATTTTTTAAAATTACTCTTTAGTATATAAAAAATTACTCTTTGAAGAGTAACAATTTTTATACGGAAGAGTACTAATTCATGTCTTTAAAAAGTAATTTTTCATGTACTAAAAAGTACTCCCTCCGTCTCAAAAAGAAATTCACAGTTACTATAGATACAAAGTTTAAGAAAAAATTTACTTTTAGTAGTAGATTGATATTTTTAGATAATAAATAAATTATAAAGTAAGTTATGTGAGTTGTAAAGAGGTGACAATTTTGAAATTAAAGTGTGTTGTACGGTTATTGATTTGTATGTATTTCCTTATTTGGGGGTGTGAACTTGTTTATGGGACGGATAAAAATAGAAAGTGTGAATCTGTTTATGGGATGGAGGGAGTAATCGACAAACAATGATTTACAAGAATTTGAAGAGTAATTTTTTAATTTAGAAGAGTAACAATTTATGTATTAAAGAGTAATTTTTTTTATGTACTAAAGAGTAACAGAGTTTATATAATTAAATGTAAACCCGATTTGCACAAGTGTTTGTCATTAAATAAATAGTACCCAAGAGATCTACACAAGAACCATATGGAACTTATGTTAAAATCAACACTTTTAAATTTTCATATAGGATAAAACTACATAATTAAAAAAGAAGTACAAGATGAAAGCCAATCAATTTTATCACCCATTTATAATTATGAAATTTACAGTAGGTTTAAATTTAATCTTTTAATTAAATAGTGTATTATACATAATTTAATTAAAAATTATAAAATATAAATAATAATTATAACTGCATATATCATGTAGTATGATATACCGTATCATATTACCCAAAAATTGAATATTTTACGATATTTTGTTATATACCAAAATACCGCGGTATTGATAATTTATATACTTTTATCATACCAAAATTTTCAATACGGTATCATACTTTACCAAAAGTTTTGGCATACCTAAAATTTCGATACAATCGGTATTTTTCAATATGATAAGGGCGATATATCAAAATTTCGATATTTTTCCCTGCCCTACATATATTTTCTCTAGAAGGATATTTTCACCTTGTTCTATCCTATATACTTTCTCTAGAAGGATGTTTTCGGCTTATTATTTTAATATTTCAGTAAATTTTTAATATTTATCGATTTTATGATGGAGAAAGTAAGTGGCATTAAAAAGAATACCCCCTCCGTCCCGGTTTTATAGTTACATTTGCTTTTTGCACGTGGATTAATAAATTTAGTATTTTAATGTGTATTGAGATAAGAGAAATAATATTTTAATGTAAAGTGGTAGATGTATTAGTGTGATGTGTGGGTCCATATGCTAAAAAGGGAAATGTAATTATTAGGGTGGGACGCCCAAAAAGGAAATACTCCCTCCGTCCCAGCGTAAGAGGGTCATTTGCTTTTTTGCATGTAGACTAAAGAGTATTATTATTTAATGTGTAGTGGATAGTTGTATTAGGGTCCCACATTTTAGTTGTATTAGAGGGGGTGTGTGGATCCCATGTGTATAAAAAAGAAAATGAGGCTTTTTGAGTGGGACAACCAAAATAGAAAAATGGTCCTCATAGCCTGGAACGGAGGGAGTATGTAACCATGGGACGGAGGGAGTAATTTTTAAACGTGTTATGGTACTCCCGTTGCATGTTAAATTGCACCATTACTATAAATACAAAGTTCACGAAAAATTATTTTTTAATTAATTTTATTGATTTGAAAAGATAATGCAATGTTTTAGATCATAACTAAATTATAAAGTGTGTATTAAAGTGTAAATAATAAATTTGTAATTAAGATTTTCAGGTTAAGAATTAATGTGATTTTATTATTTATTTATTTTTTGGTGAAATTTAACGTGAAATGAATGAAAACAAAAATATACTAATTTAATATGGGACAGAAGGGAGTAGTAAAGGAAAGAGGGAAAAGTGAAAACCATAGGAAGTCACAAGAGTGGAGTGATGATACACTGCAAATTAGAGTTTGTTAGAATCGCCTATAGCAGAATGGAGAGAAAGCATACCATTACTATACTGTTTTCTCACCTTACTGTACTCTTCAACCACCACTTGGTAATTTTTCTCTGCATCCTGAAACTCTACTTCTTTACAAAACATACACTTCAACTCTGTGAAACTAACTTCTGCTATATCCCTATGCTCAATCACTCTATCCAACAGGCATCTGCTATCCGCTAAATGCTCCGTTCCTTCTTCTTCCACGTAGAGGCACTTCATCCATCTTATGTGTTCCAAAGGATCTTCATTTTTCTGTACAGCTGCTTCTAAATGTGATACTGCTGATGTAAACTTCGCCTCGCTGTTGATTTTATTGAGCAAAATGCCAAAACTTGTCTTCTGAGTTTCACGAAGCCAATCTCTGGTGTCTGAAGACAATGGCACAGCACCAACTAAACAAGCTTTCCGAAATGCTGGATCAAGGTTTCCAATCAACTTAATTGCAATATGCAATAACAGGGAAGATATAGAATATAAATTCCAGTGAGCAGAGTTCTTGGATTTGCACCAACTATATAGTGCAACTTGCATATAACCTTCCCACCTGTCATGGAAAACTTCACAATCAATCTCTGAGCAATTATAAGCAGTATTGAATAATTAAGTAATTAGTTTTGAGCTTTTCTGTCTTAACTTGACCTGATAATGTAACAAAAATACTTGACTTATGAATAGAGACAAATTAAAGCAGAAGTACATACTCAAATGGAGGTTCAATTTCAATAGCCAGAGTTAAATTCAAGGAGAAACCAGTGGTGTTGTTCATATCTTCAACATTATCTGCAGCGGTTATTGCCTCGTGTGGAAAACCCCTTGGAATATAAAAAACATCGCCTTTTTTCAGCAGAATCTGCTGTTCTCCATGTGCCTCACAATTTTCACCCTCCACAGCATTCGAGCTATAACTCGATTCATATAAGCGAGGCAGCTTGAAATCTGGCCGGGGAGATATTGTCCATCTTTTCATACCCATGAGTTGGCATACAAAGACACAGTGGTCATCACTGTGACGAGCTAAGCCTTGTGAATTAGGAGGTGTCAAGTACATATTGACCCCAGCTGAAGGTTGCCCAAAGAGAGATGCCAAGCCATCAGCAATTACACCAATATTTTGATATCGAAACTCCATACCACGTACAGCAATCGAGTAACCTTCCTTAAATGCCTCTTCACATTTCAGCAAGTCATTCATAGTGAGAATCTGAGGAACCTCAGAGAATTTAGAATCCAGTTGCTTCTGAAAATAGTGCATCTCTGTCTCTCCACGCTTTGTTTTTACAATACGAATATCCTGATTGTAGATTATAGGAGAACCAAGATAATTTTTTATCTCCTCAATTACATGAAGAATATCTAGCTCATCTGATGCAATTGCTGGACAAGAAGTCATGCATTCTAGTACGGATAGAAGGTATTTCCTTTTCTGAACCAAGATACTGAAGAAAGGGAATGAAAATATCATTCCGGCTCGGTGAAGCCTTTGATGACTCCATAATTAGCATAGGAGATGTCTCCCACACCTCGGATAAAAACTGTTTAACACTGGCCTTCCCCAAATCAAAAAGATAGTTCATAACATGTTCACAATCTGTTGATTCTAGGTGCGGGCCACAATTAACTGATAGCCTAAAAATACTTTCAACCAAATTATTTGTTCTGATGTCACTCGCACAAAATGCATCTCCCTTAAGATAACATCTTGAAGAACCACGATACAAACTCTCTTTATATGTTTGCCCCCATAGTCCTTTTAAAACAGTTAAAAAGTTCCCAGAAATATCTGTTGGTAGGCTCTGTAGCTGCTCGATCGTACAGGAGTTAATTAGAGCAATAGCTCCCTGTAGAAGCAATATATGATACTCATCTTCCTCCAGCAATGCCATATGAGCAGTAGGACCACCTGTTGCAACTGGAGATTTAGATTCCTGTATAAAGCATACACTAAAAAAAAGATTTTGAGTCAGTAGAAACAACTGTCTTCAAACCAATATGCATGTATTAAATCATATAAATGTAATCTATTACACTGAATTGCATTCCCTGACACTCATATTGGCAAGGATTTATTTATAAAATCTTAAAACATGTAACTAACAGCATCTCCACACATTAAAGTTTCATATTGAAGAATAAGGGAAAACACCAATCACACAATTAGAGTTCAAGTTGTGATCATCTTTGCAACGAAGCCATGATGGTGACCAATTTTCCAGCCACAAGCAACGCTATAAAAGCGGGCCCGGGCTTTTTCTTGCAAGAGTTTTAAAAATACTTTTGGGCCTAACCTCATGATTTTACACATGAAAGCCCAAATCTATAGAATCAATGTTTTCTTACTCTCACCCAAAAAAATATTAAGTCCTTAGATCTCAAATTATCAATTTAAAATTTTATTTTCTTGGACATAAGTCTGAACAAGTAATTATTAATCATAGTAACTTGTGAAGGATATGGTCGGATATCAAGTTTCAAAGGAAAATCACATGAGAATGTTGGGTATCCTAATAATGCTGCAACAACCAATAAAGTGAGAGGCCCATTTTTCTTTATTTTATTCGAATCAAGACAATTTTTACAATTTGAAACAGTATTAACAAGGTACATATGTCCATCCATGACATGACATGACATTCTTGGAAAGTGATCATTGTTCAAAATTTTTATTTGTAATTATTTATTATTGTTATTCTATATTTATAAACATATGAAATATTTTTAATTATTTATATATTTACAATACAGTGTATATCAGAGTATGTAGATATTGATCAATAACATACGTTGCAATGTTGTGTTGGATTGGACCATATTATATATGACCCGTCGATTTCCAAACACTGCAACCTTTTGTTTTATTGAAATAGAATATATTTTAGAAATGTAGATTTGCCTTTTGGATTAAAAACGTTATTGAATTAAGTCTGCAAATGGATAAGATAATATTGATATTTCGAGACACACGTGATAAAAGTTGAGTGTGTTTTTGAAAAATAAGCTTGATTTTTGTATGATTGTATGCATAAATTATTGTAATTGACTAATTTATGGAAACATTATTAGAATACTTCAATTAATTCACTACTAACCTTGATAAATCTTGTACTGATTCTATAGGTGAAGATTGAACAAAGGATCATATCCTAATTCTACTCAAATTTTTATTAATGAAATAGTTTTGTTGAGAAAAAAATGAGTTGAATATATGGGAAACAAATTAACGGTAGATTCCAAAATAAACCAACCACGTGTCATATTTGGATTCGAAAGTAAACCTTCTCTCATTACATCCCTCGCCTCAAACCACCCACCCCACCCCACCTTCCTTCTTCGTTTTCCTATGCTGAGCCTGCATGATGAAATTATTGCACATATCCAATTGGATACATACATACTGTATATACAGTTTCAATTAGGCTGCTGCTATATCTATACATACACACATATATACATAGATACAAGCATTCAGACATATATATTAAGAGAGAGAGAGAGAGAGAGAGAGAGAAAGAGAGAGAGAGAGAGAGAGAGAGATGAAACCTGATCATGTGATTCATTCCTGTAATTTCAGAAGCCGCTTCTGTGTTAGCTTCAAAATTCATTGTCCATAGAATCAACAAGAAGATACAAATCAAATCCTGTTTCTTATGGGCGTATTCAATCTCGTTGTTTTCTTTATTTTAGTAGACAACAGTTTTACAAGAGCAGTAGCTAGATTAAACGCTGAAGATGGCAGTATCTCCAACATCGCAGATTCGGATCGCATTCCGCCGCCTCCACCGTCGCCGCCGCCTTTATCCGACACGGAATTGCCACGAATCGTCCCGTTTAAACCCGGAATCGCCATCATCGTCGCAGCAATCACCACAATTTTCTCGCTCATTGTTCTGTTGCTTCTCTACGTGAAGCACTGCAATCGAAACGTGTACTACCTTGCCAATCCCAATCTCAATCACAACCCTATTTCCAAGGAAAACTCAGGAATCAACAGAAAAGTAATCGAAACGCTGCCGATGTTTCGATTTTCATCCCTGAGAGGGCAAAAGGACGGCCTCGAATGCGCCGTGTGTCTCAACAAATTCGAGCCGGTGGAGGTGCTCCGGTTGTTGCCGAAATGTAAGCACGCTTTTCACGTTGATTGCGTGGATACATGGCTAGATGAGCACTCCACCTGCCCGCTTTGCCGCCACCGGGTCGACCCGGAAGACATTCTCCTCCTGGATAGTACCAGCAAAACTCTGTACAACCACAATGGAGATCCAAACAATCCGCACGCCGGAAAGGGGAAGGAATTACCGAGGTTGTTCTCAGGGCGGCATTCATCCGCCGGGGAGAGAGGAAATTCGGTGGAAATTATAGTGGAGAAATCAGGGCGTGATTCGAGGAAGGGAAGGGCTTCATTTGATAGTTGGAGTTCGAGGAGGAAATCAGCTTCGGAAAATCGGAATCCGGATTTAAGGAGCAAATCGACAAACAGTTGGAGGGCATTCAAGAGGAAAAGCGGGACCTCATCGGAAAATGCAGGAAGGAAAGATGTGCTGCTGCCGGTGCAAGGTGACAAGCATAGACTAGACCACCGGATTATAATATCTGACGGCGGGGAGGAGGAAGAGAATGGGCGGCGGCGGTGGAGCGACGTTCAGGCGATGGAGAATTTGTACCTGAGATCGGAAATGATACTGGAAGGAGGGAGAGAAATCAATGGGAGAAGTGTGTCGGAGATTACAGGGTTGAGTAGGTATAAGAATGGAGAGAGAGAGAGAAGAGAGATAGAGGAAGAAGGGATTGCAAAGAGATGGCTGGAATGGATTCCAAAATCCCATCAGCCGTATAACCCTACTGTAAACTCTGAATCTGCTTCTTCTTCCTCTTCACATGTGTAGATAATCCTTCAGATGTTCTTGTATTTTTTTGCAGTGTGTATATATGTTTGTTTATACATAAGAGAAGGATAAAAGATTCAGTTGATACCATGCAAGAAGAACAATTGATCTAACTTTGAAGGATCAGCAGTATATATGTGATTAGATTAGGTTGATCATAGCTGTAAAATGGTTGTTATAAGAAAGTTTGTGATTCAAGTTTTGCAAATGATTATGACCTTTCAAATCTTGAATCCTATAAGCAACTTATGAAAATGGGAATCCTATAAACAACTTGATTAAGCACAACTGATATGTTACAATGCAAACTAAACCATCGTTACTATCTTAGTGTCAATTTTCTCAACTTAATTATTTGAGTTAAATTAATTTTTTGTGTATTAACGTCGGTATTTTGCTTTTTGTCAAAAAAAAAAATAATAATAATAATAAATCAATTTAATCTCATAATAACTACCAAAAACGCTGGGTTTTAGTCGCATTTTAGCCGGTAAATTGAATTTCCGCAGGAATCATGTATGTAATCATTCAATTTGGAGGTTTTCGGCGATTTTTGGACCAAAATTGGGCAATGTAGGTAGTCATGAGACTAAATTGAAATAATCGAAGTGATAATTTCATTGGACATTAACAACTCTTCCATGCCACGGTCAGATATAGCAGCTGGAAATCCCTAATTTCCTGCCTCATATGCACAATTCCAACAAAAAATTTAGTTTTTCGGCTATTTTGAGTCATAATCGGACAATGTAGATAATTATGAGACTAAATTGAAAAAATAAGTAGTTTTTTTTAAGGGAGAAAGTAAAATACCCAACTAAAAATAAACTTAACTCTAATTATTTAAACAGTTAATTTCTTCTTTTTTGAACTTGGCCACTTGGGTTTGCATTGTGTGTGTGTTTGGTTTAAAAAATTGAGTTAATTGGCTAGTGTGCAAATATAGAATCCAAGAGTTCAAATCTAACTCCAAGCCCATGAAGAACCAAAGGGCTTTCATACTTGAGTATTTGGACCGCTCTTACAATATCTTGGGCCTTCACAAAAGCGTTCCCCCAACCCAATATTTCAAAGCCCACCCCCAAAAAAAAGAAGAGAAAATTTATTGGATAGTGAAATAATGAGTGAATTTGTTTACAGTACTGTACACACCTGAGAAAAATGGTTTCTATGTACCCTAACGACACAACATTTGCGATGTCCTAACCACTCTACTACAATCTTCATAGCCGAAACAAATGAAACAAAACAAAAATATGCAAGCTCACAACAAACCCCCCACCAAAAAGAATATCAAGCAACTAACTCACAATCACCAAAATCAAACAAAAAATTGTATCCAAGTTAACGCAGTTTATCTGCAATCTGTTCAACTACTATGAAGACGAGCCACCCCCGGAGCCCCACAGACTCAGGGAACTCGTTTCGTTGCTGTATAAAGAATGCGGCCTTGCATCAATGCCTGAAACGAACCGACTGCATTTGGCAAATATACGGAGAGATTAAAAAAGCCGTACAAATATCCAAGCATCTGTTGTCTTCAACTCAACTCTTAAGAAGTTCTGCAACTGTTTAGAATAATTGAAGAGACATTTTAAGCTTATTCTGTTTCCATTTGGGCAACTTGTAGAAACTCTCCTTGTTCATCCCGAATTTTGACTTGAACTCTTCTGAGGACAAATAAGTCTGCACAAGAATACCTCTTAACAACACACCTATATAAAATCTAAATACATTTTATGTCTATACTTCACTGTCTTTACTTACCTCTCGCTTTGTTACATCGATATCTGTAACTGGATCGCTGGACGATGTTTTAAGACGCTCATATGGGTATACAGTGAGTCCTTCCTCATCCTCAGCTTCATTCTCCTTCACGTCTTCCTGTATGGGCTCTGGCTTGTGCTTGGGTGGTTCTACTGAGTTCTGCCTGGAAATCGGCGTCTCAGGTTTTGCTTTGGGTGCTTCAGGGCTCACTTTAATGCCACAGAGGAAAACATTTCAATAAACAATTACAATGCTAATCAGTTCTGAGAAAAAAATTAGGAGAAACTAGACCTTTGGGAGTACGGGGTATGAGGAATTGCCGAGCAGGTGGTGGTTGTTCAAAACTTGAACTCAAGGCTGCTATAGCTGAAGATCTTGAAGCGGTAGTTGTGCCTGAATCTGGTGTGACAGACTTCGGATAAACCTTCCTTACAACCGGAGGAGGAGTTGACAAATTTCTAGCATTGGCATTCTCAAAATTAGCAGCTAGAGCATTAAATGCTGGAGACCTGCCTCTTACACGGACTCTATCAGGGCTAAAAGACATGCTTCTAGAACGCTGTGATGATTTATCTGGTACGGCAGACCTCCCCCCATATGAGACGGGCGTTCTTCGTTTCGGTTTCTATGATGGGAAGTAGCAGAAACCAAATAACACAAACAAATTTATTCTCCAGAAGCATGTATTTGATTTTTAACATTGAATCTCAATTTAGATGTCCATTCGTCGAAATGCAAGTACAAAATAACAAAATCAACATTATCAAATTGATAATGGAGAGCTGTAGAAATGGACAAACATTCGATTTTGGGCCACACATACATATATACCTCCTCCACCCCTCTAATAAACAATTATTCAGATCTAGATTAGCTATATACTTATACTCTGGTTTAGATGATTCTAGATTGAAAATTTTGGAGTTCTGAGAAGAGACGTGGTCTCATCTTAGGAACACAAAAGTCTTCAAGATTGAAACGTGTGATAATAGACAACTTAATTGATTATCAATTATAAAGCTGAGGGGACACAGATAACAAGGAAATGAAGGCAAGAGAAACTTACATCCGACAAGGGAGTGCCTCCATTTTTAAGAATAGTTAATTTTCTTTGGAATGAGTTACCGTGCATCTGTCACCATAAATTTTACATATTAGTGTGAAGCTCTGAATTTCTATGAATAGTCAGACATACAGCAAAAGTACTTACAGCAGATTTTGAAGAGTCCCAAGAGAAAAAACGAGTGAAAAAAGACGGTTCACCCCCTTCCGTAACAATATATATTGGAGCCTCACGAGATAATTTCTCGTGAAGAAAATCAAGTTCCAGGAATTTCTGCTTGGAAGAAATAACATGCGTAATTTGTAAAAAGCTGAAAGATCAAAATTTTCATACAAAATAGGTGCACTTTATCGAAGAAGATTTAAATATCTTCAAGGCATCAAAAAATGCTGAGAAAATATCAACATAATAGCCCATAGGAAGGAAAAATAAAACCATAAAACTAACTAAATCGGCATTTAAGTAAAAGACCACACTCCAGAGGTTAGAGGTGAACCACTTTGGAATAAGTAAGTTCAACCGCTAAACTGTCAAATATGAAATCTTTCAGAACTAGAGCATTGACTTCAATAAAATTCACAGCACCCAGTTAGTTATTTAAGCATGTTCACAAGTGAACGTCCATCTGAAAATAAAACAACCTTCACAAAATACTACTGCAAAGTTAGAAGCTTTGTTCGCATAACAGAAGCAGAAAAGGCCTACCTCTCCAACACTTAGAGCATTCAACTTCGTCTTAGAGTCAATCTGTTGCCCCACCCACACATAAATATCAGAGTGGTAATCAAGAATAAATATATCTTCAGTCATCAGATCATCCTGATCAAAATTGTAGACCTCCGTAACCTGGAAAAGAGTTTGTGATTTGATGTCATACATCTTGTGCTTTGCATGAAAAAGATTGGTATCAGAAGGCAAGCACTTAATAATAAACATTTAACTGCAAATAAATTGTTTTCAGAAGTACCAAAGAAGCGAGTAAAGAACGAATGGTAAATCAAGCCAACTGATAATACAGCAAATATTAAATAAACTGCATTCTAGTTTTTTCCTGAAGCTAATACGACATATGAGATATAGTGTACCTTGAGATCTCCTGAAAACCAATTTGAAGTTCAGCCAAGATCAGAAAACAACAAACAAATGAATGAAACAAGTTAGATAAGTTACCAAAGATGACAACTTGTAAAATCAGTAAAAAGATAACATACCCTTAGTTAAGGTGCATGAGAATAGATGAGGATCGCTTTCAGCTACTCTTGAGATCTTTTGGCTAGGGTACTCAGATTTTCCACCCAACAAATCCCAAAACTGCTCAGATTCAGAACCTTCTTTTTGAAGTTTAGATTGCACGTTTGGCTGCAAGAAATGTGACAAGGACCGACATGTGAGGCACACTAAACAGAACATTCAACCATTGAATGGTACTTCATTTTTTCGTCATTCTGATCAAAAAGAAGTTTGATGCATAATACAATTTCTCGTAAAAATATCACCACATAATATAAATATACTCCCTCCATCCCATTACAACATTACCACTTCCCTCACTTAGTCCCAATACTTGACATAAATAACCCTTGATGCACATTATTTTCAAAAATGTGATCCCACCTAAACACATAACATACTTTACACTTTAGTCGAAAGTTAAATTAATAAAGTGACTTTTTTCTTAAACAAAGTGGAACCGTAATTGTGGACTTTGTTACGGGGCAGAGGGAGTAGATGATTCTCATCTATAGAAAAAATGTATATATGCAACTGAAAACTCTAGATAAATCATAATGGAAAGAAAACATTCATAAACTAGTGTCAGACCTTTATAAGATCCAGCTGCCTCTCCACAACTTCCTGGGCTTCAGATGTTGTAAGATTTCCATACCAGGTAAAGACAGAGGAGCTACTATGCAGTATATAACAGTAGGAGGAGTTCAATGATGAACCCACCTGAGTGAATCAAAAGAAAATTATGTTCCTTAGTCTTCAACATATGCAAAATAAGCTAAAGTTTAATTCTCCTTTGTTAAACTCAAAAGACAAGGAATATTTCAACATATGCAAAATAAAGAAACAAGGCACAAAACTTACAGGTTCAACTTGAATTGCTTGCATATTATCTGGTCCACTTCCCTGAACCCGAAATAATGCTAGTCCTTCCTCTGAATATGTATCATCTAGAAGTTCCTTCTCGGCAATATAATTCTTGTAGCCCTTACTAACGCCTCCCTGGTGAAATGCAGTTAAAATGATTTCATGACCTATAATAGAATCTAACGATAAACCAGAGACAGACACAAACAGAACTTAATTCATATCAGTAACTCCCAAACCTTGAAGACAATGAAGCTTTGAAATATTGCAAAGAAAAGGATTGACTCGCTTCCTTCATAGATGCGGGCCTAGTAAGTGCAGAAATTAAGCAATCAATACAAGTACAACTGTCTAACAGAAGCTCTGTTGAAAAGTAGAATTATAATGAAGTGAGCAAAGGTGGTCGCTTGCCTGAGTGGGTGAAAACTTCAAAGACTCAACCATCTTGCCTGCCTGAGACGTTGCCGATACCCTATCCTCCTGCATATCATCATTATCATTGTCAACTAATCTTAATGAATGCCAAACATAGATGATGTGCTAGAACATATGAAAGATACAATCAGTGTCGTTATAAGCAGTCCTTTTATTCCAGAATTAAATTAATGTGTTGGTGAATATTCAAATGTTGTAAGCTGGAAATGTACAGACAGATCGTTTAATGGAAAATTACTAAAATAATATCAAAAGAAAAAGTAAATGCCCAGGAAAGGGCCAGCTTCAAAATCTTCCTCCTGATTGATACATTAAGACTTGCAAAAGCGTTATTTTCCATGGTTTAATATTCTATCATTCAAACTTTTGATCTTTCACTGCAGCAGTGCCACAAATATCAAATAATTCAACTAATTCTATTCAACACATTACCAGTAATTGCCTAAAAAATTTACCTCCTCCCAAATTCCACATTATAAGTACAAGAATTTTGAAGCATAATGTATTGCTATATAAGATATGTTGTCAGACCCAAATATAAAAAGATTACTAGCTGAATGAAGATGGAGACTTCACCTCAATACTATGCTTTCCAAGCCAGGTCCCTATGAGTTGTTCCTCTTTTTCTTCTCCAGGATAAGAATATTGAAAAATATAGCAATCTCCACTGTAAAACTTAGACAGATCAGAAGATGGAAGGAGAATCTTCTGTTGGCCATCTACACGCCATACCTGGCCATTGTGAGCAGCAAAATAGTAAATTCATATTAGTGAACTAAGAAATGCAATTATAGATCATGGGGTAAATTCCATTATCCAGGAGACGGAAATAAACAGAAGGATTCCGTTTAAAAGATGCCAAGGTAAAGGACAAATTAAGCTCATGAAGCAATTTGATATTTATAGTATATACTCCAAAATATTTTACTCTTCAAATGCTTTCTGCAAAGGTTCTTGTTAACTCCTCATATCAATTACTGCTTTCTAAATTGCACTAGATCATCCAATTGTATTTGGTCATCAAATTACCATGCAATTCAATACTTAGATGCTAACCAGGGAGAGTTGTTGACTGTTAATTAGGTAACAGAATTATCAAAGACAACATAACACTTTCACATTAAAGGTTCATGACACCACTAACTTTTTTATTTGTTTTTTTATGAATAAAAAATTAACTTCTACACTGTCTCACTCTCACTCCAATAATTATGTTGAAATTACCCATCTTGACTATCTCTATTTCTAACATGAAAATATTTCATTAAACAAATCAAATAAAAGGCTGCTGCAAAACAGTATCAATTGAACATCCACAGCCGTCTACTCATCACCTGTAGATTTCCAGTGCAGTCTATGTATGGTTGAGGTTCTTCTTTAGGTGTCTCTGCTTTTAGAAGACCTCTCACATTTAGCCCTCCGCGCTTTAGAAGTGCTAGACATATCAAATTGTAAGCAACTTTAAGATCTCAACAGATAATGAATTGTATATTCTTTGATAACCATAAATATATGAAGCAACACTGAAGGAATAAGAAAGTAAATTGTAAATATAATCATGGCTGAAATACAACAAATGGATTTACTACTGACCTGCAACTTTCCCTCTACCTTCCTCAGTCACAGCTACATTGGTTGTCTGGGTCCACGAGTCAAACTTTGACTGGAATATCACAGTCTCAAACCCCTCAATCACGCGGATTACATGGGATTTTGATCTATCATTACTACTCAATAATTCCTACAAGCGGACATAGAATTAGCTACATAAGAATCCAACAAGAAATCCTCATGAAATACTTAACTGGAGTAGTTAAACTCACATCAGCAGCGCTACTTGCAGCTTTCCTTTGATCAAGAGATGTATTTCTCCCCGTCCAAACAAAGACTTCCTTCCCACAGTCAAGAATATAGCAATAATATGTATCTAACAACTCTCTTGTCCAAGAACTGGCCTCAATAGGCACCAACTCTCCCTTATCAACGCTTCAACGTCACACAAAGGTTAAAAAAATATGTCAAAATTTTATTACTAAAGGTACATCATTTATTTTTTTAGGATCTTTAATGAAACTTTTTTACTATTTCAAACAAAAAAATTGTTCAACGACAGATATGTGTTCGGTTTGCTGGTGAGGGGGTGTTAATGTGAAAAGCATATCAATAGAATATCAACCAATCGTTCAATATCTATACATCAATCCGAGAAAGAAACATTAATAAAAAATTTTTTTTAAGGAAACAAATATTTTATAACTAATTTCAACCAAAGGGCACATTTGACATTTCGAACATCTTTATCTCTACAACATATAAGCAATCTGAAGGAGAAAAAAAGGATGCATTAGAATATTTGGCACAAGCAGGATGAAGAGTCTTTAAATCAAACATCTCAGTATTGGTAGCATCGTAAAAAGTACACTAATCAGAACTAATATCTGATATGGTTCAGTGAATCCAAAGTGACAAGAACATCCCTAACGAACCCAAAAACATCACAACAGATCAGACCACACTATAAATATGTGAAGAAAATGAAAAGGAACTGAGAAAGCAGTGGTATGGACAAGCTAATATACCGGAAAAGCTTAGAGGAAACAACATCAGTACGCTTGGGATCATCACTGATTGATTTCTTTGGCAGAGGAGCAAAGCCACCAAAGAAACCCCAAAATTCTCCAGTATCAGCATCAGCCATCAACTTCCCATCATCTGCAAAAAAAAAAAAAAAAAAAAAAAAAAAAAAAAAAGGCTGAATGCATTTCTCTCAGTATTCAAAGTCCAAGTCAACAGCAGAAGTAATAACTAAACTATGTTAGTGGTACCAAATTGTGTCTCACTAATGGCTACTTTTAAGATTTCTATCCAATTTTTGACCTTCAGGAAACGGGTGGTTGCAGAAGAAGAATACAGTTAAAGATAAAGGTTAAAAATTGGCTATAAGGTCATTTCTTTCAATTTTGTGTGGGAAATGACGTGACAAAAAGGTCTCAACCTTATGATGAATCAGTATGAGGTGACCCATGTTGCGCTGTGATTTCCACAAAGATTAAGGTTTGATGAAAATATGGAGAGGACCATGGCAATAATAATAATAAATTTAAAAAATAATAATACTAATAACTTAGATCCTGGCAATAATAATAATATATTTAAAAAATAATAATAGTAATAACTTAGATCCTATGCTGAATACAAATTGGAGTTTAGCATGCAATTTGTGAAAGTTCCATAAGGTTAGCGATTGGAATCCAATTTTTATGCAAAAACATGTAAGTATTCAATTTTGATACAGGTGACGTAGGTTTGTGAATTTGTGCGATTAACCATAAAATATACAGAGCACCCAATTAGTGGCATTGATTACCAATAGCTGCTATTTCACATTTTCCATCATGATAAGTATCTTTAACGTACTGAACAACTTCCAGAGCTTTAGCCCTCTCTTGAATGGATGAGTTGGAGCCATTAAATTGATAAATTTTAGACTTCGTATCGAGAATAAATATGTCATCATGATTGAGAGAGGATCGAGCAAAAGGCACCTGTTTGATCATAAAAGAAGAGAGTAATATAAAAGATACAACGGGAAGATACATCATCACATGCCTACAAGGAATAAGTTACCTCTTTCACATGAACAACATGCTTTCCTTTACATACATACAGTCGAGTCTGGTGCTCTTCGGCTTCAGCATGCTTGAAGCCTGAGGCAACTCCACCTTCTACAGGTATTATACATGGCTTAAAATAAGAGAGGAACTTCTCAGTTTCATGACCTTGTATTTCACGGTATTGAACAGCACGGCCCCCCAGTGCTGCATCTAACTCAATGGTTTTGATGGCTGCAGTGCCAGCTTCATCCTACATATGATAATACTGCAGGATCAAGAAACAAATTTGTCCAAATATATTTGACTCAGGTGAAGGAGATGATGAGAAGAAACAATATACCTGACTGGTATCTTTACCAAGCCAGTAATGAATATCGTGGTGTACGGCACCATTTTTCAAGGCAGTGGTCTGCAGAAAGGGGGGTAAAGATTAGACTGAAATAAAAACATTCAAGATAATCTTTTCTTATAATAAAAAACAAAGAAAAATATTTTACATTAATATCAATAAGAGTCATAAGGAATCTGTAAAGGTGCAAAAAGAAATAAGATAAAATTATATATACCTTCAACATAACATATGAATCTCCAGTGAAAAACTTGCCATGTGAAGATTTTGGAACTGGAACTGGACGAAAATTTTCAATTCGCCATATCTCAATACCACTAAACTATGTCAAGGAGACTACAAGTGAAGGACGATGATACAGATACACAACTGCAGTAATACAAGTACCATTTTGAATTGAAAAAATTCAATATATGTACAAAAGATTTAAATAAAAAAATAATAATAATAATAATAAAAAACAGCATATTTATGTAGGATACGCTTTCTGTCCGGCACCCTGAAAAGCTGGATCCAAATTTTTATTAGAAACAGACATTGTATTCCACAACTTCTATATGTGGTGTATGCTCGCAAATTTGGCCTGAAAAAGACTAGAATAACAATTTTCAGACATCCAGTAAATAACAAATAAATAAAAAACATTGCAGGAAGGCCACACAGTTTTCATATCAGAGATAACGAGAAATGTGATGAACTGTCATCTAAAGCTGATTTAGCTCACATAACAGTTAACTAACAACTGAGAATCTGATCGGATCAATAATTTAGAGACCAAAGGAAAAAGCAAACACACACACACACACACACAGAATATTGCACGCAGGGTATATAACTCTGTTTGTTGTTATCTCAAACCCAAAACATAAACAAACACATTCACATCTTGATGTATCATCATCACAAACTCCAAAACTGAATGATTATGGTTTCCTCCTAAAGATTCTCCAGAAGCAACGATTTACATCCAATCATTACATCAAACTTCTTATGCTAAACCTGTCAACTCTTGAAAATTAATTCCAAATGCAAACTCTAAAAGCAAATGTGAATCAACTTGGCAGACATTTCCAATTTTCAAAACATCTTAACTACTTTCTAAAGAATGATCTTTAATCCAATTGTCTCAGTAGGAACGACTGAACATCCTTGTAAACTCTCTTGACAATTCAAGCCTCTGGCACAGGCTGGGAACAGCTACTTTCCATATGCATTCATTCTCTCTAGCTATCCAATGTTCAAAACTTATCCAGTTTTGTGATTCTCACTCAATTATCATTTAACTTAGATACCATGCTAAAGCAACCAAACTCAACCCAGAAATACACCCAAATTCAATTACTCCTTAGGAAAAAAATATACCTTTTGTAGTTATGCAATGTAAATGCATAATAAAGTCCACAACAATATCAAATGAGCTGTAATTCTTGTGAATCTCTGGGAGCATCTAAACTGGCATATTTATTCTATGCAATATAGCTGAAACATCCTCCGATTCAATTGGATCCAAACGGTGGAAAAGGATGAAATGAATATTTTAGTCTACTTCATTTGAATAACAGAGGTCATAAATTATATATATAAAGCAACCAATTTCTGAACTTCCACAAAAAGACAAACCGCAGCCATAACTTTGCTGCATAACAACGACTCTCTCCACTTCGTTTTATTATTCACCAATGCACATCCTTTACGTGGTATATTTTGCTCAGCTCTTTGACCATTTTGGTCATCAATATATCAGGGTACACTGATCTAGAGTAATATTAACCCACTGATTCGAGTTAGGACAATTATTCCAATTGCACGAATCTCAAAACAAAAACATCTACGTTCAACAGTCAAACATAAGAAATCCCAAAGACTACAGAATCCAACGCATCATTACTATTTTAAGGAAATGACTGCTTCGCTGATAATCAAACCTGAATTTCACAATAAAAAGACACACATTCGAACACCCAATTATTCTTATCAAAGTAGCACTAAAATCAATAAAGAAAGATGAGAAACAAAGAAACAGATAAGAAGCAACGAATTCTGTTAAGCTAAATAATTACCTTTTTATACTTGTCGATGTTAATATTCTTCGCCACTAGAAAAAAACCAAACAGATCCAATCTAATAAACTCAACTAAGCTTAATCAACCAAAAAACAGATTTTCCCCAGGAATAAAACAGGTGGGTTCTCAACAAAGATCAAAAACCAGAAGAATCTCGAGAGACAGAATTTTCTGATGAGAGAGAGTAAAGTGCGTTTGCGTCTCTGTGAGAGAGAGAAGAAAGAGGGGTGGAGGGAATGATGATGAGTTGCCTTACAGGCGTGCCTATCACTAACAGCAACTAAAAAAAAAAAAAATGCCCCCTTTCTCAAAACAGTAACACAAATGAACTGTAAAGACTCATTTAACCATTATTATTAAAACCCAAGAAAGAAAATTCAAGATTAATCTCTCCTGGTAAAAAAACAAAACTACCGCTACATTTTCAGTTGTTTTCTTGATTCTTCAACAGTTATAAATAAATTCAAGAAAATATACTATTCAAGAAACGGGCCGATGGTCAATGTTGCTGACTCAACTTCCCAATTATAGGGAAGAGAGAGAAAGGAAGATGGATGGAGAGAGAGAGGAAGGGTCGGTGACCGGCCATCATTAAGGGGTCATGGTTGTCCACAATGGCGATAAAGGGGTTCGAAATTTCTTATTGGGTTGGCTGAGGCAAAGATGCTGTTGCTGAGCTGCCATGGCTTTGCTGTGATATGAGAATGGGCCCCACTTGAGGATTATGGAGGCTACATGGTGGGGACCACCGTCATTAGGTTATCGTTAGTCCATTCTCTAAAGTAGGATTACTAATCAATATTGTTTGGATTTGTTTTTTTTTTTTGTGTTATTTTGTTGACTAACTTTTATGCCGTTTAATTACGTTTGAATTTTTTTTGAATTAATTATAAAATATTTATATGATTTATTAATTTTCTGAATTTATTTATTGATATTTTATTTTGTTGACTTATTATTTACGCTTTCCTTAAGATTATTTTTAATATTTAAGTAAATTCTTCTTATTTGACTAAAGTAAAACTCATTCAAATTCAATTTTTAATGATTAAGTCATGCTCAGATAAATCACTCAAAAATAATGTAACCATGTCAAGCCATGAAATAACCAATTTTTATATTATTTTTGCTTGTCTTTTAAATTTGGTGCCATGTTGCAAATTAAAAAAAAAATCGATGTAATTTGGACGTCAAGGTAATTACACATAATATTGCATCTTGATATAGGATTATACTCAAAAGGGAAGGAAGTCATTATTATAAGATAATCGTGACATCAGTAACACATTTTGATCTTGAATCATATTGTATGGATGTAAAGATAAAGTTCCTTGATCGCAACACTGATGATACGATCTAAATGGTTTAAGAACTAATAGGAAATCCATCTATGCATTCAAGCAAATTTTTTCCGTAAAGGAATCACAAGTATCATCATGAAGTAAGTGTCTCATTTGGTTTTGAGACAAATGTAGATGATTATGTGATTCAGTGGAAGAATGTTTAAGTTAAACTAAGGGAGGCAAGTGCAGTCTCAATCAGGTGCCCTAAAGTTAAACTAAAGATTTAAGAAATGTAGAAACATTTCATATTCATTGGTTGTTGGAAGTTGTTGTATGATGAGGTCTCTACAAGACCTAATTTGGCTTATGTTGTTGGTATATTAAGTAGACATTTAAGTAACTCTAGTATGGATCTTTATAAAGTATGTATAGAGAACTAAGAATAATATGCTTGTACATCAGAGATCAGATTTTTTAGAGATCATGAGGAATTCTGATTCTGAGTTTGTTGGATGTCAATACAGTATAAGATCCACTTCAGGCTATATTTTCTGTTGGTCGGAGAGCTATACAAGTAAAAATATTAAGCAAACACTTTAGCTCATTAACCATGACAACAGAATTAGTAGCACACTAAGGAAATTAATCCATGAAACCTTAACCCTATTATGATTAACGAGATTAAACTGTAAAGCGGAAGCGTACCTGATCCAATAAGTCTCTAGGCGGAACACGAACTCAGGATCAGTGGTTATATGGTCTTCCTCAACTAAGCCTCCTTATTCCTTATGGGGACCGTAGTAATCCCTCCCGATGGGGAGAAGGGAAGACCATGTGCGGCTTAGTATATTGGGGACCATAACCTGAGAGCCTTTATATACTACTTGACTAGACCACCCATAATCACCTAATCACGTAGTATTGGGTATCTACTCAATAAGCCCATATCATTTATTATTATAGTCCATGGACCTTTAACCTTAATTGGATCACTTAATTAAGTCCATAATATAATTGAATAGCTAATATAATTGCATAATAATATATTGCCCACAATTAGATTATAATGGAAATTAATAATTTCCAACAATTAATTCAGAATAACGATATGACAATGTCAATAATATTTAAGGAATAACAAATTCAACAACCTCAAGAATTAATGTCACTAAGGAAACCACTAGAGTTGGGAGAAAGATAATTCAGAAGATTATGTAGTTTCCTCCTAAATAATGAGGACACTATGGAATTAATGGTAGAATATTCAAACAATGTTCATCAAACCATGAAAAGTCCAATTACTCCAAAGTGTGTTAATGCTATAAGTTATGAGTATAAATCAATACAAGATGATTAGGTTTGCATCTTGATATAGGATTATACTCAAAAGGGAAGGAAGTCATTATTATAAGATAATCGTGACATCAGTAACACATTTTGATCTTGAATCATATTGTATGGATCCACCAATTATGTATTAAACAAGTGGTATCAGAGCCACCCTATTTATGATTCTCTGAGATGTGATAGAATTGAATTTTTAAACATATATGTTTGATTATTAATTTAATATTTAGTTGCGATTAATTATTCTAATTCAATTAAATCGCATAAATTGGAAGGATTTGATAATTGAGATACATGATCCGTTTGAGTTTTGATGGCGCAGTTAACATACTTTAATACTGTGTTGAATACATATGTTCTGTGATTCGTGGGGATCAACTAATGATCTTATAGTTGATTAATTGTTGTTTGATAGTTTTTTTTTTTTTTTTTAAAAAAAAAAAAATTATTTACGACAATTTCATTCATTTGCGGTGATTACATGAAATTTTAATATTATAGCCACCTATTTTTTAAATCTGTGGTGATAAATTCACACAATAATAATTGTGTTTCTATATCGATTTGATATTATGTTTACATAAATATAAGAATATTGGCCTAGTTTAGTTTATTGTAAATAAGGCTTTGAAATTCTTATTTAAGTTAGGAGATTTTTCATCATTATAAGATAGTGAATCATCTAATATTCCTATTTGGTTAGAGGAATAAAATTAAATTAAATTGGGGAGACAGTTAAATGTCGTTTAATTAAATTAAATATTTTAATATTTATTTAATTAGTCTAGTAAACCTTCAATCTAGTTAATCGAAGCACCATGTTGCCACAGCAATATCGTGTGTGGAGAAAAGCTTTATTGAAATTACATAGATGGGTGTGGTATTATTTATGTGTTCTGTGTTCGGCCCACAGGTAGGCACAGTTTGACAGAATAATAACACACATGTGATAATAAGTATGTGATAATTATTTGGATTATTCATGTGAACATGAGTCGGTCCACAGATAGACTCTTGTTTGACAGAACTTATTGTCAATACTTGATTGTTACACCAAGATTACCCCTGCAGTTAATTTTTGTCCATAGACGAGGTTAATGTTGCACAAGGTGTCTTGTGATGGGTCCCTAATTAATAATGTTGTGCGAGTGTATTTTCATGCGGGTATTGATCGGCCCACAGGTAGATTAATATTTGACAGAAATACACAAGCACCTGTGGTGGTAAATATGTGACGATTATTTGTTTAACATGTGAGCAATAAGTCGGCCCACAGGAAGACTATTGCTTGACAGTTTTATTGTCAGTATTTGACTACTACAAAGAAGTGCCACTTACAAGTTAGTATTGTTGTCATTGGACTTGATACTAATGTTGTGCTCGATTCCTTGAGATGATTCTAAACTATTTAAAATTTGAAAGATTATAAAGTTTAGTGCAAGCATGATAATCATTTTGGATTAGTTCTCTGTACAATTAAGAAGTCTGTTAATTAAGTTTAACCTATGTCAACAACAAAATTATACATGATGAGAACTTCAACAATAAGAATGAACTAATAAGTTTCTAACAAACTCTGTCTCAATAAAGTATAAGGGCAACATAGAAAAACTCGTTTGAAAAGCTGTTATAAAGAAACTAAAGTATAACCTTTCGTTTTCTCCTAAAGGCTTGTCGAATTATTTTATAATACACCACATTAAGATTACTTAGTATGAATGGTGTTGTGGTGTAGTTAAAAGACAAAATTAGTACTCCACAATATATGGTTACTAATTGGAGAAATACTAAAGATTGCAGCTTATAGTCTCAATAAAGTTCCAACCAAAGTAGTTGTGAGAACTCTTTGAGTTTCACATATGGTGATATCCAACTAAGGCTAGATCATTGGGATCTACTAAAGAAAATTGGATTCAAATAGATACAAACTACTTTATTGGTATTAAATAAAGATAATAAGTTTATGATCCAATTGATCGGATCATATTTGAGACGGGTAATACGGTATTATGTGAGAATGTTGATTTTGGTGGAAGAATAATATTAGAGACATTGTCCTTAAGGGGGAGTCGATTCGATCCTCACTTATGCTTTAAAGAATTAGTGCAAATTCAGAATAACGATATGACAATGTCAATAATATTTAAGGAATAACAAATTCAACAACCTCAAGAATTAATGTCACTAAGGAAACCACTAGAGTTGGGAGAAAGATAATTCAGAAGATTATGTAGTTTTCTCCTAAATAATGAGGACACTATGGAATTAATGGTAGAATATTCAAACAATGTTCATCAAACCATGAAAAGTCCAATTACTCCAAAGTGTGTTAATGCTATAAGTTATGAGTATAAATCAATACAAGATGATTAGGTTTGCATCTTGATATAGGATTATACTCAAAAGGGAAGGAAGTCATTATTATAAGATAATCGTGACATCAGTAACACATTTTGATCTTGAATCATATTGTATGGATGTAAAGATAAAGTTCCTTGATCGCAACACTGATGATACGATCTAAATGGTTTAAGAACTAATAGGAAATCCATCTATGCATTCAAGCAAATTTTTTTCGTAAAGGAATCACAAGTATCATCATGAAGTAAGTGTCTCATTTGGTTTTGAGACAAATGTAGATGATTATGTGATTCAGTGGAAGAATGTTTAAGTTAAACTAAGGGAGGCAAGTGCAGTCTCAATCAGGTGCCCTAAAGTTAAACTAAAGATTTAAGAAATGTAGAAACATTCCATATTCATTGGTTGTTGGAAGTTGTTGTATGATGAGGTCTCTACAAGACCTAATTTGGCTTATGTTGTTGGTATATTAAGTAGACATTTAAGTAACTCTAGTATGGATCTTTATAAAGTATGTATAGAGAACTAAGAATAATATGCTTGTACATCAGAGATCAGATTTTTTAGAGATCATGAGGAATTCTGATTCTGAGTTTGTTGGATGTCAATACAGTATAAGATCCACTTCAGGCTATATTTTCTGTTGGTCGGAGAGCTATACAAGTAAAAATATTAAGCAAACACTTTAGCTCATTAACCATGACAACAGAATTAGTAGCACACTAAGGACATTCAAACATGAAATAAAGGTTGCGAAGATTTGTCACATAAAGTTCATTGTGACAGTTAGTTCGCAGTAAAGTATTTATGACAAGAATACTTATAAGTCAAACAAATTGACATAGAATTCTTGGTTGTTAAAGAAAGTGTTTTGTGTAGATAAAATTTTAGAAGAGCATATTATGATAGACTCTAAATTCGGATCCGCTATTTATGTATTCAACGCCCTACAATTTTATGAGCTAGCTAATAATGTGGGTGTTATATGGTTTTAGAATACATTAGTTCAGTGGGAGTCTATATTTATTGTTCTTTAAAGTTTTCAAAACACTTTGATTTGGATAATTCAGTTTTCTGCAGAATAAAGTTCATGACTTTGAATTCATTGTGAATTCACTTAAGTAATTTCATTTTGTAATATTTTACATTATGGATTGATCTCACTAAAGTTTAAAGTTGGACCAGTTGGAAATAGACATGTTGATCACATTTGACATGTAATTTCCATGCTACTCACCATATTTGATCTATGTCATTGAGTATATTGATATTGGTGATTGTCGGGGTTTAATCACGATTTATAATGTGGTGAATGCCGCGGTAGTTCCATATTAGTATATGAGATGGACCAGATTGTTAAGTATAGCCTGAAGAGGAATAGCATAAAGTTGCGCAACTAAGGACTCTTGATATAATTGCTAACGGAAAATATATAGCCCAAGTGGGAGATTGTTGGAAATTATTAATTTCCATTATAATCTAATTGTGGGCAATATATTATTATGCAATTATATTAGCTATTCAATTATATTATGGACTTAATTAAGTGATCCAATTAAGGTTAAAGGTCCATGGACTATAATAATAAATGATATGAGCTTATTGAGTAGATACCCAATACTACGTGATTAGGTGATTATGAGTGGTCTAGTCAAGTAGTATATAAAGGCTCCCAGGTTATGGTCCCCAATATACTAAGCCGCACATGGTCTTCCCTTCTCCCCATCGGGAGGGATTACTACGGTCCCCATAAGGAATAAGGAGGCTTAGTTGAGGAAGACCATATAACCACTGATCCTGAGTTCGTGTTCCGCCTAGAGACTTATTGGATCAGGTACGCTTCCGCTTTACAGTTTAATCTCGTTAATCATAATAGGGTTAAGGTTTCATGGATTAATTTCCAACATTGAAATCTTCACATAATATAAATGGAGTAAATAAATAGTATTATTTCTGTAATTTCAGCCATGGTGTATTATTTACTCATTCTTATTATCAAGATTTTTTTGTAATTCTATATTCAATTTTTTTTTTTAATACAAGGTAATGAGGTATAATTGTATGTACGTAAAAAACTAAAAGAAACCAAACGTGAAATCAAATGGACAAAGGAAACCAATCAAGAAATGAAAAATAAGACAAGCTTAAAAAGGCTGGCCCAATATAATCCATGACTTTACACAATGGGCCAGTCACTAGAGATGTGATTTAAAGGGCCCATACGATTTTGGGCCTTTGCGTCACATTTTTTCATTGTTTCTTGGTAAAATTAACGTCACTCGCTTACCTTTTTAAGAATCACAATGAAGGGCAAATTAGTAATTTACTTTTTTGAATAACTGTATATCAATAGATCACGTGTACATGGGATGTCATTAATTATTACCATACACGAACAGCTCTAGGGCTGAATTATGTACAACTGTACATAACATTAATTTTGGCAATAATAAATGCATTAATTTGTCAAATCTTGAAAAAAAAAATGGATGAAAACGGCGGGAGATTTTGGGAAGTGGCGTGAAGGTATTCTACTCTATTCCTAATTGTTGGGATAAACACACGAATAATCAAACAATAAACTATTCGTCTACGCAGCGGAATGATCAATTATCCCTCTCTTGTGTGAATCTAGCAGGAAACAATCCTAATAATAATATGCACGATAAAGCAAGCAATCAACAATGCACGACACAATCAATTTAACGTGGAAAACCTCCTCAATGTGAGAAGGTAAAAAACCACGGGACCGAAGCCCACCAAAAACTTCACTATGAGACAAAGTTCAAGAGTTACAATCTGCCACCACAGACGAACTACCACAAACGTATCAAGACAATTAATACTTGATAACAAACAACGAGATTAGAAAGACCTCACCAAACTACGCAAACTGACGTTCTGAGTTCGCAACTGTAGAACCCTCAGAATCCGATCTCCACCGTCCAGAATCAACCTCTATGAGTCCTGAACGTGCTGTCCAAGTTACAGCTCGATCCAACGGTTAGTTTGTGAGAAACGACCCTTTCTCCTCGACTGCGCAGAACAGAATCGCCCAGAAATCTGCTTCTGTCTTCGGCGTATTCCCGTCAACCCAAAGCTCCAAACACGATCTCCACCGTTCAGAATGTACCTCCACGAGTTCCGAACGTGCTGACAAAATTTCAGCTCGATCCGACGGTTGAAACTCCGGTTATTGCTTCTGCACTGTTCTGATGTTCTCTCCTCTTTTTGCCCTCGTTTTTGTTTTGCTCTCGGAGTTGGAGTGTTACCTTCACCCGAACACACACAGCCTATTTCTACTGCCAAGTGATGATGGGCCAGAATGTGATGATGGTGGGCTAGAATGTGATGTTGGGCCAGAATTGATTTGGGCTCTCCACATATTTGGAAACCCAACCCAACAAATCTCCCCCTTTCCGATTATGTGGAGAGACTAGCCATTCCGGCTATCACACGACATACCTCTAACTTCTCTCTAGGCAATGCCTTCGTCATCATGTCAGCACCATTATCATCTGTATGAATCTTTTCAAGTTCAAGCAACTTATCATTGATGACATCCCTCATCCAATGATATCTCACGTGAATATGCTTCGATCTTGAATGAAATGCAGCATTCTTGCTGAGATGGATAGCACTCTGACTATCACAAAATACTACATACCTCTGTTGCTTCAATCCAATCTCCTCCATAAACCTTTTGAACCATAACACCTCTTTACATGCTTCCGTTGCAGCAATGTACTCTGATTCTGTTGTGGAGAGTGCAACACACTTTTGCAATCTTGATTGCCATGACACAGCGCCACCTGCGAATGTCACTAGGTAAGCAGAAATTGACTTTCTGGTGTCCACATCTGTTCCCATATCTGAGTCTGTGTAGCCAACTAACTCGGGCTTCCCACCTCCAAAGGTGAGTCTCAAACTAGACGTACCTCGTAGATACCTCATTATCCACTTCACAGCATTCCAATGCTCCTTTCCCGGATTAGACAAATAACGGCTAACAACACCAACTGCATGAGCTATGTCAGGCCTCGTACACACCATTGCATACATCAAGCTTCCCACAGCTGAAGCATATGGGACTCTTCTCATTGCTTCCTTCTCTTCATCGGTTGAAGGACTATGATGAGCACCAAGCTTAAAATGAGTGGCAGCAGGAGAACTAACCACTTTAGCTTTGCTCATATTGAATTTCTCAAGCACTTTCTCAATATACTTCTCCTGTGACAAGTGCAGCTTCTTGTTTGCTCTATCTCGGGTGATGTTGATACCAAGGATTTTCTTTGCTGGCCCCAAATCCTTCATGTCAAAGGATTTGCTCAACTGTTTCTTCAACCTGTCAATTCTTGAAACATTCCTGCCAACAATCAATATATCATCAACATATAGCAATAATATAATAAAATCATCATCCGAGAACTTCTGAACAAACACACAATGATCAGAAATAGTCTTTTGGTAGCCTTGCTCCCCCATAACTGACTCAAATTTCTGATACCACAATCTAGGTGCTTGTTTCAAACCGTATAGACTCTTCTTCAATTTGCATACATGGTCTTCTTTTCCCTTCACCTTGAAACCTTCAGGTTGCACCATGTATATCTCTTTATCTAGCTTACCATGAAGAAAAGCGGTTTTGACATCCATCTGCTCAATCTCCAAGTCAAGACTAGCAGCCAAACCAAGCACAAAACGGATAGAAGACATTTTGACAACAGGAGAGAAAATTTCTTCAAAATCAACTCCCTCTTTCTGACTGAAACCTTTAACAACCAATCTAGCTTTGAATCGAGGCTTTGAGGTGTGTTCATCTTGTTTTAGCCTGTACACCCACTTGTTCTTCAAAGCATGCTTCCCCTTTGGTAGTTTCACCAGATCAAATGTGTCATTTTCATGCAAGGATTTCATCTCATCTTGCATTCCTTCCAACCATTCATTCCTGTGTTCTCCATGAACTGCTTCTCCATAGCATTCAGGCTCTCCCCCATCGGTCAAGAGCACATACTGATCAGGAGGATACATCCTAGAAGGTACACGAGCTCTACTGCTTCTTCTAGGTGGTTCTTGAACCTCCTGTTCTGGAACATCAGGTGGTTGCGGCTGATCGATATCCTCTTCATCATGCAAAGGATGATCGACATGCTCATCATTACCAAAATCAGGCTGATCTTGATTCTCCTCTTCAACTTCTACTTGATCTTGACCATGAGGAACAATTTCCAAGTCAATCAAGTCATCACCAGGTGTAGAAACTGAGCTATCCGTCTTCTCAATATCTCTTATAGTTTGATCCTCAACAAACACAACATCCCGACTTCTGATAAGCTTCTTCTCTACGGGATCATAAAGTCTGTAACCAAACTCATCTTGGCCATAACCAAGAAACACACACTGTCGAGTCTTCATATCCAACTTAGACCTCTCATCTTTGGGAATATGCACAAATGTCTTACATCCAAAGACCCGCAAATGATTATAGGAAACATCTTTTCCTGACCAGACTCTATCTGGAACATCAAAGTCTAAAGGAACACATGGAGTAAGATTTAAAACATGTACCACAGTACTCAGAGCCTCACCCCAAAATGATGAAGACAATCCTGCTTCTGATAGCAGACATCTTACTCTCTCGACCAATGTTCTGTTCATCCTTTCTGAAAGACCATTCAACTGAGGTGTCTTTGGAGGAGTCTTTTGATGTCGGATACCATGCTCTCTGCAATACTCATCAAAAGGACCAATGTATTCCCCTCCATTATCCGATCTGATGCATTTCAACTTCTTCCCAGTCTGTCTCTCAACTAAGGCATGAAACTGCTTGAATGCATCGAGCACCTGATCTTTCGTCTTCAACGTGTAGATCCAGGTCTTTCTTGAGTGATCATCTATAAAAGTAACAAAATATAAAGCACCACCAAGAGTTCTAGTTTTCATAGGACCACAAACATCAGAATAAATTAAATCGAGTATACCTGATGCTCTAGTAGGAGTTGAGGTCTTGAAAGCAACTCGAGTCTGCTTTCCCGCCAAACAGTGAGAGCACTTCTTTAAAGATGCATTCTTCAAGTCTGGAATGAGATTTCTCTTCTCTAAAATCTTCAATCCCTTTTCACTGATATGACTGAGTCTGCTATGCCACAACTCAACTATCCCCTCATTCTTAACTGCATTAATAGAGCCATCAAGTAACTTTGCTTGCATCAAATACAACGAAGAATGTTTTTGACCTCTAGCAACAACTAAAGAACCTCTTGTAAGCTTCCACTGACCATCGAAGAACACACTGCAGAAACCTTCATCATCAAGTCTCCCAACAGATATCAAGTTCAACCGAAGATCAGGCACGTGCTTCACATTTCTCAAAACTAGTGTAGCACCATTACTAGTCCGCAAACATACATCTCCAACGCCAATGGCTTTAGCTAAGCCATCATCACCCATCCTAACATTACCATAGTCACCTGACATGTAGGATGTGAACATCTCTCTACGAGATGTTGCATGTATGGATGCCCCACTATCAATCACCCAACTGCTTTCACCATATGCAAGATTGACCACTTCATAATCACGAAAGATAAGAAAATCACCTGTTGCAGCAGACACTCGATCATTATCTTTCGT
Organism: Pogostemon cablin; assembly: GCA_023678885.1. Classification (NCBI taxonomy): domain Eukaryota; kingdom Viridiplantae; phylum Streptophyta; class Magnoliopsida; order Lamiales; family Lamiaceae; genus Pogostemon; species Pogostemon cablin. The sequence goes on from CM042956.1 coordinate 1,324,109, forward strand.
TTCTTCATTCTTCCTTTCTTTCCCATTTTCTTTCTTGTCATCTTGCTTGGGTTTTCTGCAATACCTTGCTATGTGTCCTGGAGTTTTACAATTCCAACACTCAACCTTGCTGTATCTATTGGATTTACTCCTCCTGCCTTTTTGCTTGCCTGTTGGACCTCTACTATTACTTCTCCCCCTCTTCTCTGTAACCAAAACCTCTGATTGCTGTAAAGGACCCTGCGATTTTCTCCTCATTTCCTCATTCAAAACGCTGCCCTTAACCAAATCCATTGTAATGGTACCATTGGGGGCTGAATTAGACAAAGATGTCCTGAATGTCTCCCATGAATTCGGCAATGTACCAAGAAGCCATAAGCCCTGTACTTCATCCTCAAACTTGATATTCATTTCCGACAATTGATTAATAATGCCCTGAAATGAATTCAAGTGATCTGTCATAGGAGTGCTATCCTTGAATTTCAAATTCATCAACTGCTTGATTAGAAATAACTTGTTGTTCCCAGTTTTTCTAGCATACAGTTCCTCCAACTTTTTCCACAATGATCGTGCATGTGTTTCTCCACTCACATGGTTCAATACATTATCATCCACCCACTGCCTAATGTAACCACATACTTGACGATGCAATATTGCCCATTGCTCATCCGTTTTATCATTAGGCTTTTCAGTTTCAAATACAGGCAAATAATAATCTTTCACATAAAGAAGATCCTCCATCTTGCCTTTCCACACATGATAATTAGAACCATTGAGATTCACCATTCTATTAGTATTGGTTTCCATATTCACCACAAGGCACAGAGCAGCAACCCGCTCTGATACCACTTTGTTGGGATAAACACACGAATAATCAAACAATAAACTATTCGTCTACGCAGCGGAATGATCAATTATCCCTCTCTTGTGTGAATCTAGCAGGAAACAATCCTAATAATAATATGCACGATAAAGCAAGCAATCAACAATGCACGACACAATCAATTTAACGTGGAAAACCTCCTCAATGTGAGAAGGTAAAAAACCACGGGACCGAAGCCCACCAAAAACTTCACTATGAGACAAAGTTCAAGAGTTACAATCTGCCACCACAGACGAACTACCACAAACGTATCAAGACAATTAATACTTGATAACAAACAACGAGATTAGAAAGACCTCACCAAACTACGCAAACTGACGTTCTGAGTTCGCAACTGTAGAACCCTCAGAATCCGATCTCCACCGTCCAGAATCAACCTCTATGAGTCCTGAACGTGCTGTCCAAGTTACAGCTCGATCCAACGGTTAGTTTGTGAGAAACGACCCTTTCTCCTCGACTGCGCAGAACAGAATCGCCCAGAAATCTGCTTCTGTCTTCGGCGTATTCCCGTCAACCCAAAGCTCCAAACACGATCTCCACCGTTCAGAATGTACCTCCACGAGTTCCGAACGTGCTGACAAAATTTCAGCTCGATCCGACGGTTGAAACTCCGGTTATTGCTTCTGCACTGTTCTGATGTTCTCTCCTCTTTTTGCCCTCGTTTTTGTTTTGCTCTCGGAGTTGGAGTGTTACCTTCACCCGAACACACACAGCCTATTTCTACTGCCAAGTGATGATGGGCCAGAATGTGATGATGGTGGGCTAGAATGTGATGTTGGGCCAGAATTGATTTGGGCTCTCCACATATTTGGAAACCCAACCCAACACTAATCCTAACCTAGCGCGATGCGATTGACATGACGCAGAAAAGAACCTAGCGCGATGCGATTGACATGACGCAGAAAAGAAGCAGAAGAGGACACACAGTGTACATGGTTTCTGATGAACTCACATGCGCCATTCCATGCCTTCAATCGAGGAAGGAAGAGAACTAGAAATACATACAAAAGCAAAAGGGAAAAAGGGACAACAATGGCGGTGGACCCCAGCCAAACGCTGCCCTGGATTACGATGAAGCAGAATAAATGCAACCCATCACTATTCATTGCTCACTCACACCAGTCAAATTCCCCCCTCCCCTTCTCTCTCCTAAGTCCTAACCATATTTAAATCATTCAGGTCCTAACCATATTTAATTTCACTTTAAACCCCTTCCCCCCCCCCCCCCCCCCCTCTCTCTCTCTCTCTGTTACACTTTTTTTTTCTATCTACACTCTTCAAGACCAGCAACTAGAAATCACTTTCCCCCCAAGCTTCCTATTTCCGCTGGTAATGATCCTGTTTCTAATTTTGTGTCTTTCTTTGGATTTGGGTGTTCTTGTACTTTTTCTGTGGTATTTGCTATATTTTCATTTTCTTTTTGTTGGTTAAATTCTTTTTCTGTGTTTTCGGCATGTACTCGTGCTGTTTTGAAATGGGTTTGTAGAGATGACGATCAAGTTTGCTTCTTTTTACCAGTTAAATGCATCGTTTGTTGAAATTTAATGATGTGTTGAAGTTTGTGGACTCTAATTACATGTGGGTGGTTGAGGAGTACATATATTTTCTGCATTTAATAAAGGCTGAGTTGTGCTAACAGTGGAGAGTTTGCTAATGTTCTTTCTTGCAAACCTGAAAGAGGGAATCTGATGGTCGGGTGGCATTTCAAAATTCAAAACCTCCATTTATGTTGTTTTTCAAATGTTTAACATTGAACAAATTCTTCAAATTCTTGGTTGCTTTCGCATATGTTGATTCTCCACTATTTTGATTGCAAATTAATTGCTTTCGTAAATCCTGTTTTCTGCTGTACTGATTCCTCCTGGTTTTCTTGTTTATGTTGTATCACCAAGGCATAAAAAATGGGGAGTAAAATAGTTTTGACATACAAGAGGAAGAGGCTATTCTCCAGACGTGTTCATCCTCATATAAACTTGGATTCTAATTCTCCATCTGAGATTTCAAAGTCGAAAACCTCGGCTGGTTTCGACAAGCATGAGAGGCCAGTTGATGAATATGCGTTGCAGAACAAAGACCCAGAACTAGGGGTGAGACATTTTTATTTATTTTAATATTTCATTGAAAATTAAACATTTTGGCAATAGTTTCTACTTCCATGGTTTCCCTAGTTGTAAATATTTATAATAGTTTATTTAATGTGATGGACACATGAATTTCATAGTGCAGAACATTTTGTCTGTACTCATATTCCTCCCTTTCTTGCTTTATGTCCTGTAGATTCTAATATTCCTTTACTGGGCTCCATGGGAATGACAGAATAAGATGTTCTTGCATTCGTTGGGAATATATTTTTGTTGACCTAGTGCCCCAGTTGTTTCCTTGTATAAGCATGTTCTGTCTGCTTTTATGGGTTTATTAAACTTCAATAATGCAAGTGATATGAGAAGTGATGCTGTCTAAAGTGGCTAATGTTTTCACTTGATCACATTATTCTCTTAGAATTCTTTTAGAAAGCAGATAGAATGCTATTAATATATCATCTATAAGTCAAGAGTAAAATTAAGGTAAAGAATCGAGCATTTTAAGACTACTGCAGACACTATCAAGATTTTTGTCCAGCATTGAATGAAATTGCATGAGTAGCAAACTTGCTCTAGGATCTCTTCCCATAACTGATGAAAATGCAAAGTGGGGGATTAGGCCAAGTGTCTTTGAGTTTTTTCTGTAGCTGAAATTAAGCTTGTTTTCTCTGGAGACGAATCTTACAAAAGCTGGCATCATGATAATTGCTACTGTTCAAGACTGAATGGCCTTAATTTTGTGTAAAGTTTGGTACCATTTTTAGGCGCAACACAGCACTTAAACATGGTTAGAATTGGTATATAGCTCTTCTAAATAGCTGAAAGCGTAATCCTCTATGACTTTCCCGTATTTTCCACCAAATTGCTTTTGCATGGATTTACGTATTCCATTTCCAAGTCGCTTTTTGTGTTCACATTTTTTAATTTTGATGACATTTCTTTGTCTGACTTGCAATAACTATCTTGGGATTTTTACTGCTCCATCGTATGGAGACCATCAATGTGAATGAGCCTACAGCTCATCTCTCTGCCAAAACGACGGACTCTGATCATCTCGTGTTGATGTTCATATAATGAGTTTACAATGGTACTAGGCATCACGTTAGAATCTAATTTACATATGATCTAGTACTGTTATTATACTGAGAATTTATTGTTACATTGCCTATTTTCTAGAGTTACTAGGGAATTCCTATTCAACATGAATGCAATCACGACTCTTCTTTTCAAACTTGCTTCTCTTTCCTTTGAATTCTCTTTGCAGTCACTGTTGCAGTCACTTCTAAACTAGTAATTTGTAATGTGTTTACAGATATGTCAATATTCCAAAGACAATGTTCAGGAGATTGTGCTGAAATGTGAAAATCGCGAGTCTAATTATTGCGGTCAATGTTCTGAGGTATACACCCTTTCTTTATTTCTTAGAAGAATTAGATAAATTAGCCATGTCAGCTTGCTGATGACGACTGTTTTTTAAATCATATACCTTATCTTTGTACAAAATCATGCTACGAAATCCAAGATGCTTTGCTCTGCATGTACAGAGCAGCAAGATGCCTCAGTTTCACACTGGACTCAGAAATTTTTACCGAAGCGAATGAGACAGTCCCCAGAATCTTATGTGGTGAATAATTCTTTTTTTCCAAATGTACTTTTGGAGGAAAGTTCTGAAGAAAGATGTCAAGTTGATCCAGGTGTTCAAATTAGTGAAGAAAAATCGAATGGTACAAAGTTGTTGTCTATTGAATCAGGCTCGGGATGTGAAAATAAGTGCAAGGAGACATCATCAAATTCAACAATGGTTTGCTCTACCTGCAGAAGGCAGCAAGATTGCTCAGTGTCAAATGGGAATCAGAAAATAACATTTGATCAAATTACACAGTCCCCTGAATCTGTTGTGAAAGCGGTATCCTTTCATCCAAATGAACATTTGGAGAAAAGTCCTGGAGAAAGATGTCAGTTTGATTTAGCTGGTCAATCCAATGGTGAAGAAAATCCTGATGATGTTCAGTTAGAATTGTTGATTAAGGAATCAGGCTCAAGCTTTGAAAATAAGTGCAATAAGATACCATGTTCTGATGCATATTGTTTTATAAAAGCAGATCCAGAGTCCTTGAAGGGCACGTCTAGTTTAGGAACATTTACTTCGGAGGAAACAAATAAGATTCAGAAAGATCAGTTTAGTCTATCATGCAATAATATAGGTACAAAGCGCAAGTTGGGTTCAACATTAATTACATTCAGCCGAAGATCCAAACGAAACAGAACTGTCGTTGCACCTGATATTGCATCTAAATCTACAACACCACCTTCTGGTTTGATGGATTGCAATGAAGAAAAAGTATGTTATCTTTCTTATACTGACATCAATTTCTTTTTTCTACGTTTGCAATTCTTCTAAATTTATTATCCATCTCACACCTGATATTTGCTGTTTACTATTTTTTCTGAAATTACCTAATCACGTTCACTGTAGTATTATAAAACCACATTTGATATGTGATGATTATGAGTTTGTCATCTGACAGAAACCTTCAGAGGATTGTGATAAGGAATCCCCCACTGCAACGTACGTTTGTCAGCTTGTTGTTTCTATACGAATTCTGTGAGTTATGATATTGACAAGGAGTCAGTTTTTCCTCGCAGGGTCGTGCATACGGATAAATCTCTGCATGAAGAAACTAAACCCACAACAATAGAATGCTTGCTTACTGATTCTTGCAAGGAGATGCCATTGTTACAAGAAAATGTTTGCATTGATGCTCAAGATGATCACCACCGCGTAGATGTGAGTCCTCACAACTTGTCAGACGAAGATGTAAACAGTGGACACACAACTAATGATGTTTCAGGGAAAAGAGATCTACAATTGTTGCTAGGTTTATCTATTACTCATGGTATGGATTTTACACAACATGTGATAGATTAATTTCTATACAAAATTTCAGCTACTTTTTATTTCATCGGCTCTCTTATGGATTGTATGCCGTTCTGATGCGCAGGTTCCCTTGACATCGACTGCAATCGATCACTTGATGGTGGATCTGATGAATATTGTTCTATTGAACCTTCAAATGTTCATGATTATCTACGCTCAACTAATAAATCAACAACTAATAAATCAACGGAGGTGAATCCTACTTTGCAGGTGTTTGATTCTCTGGAAAGATCCGTTCTAGACAAGGGAAAGTTTAGAGTTGATTCTCAACCAGTGATGACAGACACCTCATGGGAAAATAAATGTATCCAGGTAAAATGTACACTTCTTTTTTAATGATTATATATCTCCTCTCAAATGAATTTTTGGTGTTCCTTGGAAACACTTCTACATTTGGTTATTCATCTCTTTAGAATGATTTTCAGTTATCCCTAGAGAGCAGAAGCAATGGCGTTCCCCAGTTCGCTAATGACTCGGATAAAGTGAGCCAGTTTCAGCCCTTGAGCTTACAGTCACCAAGCTTTCAAGGTTTATCCCTCCATTCAGAACAGATGGTTGATGGCTATCCTTTTCATTTTCCCTCGTGCCAATTTCCTAACTTTCAAGTACAACCCAGAGAACAATTTCATGATTTTCTACGGTCCACTTCAGATCGAACACAGTCATTTTCAAGACAGCAGATGATACTGGATAATATTTTAACCAGAGCAAGAGCTGTGAGGGGAAACAGAAGAAGTTTCTTGGACAGGTTTGATTATCCAACCACCTGGTCGGAGGAGGAGTTGGATAGTCTTTGGATTGGTGTGAGGAGACACGGACGAGGCAATTGGGATACCATACTAAGGGATCGAAGACTCCACTTCTCATCATGGAAAATGCCTAGGGACTTAGCCGAGAGGTGGATGGAGGAACAATCCCATCTTTTCTGCAATGTTCCCATTTCCCAACCAAGATACACGACCACTCCCAATGAAGATCACATTCAGCTCTCCCTAGGGGATGCCCACAGACGACCGTCTCTCTGTTTTGTGGATCATATGAAAAATATACAACAAGAAAGGCCAGGTGCAAACTTATACAGTTATTACTGGGGCCTATCCAATTCCAGTGATAAATCTTCATCGAATGCTTGTTTAATGAATGGGGGTTTGCCCCACTGGCTAAGAGCAGCCGTTGAGGTTCTTCCAAGGCCATCTGTTTTTGAGTGCCATGGGAGCCCTCAACAACAATGGATGAATAACGGATACAGTTCGGCTATTAGACGAAGCAAGCCATGCAATGAAGTGAAGGTTGCTTGCTCGTCTACAGCTGTACAATGCAATGAAGTGAAGGTTGAGCTCCCCAGTAGCAAGGAGGATGAGTTGATCATCATCCCAAGTGATGCTTCTTCTGAAGAGACGATTTCTGATCGATGATCATTGCATCAGGCCTCAACTCTCTTTTTTTTCTTCTCTCTCTCTCTCTTTTTTTTTTTTTGGTAAGTTGATCATATAACCGTTTATTCTCTTTTGTATATTTTTGCCTTTTAAACTGCTTCTAAATCTGGTAATCTGTTTGCTCTGCTGTGTTACTGTTCCGTATCGATATGTTAATGCCCGCATGAATAGCTCAATTGGTCATATGTGTGATAACTTGCACCAATATCCAAGAATTAAATATCACCAGCGTCAATGTGGGAGTAATCTCTTGAAATAAAGGCTTCTTACGTGCAATGGGAAGTGTTCCAATCTTTGCATTGGTTGAGTTTTTTTTTTTTTTTTTTTTCACCAATGGATTTGATAACGGCTGGTACAATATATTTAAAAAACGTGACTAATATATAAGTAAATGATATGAATGATATTCTGTCCACGTGGTACTTCCGGAAAATGGATGCATTCCTTTAAGAGTTGATATTATTTTTATTCTATTTTATATACATGTTATTTTACTTTGTCTACGTGTTTTTAAATAATTATATACTTTTTTCACACTAAATTTTTTATTAAAAAAACTAGCATCCATATGTGTATAACTTTTTATTCAATAGTATATATATTTTTTAATAATTGTATATTTTTTTAAACTGAATTTTTCATTAAAAAAATTAACAATTAAATTATATACATTTTTATTCATAATTGTATAATATATTTTTATTTATATTGTATATGTTTTTTAAAATGGGTGCAGTATAATTAGCCTTCCTTTAATATTATAGTGTGAGAGAAGTTACGGCCCATTACTGTGGGTCTTAACAGGCTATGGTTACCGTTTTGGGCCTCAACAAGCTGGAATTTTATTTAATGAGAGGATTCGATAATTAATGATAAGCCCCAAATCCCACCCGACCCGATCTGAACCGTAAAACTACATTAGAGCCCATCTATATATATATATATATATATATATATATATATATATATATATATATATAAGGAGTTAAATTCATTTTTTACCCTATAATTAAGCAAAATTTCGATTTTTACTCTAAAAAAGATAAATGGTTCAATTTTGCTCTATAACTAACAAATTGTTTCAATTTTTGCTCAATTTTCTCCGGAAAATGCGAATTTCGCCGGAATCCGCCATGTCATACTTCAATTTGGGGATTTTCGACTGGTCAATCCGATATGGCAATTTTGACTTTTTTAGCCAATAAATCCTCCACGTAATATCCACCTATTTATTCATTTATTTATTTATTTTAGTTTCCAAATATGCATAATATTTTATTAAATTAGAAATATAAAAAGAAAAAAGAAAAACAAAAAAGAAAAAAGAAAAATCAATTAATTGGGCAAAAGAAAGTGGCGCTCAAACAAGAATATGATGGCAGACAGGATTTCTGTATCTCCTCTCTGCAAGAACCCGAGCCACCACCGTCAAACCCTGAACGATGTTGGTTCCGCCGACGGCACGTAAAGCATCCACCGCCCTCTTGGCATCCTCACGCCCATTCTCTCTCATCCTCATCAAAGGCACCAACCTTTGAGCTTAATCGGAGAAGGACAACACAGAGAGGCGATCAGATCCACCCAAATTATCAATCACGAAACTAACAGCCCTCTTAACCAGTTCTATCTTCATCCCCGACATACTACCACTCACATCCAGCACCGTAACGATGTCGACAGTCGCCCGCGGCGCATCTTCCGACAGCAACATCGTCGGTGCCCGCAGTCCGACCAGAAGCTGAAGGCAGACAGCGATTCGGCGGCAGCGACAGCAGGGCGCTCGGGAATAGCCTTGAGCGCCACTTTCTTGGCGTTGGCGGACGACTGTCGTATTAGCAGAAGAGGCTCGTCGTCGTCTGTAATAAATAAATAGGAGGAAATGACGTGTCAGATTCATTGGCTAAAAAAAAAGTTAAAATTGCCACGTCAGATTGACCAGCGAAAATTCTCAAATTGAAGTATGACATGGCGGATTCCAGCTAAATTTGCATTTTTCGGCGAAAATTGGACAAAAATTGAAACAATTCGTTAGTTATAGGGCAAAATTGAACCACTTATTTTTTTTAGGGCAAAAATCGAAGTTTTGGTTAGTTACAAGGCAAAAAATGAATTTAACTCAAAAGCAGCAAATCAACATTTTTTATTTGATATCTCCTCAATTTATCATCCTTTCTTCAATTTATCACATATCTTCCCAATTTCTCATATTTTGTCCAATTTATCATATGTTATAATTTATCGCATTGCATTCGGATATCTCTTAAATTTCTCATATTTTCTTCAATTTATCATATGTGACTGCCCAATTTCTCATATTTTCTCCAATTTATCACATGTTATCATTTATCGTGTTACATTCTGATATCTCTCTAATTTATCATCTTTTCTTCAATTTATCAAATGTTATCATATATTTTCGCACCGTTCTCATCTAGCATATTTAATCTAATTATAATTAAAGATTATAACCTCCCATTTATCAAATAATATCAATTACATTTATTTTCATTACTGTATCTTAATTAAATATTTTCAAACGTACTCTAATATGATTATGGAATTATTTCATTAATATTCTATATATTTATGTTTTAGTGTTAGAGAGTTTAATTAAAAAAATATTTGATTGAATTACTAATATATTTGGATAAATATTTTTTTTTGGAAATTTTTTTATAATTTTAGTTGTCTCAATTCATTGGGATGAATATGATTTTATGATGGTGAGATTAAAATATTTTGAACAAAATTATTCTTTTGTAGCTGCAATATATCAATTATTTATTAAACAAAAATTTGGATTAGTTAATCGGTTCCTTTTTTTATCATGTAGATTATTCCAGAAAATTTTTCTCAGTGTTAAGAACGTAAATTGACTGAAATACTAACAATGGTTGATAATCAGAATTGCTCATGGAATGTTTCCACAATTTCAAGAAACCATTAATTTTATTTCACTAAAAGATGGTCTAAATTTGAAAAAGATTTAAATATATTGTTCCACAATATTATATTTTTATATATATAGAAGAGTTTAGTGTTAGTTTTTAATAAATATTGTATATATTCCATTAATTTGTATTAAAATAACATCAAACAACTTTCAAAATAAATATGGTGGTAATATTGATTGATGTAATATATATTAATATGACAAATAATTATTAAAATATTAATTAATTAATTTATTATTTATTTAAGATAAATATTAAAAATTTCAAAATTAAATTAAAACATCCTTATAAATTTTAAATTCTCAATCTATAAATAATATCTAAATATATTATTTATTTATAAATGAAAATAGGTTAATTTGCATTAAAATAAATAACATTCTTCTAATTTCTCAATTTAAAAAATACATAATTTTTATATTTTTCTAAATTTAATCAAAAACTTTATTTTTATCAATTAAACACACGATCTTCTTTTTAATTTAATCATCAACTTTCCTTTTTATATGCTCCCTCCGTCTCGTTTTAATGTTTACGTTTGCTTTTTGCACGTTGATTAAAAAGTATTATATTTTAATAGATAGTGGGTGGAAAAATATAATATTTAATGTGAAGTGGGTAGGTGTATCAGTGTTAGATGATATATTAATTGTTTTAGGTGGGTCTCATATTCCTAAAAAGGAAAACGTAAACATTGAAATGAGACGCGCAAAATAGAAACGTAAACATTGAAAAGGGACGGAGGGAGTATATCTTATATATACAAATTAGGAGTACGCTGCTACAAATAATTTTTTAAAAGTATGAAGTGTCACAACATAGTTAAATTTCGTATTTAGTTTTTATATTAATATTATATATATAATATTTCCACTTTTATTTATTATTATTCATGTATTTATCTTTAAATCATATATATCTATAAATTAAAATCACCTTTAATCATATTTTTTTATAAGTTAAGGAATAGATAATCAATAAAATATATCCAACTTATTTATTTTATTGTTCATGTACATCTTTAAATTAAATATAACCTTTAATCATATTTTTTTATTGGAAATAGATAATTAAGTCAATCAATAAAAATATATCCAAATAATTTTTTTTTTATTCTTTCTTGATTACAAAAATAGATAATTAAATCAATCAATAAAAGCATATATATCTTTAAAAAAACTATATAAATATAACAAACATTAATATATATACAACTATATAAATAGAGCAAATATTAATTAATATACATAAATTACGCGTACTAATTCTTTAGGGATATTCATGTTTATCTTCAAATTAAATACTACTTTTAATCTTATTTTTTATTAGTTAGAATACTACTTTTATTTATTTATTTGTTTATTATTATTATTATTCATATATATTTTTAAATTATGTATATATATATATAAATTAAATACTACCTTTAATTAGTTTTTTTGATTGGTTATAATAATTCATTCGCGTATTAAGTGGGAATCTGTACTCGTATATATATAATCTTAAAAGTTTTATTATGTAATTACAAATTCATCTATTACAAAATATATGACTTTATTATTTAATAAAAATCAAGGCACATAAATATTTAAATTATAACAATTCATACGACTTATTGCCGTTTAAAATTAAAGTAACTCTGTTCTCATAATTATTTTGATTTTAAAATTAAAATTATTATACAACACAGTATATTCAATAATTCAAGGTAAATAAAATTCACAATAAATATTAAAAGAATAATAATTAAAATTCACAATAAATTTGACAATTTCACGAAATAATTTTATATGGAGTATATATAAAAGATGATTATAATAAATTTGATCATTTCATAAAATAATATTTATATGTTTTAATTTTTTTAAAATCAATGGTAAGTTTTGCTAGTTTAGAGTTACAGCGATAGCTTTTGCCCTAATAAATGGCCGACATGGATAAAACCTATCCTCACGCCTCATGTTTTAAGCCTTCTGTCAAATTAAACATTAAAAATTGAAATAATTTAAAATAGTTTATGTCGGGTGTGTTGGGTATTGCAACCGTCAAGACGTCGGTAGAGACAAGGGATGTTCAAATTTCGTGAGCTTGGCTCACAAAAAGAGCCTATGTAACATAATGATAATATTTTGTTTCACCTCGATATCTAAAGGTGAGAGGCCTTTTTATATCGAAATCGAACCAATATCGAGTAGGAATATCAACTTTTCCTTCTACGACGGGAGATGACAAGAAATAGAGAAGGATGAGACTAATATGAAGATTAAGAGCAGTTGCTGTTCATGAAGAAACCATTTTTATATAATACGTTATTTTGAGGAAGCTTACTTCGGGTATTGTTTTATTCAATATTTGTTCAATTACTCTTTTATCTACAAATGCAATGTAGGAATTTGGTTCAGCAATAATAATATCTCCCAACATACTACCCCACCAGTAGTAGGAGAAGGCGCTCTGATGGGATCTTCATGGACAGAAAAAGATTGCAGTTCGTTTGATAATGATCCAGCAAGGCGATAGAGAAAGAGGGTCAAACCATGCTAAATTAAAAGCAGCCCAAACCCAAGGAGAAATAAGACCAGCGATTGAGCAGTACAATAGGGTTTCAAGTGTTCATCTAGCGCGAAATTTCTTCATCACATCCTTTCTAGAAAAACCTAAAAACTTTAAAAACACAAAGTTAACTACATAATCTGTTTTGCCATATACACGAAGTTATATAAAATAGTGGCACAAAGTCACGTGAAGTGAAATGTCATATAAGCAAATGACATAGAGTCGTAGGTTCACAACATCATTTAGATACAATGAATAGAATACATGTGATCATAGAAATCATGAACACGAGATTTAATAGGTAATCATAAAATGATGAAATTCATTAATAGATTATGCGCGAATTTTGATGATGCATATCAAACAAAACCTGTATGACATCTAGGGTAGGAACTAGTTTGAAATATTTAATAATGCATGGATGAGAATCAGATAATGTGAAAGTAAATGACAAATTTTGTAGACTAATTCTCACCCACTTTCATTGTCATATAATTGTGTAAATCTTTAGGAATTTACAAATTGAATACGAGAAAACATGGGAGTTTCCGACCCCCATTGCAAGGATTCGTAGAATGGCGACACGTAAGCTCCCAATAGCGGATGGTCATCCAACTTGTCGATTGATAGAGTCGAGTCAACCAATGGTATTGGCATGGTACCTCCCACTACCACTGCCACTACCACATCACATTTTTTTCAAGTCACGCTTTTTCGACCCCCACTTATACGAGAATCATAAATTAACAAACCCATACTTAAAAACAAAGTTTCCAATCAGACGATTGGTCATTGGATGAGACGTGTTACGTAAACTATACTTATTGATTGGGAAAATATGTTTTTAAGATATGATAAATAATATATTAAAATATAATTTTATTATATTATAATATGATTATTTATCGATATACTATAATTATAAATAAATATATTTGTTATTTATATAATAAGTAGAATGTATTTTAATAATATATCAACTCGTCTAATAAAATATTTCATATAGGTATCTCAAAGAGAGTGTCCGGTATATTATTTAAAATATAAATTAAGTATTTTGTCGTGACTTCAATCTAGGTTTATATATGGGTGACGTGACCTAATAAAGAGGGAGTCGTCTTTCTAAAAAATATGTACACAACTGTTTTTTACTCTTTATTTACTCTAATATAATATTATTTTTATGTATGATAATTTATATTTCTACTAAAAAGTGAAATATTTGATACTTTTTTGTCGTCCTGTTAGTATTATTATATTTATCTAAGCGTTCAGCTAATATTGATATATTTTTAATGCATCTCCTATTACATTTTGGTGTTAAATCTCCTGTTACAAGTCGTTGGATTATTGACACGTAGGATAAACTATATTATACCTTAACAATCTACCCTAATGGGAAAGGTTGAGATTTTCCTCTCCGCATACGTGTCACTCATTTAACGCGTGTAACAGGAGATGTAACACCAAAATGTAACAGGACATCTAATATCCTCTTACGTACATGTCGCATGCCCATTCTTTGTTTCCTCTTGTGTGCATGTAAAACAACCGTACGTCTTTCTATAAACCTAACTCCTAAAATCTTCACTCACAAACATTAATACCACAATTACAAGCAACCTAGTTACAATTATATAGCTACCTTCTTACTTTTTTTTTTTTTTTTAAATCTTTTAACCATGAATCATCATGAGCCAGACACCTCCCTTAACTTGAGTTTATCATCTACAAACAAGCATGATCAGCTGATTAACGTAAGACTAGTGCCACCTTTCGGCCCGATGGAGGCCCGGGTTTTTGCTTGTCACTATTGCAGGAGGAAGTTTCATAGCTCACAAGCTCTTGGAGGCCACCAAAATGCTCACAAAATGGAAAGAAGCCTAGCCAGGATCAAGAGCACATCGGGCCTCACCAAGCGCCAATGTTTGAACCCGGGCCGGGCTCATGGGGTCGACTATCTTGGTAGGTTTGAGACAAGAGATCATATTAATCATAATCACTCTTGGAGTAATATTATAGGACTAGATCATGAATGTAGTACCGATCATCAAGATAAAGATCATCTTAACCAACTTGATTTATCTTTAAGGCTTTGATTTTCTTCTACATTACTATCATAGTATATAGTTTTCAAAATTTGTGTTCTTGTTCTAGAACTCTGGTGTATGTTTTCATGCAAGAAGAAGATCGAAGATATATTGGTACAAGTTGGAATCGGCCAAACAGAATGGTGGAGGGATAAATCATGCATGATAACTCAACTGATAATCAATAAAGATTAGACTACTACCCAACGCACACAAGAAACCCCTCATTTTGAGGAGTTGTTTCCCCACTGCGATAGTAAGATTCGATACTTGTCATTAGTACAATTTGTGTTAGCTTTTGACGTGTGTATACACATATAAATGGCGCAATTTTCATCAATCCTATCTCTCAATTGCCTCGTATGTATGTTTAATTTGCACATCAAATTTAATAGTCAGATTAACAAATCATTATCCATCTCAAACATGAATGAATTAATCTGAAAATTTCACGAACAAAATTGAATTAATAATTTTTATCAAAAAAAAATACTAATAGTTTATCACTTTGAAGGTTAAGGGGAAAAACATTTTAGAATATGAAATCCAAACACCATTAATATAATTAAAATATGAGAATACTCACTGCTCACTAAATAATAATACTTATTAATTCCATTAAAATATAAGAAAATCCAATACAAATTAAATAATAACACTTATTAATTCACATGTAAAAAGTAAATGGACACCATGAATAGAGAAAATATAAAAATAAACTTTCTTAGTCTACATAATTTAAACAAAGTAACAAATTAATTAATACGGAAAAAAGTATTATTAATTTCATAATTATATTATCTCTGATTTTTGTGTTTGAACTCCCTTAGTTAAAACCCACGTGTTTTTAGCCTACATCATTAATTCATGTGGCTCATAATTATTTCATATATAATTATAATAAAATATTAATGTACGTATCTGAGGAGGATGATGTGGACAAGGTTTGATTGTGAATTTAGATACATAGTATATTCATGCATGTGGAGAAAGGGTGTGATTAGATTAGACCCCCAATCCCCATTAATTTGGCAACCATATAATCTAATTTTAGCATATATATATTCAGTGTTTGCAGCCTCTTTTATAAATTATACATACCCGTTTTAGTATCGTAATTACTGATTATGACAACTAAAAAAAACTAATCCTTTACCTATCACGTTCGCATATTGATACAATAATTGATGCATAAAAACGATCATTATTTTGACCTTTCAACTTAGGTTATACTTGCCCCCTTTACTTAAGTTATTTGTTTGTAGTCTTATTTCATTTTACTATGTTAATTGCTATGACATTCTAGCCGGCTTTGTTGACTTATGAAATTACCAATGCAATAATTATGACATTCATGTAATTAAAATGTTTTTTTTAAGTCATGTAATTAAAAGGTTTAATATTTAATAACATCTACTAAGTTTGTAACCGACATTGAAGATTTAATTACGTGTCAAATTTACAATTTGTTAATTGATTTGTATAGATAAAGTACTCCAATTATACAACTTTTTTTTTAATGATCAAGACAGTCCATAAATAACAATATGATAAGACTTGAATAACTAAACATATTTTATTTATTAAGATGTTAAAAACTTTTCAATCTAATGTTTACAGTTTTCAGGGTTGGGCTAGGCATTGCATTCGGGAGGGAGGCCCTGGGCAAAGCGGTTTTTATCAGTACAATAGTTGTAAATCATGTGGTTGTTCTGGACCCACTTAAGTTTATCTTGATTGATTGGGCCCAATTCTTGTGGGCTAAGAGGTCTGTTAGAGAAGCCCCTGTAGTAAGCGGTGAATGGGGCCTGAGTCCAATCAATCTTGATGAGCCCACCTCTTGTGGCCCATTCATCTGCATTCCAAATGCTGGAGTATAACTTCATGGGCTGACTTCTCGGGAATGGCACTCCTATTTTCTCCATGTTCTTGAATTCTCTTATTGGCGTGTTGTCAACTGAGAACCTACAACAAAGTTCATTTAATTAATTAATTAAAATTATACATCATAATTATAAATTATGACAAGAATTAGTCTATTGTGAATTGACTAAACATTATAAATCTCGTGTCCCCTCAATTTAAACACCTTGCCAATACGGGTATATAGGATTGAAAGGGAACACAGAATTTACACCGCCATATTTTCATAAATTGCTTACACAATAGTTTGTGGGTTCCATAAAATGGAGTAAGTGTGGAAATCAGTGGTTGGATCAAACCAGAGTCTAAATTGCTGCTCTCTGTCTCCCTTGCCTTGTGCATACACATTAGTATGAAGTGTGTAAGGCTGACCACTGAGGTTTCCCAAGAACTCAAAGTCTATCTCATCATGATTTGGTCCTTGTGATGACAACTAAACATGAAAAAACAAGTTGGTCAAATTTAATGATGTAAGAGAAAGAAACACAAGAAAAGGCAGAGCATGCATACATAGTAAGCAGTGACAGTTCCAGCAGAGTTCCCAGGGACAAGCTTGATCTGCATGTCAATCCTCCCAAACATGAACTCCTTCTTTGACTGAAAACCAGACCCAGAGGTGGTGTCTAGAGATAGAGTGAGAAGCTCCCCATTGTTGACGATTTTGCCCCTGCCCCCACCCCATGTGATGTCAAAGTCTTCAAAGTAGTTGCTTCCTAATGATGTGATGACCAAGGTGAAAAGGATCACAAGTGAAGCTGGTTTTCTTGAGTGAACAAAATGGCCCATCTCTCTAGATTTTTGATTCTTGAACCTCTCTTTCTTATGTAAGATATCAGCAACCTCAGACATATATATAGTTGAGAAGAGATTAGAAGATGTGAGATAGGCAGCAAAAGGACAAGGAAAATTGCTCTGCGGGTCTTGATTTCTGACATCTGGAAAATTAGTAGCAGCAAATTAATTAAGATACACTCGTGAGCTATAGGCTAAGGCTAGGAATAAACACACACATTACACCAACACTGCGTGTGAATTTGTATCAGCATTGATGATAATTAAATGTAATGGCGGATTGTGAGCAACTCAATGGTTTAATAGGGTTACAACTTGATTAAAGACTAAGGATCGAAGCTCATTGTCATAGTATACGAGCAATCTCTCAAAATTTGAGATTACTTTTGTGCGGTATATAGTAATCTAGTCCTTATGGTTAAATTATATCACTATAATTTACCTTTTCATTATTATGTAGGCGAGTTACGAATAGACATTCACATTATTTGTGCGGTATGTAGTAATCTAGTTCTTATGTGCTCGTTTGCTTGTAGGAATTAGGGGGTGATTGATGCACAATCCCTCGTAATACCACATTTGTCTCAATGTATATATAGTACTTGGTCAAAAGTATTAATTTTATCTCATATTAATAATATCATTCCCTTTGGTATTGTGTATCTCACCTCAATATGTGGGATATACAACACCATCATTTAATACCTAGGTATTAAATGTAATTTTACCATTATACCCTCATCCAATAATAATAATAATTAATATTAATATAATAATTAATTGATAATAAAAAATATTAATATAATAATATTAAAATAATAATAAATATTAATAATAGTAATAATAATAATTATAAATAATAATATATAATGAAATTAAAATTAATAATTAATAATAAAAATAATACTTTATTATTTATAATAATAATAATAATAACAACAACAACAATATGGATAAATATGTCATTTTACTTATTATATTATTTGTTAATACTCAATAACAAATATAAAATAATTAATACTTAGTTATCAACAATCTTATTTTTTCATAATACCAAATAATAATATAATTAATCACAAGTCAAATAAATCACAAAATTAATTGCACTGACAAGTGTTAGCAGGGCTGCTTTCGTGTTCTGTACATGGATTTGGATAACCTTCACTGCTCTACCGACTCACTCTATATATTGCTACTTAATTTACTCATCGCCTTCATTTTCACTTTATAATTTTTAAATTTAATTCAATCATATGTTTTATTTTCTTATTTAATTTAATGTAGTATTCCAATTAATTTCACCGAATGTATGAGAATTGAATAATTAATTTCTAGACTACAGTATTTTAATAAAAAAGTGAGTGAACAAAATATTTTTATATCCTTTCCAATACTTTTTCACCGTTGCTCGTCTTTAATTTGCCCTTCATGTAATGTGGGTTATTTCATAGTCTAAGTTTTCCCCTATTTTCAGTCTGTTGTCTATTCTTGAATTATATAATTAAATACATTTTCAATATCTACAGAACAAAATGAGAACACGTATCGATATTCATTTAATAATATACTTTTTAGTTTCTCTATCAGATAAGAGTTGGGACATTATCTCTATTCTCAATCATATCTTTAAATCAAAAATGGTTTTTGCATTAATAAAAAAATAATAAATGAGAAGCATCCAATTAAATGAGTGTGGAGAGGTGGACTAAAGAACAAGCGGTGATACGTTATAAAAGAATTTCATTTGACCACCCCATCTTTTCTTTGCTTCTTCTTTCAGGTTTACTATTTTTAGCTCTATAATATCTAAAAAATATATTTTTAATAGTTTTATTTTTCAGATTGTATAACCTCATTTTTTCAGATTGTATAACCAAAATAGATAGTGTACAAGAGGGAGTATCAAATACTTTATGGGCCAACATTATTGGGCTAAGCTATATATGTCTCCATCAAGCCCAAACATTCACCGGGCTTCCACGTCGGCCCTAGTCATTTTCCTTTTTATTTAAAAAAATAAAAAATTCGAATGAATTATTCTCTTCTTAATAAATTTATTTATTGTTTCAAAACATATTCATTTCTGTGGACAGAATACGTTATTAATATTTTCTTGAATTTCGTATTAAATTTCCATATTTTATATGGAGTATATTTTTTCATAATTCAATGCGATGGATGGCCGTTTTGTTCTTGATCCAAAGAGAGAAGCTCATATTGAATAATGCAATGTAATAGATATCACTGATAGAATTAATTATTGCACAAAAATCATTCTATATCTGCATTTATCTAATTTCTCACCCAAAAAAAATCAAGAAAAAAAAAATTGTTAACTAACTAGTTAGTTATGACCTGTGAGTGCATCCAGGACCAGGTCCCTTAGGAAACCTCCATTTATCCTTGCAATAATCATACACCTTATGATCTCTCTGAACCCTATTCATCCTCTCCCTACTCCTCCTATCCAACTCCATCCTCAACACCGCCTTCCTCGAAAAATCATTGTCGTTGCAAGACGAAACTCTTGTGAGGCGCGACCAAATGCATCCATCTACAGAGTAATTCCTGTAGGAAGCAGTGAATGGAGCTAAAGACCAGTTGGTCTTAACACGGCCATGTTGCGTCGCCCACTCTTCGGCATTCCACAGACTCGAGTACACCCTCATTGGCTGATCTTTAGGGAATGCAACGCCTATATTCTCCATGTTCTTGAACTCCCTTATTGGTATGTTGTCCACAAACCAGCTGATGATCAAACAATATTCTTTAATCATGATCATCAATCAGTGAAACTAATCAGTATATATATGTAAGACTTACATTATGCTTTTGTGGTTCCAAAGAATGGTGTATGAAAATCTTTAGTTGGATCAAACCATAGAAAGAACTGTTGTTCTCTGTCACCATTCCCCTGGCTGAACACATTGGTGTGGAGAGTGTAGGGATTACCACTAGAGTTTCCAAGAAACTCGAAATCTATCTCGTCGTGGTAATCACCAAGTGATGACAACTGAGGCATTATACAGAGGAATTAGTTATGTTACACAAATTTGATGAATCAGATACAAGATGATCATGCATGTGTAGTTCTTACATAATAGGTAGTAACTGTGCCTGCAGAGTCTCCGGGGACGAGCTTGATCTGCACGTCGACTTTCCCAAAGAGTAATTCTTTCCTGGATTGGAAACCGGAGCCAGATTTTTTGTCGAGGGACAAGGTAAGGAGCTCACCATCCTCCATTATATGAGCATGGTCCTCACCCCAAGTGACGATGAACTGCTGGTTGAACGTTCCGTTCGAACTAACTAATGTTGGACTAGTTGTCGTATTCATGTACGTTTGGTTCCTGTTTTCATCACTTCAATCTCAGAGCTACATTATATAATGAGTAATATTCTGCAAACCAACTTCATGTTCTTGAAGTTACCTTGCTACTTCTTCTTGATCTCGTCGTGTTGTGTAAATCGTTTGAGTAATGAGTACGTCCAACTGCAACATTTGAAGCACATACAAGATTAGCATAAATGAAATGTGTGTAGTATTACTAATAATGAATTAAAGGGACCTTGAAGACAAAGATGGCAGAAAAGAGGATGAATGCAAGGTAGAGAAGGAACGTATTTGTACGATGTTGGTAGTAATTTCTTGGTGGCATAACGTTCGATTTCTTGAAACACAAACTTTTTTGCAGCATCATTAATCTCCTTATCTATATGTCTATTCCTCTAATTATCTCAATCTTCTTCATGTTTTGTTTTCCAATTTCATCTTTTCTTTCTTTCTGTTTCCTGCACGTTGGAAAGAAAGATTATTTAGCCATTCTTTTTTCTGAATGATAAAATGATGGTCATCCATTAGTCTTGGACATTGGTTGGATACATTAAATCTCCTGATATTCAGCCAAACTTTCCATTGCGCATGAATAATTTCTCTTTTACTACTATATATTGAAAGTTTAAATTAATTCATCTTGTGTTGGTATTTCTTTAAATAAATAGATATTAAATTAAGATAGATATTAATTTCAATACCTAAAACTGGCAAGTTAAGAGATTCACTGATTTCCCCTTGAAAGTGGAGATAGTTTTATGGCAAACTCCTAGCACAAAGTAGCAACACCAATACATCAATCTATTCAAATCCAGAATACAAGAATCTCAGAAGATATATCTTCTCTAACTTGACACTAGAGGGGTGAAAAGCAATACAAAGTCATTTGATTTTACATGTTCAACATACATGGGGAGCAAGGATAGTGGGAGTTACAACCAAACTTCTTACTGTACAGGTGACAATGGTACATGAAATCATCAAAGGGTTCTGAGAATATTTAGTCATAAAATGCCAAGAATCCTACTTTGTATTGGTGAAGAGTTTTAGCAGCTGTTGAAACCCAACTGGGGCTCCAGCTCTGGTACGGACAGTTATTCATCATCCAACTCCACGATCCGGGCTCTTCGTTCAGCTGCTTTCTTCCTGATAAAGATGCCCCACCTCATTGCTGCCTTAATCTTGAGCCAACCAGCAACAGCTTTTCCAGAACGAGCTCGATCTTCACCATAACTGAAACCTGGCGAAGGTGCTGGCATGTAAGAAGAGAATCCATACCCATCTTCTGGTGCATTAGAAGTATGACCCCCCATGCTGAAAAGCCGGAGCAAGTGCTGCATATCCTCGTTCTCCAGCATTTCATGACTTCTCATGCGAATTTCCTCCTCTGACAAAAAGTCATCCGTACCCTTATTACGGTTGCTCGACCAGTCATCAAATGGACCAAGGGCAAGACCAACCCTGTTATCATATGCAGCGGTCGGAATTTGGTTGGAATGGTTGACCTGCTGATCGTGCTGAGCGTAAGAGGTTGGCTCAAACTGGGAGCGTGAATTTAGAAGCTGGGGCTGTGTTGGATATCTAGCAGCCATGTTGTCACTGTAACCTGAATAAAATTTTGCAGAAATGTATTGTCAGAACCTCTGCACTCTGCTCGACCAACAAACAAGCATCTTAGTTTGGCTCGAGAGCCCAATGCCAACTTCATGCTCATACATTTCTAAGCCTTTACATCATAACTTGAACACGAAAATCCATAGAAAAAGATGGAGCAGCAATAATACCCACACGGATAAAACCAAATAAGAAGAGTAAGGGTGGTCACAAACAAATCTGAAAGAGCCAGGATAGAGAAATGTAAAGACAAGAGGAACTACACAAAGAATTTCTGTTAACATGCCAAAGAGGAATCAATTTGAAAAAATCGTGGATAATGTTAAGGGTGAAAACTCAGGGTACCAAAATAGTGAGAATTTGATTGACATCAATCTAGTTGACTAATTTGATGATGAAACACATCATCAAAGAGGGGCATATATGCTGGCTAAATGTTTAGGAGTATTAGGAACACGCGTTTGGCAATATATAATGGCACTGAGAATTTAGGCATGGTGTCTGTAATAAAGTTGAATCTAGAAAGAGTCACCACCAAATCTCATTGTGAAGACTGACAAGTCCATTGAGCTAAATTTGATGTTAGGGTAGTGATTAGTTAAATACTGGGGCAACAAATGAAAATATTTCCAGTTAGATGATGGTCACCTCCAATGAGCATGTTCTGATCAATTGATGCGGGTTCAGAGGGGCCAGGTACTGCCAATCTCTGTAGTGGAAGCTGATTATCCAAGGACAGAGAATAATTTGCTGATCCCAAAGGCAAGTCACTTTTTGACGCACTTGACTTCTTGGTCTGCTTGAAATTCAACAATGATTTCCCATCATATTCCACAACTTGATTCCAATTCTCATATGCTTTCTTCAACCAGGTATCCACATAAACCTACAGGGTGATAGAATTAAAGATGACTTAACCTTCAAAATGATTAAAGAAGTTCAGCAGCATATTATAAGGTGTTTCCATTACGACAGTGAGCTAAAATCATTAGGCTAATCACACAGGTAAATGAATGGAATTGTGAAGATATAATGTTCCACTTGATGAATCTGACATAATTTTACAATTTACAAACAAAATTTCAAATTTTTAATCCAAAAGAGGGCAGGATCATTAACCTACTTATGCAAGATACATAGGAATAATAAAAAAATAATCCACAAAGGGTACTTATTTTTCCAATCAAGATATCATGCTAAACAAAAAAAAATAACAAAAGTTGATAACACTCCATCCTTTGGAAAAGAATATAGACGGTCTGAATAAATTATTCATGAAAACCCCAATAAATACAGTGGAAAATTTAGATGAACCTGCGAGACAAGAAATATGATGTCTTGAAATTTGAGACTGATTTAGACCACAGACAGCACTTCCTGTTGTTCATAACATGTATTATCATAGAATCCATATTTTGAACACATGTTATGAACAACAGGAAGTGCTGTCTGTGGTTTAAATCAGTCTCAAATTTCAAGACATGTTATCACCAAGAATTAATATCTTCTAATCAATGTTTCCAAATTTTCAGATCATACATAAAAGACGTGGAACAAATCATATCCAAGAGTCATCAGAAGGTCAATTACCAAAAACAATGAAAACAATTTTCTAATAGGCCAAGCATCTTCAATTCAGTTAAGAGTATTGACCTACCTTTTGGCTGTCAGAAAGTGAATCTGCAGGATAATATTGATCGTTGGCTATGAGACCACTCATCTCATAGATATTGTTGAAGACAACACCTACACTTCTTGTATCATCGGGGTAATACACATAAAGCTTCCCACTCAGGACACAAGTCTTGGCATGCTCTAGGAGCGCATCCCACATCTTATTAGACATACCACTACCAAGAATCTGCCGACATCAGATGTCAAAGTCAGACTAACAAGAAGCATTTCAACCACAGAAATAGTTTGCAAATACTTACACTCCTCAACTTTTGAGAGTCCCTGACTACAAGCCGCAGGAAGTCTTCTACAGTATATATGCCAGAATTATTAAGCCTCTTGTGGAACGATCCATCCTTCCCAATCTTCTCCAATCTCCATACGTCGTCGCTCAAAGCAGGTGGATAATGCTTCTTGTACACTGTAAGAATTAAGACACTTCAGTAAATAATTAAGATGGTAAGAAAATATAGCCCATGCAGTATCAGAAAGGCATGCTAAAGACAATTTTTAAAAAAATAAATAATAAAAAATAATAATAAGAAAAGAGAGAGAGAGAGAGAGAGAGAGAGAGAGAGAGAGAGAGAGAGACAGAGAGAGAGAGAGAGAGAGAGAAAGAAAAACTAACAAGGTTAAAAGGGAGCCAAAAGTTTACTTCAATTTCACATTCAAATATCATATGTTAGGTGTCTTATAATAATATAACTAATTTTCTCAATATTATAACTCCGATGTATATTCCCCTATTACTCTAATGATTTTCTATTCTCAAACTGCTATGTAAAAATTAGATCATCCCAACTTCACTTTTATATTACAATTACCATTCACCAAATCAATGGTAATGCATCAAAAGAGATAGTTACATACATTCCCCTCGATGATCTTTGACAGTAAATGCTTCTGTCTTTGCTTCCCGGATGCGTACACCCTCTCCGTATCCTGGTGCAACTTTTAAACCGAGTCTGAACTTCCTGCTTCTTATCCAGCTAGAGTTGTCAGTAAATGTGAGATCACCTAGCGTTCCAACGCCTTCCTTAAGAGTGACTTGTAAATCCCCATGCAATAGAGGCCTCTTTCCCTCACGCTCTTTCACAATATGGCTTTCAAACTCTTCTTGACTCCAGCCTTCATCATCTTCAGAGTT
Organism: Pogostemon cablin; assembly: GCA_023678885.1. Taxonomy (NCBI): domain Eukaryota; kingdom Viridiplantae; phylum Streptophyta; class Magnoliopsida; order Lamiales; family Lamiaceae; genus Pogostemon; species Pogostemon cablin. The sequence goes on from CM042956.1 coordinate 1,349,510, forward strand.
AAAATCACCTTCCAGCACAACAATATCCAGCTTCATAGTTGATTCAGGTCCAGATGTTACAACATGGCCTGTGTTGGCATCTATTATTACTACATGAATAGCAGCACCCTGCTCCCCCTCAACTTTTCCTCCAGTGAACAGTGGAAGAGAAAGTCTGGACCTAAAGTGAAGTTGAAGGTTTCTCCCATCTGGGCCTTCAATTTGTTTAGGTGACGACCTGAAATCTCCAACTCTTAGGAAAATATAAACACAAACAGCATAAATAATGTTGTTCGGTCGAGAATCTACTGATGTATACACAAAGCACGCCAATAAAAGGCACTAAAGTGACTAACATGATGCATAAGTTGGATGTTCTATATATGATGTATTCCAGTTCTAGGTATATGGCAGTGGACATATAATGAAAAAATAAATAAAAAAGTTCGAAGCAATCTAATATCACAAAACAACAAAAATTAATGTCATTTAATAAAAGCAGACACAATGTGACACGTGGTAGATTTCAATCTTGGAGTATGACTTCTTATACAGGGCGATTAACAAATTGCATTGAGGTAGTTTGAAAACTTAAGCAATAGTATTATAAATTATGAATAACAAAGAATAGCATATTTAACATTAGAAAGTGTTCAAGTCTTAATACAAGGAGAAGATACTCTATAAAAGATCTATAAAACATCTTTATCCAAATTTAAGAGTTTTATTAAAAGGAATACGCATCTTCATAAATTCATTCAATTCATTTTTATGGTCAACTATCATGACTCCAAAAGACTCTTTCTCAAGCTGAATTCAATCTTGTCATGCTCCTCTCTTGTGAATGCTCACCAACAAGTTCATGAGAACTAAAGAAATGCAGAACGATGGCAAAACCAACAGACAGCCATACAGCATCAACTACAATTAATCAAAGTAAATAAAACTTGATCCAATATTCCTTTCAATAATTCCATTAGAGATTTTTAAGCATATATCAGACACAAGTAAGCAACAACAACATTAAAATCAATAAGCCATTTGGTTTCACGTGCATGTTTTGTATGAATCTCCAACCTTCCATTCAGACGGGCAGGCCCAGCAGGGCCCAGCTTAGCCAAGGCTCGTTCAACTTCTTCACTAACCTGTTATAAAAACAAAGTTGTGGATCAGGCAAAGTTTGCTGATAAATTCAAGATTGTTATATTAGGACCAAGAAGTCTTGTGCAACAACAATTCTTTCACAAAAGAAAAGGAATCAGCACAATCATATTAGAGCAGAACAAGTGAAAACAAAATGAGTATGTTTCAGTTACCTGTGAATTTAATTTAATTAAAAGGAAAAGGAAAACATCTAGACTGGACAAAAATTCATGTTTCCAGTACACTACAAGAATCCCAGGAGTTTAGTTGGCATCATGCCATCATCTAAATTCATGTGAGATTTTCATTCAACTTTTGATGAAAGGCATCATTTTAACCAGGTGAAATTAAACAGGCAAAGTTCACACCAAAATCACAAAGCATTCATTATTACCACTCTACGTAGAATTGGTTCCAAAGATGAGCAAAGCTTCTGGAGGCTATCAACCTTTAGAGCTTCCACAATAACGCTGCATAAAACAAAACAAAACAAACCAAATAATCAGACCATCAGAATTTTTTAATTACTCAAGCATTAGTTCAGGTGATCCAAAATCCTATATATTCAGAGACATAAAAACCAGATTTACAAGAAAGTATAACAAGAGGGAACCATGACCAACTTGACATAAAAACATTAAGGATCATCATTGTATAATTGAAAACTGAAATTTCAACCATATTTCTGCATCAATTTATACACAAATTTAAGACTAACGAAATGGAACTAGTTCTGCAATACCCAAACAAATATAATCAGCCAGATTAAGCTACAAAAGCATTCATTTGTGGCTGGTCATTCCCTAATACACAAAAAATAAGTATTTACCACTTTATAAGATTAGAAAATTATCAGACTACGATTATAGAGAAGAAAAATGGAGGTTTCAGCAACTATTTTACCTAGCTAAAGCGGGTCTTTTTCTGTCCGATTCCTGCTGTTCTTCATCACCACCATCCTCCAAACTCCTTTTCCCTCTTCCTTTCATTGAGTTAGTCCTTTCCATATACCTCGTATGCATTTCCACTTCAAAAAAACCAAACCACACAGAAAATAATTAACCAACACCAACAAGCCAGAAATAAGAACAATTAAATATTTTAAATAATTCAACTAATTACTAGAGTAAGTCAAACAGATCTGAATCCCATCCAAAAAAAAAAACAACCCATCTAGAACCTAGATCCCTCAATATACCAATCAATACAGAAAACCCATATCCCCAAACACACACGCACACACACACTTTTTAAAAAAAAAAAAAAAAAAAAGGAAAAACGGTAAAGGTAAAAAAATTACCTGCTGAGCAGTTGACCTAAGGTGAAACTAAAAGTGAGTCACAGCTAATTTAGGTTTAACCGAAGATTCCTATTCTGCAGTAATCCGTTAAAGGCGACGAGCAAGAATTCACTAATTGGAGGGAGTTGGGCGGCTACAGCGCCATTGGAAAAGGGCTGCGATTACAGAATGAAAGGAAGAAGAGTTGGGAGATCTTTTGATTCTTTATGAGCTTCACTTTCCGATTTTTGCTTTTTTGGAATTGATGATTGTTTATAGTAGGAAGGAATTTTATAAACGGAGCATATATAGTCAGTCTCAAGCTCTAAATTCTGGGGATCGAAGGATTTGGATGGGGTTTCCAGTTATGGGTTTGGGTGGGTGAAATCGGAGTACAAGCGGAAGAATTACGAACCGTTAGATTCGGAAAATATGATGGCCATCACTTTAACCCAACTACGTCACTATTGGTCCAAATATCGGATTGGATAGGTTTACTTTCTTAATTTTTCTTTTAAGTCTCTCACATTAACTTATTGGGCATAGATATTAAGGAAAATATAATTATTTTAACTTTATTTTATTTTTAGTATTTTTTTTTGGGGGTAATAAATGAATAATGAAATAGGTTGTGCATGAAATTGTAACTATTTCAAGTTATTACGTTATTTCTGTTAATAAAAAATTAATAAAATACATATTGAAATATGTTAAATAGGGGTAAATTTTTTTAAAATAAAGTGTTTATTATTTTATTTTTTTTAAAGATGAAAAATTTTTGGAATGGGGAAAGTAAATTTACCTTTTTTTTTCCTTTAAAAAGCTAATATAAACTTTTTGATAAGCAGCCCCTCACGAATTTGTTCGTATTAGTACAATTTCAGACCTCCAAATTACATTATCATAGTTAAATTCCGTAAAGTACCCTTTGGATGAGTCTTATGATCTTATAAAAAAAATTGGAAAAAATCTCAGAATTAAAATTACCGTTCTTAGTAAAGAAAAGATAATCTAACAACAGAGTATAATAAGTTTTAAAAATGTTAAAAGTATTATCTAATTTATTGCTATTGAGGAATTTAAAATACATATAATTCTGAATCAACTTTATATAAAATCCAAACAAAAATCAAATAACAATATTTCTTACGTGCTTTAAGTAAACAATTACCAAACCGACGGCAAAAGCCGGGTGTTAATAACAACAAAAAGAAGACACCAAGAAGGAAATTATTGCTACTTCAAAATATTAAACACAGTTGATTACTCTCCTAACCTGATGCACAAAAATGATTAATGTACCTTGGGTAAATATTAGGAAGCAGGAAAATCAAAGTAGATGTGGAGCTTACCCAAATCATGAAAGAGAATAGTGAGAAAGAAATGCATAACAATACAAGCAGAAAAAGGCCTTGAATCCTAGACAGCAGTGTTCCAACCACCCACTATAACAATTAGGACGGCAGGCTTCCTATCATAGCAACAGACGAGCATGAAGTATATGATGTTTTTACGTCCCAGTACACGAATACGACAGCAAGAATCAATTTCACAGAATATAAGAACACATAGAATAACAGAGAAATTTAAAGGACACATCTGAGATCCAAGTGTATTTAATACAAGTTCGGCAGAGATGCTTGACTCGGGAGGCAAGCATAAGAAGTTCAATAACAAAACAACAGTTGATATCTTAAGCAGAACAAAAAACAACATTGAATCATTTCTAGAGATAATATTCATCCCTGAACTGGTCCAGATAAAAATGCCCTGCCAGGTTGCCTCTGTGCCAAGGGTCCATGGCACCCAAGAAGCTGCAATGTATAATATGTTGTCAGTGCCCTAACCGATAAATTATTGCACAATAAATATATTCAATAGGGTGTGAAATCCAGTAAAAGATGTACCAGAGGTACCATCTCATTAAGAAACTAATGAAGAAGGAATAGAAATATTTAAACTTTAGACAAACCTTGGCATTAACACCATCAGAGACAATCCTATTCTCGGACTTCCATTTCAAATAATCACTACGGCTGTATTTGGTGAATCCCCTAAAGAAAAAAAATGTATCTTGTAAACACACAGCAATCCAAATTAAAGATAAAAAACAGATTATTCTATATTTTAGATTGACAAAAAAGTGAGATGAATTTATTTATATAAGAAAATCACTAAATCAAAATGTTATTTATTTTAAATAAATAAGGATCTGGGTCAATGAAAAATTACCATTTGTATATTGTTATATAGCAGACTCAACATTGACAAGTAACCAAAAAAATATTCAATATATTAAGTCATTCCAGTGACAAGAGTAAAAATACTAAGAAATCTAGTTATATACCATTTTCTGCTGACAATGATCTTTTGACGACCAGGGAACTTGAATTTTGCACGACGCAAGGCTTCCTGTGCATGATGACTGTTGCCATCCTTGCACCTGACAGATAGGAGGACCTGACCTATGGCTACACGAGCGCAAACACCCTGGGGCTTACCAAATGCCCCCCTCATACCAGTTTGGAGCCTATCAGCCCCAGCACACGACAACATTTTGTTAATTCGCAGGACATGGAAGGGATGCACCCTGACTCTCAAGTGGAAGGCATCCTTTCCTGCAAACTTCGTCATGTATTTGTTGCATGCAATACGTGCAGCTTCCAGAGCCTCACTCGACACATTTTCCTTCTCCCAACTAACTAAATGCACACAGAAGGGGAACTCATCAACACCTTTTTTCTTCATCCCAACATCATAAATCCTGATTTTTGGATCAGGCACACCACGGCAAAAACGTGACTTCGGGTAGGGCTTGTTCTTGATCTGGCGATAACACCTAGCAGGCCCTAAAAGAAAGAAATCAAAGAATTTCTAAATTTTACAAAATAATAGTACTTTATTACAAAATATTTTAGATACTGAACATCTATCCTGGATAATATTGGTCAAGAAATTAAATAACAAACAGCATACAACGTTCAGATGAACTCTGTTCTTTACAGAATTCAGAACCAAACCACGTAGTATATCCACTAACAACAAAAACAGAAACATGCCTTGTGTTTGTGGACTGCTCATATTCGTAAGTATTTTACAGGATACCAAATCTCTGAAATCATTTCTCATACATAACAAAATTCTACTTCCATTTCAATTCTCAAATGTCATCCTAAGAACCTGCAATAATTTTTTTTTAGCAATTTCTTCCATTATTCAACTGAACTTTTGTAGAAAAATATTAAAACCGTTATTTTAGTACAGGTCAACATTAGTAAACACACCATATAACCATATTGAAATGTAAATTCCGATTCAGATTTCGCATATAATTCAACTCGGATGAATGTACAACAAAATCAAAAAACAAAAAATCGAATGACTTTACTCATTCATTTTCGATGAAGCGTAAACTTACTTCTCCCCATGGTGTGCTTGTCCTAACCCTTGGCTCCGAACAAGAACAAGAACCGAAAAGAGGAAACCCTAACCCTAATTGTTGAACAAAGTGGACTATATAGTAAAAGTCGTCGCTAGGCCCTTTCTAAGTGGGTTATAAATATTAGGCCCAATTATTTTAAGTTACTTTCTGAAGCCCATGTATTTTCAAGATAACTACGAAATTTTTTTTAAGTTATTTTTATTATTTTATTTTATTTGATTTGATGTATGATTAAATTTTTTAGTCATATGATTTATAATAACGAGATGCAATTTTTCAACTTTATCCTAGTACACACTAATTAACTCTTAAATTTTTGTCTTTAATTTTAAAATTAAATTCTCTTTTAAGTATACATAAACTACATTTAATTTTTCTTTATTATTTAAAAATACTAAACTATATCATAAAGTCAATAAATTGAGTTAAAAAGTAATTTTTTATTTAAAAAAATGCAATTATAAATGTTAAATAATGTGACACTAAAGATTAATAATTTAGGGTTCATTACTATTAGATACAATTTATGTACTGACAGGTACATTAACCTAAATTTATTAGTGTTCAATATATTTTGAAAGATTGAAATGCCTTTTTTTATTCTTAATGTGATTATATATTCAATAATAAGTAATAATATAATGATATTTATTTTAAAATTAAAAACAGATTTCCATTTAATTCTTCTAAAAGTTCGTAGATTTCATTCCATTTAATTCTTCTAAAAATTCGTGGGATTTCAAATTATCATAACCAATTTTTACTCATTTGAGAGAGCAAGATATACTCCATAATTTTGGTATTCAAAAATTAATTAAAAATGATTCAGATTATTTTGATATTTATAAATTAATTAAAAAATTATCGGGATGTATCAAATATTACCACGATAATAATTTTAGTATTCAACATTAATTAAGAATGGATCAGATTATTTCAGTATTCAGAAATTAATTAAGAAATATCAGGATGGATCAAATATTTTGGTATTCAGATTTATAAATACCACAATAAGAAAATTCCACAATGTATTCAAAAATATTTTGGTATTCGATTTTCAGGTTTGTATTATATTCAGAAATAAATTAGTTAACAAATTAATTAACGTGACGAATAAGATTATTTTGGTATTAAAATTTTATTTAAAACATTATTAGGATTGATAAAATATTAACTATATAATAAATTTTCACTTAAAAGTATTTAGATTTTAGATTTGTATTTTATTCAGAAATAAAGATTTTAGATTTGTATTGTATTCAGAAATAATTTAACGTTAAGAGAATTTATATATCCACGAATATCTATTGAAACTGCATTCACTATAATGTTAATTTTCATTGAATTTTAAAACGTGAATTTCTCATTTTCAGTTTTAGTTGATGCGTGGATAATTGATGTATTTAGGGATAGGGATAAATGCGACTTTTCATTAAACAATTTTGTAGTGGATAATAATAGAATATATACTTTGTATCTATTAGTAATATTAGTTTATTTTTTTGTACTAGGTAGTAATAAATCCAATAATTTAATAAATCTCTTATTTTTAGGAAATTAATTAGTTGAAGATAAATATTAATCTGATAGATTTGAAATTATGATTTTTTTAACACGGAGATCAAATAAAATTCACCTTAGTATTATAGGAGATAGCACATTGTGTTGAATGATTTTTAACTATTGTCCGTGAAATGATCATAATTCGATTTATAATTTTTTTAAAGAAAATGTTAGTAAAATATAAATCTTTTAGACGTGGGGTATTTATTAGTGTACTTAGTTAGGCCTTCATTATAATAATAAATAATAATTTACGGATTTGAGATTGTAATTAATAATTTAATATACTATGATACATAATAACTTATAAAATGTTAGGACTTAGGTACATATAGTATAGATACGTAGTCGAATTTATGACCTTACATGGGTTTGTTCATCAGATTTGGGCCAAGTTATGTCATGGCCATTCTTTAATTAACAAACATACTACTAATTAATTATATTGGTTTAAAAAAAATATTGGTTTTTATTATTTTTCAATATCACCACCAAGTCACCAACACAAAAAATCCCAACTTATAATACTTATAATCACTACTAGTTTCCTTTCAACCGAAAAAATAAAATAAAATAAAATAAAACACACAAAATATTTCATAATTATATTCATTATGTAGGAAAATAACCTATATGAAATCGTCTTATGGAAAAAATTTCATGAAAATAATAAATGATAACATTTTAATTAATAGTGATACATAATTGAAAGAAAATGATATGAAGACAATAAATGATAACATTTAAATTAATAGTGATACACAATTGAATGAAAGTGACAGTAGTGTAGTACTACAATTATTTCATGAATAATTTATAATATAAATAAAAACTGATTTAATAACTTTATTATTATTATTATTAAAAGTGATATTTTTATCTTTGATAAAAAATAATACAATTTAAAAAATTCGTAAAAACACGATATATTAGACGATTTATGTGAGTTGTTTCCACTTATTGTACTTTAATTTTCTTTCTCCAATTTTAAATTTTTCAATTATGGCAATGAACTTTAATCTTCTTTCTCCTACTTTAAAATTTTCTATTGTGGCAATGAATCCAGAGCGCTTACGTGTATACAAATCCAACCCAATTAAATGTAATACATTTGTTCATTTTATTTAATGTAGTATTCTTAATTTTTTTTTAAATTGAAAATTAAAATTCTTAATATCTTTATATTTTAATTGTTCATTTTAGTTAAAAAGTAATACATTTATTAACTAAAATAACACCTTTTAAAATAAAATATTGATCTATTTAATATAAAATATAATTAATTTGAGAGTTTAACTACAGTGCATTGGGTACACCGGTGCACCTGTATAATCTAAATCATTAGATCATAAATATATTTAATCCTAACTACTAAATAAAATAAAGTAATTAAAATTAAAAATAATAACCACTCACTAACTACCCCTTTACTCTATAAATTCTCAGGTTCACCACATAATAATCTTTAATTTGAACATCTTTGTATAGCGGGTACAAAAGAGATTATCTCTTCTATTATTATCTTATCATTTATCATGATATACATATTTACCACATTATTTACTTTTATAATCTTATCCGCATTTTAAAAATAAATTAAGAGAATAAAATAATAATATATAATTAAAAGAGTACGGTGTATTTTTAAGTAAAATAATAATATATAATTAAAAGAAAAACTAAATAAAAAATACTACATAAAATAGTATATAATCCATCAAGTTGTAAGATTATATTATGCCCTAACGAATTTATATCATCATTTGTAATTATATAAAAGTGGCCACCGTTAAAGGAGTTCTTTGATTAGATCGTGAAAGATTGTTAAATTGTAACCGTCCTACTATATAAAGGTATTTTATTTTATTCAGTATAGATTTAAATGAGTTTATAATATACGTATCTTATCTTCTAATAATAATGATTGAATTTTTAAAATTTATATATATAAGAGTTCCTATAAAATAATTATTAGATCAACACTACCTACGATTACATCATCGGAGGACGAAGGTTAGGGATTCCGAGTGACGTGGACAAATATAATTATTTATTTATTGTAATACGTTAATCTTATATTTCAACGTAATCAGGGGAGTGGGCTTAACGGTTAATCTTATATTTCAACGTAATCAAGGGAGTGGGATTAACGGTTATTAACACGTGGAGAACGTGTGTTACAGAACTATCTGGAGGTGAGGAGATAAAAGATAAAAAGGTTTATAAATGATCATCTCTAATGGATGATATTCTCATACTGACTTGAGCGTCGGAGGGTCTATGCCGGAGATCCTCTCCGGCGTACTTTTGCAGGTTATCCTTATATCCGTACGAGAAGACTTAAAGAATGATGTATGGTTCACGGCTACACAAGAAGTCATAAAGAACAATGCGTCTTAAAGAATGATGTGTGGTTCACAGCTACACAAGAAGTCATAAAGAACAATGCGTGGAGGAGATTACAGAATTCAGATTAATTTTATATTCTTTTAATCTTTTATGTTATTATTATATTTATCTATTCATTATTTGATGTATCTTCATCACCGAGGTATAAGAAGGGCGTTTTCTTAGCAAAATTCATGAATTATTACGTTTATCTCTATTAAATTTCTTTTTCCTTTTAATATCTTATCATGTGCTTAATAAACTTTCTAAAATGCGAGGTGACTAGTTTTACTTTCTTGTTGCATGCAATATCGAATAATTATGTGCCAATTCATAGTGAAATTTTGGGGAAATAGGTTGAATCTACCCCAAAATAAAATAATTATTTTTATAGAGTAATTTAAATTATTTTAAAAAGTAATTTGATTATTTATATAAAATAGTCCAATTTATTTCGACATTAACTCATAGCAAAAACCCTAAACTTCTAAAACTTTAAACCATAAAATGTCATGAATTATCAGAATTAAATTACAATTATATAATTAGAATTAGCCCTAATTCATAAGTAAATAATAAACCCTAATAATACCATTAAGGTGAAGTGTACATTAAATTAGAAGGATTACTCTTAGATTTATTTTTATTTTTTTGGCATAATACATGTAAAAGGGAAGGGCGGTACTAACGATTAAAAGGGATTAAGGGAAGGGGTGGCGAGTCCTACGTTCAACGAAGCTTTTGCCCTTTTCATTTGGCAAAATATATTTAGGTAAATAAGTTATAAATAATAAAATAAAAAATGATAAAAGGTAGTTTCATCGAGAAAAATAAAACAATTTCGCATGTTTTTTTTTTTAAATTTAAAGTTGTAAGATTTTGTGCCTTTTATTAATATAAAAAAAATCATAACATAATACTACTATATTTATTAATTTTTGTAATTTTTATATATGGTAAATAAATACTCCATTCGAATTGAACCTATGTGCTGTCAAACCCAACCCAGATTAGTTAATGTGTATTTATTTATATAAGTTTGACCTTGAAATCAATTTGTAGTTAATTCTTGGAAAGCATATTTCCTTATTCATTTACCAAAAAATGATATTCCAAGAAAATAGCATTAATTGTGTAAACGGTCCCTGGATCAAGCATATGCCGTAAAGCTGATAAATTGATGCCTATATTCCCATAACTAGAAAGGTGCCACGTGTCTCTCTACCTGGCAACCCAACCATCCTGCAAACTCCAAAGCCTTCCCCCGCCTCTCTCCTCCACAACCCCCCCCCCCCCCCCCCCCCCACCTCCCAAACGCCTAAAATTTTCTGAATATCGTTTTTATTTTTATTTACACTTTTTTTTTAATACAACGTTTATTTATTTTTTCGTAGAAACGAGTCTTCTTCCAATTCGAAGTTGAATTTATCCTTTTTTTTTTCCCTCCGAGAAAGTATTGGTACTGTAATTTTTTTTTTTAAGTATCGGTATTTCATTAGGTTTTTTTATTGAAAAGGGGCGATGAAAGATCTATAAGGTTTGGGGGATTTTCTGGGGTTTTCTTAAATTTGGGTTTTGGGAAAAAATAAAAAAGGCCTCTGGTGGTGTCAGAATCCCCTATTTTCAGGTAATTTGATGTTATATATATATATATATATATATATATATATATATATATATATATATATATATATATATATATATATATTATTATGGTAATACTTTTGAATCTGGATTTTGATCATTGTGCTTGTAAAGTCTAAAATTAGGCGGTAAAGTTTGTTTATTTGGATGAATCTATGGGAAGTAAGTGCGAGTGGTCTTTTAATTGAGGATGGCCTGTGTCTTTGCTGAGATTCGCTTGTTTTGATGAACTTTGATTTGATTTTGATACATTTTTTTTTAATCTCCTCAGTGTTAAAAGGGTGGTGCACTGTCCATTGGATTGTGGTTGAGATCGCCATTGGAAGCAAACTGTTGTTTGAGATACCAATGGGAAAATTCAATGTGTAATATTGAAGAAGTGAAGAATTTGAGCATAGTGGACCTTGAGCGACTGCGCGCGATTATTGATCAGCAAATACAAGCCGGGGCCTCAATGGATAGCTCGACAATGACCCCAGGTTCTGTCCTGAGCAATAATGAAGAAAACCAGCGTGTTAAATTCTTGTGTAGTTTTTCGGGTAGTATACTACCTCGCCCTCAAGATGGGAAACTTAGATACGTAGGAGGTGAGACGCGGATTGTGAGTGTTACTCGTGATATAACTTATGAAGAGCTTATGGCGAAGATGAGGGAGCTTTATGAAGGTGTAACTGTGTTGAAATATCAGCAACCTGATGAAGATCTTGATGCTCTTGTTTCTGTTGTAAATGATGATGATGTCACTAATATGATGGAGGAATATGATAAGTTGGGATCGAGGGAAGGATTTACTAGGTTGAGGATATTTTTGTTTGCTCATCCTGATCAAGATGGTTCTTTAAATTTTGGAGACGGAGATGAAAGGGACAATGAGAGGAGATATGTGGACGCTCTGAATAGTCTTAATGAGTCGCCGGATTCTAGGAAGCAACCCGATGATTCTCTGATAGTTGGATCTTCAGATGATAACCATGTTACTGAGCAGTACTTTAATCAGATGAATTTAGATGGGAGCCTTCATGGCCAGAGAAGCATGGAACTCCCAATGGCTCAGATGAATTTACGGCACCTGAATATTCCTCATATTGGTTCGGGACAACTCCAGCAAACAGTTTCTCAGAGGTATAATGAAATGGAAGCTCCATGGAGTCCTGCTTACTATTCACCTAGACAAGCTGGAGGCCTAGAGCAAAGACCAGTGGTTGAATTTCCTACATCACCCTCATCTACTCGCTATCGAACACCTTATGGGGAGTTTCAGGACAAAAGTTTTGATAGAATGCCCGAGGATTACCGGCCTCCAATTAATACTCACTCTGTGTACGAGCAGCCGCCACAGTACCCAGACAATGTGGTATTGATACCAGCTGCGCCTGTTGTCAATGAAAAGACTGGTTTTCCTGGTAACATACTCCAAGGGTCCAACGTCTATGAAGGAAACAGTATTTGCGAGCATTGCCGGATGGCATTTCAAAGAAATCAAGTTTATCCTGATCCTTCTTGGAAGCCTGGTGAACAGCCACATCTAGAGCCACCAAACATGGGGAATGGATATCTTCAGGTTCCTCATTCTTGTGCTGAGTGCCCTCCAAACCGGGAATTATACATGTTGAATTCAGAGAGCAACCTGAACTCTCCGTACTACTGCAGGGACCAAAATGATCCTCGTGCGGTGTATTCTGAAACCCATAGTCATGAAAGAGGATGGGTTTCACCACATCAGCCAAGTCCTTGGGCAGAGGAACCAAGATCGCACCTGTCTGTATCTGTATCTGGAAGGTTAGCTGATAATTTCATTGTGGAAAATGGTATGAATATCCCACTTGGGCATGGCAATGTATGTGATGGACACCATATGCAATCACATTACGTCCATCATGAAGATCAACGTCATGCTCGTCCTGGAGTTGAGTATGGTAATCAAGTGTTTCAAGATCAATCAGCAGCCACCATGCCTGTTCATGTACCATCAGCAGAAGACCGTGGGGTTCGCTATGGAAATCCTCCATTTACATATGGAACTGATAACGTATATCAGGTGCCTCATGGCCATATTACTTCACAACCTCTATGGAGAAATGTTCACAGTCCGTTGCAGGGTGGTCCCTCTTATGAAACATCTGTTTCTTCTCAGGTAGTTAATGGCTCTGTTCCTATGGGCTTTATTCGGGGTGCTATGGACAGTAGTCCCAGGGTAAGAACTGGTTTAGAGAATCAGAATCCTTGGGCAGAGTCATCCCAAAAACTTATGGGATTTGATGGTTCTCTTATGCCGGAGTATTCTCACATCCAGGCTGTAAAATTTACACCTAACACCTACGCATTGGAAAATCACCTGCCATGCAATGTGGAGCCTATCCAGGCAGCAGCTGTCTTGGCTAAATCTGTCTCGTCCAAAGATCCATTTCCTATGTCTGATACGGTCCCTCAAGTTGATAATACATCTGTATCTGCGACACCCACGGGTTCAGGATTAGATGTACAGAATGTCACTGAAACTAATAAAATAGTTAAGGTGAATGAGAACAGTATATTTGACGGAAGCAAAGAGAATTATAATGGAGTTGTGGCCAATAATTCTTGTGTTTGTGGTGCCATTGACAAGAATTTAAATTCTTTAGCACCATCTGTGATCATCAGCTCGGATAATCCCCCATCTGCTGTTGAAAATGGCGGTCCTGTAAATGGCAATGAAACTAATGCCAGTGTTGTTCAGCTATCTGATGATCGATTGGAATTCTTGCCTGAGTTACTTGAAACCGTGAAAGATGCGGCTTTGCAGAGTTTGGAGGTGAAAGCAAAAGGTCAAGAAGACACTGATTTGGGCAGCGAGCATGCTGCTAAAGAGGATGCTGAAAACCACAAAGATGGGGTGGTAAGTGTCAATTGTAAGATTCATGTGTACCTTGTTCATTCATATAACTACATGTCTTACTTTATAGGATGGGAATGTGGACTTGGAGGTAGAATATGATACTGACCATTTGGACCAATCCAAGATAGAGCTGACAAAAGCCGAGCAAGAAGCAATTGATCGAGGGTTACAGGTAAGCTTCCAGCCTTCCACATTGTTTAGGTCATGACTATTTCAGATGCTCAATGCGTGATTTTGGTCCTGACAATTTTCACCTGTTGAAGACATAGTCTTCACCAAGAAGTGATACATTTATATATTTACTGTCTTCTCGTATCCTACTATTCAATTTCTAGATATTTATTTATAAATATATTCTTTAAAATTTTGTAGACTATAAAAAATGAGGATCTGGAGGAAATTCGGGAATTAGGTTCTGGGACATATGGTGCTGTGTACCATGGGAAGTGGAAGGGATCTGATGTGGCTATTAAAAGAATAAAAGCCAGTTGCTTTGCTGGAAGACCCTCTGAAAGAGAACGCCTGGTATGACTTCTAACTTCCATGAGCCTTTAAAAGGTAGTATAGTAGTCACCTCTGTTTTAGGAAATAAGAAGAATGAAACTTTTAGGTTCATCAGAAACTTTTCATCAATGAACATTCTTCCTGATGCAGGGTGAGTCAATGTTCAAAGCACATTCTATGTATATGATATATTAGATTGAGTTGTCAACTAATCTTGGACAGTTTTTTTCTGAAATTTTAAGAACCAAGTCACCTGCATTGGTTCCTATTGTTTCTCTTCTTTCTTGGTTTGTATAGCATCAACGTAATGTTTATTTTGCTTCATTTGTGAGTCAATGAACTTAAAGTTTCTTGGGTTCCTGTCACCAAAACTGGATGTTTCTTAAGGTAACTCGTCACTGGGTTCTATTTATAGGTCTTTTGATGTATTCTGTTTTCTCATAGCAATACCTTGAAATGTCTGACCTGCATTAATATTGAGGTCTGGCTCCTAACCTGTTGTATAGATTGCTGATTTCTGGAAGGAAGCACTGATACTAAGTTCATTGCACCATCCCAATGTTGTGTCTTTTTATGGAGTGGTACGTGATGGCCCAGATGGATCTTTGGCAACAGTGACGGAGTTTATGGTAAATGGATCTTTAAAACAGTTTCTTCAGAAGAAGGATAGGTACGCTTCTGTCATTGACCTGTGCATTCTTATAATGGAGTATTGATCTTACGTCTGATTGTGTTAATTATTTTTGAGCAGAACAATTGATAGACGTAAGAGACTTATAATTGCAATGGATGCTGCTTTTGGAATGGAGTACTTGCATGGAAAAAATATTGTTCATTTTGACCTAAAATGTGAAAACCTGCTGGTAAATATGAGAGACCCGCATCGTCCTGTGTGCAAGGTGGGTCAAGTGCTACTGCTAACTAAAAATCTCAAGATTGTTTTCCTCCACCAGCTGCAATGCGGTGCAGCAGCTGGTCCTAAATTCAGATTTATGATAATTTCTTAAATGTTTCTGCCGCTTGAAGTTTTTTAGATGTTTGCTTGCACACTGTCAATTATATAGATCACTAAAACTTTGTTGATATGACTTTGTTCGACTCTGAAATTCCTTTTGGTTGGGTTGGCGGTTGTTTTCCAAGAGAATGGAATTAATGAAAACTTTTTCTTTTTGTTCTTATTGATATTGTAATAGATTGGTGACCTTGGATTATCGAAGGTAAAACAGCATACTTTAGTGTCAGGAGGTGTTCGTGGGACATTACCTTGGATGGCGCCCGAACTCTTGAGTGGAAAAAGTAACATGGTTTCTGAAAAGGTATGATGATTTATATTTGCCAAGTGCCAACCACAAACACCATCCCCCACCCCACCCCACCCCTCCCAATAAAAACAAAAAAAAAAAACCCTCACTGACATACAAAAAATTGTATACTGATATGGTTGATTCTTTTCCTTATGCCAGATTGATGTTTATTCTTTTGGCATTGTCATGTGGGAGCTGCTTACTGGTGATGAGCCTTATACGGATATGCACTGTGCTTCTATTATAGGTACGCAATGGTAATTTAAACTGTACATTCTTTGTCTGAGAACATTTCTCTTTATGATTCCCATGAATTCTTTGAGATCTTGTTCATCAATAACAAAGAAATATATGGACTAAGTTGCAATAAGAAGATCTATAATATTTTATGAAATATTGATATGATGTTTAAGTAGCTCAATATTGTATTTGCATCTTGTTTGAGAGTAACCTCCATACATTTAAAGTTATGTTTGATAATGACAATAGTTCTCCTGTTACAATATTTACAATGCATATGTAGGAGGAATTGTGAACAACACTTTGCGTCCACAAATTCCGACCTGGTGTGATCCAGAATGGAAGTCGTTGATGGAAGATAGCTGGGCTTCTGAACCAGCATCAAGGCCTTCTTTCTCAGAAATAGCGCAAAGATTGAGAAATATGGCAGCGGCTATGAATCTGAAATGATGCCTTCACTGAAGAGAAACTCTCTCTTTCGTGGGAGTATCAAGCTGTAGAGAGAAGCATATACGATCCTGATAATAATAATCCATATTATATTATATGATTATCTTCATCCATGAGATACAATAATATTAGTGTTATGTTTCATGGAGTGCAATAATACTCCTTCAGATATTCTCTTACTAGGATAAGCTTTACTGTATCATATGCGGAGACCAACCGCTTGCATCACTGGATTGTAAGTTGCTCAATTATTATTTATTCGGAATATTTCTGATTGGGGCTAATTACAAGAGGTTTAGTCTAATTACTAAAATAAAATATAGTGCATCACTCTAGACTCTGTTTCCTTGCAAATTGGACCAACTGAGGAGTTGTTTGTTAAGAAAAATACAAACTCCAATGGTCTGTGTAAAACCCTAAAGCGGTAAGGAACACAATCATTTGGTTTTCGTAAATAGTCTAAACCTGTAATTAGCCCTTCTCATTATAAACTTCCAATAATGTGCTGAGATTGTAACTTTTTTTTGCAGTCCATTGGCTATTACAATGTGGGAAAACGGGCAATGTTTCTTGGTGTGGACACGTCTCTCCTTTCGTTGGCCACCAGAGGCATGTACATATTTCTTTAGCAATATGCAGTTAAATATTCACGTTTAATCGTTTATCATGTACATTTCCACTCTAGTGTAAATCTGACACGGTTTTTATTCGGTGCTAGCCTTCTCAAATTTTGGTACGTAGAAGGTATGTGTAGGCAAATTGAGGGAAGTAAATGCCTTGAGAATTAATAATAAAACGTGGTAGGAAGCGTTCAGGTGACTAGGAACACTCCTCGATGTCTTTTGCTACATCCTTAAGAGGCCCTTCATTATATTTATTTGTGAGAGACTGTTAAGTGATTTAAAGGATATTAGTGCTTTATTGCATTTCTTAGTCGAATAAACTCATGAATTCTGAGTTTTAACAGTAGTTATGCTTCCCTTGTATGGATCTTGGAGCCTTTTCCTTGTGTTGTACTAGATTGTATCTACCCTATTTTGTGATGCTAGGGCCTGATGACACACTCGTGAATGTCATAGAAATTGTGCTTCGATTCTACATGTAACGTTCTTCGCTCGTGTGAAACTTACAGAGTTTAGTGTGGAAAGACGATTGCATTTTTTCTTAGCTTGTTGTTGTCCATCTTCTGGAATCAAATGATTAGGTTCTATTTTGTATGAGTTCAAATTATGTTGGTATAAGTTACAAGAATGGTGGTTAGTTTCTTCATGATGTGATGCAATTTCAATGGCATCACCAACTGAATTGGCTTATGTTTGAGGTCAAACCCTCAAGCACCACAAATTTTGTACCTAATGCATGAGAGCAGAGAGAGATTTTTGCTTCACTAAATATAGTAAAATAAATTTTAAGAAAATCTAATGAAAATGAAATTGCTACTACCCTGATAATTGTTATAGGTAATAAACTTAAATATATAGTAGTTAATACTTTATCAGTAATTAGTCTTATGACTACCCTTTTTTATGTTGACCTTATAGGTCCCTAAAAATGAATTACTATATTTTACAAAATATTATAATGATGGTGCAATAATTGAAACAGTTTTAGGTGAGAATGGGGAAATCAATTTCTTGGATGCAGGGTTTGATAATTAAGAGATGGGGTTTGACATAATTACTTTATAATTAATTAAGATGACTTGTAATTCAGGGGATTAATATCAACCGTCTAAATGAGCTCAGCCACTGCGGCAATATGTAGCGTCTCCTTCTGGAATTACTTTATAATAAGTGCGTTTTAATTACAAGGTAACAGCAGGATTAATTAACTGTACATAGATTTTTTAATAATTAAAATACTGATTAAAGTCTTAATCATGGAATAATGTTGTTATATTTTCTAAAGTTGCATTATTGATTATGTCCTATAGTCAACCCCTCCAATTACGATTGTCAATAGGTAAGCCTTTTTATGACTTTTATAGGTTTTTGGTTTTTCACTTCAAAAGCTTCAAAAATAATTTAATCTACAAACCTCGATTTAGTCAAGTTAATTTTTAATTAACTAGATAATAAAGCTAATCGGGTGACTCATCTATTCTGTCCCAAATTTATCGCAACCCATTTTTAAATATCTTATTAGTTAAAAAAAATTATAATAATAACAATTCTTAAAAAAAATGTAACAGATATCATATTGAAGCATCAAAATCCAGGCGTGGTTTTGAGTTTCATAATTTGTATGTACTTGTGATTAAAAAAGAATATTAATGCGATATCTAGAAGATAATTACGACTAATTGTCAATTTGTCATGTATAATTACGTGAAACTTACAGCTAACTGCGAATCAAGTTTACTATGGAAAATGTATTTCTTTATTATTAGCAATATATATTATGCCATATGGCAAACAATAAGTGGATATTCTCTCTACCTGATAAAAATTGATTATTAATAATGTGTAAATCCTCTTTCTATAGCTTAAACTAATAATTAGAATCTATACGTGGTTAGCATATACGGTTACCATGCATGCATAATTTCTAGCTTTAAATCCAACTAATCCATTAATCACAGATAATTAATTACTTGTTTCATGTAG
The DNA here is from genome assembly GCA_023678885.1 of Pogostemon cablin. Classification (NCBI taxonomy): domain Eukaryota; kingdom Viridiplantae; phylum Streptophyta; class Magnoliopsida; order Lamiales; family Lamiaceae; genus Pogostemon; species Pogostemon cablin. Next base: position 1,368,927 of record CM042956.1, read on the forward strand.
ATACAATACATGTATCATCTTCATGTCACACTGTCACACAGGAAAGAGAGTTTAATTATTATACACTTAAAAATTTATAAATTCTAGAAGTAATGATATTAAGAATTTTCTCCTAATGGATTAAGCATATAATATACTATGCATGAGATAAACACATATAATACGTAGTAGTAAACGATACATGAGATATATAATACATAAAAATAATGTTGGAAATTTAGTGTGCATGAGTAGTGCTTATTTTATGCACGACTTAATTTTGTTATTCACACTAATTAATTAATTAATTAATGTAATTTCACAATATGAAGAAGCAAGGAATCCCTTTAAAAAGTCAAATTTCGATAAGATAACGAAAAAAGAAATATTAAAGATAAATAAATAAAACTTTAAATATTAATAGACTAATAGTGATATTGTTTTAATTAAAGGAAAAAAGTGGGCACATGGAATATTGATCATTTATAATTTTTAATGGTAGTTTTTTTCTTCTCTTAAAATATACTAAATTTATTTTCTACTGTGAGACCGACATGATACAAATTGCTTCGATTTATTTGGGGAGTCAAAAAAATTATTATTTAATTAGGGAGTATATTGTAATTATATTATCTCATTTGACTTCACAGGACATTAATTTAATATTGTTGTGGAACCTGAAATTGACGTAGGGGGGTTAGCTCATAATGTCAAATCTGACGGGCCATTTTCTGCAATTTACGTTTCAATTATTAATTAATTATTTCTTAATGTGAGTAAAACTAGACATGCATCATTTAATCGGAACCGAAACCGAAACCGAAACCGACCAAAACTGAATCGAAATCAGATATATTTCGGTTCGATTCTGTTTCCTCATTTTGTGAAATCGGAACCGCCGGTTCCGCTTCCAAACCGGCGGTTTTTTTTCATTTTTTTTATTTTCTTACATTTCAAGGCTAAAAAAAAATTAAAAACTAGAACCGTGGAATCGGCGATTCGGAATTGGAGCCGGCTGTTCCAAACCGCCGTGTATGTCTACCTCAAACTATGTTAGTATACTTTTTTTTAAATCCTTTAACAACATCATCAACATAATCTGATCACATATTCATTGTTACAAAGTCGTTGATTCAACACCTGCAAATTTTGGGAAGCTATCAATTTGGAATTTAAATTATTTTATCTATTAATTAGGGATGTGAAATATGCAAAATTATCAATTTAGAATCTAAATTTATCACATATTCTCTTCTAATTTATCAATTCAGAACTTAAATTTAAGAATTGAATGGATAATTTTGTATATTTCAAGCTCCTCAACGATAATTTATTCATTTTTCAAGAATTAAATTAAAAAATTCCTTAAATTAATTTAGGTTTTACCTTAAATTAAACAATAAATTGAAGTTGGACATTTAAAAAATATATATAATTTAGCGAAATGGATACCCCATGCTTATCTTGATTAAGTCAAGAAACCATCCTTTCACCAGCTCTCCCAGATGAAAAAAATCATAAGATTGGTCTTCGTTGCTGATGTAATAAGAATATGGAGAGAGAAGGAAGAAAGAGAAAAAGAGATTCTAACCTTGAGAGGAAGACAAACAGAAACATGTTTTTTTCTCCATAAGATGCGAGTCAATCAATAGTTAAATGATTAATTAATTATCATCTTTTAGAAATCTTGATAGTTTTCTCTTTGTAACTGCTACCAATGTTTAAATTAATGTAGCAGGGGAACAAAGGTCAATGAATGGGGTTCCCTCTTTTAACACATTTCTCTATTTTTTAAGGATGTTTGAATTATTTTCTCACTAACTTTTTTGTATTTTAATTTAATTCAATTCTTAATTGCCATTAAATTATTTCAAACTCTATCCAACTTGTTCACTTTTAGATAGGGATGTAACCAAATCAAACCGTTCGCGAACTATTCGAATCTCGGTTTGATTAAATGTTCATTCGAACTCGTTCGTTAACCTTAACAAACTAAACCAAATTTGAATTTTGGGTTCGTATAGTTTATCAAACCAAACTCAAACCTAAGGGTATTTTGCTCGAAAGCTCGCGAACATATTCATTTATAGGCTTGTTAATGGCTCGCAAACGCGTTCGTAAATTTTATAGTTATTCTTTAGAATTATATATTATTATTTATTTATTAATATTCAAAAATTAAATATTTTATATTAAACCACACAAATATGATAATAATTTAGGTGATTATTTAAATATTTAAATACTTTTTACCGCTTATTATTATATTTTGTTAGTTTGTTTATTTAATATTATGAATAACATTAAATGTTTATAAACGAAACATTCTTTTAATATCCAGGCACAAAATTATTTAAATGTTCATGAAAATATATTCATAAACAAATTACTTTATGTGTTCGTGAACATGTTCGCGAGTCTTAACAAATAGTTTGAATTTGAGCTCGAGTTCGATATTTTTTTTCTTGACGAGTTCGAACTCGGGCTCGAATTCGATAATTTCTTAACAAACGATCATCAAACCTAGTAGTGTTCGATTCGACTATTACATCCCTACTTTTAGGGTGTTTTAAACTAACAACACAACTTATGCGTTGTGGCGTAATCAACGACTCAAAGACAAGTTGTCAGAAATATTATTACCCAAAACTCATTTTATAAATGGTATTTAGTGAATTACTAATTTTAAAATTTGTCACTTAATTAAAAAAAATTAAAAGGATAAATATAAATGGATTAAATTGATTCGGATAAGTGAGGTTGTTATGGTAAATTTTGAATAATTAAAAATATTTAAAGACTAAATTACCCTTTTAACATATAAGGTAGTACATTAATTAGAATCTATCATATTTGAACTAATGAGATGCATTAATTGTTAATAATTAATAATTAATTTAAAAAAATATTTATAAATGGTAAATAATTAATTTAAAAAAAATTCAGTATATTATTAAATGAAATTTAATTAATAATTAATACTCCTAATAATTAATAAAAATTGAGAAATTAAAAGAAAATTTATAATTAACAACAAGAAAAATTAAAAAAAAAAGTGAATATGACAATTAAAAAAATTATTAAAGAACTAAAAGAAAAAAATTAATAAATTTAATATTTTTATTAACAAAAATAAAAAATTATAATAAAATGTATTATATACATTAATCAAACTAAATAAAAATAAATACTCCCTCCATCCCACAAAAGTTTGCATGTCTCTTCCAACACGAAGATTAAGAAAAGTAATAACTTTTAGGGGTATTATGATATTTTTTTGTAATAAATAAATGATAAGGTATATTAGGTGTGTTAGGTAAGTGTGATTTTTTTTGTAAATAAAGTGTATGAGGAGGGTGATTGTGTTTGACTTTTTGCTTTTTTAGGAATGTGCAAACTTTTGTGGGACAACCCAAAATGAAAAGTGTGTCATCTGAAATGGGACGGAGGGGTATGTCTTTATCTAAAATTTTAATTAATAACGAAAATATACTAATAGACAATAATTCTGGGAATTCAACATGAAATAAAAAATATAAAAAAAATGCTTTTATTGTTCATATTTATATTTATTAGATATCATTTTTTGTTAATAAAAGTTATCACTTTTTATTTAACTTTTAAATTATTTTTTATAAAACAATTCAATTGATTATTATCACTTTACTATTATAAAATGTCATTTTCAACTAAAAATATTATTATTTTTCACTGTCACACAAATTGTTTATTAAATAATCTATTTGATGATTATCATTTTTCCTTGATCACACATACTAATATTTATTAAAAATATTATCACTTTTCCTGAGACATCAACTATGATAAATATGACGTTGCGCCAAAAATGCAGTTTAATTTGCATTATTAGCTAGAAACATAATAATGAATCAAAAAGTCTTCTAGAAGACGATAAATCTGGATCTCAAAAAGGATCTCTCTCACAAAATTAGATCCGTGAGACTATATATCTCGCACAAGTGTTTACCTTAATGTTAATAGTTCATTGTATATTATAAAACAGATTATTTTTTTGACGCTACTATTCAGAAGTAATAATTTATTACTGTGTATATTTTTTTTTTATGATGTAAATTATATTATATAAATTAAAAAATATATATATATATGAAATTAATATTTTTTAATATTTATATTTAAAATTTATTTAAATTTACTTTAAAATTTATAATTATATTCAATTTCAAATTAGTTTTAAATTTAATAACACTACTACAAAAATACTGGAGTGTTTTTTACCAACGGAATATTCCGTTGGTAAAAGCCTTAATTTCATTGTTAAATTGGTTTACCAACAGGTTAGCAACGAAATCCGTTGGTGAAGTAGTGGTTGGTAAATTTTTAGCAACGAAAATTCAATTTTGTTGGTGATCAGTTGCTAAAAGAAAATTGTCATTTTTGTTGTTAATCAATTGATAATTACCAACGGATTAAATTGCGTTGGTAAATTCCATTGTTAAAAAAAAAAAATTTAGTGTAAATCGTCCATGCCTTTTTTTTCATTTTTGAATAAATAATTATTAGTTATAGTCCTTGCCTTAATAATATAATATAAAAAAACAAAAAGAATAAAAATAGTAATAATAAGATAGATATTCAAATAATTTAAATTAGTTATAGTTTATTTATGGAAGAAAATTAATTAATCTAATAAATGAACTCAAATAACTTAAATTAATAGTAAGAATATAATAATAATTGGACCTTAATAAAATGTTACTAATCGGATCAAATTAGAAGTTACAATTTAAAAATGTCATTTAAATGATAAATCCCAGTCTCCCAGTGAGGGCCCCGCTATAAGACATTTCAACTTAATAGTATTAATTATTGAAAATTAATGGAGTTCAATCAACAATTTATTACTACTTGATAAGATTGACATGAGTATATATAAATATCTTGAGCTACTTTACTCTAAAATCCAGTATATTAAATATAATTGATCATTCACCCAATTTTCTTGGAAATTAATTCTCCATAAAAAAACATAAATTAATCAAAGGTTAATTATACTATGTATCGAGTGCACCCTAAGATAAGTATATAAATATAAACAAAAATATATATAATTATTAATAAGAATGTATATAATTTAATTGTTAATTTTTTTATGAAGAAATGAATTTAAAAAATATACAATTATTAAAAAACATGTATGCACTATTGAATAAAACGTTATACACACATGAATGCTAGTTTTTTAATGAAAAATTTAGTGTGAAAAAATATATAATTATTAAGAATCACGTATACAAAATAGAATAATATGTATATAAAATAGAATAAAAAGTTATATACATATGGATGCACCCTTGCACCCGAATGCACCTAATATCAACTCTTAATCAAATGAACGATCCTGCGTTTTATTTAACAGGAGTTGCAAAATAAACATTATTAACCTAAAAAAATAATATTAATACTCTCAGGATTACAAAAAATATCATTAACTTTTATACCTTTTTTTGTTTTAATCTTAAACCCAACAATTTAATTTATTTTTTACTTGAATTATCAAAACATCCTTGTATTTTACGTATGCACTTAAAAAATAAATTCTTAACCAACGGCCATAAAAAAAAACCAAATATAAAGTAGCAGGGTAGAGTGGGGGAGAGTAATATTAATTATTGTGTATAATTTTCTGATTAAATTGTTGAATTAATAAATCGAGATCAACTATATGAAGATATATATTACTCCCTCCATCCCACAATACTTTTCACGTTTATTGTTCCACGTTATTTAAGAAAATGTGCACTTTTTGACCAACTTTATTTATTTTTGAGCATATTGTGGTATTTTTAGGTAATAAAAAAGTATAGAGTAATGATATGTGTGTGAAAAAAGAGTGGCAAATTTAAAATTAAAATAACTTTTGAGGTTGTTGGATAAAGTAATATTTCCTTTTTGAGGGTTTAAAAAGTTTTGTGGAACAAATAAATAAGGAAAGTGCGAAAAGTATTATGGACAGATGGGTACATATATGAATGTTTCAGTTAATTGATAAAACATCATTATTCATTACCAGCAAGCTGGATTTGTTATTAATTGTAGTAAAAGTTACAAGGCGTTAATTGGCCTTTTGCATTTACCTTTTTGAGTAATTTAATTAATTAATTAATTAATATCCTGTGCCTGCTTTATCTGCCATTTGAAATGTCAAATGTAGATAATTTTATTTGCGGCCGTCAAACAAAAATACATTGTGTTTTAAACAGGCCAATTAGTGATCCTAAAAGTCATTAATTATAAGAAGAAAAGGTTTTTATCCATCTTGATATTCATTATGATTCAAAAAATTTTACTATAATTTTTTATATATAATATAAAAATAATAGGGAGCCGCTATTTATAAATTGAGCGGCAACATCATATTCCATTTCATACCCTCCACTCCATACCCTATCAAATTCATTAAATCCTTGGCACATTTAACAATAATTTAGGGAATGATTATAACATATAACATATGATTAGTAAATGAAATATTAGATGAAATAGTAAAATGGAATAGGTGATTTCAATTGCTTTTCTTTTATTCAATAATTCATCCTTATGGGAATGGCATATGACTCATGAGTGAACGTTAAATGAATCCTCCTATGTACTGGAGGTGAATTTCCTTTCACTATCCACGTGAACATAGAGGATTAATTTGGATCTGAGTGAACCTATTCTCCCGTGTGAGAAAGGTACGGTATACGTCATTTATTCATCATTTTTCATCTATTTTTTTTTAGTTGTGTAGCACCTGATCATTTAAAAAAATTAGCATGAAAAAAATATTAATATAAATCTTCTAAAATTAAAATACTCAAGTCCTTTTCGAAAACTTGTTGTCAACATTACGAATAAATATTAATCGAATAAGCTAAAATTATTACAGTACTTTTTTTGGTACTGAAATTAAGAGGCCCAATAATCGCAATGTCTTGTTTCTTGAAAACTTAGCGTATGATTTCCTCCAAACACTTGAATAATTGCAAACCCCAAAAAGCAAACCACTTAAATAATCCAATTGAAAGAAATTCTGCCAACTTCTTTGTCACTTTGCACATACAATAATCCCACAAAATTTTAATATTACCAGTGAACTAATCCAAATGTATCTGTTACTGTGTATGTGTCTCAGAGAAAGAGAGAGAAACCCTATAGGGTGGGGTGATGGTAAGACTTTTTTGTGTTGTTGTAAGTATTACATCATCATTTTCTTACCTATAAATTAAGGTCTTCCCTTGTGACAAATTTCCTCAGCAAACAATCAATAAATAAATAAATAATTCAAGAGAAAAAAGAAAAGAAAAGATGGGAAGAGCCCCATGCTGTGACAAAGCCAATGTGAAGAAGGGACCTTGGTCTCCTGAAGAAGATGCCAAACTCAAGACTTATATTCAACAATATGGCACTGGTGGCAATTGGATTGCTCTTCCTAACAAAATTGGTACTTACTCTACCTATTAATGTAATTTAAACATTAACATATGATTAATGTAATATGTAATGATGATTAAAAGGGCTGAAGAGATGTGGGAAGAGTTGCAGACTAAGATGGCTGAATTACCTTAGGCCTAACATCAAACATGGTGGATTCACTGAAGAAGAAGACAACATTATTTGCAGCCTTTATATCAGCATAGGCAGCAGGTCTCCATCATATATATTCCTTTTGTTTCAATTCAGACACACATGAATATGAATTATTACATGATGCACCACGTACAGGTGGTCTGTAATAGCAGCTCAGCTCCCTGGAAGAACAGACAATGACATCAAGAACTACTGGAACACAAGGCTCAAGAAGAAACTCCTCGGCAGGCGCAGACAATCCAACCTCTCCTCCCTTAATCAACAACCGAATGGCACCAAAGAAGACGACACCACTGCTCTCAATCTACACAATCTCAGCACTTCGGCTCTCGAAAGACTTCAGCTTCATTTCCACCTCCAAAATCCCCTCTCATCATTCTACAACAATCCAACACTTTGGCCAAAGCTCAATCATATAATCCAATCCCTCAACACTCACAACCTGCACAATCAAAACAATATTCTTCTTCAACAAGATCATTATCGTGTCGACGAGCTCCTCAGTTCCATCAAAGACAAGAATGGAGAGGGTAATGGTGGATTCATTCAAGGAGGGTCTGGTGGTAATTTCACTGATGCTGAAATAGATGATCTACTCAACAACAAATCAGCTTCAAGCTGTAATGATAATCAGCTGGCTGGATTTGATTGTTTTAAGGATGTGGATGATGGATCCAAGGAGAGTGATCTTGCATGGTGGTCGCCAACTTCGTGGGATTCAGCAGCCATGCTTCATCAATCACAAGAAATGTATCGGAATTTTGATATAGATTACAATTGTATGCAGTGAGATATGATCATATACATGACATGCAGGAGTTTAATTATGAGTGCTCAATTTGTTATTACCACATAAAAGATGGAGAGCTTGGTCTAGTGTTAATGTAAATTTTGTGTGAATAAAATGGGGTTAATTATGTATTTATATATCTTATATATATGTGAAATTGTAAATTAGATGAAAAATATTTAAAGAAATATGTATATTTCTTTTAACAGTATTTAGTTCTAATTATGAAAAAATCATTTCCAATAATTAAAGGGGTTCACTAGAACTCTTCTAAACGCGACAAAAACAACCTTAAATGAAAATACTGTAATAGCCACCTAATTATTTAATGAGACCCTACTCCTTTTCGCAATTGGTTGATGTATTTTTTTGACCCCCTGAGGATGGAAGAGTGAGAGAGAAATAACACATTTTATTTTATTATTTTTCAAGGTTGTATTATTTGGATTAGACAAATAATTAAAAGAGATAACAGTTTTCGTACACATTGGATTATTTTACTGATAAATCTTAGTTGGCAAACTTATTTGGATTAATATCTGTGATAAAAGTAACCTATTTCATAAACAAGAAGACATCTTTAATTAAAAATGATAATTAATTAAAAAAAAAACAATTTCATCTTCACACAAGTGTTGATCAATTTAGTTTGTACATGTATAATTTTTTTTTTTTAAATCTCAAAAATATTTTTTAAATCTAATTATTTAGACTTACGTACTTAGTGGAATATTCAAACAATTTAAGATGCCTAACAATAATTAGTCTGTTAAAAAAATTAATTCTTCCATATAAAATGAAAATTAAAAAAACAATTACTAAAAAAAAAGGAAATATTCTCAATTGCAGGGCTAGTTATTCTATCATATAAGCCCGATAATCTCTGGTTATTTTTTGAGTGTATGAGGTCCAGCCAAGGAGTCCAGTCCGTTTGTTTTTGAGCCAAATGTAGACAAATTGGGTCCATACCAGACTTTACTCCTAATAAAATAAGCAATACGAAAATGTAATATTAGCTAAAGCCATCTCTAATTAATCTCATCAAGCATTATTCAATCCACGCATTAGTGAAAAGAAGCCATTGGTACAAAAAAATAAAAAAATCTTCCACCCTAGGTGATCACTGCAAACCAAATAACACTAAGATTCTATTCCTTGGTCATTCATACAACAAATTACCCTTATAACCAATTGAGCTTACCATCTAGACTAATGAAAGAGAATTAAATAATCTAGAACCTCCAACTTCGTAGACGAACTCATCATCTAATTGGAAGCAAAATTATGTTCAAATTATTTACAAGAATTGAATGCTTGCAATATCAAAACAAGGTTAAAATCTAAATCCTAAATTTCAAGAAATCTTTATGGAGATGTAACTATGGTAATCAAAGAGTTGAAATACCCATTAGGGGAGGTTCCATTTTCTCTGAGTTTTTTGATATTCTCTCTCATCTTCTTACTTTCTTTCACCATAACAACATCCAAAGCTGCAATCACACTAGATTTCGTGAAAATGCCGCCGTCCACGCCAACTCCGATCCGCCACACCTCCTCCACTCGCTGCCTGTTTATCTTCTGATCACCAAAAAACGGCCGGCAAATCATGGGCACGCCGCCAGTTATGCTCTCCATCACGGAGTTCCATCCACCGTGCGTCACGAACGCCCCAACAGAAGGATGCGCCAATACCTGAAACTGCGGAGCCCATTCCACCACTTTTCCGATGGAATTCGTCCTTTCGAAGAATTGTTGTAGTAATTGCCTTTTGGAATTATCCCTGAATGACCAGAGATATGGAATCTGTTTCTCTTCCAGAGCCTCTGCCAGAGCTGACAACTCCGGTGGTGGAGGCGTCAACATCGTGCCGAAGCTGATGTAAGCAACAGAGGAGGCCTTCTGGTTGCTCAGCCACGAGAGGCAGCCGCCTTGGTCGAGATTAGTCGGCGCTTGTGGCGGCGAGGGAGTCGGACAGATGTAGAGTACTTTTTGCAGTTTCGATTTGAGATCATCTTCGACAGCCGGATCGATTCCGTCTGATGAGTTGAGCAGGACCGCGGCGGCGCGTGGTATGGCTTGTGACATGTTGTAGAGTAGGCGGGAGAATGGCTGCTCCGATTCGAAGAGTTCGTGTGGTAAATCGCCGGCGCGTATGGCTGACATTCCGGGGAGAAAATCAAGTAATTGATTCTGATTCTGTGGATTGCCTGTGATATGTGTTGATTAGTTCATTCAGATCAGAAATTCATAGAAAATTAAGCTTTGATTTTAGATCTTATGATGCAATATGAGTTGACGATCGTCATTAATTCCAAAATCGACTTACAGATTTGCCCTAATCTGTTACGGATCACATCGGAGTACAGATGAAGAGAAACGGACGCCGCACCGGCGGTCCAAAACGCCACCCAAGGGATCCCCATCTCCGCCGCCATCTCCGACGAAAACCACAAAAAAGCATCTGTTATCAGACAAGTGGCCTTCAATCCTGTTTCTTCCTCAACCTCTTTCAAACGACGTCGAAAATTCTCCGGCGTGGCTTTGATGAATAACTCAATGATCTCCAACGGATTGCCGGAGAAAACGTGCCCTGCAGGAACACCATCTTCTACGTCGTGCAATTTTACGTTGTCACTCTTCGGATCCACAATCGAGGAAAACCTCTGGTTTGATCCCGCTGTGTTGAAGAACGAGAAGCGGACGGCGGGCAAGGCGGCGGCGAGGCGCTGCACGAGGTGGAGGAGAGGCGCTGGGTGGGAACCGGCGGGAAACGCAAAAACGACGACGTGGGCATTTTTCCTAGAGGACATTCTGTGGTAACCGCAGTGCAGATTTACGTGTGATATGGTGGAACGATTCACCTATCTCTTCATAATTTCAAATCAAGATTTTCATTTTAAGATGTGCCGGTCCAGTTAATCTTGTTATTGAGGGCTTCCCAAACCCTAACATGGCATCGAGCGTAATTTCCCTTCCATTTGATTTCATAAGCCCACCAATATCCAAGATGTCACAATATTTGGGCCTACTATTGAGCCCAATTCAATTGAAAAATAGCAAACAAACTGGTATATTTTACATATCATAGCCATTATTAATTTTTAGAACGATCTTAAGTTTCAAATTATTCAATCATAAAAAAATATAGAAAATGAACCACTTGATTTACTTAAAAAATAATAAAAGATATATGTATGATTACAAGTGGTTATTAAAATTATGTATGTATACATAATACATTAATCCATCAATATGGCCTTTCACCAATGTAATTTCCAGGAGGGTAATAATTACAAGTGATGAACAAATCGCCAGTATCACAGACAACTCTGGCACACCCAAGTTTAGCGGTAGATTTCCAGACAATCTGCGTGTAATGTCCGCATATCCGTCCACGTGCGCAGGTGTTATCCCTGTAATGATAGTACTTCTCCTCGTCGGCCCATGCGTCCACTGCATCCATGGGCGTCCACGTGGAGCCACTGCCCCAGTATATGTTCTCCCCCAGCTTGAAATCGCCCTCCGGGAACGAGTGAACCGGCTGGCAGTCCTGCCGTCGCCGCCCCGCCCACCACCGCGCGTAGCTCGCCAGGTCGGAATCCCACGTCAGCGGCGCCTCCAGTTTTCTTGCCCTGACCAGGTTGTGGGCGTACAAGAATTGTATGGCTTCTCCAATGCAGTTCCAGCAGAGTTGTTTCGAGATGTTGTATACGCTTGCCTTGTCCGGTGTTTTTCTCGCGGTGGCTGGAGGTGGCGGGAGTGGTGGCTCCGATAGTACCGGATGGTGATAATTGGCCGTGAGAATTATGAGAAGAAGCGTGTGGGTGTAAGTGTTCATTTTCCTCTATGCTAATGCTGTCGCGGGGGCTTCATATTAATATATGGAGTTATAACTTATAAATACAAATGTAGTATTATATCATGTGCAAATACTATGGTAAAATTAAACAGTAAAATAAAATATACTTTTGAATCATAATTATAAATTTTTACTCCGGACTCTCTCTCACGTCCCAGCAAGTTAACTTTTTTCTTAGTTTTTCATGCATTATACTCCCTCCATCCCACATAAAGATCTCATTTTACTATATTGAACGTCTCACTCAAATATCTCAATTTTTCCCTTTTAGTAAAATAGTCCTACATTTGACCTACCATTCACTATTAATGCAGTTACCCACTATACATAAAATAATAATACTCATTAATTTACGTGTAAAAACAAATGGAGAGCTTTGCCCGAGATGGAGGGAATATTATCGAATCTCTTATACCATATTATATTTCTCTTTCATATTTCATACTCCCTCCATCCCGATCAAAGGTCATCATTTGCTTTTTTTACGTAAATTAAGAATTATTATTATTTTGTATTAATAGTTAATGGTGAGCCATATATGAGGACCTTTTACTAAAAAAGAAAATGAGGTCCTTTGAGTGAGACGCTCAATATAGTAAAATGGAAACCTTTCAGTGGGACGGAGGGAGTAATATATTTTTCTATAAGAATACTATACCATAAACTCTTAAACATCTAATGGTAATTTAGAAAATGATTGTGACACGTGACATATGATTAATAAATGGAAAAGATGATCTCACTTGATATATTTTCACCTAATTCACATTACTTATTTTATTATTTATTTATTATTGAAAAATACTATATTATTCTAAAAATCAATAAAATTGGACATTATATTTATTTGAAAATCCAATTAAAATCAAGTGTTTATCTTATACTAATATATAAATTATAGTTACTTCATTATCCTTTTTTATTAGAGGTTAGTAAAAGGCGATTGATTATGATGGTTTCCAATCAAAATTGCTTTGGTATACGAAATGAATGGTAGTTGATAAACAACATAGATTATGGGGTTCAATCATTTTTGCAAAAGACAAAGCGAAATTATTAGAATTTAGATCCCGTGACCAATATAATTCATAGCCCGTGAACTACATTATTTTCCTTAGGGGACGCGTGGCAACTCATGCCTCTGTTTTTAACAACTCACTTTGCAATTGTTGTTACTTGTTCGTATGCATTCACAAAATTGATTAAATATAAGAATTACTATTTTAATACGATAATGATTTATAAAATCTTTTAAATAATACTCCATTTTTTAAATAACTCTGAAACACACAATTGGACCTGCAGATATTTTTAATATTATTTAATTTAACAGGGTGATAGTAGTCCACAGATAATTAATTCAAGACATCGACACTGAAGCCCATGGGTTAGAAAATTAACTAGGCCCAAAATAAAATTACAAGAGCCCAAATTATATTGGATTGTTAATTTAGTGAAAATAGCCCATTTATTAAACAATCTGCCTAATCAAATTAAATTACGTGGGAATAAATGGAATGAATTGGATTTCATCGACTCTCTCATTAGTATATTGATAAAATTAAGAGTACAACTAGCGTGGGTGCACCTAGACAATCCTAACCGTTAAATTAATATACAATTTAATCTTTACCATTAAAAAATATAAAATAATTTATTTATTTAAAAATAAAAAAACTACTCACTATTTATTTTAAACTATAAACTTGGATTCACCGGTGCAACAGGTGCACCCTAGAATAACCCTAAAATTAAATATAAGATTAAACACATAAAATTGTGTGAAATGACTCAAATGACCCTGTCACACAATGTGTTTGATGCGATTATACTTTTTATAAACTTCGTCTAATTGACAAAAAAAAAAACTCCACTAAATAAATTTTAACCTTTTCCATTATAGCAAATTTTGTGAGACAATAAGAAAGACTTTTCCATAATCAAATATGGTAGATGTTGGAAACTTGGCCATATTCATTAATAAAGCACAACAACTCTATTAAAGGCTTTTGAAGGAAATTATTATTTTTGGGATAAAACCTATATATGCAACTACTCATAAGAAGATTGCATTAATAGTCCGAGATAAAGAATTCAAAAATAAACAAATATTTAAATTAAAGGCTTTTAATTATCCATCTATACATAGGGTCAGGCGTGCATGAAATGAACACAAAATATATATTTTTTCATTATCAGATTAATTAAAGTTGATCATGGTTTTTTTAAGAAAATTACTCATTAATATGTTAGGCAGACAGGAAACAGATACGAATATAGGAGTATGAGATAAAATCTTATTTCACTAGTTATATAACTTAATTTATAGATTACCATTATACCATAAAACATTAATTTAAATGATTTGGTGCACATAGAGATTCTTGGCAATTAGTCTGGTATTGAATCCAGCAAGCTAGCCAAACTCATTGTCGTCGACTCATCGTCCATATATAATCGTAAATATATAAGTAGGTATTAAATAATTTATTTATGAGGGTGTCAAATTTTAATTAAGTAAAATATTGTAGTAATGTTGCTATTTTAAATAACTCGCACAAATATTTTGACGGACGGAAACAATTTATCGAGACGTAGGTTGTATAATGCAAAGTTAAACATGATAAAATAATAATGATAATAATAAAGTGAGTTGGTTCATCATGAATCCTATTTTTGCAAATTTACACTTTGATGAAATATAAAAATGGTTAATATCTAGAGAGATTAATTGATACACTTTAATTGTTTTTCTTTTTTTTTTAAAAAAAAAATACTCCTCAAATTCAACTGAACAAAAATAAAAAAAATCAGAATTTAAATAGTAATATTTTTAATTTAGAAGAATAATACTCCCTTCGTCCTACGTAGTTATACCCGTTTGTATTGTATGAGCAAATTCAAGAAAATGATTTTTTAAAATTTTTTTTAAGATAAGGTAATAAAAAGTAGGGATAAGTTAATAATTTAAAAGGAAAAAATAAATAAAGTTATTAAAAATGATAAATAAAGTTATTGAGGTTAATGAATAAAATGTGAATAATAGGTATTATGTATAGTGTGTTTTTATTATTAATAAAACGTGCATAAATACTTAGAAAAACTTAAAATGAAAAGTGTGAATTAATACACGAGAGTAAAGGAGTATTAGTTTTTCATTTACTAAAAAATAATTAATAAATCATGAAGTATGAATTTGAAGAAAATAGTAATAATTTATCTTTCTTCAAAATAATATTTCATTTACGAACGACCAATCGATAAATCATACTATTTATTTATATGCTAATACAATTTACACAATAATTTGAAAAAAAAAAAACAAAAGAAAAGGTAGACAATCCAATTTATAATAATCATCTATTGTATATCTCTTTTAGATCATAAGGCCATTTCTACATGTAAGATACAAATTCCAAAACTCATTAGTATATGTATGTGTATATAGATATAGATATAGATATATGAATGTTTAATGTGGGTAGAGTAGAGGTGGTGTGGTCAATAAGGCCTCTCTCCTATATAGTTGCCAGGTGGGTCATAATTGCAAGTCATAAACACCCCCCTACCTTCATCACACACCACCCTGGCACACCCTATTCTCCTCGTCTCCTTCCACACTATCTGCGTGTAATGCCCACATTGCTGTCCGTAGGCGCACGAATTCGACCAGTAGTTGTACACCTGTCGCTCCGACACCCACGCCGCCGCCGCATCCGCCGGGCTCCATTCATCGCCGCTGCCCCAGAAGATGTTCTCGCCGTAGGGCCCGTTCGAATGCTCCAGCTCGCAGTCTGCGCGTCGCTGGTACGCGTACCATGCAGCGTACCGGGCCAGTTTGGGGTCCCACAGCAGCGGCGGCAGCCCCAGCGCCGCCCTGGCCGCGTTCTGTATCCCCATGAACTGCTGCGAGTAGAGGGCGGCGGCGCGGCCGGTGGAAAGGGTTAGAGAGAGAAAGATGATGAGGATGAATGTGGGGTTCATTTTTATGGCAGATGGAAATGGAATTGAAGGAGGAGTAGTTATTAGGTGTTAGTGTTGACTGCATAACATAAGCAAGTTTAATGGGACGTAGAGAGGGTAGCTTGCTTATATATATATATATATATATGAAAAGGGGCATTAAAGTGGTTGAATTATATAATACTCCCAACCCAAGTGATATGAAGAGGAGAGAGAATGGAATGGGGGTACTGCCACCCATGTTCGATAGTGATTGTCACATCTTGTGGTGCTTATTAACTCTTTTATGTTGCGGACGGATCTATATTCTAAAATATATTTATTTCATAATTTATATTTTATTAAAAATATTATAAATAAAATATTATTACATTTTATTTAGTAAAAATGTCACCTTAAAGTAGTCACTTCTATTTAAAAGTAATTTTAAAAAAATTTATTCTAGCCACTTTTATTGAAAGTAGTCAAAATACCCTTGAAAGTAATTCACTAATCACATGTTGAATAATTTTATGTCTCTCTTTTGACCAAAAGGTACCAAAGTATAATAATTTATTTTACAGTATATTGAATGCATTAATTTATTGTCTTTACTTACCTCATGAAATGTATTTATTTATTAAAATGCAAAAAAGATGCATTTTACGATTTGTTTGTTGGAAAAATATATAGGCCGAATAGAACAACCATTTGGGCCGAGTAGAAGACATGTAGGCCGAATAGACGAAAAATTCTATCCGTATAAAAAAAATTTCTAATTTTTTCTAGAAAAAAAAACATAGGCCAAATAGAACAAACTATTTGGTCTGAATAGAACAATTATTTGGGCCAAATAAAAGAAAAAAATTATCAGTATGAAATTTTTTTATAATTTTTTCTAAAAAAAACATGGGCCGAATAAAACAAATCATTTTGGCTGAATAGAACAACAATTTCGGCCGAATAGAAGTCATGTAGGACGAACAGAAGAAAAAATTGTATCCGTATGAAAATTTTTTCTAATTTTTTTTGGAAAAAAAATATAGGCGGAATAGAACAAATCAGTTGGACCGAATAGAACAACCATATAGGCCTAATAGAATAAAAAAAATTATCCGTATGAAATTTTTTTTAATTTTTCTGAAAAAAAAACATAAGACGAATAGAACAAACTATTTGGCCGAATAGAACATCCATTTGGGCCGAATAGAAAACATGTGGACCGAATAGAAGAAAAATTTTATCCGTATTAATTTTTTTTTTGAAAAAAAATATTGGCCGAATAGAAGAAAAATTTTATCCATATAAAAAAAATTCTAATTTTTTCTGGAAAAAAAATAGGTCGAATAGAATAAATCATTTGGGCCGAATGAAACACATGTAGGCCGAATAGAAGAAAATTTTTATCCGTATGAATTTTTTTAATTCTTTCGAAAAAAAATATAGGCCGAATAGGTCAAGTGGTATAGGCCGAATAAAATGAATTTTGGGCCGAATAGAAGAAATTTAGGTCGAATAGAAAAATTAATTTTTTGAGATTTTCCTATAAATTTTAATGTGGTCCCACCCACCACTATTTATTGCGGTCAACAAAAACATAATGATGGTCCCATGATTTTTGTTCTTTCTCCTGACAGTTATAGGGTAAATTAGGAATTGCATATAATAATGGCTAGTAAAAATTATTTTTAATATAGGTAGCCAAATAAAATTATAGTTAGTGTATAGTGGCTAGTAAAAATTTAGACAATTTTATTTATATTACGAATTATTTATAAAATAACTTAAAGTGTGTTACTATCATTTTTTATAAATGTAATATATTTTTTTTAAAACATTATCATTTCGTACCGTGTCATGAACTTTTTTTTTATGGGACGATATCATACAAATATTTATCTTTCATCTTTGGTTAAAACTTGTGTGTCCCGTCACATCGTGCGCCCAGATACCCTTTAATTTTAAATGGTATACTATTTAGTATAGAAAAAAGAAATTTAATGAAAATGTATATTCTTTAGAACAAAATGTAGTACATTTATTAATTAAAGTGTATATCTTTTAATACAAAATGTTGTACCCTTACACATATTGTGCACCTGGGTACACAAGAGACCAACTCTTCATCTTCAATCAATATGTATACTCTCTCTTCCTCTTCAAATATGATATATTTTTTTTATATTTTGAGCGTCTCACTCAAAAATTCTCATTTCATTTTTTCACGATCATTAATATAATTAAAATACACTCCATAATTTATACTCTCACTAATACAACTATTCCTACACATTAAATAATAGTAGTAATACTTTTTAATCTGCTTGCAAAACGCAGAAGATACTGAGATGGAGGGGGGTGCGGGAGAGAGTATGCCTTTTATTTAGATTTGAGGCCCATTTATATAATTACTGCAGGCTGCAGCCTGAATAAAAATAAAAATATTAGGATTTTATCTAAAAATAATAACTTAAAAAATACACAAGAATTGCATGTAGACTCGATACATGGATCTTACTTTAAACAATACTTTATTATTCTACAAATTCACTAAATCGGATAGGAGTTACATCACAGATAGAAATCTAATTAATTAATGCAAGCTATCAAGAATGAGACAATGCGTGTATTTAATAACTTAATTAAAAAAATAAAATAAAAATAATATATTATAAAAATAAAAAGATTTTAAAAATCTTAGTGGAGATTCTGTAACATTCGCAAATCGCATATATATATATGGCAGGTATATTAGGATAACGATTCAATAGTATATTACGTAGTAAGTATTTTTAAATTGAATTAAAAATTGAGTTAATAAGATTAGTCTTCTGTTAAATGAATAATAATATCAAGTTGTTGATCCTTTTAACGAACTTAAATAAAACATGATCATATTCGCACCTCGCAAAATAAAAATTCAAGCTAACAAATGATTTTAATTTAAAAATGTTGCTTATCTTAAAAAAAAATAAAGGTCAAATATCTTAAGATCACATTTGTAATTGGGCATGTGAGAGGAGGAATGCAGTAAAACTGCTTGACCATAACATCAAATCTGTTTCCAAGATGGAGTATTATTATATTTTAAATACGGATTATTAGTCTTTAAAAATGTGGAATCTACTTTTCTTGAAGAGTTCAAATTTATCATATAAAAAAGTATTTAAAAAGTGTTTGGCTCACATTAAATTAATTATTTTTAATTGGCCTTAAATACTATTAAAAATAAAAGAGATTACACATTAATTGCATTTATATGTGCATTATTATCTTCGAGTCCATTAGTAAAAAACAAAGGGCTAGGCCGTGGATGCAACCAAGGAGGGAGAGAGAGATTCAATTTCTTTTTTTATACATATGAGATCCATACACACCTACTATTAAGTCGATTGAACCAAATACTCCTATAATGTTAACAAAAGAGTTATATATAATGGCCACGGCCCACAGCATGTTATTGTTCTGTAAAAACATACAACAAATTTATGAAATGGGGGAGACATACAAAGAAAAAAAGTGGGAAAGTATTATTAATACGATGGATATGCGATATGAAAGTTTGTACGCTTTATTGCAGGTCACAGGAAGATTGTGTACAAGTTGAATCCATCCATAATTATAAAATGAGGGCCACTGGAATGGTCTTATTCACTCTTTGTTTCAGACCACATCACATGGGACTCGAGATCATGTGCAGATGCTAATTACTTTTTGGTTAATTCCACCAATCATTACTCATCCACTTATTTTATTAATGCATAATTATCATGTTACACAACATGAAGCAAAGTAATATCTAATTATATGAACCTCATTTTTAATTAATAACATGGTCTAACTTAGTCAAAATTAATTTAAAAATCACGAACCAACACGATCAATGGCAAATCTCTTCCCACCCTCTCTCTTTAAAACGCCTAAATTAGCGGAACATGCTTATGTTTATGGTGGTCATCTTCTTTACTTCACTCCAAAAGTCATCTCTTTATTTTATTATTACATCATCAATTATTTCTCTATTATTTTACTACTTTTGACTTTCTGTGTTTATTTTTAAATATATATAGTACAAATTCACTCCAATTTTATTTTTTTATTTAATACATTAGTATCCGATTTATAGACAAATTAATTTGAGAGAGATCATAGTCCATCTTCTATTAGAGGAAACCTTTATTTTAAGTCAAAATTTTGTATTCTATATGAACTGAACCCACATTTTTTGATTGCATCCACAATTTTCGAACTTAGGAATTTAAAATTTTTTACTTTAAGGTACCTTGAGTCCTTATCGGCTAACCCGTTAAATTCACTTCACTCAACCTTGCAAAGTCGCAACTTGCTTGCTTCTTAATCTTTCACTTTTAGAGGATTGCAGCATGTTTGTATCAGTAATTATCAAATCAATTCCTAGCGTTTGAGTAGATTAACTTAAGATAATTGTTTTATGGACTTATGATGTATAATTTCAAATAATTTTTACTCCCTCCGTCTCGTTTTTATGGTTACATTTGTTTTTTGCATGAGATTAATGAATATAGTATTTTAATGTGTATTGAGGTGAGATAAATAATAATTTAATGTAAAGTGGTTAGGTGTATTAGTGGGATGTGTGGCCAGTGTGGGCCCATTGAAAGAGAAGTAATTAATTTGTGTGGGTCCCCTGCGCTAAAAAGGAAAATGTAACCATTAGGGCAAAACACTTAAAATGGAAATATGTAACTATTAGGATGTGATATATGGAGGTAGTACTTAATATGCACTCTAAAGAGCTGAAGGAACTAAATAGTTATTAAAATACAAAATAAACAAAACTGATTAGTTGGGAAGCAATTAAACTTAATTGATTGAGTTTTGATCTACTTGATTATCTAGATTATAATTTCTTGAAACTTACGATATTAGCCATATGATTTTGATTTTGTGAATTTTTTTCACGAATATGTGATTGTCTCGTGATATCCTTTATTAGATTTTCTATTTAATTTTTTAAAACTTATTTAAATTAAATTAATCATATGAATTTATTTTCTAAAAGATAATTCATATTAGAATATAGTGAATTTTAATTAAAATCATGTGAGAATATTTTACGTTTTTTTAATAAAAATTAACTTTTCATTAAAAATATATTCATTGATACACTTTTCTTCTGGTTTGTCCATAAAAATTTACACATTTCCTTTTTAGTACACGTGACCCATTTAAAAATAATTATTTTATTCTCATGGGAGCCAACATACACCTCTAATATAACTAATTCACTACACATCATATTTTTTCTCTCATTTAAGTATTCATTAAATTACTATTATACTCCTTAATCTCTGTGAAAAAAAAATGTGACGACTTTTCCGAAACGGAGGGAATACTATTTTCATTAAATATGTTAAACACTTTTTATTTATTATTTTGAATTGTTAATGAAATATTTAATTGTACTACGTACTATCACTTTTAATTAAGAATACTTATTTATTTATTAAATTATTATCACTTTTTATTCGTAATAAAAAAAAACTAGGAGTTTTATCACGTGACACAATTTTACGCAAGTACTTGTTCATGATTAATTTTGTTGGCACGCTTAGTTCATTTTCCCTTCACGCGTGCTATATCATCAACGCTAAGGCTATTGATGGCCAATAATTTTTCATGCTCCAACGTACTTAAGTTCATTAGGGATGTTCACTATTGATTTTCTTTTTCCTATTATCTGCATCCTTAAGTATTTTCCATAAAACCTTTTTCTTTATCTATTTTATTTTCTGAATATTATTTTTATTTTCGTACAATTTTTCCTTTTTTCTTCAATTTAAATTTAACATTATTTTATAAAAAATTTATAATTCTGAAATAATGTATAAAAGTAGTATCTTACAGAACTACATAGTGGAAAAGTGAATAAATATAATTAATCATTTTTAGATACTTAGATTCAAATTGGTCTAAAATCTATTAATTAATGGATTTATTCATATGGATTGAAATTTGAAACCCAAATTATGTTCAAAATTCTTTACAAGATTTCAACATAATTTCACCGTAATAATCAACTGGATAATGGGCCTATGACTTTTTTTTTAAAAATAACTGGGCCTAGTAGTTATTTAATAAGATTAAGGTGTTAATTAATAGTTTTAAAAAGACTGGGCCTACTGGTTTAAATGTAATTTGGTTAGTGCCTTAAAAATAATATGGACTTAGCATTAGGCCCAATTTACTGAACTTTAATTTTTTAAAATATTCTCCTATTGGTTTACATTTATTTATTTTGTATTCAGATTAAGAAATACTCCATCCGTCCCATAATAATTTTATTACTTTCCATTTTCGTCCGTCCCACAATAATTGTCACACCCTCAAAAATGGAAATTTCACATTAACCAACAAGCTCAAAAGTTATCTTAATTTCAAAAATACCACTCTCACCTAACACACATAACATAATTTATTATTTATTTATTACTTAAAAATACCACAATACCCCTAAAAAGTCAATAAAGTTTGTCAAAAAATAATTTTTCTTAAACTCCGTGTCTACAGTAACTACGACAACAATTATGGAACGGAGGGAGTATAATATTTTAATGTGTAGTTTGGCTAAAAAAATACTCCTTCCGTCCCGGAGAAGTTGGTATAATTTTTTTGGGCACGGAGATTAAGGAGTATAATAGTTTAATATAAAGTGAAGTAAAGTGTAGTGAGATAAATAATATTTAATGTGTAGTTGATAGTTGTATTAGATGTGATATGTGGGGCCCATGAGAATAGATTAATTGTTTTTGTGTGGTTCTCATGTATTAAAAAAAAAATGTGTCAACTTTAGTGGGACAAAAAAAAAAGTGTGTCAACTTCTATGGGACGGAGGGAGTAATATTTAGTGTGAAGTGGGACGGAAAAAATATAAATTTAGGAGTCGCTGAGAGTATACATTGAATCAATAAAAACGATTGAGAATTTCGAATTCTCATTACCTCTTCCTCAATCGAACTCCCATTACCTCTTATCAATGTAACTTTTTCGTTCACCTTAATTTAAAAAAAATAATAAAAGTTACTCAATTTGTCCCGCTAATCACTGTACATTCTTTTTTTTGATCCGTCTCAACATTTATGAACATTTCTAAAAATGGAAAAAAACACATTAGTCTAATAATATTCACCCTTTACACACATCCAAACAACTTTATACACATATTTCATTAAATTATTTAAAATACTCACTTTTTACATACATTCTAATAATTTTAAATATCTTTATACATAAAAAAAATTAACTTCTTTTAATCTATGCATGCTAGAATGCGTGCACAATTTATCAGGACAGAAGGAATATGTTATTAGAAAAATGATTCATTTTTATTATTTATAATAATATACTAATTTTTAATTCAAACTATAACATTATATTCGTGTTAAACTAGTTGTGTGAGAGAATGTACATAACAGAGCCGTGTTGTTAGCAACAGTGATTCCCATTAATATATAAAATTATCACTTTCTTTAACGTTAATCACACTTCCAAAACTGAATATTCTCACTTAATTTAGGGATTTCTATACTATAATCTGTCATATTTCTCGTTAACAGCTCTAGTGGTTAAAGGTGTGAATCAACCGCAAATTGTCGCCCTCCTTTCCGGCAGGCCCTCCGGTAAGCAATTGCTACACCCTAATTCCCTCAATTGATGACTTATTGATTCATATTGTGATCAATCGATGGTAATTTTTGTCCTAATTCATAGCAGGAATCAGAGGGCACTGCGATTGTCTTGGATCCGATCTGAATTATTGCATCTTTACATTTTGACGTAGATAGATGGGAATAGTTTTTACGCGGTTGTTTTCGTCCTTGTTTGGAAACAAAGAAGCTCGGATACTAGTTCTTGGGCTTGACAATGCTGGAAAAACCACCATCCTTTGTATGAATTTTACGTTTAATCCTTCTTCGTGGTTCTGAATTACTATGTTTTAATTCGTTACTTTTATTATGGCAGATCGACTTCAGATGGGTGAAGTAGTATCAACTATTCCAAGTAAGTTGCTTACCGCTTTTTCCACAATAAAAATCTGTTATTATTGGAATATTGCGTTATAGTTGGGTACTTAATAGTGTTAATTGTGTCATATGCCGATGACCTTTTCTCTTATCATACTATTTTAATACTTGTATTGTTGAGGTGGTGTCTTGAATATAAATATTTGCGGTATTAATTGAAGGCTGATGATTTGTGGATTTATGAAGCTTAGAGCTTAGAGGATTAGAAGTCACCAAAAAAAATTGAGTATTATATTGTGTCATATGCTGATGAGCTTTTCTTTTATCATACTATTTTAAATTGTCTTGTTGAGGTGGTGTCTTGAATATAAATATTTGCGGTATTGATTGAAGGCTGATGATTAGTGGATTGATGAAGCTTAGAGCTTAGAGGATTAGAAGTCACCAAAAAGAAATTCAGTTTTTATTTATCTTGATTAATTACCTATCTATTTGTTTATTTATTATTTTTTATATTTTTCTGTAATTGCAGCAATTGGGTTCAATGTGGAAACAGTTCAATATAACAACATCAAGTTCCAAGTCTGGGATCTAGGTAAATTTGTCTGCACCAGGTGCTGTTTTCTAATTTTTTTGGCATGAGGCGTTGCTTGATTTGATGCTGATAATTAATGTTTTATAAGAAGCTTCACATTTATTTGACTGTTATTAAATGGTTTTCTTTGCTTTTGGCAGGGGGGCAGACTAGTATCAGGTAATTTATTTTTCTCTCTTCTTTTGTCAAATTGTCTTGATTATTTGCTTGGTTTAGGCTTTACCTAGCCTTAAAAAGATAAGAATTTGCCCATGTAATACCGTATAGAGAAAATTAAAGGATATAAATGGTATTGATTTAACCTTATTCTGCTATTTCTCCTTTTGCTAATATCCCCTTCTGTCTCTGTTCATAGATGACACCCGTTCTAAATTTTTGATTTTGCTAATTAGGCCATACTGGAGATGCTACTTCCCCAACACTCAAGCCATAATTTATGTTGTTGACTCGAGTGATACTGATAGGCTTGTGGTTGCCAACGAAGAATTTCATGCAATATTGGAGGTGCTCTTACTTTTTTACTTGCCTTATTACAAGAATGTTAAGGCATATAGAACTTATGTAGCTTGTGAGTTTTAAAAAATTCGTCAACAAATTATTCATTATGCTTCACGACATTCCAATTTTCCTTTTCATCTTAGCATTGCTAAAACTTTCTCCTTTCCTGTTTGTTCATTCACCTTTTCCTTTCCTTTCCTGATCTGACCACATGAAACAATCACTGTGATATTCTCCTTTGCTATTTGATTAATGCTGCAATAATTTGAGTCTTATCTTTTAAGATTGTCAAGTAAAAATATGTGAGGAAAACTAGATAATATTCAGTCAGATTACGATTGCAGCTCGGCTTTCTAAGAAGAGTAATCATTCTTCCCTTTCTTTCTGGAGGAGCTGTAAAAAGTCAAAATTTAACTCAGTTTTACAGTCTTTACAAGCATGAATGTAGTGTCTATTCCTGCAACGAAAAACCACTGAATAAAGCAATTTTAAAATCCATTTAGGTAGCTCACTAAAATATCATCAGACTTGCTTTCAAAGAGATAGCGCAGCAAATCACGCAAGTCTCGTTATCTTCATTGCTGCCCATATTAATATCTGCATTAAACCCCTTCATTTTTTCTCAGACCTGCTAATATTAGTGTCATATTTTCAAGTCTTGAATAAATTTGAACCTTTGCTTTCAATTTCATGGCCAGGAGGAAGAGCTCAGAGGTGCTGTTGTCCTCTTATTTGCGAATAAACAGGTTTGCTCAACTGATTGTTACTCATGCTGTTGGAGTTTGAAAATATCTTTGTTATTCATGTGTCTTGAGTAATATCTTCAAGATAGGGTGAGGGAGTGCACTCTCTACTTCACACCAGAGAGCGTGCACATCCATCAATGCTACTCTGAGAAATTAGGACTGACCATTGATGTTGTGTTAACTGGTTTACAGGATCTTCCTGGGGCACTTGATGATGCTACAATAACAGAGGCTTTAGAATTGCACAAGATCAAGAATCGTCAATGGGGTATTTTTAAAACTTCTGCTATCAAAGGAGAAGGCCTTTTTGAGGGATTGGACTGGTAAGCTATGTTAAAACAATTTCCATGTCATAACTGCGAAATCTTTTTGGCTTTATTTTATAAGGCGAATAAGCTTTATGTTCAGAATCTGTCTATTGCAATCTGCCTCCATCATAGATTATTTTCTTCTCTTTGGCTGGATGGTAAAGTTACAGGGATAGAGGGTCATATGTTGCATTCAGTGAATTGACTCAAAATGCCCCTATCTTATATATATTGATTAATGTGATCTGAAGGCACTCTTTTAGCATTTTCAGTTTAATTTTAAAAAATTTGTATTCTGGTTATCAATTCGTATCCTATTGCGACTGTCTCTGTTAATGTATTGGCCCTCGGTGTCGTGACAATGAACAGGTTGAGTAATACACTTAAATCTGGAAGTGCGTAACGACAATGTGACGATTGCTGACTGAGGACGTCGGGGAGTATCGGTGGTGTGGTTTGTGTTGAGATTCTTGTAGGATGACTACTATCAGTATCAGGTAGTGGATAGAAATATATGTTGGGTTTTACCCAAATATGAATACCATCTTTATGGTTTCGATATGTTATCTTTTCTTAGTGATAGCTCCCTTCCCTTGCAGAAAACATTTTTGGGTATTAATATGATTTTGTCTTCTCCACTTCTTTATTCGTACGGCAATGACATTGATTAGGCATTCCATATGCATTGTTATTGACTTTATTTATTATTCTGGAAATTCGTATTGCTGACCAATCATTTACGCATGTTGATGCGTGTAAGAGATGATGAAAATTACATTAAGAATTAGATCTAACATCTCCGCCCATTTACAGTTCAATATTTTACTAAAAATTTAAAATAATATTATATCCTTTTTTTTAAATATTATTTTTACTAAGTTTTAAAACCTAATTTACTTTCCATTTTTTATTTTAATTCTAAATACAAAAATGATATAATAAAAATATTAATATACATAAAATTAAAATAACACGATCAACTAAAATTATATTATAATTTATTTAAACATAAAATTAAGACCACTTAAAAGTTATAATTACATGTACAAAATACATAAAATTAAAATTAAAACGACACATGACAAATAATTTAACACAATGTACGAAGTAAAAACATGTTATGAAACTAACTATTACAAAATTCTGCAGAGTGGGTTTTCTAAGATAAATAAAAATAAAAAGAAGTTTAAAAAAAGATAAAAATAAAAATAAATTTAAATTATTATGATTATTATTTTTCCCTGAGAACATCCTTGAAATATATTTAGAAAATAAATATAATTAGGAGGAAGGATATTAAATATACTAGTCCTCTTAATTTGCCAAAGATATGTTGGGGGGTGAGGTGGAATTGGTGGGGGGACGGGATATTTATTAAAAAATTGTGCATACACTTCGCGTGGGTTAAGCTATGTGGAATGTTAATTGCCTAAAATCCAATCACATGTAGGGTTTTCAGTTTTCACCAATATTATATTTGTCTTATTTCATATATTTTCCGATCATGTGTGTAGGCAAAGTTTGAAATTAAGAAAATATTGACATGCATTTATGTTTCGATATTTTTGTTTTTTTTTATTTTAAAAATACAATATTACGTGTAAGAGATGTGAAATCCTATTTTTTCTAACTCATATCCCAAAATTCAGAAAGTAATAAAAGGAAAAAAGATGATGAATTGAAAGTCAGATGGCGCGTAAATTTTGAATTCGCACACTTCAGTCGACGTCAGTTGCCCATAACTGACGGGGCGTGATATTTAAGCCCAATGATTTACGGTTAGAATAAGTTCTATAAATTATTTATAAAAGTAGTTCATTTTATCATTAAATTGTTTATAAAAATATTACTCCCTCCATCCCATTACATATTTCCTTTTTGGGCGTTTCATCCAAATAGTTACATTTTCCTTTTTAGCATATGAGACTCACACAAATTAATTACTTCTCTCTCCATGGACCCACACATCACATTAATACACCTACCCACTTTACATTAAAATATTATTTCTCTCACCTCAATACACATTAAAATATTATACTCATTAATCCACGTGCAAAAAGCAAAAATAACCATAAGGACGGGACGGAGGGAGTACTTATTACTTTTTATTCGCCATTTTGTGAAAAGATCTCATACTAGTATTTGTATAAATTCAAACAACTCCTATTTCTAAACTAACGTATCAATCTTTTATATGGAATTATATAAGTGATTATGATCAAGTATACTGTATACATGCATCTTATCTAAATTTTTAATCACGAAATTATAGTACATAAATTATGATATTGAATATATCAATCATAAAAAAATTGAAGTCAAATTAATCGAGACTTAATAATGAGAGATGAAATTTCAAACTTAATAATTTCTTACCAAATACTCGGTGATCTTCACATATATGGCAAAAGTTTTAATAAGGAATGTAGTAATAATTATTGATTTTTTATTTTTTGAAAATATAGTAAAAATTTTGTTGAAGATAATACTACTTGACGTATTTAAATCTGGTTAGTGAGTGTTTATAAATAGGTGGATTAATACAAGATTTGGATTGAATTCAGGAAAGCTCTCTCATTCGAAAATCAGTCAATTAATGGCTTCCTGTGGAGTAATCAAGAACAATGTCTTCTCATTGCTTCAATTTCCTCACATTTCAACCACCAAATTTTCTTCTTCCACCTCCCAAACGAAAAAGGTACTCTCTCTTAAATTTCATAATTAATTCATAATTGTACTTGTTCATAGAGATCAAAATCATATCATAATCATTGAAGCTCAAATTAGATTCATTACTTGATCGCCAAAATCCTATCCAAGAACATAACAATTAACACATAATTTATTTATGTATGAAATCAATAGCCTAATTAAGTAACAAGTTCGATTCGACTTAATAATTTTTACACTCTGCATCAATTCCATTTCATTATGCAGTTTTCAGGAATATCAGCAGTTCAACATGACACAAGGGAGAAGATTGTGAAGATGGAGAAGGAAAGGGCGGCGGAAAGAACCCTAAGTTTTAGTGGGGAAAAGCCACAAAAAATCTTTCCCTTGAGGTAGCTAAATCTGTACATATTCTGTGGTATTTAGCATTTATATTTAGCTTTAAAGAAAATTCATTTGATTCTAAGTTGTGTGTGGCGCAATGATGATCAACGGTTCTGCATGGAAATTCTGAATTTTGGCTAACTTCAAAAACAAACAGAATACACACCAGGTGTTTGAAATTTGACTTGAAAGAGATAGATGTTATTCTTCCTCTTATGATGTGAGATCTTATTCGTGGTAGGAGCTAGAACGGCTGGCCGATGAACTAAGGGAGGAAGTAGTGTACACGGTGTCGAAAACAGGGGGCCATTTAAGCTCGAACTTAGGTGTTGCGGAGCTTTCATTAGCACTTCATCACGTATTCAATTCTCCTGATGATAAAATCATCTGGGATGTTGGT
This sequence comes from Pogostemon cablin, assembly GCA_023678885.1. Classification (NCBI taxonomy): domain Eukaryota; kingdom Viridiplantae; phylum Streptophyta; class Magnoliopsida; order Lamiales; family Lamiaceae; genus Pogostemon; species Pogostemon cablin. The sequence goes on from CM042956.1 coordinate 1,398,718, forward strand.
CACCAGGTACAGCATTATTGCTTTCGTTTTTCGATGGAAGTTCCAAATAGATGTGATGAACTTTGATGATTGACAGGCGTATGTCCACAAAATCTTGACCGGAAGAAGATCAAGAATGCATACAATTAGACAGACTTGCAGCCTATCCGGATTCCCCAAGAGGGAAGAAAGTGTGCACGATGCCTTTGGAGTAGGTCACAGTTCCACAAGCATTTCAGCAGGTTTAGGTAAGTGAGCATCTTTCTTTACATTTATAACAGTTTCTTTTGTTTTGGTATTACAGTAATTGTTCCTTGAGTTAAATGAAGATATGCCTCTGCTGCTGTTTTATTTTGAGCTCAGGAATGGCTGTAGCAATGGACTTGTTAAGAAAGAACAATCATGTAATATCAGTAATAGGAGATGGAACAATGACAGCAGGACAAGCATTTGAAGGTTTAAATAATGCAGGTTTTCTTGGATCCAATCTCATCATTGTTTTGAACGACAACAAACAAGTTTCCTTACCCAATGCTACACTAGACGGACCTACTTCTCCTGTGGGAGCTTTAAGCAATGCCTTTACACGATTACGAGCAAGTCAAGAAATTTTCCTACTAAAATTGTACTCATCAAAAAGATAGTCAAAGAGAGAATGAGCTAAAATTTGATCTTTTGATGGACAGGGTGTGATAAAGAATGAAAATAGTGCAAAAGCAAATCTTTTTGAGGAACTTGGTATTCATTACATCGGTCCTGTAGATGGCCATAGTATGGAAGATCTCGTTTACATTTTCAAAAAAGTTAAGGAAATTCCTGCTCCGGGGCCTGTTTTGATCCACATTGTAACAGAGAAGGGCAAAGGATACCCTCCAGCCGAAGCTGCTTCAGATAAGATGCATGGTATTAAGTTTATGTATGAGTGTTACATACGCGTATTTCAAACAAATAGTTGAACTTCTCTCTTGCAGGTGTGGTTAAGTTTAATGTTCGAACGGGAGAACAGATGAAATCTAAAGCAAAAATTTCATCCTACACTGAATACTTTGCCAAGTCTTTAATAGCTGAAGCAGAGGTAGATGATAAGATTGTAGCCATTCATGCTGCTATGGGAGGGGGAACGGGGCTAAGCATCTTTGAGAAACGTTTTCCCAATCGATGTTTTGATGTTGGAATTGCGGAGCAACACGCTGTCACCTTTGCTGCTGGCCTAGCAACCCAAGGTGCGAAGCCTTTTTGTGCAATTTACTCATCTTTCCTGCAGAGAAGTTATGATCAGGTTAGTAATAAAAGTAAAAGAGTTGATTATATCTCCACAAATTTATTGCTAGAATGTCAAATATCAATTTATTGAGTGTACTATCTCCAAGGTTTTCGATTAATGCAGGTGGTTCATGATGTAGACCTTCAGAAGCTCCCTGTGAGATTCATCATGGACCGGGCTGGGCTAGTTGGAGCTGATGGTCCAACCCATTGTGGAGCATTTAATACTACATTCATGGCTTGTTTGCCCAATATGGTGGTGATGGCTCCATCGGATGAGGCTGAACTTATGCACATGATCGCCACAGCTGCAGCTCTTGATGATAGGCCAAGTTGCCTCCGTTTCCCTAGAGGAAACGGCGTAGGGGCTATTATTCCACCAAAAAACAAAGGAACTCCATTAGAGGTGTAGGATAATGCTAAAGCCATTTTCAAGATGACAATATTTTTTGTATTTTTATTCATTTGAGATTTAATTATTGAGCAGATAGGCAAGGGGAGGATCCTGAGGAAGGGAGGAGGACAAGTGGCTATTATAGGATTCGGAACAATAGTACAGAACTGTTTAAAACATCATGCATTATTGCAGATCACGGCGTGTCTGTTACAGTTGCTGACGCGCGATTCTGTAAGCCTCTGGATGGAGATATGATCAAGGAGTTGGCTCGAGAATACGAGGTTCTCATCACCGTCGAAGAAGGATCCATTGGTGGTTTCGGCTCCCATGTTTCTCACTTCTTATGCTTGAAAGGTTTGCTTGATGGAAATCTAAAGGCAAAACTGCTAAACAAAACTAGTTACACTTGTGATAATGTTGTTAAGGAGGCATTAATTCTAATTTGGAAATTGGTTTTGGTGGGTAGTTGAGGGCAATGGTGCTCCCAGATAGGTATATTGAACATGGAGGTCAGTGTGATCAGATCCAGGAGGCTGGACTCAGCCCCAAACATATTGCAGCTACTGTGTTATCAGTAATTGGTGAGACCATGGATACACACTGTCTTGTTACTCTCTAATTTCACTTCACCAAATAAAATCAATGAGAATGATTGAAAATTTTGAATTCTTATTCCCTCGTACAAAGCATAAAAAATGGGAATCAATACCGTTTCATTCTCATTACTCTCCCCAATGACACTTACCAACACTCCCTAAATTTTGTTTAATTCTTCAATTCAAATTTTCTCCATCAGGGTTGTTGTGCATTCTGTAAATGTAAATACGAACATATGTTGATTGATGCTCATTAAATAGGAGTAATTATTTTAGTTTGTGGGTTCACCAATATTTAAACAACCTATTTTTTTGTAGTATTAAGATGAATAATCAATTATATCTCAGTAGAAGAATGAGGAAATTAACAATAAACAAAAAGAATTCCTCCTTTATTTTTCGAGTAAATAACGTACATATGTATATATACTGGATATAATAAGTAAAAAAAAAGGTGCAACTTTAATTTCATTTATTACAGGGTGATTAATTAAGTGTGAAGCAAAAGTATGGTAAAGCTAAAATGAGAGCAATTCTCGTGATGGATTGCAACCAGCTTTACAACTTGGAACATATTTCTCCATCATGTTCGAAGTTTCATGAAGGCCAGCCACAATATGATTATTATTTTTTGAACATTTATGAATTAATGATATTTTGTCTCCATCAAAAGCCGAAAGTTATAATGTCGGCTTAAGCCTACATTTATATTCATGTTTATGCGAAATATATGCAATTGTTTTGAAAAATATTCATCTTATTTCTCAGATTGTTGTCAACTCTTAATATTATAATTCTACCTTTATTTAATTATTGTGTATAAATTGATGTATAATACGTCGGCACAGACAATTGACAACTACATAACCACAAAATATCATAATTTCCATGTATTATGTGGCCTTAATCCCTCCACGTGTCATCTCCATATTTGTTATTAACTATCCTCGATTTGGTTAGATAGAATCAAACTCGCCTCATTTGAAACACACGCCACTAGTTACGCCTTGTCATCAACACCAAATCTAAATCTTGCAAGACAGAGGGAAGGGGTAAAATATAAGATTAAAATAATGGGATTAACACATGACTACGGTGGCGCTGCCAGAACAAGGTGTTTCACGGGGGGGTGGGATGTGGCGGCGAAGCTCTGCGATCACTGCCACTCTGCGCCGGCTCTGCTCTTCTGTCGCGTAGATTCTGCTTTCTTTTGCATGCCCTGCGACGCCAAAGTACACCACACGCTGAAGCACGATCGAGTGTGGATGTGCGAGGTGTGTGAGCAGGCCCCCGCCGCGGTCACCTGCAAGGCCGACGCCGCCGCCCTATGCGTCGCCTGCGACACCGACATCCATTCCGCCAATCCCCTCGCACGCCGCCACGAGCGTTCCGCGGTGGTTCCCTTCTCTGACACCGCCGAATCCATGGTGATTAAGTCAACCGCCGCCATGTTCGCCGGTAGCGATACAATTGCTCACCGGAAAACGGACGCTGGAATTTCAGAGTCGTGGCTTTCCACTGAATCAATTATCACAACCAAATTCCCGGCGCCGGAGATGAAGTCGATGGAATTCTTATTCTCAGACTCCGATCAGTTTCTAGATTTCGGTAATTACCAAACTTGCTCGCAACCTAATTACAGCGACAGCGTCGTCCCCGCCGTGCAAACAGCCGTAAAGCCGCCGTTCTCCGCGCAATTAACAAATCAGCACTCGCCGGGAAACCGATTCGAGATCGATTTCACGAGATCCAACATCACTTCATGCAACAACAGCTACAGCGCACAATCTCTCAGCCACAGTGTAATCACTCTCACCTTCTCATGATGATTTCACCATTAACAATCAATTAAACCAATAACAAACTTCAGGTGTCATCATCGTGCGTGGACGTCGGAGTGGTGCCTGATGGAAGCGCCGCCATGTCGGAGATATTCCCAAGCACGGATCTGAGCGGTTCGCAGATGGACCGGGAAGCTAGGGTTTTACGGTACAAGGAGAAGAGAAAAAACCGGAAATTCGAGAAGACGATTCGATATGCTTCCCGGAAAGCGTACGCGGAAACCAGGCCGAGAATCAAAGGGCGATTCGTGAAGAGAAGCGATTCAGAATCAGATATCAGCGGAATTTTCAACATCGTGTCTCGTAGTCTCATCGGCGATTCTAGATACGGCGTCGTCCCGTCGTTCTGATCAATCAAAGACCAGTACTTGTTATTAATTGATCATCCTAGATAATTGTTTAATTTCGATGCTTAATTTAGTAAGATGTGCAATAATTGATGGCAGATTTAAATTTAGCAAAAATAAAATTTCTTTTAATCTCACTGTTGAAATGTAATGGAGGTTCTGCAATTGTCTCTCTCAAAGGTAACGCCTCTTTTTTCCCGTCAACATTCTCACATGTGAGTTGTGATTAAATGACTTAATTTGAGAATACAAAAAGTATTTAGAAAACTGAGTCTATAAGATACTATGCAGTTACATTCACGAAATTTAAATATCTTAAATCTTAATTTATTGCATTAATCAAATACATATTGATTATTGTTTTAAAAAATAGGGTTATTGATTATTAATGGACATATTGGTTTAATAAATGATTTTCATCTATCTACGACAAGATTCCTAGCTAGTTTGTTAATATCATATATATACTTGAGATGAATGATATAGAAATCAATACAAGTTTTAGATGAAACCTTACTCACAAGAAGCAATCAAGCATCCCCTAATTACAAGTGCAATTACAGAGATTTAGGTTGCATAATTTGTTTAGGGTTTAAATTAGAATAATTGAAAGGTAGATTTGGCATTAGGTGGTTTACTAAATAAATTTATAAAATAGTGTTATTCTAAGTTATTTTTCCTTTAATCATATTCGCATGTTATTGTACTAGCTAGAAGATTGAAATTGTCACAAAAACGGTTAAAATTATGGCAAATTGTAGTGACACATTATTTTCTTTATTTGAAGTTTGTACTCTCTTTCTTGTTTTGAATTAGAATGCACTTGTTATATATTGTTCTACTAATATATTAGTTGTAGTAAATACTAAATAGTTAAATTAAGGAAATGTATGATTGTTTTCCTTAAAAGGGAATATTAGAATTAGAAATAAAAAGTAGCCCATAATTTTTATAAAAGGAAAAAAAATGGTTCGACCACGATTGATAATTAGCTTTAATTTTATCAATTATTATTCTTTTGACTTTCTTCCTAATTATTCTACTTTTGACCTTAAACCATTGGCCTCCAAAGTTTACAACTATAAACTTGTACATCTCCTCATCAATTACATAACCTCTATCTTAATCTCTCATTTTCCCCCAACATATTCCTTTTTTTTTTTCCCTTCATTTTAGCTAAATGTTTAAATTTATAATTTGCTTTAATTATTATGATGTAGTTTTTTTTTTAACTTTTTATTATAAATATTAACACTTTGAAAATGTTATCATTTCATGCTATAAAATTGTTTATGAAATTCACTTATAAAATTGTTTATGGAGTATTACAAATCATTTGAATCTCACACACGTTTTGCCTCTTTAAATTGATAAATCAAATTAAATCTTATAATTTTGAGTTTAAGAAAAACTATAAAACAATAAAAGATGCCATTCTAAGACATTATATGTTTGTGTTTAGGCCATATATGATATTTCTTGCACATTAACATATCAAGATAGAGAATGATAATTTACAATATTGCAAATAGTTGAATACAGTGCTATATTTAATTATTTTCATGGCGATTTTTCCAAAAAGAAAAAAAGAAAAGAAATAGTATATTAATTTTGTTTGTATATTATGTGCACTATCTTTTAGAAACAATTTCATTGACAAAATTTCGTTATCGTTTAGTGGCTACTGGAAAAGAAAAGGAACAAGCTACAATAATTCAAAGTGGGATCCATCAAAAGTGGCCCATGCCGTGTGAAGTTCACGTGCAATAAGGCCCAAACACGTGATTAGTAGGGACATTACAGTGTTGGGCCTAGCCCAGTCAACATCCTGTTTCTTTCAGAGTCCAGAATGTACCATCAAACACATTTACTAATGCAGGGAAACTTGTTAATTTTTAGCAAATTATAAGATTTTATCTACCCACTACCTGCCTGCTATATTTTGATGAATTATATAATTAAGACATACATTGAATGTAGATGTTTTTTAAAAGAAAAAAAAAATTATAAATATCATGTGTTACTCTTACAATGTCGTGTGAATTCTTTGAAAGAATAAAATTTTACTATACATTATAGGAGTAATAAATATTAATCAATGTATAGAAAAATTCTTATAACATAATAAAGAGTAAAATAAAAGTATGGTAAGTTCTATGTCAAGCATGCATATAATTATTTTCCATATTAATTATAACATCTATTAATCAGTAATTTACAAAAAAAAATTATGGCCTAGTTTTCTTTTGGATCAAAATTGTAAGTTATATATATATATATATTGTCGAAGGCTAATACTACTGCACACCTGGTTCACCCATTTTCAGAAATGTATACAATTATGAAAAAAAAAACATATACAATTATTAAAAAATATGTATACACTATTAATAAAAAGTTATACACATATATGTGCTAGTTTTTTTAATGAAAAATTGAGTGGGAGAAAAGTATACAATTATTAAAAAACATGTATACAAAATAGAATAACATGTGTATAAAATAAAATAAAAAGTTATACTGTCAATATCAACTCATTGTCCAATCAACTTTTCTTGTTTTAAAAGGCAAAGGTAGGCGATTATATCTTGTACGACTATCCCCATCCATAACCCATAACAACCAACCCAATAATATAATATACATTTCTTTCTCATCAACATACACAACCTACAACCCAACCTAAGTTCAATTTTTTTATACTCCATCAACAACTCAATTCAATCTATCTTTTTAATAAAATATTTATTTCTCTCTCTTATATATATAATGATTATATTTTATTATTTTGAGATTTTTAATAATTATTATATTTAAAATTAAAATAATATTATATTTAAAATAAATTTAAAATAAAAATAAAATGAAAAAGAGAAGAATAAGTATATAATTTTGAGATTGAGAAAAGAAATAGATTTTTTTTATTGTGATTCAGTCAATATTATATTATATTTGTAGAGAAAATAAAACTATGAATTTTGATTATTTTTATTTTTGGAAAATAATAATTTAAATATCATTTATTAAAAATCTAAATTATATATAAAATAAATTAATAGTAACCAATCACAACGTGACAAATGTCACATTGTGAGGTCAAAGTATGGGTTGAAGGGGTTGTGAATTGGGTTGCTCAGTGAACTATGTTGCAACCGGTTGGCTATTTTCTTTTCTTTCTTCATTTTTTTTATTTCTTCACTTTGTCGTATACGGGCGACCCATTATTTGGGTCATCGGGGTAGTCTACCAAGTTTTATTTCATGCGCATTTATATTGTCCAATCAACTTTTGCTGTTTTAAGTTTTTCTTTTTATTTATTTTTCTATTTTCTTTATTTTTCACTCTTACCATGATACATGTGAATCATTGATTCGATAAAACATGACTAACAACACAAACTCGCAAATTAATCAATAACCTAACTAAAATCACTCGGATTACAATGTCAAGGAAATATGAAATCAAGAAAGAAAAAAGAAAAAAAAAACCTAAGAAAATAAGAGAATTGTGATGTATCTCCATATATATGGAGTAATTAAAAAATGAAAATATTTTAAGCAATTAAATTCAACATAAATTAATTGTATTTCAGTATATATAACAGCACACCTAATTTATGAAGAAGTATATAAGTGCTGGCAAATCTATTTTCTCAAAATTAATACCGCGTAAATAAGTAATTATACACCATATATATTTTTAAAAAAAAAAATAGTATTAAATAATTAAATGTCCTCCAAGGCTAAATCAGATGGAAGTTTGTATCCAAAAATCAAGGAATAATCATCCATCTCATCACTGGTAAATTTTGGAATTTTCCAACTTGTTCGTCCCATCTCTGAATCTTGACCATAAGTCAACAACTGCAATACCTAATTAATTAAAAAAAAGACTCTTTTTGTAAGTCTTTAATTCCCAATATTAAATACTCCATTAAAAGATAAATAAATAAAAAAAGGAATTTAAGTCGAAAATGGAGAGAATTAAATTACCTCAGTCATAGAAGGTCGCCATATAGAAGATTGCCTTACGCAATACGACGCCGTTAGTGTGACTTTATACAATTGCTCCATATCGTATCTACCTTCCAATTTTGGATCTGCCAATCCACTTAAATTTCCAGATTCCATTAAAGGCCTCGCCTAAAAAACCCATAATATATTAATTAAAAAACCATATACTACTATTTCAGATTAAAATAATAATAATAATAACACCTATCAACATTTTTTGTCATAAAAGCAATTGGAATTGATGAAAAATAGAGGGAGAGATTAAATTGAATACCCATAGAAGCAAATTTTGTGGGGTGGAGTCAACGGGGTGGCGGCCCGTGATAATTTCAAGAAGAAGTATTCCAAATGCAAAAACATCAGTTTTCTCATCCACAATCCCAAGCATGAAATATTCAGGAGCAAGATATCCAAACGTGCCTTCTACTGGAATTACAGCATGATGACTCCATTTACTAGGCAGCCATTTTGCTAGACCAAAATCTGATATCTGTTCAAATTAAATTACTCCATTATAAGTATGTATTTATATACCAATAATTATGAATTACTGAATCCATATATATATATATATATATTTTAGACCAGACCTGTGGTTCATAATCTGGACCAAGAAGAACATTAGAAGCTTTAATATCACGATGAATTATACGATGTTTGCAGCATTTGTGAAGGTAATGTAGACCCCTTGCAATCCCCAAGATTATCCTGTATCTTATGCCCCAATCCAGGGGTTTGCTTGTTTGACCTGCCTCAACAAATTAAATTCTTTTCTTGATATTAAATAAAATAAAAGGATGGAGATGGGTAATGATGATTAATTTACCATGCAGGGCCGAAGAAAGAGTTCCATTGGGATAGAGTTTGAAAATGAGATAAAGTCCATTTTCAATACAATATCCAATCAATTTAGCTGTATTAGGATGATTAACATGTCCAATTATTCCCAACTCCACAAGAAACTCTTTCTCTTTGTTTGCATTGATGCAGTTATTATCCTTTGCTAAACGCTTCACTGCTATGTGCCATTCTTTCCCAATTTGCCCTTTATACACCTCTGAATACCCTCCTTGTCCCACCAAATTATCTGCACCATCACATTATCAGATACTATTTTCTTGGATATATATATATATATATATGTGCAATGCTAGTATACCAGAGTGGAAGTTTTTTGTAGCATTTGTAATTTCTTGATATGTGAAGCACCTCAGCTGTGGTTGGTCCTTGTCCCTCTTGGTGATGCTCTGACGACAACGAAAAAATGACGAAACGAAGAGGCGGAATGGCGACGTGGGCTTCTTGCAAACAAGTACTGTGTTGGTATGATCTTCAGTATCACTATTGTTTCTGTTTGAATCTTCCTCACAAATATCCAACACTGTTCTTGGCGATGTCTTCATCTCATTAATATTAATCTCTTCTGATGAGAATGACGAATTCTTTTCAGACCAGCTGCTGCTGGATTCATGCTGTTCCAAATCTGATCACACAAATTACATGTATATATGTTGATGATTTAATTTAATTTATTGAAAGAAAAAATATTGACACAAGTTAATTAACCTTGAGTTGTACGAAGCAGGACTAATGAACAACCTTCTGGAACATTCTTACAGCAGTAACTTGAAATCGAACTAGGCATTTCTCCACAAGGGTAAATCCGTAAATCAATACCATATATAATTCTAGATATTTATTTTAATTTCCTTCATAAGAGGAGTAATTTATTACCACCTGTTATTCCTTTTGGCACCGACAATGAGATAATCAGCTGCCATATTTTTGGCCTCTTCGATCACACCTTTACCAGCACTTGAACTCAATCCAATTCTACCCTCCATGTTTACCTGCAGCTTATGGAGTATTAATTAATTGTAATTATATACTGACCATAATTAAAAAAATTAATGTGGGGAGATGAGATGATTACCTCATTAGATTCACAAGTGTTGAAAAGTTCAGCCATGATGTTAATGACAAAGGATTTGGCTTGACGAATCTGTTTCTGCTGTTTTCTTGCATACTGCCTCTTCATGCCATCCACCTCATCCATACTAGCTAATTTCTTGTTCGACATCCCACCTGTAAATCAATGCCAAGATTATCCTAATGTACTTTCTACTAGCCAGTAAGTGATGATTAAGAGGAGACGAACCGATTACATGCAGCGCAACGAGGGTGTCTCCGGGACGAGCAAGAAGGTGGATAGCCCAGCAGAGTAGGTGTTTACTTTGATGGGCATCCAGAGGGATGGCTATAAGAATCTTAGCAGGTGATGAATTAGTAGGTATCATCATAGTAATAGTAATAGTATTTGTATGTTGTGATAAATCCAAGGGGATGGAGATAGATATTTTTCCCTAGTTTCTGGATGTTATGAGTCTATCCACAATGAAACCATGAGAACCCTTCATAGACATGCATGTGATTTTATGGATTAAGACCACCTACGAGCTATCAAATATTCTTATTTGACAAGCAAGTGAGTCAGTGTGGAAAAAGAAAATGAATGTTTAATTGGGATGGAAATAAGTGGTTTTGGTTGAGATGCTTTGGGGCATAAGCAAAGGTGATGAAACACATTTGATTTGTCTTGTTATATAAGCCAACACAAATCCCATTATACAAAACTAGCCTTGCTTGATGAGACTTGGGTGGCTAGTAGTGTACACGTGTCACATATATATATCATCAAACACGACTTTGGGAATATAACTTCTTGGATGCTTAATTATTTAAAATATTTTATTTAATAATGTATCTATAGTATTAAAATTCAATGGGGGCAAAATCAAGAAATGCAAGTTTGAATAAAATAATTTCTACACAGCTTATATTATATGTATAAAATGTTAAATAATTTAAGTGATCCATTCCTAGTTAATCAAATATTTGATCATGCATCATAATTTGTGCATTGGATGACCCAATGTCATTTTCCACATATACTTTTTTTTTTTTAATTAATACATGTCACATGTGGAACATTGATAGTTTCATCATCAAAAGGGAAATAGATAATGATTGGTATTTAATTAATTCCAACAATCTTGAGATATAATTCTCTAAGTGGACTAAAATTAATGATGCTACGCTTATGAAACTAATTTTGATAGATCAAGATTTTTTAGGTACATCCATATAAAACTAAAATTTAAAAAATGGAGAAAAGATTGGGCTGGGCTTCTTGCCATGAATATTGGCCTGTGGGCTGGTAGTTGTCTCTGCTCTTGCCATGACTTTAATGGGCTAAGCCTACCGGATTCGTCTTGCTAAATCGATATCGTGAAATTAGAAATAAATTGAATCTAAAAAATTTTATAATAAAAGAAAGGGAGCGGCTATTTGCACCCCAAAATTACTGAACGTACCCCAAAAATATTTAAATTGACGTAATTACCCTATAAAATTTATAAATATTCAACAACCGAACAGTCATCTAACAAACTGTTCGGTTGCAACATTAGGGATGTAAACGAATCAAGCCGCTCGTAAACTATTCGAGACTCGATTCGAAAAAAATTCGTTCGAATTCGTTCGTGAAAAAAAACGAGTCGAGTCGAGCTCGAATTTCGAGCTCGATTATTTTTTCGAGCCGAACTCGAGCCGAGGGTGTTTGGCTCTAAAGCTCGCGAATGTGTTCGTTTACAGGCTCGCGAACGTGCTCGCGAACATGTTCGGTAATAGGTTCGAATAGTGGTCAATATGCTCATTCTTCATATTATTACTCCATTATTATTATTATTGTTGTTGTTGTTGTTGTTATTTATTATAACATATTAATATGGTAATTTTAGAGTTTAAAAAATTTTACATAAACAAATAAACTTATATACTTTTATCAATATAATTTATAAGGGATATAAATTTATAATTTTAAAAATATAGTATACTATAAATTAAAGAAAAATTTTAAAGTGAAAATAATGAATTATTAAAACGTATTAATAAAAATAAAATTAAAAAGAGAACGCATGTTATTAATTCTAAATAATGAATTTGAAAGTCATTTTTATAATGGATTTAAAGATCTAAATTTTTTATTTTCTATTTCTATATAAGATTTAATTTTGATTTATTTATACTTAAATTTTGAATAAATATATGTATTTATATACATTAAATTTTAACTATTAGTAATTAATAAAATTGTAAGTATTTTAAAGTCGACACTACATTAATACATATATATATATATATATATATATATATATATATGTAAAAATAAATTAATTTAATATAATTATTTATTTATATTTTAATAGTATAATTTTATTTGAAGGAGAAATTTCGAATTTATATACACCCGTATTTATCTTTTATTATTATTATTATTATTATGAGTGAGGCTCTTGTGTGTCAGGGTGTACGAACTTGACCTGCGCCCAGTGTGACCTATTAGTTAATCGGGCCATATATAAGTAAAAAATAATAATCAAAAACTCATTTTTCACCTACGAGTGCGTGTGATTGTGTGGGTTAATTATTCTCTCTCATTTACGATTCTTCTCTTCAGAATGAAAAATCAGAGATTCATACCTTCATCCTTCCAATTTTATATGTTTCTTACAGATTCAATTCTAGCTTAATCATCGACAAATCAGATATCAAGAGTGTAACTCTGATCATCGTCGATGATTCAAATCTCATACCTTCATTATCCGACGATCCTTCTCCTGCAAATAGATCTGAATTCTACAACAAACTGAATCCTCTGATGTCTTCTGTCAACCCGCATCTCTCCCGTATTTTCCCTCTCTCGCCGTTGATCGTCGCTAATTTCACCTAGATTTTAGTGTCTTTTGCATGTCTTTTCATATTATTTTATCTGTATTTAATGTGTTATGTGTTTTCATGGAAATATGTGTGAATGAGCCTAAACATGTTAAAAACAGGTCAAAAATGGAGTCGGGAGCTGAAACGAGCAAACCAACTTCTTGGATTATTTTATGCAAACCAACTTAGTTAGTTAGTGCTTTCAAGCCTCCTTGTTTGAAAATTTCTCAAAAAGAAGCAAAAGCAAAGGAAGGAAGAGGGAAATGACTAAATAAGAACTAGTTCCTTGGCAAGCAAATTGTTGACTTGGTAAACAAGTCTCATTCAACTTGTGCCTATCCGTTGACATCATCTGTCTACTAGGGGAGTCTTGTATCTCTTTCCTTGTATTTACGTGTTTCTGTGATTCTTATTTGCTAAGGTCTCTTTTTCATAATGCACCGAAGCTGTCAATAGCGTAAATCACAAGGAGTTTTATTTTACTATTTCTTCTTTGAAGTCACTGTATTAATTTAAGGATGTAGATCCATTGACATTTTCTTATAGTCATATGGAAACCCCAATATTAATAGCTTATTGCATTCATAGTAGGAGTACACCTTTGAGATTTTACATAGCTCTGATCATCGACAGCACAATGAAATCCCCTGGATCATTCAGTTTCTTGACAATTCTGAGTGAATCTTCTTCCCAAGAATGGGAAACTCATGTTGCTCATATCTGACTGCTTCCTGTAGAAACGACGTCGAATTGAAGCAATCAATGGGGCATTTGCCATGCTTGGTCTTACAGCAGAACTGGTCATTGAAGGTCACACAGGAAACAGCATTCAATCTCAGGTGTGCATTTCACACACCAATTCTTTATAACATGGACCTTTCAAAATGACTCAATCCAAATACAACCTAAATGATTTCTTTCTACGTTTGATTTGGTTTTTATTACAGTTGGTTGGATACTGGGCTGCTTTGGTTGGTTTCTTTTTCAGATAAGCCGGGTATGATCACCGAGGAACGAAACACTAGATAAAATACTGTCTTGTTTATTACAATCGACATGATTTTACACTAGGATTATTGCATTTGAATCAATGTCTCTTTTATTGGAGATGACTTTTATTTATTTATTTATTTATTTTATCAGTAAAATAAATTCTTTCATTCAAGAAAAAGAGTAGAGGGCACCTACATTCCAAATAAAATACACTTATACATATTCTTTGTAAATTATGAGCACTCATTTTTCAAGTAAAAAACCAAGAGTTGGGCATGAAATTCTTCTTTAGGCAAAAACAACACAAGCCTATCAATATCACTGGAGTCAACACAAGCTTCTTAGATTGAGTGAGGCTTCTGTGCACCCGAGCGCACGGAGCACATTCCGTGCGCCTTTGCAATTTTCATGCCCCTTTGCAATTTTCATGGGGACACGGAATATCCCTCCGTGTCACCGGGGGCACAGGAGATTTTGCCTCTTAGATTTGACTTGAGCTTTCTTATTTCCAAACAATGACGAAAGCAACCGTGTCAAATTGTGAAGATGTAAAGAACTCAGATTGGATCCAAAGAGACATAGTGCCCTTTGATGAATTAGAATAAAAATTTCCATCAATTGATCACAATATGAATTAATAATTTTTTTATTTGTAAATAATATTTTTATTTCCATCAGCATTGTTAAGATGTAAAGAACTCAGATTGGATCCAAGAGAGACTAATACCCTTTGATGAATTAGAATAAAAATTTCCATCAATTGATCACAATATGAATTAATAATTTTTTTATTTGTAAATAATATTTTTATTTCCATCAGCTTCCGGGTTCTGAATCCAGCAACATAGAACGAGCAGACGCGTAGTGATGATTAGCATATATCCAACCACATGAAGAAAAAAAAACCATGTGATGATGAACATCGATCCAACTACAAAAAGATAAAAACAAAAAAAAAAAATCATTTTTCTATTTTATTTTGGTAGATGAGTGTGAATAGTATATACATTTGTAATTTTTGTTAAGTTGACAAAACTCATGTAGATATATTTGTAATTTTTGCTTACTGGAAATATATAATTTGACAAAAGTCATGTAGATATATTTGTAATTTTTAATAAATAAAAAATAAATAAAATAAGTAAAAATTTTATTTATGTAATACTATATATTTACAAACTTCGATATAAGTGACATAAAGTAATGGGAAAGATATTAATTTTTGTTACTTCTACATGAGTTTTGTCATGTAGGATTACTTTTCTCAAGTTTTAAGGTAGGGAACAAAGAAAATCTTTAGTATAGAAATGTTTTCTTTTCTAAAATTTAACATGGTTTTGATGATTTATTATATGTATAATAAGAGTTGAGGTGCGATATTATTTGAACCGCACGGTCGGTGAAAGACTCTAAAGGGACAGTTTAAGCGGGATTGCTCAACTTTTGAGAACGGGATTGCTCAACTTTTGGTAGATCTTTGGTAAAAGACCTTAAGAGGAAAACAGTTTTAGCAATATATTCTCAACTTTTGGGAACGGGATTGCTCAACTTTTGGAATATATATTCTTTGTTGCTCAAGAGATACTTTGAAATTTCCAAATTTATTAAATATATTGCTGAATTTTGTGAATTTTGAATTTTGTGTCAGATGTCTATTTATTTTATTTTCTTTTAAGTTATCTTCCCTTGAACTTATGAGGATTGCGTTTTGAAGCTTCTATCACTTCTTCTTTTAATAATAATATAGTAATAAATATTTAAGGAAATTAACAATAATTTAATAAGACAAAAACTTGTGTGTATCCGGACACACGGGAGCACACTCCGTGCGTCTTTAGAATTTTGTGTTAAATTGTATACCCTTTAGTATAAAAATGTATACCCTTTATTTTTTGAAAAAAAATAAAATATATTAATAAAAAGTGTATACCCTTTAGAACAAAATGATGTACCCTTATTAATTAAAATGTATATCCTTTAGAATAAAACAATGTACCCTTACCCATAATACTAAATTCTAAAGGCGCACGGTGTGTCCCCGGGATCACGCAAGACCAACTCATTTAATAATTAACAATAATTTCTCGTTGTTAGGAAATTGATATTTAATAATGAGTTGATATTAGGTGCACTCGGTGCAAGGTGCACCCATATGTGTATAACTTTTTATTTTGTATATATGTTATTTTATTTTGTATACATGTTTTTTAATTTGTACTAGAATTTAAACCCGTGCTTGCATGGAGATATATTTAAAAAAATTTAGGTTTATTTTTTCCTTTTTGTCACTTGGGACTAACACAAAACAATCAATTATTCTACATAGGCTTACACGCAACACTAATACAACCACCCATTATGTATTAGATCACATCGGATCTTCTGCGCCATTTTCATGCATCATCTTCTGTGTCACATGTGAAATGACTGACACGTAAGAGGGGAAAATAAATCTAACCATTACCCCTAGGGTTTAAGGTTTAGGGTATAGTTTCTCTTTCGTACGTGTCATTCATCTAACGTTGTGACACATGAAATGATGTACCAAATGACACAGAGAATCTGAGCCGATATTAGATATTACTCCCTTTGTCCACCTCAAAGAGTCTCATTTTTCCATTGGACATCCGCCCTACGGGTCTCATTTTCGATTTCTTTTTTTTCACATATGAGACCCGTACATAGGGATGAAAATGGACAGGATACCCGGTTATTTTGGGGTACTCGTACCCTTATCCGATTAAAAAAAACTACTCATACCCCTACTCGTCGTATATAAATAATTTATTATGGTATCCGTATCAGTCCCCATACTCATATATCAATACCCGCTGATACTTATACCCGTTTAATATTCATTTATTATATATATATTTATATATATTTATTGTTTGAATAAATATAATAATAAAAATTAAATTATTATTAATTAAATATAAAATAAAATCTATATATAGTTAAAAAAATTAAATAAAAAATTACTACATTGGTTATTCATTTATGTCAATTTTCTACATTCTTGGTCCAATATTTTAAAACTTAGATAAGAAAGTAATTAGAAAAAAAATCAAAATTGAATATAAATAATTAAAATCTTCTTGCTAAATAAAACAAATTAAAATTTGAGTGAGGCTTGCGTGCGTCCCGGCGCACGGGAACACATTCCGTGCGCC
This sequence comes from Pogostemon cablin, assembly GCA_023678885.1. Lineage (NCBI taxonomy): Eukaryota > Viridiplantae > Streptophyta > Magnoliopsida > Lamiales > Lamiaceae > Pogostemon > Pogostemon cablin. The sequence continues at coordinate 1,416,099 of CM042956.1, forward strand.
TTTAGAAATTTAGTATTATGGGTAAGGGTACATTGTTTTGGTCTAAAGGGTATACACTTTAATTATTAAAATATACACCATTTTATTCTAAAGGGTATATACTTTTCATTATTATTTTTTTCTTTAGAAAATAAAGGGTACACATTTTTATACTAAAGGGTATACAATTTAACACAAAATTCTAAAGGTGCACGAAGTATTGTTCATGCGCCCAGATACACATAATAATTTTCTTTAGAAAATAAAGGGTACACATCTAAAGGGTATACAATTTAACACAAAATTCTAAAGGCACACGGAATGTGTGCACCCGGGTGCACATGAGTTTTTGCCTTAAAATTTTCAAATGAAGTCCCAATTTTGAATGTACGTCTCAATCTTGGGCACAATTTTGAAAGTGTCTTATTTACGGGTTCGAAATTTACTTATTTTATTTTTATTTCCAAATTCAATATATATATTATAGAATAATAAAAAATATCAATAAAAAATATATATTTGATTAATGATTTAATTTGAAGGTGTATAATATCCAAATACCAAATTCGACCTCTACATAATCCTTGTAAAGTGTAAGAGATTTTTTGAAAGGTCAAAAGAAGGATGTCTTCTTCCAACATAAGAAATTCTTCTAAAATTTCGAACCTAAATAATTTTTTTAAATTATTTGGAATAACATGAAATAAGAAAATAAATTCCGTAGCAAGTCTTAAAATAATAAAATAAAAATTAGGTTCTAATTTGAGAAAAGAAATAAAATTTAAACCTTAAATTGAAATTTTTATAAAATGAGGATTTAAATTGAGTCTTAAACTAAAAATTAAATCTTAATATGAAATTCTTCCCCATATGAAATTATATGTTTAGTAGAAACAATACTTTCTCGTCCCAATAATTTAAAAAAAAACAACAAATTTAATATGTAATTCTTAGTATTAAATTATCACTATTCAGCTCATATAACAATGAACGTTTTGTTCATATATTAAACTTTTTAAGGTTATCATATCTTCAAATACTTTTAAGTTTACCATATCTTCAAATTTTAAAGACAAAAATGAAATTACAATTCTATCCTAAAAATAAATTACAATTCAACCTTAAAATATACATTTATCTTTTTGGTAGGTGGATCCCGCATAAAAAAATGACTATACAATACTATATTTTTGAAAGACTTATAATATTAGTACATTTTTTATCAATTCAAATTAAAGTTCATAGAAAAAAAAGTGCAACTAAAACATTCACACTAATTAATTTATAGTAAAGTATGCATAAAAGGAAATAGTTACAACCGTATTAATTAAGCATAATAAAAAAGGAAAATCATAATAAATTAAATTGCAAAAAATTGAGGAGAAATTGAAGAGAAATTGAGGAGAGAAGATAAATTGAGGAGAAATTGACCCAAAATTTTGAGCGGGAAAACTTAAGTTGACTTTAGGTGGTGTTATATATAATATAGATATAGATATTTTTTTCACATTAAGTTTTTCATTAAAAAAACTAGCATCCATATGTATATAACTTTTTATTAAATAGTGTATACATGTTTTTTAATAATTGTATATTTTTTTACACTCAATTTTTCATTAAAAAACTAACAATTAAATTGTATACAACTAACAATTAAATTGTATATATTTTTGTTTATAATTGTATATGCTTTTGAATGTGGGTGCATCATATCTTAGGGTGCACAGTATAATTAGCCTTCAATAATAAAGACAAAGTCTCTTGTGAGACGGTTATATGCGTGACTGACTGACTGGTTGTGAGACTGATTGACCCGTTGTTAAAATATGTTTGTTATATAGGTAAAATATGTTAATTCGTAGTTAAAGTATGTTTATTTAAAGTATAATGAATAATGAATTATACTATATTTCTAAAGTGTTATAATATGATGATTCTATACAAACATACTTTAACTACTAATAGGAATATTTTATCTATATACATTAATATTTTAACAATGAGTCAACCCATCTCACAACAAGAGAGTCTCTCAATAATAAATAATTAATAAAATTAACAATTAAAACAATAAATAAATAAGATGTAATAATTGAAAAATAAAATAACAATAACAATAGGGAAAAAAAATAAAGTCATTCGACTATCTATCTACATCCTACAGAGACTTCATTTGGCCGTTACGGCAATATTCATTAAACTATGAATTAAAATATGTATTATTCACTAAAAACCTAATTATCCAAAGTGTTATTGGATGTAGGGGCGGATCCAAAAAAAATTCTGGGGGTACGACATGTAAATTTAAAAATATTACTCCCTCGTCTCGGACTTATGTTCATCGGCACTGTAGATACGGAGTTTAAGAAAAGTTATTTTTTGACCAACTTTATTGACTTTTTAGGGGTATTGTAGTATTTTTAGGTAATAAATAAATTATAAAGTATGTTATGTGTGTTAGGTGAGAGTGGTATTTTTGAAATTAAGATAACTTTTGAGGTTGTTGGATGATGTGAAATTTTCTTTTTTGTGTGGTGAACATAAGTGTGGGACAGACGAAAACGAAAAGTGTGAATATAAGTGTGGGACGGAGGGAGTACTATTTATTTAAAAAATAAAAAAATTATGATTATTATTGATACCGTCCAATTTTTATTTTTAAAAAGTAATTTAAGACATTATTATCATGAATTTATAATATATATTTAGAAACTAATAATGAATTGAATGTAAATTAATGTTGCAACTAAAAATTTAGGTAACAAACTAATGAAATATATGTATAAACACACACATGAATGAAGTAATGAAAAAACATCACGAATTAAAATGAAAAATAAATAAAGAAAGATGTAGTATATTATATTAAGAGAAACATATTTGATATATAAAATAAAATAATTAAAAATATTATAGAAAAATAATAAATACATATAAAGAAACTGATTAAAAACGTGAATTAAATTATGAAAATAATAAATAAAAGGTAAAAAAGATAAATGAAACCAACAAAAATAATAAATAAAAGGGTAGAAAAAAAAATAAAAGAAACCAAGAATCGAATCTTTGACCTTGAATACTTACAGATTGCGCCATAACCACTATACCACTAACAAATATTGTAAATTACTTTCTATATATAGTTCTTAATTTTTATTTTGGGGCTACAGCTGTACTCCATGTACCTTCATTAGATCCGGCTCTGATTGGATGAAAGACAAATTCTTCTAAACATCCGTGTTCATGAATTTAAATTTGTGCATTTATATTCAAAACTAGTATATTAATTAATAAAAACATATTTACACTTAAATATCCATAACATTCACTCTGACAGAAACATTTAAATGTGAATTGTGGTAGACATTCATAATATTTATTTAACGAGTAATTGAAAAATAAAGTGTAACAAAATTAGAAAATTGAATGGATAGATATGAGTGAAGGTGTGGTATTGCATTTCACAAACAAAAAAAAATCAAGAAAAATTGGTGGTTGACTGAGAATTGGGGGCAAAAGGGTAAACGTGGACATGATAATGTTCAGCCAGTTGTGAGTGCTTAAAAATCGTGTTTCTCCGATATCTTAATGGGGCCAGAAGTCGCGATTCGACCAACCACGTCTTAGCTTGGGACCAGCAAAACGACAGCATTTCACTGTCGTTGTAAAGTGTAGATGACATTGATGAGTTGTTTGCTGATTGGTGAAATGCATTAGCTGCCATATTTATTAGTATAATGGATTTTCTCTTTTTTGTATACACCCATGTGGAAAATTAAATAAATAAATAATTAGGTATCAATTATTCTAACCTTTATTTATTCATTTGCTTCACATCAAAATAACATTAATATATATTCACAAATCACACATGCAAATGTCCACCAATTCGGTGGATAGTAATAATAAAGGAACAATATATATGTCTAGATTATATGAAAATTTGTGTATTTAATAGAGTGAAAACATAATTAATTTATTTGAAAATTAATATCTTAAATATATTTCACCCTAGTTAGATTTTCTCACTCTAATTTGTCACATGTACTAATTGAGCTCTGCATTTCATATCTTCCTCATAAAATTAACAACTAGTAATACACAAGAGTAATGTAGAATTATTTTTTAAACCATAGGATACAAAATAACAATTTTACTTATTTACTTGACCAACAAAAATTTCTACCGGATAAATAAATAAATAAAATAAAGCCATGCAGTAATACTCCCTCCGTCCCGGTAATTACTGTACACTTTCCTTTTTGGTTCGTCTCAACACTTATGCACGTTGGCCCCAGGGCATAGCCCAAGTGGTAGAGGGGAGGGTGAAAAGGCCTTCCAACTGAGCTTGGTTGCTGCATGGTGGGGTTCGAATCCTGCCTTTGGCATGGATTTGGCTCTTGCAAGCACAAGTTTAACAGTGAGTCCTCTCTATAAGCCACTTGAGACACATCCTGCGATTTACCTCCTCCATCAATCCCCAGGGCAGGGGCAGTGGGGGCCCCTAATGGTGGGGTACACCATAAAATACATTACAACACTACTCACTTTATACACACTTCCCAATACACCTTTTTCATTAAATAATCTAAAATACTCACTTTTTACACACATACCAATAACTTTACATATCTTTATACATAAAGAATTAATTTTTCTTAATCTCCGCGTACTAGAATACGGGTAAATTATCGGGACGAAGGAAGTACTTATTTTGTACTCCCTCCGTCCGGATTCAAGGATGTTATTTGCTTTTGGGCATGAAGATTAAAGAGTATTGTTATTTAATGTATAGTTGGTAGTGTATTAGTGGATGTGTGAGTCCCATTTTTTTTATTAGTGAGAGTGTGTGGATAAAAAAAGAAATGAGACCTTTGGGGACGGACGTCCAAAATGAAAAAAATGATATCTTTGAAAGCGGAGGAGGGAGAGAGTATTCCAGAATGCGAGTGTACGACCAACTAGAAAATGTTAGTAATATATTGGATTAAAGTAAGATTAGGCTTCATTAATTAAGACAGCACTTTCCACACGGCAATGTCGACAACAGTATTAATACTAGATTATTTGGACAAACGGATAAAGTGGGCCCTCTTTTTTCCATCCTCGGATTTGGTCCTACCGGCAATCTAATCCATTAGATCACTACAGTCAACTCCACGCTGTTTCAGTGACATACGTGGCAGCATTTCATTGGTTCTAATGACATGGATTTTGACACTCCTTTAATTTTATTTTTTAGATAATTGTTTGTAGTAATCGGATTTGTCTCTTCATATCTAGTACTATATGTTATGTTTTTTTTTTTTAGTTTTTGAATTAATACAATTGATTTTAGATACGAGATATAAATTACATTACTACACAAAGTATGCCTCTACAAAAGAATGTTTAATCAATCCATATAGATTTAATAATATATCTCTACAAAAAGATAATATCACCCACGTATTAACACCCATTTATTTATGTGTGCATCCATGCATGCAAATATTAGTTTTTTTTTTTTATATTTAGTCAAGAAGCTTTATAGAATAAATTGATTCAATTCGTTTAATATTTTTAAATATTAAATCCCATCTTATCTTCAATTAGGAAGAGAAATTTTCTTCATAATTATCTTAGCAATATAAAATATTATAATTCTACACACATATATTAATAAATAAAAACAATAATAGGAATACAACTTAGAATTAATTTAGTAAAATTGGGGAAAAGGTATGCAGGTCAGTAGGGATACACGGAATTAATCCACATCAGATTACATTATATCTTACTATATAGTATATCTATATATCATATGGACTTTTTTTCTCTTCTGCATACACGTAACTGAATTTATATGTATATATAAAATCTTTTATGACACCGTGGTTGTGAAATACTATTTATACTACCTCGTATGTGCTTCCTTTGTAAATATAAACAAATCCGTCCTTTAGAAAGATACGCGCTTCCTTTGTAAATATAAAGGAAGAGCGTAACTTTCTGCGGAATGGAAAGACTATTAAAGTATGTTATTAGAAGAATAAAAAGACAGAAACTTAGATGAGATTGTTTTACGGACTGAATTTCGTATAAGATGTGATGATATTTTAATAAGTGATATTCATATTAATGAAAAGTTGATAATGATGAAGTAAACTATTATTTGATAAACAATTTATAGTCTAAATAGAAAGTGACAATATTTTTAAAGAAAAATGATAATATCTTTAATAAAAAGTGATAGCTAATTAATAAAATAAGTCAGTTCCTTGTAAATCGGATTTACATCACAAACCTTGTAAACCTCGTGGTCCTCTTAATTTAAACACCCTAACAATAATTAATAGTCTCATCGTGACACGATTTTACTCAAAGCTGCCTAATAAAAATTGATAAAATTTTAATAAAATATACTAATATTTACTCCTTCCGTCCCCCAAAATATTTCACACTTTTCTTTTTTATCCGTCCTTCAAAGTATTTCACACTTCACTTTTACTAAAATTGGTAAAAAATAAATTATTATAATATTAACTTTTTACGCACATTCCAATATAAAATACTCATTTTTTCACATCTTTCAACAACTTTACACGCCTTTTTCATTAAATAAACTAAAATATATATCATCTCTCTTACTTTATACATTAAAAATAAAATTTTCTTAATCTATGCACACACTATTACGTGTAATACTTTACGGACTGAGGGAGTATATTAATAAAAAGTGATGAAGGTTAGCATTTAATAGATAACATCTAAATATAAATTATAATATTTTTTAATAAATAGTGATAATTCATCTGATTGAACTAATAATAATTTAAAAACTTAATAGTGTTAAGCGTGTTGCTCTTATTAATTATACGTACGAAGCATAGGGGCATAGTGGTAAAAAGTACAGCGAAGTTGGATAAGCATTCAGTAAAGCACACATATCCCCTTCACAATTAAAATTAATGCCTAATGTTTTGTAAAATATGAGAATACATTTAAATTTTGTTTGAATTTTCAGCAAATTTATTACTCCATACAACCCATAGGCCAATTCATATTTTTCATTGCAAGTGCCCTTTTTACGAGGGAGACGATAAATCTCATTTTTAAGTGATTAATTATTTTATTTTATAATAAAAAAATGCAATCTAGCTTTTATACTCCTACATAATTGCTAAATTGATTTATTAATGTACTATTAATAATAACTTAATAACTTTTTTTTATTAGATCTAGTTGTCGTTCTTTATTAAATTTAAGTGTGTACATACAGATAATTATTTTTAACTAATTTCAGAAAGTATATATTAATCACCTTAATTAATTTAAGAGGCAAAATTATGTATAAATAGTAAGATTTATGTTTAGCACTTTTTAGCATATATAGAAAGTCTACTGTAGATAAAATTGGTTCCTTGTAGAGTGCAATCTCCTCGTACAATCCTATAATTAGGGATCTACACCTCTGATTTTTTCAAGCCATTTAATAAAACCCTTATCCTTTAACTAATTAATCATTAAGACATCTTTAACACCACAATCACGGTTGTTATTAATTTAATTTATTAATTTAATGAATTCTGACAATATTACCTCGACAGCTAAGGAAATCTAGGCTGACGTCATCAATGATTTCAGATACTTCTGGATAAATAATTCAGGAAATAGCTTAATTAAGCCTTACAAATTCTTTTATGTGAAGTATATAAATTTTAAATTTGCTACATTATATATATATATCATGCCTCATAATTCATACTAGCCCCAGTCAATTTAAACATTTGATTTTTTTTCAATTCAAATACTAAAAAAATAGGTAATTTATAATTTGGAGTTTGATTTTTTGCCGTAGGGGAAAGTAGGAGGGGCAGGGTTATTTCGGACCTTTTAGAATCAATGGATTATAATTGATATAAAAATTATTTAATGTTAGTATTGTTATTGTTAAAATGTATTTTGAATAGTAATTAGAATTGCCACAAGATTATATTATATTACATTAATACTTAAATTAACGGAGGGAAAATGTTGTATAATGTTGTATAAAGTGTCATCAAATTGGGTATAAGGTCTTATGATATCAAATCAGATTTCAAGTGCATAAGCACTCCCAAAGTCCCAATATTGCGATTCCTCTTATCATAAAGAAGCTATTATAGAAAAAAGGAAAAGAAAAAAAATTTATCCATTAAAAATTCACTAGACCATTGAGATATTCAACATTGATGTAAAACTCTTGTCTTTTTAGTAACATGACATATTACATATGATTAAATATAATTATAATTTATATAATAAATAGGTGATGTTGAAAAATTTTTGGATAAAAAATGAAATTACACTAAAATAATAATAACTACAACCATAGAATATTAAATAAACCATAAAAATGATGATTATATTTAAAATTTGATGTTAACACTAAAAATAAAGATGAAATTTTAATGAAAATTATAAACGTGTGTCCCGACTGAATGATATGTTAATTATAGAAAAACGAGAGGCCGAAGCCAGTACAATTACATATAATAAATACTCCACAACCGGAGCAACCAAAGAAAAACAAACCTATCTAGCTAGCAAATGCTGAAAAGTAATAAATACTCCACAACCGGAGCAACCAAAGAAAAACAAACCTATCTAGCTAGCAAATGCTGAAAAGTAATTACATGCATAATTATGGAGTAAACCAAGCCATCAACCGAAGGACGAATACCGTTGAAAATTGCGTCATTCCGAGCCTTCCATATGAGGAAGACACTTCCATAGAGGGCAAGCGTCCGTCTCTTCTTCTCCTGCACATGTTGACGTCGATCTTTTCTGAGCCACTTAAGGCCGGCCTTCAAGGTGGTGATCTGTCTTCTCCACTCTACATCATACCTAACCCGGTTCCATACATGCTTCGTGAACGGACACTCGAAGAAGAGATGATCTCTTGATTCTTGTGTTCCTACGCACAGCACACACTCGTCCAGGCTCTCGGGGGATCTCAATCTGTCCATGGTGAGAAGGCGGTTTCTCACAGCAATCCACATTCTAAACGAATGCTTCTGAGGGGCCCATGGACTCCATAACTTCTTATAGATAGGCTGTACCGGCATAGAATGAGAAACTAGCCAATACAACTTACCTACTCGAAGTCTTCCCATCTCCGAGCACGAGGCTATAGTAGAAATTATGTCGCCTCCAATCCGCGCTCTTACCCTGTCCCTCGCTTTGAGTATATCTTTCCATACTATTGAGGCGCTGTAATTCACCTCAACATCCCAACAAGAAGAAGACTGGAGATAAATGGCATTAATCCATTTAATCCATAGAGATTTCTTTTCTTGTTGCACATCCCACAGAACCCCACACAGGGCTGCATCATTCAGCAAATCAATCCCCTTAAGTCCCAGGCCACCCTGTTCCTTAGGGAGAGTGACATCCTCCCACCGAACTGCACCCCGCGGGGTACCCCAGAGAAATGTTCGAATCATTCTTTCAATTCTTTCGACAATACCCTTGGGAATCTTTACCATAGCCGCCCAGAAGTTCAACAGCCCATACACAACTGATCGAATAAGTTCTAATCGACCAGCATACGACAGTAAATGCACAAATAGATAATAATTTGATATTGGTAAGTCGGTCCTGTGTTCTTATCCTTAGTAGCATTAGCATTAGCATTAGCATTAATTCCTTTCAAACAACATAATTACACTCCCAATTACTTTCCTCCATTTCAAACCGTCCTCCTAATTCGTACTCTGCATCCATGATAATCCAACCATCTTCCAATCCATCTTTTTCCATCTTGCAATCTTCTTCTTTCCAACACCCACCCGTAATTGTAAATATACATCACACTCACCTTAATACCCCTTCTTGATTTTGATTAATTTTCCAACATTCAATTTTTGTCATTATGCTGTCGCGATCTTGCTTCAATCTCCTCAACATCGACGATTATTCGAGTGATCGAACTCGAATTCCCAGAGTGATTTCTGTTCCCGGTATTATATCAGATTTCGAGGATGCTGGTAATGTGGGGTCCGACGCCATCTCATCCGTCAGTTTCGAGAGGAGAATTGTCGTGGCCAATCAGCTGCCGTTGAAGGCCTACAGAGATCCATCGGACGGTCGAAAATGGTGTTTTGATTGGGACAGGGATGCCCTAGTTTTGCAGCTAAAAGATGGGTTCCCCCCTGATGTTGAGGTTGTCTATGTGGGGTGTTTGGGTGTGGAGATAGATCCATCCCAACAAGAAGAGATTGCCCAATTGTTGTTGGATAAGTTCAAATGCGTACCCACTTTCTTACCCTTGGATTTGATCAACAAATTCTATCATGGTTTCTGCAAGCATTATCTATGGCCCTTGTTTCATTACATGCTACCTTTGACGCCTAATCATGGGGTGAGGTTTTACAAGGATTTGTGGCGATCATATGTGTCTGCTAACAAGGTTTTTGCTGATAGAATCATGGAGGTGATTAATCCAGATGAGGACTATGTTTGGGTACATGATTACCACCTCATGATTCTGCCTACTTTCTTGAGGAAGAGATTCAACAGAATCAAGCTTGGTTTTTTCTTACACAGTCCGTTTCCTTCCTCTGAGATTTATCGAACATTGCCTGTGAGGGAAGAGATTTTGAGAGCTCTTCTAAATTGTGACCTCATTGGATTCCATACTTTTGATTACGCCAGACACTTCTTGTCGTGTTGTAGTAGGATGCTGGGATTGGATTATCAGTCCAAGAGGGGTTACATAGGATTAGACTACTACGGCAGAACTATTACAATCAAGATCCTGCCAGTAGGAATCCACATGGGACAAATTCAATCGGTTATGTCAATGCCTGAGACAGCTGATAAAATTGATGTCTTAAAGAAGACATATGATGGCAAGACGGTGTTGTTGGGGGTGGATGATTTGGACATGTTCAAGGGAATAGGGTTGAAATTCCTGGCATTCGGATTGCTGTTGGATGAAAATCCTGAGTACAGAGGAAATGTGGTCTTGATTCAGATTACGAATGAGGCGAGAAGTCGAGGCCACGATACTCAAGAAGTGGAGGATGAGATTAGTGGAGTGGCAAGTGAAATCAATCGAAAGTATGGTACACAAGGATACCAACCCATTGTGTGTCTGAAAGGCCCTGTTTCATTTCAAGACAAAGTTGCTTACTACACCATCTCAGAATGTGTGGTGGTGAATGTTGTTCGAGATGGGATGAACTTGGTGCCTTACAAATACACTGTGGCTAGACAGGGCACCCCTGTTTTGGACAACTCATCCACACCCAAGAAGAGTGTCATTATTGTGTCTGAGTTCATCGGGTGCTCCCCGTCTCTGAGTGGGGCGATCCGCGTGAATCCTTGGGACATCAATAGTGTGTCTGAGGCCATGGCTTCGGGGATAATGATGAAAGAATCCGAGAAAGAACTGCGCCACGAGAAGCATTACAAGTACATTACATCCCATGATGTTGCCTATTGGGCTAGGAGTTTTGATCAGGATCTTGAAAGAGCTTGTTCTGAGCATTACACCAAGAGATGTTGGGGGATTGGATTTGGGTTGAACTCTAGAGTAGTTGCCTTAGGTCCTAATTTCAGGAAGCTGTCCGTAGAACACATCGTGTCTGCTTATAACTGCACGAGTAGTCGGCTTATCCTTCTTGATTATGATGGTACAATGATGCCACAGGATAGGGTTGATAGATCACCCAGCCCTGAAGTGGTTTCAGTGTTGAATATCCTCTGCAACGATGCGAAAAACGTGGTGTTCATCGTGAGTGGTAGGGGGAAAGATTCACTGGGGAAGTGGTTCTCTCAGTGTGACAACCTTGGACTCTCTGCAGAACATGGTTACTTCACTAGGTATAACAAACATGTTGTCTACATTATCTCATATGATCATTAGTTTTTGATGTTTTCTTGTGTTGTGGCAGGTGGGCGAAGAGCTCCGAATGGGAATGCTGTGATTTAGCATTGGATCTAGACTGGAAGAAACTAGCATTGCCTGTAATGGAGCATTACACCGAGGCGACTGATGGTTCGTTTATCGAGCACAAGGACAGCGCCATAGTTTGGCATCATCAAGAAGCAGCCCCTGACTTCGGATTATGGCAGGCGAAGGAGCTTCTAGATCACTTGGAAAGTGTTCTTGCCAACGATCCTGTGGTGGTCAAAAGTGGCCAACACATAGTGGAGGTGAAACCACAGGTATATTATATGGAATGGAGTACACACTAATTCGATCATTCCTATGTTAAGACACACATATCTCATGCCACATTGTCTTGCAGGGAGTGAGCAAAGGTGTGGTGGTGAAGACTTTGATCGAAACAATGAAGAATCGAGGGAATCCAGCTGACTTTGTGTTGTGCATTGGTGATGATAGATCCGATGAGGACATGTTTGAGGCCATTACGACATCAGTGGCTAACGCTTCGCTGTCTGAGACAGCGAAGCTCTTTGCCTGCACGGTTGGACAGAAACCGAGCATGGCGAAGTATTATCTTGACGATACGTTTCAAGTTATCAAAATGCTGCAGGGCATTTCAGCTGCATCGCCACTACAGAAATGGGGTCTTGTTCGGCTCGACTAGACTCGGCTCTGAAGGGTTGAGATCGATGGGGACTTAGGTTGACATACAACAATTAAACATCATTGTACAGATGATACTTGTAGCTAGTACAGTTTAATTACCTCGTTGCAGATATAATGAAATGTGACAAATATTAGTGTTCTCTGTTGTTACATCACTTGGCAATACTAATAATAGCAATTACTATTAAATTCTTTCGAAATTATCACTCGAGTTTATCTGCTTTGGTAGCACTATATTACTTTATAGTGTGAAATATGATGTTTGTTTGAATATTAATTATTGGATAAGCACTGAATATATTTTTTTAGTGTATAAAATGGGGAAAAACTTAATCAAATTGATAAAACTGGACTGGAAATACCTACTCTGTACATTTAATTTAAATTGGATCGTTAGATTCGTAATTTGACCAAAGTCAATCGCAGTGGACATATTCACTCGACGGCCCAATTTACATTTTTTTTCTTTTTCGAATTACTTATAATAATATTAATAATGCTTATGAATCATTCTTATCTCAATCTAACTTTTTATTAACAGGGCCCACCCTAGAGTATGAGAGGTTGATTTAAATTATTTTTGACCTTTCATATTTATAAAAATCATAAATAAAAGGATAATTAACCAATGTTTAAGATAATTTATTCTCAAATGAAATAATACAGATTGCTAAAAAGAAATTAAAATTTTTCTATTTTTTTATTATAATATTTTTTTTATCTATTATTAATAGAAATAGAATTTTTTTTTTTAGAAAAGCAAATTATAATTTAAGAAAAATGATGAGCTAGAATCGAACTTGAAGCATGAATAAAAATGAAAAAATTGGGATGAATAAACAACTAACTTGACTTTTATATTTTTAAGATCATATTTTCACATTTTAGTATATAGCAATGAATATACATTTGATTTATTTATTTATTGTATATTTCCAAAATGAAGCTATTATTTGTGGTCAAGGATCTTATCCATCCATATCATCCTACCAAGATTGAATAGTGCCCCCGGCATAGCTCAAGTGGTAGAGGGGAGGGTGAAAAGGTCTTCCAACTGAGCTTGGTTGCTGCAGGGTGGGGGTTCGAATCCTGCCTTTGACATGGATTTGGCTCATTGCAAGCACAAGTTTAACAGTGAACCCTCTCTATAAGACACTTGAGACACATCCTGCGATTTACCTCCTCCACCAATCCACTGGGCAGGGGCGGTGGGGCCCCTAACTATGGGATACACCATTTTTCAAAATTGAATAGTGCATATGAGAAAAGATTAATTCATGCATGTATAGCCTCTACTTTAATTATTTAATATTATCTTAGTGAAAAATTTGATGATATGAATATTCTTGTAACTCATTTTCAATTTAATAAATTATTTGCAATTTGGGGGGGCATTATAGTTACCTACTTTGAATCTTATGTGTGTCTTATTCATCATGTGAGGTGATGGTTCAATCAGTAATAATCAAATTAGGTTAAAAGAACCCTTTAGCTTCAACTAATTCTTAGATATATCACCCCTTGTCTTTTATTGTGAAATTAAAATTAGGTTAAATTAAGTGAAATTTCAGAAGGTTAACTTTTTAAGTTGATAATTATCCAAATTATTATGTTCGCATTTTAAAGTAATCCAAAATATAAAGTTATAAACATTTAAAAGTTCCATGTGCATTGAATGATATTTTTATAATAGAAAACAAAAACAAAAGAGTAGTTGAAATGTTAATTTGTCTTAATTGCAAAAAGGGTGAATGGGTCATATGACACGAAGAGAGAGAGAGAGAGAATCAAGTTGTGAAGGCTCGTTTCTTTACTCCCCTCAATCCTCCTCTCTCCATTCTAATTTCTCATTATATTTTTTATTTTATTTTTATTATCTAGGGTTTATAGTAATGATAATTTGATTAAGTATTAAACAATTCCTCTCTTTATCAGTTTAATGGCTTAGCAAATGTCCAAGGTTCAAACCGCCACCCATTTAATGAAAAATTTTCACATGCAAGGCTTGAAGCAAAAGTTAACTTCACATGCATGTAAGGGGGCATGTTAGAGTGATTTGATTAAATATTACTCTCTCTGTCCCGGTCAAACTGCATCGTTTAGTTACATAAAGCTCTCACAAAAGCTACAATAAAAGCATCTATTTGGGCGGGACAGAGGGAGTAAATAATTCTCCTCTCTATCAACTTATGTTTTTAGATGAGGTAAACATTTAAATTAATTAGATGACCCAAATTGACACTCAGAGATCATTTTAAGCGAGTGTGGAAGTATTTTGACAAGTTAGATTGGAACGAACAAATAAATATATTTTTCTTTTTTATTTTTAATACAAATTAGGATTTGGACGAAAGATAATCACAGCAAAAAGTTGATTTGTGACCAGCATTGGTGGGGACCATCTCCGATGCGTCACCGTCCTTTTATCAGTGAGGTGCAAAACACTGGATCAACTACCGCTATGTCGAAATGACCATCGTGCCCGTACATGTCAGTCAGCATATCGGGACAACAAAAGGACAAACAAGTCATATTCAATTTCAGACTAACGCCTTTCTAACTTTATTTCATCTTAGTATCCACTGTAATAATATTATACTCCATTCAACATTCTCAACAGGAAAAAAGAAAATATTTAACGAGAAAAAAAAAACTAAAATAAATAAATAAATATAAAGTGAGAGCTGTTGAAGATTCGTTAACCCTTCATCATCACAGTCCTAACTCAACGGCTCTCTGACTTTCACTTCTTTACTTCTTCGCCTTTATACCCCCAAAAGTTTCCGTATCTACACCTGAGCCCCAAAAAAAAAACAAGAAATATCAATAGATACCCCCACTTCGGACTCATACTAAGATGCTACTAGGCAACCAATCTCCATGGCCATTGCTCCTCCCTTGGCTGCCGGAATCCGACTCGACCACCAGACGGACCACCAGATTACTCCTGACACCGGATAACACCCGTGGTCTTAGTCGATCGAAGCTCGGCTCTAAAACCTTTTCAATCCATTCCACTAGACTTGTCCGATCATGCCATAGCCCTCCTATAATCTTTTCTAGGACATCATCTTCTACTTCTAATGACACATTATCATCTACCATCATCGAGAACTTCTTTGAGATTGTCTTCTTGATCTCCCTCCGAATGAATGTAGCATCGACGGGCTTGAACATAATGGAGTCATCCACATTGTTGAGTAGATCTTGTGGAACTGATGTAACAGAGAAAGACCTATTGACAAGGCTGAAATCATCATTATCAATGGTGAGGTCGCTTGAATTGTAGGATCCATCGGTTCGATCATCCTCAACATCTGCTGTGGCAAGATTGAGGTCTAACGACAGGCCTGAACCTGGTTCTTTACGTGGCCTGAACAGCCGTTCATCATCATTGAACCAACCAGCTCGGCGTTTGTTGCTTCTTTCTCTTACTATTAGTCCTAAATGCCAGTTCCCACTTGCAATGGAAGCAAGCTTCTTTTCATCTATATACTGACAATCTCTTGAAGATTCGTTTACGGTTGTCGACCAGTCACCGGTGAGGATGAAGATGGCATTTCCAAGACTGATTTCACGGCCATGGGAATCGGCTATCCTGCCTCTTTCAATGGCTCGTTTAATGTTCATTCGTGCGAGCATGTCCGCTTCATCAATGTCTTGAAGCATAATTACTGAACATGGATTTCTTCTAACAGCCTCAGCAATACGATCAATTGCTGTTTTACCACGGAAGTTCATGTCAGATTCTTCATCATCTCGTCGAATGCCAAGGCATATCATCATCGGACTAGCCCCACAAACTTGGTTTGCTATCACCATTGCCATCTTCTTCTTGCCAACTCTATCAGGTCCTGTAAACAACAGCCACACATCTCCCCTCGACCCACCACCACGACGTTTTCCATTGCCTAATCTGCAACGTGTAACAGCCGAAGCCACTGCAGAAGCCGCTTCACTCTGCCACCAAGCGTTCTCCATGAGGCTTTTGAGGAGTTTTTTGTATGTATCAGCATCCAATACACTAGAAAATTTCTCTGGCCCTTTGGTCTGCGGTTCAGAAGAAATGCAGCCTAAGAAGTCCTTAGGCTGATCCACAATAGCTCTCTCTGCAGTGGTTTCCGTTCCTTTTCTTCCAAGAACAAGATCAGTCCTCACAGGACTTTCGGGAGGGCTATTGGCGGATTGATCGGTGCTGAGTTGCAGATTTTCTCCGAGGGGCTTCATCGTCTGTAGCTTTGTTTGGAAAACTGGGCGTGTGAGCAGGTTTGGACTATACAAGTTCATCATTGAGAGTGTCGGCGTGGATGGCCTCGCAGCACGATTATTTTGATGAAACTGGGGATGAAGATGCAAGCAGGTGTCCCTCCATTTCTTCAACAATTCTTGAGTTTTCTGCTTGGACAGAAGACCATCAGTCTTCTTCTCCTGTCAAAATATCAAAAAACACCATCAATTATCATATTCAAGATTAAGAGTTGCTAGTAAAAATTGGATTGCTACAGAACATACTTGTAGATGATCTGATATTTTAGTGTTGGTAGCATTGACTTTGGCATTTTGCAACCACTGTGGCAGAGATGCTTCAGAAAATGACTTCTGAATAGCTGTGAGTTTGGCCACTTCTTTCTCATAATTCTGCGAACATTGAGTGCAAAAGGTTGTTCTTTCAACTGGATCTAAACCCTTAGTCGTAGCAGGAGGTGGAGGCAGAACAGGTCTGAGTTGATTCATTGGTTCCACCGGATTGCTCACAAGTCTCTCAGTTCCAAGTCTATATTCAAAAGAGAGGCAACAAATTACTAAAAATAACACTTGAACTGATCACATGGAAAGATCTGAAGGAAACTATGAACAGACAAAAATATTCAACTAACACTCGAATAAGGAAACAGAACATGCCATAACTGGGAAACCAAAAGTAATAAACAATCTCCATTTAAGGTTAGTTATAAAAAAGCTCATACTGCTGATCTAAACAAGAACATACTGTATTGCACATGTTCATAATACAAGATGAAGAAATTCTAACAAAATCTAATTTAAATTCAGAACAAATCAATATTATATTCCATAAAGAATCTAAATCATTCAAGTCTATATAAGTAATTACCTCGGAAATATTCCAGGAAGCGGTGATCTTGAAGCCATAGGCAAGGCCTGAAGATCCCAATCATTTTCCATTGTAGAGTGATAAACTTGGCACCTCAGATAAGTTTCACACGTTGCAGTTCCAATCAACCAAAACTTGTTTTCCTCATTACCATCTCTCCGGAATCTCGCCAATAACTTGGACACTTCCACCACCAGCGCTCTGGCCATCTCCGCCACCGCCGGCTGCTGTTGTTGCTCCACGAGCCACTTCAAATCACCTAAATCAAGAATCACCTCTCCTTTCACGATTCTACTCTCAATCACCTCTCCCAATTCTTTGATCTTTGCTGCCATCATATTCTCATCTGACAAAATCCCTTTCTCCATTGGAACAACCCTAACATGTTTGAACATCACATCGTTTCCCAGATTTTGACTCTCTATCTTCCTCAAGAATTCTTTAACTACAGCCTCTGGCTCCGAATCACCAACCAAAACAGGGTTCCTTTTCTTGCTTCTCGACATAATTTCTAGAACTTTCTTCACTTCATCACCCCTCTGATCCCCCGCCCTGTGCAACCGCGGGTTCAAATACGGGTTTGGGTGAACCAACGGAGGTGGACTCTGCATCAACGGAGCAGTTAACTGAGGGGAATTAGAAAGAATTCTGGGTCCAAAATTTAAATTGACGCCAACATGAGGGTGCTGTTGATGGCCATGGGAATTCGAACTGTTGAGCAATTGCTCAATGGCGGCTTTGACAGCTGGGCTCGAAAAGCTGGCTTCCCTCATCACGCGGCTCACGCTGGGATCATCCAATATCGATATAATCAACTGATCGAGCTCCACCTTCACCGCGAGCAGCGGCTGCTGTTGCTGTTCAGGGCAGCCGCGCCGTTGATGGGCTTGAGCTCGCTTAAGAGCCGCCATCAGAGCATTGGAGATCGGCGGCTCCATCCCAGGCGCCATGTTTTGAGCCGTGGGAAGCCGTTCCAGAGCCACGCTGAAACACAACTCCAGAGCACGGCACTGAAGCGGGTGGCTCGAATTGGGGTGGGAGCGGATGCAGGCTTGTCTCAAGAATCCCGACGGCGATGATAGAAGGGTGGCAGCAACGTGCAACGGCGTCGTTTGGCCATGGTTGCGGCGGCACGCCTCCGCTATCGATTGATTCAGAATACTTGCAGCCTCCGGTGTAAGGGTCTGTTGAATTATGCTTAATCCAGCTCTCATAGTTCACTTCAGATTCGCAAAGCGGATGAATCTAAAAAAGGGAATTTTTCTTGTAATCAGAAACTCTATCGAAAATTCCCAGAAATTCAGAAATTGAGGAGAATCTCGAGGAACAAAAGAGGGGTAAAAAGTGATTGTGCAGAATTAGGAGGAAAAGAAGAAGGATGATTTGGGTTTCTAGGTCAGTAGAATAGAATCTCAATTATGTGTACAACTTGGGGTCTAATCTATATGCATCTCTTGTTTCCAATCCATTGGGTGTTCAAAAGAGTTGAATTCAAATCAAAAGTGTGAAAGTAAAAAGATGCTGAGAAATTCCACGCGAACAGACTCCCATCTATCTTTCTCTCTCTAAATATCAATGGAGATGACATTCACTAAGAACGCGCTCAACGTCCCTCTCACACAATCAATACTGCTCTTCTCCCTCCCTTCTCTCTCTCTCTCATCGCTACTTTCTGTAAGAGTGGGAAACAAATATTCCGAAGAACTGAAACTATGATCAAAATGAAAGGGCATAAAAAGCCAGTTTTAAAAAAGTAGAATATGTCAGAGAAAGAGAGCATGCAGTGTTTTGCTTCTTTGTTTTTATTTTATTTTATGAGAGAGAAAGAGAAAGAGAAGAGAGAGAAGGAATTTATGGAAAATACAAGTGCTTTCTTTCGCAAGAATTTCTGGAGAGACATATCCACACTCGCTCACCATAATTACCAATTACTCTACTAATCTTTGATTAATTAAGTAAACTGTTCATCTAACTATTCTAAACAAACATACATAAGCTTTTTAGAGGAGAGGAGCTCCATGGTGGATCTCTATCTTTTCATACATTTATTAATGTCATACAATTATTTCTGTTACGTTATATCACTCTAGTAAATGTCACTTTATATATTTTTCAAATATTAAATTGCAGCTAGGTTTTATAATGTGTATTTTAATTTGGGAAAGAAAATCTATATAATTTGTTGCTGCCTTCTACTTATAAATTTTAAATTAAGTGGGAAACAAGTTTACCCTATTACATTTTGATGTTATATCTTCTGTTACAAACTGTTTGATGTAACATTAAAATGTAACATGACATTCAAGATCCAGGTTTACACCGTAAATTCAATTCATAAGTGACTAATTCTTAATGGTTTTATATGTGTATATTAATTTTGGAAAGGGTATACCTATGACATATTATTAGTCGTGATTTTCATGGGTATTTTATGCTAGTCACATAATTCCCTCTTTATTACTATCATTTGTCATTGGTAACAAGTGTACAAATTTTGAAAAATTTTGCCGAAAACAAAAATATTTATATCGTGATCAAATTTGTTTTTAAGAAAAGTCTAAATTGCATTATGAACTGATTTAAATTGAATTTCTTTTTTTTTTATCCGCCAGTTACTCATTTTTCATTTTTGAGACAGCAAATATAAAATTTCCTTTAATTTAATTAAAAATGCATAATGATAACAGATTAAATTTAAAAAAAAAAAAAACTAAACAGACAAGTTATTTGGCACTTGGTTGGGATGATACCGAACTCATGCTAATTAGCATTAATACCCATTTTTGAGTAAAATCCATGTTATGTCAAATCTTTCAAATGGTGGATAAACTATTTCTTCTGTAAAACAAAATACAAAATTAATAAATAAATTTCATTCACAAACAATAAAAATAAATAATTTCTACATATATATATTTAGATATGTTTGAATTAACTAATTATACATTTTAATTAATTGCATTGTTAACCAATTTTATAATTTAAGATGAGAGGGGTGTCAACTTATATCAATACATAATAATCGAAAATTATCCCCGAGAGTGTGGGAGCAACTTCATTTTAGATTGCATCATGACTAAAGTTCTTCTCGTGCTCAATAGTAATAGTCTAGTCTCACATGATCAAGTGAATTATTAGATGAATTACCTCTCCATCAATTTTGTTAAGTTAGAAAGTGGGAACGTTTAGTGTGAACGATTGTGCACCAAAGATGATGAAAGGGAGTATGAAGGGAAGGGAGTAGTGTGGGTCAGTTGAAGAAATGATGAGTGATGTTTGGGTTTAAAACAAAAATTGCAGGTCTTGTCACGCAACGCAATAGCTTAAAAAGTTGAATTACCTTTTTAACCTTTTAAAATAGTAGCAAGTGCTTTTCCAAAGACCATCCCCAGGTGTTTGTTCTCTACTTTCTGCCTAAAACAAACCCTACTATTAATTACCTTTCCCCTTCAAATGTACCTAATACGCTACAACTTTTTAAATCCATCCATCAACTTTACAATTTACTCCTTTCTTTCGGGTGTCGTCCTACAAAGAGTTTACGAGTTCTACATTATTTTAGAAAGAAAAAAGAAAAATTATTTACTCCCTCCGTCCGCCCGAAAGATCCACATTTTGTCATTTTGGACGTCCACACCAAATGTCCATATTTTCCTTTTTAAACACATGGAACCCACACACATCACTAATACAATAAATTTATGGGACTCATACATCACACTAATACAACTATCAACTACATCTTAAATAATACTCCTTAATCCACGTGCAAAAAACAAATGTCCACCTTTGTGGCGGACAGAGAGAGTACTTTTTTTCGGGAGTAACAAATTTAAAATTAAAATAGTTTTTTATTTATTAGATAAATGTATTATGTTTTTTTTTTTTTTTTATGAAGATTGTTGTGGTAGAACAAGGAAAAATGTGTAGATTTTAATGGAGTACATATAAATTATTAATATTATTATAATTAAATCCATTCATCTATAAAAACACAAATCTTAATTTACATTGCCTACTACTCGTTAACGTCATACACAAAAAAAAATATTATTATTATTATTAGTAGTAATTTTTAGAGAGAAACAATAATCACTAACATTATTATTCATATTTTCCAAACTACACATAACCTCAAAACAAACATCACACATATATATAATCCCTCCCTCTCGCGTTAAGATTTACGTTTCTATTTTGGTCTGTCCCAAATTGAGGTTTGTTTACATCATTTTTTGTTAGATTGGACCCATATAAAACAATTAATTATTCCATATAGGATCCACACACAACACTAATACAACTATTCACTTCACATTAAATATTTTTTATCTCACCTCACTACACATTAAAATATTATATATTTTAATGTACGGGCAAAAAGCAAAAATAAACGTTAACGTGTGACGGAGGGAGTGTGTATATATATGAAACGAGTTAACCTATTATGAAAGTATGTTTTTAATATGGATAAAATATATTTGTATGGAATTATATTGTAATGTATGATCTTAATGTCATGCTTTAATTATAATTTATCAACTTAATAAAAATAATTATTATTTATAATAAAACGTCTCACATAGATACCTTCTAAAAAACTTTGTCCTAATGGAATTGTATAATTTCAAACCTCCTTTTGTTTTTAAGTATATTTTAATTTCGTACGACTATAATTAATGAAAAATGAACTCTAATTTATATAGCATTAAACCATGAATATCGTTTTTAACATTGACAAATGACAACTTTATTTCATTTTGTCCTCCATTGACAATGGCATAATATGAATTGCAGGGGGAATCATTTCCACATATTGATGTAGATTATTGATTTAATGTACCTGATAATGATAGACTATTACAATTTTATGATACTTTGATTTTTGGGAAAAAAATAATTAATTTTTTTGCAAATGCGTGATACCGACCATATAGTTTCAATTAAAATTATAGCATTTTTCCTCTAAGTCTAATAAATGGACGACATGTGGATAAAATATGTGATTGTTTTTTAGTTGAATTAATTATTTGCTAATTTAAGACTTGAGAGTAGTAAATAAGTATTAATTTATATACACTTCTAGTAATCAAATAAAAGAAATTGTTTACCATATTAATTAACTATATGTTAAGTGAAAATAAAAGTATATATTAATAAAATAAATAAGAGGTTGAATTAAGTGTGATTAATTATAACTAAAAACTGATTACTAGGGTATACGACATATACCAACTTTCAGCCCATTTTATTACTCCATTTATAAAATGTAGTATAGATTATGACTTGTAATTTTCAAATTGATTGACACTTGCCCATTAAGATGATGTGTCACAATACTATGGATCTAATTTATCTAAAATTTCACATGGATTTATATTATGTTTCAACCTTCCGTTTTTTCTATTCTATATCGATTAATTTTTAGTTAATATTATATGATTAAGTTTGACGTTAAATACTTAAATGTATATAGTCAAGAACAATTATAAGAGTATTATTAACCAAGTGGGCTAGTTCACATGGTAACCAGACTCCTCACACAAGTGAGTGACCTGGGGGAGCAGGGACGGAGCCAGGATTTTAGGTGGGGGCCCAAATAATACGTATAATTTCAATCTACTTTTTTTGTTTCGAATTTTTTTGCATATATATATCGGCTCCAGAATTTTTGATGAGAGGCTCAAAATACGTATAGTTTCGATGTACTTCCTTTGTAATTTATTTAAAAAAAATAACAATATAAATTGCAAATTTATAAGAAGGTAGAAAAAAGTAATTTATTTAAAAAAAATAAAAATATTAAAAAAATGTATTTTATAAATATATTAAAGAGCCCAATATTTCACAGGAATATTTTACAGAGAAAAGAAAAAGATTATTAAAAAAAATAAAATTTAAAAATACATTTTAGGTAGAAAAAAGTAATTTATTTAAAAAAAATAAAAATATTAAAAAAATGTATTTTATAAATATATTAAAGAACCCAATATTTCACAGGAATATTTTACAGAGAAAAGAAAAAAAATATTAAAAGAAATAAAATTTAAAAATACATTTTATAAATATATTAAAGAAGCACAATTTTACAGAGAAAAAAAAATATTATTAAATGGAAAACATAAGAAATAAAATGAAAAAGAAGAAAATAAATATATTAAAGAAGCATATATTTCACAGGAATATTTTATAGAGAAAATAAAGAGATTATTAAAAAAAATAAAATTTAAAAATATATTTTATAAATATATTAAAGAAGCACAATTTTACAGAGAAAAAAAAATATTAGAAAATATTTTATAGAGAAAATAAAGAGATTATTAAAAAAAAATAAAATTTAAAAATATATTTTATAAATATATTAAAGAAGCACAATTTTACAGAGAAAAAAAAATATTAGAAAAAATATAATTAAAATAAAAAAGTGAAATGCAGCTGTCGAGAATTGAACCCTCGACCATCAAGAATGATGGCAGCATGCCTACCAATTTGATTAAAGTAGATATGAAAATTATTATCACATATATACTAATAATTCTTAAAAGTTGAGGGGAGGCTAGTGCCCAAAACTTGAAGAATTAAGGGTGTATGGAGATTTGGTGAACTAACTACTACCAACTAATTTTGTTCGATAAAATTTTTTTTTATAAGAGTACTATTTTTTACAAGAAAAGTTAATGATAAATTCAAGATCGATCTTCACACGTGAACAGTGGCTCATTGTAATAATACTTATTTGCTATGGTTTGATCTACGTAGTTAGATTTGATGTAATTAATTATACTTATAACGAAAATGATAGTATTAATTAAAAATTAAAAAAAAATGTAGTGTGTAAAAGGGGTTCAATATGAAAAGGTGTTTGATTACGTGGGTCCCAAATCATATTTGTGTGAAGCTTTAATTAAACCAAAGTTGAGAAAATTCATCATCATAATCGCCCTTTATGCATTTTTGCAACGCACGCTCTCACTTGCCTTTTACGCGTCTTTCGACGACCCCCCGGGCCCCACCCCCCAACATCAATTGACATTCTTGAACCTTTACATACAACTTTTTATTTGTGATTATGACCATATTAATTATACAGTGACAATGAAAAATAAAAGGCATTTCATAGACTTTTCTATTAATTAAAAAAAAAAAAACTCAGAAAGCTTTCGTTATTTATTTAATAAACTAAAATTGTTGACTCAAATTATGAAAATTAGAGATAATATATATATATATATATATATATATATATATATATATATATATATATATATATTGATTATTTTAAGATTTCTCAAAAGAATTAGAGAACTTTGTTTATCAATCAAGTATTGATTATAATGTCTCTCTTGGGTAGTTGTATCAGCTTCAATATTATACCCATTTATATCGAATACTATATCTTTTAATAAAAAATTATATATATTTTTAAATTAAACATTTTGAGGCAATTATTCTTGAGGTAATTATAGAATAATAATAACAATAGTGTGAAAGAAATAGGAGTATGATTATTTTAATAAAAGAATAATTACACTAGTCACTAGCCTTTTCTAGTTGCAAATTAAACATCTTTTCGTAAGAAAATCGTTTCAACTTTCACTTTTAAAAAGAACTGGGAAATTGTGACTTTCAGTCCAACTTTTTGCATTAATTACCATTCACGCCTACTTTGTGTTTCTGGCTATGCACGCGCCGTCCCCTTTGTCTTTTCTGCTGCAAAGCGTTTTGCATATTAGACCTAAAAAATACTTTTTCGGTTTTTCTTAGATAACCTCAACATCTCATATTTACTGCTCTGCCCTTTGACTCCCTTTAAATTATTATCTAGCCCCGTTACTTTGTTTAAACCATTTAATTCACGACACAGACAATTATTTTAAAATTACGAATATTCTAATTTTCATCAAAGTATATTATACTCGAAAGTGGAACCCCTTTACAGCACTTAGTGATTATATAACATATTTAAATTATATATAAATATATATTGTATATTATAACAACTAGGTTTCAGGAATATATAAATTTATTTGAGATTACAAACAATTCCTTTCATAAATTGTTATAAGTGATCACATTTAAACACCTCTATAATTAGTCCAATGAATGCAAGTGTATTCTAAATCCAATTAAAATATATAATCATGACTTCATAAAAAGATGGATCTACTCAGAGGGGGGAAAGTTTCTTCCCACTAAAATTTTAAACTTTTTCTTGCCACTCTAATAATGGACACACATGATTAAAAGTCACCTTTTCCTTGAAGCAAAGATTGGCAAAAAGATAAGCCATTATTGGGAAAGAAAAATAAATGAAATTCCTTCTTCACATTTAATAATTCAACCAATATTAGTCCCCAAGTGGCCCCTTTTCCTTAAAATTAAAATTTGTTATTGATGGTTTTATGATCAAACAAAAGCTTCTCTCAAAGGCTAATTGATGTTTCTTTGAGAGACACCATGGCCCACTATTCTTTTCACTTGTGCAAGCCAAGCCCCACTTACTTTATGCATCTATGATTATCACTTCATCATTCCATCAACCTCAAAACTTCAAGCAAAAACATAATCACAATTTACTCACATGTAGGTAAGAACCACCACCCACCCCACCATCAAAAATATACTCCACATAATAGAAATCACTGTTAAATATTTATCTTATTTTTTGGTAGTCTATGTAATATATAGATTAATAAACATTAATATATAGATTAGTTATAAAACATGGTGGGGGAAAAATAATGTCACACATGAATTAAATAAGTACCCACCCATGCAAAAAGTGGAAGCCCCAAAAAGGTTTGGTGACATCTTGTTCTCGAAGAAAATGGACTTTTAACTCATTTCTTTATGCGTAGTTTAGAAAGAATAATGGAAAAAGTGGGTTTGTTTTCTCATGGCAAATTGATATATAGCTATATTGCTAAGAGGTATCTCTCCATCCAACCAAAAATATAATTGAACGACTTTCTCAAGTATAGTTTTTCAAGAATTGCCAGATATTGTTCAGGAATGAAGTATACTTAATTCAGACTTTAAATGGTGGCGATGTAGTGATCCATTTCACTAGAAAAAGACTATTGATTAATCTGCAAATGAAAAAAAAAAAAAAAAAAAAAGAGAGAGAGATAAAGAGTCTTTTTTCCATATTTTGTGGAATAAATTGAAGAAAAGGGTGCATAAAGTTGGTTTCGTAATTATTAAAAATTATACTCCTCTCGTCCCTCGCTAAAATGGTATTTTGTTTTTTGATAGATGAGTTAAGAAATATTATTATTTAATGTGTAAAGTGTAATTGTATTCGTGAGAGTGTTAGTTGATATTTTAATTTTATTAATGAGTGTGTATGAGTTAAATATGTATAAAAAATGAAAATAAACTCTTTAGATGGTACAGTCAAAATAGAAAAAAAATCTTATTTCAAGGACGGAGGGTTAGTTAAAGTGATAATCCAAGTTCCAACAAATTAAGCCACTCTACCCAAATTGTATAACTATGATAAATTGCACCACTTTATTAATATTCTATATTCCTTGCTAAGTAAAAAGGTCTGTGAAGATGGTTTTATATTTTATTTTTTTAATATTGTACAAGTAGTAATAATAAAAAGAAAATAATAATAATTTCATAGTACTTAAAGTTAATCCATCATATTTCAAAAATGCATGATTATCGAACTCTGGATGAGATATGATCATATCAATATATCAATCTTTATTGTCTTTTAACATAGAAAATGGAAGGTAAAATAGTGGCATATGGAGTATATATATACATAAATAATGATTATAATAAAATAAAATTATGTTATATACTAGAGATAACAAACACTAGAGATAACATTAATTAAGAGATGAGAATGAATGGATATGTACAAGATGAAAATAGTAAATGTTTTGCAGATCCCAAAGTTGTCAGTAGATTCATGGTTTTTAGCCCCAAAAATAGGCATGAAATAATATTAAAATCCACAAAAATAATCAAAAAATTAAATGCCATGCCCAAAATTAATCAGAAGTCAAATTAGTGATTCGAAGAGGTAACCCCGACCCAAGGCAAGAACCGCTTAGCAATGAAACCAAAGCCACGTCAGCAATGCTTTAATACCCTCTCCGATTGCCACATTAAATTTTACCGTAAACACAGAATTTAAAAAATATCTTAATTTTATTGATTGTGTGAGAATAATATAGTTTCTTTAATTAATAAATAAATTATAAAATATATTATTTGTGTTAGTTGTAAGTGATAATTAAGTTGAGAGTCGATATGATTTACATCTCATAGATTAGTATACCGTATAAAAGAAAACATAAAAATGTGAATTTTTTTTCATATACCTAAATATCCTAATATTTATTCAATATACTTATATACCTATTTTAGAATTCGACGCATCTACAATGAAGTTCGTTTGTTATTATTATTATTTTTTTTAATTTCCTCTTATACATTTATATTTTTCTTAATTTTTAATTTTCATACATGTATAAACGAGCATAAATACGCGGTGTACGGAAGGAGTATTTGGTTTAAGGCGATAAAAATAATACTAACACTTGGGGTGGTAAAGGAAGTAGATGAAAGTGGAAACCAAAATTATGAAAGATGCAAGCACGCCAGTATACGTATTGAGTATTTCAATGTTTACTCAATTTCATCATTTTTTCTTTTTCTTTTTTCTATCCAAAATCTTCTTAACACAACTCCACTCTCTTTTAGAAATATTGCCACCTTTATTTGTTTTATACTCCCTCCGTCCCGTTACAACATACGACGTTTACTTTTTGCACGTAGATTAAGAGATATAATATTTTAATGTGTAGTGATGTGAGAGAAATAATATTTTAATGTAAAGTGAGTAGGTGTATTAGTATGACATGTGGCCCCATGGAGATAAAAGTAATTAATATGTGTGAGTCCCCTTTATCAAAAAGGGAAATGCATACCTTGTATTGAGATGAATCAAAATAGAAAAATATGTATGTTTCAATGGGACGGAGGGAGTATTTCACAATAAAGTTGTGATACGTGTCTAGCAATAAGATTGATGAAACGACAAAATTTTTATATTTCTTTATAATATTATGGATAAGATTACATTATTTTATTCTAAAGGATACACACTTTAATTAATAAGGGTACATTATTTTGTTCTAAAGAGTATACACTTTTCATTATATTTTTTTATTTTTCTTTAGAAAATAAAGGGTAGACATCTTTATACTAAAGAATATATAATTTAACACAAAATTTTAAAAACACACAGAGTGTGCTTCCGTGCACCCGGTCGCACACAAATTTTTGTCTTACTATAGTTTGTGTGGAATTGTTATATAATGGTTCTTATACTGTTTATTTATATAAGGACCGAGTAAATTTTAGAAGTATTATTAATTTCATTTTTATATTTATGTAATATTCCTCCATTTTATTCTTATTAAAGGGAAATTTAATCCATAATCCATAATTTATTTTCTTTTTTCCTTTTTTTTTTCATAAATATATTCTTGAAAAGGAATATCTCGATCTCAAATAGGGATGTCAATTTTATCCGCCGGGTCGGGTTATTCTCGGGTACCCGAGGTGGTGGGTACGGGTAGGGTAGACTTTATCGGATAACGGGTAGGATAATACCCAAACCCGATAAAATTTTTGCGGGTAAAGGTAGGATACGGATTCTCCTTTTGTACCCGATTACCCGACCCGTTACCCGATACTATATATTATATTATTATATTTATATATAATATTCACTCTCTCTATATATACTATATGTTATATTTATATTATTATTATGCATTTTTAATTACATTACATGTTTATATATTCATATTATATTATCTAATTTTTAATTAATTATGTCAAAGTAATATATTTATTTATACTTATATTATAATATTATATATTTCTAATTATGTAGGTATATATATACATTATTTTATTTTTAAATTGCTTATTTACATCATTTATTTAGTTTTTAATTAATAATATCCAAGTACATTATTTAATTTCAAATTTATATTTATACTTAAAAAAAATTAATTTCAATGCGGGTAGGGTTGGATAAGTTTGAGAAATGTCATATAATATTTTATAATTGCGGGGATCCATTTACCCGTGGATTATCCGCGTACCCGAAGAATATAATACTCGTACCCTACCCGATATTCAATTTTAGGGTAATAGGATAGGATAAAGATAGAGTAACTAGGGTAATATGTAGTATGTGGATTTGTCAAATTCGTACTCTACCCTACCCATTTACGTCCCTTAACCTCAAATTGCAACTTTAATTCGTAAAGTTGAATTTTTTATTTTAATTTTTTCTATTTATTTTAAGAAGATAGTGTACGCATTGGAATTTAAGATGGCGGCAAGAAAAAAAGTGTGATTAAATGCTAAAAGTAAGAAAGCTTGCATGCCTAATTAATATCGATGGTTGACTTTCTTTAATATCTTCAGTCCATCAACTTGAGAGTGCTCCCAATTTGCCAATTTGATCCTAAATCAACTCTAAATTCCAAATTTCTTACTAATTTGACTATTAGATTTTTGGTTTTGTTTAAACTAGTTTGCTCATTTAATGTATTGTATATTGTCAATCCTTTTGAATTTGTTAAAGTCACAATCTAGCTTTTGGAATTTGGATTGACAAAAAATTGGCTATTGCTAGCTAGTCTCGAACTCAATTTAGTACGAGTTAAAAAATTTTTTTGATTAAATGAAGGTATATGTTAAATTTGTATGCTAGAACTATTTTGCCTTATTTATATGGGAAATGCATTTTAAATAGGAAATTTTTAAATAATAAATTACTATAAATATATATATATTTCTAAAATCACATATTCTATCTCAAATCTCAATTTGTACCACTTATAATTTCTTACTTGTGTATATAAAACTTGCTCCTTTGAATATTTAAAAAACATTGATTTTTAGTTGAGCTCATCTTGAATTAATAAAGGGAGGATTTTTTTTTAATTATATTTTTTTCATATTGATTATATTTAAGAATTTTTTATCCTAAAAAAAAATTCAAATTTTTAATGGCATTAATTGTGTTGAACCATATCCTCAGTTGAATTAGTTGAGGCAATAATATGATTTTCTTGGTGATTTATATATATTATTATTATTATTATTGTTGTTGTTATGATTCTCTTTCAATGATATAGCACGAGGTTAAGATTAGTTTAAAAAAAAAAAAGAAAATTTACTTTTAGGTACGTACTTTGTACCCATAATTACTGTGAAATACATTGATTTAAAAAAAATTACTCTCACATATAAAATTTTAAAGTAAAATACAAAATATAACCATAAACCCATACACTTTTAAACCACAAAACCCCTCACCCACCCACTGCCATCGAACCACAGCCGGACCGCCTCCGAATATACACTTTTTTTGCTGGACACACTTTTTTTACTGCACACACCTTTGCTGCACACGAATTTTCATGTTGCACACAAACATTTATGTGCAGCACATTGTAAGAGTAATATTAGAATATAACTATTTGTTTTTGTAGTTAGTAGTAATATTTTTATATGTTTGTATCTTATAGTAATAAAGAAATTTTTAATGTATATAGTAAGTACCAAAAAAAAGGAAAAAAAGAAAAGAAAAAAGAGTTGAATATCAACCGTAATTGGTTGTATAAATTGGGTCTAGGCCCAATTAACTGAAGTTCTATGTACCTTTTGCATATCGTATAATGGGCCAAACCATCTGAAAACGGGAGACTAGTATTTCGCCAAGATCCAATCCCAATACCCACAATTGAGCCCTAGAAAAAATTTCTAATTTTTACCTATTAAAAAAAAAAAAAGAAACCCTAAAATTTAGTCCGCCTAAAATTAAATTCTAACGTAAAATATTTTCCAAAATTAAGTCCAAGAAAACCTGAATCTTGATGATGGGAGGTCTCAAATCGCACTGGCTAACTCTCGCCCTTGCTTCTCTCTCTGCTTCCACTCTCATCTCTCGTAATCCCCCATTTCCTCACTCTCAATTCCTCTATTTTGTTTCTGTGAAGTCCGAATTTGTGGTCGTGTTACAGTTTATTTGTGGAGAAAGAAATCGAAGTCGGATGGGAAATTTATCAAGAAGATTCAAGAACTTGAAGCCTCATTAAAGGGTTCCTTGCGAAAGTGCGCTGATGAAAGACAAGGCCGAATCAGGGCAAAAAAGGTTCATCCTTAACTTCTTATTCTATTTTCTTGATTTTCTTTTTTTAATTTATTGAGTTCAAGAATTTTATCTTCATCATGTTATGTTTGAGCATTTAAGTATCTACTAAATGTTGCTTCAAGAACTTGTAGTTCAGAAGTATCTTAGTTGTTAGGGATTTTAAAATTTGCTGCTATGCACTCTAGATATGATTATGCATTCCAAGAACACTAGATTTGGCCAAATCATCATGTCATTTGGTATTTACAGCTGCTCTACTTATTGGTTAATCATGGAGAAGTATGGTGTTGTCAAAGTTTAGAAATGTGTGTTTGATTGCAGGCTTTGAGAGAAGCATTAAGCAGGTCTAATGATGACAAGGTTGAATGTGGTTCATATCCCATGGCACCTATTGCAGTTGTCCGCTCATGCTTCTCTACTCGGTAAATTCAATATTCATTCTGCTTGTGATCTTAAATGAGAATCTGAAACAGTTGGTACAACACTTTTCTCTAAAACGAAAAATTAAAATTTGTTCAGGAACGGAACACCAAGGCAGCCCTTGCTTGTACCTCTTGCAAAAGCATCCTTGATATTTGATTCCGCTCGGGTTCCTCAAGCATCTCTTGAGGGCCTCCAAGGGTATTCTCACTGTTGGATTATTTATGTGTTTCATCTAAATACAGATCTGGATAAGTTATGGAAACCTCCATCGCAGTCCAGATTTAAGGCTAAGGTTTTTGCCCTCATCTTTGTGCTTTTACTTCAATTTTAATTAGTGATTATCAACTTTGCATGTGTTAATAGGTAAGGGTGCCCAGACTCAAAGGGGAAAGAATCGGAGTCTTTGCTACAAGATCCCCTCACCGACCAGGCCCCATTGGATTAACCGTGGCAAAGGTATTGTTGATATTATGTCTTCAGAGTTAGTGAGCTATGCTAGAATTTGCAAAATATCACTGTCACTGTTTAAATCATTACCTTGCCTTAAGTTTAAGAATATCAACTCTATACCTTTTTGTAGTTGTTAACAGCATGCTGATTCACGTTTTCCTTGGTCCTTTAGGTGGAGGCAGTACATGGACAGACAGTGTTACTCTCTGGTGTGGATCTTATTGATGGAACCGTAAGTTTATATCAAACCATTTATGTGTTATTCTCTACACGTTTCTTTTTCATTCGCATATATCTCCTTGATATTCTAAGAAGTGAATTTATATTTGACAGCACACGTAACACAACCTAGTGCTTCGACTCAATTGCAGCCTGTCCTTGATATCAAACCATATTTGCCATACTGGAGCAGCAGTTCCTGACTGGGTGAAGGTACTTTCTTAACAATCATTACTCCTAGTGTCAATATTTTACCATGAATTATTGCATGTAATTTGTGTTTTTTACCAGGCAGCTAGCTAACTTGAAATTCTTGAACAGGTGGACAGTATGCTAGCTATAGCTTCGGTTAACTTCTCCCAAGGCTTTTCATCTAGTCTTGCAGATTGTTGGCCACTAGTGGTAAGACCAGATATCTCAAGTCTAGTATATCTATATTTAGAAATGGTGTTCATCGGTCTTACGTTCTTGAAATAAATATAGGAGAAGAAGTCACTCTACTCTTCGACAGACGAGTTTCAATCGTTGATAAGGCAAGTGCTCTCGTGGGACATACGATCAGTATCTCAACGAAGTCGTCCTCATCAACCCCCACTTAAAATCGAAGCTGAAAGAACGAATGATGATGATGTTGGGGATATTTTAGAGTTGAAGAAAAGTTGTCAAGATTTAGAAAATGGAGGTGATCTCGTATCCACCAACATTGTTTATCACCTTATTTTGGAGGGCCTGGATATTTCCTACAGAATTGATTCGGATGCTAACGTTGTTGTTGAGAACGTTGTCGTTGCATCCCTCACCGGATCATCGGGTGGTTCTGGTTAAACAACTACTTGAACTCTTTATGAGACGAATACAAGTGATGCTTTGATTAATGAAAAAGCTTAGTATCGCATTGAATTATATATGAAACATTCATATAAGATTTTAATAAAAAAATTTAAGAAAACATAATAACAGACCCACACCTAAGACGATTTAATACTGTCTCACAGGTGTTAAAAATTTTCACGTGTTTAAGGATATTTATCATATTCACATAAATATACAATAAATGTTTTCAAAATAAAATTATCAACATCTTTATGGAATAAAGTCAGTGGGCCAATCAGTTTGTTTGAGTCTCTCTTGACACATTCTGGGGGTAATCAAGTAATTATGAAAGGTTCGACCTTTTATGAGTGGGCCACTCTCTATTCACCTGCTCTTTATAAAAAAAATGAATAAATGGATTAAAATATAATTTCTGATAATAATGTAGGCAAAGAATAACAAATAGTCTCTCTTACAACGCAAAGAATTCTCACTTTAAAATTGTTTCGTAAGCAAACAAAACTTTTGCCAGGTAATACTACAACGAAGCAAGCATCCACACACCACAAAATATAATTGTCAAATGAAATTAATTATTTGAAAATGATAATATTTTTTTATTCTTGGTTAAATTTTCATCACACCTCTAGATCTGTCACACTACCACATAAATTACATGATCGAAATTTTATCAAATACCTCTTTAAAAAATTTCAAATAAATCTAATAGTTGGAATTTAAATTATAAAGTCATCAATGATCATTTACAAGCTGTATTTGGTTGATTTCTATAAAACTAAAACAATTGAAGAAAATATATGATTATTTAAATAAACCTTGGGGTATTGGTGATTTACTCGAGTGTTTAAAATATCATTTTATAGTGGTAATATCATGCAATCAATTATGATTTCACTTTTCAATATTAATTTGATAGTGTGGATTTCTTACCCTCTTAAAGATTTGATCACACATTTTACATTAAGAGAATCTTTATGTATGCAAAGCAAATTACAGTATGTTAATGAAATGTAACCCCCAAAAATAAATAAATAAATAAATAAAAATCGACGGGTTAAACCGTTGAGCACGTGCGAGTATTTTGGTAATTAAAATCAAATTCGAAACCCAAAGTTACAACCCAAACCCCACACGACGCAACAAACAACAGAACAAACATCCCTTTACAACACCAAAAAACTGTTCGCCGGTGTTCCTCTCCACCACGGCCGCCGCCGGAATCACCCTGCATTTGGAAGGATACAATTGTAATTTTAATTCTCACCGATGGATTCTCCAGGAACGCCGAGCCGGACTTCCGGGTCGTCCGTAATCGATTCCATACGTGGCTGCACGATTGCCGGCGTTCGAATCCCCAAAGAGGAGCTTAAGAAGAAGATCACGATTCCAGAGTATCTCAGGGTCGCCATGATCGAGGCGATCCGTGCCAAGGACGTCGGAGCCCCCGCCGTGGTTCAGTTGTATGAAGCGGCTAATGCGCTGGGAGCTCAGCGAGTCGAGCCGCCGGAGTGTCCGTTGGTTGTGTTTATCAATTCCAAAAGCGGCGGCCGCCACGGGCCTGAACTCAAAGGCCGTCTCCAGGAACTCATGAGCGAAGAACAGGTACTTCTTACTTGCATTCATGCCTATGCACATAATCACATCTTTAAATGCGCATTACTGTGTTTTTCTTAGTTAACGGAGATTATGAATAAAAGTTTTCTTATTTGTTTTGCTTGATTATGAAATTTCTTCACTCACCTCCATTTTTTTAGGGTGGGTGGATGGTCTACTGGGGAAGCTTTATCTCTCAAAGTTCATATTAGTTTCTTGAGCTAATATAATAGATTGTTTAACTTTAGAGTGCAGTCAATTGAGTATCCATTTCGGAATGGACGAATGATATTTTTTCTTTTGTTTCATATATAGATAGTAGATACCCTGTGTATATCCATTACAGTGGAAGCTGGTTGTGTAATCCTTCTCTTTTTCCTATAAAATGCCCAGGTTTTTGATCTTTCAGCTGTGAAGCCTCATGAATTTATTCAGTATGGATTGTCTTGCTTGGAAAAATTTTCCAGTCTTGGGGACAACTGTGCAAAGGAGATTCGTGATAAACTTAGAATCGCGGTGAATTTCTTATGCTTATTAGTTTCTTTTGTTAAAATAACGTATTTGATTGTTGTGCTTTTGTTAAATATACATGAAAATCTTTATGCATTTTATACTTGATAGGTGGCAGGAGGTGATGGCACTGTTGGCTGGATCCTTGGCTGCCTTGGAGAGCTTAATGTACAGAGAAGATTACCAGTTCCACCAACTGGAATTATTCCCCTGGGTACAGGAAACGATCTATCAAGGAGTTTTGGTTGGGTAATCTCTCATCTCTGTCATTTTGGTATTCCTTTCTGTCTATCACCGTTCAAGTAGATCATCTCCTAACTATTCTTTCAGGGTGGCTCATTCCCTTTTAATTGGAAATCAGCCATTAAAAGAACTCTTGACAAGTTTACCCAGGGTCCTATCGCTCGTCTAGATAGGTGAGGTCTTTATTTTGTAACGTGGGATATCTTTTATATGGTGATCATGACGCTGACTGTTACCTGAACCAATGGACCAGTTTGTTTTGAAAGTGCACTTATTACATCTTTTAAGATTAAAAGTTTTCTTCATCTCTGTAGAGTCAATAATCTTACAAAAAGTGTTATTTCAAATTGAAGTATAATTGGAAGGAAAAAGGACGAGTCTATAGTTCAATTTTATGCTACACTACACATGGCTTTCTTGATAACATTGTTAATATTGAGCAGATGTAAGATGTGTTAGAATCTTAAGGCTGCACATGAGAATTGCATAATCCATCTTGTTAGCATGTTAAGGGAACAAAAAATGAGACATCACTGCGTAGGAACAGGGAGTTCTTTAATTCAATGAATTTGATGAACTGAGTTCTTAAAGACTGCCTTTTTATCCGATGCTCATATGCTATCTGAAATTTTGTGGAATATTTGAAGATTTTTGAGTTAAAGTTCCTCTTGATACATATCTTTGATTATGCATGCCTGGAATTTTTGTCTATGAATCTGGATGATGTCTTCTTTTGCTGACTGTAGAGTGTTTTATATCTATATAGAAAACGTGAAATTTATGTTGATATCTCTTGTCTGGTTCGTCCTTTCTGGTTTTTTGTTTCCTTTGGTTCAAGATTTCTGTAGCAGTTAATGAAATAAAACTTCAATGTGTAGTTGGCATATTTTGATATCGACACCAGATGGTGAAGAGTTGGATATACCTTATTCTCTCAAGCCAACAGAAGAAACTCCCCTTGATCCGGTTTGTTGCTGAAGTTTTGTGTGGTGTGTTTTTTCATTTTAATGAAATTTAGCTTAAAGGTTATGAACCTTGATTGATGACTTGTTTTGCCTTTTGAAGCATTACACAAAGGTTACTCTCACAATAAATGTGTAGTAACTTCAATATTTTCAATCTTTCCTTTTTACTTTACAGTTCTGGACATGATTTTCGACATCCTCTAATTTTTATTCTCTTCATACGACTTTTCTTGTCCTTCATGTTTGTGTATATGGTAGTCTTTTTATTTAATATATTGGCACTTACATTGCTAAAAAAACCAACCTATGATTTTCTTCCATTCATTGGCCCTTATATATCTATGGTAGATTCCTATGTGTAACTTCATGACTAACCATAGTTAAGAAACCAACATACAATTTGCATTACTGATAGTGTTTCCATTACTGAAGTTTTGAATTTATTTTCTTGATTGGTTAAAGATAATAGACCTGTCCTGTTATTAAACTGGAAAAATTTTCTTATGAAATTAAAATATTCCGATTTCCGATAGTGCAGGAACTGGAAGTTGAAGGGGAGTTGCCAGATAAGGTTTACTGCTATCAAGGAGTCTTTTATAATTATTTCAGCATAGGTCTGCACTTGTAAACTTGTTTCTTTTGTTGGTAGTGTTCACACTTACTATATGATACTGTGCTGCCTTAATGCAGGAATGGATGCCCAAGTCGCCTATGGATTCCACCATTTACGAAATGAGAGACCATACCTTGCTCAAGGTCCTATCACAAACAAGGTGCAAACTGCCTTTTCCATCTAACTTGTCTTCATCTAATAGTGTACACTTCTGATCATAAATTTTGGAAAAGCAGGCTCAGACGAATTATTAGAATTCCCCAGTATATAGTGTTACTTATGATCATTTGTAACTTCAAATTGTCTTAAGGACTCTATATTGTGTTTGTTCGATGCAGTTAATTTATTCTGGTTACAGCTGTAAGCAAGGATGGTTCTTTACACCATGCAGCAGTGATCCTGGTTTAAGGTCAGAATTCTTCGCGACTGTTCCGTTCATCACTCTGTAGTATAGACAGTCTTAGAAGTAATGCTATAATTCAAACCATGGTTTACTATAAAGGAGTGGATATGTGCAGGAGTTTGAAGAATATTTTGAGGATATATGCTAAGAAGGTTAATTCTTCAGAGTGGGAGCAAATTATGGTCCCTTCAAGGTCTCATTTTTTATTTGCTATAGCATAAGATTTCTATTTCATAAAGAATCTCCAAAAAATGTTCATTTATCCATGTAAAATTGATGGGATTTTTACTGTGTTTCCAGTGTGAGATCTATCGTTGCATTGAATCTTCCGAGCTATGGCAGCGGTAGGAATCCATGGGGGAATCTGAAGCCAGAATATTTAGAGAAGGTATGTTGTTTGCATGAAGATAGATTAATTTAGTTGGGAAGATTGAGGATAAAAGTTGATGCAAAAAACAAAATGTGATGGCAGAGAGGTTTTGTTGAGGCCCATGCTGATGATGGTTTGCTAGAAGTATTTGGTTTCAAACAAGGATGGCATGCTTCTATGGTTATGGTTGAGTTGATCTCTGCAAAACACATTACTCAGGTTAGTAGTTGATTAATGCTTTGAAAGAGAGAGAAGTAGTAATGCTAATGCAGTGTATACTGGTGACAGGCTTCAGCAATTCGGTTCGAGCTGAGAGGCGGAGAATGGACAGAAGGGTACATGCAGATGGATGGCGAACCATGGAAACAATCCATGAACAAGGACTACTCCACCTTCATCGAGATCAAGCCCGTACCCCATCAATCCATCATGGTCAAGGGTGAATGATCCAATCCAATCCAATGCAGTCCATCATTTCTTCTTCATTGTTATTCTTTGTACAGTTGTACCTATTCCATTGTTATATAGGAAGGAAGGTTGGTTCATTTTTAGTTAGATTTCCATTTCAATGTAAGAACAACCTACATTTCATCAATCACATTTGTTTCCTTTCCATTGCATCCTTGCGCTACAAAAATAATGTTTGCATGATCAACAAACATCCAATTTCCATAGCAAATGCAATGTGATATTCACATTATACAGATGACAGTTTATTTATCTACATTAAAAGAATTACTAGTATGTTTGCAACAGAGAGTTAAGTAGAGATTCAGGTAGCCAATGAAGTTCCACCACTCTGTTCCTTAATTTTCTGCAAAATTATACTGAAGCTGTGCTAATACTATACATGGGTGTTGCCAAGAAAGTAGGTTTATCCTGGCCAGCCATGATCACCAGATACTTGTCATCAAACACCGGTGGAGCTGCCTTGGCGCCGCCGTCTTCCTCAACGTCTCGGTAATTCCGACGAGATGACTTCCGGTAGGAACATGCCAAGATCACCAGAGCAAAAGTAATGACTCCCACCATGCCTGCCAGTCCGGCGAATAGGTACGGCACCGGCAACTTCCCTGCCGCTGATCCCTCCGCTGTCTCCATATTCTTGTTTTTGTGCACAGAATACGTGCATGGAAATTTGTGTGTATAATGTGAATATGTATGACTGCAGCGGTTAGATATATATTTATACTTCTACAACACTTGGACAGACGGTGGTTTAGATGGCGGCATTGGTGGTGGTGGTGGTGGTGGTGGTGTATATGGATGAGCTCAAAATGGGGGAATATATAGAAGAAAAAAGAAAGAGAAAGGAAAAGAAAAAGGGGTGGCCAATGGCTAATGTCTTTTGCTGAATGCTGATTCCCCTTTGGGTAATTTGGAGTTATCAGGCTACTTTTTAGAGTTTATATTTTTATATTTATGATTTAATATCAATAATCATTTAACTTTCCTTATCCATACCTGAAAAAAAAAAAAAAAAAAACCTTTTCACACCATAAAGAAATATTCAAATTTTCAAACAAATTAAAAAAAAAAAACTAATGTCATATACTTACCCCTACTAAAAATAAAATTATTAATTAAGATGAATGCAAAAATTATACTCCCTCCGTCCCAACAAGTATTTCATGTATTAGTGTGCGCGGAGTTTAAGAAAATTTTGTATTTTTATGTATAAAGTAAGAAAGAGAATATATATTTTAGTTGATTTAATGAAAAAGGTGTGCTTGTTGGGAGATGTGAAAAAGTAAGTATTATATTGGGATGTGTGTAAAAAGTGAGTATTGTTATAATGTATTTTTTTACCAAATCTAGCAAAAGTAAAGTGTGAAATAATTTGATGAACGGATGAAAAAGGAAAGTGTGAATACTTCGGGGACGGAGGAGGGAGTATGTAAATAAGATTAGATACTTTATGGGGGTATATAACAATCATATTTTTAATGAGTGTTAAAGGTCGTATTACATAAACACTCTTTTACATGAAAGTTTTCATTTGCCCCACTCCTAACAGAAAATCAAACACAATCTTTATTTATTCAAATGAAAAATATTAAGACCAAAATAAAATACTGTATTTTTAAAATGAAAATAAGGCGTACAGTAAATACATGATATATAGTGGAGTACATTATTAGTACATAAATAAATAGTAAAGTACATATTTAATAAAATAAATAAAATCACCACCAGAAATAATGCGCATTACATTGGAATTAGTTTTCTCATCCCACAGTATTATAAAATGTTAACATCTCTATGCTATGTAAATTGATTGTCTTTTATTATCTTTAGTCTTTGCACTCCACAATTTCTTTATTTAAAAATATCCCATGTCACAAACGCTTACATGACAATTGAGATGATTTAGTACAACACGAGTACTTTTTTTTTCTTGGACTTATTTTCAATTATCATATTCTCTCACCTATTATTAAATAGTCTACCCCACTATTAGGGGGCCCTCACCGCCCTTACTTTGGGGATTATTGGAGAAGGCAAATCGAAGAATGTGTCTCAAGTGACTTATAGAGAGAGCTCACTGTTAAACTTGTGCTTGCAAGGGGCCAAATTCATGCCAAAGACAGGATTCGAACCCCACCCTGCAGCAACCAAACTCAGTTATGCCTCTACTACTTGAGCTATGCCTGGAGGCCACTATTCAATCTTGGTAGGATGATATGGATGGATAAGATCCTTGACCGCAAATAATAGCTTCACTTTGGAAATATACAATAAGTAAATAAATCAAATGTATATTCATTGCTATATACTAAAATGTGAAAATATGATCTTAAAAATATAAAAGTCAAGTTAGTTGTTTATTCAACCCAATTTTTTCATTTTTATTCATGCTTCAAGTTCGATTCTAGTTCATCATTTTTCTTAAATTATAATTTGCTTTTCTTAAAAAAAAAATTCTATTTCTATTAATAATAGATAAAAAAAATATTATAATAAAAAAATAGAAAAATTTTAATTTCTTTTTAGCAATCTGTATTATTTCATTTGAGAATAAATTATCTTAAACATGGGTTAATTATCCTTTTATTTATGATTTTTATAAATATGAAAGGTCAAAAATAATTTAAATCAACCTCTCATACTCTAGGGTGGGCCCTGTTAATAAAAAGTTAGATTGAGATAAGAATGATTCATAAGCATTATTAATATTATTATAAGTAATTCGAAAAAGAAAAAAAATGGAAATTGGGCCGTCGAGTGAATATGTCCACTGCGATTGACTTTGGTCAAATTACGAATCTAACGATCCAATTTAAATTAAATGTACAGAATAGGTATTTCCAGTCCAGTTTTATCAATTTGATTAAGTTTTTCCCCATTTTATACACTAAAAAAATATATTCAGTGCTTATCCAATAATTAATATTCAAACAAACATCATATTTCACACTATAAAGTAATATAGTGCTACCAAAGCAGATAAACTCGAGTGATAATTTCGAAAGAATTTAATAGTAATTGCTATTATTAGTATTGCCAAGTGATGTAACAACAGAGAACACTAATATTTGTCACATTTCATTATATCTGCAACGAGGTAATTAAACTGTACTAGCTACAAGTATCATCTGTACAATGATGTTTAATTGTTGTATGTCAACCTAAGTCCCCATCGATCTCAACCCTTCAGAGCCGAGTCTAGTCGAGCCGAACAAGACCCCATTTCTGTAGTGGCGATGCAGCTGAAATGCCCTGCAGCATTTTGATAACTTGAGACGTATCGTCAAGATAATACTTCGCCATGCTCGGTTTCTGTCCAACCGTGCAGGCAAAGAGCTTCGCTGTCTCAGACAGCGAAGCGTTAGCCACTGATGTCGTAATGGCCTCAAACATGTCCTCATCGGATCTATCATCACCAATGCACAACACAAAGTCAGCTGGATTCCCTCGATTCTTCATTGTTTCGATCAAAGTCTTCACCACCACACCTTTGCTCACTCCCTGCAAGACAATGTGGCATGAGATATGTGTGTCTTAACATAGGAATGATCGAATTAGTGTGTACTCCATTCCATATAATATACCTGTGGTTTCACCTCCACTATGTGTTGGCCACTTTTGACCACCACAGGATCGTTGGCAAGAACACTTTCCAAGTGATCTAGAAGCTCCTTCGCCTGCCATAATCCGAAGTCAGGGGCTGCTTCTTGATGATGCCAAACTATGGCGCTGTCCTTGTGCTCGATAAACGAACCATCAGTCGCCTCGGTGTAATGCTCCATTACAGGCAATGCTAGTTTCTTCCAGTCTAGATCCAATGCTAAATCACAGCATTCCCATTCGGAGCTCTTCGCCCACCTGCCACAACACAAGAAAACATCAAAAACTAATGATCATATGAGATCATGTAGACAACATGTTTGTTATACCTAGTGAAGTAACCATGTTCTGCAGAGAGTCCAAGGTTGTCACACTGAGAGAACCACTTCCCCAGTGAATCTTTCCCCCTACCACTCACGATGAACACCACGTTTTTCGCATCGTTGCAGAGGATATTCAACACTGAAACCACTTCAGGGCTGGGTGATCTATCAACCCTATCCTGTGGCATCATTGTACCATCATAATCAAGAAGGATAAGCCGACTACTCGTGCAGTTATAAGCAGACACGATGTGTTCTACGGACAGCTTCCTGAAATTAGGACCTAAGGCAACTACTCTAGAGTTCAACCCAAATCCAATCCCCCAACATCTCTTGGTGTAATGCTCAGAACAAGCTCTTTCAAGATCCTGATCAAAACTCCTAGCCCAATAGGCAACATCATGGGATGTAATGTACTTGTAATGCTTCTCGTGGCGCAGTTCTTTCTCGGATTCTTTCATCATTATCCCCGAAGCCATGGCCTCAGACACACTATTGATGTCCCAAGGATTCACGCGGATCGCCCCACTCAGAGACGGGGAGCACCCGATGAACTCAGACACAATAATGACACTCTTCTTGGGTGTGGATGAGTTGTCCAAAACAGGGGTGCCCTGTCTAGCCACAGTGTATTTGTAAGGCACCAAGTTCATCCCATCTCGAACAGCATTCACCACCACACATTCTGAGATGGTGTAGTAAGCAACTTTGTCTTGAAATGAAACAGGGCCTTTCAGACACACAATGGGTTGGTATCCTTGTGTACCATACTTTCGATTGATTTCACTTGCCACTCCACTAATCTCATCCTCCACTTCTTGAGTATCGTGGCCTCGACTTCTCGCCTCATTCGTAATCTGAATCAAGACCACATTTCCTCTGTACTCAGGATTTTCATCCAACAGCAATCCGAATGCCAGGAATTTCAACCCGATTCCCTTGAACATGTCCAAATCATCCACCCCCAACAACACCGTCTTGCCATCATATGTCTTCTTTAAGACATCAATTTTATCAGCTGTCT
The DNA here is from genome assembly GCA_023678885.1 of Pogostemon cablin. Taxonomy (NCBI): domain Eukaryota; kingdom Viridiplantae; phylum Streptophyta; class Magnoliopsida; order Lamiales; family Lamiaceae; genus Pogostemon; species Pogostemon cablin. Next base: position 1,460,012 of record CM042956.1, read on the forward strand.
CAGGCATTGACATAACCGATTGAATTTGTCCCATGTGGATTCCTACTGGCAGGATCTTGATTGTAATAGTTCTGCCGTAGTAGTCTAATCCTATGTAACCCCTCTTGGACTGATAATCCAATCCCAGCATCCTACTACAACACGACAAGAAGTGTCTGGCGTAATCAAACGTATGGAATCCAATGAGGTCACAATTTAGAAGAGCTCTCAAAATCTCTTCCCTCACAGGCAATGTTCGATAAATCTCAGAGGAAGGAAACGGACTGTGTAAGAAAAAACCAAGCTTGATTCTGTTGAATCTCTTCCTCAAGAAAGTAGGCAGAATCATGAGGTGGTAATCATGTACCCAAACATAGTCCTCATCTGGATTAATCACCTCCATGATTCTATCAGCAAAAACCTTGTTAGCAGACACATATGATCGCCACAAATCCTTGTAAAACCTCACCCCATGATTAGGCGTCAAAGGTAGCATGTAATGAAACAAGGGCCATAGATAATGCTTGCAGAATCCATGATAGAATTTGTTGATCAAATCCAAGGGTAAGAAAGTGGGTACGCATTTGAACTTATCCAACAACAATTGGGCAATCTCTTCTTGTTGGGATGGATCTATCTCCACACCCAAACACCCCACATAGACAACCTCAACATCAGGGGGGAACCCATCTTTGAGCTGCAAAACTAGGGCATCCCTGTCCCAATCAAAACACCATTTTCGACCGTCCGATGGATCTCTGTAGGCCTTCAACGGCAGCTGATTGGCCACGACAATTCTCCTCTCGAAACTTACGGATGAGATGGCGTCGGACCCCACATTACCAGCATCCTCGAAATCTGATATAATACCGGGAACAGAAATCACTCTGGGAATTCGAGTTCGATCACTCGAATAATCGTCGATGTTGAGGAGATTGAAGCAAGATCGCGACAGCATAATGACAAAAATTGAATGTTGGAAAATTAATCAAAATCAAGAAGGGGTATTAAGGTGAGTGTGATGTATATTTACAATTACGGGTGGGTGTTGGAAAGAAGAAGATTGCAAGATGGAAAAAGATGGATTGGAAGATGGTTGGATTATCATGGATGCAGAGTACGAATTAGGAGGACGGTTTGAAATGGAGGAAAGTAATTGGGAGTGTAATTATGTTGTTTGAAAGGAATTAATGCTAATGCTAATGCTAATGCTAATGCTACTAAGGATAAGAACACAGGACCGACTTACCAATATCAAATTATTATCTATTTGCGGCCGTTCGGAGTTTAACGGTCAAGATTGACTACTGGATAATCCATCCACACCAAATATCTTTTGAATTCAACCACATCAACACACTTGTCATTAAATAAACACTTTTTTTTTTAAAAAAAAATTAAATCATTCTTAAACTTTATGTTCCTACCGCGCAAAGATAATCGTTTGCTTTTATGTGTAGATTAATGAATATTATTATTATTATTATTATTTAAAAATAGTGTACTCCATCATTAGAGTATTATTATTATTATATGTATAGTGGGTAGCTGTATTAAAAGGAAGTGGTGGGTCATGTGATGTATACTTTTTTTTTACTAAAAGGGAAATATAGATATCTTTGGATTGAACGCCCAAAATGATAAAATTGATACATTTGCATTGTCCGAGGGAGTATTTAATAATAACTTACGAAAATTATTAATTAATCAATTATTTTCAATATTACCCATGAAAACATTTTCATGTTATTAGAACACACGTTTATAATTTTCATTAAAATTTCATCTTTATTTTTAGTGTTAACATCAAATTTTAAATATAATCATCATTTTTATGGTTTATTTAATATTCTATGGTTGTAGTTATTATTATTTTAGTGTAATTTCATTTTTTATCCAAAAATTTTTCAACATCACCTATTTATTATATAAATTATAATTATATTTAATCATACGTAATATGTCATGTTACTAAAAAGACAAGAGTTTTACATCAATGTTGAATATCTCAATGGTCTAGTGAATTTTTAATGGATAAATTTTTTTTCTTTTCCTTTTTTCTATAATAGCTTCTTTATGATAAGAGGAATCGCAATATTGGGACTTTGGGAGTGCTTATGCACTTGAAATCTGATTTGATATCATAAGACCTTATACCCAATTTGATGACACTTTATACAACATTATACAACATTTTCCCTCCGTTAATTTAAGTATTAATGTAATATAATATAATCTTGTGGCAATTCTAATTACTATTCAAAATACATTTTAACAATAACAATACTAACATTAAATAATTTTTATATCAATTATAATCCATTGATTCTAAAAGGTCCGAAATAACCCTGCCCCTCCTACTTTCCCCTACGGCAAAAAATCAAACTCCAAATTATAAATTACCTATTTTTTTAATATTTGAATTGAAAAAAAATCAAATGTTTAAATTGACTGGGGCTAGTATGAATTATGAGGCATGATATATATATATATATATATATATATATATATATATATATATATATATATATATATAATGTAGCAAATTTAAAATTTATATACTTCACATAAAAGAATTTGTAAGGCTTAATTAAGCTATTTCCTGAATTATTTATCCAGAAGTATCTGAAATCATTGATGACGTCAGCCTAGATTTCCTTAGCTGTCGAGGTAATATTGTCAGAATTCATTAAATTAATAAATTAAATTAATAACAACCGTGATTGTGGTGTTAATGATGTCTTAATGATTAATTAGTTAAAGGATAAGGGTTTTATTAAATGGCTTGAAAAAATCAGAGGTGTAGATCCCTAATTATAGGATTGTACGAGGAGATTGCACTCTACAAGGAACCAATTTTATCTACAGTACACTTTCTATATATGCTAAAAAGTGCTAAACATAAATCTTACTATTTATACATAATTTTGCCTCTTAAATTAATTAAGGTGATTAATATATACTTTCTGAAATTAGTTAAAAATAATTATCTGTATGTACACACTTAAATTTAATAAAGAACGACAACTAGATCTAATAAAAAAAAGTTATTAAGTTATTATTAATAGTACATTAATAAATCAATTTAGCAATTATGTAGGAGTATAAAAGCTAGATTGCATTTTTTTATTATAAAATAAAATAATTAATCACTTAAAAATGAGATTTATCGTCTCCCTCGTAAAAAGGGCACTTGCAATGAAAAATATGAATTGGCCTATGGGTTGTATGGAGTAATAAATTTGCTGAAAATTCAAACAAAATTTAAATGTATTCTCATATTTTACAAAACATTAGGCATTAATTTTAATTGTGAAGGGGATATGTGTGCTTTACTGAATGCTTATCCAACTTCGCTGTACTTTTTACCACTATGCCCCTATGCTTCGTACGTATAATTAATAAGAGCAACACGCTTAACACTATTAAGTTTTTAAATTATTATTAGTTCAATCAGATGAATTATCACTATTTATTAAAAAATATTATAATTTATATTTAGATGTTATCTATTAAATGCTAACCTTCATCACTTTTTATTAATATACTCCCTCGTCCGTAAAGTATTCCACGTAATGGTGTGCTCAGAGATTAAGAAAATTTTATTTTTTAATGTATAAAGTAAGAGAGATGATATATATTTTAGTTAATTTAATGAAAAAGACGTATAAAGTTGTTGAAATATGTGAAAAAGTGAGTATTTTATATTGAGATGTGCGTAAAAAGTGAATATTATAATAATTTATTTTTTACCAATTTTAGTAAAAGTGAATGTGTGAAATACTTTGAAGGACGGATAAAAAAGAAAAGTGTGAAATATTTTGGGGACGGAAGGAGTAAATATTAGTATATTTTATTAAAATGTTATCAATTTTTATTAGGCAGCTTTGAGTAAAATCGTGTCACGATGAGACTATTAATTATTGTTAGGGTGTTTAAATTAAGAGGATCACGAGGTTTACAAGGTTTGTGATGTATATCCGATTTACAAGGAACTGACTTATTTTATTAATTAGCTATCACTTTTTATTAAAGATATTATCATTTTTCTTTAAAAATATTGGCACTTTCTATTTAGACTATAAATTATTTATCAAATAATAGTTTACTTCATCATTATCAACTTTTCATTAATATGAATATCACTTGTTAAAATATCATCACATCTTATACGAGGTAGTATAAATAGTATTTCACAACCACGGTGTCATAAAAGATTTTATATATACATATAAATTCAGTTACGTGTATGCTGAAGAAGAGAAAAAAAGTCCATATGATATATAGATATACTATATAGTAAGATATAATGTAATCTGATGTGGATTAATTCCGTGTATCCCTACTGACCTGCATACCTTTTCCCCAATTTTACTAAATTAATTCTAAGTTGTATTCCTATTATTGTTTTTATTTATTAATATATGTGTGTAGAATTATAATATTTTATATTGCTAAGATAATTATGAAGAAAATTTCTCTTCCTAATTGGAGATAAGATGGGATTTAATATTTAAAAATATTAAACGAATTGAATCAATTTATTCTATAAAGCTTCTTGACTAAATATAAAAAAAAAAACTAATATTTGCATGCATGGATGCACACATAAATAAATGGGTGTTAATACGTGGGTGATATTATCTTTTTGTAGAGATATATTATTAAATCTATATGGATTGATTAAACATTCTTTTGTTGAGGCATACTTTGTGTAGTAATGTAATTTATATCTCGTATCTAAAATCAATTGTATTAATTCAAAAACTAAAAAAAAAAAAAAACATAACATATAGTACTAGATATGAAGAGACAAATCCGATTACTACAAACAATTATCTAAAAAATAAAATTAAAGGAGTGTCAAAATCCATGTCATTAGAACCAATGAAATGCTGCCACGTATGTCACTGAAACAGCGTGGAGTTGACTGTAGTGATCTAATGGATTAGATTGCCGGTAGGACCAAATCCGAGGATGGAAAAAAGAGGGCCCACTTTATCCGTTTGTCCAAATAATCTAGTATTAATACTGTTGTCGACATTGCCGTGTGGAAAGTGCTGTCTTAATTAATGAAGCGTAATCTTACTTTAATCCAATATATTAATAACCTTTTTCTAGTTGGTCGTACACTCGCATTATAGAATACTCCCTCCATCTGCTTTCAAAGATATCATTTTTTTTCATTTTGGACGTCCGTCCCCAAAGGTCTCATTTCTTTTTTTATCCACACACTCTCACTAATAAAAAAAATGGGACTCACACATCCACTAATACACTACCAACTATATATTAAATAACAATACTTCTTAATCTTCATACCCAAAAGCAAATGACACCCTTGAATCCGGACGGAGGGAGTACAAAATAAGTACTTCCTTCGTCCCGATAATTTACCCGTATTCTAGTACGCGGAGATTAAGAAAAATTAATTCTTTATGTATAAAGATATGTAAAGTTATTGGTATGTGTGTAAAAAGTGAGTATTTTAGATTATTTAATGAAAAAGGTGTATTGGGAAGTGTGCATAAAGTGAGTAGTGTTGTAATGTATTTTATGGTGTACCCCACCATTAGGGGCCCTCACTGCCCCTGCCCTGGGGATTGATGGAGGAGGTAAATCGCAGGATGTGCCTCAAGTGGCTTATAGAGAGGACTCACTGTTAAACTTGTGCTTGCAAGGGGCCAAATCCATGCCAAAGGCAGGATTCGAACCCCACCATGCAGCAACCAAACTCAGTTGGAAGGCCTTTTCACCCTCCCCTCTACCACTTGAGCTATGCCCTGGGGCCAACGTGCATAAGTGTTGAGACGAACCAAAAAGGAAAGTGTACAGTAATTACCGGGACGGAGGGAGTATTACTGCATGGCGGTATTTTATTTATTTATTTATCCGGTAGAAATTTTTGTTGGTCAAGTAAATAAGTAAAATTGTTATTTTGTATCCTATGGTTTAAAAAATAATTCTCCATTACTCTTGTGTATTACTAGTTGTTAATTTTATGAGGAAGATATGAAATGCAGAGCTCAATTAGTACGTGACAAATTAGAGTTTGAAAATCTAACTAGGGTGAAATATATTTAAGATATTAATTTTCAAATAAATTAATTATGTTTTCACTCTATTAAATACACAAATTTTCATATAATCTAGACATATATATTGTTCCTTTATTATTACTATCCACCGAATTGGTGGACATTTGCATGTGTGATTTGTGAATATATATTAATGTTATTTTGATGTGAAGCAAATGAATAAATAAAGGTTAGAATAATTGATACCTAATTATTTATTTATTTAATTTTCCACATGGGTGTATACAAAAAAGAGAAAATCCATTATACTAATAAATATGGCAGCTAATGCATTTCACCAATCAGCAAACAACTCATCAATGTCATCTACACTTTACAACGACAGTGAAATGCTGTCGTTTTGCTGGTCCCAAGCTAAGACGTGGTTGGTCGAATCGCGACTTCTGGCCCCATTAAGATATCGGAGAAACACGATTTTTAAGCACTCACAACTGGCTGAACATTATCATGTCCACGTTTACCCTTTTGCCCCCAATTCTCAGTCAACCACCAATTTTTCTTGATTTTTTTTTGTTTGTGAAATGCAATACCACACCTTCACTCATATCTATCCATTCAATTTTCTAATTTTGTTACACTTTATTTTTCAATTACTCGTTAAATAAATATTATGAATGTCTACCACAATTCACATTTAAATGTTTCTGTCAGAGTGAATGTTATGGATATTTAAGTGTAAATATGTTTTTATTAATTAATATACTAGTTTTGAATATAAATGCACAAATTTAAATTCATGAACACGGATGTTTAGAAGAATTTGTCTTTCATTCAATCAGAGCCGGATCTAATGAAGGTACATGGAGTACAGCTGTAGCCCCAAAATAAAAATTAAGAACTATATATAGAAAGTAATTTACAATATTTGTTAGTGGTATAGTGGTTATGGCGCAATCTGTAAGTATTCAAGGTCAAAGATTCGATTCTTGGTTTCTTTTATTTTTTTTTACCCTTTTATTTATTATTTTTGTTGGTTTAATTTATCTTTTTTACCTTTTATTTATTATTTTCATAATTTAATTCACGTTTTTAATCAGTTTCTTTATATGTATTTATTATTTTTCTATAATATTTTTAATTATTTTATTTTATATATCAAATATGTTTCTCTTAATATAATATACTACATCTTTCTTTATTTATTTTTCATTTTAATTCGTGATGTTTTTTCATTACTTCATTCATGTGTGTGTTTATACATATATTTCATTAGTTTGTTACCTAAATTTTTAGTTGCAACATTAATTTACATTCAATTCATTATTAGTTTCTAAATATATATTATAAATTCATGATAATAATGTCTTAAATTACTTTTTAAAAATAAAAATTGGACGGTATCAATAATAATCATAATTTTTTTATTTTTTAAATAAATAGTACTCCCTCCGTCCCACACTTATATTCACACTTTTCGTTTTCGTCTGTCCCACACTTATGTTCACCACACAAAAAAGAAAATTTCACATCATCCAACAACCTCAAAAGTTATCTTAATTTCAAAAATACCACTCTCACCTAACACACATAACATACTTTATAATTTATTTATTACCTAAAAATACTACAATACCCCTAAAAAGTCAATAAAGTTGGTCAAAAAATAACTTTTCTTAAACTCCGTATCTACAGTGCCGATGAACATAAGTCCGAGATGAGAGAGTAATATTTTTAAATTTACATGTCGTACTCCATAATTTTTTTTGGATCCGCCCCTACATCCAATAACACTTTGGATAATTAGAATAATGTGTACACCGCTAACACAATGATGCATCTACAATATTTTATAGCCATTTCTACTTATTTTCTTATTTTTAATTATTTTATTTAATATAAGAATATATATATATATATATTTTTTTTTTTTCTTTTTAAAATCTAAGGATCTTTATTAATTAATCTAGAGGTAGTGCTTCAAACATTAGGTGGTGCAACATGCTACACGTCAGCGATGCGTAACTACGTACGTAAATAATTACTGAAATTTCAATCCTAAAAGTAGGGAAATTAAATGTAAAATTAGATACAATTAACACTATAGATTATTATGCTTTTGCATGCCTCGAAAAATAAATGCCATTATTATGTAACATAAATATTGATGTAAACTTTACCATATTAAATTAAACTATATATATACGGCAAAAATAATGTAAAGATGCATAGCCAATCAAACTTTATAAAATTACTAGATTTAATTTAATTTCTAAAGAATTGGATTGAGAAAATTGTTTAAATTAAGACTATCGATGGTATGGAATACTCTGTGAGCCGAATATATATGAAATTTGTTAAAAGTATATTTATTATATAGGGAAAATAGATTTATTATTGATTAAAAAAGGTTTTTAGTGAATAATACATATTTTAATCCTCTAAAATCATAGTTTAATGAATATTGCCGTAACGGCCTAATGAAGTTTCTGTAGGATGTAGATGGATAGCCGAATGACTTTATTTTTTTTTCCCTATTGTTATTGTTATTTTATTTTTCAATTATTACATCTTATTTATTTATTTTTTTAATTGTTAATTTTATTAATTATTTATTATTGAGAGATTCTCTTGTGAGATGTGCATGTGTGAGATGGGTTGACTCATTGTTAAAATATTAATGTATATAGATAAAATATTCCTATTAGTAGTTAAAATATGTTTGTATAGAATCATCATATTATAACACTTTAGAAATATACTATAATTCATTATTCATTATACTTTAAATAAACATACTTTAACTACGAATTAACATATTTTACCTATATAACAAACATATTTTAGCAATGGGTCAACCAGTCTCACAACCAGTCAGTCAGTCACGCATATAACCGTCTCACAAGAGACTTTGTCTTTATTATAAGTCTTTCAAAAATATAGTATTGTATATGTCATTTTTTTATGCGGGATCCACCTACCAAAAAGATAAATGTATATTTTAAGGTTGAATTGTAATTTATTTTTTAGGATAGAATTGTAATTTCATTTTTGTCTTTAAAATTTGAAGATATGGTAAACTTAAAAGTATTTGAAGATATGATAACCTTAAAAAGTTTAATATATGAACAAAAAGTTCATTGTTATATGAGCTGAATAGTGATAATTTAATACTAAGAATTACATATTAAATTTGTTGTTTTTTTTTTAAATTATTGGGACGAGAAAGTATTGTTTCTATTAAACATATAATTTCATATGGGGAAGAATTTCATATTAAGATTTAATTTTAGTTTAAGATTCAATTTAAAACCTCATTTTATAAAAAATTCAATTTAAGGTTTAAATTTTATTTCTTTTCTCAAATTAGAACCTAATTTTATTTTATTATTTTAAGACTTGCTACGAAATTTATTTTCTTATTTCATGTTATTCCAAATAATTTAAAAAAATTATTTAGGTTCGAAAATTTAGAAGAATTTCTTATGTTGGAAGAAGACATCCTTCTTTTGACCTTTAAAAAAATCTCTTACACTTTGCAAGGATTATGTAGAGGTCGAATTTGGAATTTGGATATTATATACCTTCAAATTAAATCATTAATCAAATATATATTTTTATTGATATTTTTTATTATTCTATAATATATATTAATTTTGGAAATAAAAATAAAATAAAATAAGTAAATTTCAAACCCGTAAATAAGACACTTTCAAAATTGTGCCCAAGATTGAGACGTACATTCAAAATTGGGACTTCATTTGAAAATTTTAAGGCAAAAATTCATGTGCACCCGGGCGCACGAAACACATTTCGTGCGCCTTTAGAATTTTGTGTTAAATTTTATACCCTTTAGTAAACAGATGTGTACCTTTATTTTTTAAAGAAAATTATTGTGTGTATCTGGGCGCATGAACAATACTCCATGCGCCTTTAGAATTTTGTGTTAAATTATATATCCTTTAGTATAAAAATGTGTACCCTTTATTTTCTAAAGGAAAAAATAATAATGAAAAGTATATACCCTTTAGAATAAAATGGTGTACATTTTAATAATTAAAGTGTATACCCTTTAGATCAAAGCAATGTACCCTTACCCATAATACTAAATTTCTAAAGGCGCACGGAATGTGTTCCCGTGCGCCGGGACGCACGCAAGCCTCACTCAAATTTTAATTTGTTTTATTTAGCAAGAAGATTTTAATTATTTATATTTAATTTTGATTTTTTTTCTAATTTAGTTACTTTCTTATCTAAGTTTTAAAATATTGGACCAAGAATGTAGAAAATTGATATAAATGAATAACCAATGTAGTAATTTTTTATTTAATTTTTTTAACTATATATAGATTTTATTTTATATTTAATTAATAATAATTTAATTTTTATTATTATATTTATTCAAACAATAAATATATATAAATATATATATAATAAATGAATATTAAATGGGTATAAGTATCAGCGGGTATTGATAAACGAATATGGGGACGGATACGGATATCATAATAAATTATTTATATAGGACGAGTTGGGGTATGAGTAGTTTTTTTAATCGGATAAGGGTACGAGTACCCAAAATAAGCGGGTATCCTGTCCGTTTTCATCCCTATGTACGAGTCTCATGTGTGTAAAAAGAGAAATAGAAAATGAGACCCTTAGGGCGGATGTTCAATGAAAAAATGAGACTCTTTGAGGTAGACAAAGAAAGTAATATCTAATATTGGATCGGATTCTCTGTGCCATTTGATACATAATTTCCTGTGTCACAACGTTAGATGAATGACACTTACGAAAGAGAAACTATACCCTAAACCTTAAACCCTAGGGGTAATGGTTAGATTTGTTTCCCTCTCTTACGTGTCAGTCATTTCACATGTGACACAGAAGATGATGCACGAAAATGGTGCAGAAGATCCGATGTGATCTAATATGTATTTTGTGGTTGTATTAGTGTTGCGTGTAAGCCTATGTAGAATAATTAATTGTTTTGTGTTAGTCCCAAGTGACAAAAAGGAAAAAATAAACCTAAAATTTTTTAAATATATCCCCGTGCAAGCACGGGTTTAAATTCTAGTACAAATTAAGAAATATGTATACAAAATAAAATAACATGTATACAAAATAAAAAGTTATGCACCTTGCACCGAGTGCACCTAATATCAACTCATTATTAAATATCAATTTCCTAACAACGAGAAATTATTGTTAATTATTAAATGAGTTGGCCTTGCGTGCTCCTGGGACACACCATGCGCCTTTAGAATTTAGTATTATGGGTAAAAGTACATTATTTTATTCTAAAAGATATACATTTTAATTAATAAGGGTACATCATTTTGTTCTAAAGATATACACCTTTTATTAATATTTTTTTTCAAAAAATAAAGGATACACATCTTTATACTAAAGGGTATACAATTTAACAAAAAATTCTAAAGGCGCACGAAGCACACAAGTTTTTGTCTTATTAAATTATTGTAAAATTCCTTAAATATTTATTATTAAATTATTATTAAAAGAAGAAGTGATAGAAGCTTCAAAACGCAATCCTCGTAAGTTCAAGGGAAGATAACTTAAAAGAAAATAAAATAAATAGACATCTGACACAAAATTCAAAATTCACAAAATTCAGCAATATATTTAATAAATTTGGAAATTTCAAAGTATCTCTTGAGCAACAAAGAATATATATTCCAATTAACGAGAGAATATATTGCTAAAACTGTTTGCCTTAAGGTCTTTCACCAACGATCTACCAAAAGTTGAGCAATCCCGTTCCCAAAAGTTGAGCAACCCCACTGAAACTGTCCCTTTAGAGTCTTTCACCGACCGTGCGGTTCATATCGCACCTCAACTCTTATTATACATATAATAAATCATCAAAACTATGTTAAATTTTAGAAAAGAAAACATTTCTATACTAAAAGATTTTCTTTGTTCCCTACCTTAAAACTTGAGAAAAGTAATCCTACATGACAAAACTCATGTAGAAGTAACAAAAATTAATATCTCTCCCATTACTTTATGTCACTTATATCGAAGTTTGTAAATATATAGTATTACATAAATAAAATTTTTACTTATTTTATTTATTAAAAATTAAAAATATATCTACATGAGTTTTGTCAAATCTAGTTTTGTCAACTTAACAAAAATTACAAATGTATATACTATTCACACTCATCTACCAAAATAAAATAGAGAAATGATTTTTTTTTATCTTTTTGTAGTTGGATCGATGTTCATCAGTTTTTTTTTCTTCATGTGGTTGGATATATGCTAATCATCACTACGCGTCTGCTCGTTCTACGTTGCTGGATTCAGAACCCGGAAGCTGATGGAAATAAAAATATTATTTACAAATAAAAAAATTATTAATTCATATTGTGATCCATTGATGGAAATTTTTATTCTAATTCATCAAAGGGCACTATGTCTCTCTTGGATCCAATCTAAGTTCTTTACATCTTCACAATGCTGATGGAAATAAAAATATTATTTACAAATAAAAAAATTATTAATTCATATTGTGATCAATTGATGGAAATTTTTATTCAAATTCATCAAAGGGCACTATGTCTCTCTTGGATCCAATATGAGTTCTTTACATCTTCACAATTTGACACGGTTGCTTTCGTCATTGTTTGGAAATAAGAAAGCTCAAGTCAAATCTAAGAGGCAAAATCTCCTGCGCCCCGAGGACACGGAGGGATATTCCGTGTCCCCATGTGAACACAACTCTCCCGCCTCCAATCCTATTTAAACCTATGTATTGCTAGGGGTCTAAATTGCAAAGGGGCATGAAAATTGCAAAGACGCACGGAATGTGCTCCGTGCGCCGAGGTGCACAAGATCCTCACTCAATCTAAGAAGCTTGTGTTGACTCCAGTGATATTGATAGGCTTGTGTTGTTGTTGCCCAAAGAAGAATTTCATGCCCAACTCTTGGTTTTTTACTTGAAAAATGAGTGCTCATAATTTACAAAGAATAAGTGTATTTTATTTGGAATGTAGGTGCCCTCTACTCTTATTCTTGAATGAAAGAATTTATTTTACTGATAAAATAAATAAATAAATAAATAAAAGTCATCTCCAATAAAAGAGACATTGATTCAAATGCAATAATCCTAGTGTAAAATCATGTCGATTGTAATAAACAAGACAGTATTTTATCTAGTGTTTCGTTCCTCGGTGATCATACCCGGCTTATCTGAAAAAGAAACCAACCAAAGCAGCCCAGTATCCAACCAACTGTAATAAAAACCAAATCAAACGTAGAAAGAAATCATTTAGGTTGTATTTGGATTGAGTCATTTTGAAAGGTCCATGTTATAAAGAATTGGTTTGTGAAATGCACACCTGAGATTGAATGCTGTTTCCTGTGTGACCTTCAATGACCAGTCCTGCTGTAAGACCAAGCATGGCAAATGCCCCATTGATTGCTTCAATTCGACGTCGTTTCTACAGGAGGCAGTCAGATATCATGAATCAAATGATTTTGAGGACACCAACTATAAAAATGGAAGAGTGAATCAGACAGTTGTTAACAGTACAAACACATCCTATTCCATGTTTTACCATAGTCCCTCAAAGATTTGATCACTTTAAAGCATCATCTAGATGTTTAATAATTATAGTATGTCCTGAGGTGTTTCATAAATTCTTTAGAATACAAACTCGTAAACATACTCGTTTAGTTTTGAAGAAATAATCCCAACGCATATATCCTCTCAGCTTCATTTTTGTTCAATTCACACAACTGTGATGAATAACAATGGCCATGATTAAAGTAAGTGTAACATACCATAAAGAAACCCCAAACTCAGTTTTCCATTAGAGTACACTCCACAAAATGCACCAAATCATAAGGCTAAACGTCTTCAAGGAATCAAGCGCCCAATCTTCGGTGAAGTAGTTTTCATAAGAGTTGAGAAATGGCATCTCTTGATAAATATTTAAGTTGTATATACTAACGTAAAGACTGCTTAATAGAATTTAAGGTACACCCACTTTCTATAATCTCAAAGATATACCAGAACCAGATAATTATAAAGAAAAAAAGAAAGAAAGAATAACTCACTTTGAATTTTTCTTTTGCTTTTATCTGTTCCATCTGTTTAGCTGCCAATCTCTTGGCTTCCAAAGGATCTACCATAACTACTACTTTCTTTGATTTTCCTTTATCTGAGGGTGCCTGCATAACATCCAAAAGAAGATGATACTTTTGTTAGGAAATAAAGATTCTTTTGATGTGTAACTTGACTATATGCATGTTGAACCCAAAAATGTCATGAAAACAAATTATGGAACTTTCAGTTTACTTAATTTTAAAGTTTGTCAATTGTGCAATTTCCCATAGTTCAATCAAACGCCATATCCCCAACACCCTTATTTCACTCATTCTACATAATTGATGTAATTAACAACTTGAGATATACCTACAAAGTTTCTTTTTTTAAGCAGTTTACCTATTAAAAGCGGGTTACTAGAGGATACGAGTTGCATGACTTTCTCACTTCAAGAAAATTATAGTATAAATAAGGGTCAACATAGTAATCAAGGCTGCATTAGCTGGTCTGAATGGGGTGACAAGTTGGACAGCAAACAACCTATATTAAAGAACTTGGGGTTTATTGAGATGTACACACTACTTGCATCTTAATAACATACCTAAAAACAGCGTAGAGCATATTCAAACCAATATATTGGCGTAATATATTTGGAAGACTTGGGTGGTGCATACATTTGGATTTGCCAAGACACGAATAGCTTGACCCCTTAATCTTCGAGGAAACAATCTTACATCTTGTTGTCTTTGCTGTCCCCACCTAGAAACGAGAACACAGCTAAGGAAATTGAAATACTAGCAGCCAAGGATAAATAAAACCTTAAGCACTTCCATCCTTTTTGTTTTTTCAAAAAGTTAGCAAGTCAAGATGCTGATGACACGGACACAAGAAAATAAAACTCGTGCCAGCAGATCTTCAATCATCAAAATATACTCATGAAGCTTTTTAAAAGTGGAAATAGCGTCAATACACTCACACTTAGCGTTCTACAATCCATCCAATATTCTTGCATTTCCTTGGAACATCATTATTGAATAATTTCTGTAACACTAAAGACATCTTTTGCTAAGGGATCAACTGAATATGGAATAGGCAAACATTGTTTTGAGATCAGATTTCTGACGTTCATCTAAAATATAACACCATATTCAGTCCCAAAAAAACTAGTAAAACAAAGAGGGATGATCCCAAAATTAAATACAATGTGAATATCACTCTTCTTCACCATAAATGATCGATTTCACCATTTGTTTCTTTTAATCCACTAGAAAGATATCGAATTCCTTGAGGAAAGTCCCAAAATACTGCAAGAAAAAGCCACTACATATTCACAATATCAATGGAATCAAATGAAAGACTTGGGACATCCTTTATTCAAGAACCAAATCAAACTTCAACATTAAACAATAAAAAAAGAAAATCAAAGATTACAAAGGAATGATGGATGCTTCGACACGCAATCCTCATAGGTGAAGATAACTCAAGAAAAAGAATACCAAAATCAAAATACAGTACACATAATCTTAGCAATCTTAAAGAAAAGATGCAGATTAGGTTATAATATCAAGAATTTAACGCAAGAAACAGATTAGGTTATAATATCAAGAATTTAACGCAAGAAACAAGAAGTGCACTAAAAAAATGGGTTTTTGATACGTACTTGAGAGCTGCAGAAGAATGCAAATTGGCGAAAGATAAGAGTCGGGTGGAAGAATTCACAAGGGGCAACGCCAAAGTTGACAACATATTTCTTTCCTTATAATTTCAAGAAATCATATAAATTTGTTCAAGAAGATTCAGAAGTTGGGTTTAATGGAAGCTGGGAATTTTCTGATCCACTCAAGAGAGAGAGAGAGAGAGATGGGCATCTCATTCCATTCTCATTGTCGACGTTGGAATATTTATCCACTAACTTCGTTTATATATCTTTCCAATGCTTCATCTTGGCCGTAAATAAGCCACTCCATCTGCAATAAGGATTATTCATTATAAAGATTTCAAAAATTTATTAATTAATTATTTCTAAAAATGATTTTTTTTTAAGAAACTATATTTTAAAGTGTTTCTTTTTTTAAAAGGGAGGAAAATAGAATAACGAATGTCAAATCACTTTAACACGACCTCTCACTTGCAAGCGGGGTTAATTTTTGTCTCAAGCATTGCATGTGAAATTTTTCATTAAATGAATGGCGGTGAGATTCAATCCTGGACCTTTGTTAGGCCATAACTCTAATATCATGATGATCATCTCATTTATATACTTAGTAAAAAAGAGAATTATTTAATATTTAATCAAATCACTCT
This sequence comes from Pogostemon cablin, assembly GCA_023678885.1. NCBI lineage: Eukaryota > Viridiplantae > Streptophyta > Magnoliopsida > Lamiales > Lamiaceae > Pogostemon > Pogostemon cablin. The sequence goes on from CM042956.1 coordinate 1,476,401, forward strand.
AACAATATCATTAACAATATCATTAATCTCTTGGGTTTAAGAACAAAACTATTCATTCATTACATCATTACATGTTTTTTATGAAGCAAAGAATTGGCCAATGAGAAGATGAGAATTCACATAATATTTTATCATTCATAAAGTTGGAATTATGTGGAATGCACGCATTAATTACTTGGAATTATTCCAAATTATGGACGAATTCGTCAACTGAGTTAACTCGGCCAACAAGGTTGAGTCACACTCAGATTTGGCTTCTATTATCATAAACAAGAAGACCACATCTTTACTTTACAGAAATACAACTTAAGAATTTCAAAAACCCATTCATAGCAAGGAAATACACATGATCACCCCACAAAGATGAAGAAAAATTGGATATAATGAACACACAGACAGCACACATTTATACATGTATGTATGTATGTCTATTCAAGGCAAATCATTTCCCAACACTGGCAGTTTAGTATACTCTACACCCCCATGTAACTCTATCTCTTCACCATGAAGCTCTTTACACTGGAAGTAAAACACCGTATACGCTACCATCACTAACATCTTAACCAACGGTATGACACTCGCTAGCAGCATCAAAGATATCGTCAGCATCCCGGTTTTCTTTAACATCATCTGGTAAACCTTGAATATGATGACAACCACAAGGTTAAAGATTAAATTGAGCAAGAAACCCTGCCACCTCTTACCCTTAATGAGGGCTGTTGCTTTTCCGAGAGCTTCCAATCCGTAACAGTTTTCTTCCATCACTGAAACCACAACAGATAAGGTCCAAGGAACGGACAAGTAGATGCACATTATGAATGCTGGAATGCAAACAAAAATGACCACCCAATACATAGCAACACTAGGACTTATCAGTAGGGGAGCAGCCAAGGTAATAACCGAAGCAGAGTAGCCAATAGCAAGACATGTAATGTAGAAGATGGTAACCAGAGGGCTTGTCCATGTTTTCCAGGTAATCGAGAATAGCTCTCGTAGTGACATGTTCTTGGCCCTGTGGGACATGGCTGATACTAGAATTGTTGAGATGGTAGAGAAGAAGAAGATGCACGAGAAGGCCAGATAAGAAATAAATTGAACTGTAAGTAGAATTGAAAAATCTCCCATCAGATGATCAATCAAACCAAAGACTTGGGTCGCGTTGAAGCCCATACTGGGGGTAAAAGTGGTAGGATCTGCCGAAGTAAATGGATCTGAATTGGGATCCGGCATGCTGAAAGTACTCGGATCAGGTAAGAAAGCTTGCTGGAAAGTAAGATTCATATCAGACACCACTGACTGGAGAGAGTAACTGAACAAAAAGGAAATACATATCGACAAGAAAACTGAAGATGTTGCTATGAGCAACATGAGTTTCCCATTCTTGGGAAGAAGATTCACAGATTCACTCAGAATTGTCAAGAAACTGAGTGATCCAGGGAATTTCATTGTGCTGTCGATGATCAGAGCTATGTAAAATCTCAAAGGTGTACTCCTACTATGAATGCAATAAGCTATTTATATTGGGGTTTCCATATGACTATAAGAAAATGTCAATGGATCTACATCCTTAAATTAATACAGTGACTTCAAAGAAGAAATAGTAAAATAAAACTCCTTGTGATTTACGCTATTGACAGCTTCGGTGCATTATGAAAAAGAGACCTTAGCAAATAAGAATCACAGAGACACGTAAATACAAGGAAAGAGATACAAGACTCCCCTAGTAGACAGATGATGTCAATGGATAGGCACAAGTTGAATGAGACTTGTTTACCAAGTCAACAATTTGCTTGCCAAGGAACTAGTTCTTATTTAGTCATTTCCCTCTTCCTTCCTTTGCTTTTGCTTCTTTTTGAGAAATTTTCAAACAAGGAGGCTTGAAAGCACTAACTAACTAAGTTGGTTTGCATAAAATAATCCAAGAAGCTTGGTATTGCATTTTTCGGTAAGGTCAGATCAAATGACAGTTCTAGTGTGCACTCTTCAGACAAGATCCAGAGCTCTACTTTAAGAATCCTAGTTGAAATAATCATGGCAACACACTTAATATCAGGCAGCAATTGTTAGAAATTAATGCCTACTCTCAAAAAGCAGCCTAAAGATAACTTTTTTAGTTGCTTGAAGTAAACAGAATCATGGAGTACAATACTATATCTCAATTCACAAAAATTTAGGAGTAATAATTTTTCATATTCTCTCAGGTTTATAGAAGTATAAATAATAGTCAATCCTTAATTTGACTGTTTAACAAGTTTTTGATAACTATATTTAAGAAACTCAAGTTGACAAACTATTGGCGTCCTCAGAACAAAAAAATCACGTCTTTCAAATGCAAAAGACAGAGAAAAACACGACACAACTTCAACTTATGATCCAAAAAATTTATGCTGATTATATGATCCAAGAGATCAGTCCACCAAAATGAACTCTGTAAGAAGTAATAGCTTCAAATAGAATCTTCAACTATTTGATCATCTCAAAAGAGGAAATATGTACATGGATGAACTTAAAACAACATTGATTTACCAAATTTGCAAACTAATCCATCTGCATAACACAACTTCCTTAGCTTTGAAACTTCAATAAGAAGTGCCCTCGTGCAAATTAACACTCCAAAGCCTCTTCCATTGATCATCCCCTGCACTCCTCGAACTAGGCAAACCCGTCGGATCCAAATCGACCCGGGTTCGACAAATCGGGCAGGTGGGCTTCTTCCCAATCCATCTATCAACACATTTCGCGTGAAACAAATGCTTACAAATCGGGATATGCCGGCAACTATCTCCTTCCTGGAAAAAATCCAGACAAATTGCACAATCCGATATCCCAGGAAAATCTATAGACCTATACGTTATTCCGGGAATAAGGGATTGAATATCCGGCGATGCCTCGGGCACGGCCACGGCGGCGTTGGGGTGGAGGAGGCGGGTGCAGCGGCGGTGGAAGGTGTTCGACATGAAGAGGAAGTGGAGGAGGACGATTGCGGCGAATCCGAGGAGAAATAGGAAGAGGGACATCACGATTACCATGATTACACATTTCAGGAAAAAGAGGAGGAGTTTCCTCTGGCTTCGGCGGCTCAGGAACTGTGGCGGCGGGCGACGGCTGCGTTCTTCGATCGAAATTGGCATGTGGGGAGAATTTAGGGATCTCAGTGGGCGATTGTTTGATTGATTTATGGATGAATGTAGTGGATTTTGCGATGAGCGAGTGGAAGATATTTGGGGAAAAAAAAAGAAGAGGCGCCGTAGGTTTTCGGTCGGTAAGAGTGGAGGCGTTATTGTATCCTTAAAGCGCACACGGGTTTGGCTCGCTGAGTTGAGTGACTCGGTTTGTACCACAAAGTACACCGAATATTCCGTTAGCTTGATTATTATATCCTCCAAAATCTTTGGGCTTTCTTTTACTTTGGGCCTAGTTTGGGCCTTTGTCAAGGGGACGTAAGACTGGTTCGAATGTGGGCTTTTTTGTGAGTATTTTTATTTAAAAATTGACAGCTTGAGTTTCTTAAAGTTCTCAAAACAAGACCTAATTCATGAAAAAAAAATCCTGTAAAACATTTTTAGAAAAAAAAGGAGAATGAGCATGAATGCTCCTCCCAGCAATTTAACTAGGTGGTGAAAAAACAGTTTAAAGAACGTAATATTCAAAGTAAGTGAAATTCAACATAATTAAAATGTAAGTAAAACTAGTTGACTTGTTGGTAACCAAATAACCCATCCACATTTTTTTCTTTACAAAATGTATTTTTTTCCAATACATATAAACATAAGCATAATGTTATTCTGCTCCATTAGTTCAATGTGTATTCTCAAATCTAGATATAAACAAAGTAAAACTGGATGAAAAGATCAATTTCTCCACTATATTCTCATGTTTTCTATTTCTTTTCATTGTTTCTTTAATGTAAAAAAAAAAAAAGTAACAAAAATTGTATCAAACACAAGTAATTCCAATAAGAAAAAAACTAAACATTGGTTGAAAAAGATGAGTGAACAACCTTATTTTGCCTTCCCATAAGCCACAGAAGAGTCCTCCTCCCAAAGGATTGATGATCAACTTCATCCAAATTATTAAGACTACTCCGACCACCGCCATTCTTGGTGTTAGATTCTCCTGCAGCCACCGGAAAGCGGAACGAGAAAGCTCTCCTTTCTACACTCTCCTCATCCTTCCTTTCCCTTAACCAAATCTTTGACACTGAAATACTCTCCCTTTTACTTGTCACAATGGACTTATTAATCTCATTGCCACCACTTTGCCTTTCAAGAATGTTGAATGCTTCAAAGCCATTGAATTCTCTTGTGGAATCACATCCACATTCAGACATTGCCAATCTGTGGCCTGGTTTAAGTGGCAAGATGGTCTTCTTGTTAGAGGGACTAATAGCAACTCTTAAGGATGAATTCTCATCCATCACATAAGCAAATGAGCCCATTGAAAAACATCTTCTTGCCTCTGCGTTGGCTTCACAAATACCATCATCTCCACCACCCACACTCCTATACTTTCCAAGCTTTATGGACACAACTTTTCCCTCAGAAATCTCATCCTCTCTCTCTCCAACTTCAACATCATCACATTGGGTACTAACATGAGCAGTCCCTAATCCTGATCCATCTTCTCTCTCTCTGTAACTCTCACTCCCAGATTCAAGAATCCTCACCACAGGGGAGCAGTGGCCATTTTGTGGGAAATCAGACACCAAGCTTGCTCTACATATAGGGCAAGTGGAGTGAGACAACAGCCATGTGTCAATGCAGTTCATGTGAAAAGCATGGCTACACTTTGGTAATAATCTAAGCTTGTCTTCAGGCTCAAATTCACACAAGCAAACAGCACAGTCAAATGGATCTTTGACACCTGTAATGGCTTCATAATTGAACACTGGAAGTGTATCAATGAAGGATTGATCAACCCCACAATCATGTAAGTTGAAAAGCTGCTGCAGTTGGCCTTGAAGAGCTGTGAGGCCGTCCAAGTCATCAGGGCTTCTGTCTGAATTTCTTCTGAACAGAAATCTAACAAGAAGGTGAAGTAAGCCAGATATGAAGAAGATGACTGCAATAATTATGATGATTAGAAGTATACTAGGGCTAACATTCATGTTGGAACCATTGTTGGATTGTGAAGAGGAAACAGGCTGAGGAGAAGAAAAGGCTCCCTCTTTAATTTCAAGAACAGTGTTCATTTTCTTGAAATCTAGGATTTAAAACAAACAAAAAAAGAAACAAAAAATACATCAAGATTGGAGCTTTATACTAAAATCACATGTTGCAAGGTGTCCCATTTGACCAAAGGTTATAAATATTAGCTAAAATGAGAAATCCGAGTAAGGTTTCATTGATTCAAGAGAGATGGATGTAGCAAGTGAGAGAATGGCAGTGGCAAGAGTGAAATTTAAAATTATCTAATCTAAAGAAGAGTGATTGATATCTTCTCTCCATAATTATTGAAATTAATTTTGGTACCTACCTTACAAGAAAAAAATCAAGATGGAATAGGAGACTTGATGAATGAAGTTTTGAATTTGGTGTATTAAATAATAGCAGCAGAGGCCCTTTATTATGGGACTTAATAGCCTTAAAAAATGGGAATTAGAATTAATTGAAGGCAGTAAAGAAATTCAAAAAAAGTAGAGTTGGTTTTAAGAGTTGACTTGGTAATAACACCCCATTTCATCAGCCCCAATGCGCATTTAATTAATCTTCTGCACTTAATTATTTGATTTATTGCCAACTCAAACAGCCATATTTAACTTATTTATTCAGAATTGTATTGCATCTGTGATTTTAATTTTAATTTTATCTGATCGCACTTTTTTTTTTAAATCAGTAAGTCTAAACTTAATTATTAAATTGAAGTAAATGGTTACTTCTAAGTTCTAACACTTAAAAATAGAGATGAAATGGAAGAGACTTCTAATCAATTACAACAATTAAGAGACTTATCATCAATTACAACAATTAAGAGACTTCTAATCAATTAGAACAATTACAGCATTTCATAGAGTCGAAAATCTTTTTATTGAAAGAAAGATTACTAACGAAATCTTCTTTTACACTAATCAAAATCATATATTTATTTTGACTTGAAGAGAATATTTTAGAAGTATCAATTTTTTTTTCAAATAATCAAATTTTAATTATTAAATTAAATTGAAGTAAATGGTTACTCCAACCCTTAAAAATATAGATGAAATTGAATTTGTTTCGGAGAGACTTCTAATCAGTTGCCACAATTAAAGCACATCATAAGGTCTAAAATCTCTTCATTGAAAGAAAGATTATTAACAAAATCTTCTTTTACACTAATCAAAATTATACCTTTTACTTTGATTTAAAGAGAATATCTTAGAAATAGAAGTATCAATATTTTTTTTTTTTAAAAAAAACATTTTTGTTTCTCCCATTCCATATTGATAGATAATTGCAAACCAGGGGTTTCTTGAATTTTCTAAAAAATTGTCATGTTGCAGAAAAAAGTCTTGCAGGATTAATATGTTAATCTTTGCCCTAACAGTATGAGCTACTTTACAATTGAAGAAGATATGTGAAACAATTTATTCTTCCTCTCTACCCAATGCACAAAGAGTATTAGCCGTAACAATAAATGTTTTTAAAAACTTGTTTTTGTTGGTAATCTTTTCTCGTATGAGCAAAACTCTTCCATACTTTCTTTGTCTCAATACTTAAATAACACATTAATTTGAATAATAATTTGCTTAAAATATGTATGGATATAGTATATTGTTATGTGTATGATAGTAGTCAAGGCTAGCAAAATGTGGGAGGTTGAAAAATTGGAAGGTTTTTGTCAATGTGAGTGTTATGTTAATTGTAGAACTTTTGGTTTCCTTTTAGTGTTTAAATTCAATGATGGTGAAATAAACAAGTGTTTATCAATAAAAGTTTGGTAGTGTTTGAAAGTTCAAAGAAAAAACGCAAAGAATTCTAATAGAACCCTACACTCAAACTTCATAACTTAATTATAAATACTCAAATATATATTGATGGAAAAAGGAGAATAAAAAGTAAATCTTATTGTATTTCTACAGAATATATACTTCAGACATTAGTTTATTTATTTATTAAATCGACTTGCACATGTTATACCTTATAATGACGTGCGTTGAATGCAACACTACAAATGGTCTCCAATTAATTACATGCATTTTCATACTAGTGTAATTATATATTTTCAGCACATAAAAATATATTGAGCCCATAAATATATAATACTAATATATAAATTAACTATATATATACTCATCTTGTATTGATCTATATGTGGGTTCCATTTTTTAGGTTCGGATCTCCTGTTACATTTTGGTGTTACATCTCCTGTTACAAACCGTTGGATGATTGACACGTAGGTGATCGTAGTCATTTTCACCTAAATTTTAGTGTCTTTATTTGTGTATTTTCGGATGTTTTTATCCGTATTTGTGTTAATTTTGGTGGAGTTATTGTTACTTTGAGGAATGTGGTATAAATTAATAAAATTGTGTAAATGAGTTTAAATATGTGTAAAACAGGTCAAGAAATGGACAAAAATGGAGTCGAGAGCAAAGGGATACGGAAGAACAGGCCATGTTGGTACACGGGCCGTGTGCGGAACACGGCCATGTAACCACTGGTCGTGTAGTGTCGTCAGAACTTGCTACTCGCCCAGGAAGATAGTTGTGAGCTGGTGCACGGGCCGTGCATCGCAGCACGCCCCGTGTACGGAGCACGGCCCTGTAAGAAGAAGTCGTGCATTGTCGTCAGAAAATGCTACACGGCCATAACCATGGCCGTGCAGCACAGCTCGAGCCATGTCCGGGAGCACGCACAAACACGCCGAAGTAGGTGTGCCCTACGCGGGTCGTGCACTGCATCACGGGCCGTGTAGGTGCAAAATCCTGTGTAATTTTTAGAATATTCCGGAAACTTCTAGAAGGTCCATAAGTGATATAAAACCATGATTTGTGCAAAATTAAATGGAAAAAAAATCATTGAAGATCAGATTGGAGCAGTTACACACACTAAAACACCACATTTCCTCACACACTGGATCCAAAATCCATCTCTACCATCTAGATCCATCAAACCACCATTTGATTTACATTTTCAATCCATAAAACCTTCATCTCATCCATCCTAACACCATTTGAGAAGATTGGAACATCAATTGTTTTAGGAGTTGATCAATTGAAGAGGAGGAATGATTTTCTTATGCAAGGGAAGCAAATCTACTTTCAATTATTAATTTTCTTCTTATTATGGCTCAAATAGAGCAAAGCTTGATTTGTAATGAATTAATCACCATGTTTAGTGATTAGTTTTCTAGTAGGGCTACTCATATGAGTGGTTGAGGGGAAGAGTTAGATATGTAAAACTTGAGTAGTGATTTGAATTGATTTGTGGATTTTCTTCTATGATATATCAATCATGTTTCATTTCAATGTATGTGTGATTAAATTCTCTATTCATTATATTAGGATGATCATTCCAATGTTGTGAGTGAAGCTTTAATTGAATCATATATTGAGTTGTGCATGCATGTTAATATAAGATGAGGTAAGTCATACCCTCCTTAGACTTAGAACATTCATAAAAGGACACTTAAGAAATCGAGGGAAAAGAACCAACTTATGATTATAGTACCTTAAGGAAATTGAGATTAAGAACAATCTTAGGAGACGTAGGCTTGTAAAAGAGTCGAGAACCTAGTTGTCTTGGCCATAGGGACTAGGGGTAAATTTGTGATTGCTTTTAACCCACAAGTTAATGAAAAATACTATGAAGGATTTTGCATATCTAGCTCAAGTCTCAACTATAAGTATGATTAACCTTGCTCTCTTCTCAAGTGTATTCTACATCCATTTCATCAATCATTTGCTCATTATTTGATCATTTACTTAGCTAGTTTACAATTCTAGTTACTTGAGTAGAATCTTAACAATAGTTTTAATACCAAATATTCAAACATATTATCTTTACAAAGCATAAATCGATGAACAATTCGGATACTAGCCAATGTTTGCTTTCCCTTGGGACGACAATCTTATAAATTTTGCACTTGGTCACGCGTATACAACAACGGTAGAGTACACTTGCTCTTGACATTTTACTAAAAATGCGACTAAGTTCAGTAGGATAAACTATTTTATACCCTAACAATCAACCCTAAGGGGAAAGGTTGAGATTTTCCTCTCCGTATACGTGTTACTCATCTAACGCGTGTAACATGAGATGTAATACCAAAATGTAACAGGACATCCAAGATCCTATTTTCCTAGCATATCTGCCATATTAACAAATCATTGACCAGAACGTGCTACAACTGCTCAAATAGGTGAGTCATGATTCTCAATTGAATTATAAGCAATTAATTAAGATTTTTATTTTTATTTAACATATTATAAATTATAAGATACAAAAATTGTAAAAGCTGCTTAATATACAACGATAGTCATAGTATGTGTGTTTGTTGAGGCATGTTTGAGAATTTTGTTATTCGACCAAGCTCGTAATGAGATATATACCATTTATTTTTAAAATGATTAATTGACTCATTTAATAAGCTCATATTTAATATGAATTGTAAAATCACAAAATTAATATGCGTGTATAGTTATAATTTGATATTTGATGAATTAGTTAATGTAGGTCCAAGATTAGTTGTGACAGCTTCCCATGCATGTGCATGCAGGTGGATTTTCCATGTCCCCACCTCATTATCCAACTAATCTTTGATTTGGAATTAAACTCAATATATTTTTATATAAAATTATATTATAAGTCAAACATTTGGCAATTTTGTAAGCTTCATTACCAACCACACCTGCTTAGTATTACTATTACAGAATCATTGTACATTAATAAACATGATTTGATATGAGTTTTTTTTTTTTTTTTTACTAAATCAATCATATCGTAACATGGAGTTATCTTCTGCTATGCATTGTCATTTTGATTCTCCTTATAAGTATTTTTTTAGTTAATATGCATTCTACATTCATAAAATATTATATTTCTTTATTTACTTCATAAAAAACAAATTGATACATATGGAGTATATATTAAGGAAACGAATGGAACATTATTTTCTCCATCTGATTTATATAGATCAACACATTGTCCTTAGTAAATATATTCAATTAAACAAATACAAAAAAATTATTTAATATTATTTTTCACATTTAATTTTTTTTATTTTTTTTACCCTTATGCACACTCATTGCAAGAAAAGAATTGGACTTCAGATAACTAGGCTCATCAACCATTACAATTTAAATCTCGGCCCAAATTATTAACAAACGCAATTTTTGTCAAATAAAAAATACAGCCCTCTGCCGTTCAATTAGTAGTCCAGCCCATTAGTTATAATGGACACATAAGCAAAAGGGCTTAGCCCATTGCCAATTCATGATACGACAGTCCATAACTTGAACTCGCCCGTCGCCATCATTGTACGGCTAGTATATTTAAATTATTAAAATATTTATTATAACACACAAATTTAATCAAAATCTTTTTTTTTTCTGAATAAAACAATTTATTGATCATAGAAATTTTGAATTAATATTTTTATGAATCGTTTTTATAAGATATTTCGTTTAATTTAATTTAAAAAAATTATTAATCCATTCAAATTGACAGCCATTGCGTGATGTATTAATTAGCTATGCTGCGTAGAGAGAGAAGCTGATTGTTTCTTGGTGGCAACTGTATGCATCTGTATGTCATTAATGTAATTTTTGTCGGTTAGAAATAATTTAGGAAAAATAACCCTTTTTTGTGGGGAAGTATAGCATTCTGAATTTCAAGAAATATCTGAAAATTTGGCGCTGGTTTCTTGATTTTCCGGCGAAGATCGGAGGCGGGCTTTCGAACGCTTCCTTTATTTTACCGGAAAATTCAGATATTCCATTTCCCGTGTGTTGGGGAGATTTGAATCTATCTTCTTTCTGGAAGAATATCCGAAGGTGTGTTATATAGATTAAAAAAAATTGTTTTGACCTTTAGGGTTGACAAAGTATTTCGTAATCTGTACATATTTGTTAGCGTCGTTATCGAGGTAGAGATATAAATATTCTTCTATATATTAGTATAATCAAAGATGGAGTTGCGAAAAGGTCAATGATGGTGAAATCTCTTCATCCCTTTTTTCGATGATTTCAAGTCCAAACTTTGAGAATTCTGAGAATATTTCGGATGTTTTGACGGGCAGAGATATGTTTCTTGTTGGGTTTTGTTTAGGTAGATTATCATGGAAAGTTGAGAAAATTGATCAATATGTGATTCTTGGTGGCGCAATGATCAAGCAATAGATGATTCATTTCCATATGTGTTTCTTTTTACGACTTTTGGGAACAGAGAATTCATGTCTGGAGTTGGATTAGGAGGCTTAGCTTCATTCGCTTCATGTATATCATGTTTATGTGATTGCATATTATGATGAATATGGGATTTTTGAGTATTGTGGGTAATTCTTTTGGATGCACTGCATCTGGGGAGCGTCTAGTCTCTGCAGCAAGAGATGGGGATCTTCAAGAAGCTAAGGCTTTGTTGGAGTATAATCCTCGTTTAGCGAGGTACTCCACTTTTGGTGTTCGCAATTCGCCTTTGCATTATTCTGCTGCTCAAGGTCATCATGAGGTGTGCACTCCTATTGCAACCTCTGTACTTTAATCATACACTATATCTATCTTTTGTAATATAAGCCATTGACATTGAATTTGTTGTTGTCTTAGATTGTTTCACTCTTGCTCGAGTCTGGGGTTGATGTCAATCTAAGGAACTATCGTGGACAGGTGAAACTTTAGATATATGGTTTTCCTTGTAAATTGTACTTTTAAGATATATTATAAAAGTTGATGATTAACAGATGTAATCATTGAGTTTTAGAGGATAAGTGATTTAATCATCCATGACATATACATCTTTATGTAGGAGTTTGAATGTTTATTTTCTATTTTTGACAGACTGCCTTGATGCAAGCTTGCCAGTATGGTCACTGGGAGGTTGTTCAGATTCTGATTCTTTCTAAAGCCAATGTATGAAATTTTCTTTGTTTGAAATACCTTTCATTTCGTCTTAATGAGTTTACTTCCATATCCGGAAAAGACTTAAGTGTACTATTGTGATTTTATTAGATTTACAGAGCTGATTATCTGAATGGAGGAACGGCACTCCATTTAGCTGCTCTAAATGGCCATTCTCGGTGCATCCGTATCCTCCTGGCTGATTTCATTCCCAGTATCCCTGATTTTTACAGCATCTTAAGGAAAAGACGGAGAAATGATGAATCTGTTTCTGACTTTGATGAAGGGTACTCCTCGTCAGTTATTTATTTATTTATATTTTTATGTTAGTGATTGAGTGATATTTTTTTGTTAATCCAATTTTTCTCTATTTTTGTTAGTGCTCTCCATTCAATAATCAGGAGACCTGCTGATGGTGGTGTCACCGCACTTCATATGGCTGCGCTGAATGGATATGTTGAAACTGTTCACTTGCTTCTGGACCTAGGGGCCTCAGTATCTGATGTAACGATGGAAGATGGAGCTACAATTGATCTAATAGGTGGGATAGAATTCCTATTTCCTTATGCATTCATTTATTGTCCTCCTAGGTTACTACTTTGCTTAATGCTTGATTAGCTTTATTTGTATGTTTTGATTGATCCCTGAACAAACTGACAACATAGAATAGATATACGACAGTTCCTGTCATCAAGTAACCCTTTTTAGTTGCTTAGTGGGCTGCGAGTATTTTCAAGTAATGAGTTAGTACATTTTTATGACGTTATAGTATTATGTAAATTGTAATATTTATCAATGTTCTTCTGCAGGTGCTGGTAGCACCCCGCTCCATTATGCTGCATGTGGTGGGAATGCACAGTGTTGCCAGGTTGGTATTGCTAGTATCTGAATGATGTTCTTCTGTCTATATATATGTGCTAAAATAATTCGTCTTTGTTTAATTTTAGCTTTTGATAGCCAGGGGTGCCAGTGTGACTGCTCAAAACGCTAATGGGTATGCAATTATCTTGTCTTTGGTTTTTCTCGAGCTGTGCTATATATATATATATATATATATATATATATATATATGGACATTACTCATTAGACATGGGTCAAACAAACCTTACTATGCTTGGGTTTAATATCTCACTCTTACAAGGAAAACTTTACCTCATGTTTGCTCACCCGGAAACCATGTTTCTGATGTGATTCTCCTTCACTTGTGTTTTGCACTGAAAAAGAAAATCATCTATAAACTATTCCATGATACCATTACAATTTTTTTTTCTTTTTTTTTCCTTCTGAAAATGCGTATAGGCTTTGGATCTTTTATATTTTTTGACACACTTTGATATTTGTATTGTTGGAGTATGGAGCCTAAATTCTTTGGGCCCGTATTTCTTTTGGCCCAGTTGATCCTAATGGGCTTAGGATTAGGGCAAGTTATCTTGATCAAGAAGTTATCCATTGTGTTATCTTGATCAAGAAGTTATCCATTGTGTTATCTAGATCAAGATGTTTTCTCATTGTAGTTGACTTGTCCAACAAGGGAAGAAAAATTCTGGCTTGGTATCGCCCCCAAATGTAGTCGAAAGACGAACTGGGTAAACAAATCTCGTGTTATTCGTGTCATCGTGTGCGTGTGTGTGTCCAAAATTCCTAACATGTATTGCATTCACAAGTAGGACCTTTTATAAATTCTGTTTTTTTTATATGAATCATGAGGAGAATTATATCTTTATGTGCTATCTGACAGAAATAATTATAATACCGATACTTATGTTGACATTTATTGGTCGTTTAACTTTTGAAGTTCTATGCTTTCTTTTCCTTTCAGATGGACTCCATTGATGGTTGCACGTTCATGGAATAGAGACTGGCTTGAAAGCATTCTTAGCCAACAATCAGCAGGCGAAAGAAATCTTAGTCCTTCACCATATTTATGTCTTCCTCTTATGAGCATTATTCACATTGCTAGGTTAGCAAATTCACTTCCTAGACCGAGTTTTATAATTTAATAATCATGTATGGTGAAATGGTAGATTATGATCCAGATTTTGTTATATTATTGAAACTGTATGACAATGATTTGAAATTCCAAGTTGAGTTTCTCTGAGTTTGTTTGTGATATTTGCAGAGAATGCGGATTGAGAAGTGATGACTCTACATCCACATGTTTTGATCCATGTGTTGTATGCATGGAAAGAAAATGTACAGTTGCTGCAGAAGGTACATTACTTTTAACTAGTCATCATTATTGTTCTTGTATAAATTTGTCGTTCTAAAATTACAATATCATCTACACGGTAATGGTTGATCTTTTGTTACTTCATGCACTCATTGTTGTATTGAGGCTTTGATTTTCAGACTTTATTTTGAATAATTTTTCAGACATTGTTGTCTAATGGCAGGTTGTTTCCACGAGTTCTGCACTTATTGTGCCTTGTATCTATGTTCTACGACCAGCACTTCCAAAGTGGCTCACGGGCCACCCGGCTCGATTCCTTGTCCCTTGTGCCGTCATGGGATAGTCTCATTCACTCAGCTCGCAAACACTCAACCCATCACCAAAGAAATGGCAAGAACAAGATCACTGCCATTTTGCACTTGTGCAGCCGATGTCCCAGAACGCACTTCCCTAGAAACAGCACTGTGCAAACCTGACATCTCTTGTGCTCGTCTTGCTCCTCACAGTTCACTACAACCCCTCAACTGCCAAATCTTTCCTTCTGTTAGATTCAACCCGACCCTCTGCTTGGGGGCCCCAGACTCTAGTCCAGCCTTGGTCTCAAGAAGTGTTGACACCAGCCCGGATAACCAGTCGGTTAGGTGTTCGGGGCCAAGCTTTAGGCGATCAAATTCAAGTAACGAGGGTCTGAGCTGGCTGTGTTCGTTCATCCATTCTGCGCCGACTGGAAGCAGCTGCTAAGATTGATGGGATTCGCTGTCCGCGGTCGACCACTGTAAGGTTCCACTCGTTTTATTAACGGCTACAAGAATCTACAGGGATTTATGTATGTAAATATATATGAAATGATCAAAGAGGAAAAGGGGATTTTTTTTTTCTTCAGAATGAGACCCTTTGTTGTTCATCCATCCATGTTGATTTCTGGAGGCAAGAGTATGCAAGATTTGATATTCGTATGATTTGATTATAGTACAAGAAAGAAGAGATGAAGAAAAGTTTTTTGGTGAAATGGCTGTTTTTTTTTTTTTTCTATGTACAGATTTGAATGTAGATTGTGTTCAATTATTTACAATTATATGCTTTCGAGATGATACTAAAAAAATACAGCATATAAAGAAGTGTAAAATAAATTGTGTTTGAATTGAAATAGTCAATCTTTTTTACTCTTGCATAAATTGTATCCATAGAAGTGACGCTTGAATTTTATAAAGTTAATAAAATTGTATTAAGTGATATTGTATTATTATATGCAATTTTTTATAGATTAATTTCAAAATAAATCTAATTAATAACTTCCAGTTCCAGATCGGATCTCAAGTCGTTGGTTTGATTTAGACATACCAACCCGATCCGGGAAACTGAGAAGCTCAACCCGACTCAGATTCCACCACCACCGCCCTCCCAGATTTCATCTCCGCCGCCATTAAACAATGAAACAGAGGAAAAATCCCGCAATCACATCTACAGATGATTACAGCAAGAAACACTTCCTCAGAAACCCTATACCCAAGATTTCTTCCCCATCCATACACAAAATCTTTCTTCTTTGTTTGGTTACGCGAATAATCAATTCATTGCTAGTACAGACATACTTCAATCCTGATGAACACTGGCAAGCTCTTGAAGTAGCTCACCGCATTACATTTGGGTAAGCGTCGCTGTGATTGAGATATCTCAGAGTTTCTGCGATCTTTTTATTTTATTATTATTTTTTTTTTCGCTTAATTGTTTAAGAATTTAGGAATGGGCATTTAACATGGGAATGGAAGAAGGGTATAAGGAGTTACTTGCATCCGGTTCTGTTTGCTTCTCTGTATAAAGTTCTCTCCATTCTCCGTATTGATACACCTTGGTTTATGGTACTTATATTTCTCGTCTTTATTCGGCACTGCTAATGTATCTCCTTTCTTCCAATTCGATATCAGTCTGCAAATTTGAATTGATGTACGTTTTGTGCTTGGAATAATTGATCTTATGGTATTAGATCTGTTTTCACCACTGTGAAGGTTTTCACCAGAATGTTTTTCATCTGGTTGCGTTGCTTTATTTGTTCATAAATTTTCTCTGAAGTGTGCCAACATTATCGACATCTTGAACAGAGTAGGGCTCCGCGGTTGCTGCAATCCATATTTGCTGCCATTGGCGATCTTTATCTGTACAAGTTTTCTAGAGCACTTTTTGGCAACAATGTTGCCAAATGGGCTGTATCCTTGCTTCGTTCATTGTGATTTTCTTGTTTTTCTTTTCGGTAAATGAAAATGACATCTTTCATAGTACCTTAACCTTGCGATAGCTCTTTGCACAGTTCACCAACTGGTTTATGTTTTTCTGCATCACGCGCACTTTATCGAATAGTTTAGAGACGGTTCTGACGCTTGTGAGTTTATACTATTGGCCCTGCTTGAGAGTCTTTTCCACTGACGTTCCATATGGTTCGAGAAAATATGCTTTGGCTATAGCAGCATTAGCATGTGCTGTTCGGCCAACAAGTGCTATCACTTGGATATATGTTGGTTGTTTAGAGTTATTCAAGACACGTGATAAGCTCAAGTTTGTCCTTCTTGAAGTGGTTCCAATTGGGTTAGTATGTTGCCACTTCATATTTCATTTCTATTATCTCTTGATTAGCATAATGAATTTATAATTTATACATGGAAATGCATATATATAAATTAATCATAGATGGAGTATTAAATTTTGATAATGACTAAGCCGTCACTTCTCTCTTTTTTTTTTTTTTTTTTTTTTTTTTGAATTTATCCCTAAATTTATTCAAGAATTAAGTCACCGATCAATGACTATTATTTGTCGACCTAACATGCTTAGGTGATCTGTAGTGTATGCTGTCACTATGTTTAAGCCAGAGGATGTGTAAAAGTTTGCTTATAATCTACTTATTTTGAAATCTGATTGTTTATATCAGGGGGCTCGTTCTTGGTCTCACATTTGTATTGGATTATCAATTTTACGGGTCATGGATTATCGTTCCTCTAAACTTTCTGAAGTTTAATTTCTTATCTTCTGGTGGGGACTATTACGGAACTCATCCATGGCACTGGTATTTGACTCAAGGATTTACTGTCATGCTCTTTACGTACATACCGTTTTCCATAGCTGGTGTTGCTACGTCTAAAGAGTGGAAGCTCCCTGGACTAATTGCATGGGTTTTGGGGATATATAGCCTTCTTGGCCACAAAGAATTCAGGTACCTTGAATTTAAATTCTGCTCTTTGTTTGGTGATATAAAGCACAATACTTCACCCATTGATGCTTCTCATTATATTCAGACTCCAACTATCAGGTTTGTTCTTCCCGTACTTCCGATAGCATTGATGTTCTCAGGTTACTTCTTAGCCAGCCTTGAACAAAGCATACTATCGGAGAGGAAAGTGAAAGAAAACTCAAATCTCACATTCCAAAGCTGCAAAAGGCAATCTTATTCCTTCTCGTAACTAATATTCCAATGGCGTTATATATGAGCATGGTTCATCAGGTATAGCATTTTTAGCTGATATAACTCGAGATCTTATTTAAGCACAAATATTTAATTTGAATATTGAGTAGTTAGGCTGATCGTAAAGCAACATATAAACCCATTGGTTATTCTTATCCTTTTGGTAATGTCTCATTCTTTTAGAATATTAGTGTACTCAATTTTATTGTTTCCTTCGTCACAGAGAGGAACGGAGGATGTGATGAACTATCTTGCCAAAGAGGCCAGAGAGAATAAAGTAAAAAGCATTTTTTTCTTAACTCCTTGCCACGCTACACCTTACTACTCGACTCTGCATTACAACGTTCCAATGCATTTCCTGGATTGTACACCAAGGTACGTATGTAACTACATATGATTGGTCTATCTATCCTTACGGTCATCATATCATTTGAACAACTTGGCCTTGTTAATAATTCTAAAACAGCGAAGAGAAAGGAATTGTAGACGAGTCGGACCAGTTTTTAGATGAGCCCTTGGGTTTTGCAACAAAGCTCGCTGGAAATTGGAGTCTACCTAGCCACATTGTACTGTTTGATTCACAAGAAAAACCATTGAAAGAGTTCTTAATCTCACATCATTTCCATGAGGTCTGAAATTTCACTCAATTTTGTTTTCTCATGACATCAGTCTACTTTTACATGGCTGTGTGTTTTAAGTTGGTGATCTGTCTGGATTGACCATAATTTGCAGATGAAAAGGTTCTTCCATGCTCACTTCAAAGTGGATAGGGAACTGCAAGCATCTGTTGTGTTGTACGCTTATCAAGCCTAGTGAATGTCCACTCGTCTTGTTAAAATAGGCTAGTAGTATTTTATTTTATTACTACTTTTTTGGTGTATGTGATGATCATTTTGTTCTGGTCAATAAGATGAATCCATGCTTTGAAATGACTTGAATGAGTCATTAGTATAAATAAACTGTTGGAGGGTGTTCACAAAATTGTCCGAGGGATGGTGTGGCATTTATTTATTTAAATTAAATTAAATTAAATACTATAAAAGATGCTGGTTTGTGGAACGGGTTTAATAAATTACGGGGGAGAAACAGCCCAGCTCTAATTAATCTCTGAACTGGGCCTGGATTTGGCCCAATATATGAGAAAATTTATGAAACGGAATTGCAAATGACTGAAATCTTTCTTTTGTTCCGCTAATTATTACTAGTAAATTGAAAAATTATGGTCTTAATAAATATTTAAAAATAATAAAAAAAATTATATGTATGATTGGATTTTTTAATACAAAGAAAGTAAATATAATAAATTTAAAAAAAATTATATGTTTGTTATAGATTTGGAGATGTGATATTTTAAAATAATTAAATTAAATTATATAAATTATAAATAATTAAATTAATTTAAATTAACCACAACTAAACACTTCATCTATTTTTCGTTAGACAATTTATAGGAAGACAACACACAAACAAAATTCTCAGTACATACTATAAACGTTAATAAGTAAAGTATTAAGGCTCTAACTAGTTTGGACAGCTTATTCATGATCTTGAAAGTTGAAACAAACTACAACAAATTTTCAACAACATTTGTTTTTCATTTATTTTAGGGCTCAGATAATTTTACATTTTCTTGATTAATTATTATTTTTTACTTTAGTCATCGCTTTTTATCTATTCAATGAAATATTGTTCATAAGAAATAATTTAATTGAAATATTATTACTTTTCATTGATTAGGTATCATTTTTTAATTGAAAATATTATCATTTCTTACCCAAGGTTTTAGCTTTATTTAATTAACATTTGCAATAGCTAACCAGTCAGTTTGCATACGAATAATCCAGTGCATAAAGTTTGAGCTAATGACCTGTGAATGCTCTCTATGATTATATATTCTTAATATTTTTTTGGGGATTATACTTGGTACAAAAATGAAATACGACTACATCTTCCCAAAAATCACTAACTAATCGTACGTATATTAATTAATAGATGAACACATTGAATTAGAGTGATGAAAATTAAGTAGAATATCCTATCACCATCTTAATTTACCCTGGTCATAAATTAATTTTCAGAGAGAAATTAAAGAGTGTGAATAGTTAGAAGATGGAGAGAGAAGGTTTAGAAATCTGAATTTCTTTGCCCTAAAATGAACAAAACATAAAAGGAGAAGAGAATATATAATGGGCAACAAAAGAGAGTGATTTTTCAAAGTGATAAAGAATTAAATATTAATAATCAATTACTACCAAAACCACTTAAAATTTTGGCCAATTCATCATCATGTATGCCACCTCATAACTTTCAATGTATATTCCACTTAATTCTCACCATAAATTAACAACATTTGCCACCCAAAAAAGGAATGATTTAGTGCTGGATCATATGTACATAGACTTCTTCCTTCATGATCTAAACAAATTAATAAAAAAAAAAAAAAACTGAAAATAGATACTAAGTAATATATATATATATATATATATATATATATATATATATATATATATATATAT
Organism: Pogostemon cablin; assembly: GCA_023678885.1. Lineage (NCBI taxonomy): Eukaryota > Viridiplantae > Streptophyta > Magnoliopsida > Lamiales > Lamiaceae > Pogostemon > Pogostemon cablin. The sequence continues at coordinate 1,496,572 of CM042956.1, forward strand.
ATATATATTTAACATAATATAATCAAGAAAACCATTGATTTGGATCCAATGTTTGTGCAGCAGCAGCAAGATGTCTCATTACATCCACCTGAAGTTGAAGAGAAGTTGTATAATCTAGGGTTTCCTTAATCAATGAAACATCATCCATTTGTTGTCCACCAGGTACAAGCCTCTTAAGCACACGTGTTCGATTCCTCACCAGTTTCTTGGCTATCCAAGCTGCCTTAACATGACTCAAACGTTCAACTCTAATTCTCCGACAGCTTCTTCTCACAATCTTCTTACCGCACGTGATCACCAGCTTCTCCGAACTAATTACCTTCCGCCCTAATATTTTCTCGACGAGGGATTCGGCTGCGGGCCCCTCGGTGGAGACGGCGGCGGCTAGGGCTTGGCTCCAGTGGGTGGCCGGATTTCTTGTGGAAGCAATGGCAACATCTGCTGACAATTTGATAGCCTTTTTTCTTTCGAAAATCGTCATTTCGTCCTTGTTGAAGTTGGCGTATATCTGGAGGCCCTTTAGCCATCTCTTGAGGAATTCTTGCTTCAACAATGCTGCTGATGAACTACAACAAGATTCAAGAAAAGGGTATTATTGATCATATAACATGAATTTATTTTGATAGCATTATAAGTGACATGAAAAAGGGAACATATTGGTACCTTGATTTCATGGGAATTGGCAAACAGTGAGTATGAATTGTTTGGATGAAGAAGAAATATTAAAAAAAAAAAAAGAAAAAGAAGGGGGGGGGGGGGGGGGGGGGGAGGATGAGAGGAGAAAGAAAATGCATAAAGGGGGTGGGCATTTATTTGGAGAAAGAAGAGAAGAGATGGGGTGGTGGTGGGGTAGTGAGAGAAAGACAGAGCACATGCGGGCACATGGAAGTTGGATTGAAGGCCCACAAACCCTAATTAAAGATGAGAATATTTGAAAATGTTTTCGGCTGATTTTAGTTAGGGGCCCAATCAAAAATGCCCAATGTAGAGCCAAAAAATCACAAATGTCCACTTGCTATGAAAAAAATCAGAATTGCCCGTTTTTAAACGCCTTTTACCAAAGTACCCCTCATTAGAATTTTTTGGGGTTTGATCCTTTTTGACATAATTTTTTATCGGACAAAGTTAGTGGTTAGTATAGTTAGTATACACCAAGTCTCCTTATAACTCCCCTTCTATTCGTTTCCAATGGGAATCGAACCAGGGTCACTCACTTGTTTGAGGAGCCCGGTGCCAAGTGGGTACCTTTTTGACATAATGAAGTCAGTTAATTTTATACTTTTTGAATATTTTATAGCTGGGGATATTAAAAAAAACACATAATATAAAATAAAAATAATAAATAAATTTTTAATTCGAAAATTTTCTTATAATAATTATAAAAACTATACGTTAATTAATTATTTACATCTTTAAACATATTTCGATTTTAGTAATATACATAATTTAATAAATTTTAAAGAGATTGAAATTATAGAAGATATGTTCATATTTATTTGCACGATCTACATAGATAATTGTTCATTTGATTTTTTTCACGTGAATTAAAAAATATTATTATTTTATTTGTAATTGGTAGTAGTATTAGTAGTGAGTAATAGGTCATATATGGAGTAATTTTAATAAAAAGAAAAAATGAGAACCTTTGAACGAGACACTCAATATAGTAAAATAAAAACAATTGGAGGAAGGGAGTATATAATAAGTATTTTATTTATAAAACCCATAAATTTATATAAATAAATAAATATATAGTATAGATTATAATTAATGTTAAAATAATATTTTAAAATGTGTCTCATGTAAATTCGGTTTACATGTAAACTCTATTTGTTAAAATTATTCATTATTAATTATATAAAATATTACTATGAAAAGTAGTAATTTTTATACATAAGAGTAATAATTCATATTTTTAAAGAATAATTTTTTGTGTATTAAAAAGTAATCGATATTATGATATCATTCATTTTTTTCTTTCATTTATACTGGAACCCTTGAATTTAATTCAGAGTTTACAAGTATTTGAAGAATAATTTTTTAACTTAGAAAAGTAATAATTTGTGTATAAAAAATAATTTTATGTACTAATGGAGTTTACATACGCAAGTGTTTGTGATAAAAAAAATGATCGTATTTTATAACGACACACATATGCTAATATCCAATTAATAGAAAATTAATGTAATATGATTAGCCAATTGAATGAATTGAAAAATCCTCAGTATATTCGGTCTTATATAATTTAAAAGACGACAATTTTTAGAGTCCAAATTTTGGATTATAATTAAATTTGTAACAAAATTTGGGATCAAGGCTGTGTACAACAAATTCGGACACTTCCATTCTTTTATCTTTTCTTTTATTATATTAACACACGCTCGGGTTTTTTATTTAAGTGAATAATGTGAAACTTAAATTTAATTTCATTATAATTAAGTGGACATAGTTGGAGCTCACAATATATAGGGGTATCAGCGTAAATTTATACATAAAGTGGGCATATTTGATTATGAATAGTCAAAGCGGGCAGATTTGATTTTTGCATATCGGTTTTGGGCATTAAGTCCTAATTCCTCTTTTAGTTATTACAGACAAAACATTTCTAAGTCTACGTTCCAATCTTAACCTAAGAATTGCGACATCCACAATACTCCATATTTTTTGTTAATCATGCATCATTATAATTTATGGAGTATTATTTATATATATACATTCCAACTCTATCGTCGGCAACTGTTTCTGTTTTATTGCCACGTCATCATCAGGTGCCAACGAAGACCTAGCTAACTCATGATGTGTTGTGTTATATATATATATATATTATTTTATTTTATTTTTATATGTGGTGTGGTATGGGTACGTCAATAAAATTTTTAATTAATTTTTTTAATGATGAAAAGAGAAATTACGTGGTCAATGTTGTGGATATAAAAATTCATGAAGAGAAAAGAAAACAAGGATATTTCAACAAGATAAATTGAATATATAATATGGTGTCAAGTGTTTTCCTCTCTATTGCTCTATGATGAAATAAATCTCATTACGGCAGACTTATGTGACAGGGTGAGACAGTTTTAAGTTTTTTTAATAAATTATCACATTCCTTTAAAATCATTTGTATTATAAACAATTAATAAAATAATTATCACTTTTCCTCTTGTAAAAAATTTTCCATCTTAATAAAGTTATTTTGTGAATGATTTTACACAAATTTTTGTCATCCCACTATTCCGATTCTCTGCCACGTGTTGTGATCAGAGACATCTCGCATAGTAGCAGGATTCATGTACACAAATTAATTGATGATGAGTTGGTGAGTAATAGTGGATTTGTTATTGTTTAGCTCCTAATTAAGGTGATGGATGTGTAGTCATGTCCGTGAATTGCTCATCATGTCTCGTCGTATAGGATTTTCCATCTCATTAGATTTTCTATGTTATTGTAATTGGTGACATCACAAACTAATTGGAATTATAATTAGATCTTGTTTTCAACTAAATATTGTACATTGTGATACATTGAATCGGCATTATTAAATATTGAATGATATATTTTACAAATTTAACCTTATAGATAAGACTAAGAGGATCATTTAATATTGGTATCAAAATCAAGATTTAGCGCAACACATAAGTCAAACACTTGAGAGAATTTATTAGAGTAATTTAATTAAATAGTTTTAAATAAAATAATTCTTTAAAAGCTGTAACTTTTAAATAAGATGTTCATTAGCATGTTAGACTACTGCTCTACAAGGTTAATTTGTACTTTTCTTTGAGTGTTTAGCATAACTCTCTCACATGTATAGTTCATCCAATGGCAATAGCGCTCAAATTTTTTAAGGGTTCAATTATTTGATATATCTAATTAATTTTGAAAAATAATGAATTAGATGGTGGAGTAAGTGAATGGATCTGCAGGGAATTAGCTTGGCACTAAATGATGATAATTGGGATTGATATAAATATACGATATGATAAAATTAAGAAAGAATGATTAAGGAGGGATTTATTAGATTTTAGAGTAGGGATGAGGAAAATAATTTAGAATAAAAGGAAGGGAATTAAAATTGGCAGGATCCGAAAAATAAGGGGAGAATGAAGTGGATCCCACAATATATATTCTTAGACAAGTGTTCACATGGTCTCCACATGCCATGCATAGCTTTCTCTATGTACTAATACTATACACTCTAGGTCGTCTACTACTACTACATTGCCCAACTTAAACATGGAAACCCCGTCCTACACCCCGACGTAATGAAAAGGTAAATTTTGGTGATTAAATTGATCAATAAAAGTTGTATATAGTATAATGATTTAATTGATCGATAAAAGCTAAATCACTGTCCATTGCAAATTAAGAAGTCCTCATTTTGAGAGATTATTTTAACACTACAATAGTAAAATTCGATCCTTAATCTTTGAATGAATGGTCACTTTAACGGTTTGAGTTGTACATGCTCACTATTACTTGGTGAGTTGTGATTGAGAAGAAAAGAAGAGGGAGAAAGTGGCTCGATCGATTATGACGTGTCTCGTGCTCCTTTTGGCTTATGTACAAACACTTGTTTTCATTTGGACCTCTATTTACCTACCTACGAATTTGGACTTACTTCTTGTTTCCGTCCTCACATGATTTTCATACTCAATTGCTAAATTTCTTTAATCCCCATCATATCTTATTATTATTTATTTTTTAATAATTCCATTGTTAATTCACAATTGGTTCCATGTGAAATAAAGTCATGTAATAATTACGTATAGCTATCCAATTATCACGTAGATATAATTATTATATGCTCTCTCGTGTCATAAAAGTTGACATATTTTCCTTTTTTTTATTTCATAAAAGTTGACATATTTTTTTAGTACATGATACCCACCAAAAATAATTAATTTATACTTATGGGACTCACATACACCTGTAATACAACTACTCACTACACATTAAATATTATTTCTCTCACTTCACTATTTATTAAATATTATTATACTCCTTAATATCCGTGCCAAAAAAATATGTGACAACTTCTCCGGAACGAAGAATATATATATATATATATATATATATATATATATATATATATATATATATATATATATATATATATATATATATAAAGCGCCACTTGCGTGAGACTATCTCACACTTATTTTATTATAGTTATCACATTTTATTAAAAACTTTTCATTAAAAATATTATTATTTTTTATTTACATTATAAATATTGTTGATAAAATAATTTATTACATCATTATCACCTTTGTAAATACAGTATCATTTCTTATACTCCATATTGATCTCATATAAGTGTTTTTATGATAGTAATTTATTTAGAATAGAGGCGGCATTTGTTGAAACCTTTTGTTGTAAAGCGGTCAAGCAATTAATTAACTAATTAGATGATAATAAATTAATCTCACCATATCTAAATTGTTTTGATGAATATTATTATTATTATTATTATTATTATTATTATTATTATCTACAGCTAAATCTTAACTGGTGACCGGGATTTTGTAGCCCATGCTCAAATGTGGTGTGTTGTGTGTATTAATTTATTTGTGTTGTGGACTCCTACCCTATATACCCTTAATTATAGTGTACATTTTCACAATTTTAAAATATCTTCTCCGATTAAAATTTAGAATGTGAGGTTTTAAAAGCGATGATTAGATAACACTAATACGAAGTATTAGTGGTATGAAATTGGTTTCATGTTAGATTAAATTTTAAGGTATAATCTCTATTGACGATTGATTTTTTTATTCATGGTACACTATCACTCTAGTCTCTACAATATAATTGAAATTTTAATTGATTTTAAGAACCGTAATAATTATTCGTATAAAAGTTATAGTTACATCTTCCATTTATGACTAAGGATCAAATTTCATAGCCGCAGTATGAGAACAATTTTTCAAATGAAGGACTCCATGCATCTATTAGGTAGTGGTCTAACCCCTATTAATCAATTGAGTCACCATAATTAATCTTTTCACCATTTTGTCGGGTCGGGTGCTCCTTATGTGCAGTAAATAGTGGTTTAGCTCTTCTCCACCACTCTGTCAGATCGGGGTATAAGGACACATGGGGTGGACGATTCCATTTTTTTTACCTATATATAAAAGATAATACCAATTACCACACCATTTTTGTATGAAACCGATTCACAGAATCCTTTATTATTAATATATTATGTGATCGTGTCATGCAGTATGTTTCACAAGTCAACACATGCTGCAATTTTAATTTTAGAAACTGATATTAGTAGCTAGAAAGAGACAAAGAGTTCACATGGTCAAGTCATGTATCAATATTTGAGTTCAAATTACAGCTCCAATAATAATAAAATAATAATAATAATAATAATAATAATTGTCATTAAAGAAATGATAAAGAAGAGTTATAGGATTGCATGGAAACATGCAAGTGCAGGCGAAAGTTACTGGGCATGCATGATAATTGGGAGTGTTTGGGACCATGAATTCCTGTACCCCCGAGATTTACGGTTATCCTCGTTTTCAAGATTTCATATATCCAAACAACGGATTTTCTGTACGGACGTGTCTCCAGTTCAATATCAAATTTGTGTAAATACATGTGAAAGTTAGGTAGCGATCAGCTGAAACATATCTACTGTTTGGTTGCACGAAATTGTTGCGTCTTACCAGAATAAAATTGCTACTTACTCCTATAGTCCTATTTATCATTAATCAAGGAATGCTAGATTTAATCTCATATCAATTAATATTTGGCAATTTCTATTCTATACGAAATAAATGTCACAATTAAATCTTGTATCTACTAAAATTAGGTTGAACAAATTTTGTGTGACACTGTGAAACCGATTTATTTCTTAATAATTAGTTAGAGTATTTTTTATTAAAAATAGTACTTGGCCCAATTAAATTGTATTGTTATTGTAGATACGGAGTTTAAGAAAAGTTATTTTTTTATTAATTTTATTGATTTTTGGAGGTTAATGTAATATTTTTAGGTAATAAATAAATTATAAAATATGTTATGTGTGTTAGCTAGGAGTTGTAAATTTATAATTAAAATACTAATTTTAAGGGGTGAGGATTGATGTGATGTTTTCTTTTTTGTGTGGTGAAATTAAATATAAGACGAACGAAAAAAAAGTGTAAAATTTAATTTAGAACATAAAAAATATAACTTTTCATTTATATTATAAATTATTCATAAAATAATTTCATTTAATAAAATTTCAACAAAACCAAATATAATTAAAAAGAAGAGCATACAGATATAGAGAGAGGTGTATGTATATGTGATGAAAATGTGGGGGAGCAGGAAGGCAGTGCAGGGTATGCATGTGCACACATGAGATTGTCCTAACAAAGCTAAACACCTCTTGTTCTCTCTCTCTCTTTATATATCAATTATTACCCTCTATCCCAATTAATTAGTTACAATAAACATTAATTCCCACTTTTATGAACTTAACAACCCTTTTCATTTCTTGTCATATCCAACTAATTTTTGTTTCTCTCACATGAATCTTGTGCTCATTCATCATCAATTAATTCCTACCTTATAATAATAATGTCATTGGATGAGAGTGATAATGTTAATTCATGAATTTGGATACCCACTTACCATGTACATATCTCTCTCTAGGTTACAAATTTGTGCATGTGTATTGGAAATAATAAATTATCAATTTTTATTTTTTTCCCAACTCTTGCACATACAACAGATATTCACACAATAAATAAAACGCACACATGGTGTAAGCCCGGCCCGTTCCCAAATCAGTAGTGTAGAAACTAGAAAGTATTTATTGAGTTGAGTATAAAAATCGAAATTCGAATAGAATAAAGTGAGCATTAATTTGGTCCACATGGTATATGTAGTCTAATAATATCTGCATCCCATTTTTTCTCAACATTCCGTAAAAAGAAAAAAAGAAGTGAATCAACTAGTCTCTTCACTACTATTAAAGTAGTATAATGAAATTTGATCAACCATTCCAACTAGATTCACTTTACAAAATTCACGACTTAATTATAATTAATCATTAGATTAAGAAATATATAGATCTAGTTAATGTGAGGGAGATTATTTGGAGATCCAATCCACATGTTAGGGTTTAAAACGAGACAAAAACTTGTGCAAAACAGATAAAATGTAATAACGTTCATAATGATGTGCACTATTTCATGAGAGTAATAATATTTTTAATAAAAAATGATAATTAATTATAAAAGAATAAAATAATATCACCGTGACGGTGTTGACCCTTAAAACGAAGGAAGAAGAAAAGATTATAGGTAGGTAAGGCATGAACGTGTGCTTCATTAAATCCTAATGAATAAGAGCTTTCGCTATCCACACATGGTTCTATCCACCTCTCATCTCTCTTCTAATTAATTAATAACTGATCAAGAGAAAGAAAGAAGAAAGAGAGAGAAGGGGTTTAACTGGCTATTATGAAGCCAGTGCAACATGAATAAAGACAGCAAGCCACCTTGTTATTACAACCTTTGTATCAAATCCTCTTCATTGGTTGCCACTCATCTATATTCTCATATGTGGTTCATGGGTTTATACCGACATCACTTCAATTAATATATCTCAATTCATTTCTCTTTTTCTTTCTTTTGGATAAATATTGCCTACATCATTATTCTTTGGGACCCTATTTTGCCCTCACTAATCCCTAACATTTCCCTTTCACTAATTTATCCAACACTTTATATACATCATGTTTATATTAACCATAAATTTAAATCAAAAGTGACATGATGTAAGATATTGAGCCAATCAATATGTTATTTACTTTTGAAATATTTTTATTTGTTTTTTCTTAAGGCTGTCACAACGTGTAATGTGCTTGGGTAAATTTATATATAAATATTTATTTGAGGTATGTATTATTAGTATAAAATATTATGCAGATTAAAACATATAAGTAATTTATTAATATGAATGAGTGTCGACACTGGAAAAAAATATATCAAAATAACAAATCCCCACTTAAGCCTGACTCCTATCATTTTGATTAATCTATATTCAATTTGGGAGTAAACATAAGCCCAGCCCAATATATAGAATCTTAAAAATATATCCATGTGCTGTAAAGATTGATGGGCCCAAACTAGAAAAATACGATGTCCAGTTTATTGGGCCTTAAGGAGCGAATGCAAACATTCAATTTCGCATTTTTCAGTTAAGCCCAATTTGCCATCACGCAGTTTTCAAAACCCCATCAAACTTATTGGATAGATAAATTTAGAGTCTAACTTCGGTGCATCGGGGTCACCGGTGCACCTAGATAATCTCAGACGTTGGATCAACTTTTTATTTAATCATCACCATACAATAAAATAAAATAATTAAAATAATTTTGATAACCACCCATTACATCTTTCACTTTATTTTATAAATCTGCAGGTGCACCTATGTATCAGGTGCACTCCAGAATAACCCATAAATTCATTTGGATATATAAATTATAAAATAAAATATTTTTATCAAATGGTGTATTAGAGCATCTGCAAAAGCAATTGTATAATTTAGAGAGTATTTTGTGTATAATGAAGAGTACTCCATTAGTCTGCTTTCAAGGGTATCATTTTTCCATTTTGGGCGTCCGCCCTCAAGGGTCTCATTTCCTTTTTTATCCACACACACCCACTAATACAACTAAAAAATGGGACTCACACCTCCACTAATATAATTACCAACTACACATTAAATAATAATATTTCTTAATCTACGTGTCCAAAAGAAAATGGCACCCTTGAATTCGGACGGAGGGAGTATTTAAAATTTAGAGAGTCATGTTTTATATCCCCTCCAACACTCTATATTTCAATTAATTTTTTATCTTCCTAATATTTATTTATAACTTTTTATTTTATTATATAATCTCCTAATTTATTTTATCATAGATGTGAATTAATTCATATTTTTAGTAGTCATTTCAAGAAAAACAAATGTTGGAAGTGATGAAATAGTTAATACAATTAATTTTAAAGATGTATTTTGACTCTCTAAATTTTAAGAGTCATTATGTAAAAAGTTTTGTTATTTTGAGAGGACTATTAATTTTATGTTTTACTCTTTAAATTTTAATTATTTTTTATTTTGAGAGGCTCTTATTTATTTTGGAATTTTGTCTCCAAAGTCCAGATTTTATTTTTTCTTTTTAATTGATCAATTTAACCGCATGGGCCGACGTATGCATTGAATATTGGGACTTTACTACCTAACAAGTTAAATTACACCAGTACCAAAAAATAAGTACAGTAAAAGTAACTTTTACTAATTTTATTGATTTCTGGTTTTTTTTATTATAAATAATTTTTAGTAAAATATACTATGAGTTAGTTAAGATTGATAATTTTGAAAGAAAAATTTTCAAATACTGATAATTTCGAAATCAAAATATTCTGAAGGTATTAGATTAATATGATATTTCCAGTTTTAGAGATAATGTTTATTGCGAACAAAAAACAATAAATGTGAAGTTTGTTATAAAAACGGATTTAGTTCTTAACAATCTGAATATGCAAGTTGAATTTCATGTTACACATTTCATGATTTATTGGTTTTTTTTATATAAAAAAATTATACCCTATAAATGACTATTAAACCCTTGGGGCAAGTATTGAATTTTGGCCTTTGATTATGACATGTGACAAATATTTAATTTATGTAATAGGAGATGAAATATCATTGTTTAACAAGTGATCTCATTTGATTAAGAGGAATTAAGTTACTACTCAATATTTCAATTAATGAATTTACAACATTTAAAATAAAGTTGAAGAATGCAGAAAATCATGCAAAGTGTAGGTTAACTTAACCCTGGCCAGAAGAAGACAGAATGTTGTGTTTTCTTGAACAAATTATATTGTTTTCCAATTATACTATACTACACTAATGTTACTAATATTTCATTTAGTACTTGACACTGGTTTCAAACCATGTTTCAGTGCAGCTTCCCACACTAGATCAATCCGATCAACATCTATTGCACCTACTTCATGATGCCTCCATCCTTCCAGCGCATGAACCACCCCGCCTGCGTGGCACGCGTGGACTACGCCTCGTTCCATCGTATACTGCAACCCCATCAAAAAAACCATGTCATCAGAGGTTGTTCAACTTTCATTTGATCAAAAGATTAGGACATGTTTTGACAGTGTTGTAAGATGGATGGTTATGTTTACCTCACAGCATCCTAGCCCTTCAACATCTTCAGGCAGCCTCATGGCAGCAAGATCACCATAAGTGCAGTCTCTTCTGAACTGCAGTATAGGCGGAACGACGAACTGATGGAAATGTGTTCCGGAAGGGGCAAAATTTTGCTCTCTTGGTGTGATCCACTTGCCAACTATCCATGTCTGAATTAGACAGAGCATGCATTCGACTTACATTCTTTTATTGCATCATATGCAACGTTGCAAAATAAGTATACATGTATGTGTATGTTCTTACCTTACAGTTCTGAGCTGCTTGGTACTTGGTCACCTGAACTAGATACTTTTGGCAATCAGTTGGTGCTTCTTTCATAATGTTTCTAAATCTTTCGGTCGACAGAGTTAGCATCTGCACAACGTTTAAATAGCAGTTGACAGAGTTCAAATTTCAAGAATCTACGCGATGATGCATATAAGTTGTGTAAGATTATTGCGATGAGGGTGGGGTAGTCTTACCAGAACCCGGACTTTCTTTCTGCAGAGGTAAAGAGCAATGGCTCTTCCTAGCTTAGAAGTGGCCCCAGTGAGGAAAACCTCAGTGACATTGTCCGGGATCTCATTAAGAATCACGGCTGCAGTCAACGTGTTACCATGGACTACTCGAACCTTAAGATTCTGATGCTTGTTCACAAAGAGTGTCCCCCCTCCATTCAGAGCCTCATTCTACATTTACATTAACCATATGTTTCTTGTTAACTTTACTTCATGAATGTCCTTGTCTTATGACCATGGTATGGCCAAATAGAGCATTTTATATGATGCAAATAATTATTTTTCTAATGCTATCTTTGTACCTTATTTAAGGCAGCAAGGCTGATAACTTTAACCCCCAATCTATTTGCTCTAAGAATGGCCTCCTCAATGCGCTTATTGATCCCATCTGCTGCAAATGGCAAGAAATACTGCAAAACAGATGCAAATCTAGGGTGAATTTTCCTTCTAACTTGAATAATCTTGATCAGATTAAAGTCGATGACACATGCAAACCTGGAATCCGAACCGGGGAACAGCCCACGTCTGGTGCAGTCTGCCCCTAAGGTTGTAGAATGAGTTCAAGAAAACCTTAGACTTAGCCCACATCAGTAGCATAACCATGAAGGTAATAGGCAAGATCGGTATCAAGTAAATCCTGGTGTAGTAAGGTATAGACGCCAGTGATCGGTTCACAAAAGGCGCGTGCAGAGCTGATGACATGTCGACCACGTGGGCTAGGAACACGAAATCAGGGACTCTCCCATTTTTACCTGCATTTTCAATGAGATAGCCCAAGTGATCAACTTAATTAGCATTAAACACAAGTTGTTGCAATTGAATTGGACTAGTGTTAGAACCTGAATCCAAACAATTCTTCTTGTGCATTTCCCATGAGTTTCTGTTCATAGTGTTTCCCAATGCATCAAAAAGAGGCATAAAAAGGCAATAGTTGGTTCCAATTTCAGCATGATGGAGACTATGGTACCTGCATATATTATCTTAAATCAATCAAATTTAAGAATTGTCATTTGTGCTCAAACTAAACCTGCAGCCAATAAATGTAGTAGATGGAAATGAAACCTAAAAGGGGAAGCACTACCATCGGATACTCTCAAATACAATGTTACAGAACCCAAAGGGGAAACTTCATTTAATATTCCTAACCAACTCATCTTAATCAACCTTGAATCCACTTTATGCCACATTAAAAAGGATAAGGTATTTGGTACAAGTCCATATTTAGCAGTAAAACGTCATTTGCATTTCAAGAAAACACAACTTACGTGGGAGTAGATATGATGTATCTGAGAAATGGGATGGCTTCAAATATCTGATAGGGAATGATTTCAACATTGGAATGTCCTAAACTTCTCAGCAAGTCAAAGATCATGACATAGCCATAGATTAAACTCAATGATCCATGTCCAACCATGAATGAACCAAGAATGGGTATCCCAATCACAACTGTCAACAAGATATGTTCCAAGAATGTGGCACTCCCAGCTGCAACAAGTTATGATGAAATCAAAAAGTTGGAAACAAATCTGACACAGATGTGGTTCTTGAGTGACAATACAGCAACAGAGTTGGTTGAAGAAATAAATTTGAGGTAGATAGAACCATAGAAAGCAGTAATTTCAGTTACCTACCTGTATAGGCTTGTGGCACAGCTGATGAATGGTGGAGTGAATGGTAATTAGTAAAAAGATAATCACCATGGAAGCATTTGTGTATGCTGTAGAAAATAGGCTCTGATACTGCTATATGGAGTATTACTGCTGATATAATCCCATTTGTGTTCCACAGAGGGAGGGTTTCAGAGGTGGGAAACATGTACAACACAACAAATGCCACTGTAGCTTGTAGTAAAATAAAATTATCCCTAATTCCAAGAAAATAGGAAGACAAAAGAAAAAAACCCTTTTCAGAAGCAGCAAAACATGGCATGATTTTCAATTAATATGAATCTAAACAGACATACCAATGCCATTCTTTGTCAATCTGGTTGAAATCAACCCCTTTTTTGACAATCAGTCGATTTCTAGTGAGAAAGAGCATGTTGCTGTAAGAAGTCCATGCTTGGTAAATCAAAGGCCTAATCATAGATAGAATGAAGATATGAAGGCACCAAGAATGTTCTTTGGGGCTCTCCTCTTGATATCTTGAATACACTTCTTTTGCAACAAAAAGCCCATAAATAGCATACTGCAGAATTGCAACAAAAACAAGGTTACATCCCACAAAAGAGAAATCTTAGTGAGTCATATAATATATAAATACATACACATGTATTTACCTTGAAACTACCCAAGAACTCCCATGGCCAAGCATACAAAGGAGCAGCCATGAATGCTTTCAGAAAAGAATAGGAGAAAGAATTGTATATGATGAAGTAGGTATGGAATCTCTCCACATATATTGGCTAATAAGAAGAGTATAGTATATATATATAAGCATTTAAATATTCTACAGCAACAGACCAACTTATATTGTTGAAGCCTCACAAATTAATCACTCCTATATTGGGTAATAAGAAGAAGCATTTAAATATTCTACAGCAACAGACCAACTTATATTGTTGAAGCCTCACAAATTAATCACTCCGGAGTGTGAAAGCATGAGCCGTCATCGACTTGCTAACATAATGTATTAATTCAAAACACCCAACTAAGGAGGAAAAAAACAACTTTTGTTCTCGTTTTATAATTTAATTTTGAATATTTAATTTTGCTAGCACTTGAGACGAGAATATGTAACACAGATTGTGAGACATGTCGAGCCATTATTAAAGTATAAGTAATACTTATTATATAAATAATGTATGCTTGTTGGTTGGTAGTTAACATATTCCCTCTGTCCGCTCCAAAGGTGGACATTTGCTTTTTGCACGTTGATTAAGAGTATTATTATTTAATGTGTAGTTGATAGTTGTATAGTGGGGTGTATGGGTCATATAAATTTATTGTATTAGTGATGTGTGTGGGTCCCATGTGTTTAAAAAAGAAAATGTGGATCTTTGGTGCGGACGCCCAAAATGGCAAAATGTCCACCTTTCGGGCGAACGGAGGGAGTATGTTTGTAATGAATCATATTAAAACATTCTAAAATCATATTCACCCAAATAGTTTCTTTTTGTCATTTTGGGCGTCCCACTCAAAGAGTCATTTTTCCTTTTTTATATATATGGGACCCACACACACCACTAATACAATTAAAATATGGGGTCTACACTCCCACTAATATAACTACCCACTACACATTAAATAATATATTTCTTAATCCACGTGCAAAAAACAAAAACAACCATTTACCTGGGACGGAGAGAGTATATTTAAAAAATATATATTTTAACTAACAATAAACATTCTTTACCTATATAACAATTTTTTCTCACATAATCACTGACTCTTATGAGATTTTGTCTTAACTGAGACGCTCTCTTGTAAAACGAATATATGCTAGACGGATTGTGAGACACTCTCAACTAATATTTATTATTGAACGTGGAAGTCATATTTCTTTAAAAAAAAAAATAAGAAGAAAATAAATATTCTGATCAAAATAATAAAATAAATATTAAAAAAACAGAGAAGTATAATTTAATTTAAAAAAAAAAAAGCAGAGAAATAAATGGAGGTAGAGTGTAATGTGATTAAGGTGGGCATGGATGGGTTGGCAAGGATGTAGAAGGGGAGGGACAATTGGGCGTGGGTAGTTGAATGGGTCTTCTTTTTGCTGGCTTATGCTGGCAATTTTTATGAAATTAAATCAAATGCCATACCTATTCATTAATTAATTCCCAACTTATGTTAATTCATTTTTAAGCTATATATAATGTTTTGGTACTCCAAAAATTAACTATTTATGACGTCCGTACCTTATAAACTATTTTTCTACTCCGATTAATAATTTTTATTCTCCTACTTTTTAAGATTTTGTTCCACGTTAAGTATTGTTACTAATTTGGCGATAAAATAAAGAGTGATTATATTATTGGAGTACTTCATATCTTGAGATATTTTCAAAGATTATTTTCAACTGCTGGAAGATTATTTTAATTATATTTTTATTAACTTTAAATGCTATAAAAAATAAACTATAAACAACAACTATAAATTAATTAAGGGTAAAATAGACATAAACTTAGAATGGTAAAATATTAAATATATTAGTATTGAAATTGTAATTAATAATTTATGAAAAAAAGAAAAAAAAAACAGTAACATTCCTGCAGGTGGTATACAAGTGATAATCTATTTCTTTTCCCCTCATGTTTGTTTGAGCTTTCATTTATATATATATTGTACGTGGTTGCATGTATTTTAACACTTGCTATATCTTACATAAGATTATTGTAGTATTATTTTGTCCTTACAGGATATGGTACGCGTGTTTCTTTCATGATTTATTATTCACTCGTTTCGAGGTGGTGTTTATTATTTTCACCGTTGTTTAGTAAATGTTGGGATAGCGGAGTATATTTTTCTATTTAATAAAGGCAATTGTCATTCATTCAAATTAAATAAAATATTTAACACTAATTTATTCTTAAATTTATGATTTATTTATTTTTAAATTTAATTATATAGTATTTTTTAATATTATCATTAAAATAAAATTAGTTATTGGAATCTACGCGCATGTCACGGGCTGTACAAAATTGGTGCCAAACTATAATAGAGTGTGACAAAAAGTCGTTGATTCCGTGTTGAAATTTTGAGAAATTTTACAAAAGCAAAATATTTACTCACTGGGATATAAGTTCACCTTTAGTTTTTACTTTTTTTAAAAAAAAACATTTTATTTTTTCACAAATACGTGTGTAAACCGGGTTCACAGTGTAAATCATGTGGTCCATTTTTCAATCTTATATATCATATATATTGTTAAGATGTTTAAATTAAAGGAGATCACGGAATTTACAAGGATTTATGATGTGTAAACCCGGTTTACAAAATACTAACTCTTTTTTTAACTAATTTTATTAAAGCTAATAAGAGTATAGTATTTTTAAATAATAAATAATGTATAAAATATATTTTGTGTTTTAAAAAGTGCTAATAATGCTGAAATTAAAGTGTATTTTTTAGATTTTTTTAATTAAAAATATTATTTCTTTCTTTAAGAAGAGTAAATCTTATTGTGACATAGGATTAATTAGGAAAGCCTAAACTTATTCTTGAGATTAGGCGTACTTTAGTATTCGTAATTGCTTCATTGATAGTATAAATTTGGTAAAGAATAATGGAAAGCAGGTAAAATAAAAATGATAGTGCATTTGGACATGCCCAAATTATTACTATTTCAAACTTATATTGTTCGATAATACTTACTATATAAAAGTTATGATATCTAAAAAATTTAATATAATTTTTTAAATATTTTCTTCTATTAATTTAAAATAGAAACACCTATATTAATTTCGCTTTTCTTTTTCATTATTGTTATATTTTTCTCATAAGAATTTATATTATATCTTTTAACAAAATACTACCTTAATATATTGTTTTTGTTATTTTAATTCATCTAATTACACCATGTGATGCATTTAAAATAAAAGTTCTAATAAAAAGATAAATTAATTTTTAAATATACACACTACCCACGAAATGTTATACTCATTACATTAAAAATAACTATATTAATACACTTAAAAGCGATATTCGAAGGAGTATATATTTTACTTTGGGTTGTCCATAATTGATAGAAGTAGAACAATGGTTGCTAGTTTATTTTATTTTATTTTATTTCATTTCATTTTTTTATTTTTATATTTTATTTTCTTAAGATGTAACTATTGCTCATAGCTTCTAGTTAATGAGCAGAAGTTGAGGTGATCTGTTAGGTATTTATATTTGACCCACCAAGCACTATTGCCATTTTGCTTCTTTGGGCCCCACACGCTACTCCAGTCACCACACCTCTTAACTAACATTTATGATTAATCATAATTACGATTAACATATAATCATAGCTCAATCATATGATTAAGTATAATTAGATAAACATTTTAAATTGATCACCATGCTTTTCCTCAAATACATTTGGATGATCACTTTTATATATATATATATATATATATATTATATGCTTAAAATTTAAAATGTTTTACATTCTTTAGTGAACCATTTTTTTGATGTCCCATCACATCTTTTGGAAGGTATTGCCATAATTATGCCACATTCATTTGGCAGGGAATTGAATATTCAACTATACTCTATATTCATTTCATTTTATTATTAATATAAAATATGTACAGAGCGCGCGTGAATTAATTTATAGTAACATTTAACAGTTTAGTTTTGAAAAAATAAATAGTAGCTAAATGCATTACAAAGATACTGCCCATCTTCGCTTAATATTCAGGGATCTAATTTTTTTACGTAACATAAATTGTTCCTTTATTAATTTATTTAGTTCAATTATTTTTAATGTTTAAATTGTTCCTATATAGTACTGTATTATTTATTTAAATAAATATTCTTACAAGACAAAATTTCTTGTAAGACCGATTTGTGGGACATGTTAAAGTATGATTGCTAGTATATAGTATGCATATAGTATATTTTTCTAATTTATTATGAAAGATGCATTAAAGTGTGATTTTTTAGTATTATAATATAATTCACTACAGATATACTACTTTAACTATTACTCCTAATACTCTTTTCGGCCAATTTAAAGGTAAATATTTGCTTTTTGCGCGCAAATTAAGGAGAATTATTATTATATGTGTATTGTGTAGTTGTATTAGAGAGAAATGTGGAGTATGTGATGTACTTTTTTACTAAAAGAAAAATATGGACACCTTTGGGCCCAAAATGAAAAAATTAATATCTTTGAACTGACTGAGAAAGTATAATTTAATTATATAATAAACATATTTTTATAATATAGTAGTAGATTTCGATACATCCGTAAACCCAAACACTAAATATATATTGAGATTTGAAATGCAGAATAAACCACATTGGCATTCAACGGTCTTCTTACAATTCTGTCAAACAATACCGTAAAGATTTTGTCAAGAAGACCATGTGCTATTACATCTCGATATTTATTAACCTATTGAAATAAAAAAATAAATAAAGCTAATTTATAGAAATTTTGATAATAAAAAATTAAAAAAGTATTTTACTGTAGGACCGTTTATTTATAAAGGGCCAATGTTAGTTGAAATTTAAATGCATTGAATTTGGGGTCAGGACAGCCAGTACTGATGCTCCAGACCAGAGGCATAAATCTCATGATAACATAATAAATTATGTCCCTCTTCAATTTAACTTCAACATAAAGAGAGCTCTCCGCAATTTCTTCAGCTTAATCTCCTATTTTATAATGTTAATCCACCTATGTTTCATAATAATTTGTTTTATTTTTATTTTGAAGTATGAAAATATTATTCTTTAATTAAGATCATTAAACTCTTACATACAGCGTAATAATTCACATATGATTATAACACATGATAAGTATCTAACAAGTGGAATAGAAGTGAAATACTGAAATGAATTAAGTGATAAATTTAGCTTAAAACTATTACGCCTTGCCTTAACTCTCATTAATTAATTAGGGATTTGAAATCATAATTATATTTTGAACATTAATATTTCCTCTTGCTTAACTTCAAGTTAACACCGTTCATTTTAATTCGTCAAAATTGTTTAAAAATTTTCTGTAAGTCAAGTGTTGTCCTTATGAATTCAAATAAAGTTTATCGTTAATTAGTTAAAACAAAAAAAATCAATAATTCAAATATATTTCATTATGCAAACGTTTTCTATAATAGGCAAATCTATGTATGAATCTATCCAACTTTTCCTTATTTGGTTGAAAATGAGATGCAATTACATATTTTCGTTAAATCCAAAGTGGGGAAACAATATATGGTCTAAAACTTATTAAACCTACCATCGACACCTAGCCAAACAATTCTTGTACATTTGGGTTCCTTAGATATAAAATCATACACGTAAGCTAGTTTGTTTTTGTTTTAAAGTCATGATTTATTTTTCAAAATCCATTTTAAAAATCACTCTTATATATTCTTTAAATTTCATTAAGTATTAATTCATTCACATTTCGTATATTTCCGTTTTAATTAATATTCTTTCATCTTCTTAAAACATATCCATTAAATGATCTATCCTATTATTCATTTATTTTTTCTTTAAGATAACCCCATATTCCATAATAAAATAAAGAATTATTTAAAATTATACAGTATGTCATCGTTTTAATTTTAAAAAGCGGGAACAGAAACATAAAATAATATCCAAAATTCACCCCATATACATTAAATATTACACTTCTTCATTTTACATGCAACAGTGAATAATTTCACACCTGTCGTTGTCTAAATAAATATAAAAAAGGGATGACTATTTACACCCTCGAATCTATTAAATGAACCCCAAATTTTAGATATACCCCGCTAAAATTAAAAGTTAAACATATAAATTATTAAGTACACTCCATTTAAGACTATTTTACCCTTTTAATTAATTAAACTCTAATTACTAAAAATTAATTAATAAAAAAAATGCCGGTGAAGGAAAGAAGAGGTGGACGTTGCGACACCGTAGAAGAGAAAGGGTTGACGTACCGACTCCACAGAAGAGAAAAAAAAGATGAAAAATTAGAATGACGTGAGGCAAGAAAAATGAAAAAAAACGTATGCCTATAAATTTTAAAGCTGCAAACGTGAGTATTCCTAGATGCATGCACTGTCACCGGAGATCTCAACATACTCCCCAAACTACCCCCTTCGATTACACTCCGTCTCCGTACAAGGGCCCTACCGCCGCCGAACTCTTGGCGAAGCGGAGGGAGTTTCTCAGCCCTTCCATGTTCCATGTTCTACTTTTACAGCAAACCTGCGAGTTATGCACTGCAACTCATCACCTATTTTCTTGCACTATTATTTTAATTTTCAACAATTTGACTGAATCACTGCCTAATAAGAGGTGAACATTGTCCATGGAAAAACGCAGTACTTGTTCGACGAATATGTGTTCCTGCAGCCGAACACATATGTTTGTTCGGTTGCAGCAACCGAAAACCATATGAATAAGAAAACTTAAGGTGTTCGATTGCTTGCCTTAAGATTTCTTATTCATATAGTGTTCGGTTGCTACAACCGAACACTTTAAGATTTCTTATTCATATGCTTGTTCGATTGCTGCCACCGAACACCATATAAATAAGAAATCTTAATTTATATTTATAAAGGGATATTTACGTCTTAACAAATATGGGTATTTTAGTCCTATAAAATTTATGGGGTACATTTATTAAAATTGGGGGTGCAAATAGCCTCTTCAATATAATAATACTAATTAATAATATTTTATATTAAGATCATATTCATGTTGAAAATTAGATAAATATAATATTAATTAAATATATTATATTAAAAAAATATTTGAAAAAGAAAACATATTTCTGTGGGAGATTGTACATTAATTCTTTTAAAATTTAAAGAAAAGTCATAATCATCTTAAAGAATATTTTTTTAATATATGAAATGAATGATCGAAGAGTTTAATTTAAAAATAGCAAAATTAGAAAGAAAAAAAAAAAGTTCTACTATAAGTAATGAGAATAAGACAATAGAAATAATAGTAATATTGTTGGTGAATGATGAAAAGAAATCTGAATTTTTACATCCGTTTCTTTTGGATAAATCAAACTAGTTATATCAATGAGTTGGTGTCTTATATCTCTAGGTAGAGATGGCAAGGTAGGGTATCCGTTTATTTTGGGTATCCGTATCTGTATTTGATTAAAAAATAATTATCCGTATTCGTATCGGTCCCGTTTAAAATTTTTTATTATGGTATCCTTACTCATCTCATAATCGTTTATTAATACCCGCAGGTACACATACCTGTTTAATATTAATTTATTTAATACATATTTATATATTTTTATTTGTTTAAATAAATATAATAATAAAAATTATATTATTATTAATTAAATATAAATAAATATAATATAAATTCTATTATTTTAAATAAATACTATTTAATAAATATAATTAAATAAAATTTATAACTATTAATTAAATATATAAAATATATCATAATATATAATATATATATGTACAATTTAATAAAAAATATATATATAAACAGGGTACCCGCGGGTATTTGAGACATTACTCGTACCCGTCCCAAACCCTAATGATATTTTTTATAACTACATGTACCTGTCCCAAACTCGTTTACAACTACCCGTACCCTTCCTATTAGGATTCGGGTAGGCCGGGTGACGGGTCCCATTAGGGTTCGGGTAGGCCGATACCCGGAAATACTCGTCTCATTGCCATCCCTATCTCCAGGTGCACAAAGTGTGTAAGGGTACAACATTTTATTCTATTATACAATTTAATTAATAAGAATAAACAGTTTTGTTCTAAATGGTACACACTTTTATGGAGTATTTATTTTTATTTTTTTTAGGAAATAAAAGGTACACGTCTTTATATTAAAGAATACATTATTTAATAAGGGTATCTAAATGCACAGTGAGCTCACGGTATACCATGGTACACAAGTTTTTGCCTATATCAATTAGACGGAAACATAGATGGGAAATAATTAGGACGATTTACACAAAATTAACAACTGATTATAACGCATCATGTGAAATGCTTTTCTAATACTAGCAAACATGCATCAATTATAATCACATTCAAATTGAGCACCATGCCAGAAATGTCATTATCATT
Organism: Pogostemon cablin; assembly: GCA_023678885.1. Lineage (NCBI taxonomy): Eukaryota > Viridiplantae > Streptophyta > Magnoliopsida > Lamiales > Lamiaceae > Pogostemon > Pogostemon cablin. The sequence goes on from CM042956.1 coordinate 1,519,018, forward strand.
ATCATTTTCATGCCAATACTTGAGTATATGTATTCTTTCAGATTCAGAAATACATGATTAGATTATTTTGAACAATAAAATAAAAAAATAAATAAAACCCTGATTTCTTGAGATAATAAAGCATATTCACCATGCACTCCACAAAAAAAAAAGTTAAATAATTAATATTTTCGAGATCTTCTCATTTCTTTATTTTTGAGATAATAAAAATTTATATTCTTATGTTTAAATTATTTAAAAACTAATTTTCTTCAAAATCAATAAAATATTATATATATAAAAATAATAATATAATAACTTGGTGAAATTTTCATTATGGGCTTGGGATAGGCCTATATGAAAATCCAAGCTGTGGACTATTTTCATGGGCCCAAGAGCTTTTAATATTTCTAAAATTAAATATGTCACGATATTATCTCATGGGCCTTAGGACTGTTGTTTTCCCTCCCTTTCCATCTACTACGTAGTCTGCTGTTCCTCGGGGAAGGCAATATAATGAAGAACCTCTAATTTTGGACAGGTTCCTACAATCAAGGAACACAAAACAAATCAATCGAATATATATGTATATCTCAATACTAATTCTTACTTCTTCGTTGTTTTTCCGACACTCTACCGAGAAATAACGTGAAATTCTCCCACAGGTGCTTATATATTGCAGTATTGTTTCGATTTAATTCCGTATGTTTCGATTTACACGCCCATTCCGATGAAAAATGCACAAAGGAGATTTTAGGTTTAATTTACTGTGAAATTTTGAACTGAAACATCAAACATCGTTATAATTTTAGGGGGACACGGTCCGTTCATGTGAACATAATCTTTCCCCTTCCTATTCTATGGGCACGAAAATTGCAAAGGGGCAAGGCGTGTGCCGGGTGAACAAGAGACTCACTCATAATTTTAACGATCTTTCATCTTTACCTTTTGAGAAATTCTAAAAATGTTGGGAAATAGGGACGAAATGTAAGCGTCGCCATTTATTTTCATCTTTCAATAAGATCTCGCTTGTTAGAAAAGGTCATCGATATATTCTCGTAACCCTAGCTACTAACAGTTGCATATTCCAACAATTCTGTACCGCTGAGTTATGTGCTGTATATTTTACTTTTTGAGTCTACTAAGTTAATTTTACTTGGAAGTTTTTTTTTTTAACCGTTGAAACTCGTGCTAAAAGATGAAATTAAATTAAGGTTAGGTTTATGTGGTCCGAGTGTTTCCTGTTTACATCAGTATGAAGTTTTACTTTTAATGTGTTTGTATTTAAATGGCTAAATGCATTAAAAACCATATATCTATTGCTTGGTGTTTTAGTATACTGATGATGGATGCATTATTACAGATTTTCTAACGCTTGTTACGTTTATGATTTTAACTGGTACAGGTATGAGGGCAGTAACTACTGATATTTGGTGACTATATATATTGGTACTATGGATATAAGCAATAATGTTGGCAAAGAGATATGCTGTGGTTCAAAGAAGACAAGGATTTCTGATGAGAGCAGGGACTTTATAAGTGAATTACCCGACCACATCCTTGTGCATATTCTGTCATTTTTGCCTATACAGGAGGCCATCAAAACTGTTCTTCTTCGTAGATTTGGTAACCTGTGGCGTGGGATCCAAGTCCTTGATTTCAATAGCCATTTGCATGAGAACTTTGTGGGCTTAATTCGTCATGTTTTGAATCTTCATGATAGCAGTGTGCTAGATAAACTCTGTCTTAAGTTTGAATTTTTTAAAGAAAATGGTTTCGACTATCAATTGGAGTAGGTGAAAGGAACATCAGATCAACTGGAGAAGTTGATTCGGTTTGCCATTAGAAGAAATGTCAAGGTTTTGGATCTCAACTTGCGGCCCAGTGGAGCCCAGTTCCCAGAGAAATTATATGATCTGCCTGATATTTTGAGTAGTAATCATTTAACAGATCTAAAGCTTGCTGGTTTTAACATTAAGTTTTGCACTATCATAGATTTGAAGTTGTTGAAAGTCTTATCTTTGTCCTTGGTTAGGTTAAATAATGAGACAATGGAAAAAATCTTATTTGGTTGCCCTTCTCTTGAAGATCTGTCCCTTATTGACTGCTATGGCTTAGGAAGATTGTTGTGCCTGAATTCAAACTTGAAGAAACTGATGCTTACTCTGAGCTCTTTAGAGAATGAAATTTTGGTGATATTATGTCCTTATGTATTGTCTTTAGAAATAAATGGGTGGTTACAACGTGCATTCTTATTGCACGTTTCATCTGCAGTTGATATTTCCATCCATTATAGTGACAAATTCAGGTGTAAGCAGCCAAAATATGTAAATGTTATCTCGCTTCTACTGTCGTCCAGCAGTTGCAAGACTTTCAGTCTGTGTTCATGGACTATTCTGGTATGTTTATTCGCATTTAATCATTCATTGATGATCTTCATTTTATTTTAATCTCATTTCTTCTAGAATTATTTACATGTTTATTGATGACAATAGATGCATGCATGGAACTGATGTACACGTGGAAAGTATTCATTGGAGACTGAGGAATGATCTCAACGTGTTGCATGTGAGCTGGGAGTAAGCTGGAAGCTCAAGAAACGGTTGCAACAACTCAACAAACAAAACTGTCAAAACTGACAGTTTTGGTGCAGAGGTGAGCAGCCGATATTGAGGCGGTTTTTGAGCGGTTTATCAAGCTACCTAGAACCGGCTAGATGGCTGCATCTCATCTACTAAGTGAGGGCTATCCAGTGGAGGTTTAACCGGATCAAGAGGTTGATGGAATAGCAAGATATAAGGGCTCAAAGTTGGTTCATCACAGTGATTCAACACTTAGAAAAATTTCACAGTTTCACAGATTTCTTTCTTTCTTGTTTGCTCTCTGATTCAGTCCATTCTTGGTTGTATTAGATCATCAATAATAGAGTTTCTTCTCCTCAAGTGGATGTAGGTTATTCAAAACCGAACCACTATACATCTTGGTGCAATTTACTTTCTTTTGATTACATCAACATAGAAAACTTGTGTGTGTGTGTTCTTGAGTGTTTGTGAGATTGTGTGTATCATTCACAACAATTGGCGCCGTCTGTGGGAAAGTTCAAATATACAGCAAGCATTCAAGATGAATACTACAAGATTTGATGTTGAAAAGCTCTCAGAAAAATCAGATTTCAATCTATGGAAGATCAAGATGAAGGCAGTCCTAATGCAGCAAGGTTTGATGGATGCTCTCAAACCTCCTCCACCAGTGAAGACTGAAATCATCAAAGATCCACAAGCTGCTGCAGGACCTGTAAGGGTACAGGTGGATGATCAGGTACTTCAAAAGGCATACTCTACAATAATTCTATGTCTTAGTGATAAGATACTCAGAGAAGTATCAAAGGAGACAACAGCTATTGGGGTATGGAACAAACTGGAAGCCTTGTTTATGGTTAAAACATCTGCCAACAAAATGCATCTGAGGCAAAGGCTTCATGCATTCAAGATGACTGATGAAAGATCACTAATGGAGCAAGCTGATGAATTCTGCAAGATCACAGATGATCTGGAAAGTGTGGATTTCAAGCTGTCCAGTGAAGACAAGGCTATCATGTTGCTATCAGCATTACCAAGATCACAAAGGCATTTCAAGGATGCTGTTCTTTATGGAGGGAAGGATGTAGTACTACTTGAAGATGTATTAAAAGCACTTAGATCAAAAGATCTAGAGGAAGTGGCTGACAATAAAGAAAAATCTGGAGCAGAAGGACTCTTTGCCAAGAAAGGAAATCAAAACAAGAAATGGAACAAAGGAGGTAACTTCAATCAAAAGAGGAATGCATCAGGTCAGTTAAATGGAAAGAAGTGTTACTTCTGTCATGAACCTGGGCATTTCAAGAAACATTGTGCAAAGTGGAAAGCTAGCAAGTCCAAAAGGGTTGATGCATCTACTGAAAACCAGAAGAATCAAGTCAATCAGGTTGGTGAATCTCAAAATAATGCTAATATGGAAGGTATTGAAGCTCTGGCCATCACATCATCAGATGTGTCTGTTGAGTGGGTACTTGATTCAGGGTGTACATTCCATATGACACCCATGAAGCATTGGTTTGAGGAATTCAAGCATCAAGAAGGAGGATCAGTATTATTAGGTGATGATCATTCTTGTGAAATAAAGGGAGTAGGATCCATCAGACTGCTCATGTTTGATGGAGTCCAGAGGCTTCTTAGGAATGTTAGATATGTTCCTGGATTGAGAAGGAACCTCATCTCCCTTGGGATGCTGGATACTCAAGGATATGATTCAAACCTGAGGAAGGGAGTTCTCACAGTGACTAAGGATGATATAATAGTCATGAAGGGAACTAAGAAATTTGACTTGTACTTCCTGGATGGGAGTGTTGTTGTAGGACAGATACACAACACTGATCAACAAGATAATGCCAAGATATGGCATGGTAGATTGGGACATGTTAGTGAGAGAGTGATGCAAGAACTGGCTAAACAACAGCTGATCAAGTTTAATGCTAATGATCAGATCAGGCAGTGTGAACATTGCATTCTTGGTAAGTCCAAGAGACTTAAGTTTGGTGAATCAGAACATACAACCATAGGAAGGATGGACTATGTTCATTCAGATCTCTGGGGACCATCAAAGACCATAACCAGAGGTGGAGGAAGATACATAATGACCATCATTGATGATTACTCAAGGAAATTGTGGATATATGTTCTGAAAACCAAGGATGAATCATTTTCTACATTCAAGGTCTGGTTAAAAGAAACAGAAAATAGCACTGGGAGTAGTTTGAAGTACTTGAGAACAGACAATGGATTGGAGTTTGTGTCTGAAGAATTCAATTCATACTGCAAGGAAAAGGGAATCAAGAGGCATAAGACTATTCCTGGAACTCCACAGCAAAATGGAATTGCAGAGAGAATGAATCAGACACTTTTGCAAAGAATCAGATGCATGTTGAGCAGTACAGGTTTAAGTAAGATGTTTTGGGGAGAATTAGCTGCAACTGCAGCTTACTTGATCAACTTATGTCCTGCTACAGCTTTGAATTTTAAAACTCCAGAAGAAGTCTGGTCAGGTAAGGTTCCAAGCTATTCTCATCTCAGAGTTATAGGCTGTCAAGCTTATCCCCATGTGAAACAAGATAAATTGGAACCTAGAGCACTTAAATGTGTTATGATTGGTTATCCAAAAGGAGTAAAGGGGTATAAACTGTGGTGTTATGAAGAGAACAGACTTTTGGTTAGTAGAGATGTTGTTTTTATTGAAGATAAGATGCCTTTGATCAAAGATGATCAAAGAAGAGAGTCTGATCTTGAGGTGGAGCCTCAAAATATGAAGAGGTTAGGTGAAAATGAAGAGAACTTCAATAACAGAGATACAAATGAAGTATCAAGGGTTAAAGAACAACCTAATACCTATCAACTTGCAAGGGACAGACAGAAAAGGACTATACTGCCACCTGCTAGGTATGTTGAAGCTGATATAGTATCATTTGCACTATATACAGCTACTGAAATTGAAGCTTATGAACCAAGAAACTACACTGAGGCATTGGCAAGTCAAGATGGTAATAAGTGGTTGATAGCTATGGAGGAAGAGCTGCTATCTCTGAATAAGAATGGAACATGGAGAATTGTTGACAAACCAAAATCTCAGAAGCTAGTTGGATGTAAGTGGATTTTCAAAAGGAAACCAGCATCTGTAGCTGAAGGTGGAGTCAGATACAAAGCTAGACTAGTAGCTAGAGGTTTTTCACAGAAGGAAGGAGTGGATTACAATGAGATCTTCTCACCTGTGGTTAAACATTGTTCAATTAGAGTATTACTAGCACTAGTGGCTCAATATGATCTGGAGCTTCATCAGATGGATGTAACTACTGCTTTTCTACATGGTAAGTTGGAAGAAAGCATCTACATGAAGATACCTGAAGGTATTACAGTTGAGAAGGCTGACACTAAGGCCTGTTTACTACTTAAATCTCTGTATGGACTTAGACAAAGTCCAAGACAGTGGTACTTAAGGTTTGATGAATATATAATTGCTAATGGATTTCAGAGGAGTCTATATGACAGTTGTGTATACATCAAGGAAGAAGACAATTGTTATACATACTTACTACTCTATGTGGATGATATCTTGATTGCTTGCAAGAGCTCTCAAGGTATTGATGTAGTAAAAGAATTACTCAAATTAGAGTTTGAGATGAAGGATCTTGGTGAAGCCAAGATGATACTAGGCATGGAAATAAGCAGGGACAGATCAGCTGGAAGGCTTGTGTTGAAACAGCAGTCTTATCTGATTAAAGTACTTAAAAGGTACAATATGGATCAGTGCAAACCTGTTACAACACCTGTTAAGCAAGGATTAAGTCTGTCTCTACTTAATGGAGCTAAAACAGATAGAGAAGTAGCTGACATGAGTAGAATTCCATATGCAAGTTCAGTGGGCAGTCTCATGTATGCTATGGTTTGCAGCAGGCCTGATCTTGCTTATGTAATGAGCTTGATTAGTAGATTCTTAAGCTGTCCAGGTAGACAACATTGGGAGGCAGTCAAATGGGCATTGAGATATGCAAAGGGGACTGAACAAGTTGGTTTAAAATTCCAGAGAAGGGAAGCAAAATCAGAAGTTGTCATTGGATATGTTGATGCTGATTTTGCAGCAAACTTGGATTCTAGAAAATCTCTTACAGGGTATGTATTCAATATGTTTGGTACATCAGTAAGTTGGAAAGCAAGCCATCAGTCTGTGGTGGCATTGTCAACTACAGAAGCTGAATTCATTGCTTTGACAGAAGCAATTAAGGAAGGAATATGGCTTGTTGGTCTACTGAAGGAATTAGGAGAATGTCAGGATACTGTAGTAGTATATTGTGACAATCAAAGTGCAATACACTTGGCTAAGCATCAGGGGTATCATGAGAGAACCAAACACATTGATGTTAAGCTATACTTTGTAAGAGATATGGTGGAAAGTGGACTTGTAGAAGTAAGGAAGATCAATACATCTGTGAATCCAGCAGATGGTCTTACTAAAGCATTGCCAGTAGCAAAGTTTGAGCTGTGCAAGACTTTAGTGGGCATGTATGAAGACATAAAGGTTGCTGCACCTTAAAAGCAGCAAGGTGGGGAGAAGAGATGAAAATGTTCATGCATACATCTAAGGTGGAGATTGATGACAATAGATGCATGCATGGAACTGATGTACACGTGGAAAGTATTCATTGGAGACTGAGGAATGATCTCAACGTGTTGCATGTGAGCTGGGAGTAAGCTGGAAGCTCAAGAAACGGTTGCAACAACTCAACAAACAAAACTGTCAAAACTGACAGTTTTGGTGCAGAGGTGAGCAGCCGATATTGAGGCGGTTTTTGAGCGGTTTATCAAGCTACCTAGAACCGGCTAGATGGCTGCATCTCATCTACTAAGTGAGGGCTATCCAGTGGAGGTTTAACCGGATCAAGAGGTTGATGGAATAGCAAGATATAAGGGCTCAAAGTTGGTTCATCACAGTGATTCAACACTTAGAAAAATTTCACAGTTTCACAGATTTCTTTCTTTCTTGTTTGCTCTCTGATTCAGTCCATTCTTGGTTGTATTAGATCATCAATAATAGAGTTTCTTCTCCTCAAGTGGATGTAGGTTATTCAAAACCGAACCACTATACATCTTGGTGCAATTTACTTTCTTTTGATTACATCAACATAGAAAACTTGTGTGTGTGTGTTCTTGAGTGTTTGTGAGATTGTGTGTATCATTCACAACATTTATATTTGATGGGATTCAAAGGATTGCTGAGCCTTTTTACTACAAATATTGATGGTGGTTCGGTTTTAAGTCATGTATATCTCTATGCTTTTAATCAGGTGTGAACCATATGGAACTTCATGAATGTGTATTGCCCATCGTTTGAGTGGAAACACTTGAATCTGAAAATTTTCCTGACAAAATGGCACCATCCTGGGCTTTCTTTGCTCTTGAGAAATTCTCAATGCTTGGAGACGTTGACCATCAAAATTCACACCAGCTCGGGTTCGGGTTACAAGTTCACGGTATACCTAAGTTTGAGCTTCTTTGTAAACTGCAAAATCTTATGATCAATATATATACGTGTTTTCATTAATGATGTTTGATCTGCTAGAGAGCTGCAGCAATATGGTTTGAAGCACACGAGTTTGATATAGACAAGTACTGGGACTCACAGGAAGCTACCTTCCCCTGCCTTAGGACGATCATGATATATGGCTGTGTGAATGATCCCCGTGTTATGGAAATGGTTAAGTTTCTGCTGAGTAGTGCTATACGATTACGAAAACTTGTCATTTCTACCCTACAACCTTCACTCGTGGGCTCGTCTGGGTTCACATCAGAGCAACTGCAAGAGCTTTCAGGAAAGTATAAATCACAGCCTCACCCGAAGCTATGGTATATTTTTCATAGAACTTCTCTTTTGGGCTTCTTAGTTATTACAACTAGAACTAGAATTATGCCAAACATATCATCTTTTCCCCTGTTTCTGCTGTTGTTTTGTGTTTTTAAGTTAATAATGTACAGCTGTTTATGTTGTCTGATAACATCATGAAAAACACAGCCATTGGTTCGTCATTTTGGGGATTGCATCGTATATTTCATTACACAATAATGTCGACCTCATTTTATGACCTCAATTACAATTTACATAAATAAAGTACATAAATTACAGAATATACCAAAAAAGATATTTGCACTAGTCCATTCATCGCCCCCTCAATAGAGCTTTCTCGGCGGTGTCCACCTCCTCCAAGATTCTTTGCTTTCTCTTCGCCGGAATCGGAGCTGTGGGCCCGAAACTAATATAATGGCCCGAAACAGCATTAAGGGCTGAATATATGTCCCTGAATGAAGCCCGGCCCAGAAGTTCTTTCTCCCTCCGGTACTTAGCCACCCAAGAATTGGAAGACTCTCTCAGCTCCGCCACCGCTGTGGCGATATTGGGGTCATTTTTGTCCAACGTGATGGTGGTTCTCACCTTGTTGATCACCTCCTCAGTCTCCTTTACGTATTCTTCGTCGGAAGCAGCCAATGCAGATGACGCGGGTGACACCAACAGTGTGATGGCTGAAAGGGATAGGAAGCTGCGGCGGCAGGGGAGGAATGACACGGCGGAGGGGGTGGCGGAGGGGGTGGTGGGATTTCTTGCTCTGATTGGTGCCAGGCGTTTCCCAGCGGCGGTGGGGGTGATCAGGGTAGGGGAAGCCATTGTTCGTGGGGGAGAGAGAGATGTATTTTGAGTGAGTGGAGTGAAAATTAAGGTTTGATTTGTTGCCACGTTGGCTTATCGTCTTATCTAGTGGTTGCTTTGTGGATGAGGGGAGGTCCAATAATATTCTTTTCTTAACTTCTTATATGACCTGTAATAAAAGATTTTCTTTTTAAAACTTGATACTGAGTATTAATTGAAAAATAAAAGAAGATTGTCATTTTTATTTGTGATGGTCTTAGTTTGAGAGTAATGGCAACAAACTGACATTAGTTGGACTTCCTTTATAAGGCCCTTTTGATCTCTAAGAAAAAAGGCCCAATTTTACAAGTGGGAAAACAAAGTCATGAAATTGCCCAGCATTATAAATTTAATAAAATTAATAATTTAATGTCACTATTAATTGATCAAGCCTCAAGGGCAGAATTTACGATTTTTAGATGGTAACTTTTTCATAAGATTTTCATTAAAAATGTTAATGTTGTTTATTTATATATACTTGCAAAATTGTTAATAAAATAATTTATTTTACTTTTTATTAAAATATTATATTTTCTATTCGACAAAATTTCTTATGACATGTGTTATTTGTTAGACGGGTGTGGAACGGATCGATCGATCATTAAAATATATTTATTGTACAGATAAAGTATGTTTAATAGTTGTTAAATTATATTTTCTAAAAATTGATTATGCATTAAAATATGATTTTAGTCGTGTTATAATATGATGATTTAATTTAACATACTTTAACTACAAATAAAAATATTTTATCTATACATGTTACAGTGTCTCTTTCTATTCATATGTAAGTGTGTCCGTGCAACGTTAATCCACGAGTGTTTGGCATCGATTAAATATTGGAATACCTTTTCTTAAATACAAAGTAATGAATATATGAAATTTTATATGTAACTTATCTGAAATGAATTATGATTGATTGATTTAAAACCGATCAAAGAGTAAATAACTTTGTTTCACAATAAAAAAGAGATGATCTCAACACACCGAAACCATTAATTTCATTAATCTTGCTTTAAAGTTTTCAACACCAATTATCCGTTTACTGTCCACAAAAAATTGAAGATAAAACAGGGAATTTGTAATGAACACAAGAATTAAATCATTAATTGCATTCGAAGAAGCCCAATAAATGAGAACAAATCTTGTATATCTGTGTTGGCGTTAATGCTCTCATGTTAATTTTATTACACATTAAAACCAATATCTTTTCAGTGATTACCAAATTCCTTGTTTCAAAAATCATCTAAAAATGTAAAAACAGTTGCAAAAGGGTGGCTGAATTTGTTCGTTATTTCTTTCTACTTTTCTTTTTTTGGGGGCAGAAAGTGGATTCCCTTTTATCAGAAACCATGGATTTGTATAGGGAATAAATACAAAAGTGAAAAAGATAATTCTTTTTTCTTGGCTCGCAGAATTCTGTCCAAAGGTTTTTTTTTTCCTCATCAAAACCGGTTTTTCTGGGAATTTCATACATAGGGTGCATGTCTCTTTCTGGGCTACGAAATAAATATGCTGTGTTCTTTTTCATCTTTAATGGTAATTTTGGTTTGTGGGTTCGCGGTTAAATTCCATTGATTTGATGGTTGAAGATTTTTGGAAGTCGTGGTTTTACTTCAATGGTGGAAATTGAATTCAGGTTTGGACCCAATTAGTGAATCCCGAATCGAACCCGGATTTTCTGGTGATCGGGAATCTGATTGGATTGAATCCGAATTTGTTGGGAGTTTTTTTTAAAGAATATAAAGAAAAAGTGCATATATAGTTGAATAAGAATTGTATTTCTTGCCATTAGTCGGTCCAAACGTCGAAGGATAGTAATCTTTGTTTCGTATACCAGTTTCTGGTTCTCTCTCCCCTAATTTCTCTCTGCCTCTCTCATTAAATTCCTTCCTCTCTCTTTTCTTGCTCTGATTTCATCCCTCCCCCTCTCTCCCTCTCTCTCTGGGCTTTCCTTTTCTCTGTTTGATTCAGACATAGGAGAGGGAAATCAGAGCAAACTCCCCTGTCTCTCCCCCTCTCTCTTTCTCTCTCTCTCTCTCTCTCTCTCTCTCTGTTTGAGGAAAATCATGTTGAACTTTGACAAGGTTCCAATGCAAACAAACCTTGAATGCTTCTTGGATTGCACAACACCTGTGGTCCCATCTCAATTATTGTCCAAGGTTCGTCTTATTTATGTTTTCTTTTTGTTCCTTAATAACTGTAGTCTTTGTTTGTTGTGCACATCATGTTTGTATTATCAATGCTATTACATTACATTCATTGAGTTTTTCTTTCTCTCTCTCTCTCTCTGTCTCTTCTAAATTGAAGACTGAGATGAGGAAGCTTAATAGGCTATGGCATCCATGGGATAGAGAAAAAGTAGAGTACTTTACTTTAGGTGATCTCTGGAATAGTTTTGATGAATGGAGTGCTTGTGGAGCTGGAGTTCCAATTCTTTCTGATGATGGCCAAAATTTAATCCAATATTTTGTGCCCTATCTCTCTGCAATCCAGATTTTCACCAGCAATTCATCTGTAAACTGTTTAAGGTAATTACATTTGCAAAATTCATCACTGGTTTTATGTTGCAATTGCTCTGCTCAGCTCCCTAACCTTATAGTTTTAGGACAATAAAGTTCAAGATTGAATGAAGTTTTCATAATTCTTAAAAAGACTAGAATATATACCACCGAATGAGGATTTCTTTCATTTTGTAATTGCTTAGGCCAAAAAATATACAGATTAGATTATTTGCAGTGTTATAAGGAAGTGGTATTCTGAGTTTTCATAATTCTCACTGCAAGATCATGTGTTGTATGAATAGGGAAGAGACGGATAGTGAGGCGAGAGATTCGTTTAGTGATTCATTCAGTGATGAGAGTGAGAGCGAAAAGCTATCAAGGTGGGATGGAAGTTCCTCCGAAGAAGGACTATCTGAGCAAGATAGCTTCTGGCATCCGAATGGAAGATTGGGTCATCTTTACTTTCACTACTTCGAGAAATCATCTCCTTATGGAAGAGTTCCTCTCATAGACAAGGTGAATCCTATGCCACTAATTCTCAGCTTTAGTTTAGAATTTAGATGCCCCTTTATCATTCATTTTCAACATGATATGATGGCATCAATTAAATCATTTCAATCTGATAATGATCCTAATGAAAAATTTGACTTTTGAAGATGAATTAGCATAACATGCTCCTCTCCAATCTCATGTATAAAGCACAACTTCTCATTCTTACATCTTTTCTCTAGTATATATTCTTGCTTTTTTTCAGTTATATGTATTTTTCTTGGTATCAAATACGATTCCAATACAAAACATGGTATATTCATCTGATTTGACATGTGGAAAAGATATACAGATGATGGTGTTGATTCTTTGTTCTTCAGATCAGTAGCTTAGCTCCACGATACCCTGGATTAATGTCGTTGAGAAGCGTCGATCTTTCACCTGCTAGTTGGATGGCCGTTGCATGGTTAGTAGTGTTCAAACAACATAAACTTGAAGCAAATATACATGTGAATGTGATATGAAGTTAAGATATATGAATTGAATTTTCAGGTACCCTATATATCACATTCCTGCAGGAAGAACTGTAAAAGACTTGCAAACGTGCTTCCTTACCTACCACACACTCTCTTCTTCTTTTCAAGGTTGTAATAAAAGAAACTCTAGTCATGTCCATATCTCATTCTGAATTATTGTTTTAAAAAAAATGGTGGGGTTTGTTTGTTAGATATGGATCTTGAAGATGATGGTGAGAATGTTGCAAGGAAACGGAAGGAAGGGGAGAGGATCGCTCTGTCCCCATTCGGTCTGGCCACGTATAAGATGAAAGGGGATGTGTGGATTTCAGACAAGATTGGTCAGGATCAAGAGAGGCTGCTGTCAATGTCGGACGTTGCAGACTCATGGCTGAAGCAGCTGCAGGTTCAGCATCACGACTTCAACTATTTCATGGGGATTAGGCGTGGCTAGAGCTCATCTCGTCTCGGGTGAGGCCTGATTAGTGTGTTAGAAATGTGGTTTGTGTGTTGATCGAAAGTAGTTGTGGTTTTCGAATTCAACAGACGATAGAGGGAAAGGTCCAACTAGTTTGAGTGCATTTCCTTTATTTTGATGTGGAGCTTCAGCTGCTGTATAGATTTGAAACTAAAGAGGACTCCCTTTACTAGGCTTTGGATCTTTTGTCTGCAATGTAATCTACCATTACTTCTTGCTACAACTCTCATTTTCACCCATTTCTAGTTTTGTAATAAAATTTTATTTGATCTAGAGATGGAATATAATACTCATAAATTAATGATTCAGTGGGTAATGGAAATAATAAAAGTGACAAAAGTCCAAAAAGAAAGAATTTTGCATCAGATTCGGAATATTCTTTTCAGTTTCTGATTGAGATACTATGGGCTCAATTGTTGGATGGGAATTACCGAAAGTACACTACACGGGCTGGGCCCATTTGTGTGTGGGCCCATTCAGTTTCTTAACTTATTATTATAAATGGAATATATTGGAAATCCTTAAATATTCGAACTTAAACCACGTACTTAAATATATGATCTTGAGCAATCTAATCTAAACAATTATGGCAATAGGTTAGGTTTCTGGTAACAAAATCTTGAAATCAATATATCATCAATCAATGCCAATGAAATTCCAACGTCTCTTTCCATTGTAAGCTTTTATAAAGAGGATAATATTGTTGGAGTGAGGCTTGCGTGTGCACAGGAACACATTTCGTGCGACTTTAGAATTTAGTATTATGGATAAGGGTACATTGCTTTGGTCACTTTAATTAATAAAGGTACATCATTGTTCTAAAGGGTATACACTTTTTATTAATATTTTTTTCTTTAGAAAATAAATGATATGCATCTTTATACTAAAGGGTATACAATTTAACACAAAATTCTAAAGGCGCACTGAGTATTGTCCATGCGTCTGGATACACACAATAATTTTCTTTAAAAAATAAAGGGTGCACATCTTTATACTAAATGGTATAAATTTAACACAAAATTCTAAAAGTGCACGGAATGTGATCATGCGCCCGCCCGGGTGCATACAAGTTTTTGCCATATTGTTGAAATCAAGAAAAACTATCCTTAATTGGTTTCAGTTTGTTTGAAGAATCAAGAATGAATGAGAGAAACATGATCCTTAATTAAAACTCGTAATCAAAGGTTGTGTTTGTTGAAACAATTTTAATTTTTTTGTTGGGAGATAAATTATCCACCACCAAAGAATAATTAACAAACACGTTGAATTCCCTCAACGGAATTTGCCCAACTACAACTCTCACAGGCACATTCAGCTTCACCAGCAATGGAATCTTACCACTTTTTCGACTTTTGGCATACGCCTTCTGCAAACCTGACCGGAACTTACTGAATCCGACCAAATCGACCCGCATCAGGCTCACGTTCTTCTCTCCCTGATAGAAATGTGGAAGCTTCCCGGAGCAGAGATCGACGTCGGCGTACACGACGCTGACGGAGCTATCTTCGCCGTATATAATTCCGACGTGGCTGTTAGGGTTATCGGCTCTGAGCGTCACGAGGAATTCGGCTTTGAGGGTGAAATCAGGTTGCCAATTGAAGGCTTTAAGTAGAAATAGAAGACGAGGAGGGAGAGGGAGAGAGTGAGTAAAGCGGAGGAGCAACAGCAGGGGAAAATGCATCTGGAACAGATTTTGGGAGGTGGTTTCTTCTTTGCGCAGTTGCTGTTGCAGTTGCAGTTGCAGTTGTACGTTGGAAGGGGGTGAGTTCCGTCTACATTGATTTCGCCTTCCTCGAGCGTCACGTATGGCGAGCTCATTCTACGTGAGATTCATGAGAAACAAAATAAACCGTTGGCCTCATGAGAGACGAAATTTTCTCAGTTCCTGGTTAATTGCTTATATAGGTATTTATTTCACCCTAAATTACTCCATTGAAATTGACAGATCATCTAACAGTGCTGATTTTGATTGCCTAATTATTTTTAAATTGTTTTTTCTCTATAATATTAATTAAATGATTTATTATTATTCATCATTTGAAATTATGATTCAATGCGTTTCAGGGAGGTTTACACCACGGCCGTAAGCCCGTTGAGAAACAGAGCAATACGCCATGGTCAGAGCTCAACACGCCCGCCACCGCCAAATGATTCTAACTTGTTCAAATCACCCTCCAATTTTAGCGACTCGGACATCGTAAAATGCAGCATCGCCATCACCAAGCACATGCGCAACAACGAATGCGATGCTGCACTGCGTTTGTTCAACACCATGACCCGGAAATCGGCCGTTTCCTACAACACCATGATTTCTGGTTACTTGTCTAATGGCAACTACAAGCTTGCCCAGCACCTGTTTGATCAAATGCCGCTTAAGGACCTGGTCACGTACAACATAATGATTAGAGGGAACATAAAGTTCAAGAATCTCGGGGTTGCAAGGAGGCTGTTCGATGAAATGCCTGTCAAGGATGTTGTGTCGTGGAATGCGATGTTGTCTGGGTATGCGCAGAATGGACTGGTGGATGAAGCGAGGAGAGTATTTGATGTGATGCCAGAGAAGAATGAGATATCCTGGAATGGGATTCTTGCAGCATATGTTCAGAATGGGAAGATTGAAGATGCAAGGAGGTTTTTTTGAGAGTAAAGGGCACTGGGCATTAGTTTCATGGAATTGTTTGATGGGTGGGTACTTGAAGAAGAAGAGGTTGATTGAAGCTAGGAATATTTTTGACTGTATGCCTGTTAGGGATGAGGTGTCTTGGAATACAATGATTACATGTTATGCACAGAATGGAAACATGGAAGAATCTAGAAAGTTGTTCGAAGAATCCCCAACTCGCGACGTGTTCACCTGGACGGCCATGGTGTCTGGTTACATACAAAACGGCCAGTTAGACGAGGCTAGGAAGATGTTTGATGAAATGCCAGAGAAAAATGTTGTTTCATGGAATGCAATGTTTGCAGGGTATGTACAAAGCAAGAATATTGATTTAGCTGCAGAGTTGTTTGAGGCAATGCCCTGTAGGAATAGTTCTTGGAACACAATGATAACTGGTTATGCTCCCTAGCTAGAGATTTATTCAGTAGGATGCCACATCGAGATTGTATCTCTTGGGCAGCAATCATAGCTGGATACATTCAAAATGGTGACAGCGAGGAGGCATTAAAAATGTTTATCGAGATGACAAGGGATGGAGAGAGATTAAATCGGTCTGCATTTACTTGCGTTTTGAGTACATGTGCTGATCTTGCTGCTTTTGAGCTTGGCAAGCAAATACACGGGCGTGTTGTGAAAGCAGGATTTGAGTTCGGGTGCTATGTGGGCAATGCACTTCTTTCCATGTATTGTAGATGTGGAAGTATCAAAGAAGCAGATGAAGTGTTCAACAGAATTGAGGATAAGGATGTAGTCTCATGGAATACAATCATTACTGGTTATGCAAGACATGGCTTCAGTGAGGAAGCTTTGAAACATTTTGAATCAATGAAACATGTAGGAGTCCAACCAGATGATGTTACCATGGTAAAAATTTTTTAATTTATTTATGTAACATATCTGTCCAAAGGGTTAGTGATGTCTACTTATTGATTGACTTTACTAGAGTTCTCACACTTCTTTGAGGTCCTTCAAACAGTGGCTGAAATCCAGACTTGAGTTAATTGAAATAAACATTCTGATGCGTGGATAACAAAATATACAGTATTGATTCATTTTCTTGCACCATATCCAATTGATAAATTTGTGACCATCTGAGATCAGTACTGTTCAAACATGATAGTAGTATTACTCTCTTTTACTGTAAAATCAGTGAGTGAATTTGTTAAAATTATTAACTTGTGGAGCTTGTATTGATTTAGGTTGGTGTTCTATCAGCATGTAGTCATACAGGCCTGGTAGACAAGGGGAGATATTACTTCCATTCCATGAGCCAACACCACGGCATAGTGGCGAATTCAAAGCACTACACCTGTCTGATTGATCTTCTAGGTCGAGCTGGGTGCCTAGACGAAGCTCAAAACCTAATGAAAAGTATGCCGTTTGAGCCAGAAGCAGCAACATGGGGAGCTCTCCTTGGTGCTAGCAGGATCCATGGAAACACAGAATTGGGAGAAAAAGCTGCCGAAATGATCTTTGGTTTGGAGCCTTGGAATTCTGGGATGTACGTTTTCTTTCCAACTTATATGCGACTACAGGAAGGTGGGGGGATGTGAATAAGATGCGACTGAGTTGAAGTTAGTAAGGTACGGGGGTACAGCTGGGTTGAAGTTGATAACAAGATTCACACATTTTCAGTTGGAGACTTGACACATGGTGATAGTGACAGCATATATGCATTCTTGGAAGAGTTAGACTTGAAGATGAAAGAAGATGGTTATGTATCATCCACAAAACTGGTTCTGCATGATGTGGAGGAAGAAGAGAAGCAACGTATGCTCAAGTATCATAGTGAAAAACTAGCCGTTGCTTATGGAATTATGAAAATAGGAGGCGGGAGGCCCGTTCGTGTATTCAAGAACTTGCGGGTTTGTGAGGATTGCCACACCGCAATCAAACACATTGCAAAAATTGTAGGGAGATTGATCATCCTTCGTGATCCTAATCGCTTTCATCACTTCCGGGGAGGTATATGTAAATTATGTAATTGTGGAGACTTGGTGACATTCCCGCATTTAATTTTCCTTCAACTAACGTATGTTAAATTTCGAAATCTCCCAAAATATTCAACTACTAATATTCTCTAACTCAATTATGGAGAATTGCTAATTTTCTTGTAAAATAGAATAATGTTTAGACAACAAGATTAAAAACAGAAAAAAATAAAATGATATCATTATCATCTTGGCATCGTTATTCTCTAAGCCAAAACACTTCTGGTTTAGATTTCAAATGGAGCTGACTTGCAACAAACGCAACATCTTACAGCTGTCAACGCTCCTTCTCATTAATACCTAAATCCCGATTAACTTTACCGCCATACTTCCCTCTACAAAAACCGACCCTCACACGCTTTTCTTTCGTCTACAAACACCTTCCCTCCGATATGGTAGTCGCCGACGTCAAGTTCAAAGACGAAAGGGTGGATCCACCGCTTCCCGTCATGGATTCACTCATTGCTACAGTGGAGGGCCCCGCCTCCAGGGCCTGATCGAGGGCAACGTTCAAAAGCTTCAAAAGCAGGACACTGTCCGTAACACAACCCCAAAGCAGCAAAAAACTTCCATGGCTTCTCACTCTCTGTCTCCGCCGCCTGCTCCGGTGAGGCGCCGGTAGTTGGGTTGTTGGATGAGGAGGAGAAGAGGGGGCTTGTGAGGAAATTGGGTGATGATTTTGACAGGGTTGCGAGGGAAAGTGGAATGGCGAAAAAGGGCGGTGAAAGTGGTGGGGCTGAGGCGGCGAAGGCTCGGAGTAAGGATGATGGAAGACAAGGGAAGAAGGGATTGGTTCAGGGAGTGAGAAAGATTGGACCAAAGGGTGTTTCTACTTCTGGAATCAGAAGCTTTCGCTGAACGACTGCGAGGTGTTCGATAGTTTGTCCAAGTGAAAGCATCCGTAGAAATAGTTTTTTTTTTTTTTTTTTTTTTGTATTGTGTACTTAGATCTTCATCAAACATCATTTTTGTTTATATATAATTGATTGATTCTTTTTACGAGTGTTTATCACTTTAAACTCGATGTATTATGTGTCTAAGTGAGTTCGACCTCGTCAACATGATAATAATTAATAAATATAATAATAAATGCAAACTATATTAATTATTTTTAAGCTTGATAAAACTTGAAAGCTCGACCAATTTTGCATAATGAGTCGAGTCCAAACTCAAGTTCAAGTTCAATAAGTGTTCGCAAACTCAAAAAAACTCTTTAAAATAAAATGTTTAAAATTGAACACAATAAATTGATATTTAAAGCTTTTACACCATGTAAAAAAATCAAATATGAACCATGTTTTAATTCTCTTTTTAATATTTTTAAATAAAAAGGGAAAAATATTTAACTACTAATGTTCTCTAACTCAATTGAAGAGACTACTAGAAAAATGCTTTTTAGTAGCCGTAATTTTTTATGCTAAAACCCATTTAATTGATACTAAAAAGCTTCCGTATTAAAAAATTTCCTTCCGATATTTATATGAGCGTTGCTAAAGTCATAGTATCAAAAAATTATTATCTGATATTAAAAATATAGTCTATAGTATCCAAAAAGGATCAAATACCAAAATTATTGTCTTTATATATTATCAAGTTTAGGTATTGAAAGCACCAGTACTATTTAATATTCCCCCGTCCCTCAAAGTATTTCACATTTTCCTTTTTCATCCGTCCCTCAAAGTATTTCACACTTCACTTTTACTAAAAATAGTAATGAATATACTATAATAATACATATTTTTTACACATATCCCAACAAAATACTCACTTTTTCACCAATTCCAATAACTTTACACATCTTTTTTATTAAATTAACTAAAATATTTCTTCTCTTTCTTGCTTTATACTTAAAAAGTCAAATTTTTCTTAAACTCCGTACATACAAATACGTGAAATACATCGGGGGATGGAGGAAGCAATGTTTTAGTGTTGATACCATAGCGTATCCAGTATCAAAATTGCTTGATACCACAAGATATACTCTATGCTAATAAAAATAGCGATTTAAGTTACCAAAATCTAGTTAACCTAATTCGTGTATACAAAACAACCAATCAATAAACATTAAAAATACTTCAAAACTACTAATTGCAATTAATAAAGAATCATACATGGACTAGCAGATTCACTTACAAATGCTATGTGAAACTTCAAGAGTGTATGAACAATAAATTATTCAGTAAACATGGAAACCATTCTACTTCCTACTATGTTACAACAGAAGTAGCTTACATTATTTATTGATCATGCTCAGCATGAAGGGGGTGGCTGCAAGTTGTTTCTTGAGATAGAGCACTTCAGTACCGTATCCTGCTAATTGCTTCTACTATAAGTTCTAATTTTCTTATAAAATAGAATAATGTTTAGACTACAAGATTAAAAACAGAAAAAAAAAATTCTATTATTATCATCTTGGCATCATAAATATTCCTAAGCCCAATCACCACATTAAGAAACATAAAACTTATTGTTAAGGGTGTATTAGGGGTGGTAATAGAAAGAGGAAATGGTCATGGCAGTGGACATCCTTGGAGAGCCTGTGTGAGCAGCCTAGGTGATATGGCCATGGCCATGAGTTCTTGAAGCAGAAGCTTGCATGCATAAGGTATATTTATCTGAACCACATCCGTTTTATTCTTACAACTTCTGCACTCAAAACTGTGCTTCTTCAGATTAGCAATGGCGATCAATCCACACTTCTGGCACACATGTATCCTATACGCATCACTCTGATCAAACAGCCTTTCTTTCAAGAAATGTGCGGCCCCGTGCGTGATCATGCAGTCTCGTTCCATCTCCCCGAACCTCAGCCCCCCGTCCCTCGACCTCCCTTCTGCAGGTTGCCGAGTCAGGATCTGCACTGGCCCCCTGCCCCTCGAGTGGATCTTGTCGTCCACCATATGCTTCAGCCTTTGATAGTAAGTAGGCCCCAAGAAGATGAGTGCTGGTAGGCTACGGCCTGTGTGGCCGTTGTACATCCTCTCAAAACCGCGCATTTGGTAGCCGCATTTGTGGAGGGCCTTGCTGATGGCGTCCACTGTCACGTCTGTGAAAGGCGTGGCGTCGCCTTCCTTCCCCATCTGAGCAGCCACTTTCCCCATGATGCACTCGATCAGCTGGCCTATCGTCATTCTAGAAGGAATTGCATGGGGGTTCACTATTATGTCTGGAGTTATTCCTTCCATTGTCCATGGCATGTCTTCTTGTGTGTATGTCATTCCTATGGTCCCCTTCTGTCCGTGTCTGCTGCTGAATTTGTCTCCTATTTGAGGCAGTCGAATGGACCGCATCCGGATTTTCACAAACCTCAATCCATCAGAATTTGTAGTAAGCAGAACCTGATGATTAATCACATCATCCATCTCAACTCAACTGAATGATTTACAATGACAAGCTCTAAATGTATTACCTGATCCACAATTCCAGTTTCACTATGGCGTAAGCTAGTACTATGGTCCTTGCTCGTGTATTTCGCGGATTTTCCTTGAGCTTCTTCCGGAGAAACTGGCGTCGTCTTTCCTATAATGACATCGTCGCCTGAGACTCGTGTACCCTGGTTGATTCCACCATAGTTTCATGAGCTCAAACCTATCAACTAATAATGATATCTTCATGTATGGTTGCAGTAGGAATGGACTCACAGGAGGTGCAAAGCCATCATCGTCTAACTTGTCATAAGATCCATGTCTCATTCCCTAATAGCAGAACTAGCAACTTTAGCCTCACACCCCATTCATGGAAAACAGATTATGTAATAACTAACCATGGTGCTGTCTCTGTTAGGACGCCCAAAATCTTCTTTCACTAGTGTTCCCATCTTCTTCTCCTCATCCCTATGAGGTTAGAATGAGATAAATTAATACAGGATACTAATGGTGACATTGACATCCAAAGACAGAGAAATAGTTAGACCTGTATGAACGATAAAATAACGAACGAAAGAATCCTCTGTCGATTGAAGATTGGTTCATGATGACAGAATCCTCTTGATTGTAACCAGAATAGCAGGCGATGGCAACAGTAGCATTCTTGTTTGAACAAGAGGAAATAAACATGAGAATCTTGATGTGGTAAGAAGAAACCAAATGAGCTGAAAGAAAACCATAGGCAAAATCTTTACAATGCCAGCAGGAAGCTGCCTAAAATGTAAATGCTCCATGGCACGAGTCGTGACGAGAGGCTTCTGAGGATAGTAAAGTACATAGGCTAAAGTATCCTGTTTTTGAACCAGATGAAATTGTACATTAGTGAAGGGACATGGAAAAGGAGAGAATAACATAAGTATGGAATGCTGACCATTCTTAGTTGGTAGTTGGTAACATATATTCCCATGGCTTGTTTTCCCATGGCAGACTGATAAGTGTTACGAGGTGACTGCACATATATGGTAATAATTGAGCAACTGTTGTTAAGTACATCTGTTACTCCGACCATAAGTGGATAGAAAACAAGAAAGCAAACCTGGTTGTGGTCAGGAAATGGTATGATTGAAGCACAGACACCCAATATCAGTGATGGATGGATTTCACAATGTGTGTATGATTCCGAATAAGCATCAGGGTTATTCCTCGATTTTCGAAGATCCTACAGAATTCCATCATGTCACAGCAGTTGAACTAGTGTAATAAAACAAAGTCTAGATGAGGGGTTACTGCTATTACAGTTATTGTCATTGATATCATTGTAGTCTCTTCTTCTTCCGTGTCGACATACTCGATGAACCCTTTACTAACAAGAGTATGCCAACCAGTATCTTCAGGAGATTCCTGCATCATCAGTAGATTGCAAAAGGGTGTGAGAATTGAAAGAGATCCATATCAGGTGTTTCTAAAGGCATTTTACCATGAATACTCCTTGCTGCAAGGATTCAATATGGCTCTTCTTTATAAGCAACTTCTGTTTTTCGACAATGAACAAGGGGCGACTACAGCGACCGTAGTCTGTATACAGTCTAAGCTCTCTAAGACGTATATCACGGATGATTCCAACTTCTGTGTTCACATCAACCTGTAATAACAACAAAACTAACAGTTAAAAGTGATTCGAGCATTACAACAAATGAATATCAAGCAAGCAAGACCTGTCTTCTTAGCTGTTTGAGGGTGTTAACCAACAACTCAGGGTCACGGTGAATACCAACCCAACTACCGTTCACAAATATCTTCGTGCATCGTGGAATCGATGCTGGTGTTATATCCTGTACAGGTAAAAGAGTCAAGTTGTGAAGTAAAAATGTTATATTTGTGCATCTGTGAGAGCTCCAGAAGTAATCTAACCTCAAAATTTTCTGTAGACCACTCATCTAAGAACTCCAAAATTGGATTTGCTGCTGATCCTACTGTTACATACACCATAAGTGCAAGGTTTTTAACCAATCCACATGCCTGACATCAAACCAGTGTCAACAAAAAAAAAAAAAAAGAAACATATAGAAGATGGATTCAGAAATTATAATGGCATTACTTGTCCTTCGGGTGTTTCAGCAGGACACATCATGCCCCAGTGTGAATTGTGTAACTGTCTGGGTTTGGCCAATTTACCTTGTCGAAAATGAAACAGAAACAGATGTAAGGAAACAAAACACAACCTTAAAAAGGGTTAAAGAGAGCCACACCTTCTCTTCCAATAGGAGAGTTCAGTCTCCTCAAATGGGAAAGCGTTGATGCATACGTCAAACGATTGAGCACCTGGTTGCACAAAACATACATACGAGACGATGGTAAGCAAAAAACACTAGTAATAAAATCAGAACCTGAAACAAAATCAGACCTGAGAAACTCCTGCTCTTGTTCCAGCTGCATTTGCCTGCCCCCAGTTCCCAGTAGCAAGAGAATATTTGAGCCCACTTGTGATAGTTTTGGCTTTGATTGCAAACTGCAAATTTACATCCTTCCCACTATCCACACTCTGCTTCATTCACCATAAATTTCTTGATATTAAAATATTAGAAACCTCAAAGCCTAAATATCCTAAATTATGGAGGAAAAAAAAAACCACCTTTTGAACATAGGATTTGACATCTCTGGTTAGTTTTCTGAATAACTGCAGCAAAATGGAAGCAGATTATGACACCAACTTCACTCAACCAATGCAATAATGTCCAGATTTAATATTCAAGTAAGAACCATTCGAAATAAGCCGCCTAATAAGGGACCAGCAAGGTCAAGCCTCTTATTTGCATAATGATCTCGATCATCTTCTGCCCTTCGACCAAGTGCACAAAGTAAGAGCCTATGGATGACATAGCTGCACAAAAAAAGATACCCTTTTAGCTGCGGATTGTAGAGATAAGCAACCTTTAGTGCTTAAACTTACCCAAAATAATACGCCTTTTTAGCTTCAGAGCTCTCCCCTGTACTAACATGTGGAAGCATCTCACGTTGAAGGATTTCTTTAGCATACCTGTTAGAATATAAGGAACTACTTCTAGCAGCCACAATATAGTGTAGTTAAAATGGCAGATATTAATCTATGCATTGGATACTTTATTCTTTTCTCTTTAGTTGCACCAACTGTGGAGCCTCTCTTGCCAATATAGTCAAGCGCAACCTGCCAAAACGTGCTTCGAGCTTACAAAAATGAAGCAGAGTTAAGTGAAAACTTCTCTGACATTTATACAAATCTATGCATTTAACTACAAAAACATAATGTATTGTTGGAAAACAAAAATCATGCTAATATATACCTGCTGGTTTTGAATCACAAATGCCTCTTCCAAGGAAGGCCTCAGCAACTCCATCATCTGTGTATCCTTGAAATCATAGCAGATATGTTCTAGAATATCTTTATCCGCTACAAAGTTTAGTGCACGGAAAATAATGATTATAGGAATTTCAGTCCTAATGTATGGGAGTGTAGCACGTATATACTGCCCCGAGGATCCCTGCATATTAGAAACGCCATGAATGTGTCAATGTATGCAGTACAACAAAGACAGAAAAAGAAAATCGAAAATCGAATTGCAGTTACCCCTTTTGCACCAGGTCTAGAAAGCATCCTAACAAACATGCCACTTTGTGATTTGTTTTGCGACTCTCCAATGGACCTAACTTCTGCTACATAAGCATATTTGTTCGGCTGCCGTTTCTTGAAGACGTAAACATGATTTGTGCTCATCTTTTCCTGAGCAATAAGGACCTTCTCACTTCCATTTATTATGAAGTATCCACCTTGATCGTAAGGGCACTCCCCCATCTCTGTTAAGTCTCTATCAGTGTGACGATACAAACTACAATAGCTAGACCGCAGCATTATTGGAACCTAAAGATTAAACTTTTTAACATATAATATAAGCAAAAGATAAGACCCCAGTTCATAGCAACACTCTCTTAATAAATCAACTACCTTTCCAATGAAAACTTTGGCAAATTCTTGCGTTTCTATCACTTCTTCACGGTCATATCCTTTCTTTAAAACTTTCTTGGTGACATCCACATACAGTGGTGAAGAGTAAGTCAAGTTCCTAAGCCTTGCAGCTTTCGGATACAGCGTGTTGGTTTCGCCATCCGACTCCGTCATCATCGGCTTACTCAAGTATATTTGGCCAAAGCTGATTCTATAGATTGTCTGAAACAGCACCACCTAATTCTTAAAACTCTGTTTCATACTACATTGTTTCATATATTCAGGAAGATGTGATTGTGAATGTGCTTGCTTAATAATTAAGCCACTTAAATGCAGAAAGGAAAGATAGATTATTAGTTGAAGGAATTAATGTGTATATATAGAAACATGGAGAAAACTGCATTAATCGATCCAATTAAGTTGTACAGAGTGGGCGGGCTAAAGAACCTCAGCGCAGTCGGAGGTCCGACCCGGGTTGTGAGTAGCCTCGGGGCGGATCTCAATGTTGGCGGACTCGTCGACAATTTCCTGCATTGTGTTCTGAATGAACTCATCGAAAGAATCCAATTGTTGTCCAACCAAACCCTTCTCGTCGAAGTAAGCGCTGATCACAGTCAACGCATCGTCCTGCGATATCTCTTCCGACTCATCATCCTCGTCAATCAAGCTGTGATCCGGGAACGGATCCGGGTTCGGGTCGGCGTACTCACGGCCTCCGCCATACATAGCAACTGGAGAGAGAGGTATTGCGAATCAGTTTTTAGGTCGCCCAAGTTTTATTTAGGGGTTCGGACAGATGCTAAATTGCCGGGAATTCTGGTTTAGATTTCAAAATCGGGCTGATTGTAACAAACCCGACTTTTCACGTGGACCAATTAAAATTCTCCAACTATAGGAAGAGATCCGAAATAACTGAATTGGAACGGCTAACCCGCTCCTTCTCCAACTCCACGGGGACTACCGTATCTTATACTTCCTCCGTCCCCCAAAATACTTCACGTATTGCTGTGCGCGGAGTTTAAGAAAAAATTATTATTTTATGTATAAAGTAAGAAAGAGAAAAAGTATTTTAATTAATTAATTTAATGAAAATGATGTGTAAAGTTATTGGAATATGTGAAATAGTGAGTATTATGTTGGGATGCGTATAAAAAGTATGTATTATTATAATGTATTTTTTACCATTTTTAGTAAAAGTAAAGTGCGAAATACTTTGTGGGACGGATGAAAAAGGAAAGTGTGAAATACTCTGGGGGACGGAGGGAGTATATACTAATTACGAATACACTGCTATAAATAATTTTTTAAAAAGTTTGAGGTGTCGCAACGTGGTTAAATTTCGTATATTTTTTATTTTTTGTTTTAATATTACATATATAATCTTTCTACTTTTATTTTATTATTATTATTCATATATATATCTTTAAATCATATATATCTATAAATTAAAATCACCTTTAATCATATTTTTTTGATGGCAAATGCTATTGTGCAATAGTTTTTAATGTGCAATTGGATCAAAATTAACCCATTAACCCGGTACTTATAGTCCAATCAGTCATTGGGTCATTTGTCCAAACTTACTGATTCAGAACATTCTCATTTATCTCACCTCTCTAATTTCTTTCGCTGTGTATCCCTCTTCTCTCTCACCCAGCCGCAGTGCCCTTCCCTATTACCATACAGCGGCTGCGCCGCCCTTCTCTATCACCGCCGTTTTTATTTCTCTCTCATCACGGTTGTGTTGCTGCTGACTTTCCTTCACCATCTCAACTCCGTGTATTCTCGTCTTTTCATGTTAGATCATTCTCAATTTATTGAAGAAAAAAAATAAGTGAACATAATTTTTAATAATTATGTATTACATATGGGGTTCCAAAATTTAAACTAAACGACGCCGTAAGGGGTGAGTTGGAGGGTGTGACTTGGCGCCTAGTCAGCAACCAAGCAAGGGGAAAAATTGATTTGGGTTCGATTTGCAATTAATACCAAAAATTGTGTCTCTTTTTGCAAAATTAAAGGTTGAAACTAATTTGCAATTAAAGTAAAAGTTTATATTTTATTTACAATTAACCGTTTTAAGTATTGATACATGATAGTCACTAGGTGGAACATTCCCACAAAATGGAATTTATGGAACGGTCCCCACCCCCACTCCATTTTGTCAATTATATCCCCTCACCCCAAGTAATTAATGTAGGTGTGTGAGCAGTGACGGAGCCATAAATAAAATTAAAGGGATAAGATAGTATGATAAATAAATATTTGATTCGTCTTGCAAAATTATTTGATTTTTTAAAAGAAGTTACTATTTTTAACAACTTTATCATTTTTTTAAGGAATAATTTGATGATTTTTAATAATAAAAGAGTATACTATATATGTTAAAAATGATGATAATTTTAAAATTAGAATATACTTTAGATATTTTTAATTGATATTTATTTTAATACACGTAATTTAAATTTTATCCATAAGATGTATTTTAAATCTTACCTTGATTTAGAATCAGTTGAAATATATTGTATATTTAAAAAATGTCTGCAGAAAAAATTAAAAAAAAAGTTTGGTACGTAGAAGGGTCTAACTCTTAAACTAGAAGTTTTTGAAATGCCGCCCAGAGGGAGGGCGGGCCAATGCCCCCTGGTCCTTAATTGTCTCCGTCTATGTGTGCGAGTGTTTTTTTTTTTCCTTTTTATTTGTTTTTTTATATTTAATTTTAAGGATATAATTATAATTTTATTTTAGTGTTTTAGGGTATATTGACTTTAAGTAATTTAGGGTGTATTTTATTTATAAAATTTATTATTGTACAAAAAGGTGATTTCTCCCACCCTAGGCGCCCCCGCACACCGATCCGACAGCATGTAAAGGAGGTTAATTGTAATTTTACTTTTATGATTTAGAGTATATTTCACACATAATATTTAGGGTTTATGGTATAATATTAGGGTATATTTTACTCTAGTATTAGGATTTAGGGTAAAATTATAATTTTATTTAGAGTTTGGGGTATAATAATTTTTTTAATATAATGAAATTAAAAATAAATTTAAAAAATAGCATTAATTGAGAAGGAGAGCATATATTAATTAATTACACTAATTAAGAAGAGGTTGGGTTCCTCACCCAAGTTGGACTCTTTGATACATATAGTAATACTTAAGAAACAAAGAATCTTTAATGACTTAATTGTTATACAAAATATGTATATGCTCTAGACTGCTCATAACATATTTTGTGCACTTGTTATGGATACATAATGAAATTAAATTTAAGTTATGATGATCATCAAATACCATCATCATTTCAATTTGTAATGTTATAAAATAAAAAGAGTAATCTACAAAAATTCACATAGAGATATGATTTTTGAGAATAACACCAGCTTGCAAGCATACAAAAATAAAATTAAATTTATTAGTTCGATACAAAATGTGATGAAAATAGACTATATTATGAGAAATAAAGATATAAGATACTTTAAGAGTTTGTCTCTTATGTCCTCAGCTGCACAAGATGGGTAATGGTATATTGTTTTATTTTAATAGGTATATACTTTAATTAATAAGGGTACACCATTTAGTTTTAAAGGATATACACTTTTTATTAATATTTTTTATTTTTTCAAAAAATAAAGAATACACATCTTTATACTAAAATATATAATTAAAAAGTATGGGTACACGACAATGACCCGGTTCACACGAGTTTTTGCCGATACTTTAGTTGTGTATCTTTTCCAGTAGTGTAAAATATAAAAGATACTTATAAAAGGAATAGCTATTAATTTGAATGAAAAGAAGAAAAAAGGAAAAGGGTATTTAATAATAATATATTTGTTGCCGTTAAAAAAATTTTACAAATTACATATAGTTCACATTTATTAAATATATTGTTTTTTAAAGAAATCTCTCTATCGAACACGATTTATTCTGTAAAAAGTGTATACACGATTTTAAAAATCACGATTTGTTTTAGAGTGGTTTAATTGGATTTAAAATGATATGGGTTTGGCGCGAGGGAGCATTCCATTATGGCGCGGGGCGCCAACTTTCCCGCTGGGGATTACTTGGTGACCTGCGTCATCTGTAACCCAAAAATTCACCGGTTGTTACCTGTAATTAATCTTATATTATTTTTTAAATAAACATTTTATTTGCCAAATAATCCACATTGCTAATCTTTAAGATTTGAGAATAATGCGATTGAATATTCTTACCCTCTTAATCATCTCCTTCAACTTAATATTATGGTTTTTGTTAAGATTTTTTTTATATTTTTAATTTATTTAATATTTCATTATTTTTAAATATTTATAAAATAAAAAACAAAAAGTCGTGGAACATTTATTTTTTTATTTAATACAACTTCTTACTAAAAAACTATTTTGTTATTTGTAATAATTTATCTATAATATAGTTTAATTAGATAAATATAATTTCTTTAAAATCAAATATCACTTTTTATTATTAAGATTATTAATTTTTTTAATATGTATCACAATATTTATTTCATCAAATAATCTGATGCAAGACTTATATAAAAGTAAATTTTTTCATTAAAAATATAATAAAAATTTTAAATAGATAATTAATTAAAAAAATTAAAGTTTTTTAATTAAAAATATTAATTAAAACTGTAAATATATAATTAATCAGACGATATAGGTAACAATCTATTCAAGTAATCTGCTGTTATTACATGTTTTTATCCAACCATTCCTTTATTTCAGTAGATATCTAACGGTAATTGTGATTTTGGTCATATATGACGAAGGTCACATAAGAATATGACTTTAGTGATAGATATATAAATTTTCTTTAAAATTCAAATATATGATTAGTTAAATAAAAATTAAATCAAATTTTAGTTAGAAAATGAAAAATAAATTAAAAAATTGATCCTTCATCACTTATATAATTATTCATTTGTTCACATAAATTATTTATCATGATGAACCAAAGTTATCTTCAATTTCTAAAGAAAGTTTATATTTTTTTATTGATTAATATTTATTGTTTTTATTTAAACTTTTTTTTTGGTTTTAAAATTTTTTATGTAAAATTTTGTGTAAATAATCTACTCTCCTCCTATAAAAAAATATTTATTCATTTATTATACACACGTAACTAATAAAAGTTTTCTTAAAGTTCTATTCAAGTTACTAAGAAGAAATGTATCCATTTTTTATTATTATTTTTTAAAATTCATATTAATTAATTTAAGGTTTTTTATATTATTCAGATTTTCTTTAATTAATTGTTTTAATTCTGTTTTTTTATTATATTTTAATCTTTTGGTTGTTTTAAGATATTTTTTTCATTAATATTGTATAAAATTTTAAATTAATTTCATTAATTTTTTTATATTAAATTGTTTTATATTGAATTTATTTTTTTATTTTGTATTAATTAACTTTATTATAAAATTTTTTTAATGATTCAATTAACATATTTTAATATTTTTTTGATTAATTTAATTTTGCAGCAACAATCATAACAAAGTTTGAAAAACCAATTCAATAATTTTTTTAAAAACTTTTACTAATGGAAACAAATTCACATTTAAATATATATAAATTAAATTGTACTGTTTAATATAAATTTATATTAAATTATAATTGAATAAATAATAATATTAAATTTGAATTATATTATTTAAAATTATAACTTCATAAGCAGGGTTATACACTGTATCCATATTACTAAGTTTTAAATAACTAAACTCCTAACTTAAATATGGTAATAGGAATAAACTCCTAACTTAAATATGATAATTATATTATACAGTAATAGGAATAAAATAGGTAAAAAAATAAAATAAAATAAAAAAAATTCGGTTAAGAACACATCTACAGGATCTATAAAACTTCTCTCTCACTCCACATCACATTATTATCTACACACGCCGACGCCGATATGGTAGTCCCTTTGGAAAAGGAAATTCTACGGCAGTAGCCGAGAGTCCCGATATGTATTCACTTCTCACTCGTCTCCGGTCAGGCGCCGGGTTGTTGGGTTGATGGATGAGGAGAAGAAGAGGGGGCTTGTGACTTTGAGAGGGTTGACAAGGAAACTGGTTGGTGGGGCGAAGGCTAGGAGTAAGGATGATGGAAACAGTAGACAGGGGAAGAAGAGATTGGTTCAGGGAGTCACAACTCTGCGTCTAGAGAACACATGACAGAACAGGACAGGGAACAAGCTGTTTTGCCTCGTCTGAACCTCGTATACAACTATATTTCTTGCTTGGACCACTCGTATATGCTGCAGTGCAGTTTATTCTATTCTATGTGTGAATGGATCATATTTCTGCAATCAATCCATACCTAATGACATATTTTGTGCACTTGTTATAACTTATGGATACACAATGAAGTTAAATTTAAGTTATGATGATCATCAAATACCATCATCATTTCAATTTGTAATGTTCGATAAAATTAAAAAAAAAAAGAAGAAAAGAAATGAGTATTTCATGATTTTTCACATAGTGATATGATTTTTGAGAATAACACCAGCTTGCAAGCATTAAAAAAAAAATGTGATGAAAATAGACTGTATTATGAGAAATATAAAGATGTAAGATACTTTAATTGTGTGTATCTTTCCCAGTAGTGTAAAATATAAAAGATACTTAGCTATTAATTTGAATGAAAAGAAGAAAAAAGGAAAAGGGTATTTAATAATAAAAGTATTTTTTGCCGTTCAAAATTTTTTTACAAATTACATATAGTTCACATTTATTAGTTAATCTATTTTTTAAAGAAATCTCTCTATTGAACACGATTTATTCTGTAAAAAGTGTAAAACGAATCACGATTTTAAAAATCTATTTATTGAACACGATTTGTTATAGATTGGTTTAATTGGATTTAAAATGATTTGGGTTTGGCGCGATGGAGCGTTCCATTAAGGCGCCAACTTTCCCGCCATAATTTCCTCTACAAAACCCACCCTCTTCTCTCACTCTGCATCGCGTCTCTTTCACGCACACATTTACGCACACTCCCGCCGATATGGTAGTCGCTTTGGGCCCGGGGAAGTTCTACGGCAGCAGCCTCCCGCGTCCCCGATTCTATGCCGATGTCATGTTCAACGATCAAAGGGTGGATCCACCGCTTCCCGTCATGGATCCACTCATGGCTTGGGCGGAGGAGGCTCACTGGTCTATGGGTGGCCTCAGTTTCAAGCGCCTCCGCCTCCAGGGCCGGATCGAGGGCAACGTTGAAAAGCTTCGCAAGCAGAAGGACACTGTCCGGAACAGAACCCCAAAGCGGCAGAAAACTTCCATGGCTTCTCACTCTGACCAAGATAAAAACGAAGGTGGTGCTGTTAGCAAAACTCCGTCTCCGCCGCCTGCTCCTGTGGCGATTAAGAGACGCCGTGTAGTTGGGTTGGTGGATGAGGAGGAGGAGGTAGTGGTGAAGAGGGGGGCTGTGAGGAAATTGGGTGATGATTTTGAGAGGGTTGCGAGGGAAAGTGGGATGGCTGTGAAAAAGGGCGGTGAAAATGGTGGAGCTGCGGCGGCGAAGGCTAGGAGTGACGATGATGGGAAAAGTAGACAGGGAAAGAAGAGATTGGTTCAGGGAGTGAGAAAGATTGGGGCGACGGTTGTTTCTGCATCTGGAATCAGAGTCTCGCCGAGACTTGCGAAGCTTCGCTGAACACGACTGCAAGGTGTTCGACAATTTGTCCAAGTGGAAGCATCTGTAGAAATAGGCCTTTTTTTTTCTGTTTAATTTCTTGAGTATTTAGATCTTAATCACAATGGCAACATCACTTTGTAGATGTAATTTGCTAAATATAAATCCTAACAAATTGCTTGCTACTGTTTAATAGTGTGTATCTCGTTAAACCTAAACTTAGTAAGATTGCTGTGATTTATAAATTTGGTTCATTTGTGATTATAATTGATGAATGTGGGAATGGATCAGTAAAAGGAATTGATCTTACCAAAGGAGTTGGAGTTTGTATGATGCTCAAGTTAGACTTGTTTGAAGTTGCTCGATAAGTATAAAGCTGAGCTCAAGTATATGGCCCCTACTCACCTATGATCAGTCAGTCATTCGAAACTACAACAAAAACCAATCGAGAGTGCTTTGGCCCATTTACACATGACGGGCTTGAAACAAAGATTATAAAATCCTACACACCTTAAATTTGGTGTCTATCCATTCCATCCCTAATGATATTTGAAATTTGAATAACCATATGAAACCTCGTACTTTTATTATTGCTAGTTACTTCATTGCCAGCGAGAAACGCACTTTACTGCTAAAGTCGCACTTGCAAAGATTAATTTTATTGAGCGGTGAATGAGAATTGTGAAGTTGGTAAATAAAAGTGATGGACCAACCACTAACTTTACCTTATCTTGCTGTCGGTCACCATTCAATTTTACATCACTTTAAAATTAAAATTTACTCCATGTACATCAAATTATATACTCCCTCCGTCCCGTTTCAATGTTTACATTTCCTTTTTGCATGTTGATCAAAGAGTATAATATTTTAATAAATAGTAGGTGGAAAGATATAATATTTAATGTAAATTGGGTAGGTGTATTAGTGTTGAATGTGGGGACCATGGTGATATAATAATTATTTTAGGTGGGTCCCATATTCCAAAAGAAAAAAAACAAACATTGAAATAGAACGCCCAAAATAAAAATATGTAAATATTGAAATGAGACGGAAGGAAGGAATATATTTTATTACTTCCTCCCTCCTCTCCTCCAAACATTTTCATCTTATTATATTAGTCATTCTCTTCAAAGATAATATTACCTCTTTTTAATAAAAGGGTCTAGCTCACTTCAAAGATAGTAGTTCTCTTTTTAATAAAAAAGCCTATGACATATCGCTCATTACTCATTACTCCAACAACCTACAACATATAAAATAATAATACTTTTTAATTTACGTAAAAAGAAAAATGACCACTTTTAAGATAGGCGGAGAGAGTACGTAAAATTTAAGACTAAAATTTGTGTGTTCTCGATAACATTGTGCCTAAATTCCATATTTTTGAAAATTATACTTTTTAATATTATATATTATGCCATTTGATTTTTTGAGAAAAAAACTAAAATTTTTTTATTTAAACATTTATAATATTTATATTAATAGTATGTACTCTTTAGTACCCTATACATCATGTAGACACTAAATACTGAGTCAAAATTTAAATTAGAACAGAGGTGAGAATATAATACCTACCTTCTTTCATGCTAACAACTATTTTATTTTATTTATTATTTATTTTTTATCGGACAAAATTAATTTGATAATTTTAATTAAATAGATAAATGAAGGGGATGATTAATTTGAACCTTCAACCCCAACTGTGAATACATGCTAATTTTATCGCGGAAAAGGGGTGGTCATGTTTCCATATTTTTATGATTAATTTTTTATTAAGCAATGGAAAACCAACACTCCATTATTATTATTTTAAAAATTATCTCAAAAGAACAAGATTTATAATTATACATTCAAATAATTGTGAATTCCTTGGTTTTCATTTTCGTTTTTCTACATGATGATTTAAGGATGTGTACGTACACCGTCTATCAAGAATACAAAAAATATTAAATAAAAAAATTGCCATTCGTCTTTGATATAAAAACACGTCTAGGTCTAATAATAAAAGCTTCCACTAATTAGTTATTATTATATAATATATCCTGTTTCAGATTACTATTTCTTTTTTCAAAAAATTACAAATTATGCCAGATATACGTGGTAATAATTAAAATTTAAAGAGGTAAAATATTTATAGCAGACAATA
Organism: Pogostemon cablin; assembly: GCA_023678885.1. NCBI lineage: Eukaryota > Viridiplantae > Streptophyta > Magnoliopsida > Lamiales > Lamiaceae > Pogostemon > Pogostemon cablin. The sequence goes on from CM042956.1 coordinate 1,554,035, forward strand.
GTTTTAAATAATTTGTCCAAAATGCTGCCGACAATGATGATATAATAATAATAGAAGCAATTTTATTGGCATATTAAAGACAAAGGTACCAACTAGCTTCGCACGTGCAGAGCTTCTTACCATCATTGATAGATAATACTCCCCATCCCATTAAAGTTGGCGTATTTCTTTTTTAATACATGGACCCACACAAAAAACAATTAATTTATTCTCATGGCCCCACATATCACCTCTAATACAACTATCCGTCACACATTAAATATTATTTCTCTCACTTCACTTTACTCCACTTTACATTAAATTATTATTCTCCTTAATCTCCGTGCCCAAAAAAAATTATACCAACTTCTATGAGACAGAGGGAGTAATTATTAACTCTTTTTTCTCCAAATTAAAATGATTATTGAGTTTAAATAATAATAATAATAATAATAATAGTTAATTTATGATTTTAGAACCTAATTAAATGTATAATTTTATATACATCATTTCTTTAATTGATAGAAAAAATAATTTAAGTGATAGTTTATCAAATTGAAAATATTCCTAATAGTAATAGAATTTAAGTGATAGTTTATCGGATTGAAAATATTCCTGATATTAATAGAAATGAAATTGAAATTAATTTATTTTTATCAATCAAATTCGATCGAAGTAAGAGCAAATGAAATTGCTGGACAAAGTATAAATTATTACATATAAAGAAGTATATAGTGATTATTTTTATTTGAACGCAGTATATTCTATAAAAAAATATTAAGAAAAATAATTTTTAATATTTAAAAATAATAAAATATACTATACAAATAATCTTTTAATATGTTTAATTTTTTAACTTTATTAATTTTTTTTTACTATAGTCAAATAATGTGGTATGATGAATATGAATAAATAAAAACGAAGAAAATATTATTTATGAAAAAGAAAACCTAATTTTTTAATGAGAACATAAATATGATAGCTAGTAGCCTAATACTTAGCATAATTTTATTTTAATGTATAATCTTAAATGGGTGAGACTCGTGTTCCTGGGACATTGTGCCTCCAAATAAAAGATATTTAAAAAAAAAAGGCATTCATGTGCCACATTGCATATCCCCTATCTCAAAATATTATTTCGCTTTTGTTTTAGATTGTACTTTCGTTTATTAAAAATATAAATATACTTAAAATAAAATTAAGTAAAGAGATAATAATTGTGCAAATAAACTAAACATGCCAGTAAATTGACTTAAAAATAAAATAAAAGATAAAATGGGCGTGACAGTCTGATGTAATAAAGTTATTATTTTTTTAAATTAGTTATCAATTAAGAATGTTATTTTAAAAAAAATTATATTAGTATTATTTTATTTTAATTATAAATTATTCATAAAATAGTTTATTGCTACTTTTTATTAATTGAGTATTATTTTTTTATTAAAATATTAATAAAAATGTTATTAATTTTTAGAAACAGTTTCAAATAATTGTCAAAAATAAAAATTAAAAAGTTAAATGAAACTAAAAAAACTGATTATATATTTCAAATTAAAATTCAAAAGCTCAATCAATCAAAACATATATATTGTGACAGCATTGTTTGTTAGAATTACCATTTTTAATAGCTCAAATTTTGGTGTGATAATAACGTCAATAATTTCCCCTAACCAACTCATGCCAGTTCAGGAAATATTGTTGGCTAGTTAATTGGATCAGAACATATTTTATCCATTATTTTTTATTTGTACATTAATTTTCCATTTTACATTTGCATAAAATAATTCTCATATTTTCATTACTCGTCACATTTTCTCAGATAATAATGGACACATAAATTTTCTTTAGATAACAAAATCTCTATTCCATCCTTTCTTCATAATTGGTGATATTTACCTCTCTAACAAAAGTGAAAATATTTTAAATATCTGCAATACGATTTCATAAAAATATTAAAATATACTCTGTAATATGATTTCACAAGATATTATACATGGATTTAAGTGAGAGAGATGTTGGAAAATGAAAATGATTATTTTAAACTAATTTTATTACAACTGCACATGGGTAGAAGACTAAAACCAAAACTGATGTCTATTGTCTATTGACTCTGCACCAAATTGTATGCACCAAGATTTTTAAAGTCATCATGACTGATCAGGCATCTTTTCTTTTATGTAATCAACAAGGTAAGTATCATATTTATATGGTCACACATTCATAATATTATATTTTAATTTTCTATTTGATTTTAATTTTATATAATCAGATTTTGTTGGTGACCATGAAAAGATAATAAAACACAATTTGACAATATAATTATTGAACACAAGAGTACCGTTGTTAACCAAACCAAGATAAAAACATATGACTTGACAAAATAATAATAATAATAATAATAATAATAATAAAGAGATTTAAGGCCAGTTATTAAAAAAAAAAAGGCCCATAACTGTTCACTATTAATTTCAAGAAAATGCTGAAATTATGATCTCAGATCTAATCCAGTATAGCATTTGATACCAACATTCCACCTTCGTCTTCATTTAGGTTTTTATAATTTTCTTCAGGGGTTTTCTTTTATTGGTATATATTAGGTCTACTTTTCCTTAATTTCATACTCTCCCTCTTTCATACCAACCATCAACTGCCCCCTATGATTCACATTACCTTACTCCAAGACTTCCATTACAATTTATTATAAGGATACAAAAATCGCACACATAGAGGCCGGAGGTTACATCTGTACCTCTGTTTCCTCCAATAAGAATTATGATGTAGTTTCTATAATTGGTGACTGTAATGTGAAGGTTCATTGTTAGTTCTTGGACTTGGGATCTCTCTCTATCTGCTAGTTCTTGAAATACCAATTTGTCCAAGGAGATCTGGGTTGACCTCATAACTCTTGTCTTCATCTGGAAGCCTCGGATTTTGAGGAGTGAATAGATCAAGAAATCAATTTTTGGGAATCTTATTTTTGTGGCAATTTTCGCATTGGTGGTTTAAAGGTATCATTCTTGGTACCTTTATAATTGCTAGTTTCTTGATTGGCAGTGCAATAATTCTTGGTTTCTTTGTTTTACTGGGGGTGTCACTTGTTCTTCCAAATTGATGGTTAAGAGCAAAATGTTTGGAGGAAATGGGGTGTTTTACCCCATTTTTGGTTTTGCTTCATGTGTGGCTTTTATATATTTGTCTTTTGGAGATTTATGGATCAATATTCATGGAGATACAAAACTGAGTTTTGTGGAGAGGAATGGGACTCAGTTCATAGTTGATGGTAGGCCTTTCTATTTTAATGGATGGAATTCTTACTGGATGATGGACCATGCTGTTGATGAATTTAGAAAATATAGGGTTAGGGCTATGCTTCAAGCTGGTGCTAGAATGGGTCTTACTGTTTGCAGAACTTGGGCTTTCAATGATGGTGATTACAATGCTCTTCAGATTACTCCGGGTCGATTCGATGAAAGAGTATTCAGAGTAAGCAATTTTAGATTTGAGCTTGATAGTTGTTGTGTTTGAGTTGATGATGAAGTTAATTATTTTTTTCTTGCTGTTTAATCATTGTCTGATCCAATGTTTTTAATCTTGATTCTTTTGTGGGAGTGGGACTAGGGATTGTTTTACTCAAATAATGATTGAATCATTTGGATAAGCAGTGAAATCTTGCTGGTTTTTTTACTTTTTGATTTTTCTGTTATGCCTTTTAGCTTGTAAAGTTCCTTAATTTAGTTAAAGTTAAGGAAATTAAAAACATGATCTATAAATTGTAGAGATAAGATGGTGTGTGTCTGTGTACACTCTTCCCTATTGCAATTGCTCATTAATCTTCAATCATAACATGCTGCCTCACTTTATCTTGAATGTATTGTCTTTTTCTTGTTTTTGACAATATACTTGTGTTATTTTATCCATTCCAAATTGCCAATTTTCGGTATTATCCTTTTCTAGTTTGTTCGATTCATTGATTACTTATTATTATGCCAGGCATTGGATTATGTTATTGCAGAATCAAGGCGAAATGGAATTAGGCTAATATTGTGCTTGGTAAATAACTTGCAAGCATATGGTGGAAAAACTCAATATGTTAAGTGGGCGTGGGAAGAAGGTGTTGGTTTAAGTTCTTCGAACGATTCTTTCTTTTATGACCCATCTATTCTGCGCTATTTCAAGAATTATGTTAAGGTAACCTTAACCTCTTACATGCTATTTTGGGGTGTGTGTGTTTGGGGGGGGGGGGGGGGGGCCCCATCTATTAATTGTAAAAGTATAAATTGTTTTTACATCATAATATCCATGGGGCCTTTGGATTTTCTTTCTAAATTTAGTGGTTTGGCCTGTTGTATTCATACATCATTAAGCTTGAAATTTTTGAATAATAAGATTCTATCCATATGAAAGCTTGAACTTCGTTGTTTCTTTGACCAAAACAACTTCTGAAGCTTGGAAAATTTTTGTCATGGTTCAAATTCCTAAATTGTTTTTATCTCATAATAAAAAGATATGGTATGAAATTAGCTTCTATGGAGCAATTAAGAAGGCACATAAGAAGTTTTGTGTTTGGTCCTTGGTGAAGGGAATTAGGATGCATCCTGATTATTTGGCATCTTGATACTTAAATTTTTTTATATATGTTGAAGTTCCTTCGTCTTACGTTTCAAGGGAAAAATGATACAAGTCGTAACCTGTAAAGCTGTGCGGTGTTACAATCCATATTAAAAACACATGAGGTCATAAAAATGCGGGTTGATCTCTATAAACACATTCTTGATCCCCATAATTTACAAATCCCTAACTTCTTTTCAATCGTCTCATTTGAGAAATAGTTGTTTTCTTCTGGTTTTTAGTATTTCATCAGAAATTGATAGTAGCTATTCATCTATATTGCAATTATGATCAAGATGTCAATTAATAATATTTTTCAAATGCGTCTTTTGGCAGACCGTCCTAACGAGGAGGAACACCTTAACTGGAGTCGAATACAGAGATGATCCAACTATTTTTGCGTGGGAGTTAATCAATGAACCCCGCTGTATAACTGATAAATCTGGTGATACACTTCAGGTAAATAGCAAACTTCTTAGCACACATACTTTAATATGCCAAGACAAACCCCACCCCCCACAAAACCCCCTCTCTCTTTTTCCTATAATGATAATAAGTGTTTTTAGTCTTTTTGAGCTTCACTTAACTCAATTTAGGGAAATTTCTACTCCATTTTAAGGGAGTATTTTACTATTCTTTAGTAAATCATTTTGTCAGTTAACAATTTCGACATATAAAGCATTTTCTCGTCTTTCAATTGAAACGCAGTAGTTAATCTTTTATAACTTGATCTTATTTAACTGCAGGATTGGATAGAAGAAATGTCGACTTTTGTAAAGTCAATTGACAGGAACCATCTTCTAACGGTCGGCCTTGAAGGATTTTATGGACCTAAAAGCCCCAAGAGGTTAACTGTAAATCCAGAGTTCTGGGCAGCTGATGTTGGAACAGATTTTATTCGCAATTCAAAAATCTCAACTGTTGATTTTGCATCAGTCCATATTTACCCTGATCATTGGTGAGCTTTCCATCTATCTATCTATCTATCTATCGATGAATTAAGTCGATCTAGGTGTGAGCTATTGGAGTAAACTTGAAGACATGTCAACTTATTACTCGAGTCTAAGAAAATTGCATCTTTGATTCATTGGTGTTGGTTGATCTTTTGGGCAGGACACATAATCCGGACTTTGAATATAAATTGAAATTTGCGGCCAAGTGGATGGTTTCTCACATTGAAGACGGGAATAAAGAACTGAAAAAGCCAGTGATGTTCACTGAATTCGGATTATCCGCGGAGAACAAGGACTTCACTCCAGCTCAACGCGATAGATTATACAAAGTCATTCTGGAGATCATATACAAGTCGGCCATAAAGAACAGATCCGGTGCTGGATCTCTAGTGTGGCAGTTTCTTGTCGAAGATATGGAAGAATCAAGCGATGAATTTGGAATCGTTCCATGGAAGAGACAATCGACGTATCAGCTCTTCACAGAACAGTCTTGTAAGCTTGCAAGAGTTCAAGGTGCACTTCCTACACAGTTGAACTACTTGAGAAAACTATGCACACGTAGACGATAAAAAGCCACAACACACACACATTCTCTATTAGATGAAAACCCGAAACTTCACTTGAGAGTATATCAGAAATCTATCTTGGAACTGCGTCTTGTTCATCGTTTCATCGAGTGAACGATCGATGATCAAGACCAGCTCCTTTGTCATTGCTACATATCTATATGTTATTAAAGCATAAAGAAATATCTTGTGTTAGATTCAGAGAATAGAAGAAATGTGTTTATTTTGATGAAGCCATTTTTTTGGTATATAATATAATGGTTGTCTTTCTTGGTATGTTCTGAAAGAGTTAGTAATATTTTAAGATTGACTTGCTTTACTTGCGGTCTTTTGTGGTTCTTATTAACTAGTCTCTCTGTTCTTATATGAAAGAAAATGACGTCGTTTCGTCTTAAAATAAAATGGGAAATACTTATATATGAAAGAATACATGAGTTTTTCATGTACAATTTAATTGGGGTTGGGGCAGAAGCATATCTCAACTATAATTACTTTTTATTCGTTTTATAATTTAAAATCCTTTTGTTTCATAAATTTTTGTCTTGTTAAAATTAAATCTATACTAATGCTTAAAGACAGGAATATTGGGAGTAGTTACTAGTTAAGCAACATCCCCATAGAGTGTCGTAAAATATGGGGTGGAATTGGACTAACTTTTAGGACTTCACACTTCCTTTTTTATTTATTTGTCATCTTACACTTTTGCATTTAGAAAAAAAGTAAAAGTATTTATCACAAATTATATTTTAAAATACGTTACTCATAATTTACTTAATTTTTCTATTTATTATCTTAAAATATTATTTTTAAAAAATTCAGTCAATAAAATTACTTTTCTTAAATACATGATACAATAACTGTAAAAATACTTTTGGGGTAGTACCATTATATTTCACAACAAATGATCTGTCGCAATAACTATGAAAACACCTCCAAGAAAAATCAATAAACGTTAATATAATCTCATAAAACTCTTAGTACTTTCATTATTTGTTTGTCTTACAACACTCTTTATATTTTTATTACTATTATTTTTTAAAATTATCCAATAACAAAGAACACTTAAATTTTAAAATCACCACACATAACATATTTTACACTTTTCTTTTAACAATAAAAAAATAAAAATTGCAAGATATTAGAAGAGTCTAATACTATACAAGTTGACCTGAATCTAAAATTAGAAGAAAAGAGAAATAGACTAAAAAATCATTCAATAATTGAGATGAAATAAATCTTCATCTATTAAATTTCTACCAACTAACTAACGGCAATTAAATAATTTAGGAAATATTAACAGCAAATCAAAAAATAACAAATTTAATAAGGATGTGGTTTGGTTTCACTGAAGGGGGAAAATGAAAAAATCGATCCGGATCGGGATGATCCTCTAAAGTCTAAAGAAATTTCTTAATTTAATAAGGAAAGATATGGTTCGGGTTAATTATAAGGAGTATATAATTTCGGGTGTGGATTATCCTTAAACGGATCCGGATCCTTTTCAAAATCCGTAAATTGAGTCCATTCTCTCTCTCTTTTAAATTATTATACATTTAAAAAAATAATTAATTTTATGTTATATTGTGAGTATTTAAAACATAACAATTTTTCATATGAATGAATATAATTTGTCATGAAAAAGTTAACATTGAATTAATCTAAATTAGGAAGTTAATTTCTAAAAATGTAGATTCGATATTAATTAGCACCTGATCATGATACTGGTTTTATGGTTTCTTTGACCGATCTTTTCAAAAAAATAAAATAAAAATTATGCAATATCCTATGCTAATCAAGTTACTTTTTTTTTAATTGATTTTATTATTTTTTTTATTAACTAATTTAATATTTCTAGTCACAAATGAAATGTAAAATATTTTTTATATATTAGGTAGAACTGTCAAATATAAAATTAAATTGTATTTTTAAATTATTAAAGTTAATTAACATTTTCTGTAGCATGAAGAATTCTATGAAAATAAAGGAGTAAATAGACAAATTCTCTTGTGAGACGCTATTTAAATGTCTATTATTTAGATAAAATATATTTAATGGTTGTTAAAGTATGTTTTTAAATTATGCTTGATTATGTATTAAAGTATGATTTCAATCTGTTATAATATAATTTATTATTGACATACTTTAACTACAAATAAGCATACTTTATCTATACAATAAGCATACTTTTATAATAGATTGATCCGTCTCACATCCATCCCATAAATAACCTATCTCACAACAAAGTTTTTTGAGAAAGTATATTTTTAATGGTGGGGTACACCATATAAGTATATTTTTAATCTCACCGAGGTTGTTAAACAAATTATTAATGTAGACCTATATTTGTACCCATACAATTATGGGATTGCATTAACGTGACAACAATTGAAAAAGTTAATTATTACTCCACTTTTTATTATAAATATTACTAGTATTACTTTTATTTAAAAAAGTGTTGTCACTTTTATTTATTTAAATTATTTATAAAATAATTTATTATACAATTAACACTACTCATTAATTTATTATTTTTATTAAAATATTATCATTTCTTATCTATTTAAAAAAAAACGTCCCATGAGATAGATTGTGATACAAGTTTTGCATCATACCATTTAGAGTGTAATAGAGTGCTATTTTTTTAATTATTCTATTAATAATTACTCCCTTCATCCGCTTTCAAGACTATCATTTTTTCATTTTGGGCGTATGCTCTTGAGGGTCGCATTTCTTTTTTTATACATATGAGACCTACGTATACCCACTAATACAACTAAAAAATGGAATTCACACCTCCATTAATACAACTACCCACTACACATCAAATAATAATACCTCTTAATTCACATGCAAAAAACAAATGACACCCTTAAAGGCGGATAGAGGGAGTACTTTTGTGTATCAACAGAAGAGTAATACTATTAAATATTCTTAAAAGTAATTTATATTTTTTTAAAAGTAACATCATACACAAAATTGCACGATGACAAATCTTTTAATTATTACAATCCACTTAAATTCTTTGAAGACAATAACTAGGTGTGAGGGGGTACCAATTTTAAAATTTACAACCTCCTTATTTCATTTTTAGTGTGTTTTCTTTTCTTTTAATTTACTGTTACTGTTTTTTTTTGTTTTATATTTATTTAATTTTAGGGATATAATTGTAATTTTGCCCTTGTGGTTTAGAACATAATTTATCCATAAGGTTTAGGGTATATTGTAATTTTACCCTTATGGTTTAGGATATAATTTATCTCTAGGATTTAGGGTATAATTGTAATTTTACCCTTGTGGTTTAGGTTATAATTTATCCCTAGGGTTTAGGGTTTAGAGTATAATTGTAATTTTACCCTTGTGGTTTAGGGTATAATTTATCCATAGAGCTTAGAGTATAATAGTCATTTAAATATAATAAATTTAAAAATAAAATAAAAAACAATATTAATGAAGGAGTATGAATTAATTAAAAAATGTGGGGATCAGAGGAGACACCAATTCAATTGGTACCCATGTTGTACCCTACTCACTCTCTTCTTTTGAATATACTATTCCAATATTATTAAGTTCTTCTCAATTTCTATAACCTAATTTATGTTTAAAATTCCACTTTAAATATTTTAATTTGTCGTTAGTGGTCCGCATGTCTTTTTTTTTAATTAATTACTCCCTCCGTCCCATAGAAGTTGATATAATTTTTTTTGGGCATGCAGATTAAGGAGTATAATAATTTAATGTAAAGTGGAGTAAAGTGAATTGAGAGAAATAATATTTAATGTGTAGTTGGTAGTTGTATTAGAGGTGATATGTGGGGCCCATGAGAATAGATTAATTGTTTTTGTGTGGGTCCTTGTATTAAAAAGGAAATGTGTCAACTTTAGTGGGACAAACAAAAAAAGAAAGTGTGTCAACTTCTATGGGACGGAGGGAGTAACTTATTTCCTTTCTTTTCCTCTTTTTGGCTATACATATTTGACATTTTAGGTTATTACTATCTCCGCCCACTTACAAGGTATCCATTTCACTATTCCTGGGGTCCGCTTCAAAGGTATCAATTTTCTCTATTTAATAAATAAAGTACACAATATGACCTACAATTTCTCTCTAATACAACTACCCACTTTACCTATAATAATAATACTCCTTAATCCACGTGCAAAAAACAAATAAAAACCTTAGAATTGTACACGTACAAACAGCAAATAATTATCTTATAAGTGGCCGGAGTGGCCGGAGGGAGTATTTGAAAACTTCAAACCCCTATTTATTTGTCTGCCGTTTGCCACATCTACCACTATCACAAATTGAATATCTTATCATAAAATTTATAATACAACTTTGTTATACAGTGTTAAATATAAATATAAATATAATATAGTATTTTTTATTTTTATTTTTTGGATATCCAACTTATCTGACAAGAATTGTCAAAATCAATGACAAAAAAATTCAATTTTGTGGTGGGATAATAGAAGAGGATTGATAGTTCAATGGCATAAATTTTAAGATAGAATGGATTCATTTTATTTTTATTAGATTTTTATATCTGATCTTTTGAGGTTTTGAAGATTGATTTTTTTTTTTTTTGCTGGCTAACATGTGCCCTCTATGGATAAAACCACCGCGTTTTTCTTTTAAAATATAAAATAAAAGAAATTAAAAGCACTATATATGTCTTCTTTAAATTTATGTGGTTAGCATCCTAACATCATTAATTTATTTACGTCTTTGCTGTTTGCATTTACATATTTAAATTTATGTTTATATATTCTTTTAAGTTATTTACTATCAATTTTTTATTTGTATCACATAACTAATGATTTCAATATATGTTTTTGCCCAAGTAATTATCTGCTGCAAAGTCTGCAAAATATCAATAACATTTTCTATTAATTAGATAGTTAGAGCTTAGGATTTATTTACATTTCTCTATGCAATTTATGGTTGTTAGGATAGTGTGAAAATAAAATAAAATAATTAGCATAAAAAATAGTCGATAGTCAAGAAATAGAGGCGGGAAACCTCAAAATTGTGTGCCATCTTGTTAATTTGATTAATTTACATCCCAAGTCTATGTTATTTTGTGGTGCAACTTTGAATTTATAAGGTTAATGATAAGATGAGTGACTAGTTACTTTATTTTTATTTAATCATTTTATTTTATTTAATAATTAAGCTTAAATAAAAATCTGACCCAATAATAGTAAATTAGTTACTATAAAATAATAACAGTTTAATTAAGGAGATTAACAAGAATAGTAATTAAGATGTCGCAATATTAAATCCTAATTATATATAATATTAGACATTACATCATACTAAAAACATTTTATTCATCCCCCATTAAATTTGTCACATTTTTTTATAAACATACAAGCAAAAACTTGTGTCCTCACACGAGAGTGAGTGATCCGGGTTCGATCCCTATTAGGAACGTATAGAAGGGGGAATTATAAGGAAGGAAGCTTGAGAGATAAGGGTGTATGGAGATTTGGTGAAATAACTACTAACTATACTAACAACTAACTTTATCCGATAAAAAAAGCAAAAACTTGTTGTATCCGGACACACAGAATCACATTCCTTGTGCCTTTAGAATTTTGTGTTAAATTGTATATCCTTTAGTATAAAGATATGTACCATTTATTTTACAAGGCAAAAACTTGTGTACGCCAGGCCGCACGGTATGCCTTTGGAATTTTGTGTTAAATTGTATACCCTTTAGTATAAAGATGTGTACCTTTATTTTTTGAAGAAAAATAAAAAATATTAATGAAAAGTGTATGCCTTTAGAACAAAATAACGTATCCTTATTAATTAAAGTGTATACTCTTTAGAACAAAATAATGTACCCTTATCCATAATAATAAATTCTAAAGGCGCACTGCGCCTAGACGCACGCAACCCTCACTCAAACATAAATTAAGCAAATACTTTTTTTAGTGGGTGTTTTGATACTTTTTCTTATTTTTTATTATTAATCCAGCTTCACCTTATTGACTTCGACTTCCAGAGTTTCAGCTAGTTGAATACTCCATATCTAGAAGCATTAATCCAATTACCAAACATCTCTATAGTTTATCACACTTTTAACTCAATTAAATAATAAATAAATAAATATATATATTAACTATTGTGAAATGGTTCTTTACAATTTTTTGCCCTTACCTAATTGCTTAATTAACAGAAATATCTGCAAGAACGAAATTTAACAACTATTTAAATAAAATTAAAAATCAGCTGTTAACTTCAGTTGTCCCTTAAAAAAATAAAAATAAAAATAAATCCTTATATGAAAAAATATATGGAAGGTAAAATTGTTACAATCATAACTTAAAAGACGCCCACTTGTTACGTGGACTATAAAAACAAAAGAAGTCGATCACCTAATGCAATGAAAAATTTGTTTAAACAGTCAAAATATTGACTTTAAATTGTTTATATAATCTTAGTAATAAATAGTTGAAGTAAATACAAACATCGTCAATGAGTTAAATTTCAACGTAATTCCATTGAATAAGACAGAGTATTATAACCACAAATTATCAGCTCGATTGATTATATGGATGACATTCATAAAAAATCAAATTTTATTACTGATAACGACTTTCAAAATGAGAAATTCTTTTTGAACAGTGATTAATAATCTAACTTTTATAACTTTTATATTAGTTGAATTATCATAATTTTTTCCTACCATACTCTGTTCGATTGGGATATTATAGGAACAATGAACAATTCCAGCTTTTATTTTTACCAATCAAAATGGAGTATTATATGACATAGCTATACAAGTAGTATAATTAAATGAAAATAAACGTGGGAATTATAAATATATTTCTTGAATTCAAAAGTAACATTTAACTTTGAGAATAAAATGACACAAAAATTAAAAATTAAAATTGTACCATTAAAATTAAAATTGAAATATAAGGATAATAATAGTGTCTAAAAAATTAATCTCTTACATAATCAGAAGCACCACTTGTTATATACACCCGCATCACCTGATTCCGCCTCCACTCAACTTAATAAACTAATAAAGTAAACAATTTGGCTCAACTATATTTCTATTAAATTCATAAGCAATGGTCAATTATAATTATTATATTACAGATATTCGATTTTTTTTCCAGAAAATTAAGTATAATATAGAAATTTGCAGAACTATTGTTCCAGTTATAAAGAGAAGCCGGTTACCATTTCTCTCTCTACGAATAATATATAAATAAATACTCTGTCCATAGAAATTGACACATTTCCTTTTTAATATATGAGATCCACATAAAAATAATTAATTTACTCTCATGGTTCTACATATCACCTCTAATATAACTACCCACTACACATTAAATATTATTTCTCTTATTTCATTTTATTTCACTTTACATTAAATTATTATATTCTTTAATCTATTGTTCAAAAAAAATTATATCAACATGGGATGGAGGGAGCATTTATATATACACAAAAGCATAGAATGCATGTATTCAAGAAGAATATCGAATATTGTTATATATCATCATATCATTTATAAGCGTGTTGAACAGTCAATTAATTGTACAGCCTGATAAACTTTTGAAGACCAATTCCTTTTTCACTGCAAGAATTTTTTCTGAAGATCAAGAATTCAACAATCAACCATATTTCTTCGTTCATACCGCTCCAAGATTTCATTCAGAATTCATTTTCTGGTCTCAATTGATTTGGGTGTAAGCTGAGATTTTTTTCTATGTGGGGTTTAATTTTTTCTTGGTGTGGTGTAGCTGCATGAAGGTATTGAGTAAGACCTGTGGGTATTTCAGTATTACTGTCTCAATTTCGGAAAATTGAGTTCTTGAAGTTTAGGGTTGCATGATTACATCGATTTCTGCTAACTTTATCTTGATGGGTGTATGGTTATCATGAGGTTTTGATGGAATTAGTATCGTTGGAAGGTTATCCGAAAGTGTGAAGGAGGGTATCTTGATTCTCTGTGGGATTTGTGTTGGGGGAATTATGGGTTGTGTGTGTGCAAAACCCTCTTCAGCAGTTAAAGATAGTGAAGAGAGCCCAAAACAGAGAGAATTGATTAGGAAGACTTCTGAATTGCGTGTGGCTCGAGCGATTTCCGCAAAGAGGAACGAGAGTTTTTCATTGAAGGAGAAAGGTGATGTTAGAATTGGGTTGATTGATAAGAAGGCCAATGGATCTAGAAGGGTGAGGGATGATTATTATGACAAAAGAGGGGAGAATTCTGAAGAGCTGAGCAATTTTCCGAGCATGAGAAGTCTCCCTAAGGCCATGGAAGGCGAACAGGTAGCAGCTGGATGGCCCTCTTGGCTTGTTATGGTGGCTGGGGAAGCTATCAGGGGATGGATTCCCCGCAAAGCTGATACTTTTGAAAAACTCGATAAGGTATTTGTTATTCTGATCTGCCATGTTGAACTTGTTACAGAATTTCTGCTGTTGGAAGATTAAACTCTTTCTAGAAGAGTGAAATATGATGATTAGGGGCCTTTCATTTTCTTCTCTGATGTTATGGCATTGTGTAGTTTAGGATTACTTAATTGTTTTGATCATGTATTTATGATTGGTTTTGGTTCTTCTGTGATAGCTTTTCATTATTGCAGATTGGTCAAGGAACTTACAGTAGTGTGTATAAGGGCCGTGATCTCCTGCATAACAAAGCCGTCGCCCTGAAAAAGGTTCGTTTCGACAATATGGATCCTGAAAGTGTCAAATTTATGGCAAGGGAGATTCTCATTCTGAGAAAGCTTGATCACCCAAATATTATTAAGCTGGAAGGCTTGGTTACTTCCAGAACATCTTCTAGTTTATATCTTGTTTTCGAATACATGGAACATGATCTCACTGGACTTGCATCACTCCCTGGGGTCAAATTTTCAGAACCGCAGGTGATTCTTCCTGAGTTCTTCTTAGTTGTTTCTTGGTAATGCTTGTTTATCCTTAATTAATACTACAACATTAGGTTGGATAATCTTCTTATGACATTGATTCTCAGTTTAGTATCAAGTGGCAGAGTATAAAAAAATGATCTTAATATAATTTGACTGTTTTTTTGTGTCCTTGTTAGAATGTTCTAAATTCACTTCTTTCTTATTATTCCAGGTGAAGTGTTATATGCAGCAGCTGTTGAGTGGACTTGATTATTGTCATTCCAATGGCGTCCTGCATCGAGATATTAAGGGTTCCAATCTCTTAATTAACAATCAAGGCATCTTGAAAATTGCTGATTTTGGCTTAGCAAGTTATTTTGATAATCACCAAAAAATTCCGTTAACAAGCCGTGTTGTGACATTATGGTATCGGCCACCTGAGCTTTTGCTTGGTGCAACTCAGTATGGAGTTTCTGTGGACTTATGGAGCACCGGTTGCATACTTGGAGAACTATACTCTGGCAAGCCCATCATGCCTGGTAGAACTGAGGTATCCTCGTTACTCAGCTCGTGTCATGAAATTATATTTGTGATTCTTTCTCTTCTGCCCACTTTTTCACAAAAAAATTGTGAATTCATGTTTTCCTTAACTAGTTATCTCTTGTGGATTGGACGGGAACTGTGGTCTGTGAGTCTGAGGATAAGTGTTCTTTATTTTATATGCGGATCAGTGTATCTGTCTGTGACTCACCTCAGTGTATCTGACTGTGGACGCTGATGTCAGTGTATAACTCCTGGGCTGAACTGGAGTAAAAATAGGAATTTGGTACTGAATCAGAATGGGAGTTCTGATGATGTCTAAAGTTGGGCATTATTCGAGGTCTTATAAATAGCTGTTATGAAACGAAATTTCCAGGCTTTCACTTTGATAGAACCAAGAAGATCAGTAAATTGACTAGCTGTTCAGTTTATGACCTAATTGACCGATCCTCAATTATTTCCTGATAGAATATAGTTTACTAAAGATGCAGGCCCACTGTCTGTAACTGTTGTATGCTTCATGATTCTTTCAAATAGAATTCATTTATTGTTGTTCTTTTCTTTATAGTTTTTGTGTTGTTATTTGTTTAAGTGTTGAACTGTCTTTCCTCACGTAAAATCAAAAGAGACAGGTGAGTGGGCTCACAAACTTTGTTCTCCTTTAGCATGGAGGGCTTCTGTATGGTAGCTAAATAGGTTTCGTTCTTCAATAGTTACATCATGTTTACAAAGTGGCAGCATTCTTCAACACACTCTTTATGAGTCTTTGAATGAATCTATCTTCACCTTGCAGGTTGAGCAGCTGCACAAGATATTCAAACTTTGTGGATCTCCTTCTGAGGATTATTGGAGAAAATCAAAATTACCTCATTCGCCCGTTTTTAAGCCTATTCAGCCATATAAAAGGCGGATTGCTGAAACCTTTAAGGATCTTCCTGATGCTGCTGTAGGTCTCATGGAGATATTACTCTCTGTTGACCCTTCAGATCGAGGGACTGCATCTATTGCTCTTAGCAACGAGGTACTTTATATCCCAGCCAAATAACATGCAGCGAATGCCTCTGACTTCTGGGCATGAGTTCTACATTCTTTTGAGCTATTTTTTCTGGCGTCGTTTTAATTTAGATATTCTTGCTTCTATAGCATGTGATGAGAGCATCTTTGGAGCCAAATTCCACTTCAAATATGATAATATTTGGTATTGATTCTATTCTTAATGCAGTTCTTCAAAACAGCACCACTTGCGTGTGATCCTTCAAGTTTGCCCAAATATCCTCCAAGCAAAGAGATAGATGCAAAATTGCGAGAGGAGGAAGCAAGAAAGTACGTGCTCTTCAGTTTTTTGACACTGTCTGAGATTGCAGTTCTGTTTAATCTTTGATATTATAATAACTGAACTCTTAACAATTATCATTAGATGTATAATGAAATCACCCTCAGAAATCTACAAGAAATCTGTTGATTATTGCAGCTAGATTTCGATCACATATTCTTGTTTCATCTTTCGTCGGTTTTTCCTTAAATTCTTGACTTGAACCAACTTAAGGAAAGGAGCGGTGGGAGCTAAGGGACAGAAGTGTGAGATAGATTTTAGAAGATCAAAAGAGCATCGATCTACTGCAGTTCCTGATGCTAATGCTGAGTTAGCTAGGTCGATGCAGGTATGTCGTAAATGATACCATGTTATAATTCACATCATGCCTTTAACAAGCCTAACTACAGGCCTTTCCCTATAAATAACTTGTTTGCTATTGAGTTCTCATTGCTCAAAAATAAGTTGATAAATGGTTTTAATTGCGGCTTATAAGTTTAACAAAAAAAAGACGGATACTGGTGTTCAATTTTTCTATGACAACAAAGGCTCTCCTTTACTGAATTTTCAAATTATGTCTCAGAGGAGGCATGGAAATGTGGACCAAAAGAGCCGAAGCGAATATTTTAACCCTCACAAGGAGGAAGCTGCTTCCGGTCTCCAAATTGATCCACCAAGACCTGCAGAATTTTTGTCAGAAACAATCAAAGATCGTCCAGAGAGAGTTCATTCAGGGCCTCTTGCTCCTGGGATGAGATGGACATCCTCTGGAAGAAAAAATGACGATGCATCCGTCTTGTCCACAAAGAACGGTGTATCTTCACTAGCATCATCACGGGGCTTATCAGCTGTAGAATCCCGAGAAAAGTATGTTTCTTCACATGTAGATTATACACATCAAGAAAGCAGGCTTTCACAGTCGTTTGGGGATCCCTCAAGAAAGCAGGATAGAAGACGCCCGTCGCCAATGCTCTCTGGCTCACAACTACCTGGACGAATCAACACGAAAGAAGCTGCAATGGTGAGTTTCATTACAAGAATATATCTTTTGACATAATAGATTCTGTAAATTGCAACTAGGGAGTTCTTTTTTCATGATGTGTCAATTTAGTACCAACGACTCTCAATACAAATGCTGCCAAGGCTGATATGTTTGTTGTTGGTGGGCAGGATGGAGAGGGTCAGAAAGAGCGAAAGATCCATTTTTCGGGTCCTATACTAGCCCCATCGAACAATATAGAGCAGGTGCTCAAAGAGCACGATCAAAGAATCCAAGAAGCTGCTCGACGAATGAGGAAAAGAAGGGATGTAGCTCTGCCTAAGGAGATGTATTTAACATCCAATCGAACTCAGACGGCCGGTTAGATCGGTTAGAACGTATATACATATATTATACATACACACACACAGTATATTAAATTGTGGCTTGCAAATTGTTACGTACAGATTTTGTGAGTGAGTAATTTAGAATGATATTCCTATGTATTGATGAAGATGAAGAGCAACAGTTGAGTGTTAGTTGTTGTCACACTAGGGACTATATTTGATAGTAGGGAATGTTGTACTTTGACAACCCTAAATAATTTTATATATCTACTTTACATCCATTTTAGGTAGGTTAAAAATATTACTCAAATTTTGAAGTATATATGTATGATTGGAAAAATAATTCAATTTCATAGTTAGAACCTGTGATTCATGATTTTATTCTCTTTATTTCTTGCATAGTTGTACTCTATTTTTGAGGGTGGTTGGTTGGGGGTGGGGTGGATACAGCTTGCAGCGAAAGGAGCAGATCTTGATGAGAAATTTTAATGCTACATTGTAATGGATTTGAATTAAATGTTTGAGTAGACACTTAAGAAAGAAAAACTGTTCTCACTCACTGCACCTTTTTTTTTTATTTTAAATTTCTCTCTTTTTTTCCCTTTTTACACAACAATTTGTCTTTCAATTTTAAGAGGTGGTAAATTTTAAAATGAGGTTTACTCTAGAGAAAATAAGAACAACAACAACAATAACTCATAGCCTATACGGCATACGTCCCATCAAGAAATCAACTTGAATATTGTCGAACTATACAACTAATCTTAACCTAATCAAAACTCAAAGTCAAATCTGGAAATTATTCCAAACATAGGTAACCATTAATTAAGGGAAGTTTTTTGTTTTTGGAATTATTTGAATTAAGTAGTTAGTAGACGACCCTTATTGTCTTCCATAATCAATGGAGGAAATTGCGGGTTCATCCTTCGTTGACAAATTTTGTGGTGGAAAAACTAATGTAACAAAAGCATGGCGTGACATGATAAAAAATACGAAAATAGCATGAAATTGGGTTTACAATGAAATCAAGATTACTCTTTAATACAATACAAAGTTACTCTCATGGCATAAAATCAATTTCACTGTAAATTAGAGTTCGAGATTACTCTTTAGTATAATAGAAAGTTACTTTATTGTATAATATAAAGGAATTTATTCTTTTTCTAAAAAAAAAATATTCTTGTTAATAAATACTTTCTTAGAGTAATCCAACTATGATTTTTAAAGGATATCTTCGATATTTTAAACAATAACTATCTCAAAAGAGTGCAATATACACCCTATTGCATGCCACCACCTCTCTATATTTAATTAATTATTTTAGAAATTCCAACTGATTCTTATAAATAACAATAATAAAATTAAATAGTAAATTATAATAAAATAAAGACGAAATAATATTATCGTTTTTTAAAATGTGATGATTACTTCTCTACTATATCTTGATTCTCTTCATTTAAATTTTGGCCACGTAAATAAGTTTTGGACTTTAACAGGTGATCTATCATCTAATCTTGGGTTGGACATTTGAATAAATGGGCCAATTATTCAAGTTATCCAATTACAGGATTCATTACCCATTAGTTTGATTGGACATTTTTTTTATCAATGGGCCACGTTACTGAAAAGGACCAGTTCTTCAGATCACTTAATTCACGAAACGCTTATTCTGTGGATAAACAAATTACGAGTCCATCTCTCTACCACACTTCTCAAATTATATTTTAAATCTCAATTCCATTTTAAAATTAAATAATTATTGCCTTTTGAAGACTTTTTTTTAAATTAATAAAAGAACTATTTAAATATGAAAAATACAAAACGAATATTCAAAAATAAATAATTAACTTTTAATTCGGAATAAGGAAAATATGTACATGTTTATTTTTCATCAATAGAGTATCATAAGTGCAAGCTTAATGCACCATGTTTTAGTATTTTATTTTTACAAAATATTAGGAGTTTTTTTTTTTCACATGTACAAAGTTATTACTAATAATTTTAAATATTTATGTGATATAACTAATTCTTTAATGTGAAATTACAAATACATTTTAGAACTAATTATAATTTTAATTAAGAGTAGAGGAAATGCGGAAAACAGAGTTGAAAAGGTATAATTAAAGAGAGCAATTTGCTTACGCTTGAAGACGATGTTATGATTTAATTTTTCTGAGGTAATCCTCCATTACAGAATAATAATCATTGAGTAATTGGAAGGGTTGAGGCTTGAAGATGATGTTAAAAATTAGAAATTTGATCTGATTTCCATTATGTAATAATGATAAATTTAATCTTATTAAATAATCGAAGTAAAGTGGTGACGTTAGGAAGATGATGTAAATAAAAAATAATTTAGTGAGGTAATCTTCCATTCTTTAATAATAATTAAAGGGAATAGAAAAGTGGATGTGGATAAATAGAAATCGCTTTTAAGTTTAATTTTGTATGGAATATCTACTTGGCATCCCTTTTATTATTTTTCCTGATATATAATTACAAAATCTCAATTAGAACATGTTTTTAGCGTTGAAAATTAATAAAGCCTTATTCTTTTACAAGGTTTTTACTATTTGTTTTTTGTTTACCTACAAGATACAAGCATGATGGATGGCTAGTTGGTGAGTTTTTTCTTCTTCTTTTTTTTCATCCATTTGTACAAATTATATATCTAGTGTATATGGTTCGTTGATTTTATATTATTTACTTACTTTTTATTTTTAGGAGTATCGTAATGTAGTTAATTAAAATATGTTATGATTATTAAGTGAGATTATTTATTTTTTAAAAGCTATTGAGGATTATTTGTTTAAAACTTTTTTTTAGATGAACACAAAAGTAAATAATGAAATGTGCAAATCTTCAATATACCCATTTTACATACATTATATACTCATTGATTACTTTTATTTTTCTTTTATCTTTCTTCTCTCATTTTCTTTTATAATATATTCTTACATATTAATTTTGACATAAAACTAAATTTACTCAATAAAAAACCCAAAAAAACGGAGTATCACTATTCAACTTGTTTTTAAACCCCACAAAATCCAAAACAAATATAATTTCATACTTATTATTCCACATTATTTAATAATTATTGTGATAGATAAAAATGACAAAATTAAAAATAAAGTGTAATTTGATCAGGTTGTTATATTGATTGAATGTTTTTTTAAGTGTGAAAAATATATGCATGAGAGAGGATTTTAGGGGATTATAATAAGAACGGTTTTTTTAGATGGGTTGTGTGACAGGTTGACTCACTACTACGTATGTTTATTATATAGGTAAAATATGTTTATTTGTAGTTATAATATGTCAATAATAAATTACTCCCTCTGTCCCAGGCTAAGAGGGTCATTTTTCCATTTTGGTCGTCCCACCCAAAGAGTCCTTTTTCCTTTTTTACATACATGGGGCTCACACACTCTTTAATACAATTAAAATATGGGACTCACACTCCCACTAATACAACTACCCACTACACATTAAATAATAATACTCCTTAATCTACGTGCAAAAAAAGTAAATGGGCCTCTTACGCCGGGACGGAGGGAGTATATTATAACACCCTAAAATCATACTTTAATTCATTATACATCATATTTTAGAATACACATTGTAAAAATCATTAAGTACATTTTATCTTTATAATATATCTACTTTAACATGTATCACATACGTTGTCTTATAACTAATTTAATTATATAGACTTTTCCGTTTATTTTACTTTATGTCGAAACCAACAATATTATTTAAACAATAATTTTGAAACTATTACTAATTTTTAGCTGGTGTAATTATTATTAGGTGAACGGACTCAATAATTAATCTATGTCTAATAATTTAATATTAAATTAAAAACGAGATTATGGCAGTCCTACTTTAGGTACTAAATGGAGTCGAATATTCGGTAAAACGTGTCTACACAATTAGTGGTCTAGAAAATTTCTTAAAGTTGAATCTTTAATATTGGAACATATAACTTAAGAATTAGACCGATAAATGATGCGCATTACTTAATTAATCTTTGTTTGCAATTCCCTTGCATGTGCCCATTTATGACACAACCTACCACACCACCCTTTTTACCCATTTAATACTCCACAATACTGCATTAAGTTAATTTGTATCTACAACCAAAAAAATAATAAATAATAAAAATAACAACGAAAGGTAAAAAATTTAATTTTATTTTTAAAATGATTTATTAACAAATTAACAACAAAATCCTTTAATACTTTTTTTTTCTTGTTAAAGCAATGGTTGATAAATTTTTACCAATAATAAAATCCAACTTTATTGGTAAATAATTTTTATTGGTAATTTGTTGCTAATATTTTATTGACAATTTATATAATGATTCTTTTGATAAATAACAATAAATATTAGTATTACTTAATTGATAAAAATATTATGAATTCATTGACGATTCATTGCTATAAGACAAATGTAATTTTGTCGGCAAAAAATTTATAATTTCCAATTGAATTCAATCTGTTGTTAAATTCCATTTGTAAAAATGAGTTTTTTTAAGTGTACTCCGTATTATATACTCCCTCCGTCTCAGGCTAAGAAGATCATTTTACCATTTTGGTCGTCCCACCTAAAGAGTCCTATTTCCTTTTTTGGACACATGGAACCCACCCACACCCACTAATACAATTAAAACATGGGGCTCCCACACCCACTAATACAATTACCCACTACACATTAAATTATAATACTCCTTAATCCACGTGCCCAAAAGCAAATGAGACTCTTAAGTTGGGACGGAGGGAGTATTTATTTTAAAAAATAGTAGTAATAGTTACTTTACTTTATTTTATTAATTTTTTAAATAAAATATTCCACCCGTCCCCTTGATACGTATCCATTTTTCCATTTTGGTCTGTCCCATTACAAAGTATCCATTTTCCTTTTTGGATTGATGTGATCCACAACACTACACATGACCCCACACTCAACACTAATACAACTACCCACTACACATTAAAATATTATTTCTCTCACCTTACTAGTATACATTAAATTATTATACTCCTTAGCCCACATGCAAAAAATAAATAAATACCTTTCAAGGGGACGGAGAGAGTAATTTATTTTTTTCAAATACATATGAAAATTACCACCTATACAATTAGTGCCCACAAATTTAACTAAGATAAATAAATTTTTGTATGGGTGAGTTGTTATAAATATTACTTGTACGACGGTTGGGATTTTGTTTTGGGTTTTAAAGTGATTTAATAAATCAATGAATAATGTTATTCTATGTTTGTTTTAGGTTTAAGTAGGGTAGATTTAAATTTTATGTCAAATTAAGTATTAATTGAAGTGAGAGAATATGAGAGAGAAAAAAAGAAAAAATATTAATTGAGGAGAGATAATGTAGTGTAGGGGTGGATAAATATTAATAGGGTATGTAAGTGTAGTATAAGAGAGATTTAAAGAGATTTATTAAATCTAAACCAAGAAGATTAAACTGAAATTAAACATCACCTTTAGGGTGGGGAAAAATAAGAGAATTATAAATATTATATATAATTATAATTGTTATAATCCTAATACGGAGTAATTTTTTTTTATATTTAAAAAAATTTAATTGTGTTTGTGGTTTCATCACATTCGTTTTTAAATGGTTGGAGTTGGAGATAATTAATAGTGTTACATTATGTTTTGTTAATACTAAGATATGAATTATAGTGTTTTACACTGTATTTAATTTGGTAATTTGTGGAGTATATATTTTTTATTATGAATTTATTATCTATTAAGATTTGTTTTTATTTCATTTTTTATACAGTTCTTAATTAGGTATCGGTTTTAATTAAGTATATACCGAATTTTAGGTACATAATGGTCTATCAAACTATCTATATAGGGAGGTAAATACCGATATTTTAGATATGATACGGTATATCAAAATATCAGTAAGTAACAAGTATACTATATGCTTATACCAAAATATCGGTATGCCGGACTCTGTTATAGTATAATATTTTTTATACCGAAATTTTCGGCACGGTATTTAGTATGACAAAAAATGTCCGGTATGCCATATCGTCCACCCCTAACGACGACGGTACTTATGTTTATAAGATTTGTTAGATTATGTTCGTTAAAATTGTAAAGTACTATGCTTATTTTTAAAGTATGATGAATAATTTTTAAAATATTAGTAAGGGTTATAATATAACTCACTACTAATATATTTTAATTATAAAAAAAGAAAAATTTACTTTACTCATATAACTTTACTTGTATAAAAAAATAGATCAACCAAAGAACTCGTATCACGTGTGTATATATATATATATATATATATATATATATATATATATATATATATATATATATATATATATATATATATATATATATATATATATTATAAGAGAGTCCCGTATATTTGACATACTATTAAATACTCCACCGTCCCACGTTAAAATTTATATTTTCTATTTTTATTTGTCTCAAGTTAAGGTTTATATATTTTTTTATCAAGTTGGACCACACAAAATAACTAATTATTTTATACAGGGCCCACATAAAATACTAATACAATCAACTACATACTTCACTTTAAATATGATTTCTCTCATCTCATTGCACTTTAAAATATTCTTAATCTGCGTGAAAAAAACAAATATAAACGTTAACGTGGGATGAATGAAGTATAATTAAAAAACTAAAATTTGGCCTATGATTAAAAAATTGTGTTGCCACGTCATTAATTAAGTGATCATTGGTTCTAGCTTCGAAAAAAATCTTGTGGTACTCGAGATTTTTTTGTGAACGGGCGTAGTATTTTATTGATTTTCTAAAATCTCAATATTGGAGAATTGAATATCCACATAGATTTCCATTTTTGAAGTCATTGCCGGCATGACTCATGACCTTGTAAACTCGTAATGCTCCACTTCCATCTTACTCCATTTTTTATATTGTTTTCTTACCCAAAAATTATATTAAGAAAATGTGTATACACCAATAAAACATAAGATAAACTATTATACTATAAAAAATATTAAAATTTTCGTGTAGAGTCAAAAAAACCAATTAAACAAATATTACATCCGTCTAATTGGTACTTACAAGTCACGCATGCAAAAAAGATTTATCAAGACATGCATTGATTAATAATTACCAATCAATGTATATTATCATGTTCTACTGTTAATTCATACATTTTTTATTTAAATAAATTAGTTAGTATATATGTAATAATTAGTCTTATCATTAAATTGATCTATATATTGAAATTTTATTTATTACAAATTGATGTAAGCAAAGACTTGACGATTTCTTATAATGAAAACTGCAATGTCGATAATGCGCAAAACACTTTAAATTCATCATATTAAGCACATTTCTTTTTGGTCATATATATCCATTTCTCACACGTGTCGAATTTTATTTATGCGTCAGTCAACTGGTGGAACATTGCATCCTACACCTCTATTCATTTCCGAATAATTGATTTAAGAGATAAAAATATTCTTTTGATTTATTTTTTAAAATGAAAATTTATATTTGTATCTTGTGGGTTGACTGATAAAAGTGCACGTATAATCTTTTACCACCAATTAGTGACGCTATGGACGAATAGTGAATAATTATTATAAAATTGATAATTATATACATATTATAGTTATACAATGGTCATTAATGAAATCAAACATGATGGGATTAATTAGGATGGCAATTTTTTTTTATAGTTGTAACTTGTAACTAGGTTCAGAATTTATAAACTAATAAATAAAAATATATTATACACTAATATATATATAACAAAGAGGCGTGCACTCAAATTCACCGGAGATAAACTCAATTTTGATTGGGATTATAGTTAAGAATTTTGAAGTGTTTTAATTTATATAAATCTTAAAAATTGTTACAAATAAAGGAATTAACCTACTAATTATAATTACATGCAACTAGGTGGAATAACTTACCTGACTATTAAGCTCCTTACTTTAATGAATAATCCAGATTCGATTCCGTTTTTGAATTAAGAGAGTTATAAGGGTTCAGGTTCGATTCCCTTTAAAAACGAATTAGGGGAGTTATAATTTCTAATTAACTACTTATAACGACTAACATTTACGGAATAAAAAAAAATAAAATTATAGTTATATGCATATATTTATTTATTCTCTGAGTTCGTAGATAAAAAAAAAGAGTTCTTACAAAATATTCCCTCCGTCCCGGAGTTAAGTTCACCGACACTGTAGATACGAAATTTAAGAAAGTTATTTTTTGACCAATTTTATTGACTTTTGAGGGGTATTGTGGTATTTTTAGGTAATAAATAAATTGTAAAGTATGTAATTTGTGTTAGGTAAGAGTAATATTTTTAAAATTAAGATAACTTTTGATGTTGTTGGTTAATGTGAAGTTTCCTTTTTGTGTGGTGAATATAAGTATGGGATGGACGAAAACGGAAAGTGTGAAGATAAGTATGGGGACGGAGGGAGTACAACTTAGGAATGAATTAAAATACTATATTGAAGTATTTATAAACTTTATTAATTTTATATATGAATTTTCAGTCTTATTATAGTACTGTTTTGCTATATTCATGAATATCTCGTGAAATTGATATAACAGGCTTATTGCTCGGCCCATTTTAGGAAGACCCAAAGCTTCAAATATAATTGAGAGAAATTTCTTCATAGTCAAAAACTCGTTGGAAATTATCTCACGTTAAGGCGCTACGTGAAACAAATAAAAATTGATAACATCATTATTATTTTTACTATAAAATGTTATTACTCATTTTTTAGTTATATTATAAATTATTTATGAAATAATTCACCTCACAATTATCAATTTTCATCGATTGAGTATCATTTTTCGTTAATAATTTTATCATTTTTTATCTATCTCATATAAGAACTTACGAGAGACGGTATCATACCAAACTTGTCATTCTATTAATTAGGGAGTATTATTTACTGAATTACGTGAAGTTATTAATGTTTGATTTAGAAAATCATTTATTTTTTCAAAGAAATCAAAAGTATTTTATGTTAAATGAGTATATATTGCTATTTTGACGTATAGATGGTGGATGAGGAAGTGCACCAAAATGTCGAAAAAAGTTATAATGGCGAAGAAATGGAAGTCTTCGATTTCTCATTATTCAAGTTTACAAGTTTAAAAGCGGCATTCCGAAAATGGAAGGAAACTTAGTTCCCGCTTATTCGAAAACTTTACTCCCTCACCGGCCACTCCAAATTTTCCATGCTTTAAAATCGAAAATATTTGTTGGACGAGTGACACGTGAATAAAATAAATTAAAATTTTTTTAATTGTATATGTACAAATACATACTCCCTCCATCCCTTACAAAGAGATGCATTTGCTTTTTGCACTTAAATTAAAGAGTATTATTATTTTATGTAAAGTGGGTGAGTGTATTTGAAAGATGTGATGGGTAATGGTGGGTCATTGGTAAACCCTTTTTTACTAAAAGATGAAAATGTTGCAATTTAGATGAGACGTCCAATATAATAAAATGATACTATATTTGGGTATGATGAAGGGAGTAATTGTTATGGAAATGAACTCTTCTTTATATGCCTTAATTTAATTTGTCACAAGAATTCATTAATTTCCCTGAACCTTCCAAAAATGTCTGTTGGATTCTCTTTTGTTTGATTGTAATTTGCAATAAAGTCATGAGTGTCACTGACTCTTCTTTGTGTGGTCGGGATAAGACTTGTCGTGTGTTAGCCGAAATTTGTACATAGGTTTTACATTTGGGCGAGTTGGGAATCACACATATATGTTTTTTTTAATGGTATGTGTAATTTGGATTTAAGTGGATTTAATAAACGTTATTTTATGTATGTTTGGATTTTAACTATATAACGAGATTTATTAGATATAAATTATGAATAATAAACTCAAATCAAACATAATCTTAGGAATAGGTAGCACCTTACACTGTTTGAGTTTATTTTTACATTTTTTAAAATAGTTATCACTTTTTGTTAAAGATATTATTATTTTTCGTTAAAAACATTATAAATTTTTATTTACACTATGAATTGTTCATAAAATAATTTATTGAATAATTATCATTTTTCATTAATTCGAGTATTATCGATTTTATGAAAATTTCCCAATACATTAAAAAGAGGAGAAAAAATGCTAAAAATACTATCTTAAAAGTTAAAAATTTATGGATTTCGTGAGCTGAGAGGAAAGGTAATATTCTTAATATAAAATGATAATAATTTATCAATAAAAATTAAAAATAGTAATAATCATTTAATTAAATTATTTGTGAATAATTCGTGAGGAGTGATGGCAATTTTAATGAAAGGTTATTTTGATTAGGATAGAATGAGATGATGTTACAAAATACTTGCACTTTCCTCAAACTCAATGCCACGATATTAAACACCCCCAAGTTTACAAAATAGAAATTAATTAATTTATTATTTTATCATTACAAGTGGAGATTTTATGCAATAAATTTGGATTAGATCGCAAATTAATTGAAGTAACACGAAGCAGTGAATAGGGCTGTTGTATAAATTGGACTCCAACAGCACAAGAAGACAATTGAACGTAGGACAATGAAATTGGACCGTTTACTCGACAATGAAAGATACATTATTACGTCTTCTTTTTTCAAAATGGTGTACCCACCATTAGGGGTCCCCATCGCCTTTGCCCTGGGGATTGGTGGAGGAGGGAAATCGGAGAATGTGCCTCAAGTGGCTTATAGAGAGGACTCACTGTTAAACTTGTGCTTGCAAGGGACCAAATTCATTATATAGTATAGGTCGTCGTCATGTCAATTCTTTTTTCTTTTTTTGCTAAAATTTTGTGAGACGAGCTACAATTTTCTTATAATAAAATATATCACATTTATATATATATATATGTGAAAATAATACTATAAATAAAATTAATATTTTACATGTATAGTTAGAACATTATTAATTTTCTGTAAAAAATATTATTTCAATATATATTATTCTCTGCCATGTCACTAAAGATAAGTTTAGTATTCTGGAATATATATTATGGTAAAATTGATTCATTTTTAATGGGCAAATCAGCTTATTGTGCCATATTTTATTTTTTATTAACTTATTACTTTTTAATTACCTGATTAATTATTTGTCATTCTAATAAAGATGTTCAGAATTCTATTATATATTTTTTAGACGGTTTTATGCTTAATTATTTATCCCTAAAATTGATTTATTACATTTTTTATTATATTTTTATTGTTTATTCATTTAAAATTAAAAGTTAACTGCGGATCGATTAAATCCTCACATTTTTACATATTATTAATATTTTTTAATTTTTTGCTAACAAAGATGTAGTTTTTTAACGTATGTTACATTTTGAGCCAAAATGTAGTTTTATTTTCTAGCCGTTTTTCTCAAGAAAAATACGACATTGTTTTAATATTTGCATTTTGGCTTTTATACATTCATCATGAGTATGAATCTAAGAATTTTAATTGTCAGCTTATAAAACAATACTTTTTTTTATATAGCAATTATCATATAAATAACGATCATAACTTCTGCCTACCATCAGTTATGAACGTAGCCCTTGACCTACAAAGATTTGATCTGATTTATATATATTTAATACTACATTTTATTAGTTGCAGGATAAAATATTTATAGACGCGTATTCACATTATAAAAAACTTACAACGTTATCAAAGAATTTTCTCCACCATGTAAGTATTATATATTATATTGCATGAAAAGAAGGCTAAAGTTAAAGGCAAATGAAAGGGCAAAAGTTTTTGATTCTGGAGTCAAGTCACTAAAGAAAATTAAAGAAACAAAACTTATCTGATAGCTGAATATTTCATGACTTTGGATCACTTTTCTCTAAAATATTACTCCTATTTAATTGCCTATTACTTATATTATTCTCTCACAATCTCTTTGTTTCTAGATAAAATTAATTAATGAGTAAAATAGAAATAAACTAACTACCATATATGCTCTTTGTAGTCACCATCATACCATACCAACTGCTGTATTTTGTAAATTATCAATTCGATCTACACAAGTATGCATACATCTTTTCATGTAGCTGAATCGAAGTTTCTGTGACATATATGTATCAAATTATAACACGAAGTTCATACATCGGACATCTAATTAGGTTATAATTAAATGATAAATTCGTCTAAAGTTTAAGATATCATAGAGAGCCAGATTGATAACATTTATATTTAATCTAATATGCTCCCTTATGTAAATGTGGGACACGCATATTGCATTACAACAAAAAAGTTTAAATTATGGAGAGGAATGACTGTAATATTTAAACAACCATCCTAAAATAGGTCCTATAGTATTAATTTAGTCTTTTAATTTACATAATAAGTAAATAACATGTATTATTAGGTGAGAAATTACAATTTTGAATTAAAATATAGTATTTGAAATCATCAAGTTAAGGTTTTTTTTTATATTTTTTTGTTCTTCTATAGTTTTATTGGACAGACAAATTAAGAGAATGTGAAAGATTTTACAAATCAAAGAACTCATTTTAGGAAGAAGAGCAAGAGTACATGAAAAGAGATGGAAATGGCAGTCACCTTTGCTGTTGTGGGCCCAATATTACTCCATAATTCAAGAATTATTCAACGGTGTAAATTTTGTTAGCAAAAAGGATACTCCTATAAAATGGTGTACCCCACCATTAGGGGCCCCCACCGCCCCTGCCCTGGGGATTGGTGGAGGAGGTAAATCGCAGGATGTGCCTCAAGTGGCTTATAGAGAGGGCTCACTGTTAAACTTGTGCTTGCAAGGGGCCAAATCCATGCCAAAGGCAGGATTCGAACCCCCACCCTGCAGCAACCAAGCTCAGCTGGAAGGCAAAGGATACTCCTATAAGGTTATAGTGTATGTCGTTTTCCTTCCCAGCAAACACACCAAACTTAAAGGGATAAAAAATTTATAATTTCTTTTCAAGTTTAAATTTTATCTATGTCCGATGTAACATTATGGAATATAGTATATGATTATATAAAGATCATATTAATCATCGAATTTGGTAATGAAACAACTATTCTTCTTATGATATTATGAGAGTTTTAATAAAATGTGAGAAATTATAAACTTTTCTAGTTGGATTATAACATTTAGTTCTTTAGGTATTTTGACAAATTATCATAAAATCCACATTTAATTCGTATTTTGTCATACTTACAGAAACAGAAATGATAATTTCTTCGAAATAGAATTGATAAAGCAAATTTCCTACGTAGATATATGTGCCATAAAAATGCTGATTGAATTGCAAGTAGAAACTAATTTCGATTGGAAGCTGGGAACTTTTGCATTTATATGTAACGCTTACTGAGTGATGACGACATATAAGTCTGTGTATGTTTTTTAAATTAAATTTTAATAAAGTCTAGTAAGTATTTGAACTTTACAATTATTTTTTAAAAATTGTATTATATGAACCTATTTTATGTGAAATTGAATATCAAAGTATCACTCTTATACATAATTATTGCTTAAAAGACAAATTAAATCCATAGAATTCTCATAAGGAATGGTTCGGCCACCAAACCTTATGTTTTTAGACAAAATTTGTTATGAAATACTCATGTATATCTGAGGTAGAGTAAGATGTGTTAAATGTGATTGTTATATGGAGTAGTAAGTAAAATATGTTATATAGTAAATAAAATATGTTTATTGATAGTTAAATTATATGATGAATGATGTATTAAAATATAATTTTAATTATTATAATATGATTTTAAACATATTTAAATTACTAATAAACATATTTTACATATATAATAAATATACTTTAATAATAAATTAATTCGTTTCACAAAACAGTCTCATATTTTTATTTGATCTTATTTTTATAATTTAAGTTTTTTTTAAATTTTTTTTATTGGTTAAATTTAATTTGACATAAGTATATGCTTTCTCTCGCGTGTAATACGTATACAAATACATTTTTCATGCAATAAATAAAATTATTATTTAAAAGAAAAAAAGGTTGAATCAGGTCGAAACTAAAGAATTGTGATAAGGATATTTGTTTTGTGAGTGAACGTTGTAATTTCGTTCCAACTTCAGCATAAGATCGCAGCAGCTTCTAAACAGAGCACGTGTCGTAATTCTTAATACTTATTTCTACTGTGTCTGTACGGTAAGTAGAAACAGTATAATCACATTTTAACAACAAATTTTATGTATTTATAATAAAATAAATATAAGAGAATTACAATAATAATTCAAAATGATTAAACTTGAGAATTTAAGAAACAATTTCTTTCTATCCTCTGATTCTTCTCTTGAATCAATTTGGACTTTGACTTTGACTTTACCGCGTTGATCGCGTTGACTATGTGTGTTGAGTCGGATCTTCAGTTGAAACTTGTCCGAACTCGAATTTGGATTTGTTTGGATTAAATGTGCCTTATGTGAAAAACACTCGCTCAGGGGGGCATAACACCTTAATCCCGGGTCGTATGCTGTTCTTGGCGCGAAGAACACCGAAGAACTTAGTATATGCAGAATGCTTGATTTGGGGGGCTCCGCACCTTAATCCCGAATCGTTTGTCGTTCTTGACTTAAAGATACTTGAAGATCTTGAGGAGCGTTGCTCGTGTTCAATCTCTTCAGAGCGTTTGTGTCTTCAAGTCTTTGAATGTGTGTTTGGAATGAATGGAGGAGGGCCCTTTTTTTATATAGGTGGAGGGTGAGGATGCCCCGCATTCTGATTGGTCCAAATTTGACCTAATCCTATGGGCTTGGGCCTTCCACTTGTTTAGGCCTCAAGTCAGACTTATTTGTTTTGGACTTGCCTTATTTAATTTAAACTCCCTTCAATTTATTGGGTTTTAAATTAATTACCAATTATTTATTAATCTATTTTATGAATTAATTTATTTAAATTTCTTAATAAATAAATAATTAATTGATAATTATTGCATTAATTTGCCACATATTTTTCTTTAATATGCAATAAAATTCAGGTGCTTACAAATGCCCCTCGCATTTTATTCACGGATGCCTTTGTGTTGAAGTGAACAAATTGCGATAATCCATTCTTGATCAATATGATTGAATTTTATTGTTTGCCTCACCAACTTGATATGAATAGCTTGAATTATGACTGAACTTAGCAAATTGCTAAGTTGCTTACGTACTTCCTTGCAGAGGATCAAGTCATGACTAGTTCAAGTGGACATGATTTGATTTGAATGGGGGGTGCCGTACATATTTTATACTCATGCGGGTCAGGAGTAACATGCAGTTTAAGCTCGTGCGTCAATGAGCGTTGGACTTGCTGACAGTTTATGCTCGTGTCAATGAGTCTTTAGTTTGAACTTATAGACAGTTTATACCCATGTCAGGGAGCCTTGTGTGGATATTTTTCACTCATGTCGAGGAGTATTGTGTGGAAAGTTTTCTCTCATATCGAGGAACATTGTGTGGATAGTTTTCACTCATATCAAGGAGCTTTATGTGTGGAAAGTTTATTATCTTCCCAATGAGATTTGATTTGATGTGTAGATAGTTTATACACATATCAAGGAGTACCGAACATGTAGAGAGTTTTGTCTCTTCTCAAGGAGATTTGATTTGATGTATGGACAGTTTATACTCATATCAAGGAGTATAGTGTGGATAGTTTTTTGCTCGTATCAAGGAGCCTTGAATTTGATTTGTGTTAGATAGTTTAGACTCATATAAATGAGCATTGTTTGTAGATAGTTTTAGCTCATATCAAGGAGCGTAACTTGAGAATTTTAGATAGTTTAAACTCGTATCAATGAGTATTGTATCGACATTTTTAGCTTGTGTCGAGGAGCGTAACATGTAGAAAGTTTTGTCTCTTCTCAAGGAGATTTAATTTGAGTTAGACAGTTTAAGCTCGTATCAAGGAGCATAATGCAGATAGTTTTAGCTTGTATCAAGGAGCTTTGCACTTGAGTTTGTCAACAATTTATTGCCCCCAATTTTGGGATGCACTATTTTCTCTTGTTTCAAATTCATTTCTATTAATCTTTATAGAAACTGCAGGTTTTGCTTGTGGTTCCCCTTCCAAGGGCTCATCGAAGGACATGTATTCAAACTCGTAAGAATCTTGAATAGAGGGCCATTCGATGTCATTTGATGTCAGGCTTAACTCCATGTCGTGAGCTCTTGAAGCCAACTCTTCAAAAGTTTTAGGCCGAATTCCTTGGAGTATGTAGCTAAGATTCCATTGCATCCCTTGAAAGTACATTTCTATAGCTGAAGTTTTTGATAGCTTTTCTTTGCAATTGAGGCTTAGACTCCTCCATCTATTGATGTAGTCGATGACATATTCTTTATTCCTTTGACGAGTATTTGTTAGCTCCATCATGCTAACAATTCTTCGTGTGCTATAGAAGCGGTTGAGAAATACTTTTTTCATTTGCCCCCAACTATCAATGGAGTCTGCTTCCAAGTCGATGTAACAATTAAAGGCATTTCCTTTTAGAGATCGAACGAATTGTCTCACCATGTGATCTCCGTTGGTCCCAACATCATTGCAGGTCTCAACAAAATGCGCCACATGTTGTCTTGGGTTGCCTCTGCCACCGAATTATTGAAACTTGGGAGGTTGATAGTCAGCTGACATCCTCAAGTTGTCAATTCTCTTTGTATATGGCTTTTTGTAGGCAACAAAAGATTTGGAACTTCCTTCAAACTTGTCTTTTATCGTCTCTACCACGATATTCTTTAATTGGTTGATAGGAAGTGTTCCGTCAGTTGAATCTTGTATCATATCCTCAGCTGGCTTTTCTTCAGATAGATGATGCTTCGTTGAGTCTTCCTCCCCGTGCTCATCCTCAACTTGTTTCTTATTTGCATGACTTGTCTCCACATTATCCATTTTCTTCATAAGTACGAAAATCTTTACGTCTTGAGTTTCTATATGCTTAGTGAGTCCTTCAATGGCTCTCATCATACTTGCGAGTTGTTCCTCAATGGTTATAGCACTCGTCGTTATCACCGCAATTGCAGTTGAGACAGATGGTAAGCTTGGCATTGAGTGAGGAGTTGAGCAGGTAGAATCATCTTCATTATTTTTGTCTCCATGCAATGGCTTATTAAGAACAATCCCAACCACATGGTTTGTCTCTGAGGAGGCTTCAGACATACTTCTTGTAACGAGTTTAACATTTTCAATTGGCAACTCTGGAGGCTTTGATGCAATTTGCCTTCGTATCGCAATCTTTAGCGGAGTCATGACTTGCATCTTCACAGCTTGTAGCTCTAAAGGTTTTGAGGTAGATGACCTTTTTATTGCGATCCTAAGAGGAGTCATACTTTGTATCTTCGAGCTTGTTGAGAGAAGAGATGAGAGGTAGAGACTGTCCACTGGGCGTGCCAAAATTGTAACAACAAATTTTATGTATTTATAATAAAATAAATACAAGAGAATTACAATAATAATCCAAAAGGATTAAACTTGAGAATTTAAGAAACAATCTCTATCTATTCTCTGATTCTTCTCTAGAAACAATTTGGACTTTGATTTTGACTTGACCGCGTTGATCGCGTTGACTGTGTGTGTTGAGTTGGATCTTCAGTTGAAGCTTGTCCGAACTCGAATTTGGAACTTTGAAACGTTTATCCAGAGGCGTCGAGCCTTTGAAAAATACTCGCTCAGGGGGGCTTAGCACCTTAATCCCGGGTCGTATGCTGTTCTTGGCGCGAAGAACACCGAAGAACTTAGTATATGAAGAACGCTTGATTTGGGGGGCTCCGCACCTTAATCCCGAGTCGTTTGCCGTTCTTGACTTAAAGATGCTTGAAGATATTGAGGAGCGTTGCTCGTGTTCAATCTCTTCAGAGCGTTTGTGTCTTCAAGTCTTTGAATGTGTGTTTGGAATGAATGGAGGAGGACAATTTTTTATATAGATAGAGGGTGAGGATGCCCCATAAATAACTCGCATTCTGATTGATCCAAATTTGACATAATCCTATGAGCTTGAGACTTCCACTTGTTTAGGCCTCAAGTCAAACTTATTTGTCTTGAACTTGCCTTATTTAATTTAAACCCCCTTCAATTTATTGGATTTTAAATTAATTACCAATTATTTATTAATATATTTTAGGAATTAATTTATTTAAATACTTTAATAAATAAATAAATAATTAATTAATAATTATTACATTAATTTGCTACATATTTTTTTTTAATATGCAATAAAATTCAGGTGCTCACCCAAATGATATCCTACGCCACCGCAACGTCACACGCTGATATCACTACTTTTGACTTTTCAAACCTTTTCATTCTTAAAATGGACACACTCCCATCGCACATAACAACAGTATATATACTACTCTTTAAATCCCACTGACATCATTATCTTCTCAGAACACACACAATTTCTCCTACTGCATATTTTTCATCTCAGCTTCCCAAATTAAAAAAAAAAAAAAAAAACTTAAATTATTTGTCCAAAAAAAAATTTTAAAAAATGGGAAACCCTCGTAGGGATTCCACTGCTCGCAACCCTGCTCCAAGAATTGAAAGGAGAATCATTGAGAAGAACAGAAGAAATCGAATGAAGATTCTCTACTCCAATCTGATTCACTTCCTTCCAGATGAAGACACCTCCAAGGTACCCATCTCTCTCTCATCCTCCCATTCTAGTGAGAGAAACAATTGTATATGAGAGAGTATACACGTGTGGATGTGCAGGTGGAGGGACTGCCATTACCGGACCAGATAGATGAAGCTGTAGAGTACATCAAGAGATTGCAGACGAAGGTGGAAGGGCTGAAGCAAAAAAAGGAGCTGTTATTACAAGGGAAAAGATCAACTGATTCGTGCATCACTAATACTACCGGTGAAAATCAAGTCATCTACAACACGATCAGACCACCATCATTAACACCTCTTGTCCAAGTCCACAACATGGGACCAAATCTTGATGTCGTTTTAGCAAATGGGATTCAAGATTACTCCAAATTTAACGACATCATCAGATTGATTCATCGGCATGGCGTCGAAATTGCCGGTGCCAGTTTTGCAAGAGATGGGAATTCAACTCTCCAACTTCTCAAAGATAAGGTTTGAATTTAATAATTTATTACATACAATGAAGTTCATGTCCCTTTTCTAACAAGAATTATTGATGATAATATTTCTTACTTCATATTTTATGTACATTATGTGGTTAATTATGGACCTATATCTGAAAAATGTGTTAATTATGTTTAGGTTGTGCAAAATAAAGGGAGTTTTGAAGGTGAAATAATGGCAAAGAAATTGAATGAATTAGTTTCTGGACCAGTTTCTGCAAGCAGTACTGAAGTAGTAGAATCTGGACTCAGTTTATGGGACTATGAAATTGAATCTAATATTTGGGGGTTTGAAGTCCCTCAAGTTTTTGATGCAGGGACTAATTTTGACTACTATGATCAAGATTTCCTAAATATGGGAACATTTAATTTGTAGTTTGAGGTGTATCAGTTTACTTATATACATAGAGAGAGTGAGTTTAGCTAGTTAATCTGAACTAGAGCACTTCATTTTTGTATCTATTCTAATGTATGTTCATATATCTCTTTGTTAATGAAATAACTTCATCTTAATTTGAATTGTTTTGTTTGCTGATCATTTACACGTACATATCTACATATAATTTCACAATTTATAAAATATTAATTTTATGTTTAGTTAATGGATATACCAACTAGATTTTATTTATTTATTTATTAATTCACAAATTATATAAATGACATACATAGAGAAAATCCAACTCTAATTACGTACCTTTAAATTTAGCGACACATGTTAATATACATAATAGGGTTTAAAGTTCTTCGTTTTCAAGATTATTTCACTTATACATCATGTACATAGCACAAGGAGTTAATACATTAAGACTTAAGAGCACTCCGTTGTGAGACTAATATATGTTAGAGGGTTTGCGGATCAATTATTAATGTATGTTTGTTATATAGGTAAAATATATTATTCGTATTTATTAATAATTAAAGTATAATTGGGCTGCACAATGTTATGAGACTCTCGTTTAAGGACATGCATATGATATTAATTGGGCTGCACAATGTTATGAGACTCTCGTTTAAGGACTTGACTCGTTATACTAAAGATTAACTACATCGGTTATTTTCAATTTGGCAAGTTTTATCGTGGAAAGGTGTCTGAAACGCGGCTCAATATGGGAATTTCCAAAATTTTATCCGTGTTCTCCTGGATATAATATTACTGGTATGTTGTTGTGCTAACCACAAATGTCATATACTTTCTTTATGAAGAATTTTTAATAGAGTTTTTCCTACTTGAACAGGATGAGATTTTTCTACTAATTAATCACTCAATAATGGTAAAGCTGTATGGATACTGTTTTGAAGGTGGTGATAATCTTGGTGTTGTTTATCTGACTCCGTTTATAACCAAATTCCACAAGGTTTTGAATTCTTCATACTATGTTTACAAAAGATATAGGTGTGGATGCCCATGCCTTAGTTTGTCTTGCTGACATCGTAAGATTATTGGTATCATTGATCTGTTTTTATAACATTGTGCATCATATCATCCATGCCTTACTTTTAACAGGTATTAAATTAAAAAAAATATTAATATGTTGTCCCGTTTACTGAAGTGTCTTGATATTCTACCGCTCAAGGTTGAGTTTTAAAATATTCAACTGATATATCAAAACTATTAGAGGTTGTCAATTTTCTTAACTTCCAACAATTGCTTTTGTTTTTATATTTTATTAATTCATTTTGGGCAAAAGATAATCATACCAGTTACTTTTGGTTGACTCATGTAGTGTGATAAGTATTTGAAAGGTTAATTTTATTGTGGTAGATAATTTTTCTTGGCTCCATCAGACTTGCTTCCCTCCTCACGTTTCTGCACAATGTAAATATTCCAGGTTTGCAATTCGCAATCTTGACTCTGCTCATATAGTCCTTGATGAGGTGTGTTTAATTTCTTTGCATTATTGGTTATGTTCTTTTTTTTCCCCCCCAAATAATTGTTCATTCCACTTCACTGAGGTTTTATAATGCAAGAATTTTGGTATGATCACCGGTGGAATTTTCCCTGATAGGGAATTTTATACAACAGATAGACCCAGAGGATGCGTTGGATATGTCGATGTTAGTGCATGCATTAAAGGTATTGACCCCCTTACTGCACTAGCAAAAATTTTTAATGTTGCCCATGAATAAGAATATGTGATCATAAAATCAATGTGATTTATCTGTTTAATAAAATTTTGAATAAATGCGAGCCATCTTATGAAAAGCTAAAAGTATGCATCCCCTGCTTTGTAATTTTGCCCCAAAGTTAAGCCTCACTCTAAAAGTATCCTCAATGCAGGGGTCAATTTTGTTTGCCCCTCTAAGTTGAGTTCTCTTAAATTACATGTGAATAGTCTGTACAACTATAAACAAATGTTAATGTAGAAAGTAAAATTGATTGAAATAACTCTAAAATGTTGCATGGTGTAGAGCTTCTTTTTTGGGGGCAAGAATTCTAATCTTATTCTTATCAGGGGTAAAATTACTTTATTTTTAAGTGTTTTATGTTGTTTTGTCAGTATTCAAATCAAATCCTCACGACAAATTGGACTGATTTCAACCGAGAATGTATGCTTGTATATATTGTTCTTTGGATCATGAGACACAAATTGCTTGTCACTACGGCTCCTAATCAGAGAAACTTTACCCAAGAACTCAATGAACTTCACAGCATGACTACGGTTATTGAAGAAGAGATCAATCCCCTGATCCATTTGCTTAATCCTGATAGCAAATTTAGCAGCATCGTGCTTAATGAATAAGCTGCTCAAGATAGAAAAATGTGTTGCCTCAGTTGCACAGCCGCCACCCACTGATCCGGATTTAGCTTGAACCCTCGAACAAGGATCACACATTTGATCTTGCACGACATATTCAACAGTATAAGATTGTTCGAGTAATGCCCCATTGAGAACCTCCTTTTGGATCCTCAGCTTGGCTTTAATTCTTTTGGAGTGAGGTTCAGTCCAAATGAACTCAGCATTTACCAACCGTACTTTGTTCAAGTTCTTCAACCTCTTAACGCAGAATGTGAGGAGCTTTTTAGATTCCAGCTCTGCTTTGATCCAAGTTCTTGGTGGCTGCAAATAGCTGTTGCATTCAGATCGAAGGCATTTGGTGCACATATTTGCAGCATTACTTGCAGCATAACACATTACCAATGGTCTGGGCCACCGTAAACATACCAGTGTCTTGTGCCATAGCTACATAACCATAGGAAACTAAAATGAGTACAATGGATTTAATAAACTCATGCAAAAATGGCACCTCTGCATCGTTTAAAAGCGAACAAACCAAAGCAAGATAGACAATACCACATCCTTCACATGTCAAAAACTTAAACACAAGAAGGGAAGAGCAGTTAAAGATCATTCAACAGCAGAAAAATCAAATAAGAATTGCAAAAGGTTTCATCTAACTCAACTAAATCCTTGTATTATTATAGAGTTAATATAACAATAATCAGGAGCTAATCTATTGAACAAACAGATAACTAAAAATTGCTCTTGGGAGTAAAGACATTGATCTGGGGAGATCATTCTGAATAACTCTCATTAAAAAAGTTTGGAAATTCACCCCAATCACTAAAAAATAACATGCATTAAAATATATTCTTAAAAGAAATCATTTAAACAACATCTTAATCGAATAATTACAATGAATTTCACATCCATCCTCCAAACCCTTCAATTCAGTGACAAATTGATCCCTAAACATGTTTTATCCCCATGTATCCATTCCAAGGTAGGACAGCATTCAATCAGCCAACACAAAGAAAAGACCTTGTTCTACAAACATCAATCCATAAGTTTAAATATCCATCTCCAATTTGACTATTTCAAACCAAAAAGATCAAGCAAGGATGCCTTCTACATAAACTCGATTTTTAAAAAATATAAAATAAATTAACATAGTATCTGAGCGAATTAATTCAGAGAATTAAATTGCAATATTTACCTAAAAGATGGAGTAAATAAATCTAATCGTACCTAGGAAGACAAAATCTTGGCGTTTGAGCAGAGATGAAAAGAGAGGAGTGAAAATGAAAACAGTGAGAGCAATCGTATTGAAAATGAATTCGGACGGTTTACATAATATATTACGAGCCTGTTTTGTTGATATTTATTCATATCTTTACCACTTTGCTTTTTCTTCCTCAATTTTTTATTCTTTAATGTAAATTCATATAACCAAATTAATATTTATGACTCATTTCTAATCCCTTTTTCTTTTTCTTGTTCAATTTTTTAATTCTTTAAATGTAAATTCACTCTAACCTTTCTCGACCGTGATAAATGTACCTCAAATCTTTCCCAGTACTATTGTGTAGTCATGTTTTTGGATAAATATCTTTCTTACAAATTTATTCCACATTTTAGACTAAATTTTGGAGGAAGAAAATTAAAAACTGGAAATGTGATGAAATTTTGAAATCAGCATATGGTTGAGGTCATATATGGGATTAATTAATTATTTAATGTAAATTATAGTTAAATAGGTAGTTATTTTATTGATCATTTAAATAAATAATTTAATTTTGGATGAAAGTTAGACTCTAAAATTAAAAGTAAATAATGTGAAGATTTTCAGGGAAATAAATCGTTGGAAAAATAATTACTTACTTCCTTTCACTATTTCCAAAAATGTCCATGAGTTCAAAGAAACAAGCAATTGGTTACATAAGGAAAAAAAGAAAAAGTGGGTCTTTCCAAGAAAAAGGAAAATTAATGGAAAAAAATAAAATAAAATAGAATCAGAGAGAAAAAATTCATTTCTCACGCACAGCATTGTCAAACTGTGTCAGAAGGTGTCCTAAGATTTTCGTGTCTCATCATCTTCAGACTTCATAATAATAAGAACTGCCTAAAATTCGAAAGGAAAAAATGAAGGAAAATCATAAAAAATAAAATAAAAATCTTATTGATGATGAAGAAAGTAAAAATTTTTGGAGGAGAAATCAGAAAGAACGTAGCGAATTGAAGAAATATTATTGATCAGGCGGAATTCACCATCACAGTTCAATAATTCATCATTTTCACCCTCCTCTAAAATCCAAAAATACAAAAGGAGTAATAATTATTGAATCAATCTTGCAGAGTGAGAGATACAGGGATAGGGGGAGGGGCGATGGTAGGCTGATGATCAGAATAAGCTGTAATTTATAGAAGCCCTAAGCCTAAAATTGGTGCGTTTGGTTGCAGGCGCTTACTCATCACCGCTTCTTGGGCTGGGCCCAAATTAAGAAAATCATACCTATATGAAACTAATTTGGACACTCAAGCTACAACCCCATTCAATATATACGTAAGCCCATTCAATATTCTTATTAACATCACTTATTAGAAAATGAAATAAATTATAAAGATAATTAATGATAAGGTTTAAATTAAAAATAAAAAATAAAAGAGTAATATTGCACATTGAGTATACCAAATATTTTTGTATATACGTATACAGAACATTTGGTAAATAAAGTATTTATTCCTATCGACTATAAAAAGTACTTTATTAATTATGTATAATTGCTGATATTATGTAGTCGTATGCAATAATTAATTAGTTGACAAATGATCTGAATTGGATAACATAAATTTTCTCCTTAAAAAGAGTAGACACACATGATCAATGAAATTTAATAGTATTATAATTACATTATTATCTAATCTAATGATATAAGTTTAATTACGAAATAAATAAAAAAAATATAATCAATAGAACAAATTATTCATAATATAAAAAGTAATAATAGGATTATTTAATAGAGAATATTATTAATGAAAAATGGAATAATAATTGATTAAAAATAAATAAAACATTCTCATCATCCTCACAAGTGTTGCTGTAATCCATTTCCATTATTTCTCCACTTGCATTACTCGTAATCCATTTGCATTATTTCTCCAGTCAAGGGCGTATTGTATTAATGTATTATTATTCATTCAAACAAAATGTCAACGTTAAACTTAGTATGCCTTCGTAATAAGGCAATATATTGTGACACGGAGAACGAGAAATTAAACTCATTATTATAGAATGATTATATATTGTATAGAGATAAAATATATTTATTGCTAATTAAAGTATATTTATTATGTATCATATTATATTATATAACATAAATCATACTTATCATTTATTATATTATAAAAAAAACTTTAATTATCAATAATTGCACTTTATATATAGAACAATCATTTTAAAATAATTTATGGATATCTCACAATTCATCTCATATAGGCACAGTCTTATAGAATTTATCTTCTAATAATAGTTAGTTAATCAAAATTAATTTATTACATATACACACACACAAATATCTACATGTAGATTATATTCGCTAAATGGTTTTCTAATTACATCTGTAGAATAAAAATCAATTGGTTTAAAGTTAAAGTTAAGA
The DNA here is from genome assembly GCA_023678885.1 of Pogostemon cablin. Taxonomy (NCBI): domain Eukaryota; kingdom Viridiplantae; phylum Streptophyta; class Magnoliopsida; order Lamiales; family Lamiaceae; genus Pogostemon; species Pogostemon cablin. The sequence goes on from CM042956.1 coordinate 1,597,680, forward strand.
TAATGTTAGGTAAAATCACACATGTTTTTACGTGCGATGGTCCTCTTAAAGTTTTAATTATTTATATACAAGAAAATATATATAGATAATTTAATGCATGTAAATTTACACCGTATTTCTCCCTATAAAGTGAATTGTTGAATCAATGCATAGAGAAGAACAGCGGCAATAGTGAATTGTTGGACTAGTAACGATTGATTTTTTCTTTCATTCTCTACCACTGCCATTTCTTCACAAACAAAGGTAGAAAAGTCAACGCACCACCTGAAGCTGGTGGCGCATGGCCCTTTATAGGGCATCTCCACCTCATCAGCGGCGGCGGCGACCTTCCACACAAAACCCTAGGAGCCATGGCGGACAAGTACGGCCCAATCTTCACCATCCGAGACGGCGTTAACCAAGCCCTGGTGGTCAGCATCGGAGAAGTAGCCAGGAACTGTTTACCACGTGTGACGTGGCGGTGGCGTCTCGTCCGAAGCTGTCGGCGGCGAAACGGCTCGGCAATGTTCCCGTACGGCCCGTACTGGTGTCGGAGATCGCGCGGTCCATAAACGAGCTTTATGGACAGTGGAGTCATCGGGCCGGGCTTCGGTGGAGATGAAGGAGTGGTTCGGTAATTTGAATCTGAATGTGGTGCTAAGGATGGTGGTGGGGAAGATGTGTTTCGGGTCGAGTGGCGACAGCGAAGAGGCGCGGCGGTGCCACCGAGTGATGAGGGAGTTCTTCCACTTGGCGGGGAAATTCGTGGGTGGGGGATGCGTTGCCTTACCTAGGGTGATTGGATGTTGGAGGGTATGAGAAGAAAATGAAGAAAACTTCCAAAGAATTGGATTGCATGGTTGGAAGAACATAGAGATCACAAGGAGTTATTAATTGAGAAACAAGAAGATTTTATGGACGTTATGCTTTCACTTGTAGCTGATACCGTTATTAAATCAACTTGTTCGATATGTTTTTTTATAACCTCCGTTTATCAGTATTCATTTGCTTTTTAATTATGGGTGTCATGTATTTTTATTGTAGAACTTGATTGCGGGTTCTAGTGACACGACCACTGCTAGTGTGGGCATTGTCGTAAATATTAAACAACAAAGATGTCCTAAGAAAAGCTCAACAAGAACTAGACCATCACGTCGAGAAAGAAAGGCGAGTCGAAGACTCCGACATCGCCAAACTATGTTACCTTCAGGCCATCGGTAAGGAGACCCTAAGAATGTTTGAGTGGCGCTCGGGAATTTACTCAAGATTGCAAAATTAGAGATTATGACATTAAAAAAGGGACGCATCCAACTTCTCGGCCCACCTACCATATCCAGCCCGCTCATATAAAAGTTTAAGTGAGATTCGAACCCTATACCTTTATTAACCACGACTCTGATAACATGTTAAACGACCACCTCATCTAAAAGTTTAAACTGATAAAGAATTGAATCGTTTAATACTTAATCAAATTACTCTAACAATTTATAGTAAAATGTGGACTAACTAATTTATTATTCATTTTTTTTTATAATTAATCAACACATCATCACAACAAAAATTGTGCACACAGCTTATTGTGATAAATTCTTATAGTAATTTGACACACAATTAAAATAATTAAATTAATGGACCTATGTATACATATAACAGTTGTTATCCACCATACCTTCAAATGGTGGAAACTGAAAAATACGATGCAACACTCATTCAAATAATAAAATGAATAAGCTACGAAGTAAAATCCTGTAATACATGTATGCACACGTATAAACCCATTTTATTATTAAAGTTAACGAAAATATACACTTACACTTTTACACAAACTTATCAATTATCAATATAAATGGATCGATTATAATAAATAAATAAGATCAATTAATTAGAAGTAGCAAGAATTAATTTTAATAAAATAGATGATTAATATGATTTATTGGTGGGAGATGGAATTTCAAGAGCAGCTTTGGAGATGACGTCATAAGCATATTCAATACACGACTTCAATTTATTTGGATCCATGAAACCTTTTTCCACCGTCATTGCTATTCTCAAATTTCCCACATAGCTTATCATTGTTACCGATAGACTCTGCATAAATATTAGTTAAAATAAATTAATTAGTGAACTAATAATTAATATAAAAAATTAAATAGGGATTTATTTAATTAATTATATAGTAAAATAAATGTACCTGAGGGGGCCCAGCGACGGCAAAGTACAAGCCTTTGATAGGGTTATTAGCCAATGACATGGGCTCCACTGGGCCTACCAAATTTGAAATTGCCATGCTTGTGTTCTTCAGTGTACCATGTATGTATCGAGCTGTTGCCTGTTACATCATTTTTATTTTTAATGACTAGTTCAATATATATTCATACACACTTTAATGCGCACACTAATTATGAATATTACAGCTGAATAATTTTGGGGACAATTTGTTTATTTTCAACATAATATATAATCTTTGGTATTTATAATAATTCCGTGAACAAAATAAAAGCAAAACAATTCCACTAGTCTATCCAAGATAAACGTCAACATCATAATTATTTATTATTCTTTTTTTTGGACAAATAAAAATTAAGTTGACAATAAACTAGTGCAACTTGTGAGCAAAATATTTTTAACATATTCCTATCATATGTTTAGATTTGTATGAAAATGGGCATTTATATTGTCAGATAATGAATAAAAAATCGATAATATTTGTGAGATCGATTTTTCTATTTCAGCCAATTGATTGGAGATGCAATACTTCAACCATGATAATGCGTTCGAAAAACTGATAATTGGAAGAAGAAAAAAATTACTGAGTTGAAGAATATTACTATTATTCGTTTTTACATATTTTTAATGTAATGTTTAAATTTTAAAAGATTCTTTGTTTTAAAACTTTTGTAATGAAACAAACAATGAAAAGTGCGAATAGTGTAACGATTCGTACGCGGAGTACTTATTTTTACCTAAATTTAGTTTTTTTTTAGTTTATTTTTTTCTGACTATCTTAGCGTTATCTTCTTTTTCATTCATGTTCCTTAATTAGTGATTAGTTTTTGGATGAATAAATATCAACTTTTATAGTCAATTTTTAAGATAGTTATCTAATTATAAATTTATTAGTATTTAATGAGTAAAACTTAATTGATAATCATGACTTTTTTCATTATGGAGTATTTTTAATATTTATTTTAATAATAAAATTGGAGTGATTGTGGAGTGCACAGGGTATAATAAAGGTTAAAAATAGAAGTGGTGGGTAGTTATTTTTAAAAAAAAAATTATTTAATGATATAGATTAAGTTAAAATTTTTAATTTAATCTAAAATTATTATCGTCTAATTACATATGTACACCAGCTACACAGCAATGTACTCATAAAATTGAACATTTTTACATTATCAAATTTTTGTTACTCCAGTTTGTTTTATTTTATTTATTCTTTTACGAAAATAAGGGGCTAAATTATATTTGTAGGACTGGCTGAATCCTTTAGGAAAAGCCTTATTAAACAGTACTAAATCATTTATGTGTATGACCCTCAAATTGATGGACCTGTCTTATATAACTATAAAACTGTTAATTTACTATTAAAATAAAAAACATGGCCAGCATTAATTTAGAGGTAGATCCAATTAATGAATGAAAATTAAATGGAATGAATTAATAAAAAGATGGAATAGTGCAAACTAACCTCATGTCCTCTTATTTTTCTTAAGAAATTAAGAAGCTGTCCGGTCAAGAACACAGCAGCTGAGTTCCTCTGCCTTTTGATAATTCGATGGGCTTTCTTGATGAAACTCAGCGGGTTTTCGAGTTCCGACTCAGTGAGTTTGGGTATCTTCACTTGTAAGAAAGCGAACCGGTTCCCCCACGGAGTCTCTGAACCCGGTTTGATCATCTCGTCGACCGATTTGTAACCTCCGATCGCCCGAGTGTTTAACAACACTAATGCTGTTGATTTTGCTAATTCTGATCCTCGACTGCATTTTTGCATGTATAATCGCGTCCCAAACGTAATTATACCCGTAATTACGTCGTTAATTGTCTGAAAATTTATTAGTCAATAATTTACAAATTATAAGGTTGGCAGGCAATATGTCATTTTTCTGTAATAAATTAAACTTTGGTCATATTTGGCGAGGTATACGTAGCTGTTGTCAGATTGGAGACTACTTCTATTATTGATTAGTGAAGTGGACTAAAGATATTGTCAGGCAAAATTTTGATAAACATACTTTTTCTTTTATAGTTAATTAATTATTAAAAAAAGAAAAAGAAAGAAAGAAATAGTTTTTTTTTTGCAAATCTGCATATACTGACACGTAAATTAAAGAGATAATTACATTAACTTAGTGGCATTTATTTCCTAGCACAGTTCCAACTATCTGATGAGGACTCGTCATTATATGCTAATTGATTGATTGAAGGACACGTAAGATGCTTCACTTTTATGAAGTTAAATGCAATTAAAATAATTCAATAAATATACCCACATATATAGTTGACCTTGCAAATTTGCATGTCCTTTTAAAAGATTATTGTTGATCTTGTAAATATAATCTCCATAAATTTACCATTCTCACCATAATTGTGATCATATATAATCTAAATTTAAAGTATACTACTAATATATATGAATAATTTATATTTCCCTCTTTCCTATCACATAATTATATATAATAATAAGAAAAAAAGGCAACACTTCTCAATACAATAATTCTGCCAAAAACATTTTAATTTCAAAATTATTATCACCAATTTAATACACGTGTTTTTTTTTATTATCCTTAAAAAATTAGCAAAAGATAACTTTCGATAAATCAAGTTGAAAATGAATCATTCATATTGCACCGAATGGAGGGAGAGTAGAATAATTTGTTATTAACATAGAGCGTTGAATTAAATAAAATACTAATTTTTTTATAATAACTAGCTACTATATACTATCTGGATCATATTTAATGAGACGATGGGCAGAAATATTAAAACTGGCGTATTGTCATAAATCCACATGCAGATTTCATTAAATAGTAGCGACATGCATTCACATATATGAATCATGGCAGGGCATAAAAGGAAAAGTTAAGATCACGAAATTTACCACATTAAGTCTGTTTTTAATTTCCTTGAGTTGTTCAATTGGAAACGTCGTCGTAGTAGTTACAATCGGCTTGAACTCCACTCCCTCCACCCCGGATCTAATGGGCGATCTGTCGTCTTTCACCAGACTACTCTTGATCATGCCCCACCCGAAGTCCTGCACCGTGTGCACCAGACCCGTAAAGAACCTCGGCACCCTCCTCAAAACGCCGCCGTTCGGCCTCCCGTTGGACTGCCGCGACGGGAACGTCAGCGGCAGCAGCGGGTTGTCGAGGCGCTGGAGGCAGGACAGTAGGGCCCCCATCAGAGAGTATCCATCGCCCAATGAGTGATGAAGCTTGAACACCACGTTGGCAGCTGCACTCTTAGTAGGGTATTTCAGGATGTGGATTTCCCAGAGTGGTCGATTTATTGGCAGCTGCTCCATTGCTATCTTGGAGAGATACCCCGTGAAGCATTCATCGTAGTATTCCACCGTCATGTGGGTCGGAAATACGGGCACCTGCACGTGCTCTTTTAAGCTCACCTCTACTTTCTTCCACTTCCTTGTGCCTTTCTTCTCAACCTGTTACAACCATCGGAATCCATAAAAGAGAGAAAAACTGATGGAACATTTTATTGTGTACATTATTACTATAAAACATGCTGTTTGAAAATATTTAATAATTGAGAAGGATATACATTTATTATTAAAAAATTTGGGTTAGTAGGACTGACCATGATGGATGAGAAACGAGGGTTTATCGGCAAGAATACGTCGTTCAGAAGAGACAGGGTGGTGGATTCGTCGATATGATCAATGGGTACTTGTGACTCCAATACACCCAAAATTGTGAGTGATAATGCAGAGCTTTTGAGATACTGAGCACTTGGGCTCATTGGCTCCAATCCTTCATCATTCTGAATCTGAACCTCCATAACTACTGTTGATATTGTTCCCTATGCACTTTAAATTATCTTTATTTGGTGTGTTTGTGTGTGATACAAATATGAGCAAATATTATGGGGTTACACTGATATAAATAGGCTGGCAGCAAATTATGTCTCCACATAGTCGGTAGGGTTAGGTAAAGCCATGACGCTATTCAGCCAGTAATTGTAAATTTTATGCAGTTACAAGTGTTTATAATGCACACCTTACCATGGATTCTATAGTATATATTTAGATATGATATGATACGATACGTGGCTCCATCACACCTTAATGTATGGTATGTTAAATGACATTGACGTCCCGGATTTCTTGGCAATAATTGATTTGTCGTTATATGCTATTGCGGATTTCCTGTAACATTTGGTGTATTGATTTATTTTTGTGTTGTGTTATTAGATGAACGATAAATAAGAGAAAAAATAATGTTGAAATGTACATGAATTAAAAAAAAAAAAATCCTAGCTAGCTATCTTACATGTTACTAAAAAAAATCTGTATGTGGCTGAAAGATGTTGAAATTGAACTCAATTATCATTTTTCATCTAGTCTAAAATCCTATCCTTACTATGTATATTTAATTTTAAAAAAATATATCAAAAGAGATGTTTCACCAAATTTGTAATAAGACATTCGGACCAATACATCCGTTGTCAAACTGATCCGGAAGTGATAATGAAAATACAGGTAAGAAAATAATTATTATTGGACAAATTAGAAAGCGCATAAAATTTATTTAGATATATAAAATTTCATTATTTCGTTTATACTTAATCTTACACTTCATTACAACTTTTTCAGGATCAATATTAATTAAAGACTTTGTGGGTTTAGCCAAAGTTCAGACTCAATCTTTAGCACAAGAAAACTGCAATAAACAATTATAAAATTTAAAAAGTGATTAAGTGTTTTAAGGGTTAACTTACCTAGCCACTTAACATTATTAACCAAACTTAATTTAAATTCAATTTAGTATACTTTGTTAAATTCGGCAAGTTAACATTCTAAGTCAAAAGCTCCAGGTTGGAATCACTTATAAAGCCCCCACACGATTAATTGTTAATTTTTTATAATTCACAATACTTGTACGAACTGTTCAGATTAATTAATTAGTATATTTTATTTAAATTTATAGAAGGAAAATAATTTTTTCTTAAAACAAAATGGTGATTAATTTGATTATTCGTTGTAACGAAATCTTTAAGAATATGCCTCTGCATTCAGCGAATTCGTATGCGAGCTAAGTGATCATTTTATAACTAGAATTGATTTACGTGCATAAAATATAATTAATCATTCTGTAATTAAACCTACGTACGTAAATGTAATACTTTGGCAATGTAAACAATGTGATTTAAATTATCCGACACTAAATAGATGCATGCATTAATTGGGGCCGGGGGTGGGTGCTACTGCTACAGTCTGACTTTTCCAATTAAGTTTAAAATGTAAACGTTTTGTGAGAAAATTGTAGCTACGGTCTTAATTAACTTTTTGGACAATTGTATTTGAATTTTTTTTTTGTGTGGGCTGGATATGGTCAATATCCTACCACTAAATTTCATTAATGCTAAAAATGTGAATATACTATTGAATGAGAACGTATATTATTGATAGTATAATATTTTCTTAAATAAATAAAGACTTGAATTATTATATGAGAATGTATATTATTCCTGATTAATATGAAATATATAGGTAATATAATTAGGGGTGTCAACGGGCCGGGTAGTTAACTACCGGACCCGGCCTATTTTTGAAAGACCCGCCCCGGATCCGTATCCAGACTCACACGGGACGGGTCCGCCCCGCCCCTTTTTTTTAAATCCTCAAAAAATTTAAATCATACAAAAAATATTCATATATTTAAATAAATAAACCATAAGAATATTAAATATAATTATAATTTAATAATATATATATATATCATATAGTTATAAATAATTTATATGTATAAAATATAAAATAATTTTTAATATATTATATATGGGGCGGGTCCGGGGCGTGCAGGTCTAAGTTAATACCCGGACCCGCCACGTATATGTACGGAACCGGTCGGGCCTCCCCGTTTCTCCTATGGGCCGGGTTCGGATCGCCCCAAAACGTGCGGGGCGGAACGGGTACCCACGGTCCGGGTACCCTTGACACTCCTAAATATAATGAGTATATTAGGTAAGAGTTAGAGTGGATTTTGATGTTGGATATTATATTAATCTTTTAATTAAACAAATAAAATATATTTTTGTGTAACAATATTGTTAGGAAAAAATAAATAAATATACGTACTATACTCCCTCCTCCCACCCGAAGAGTCTCTTTTTTCTATTTTGGTTGTCCCACCTAAAGAGTCCACTTTTTTTTTACACACATGAGACCCACACACACCTACTAATACAATTAAAATATGGGATCCACACTCCCACTAATGCAACTACATACTACACATTAAATAATAATACTCCCTAATTCACGTGCCAAAAAGTAAAAACTACCCTTAGTGTGGGATGGAAGGAATATATAATATTGAGTATAAGGAAAAACATAAGTGATCAATTATGAAATCCGAATCCAGCATTCTCTTATGCAAACAAAGACTTGAATTTTATGATGTGATCATTCATCCGGAATAGGAATCAAACACAACTTTAATTTTACAAAATGGTAAATTTATTAATGATAATAATTCGTTTTTTTTTAAAGGCAATTATGTAATTCTAAACAAATTATTATCTTGATACTTACATCGATCTAAGAGTGAGGCTCTGTGCACCCGGGCGCACGGAGCACATTTCGTGCGTCTTTGCAATTTTCGTGCTCCTTTGCAATTTAAACTCCTAGCAATACATATGTTTAAATAGAATATAGGGGGAGTGTTGTGTTCACATGGGGACACAGAGTATCCCTCCGTGTCCTCGACAGCGCATTAGCTTTTGTGGGGAGTGGAGTAAGAATATGAGAATATATATGCAGATGAATTAATTGATGAACTGCCATTATCTCTATATGGATTGGCCCGACCTTGAATGATTGAAACCTAACTATTTGAATATTCTCATCGTATAAACACGCCCTAATTATGACTTTATTTATATTATATTTTTATTTTCACAATAACATATACCACGTCTAATATTAATTAACGATGATATATACTCTCTCCCGTCCCACAAAATCTTTTATATTTAATGTTCCACGTTACTAGGAGATATTGTATTATTTTTAAGTAATAAAAAATTATAAAGTAATAATATATATGTGAAAAAAAAGTGACAAATTTAAAATTAAAGTATCTTTTAAGGTGGTTGGACAAAGTGATGTTTTTTTTTTAAATAAAAAGAAGAGTTTTGTGAAACAAACATGAGGAAAGTATGAAGAATATGGGATGAAAGGAATATATAATAAAGAGTTGATCCCACGTGCACTTTATAAGTGCACAACATCATATATAAGAGTATAATATTTTGCTTTAAAGTATACATATTTTAATCAATAATAATATTATTTTTTATTAGAAAAACAGTTGAAATATGATAGTATTAATGTATAATTATTTTTTTTCAGACAATAAAAAATATAAATTTTTATGTAAAAGATTATAACATTTAATACTAGAGAAGTGTAAAATTGGATTTACACGCACAAATTTATAGTTCTCGGTGCAGCAGCTAATGGGTTTTTACATATATATAATGTATACATATAATTATGTAATTTCTTCTTTTAGATGTACTGTTACACTAGAATATTTTTGATATCATTATTTTTAGGAATTTTATCCATCCAAGATCTAAAATTGGGTAAACTATCAATTCGGGTCTGAAATATTTTTTCTATCAATCCAAGGTTTAAATATGTAAAACTATCAATCCAGTGCCTGAATTTATCAAATATTATCTTCTATTTTATCAATTTAAGGCCTAAATTCAGGCCCCTATTTGATAGTTATACACAATTCAGACCTCGAATTGATAGAAAAATAATTCAGGCACCGCATTGATAATTTACCAAATTTTCAGGCTTTGAATTAATAAAACTCGTTATTTTTATTATTAAAAAATAAATTATATACGGTATGATCCTCTTCCCCTTTTTTTTAAATCTTTTTATTGGAAATCGAATATTTAATTTATTATGAAATCATAACACGTGGATTAGATTCATTCAAAATAAATGATATATTGTTTTAATTATGTATATTGTCTATTCTCTTAAAAAACCAAATATTACTTAGATTTGAAGTTGTGTGTAAAAAAATTGGAGTTAAAATTAAATAAAGTTGGGACAAAGACGTGTGGATGTAATAGAGTGAAAAATTCAAACAACTGTTGAAAATTGAAGAAGCAAAGCACGACAGGTTTGCCTAAATTAAAAGCCCTGCCCATCAACTCCAGAAACCCGAATCATATCCAACGGCCCAATATTTGTGGGCCACCCCATTTTATTATCCATGTGGATCTCTGTAATTTATTTATGTTGCTAATGGAGTATCTATTATACCTATACCTTATCCTGCACTATTTTACATACCACTATACTCCATATGTCAGTATATACATACAGATAAATAAATATTGTTCAATCCACACCCTCAAAATCACTCTAATATTTGTTTAGGACTATAGTTATTTGCAAGTGTCCATATTAATGCCTTAAAAATTATGTATTTGTAATCAATTAAATAGGATTGCTTTCCAATTTCTTTTGGTATAACAAGTCCACTTAAACCATTAATTAGGAGGAATTTGCGTATATATTATAGTGTGAAAGTTGAATGTCGAAAATTCAATATCACGAGAATATTGTTGGAGTTTTTTTTTTTTTTTAAGAGAAAGTAGGTGTACTAAGTAATCGTATCATGAGGTGAAAGACAAGGCCATTAATTATGGTCTTAATCTAACTACTACAAAAATGTGAAATTAATTAATTAGGGTTGAATTCACTATAAATTTTTCGAGCAAAAATAAAAATTAAGGGGAAAAAAAAGAGAGGTAGGAAGCTATAATCAGAATAGCATAGCCTCATGGAATTGCGTTGCTCAAACGCGACGTGCTATTACTTCCATTTGATCACTGAACAATCTAGAAAACGATTGAATTTATTATATTAATTAAAACATGTCCAATCAAATTAATATGCTGCTTCAGTTTAACTGCTCATTAATTAATTTCATGTTTTTAAGGTTTTAATTAATTAGTTGTTAATAGCATCTTAATTATGGGGTGCACTAGTACATATTAAAGTTTATAGGTTAAATTAGTATATAAGTAAAATTATATATTTTGTTTTTAATTTTTTTTAATTTTAAATCTAAGATTGAGATTCAATTAATTTAAAATTTAAAGGTTGAAATACATGAACCATAGCGAGATTTCATTTTCAATATATATTATTGTAAACTAATTATAATTATAGCAATACTTTTGTACTCAAAATAAATTCATGATATTTATTACTGTACTCTGTCAAAAAAAAAAGTTCCCTCCGTCCCATAGTTATGTTCACCGTTACTGTAGATAAGTAGTTTAAGAAAATTTACTTTTTAATTAATTTTATTGATTTTTTAGGGATATTATTGTATTTTTAGGTAATAAATAAATTATAAAGTATGTTATGTGTGTTAGGTGAGAGTGATATTTTTGAACTTAAGATAACTTTTGAGGTTGTTGGTTAATGTGAAGTTTCCTTTTTTGGTTGGTGAATATAAGTGTGGGACGGACGAAAACAGAAAGTATGAACATAGGTATGAGATGAAGAGAGTATTTTATTACTATGCAAAAGTTATTTTATTTATTAAATCATTTACTGAAAAGTGAGTCCAGAAATATTTGATAATCGCGATGGGTTTAGGGTTATTTTATTTATTCATTGTGATCGGTCTTGATCTTATATGTATATTAGCATGTAACCCGCGTAGTACACATCTCATTAAAATTTATTATTAAAGTTTTCTTATCTAAAAAATATTAAATTTTGTTATTATATTATATTGTTATTTTTTTTAAATAAGGGTTTTTCCATAGTTCATAATATATGAAAGATAGAGTTTTATCTTATAACTTAAATTAAGAAAAATTAATATTTTTTCAATGATTATAGTCACGTATTTCAAAAAGTCAAACAATTGTAATGAAACATTTTATTGCTACTTCTATTAGAATCTTGACTCTTGAACACATTGTTTATTTCACTTGTTAGATAGTTAGTTTTTTTTTGTTTAATTAGTTTACACATATATGTATGACTTGTGATTATCCAAATTCGAATCATGAGGGCAATTTAATCGTTAAATTTCATACTCCCTCCATCCCCCAATGTATTTCACGTATTTGTGTACGCGGAGTTTAAGAATTTTTTTTTTATGTATAAAGTAAAAAAAATATATATATTTTAATAATTTAATGAAAAAGTGTGAAGTCGTTGATATGTGAAAAAAATGAGTACTTTATTTAGACATGTGTAAAATGTATGCAATATTATAATGTATTTATTATCACTTTTAGGTTAAGTAAAATGTGAAATATTTTGAGGGACGGATAAAAAAAGAATGTGTAAAATATTTCGAGAGAGTGAGGGAGTAATACTTTCTATTGAAACGCTATATCATGCAAGTTTTTGTCAATTTTTTTAGATAACAATGTAAATTTATAATTAAAATATGATTTCAGAATTTAGATTAGTATTTCTATTTTTGAATAATTAAGTTTAATATGGGAAAAGAAGTGTAAATTTTACTTAGAAAGTGAGCATATTATTTTAAGTTATACACCTAATTGGGATTTGGGACTATCACGGCTACTCCGTTACCTACAACATGTTGTCTTATAATTTATTTTTCTTCAAAAGAAACCATGACCTACAATCCAATGTTTACCTTCTTTTTTTTTTTTCCAAAGAAATTGTTGTATGAATACATACTCAGATCAAGTTAATGCATTTTAAAATAATTTAACAGTAACTATCATTCTTTTGCCAAGATTAGGGTGATGAAGCTGCCAAGAAAACCAACCTTTGTCTGTATAAAGATAATAATCAATTATGTCTTTCACTTAATAGTAACTACCATTCTTTAACCAAGAATCAAGTAACCACTATAGTGTCTCCACCTCAAACTGTCTTTCACAATACAATATAAGACTGAGAATTGTCCATCTAAATATTAGAGACTATGGATGAACATACACCTTCTTCATCAAGCAAATTTGCTTCATCTGCATTCCTCAACTCTCTTCCAAGGTACTGCGCAGCCAATTTCCGGTGGTCTATTTCCTCTGCAGAGAGAAAAATAATAGGATGTGGAAAAGTAATCAGATTAAATTTCAGTCAAGACTTGGTTTTTCCAAGATAAATGACATAAAAAGCTGGGATCGGCCAAAAGAAGCTTGGAAACAAAAGATGAAATCTTATCATATTTTATATTTCACATAACTTTTTCAAGACTTCATAAAGCTATATAACTTATGAGAGAACATACTTTTGTGATCAGAAAATTATTAGTCATTATAAGTTCTACTACAGAGATGAGAAATATGCAATCATTTAATCATGAATATTCATAAACACATAGCAAAAAATGAGACATTGAAGACTTGAAAAAAGTAAAATTTTCAAAAAAGCGTTTCCTTGACTTCCCATGACATGTAAAACAGAGTGTGGGCTAAAATTTGAAAAAATCACATTTTATCAAATGACCCTATCAAGAGCAAGTTACACATCATTTACATTGAATATGAGTTTGAGACAGCAATAAGTACGAATATGTAGTACCATATGGTCCCCATCTTATAAACAAACAAACAATCATATACATCTATACTTTAGGAAAGAGAATACCTTTCATGACTGCATTATACACCATGACATTGCTGCAATGCGACCAAACCGCTTTTTTTCTTGTCGAATAATAACCTACATTGGATAAAGAGACACTTAAGAATCAACGGGTATTCAAACAATAGTATAGAAATAACTTGTTCAAAAGGCACTTATGACAAAACATAATGGGACATAGCTTGTTGTTGCTCTGAACCTTGAACGTTGCCAAAAGATCCAGGTTTCTATACAGAACTTACTCAGCAGGTTCTTTAGTAGAAGATGACTCGATTATAGGTTGCGAAACGACTGCGCCAAAATGGCCATATTCTATCAGAAAAGAAGGTAACAAACAATAAGATTATTTCAAAAGAAATATAACATTAAATTAGATTTAATCTTATTAGTTGAGATGGTGTTTCATTATACAGTTCTCATCTCTTCAGAGACATTTTCAACATTCACCATCATCGTATTCTATTTCTTGCAACTCCGTTCTCGCAAAATCCTGGACTGCCTCAGTCCCTTCTATTATACAAAAACTGCATAAATCAACACAACATGCATTATTAATTGAACTAAAATAACAATAATTCAAAGAAATTCCAAAACCAAAATACAGAAGCAAATAAAAACAAAAAATATTATATAACAAATACCACACACCTTATGATGATAACTAACCAACCAAAGGAGATTTATAAGTTTTAGGTTGTTCAATGCGTAATCTTCGATCGCATCACTCAAATACTAAGGAGTTGACACGTAAGGGAGTGAAAACTCTTGTTTAGTATAGTAAAGATGTAGTGTATATAAAAGGCCACATATTATTATTATTAATTCTTTAATTAATGGTTAATTATACTGTGCATCATGTGCACATACTTTAAAAAATGTATACAAATATAAACAAAAACATATACAATTATGAACAAAAATGTATACAATTTAATTGTTAGTTTTTTTAATGAAAAATTGAGTATAAAAAAATATACAATTATTAAAAAACATATATACACTATTGAATAAAAAGTTATACATCAGACGATAATACTAGTAGCTAACATAATATACAAGCAAAATTGTTTAATAGTATAAATTTCACTTCTTATTGAATTTTTTTTAATATATTATACATTACTCCCTGATTTCAATTCTTTTTTAATGAGCAACTTTTGTCGAATTATGATTCTTTAAATGCAAATAATTGAAGTTTAACAAATCCGAAGATGATTGAAATGACAAAAACTTGTGTGTCTCAGAACACACCGTGCCCGGAACACAACTCTCCCCTCTATATTCTATTTAACCTTATGTATTATTAGGGATAAATTGCAAATGGGCACGTTGTTCCCGGAGCATAAGAGCATCACTCAATTGAAATTGAGCATCCTAAATTCAAGAAAGGGATAAAAAAAAAGTATAAAATAGAAAGTGAATTATGAAAAGTGAATTCAAGATAAGAGAGTGTTCGTCAAAATTTCAAGAAAGGGAGAGTTCATGAAAGATTTCAACAAAAGGGTACCAAGAAAAGAATTCCAAAAAAGCATTGAGATATTGAAAGATTTCAAGAAAAGGGTTTCAAGAAACTGGAATAATTCAAGAAATAAAAGGTCTAACCGCTCAAAACTAGAAGTCATTGATTAACTCACACACAAAAGCCTCTCCCTCTTCTATCTCTTGAATTTCGGTGCGATTGACTCACTGAGTCAATGTTGTGGATTTATCCCATTAGAAGTTAGGAGTGATGCGTGATTGAGAGAGCGAGAGATAAAGAATCCAAAATCTTGAATGCAAGCGTTTTATCGGAATTACTATTTTAACCCGCGTAGGGTTTTTGGCGCGTACTTTGTAAAAAGAACTACAATAAGATTACAATTTTTTTATTAATATTTTATATTAATATATGTAATAAATTCAAATCATTTTTCAAATATTTAATTATATCATTTTAAATTTTATTATTATTTATTGTTAAATTGTTTGATTATTTAATATATTTATGAATAATATTATGTGTTCATAAATAAAATGTTTTTTTTATTTTTTCGAACGAAAATATTCATATATTTGTAAACAAGTAGTCATGAATATGTTATCAAATGTGTACATGAACACATTCACGTATATAAACGAGTTTTAACAAACAACATTTGTTTGAGCAAGCTTAATAATTTTTTCCTGAAGAGCTCAAACTTGAGATTGAACTCAGATTAATTTTTAACAAATAAGACTCAAAACCGATTTATAATTGAATGTTCAATTAATATATATTTAAATTAAATGGTGATGCTAACTGCAAAGTATGTAAGGTTTGCATAATATATCATTATATGTAATTTTGTTTTACTTTTCTATGTTGAATTATACATTTTTATTTCATGATAATAAAAAATATATACTATATTCTTCTGAATTGAACATTTTTGGGAAACAAATAATTCCCAAATAAATTTAGAAATGTTGATAAATCATGAGCACAAATATATGACCTTATAAATAATTAAAGGGCCAATGATTTGGACCTATTTCAGCAAGGGCCCATTTCATTAAAGCCCATGATTTTCCTTAAATTTGTTCTCTCAAAAACATTACCCAAGCCCAAACAGACCTACCCTCTTAACGTCCATTTCCTTATTTTTATTTCCTTTCCAATTCTTTTCTAACATAATATATATTGGTGTCTGTTGCTATAAACCTCAAATAATATAGTCTGGGAATATCAAAATCGATTTAAAAATCCAATAATGAAATTATCATATGCTACACATACATAAATATATATGGCATTTATCGGCAATTTCTCTCATCCAAACGCAATCTAAAGATGAAATGCTAGAAATATATGTATAAATACTCAAAAGAGTCGGGTCTGATGAGGCAAGTGATGAGAAGAAATTACATTTGTAGAGTTGAGATTTATTGGCGTATGAAATTAAAACAGATACGATGACGTTTCAAGGAGGAGAGGAAACGGCAGCTTTATAGATAGTATTAAACGCGTTTTGGACACACGACTTAAACTTGGTTGCATCTATTAGACCGTTTTCTGTCCCCACCGCTACCCTTAGATGCCCCATATAGCTCACCATAGTTATCGTAAGGCTCTGCAAATTCAACAACAAATTAATTATATATTTTTAATTTAATAATTAACTGAATATATAATTAAATGAACATCGATAGTAACCTGCGGAACACCAACGACCATGAAGTAGAATCCTTTGACTGGGTGATTTGACAAAGCCATTTGTTCAACTGGACCAATCACGTTTGAGATTGTCATGCTAGTGTTCTTCAACGTGCTGTGTATGTATTTCGCCGTCACCTAATAAGAAAAATATTAGAAAGAGTCGAGTCGAATCGAGTCGAATCGAGTCGAGAACGGACCTCGGGGCCTCTCCATTTCCTGAAGGTGTCGATCAATTTGCCGGTCAAAAGGACGGCACCGGAATTCCTCTTCTTCTTGATGAGCTTGTTTGCTTTGGAGAGGAAAGAAAGAGGGTTGGTGGTGGTGAAGTGTGGGACTGGCACGTGCAGGAAGGCGAACTGGTTGCCCCAGGGTGACTCGGCGTCGGGTTCGATCATTTCGGATACGGATCTGTACCCGCCTATGTTTCGGGTGTTGAGCAGAACTAAGGCTGTGGATTCTGCATTGGTCACCTCATTGTTCATTGCTTTCATGTACATTCTAACCCCCAGAAACAATACTCCACATATCACGTCATTTATCGACTGCACTCAAAATCCTCAACTTTATTACAATACAAATCCCGTAGAACCAAACTTAATTATCTTAGTACTCTATATGTCACCATAAAATGTGTTGACTAGTGTAAAACAAGCATTGACATTTGAACAAGTTGACTCAGCATTTATTGGGCAGTGCAGTACAAATCCGAGTTATTTAACCGTACCTCAGACAACGACGGTATTACTTTTTCTGTGGTTAAAAGTTACCTACTGTAAATTAGTGCAATGTAACGTAATTAATGCTATAATCTATACTGCATTCAACAATACTGTTGTGTTGTTGGAGCATAAAAGCTGCTACAATAATAATTTAAAAAGTGAGGCTCTTCTAACCCGGAGACACCACGTCTCTTTGCAATTTAAACATCCTAGCAATATATAGATTTAAATAGGATATGTAGGAAGGATTGTGTTCACATGGGGATACGGCGAGTCCCGAGGCGCAGGAGTTTTTGCCATAAATAAAAGTAAATAAAAGGATGAAGCTGCTACAATATTTTCTAGTGTAAAATTAAAATCGATACAAATTTAATCTATTCAAAATAATTTCAAGAAAATTAATTTTTTTAAGATAATCTCATGGAGTAGTTTCTAATTTTTCATCAAAATAAGTTTTTTTTACTTAAAAATATTTAATTTTTTTAATTTCATAGAGTGAAATTGAATTAATGTTTTTAAAAACGAAAAAAAATGATAAAAAAATAAAATTGTTTAAGGCAAAATAAATGTAATAATTATTTTTAAGTATAAGAGCATGTCCAAGAGCTAATGTAAAATAAAAAATATGTATAATTTGAAGAGAATGTCAATAAAAATAGGCTCCAACACAATCTTTATTTTAACATTTAAGTTTAGAGAACCATTTTCACTCTTCCACTCTTCACAATTTATTACATTAAATGTTACTCCATTTTCTTTGTATTTTTACTTAAGAGAGAGTATAATAAAAAAAAATATATCATAAATTAACATTGGAAATGAAAATATAAAGAGTGTGTTAGAGTATATAATAAAATATGATTTTTTAAAATAAAAAAGATGCTCTCTATTCTATAAAAATACTCTTCAAATTTTAGAGAAATTATATTGAATTTTTAGAAAGCAAAAGTTAAAAGTTTGCAGATTCTTTTGCGAGGAAAAGAGTAATGTTAAACTTTATAAACTTGAAACATGTCCACATGCCATTTTAATAGTAATTTTTAAATTAAAATTAGTTAATTTATTTTTCTAATAGTTTTTAATTTAAAAAAAATCACAAGGAGCGGTACACATGGTGACATAAATACTTCTCAACCACCCAAAATTATTCAAATTGAAGTTAATTAAGTAGATTGCATGATTTTTAAAATCCACGATCCCTCCCATATGCTTAATTAATTCAGACACCCTCCGCTCGTGACCCTCCCCAAACAATTTATGTTGGAATCCCATGTTCTGACCTTACACAATTAAATTCATAATTAAATTAAAAAAGACAAATAAAAACTCACAAGCTGAAGATTGGCCTTGACATGTTTAATCTGATCAAGTGAGAAAGTCAACGTGGAGATAGTAATTGGCCGGAACTCAACGCCGTCGTCACCGGACCTTACCGGAGTCCGATCATCTTCTAGTAGGCTACTCTTCAGCATACTCCATCCCAAATCGGCGACGGTATTAACCGTGCTCGATAAAACCCTAGCGAGCCTCGAGCAAAAGTTGTCGGGATGAGGGATTAGGGTGGGTGGGTTAAAGTTAGGGAATGTGAGGGGGACTTGAGGGTTGTCGGCTCTCTTTAAGCAAGAGAGAAGGGCTCCCATGAGAGAGAAGCCATCGCCAAGTGCATGATGGAGCTTGAACACTAGGTTGCCAGCAGCATTGAGAGTGGGATATTTGATGATGTGAATTTCCCATAATGGCCTCCCTGGTGGGAAGGGCTCCAGGGCTATTTTGGACAAGTAGTCAGTGAGGCAATCCTCATACAATTCTGGGGACTTTCCTGAGGGGAAATTTGGCACTCTCACATGCTCTTCCACTCTCACATCCACCCTCTTCCAGTGCTTTTTTCCATTTTTGTCCTCAACCTGCATTTCCCATCATTTCTTTTTATTTTTATTTTAATTATTAATATTAATGTCACCATTCTAGAAAAGAAATGAAAAAACTGACAATGTGCAGTGAGACATGATAGCTAGATATACAAAATGGTGTAATTTATGTACTCTGTACTGAAAGTGTGGCAACGTATATGGAGTAAGATTGGGTAATGAAATTATACTTTGGTCCCCCTATAGACAGTGAGGAATCTGACACACTACTATTTGTTTATTTTTTTTAATATTGAAAGAAAAGAAGAAGGGAGAAGAGTAGTTTAAGTTACCATGATGGAGGAGAAACGAGGATTGATGGGTAGAAAGAGATGATTGAGCAAAAGGGTAGTTTGGGAATCATCAATGGGGATCTCTGATTCGAGAACACAAATTACTGATACTGAAATCACTGAACTCGTGAAGTATTGGCCGGTTGGACTCACTGGTTCTGTTTCCTCCATTATTGTATTCTATCTTACTCTCTTACACCTCTGTTTTTTAGAGTTGAGATTTTTGATGGCTTTGAGTGGCTTTATAAGTTGATGAAAACTAGGGTGTACATTGGAGGTGGCGCTGAGTAGTGTAATTCAGTCAATTTTTATTTATTTATTTATTAATTGTGGATTAATTTTTTAGTGTACGAAAAACTATTAAGAATCCATAATATTTTAATAAAAAAATGATTTTTAATTGGTAATTATTAAAAAAAAACGATAACATCTCTTTTGAATAAAAAGTATTAATGTTTTCATATTGTAATTTTAACACATTTCATCTCTTTTTATGTAATTGTTTATAAGTAATATCGAAGAGAGTGGGTGAATTTTATTTATTGCGTGCAGTTTGGGAGATGCAGAATTGAACTGCTTAAGGCACAGAAATATTCATTGCTCGCCTTCCTTATTTATATGACTACCAAATGTTTTTGTCTTAAATCCTTTACTTAACCAAACAAACTACATGGAATTATTTACTATATCCAAACATGAAGTTTCTTAAAACTATTAAATATTAAACTAACCTGTACTCCGCATTTATTATTATACATAAATTAACTTGTATTTTCCAATAATTTGCTTAATACAGTAGTAGTATTATTTATTTAGATGACGAGTTAATTATATATTTTTAATAGATTAATTAATATTTTCAGGAAACATGCGCACCCTTCAACTAATACTTATAATGGTAATTACCGATGGACGAATTACAATACATATGGTCTTTAAAGTGATGGTCGTCTTCTAGTTATAAATACAGTCCACTCGATCTGCTCATAAATTAAAATAATATCTTTACCAATATACATCAATGGATTCATCATTCAGAGCAGATTGAATGTACAGATCAATTGCTTTGAAAAAAAGTAATTCGATATTTATGTCATTTTCGTGTAGTAATAAGAGAAATTTTATTTTATTAAAGAAAAACATCTACTTAATTAGGATAGGAAAGTGAGATGATACTCAATAATGAATTAAGAAATATATGTGTACAATGATTTCCTTGAAATAATAATAATAATAATAATAATTAAATCATGTTGGGCTTCCAGTGTCCAACCAACTGCAGTACTTGGGCCAACGTCTTAATTTTGATTTCTGAATAATACATATTGGTAAAAGAAAACATAAAAATGAGTATAATCAAAATCTTTAAAATGTACTTCCCTACTGACTTCATCACATAATTATTAATTAATTACCTTCATACTAATGGTGAACTCCACGTCTACGTACAACATCAGTGCAAATAATCCACAGAGAGTTTATATTAATTAACAGTAGTGTGAATGTGACATAATGGTGAACTAAATTAATCGGCTGGGTGAAGTCTGAAAATAGAAGGCCAATTTTGTTTGTTTTTACAAACTTCAGTCCCTAATTTTAATCGTAGATTAATATACTAATATTTATATGTATATATTTTAGAAAAATCAATTTTATTCAACATTTATTAGGAAGCACATGAAGTAATGGGCAATTGCATGTGTTTTGTGAACCATCTTCTCAATTAAGTGCCCCAGCTCATATACTCTGGATGAACAACGAAAGATCCTACTAAATGGCCAATAATCATTTTTTACAATCTAGATTTGTTAAATTTGCATTTAATTTGGGAATCATATTCTAAATTAGGTAAATTAACAGCATTTTGAAATTTGAATTCCGGGAAATCAGCATGAGCAATGATGACACTTACGCAAACCATTATACCAATTTCATTGAATTCATCCTGAAAATACTTAATGTAAAAAAAAAAAAAAAAGAGAATGTAATGAACATTAATAAAAAAAAAACTTAAATCATAAATTAACTAAACATACTCGTGTGACATCGTTTCACGGTGGGATCATTTTACGTAATAGTTATAATTTTTCATTAAAGATGTTACTCGTCTTTCAAAATGTTATTATTTATTTATACTATATATTGTTTATGAAGTAGTTCACAATACCATTATTACTTTTTATCAGAGTATCAATTTTTATTATATCCTTTCATCTCATTCTAATGGTTACATATTTCTTTTTTGGGTGTCACATCCTAATGGTTATATTTCCCTTTTTAGCATATGAGACTCACACAAATTAATTACTTCTCTCTCCATATGCCCACACATCATACTAATACACCTATGCACTTTACATTAAAATATTATTTATCTCACCTCAATACACATTAAAATACTATATTCATTAATTCATGTGCAAAAAACAAACGTAACCATGAGAGTAAATATTATCACTTTTAATACGTTCCATTGAATCTTTATCTAAGCTAAAAGAGTACAATAGTGAAAACATTACGGGATCATTAATTTAATTTTAAATGAATTAATGATAAAAAAAATTACAAATAAAAATGGTATAAAATTGTAATGAGTAGTAGATTATAAAAGACTAAATGAAGTAATATCGACCTAGTTATGATTTGTGTATTTGTCATCTGTGCGCGTAAAATTAACATTCACTAAACAAAATAAAATACTATTAATTAAAAACAAAAACAGAGAAAGATTAAAGTGGAATTATTTAGGAAATGGCCATAAATGCCTAACTACTGGCTGTAGCCATGATAATAAAAATGTAGGTGAGCAGGTCTAAGCAGCTTTTATTTTGGGTATATATTACCCCAATTATAATTATAAGTTGATTCTTTGTGATTATAACTGCTCACTATAATTATATAATGATATTGCAACATCTTATATTGATATTTTGTTATTATTATATCTTAAACAGGCAGTTAATTAATTAACAAAATTATATGTTTGCTAAGATGTATAATATGTAACTCGGAATATATAATAGGCTAATAGCACATTAATTGTAAACTAAAAATTTTAGATTTATGCAAATTTCATTTAGATGTTCTATACTAATTGTATATATTCATGTACGCGTCTTAAAAAAAAAGAAAAAGTTAGCCTAAAAAATTTTAATCCTCCACAATTATTATATCTTCATAAGAAAATACAAGTAATAAATACTTAATACATTTTAATAAATATATTTTTGTGCGTATATATATAGTAACATATCTATTTGCTTTTTTTGTTAAAAGCTATTTGAATGTCAATTAATAATTATAAGAATTAAATGATCGGCTGTATGAAAATTAAATCACGTACAGCTTAATTGTTTTGTGCATGTTCAATTAATTAACTACTCCATTCGACAACTATATGTTTCACTATAATAATTGCAAACAATTAATTAATTAGTCAATATTGTAAAGAATCATATAATTAAGGTATATAAATAATTAGATTTTAGACCATACGTTGTTATGTAATAATAATGTCGTTGCAATTCGACAACACATAGCATGATATACCCTTTAATTAATGGTAGCCTTGTTATATTGTCTCAATATGAGATCATTCTATATTTTTTTAATTAATTATTATTTTTTTTAATAAATATATCATTACTTTTATTTAAAAATATTATTAATTTTTATTTATACTATAAACTACTGATGAAATAATTCACTGCATCATTATTACTTTTCATCAATGTGAGCATTATATTTCATTAAAATGTTATCATTCTTATTCGTCACACGGAAGCCATTTCGAAAGACGAGTTGGTCTTTTTCAGTCCTTCCCCACCCCCCACCCCCCCCCCCCCCCCCCCCCCCCCCAAACCTTGAAAATTCCCCTTAGTATATATACATAATATTTTAGTTAATAATAATTAATTAGTCTTTCTAATAATAATTTTAATCCCTCAAATTTTCTTCTAATTATTCTTGCACAATTAATAAAACCTTACACATTAATAAAGAACCATCTATCACTTTTTATCACAACTTCTATAATTTCTTATATTGAATCAATGATAAATATTGTCTGCAATTCTTTTTTTATTTATACTTTGAAAATTGTATGAAAATATCTCTAAAAATATATTTATAGCAAATTATGCTTTTATATTGAACTATTTTGTACTCTCATCCTCCCAAAATTATCATCACATTTTATAATTTTGTTCGTCCCATGATAACTTGCATCACTAAAAAAATAATATCACACCTTAAAATACATTTTAATTTTAAAAATAATACCCTCACCTAATACATGTTCCATATTTTACACTTTACTATTTAGAAAGACTCCGTTATTCTTAAAAAATCAATAAAGTTAGTAAATCAAAATTCTCATACTCTGTATCAACAACATCGATGCTAGTAAAAAAAATTAGCTTTATTTTTAAAAAATCAATAAAACTAGTAAAAAAAATCTCATACTCTATATCAATAGTATCGATGATAGTAAAAAAAAAAAAATTAGCCCCCATAGAAAATTGTTCCATCTTAGCCCCTGATAACAAGCTTTCACCACTCTAAACCAGAGAATTCCCAAAAATAAGTAACTTTGTACTTATAATTTGTATAGGTGTTAATCGCATCGGTGACTTCAATTTTGCCTTTCACCGACACGTACACTAACTCGTGATTGATATGGTGTACCCCACCATTAGAGGCCCCCACCGCCCCTGCCTGGGAATTGGTGGAGGAGATAAATCGCAGGATGTGCCTCAAGTGACTTATAGGGAGGACTCACTGTTAAACTTGTGCTTGCAAGGGGCCAAATCTATACCAAAGGTAGAATTCGAACCCCCACCCTGCAGCAACCAAGCTCAGCTGGAAGGTCTTTCCACCCTCCCCTCTATCACTTGAGCTATGCCCTGGGGGCTAACTCGTGATTGATATGAGATTACGTTTGTACATACATGCATATAAAGGTGTAATATTAATGCAAAAAAGGGTTTGGTGGGTCGTATTAATAGATGCAGTAATAAATAAAAGTATGGAATGGAATGAAGATTGGAGTAATGAGGCGTAATAAGTAGTTGGGCGAAATGGGAATCATACTCCTTTCATTGCTTTCACCACTCTTATGTACTCTTACAGTCTTTCACTCTACCTACGGTCTACCTACACTGTATCTCTTTTTTTTTATTGTTTTTTTTTTTTAAGTTAATTTGCTACTCTCTGTTATGCATCAAATATACATAGATAGGAGACTAGGAGAGAAAAGGAATGTATATGCTAAAGATAAATGTTTTAAATTTTAACATTATAAAAAATGATTTAATAAGTTCCACGATTCTCTTGACCAAGCCAATCGAATATGCATATCCTGAATTAGCAAACTCTGTGTGTGTGTGTGTTTTAATTTATTTTAAAATTCATGTTAGTAGTTTAAGAAGATGTAATAGCCAGACATGATGGTCATCAATTCATGTCTGGATCTGATATATATGCAGTTAAAATTTATACACCATGAAGTAGAAAGTAGTACAATAATTAGAAGAGAAATTTACACGAGTTGTTGAGTGAAATAAAATAGTAGAATATTTAATGGGGCATGAATAATTTGTATAGATTATTATGCAATGGGTGAATATGATATAAATGCAGTAGCATAATATAATACTATATAAGGAAGACGTGAGTTGTTCTTATCATATCCACAGACAAGGATGTCCCAGAATTCAATTTTGAAACCCACCATAGATACAGAATGAATGTTGCCTGAAGGTTTACACCAAATACTGGATTTGTTTCTTCACAAAAAAGACAAAACACACGAAACATCGTTGACGTTGTAATACATGAATCGCACCAAGAATAGACCACTTCATCACCATGTTTGATCATGCCACTTAATTTTTTTTCAAGAATTCATTCTAAACGTTAAAACTAATAATTTTGTGATTTTTCCAAAATCTTTCATACCCAATATAAAGAGAAGAGAAAGATAGTAACTCTGTGCATCATGGGAACTCTCTTATTTGTATATACATTCAGAGAAAGCGAGAAGGTAGTCTGTACCTAGCTTTACAGGCAGCTCTCTTACCTTAATTCTCAGACCAAAACCTACCTGGACATCCGGAAACAAAGAAAACTGAAAATTTGACCATTTTTTTGCCATTACATTACAGTATACAGCTAGTAAAACATGTGGGCTCACTCCCCTTCAAACGTTATCATCTGTCTGCTGGGAACGAGCGTCTTCGATTCGACTCAATTCTCCAACTGTCACGAAATTATCCAATGGTTACACCGATAAAGATTGTTTGGAACTATTTCATCAAGTGTGGATCGAATAAACTCCCAGATAAATTTGAACAAATAGATCATCAACAGAACAAAATCGATATTCTTTAAGACAAGCAACGATGTATTATGGCCGTATTTGGTAAACGTGGAAAACACTGAATTTGTCAGGGGAAAAGGAATCTCACCAGAATGTCGCTGGTCGGGAAGATCTATTTGGTTTTAAGAAGAGAATATACATTTTCTAAGCTGGTGGAAGTGGCCGGCGGCATGTTGGGCATTCCATTTTTACGTCCATCCATCTGTGCAAGCAACTGGTATGGAAGAAATGATCGCACGGCGTAACCTGGATAACAAATGGAGTTAATAAAACTAGGGTAAACTGATCTCATGATAAGCAGAACCAAGACTATTGCAATACCATGCAATCATTTGTACGGAATCCCTGGACAAAGAAACTTGTCAAAAGGTATTTGTCTAGGAAGACGTGAAGTTCAGAATAACAGGGATAAGTGTAATATGATACCATGCAATCACTCGAACGCTGGCCGAGCTCTATAGGAGTCATGCAAATAACACAATCTGTCGCTTCGTTTGACACCTGGTGAAATCTCCTATAGTAGCTGTATTTCTCTGGTAAAATCTGCATTTATAATGTTAGATGGTTAAAATTAGCTGATTAAGAAAATAACCAAAAAGAGAGATGCTTTAATAAAAACATGAAAAAAAATATATAATCCTGCTTTCTTAAACCTGCTACTAATCTAATTTGGTAAGAATTAGGTCAAACAAATGTTTCTTTGAAACAATATACATGCTTTTATAATTATGGATGCGCCAATGGAAAATCAACCATAACAGCATATTGTACAAATTAATGAAAAATCATCACCCATTGGAAGGAACGAAACGAACCTGACGGGGAATGAAGCAACGAGCTCCAAAGTAATGCTGCAGAAGAAGAATGGCTACTTGGAGTCCCATGAAAAGGGCCAAGCAAGTACACCAGTTCTGATCAGGTTCTATACGCATGAAATTATGGGGACAGCCAAATATATATAATGGGATCGCAATTCGAGTTACTGTCATCCCTAAGATATAATGAGGATGCAATGGTTTCCTCGAGTCACGAACTATATTAATGCCTATTTGGGGAATCCAGAAAGAGTGGAGTAGGAGGAGAATAAATCGCAAGAACTTATGAAACTCATACATGACGAGAATGCCGCCTAAGAGGATCCCATCTGCAGCACAGTCAATGCAAAAAACAATTCAGATCTTCAGCAGAGCAAAAACAAGAAAGAAGCTGCACTAAGTGGGTAAAGTTAACTTTGAAGTTTGAAGTATCTTTTAAACACATAAGATGCCTTCCTTTTCGATTCCCATATTTTTCTAAAACTAAGATACTTTCAAAGCTTAAATTATATTGTTAACTCATAGCTACTCCTATAATTTTAGTCTATCGCTTATTTCCTATAAACTATGTTCCGTATCAGATAAACCAAAAAAGATTCTGAAAAGACAAAATAACACTTCAAAAAAAAAGATAAAGATGCTCACAAAATCGACTGTAAAGAACTGAAAGCTCGCGCCTCATTTGTTCCCAATTCTCTCCATTTGCTGGCCTATTTGCCTTCCATATCGCAAGTAGGTACCGCATTTCAAAGATTGAGAAGACCACAAACTTGAAAAATGCAGCTGTGGCAAAGGCATTAAACAGGGATTCTGTATACAAACAAGTATCAGCTTTTACATCCATAAAAATGTATACAACTTGAAAGACAGCTATTCAATAGAAGGCATGCATTATTCTCTTTTGTACACCTTTTGGATGTAATAACTTCCATTATTATATGAAATAAGAAGTTATCCCTATCTACATGCATAAGGCATTAAGACTAAAGACAGGTGAAGAAACCACCTAGAGCAAGAAGAGATCTGAAACTGAAAAAAATAAGAAGCTGTTTATATACATATGAATTGACTCCTAAGTTGACATACCAACTAAAATTCCAGCAGTGAGGTGTAGAAGACAAATATATGCGTCCATTATGGCCTGATGACCAACCATTAGAAGTGAAACTTTGGCAGCGCCCTAGGAAAATTTATAAAAATAATGTTACCAAGAAGCATAAGACATTGGCAATGTATGGTAAATCCAAACTCTTATAATCAGGCATCAGTTATTGCTCAAAGCATCTCACCGATTGAGTATTACTGTGTTCCATTTGCCTGATTAATAATAGAACTTCAAGAAAGGAGATCTAGTACATTAAGGAGTTAATTCCAATGAACGATTTAACAACACTAGATAACCTTATCATTTTTCCCACTGAAAGAATAATATTAGGGAAACTTGAGAACGATGCATGGTTAAGGATACAAAGGTGACCATCAATGTGTAATTAACTGCTTTATTGTAGTAGACATCAACATTGACTGAAGTTGCATTCAGAAGCATGGGTGAGAAGCAATCTACATCATCATCCACAGAAGGGCTTTCCATCAGTCCTTCTAGATAATACTTATCTTGATCTCCACCTAGGAAAATGTACAAGATATGCAATGAAATAGTATTTTAAGAAGATAACATAAAGAGATGGTAATATTGCAAAACTGAAGTTACACGACATAAGTATGTTATTTCCCAATTAAAAAGCAACTGTAGACCTAAAGCTTCGAGTATGCATTTAGATACCTATTTCAGTAACCTTTAGGTCACAAAATAATGTTATTTTATCTCCCTTTCTCTTCTTCTGACAAATTTATCATGTGTGGTGGCATACATGCATAACAAGGAATTCATTATATTTTCATGCTTTGATGTCATATATGAAGGACCTTCAATACATTTGTTTTTACAGTCTATTAATGCTACAACTATAATTTTAATTCCCTGTAGTGTTACATTTAGATCTGTACATGGAATTCCGCCAAATCAGGTATGATTTGCCTCACATTTGCAAAATTTGGATTCCTCCAAAAGCATGCAAAAGTTATAGTATGTACTACTTATATATATATATATATATATATATATATATATATATATATATATATATATATATATATATATATATCAATTAAAAAAAAAAAACTCCCCAGCTAAAAAATATAGAGAAAAAGATGAATAAGGGAAAGAACATGATTATCTTCTCGAGATGGAATTTCATATCTGAAAGTTATTACCATTTTTTCTGGAAGAAACACGTGAAACTTGTCCAGAGATTTCAATGTTGCAATGTTTCTCCATTTCATAAATAGGAGCTGCCACAGAACAAAAGAAGCAATTTCAAAGGAGTTCCATGAAACTTCAACTGATAATGGAGTAAACAACTATAGCGGAAATCACATTGTTTCCTTTTCCAGATTCTTTCTCGGGGAGACTCTTGAAACACCTGGGATGAGAAAACTCCGAGCTGACAAAGGAAGAAAAAAGCGAACAAGTCAAGAAAGGACTAGGGACTCTTGAAAATAAAAAATTAGCCATGTAGTGATAGAGAAATAATAGTCTTTACAGAAGATTAAGTGGAAAATTTAAAAACAATTTTCTCGAGGAATTTATAGTGATTACCAAGTGATAAGGATTAGATAATAAGTAATCATCTTCTGGCCCAAATTCACCTTCTTTTCCACTACAGAAATTCAAGAAAAATAAGTACAGCAAATTGATCGTTACAATAATCTCTAGAAACAGAATGACTGTAAAACAACAGAAACAGATGCCAATAAAATATGAGCATTACATGAATAAGTATGATATGAATAACTGTAAATTTTGGAAGGAAAAAAAAAAGGTTGCTAGTTTGTAGTATTTGTATTTCTTTGATCAAGTAATATGCAGCAGAAGTACATTTAGAATAATTCAGCATAGATTCCACAATTAAAGATACTGCATATATAACAAATATAAGATGGGATCAAGACATTGCTGAAACAAGAATTACTAAGCAAGATTACAGAAGGGGAAATTACCTGCTAGCGACCATTCTTAGTTGTCTGAAGGGCCAAATATACACGCCTTCTACCCTGATTTGAGCACCATGAGCATCATGCTCATTGTCGAACACATCATGGAAAATTATAATTCCCTAGTGCATTGGATCGAATTGAGAATCATAATAGGGAAATGTAATATTTTAAAAAGTTATGTACATAACCATCAACAAAGATATCCATATGCACGGATTTAAATCATGCATACTTGAGTGCAATCATGTGTATTTTGATTTTTCACCATTAAGACATATTGGAGAACAGGTGTAAAATATGTAAAGATACTGTAATTAGCCAAAGAAGCCACTACTTGGACAACTCAACGGCAGGGTCTCCATTGACAAAAGAGAATATGAACAACTTACAGGACTCTTCATCATAATTTAGCATGCATTAGTAACCGACATAACACATGCCTATACAAAATAATTATCTTTTCCATATTTAAGATATCCATTTCTCAGAGATGATGGGATTCATTATCACTTGTGAATCAATTCAGTACTTGTCTCTTCATGGTGCCCCAAAATATTAAAATACAACTATTTGAAGATTTTATAAGTCAAATGAAAATGATTAGTTTTAGTTTACGAAATCGGGCAAACACAAAGAGGGAAAATTAAAAATCAGGTATATAACACTTTAGTTCATGATATATTTCCAATTCAAAGAAAAACAATGAAACTACCTGAACAAAGTGCACCCCGGTTATTTTTGTTGGTGTACTGACTAATTCGAGCACTGAATTTCCATTTGACTTCTTAAAATCTGGAAACTTGGAGGAGCTATTTGTGTTATCTACAAACTTCCAATTTCCTACATAGTACAAAATTAACAGCTCAGTTAACTGTAGATAAAACGAGCAGTGTTATTATATTCACACAGAGACCAGTAATTTAGATTTATTTTACTTTGTTCAAGATGATGAATTATTGTTAAAATTCATAATAAACACCACGCAAACCTCTATATGTCCCTGTTATATTCCAAGAAGAAAATGGTCCCAATTCCTGATCTTCCTTTCCTAATGGGAGCCACTGCAAGAAGTGAAAAGGCCCAAGAGATTAGACATAATGAAGTAAGATGTAAGACCAAGGAAAATTACGAATCAGATCATTGAATCCATCAACTTAATATCTTGAATAATTTATAGCTACTATTACCACTGCTCACTCTTTTACGGCTGAGCATGCATCTAATAGAACTTGAGCAAACAGGAAGTGAGAAGAGAGAGTGAGCTTATTGATGATACACATTAATGTAATACACATAGAATTAGACCAAACAAAAGACATTCATTTAATCACATGCATATGAGGAGACAGATTAAACACAACAAAAATAAAAATAAAGAGAACAGAAAAGTGCAGATTAAATACAAAGACACCACACCCATCTTGTAATTAACAAGTCCTTCTTTAGATTATGAAGAGGAATCTTATGGCGGTTAAATAAAAATCTCAAAACAATTTTTTGCATGTCATAAGAGTCTATCCAACCACTCTTTGATGACGTGTAACGCTTCACTTTCTTGATTATTACAAATAAAATGGCAATCAATACAATTACGTCCTGATATTCCACGTGCTTGATTACTTAAAATACTTGATGTTACCTAATGGGTTTCCAAATCATTATAGCACAATTAAATCTCATAGTCAACCTAAGACGCCAGCAATATTGGAATGATGTTTCTACGATGCCTACGCATTACGTATGAATGACTGCATATATCTCGTCAAATCACTCATCAAAATGCCTCGTAAAAGTAGAACACGCAGCAACTAAATTCCAAAAAATCCAAAGCACAAAAAGTCAAGTGACGAAAACAGATTCATCTGATCATTAGTCACTGCGAAAACGACAATTTTTCTAGCAACAATACAGGTATACGGAATTGCAACATTGTCATAAAATCATGAAAAACACTAGGAATTGTGACTCTCAAGTAGAAATGTATCAATAATTACTGCACAATTCACTGTTATCAAGAGCAAAAAAAGTTATTCCACAGTTCATTAAGCCAGTAAAATTATCAAACGGCGTGAAAGATCACACCTCATTACTCAAAGGCTCCATCAGATACATAAAATCATGCATTAATCTCTAAAATCATACAATCAAGAACTACCAACTGACTGCATACATTATAAATTGAGAATTAGACAGCTGAGAATTTAATGAATTCAGTTGCACATTCATAAGATATCTCAAATTTGGGGGAGGAAAGAAAAAAGGCACCAACCTCATCACCCCATGACCGCCTCTGCCTTAAAGGTCTTAAACCATTAACAGGCCATATCCCCAAAAAAATTAACCATAACCCAAAAACAATTCGAAAGGAATTGCTCAAACAATTCCAATTTTCCGAACCCATTCGCGAAATGAACTCAAATTCTGCTCTTCAAACAAAGAGAAGAAGCACCTCACACTCTAAAAACAGAAAACCTAATAAATCATAGAATTTTTAGACAGATGAACGGTGGTTTATTGCTTAAACAGGAGGCGAACAACGTTGAACTAACAAACTCAACAAGAAAAGGATAAAATGCACCGATCGGTATACGCAGATAGCGAGGGCCTAACAAACTGTGAAAGCGCTAAACTTGAGTAAAAAAGAAAAATGGAAGAAAAGTCTTTTTTCGAGCTTCGATTAAGAATGACCTTCACTAGTAAATTCTTGAACCTGAAACAACATTTTTAAACACTTTTATTATCAACAGAATGCTACTTAAAATAACTTTCTTGAATTTGTGAAAATTTTGAGCTTTGATTCTTCCTCTTTTGGGTAAAACTGAAGTCAAGAAGAGAATGGACTATTTCTCTGTGGAGGAATAATATCGTAACGGCGGTGACGTATAACAGTCCAACGTAAAGGTTTTTGTGTTCAATTTTGATTCTGGCGAAGGTAAACAAAGGTTCGGATCGAGCTGTGACGAATGAAAATCACACAGCCTGTGAGACTAGCATCCAAGTTTTAATTTTACCATAAATATTTATTTTTGCTTAATCATCTATCTGAAATGCAAAAATGGAATTTTATCTACCATCTAATAAACAAAATACAAGTTTTGAATCAAACAACATTTATTATAAAATCTTATTACTATCTAATAAATTTTGGTTTCAAAATTTAGTACTAAATAAATATTTATAGAAGTGATATGAAACGAAAGTGCATTTATTTTTCTCTAATGAAATAGATGTTACTAATTATTTATATAAAGGTTATGATTCATAATTATTATTATTTTAATCTACTGCATCACTATTTAACGAGTAATACATAGATGTAAAAATAAAATTTAATCATTGCACCTTAATCTGTAACATTTCGTAAACTTTTATAACCTACATTTACTCATAATTTATGATCGGTGTACGAGAAGATTGAGATTCAAGATAATTTTATTTGGTAAAATAGAATACTGCTACTATAATTTATAGAAAAGAGAAATAAAATATGAAAAATGAGAGATGATAAATAACATTACTCCAAGATAATAAATAATTATATTAATCGTGCATCATTTGATCATATCCAAGGAACAATCATATTACTTAATAGGATCAAAACCTGTTACTTGAAGAAAGTAATTTTTAGAAAGATCAGCAAAAATTATATAATTAATTTTAGAAATTATGATATACACAGTATACAGCTATACAAATACAAGTAGTCGTTTCTTATTAATCACGAGGTGGATGCTTTCATAAACAATTACTCCATTACATTCTGCAATTTTATTTTATTTTTTTTAATTCGTAAAAGGTCTCCAAAGGATGACGAAATATAGAAATAGAAATTCAAAATATATTTTGTAATTTTGAACTCATGGCGTTAAAGACAAGGTGTTGTGTATTGTGATCTATTTTGCTTCCTTCATATCGTTCAAAGATTTATAATTTAACAATTGATCAAATCATATTGATTTCAATATTTTATTTTAATTAATCTAAATTCTGATCGGATTTTTTGCTGCGTGTTATCGTTACTATTTTGATTTCACGTAGAATCTATTCGACTTAGTATATATGAACTCTTATGACAATTCAATTTTTTTTTTAAGTATATATATTGGAAAAATCAAATAGTTCTATATAAATGATAGGTATGTGCTCGCGCAGTATTATTTATGATTATAATTTATATGCACACCTAATCGAGGATGAGACTTAACGTATACAACAATTAGAATTTAATATTTTCTAATTAGATCATATAATGATCGCATTAACTAATTAGATGTTTAGCCGTCAAATCAAATATATAGTTGACTTTTTCAATATTATAATAAGATTAAATGCACATGTATTAGTGAATAATAATAATAATAATTAAGAAACGAAAAAAAAAAGTAAAATATAAAATCTTATATGGGCTAAGAAATTTAGCAGGCCCAATTCATTGTGGGCTGCCACTAAACTTGTACTCTTTTACGTAACATAGGTTTTGCATTTGTATAGGGAAAATTTCGGCCCATCTATTACAAATTTAACACGAATTACCTGAATAATGTCTCACGTTAATAAGGGTATAACAAGACAAGATGCAACTGAGAAATTTTTTCGACCCATCAATCACTAAGGTGCACTACTCAGTATTTTTATGTTTATACTTTTAATGTCAAAATTTAATTTCTCGAATTATTAAAATAGATTTTGTTACTTAAATAAATGTGAATTTTTCTTCAGTTTCTAACAGTGCATATCACAATATTTACATATCTTTTGATATTGATCAAGTAGTATGTCGACAACGCACACATTTTATAATAATTTAGATTGGACAGAATTTCTAAAATTATTGTCGACAGTATGTTGATATCATTTTTGTCCCCCGTGAAAAATTTTCAATAAAAAATAAAAAAATACAAGGGGCAGTTTTCTTTGTACATACATGATTTGTCTAGAAAGAAACATATATGATTCCAATATATTTTGAGATATGCCTTAATTAGAAAACGTAGTTATTTCATCATCTTTGTAAATTACATAAAATTAATTACTAATTAACAATACAATTAGAGGATCCTTTACGTATTACTAATTATGCGCGAATCTGATCTGGTGGCTCTGAGTTTCGATGCTTTGTCGTCACTTCCCAATGTGGGTTGACAGACATCACTCTCGTGATGAGAAGAGAAAGAGAAATGAAAGAGAAGAGGGCATCTTGTTGAATCTCCATCCATAACCATACTGCAAGCTCGACAAGCTGTTGCAGAATGGAGGGCGAGATCACTGACTGCTTGCTCAGGAACACAGAGGAAGTTGGAGAGAAGGAGAGCCTGAAGAGCAAGCTATGGCGTGAGAGCAAGAAAATATGGGTCGTGGCTGCCCCGGCAATTTTTACCCGATTCACCACCTTCGGAACCGGTATCATCAGCCAGGCATTCATTGGCCATATTGGCTCCATCCAGCTTGCTTCCTTTGCACTCGTCTACACTGTCTTCTTGAGGTTTTCTCAGGGAATTCTGGTATGATTTTACAAATACAACGATGTTTTGTGTAGTTTCTTTTGTTATGAATCTAACAATGAGAGTGAGGTTGATGAGAATTTGATCACATTTCTTGGTTGTGCGTATGTATATGGTCTTTGATCACCACCTGTTCGGCAAAATTACTCATAGAAGTGTAACTTTATACTGAATTAATTTCAATACACGCAGTTGGGCATGGCGAATGGACTTGAAACCCTGTGTGGACAAGCCTATGGTGCAAGACAGTACCACATGCTTGGGATATACCTTCAACGATCATGGCTAGTATCTCTCATAGCCTCCACTGTGATTTTGCCTTTATTTATCTTCACAACACCCATCCTGAAAGCGATAGGCCAGGACGAAGAAATGGCGCGCATCGCCGGAACCATGGCTCTATGGCTGATTCCGGTGATGTATTCCTTCATTCTGGCCTACACGTGCCAAATGTACCTCCAGGCTCAGAGCAAGAACATGATCATCGCGTATTTAGCTGCGGCTTCATTGACAATCCATGTGTTTCTTTCGTGGCTTTTAACTATGAAGTATAAGTTTGGGACATCTGGGGCTATGATTTCCACTGTTATAGCCTTTTGGCTTCCGAATATTGGTCAGGTGATATTTATAACTTGTGGTGGTTGTCCACAAACATGGAGAGGCTTTTCGATTTTGGCTTTTAAGGATCTTTGGCCAATCTTCAAGCTGTCATTGTCTGCTGGTGCTATGCTCTGGTTAGGATAATTCATAATACCACTGATCAATTTTGATTTGCTTAAGTGGATCAAGATTGTTCTGTTTCTGATTAAGATTTCTCTTCTTGTTTCTTGACATTTTTATAGCCTTGAAGTATGGTACTACCCAGTGCTGATTCTTCTAACAGGACGCATGAAAAATGCAGAGGTGGCAATAGATGCTCTATCTATATGGTAAAATAAAAAAATTCTATTTTTTCATTTTGCTTTTATAGTCTCATCAAGTTGAATGACATTTATGTGTACTTGTTTCTTTTCTAGTCTCAACATCAATGGGTGGGAAATGATGATATCTCTTGGTTTCATGGCTGCAGCAAGGTACTTACCACTTGAGTCTGTGATGCTAAATGGTTTCAGAATTTAGAATAAGATGATTTTAAGTAGAATTCTTTTGTTGCAATTTGTCTAGTGTACGAATAGCAAATGAGCTCGGCAGTGGCAATGCTAAGAGTGCGAAGTTGTCGATCACCACAATTGCGACAACCTCATTCGCCATTGGTTTGGTGTTGTTTGTGTTTTTCTTGTTTTTTCGAGGTCGTGTAGCGTATCTATTTACTGAAAGCGAGGATGTGGTTTCATCGGTGGATCGCATGTCACTCCTTCTGGCCTTTTCCATACTGTTGAACAGCGTTCAGCCAGTTCTTTCTGGTAACCAGCCATCCACACCATCTCATGAGTTAACCATAAATAACATAAATATGTTTATTAAACAAGCACTTGTATAGGTGTTGCAATCGGATCGGGATGGCAGGGCACTGTAGCATTAGTAAACGTTGCATCCTATTACTTGATAGGGGTTCCAATTGGGATTGTGCTTGGCTTTTCATTCAAATTAGAAGTTGAAGTGAGTTTCTCTCTCCTCATTTTCTTGCATATACAGTGGCTGATTAGTTGAGTGTATGAGTCTAGTTTCACACGATATGCTTTGCTTTCATATTCACATGATATGTGTTGTAGGGTGTGTGGATCGGAATGCTTATAGGCGTACTTATTCAAACAATCATACTCGTGGCCATAACTTGCCGTACGGATTGGGACCAACAGGTTTTATTTTAATATACTTTGAATGATTAATATGAGTAGCTAATTAATTTGATCAAGTGGATGACTTTGATCATTGTTGGTATTCTAGGTTTGGATTGCTCAAAGACGGGTAAACAGGTGGTTTGTGAAGGATGAATCTGAGACCATTCATCACAAATGAAGATTATTTGTTTCTGATTAGTAACTACTCCAGATTGTAAGAATGAAGTTTTTTTTATAAAGAAAGATTAGTAATCACCACCGGACCATACCATTACCATTACCATTTGTGTGACACCAGTATATTATATACTACTCCATCTGATTCAGTGTTGTAATAAAGCAAAAGAACATATATATATATATATATAAATAGTAGGATTAATAAAATAATTAAAGATAAAGAAAGTGGATGATAATATCAACGGGTGTTCCTGGCACAGTGTGTGATCCTGGTGCAACCACGGGTGTAGGGATTGGCTTGTTGTTTGGAGCGACAGTCGTAGTAAGAATTACCTCTGACACCACATGGAATGTTGTTCCTCCTCAACGCTCCATAGCTGATGTATTTCCCTGACTCCGCTAACACTCTCCTGCTCGTCTCCGACTCCATCATCGTTTCTTCGTCGAACACTGACGGATCATCGTACCTGTACGATGATGATGGGTGCAGCAACATGCATGTTATTACACAGATTAGGAGTAGGCGTAGACGATGATTCATGTTGAAGGATTTTGGAGACGATGAAAAGAAAGTGAGACGATGAAAAGCAATATATATAAATACCCAAGGTTTGCTAATGTTTGTTGGACACCAAAAGATAATCTATAATTATTTTTTATGAGAGAGAGAGATCATGTAAAGATTACTTTCCATGTTTGTAGCCAACTGCTTTTTCAATTTCAAATTCCAGAGCCTTGGAAATTCGAAGGGTGTGATGTGTTTATTTGTTTTTTTATACACTGGGTACCCTTACTTCTACTTTTTTCACATGCATCTAAAAAGATTTTTTTTTTTTAATTCATGTTTTTATACACATGAAAAAATATAATGGGCTAAAGAAAAAGAAAAAAAAATTCATCATGTTTTCACTTATTACTGAAACAATTCTTGGGTATCATTTATCATATCGATAGTGGCGATATTTAAATTCACATCAAGAATGGGCTTACCTTTGGGCCTTATATCACCGAGTCCACACTAATAATCTTAAAACAATATCGGCCCAGTTGTTAAGTTGAAAATTATCCCAAATCGAAAACATTACAAAGTTTCGGAAGCTTTATAATTGGCAATGTAGCTACAGTATTACGTCCCTCCGGGGACATCCGATAAAATTGGAACGATACAGAGAAGATTAGCATGGCCCCTGCGCAAGGATGACACGCATAAATCGATAAATGGTCCAATATTTTTTTATTCTTTTAAAAAAA
Organism: Pogostemon cablin; assembly: GCA_023678885.1. Taxonomy (NCBI): domain Eukaryota; kingdom Viridiplantae; phylum Streptophyta; class Magnoliopsida; order Lamiales; family Lamiaceae; genus Pogostemon; species Pogostemon cablin. The sequence goes on from CM042956.1 coordinate 1,636,575, forward strand.
ATTATTTTTCAAATCATGAAATATATATTCTATTTTTTTTTCATGTTCTTATTCTAGTTTTTCATCTTCATTCCTAAAACAACGAAAAATAACGAATTTTGGGGCTCATTATTTGTTTATTATTATGTAAAGAGAAACAAGAGAAAGTGCAATGCAATTTTGATTCATGTTATATTTCTTAATAATTTCTATATAGTTTTTTTTATATTCAATCCTTTAAAATAACTAATATAAAATTTATTAACAGAATGTGTACTTTTTTATTTACTAGTTATAATAACGTGTTACGCACATTACTTGTTACTTTTTCGGTTCTACATTGTTTAAGAAAAATAATTATTTTAATAAATTCAGTTTATGAATTACTTTTCATGCTAATTTTTTTTTAATAATGATTACTTTTTGTTCAGAAAATTTACAATTCTTTTTTCATGATAATGAATATATTATTTTAATGTAATGAAAATTTTAATCGTGTTTTAACTGTATGTCCATAATTTTAATTTGAAATAATGACAAACTGTGTAATTTCCTAAAACTTTTAGGAATATATATTTTATGGTGTCATGCTTGATAATATGTAAACCTTATGAAAAGAAGAAAGCATATAAAATTATTGTTTATAATCAATTTGTATGATGAAAGAAAAATGATAATCTTTTTAATAAAAAGTTATGATAATTATCAAAGAAAATGATAATCATTCAATTAAATATTTTATAAACATTTATAGAATAAAAAATTATAATATTTTAATAAAAATTAATTCATGATCATAAAAAAAATGATGATTGTTTAATTAAAAAAATAACTAATAAAAAAATTATAACATTTTAATAAAAATTGATACTTAAAGATGTCAATTTCATTAAACTATTTTATAAACAATTTGTAGAACAAAGAAAAAGTGATAAATAATTTTAATAAAAAATAATTGATTAAGAAAAAGTAAAACATAATACTCCGTATAAGATGTTGACATTATTTTTAATATTTATAATTAATAGATTTACATTTAAAATGTTAATTAATATTTTTAAAATATATATGCTAATTAAATTTCATTTAATTTCGATTATTATTATTATTATTATCATAAGGGCTAATTATTTAATTACTTCATTCTATATTTATAATATAAATAAATAATGTGAAAATTACAATGTTTCATATGTCTTTTCTTGTGCCATTAAACATAGAGTTCAAGAATTATGTCATTCCAACATCAATAATTAATACCGTTGTTGCGTTCTTGTAGGGTGTATAAACCTTGATTTATAATTAACTAGTATTTAGCTCGTGCGAGATTAATTAATTAAATTATTTGATTGTTTAACATTAATTTTGTATTATAAATTTATGTTAGAAAATTATATTTAAATTTAATTCATTTACATATTGTCGAATTTATTATGAAATATATTATAACATTAATTTTCATAAGTTTTATATTGTAAAATTTACATGTACGTAATTTATCATATTTTCATGAGCAATTTTAAGTCATTTTAAATTATTTTTAATCATCAACAATTATATTCCGAAAAGTTCGAACTTCACTGGACCGACATGATTATTTTTTTAAATTATCTTTCATGAGCAATTATATTTAGTCTGACAGTAGAAGGTTAAAGATGAATTAAGGAGGACCTTGATTATATAATTAATTAATTAAGATTAAAAATGTATTAAAGAGAAATAGACAGGGATAAAATATTTTTAAAAAGTTACACAATGGAAATTTAATTTAAAAAAAAAAGAAGAAGAAGATGAAAATGTATTATTAAACTATAAAACAATGTTCTTATACAAAGGGGTGGCTTGCAATCTCAACCATAATCATGTTATTTATGTACTATAAGCTCTCGACAATTTCTAATTTAATTAAGCAATTATGTAATGTTATTAAAATCTAGTCTTGTAGAATCATACAAAAAAATTAAATTATTACAACTCTTAAAAATTGTGGATGAGATATGTACTTTTCCTTTTAATTATTTTTTATTAAAATAAAATGTATAGACAGATTCAATTAAATAAATTTGAATTTGTGGGGAGATCTAGTTATAATGATGGAAAATTTTAGAGCAATCTGTTATGTTTAAATCCAATGTTTCCATAATCGGATATGAGACTGAACCGGTGGATACAGTGGTTCGAGGTTGAATCGGTCAGACCGGTTCAATCGAAAAATTGAATTTTACATATTTTTAATTATATTTTATAATATTAAAATTCATTAAAAAAAATTATAATAACCAAAAAATTACTTTATAAAGAAAAAATTCAATTTATATAAAAAATATAATTAAATAACATATTTATATAATTCATACTTTATACATATTTTATATATTCTCTCAATATCATACTTACATAATTTATACTCAAACTGATATACATCTAGTGCACCACTCCAGGAAAATCACATAATTTAATTCAAAATTTAAATATTATATTTTAAAATTAATAAAAATAAAAGTGAAATAATATAAAAATATAAAATATAAAAAGAAAAAATAAAAAAAAATTCAAAAACCGGTTGGACCGGTTCAACCGGTTTTAGCGATTTTGTCGGTTTTGGTCGATTCAATCCGATTCAACTCAAAATGATTTTATGGTGGTTTTGGACCGATTTGGAGGCTGGTTCCCGGTTGAATAGGCCGGTCCAACCGATTTTGAAAATCACTGTTTAAATCAATCAATGCAGGACAGGATGTCAAAATTATGTATGAAGGTATTAAAATATTGATTTTAAAGGGTTGATTAAGATTTTTTAAATATCTATGTTAATTTTATGAATATCACATTTGATTATTATTTCATAGGTTTTTTTAATTAAAAAAAAACTTACAATAAGAAAATGTAAGAAACATAGCATCCCTAGCAAATCTAATTATACAACTCATATATGGTATATCAACGATGAAACACCATCACTACTCTAAAAGACGACAATATCGTTTTCTACTTTGATGCTTCATTCGGTGCGCAGAACGAAATCGTCGTCTTCTCCTTCAATGTTTCATCTTACTTCGCCGTTGTGCCCGACTCTCTCAAATCTTATTTAATTGAGCATTTGAGAAGTTTTCCATTAACGACAAAAATCATTAGGAACTCCACCTTCGATGTCTTCATCGCCCTCACAAATCCTCCACAATCCACTTTATATTACCTATTATTAAATGGCTTAATAGTTTATTGATGTGAAGAGGTTGTATAATAAAAACATAAATTTTCTTAAATTAATTATCATGAATTATCATAATATTGAGTGTCATAAACATATCATGAATACATATTACTCTTAAAATAATTATGATGAATATAGAGGATCATCATTAATAAAAATTTATTCCTCTTATTATTATTAAATTAAATATAAAAATATAATCATTAATATAAAGCAATAAATATTATATTATTAGTTAAATAAAAGGTTAAAGTTGCACAAAAGGAAATTGTGTAGGGTTAAAAACCTGTAAGAAAGGAAATTGAGTAGGGTTAAAAGTTGATTAATATTAATATATTTATTTATCTATCCAACTACTTAGTGATTTTGATATTGAGTTCAAATTTTCAAAAAACCAATTTCAGCGTCAAAGATCTGTATAATGTAATTTGTTATGTATTACTTAGTTAATTACTCCTTCATACTTATTCTTACTTTATTTGTTTGCCTTATAAAATTGTTCATATAATAATAATTAAAAAAATAAAAATAATATCAATCAAAATTATAGAAAATACACTTTAGTTTAAATTTCTCATCACTTTTTATACTCATATATAACATAACATATATTTATATTTTATATATAACCTAAAATATAAATTATTATAAAGTTAATAAAATTACTCAGAAAATAACCTTTTATTAACTAGAAAAGATGAAACATTTTATGGGATGATGATGGGAGTATAATAAGTGCAAGTATAAATAAAGAAAACAAAAAATACAATTATAAGTAGTTATATTTTTGAAATATGAAAATATAATACTATATTTTTAATCGAGTTCCATATAATATCATGTTTGTGGGCCTGTTTGTAATATTGGGATCGGTAGGGCCTACATAATTCCCTTCCAAGCCTATCAGTCTCAAGGCTCAACCCAAACTGATGGACCTTCTTAGAAGAAAACAGGGGGCCATAACACTAGGCCCAATAGTCCCATTTTTTGTATAATATATATATATATTAATAAAAAAATTCAAAGAAATAAGAAAAGAAAAAGAAATTATAACAATATAAATTAAAAAATTATAAATTTAATGTGAAGAAAAAAAACTACTTCCTCGTTCAGTAGAAGTATCATTTTTTTAGGCATGGAGGATTATACAAGATGATGAAAAAAAAAAAACTATATTGTACATCAGCACATGAACAAAGTAGGATGAGTTTACACATTGTTTTGTTAATTAATCAGATCATGATATCAAAAGAAGAGAAAACATTAGAAACAAGTATACATACATGCAGTGCGATTGCATACAACACATCAAAAGAAAACCTATTTGCAGTGCTATAAACAAGTCATATATATTACAATCACTGCAGATTATTGTTCCATCTTCTAACTAGTAATTTCAGATGATTAATACTTACTAAGTTGACAGCAAATCAAGGTGGTGGGGTTGAAGATGAGGGGATGTGATCAGTTTTACCAGACTTAACACCATAACTTGTGGTGGTAGATTTCCCACACTCATCCTCAGAGCAATCAACTGGCTTCACTGCATCACACTCCTTCTTACTCCTCTGCAATGGCTTTCCTGGCAAACAGTTTCTACGATCATCGAACACAATCCCTTTCGAAGTCAGATTACTACAGACGCCCTGTTCCTCACAGAAGAAGTTGAAAGAGAAGGTGAAGTTGTTCAGATTAGGTAAAACACATATTCCCTCTGGGACTATCCCACTCATCTTGTTGTGTGCTAAGTTCAATCTCTCAAGATGAGCTAATCCTGCAAGACTGTAAGGAATAGGGCCCACTATTTGGTTGAAGCTCACATCAAGTACTCTTAGTTTGTAGAGAAATCCTACCTCAGTAGGCAGACAACCTGATATACTGGTGTTGCTCAGTAGAAGTTCTTCTAATGTGTTTGCAAATTTGGCTATGCTCGGAGGGAGGCAACCCCTGAGGCCATTGTTCGCGACAACAACAACAGAAGCAGTGCTTGATCCAAGATTTTGTGGTATGACAGAGGTGAATCTGTTGTTGTTCACAAATATGGCATCCAGGTTGTTGTTGAACAACTGTGGGGGCAACTGGCCTTCAAACTCGTTGTAACGAATATCTAAGAAGTGTAGGGAAGGGAGAGAGAGGACTACAGAAGGGAAAGGGCCTACGAATCTGTTGTTGCTGAGATCAAGCTCGTAGAGTAGAGAGAGATTTGATAGAGTTTGAGGGAGGATTCCACAGAAACGGTTGCTGTTCAAATGCAGCAGAGCAAGATCAGAGAGGAGGCCTAGTTCATTAGGGAGAAACCCAGCTATGTCACCATGGTTGAGATCAATGCCTGCAACGGTGACAATGCTCGTGTCGTAGGGATACGGAGCGCAGTACACACAATTGTAGGCGCACACATTGGGGCCAATCCAATTGGAAGTGAGGTTACTAGGGTCAGAGTAGATCACGCGTTTCCAAGCTTGGAGTGCAACGTAGGCTTGTTGGAGCTTATAGGCTGTGGCATTCTTGGTAGTGTGGCTGTGATGGTGGTGGTGCTGCAGAGTTTTGGCTTCTATGGATGCAGAAATGAGTAGGAAGATGAGAGTGAGTAGGATTAGAGGGAAAGAGAAAGAGGACATTTTGCATAGAGAGTGATTCAAGAAAGTGGTTCTTGAATGGGATCTAATCCTCTTAAATTTATAAGCTCAGTAGATAAAAACTCAGAAGCAGTACTTGTTACAACTACCAATTACAGCGACCTTTTACCATCACCAAATGGCAGCCACTATGATTATGTTTTCAAATTATGTTGGACACCCTCGTTGGCCGCAGTAGTATTTCATCTCCTATTTATTTTTTTGTCAAGGGAGCATTATTACACGAGGAAGTGAAATAACATACGAGAAGAAACAATGAATGTTAGCAGTTTTGCATGATCATGTTGTAGAATTAAAATATTAATAAGTAGTAGATATTGTGAAAGAAAATGACTTATCTCCCTTTCACGTAGTTTTCTTAGCTGCTTGAAGTTTAAATCAAAGAGAAATTCACCTTTTCTTGAATTTGAAGGAAAAGAAAATACTGCCAGCATTTAGGGTAATGTTCTACTTAGTGGGGGGTAACTTTTGACAAGTCTTCACTTTGATATGGATTGACTTGGACATGACCACATTTATCTGTTATATCTCTCTCTCTTTTTTTTAATTATTATTTGATGAATTTTAATTGTCACACATAAGATTGACAGGCAGAACCATTTCATCACCATATAAAGATACATTTTTTTTCTGAATTTAGTGCTATAAATATTCAACCAACTTAGGTTGTATTGAACCACCCAATGAGAAAGCCTTTGATTGAGGGGTTCAACTTTCAAGTAATACAAATCCAAGCTAATGGGCCGATGCACATATAGGCCCAGCCCAAATCATTGTAGGTAAAGCAACAAACATGAAACAACCAATCAACACCATCAAATTATATTCAATGAGTAGCCAAATATGGCAACATACATACTATATCTGTTTCCACCGCAGCATCAACAAAATTCCAAATGGTTAAAGTCCACAATCAGCTTTTGAAAACAATTTGCAAAAAAAAAAAAAGCCTTGTAAATAAAAAAATAATGTAAGAATCACACAATCAAATCATAACATGAGGGTAGTAATACAAGATACACAGAGTTAGTTGATCAAGAATGTAAACAAGCTTCATGAAATCAATCTTGAAAATGACAGCTAAGACCTCTCCATCTTCTATAATTTCTTATGCATGGTTAGAGTAATCCAAGGTTGTTATCCTTCAAAATGTAGCTATGTGTCATACAAAAAAATCAATCCTCAGCCACGTAAGTCAAGATTGAGAAAACTAACTCCCTTAAAAGGATCCTAAAATATGATAAGGTAAAGTCAAATATCACAAAAAAAGACAATGAAAACAAGAATGTGCCTTGGAAGTTTACATCAATATTTGTATCAGTCTATGCATCACAAATTATAACATCCCTAAGACTAGTAACAAGGGATCAGTTTTGCTACTCCAAACAACAACATATCAAATTGATGGAGGAAAGAAGAGGAAAAAAGTTATAGTCATCAATCTCATCATTTATCATCATACTATATCCATCAAGCAATAATTATTGACCTCATTGGCAAAGATAAGCACCCTCTAAACACCTACCTCTGCCTCCCCGAGGATGCTCCGCCGCCGCCATAGCTGCCGGAGCTGCCCAAACCCCCTTTTCCGCCTCCACCACCGCCCATTTGCTGAAACCCTGCAGAACCACCAGCAGGACCACCGTACATCTGTCCACCAGGATGATACCCCATTACAGAGCCCCCATAAATCCCTCCACCCACCACGGGTCCACCATTAAACCCACCACCGGAAGTCAAGGCGGAGCCACCGCTGCTACCACCCCCCTCCTTATTTACCCCAACTGAACTCTTCTCACCCTCCATCTCCCTATACTTAGCCAAGTACACTTTCAGAGGCTCCACATATTCTTCGAAACCAAGCGTTGTCATAGCCCAAAGCAAATCGTCGCCATTAATTGTCTTCCTCTTCTCTCTCTGGCACTTGTCGGAGGCTTCCCCGGTGACAAAACTGATGAACTCCGAAACGCATTCTTGCACAGTCTCCTTTGCATCCTTGGAAATCTTGGCGTTCGCTGGGAGAGCTTTCTTCATGATTCTGCTCACGTTTGCAATCGGTAAAAACCTGTCTTGCTCTCGGCTGCTGGCGTTGCTGTTGCTATGTCCACCGGAATCGTTGTCGGAATCCGCCATCTCCACCTTCTTGACTTCCCCCTACAAGATTCTTTTTCCTTTTCTTAATAAGGGGGGTTTGAAAGAATCTCTACTGTTCCAATAAAGACCTGTCTTTTTAATCGCAGATTCCTGATTAACAGCTCTCAATCTACAAATTCGGCATAAACCTGAATGGGGGAAATTCTTATCTTCGTCCTCGACAGCAGGTCAAATGGAATTCTGGCTAAGTGGGAAAGATGGGATTTTGGGTCAACATAGAGCGTGGAGTGAAGAGTAGAGAGAATAGATGGAGGGTAATTGGCGGAAAGATAATCGATGGTGGTTTGAATTTAGTTTTTATTTACTAATTTTGGGTTGAGTGTGGCGGCGGTAGGGCATTGGGCGCGGAGCTCCGGGAAGGGTGGGAAGAGAGAGAGAGAGAGAGAGAGAGAGGGGCGAGGAAAAGAAGGCCGATAGTGCAGGGTATGATATTTCTTACGGAGTGACACGTGGGAGTATAATGACCGCTCATTTCCAGATAAGTGGGCACCACGTGCCGAAACGAGAGTCGTTGGTCTCATTTTGCGTGAATAGATCTAACGATCGGGAAACGAGGAACGTGGTGGTTGGTGTGATTGGTCGGTTTCATATTCCTGATTTTTTATTTTTTGATTGATCAAAACCAAACCTACACTTTCTAATGATGGTCGTTCATGTATTTTACAAATCATAGAATTATGTATGTATAAATAAATATAGGGAGTAGAGTTAACAATCTACTTACAAGATTCTTTCTTAATTTTTTTCTGCTTAAAAGAAAAAATCATAACTAATTTGATAAAAACTCCTGTGAACCCGGGCGCACGGACCACATTCTGTGCGTTTTTAAAATTTTGTGTTAAATTGTATACTCTTTAATATACAGATGTGTACCCTTTATTTTCTACTGAAAATTATTATGTGTATTTGGGCACATGAACAAGACTCCGTGCGCCTTTAGAATTTTGTATTAAATTGTATATCCTTTAGTATAAAAAGGTGTGCCCTTTATTTTTAAAAAAATATATTAATGAAAAGCGTATACCCTTTAGAACAAAATATTAATTAAAGTGTATACATTTTAGACCAAAACAATGTACCATTTCCCATAATATTAAATTTCTAAAGCTCTAAAGCGTGCGTCCAGGCGCTCGTAATCCTCACTCAACTAATTATGTAACATTCGGAATAATATACCTAAAAATTAATAAGAAAATTTAATTAGGTCGAACATTAAAAATTTAAGATTTAAATAGATATTTTTTGCCTATCAAAAAATAAATTTAAACTTTGACTTAATTAAAATACTAAATTCTTTAATAAAAATATTTTCACACCTTTAATAAAAATATTTTCACGCTTTTTCACCATCCATCATACTTATTCTTTCGTTCTGAAATTTTTAAAACATTCATCACACCTACTCTTTAGTCCTGAAATTTTTAAAACATTTTTGGGGATGAGTATATAAATACTCATATACATAAAATTTCAATTCATCCCTGCCATATAAAAATCATACATTCTCATGTCATAATATTTCAATCACATTCTCATATCATAGTCTAATTCAAGTTTCAGTCTCATTCACATTCACATTCAAATTTTCAAAATTCAATCACATTCAAAATTGTACATTTGGTCAACTTATCGATTCAATGTAACACAAAAACCTATTGTGCAGTTGACTAACTCATTGAATCGATGACTGTGCCATGGATCAACTAATTGGTTCAATGTAACACAAACATTTTTCATTGAATCGATGACTGTGCCATGGATCAACTAATTGGTTCAATGTAACACAAACATTTTTCCCTTTTCTTTCGTGAAACTGTGCTATTGACCCACCCAATTAATGTAATGCAAATGCATGAATAATATAAATTTCAATGAATCATAAGATATAAATTCAATCACAATGTCAATCATTTCAATCTCACAATTTCAATCATTTCAATCTCAATGTCATATGATAATAAGAATGGAAAAATCAATTTCATTCTTATATAGATTTAAAAGTAGCAAATTAATAATTTTTTAAGTCTAACCTCTCAAACCTTTAACTTCTTCTTTCTTTTTATTCCTGTGCTTTTTGTGCTCGTAAGTCATTTGACTTGCAAATAATAAATAAAACAAAATAATGATATATACCAAATATATATATCAGAATTGAAAAAATAAAGGCCATTACAAATTAATTTACTTAATTTTTTGTATTGGAAAATTTGCTATTATTCGAACTTTTTGGGTAATAAGAAAGTCAGAATCACCCCAACATTATTTATTATAATAAAAATTAAAAAATTATCTCCTCATATAAATACTCTAGAATAAAATATACTCCTGTTAGCTAATTAAATTAAGGCAAAGACTTGTGTGAGACCGTCTCACGTATCAGAAAGTGATAATTTTTACAATAAAAAGTGATACTAAATAATTATACTAAATTAATAAAAAGTGATAATGTTATTTTATGAATAATTTATACTCCGTATAAATGAGAAGTGATAACATTTTATAGCGAAAGTGATATTATTTTATAGCGAACGTGATAACGATTTTAAAAAGTATAAAATGTTCTCACGTAAGGCGGTCTCACAAGAACTACCTTAAATTAATTAACATCAGCGTAATTTCTTCCCTTTTTTCTGACTAAAAATTATCCACTTACTAGTACTTTATAAAATCGCTATTTTCATAAAATGGCTCTTGTTTTTACCCCTAAAATAAAAGTGAAAAAAATAATAGTGAAACTTATTAATATAGAATGCTCAAAAGCAAAGATCAACAAAAGTGATACTCCAAGCAAATTGATAGACTAATTTAAAAATATAGTGCTTCCTGGATATTATACTTCACTCATTTTTATTTACAAAGTTTTAGAAAAAAAAATATTTTTTTAATGTATAAAGTGAAAAAAAAAATATTTTAATTAATTTAATAAAAAAATATTTATTGGAATGTATGAAAAATTTGCCTGTGTAAAAATGGAGTATATGTTATTATAATGTATATTTTACTATTTTTAGTAAAAGTAAAGTATGAAATACAAAATGGGAAAGATAAAAAGAATAGTGTGAAATATTTATCGAGATGAAAAGAGTAATTTAAGTAATCCGTGTAATAATGAGTTGGTCTCTTGTGTCCCATGTGCACAAGGTGTATAAGGGGTACAACATTTTGCTCTAAAGGGTATACATTTTAATAATAAAGGTACAACATTTTATTCTAAAAGGTATACATTTTTATTAATTTTTATTTTATTTTTTAAAAAATAAAGGGTACACATCATTGTACTAAAGAATATATCATTTAATAATAAAGAGTATTTGGGTGCATGGTGTCCCGAACACAAGTTTTAGCTCATAACTATTACGATATTTGCCTTAGTATTTGTACATATAGATTAACATGAAACCATATACTCCCTCGGTTCCATTTAAAGAGTCCTCTTTTTTTCTTTTTTCTTTTTTTATTTTAGGTGTCCCACACAAAGAGACTCATTTCATTTTTTTACATGCAAGAGACCCACACACCCACCCACTAATACAATTAAAATATGAGGCTCACACTCCGACTAATACAAATACTCACTACACATTAAATAATAATATTCATTAATTTATATGAAAAGGCAAAATACCCCCTATATATTAAATAATAATATTTCTTAATTTATGTGAAAAACAAAAACCCGGATGAGACGAAGAGAGTATTAAAAATATGCTTTTAAGGGCTTAATATTGAAAAGGTTTAAAAAGATAGTACACTGTAATAAATAAATAATTTTTTGGAAGGTGGTGGAGAGAGAATCACGAGGACTTGAGGAGTGAATCATATTTTTGTAGCATGAGCTTAACGTGATTTGCAGGTCAGTACATAAATTTGTATTTTCCGTTATAGACATGCATATAGCGCCTATTATTCTATATATTATACAATGCCAACTAATTTTTTTTTTATATTTCTTCAATTAACTTAGACTGAACAAACAATTGGAGTATATATTACCACCACAAATTACACAAATGGTAGCTAAAAACTAAATATCGAACAAGAAGCTGAAATAGCACACCAATAAATCACTTTATAACTTAAGTCTTGAAAATATCTTCACACATCGAAAGTAAAGAGTTCAGGAAGCCACAGAAGTGATTGTTCCAAACAAAGGTGAGCATCATCAAAGTTAAAACAAAAGAAAGAAAAAAACTTTGATCGTCATCATCGTATTATACATTTGGATCTTAGCCCCCCCCACCAGATCCGTATTTCTTGCCGAACACAATAACCTGCAATTTGTCGTAACCAGCTAACACACCAGCACCCGCAACAGCCCTCAATATGTTGGCTCCGGCGCCCTTGAAGAGAGACTTAGATCCTTCTTTCTTGACGATTTGAGAAAATGCATCGAACGAGCTGCTGTACTTGACTGCCTCCCCAGAAGTCATCATCATCCTTCTACGCACCGTATCAATTGGGTAAGAAGCCAACCCTGCACCAATGGTAATACCCCATCCAAGCAAGAAACTAGCCAAGAAACTATCCTGTAGTGCCAATACCGACAAAGATCATGTCAAATTTCAATACAGTTTCACCTTAAGCAGTATAGCTGAATAAGTTTGAAAAAAGATAGCGGGTGTTTCAAATATAGGATATAAAATCTTTTAAAAAAGACACAAACAAGTTGAGTCACTCCACTTGTAAACATTACTCGAAATAAGAGCATCAGATTTCGAAATTCTTAGGTATACCTGTAGTGAACCAGTTAGAACGACGGGCTTCAAGGAATCGTACATTCCAAAGTATAGACCACGGTAGACTATAATACCAACACAGGAAATGTTGAATCCACGGTAGAGTCCAGCAATACCATCAGATTTAATGGTTTTCCTGTAAACATCAATCAATCCATTAAACTGCCTTTCACCACCCTTTTTTGCAGCCTTGTTATCATTTGCCAATCGTGTCCTAGCATAATCCAGAGAATACACAAACAAGAGAGACGAAGCACCGGCAGCACCACCAGATGCCAAGTTTCCAGCAAACCACTTCCAATATCCATCCCTGTCTTTCTTGAAGTTGAAGAGTTTCTTGAAGTAGTCTTTAAAAGCAAAGTTGAGGGCCTGCAACTCACAACTAGCAACATCAGATAATGGAAGTCCCATGTCCATATGAGTATGAATGTATCTCATACTTAAGAATATTTATACATAGTGCGTGTGCTTTTACACACTTGCCTGAGTAGGGAAGTATCTGATAACATTAGCAGTGTTGCCTCTCCAGAGAGCAACTACACCTTCATCCTTCATGGTTCTAGCAAAGCAGTCAGAAATTCCCTTGTAAGGTTCAGACAACCGACCAGCTCTTATCATCTCATCCTGATTTTGAATCAAAAGTTTTACTCTCTCAATGGGAGCAGCAGCAGTCTTGGATACTGCAGCAGAAACCCCTCCCATGAGGAAATCAATCATAAAACTAGTAAAACCTTTATCCTTTTCTACAGGAGACTGTATGAGGAAAGGAGAGATTGGTTGGAACGATGGCATCGAAAGACTGCGGAGTCCTCCATTAGTATATCCAGCAGTGGAGTGGTGCAAGCCAGCATTTTTAGAGCTCATGTAAGGTGAAATTGAAGAAAACAGAGATGATTGACCATGTATCTTTTGATACATGGATATTTGCTGCATACCATCCTCCATAATTGCAGTCAATGCCGTGACCTATGGTAGAAAATAATTTTTATGATCCAGTAGCCAGTAAAAGAAATGTAGAGTGAATCTGAACTGAATTATAGCGCCTAAAAAGCAACAAGATTTTCAAATCATAACCGTTCATATCAATCAAGAATTACAATTCTACATTCAACGCCATTACTCATGTATCAAGTATCAAGATTCATCGACTTATAGTTTTTTTTTTTTCTTTTCAAAACTAAACAGTGAGAGACAAAGCACTTCATGTCATGATATCTTGTAAATCAAGATCACAATTAAAACTCAGAGGAAGGAACTCAGCTATGCAACTAACCAAAAGGTCAAATAAAGCAACAAAAACCTTTCAGGTAAATCAATGGTTCAAATATAGTTTTATACTCTCATAAACTAATTAATTGTCATTTTTCTAGTCGCATTCTGCTTTCTTCAACAACAGAATTCTCGCCATAATCACGCCCCTCACAATTGGTACAACCCATGGAAAGTAGAAGTACCTATTACAACGGTAACTATCAAACAGAACGATCCCCAGTAACCAGTGGTCACAATCAACTTTCCAGATTCAACACCTCAAACACAATCCAACTGAACCACAATACGAGGTAAAATATTATAAATGAAATAGAACAAACAATAAAAAATAATAAAATAAAAAAAAATAAAAAAAAAACCGAGATTCATAAAATCGCACAGAGACTAGTCAATTAAATAACAAGCATCTAACCAAACATTTCTCCAAAAAATCATTTAAAAAAAAAGCAGGTTATAAATATATTAATTAGTAGGAGTATTAATTAACAACAGGAGAAGCAGCGTGAGACAGGATTATTGAAAATAAAATATGGATTAAAATGGAAGTTTATACTTAAATTAAAATTTAAAAAAATAATAATAAAATTCAGATTGCGAGTGGAAAAAACCCGATACCAGCGAAGGGCCTTTAACTCTGAATCCAGAGATGCGGAATCCAGTCCAGAATGGAGGCTAATCCGGTAATGGAGCGGGAGAACCGGAATATATATCAGTGGAGTGTATTCGAGGACTAGGGTTTACTAAATTTTGTTGTAACTACCGATCTGCCCCTCTCATTCCCTGAAATTCCAAACCCTTTTCTGTACTATTTTTATTTAATTAATTAATTTTCTGTTTTATCAGAATTTTAATGAGCCATTAGTTAGTTAAAATATTACTGACAAATAGTTTCGGTTTTTTTTTTTTTTTGCCATAAAGTCAAATCAGAACACCAATTCATTTCAAAAATCCTGTTTGTTAAAATTAACAATCCTTCCAAAAGTGTTGCAAACAAACACTAGTGGAGTATTACAAAATACAAACAATATAATATTACACCACACCCTTCAACTTCAAGTATGATCCATATTTAAGAACGTCAAAGACCTTTGACATATAAGAAAAAAATATAGGGCTTAGGGTAAATACAGCAATTATATCAATGATCTATGCACAACAAAGGGATGCTCTTTGCTTCACAAGAAATTGCTTCAACTTTCTAATTAGCTTTGGATCTGAGCACATGTAATCTTGAAATGATTCTCTCAATGATTGCAGCAACTTCATGTGATCTTCAGCTGGATTAAAGTTGAGCAACTTTCCAAACAAGTTTTTCCAAAGATCAACATTCCAATATCTGAAATATACCAACACCATAAACAAAAGCAAGATGCACAGTTGAACTACAATGAGAAGAGAATCGAAGAACGAACCGCTTGTAATGTGATTTTGGCTGGTAAAAGAAAGTGCCATCAGGAGATGTTCTTTTTTCAATCTCCATGTATGAATTGTGAAGCATGGTGTGAACTATAACGCACAGCCCATACATGTCCACCTAACAGTCCATCATGATCATGATTAAGAATTTGTCGTATGGATGGATGATATTATTAGTATTGATCTTAGATGAGTGAAAACCTGATACGTCCAAGGCTTGTTCTCTTGCATCTCAATGCAACGAAAACCAGAAGTTCGACTATCTCCGATGAATTTGGTGCCTTGGGGAAAGAGACTTAGATCGATCCCTCTTCCCCAATCGACAAGGCATAGCCCCTGAATTATATAGCTCCAATGCTTAATATTGTACAAGTGGTTGCTAACTAATTGCAAAAATCTACTGATATAACCTGATCGTGCCAAGGTCCAGTTCGTTGGCGGAAATCATTTTCATCTTCTGTTAGATCATCTCTGATATTGCATATTGTCAAAGCTTTGGCATTAGACGACTAAACACTTGAGAAATTTCATGAACGTCGCGATTATTGACCTACCATGCCTAGGAGAATGTATATGATGAGGAAACTCTAGTATGCTTTTCAATATGAGATTTAAATACCTGGAATACTTGATGAGCAGATTATCAGGTTTGAAATCGCCATGGATTATTGAAGCAGCATGCAGAGTCTCAAGCATCTGAAGCATCTCAATGGTGTAATATATGCACATCACTTCTTCCATAGACACACCTATGACTGCATTAGAGTTGATGGCATCCTACAAAAATTAACATAAATTAAGGACAACGGAGGAGTGTTATATATTAATATGAAAGAATGAATTTTACTCCATATGCCAACCTGAAGAGTCCCGTGAGCAAGATAATCAGACACCAATACACTATAGTCAGAGAAGAGGTGTAATCGGTGAGCAAAGCCAAAATTCTTCCTCTGGAAAACAGAGATTGAGTGAGTTAGAGCTTAATGAAATACAGCGATCAGAGATATTGTTGTTTCTGTATTTACATACTTCTTTTTCTGGAATCCGTATGTCAAGTTGACGGTACATGTAAAACTCCCAGGGGAAAGGTGGCTTTTGAATCTGTGGAAGATCCAAGGATTCAAAACATATCCAATAGTCTCTCTCTAAATCGAGAATCCCTTCTACAGATGCCAGTATCAAAAAATATAACTACCTACCTTAAGGGCAACAATATCATCAGGATTGCTATTAACAGATGCTTTAAACACCTGAGCAAATCCACCCTGACCTGCACACCCTTTGATCTGATACTTCTCTCCACCTTCAGACAACACAAATCAAAACATCTCTGAAGTCAACAGCGGAAAGATGATTCTGAAAGGAATACAGAGATGTAAATTAAAATGCAATAGCAGTTCGCAGCTATTTTTGCTTAACATCTCCAATGCTACCCCTCATCCTTGGTTGCTCTCACAGGTACCTCACACTTATATTCTTCTTGGGCTACAGTTCCTTATTCAATTCTTCAAAATACTTTAACAATGAACTATTTAAAATCTAGCACCTAGAGTTTCTAATTTCACCTGCAACGGACCAGGCATGCATAGTGGATAACTAAAAATACTATAAGCTACTAATAAACTCTAGGTGCTCCATGTGAAGATGTAGCTGAATGAAGGTTAGCTGTTAGGTATTCAGGAAAGGAACAGTACATCAAGTGAAAACATTTAAGATTTGTGAATGATTGCACATGACATTATCAGTGTATAACATCTCAATATAATTTACTTACCTATGTCAATGGTTTTATTTCTAGCTGATTTCAGCAGGGAGGATAATGCCACCTTTCCAGGATATGCTTTGTTACTTGGATAGTAACCCTAAGAATATATACAACCTTCCAATCTTAGATAGTTGATAAAATACTACATCATGAAATTATATAATCTGAAAGACATTAAGGCCTCACCTCATATTTTAGAACTTGAGGATTCATCTTCTGCAGTAGGTTTTTTAGGGTTACCACAGACCATGGATTAACAAAATTTTCAACATTCTCATCAGTAATGCCATTTTTTATCTGTAGAAAAGGTGGAAAACAATCCGAGTCGCATTGAAATTTGGAAGCTGTTGACAAGAACTAAGCTCCAGAAATAAATTTGAACAAAATTTGCATCTTTGATGTTGAATTGTTTTGCTATGACAAGAAAGTAAGTATACAGCAAATCTCAAAAAAGAAAGCAGGAGGAAGCTAAGAAAAATCACAGCAACAAAAGACACGCCTTACTACATAAATAACAAAGCAGCGTCATAGTTGAAGTCTCTAAGTAGTACAATATACATCCATGAGATGATGATGCAGAATCGAACTTCTTCAGTTATACCGTGAAAGAAATTTGTAGATCGAGCAAATAATTCATGGTGGATTAATTAGTCTTCCAATGTTAAATAGGGAATTCTTTTATATAAAATTATCTTTCAACAGCATACCTTACAACTTTCTAGTAATCAGACAGTCACTAGTCAGTTCATTAATATACATAGTTTTACTTGTTTCAGGAATTTATGAGCACAAAAACAATTGGAGAGCACAAAGTTATTCTTCTTCAACTGTTAAATCCTTTTTGTTAAGAGTGATATTATTAAACATGAAATGATACGCATCTTTTCAGCTTGTCATTTATTATGGTATCAGAGCCACCCTCTATTTAACACATTTCAGCCTCATGTATATGTCTGAACAGTTAAAAGATGAACAAGCTAGTCATACCCTTTGAAATTGTTGAAATAATTTATTGTTATCTCTCACCCTCCATCTTCCATCATTATTACACTTATAATCTCTAGGCCCAACAGCTAGTTTCTGTAATGTTAGTACCGGCTAGTTTCTCAATCTCCTATAAATAGCTTTGGATTTGTATCTTGTAAATATAACAACTTTCAATATCAATGAAATCTTCTCTTATTTATTTCAATCTCAATTTCAACATGGTATCAGAGCATGATTAATCCTGACTCTTTAACCTCTCCACAATCTATCTATTCAATCAATTCTACAAAACATCATTAAAGGTGTCTCAATTCAAAAGAGGTTCAACCTCTTTTTCATTCAATCAAAACACCATTAAAGGTGTTCAATTCAAAAGAGATTCACCCTCTTCTGCATTCAATCAAGCCTGTTTGCAGGCTTCAATTACACCCTTCTAAGGTGTACTGTTCTAAAGAAATAGAAGAGAGCAGCAAGCCCTACTCCCAACATTCACCACACTTGAATTTCCAGAACTTGAATTACTCTGAGCAGTGACTCCCACGGCAACACACAAGAAATCAAAAACTAAACAAAACAAAAGCCATTGCTGTCAGCCGCTGAAACTGTGCCGTCCGCCACCACCGACCTCCGTGCAGCTCGACCGCCGTTCGTCGGAGGTCACCGCCGCTGCCGCTCGAAGACAGCTGACCGTTCGCCGCCCGTGGTCAGAAAGACCGACCGCCACTGCTGAACACCGGGCTACGACCTGCTCGAAGCCTGCCGGAAAAGCGTCGAATCTCCGGAGCACGACAATCCAGGTCGGGTGTCACCGGGCGACTGACAAGCCAGCGACCCCAGCCTTTTACCGCCGGGACGCCGCACGATCTGCACTCACCGGCGAGTCCAGACGAAGAGGGGAGTCGCGGCCGGACCTCCAGAAACGCGTCGCCGACGCCGCTGTATGCGCTGTCCTCCGCTGACCATCCGGAACCGCCTCCTCCGCTGACAAATCCGGAACCGCGACCCCAGCCGGAAGCCGCTGCTGCCCGTTCTGAAGCCACTTCAGTTGACCGCCCAGCCGCTGCTCGTCCGTCGCCGCCGAAGGGTTCCAGCCACCATGGTTCGCAAGCCCAACGAGGTTGTGCGGCGGAGAGAAAATTTAGGGCACAACGAAGGTTGTGTTCCCAATCATGTCATGGATCGACGTTTAAAGGAAAATGAAGCTGGGCTTCATCTCAACACAGCTCACGTGAATATATTGGGCCCAAATCAATTTTCTTCTCTTGTGACCCAAGTTGCTCAAGCCCTGCAGGCCCAAATTCGAATCCAATCCACTAATACAGTGGATGCAGGTCCATTTCCTTCTAATATTTCATTGAGCCCAAATTATTTAAATTTTAATCTTGAAAAAAGGCCCACTCATTTTTCAATTTTTCAAAACCAAAATTTTTTAAACACAAAATCCTTTAATTACTCTAGCATGTTTTCATCAAATAATAATTTAATTGATTTCTCTAAAGCTTGGGTGGTTGACTCCGGAGCAACCGATCATATGACCGGAAATCGTTCCATTTTTCTAGAAAACTCCTTAATTTTAGACAACTCTCAAAACGTTAAAGTAGCTAATAACACTTCCGTTCAAATTCGTGGAAAAGGATCAAGTTATCTTTTTTCTAAAAAGATCGACAATATCCTTTATTTACCATCTTTTACTTTAAATTTGTTATCCGTTAGTAAAATCACCATGGAATTAAATTGTCAAGTTATATTTACTGACATTGATGTTGTATTTCAGGAAAGATTGACGGGACGAACGATTGGTAAAGGAGTTCGTATCAATAATTTATACCTAATTAACTTCTCTAGTATTGCTTTAAATGCTGTTGATATGTCCCTTTGGCATAAACGTCTTGGACATCCGTCCAATTCAGTTTTCAATAAAATATTTCCTAATTCGTCGTATCATGATAAGTGTGATATTTGTTCTTTATCTAAACACACACGTCTTCCTTACACAAATTCCTCTTCTAATTCAAAATCTATTTTTGATTTGATCCACTCGGATGTTTGGGGTCCCGCCCCAACTACATCTTATAATGGTTTTAGATATTATGTTAGCTTTATAGATGATTTTTCAAAGCATACTTGGATATTTTTACTTAAAAATAAAAGCGAAGTTTTCGCAAAATTTCAAGAATTTTTCACCTACGTCAAAAATCAGTTCAATAAGTCCATCAAAATTTTTCGAACGGATAATGGAACTGAATTTATAAACTTAAATTTTCAAAATTTTACAAAAAGTAATGGAATTATTCATCAAACTTCGTGTCCATACACACCCGCTCAAAATGGGGTCGCGGAGCGGAAAAACCGTCATCTTCTAGAAGTCACTCGTTCTCTTCTTTTTCAAAACAATGTTCCAAAACATTTCTGGTCAGATGCTCTTCTAACCGCCAATTACCTTATCAATCGTCGACCTTCCCCTAATCTCAATAACCTTAGTCCCCACAAAATTCTTTTTAAAAGGGATGTCGGTCTTGACCACTTACGCACTTTTGGATGTACATGTTTTGTTCACATTAACCGTACCGATAAACTCAGTCCTTCTTCGGTCAAAGCTATTTTTCTTGGCTACTTAGTACCTCAAAAAGGTTACAAGTGTTATGATCCTATTAATAAAAAGCTCTATATTTCAAGAGATGTTACCTTCAATGAAAATGATCCTTATTACTCTATTGATAACTCCTCCATTGATACTAACGACTTTGTTTTTCCTATTTCAGCTCCTACTGATCTTATTCCTTCTCAGGATCATCATAATGATTTGATCAATACGATTCCTCTCGAGGATGATGAAAACATAGTCGAAGAAAATGCTTCGACAGGGGGAGATCACGTCCCATTCGAAGAAAATGCTCCGATAGGGGGAGATCAAAACCAAAACCCAACTCGAGCTAATTCACCTCGGAGATCTCATCGACAAACTCAGCAGCCTACCAAACTAAGAGACTATGTCACTTATTCGGTATCATATCCTATCCAAAACTTCTTATCTTATTCCAACATTTCAAAAGAGCATCATGCATTTTTAAATTGCATAAATCAATCTGAACCTAAAAGCTTCGAAGAGGCTAATTGTTGTCCTACTTGGCGTAAAGCAATGGAAGAAGAAATAAATGCTCTTGAGAAAAATAATACTTGGTCTCTTGTTCATCTTCCTAAAGGGAAAAAGGCAGTCGGATGTAAATGGGTCTACAAAGTAAAATTCGATAGTTTGGGAAAAATCGAAAGATATAAAGCTCGCCTTGTTGCTAAAGGCTTCACCCAAACTTATGGAATTGACTATGAAGAAACATTCGCACCCGTCGCTAAAATGAGCACTGTAAGAATCCTTCTTTCTATAGGCACTAATAAAAATTGGTCTTTTCATCAAATGGATGTTAAAAATGCCTTTTTACAAGGAGATTTAGAAGAAGAAGTGTACATGACTCTTCCTCAAGGTCTTAAGAATTCGGATCATTCTCTTGTTTGCAAACTTCACAAGTCTATTTATGGTCTTAAACAATCTCCTAGAGCTTGGTATTCTAAACTTAGTCATGCATTACTCTCTCAAAATTTTCAAAAAAGTTCCGCTGATTCATCATTATTTTATCGCACTTCTCCAAACTCATCAATTATTGTTTTAGTCTATGTTGATGATATTATTATTACCGGTGATAAGGAAACAGAAATTCAAGAAGTCAAAAATTTCCTTAAACAAACTTTTGATATCAAGGACCTTGGCATTCTTAAATATTTTTTGGGAATTGAAATAGCTCACTCTAAAAAAGGATTATTCCTTTCTCAAAGAAAGTACACTCTTGATTTACTCAAGGAAACAGGTAAACTTGGTATTAAGCCCGCTATTACTCCTATGGAAACCAATGCTAAACTCAACTCAGAAGATGGATCTCCTCTTCAAGATGTGGGCATGTATCAAAGACTTGTAGGAAAACTTATTTACTTAACAGTTACTCGTCCTGACATTGCTTTTCCTGTGAGTGTTGTTAGTCAATTCATGCAGGCACCTCGGACCACTCACTTAGCTGCTATTGATCGGATCCTCCGATATCTAAAGTCAACTCCGGGACAAGGAATTTGGATAAAAAACAACAACAATGTAAGCATTGAAGGCTACACAGACGCAGATTGGGCAGGAAGCTTCGATCGACGATCTACTACCGGTTTTTGCACTATGGTTGGAGGAAATCTAGTAACCTGGAAAAGCAAAAAGCAAAACGTGGTGGCTCGATCAAGTGCCGAAGCTGAATATCGGGCAATGGCATCAACTGCTAGTGAACTTACCTGGATAAAACAATTACTCGGGGATATGAATATTCAAACCAAAGGAGCAATTCAGATGTATTGTGATAACAATGCTGCACGTCACATAGCATCAAACCCGGTGTTCCACGAGCGTACGAAGCACATTGAGGTGGATTGTCATTTCATTCGAGACAAAGTTCAAGGTGGAATGATTCAAACACCATATATTGGAAGTAAGGATCAACTCGCAGATATATTCACCAAAGCCTTAGACAAATCAAAACATAAATACATTTTAGACAAGTTAGGGGTGATCAACCCATTCACCCCTACACTTGAGGGGGAGTGTTGAAATAATTTATTGTTATCTCTCACCCTCCATCTTCCATCATTATTACACTTATAATCTCTAGGCCCAACAGCTAGTTTCTGTAATGTTAGTACCGGCTAGTTTCTCAATCTCCTATAAATAGCTTTGGATTTGTATCTTGTAAATATAACAACTTTCAATATCAATGAAATCTTCTCTTATTTATTTCAATCTCAATTTCAACAGAAATGATCCATTACCCACTCTTTCAGACATCCTCTCAAGAAATAGCACCTGTGCTTTTTTCAATCTCCCCAGTGGCTCAGCATTTCTGAAGTGCAAGAAGACCCTTTATGAATTACCCCCAACGTTACTTTCAAGAAATTACAAATGTCAAGAGAATTTGACAAACCTATAGATGCCGAGGTGATAAATCATACAGGCATCAATCAACCGGCCTTTGGCTTCAAGAAACAACGCCAATGATTCATATAGCAAAGCTTTCCGTATACAAATTTTGTTCTCCTCCATCTCTCTTAAAACTCGTTCATAATCTGGACTTGCATCCAACTATCAATCATACAGTAGAACATTAATTTCCCCAGAAAAAGAAATATCCGGAACACACAGTACATTGATCCAACCTCAACGTTGTCTTACACTAGACAGATACAATAAAATATGATAAATTTACATTATAGCTAACTAGAAAGCGAATTTAACTTAAGAGAAGATATATCATCATAACATGACACCATTAAAAAAAATCCCCAAATAACGAACTAGAATGAAGTTTCAACACGTTTATAAGTTGAATTAGAAACAAGAATAAACATTACATAGAGGAACCAAATCTTGAGAAATCTGACGTCATCTCGATACCGCGGATCGGACTTGAAGGTATTAATACACTTCGCAACGACCGCATCTAAAGCCCCAAAGATGTTGGGCTGACCTGAATTTTGACTTTGCAACGCGTCGTAGATTGACCTTCCATATGCGGAGATCAAAATAATTGAGAGAGGAGATTTATCAGAGCAAATCGGTAGGGACAACGCGTGTAAATTCAAGTAATTGAAATAGAGACTTACCGGAGCCAATCTAAGATAGGATCGTCGGAATCAATATCTGGATTCCTCAAAACAATGCCCATTGATATCTCCGATTCTTCCTCCGGCGAGAGTGGAAACGAAACAAGAACCCTGTACTTTTGAATATTTCGAAATTAGAAAGCAGGCGGGAAAGATGTTATCAATGGAGTAGTATGTTTTTTTATTTTTATTTTTAATTTTTAATATATACTTCTTCTTTATTTCTTTCTCTCTCTCTCTCTTTTTTAATCTGTAAAGAAAATATGCCAAAATTTGTATTATGAATAGAAAAAAAGTAAAAATAATGCATTAAGTAAAGATTAATCACCACTTAGCGATGGAAGGAATATTTAGACTTATTTTGTTACTATACAAGATTTTTTTATTTTTTTTTAAGAATATCTTTATACTACTAAACGAGAGTTTTTGCTAGCTGAGGTGTCAACTTCTCATGCATTTGAGTCCTACGTGTCATGCCCTCCATTTTTACAAATTTTTCATTTTTTTTTTTCAATTTTCAACATTTTCTAACGCAACCCATAGTTGTGCACATCAATGTTCATATTTACAGTTTTTGCGTTGCTCAATTCAATTCAATGTCCTCTTGAAGTTTTTAATAATTGTGGCTGTTACTGATTCCTGCAATGTTTTTCTCCCTCACACCTTCAAGTTGTCACAACGATTGATTTGTAATGGGTTGATTCGATTTTATTGTGTTATAATACTAGAATTTTGTGGTGGATTTTATAAGTTCATTGATTCATTATCATCAACAAGTCATTTCTAATTTTTGGTATTCAGGATTAATCATTATTTGTTGTTTTACACCGTCATAATGTTGAACTTGCAGGCGACTATGGAGAAAGCACGAAGGGGATGGGAAAGTGCTTTAGCCTTGGTAATATATGATATCAGGATTTACAGAGATATGCCTTCAAAACTATATGTGTGTATTCTTGCCGTGTGTGAGTTATGAGGATACAAGCAATCGTGTGGGGTGTGGCATATATATGATTTCCGATTTCTTAATAAGGTATAATAATCTATTATCTTTGTTTTTGTGCTCATGCATATGTCTTCTTGGTGTTTGTAGTAAAAACTTGAAGAGAAATTTTTACTTATATCTCTAATTGATTTTTGTTTTCTACTCATATTCAGTTCTTATTATTGCTTCATTTTATCTTATGTTTGATATTCTGAAATATTTATGTATGGTATTTTGAATCTCAGAATTCCCATTTGTGTGATAGTAAGGTTGTTATTTTTAGGGCAAAAGGGAAATATGATCAAATATTATCCTACCAATTCTCTCCAGCAGCGGGCTCAAGCAGTTGAAGCCGTAATGATGTTTCTCCAAGTTCATACAATTTCATAATTTTAGGTAGCAAATGTAAGTGTTGAAGCCGTCATGATGTTTCTCTAAGTTCATACAATGAATAATTTTAGATAGTAAATGTAACTTAAGCAATGAGGATTTTATAGGAGATGACTTACTAGATATATTCAAATTACCAATACTTTAGTTATTTAGTAACTTTAATATAAAAATAAAAACTCAATCATTTCCCGCGTAGTACGCGAGTTTCATACTAGTTAGTAGTATATGGTGTACTTGTGCGCCTAATTAATTGAAATCATTAAATTAAATATACTAGTATTAATATATATCATTATATCAAATGAATTTAATTTAATAACTTAAAAAATCACTAAATGATACTCCTTTTGAGTTTTAATACTTTACATCTGAATTCGATTCACATCAAATTCCTAAATAAATAATGCTCAAATATTTATAACTAAAACCTTAGCAAACGCCTCAATCATCTACAATATGGTATCCAATAATCCTAAAATCATAAACACTATAAAACCATTACTATGTGGAGTACTATATATGACAAAAACTTAATTGTGTTGCATTGGGTTGTTAGTTAAGAAGATAAAATGTAATAATATTTTAATAAAATGTGATAATTATTCAAGCAAATTATTTCATAAAAAATGCATATTTTTAGCTTTAAAAGAAAGATATAACGATCCCATTTTAAGACAAGACAAAGTCTACTGTACCCAATTATTAAGGTACAATCGGGTTAAAATTAATCCATGACCCGTATAATTAGTCAAATGGGTCATTCTATTTCTCCTCATTCTCTCTCCAGATCGCTTGCTCTCCAAAATTTTTGCTCTCATAGCTCTGTCTCTCTCTTCCTATTCATCGACTGGTTTCTTCCGATCTTGACGCCTTCTAGTTTCTTCCCGATCTCGACAATCTTTTGTCACGACGGCGAAGCCGTTTCTCCTCCTCCACGCGTCGCTTCTCTTCCGCATCGATTTCACGAATTCCAATTCTCTTCTCTCTCTTTCTACTCTGTCACCTGTCGCCTCATCTCCTTTTTCTCATGCACTACCTTTTAGATCTTTTTCCTTCTTCAACGGCCTGTGTAGATGTTATGGATCCGTGCTTCAGTAATTTTTATTTTTATTTTTCCAAAATTTTGTAATTTTTTTTATTGTTTTTCAATTTTTAATTTTTTTTAGGTCTGGTGTAAGGAAAAGTAGTAATTATGACGATTGTTAACGTTTTGTAAATTTCTTGAAGGATTACTTGTTGAATTTGTTTTATAAATTGCTTGAAGAATTACCTGTTGAAAAAGCTCAGATTTTACTCTTGGTGGAGAAGTTAAGAAATCCCGTTGAAGGATTACTTGTTGGATTTGTTTTATAAATTGCTTGAAGAATTACCTGTTGAAAAAGCTCAGATTTTACTCTTGGTGGAGAAGTTAAGAACTCCCGATGAGGGTGTGTTGCATTAGTTTTTATAAATTAATTGTATTTCTTATTATTAAGAAGTGTATTATTATTTTTTATATACAAAATAATAATACAATTGAAAGTAAAAAGTAATACATTTATTTAATATAACTTATACAATGAGAAATTAAAATAAAATAATAAAGCAGTTTCATCTTAAATTTGACACTATAATTTATCCATAGTCCAAATATATATATTTATGAATAAAAATATCTACACTTAATATTAAAAATATAAGTCATTGTCAATAAATAAAAAATATACGTTTATTAATATATACTTATACATTCATATACATTTATTAATAAATACTTATACACTAAGTAACAAAAATGTATACATTGACTGACACTATAATTTACCATAATCCACTTTCATTTTAAAAGATGAGTATATGTTTATGAATAAAAATTTCTAAACTCAATATTAAAAATGTATACTATTATCAATAAATAAAAAATTGTGTATACATTTATCAATAAATATTTATACACTAAGTAATAAAAATATATACATCTATCCCAATATAACAAAGGCATTGGTTATTTGTTTAGAACCAAATGAAACAGAGCACTAGTGATTTTTTCAGAAACAAACGAAATAGAGGCATTGGTCATTAATCCATTTAAGCTTGTATTACCAATATAAAAAATAGAGTGTACATTTACACATAAATACTTATACACTAAGTAACAAAATTGTATATATTAATATAATTATAACAAAAAAAAAAAACATCGTTCAACATAGGCATCAATTTCCAATTCTATTCACAAACAAATTCCTAATCTCAATTCCTAGACACAACATATGCCAATATCCAATTCCTACCGAGCATCCACTAAAACGTGCGTAGAGAGCTCAATCAACCGTCGATGCCCATTTGAATTTTCAATTATACTATATAAATCGAAGATTCCAATTTCCCGTTTCAGTACCAAAAAAAATCCCTAATTTCCTCACGTCTACCCTGGCCAACCAATTCCAGAAGCAATTGAACACAAATTTTAATGAAATTAAAAATCTCTGAAGAGAGGTGGAGCGGAAGGAATGAGGATGGAGATGGCACTGGAGGCGGAGCAAGCTGCGAGAAGAAGATGAAATAGATCCAACGGAGCAAGCGGCGAGAAGAAGAGGAAATAGATCCGGCGGAAAGAAGAGAAATAGAAGATCGCAGAAGAAACAAAAAAAGAGAGAGAATGGGGAGGAAAATAAAGAAACGGGAGATGGAGAGGAAAAGAAATGGTAAAATGACGTTAATCGGGTTCTTTCCCCTTTAATGTGTGACCTGTTTTCAGGAAAGAAGAGAAATAGAAGATCGCAGAAGAAACAAAAAAAGAGAGAGAATGGGGAGGAAAATAAAGAAACGGGAGATGGAGAGGAAAAGAAATGGTAAAATGACGTTAATCGGGTTCTTTCCCCTTTAATGTGTGACCTGTTTTCAACTATGGGTTAGGTACATTAGTGTACATTTGTGTACAATATATCAACTCTAGAGACAATTTCAGACTCTATGGCAAAAACTACTGTGAACCCGGGCGCACGGACCACATTCCGTGCGCCTTTAGAATTTTGTGTTAAATTGTATACCCTTTAGTATAAAAATGTGTACCCTTTATTTTCTAAAGAAAAAAAATATTAATGAAAAGTGTATACCATTTAGAACAAAATGATGTACCTTTTATTAATTAAAGTGTATACCCTTTAGACTAAAGCAATGTACCCCTTACTCATAATACTAAATTTCTAAAGGCACACGGAATGTGTTACCGTGCGTCCGGGCGCACGCAAACCTCACTCTTAGTAATACTATTTGTTTTGATATCTGTGGAGTTTGAAAATCATGAATAGTAATACTCCTTCCGTCCCATCGAAAGTTTAATTTTACTATATTATGTGTCTCATTCAAAAGTACCAATTTTCACTTTTAGTTAAAAAAAAACCCTACATATGGCCCACATTCATTACTAATGCAATTATCCACTACACATAAAATAATAATAATAATCTTTAATCTACGCACTAAAAGTAAATGGTGACCTTTCGATGGGACGTAAGAAGTAATATGTTTGCTAAGGGTTTTTGGTATGACAAGTTTATTAACGTTTATGTCAAATAAATGTATAAGAATGTATTAATTTAAAAAAATGAGAGATGAGAGATAAAGAGATAAATATATTAATCGATGAGGGAGAATGTATATAAATATACTCCTTCCATCCCAAAGAAATTAACATATTACTTTTCTTCTTGGGTTGTCTTACTAAAATTTACACATTTTTTTAAAGTATATGGGACCATACAAAAATAATTAATTTATTCATATACCCACATACACCACTAATACAACTACTCATCACATATTTAAATATGGAGTATATTTTCAAACTACTACACATTAAAATATTATACTCCTCAATTTCCGTGCAAAAAAATGAATATATCTTTGGGACGAAGAAGTATATAAGTGTGGATTTTAAAACTTAAATGTGAATTTTGAAAATGAAAATTTAAATTCAAAGATCGGAATTGTTCTGTATGCATTTAAAAGAAGATGCTACACTTGATATGAGAACTCATTACTCTGTGTTCCATCACTACGCTATGTTATATAGCACTCGACTCTCACGGCCCACGGGAAGTGTTGCAGCAAAATATAACTAATTACTAGTACTACATATCATTCAATTATCATCGTAAAATAAACGATAAATATAAAATGCAATTATTTCCCAATAATTAACCTAAATTAAGATGGCAATATCCCAAGAAAATGTAATTAATTAGGGAATGGATAATTAAAAAAAAAAAAAAGGAATGAAGCAAGCAGGCACACCATGTGAATAGGTACGATATATAGTTGGAGGTGGACCCATATATAATAGTAGTGCATGAGACCCTAAGAATTGATTGGGCTGGGCTACCACTGCATCACACTTGTACCTTCCAAAGGACACTAACAACATTATCTAACCCACCCACGTTTCGATCTTTCATTGATCCAAATAATCACTGCCAAAAATCACCAACAGAAAGGCTTACTTTGGGGTAAATAAATTATTTACCTTGGGGTAATTATTTTAATTGAGGGACCACCCACTCACGAGAGAAGTTTGATCCTTCTTTTGTAGTATTTCTTCTTTTTTCTAACTTTAGTTTGTGGATGAGTTCTTGATGAGACGTGAACCCTCGTGCTTGATGTTAAGACATCTTGTTTGTTTCTATCATCATTAATAATAACCACTTTCTGAGTGTGCATCTATTTATTGGGAAATTAATTTATTAAGCTGTTTTTTTGTTCCATCATACTCTCTCCGTCCTAACAAGAATTTCACGTATTGGTGTGCGCAGAGTTTAAGAAAATTTTGTATTTTTATGTATAAAGTAAGAAAGAGAATATATATTTTAGTTGATTTAATAAAAAAAGTGTGTAAAGTTGTTGGAAGATGTGAAAAAATAAGTAAAAGTAAGTATTATATTAGGATGTGTGTAAAAAATGAGTATTGTTATAATGTATTTTTTACCAAATTTAGTAAAAGTAAAGTGTGAAATACTTTGATGGACGGATGAAAAAGGAAAGTGTGAAATACTTCGGGAGGGAGTATTTATTTGTCTAATTATATACTCCCTCCGTCCCAGCTTAAGAGGACCATTTTTCCATTTTGGTCGTCTCACCTAAAGAGCCCTCTTTCCTTTTTTACACATATGAGACTCACACACCCTCTAATACAATTAAAATATGGGACTCACGCTCCCACTAATATAACTATCCACTACAAATTAAATAATAATATTCCTTAATCTACGTGTAAAAAAGCAAATGACCCTCTTACGCCGAAATTGAGAGAGTATGTAGAGTGTACAAATATTTTTTTCATAGTTAAATGTTTAAATTACTTGTATTTGGTTATCATGGCTAATGATTTCCAGGTTGTAATTAACCGGCCTAATTAATTACATAGGTTTCTATTGGGGTTCACATATTGAGTACTACCTAAAATACAAAATTGTGGTTCAGATTGCCCATTTTGGATCTTTTATTATACCCCACCGTTCATTGCAAAGGCATTCGTTTGTTTTTTGCACGTGAATTAAGGAGTATTATTATTTTATATAAAGTTGATAGTTGTATTAGTGGGGAGTGGTTGGAAGAGATGGTCATGTGTGTGCCATTTTACTAAAACTGAAATATGAATACTTTAACAGTGGACAACCCAAAAAATAGATACATTAGTGATGGACATAGAGAGTATTACCATAATATTACATGATCATTGTATCATGATGGCATATAAGTGAGAAATAAAATTAAATTATAAAAGAACAGAGAATATATATTGTATGGATCCATAACAGTAAAATGAAATAACTTTAGAATATTACCATTATACATAAGAATTGTTAATAGGGAGTGCTTTATAAGAATATATTTCTCTATTCTCATGCTTAAAGAATAGTAAGATTTTGATTCTATATAATGAAAAAAAAAAGCATGTTAGAGTAAATTAGTTAAATATTAAACAATTTATTTCTCTATAAGCTTAAATTTTTAGATAAGGTGATTAATCTTGATTTATGGTTCGGATTTTTTTTTTCTTACTTACGTGACAATCATAAGCAAATGAAATTGTAAAACTCATGAACAAATGAAATCGAATATATAGAGTTAGTAGCACAATGTCACTTGAAATTTGATGAGTTGAAGTGTTGAACCGTTGATTCATGTTTTAATTTCTTTATTGTTATTATTATTAAAAAAGTATGGAAATATGTAAGCCAAACCATGGTTTTAATGGTAGACTCGCCTAGGCGTAGCCATCACAGTGGAGACTCATAATTGACAACCCTTATATATTGGATTAAATGGAGAGTGAATCTTATTCTGAAACAAAAAAGTTAGCAATATTTTCGAAATGGGAATGAAAATATTAATTATGGTGATAAAAAAAAAAAAAAAAGAGTTGGTATCTCACCGTGCCCCAATGAGAACACATGAATTTAATACTTCATCCATCTCGTTTCAATGTTTACGTTTCTATTTTGCGCGTCTCATTTCAATGTTTATGTGGAGGCCCCTAATGGTAGGGTACACCATAACATATACAACACCAGAAACAAACAATGCTAATTGTGGTCCTCACTCACGCATCCTTTCCTATCAAAATTCCCATCCCACCCCACCCACCCACCCACCCCCCACCTCACTCACGCATCCTTTCCAATCAATGTTTACGTTTCTATTTTGCGCGTCTCATTTCAATGTTTATGTTTTCCTTTTTGGAATATGGGACCCACCTAAAACAATTAATATATCATCCAACATTAATACACCTACTAACTTTACATTAAATATTATATATTTCCACCCACTATCTATTAAAATATTATACTCCTTTATCAACATGCAAAAAAACAAACATAAATATTGAAACGGACATAAAGAGTACTAGTTTTAGTAGATCGATTACTCCTCCTAAGTATATGTATACTTTATGTGAACGGAATTAACATGGGACTTCCAAAATGATGTCCAAATTAATAAATCTACATATTAAAAAAAAAAAAAAGGAAAAAAGAAAAAAAGAGGTCGTTATTCAGGATGTGAGTTAGCTCTGTCACTCACTATGTAGCGTCCCCACATACACAGAAATAGAGATACCTTGTTCTTAACATTTCTCTCATCTCACCAAGTGGTTGAGGGGATGATGTAAAGGTCTTCCAACTGAGTTTGGTTGCTATAGAGTGGGGGTTCGAATCCTGTCTTTGGTAAGGATTTGGCCCCTTGCAAGCACAAGTTTAACAGTGAGCCCTCACTATAAGCCATTTGAGGCACATCCTGCGATTTACTTCCTCCACCAATCTCCAGGGCAGGGGCGGTGGAGGCCCTAATGGTGGATACACCATAACATATAGGACACCAGAAACAAACAATGCTAATTGTGGTCCTCACTCACGCATCCTTTCCTATCAAAATTCCCATCCCACCCCCACCCCCACCCCCACCCCCCCAATATCCTCCCCTATTTCATCACTAGTCCCCTTTCCATGGAATCCAACATGAACCGGCAGCCTAAGCACTCAAGGGAGAAGATGATGAAGAAAGACGAGATGAGCGTCGGCGAATCGGAAGACGACGACGTGTTGGATGACAGGCGGAAGAGGGTGGCCGGCAAGAAAGCCGGCGGTGCCGACGCCTCAATAATGAAGAGCTGCCAGGCTGAGAAGTGCTCCGCCGATCTGAGCGATGCGAAAACCTACCACCGCCGCCACAAGGTCTGCGAGCTCCATGCTAAGGCTCAGGTCGTCGTCGTCGCCGGAACCCGACAGAGGTTCTGCCAGCGATGCAGCAGGTAATTCTAATTCTAATTGTAATTGCTGCTTCTTAATTTACTCATTTTTACTTGACCTAATTTTTTGGTTTATACGTTGTGTTTTGAATTGACTATTTAATTAATTTTAGTATGATTATAGGGGCCCTTATTTTGTCTTTTTTACTCAAAATTCTAAGAATTTGTTGGATTCTTAATTATATTACCCTCCATTTGTTGCAATTCTACTGAAAAATACTATATATTTTATATATGTGATGCTTAATTTTTATCAACAATCTTTTCTATAATTATTTATTAGTGTTTACTGAGACAGTTCCATGCTAAAATAGTAATATATTAATTGGTTATTAGTCTCAATCCAAATTATATGATTGTAGAAAATTAATAAGGTGCTTTCAAGGTTTTTAAACATTAATTGCCTAATGGAGAAAGTATATATCCTCCATAAAGCCAATAATTAATTAGGTACTAGAAATTGATAATCATTTCCCATATTATCCTAAAAAGGTAGTATATTTCAAGTGAGAGTGAGGTGTAAAAAGGTTCATGTATCTCATACATATTTGAAGTTAATGAGGGCTTATTTTTTTAGATAACAATAGTGGTTGATCAAGATCATCCCACTTGTTAACTGAATTTTAGCAAGCAAAAATGAAGATCAATTAATTTCTTGATCTCAATGCTACTAACATGCATGTATTTAAAAGTGTAGTATGTGATGCAGATTCCATGAGCTGTCGGAGTTTGACGAGACGAAAAGAAGCTGCAGAAGGTGTTTAGCAGAGCACAATGAGAGGAGGAGGAAAAACCCATCGGATAACAGTAGTTGTCAAGGGTCGACGAGCAATGGAGGTGGTGGGGCGGGGAAAGAGATGGTTTGTGGGCAAGTTGATGATAGGGGAAGGATTCAGATGAGTGTCCAAGAAAACTCAACCTACAAACACTTCCATGTCCGATAATTAGCTCCCTCTCTTCTGTCATCATCATCATTGATGATTTATTTCAACTAGATCCATCATTAACTAATTATTACCACCAACTGATCCTTAATTAATCGTGTGTGGATCTCTCATCTCATCATCGCTACCTATGTTGCCAATAAGTACTTGCCATGTGCAACGTTATGTATATCTTATTAAGCCACTTTAATTTCTAGATATATTCTCTATTTTTTAGTTGCATTCATCAAACATGATTGATTTGATTTTGGGCCATTATTGTATCAATTAAGACAAGACATCTACGAGATTCTACCAAAATTTATCGTCGAATTATTGATGGAGAGTGAGTTGAGGTGACAGATCACACTCGTTTTGATAATTGAAATATAATATGAACCTCTCATAATTACAATTTCAAGTTTGGGCCGGGCCTTCTTTTACTGGTCATGGGCTGACTTTTGGTTCCGTCCATACAATTTACAATTTCATTTATTTATAACTAGAAAGTAGAAACTCAACAATTGGTCATTGCTATTTAATTAAGGGCACCAAATTAATTATTCCAATAAAACTTGATGTTCCATCTTTTATTTTACTTTTTAAATAAAAAGATACGTGTCATTATAACAGTTTAAATTATGCGATGATTTAATAATTATTTATAAAATATAATTTTTTATATTATCAGTTTTAATTATAAAATAAGAATTCAACCTTTAATTAAATACTTACTAGTATATATATATATATATATATATACTAATTATTTTTCTCCCGTGTATTAATTAGTATATTTTATCTTAATTTAATAAATAAATTAGTTTGATATATTTTATTATTATTATAAACAAAATATTCATGTTAATTAAGTATTTTAATTAAATTAATAATTTATATAATTATTTTTTTTGCCCGTGTATATTCATTATTTTTTATTTTAGATATATTTATAAACCAAATATTTATGTTAAATAAATATTTTTATAAATATTATTTTTTTAATTGAAGCTTTATGGTAATAAAATAAAATTTTTTAGGGTAATTAATTTTTAAATATTATCTTATAATAAAATAAAAGGAGTGTAATTTAATTTTTTTTAAATGGTGGATCTATTTTTTATTCAATATATTAATATTTAGATAATTATATCTTGAAATAATTAATTGAATAAAGACTTATCAAATATTTTGTAGGTAAGAATAAATATTTTGGAGATATAAAATAGTGATATAATAATAAATTTTATTATATAATAATAAAATATAAAAATAGAAAGATTATATATATAGTATTAAAATAAAAAATATAAAAAATACAACGATTAACCACGTCACGACAAATTATACTTTTAAAAAATTATTTATAGCAGCGTATTCGTAATTAGTATATATAAGATATATAGTATATAAAATCTGAACTAAAAATAAATCAATTCACAATCCAGTCGGTCTGTTGAAAGGAGGGTGGATTCTTGTGTTAAGTCTTAAGTGTTACACATAATTCTAGACTAGAACTAATGATATCTACTTCAAAATTGTGATGCAATATAGAACACACTGCTTGATTTATAATATTTCTATTTCATCAATTTGAAACTTAATTTTGACTGTTGGAATATAATCTCACTTTTATACTTGCCTAAAAATTCATTTTCAATTCAAATTAAAATTAAACGATATTATAGAAAAAATTATTTATTTATTTATTACATAGTCATATTAAAGATAGAATTGTTAAAAAGTTTGAGGTTCGTCAGCTGGTCAAATTAGCCCCAAATAGGACAAGGTCAAATAAGATTAGGACTTTAAAGTCGTTAATTATATAAAAAAATGAAAATAATTCAATCTCCTAAATAATAATGAAAATAATATTGTTTCGCGATCTCTAAGTTAGATGGAGATACGGATACGAACACGTTACTCCGATGATATTACCTCATTTCATCCCAATGAAAAGCTATAAAGCGAGGGAAAAGAAGAAAATGAAGTGAAATTGCAGACTTCTGTTGGTAATTCTACTAACCCTCCTCTTTTATTTGATTTTATTGTTTTCTTTCTTAATTGTTGAAATGGGGTTTTACGATTCTATGTCAATGTTTCCATTGATCTGATGTAATTTTCTTAATTAGAGTGTGATTTTAGTTATACGAAAAGTAATTGGCTGATGGCTGGCAATTATCGAGATATATGCAGTAGGTAGCTAACCCACAAGATAATTGTTTTTTTGTTTTTGTTTTTGTTTTTGTTTTTGTTTTGTTTTTTTTTTTTTTTTGTGGTTGAATCAGACTTGGATGAACTGTTTGAATTCTAAGTTGGAGTACCTTATGCTTAATCAGTCTTTTGATGGGAACTGAGCTTCCCATTAATGAGATGTTTTAAGGTTAAATCATCTGCATTTTCTTGTATTTGTTAACGTGTAGTTGCAGCAACTATTGGGCTTGAGATTGGAAAGAATCTAATCTTAACATGCTTGTCATCAGTGATATTGCTTATATAATTCATGCTTTGTCTGTCCTTTGAAGGATTTTCATGAAGTATTCAAGGTAAATGAATTTATTCAATTTCAACTGAACCATTAATCACATTTTGCTAGGAGTATAGATGGATCAGAAAAGGAATGTGTACATCTGGGACATGGATGAGACGCTTATTTTGCTCAATTCTTTACTAAAAGGGACATATGCTGGGGCTTTTAACTGTCAAAAGGATGTAGAAAATGGTGTAAAGATTGGCAGGATATGGGAGAATCATATTCTTCGAGTCTGTGACACCCACTTTTTTTATGAACAAGTATTCCCTTATCTTATGCATCTTCTTTCCTCACCTCCATTTCCTTACATTTCTTAGTTGTACCTGACTTATGTGATCGTTTAGATTGAAACTTTCAATCAACCATATCTTGACATCTTGAACCAATATGATGACGGCATAGACCTCTCTGGTTACAACTTTAGTGAGGATGGTTTTGGTCCTCCATTTGATGCTCAAAACAAATGTAAATTGGCATACCGCCATCGGGTTATTGCTGAGAAGTATCGGAAGGTATTTCTTTTATATACTAATTTCTCTGACCTTACCTGTGAAAGAAATTATGGTATGTTATTATTTATCAGCGCCTCTTGATTGCACAGGGGCTGCACAATATTCTTAATCAAGATCTCATAAATTTGTGGGATGGTCTCTATGACATGACTGATACTTACACAGATAGATGGCTTTCTTCAGGTAAATCATTCTCCATGTGTTATCATTCAACACCACTAAATTCTTGAACAGAGACAAATGTTTAGATAGGATTAGTCTGTTTTTTGCATTGTATTAGAATTTACAAAAATAATCTTACAGAAGCTTAAAACTTGTCAATGAGATACCCTAATGTAAATAACCTACCTCAGGGTGTTCCTCAGTGAGAACACCAATTATGTGGTGTTGTTTGGTGACCTTATGGAGGATATGTTTGAAGTTAAAAAGATTGTGGAAGAATCTTATTGTTACCTGTTGATTATTGCCATACCTTTTCGTTTAGCCCTTGTGAAAGAATAATTACCTTTATTTTTTATTTTTACCGTTTACAGCCAGGGCCTGCTTAGAGCAGTGTGCAGGTCAGAAAATAGATATGAATGATGCCGGAGATGCCAACTATGAGCATGTCAATGTCTTAGTAACATCTGGACCTCTTGTTCCCAGCTTGGTCAAGTGCCTATTCTACCGACTCAATAATATGATTACCTGCAATAATGGTATGTTAATTCTTCCATTCTTTTCCTTGGCTAAGAAATTGCCATATGCTCCTCTTATTGATATCCTTAAGTTTCATTACATCAAGTTCTATTTTTTTTTTTAAATGAATGAATATCCAAGACTTGTATTAATAATCGTGGTATTTCAGTGTACAGTTCACTGGAAGTGGGGAAGCTGCAGTGCTTCATGTGGATTCAGGAACGTTTCAAAGGGGCAAACGTGAGATTTTGTGTAATAGGGGATGGGTGGGAAGAATGCGAAGCTGCTCAACGTTTAGGATTGCCATTTGTCCAAATTGATACACAACCGAGTAGCCTGCATAGGTTTCCTGGTCTCAATTCTGGAGAATTACGCCACTATTTCTCCATTGTGTATGGAGCTGATGAGGATACTCAAAACGAATAAGAAAGTTGTTGGTTGGTTGGTTTTGTAAATGAACTGCCAACTAAGATAGTTTCCCTTGTGTTGGAGATAAATATGGTTGTCTGTAGAAAATAAAAGACTTCATTGCATCTTGAATGAACATTGCCTTTTATGTGTTAAGGATGTCTACATCGAAATGAAGTTTTCTTTTGAAATAAACTACCTGCTATCACATTTCAGAAATTAGTTGTGATATTGGCCACTTAAAACTGAAAATTGAATTGAAAACACGAATAAACGTATTGCTTGTGTAATTATTATATTACAAACATAACATTGAATTGTAGAGTAAGAATGGATGGACATACGAAGTTCAAGGGCACTTGAACATTCAGATTCAGTTAGTTAATATCCTATTAATCATCTCATATGGAATGCGCTGGCCATCGATGTAATTCTCAGTTTCTCTTTCCGGCTATTCACACGCAGTTTTGGGGACTTGGCTTTTGTTATCTCTTTACAAGACCTGATACGATAGAAACAATATGAGAAAATGGCATGTGAGAGACAGAAGCATATTTATTATGATACTCCACTTACTTTTGTGGTAAGAAGGGGTGTTGAAAATCAGGCACAGGCCTTGCATGAGGAACTAAGGTTCTTCTTAGCTGTTTTAGAGCCTTCTCCTCCTCCATCTGCAACACCCATTAACACACATTGTTAAAACTACACATCATCTAATCCTTCATTTTCATTAGTGTTCCAAAGGCATATACCATTTTGGCAGCCTCTGCCTCGTCTCTATATCTCTTGTAAATCATTTCTTTCTCCTTTATCTGGGAAACAACAACCTCATAAATATAAAATAACAACAACAAAAGACAGAGAGAAGGTATATATCAAAAGTGTGAGAGAATCTGATCTCCATGGAGAGGAAGAGTGTGTGTGTGTGGGTGGTTAAACAACCTTCTTATCAAATTCTGCTCGATCAACAGCCCGGTTGACAATGTGCAGATTGAATTCCTGAACTTCTGTAAGGGGCTTGCGCTCTATTTCAGGAACTGGGATGGGGTCCCTATTGACATAAAAAAAATTTGTAAGTAACAGCAAAGTAGATATAATTTGATCATTGAACATCATGTGATGCACAGTGAGGGGTTGCTTCATACTCTTTCAGAATAGGCTGAGCTTTGAATTTTCTCATCTCAGCTTCTTTCATCTCCTTTCTCCTCCTCTCTTCCATTTCCCTATGCATCTCCTCTTCGTGCCTCACCAAACTTTCCAATTGAAAAGGTGAAGGTTTCGTGCATGGCTTGGGATCTGGCTTTGGAGGAATCTGCAGTAACCGAGCGAATTAGTCTTAACTGGTCGAACACAAAAGTAAAGAGGCTACCATATGCTGATATGCTGCATACCACTGGATAGTCTGTTGTGTAAGGATATGGATGAGCTTTGGGTACCCTAGCCCTCTCCTCTTCCATCTTTTTCAGCATGAGTTCTTCAGCCATTCTTCTCTCTTTCTCTGCCCCTCTTTCCTGATAGAACAAACGAAAAATTACATGAATCAAACAGGCAATGAACTGGATTAATTAATTTCATCATTATAGGGAAAAGGTGATCATACATCTGTGTGAAGAAGAAATGGATTTGGTGTAGTAACTCTAGGAAGAGGAGGCTTCTCAGGATGACATTCCGAACTTATCGAAAGCTGGTTCATGCAAGACAGGGAACATGTCTCTTAGACATAAACTAGACGAATAGTCAAGCAAGACTAGTAAAAAAGATTGTTCTATTACCTTGTCAAAGAGATCTACCACTGCTGTTGGTGGTGGGATTCTCTTGTCTACAGCAAAATTGAACTCCTGAGGAACGGTAACCTGCTTCTTCATGTTGCAGAATATACCCATCTCGCCTTTGCTTTCAAAAATCTGCACAATCAAAACACATTCAAAACTCTATAGAGTGACAAACAAACTTCTAAGAAACTTCACCAGAAGGTGGTGCAGGTCAAGTACCTTTCTATTTAATGGCCTAGCCTTGAACTGGGGAATCTTTTCAAGCTCCTCCTTTTCTAGCTCCTCAGAAGTTTTAATGCTGGGAGGACGTGCCCGAAGAGATGTTTGCAGAAGAGGTGATTTTGGGGTCGTAAGATGGGGCTTCCATTGATGGACCTGCAAGAACAAGGTCCACTAATGAGTTCAATTTCTTGAATGCCTCAGCGTTTGCTGAACATTTGACAGTAGCTATTTACCTCTATGGTATCGGCCGAGACCACAGTAGACACCTCTGCATTCTGATTGGCCCTTGACATTGTTTCCAAATGAAATTCCTACCCAAGTGAACACATATACTCATCATCTCCATGAGCACTTATAGTTTGCATAATATATTACAAAGTATTTTTCAAGCTTCTACAAACAACATTTATACCTTGAATTCTGGAGGATGGGGTGTGCTTCTTGGCAATGGTGGTAAAGATGGAGCCTCAAAAATCTGTAGCAAGACGAAAAAAAAGTTAGAAAAAACTCATTATGCATGCATTAGATTTATAGTAGAAGACTCTTACGGAATTATCGAAAAAGGTTACCTTTTTGTTCACAGGGCGGGCCTTAAACTTGGGGAGTTTAGCCATCATCTCTTCCTCTATTTCAGCTGAACTCTTGAGCTTAACAGAACGCACACGTTGAGATGTTTCAAATTCAGGCGTTTTTGGCCTTGTGAGTGTAAGCTTAGTCTTCCTATGCATTGCTCCAGAAGCATCATTCTGAAAGTTTTGAATTAAGAATGATAGACAGATAATATAAGTAAGCATCAAACATTAATAACTAGATGGGAAAGGTTAATACAACAAATAGGGCTACCTGTGAATTAGAGACGCTGCTACGATGCAAAGACATCTCTCTAGTTCCAGACTGGAACTTCCTCATCATTTCTGCCATAGAAACAAATGGCGCTGCTGGTTCTCGAACGTACATCTTAACAAAGGAGAATGAGTGAGCAACTAAAATATAAGAAAAACTGAAGAATAAGAGAACTTCAGATTACAACAGAATTCTACCTTACGATCCACTTTACTAAATTTAGCAGTTGAAGAGCAGAAGCTAGAATTGTTGCTGATGATGCCAGCTCTTGTTTTATGAGGAAGATTTGAAGGTTTGTTGACCGTAAGAATCTGAAAAGTACACAGAGATTTAGATCCACAGCCATGGAAAAGATGCTTAATACTACTATTTACTCATAATATCCTACCTGTTTCGATTTTCCTCCTTCAAGTTTTTGCCTCTTTATGGCATGGTTTTCTTGGGTCAAGTTGGGAGTTCCAGCAATATTCTTAGCATTTGTGTCTCTGAGGAAATCACAAGCCTTAGCACATACTATATTAACTTAGGAAAAAGAGACAGCATAAACATGGAATAGACTGCAGCATTTACCTTCTTACACTAACTGGTTTAGTAGTTTTGACTTGAGATTTTGTCAACTGCTTCTTAGAGTTAATCGCTGAAGGATTTTTAAGCATACTAGCTATCTTTTTTTCTGTTTGAACCTTATTGCTTTCTCCCTCCTTTTGTGGTGCTGGGGTGCAGCAAATTTCTGGCTCTACATCATCAATGATTCAGTTTCTCATCAAATTTCAGAAAAATAGAATGCCCTCCTTTTTTTTCCAGTTAAAAGCATATAATGACCAACCTTGGAGAGCAGCTCCCACGGGGACAGAAGAGGTGGCCTTACAAGCTTGTACAAGGCTAGAAAAAATAAAAAATTAACAAAGTTGTATAATGTATATTCAACAGACAACAACCACCACACAAAATCAAGAACATTATAAGCTGCAAGAAAAATAGCATACTTTCCATCTTCTTGAGAGCATGAACTTCCTGCATCCACTCTCTTCTCAAATTCAAGATTCTGCATTCATTTAAATTATATCATTAAGAAAAAAAGGATGAATAGGAGCCAATATACTTAAGTATGTATCTGCATCTCTGGAAGGAAAAACACTTGGTTAGTTTATGTACTTACGTTTCCTTTGGTTTCAGGTGGAGCATGCTCTGGTTGAGAACTCATATGCATTTGAGAATTCATATGCATTTGAACTTCTTTGCTACTCTCGGTTGAATTGATCTCCTCCCCTTGATTTCTGCAATGTATATTACCCAAGTATTAAGTCATCTCTTCATCAAAGAATAGGATAAATATGTATATAGCCATCAACTTAATGAAACAAGTCGTCTAAAATAAGGAACTAACATTGTATGATTTAGTGATTTTGGTGCTGATTCCTCAGCAGAATTTGATGCAGCAGCCGATCCCATTTCGGATGATTCCGGAGCCTAACAAAAAACGAAAAGAAACATTAAAGCCATCCACATTTGATAAAACAATACGAAATTGCAAGGAATGAATAGAGAGAGATGAGAGCTCACCTTGTGGGCTTGCTCCCCTTCACTGAAATTGCAAAGAATTTGTTCAACCGTTCTGGTAGCCTTGATTCTAGGCATAAATGCTGCAAATCGAAAATGGATGTCACTCACAATTGCAACCAAATGATACACCCCACTTAAGATATAGCGTTGATTTCACACTTGACAACAAACCTAATCGTCTCTCGTTTTTCCCAAATCATGAACAAGCTTGAAAGATGAAAAATAATTTATAAATTTAACAACTATAAATGGGTGCCTTATATCATCTTCTGATCCCTTCTTTCGATTTTATTCTAAGAGAAAGAAATTTAAGATGAACATGTTCTAAGTTCTGGTGAATTGCAGGAATACAAACCAATTCAAGATACTAACCCATTTTCCCATTCGCTGAAGAGCATTAAGAAACCACCCTAAAATTTTTTAAACACAAACCTCCATAAATTACTCAATAACTCCAAGCATCACAGAGAATAGACAAGTATATCGAACGACTTCAAGAATCGACATCAAACCATCAAGAAAACTTCAAGAAATTCCAAACCCTAAATCAAAATTCTAGAAATGGGCACAATAAATTAGGGATTCAGAGATGGTCGCATATGTGTAATACAAAGAAATCTAGACAAAACATATCAGATGTGTCCAAGAATCTACATTTCACATCAAGAATTTCAAGAAACCCGTCAAAATTTCATCAAAAATTGAAAATAAAAATAAAATCGAGAGGTAAAAGGGAAGTTAAGCAAACGCACGAGAAGGAGGATAAGAACTGGCGTTCTTGAACCATAGTTCAGCCTTTCGAACGTCGTCTTCAGTTTCCCCGTGCTTGAAATCGTAGAATCGAGGCGCTGAGAACTCGTACGCTTCGTCGATCAAGAATAAACCACCCGAAGAATCATCCAGCGCCGCCATTCAATTGATTAGATGGAAACAACTCTATCCCCGGAAATAGACGAGAGGGGGAATTAGAAAGAGAAATTGTGCGAAGTTTATACTGAAAAGTAGAAAAGGCGCAGATTTTTGATCTTGTAAGAGAGATTAAATTGTTCTGAAGGAGTGAGGGGGAGGGGAAGAAAGATATTAACGTTATGATTTTGTGTAACGGTCGAATTTTTTGAAAGGGTGTGAGGAGCTGGTATCGGTTGAGAAGGCTACCACTATAACGGCTAGTAACCATTTCTGTATTTTTCGACAATATGTATTTGTGTATTCCTTTAAAAGGAAAAATAAATAAATAAAGATGAATAAAAGAAGTATTAGTATTCATTTTTATTTCATATCTCAGCGTGTACTATTTTTATCTCCATATACGCCCACTTTAATACAAATAGTATGCTAACAATTCTTTTATTAATATACTATTTATTTTATTTTTAGAAAGAAATTAAAATTTATGGAATATATAATTTTTACTGTGGGAATTTTTACTCATGGTAGATTTATTTATTTTGAAGTAAGTGGTTTGATTTAGTCAAGAGTACAAATTGTTTTCATTATATTATTATATTTAAATAATTGTTACCAAGAACAAATGTAATTTATTTGACAATCATATTCATATGTACGTGGTTTGAGAAAGATTTTATCAAGATGAATTTATGTGAAATGGAGTATAATAAAATGTAAAAATCAACAATTGTTGAGTCTGTATGTTGATTGAACAGATCTCAATTTTAGGGAAATTTATGTACAATTTTTTTAGACTAACGTTTCACTTTTTTGATTAAAAACTAAAAATTCCTCTAAATAAGAAATACATTATCCTTAAAATAAAACACATTTTTATGAGATTACCTACTTACACGTAAGACAGATATATGTGTGGCGGATCGACCAATTATTAAAGTAAGTTTACTAAATGGATAAAATATACTAGTCGGGCAGCACGAACGCATTCCTTAATGTTCCTATTATTGCTAATTATTTGTTGCTAGATCAGGGAATAATAGCTCTTGTTAG
This sequence comes from Pogostemon cablin, assembly GCA_023678885.1. Lineage (NCBI taxonomy): Eukaryota > Viridiplantae > Streptophyta > Magnoliopsida > Lamiales > Lamiaceae > Pogostemon > Pogostemon cablin. Next base: position 1,680,999 of record CM042956.1, read on the forward strand.
CTCTTAATGCCTTAATTCAATCCTTGTCTTCGCCGCCCGCCTGCTGGCCGGGCGAATCGAAGTTCTCTTCCGGTCAACTGTCGACCCAGTCAAGTGCAAAAACAACAGCTCTCTTGAAGAGCTCAAGCATGAGCATCTTCAGTCATTGAGCGTCCTACGTCACATTGAATCGATAACACATATTGTGCCTGTATCTAAAAGAATCTTTTCTGCTTATTGGACCGATACTTTTCTCTGAACTAGGTCTTATCTATCGTAATTAAAATATGTTTTTGGTCATATTATAAGATATATGATTATAATCATATTTTAATACATCATTATAATATGTTTCAAAAAGTCTTATATAAATACCTGTCTCACACAGGACTTTGTCATCTGTACTTTAGTCATACAGAAAAATCATTAAATTAGATTATGATTAATCTATATTCTTAAATAAAACTAGCAATCATAACCTGTGCGTTGCACAAACATGGTTGATATTTAATTTATTTTTTTTTTATTTTTATTTTATTTTATTTTTGCATATAACTCCTCCGTCTATTCTAAAGGTCCTTATTTTACTATTTTGGATGTTCACTTCAAATGTATCAATTTTTTTCTTTTAGTAAAATGGTCCCACATATGACTCACTACTCACTGCATAACAAATACCAACTACACAAAAAAAACTCATTAATTCACATAATGACAACCTTTAAAATAGGCGGAAGTATTATCACATTGTAATTCTTTGAGATCAAATGTTTGAAAATTGATTAAATTATTTAAAGGGTTTGTAATTTATTTAAATAATTTGAAAAAAATTGATTAAAATATTATTTTAAATGTATTTTATATATATATACTACATTTGGTCCGATAATAATTTTTACATTCCTAAAAAGAAATAATTATTTATAACACATTGCATAAATTTTATAGAAAAAGTAAGCAGTAATTTTATGGTACCGTAAAAGTATTATTATATTATTATGTGCATAAATTTCGAGATAAAAAAGTTTAAAGTTATAGCATGTAGGAATAGAGATGACAATGTGTAAGGTATCCGCTTATTTTGGGATACTCATATCCGATTAAATATTAATTACTCGTATCCGTACACGTCTCATTTTAAATTAATATTTTATTAAAAATTAGTATACTATTATTAATTAAATATAACATAAAATCTATTATTTAATTTTGTGGTACCTTAAGAGTGTTAATATTGTACTATATATTATTATGTGCATAAATTTTGAAATAAACAAAAATTTATAGCATGTAGAAATAAAGATAGCAACCGGCAGGGTACCCACATTTTTTGGGGTACTTATACTCGTATCCGTTTATTAAATACCCATATATGTACTCATTCTGTTAAAAAAAATTATTATAATACCCGTACCCATCTCATACCCATTTATCAAAATTCGCGGGTTACCCATAGTTATTTAATATTCTTTTGTTTTATCCATATTTATATTTATTTATTGTTTAAATTAATATTTTATTATTAATCAAATATAATATAAATTCTCTTTTAATATTGAATAAATTATATTTTAGACAAAGTTTAAAATTAAAATAAATTTTTAACATAAGAAAATATTTTGGACAATAAAATTAACAATATACAAAATAAATAAAATATTACAAAAATAAAGATAAAAATTGTATAAATAATGTTATGTACTCCCTCCGTCCCCTTGATACGTATCCATTTTTCCATTTTGGTCCGTTCCATTACAAAGTATCAACTTTTCTTTTTGGATTGATGTGACCTACAACTACTACACATGACCCCACACTCAACACTAGTACAACTGCCCACTACACATTAAAATATTATTTCTCTCACCTTACTATACATTAAATTATTATACTCCTTAATCCACGTGCAAAAAGTCAACGGATACCTTTCAAGTGGACGGAAGGAGTATTTATGTTAAAAACAAAACAAAAAATATTACTTTTGACTAAATTTCAATTAATAATTTAAATATATGAATTCATATAATAAAAGATAATTTACCTTTAAAAAGAAATTTAAAAAATAATTTAGATATATAAAAGATAATAAAATAAATAAAATATTACAACAATAAAGATAAAGATTGTCCAAATGATATTATGTATTCATGTAAAAAAAATAAAATTACTTAGATATATAAATAATCAATTGACATATATATATATATATATATTATGGGAGGCCAAAAAAATGAATGGATGAGATGAAATAAAAATAAAATATTTGTTTAAATTAATATTTTATTAAAAATATTTTATTATTAATTAAATATATATAAATTCTCTTTTAATATTGAATTAATTATATTTTAGATTAAATTTAAAATTAAAATAAGTTTTTAACATAAGAAAATATTTTGGACAATGAAATTAATAATATACAAAATAAATAAAAGATTACAACAATAAAGATAAAGATTGTATAAATGATGTTATGTATTCACGCTAAAAACAAAACAAAAAATATTACTTTTGACAATAAATTTCAATAAACAATTTAAATATATGAGTTCATATAATAAAAATAATTTACCTTTAAAAAGAAATTTAAAAAATAATTTAGGCATATAAAAAGACAATAAAATAAAAAATATAAATAAAAGATAAAAATTGTACAAATGATATTATGAATTCATGTAAATAAAATAAAATTACTTAGATATATAAATAATCAATTGATATATATATATATATATATATATATATATATATATATATATATATATATATATATATATATATATATATATATATATATATATATATATATATATATATATATATATATATTATGGGAGGCCAAGAAAATGAATGGATGAAATAAAATAAAAAAATAAAATAAAAATATATAAAATAAATAAAATATTACAACAATGAAGATAAAGATTGTCCAATTAATATTATGAATTTACGTAAAAAAAATTACTTAAATATATACTCATATATTATGGGAGGTCAAGAAAATAAGTGGATGAAATAAAATAATGAGAGGATTTACTACTATGTAAAAAAAACTCTTAATTACTATGAAATATAAACATACAAAAATATTACTATTAACTACAAAAATATATAGTGATATTCCAATATTACCCCTACAATGTGCTGCACATAAATGTTGTGTGCAGTAAAAAAAGTGTGTGCAGTAAAAAAAAGTGTGTGCAGCAAAAAAGTAGGGTGGTCTGGCGAAGCTCCGGCGACCGGCCGCCGGTGGTGGTCCGGCGACCGGCCGCCGGTGGGTGAGTGCTTAGGGTTTGTGGTTTAAAAGTGTATGAGTTTAGAGTTATATTTAGTATTTTACTTTAATATTTTGTATGTGAGAGTAATTGTTTTAAATCAATGTATCTTATAGTAATTAGGGGTACAAAGTGTGTACCTATTAGTAATTATTCCTAAAAGGAAAAACAAAATAAATGGATGAAATGTTGTTAAAGATCAGTAATTACAATCAAAGGATGAGATGTGACCATAACTAATGAAAGACCAAAATTTAATATTACCAAACTAAATTAGGTAGATTAAAATGGTAGGGAAAATTTTGGTCTAATTTTGACTTTTAAAGTGTGTTTTATTATACTCCATATAAAGTAATGAATTTAAAAATTATAATTTAATCATTTAAAATATTAATTCAATAAAAATAAATGAGTGAGGCTTGTGTGCGCTCGGGGCACACCGTGCGCCTTTAGAATTTAGTAATATGAGTAAGGGTACATTATTTTATTTTATAGGATATATATTTTAATTAATAAGGGTACACCATTTTGTTCTAAAGGGTATGCATTTTTCATTAATATTTTTTATTTTTTTTTCAAAAAATAAAGAGTACACATCTTTATAATAAAAAACATACTACAATTTAATCTAAAATTCTAAAGGCGCACGGCGTGTGTCCTGTCCGCTCGGATTAGGACAAGTTTTTGCCAAAATAAATCCTAAGTTAGACTATTATTGTATCTCATGCACTACCACATAATAATAATCTCTAAAGAAAGAACAGTGCGCACAAAAATTACGTACTAAATTGTATGAATTAAAAAAATATATATAAGAAGTTATAAATATGTAATTAGACTATTATAATAATAATAATTATTATTATTATTATAAGAATGGGTAGTTAAGTTATTTTCAATATTTGTGTTTTTGCTGAAATTATTTCTTTGTCGGAGGGGACCACCAACCTTAGGCCAGGACATCTCACGAATCTTCGATTGTTACAACTTACAATAACCTAATCCAAAATTTAATTTTGGTGTCTCATCTTTAATTTAATTTACCTTGGTATATATAATAAATTTTCGAAAGAAAATTACGTTTAAATATATATATACACAATAAATAAATATATATACACACAATATATACACAATGTATTAATTCATGAATGAATTAGAATTACAAAATTGTTTGAGAATGAGTGGAAAATGGATAACTAATTATAAATCACTCCGGACATTTGAGTTATTAACGTATTACTACAATATATGATCCAACTATCAGTTTTTTTCCACATACAAATATTTCTAAATAAATTTATGGATGATTTCATTATGTAGATAACTAGTTTGATTAATGGAATATACAAAATGAGTCACATCTCTCACAGTCAGAAAGTAATTTTTCAAAAAAATAATTAGTACATTTCATTAAAGATGCCATCATTATTGATTTATATTAGGGTTTATTAAAAAAATATTATAATTTTTAATTAAAATATTAGTATCTCTTAATATTTATTATTTTAAAAAAGAAATCATAATTAAAAAAATAAATTTTCATTACAAAGTACTTCATTAATTATGCAAACGATTGCTTCAAATTAGCATATTATTGCAAAATATTGATATAATCGATTTAATGGTGGCAGTTGGAAAGAAGCATTACAGTTGTTTCCTCTTCATTAATAAATTGAGATAAGATCAAATTAAAATAAATAATTACTATCATGAAAAGAATGGAAATATTTTTAAGGACTAATTAATTTAAGGCAGACGTGTGCTAAAAAAAATAAATAATGGAGTACTAAATAAAAAGAATTAAGGCAGATGTCACTAGTCGGAGAAAATGAAATCGCTTTTCTCTCAACACGTTTTATGGCCTTTTCAATAACGAAGCCATTATCAATCTGATTCTTTTCAATAATATTTTAGATGGCCATGTTTGACTGTAATTGCTAATTATGGAAGTTAATTAAAAATCAAAGATGGATCACCTTAATATTACTTATTTAAATTTGGTAGGTACGTACCTGTCGAGTTTGAAGATGTATTAGTATTTATTTAATTATAATATTATTGTAATATTAATTAACGACGCGCTTAAAATTTATATATCTACGAAAACGTAAACAAATTCATATATACATGAATTACTAAATAAAATAAAAATGAGCACATGTATTAATGCCGACAAATTGTGCCACCCAATAAATTGTTAATAGATTTAGACTTTATTTTATATTTTTATTAATTTTTAAGATATAATTATATTTTTAATTTATAATAAAATGATTTAAAAACATATAGGAAGTATCAGAGTAATGAGTTTCAACTAAAAAAACTCTAATAAAATTTGCAAACAGAATTTTAACGGATTGGGAACTAAAATTATATTTATCTTTCATTTATGGTTGTTATGTTAACTGACTTATAATGTATAATTCATTATGCAAATTACCAACATTATTATTACAAATGATTATTAATCGAATTAATTTTTGTTGCTAAAAATTTATCAATTATTATTACAAATGATTATCAATGAAATTAATTTTTGTAAAAAATTTATCAATCATCACTTTAATATAAAAAAAATTATCAATCGATCTTGTTGTTAATTCATTAAATTAATTTAACAATAAAATTAAGTGTGTTTTTTTTTTCAATCATAGTGTATTGTTAAAAATCTGAAAGGAATAGTGTGAGTTTGATGCAAATGGCGGTAGATCGGTGGCTGTTGCGTTAGTCGGTGGTGGCATTAAAATTTTATAGATAAAAGTCTCTTGATAATTTTACTATTTATTTTAATTAAAATAACCTGTCTTTAGAAGAAAAAAAAACGATATACTTTCCCTCATATCCATCATGTTTATCTTGAATTCATTTAAGATTGAGAAAGTGAAAAGGAAAATAAAAACTATATTAATGAAAATGAAATTAATCAATTCTCTTAATTTAATTTAGACAAAGATTTTAAAACAGGTGATTCAGATTAATGAAGACAATACAAGATAAATTATGTAAAAAGAAAGAAGATATCATTATGCGTAAAAATGGGAAAAAAAGCAAAAGGGATAAAGATAAAAGGAAATACGCGGCTTGGCTTCTTAAAAAGTCAACGATTGGTTCATCATCTTTTCGTACGCTGTGGCTCTCTAGTCAAAATACATTACAGATTAGTATATATAAATATGATATGATTACTGTATATGAGGGATGATTACTCCACAACCACAATAGTTGTGATTTTTATCTCTACTTTTGAAGTTAATATAGTCCTATCTTTTTCCGATTTCCAAAGGGGTGTGCGAAGCGAATTACGTCGCATTGAATTGAACACACAATTCGTGAGAAGAGAATTGGGAGAGAGAAACAATTATGACCGGAAGAGAGATTTTCAACAAGATGAAGGTGAGTTCTCTCTATCGTTTTTCATCTATTTGAAATTCCTAATTCATTTTTTAGCTGTTTTACTGCTTTTTAATTCTTTACCTCTGGATTAGTGTTGAGATGTTGGTATTGATTTTGCATATGAATTTGCGGGAAAATTGAATGTGTATTTACAATCTATTAACGGAGGAAAATTGTTTGTCGACATTAATGGTGGCTTTGTGATCTAATAACCTTATGGGTGATCCTTCGGATTCGGAATCAGAAATTGGGCTGTTAATGAGGCCATATTTATGTTACTGTGGATTGCTTTTTAGGTGAAGATGGGCATCACTAATAGTGTCTTTCCTTTTCTGGTTTTAGTTGCAATAGGGTTTAGGGTTTTGTGATTTTTAATAGTGATAATATCGTTAACACTTGAAAATCCATTTATTATTTCAACTTTTTCCCTCGTTACCGCCCTTGCTCTGGTAGTTTTAATCTGATGATATTAAGAAAAATACTCAGATAGCTTTTATGGATAAGGAATTCTGTGCTTGGGAATGCAACCGTGCAGCGATTTGAATATAATGATAGGGCTATTGATTCTGAACTTTGTGGTTTGTGCTAAAACCTATTTTGAAGAACAAAGGCCTTATAAATTTGTGGCTCTGTTGTGAGTAAACTAATGTACTGCAATTACCATGACATTTTGTTACTAGGCATAATAAAAATAGCATTTTCAATAATTACAGCAATGCAGTACCCCTTGATGATGAGAACTACAAGTCTAGTTCAACTTTTGTTTACAACTTTGGCCATCACTTGTGCGGTTGTAGTTAATTTTTTCAAAGCTAAGCATCTGATGTAAACCTGTCATCTCTTCAAAATAAATCTCGTTTCTTTAATGTTAGGAGAAGGCATGCTTTTCCTCTTCGGTCACACCTGACCCAAGAAAAGGCAAAAGCAAATTATCAAAGCACATTGCACATGGCTCCCATCTGATTAAAGGAAAAGCAAATCATGCCATGGAAGATTATTTGGTTTCTGAATTCAAGCAAGTGGGTGATAATGAGTTGGGTCTATTCGCTATCTTTGATGGACATATGGGCCACGACGTTGCAACATACTTGCAAGAACACCTGTTTAACAGTATTTTAAAGCAGGTATGGTGCTTTTCCTATTCAATGGTTAATAGTATATGATAGTATTTGCTTTAATCTTTTACCACTATTCCTTTTCATACTTTTTTTTTGGCTAAATTCCATTCTACTCGAGCAGAGTGATTTCTGGACCAACACGGAGAATGCGCTAAAGAAGGCTTATCTGACAACAGATAAGGAAATATTGGACCAATCGTCACAGTTGGGGAAAGGTGGGTCAACCGCAGTTACTGCAATATTGATCAACGGACAGAAGCTCGTAGTTGCAAATGTTGGGGACTCTCGGGCCGTTATCAGTAGGAAAGGTGTTGCTCATCAGCTCTCTGTCGATCATGAACCTAGCAGGGAGAAGAATCTGATTGAGAGCAAGGGTGGATTTGTATCAAACCTTCCAGGTATGCATATATGGATGAATCAAAGTCTGAAAATAAATATGAGTTTCGGGGTTAGTCATAGATGTACTCATTACTTTATACTTTTCTCTTTTAATTTGAACTCAAATTTCATTATCTCTGTATCATCATGAAACACAATCAGTTTTTTCTTAAACTTTGGACCTTGTTTACCACAGGGGACGTCCCTCGAGTTGATGGTCAGCTGGCAGTGGCAAGAGCATTTGGCGACAAGAGCTTGAAGAGACATCTGAGTATCGAACCTGATACAGCAGTTGAGATGATAGACGATGATGTTGAGTTGGTCATTTTAGCAAGTGATGGATTGTGGAAGGTGAGATCATCCATCCTTAAAACATCCTTTTCTCTATGTAATCATCTACTAACTCCTGATTCCTTCAACCTATCTGTGCAGGTGATGACGAACCAGGAAGCAGTGGACTCGATTAGAGGCATCAAGGACTGTCATACAGCAGCAAAGCATCTAATTGATGAGGCCCTGTCTAGGAAAAGCAAGGATGACATATCCTGCATTGTTGTGAGATTTCACTGATGTGCTGTTTTTGTCGAACATATGCTTTCGTTTGGTTTTTAGATTACAAGAATCGGAGTCATGCAGATTTCAGTTAACTTGTTTCTCTGTGTGTGTATGTATAGCCCTACCATTACCAAGACACATCATGAAGATACTTGCATATATCATCCATTTTCATGTTAATGTCACTCTTTACTGCCAAATCTCACTTGGACAAAAATCCAAGATTCAGATCTCTGAGTATTCCAGAATTCAGTCTTTTTATTATGCATAAACAGTTTCAATTTATTCAATTCCATTCAATTTAACCTATGGAGCTGGCGTGTAAGTGTTCACAAAGCTATAGAGGAGGATATTGTCAAATTATTGAAACTGACTCTCAGATTGTCTTCTTTGTTTTTCAGTATCCCAAATATGATATCTCTTAGTTTGGTGAAATGATTAATTAGACTATTTGGGGATTCTATTGCTAATTGTCTTGCTCAGTTTATTCTTTCTTGTTCTTCTTTTTTCTCATATGTTGAAACTGATATTTCTACTATTTAATCTAAGTTATTTTCTTAAAAAAAAAAAAACTCTCTTGATCTCTTTTTTCATACTCCCTCCGTATTAGGTCCCTATTTTACTATATTAGGCGTTCCATTCAAATATTTCAATTTTCCACTTTTAATAAAAAGATCTCACATGTAGCGTATTACTCAATACTAATACAACTACCCACTACACATAAAATAATACTAATACTCCTTAATCTGTGCACATTTTGTGCAAATGGCCACTGAGTGTACTAAATCTGCTTTGTTCGTTTACGCTCCTTTCAAATAAGCCACGTTACAATTTACAAACTAATCATTAATCAATTTTCAAACTGACTGTTCATCAACTGAACATTTTATTTACTGTTATATGCTCCATTTCTATTTGGATTAATTTTGTAAAATACAATTTTTTTTGTTATAAAAATATAGAAATTATTATTTTTAAGTAGAGTAATAACAAGTTGATTGATACTCCTATTATTAAATTAAATTGTACATAAAGATAAAGATTCTGATAAAATAGTTAATTCAAGATATAAAGATACTCCCTCCGTCTCATCCTAATAGTTATACTTCTTTTGTAATTTACATAGGAAACATAAGTATTAGGACGGGACGGAGGGAGTATATTGTGAAATTGGGCAGTCGGGGTTAAAATTTTAAACACCGGGTTAAATTTTTAAACACTGTTAACAAAGTTGCTCTACTCATTTGATGTGATCTTGATCATGAGAGTGTTAAAGTTGATAGTTAATAATACTCCCTATGTCCCGTGCTTATGGTTACATTTGCTCTTTGCACGTGAATTAATGAATATAGTATTTTAATGTGTATTGAGATGAGATAAATAATATTTTAATGTAAAGTGGGTAGGTGTATTAGTGTGATGTGTGGGTCCATGGAAAGACAAGTAATTAATTTGTGTGAGTCTCGTGTGCTAAAAAGGGAAACGTAACCATTAGGATGGGACGCCAAAAAGGAAATATGTAACTATTAGGATGGGACGGAGGGAATATGTATTAAAATATAATTTAAAATTTTAGTATAAGTATAATTTATTGTAAATATTGTTTAACTGTACATACATCTCACATTTACTAATTTTGAACTTTTATAAACTTTTGAGTTAAATTTCAATGTACCGGGTGTATCAGTGCACTTAGATAATTTAAACCATTAGATTAGATTGTAATTTAATCCTAACTACTAAATAAAATAAAATAATTAAAATTATATACAATAACTGTCCACTACTCTTTAATATTTACCTTATAAACACTTACAGACTAAATTTTTAACCTTTTAAACAATTTACTAATATTAGTAGTTTTTAATTTATGATGAATTAAATTTACGTGTCATATTGGCGAGTAAAGTAGCATGAAGGCTTTAAGAGATGCCACGTAGGAGTATTCACGTGAGACCCACGTGAGCTGGCGAGGCAATGGGCCCAGAGTAGAAAATAAATCCATATTTTAGTGGGGCCCAGGGTGTGGCCCAAACTTCTGAGCGCATCATTAAACGACAAAGCTTCACTAACTTCCATCTGTGGCAAAGCGGTCATCCTTAATTAAACGAACTCTATTTACTATGCGACACGTGTTACTTTCCATCAAACACTTCTTCTGTAACCAATCATTGTTCCCTCTAATTACGCAAAACCGAAGAAATAAGTACAATAGTACAACCTTAACATTGGTACTTGTACTTATCCTTTTATTAACTTTTTTTTTTAATTTTTTTCTTCTTTCTTTCTTTTTTTTTTTCTAATTAAGCCAAACCTAGAATTGCCTATGGTAATAAAATCTCTCTCTCTAAGTAATTATTTGAAATATTAAATAATTTATACAATTTAGATGATATATCTATATTTTGGGGTTATGTTGTGCATGGGTATTAGTATCACTATGACTATCCTCTCAAATCCTAATTCCTAAACCATTGGCCAAAGAGAATAAGATCAACCATAGACGAAGGCTAATTATGGTGGATTCGGGTGTACATTAAGATGCACTCACTTCCAAAAATATATATAAATATAAAATATAAATATATACAATTATGAATAAAAATGTATACAATTTAATTATTAGTTTTTAATAAAAAATTGAGTGTAAAAAATATACAATTATTAAAAAAACATGTATTTCATATACTATTGAATAAAAAGATACACACATATGAATGCTAGTTTTTTAATGAAAAACTTAATGTGAAAAAATATACAATTATTAAGAAACACGTATACAAAATAGAATAACATATATATAAAATAAAATAAAAAGTTATACGCATATGAGTGCACTCGAGTGCACCTAATATCAACTCAGAAGAATTAGAGAACTAGTGTAATAGTCATATGGTCAAGTATTTTTTTTTCAAACGGAATTAATTATTTGAATTCTAATAATTTATGTTTTATTATATTTTTAGAATTTGATGTTTATTGTTGAGGTTTGTTTTATTTAAAGTAGGAGTAATATTACTTTTATAAATTTTAAATATAGAAGATTTACACCGAGTTTACTAGAAACTCTCTCTAATCATAAAAACAAGAAAATAACATCTGATCGAGATAATTATCATTTAAAATTATAGTAAATAAATAAAATAAAATATGCAATATGACGTCCCTTGTGATAATAATAATGAAAAAAGAACTGTTAATTGCATTGGATTTACCATTTTTTTTATGATCTAAAATATTTATGAGCTTCTTTCTTATGAGAAGGATTGTGAGATGGGTCGACCAACTGTTAAATTATGTTTATTGTATAAGTAAAATATGTTTATTAATAGTTAAATTATATTTGTAGTGAATCATACTATAACATTATAAAATCATATTTTAATTCATTATACTTTAAAAAAACATACCTTAATTAACGATAAACATACTTTACTTATACAACAATGATACTTTTAACAATGGATCGACTCGCCTCACAATCCGTCTCACATAATAATCGTCTCACAAGAGACTTTGTCAATATTTATAAATATAATTATCATTTTAATTCATAAATGGAAAGTTTACACTATACATTGATTCACATATTAGTTCATAAAAATATTAAAATAATAGTAAAATATGTATTTTAAATAAAATTATTCTGTTGTGCATTTATAATGGATTTATTTGATAACCATTTAATATGGGTGAATCGATGATAATATATACTTGATTCAAATTATTTGAGAATTGAATAACTCATGAATGAAAAATATGAACTCATATCATGTGGAGTATGTAAAATGTATGAATAAGACATTATATATATATTAATAAAAAATATTACATAAATATAATAAATATTTTAAAAATAATAATAAATGGAACAGGATAGACCGGAGCAATAGAGATACCCAAATTCGTCCCACCCAGTGCAAATCTCCTGTTACATTTTGATATTACATCTCATGGTACAAATCGTTGGATGATTGACACGCAAGATAAATTATTTTATACCCTAACAATCAACCCTAAGGGGAAATGTTGAGATTTTCCTCTCTGCATACATGTCACTCATCTAAAGCGTGTAACAGAAGATGTAACACCAAAATATAACAGGACATTCAAGATCCGTCCCACCCCACCCCAACATATGCAAAGTGTGAATTTTAGAATGAGGCAGGATGAATTCGAGTCGAGCTAAATTGTCTTTCTTAATGTGGTGGGATGAATAATTATCTTTCTTAAAATGAGGAGTATTAATTTTTCAAAAATGTCGGGATCTAATTTATTTAAGACAAAATTTCTTTTGTGGGTAATTACGTAAGACGAGTCGATCCGTTGTTAAAGTATGCTTATTATATAGGTAAAATATGTTAATTTATAGTTAAAATATATTTTTTATTAAGTATGATAAATAATTAATTAAAGTATGTTTTTAAAGTGTTATAATATGATTCATTACAAACATATTTTAACTACTAAGTAGCATACTTTACCTATATAACAAACATATTTTAACAACATATCGACCCCTCTCACTGTCACACATAAACTCATCTCACAAGAGTCCCTGATTATTTAATCATATCAATTATGAGTATAGAAATGAAATTATGAGTTTATTATTTACTTATTCCATCATTACTCCATATATCCTAAATGTGTATTCTACCAAAAATGAATTGAATTTTTTTTAAATAAAAAAAACTATATAATAATACTTTAAAATAAATAATACTATATATTAGATCACAAGAATTTTTTTATGTACAGATACATTCATTAAATGCATGCAAGTATTTATGTTTCTGAAAATATGGAATATAACTACTGATATGGAAGTATCTTTCATTTTAAATATTCATACATAATTTTTTATACATCTCGTCATGCTTGACATCCTAATATATCGTCGTTTGGTATTTTAAAAAGTTAGGTTCAATTCAATTTAATGTGTCGGTCCATTGGGCTACTATATTACTACTGCTTAAAAAAAATAAAAATTAAATTGCACAAAATCCAACTTAAATCTCATATCCGTCGAATTAAATATACCATAGATGAAATATAGATCCAACAACTACAAGAAACAGCCCAATTGAATAAATCTTCTTCCAGACAAATAAGTGGGTTTGAATAAATGTGAAAATTGAACTGATATGTAATTTCGATATAAACTATTAAATCTTTATTTCAAATCAGAGAAGAAATTTATACTCTAAAAAAAATATTAATCATAAAAAATAATTAAAATTTTCTACTACACATGTGTGACTTATATGAGATGTAATATCAAAATATGATAGTTCATCTAGCCTATTAGGCTCAGAAATGATAATGATAATAGTATAATTACTAAAGGTGAATCACAATAAAATAAAAATAATTGCTGATTTAATGATAAAATATAGTTTTGAATGAATGAGAATAATATATAACAATTAATATACATTAACTAACTCCTTCAAGCATCATTAACTTAAACTTTGTATCCTTGATCATCAAAAGAGAATTTTTTTTCGAGTCATGCTAAATAATTTGTGGATATAATGAAAATGATGTAGCAAACAAAATTCAGACTGCCTCTAATTGCCAAGTACCCAATTAATTCCTTAACAATGAAGAGATGAATGAACATAAATTTCAAATTAAATTTTCTTTAATCTAGATGAAATTACTTTATTTCAAACAATTAATTCCAACTATATATATATATATATATATATATATATATATATATATATATATATATATATATATATATATATATATATATATATCTTTAGATATGAGTGGGTAACATAAATCATTGTTACATACCATATGAAATGTACATGGCATAAGATTATTGAATAAAAAAATAATGTGATAACTAGAAAAGTGTAAAGAGTAAGATAGTAGCAAGAAGAAAAGAATTAATTGGCATAATGCCATTGCATGTAGTAGTGTTATGTGAAGGTGCCACATATATAACTGTGCATGCAAACACCCCTAATACTATGCCGCCACGCACCTCCCTGCCCATACCCTCGTCACCCCCCTCTTCCTCTTCCTCTTCCTCTTCCTCTTCTATTTAACACTCTCTTTCTCTATCCACTATTCCCCCATCTCCAATGTGAACCCCTTTCCCTAATTACCCTTAATCCCTTCCAATTCAATTCAATTCATCATGGGCAGTAGTGTTTGTGCTGACCAACAACACAAGTTTCACCACTCCCACCAACTTAACTACCTAACCAAGAAATCCCTCCGTGACATCGAAATCCCTCCCCGGAAGCTCCTCTCCCGCCGCGCCGCCGATCTTGACGACTCCAAGTTTCTCCCCTACAACAACGTGGATGATGATGACGACGATCCTTACTCCTCCGATCACTTCCGGATGTTTGAATTCAAGGTCCGGAAGTGTAATCGGAGCCGGAGCCACGACTGGACCGAGTGCCCGTTTTCCCACCCGGGTGAGAAGGCCCGGAGGAGGGATCCGAGGAGGTACCATTACTCGGGAACTGTGTGCTCTGAGTTTCGTAAGGGCAATTGCAGCAAGGGTGACAGCTGTGAGTTCTCCCATGGCGTTTTTGAGTGCTGGCTACATCCTTCCCGCTACCGGACAGAGGCATGCAAGGATGGTAAGAACTGTAAGAGAAAGGTATGTTTCTTTGCTCACTCCACGCGCCAGCTCCGCATGGTGCCGGACACTTCTCCGGTGAATTCTCCCACCGCCACGCTGGAGGGGAAGTGCCGGAATCACCACCATTGCTGTGTTTACTGCCACTCTAACATCACTGCTTCGCCGACATCGACTCTGATGGGCATGTCCCCTCCCGGGTCACCGCCCTCGCCGTACCCGACCCGATTCGGAAGTGTGGATTCTTGCAGTTTCTCGGAGTTTCAGGATCGCGGGTTGACTTACAAGGATGCTCTGACTGAGCTCATGGCTTCCTACGAAGCCATGAACGTCGGCGCGCCGCCGCCTGCGGCCAAGCGGAATCATCCGTGGGTGGATGTGAACTTCGGCGGTGAGGAGCAGCCGCAGTTCATGCTGTCACCGTCGGGGCCATCGGTGAGCCGGAAGGTGTTGGGCGGCGAGAGGAAGTTGTTCAACGGAGAATATTCCGGCAGGAATCTGATGGAGGAGAGCAGGTACAATTCGGGTGGTGGGCCTGATCTTGGGTGGGTGAATGATCTGCTAACTTGAATAATTCAGGAGGAGGAGTTGGAGATTTGAAGGAGAATCAAGATTTTTGTATATAAGGATGTTGAATCGGGATAGGAATACATACACAATCCGAGTGTATGTATCACCATAGGTGAGTGAGAATGATGGGTTGTGATTATTTTTGCTCAAGATTGTTTTTAATTTCTTGTTAAGTACTACTCTTTATGTTAATTATGGTTATGTATGTGTTGATTAATAATATTTAGTCGTTGTTTAAGGTCGGATTTAAGTTAATTATATATATGGTGTAATTCTTGTTGAACATGTATTGTATATCATCTCATCTTTTTCATAATTAATTAAGATGAGGTTTTGCTAATTCATTTTCTTTACTTCTCTAATTTATTGAAATGATAATATTCTTGTAAATTAATCGTAATTACTTAGATACTGCTTACACATGTTTATTACTCCATTTCTGTGAATATCACACGTGTGGTCAGTTTTTCACATGTACTTAGTAACTTTTACTGCAACATAAATACATAATTAGGTTAGTATAATCGTTTCAAAAATTGTCCTCATAATCTCCAACAGCTTTTAAATAACACAAGATCAAGATTCTGTGGTTTCAAATTAGAGAACAATCTTTTGTCAACTTTATTCGATCCCATTTTTTTATCGGAGATTATTTTTGGGTTTATCTTGAATAATACAGTTCTAAACGGTTACCCTTTTATTGCCCAAGCATTTATTTTGGAAATTGAATGCTCACTTATCAAAGCCCAATTTCAGAAATTAAGTGGAGTAATGTACTAATGTGGAAATGAAATGGTCACTTATAAAATTTAAACAATAATATATTATCGGATTATTTGCCTTGTAGTTGAAACTATCGATCACATCAATTTAGAATTGGTCATATATTTATTCTCTCGTTTCAAGAACATTTCCTCTGTAACTTTTTTTTTCCACGCGAAAGTAAAAATATATATATCTTTATTTAGAATTATATGTTGTTTTTAGATAATATAGTAGAGGTAGAATAATTTATTTTTTCCGAGTATTATAGTTTGGGATTTAAAAAAAAATCCTAGAGTGTTTTTTATGCAAATAAAACATTTATAATCTTTATAAAATAATTTTTTATGAACCATCTATATCTTCAAATTATAAATTGATTTTTTAAAATTTTTAAAATGTAGGTGCTAATATAAAAAAATATTTATTTTAATATCAACTTTAAAAATTTTAAAGATTGAAAATTGACTTATAATTAATGATGTACAATAAGAAGGGTTATCTTATTCCACCAATTATTTAAGTATAATTATTTAAGTATTTTTATTATATATGTAAAATAAAATAAATTTATTAATATAATTAAAATATATTTGTATTGATCATATTATAACATCTTAAAATTAAGCATCATTTATCATAAATTATAAAAATATACTTTAATTTCAAATAAATATACTTTATTATATAACAATTATATATACTTTAACACGTCTCAGCATGTATAATCTCGCAAGACTTAATTGAAATGGGTTTTAATCAGGCACTTCTAGGAAAATGGGTTTGAAGAGTGTTACATAATCAAGAGAGTTTGTGGGTAAAGTCATTAAATCAAAATATGGGGAAAATCCTTTTTTAGTGGGAAAAGAGCTTAGATCGGGTAGAAGTAAGGGGAGAAAAGAAGCATGGTTTTCGAATTGGTGGAAAGATGTTTGTGATATCTTTTGGGGAAAAGAGGGTAGGGGTGTGAAAGTGGAATTACAAAAAATTGTGGGTAGAGGAGATAAAACATTTCTCTGGACAGATTGGTGGCTTGGAGAGGGTCCATTAATAGGGAGTTTTTCTAGATTATTTAGATTGAGTGAACAACAGGAAGCTCGAGTAAGCGATGTTGGAGTGTGGGGGGAAGAGGGTTGGAGCTGGAATCTCACTTGGAAAAGAGAATTGAGGGAGAGAAATAAATGTGCACTTAATGATCTTATGTCTTGTTTAAATAGGTACCATTTGGTTAAAGAAGAAGAAGATTATTGGAGATGGACACGAGCTGGAGATGGGCTATACTCAACGAGTGTAGCCTATAAGTACGTCGTGGAAAAAGAAAAAGAAGAAGAGGTATCCCTTGAAGCGGAGGCTTGCAGGAAAGTATGGAAGAGTTTTGCTCCTAAAAGAGTACAAGCTATTGTTTGGAATGTTATTAAGCAAAGATTACCAACGAAAACAAGCCTACAAAAGCGTGGAATGCTACGGGTAGACACTGATACTCTTTGTGCATTGTGTAGAGAGAAAGAATAAACTGTTTCACATACTTTCTTCACTTGCAAAGTAGCTCATAGAATTTGGTCAAATTGTTACAAATGGACAAAGATGAGCATGGTACCCCATATTATTCCTGCGCCACATCTTCTGCAACATGGCAATCTACTAGGAAATTCAAGAAGCAAAAAATTTTCTACAACAATTTGGTTTGCAATCATCTGGTCAATATGAAATGAGAGAAATGAGATTGTTTTCAAAGGAAAAGAAATTGATACTTCTAAGATATTTTTGAAGTCAAAGCAAATGTATGGTCTTGGTTAGTCGTTAGAGGAGAATTTGTCAATAAATTTTTATTCAAGGAATGAAGTTTTGATCCTACAATATGTTGTAATTGAGTACAAGTTTCACTGAATATCTATATTTATAAAGGTGATGTACCCCTTGTACTTCAATTTAATAATAATTTTAACCATCTAATCCAATCAGCTCATTTAGAACTCCTTCCCAAACCCCCGTCTTTTTTATTGAAAAGGTGATAAAAAAAATAGACTTAATTGAAATGACATAAATATTTTATTTAATAAGATAAAGCGTTTGTATTTTCCTATAATCGCTTTTTAATTTGCACGATTAAAGATAATTAAGGCGTTACGAAGAAACAATGGAATGTGAAGACTAGGGGTGGGTAATATCGGTATACCGAAAATATCAATACCGTATCGATACCGTACCGAAAATTTCGGTATGGAAAAATTCATACCGATACTGATACCGAAATTTCGGTATACCGATTTTTCGGTATATCAAAATTTCGATAAATTAAATCGGATACTGATATCGTACCGAAATTTACATCATTCCGATTTTTCGATAAATACCAATTAATACCGAAATGTTGACATACAGTTTCATACCGAAAATTCAACATACCGAGAAATATCGATTTACCGAAACCATACCGAAAAATAATATTTAATTTTAATCAAAATAATAAAATTAATATAAAAATATTTCAAAATAATTAAATTTTCTAATCTCAAACATTCTACTTTGACACTTGTGTTCCTTTTAATTTATTCATAATTATATATTAAATAACAAATTTTTTATTATTATATTTTTATACTCCTATATTTAATTTATTATATTTTTATTTATTTTTATTAGAGCTTATTTTAAATTTTAAAAAATATATATGAATAAATGTGATACATAATAAAATAAAAATAATTTAAATATATTAATAATATAATATATACTTAAATATAGTATTATGTATAATTAAATTTTAAAAAAATAAATATAAAATTTTCGATATATCGGTATCGGTATACCGATATCGAAATACCAAAAATAATTTCGAAATACCGATATACCAAAAATTTAATATCCAATACCGTTACCGTACCGAAATTATTGGTACGACAACCATACCGTATCGAAAATTTCGGTAAGTTGAAACTTCGACATTTTTCGATATTTTTCGATACGACGAACGCGATATACCGAGTTTTCGATATTTTTCCCCACCCCTAGTGAAGACAGCTGGCCGGCATGCAGTCATGCCAGGTGGTGTGCTCTGGATGAGAAGATTATCATTAATTCTACTAATATTTTTCTTTTTTATTTTATAATTTCATAATTATTTTAATTTTCCTTTTTTTAACTTATTCATAAACTTTTTTTAATAGTGTATATGCATCCATCACGTGTACGATAAGAGTCGTACAAAGGCAAAAAAGAGCCTCTGTATATTTTTTTAGAAAAAAAGAAAAGTGATTTAAGGATAAGATTTAAGAATATACTAATGATTGTTTTTCTAATTATAGTGCATTAATTGTTTTAATTAGTTTTATTAAAGTCTCTAATAATCATATAATCCCATTAAGGAATTATTACTATCTAACACAAAATATATACTAATATTACTAGAAGATACAAAATATATACTCCCTCCGTACTATTTCAATATTTACATATTTCTATTTTGGGCGTATCATTTCAATATTTACGTTTCATTTTTTGGGAATATGAGACTCACCTACAACAATTAATATATCACCATGGTCCCTACATCCAACACTAATACACCTACCTATCTTTCCCCCCACTATCTATTACTCCCTCCATCCGCCTGAAAGGTGGACATTTTGCCATTTTGGGGATCTGCACCAAAGGTCCACATTTCCCTTTTTAAACACATGGGACTCACACACATCACTAATACAATAAATTTATGGGACACATACACCTCACTAATACAACTACCAACTACATATTAAATAATAATAATAATCCTTAATCCACGAGCAAAAATAAATGTCCACCTTTGGGGTGGACGGAGGGAGTAAAATACTATACTCCTTAATCAACGTGCAAAAAGCAGACGTAAACATTGAAACGGGATGGAGGGAGTATTTTATTATTACAAGGTACAAAAATAGGTAATGAAAGTCTCAACTACACCTTTATAAATGTCGCTGAATACAATAGTATTGAATACACTATTTTACGTACATCGTGCAGATTTCTTATAGTAAAATAATCTTATACAAAAAATATATCTAAATATTTTGAATACTTATCTAAATATTTCTGAATATATCATGCAATTTTCTTATCATAATATAATTTGGATACCAAAATACTCCCTCCGTCCGCTTTCAAGGGTTCCAACTTATTAGAAGGAAATGGAACTCTTGAAAGCGGACGGATAGAGTATATATAAATACTTGGAATACTTATCTAATTATTTATGAATACTGCAGATTTCTTATGGTAATCTAATCTGATACCAAATATATCTAAATATTCTGAATATTTATCTAAATATTTCTGAATACATCATGCAATTTTCTTATCATAATATAATCTGGATACCAAATATATATAAATATTATGAATACATATATAAATATTTTATGTAAATATTTTTGAATACATCGTGAGGATATTTTTATCGATAATATAATAGGGAGTCGTGAGGAATTTTTTATCGTAATATAATTTGAATACCAAAATATATGTAAATATTTCTGAAGTTATTTGGAGTTGTGAGGAATTTTTTATCGTAATATAATCTGAATACTAAAATATATGTAAATATTTCTGAAGACATCATCTTTAATTAATTAATTAATTTTGAATACACTACAATTAAATCTATTTTTTAATGTTTTACCCACAATTGACTTGACTAATCCCCAACATATTTCCTATTTTCATAAAGAGATTAATGGTTAATTAATTTTGAATACAGTTAAATTTAAATAGGGTTAAAAGTGGTATTTGATTAATATAATTTGGATATTGTACCTAATAGAAATAATAGTAATAAAGGTTAATAAATTGTATCTATAAGTAATGGACCTCATTAATTAATTAAGGGTGGTGATTTTTTTGTAATTTCTTAAAAGTGGTGATTAATTTATACTAGGAATAAAGTTCATAATCTTTTTCAATTAACCTATTCTTTTTATGATTTATTGTATTTTTAATTCAAGATTTTTATAGAAAATTTTGTTCAAGTTTAAATTGATTATTTTAGATATTGGATAAACACTTGATTGTATTGCATAAATTTTAATAATAAAACAATGTGATATATAATACTATCACATATGAGCTAGACATATGGGTATAGAGTGGCATTAAATGAATGTGATATTAATTATATATTAATAATAATTAATATATAGTTTTGTCCTTGAGATAGAGAGTACTAACTATTTAACAGCTCTATTATATATGGCCGGTGGTCGCATTATTACATAAGGTTTAAGAATATGTACATATGCATGTAGGAGAAGATGGTGAATTATATGTAAATAACTACAGGGTGGTTGCCAATTCAATGTGAATTTATATTTGAAAATTCTAGAAAAAGGGACACATCGCTAGGTTTCATATTATCTACCTTTGTACATTATTATTTATTAGAATATAAAATTTTTGTTTAATATGATCAAATTAGGGGTTATTCTATGGCGCACCGGGTACACCGATGCATCTAGGATTTTTAGGCTATTTTGTAGGGTATGATCATTTTTATTTTTAAAATTTTTAATTATTTTATTTTAATCCAAAAGTGATTATTAAATAGTGTCTTAATCTAATGAATCATATTAACTAGGTGCATTGATACACCCTACTCAACTCTCAAATTAGTTAGCCAAAATATTTGTTGATCTCATTCCAAGTTTAATGGTTCAATATAAATCCTATAACATAATGGTTTTTCTAATTCATCGGTTATTGTCTTGTGAAAATGATATATTTATATATATAAAGTATGATATATCTATAGATAAAGTATATATATATATATATATATATATATATATATATATATATATATATATATATATATATATATATATATATATATATATAAAGTATGATATATCTATATATATATATAGATATAGATATAGATAAAGTATGTTTATTGTTAATTTTTTTATTATAAAAAAAAATTATTGAAATACCTCTAGATACGAGGAATACCTAAAAATACAAGTAAAAATGTGAGAGAAAAATGTTAAAAGCACACTGCATAAATTCTAATTCTACATGCATGCCTGAATGTATAATAAAATTAAGATTCCACGGTTCCAACTTGTTAAGTAATAATTCGTAATCTAAAATATATTGGTAATTAAAATATATTTGTAGTAAATCATATTATAAAACTCAAAAATCACACTTTAATGTATATCATTCATCGTACTCTACAAAATATTTTAAACTATCAATAAATATATTTTACCTATATAACAGACATACTTAATTAATTAATACATCCGTCTCATATAATCACCTCACACAAGAGATTTTTCCTAATTAAAAAGGTTTTATGAAAATTAAGAATACTAATTTTGATATGCAAATTATTAAAAGAATGGTAAAAGAAAGATGGTAATGAGTTTAGGACAAGGTATTGAATAATGGAGGCCAATAATTATATGTGCAATGTAGGTGTGTTTCCTAGGAAGGGAACTCATCTGGTGGAAAGCAAGGGAAGTAGGGCAGGAGACCATAAAGAGTGAGTGAAGAATGATCCAAGGTGTAGGGTTTGGGTTAATTAGGGTTAGGTGGATTCTTGCCCTAATTCACAAGTGTATTGCTTTATGTCTAAGGTCTTCAAGAACCAACCTTCCTAAACTGACCTAATTTTGCTTCAATGAGTTGAGGTCCCCCTCTACCTTTTAATAACTCACTCACCATGCCCATCATCTATCATGTCATGTATCTATCCATCCTTATATTTTTCTATTTTTAATATATTATTATTAGCATATTTTTCTATTAACATATTAACTTAGAATGAATTGACAATAGAACTGCTAAATAAATAATATAACATAAGGAATTACTATTGATAGACATAAATACATTGATCTAATTATGAATACATAATGTCTTTTTTGTTTTCCAGCATTACCATTTTATTTACAATGATTAATATTCAATGTTTTCACTTAATAATAGTTTCATTGAACACTAATGTGCACTAAATCAGATAATAACATAATGAGAGATTTAAGGATAATTGTAACAATCATTTCTTCAATATAATCGTGTATTTTTTGTTTTTAAAGAATGCACAGTAATGTATATTTGTAGGATTCTTTTAAATTTAATTGCGTATTTATGTTTCTCTCTCAAGAATGCAGCGTTTTTTTCTGTTTCTCTCTCAAGAATGCACACTAATGTATATTAGTAGGGTTCTTCAGTTTAATGTGTATTTTTTGTTTCTATCTAAACAATGCACACTAATGTACGGATGAGTATGGATATTATAGGTAAAATAAAATACAATTTTGTATTTATTAGTAATTTTCTGAAACAAATATATCGTTTGATAATACTTAAATTCGTTTGTACCTACTAATTACTATATATTGTTGGTCTTTTTATTTTTACATGAAAACTGATTAAATGAATTGAATGCTGGCGTGCATGAGACATGAACCCATACTTGCTAGCTAGGGTGTGGGTGACAACTCATAAGTGCATAAAATTATTATTCTCACCAACTTTAAATGAGTATTTTCCACAAATGGTTTATTTTTCTTTTAATTCATGTTATTTTATTTCCTTTTCTAGCCAGCATTATTATACTTTCAATACACCAACTTAATTAAAAAGTCACCAGTCCAATTAAACGGTTTAGGTCGAGCATGCTACACATTAATTATTGACTATAGCTTATGTCTTTTATTGATTTTTTTTTAGGATTTAATTTATCAAAATGCATATCTGCAAATTTTAAAATATAATATGGTTGTGAATCTATAAACTAATGAAACTTACATTTTGTGTATGATTAATGATGAAAAATTATTTTAATGTAATTTTATTAATTAATGACTTCTTAGTCATCAATCATCGTTTATCATGACTTTGAAGAATTTCTCAATTAAAATTAATAAATAAAAGAAATTATTAACAGAGAAAAGATGATTGGGCCATGTCTAGTAAAATCCAAAACATCTTATTGAAAGAGTACTATAGAAGCTCATGTAGAGCCCAATAGTAATCGTACAAAGAATTGGGCTGAGAATGATACAAAACGTGTTAAAATGCCCAATTATCTGCTGTTAAATTGGGCTTAGTTTGGACACAAATATGTTCGTTCACGCAACATATTTAATATTGGGCCCAATATTAAATGAAAATGCAGGACTAATAAACTTGCACGTTCAATTTTCACATCTCATTTAAATTTTTATATTTTTTTTTATTAGATGAGACCACACAAGATAATTAATATATTTTTATAGGATCAACACACAACATTTATACAATCACCCATTTTATATTAAAATATACTCCCTCCGTCCCGTCAAAAGAAGGTCTTTTACTTTTTTGCACGTAGATTAAGGAATATTATTATTTAATGTGTAGTGAGCAGTTGTATTAGTGGGAGTGTGAACCCATATTTTAATTGTATTAGAAGGGGTGTGTGGGTCCTATGTGCGTAAAAAAAGAAAAGGGATCCTTTAGGTAAAATGCTAAAAATGAAATCTTTAAATGGGACGGAGGGAGTAATTATCTTTCAACCCACTACATATTAAAATATCCCCTCTATCCCGGACAAAGGTCCCCATTTGTTTTTTGCATGTGGATTAGAAAAATTATTATTTTATATATAGTGGGTAGTTGTATTAGTAATGAGTGGTGGACCATATGTGGGACTCTTTTACTAAATGAGGATATTTGAATGAGACGTCAATTATAATAAAATGTGAACCTTTCACTAAGAGGGAGGGAGTACTATTTTCCTTAATTTCCGTCAGAGAAAAAAAAAACATTTAAGTCTAAAATGGGATGGATGGAGTGCTTCATTACATAAGTATAATAGTGTCTCGGTATGTTATAGTAGCATACAAGTTTATGCGATAAATCAATGCTTAAAATTTACTGTATTAATCAGTTAGTTATTATAATTTTGAGAGGGTTGGCGTTTAATTGAACTGAATTACTTTTTATGGTAGTTAGTTTCAACCAACTTACTAATAATCGAAGTTAAATAATTATCTAGCTAACCCAACAACATTCAATCCATAATTAGTACACAATCATAATTAGTCGGAAGGTGGTCCTTTTCTTTTCCTTTTTTTTTTCTTTTTTTTTCCCCTCAATTTAGATCTTATTATATATCAATCATTATAAATTTATCATCTTTCATTTTTATATATTATGTTTCGTTTCATATATACATAGTCTTAGCTAGTGAACTAATTATAAAATGGGTCAAAAGTTCAATTTTTGTGACAACTTCGTACAATTTAGTTTTCAAACGTACTTATATTTATAGATAACATACCATATTTAATTATAGATTTAAAAAAATTATATACTAAATATATAGATGAATATTACATAAATTATAAGGATGAGAATTTTAAGAGTTCATTTTCAACCTAAAAAATTAAATATTTAACAATGGACATACAAAAGTTATGTTCGTTTGTAATTAGAGGCCAGTGTCAATTTGAATTAAATCAATCCACCCAATCAAATTCACTTAGTATAACTTATTCACTAATAGTTCAACTCGTAAACTACCCAACCAAAGTCATATGAAATACCCAACCAAAGTCAGTCCAACCACTGACCAACCACCTTTCATTTTGAAAAAATAATTGATTTTTACGAATTTTTATCAATGTTCGTCAATTAATTCATTTCAAAATGTATTTTCATATGTATATTTTAAGTTTTTTTAAAAAAATATATAAAAATTTACTAACTTCTTCTCATAATAAATAAACTTCGCATTCTCATAATAAATTTCACTATCAAAAAATTATAGAAACATCTGAACAATTAAATAACCTTAAAATACATCTTGATTTCAAAAATAGCATCCCCACCTAATACATGTATATTGCTATATTTATCTTTATTACCTAAAAATATTATAATATCATTTAAAAATCAATAAAATTAATCAATTTTTTTTAAAGAAATCCATGTGTAACAATAATCGTAAAGTTTATTTTGAGACAAATAGAGTACATAAAAACATGATAACGAAAATTGGCCACCCTGCCACATAACATATCCAAAACCCCTCCACTAATGACTTAAACCACATAAGGCCGCCACATTTTAACTTGCAAAAAGATGATTGTGAGTCAATACTACCTATTTTAACACCTCTAACTATAATTTTATAAAATTCTTTAGCTTATACTTCCTATAACTCCAAAAAAAATTCACTTCTAACTTTTTATGTAAGAAAATGATAATTTTTAGATATATTAGTAGTATTTTTTTTATTAAAAAATCAAAGTATGTTAAATGTATTAAATAATGATAATTATTTATAAACATAGTTTTTTTTTTTTACTTTTTACTTTTTGAGAGAGACAAAAAAAATTAATCATTGACCCAAAATTAAAGGGATGAGAATTTAAAAGAGTCAAGTGAGAGTAATGCCTAAAATAAAATGTTGTCATTTAAATAAAAAAAATAGTAAATCTAATAAGTTTAAAGTGAAGTAGGTTGACGTAACTACTAAACTCTTAGTCCAAATCCAGTAATTACTAGGGATGTAATCGAATCGAATCGAGTCGAATACTACTAGGTTTGAGTATCGTTTGATAAGGAATCATCGAATTCGAGGCCGAGCTCGAACTCGTCAAGAAAAAAAATATCGAACTCGAGCTCGAACTCAAACTGTTTGTTAAGGCTCACGAACGTATTCACGAATACATAAAGTAACTTGTTTATGAACATTTTTCATGAACATTTAAATATTTTTTTCGTAAATATTAAAAGAACGTTTAGTTTATAAACATCTAATGTTATTCATAGAATTAAATAAACAAACTAATAAAATATAATAATAAACGTTACAAAAATATTTTAATAATTTAAATAATGACTTAAGTTATTATCATATTTGTGTGTTTAGTATAAAATATTTAATTATTGAATATTAATAAATAAATAATAATATATAATACTAAAAAATAATTATAAAATTTACGAACACGTTTGCGAGCCATTAGCAAACTCATTATCGAATATGTTCGCAAGCTTTCGAGTCGAACACCCTTAGGCTTGAGTTTGGTTTGATAGACTATTCGAGCTTAAAATTTAAGTTTGATTTGGTTTGTTAAGGTTAACGAACGAGCTCAAACAAACACTTTATCGAATCGAGACTCGAATAGTTCGCGAACAGTTTGACTCGCTTACATCCCTAGTAATTACTAGTCTTAAGTTAACTTTGGTCGAAAATTGCTACGTCATTGTTATATGATGGGTCGGATCGGGTCAAATTAAGTCAACATCGGTGGGTCAAATGAGCGAATGACCACAATACCCACATATATAAAATAAAATATAATAAAAAAATAAAAGAGAGAGAGAAAATAGTGTATAATGAGTTGGGAAGCAGCCGCCCATGGGTGGAGAGTGGGGATGACGGCATGACTGCGTCGCACGTGAGACGTGGCGAATAATTATGCAGCTTCTGAGCAGTTGGGTTGGGTGTGGCGGTCCCCACGTGCCGGCCCAGGCGGCGCTTCCCTTTCTGTCGCTCCTTTACGACACGTCGCCGCTCTATCACACGCGCTTCTATTGCTCCGTCACCCCCACGTGCTTTCCTCTCTTTTTCCTCCAACCTATATTTCTCATTCCACGCGCTTACGTTTTGACTGCTCAATCACCAACGCCCCCCCTGTTTTGCTTCTTTAAATATCGTTACTATTTTATTTTTATCATTTTATAAATAATTTTATCCTGTACATGAATTAATAAACAAATACTAATGTCATAGACCCAAGAAAATTTCTTAATTACTACAATTACAATTACAAATAAAAAATAAAAATATACTATCCTTCACTCAGTATTACTCTTTGTCAATCTGTGGGAAGAGAAAAAGGTCTAACTAATTATTGAAAATAAGGACTGAAATAAAAGTTTTTTTTTTCACAAATAGTGCAAAGAAAATAATTCTGAATTGGTCACAAAAACGCAAAATTAAAAAAGACACGTGTAGCTTATGTCCTCCATCACATATTAATTCACGTGTGGGCCTTCCCATCCATTTCACATTTTACCTTTAAAGTCGTTACAAGATTGATTTCACACAATGTCTTGTAATAAAAAGATCATGTCCCTTAATTTATTTATTTTATAATATTATTATAGTAGTACTATTTTAGTTACTTAATGGCTATATTTGTTGAGGTGGGAATACTTGTGTAAATACCCTCACGATTTTTAAAACTACTGGAATACATTTTTTTTTTAAACTACTACATATTCGTGTGAATTTTGTATATTTGCGACGAGCACATGAATTTAACCTGAATTTAATTGCCCATCAATACTGATCAATTTTATTTAACAAAGTCTTTTATAAAACGAAGTTTATAAGAGACGGTTTGAAAGACATCTTAAACTATCATTTTTATACAATAAAAATATATTTATTGATAATTAAAATATATTTTTATAATATATGATAAATGATGCATTAAAATACTTCTTCCGTCCCACAAATGTTTGCATGTCTCTTCCGGCATAGAGATTAAGAAAAGTGATAATTTTTAGAGATATTATGATAAATTTTTATAATAAATAGTAAACGATAAAGTATGTTGGCT
Source organism: Pogostemon cablin (assembly GCA_023678885.1). NCBI lineage: Eukaryota > Viridiplantae > Streptophyta > Magnoliopsida > Lamiales > Lamiaceae > Pogostemon > Pogostemon cablin. The sequence goes on from CM042956.1 coordinate 1,710,250, forward strand.
GTGTTAGGTAAATATGATTTTTTTTAAATAAAGTGTATGGAGAAGGGTGATATCACTAAAAAAAAAGTATTTTTTAGCAACCAAGTTTATCAACGGAATTCAATCCATTGGTAATTACCAATGGATTAGCAACAAAAATGACATTTTTGTTTTAGCAACGGAATGCCAACAGATTTATTCTCTATTTTAGCAACGGAATTCAATCCGTTAATAATTACCAACGGATTACCAAGGGAATCATTATATAAATTACTAATAGAATTATTAGTAAGGAATTACCAACGAAATTATTTACCAATTGAATTGATTTTTTGTTGTTAAAAATTAACCAACCACCATTTTATCAACGAAATTTTACTAATGGATTTCTTGTTAATTCGTTAGTAAGCCAATTTGACAATGGAATTAAGGCTTATTTCGTTAAAACAATTTTTTTTAGTGGATTATGTTTGAATTTTTACTTTTTTAGGAATGTGCAAACTTGTGTGAGACAACTCAAAATAAAATGTGTCATCTGAAATGAGATGGAGGAAATATATTTTTTAGAATGTTATAGTATAGTTTATTGTTGATATATTTTAATTATTATTATTAAGCATATTTTACCTTTATACTCTAATTATACTTTAATGATGAGTCAACACGCCTTACAATCTCTCTCACAATTATTCGTCTTAGAGAATTTCTTATTTTATTTTTGGATATGCAAATTTTATTTTTAGTTGTTTACATTTTTTATTAATTAATAAAATGTTGGAATTAAAATTTAAAAAATACACATATTTTATACGTATAAAGAAATTTGCATATTCCATGATATAAGTGTGTTGAGGCGGTGATGTTCATTTGTAGAACAGTGTGTGTAGTTTCCGGCAGTAGATATTCGTAGATGAGTATTCCGACAGGAAGTTGAAATAATTAAAGAGAGAGAAAGAGTGAGGGTTGAAGTTGCAAGGAAGGGGTAGGGGTAGATGTGGGAAAACAGACCAAAGTCTACTCCACAAATTCCGCCTACGCCACACAAAGATGTGGCCCCACCGAAAGCGGCACCCTGGGCCCCACCGCCTCCTGTCGGCCTCCCGCTCTCCCATTCCCCTCCTAACACCTTTCATTTCTTCCACCACCCCGGCGCCGATTCTTATATTACAATTCTGCCCCCAAATTATTTTTGGGGGTAACTGGACCCATCTAAGAAATAACAATACCAACACACCTTCCACATCGTTGCACCCGAATTATTTTCAATCGGTAGATTAATTTTTAATTTAATCTTTATTATTAATTAAATTAAATAATTAAAAATAATAATAAAAATAAAAAATTATCCACTACCAACTTTTAGTCTATGCACCTCAAAATTATCCATAATTTAAAGGAGCATTATCAAAATAGACCTAAAAATATTATACTCCTTCGTCCCATTTTATTTATCACCGCTACTATAGACACAAAGCTTAAGAAAAAAATTGACTATTGATCAACTTTATATACTTTTGGAGGGTAATATAATATTTTTAGGTTACAAATAAATTATAAAGTATGTTATGCGTGTTAGGTGGAAGTGATAAATTTGTAATTAAGATTTATTTTAGGGGTGGAGATTGATATGATATTTCTTTTTTGATTGTGAAATTTAATATGAGATGGATAAAAATGAAAAGTTTGAAGTTTAACTTGAAACAGAGAGTAGTATGTAATTTTTTGTCTCATTTCAATCATTAATTTTTTTAGTAGATGAAGTTCAAAAATATTTAGTTTATTTTCATGAGAACCGCGTAACATTAATGTAAATATTTTATATTAAAATATCACTACACATTAATATATTATACTATTTCTTATTTCTTTTACAAAATTTGAACATCAAGATTGAAATCAAATGAGAGATTATTATTTATGTGTGGTAAACACGAGATAAACTAATTAAGAAACAAATCATTAGAATTTATTTTAATTCATTCAAATTGTGTATTTTCATTAGATGCATGTATTAAAAAAAAAAATCTTTCTGAAAATCATACTATAAATGTTTTCAAAATCCATTGTGTAAGTCGTAACATTGTCGTACTAGTCGAAATAAAATATACTCTTACGAAGTTACTAGAGAAAAAGTTATAAAGCAGCAATTATATAGAGATATTGTACATTTCAGTTATTCAATCATAAGAATTATTTAAGACTTTATTAATTAATGTATTAGTATAAGTTTATATGTGACCGCGAATATTTATTAGAAATAATTTTTTATTTATTTACTATGTCAATTACCATTTCCAAAAATTTTGCGATTTACAATAGTTTATAATGTAAATTCGATTTACAATAAACTAACTTTCCTGTGCAAGTTTATCTTTATTAATCAACATATAAGTTTTTTTTACTAAATTTATTAACTTTTCGTAATAATTTAATATTTCTAGGTAAAAGTCCATACTCCCCAAGATTAAACTACACCCATACTGTACACATGTTGCATTAAAAATATTATTATTATTTACTACTTTATTAATTTTAAGGGGATAATTAATAAGATCAGTGTTTCAATTGAGGATGATAATTTTAAAAATTAAGGGGGAATAAAATATTATTGATTCTCATTCCTCATGCTTGATTAGAGGTAATGAGAATCCAAATCCATCAATCATTCTCATTGATTCAATGTACACCCACATCCCTTCAATCACTTTCATTCTCATTATCATTACCCTCATCAATGATTCCCAGAATCCCATTACCATTGCCATTATGGAATTTGAACCAAGTAGCTCCTAAATGTATTTTGAGATTATATGAACTAGACAATGTTTTTATTATTTTTTTGTTATGAATTTTATTGTTATTTGATTCAAATTTATTTATTACTAGGGGATGTAATTGAATCGAATCGAGTTAAATACTACTAGACTTGAGTATCGTTTGTTAAGGAATTATCGAACTCGAGCCCGAGCGTCAAGAAAAAATATATATCGAACTTCGAACTCAAACTGTTTGTTAAGACTCGCGAATGTGTTCACGAACACATAAAGTAACTTGTCCATGAACATTTTTTAATGATCATTTAAATACTTTTGTTCGTAGATATTAAAAGAATGTTTCGCTTATAAACATCTAATATAATTCATAATATTAAATAAACAAACTAACAAAATATAATAATAAACGTTAAAAAATATTTAAATATTTAAATAATCACTTAAATTATTATTATATTTGTATGGTTTAATATAAAATATTAAATTATTGAATATTAATAAATAAATAATAATATATAATAATAAAAAATAATTATAAAATTTACAAACGTGTTTGTGAGCCATTAACGAGCAATTAACAAATATGTTCGCGAGTATTCGAGCCGAACACCCTTAGGCTTGAGTTTTGTTTAATAGACTATTCGAGCTCAAAATTCAAGCTTGATTTGACTCATTAAGGTTTACGAACGAGCTTGAATGAATATTTTATAGAATCGAAACTCGAATAGTTTGCGAGCGGTTTGGTTCGCTTACATCCCTATTCATTACACTTAATTAAAATCTTAACCAATGCATCCGAGAGTTCAAGTGTGCACCGAGCCATGATTTTGATTCATGGCCCATCAATCCACAATCTTGACCCATGGCCAACCTCGAGCCAGACAGCCTATAAACCCTAACTGAAGACCTTATTTGAATATCTGAATTGATTGATTTTAACAACATTAATTTAAAATTACGATAATTACATATAATTAAACATACTCTTAACCAACCAATTTACATCATTTATCTTTCACCTTCCAGATTAGGGCTGGGAAAAATTCTGAGTATACCGCACTTACCATATTGAAAAATACAAAACTTACCAAAATTTTAGGTATATCGAAATTTTTGGTAAGATATGATACCGTATTGAATTTTTTGATACGGTAAAATTATGCAAAATTTTAAAACCGCACCGTAAATTATTTTAGTAAGATATAGGAGTATATACTTAAAAGAAATTCTAATATATTAAAACTATTGACCCATCATTAAATTTAGTGAAAATTTGGAGAACATATGTGTAAGCATTATAAGGTTTATTATTTCAAATTTAGAGTATAATTGTAATTATTTTTATTTTAATTATATTTTAATCTAAAAGTGTGTATTAATTTTTAATTAATTAATTTAAAACTTAATCATTATCAGGTATACCAATCATTCATTAGTATTAAACTCTTACTTTTTTTATGTTTTATTAATATTTTTAAATTGAATACGTTTGCTTTTTGCACGTTAATTAATGAGTAAAATATTTTAATAGACAGTTGGTAGAAAAATATAATATTTAATGTAAAGTGTGTATGTGTATTAGTATTGGATGTGGATCATATATTAATTGTTTTAGGTGGGTCCCATAAAAAGGGAAACGAAAAATTAAGATGGAACTTCCAAAATAGAAATATGTAAAGATTGAAATGAGATGTAGAAAATTTTTAAATTTCGGTAAGAAAAAGGTATACCATTTTCTTATACCGAACTGTGGTATACAGAAACCTTCGATATGGTAAATGTATAATTTTTCTAATACCGATATTTTAGATATGGTATACGATATAAATCAAAAACTTTGTATACGATACTGCCCACCCCTAATCTAGATAACAAAAGTAAAGTAAAAGTAAACACTAGTATTATTATAAATCAAATATAAGAAATGTAAGGTGAATTTTAATTTACCCAAATTACTAAAAATTACCTTTAAAATAATAATAAGGGAGTAGATTTTGAAATGGAAACAGATTACGAAAAGCGGCAAAATATTAAATTAATGAAAATGAGAAATAATAAATTATAGTGGGCGGTAAGCTAAAAGTAACACGTGCCGTCCACCTTAGGCACGACATGTACCCCGTCAACACGGAATTCGGAGCTCTCTCTGTGGGCCCCACTCCTCCGATTTGAAATCGGCTGCCTGTCTCACCGTCGGTGCCTCTCTCTCCGCCGCCTCCGCACTCAACTTCCCATTTCGCTTGCGTATTTTACAATTTTATCACCTTTTCGTCCTCCAATCATCTTAAATTCTTAATATCGTTTTCTGGTGGTTTAAAATTTTATCCACATTATTACAGGCTTAATAACCTTTTGATTTATTAGCATCTTTTTCTCACTATTATAATCTCTCTGCTGCATTAAATTACATAAAAAAATTGCCATCTGGAATTGGATAAACTTGCTTCATAATAAGAAAGACTCAATTTCGGCAATTCCAATTAAACCAAGCAAATACAGAACTCTAATTCCGGATCTGATGCAATTAAAATAACCATTATGATCAAATTACTCAAAAATACATGAATTCCCTTGGCCTTCTTATCTCAGATGAAGGAAAACAAATGGAAGAACCCTAATAGCTAGCCGCTATCGAAACATTCGGAGAGATCGCTCTCAGATGCAAAAAAGGGTTCATTTTTTCCCAAATATATTTACATAATAATAATCAGACGTCAGTTTCTTAATTTCTCAGTCATTATCCTCAAGCTTCAACGGGCGGGGGCATGTTGAGATCAAGATCCAGCCCTCTCTTTGCATCAGACCCATCAAAGTGGTTTTCATCGACCACCGACGAAGTGTCGGAGTCGCTCCGCAACGCGCCACCGCGTCGGAACCCAACACCCATGTGGTTGAGCCGGTACGCCGCCGCCATACCCGGATCGAAAAGAATGATCGGCTGCCCATTGGGCAACACAGCCATAGCCGGCTGGCTACGGAAGAACTGATACCCGCTCAAGCCACCAACCTCAGCGACGGTCACGCCGGAGTCAGGGCCGGCGCCGAGGCGGCGCGTGAGATCAAGTGCGACAGGGACACGGGCGTTCAGGTCGGCGCTGGAGGACTCGACGGTACTGCTCTGGCTGGGGCTGTGGACAGCGTCGGAAGGGAGCTGAAAATTGGTCTTGGCTTTAGCGCCACGGAATTCACGGGCGGCGGCGTCGTAGGCACGCGCCGCCTCCTCGGCGGTGTCGAATGTGCCGAGCCAGACACGGCTCTTCTTGCCGGGGTCGCGGATTTCAGCGGCGTAACGGCCCCATGGCCTCTTCCTAACGCCCCTGTAATGGACCTCCTTGACGCCGTTAACCTTGGCGTTTCCTCCGGCGGGCTTCTCCTTCATGGCCATTAAAGCGGTGATAAATCGTTTTCCGTGAGTGTGTGAAGTGGTAATTACGAAGGAGAGAGAAGAATGGTGAAAGCATGGATGAAGAGAAGGAAAGGTGTGTTTTATATAGGAAAATGGTTTGGGGGATGGGGTGGGCACGGTCAACAAGGGATTTGACTGGGGGAATGGGGACCGCCGCCCAAGTAATGAGAGAGAGAGAGTATGTGTGGGAGTTAATTTACGTACATAGGTGTAGTGTGTGAGAGAGAGAGAAGGTGTTGGGGTCGAGTTAGGTGGCAACGTGGCACGCGGCAAATGCACAAGACAAGAGCGTCTAAAACGTTGATGTGCCGGCAATTAGCAGTCTACACTGCCGTTGTTTCTGGGAGATGCTGATAAATACTCCTTTCCGTTTTTTTTTTTTTTACACGATGAATATTAAGGAAGCTTGATTAATACTCCAGTAATTTTTTTACTCCTGTCCTAGAATAATAATTTTTTTAAAAATTTTAATTTTTTTTAGACTCCGAGTAAGTCTAATTTCATACACACCCTAAAATGGAGTACTCCCTCCGTATCTAAAAAGCTTGCATCCCTAACTTTTAGGGGTATAATGATATTTTTATATAATATATAAATGATAAAGTATGGTAGGTAGAGATGATTTTTTTTTTGTAATTAAAGTGTATGGAGAAGGGTGATTTTTTTTACTTTTTTTTTGAATATACAAACTTTTGTGGGATAGTCCAAAATGGAAAGTGTATCATCTGAAATGAGACGGAGGGCGTAATTATTAATGTATATAGTATTGAAATGAAAAGGAAAATAGATAATTATACAGCGGTGAGAAGGGACGGCTTAAGAGTAGGAAGTACCCGGATACGGAGGGATACTCTGTGTCCCATGTGAACACAACATTTTCCTCAAATTTTATTTAAATATATGTATTGCTAGAGGTTTAAATTATAAATGAGCAAAAAAAATTGTAAAGGAAATATAAGCCTCAGTCTAGGAAGTGGTATTAACTATTAACTCACATACTCCACCGCCCACTTCTTGGGTTTGTTACGCCTTGTGATTTACTCCATTATATAATCTCTATTATAATACTCTTTATTAGCCGGCGCTGACTCACCCTCCAATTATCTGCTTTTTCTACCTATGCAATTAAGAAAGTTTTGTTTTCTTAACAATTTTTTAGAGTAATTAAAATTGATATAAAAGTATATAATAGTGTTACTCTGTAAAACATCTCTACCCAATTTATTTATTTTTTAATTAAATATACCTTTTTAGATTAAATATGCTAGTATTTTTTATTTATTTCTTCTAATTCAAGATTTATCGTTTTTAGTAAATATTTATGTGAAATGGTACACACATACATCTTAATTTATCTATTACTTTGTAGACATGGAAAAAATACTCTAAAAAGATGGATTATTATTCTTTTGAATAAAAAATATTAGTACATTTTTTTATATATTATAATTTTGTATATTTTTGTTAAGCAAAATTTGAAGATTTTTTATTCATAAAAATAATAATTTATCTTTGAAAAAAATGATGTTTTATGTATTAAAGAATTATGTTTACAAGAATATAGTGCATGGTAGATAGGATTCCCACCTCAATTTACATTAAATATATTGTTTTTAATAAGAATAAATATGCAGCAGCTATAATAAGATTATTATGATGAACACACATATCAATAGGGCAATAAAGCATTTAGTATTTTATGGTTTTTACCAAGTATGGAGCAGAAAATGTGAGGAATTAAGATGATTATAAGGAATTTATCTCTCCACATCCAAGTTATTTATTTATAATACACATAATTTAAGGACAATTTGATCATTCTGTGTAAAATGTTTATTACTTTCAGTCAATATTTAATGAAATTGTCATAGGTCAAAGATGGCCTCTAGAACTTTCCATGAAATAAGAGATCGATAGTCTGTAGCCACGTGTTGGCGCACGCCGTTATTTTTCATTAACAGTGCTCAAGGCATCATTATGCTATTCCGACAAGTCTTTTATCGAGTCTAATCATCTGGATCAAGCACGAGTTATTGATTCGAACCATTTAACCTAGTATCTAAGCTATGACTAGGTCGTTGCGTTCACTGAAGACGTTGAATGAACCACTCTAAATAAATCGGAAGATTCCAGTAAAATAGGTCGGATGATCTTCCTTTAGTAGGCCGATAATTAATGAGACTTACTTTTACATATATGTAATCATACTAAATTCTTAAAAAGCCCGAAATCGTGGATTTAATCCGATTAATTCTAAAAAAAATTAGGATTAGGGTCGAAAAATATGAGCTCGTTTAATATCTGGGCATTTTGGCGCGAACCATTAACCCGATGACTAATATGGTTGGCTTGTGGGCTAATTGGCCGGCACACGTAAGACTATGAGTTATTATTATTATTATTATTATTATTATTATTATGTTTTTCTTATTTATTATTATCTTAACACCCATCACTTATACACTAACCGCCCCCTTGCGCCAATCCATCATGGGATAAATTTTCATCATCCTTTACTTTTCATCTCTTTCTCATCATTTTTCTCACTCTAACACTCCAATTTATTATAATAAATAAAATAATACTTAAAAATATATATTATAATTAATTTAATTATCACAAGTTCTATTAAATTATATATTTAAATAATAGTATGCATGTATTAGTTTTAATTATCTCAAATTCTAAATATAACAAATTATAATTATATGTATTAAGATTTTGATTTTGTGGTGATATTTATAATAAATTTAAATTTATAATTTTTTTATTTTTTATCATACAGCCTGCAAGCCGCCCAAAACCTATTAGAGTTAATAATTAGGTTCACCTTTTAATATCTCATTTAAATAAATCCAATTAACTCAAAGACAGTCAAGATGGCCCACACCCCATTTAACATCTCTAAACCATAACATCTTATACAAATTAATTTTACATAAAACTAAAATTCACCACACACAACAAAAAAAATCAAAACAAACCTACAATTAACACTAATTATATTATTCAAAATTCAAATAAACTTCAAATAAATGCTATGTCTCAATTTTTTTGCTAAAGAGTCATATTAGTTTATCGAATTGACGGATTTTACATGATCATGATTCTGGTGGCTAGAAATAAAATTTTCTAAAAATAATTATTTATAAGAAAATGAAAAACATGACCACAAATAAGCGACGAACACGTGTACAGTTGCTCCCTTGGGCGTGTCCAAACATAAGGGCAACCGCAATGGACAATATGACCCAAATCACCAAATACCAAAATTTTTGTGATTTGGGTCATATCTCCTCCAATAGTTTTTACCCAAAATTTAATGTAAAAGAAAATATTCTATAGAATTTTATTAAAAATATTATTTTATTAAATTTAAATAATTATAATATTCTAAATTGATTATTTATCCCTCTAATTTTAAATTATTAATTAAATAATATATTTCTATTTTGTATTAATTAATTTATATTTAAATTTTAATTTTAATTTCTAAATTTTAATGTTGTATAAATTTTACAAATTACATCAAAATAAATATCAAAATTAAATTAAAGAAATATATAAACAACACATATGGGAAATGATGTGTATATGATTGATAAGCAATGTACCAATTATATAATAAAAAATTTGTTGGTAGGTTTTGATCCCAACCATTAATTTTGGTTGATGGCTTTCGATCTCAACCATTCAATTTTAGTTGGTGACTTTCAATCCTAGCCGTTGAGATTGGTTGGTAGCTTTCAATCTTAGCCGTTGAGACTGGTTGATGGTTTTCAATCTTAGCCGTTGAGACTGGTTGTGCAAAGAATGAGTTTAAACCAGTCAATGAATCAAGACAATATTTACGGGGATTACTTTCTCACTGATCTTGGTGGTTCGGGGAGTGATTTACCCCATTTTAATTGTGAGAATAAAAATTATGTTGTTTTATTTTTTAAGTATTTGTGTTTGTGTTTGTATTTTTATTTTTCGTAGTGTTTAAGTTTTAGGATATTTATTTATATATCTAGTGCCTAATGTATTTGTATGTCTATCTTTTTTAATGTTCAATGTAATTTTTTTAATGTAATATATAATTTTAATTGTGCAAGAAGTAATTTTTTAAATTATTTTAATGACACATAATTTATTATATATTAATTATGTAAAATATAAAAACATAAATATATATTTAACAATTTGTGGTAGGGCCCATATCCGAGTCCAAAATTTACATCACGTGGCCCGAGAAAGAGAGTTAGCGACCGCACTCCCCATCTACAATAGGAAGCGCCACAATAAAAGAGCGAGCGAGTGGGAGAGATGCGCTCGCCCACCTGGAGGAAGCAAGTGGAAGACATCTCTACCCCACTCTACCCACTTGCCCTCTCTCTACCCCACTTGCTCTCTTTTTCTCTCTCTACTCTCACCGACTCCCTTTCTACCCCACTTGCTCTCTCTACTCTTATCATCTCTCTACCCACCGAGAGTCTTCCCTCTCCTCTCACCTATTTGGTCCGACTCCCTCTCTATTCTCCTACACCGAGTCTCCCTACCTCTCTATACACTCATCCACTCTTTCTACCTGCTCCCTCTCTACCCACATACTCCCTAACTCCCTCTATCTACCGACTCTCATCCAAGTTGCACACTTGGGTCTGACACCCTACAAGCCTAGTAGATATCCTCTAAGATATATACTAAGAAGATAATTCTAAGAGATCTTTTTAATAGCCTCATGCGGATACGTATTTAATGCTCACTTGCTACAAAGTTCACCCCACTTGTATAAGAGGAGGCGACACCTTCATCTTCAACATCAGTTCATCTTCATCATCAACACCAAAGTCACCATTGTTACCACTGTAAAAGGAGAATTATCTCCTCTACCACACAAATAAATAAAACAGAGAGAAACAAACTCTCTATTTTAAACTCCCACAAACGTGGGAGGAATTCTTGTGTCTTCTTCCTCCATATTATATTAGATTAGTCCGATTAAACCATATAACAATCACATTAAATATTCACATCACCCATTAAAAATCGACTATCTACACAATTAAAAATAATTATTGAGGGTGGTTAAAAATATATATAAATATAATTATATTTAAATTGAGCATTGAAAATAATTGTAAAAGAAAAAAATATTTGGGTAACAAATTTGACTAACACCCAAATTTACCCAAATTTGAATCATAAAATTCTTTTACCCAAAATTTTTGGATAAAAGGGGTAATCATTGGATAGTAAAAGATTGGAGATGGCCTAACTACCCGCGTTTAGTCGGCTCTCCCACACTTCATTTTAAGCAACTCATTAATAACAATTCTTTTCTTTGAAATTAGGAGACACCATTATTATTGAGGTTGAACACAAGACTTGGTCTTAAGGTTCTGTTTGGCAGTCTTCCTATTTACCCTTCCAACTATTTTACAAGGTTTAACTAAACTAAATGCTTCCTCCATTATTTTAAATCCCAAACTGCTCCTAAAATTGACTACTAAAATTCCTGCCAAATTAATGCGTCGTACATGCATTCCATCAATTTTGCTCTAATTATTGCTTATTTGATTAATCAATTTACCCATATTTATCGATTCCACATGGAGAAATAATTTTATGGCAAAAGCTCATGCGCCTCAGGATACTCCTTGTCCCCATGTGAACACAACTCTTCCCCCTCAAATTCTATTTAAATTTATATATTGCTAGGGGTTAAAACTGCAAAGGGGCATGAAAATTGCAAATGCGCACGGAATGTGCTCCGTGCCCCCGGGTGCACAGGAGCCTCACTCTAACTTTATACTCCATTATAAAAAAGAAATGATTTTATGAAGTGTGTATTATTTTTTAACAGAAAGTTTGTGTGAATTGGATTTACTTTGCACCTTAATTTTATCGATTTTTTTTGATAGATTATCGAAATTCTTTATAATTAGTACATAAAAAAATATTTTTTTTAAAAAGATAAATTATCAAAATTTTGAAAGAAAATTATTATTTCTCAAATTCTGATATTTTGTAATTTTTTATATGTCGAGGTGAATATTATTTTTCATTCAAAAAATTAGCAGCTACTTATTTAAAGAGTAATTTTGTTAAATTTGGGTGCATGGTACAAATGAAACTCTCTCTTCTTTTAAAATAAAATACTTCCTTTGTCCTATCTATAAATTATCATTTGTTTTATATACGTAAATTAAAAAGTATTATTATTTTATATATAATGAGTTGTTATACTAATAGTAAGTGGTGGGTCATATGTGAGGTCATTTTATTAAAAAAGGAAAATGAAAACTTGATGGGGACACATAATATAGTAACCTTTTGGAAGGAAGGAGGAAATATATTATTTGTTTTATTTAAGATGTAATAATATACCATTATTATTATATAATTATTTAGAAAGTATATCCCGTAAAGAGTCGATGGTGCACTTAGTTAATACTAACTGTTAAATCAAATAACTGATCAATAATCACATTTGATTTTGGATCAAAGTAAAATAACTTAAATTTAAAAAATGAAGATAACTATACCTAAAAAGCAAACTATAAACTATAGGCCCACCATCGTTATACCATAGAATAATCCATATATCATAATGAATCTCTTAACAATACTCTTCTGTCTCGAGTTAACATTTATATTTGCTTTTTACACGTAAATTAAGAGATATAATATTTTAATATGTAATGAAGTGAGAGAAATAATATTTAATATAAAATGGGTAGTTGTATTAGTATTGTGTGTGAGCTCTACATGACATAATTAATTGTTTTGTGTGGACTCAACTTGATAAAAAAGGAAATGAATCTTAATTTGGAATAAATTAAAATAAAAAATACAAACATTAATGTGGAAAGGAGGGAATATGTACGTGATCTAAAAAAAACATACTATACTCCATATATCTCCGCCTGTAATCTGCCTATTAGAGTGTATCCCTTAAAATATTGATCAATGTATTACTAGTTATTACGATTTTTAATTTTATGTTTATTTGCAAATTATACCCATTGGCAACAACTTTAAAGTTTAATCATTAATGAAAGTGCTACGTATTTTTATTTTTATATATTTTGCTTATGGAGATGAAAGTGGACCTGGCCCAGCTCATGCTCAAATTCATTGTAAGATGGGCTGGGCCTGACGTCGTTGATCTCCGTTCGGCCTTAAACAAAATAATAGTGTTAAGTGAAACATTGGCCCAATTACTGATGATTCTTATATAGTACAATAAACACAAAACGCAATAATAAAAAAAATTCAAGAACTGTTGTGCATTCATCAATGTATAAATGTTTTTTTTTTAATCCCGACTTACTTTAAATACCCCATCAATTCCATTTCAATTTTTACATTTGTTTTTTTACGGAGATTAACAAATATAATATTTAATTTAAAATGGACAGTTGTATTAATATTTTTTATATAGTAGGTCTCATAAAAATATATTAATTAACCAAAAAAGAAAATATAAAGTTTAAAATGAGATATTTAAATTAAAATATTTAAAAATTGAAATGAATAGTTAGTTTCTCTACTTTCTTATAACGGTTAAAATTAATTCTAAAGGTTGGGGGTATTAAAATGATAATTTATTAGATATATGAATATATGGACGCTCCACGGACAACAGTATGATACTTTTGAAATCGAATTAAAAATGTCACATATTATATAAACAAGTACTTAATGTTCTGTATTATTACTCATTTAAAATTTTAATTAATTTTAAAATGTGATAATTTTATTTTTATCCATTATATTTGTTTTGATAAGGTAAAATTTTAGGGTGATTCTTGTGTGGAGTATGCACCCCTCTCATATGAGGGTATCACGGGTGACCATACGTCACGTAAGTGGTCCTCAAAATTTTATTAATATAAGAATTGGTAAGAGTGTTATCAAAAACTCATAAAGATACTTTTAACCCATTACATAAAATACAAACCCAATTTTTTTATATTCGGGAAAACTTTTGTATAGATGTTTTTTTTTTTTTTGGGTGCATGTAGGATTCTAGGAATGTAGAAGTGATAGAGGAAGAATAGAAAACCTTTAACTGAGCTAGTAACTGTGTAGGGTGAAGGTAAGAATTTTTTTAAAAATATTTAACCCTGCAATCAAATAATGAGCCAAAGTGAGGGTTTGATTCTTGCCGGATTTGACTCCTTAAAAATGCAGTTAAATAGTGGGGGAAGCATAGTGCAATGGTAGAAGTGTTCAAAATTCAAATAATGGCTTTGACATGAATTTGGATTTAAATAGGACAATTAACATAATTCTAAAATTGGATTACAAATAAAACAAGGAATAAAACAAAATAAATAATCAATTATTTAGGAATTAGATATTAGTTGCACCAGGGTGAAAGGGTGCACTTATTCTATTTTGAACACATGTTATTCTATTTTGTACAAGTGTTTTTTAATAATTGTATACTTTTTTCACATTAAGTTTTTCATTAAAAAAACGTATAACGTTTTATTCAATAGTATATGTGGTATGAATTCTGAAAATGGGCATTTCACTTGTTCATATATTGGGCCCGCCAGCCCAACTCCATTAAGAGCCCACGAGCCTCCCTGTTAGAAGCAAAGAGGCTCCGCCTAACTAAGCCGGATAGACCACTTGATCTAATTGCCTAAGATACGCAGAATCTGCTCCAAGATACACGCGTAGAGGATATCCTAGATCATATCCTAAAAATAATCACATGAGGCTAAAACGCATTAAATGCTCGCACTGTACACGATAATCTATCAACTTACCCAGATACAGGTGATGTCAGATTATCTAATATAAATATGGGAAACCCCCATAACACTATAATCATCCCTTCACCCCCTGGAAAAAGGCACAAGCACGCCTAGGGGGCAAATCTCTCTCTTTATGTTAGCTTTGCGCAGATTAATGCCTCTTCTTCCCATAACAGCCACATTACATTAAGAAGAGATTAAAATCTGACGAGCGACATTTGGCGCTAGAGAAAGGGGCCCAGCTGGCCTTCGATCTCCAGAACGACTACCTTCTTCAGTTCGCCCCGACTCAACTACACGTAGAAATGGTGGATGAGCAAGATGGAGCCACTCCTAGTAGGGCCAATGCGACCACCAGGGGGACCCTAATCTCCCCCGGACATTGGAAAAGGAAATTCTGCCGCATAACACGAACCCGGAAGAAGACGATCCACAGACCAACTTTCGATAAAAGTATTTCGACCTTCTCAAACAGATGAAAGGAAAGCGAGCGATGACTGCCAGTTGGAGGCTCAACTTTAGCCTCGAAGAAAATTTAGCAGAACAGACAAACGAGAGGCGATATGAACGAACTCCACCTTGGAAATCGATACACGAATGAATGACCCAAAATGATGCATCCAAGGAACCAAGAAAGGCCTAGAAGGTGGCAGACGAGGGACGCGAATGGAGAAGGATGGCGTCCCGGGCCAACTCGATCGCCAGCCGTTCCCCTGCACACACGACTGGACGCGTAAGCGCAAAAGATCGACTGGGATCAGATCCCGCGAAGACTTGACGTGAGCAAGTGGGGAAAAGTGCAGGAGACGACCCTATCGCCCGACTTAAGCGGCAGCATGATGAGGAAATCAACGCGCTGAGGTGATGACTCGATCAAATGGAAAGAAGAAACGATGCCGAACTCCACGGTATCCCTGACCCAGAATCGGGGAGGTCCCCGTTCACTCACAGAGTGATCATGATAGCCACCATGAAAAAAATACAGATCCCTCAAATTCCCCAATACGCCGGCGAATCCAGACCAATCTCGCACCTTAATAAGTATGTTGGGTGGATGCTGGCGCAAGGGTTGCTCAGAAGAGGATCGGTGTAAGATGTTCCCCTTGACATTGGGTGACAAGGTGCACGCGTGGTTCGAGTCACTCCCCACTAACTTCATCGACTTTTGGGCACAACTCGCCACTGTCTTTTCTTCCCACTTTGCCTATCTGGGACAAGGAAAGGAGCCCAAGAAAAAATTAGCTTGTCTACGGCAAGGCCCAAAAGAATCTTTAAAAGACTTCATGAAGAGATACAACGAACAACGCGCTAACACAGAAGAAGTGTCGGACGAAACGTCAACCATTTTGGCAACCGCCGCCTTACTCCCAGGATCTCCTATGTGGACTAGCTGCCAGTAGAAATTGCCAAACAGCTACGCGGCTTTCATGGCCGCAGCCCAAGCATTCATCCACAGCGAGGAAATTCTCGAAGAATATAAGAAGTCAAGAGTCGACCCTAAAGAAGACCACAAGAAGAGGAAGAAAGTAGAGAATGAGTACAAGGCTCCCTCTTCTTTCAAGCCATTCCCAGACGACGACCAAATTCAGGAGATGACAGAGTTTGTTGAACTCACACCCAAGGAGATATTCAGCAAGATACAAGACACCAACCTGCTGAGTCCCCCACTATGATACACGCAGATCCAACTAAGCTAAACAAGAAAAAATTCTGCAAATACCACAAATCCATCAGCCACGACACCAACAAATACCGAGATCTGTTGACCGAACTCATCAGACTGTTTGAGGATAGAAAACTAGATCGACTGGTGGCTGGCCCGAAACGGAGGAAAGAACAACCCCAAGCTGTAGCCGAACAACCTAATGGACCAATCCACCCTCAGGGACAAGGGGGATTGGGAGACCGTCTGCCCACACCACTGAGGGAGGTATACATACTGAACGAAGGGTACAGGGGGACTTCCCAGGCCCTGACCACCTTGTCACGAAGAAAGTGAAAAGTCGAGCTGCGGGAGCTCGATAGGTACCAATATGTGCTTGTAGCAAGTCCGCGACCACCTTTACATGAAGCTGATGTCTTCTTTTCTGAGGAAGACCTCGCCGAAATATGGACTTCTCACAATGACCCTTTAGTGATTTTGGCCATCATATCAGGGGTGAAAATACACCGGTGCATGGTCGACACAGGCGCATACACGAACATTATATTCAAAAAGGCATTCGAAGCTACAGAAGGACTCTCCCACCACACGACGTCCCCTTGCGACGACGAGATCTGGGGTTTCTGAAATATCATTACTACCCCCTTGATGCAAACAGACCTATCACTAGCCCAACACGCCCTCGAATTCAAAATTATGGACCTTCTGTCACCCTACAATTGCATCTTAGGACGGACGTTCATTCATCGATTAAACTCTATCCCCTCCATACTTTACCAGTGTATAAAGTTCATCACTATGGACGGCCGAGTCGGTACTGTTAGAGGGAGCCAGAGAAAAGCCAGAGAATGTTCGTTCATCGAAAAAGGAGATAGGCTCAATTACCACGACCTAAGTTTCCAGTTGATGATGATGAAACAACAAGATCATGAAGAAGAAGCAAATCTTGAGGAGGTTCCGCCACTGGATGACTCGACGGCAGGGGATGACCAAAAGTTCTGACCCTTCGACGCCCAGGGAGTCGATCTGCCCTCAATAACCGATGAAGATCCAAGGTCAGATAAGAAAAGGAAAATGAAGAAACCGGCTGAAAAAACCAAAGCGATAAGGATGGAGCCGAGTAACTCGGATTTGGAGTTGTACATCGGATCACAGTTAAAGGACCCCCATCGAACGGCTCTGATTGAATTTCTAAAATCCAACTTAGACGTGTTCGCCTGGACATCCAGCGACATCCAGGGGATAGATCCGAAACATGCATGTCACCGACTCAACACAAACCCATCATATCGCTCTGTAGAACAGAATAAAAAGAAGTATAGCCCCGAAAAATATGAAATAATTGAGGCGGAAGCCAGAAAATTATTGGCGAACAATCTGGTGAGAGAGGCGTTGTTTCCTGCCTGGGTAGCCAATCCAGTTCTGGTGCAAAAGGCAAAAAGTCATGGAGATTATGCATCGACTTCACAGACCTCAATAAAGCATGCCCAAAGGACAGTTTTCCACTGCCGCATATTGATCAAATGGTGGATACCACGGCCGACCACGAGTTGATGAGTTTCTTGGATGCATACTCTGGTTATCACCAGATTCCTATGCACCCAGACGTTGTGGAAAAAAATGACTTTCTACACCAAAAGGAATCTATTGCGTTGGGTAATGATGACATTCGGGTTAAAAAATACAGGTGCCACGTATCAAAGATTGATGAACAAGATGTTTCGAGATGAGCTAGGAAAGACCATGGAGGTATATGTGGACGACATGCTAGTTAAGAGTGTAGACACAAACGATCATGTGCACCACTTGAGAAAAGCATTCGATACCTTACGACAATATAAAATGAAGCTCAACCCTAAAAAATGCACGTTGGGGTGTTCGCTGGAAAATTCCTCGGATATATGGTGAGCAAGAGAGGAATAGAGGCAAACCCAGATAAGGTGAAAGCCATAAAAGATATGGAACCTCCCAAACACTCAAAAGGAGTAAAAAGGCTAGCCGGAAGAATCGCATCTTTCAGTCGTTTCCTACCTAGAGCATCCGACAAATGCACACTCTTGATGGATGTGATCAAAAAATAAAAGTTCGACTGGACGCCCGCGGCTCAAACCTTGTCCAAATCGCAGCCGGGTGAGCCTCTCAGCCTGTACCTAGCCGCTTCCGAGTCCGCATTAAGTGCGGTACTGGTTCGGACTGAAAGAAAGCAACAGGAGCCAATATACTACATGAGTCAATTCTCCATGATGCTGAACTCAGGTATCCTGCAGTTGAGAAACTTGCTTACGCCCTGGTAATGAGCGCACGGAAACTGAGACCATATTTTTTGGTACATTCAATCGAGGTGGTAACATCTTTCCCATTAAGGCAAGTGCTCTCAAAACCAGACGTAGCAGGAAGACTAATGAAATGGGCAGTGAAATTAAGTCAATTCGATATTAAGTACGTGCCCCGACTGGAAATCAAGGCACAAGCCCTGACCGAGTTCATTGCGGAACTCACCATTCCCACTTTACC
This sequence comes from Pogostemon cablin, assembly GCA_023678885.1. Taxonomy (NCBI): domain Eukaryota; kingdom Viridiplantae; phylum Streptophyta; class Magnoliopsida; order Lamiales; family Lamiaceae; genus Pogostemon; species Pogostemon cablin. Next base: position 1,729,342 of record CM042956.1, read on the forward strand.
AGGAGAGATGACCAACAGACCCTGGCAAATATCGGTAGATGGATCACCTACGACTTATGCCTCCAGAGCCGGCATAGTACTCACCAGCCCCACCGAAGAGACGTTCTGCTCGGCCATCAGGTTTGGATTCCCAGCAACTAACAACGAAGCCGAATATGAAGCTTTACTATCTGGCATGAGAATGACATTGACAATCGGGGTGAAGAGAGTGATGATCTATAACGACTCGGAATTAATGATCAACCAATAAGAGGAGACTACGAAGCAAAAGACCAACAGTTGGTCGGATACCGCAAGCTAGTGACAGACATGATCCAAAAATTCGATCACGTCTACATCGCGCGAGTCCCTAGACTGCGGAATACCCAAGCAGATGCGCTAGCTAATTTGGCAATCTCAGAGAATACAGATCAACTGGGAAGCATCAGCATAGTGAACCAAGAAGCCCCAAGCGAACAGACGGCAAGTCAATGAGGAAAAGATATAGATGACCCACATTAAAGCGTTCCTGAAAAAAGGAGAGGAACCAGAAGACAAGGCGGAAGCGACGCGACTGCAGCTCCGAGCCTCAAGGTACACATTGATAAATGATGTGTTATATAAGAAAGGATACCTGATGCTGCTATTAAGGTGCTTGAATAAAGCGAAAGCCGCCAAAGTGTTGATGGAAGTTCACGAAGGAGTATGTGGGAATTACTCGGGAGGACAGACACTGGCGTTGAAGGTAATTCGACAATGATATTTCTGGCCTACTCTTAGAAGGGATGCTATCGAATATGCCAGAGCATATAAAAGTTGTCAGATTTATTCTCCTATAATCAGAGCTCCTTCTACAGAATTGATCACAACGGCAGCACCTTGACCTTTCGCTAAGTGGGGAATCGATCTAATAGGCCCATTCCCGACCGTTAAAGGAGGCGTCAAGTACGCCGTAGTGGCGGTCGACTACTTCTCGAAATGGGTGGAAGCAGAATCGTTAGCCACAATTAATGAGCTTAACATGATAACCTTCATATGGAAAAATATCGTTTGTCGCTTCGGAATACCCAATGAAATTGTGACGGATAATGGGAAGCAATTTGAAGGCATGCAACATAAAAGATTTTGTGATGGGCTGGGAATAAGGAAGCTGTTCTCAATACTTTACCACCCCAGTCGAATGGACAAGTTGAGGCGGTCAATAAAGTAATTAAACATACCCTCAAAACCAGACTGGAAAGCCTCAAGAAAAATTGGGCTTCACAACTACCTGGTGTTCTCTGGTCATACCGCACCACCGCCAAAACATCAACCGAAGAGACCCCCTTCTCGTTGACATACGGAACGGAAGCAGTCATACCAGTAGAAGTAGCTTGTCCCACATTTCGTGTATCTCAAAAAGGAGGAGAAACCAATTTAGAAGCCACCAAACTCAACATGGACTTGTTGGAGAAACGTAGGCTACAGGCAGCAGAGAGACATGCGATATACAAATTAAGGCTGGAATCCCAATACAACAAAAAGGTACACAATAGGAATTTTACAGTTGGAAATTTTGGTGACGAGAAAAATATGCCAACCAGGCGGAGTGTTCGGAGCAAACTGGGAAGGCCCATATGTAATAAAAAAAATTTGGGTAATAAAGCGTATGAATTAAGTGACCTCAGTGGCGAAGACATCAAGCATCCGTGGAATATATAGAATTTAAAACGCTTCTATGCTAAAGCATACTAGGTGAAATTCCTATATGCACAAATTGTAAAGTTAAGGCCACAAAGTTATAAAGCCATAATAAAGAGTGCAAGAAAGTACACATACCACCACAATGTCAAAATAAAATTTACAGCAAAAGGGAAAACACAAAATAAAGGAGGAGCCTCCATCAGACACCACTGGGGCCCACACCACCCACTCCACTAAGACCTGCGCCGCTCGTACCGCTAGGGCCCGTACCACCACCAGCCTCTGAGAAGTTACGAAGACTCCTCATCCATGCTACCTCCGCCTCTAGTTGGGCAACACATTATCTCTCCTGCTCAAATTCATGCTCAGCTAGGTAACGTGCAACCTCCAGCTGATGAACCTGGTTTTTGACCATGCGTGCTCTCTCCCTATAGGACGAAGCCCGAGTGTTAGCTGCAGTGATAAGTTGCTCCGCCACCATAGCTTGACGAGTCTCCACCATAGAAGGAAGCCCCTAAGAGCTGGTAGAGGCCCCCACACTAAGACCGACTCTAGAAGAGATAAACTGCCCAGACTCTGTCACAAGAAGGAAGCGCCACAGAAAAGTCAATGCATGTCTAACACTCACCAAGGTGGCATTCCCAATTTTATGAGGCCCCACACTCTGTAACCAGCGAGACATCATAGGATTCCATGAACGAGCGGGAACAAAGCCGACTTCCGAGACACTCAGCTCTGACTCAATAGCTGATCGAGAATCATCCATAATCCTCAATCGTAATAGCTCGTCCAACGCAACTAGGGGGATGCCCCCACCAATGCTGCCTTCTGGGACAAAAGTCTCTCGTACCGGTGGAGCCCGAGGTTGGGCAACGTTCTCACGTCTTTCCTCTCTGGGAGTCGGATCGCTTTCGGGGAGGGGAACTTGAGGCTCACTGGCACTAGGTGGATCTTCAATCGGATTGATCCGAACGTTGGCCCCCCGACTAGCCCTACGACTGTCTTCCAGGATAGTTGTCTCTAAAAGTTCACTTTCTCGCACTTTAGTTTTCTTCATAGGAGCTTTTTCCTTGTCCAACGAACGAGGATGCACTGTCTCACTGGCCGAAGCTCCACCTTGAGTCGCACTCACCATCGCCTCCTCAGTTCCGTCAGCATGAACAATTACAACGCCGCAAAGGCCAGTCCTGTCCCTTGCAACTGGGGAAGCATCTTCAGCGACATTCGTGCTCGGACCGACTTCCTGATGGGGCCTCCGAGGCAAAGAAAAAACAACCTGATCCAAAAATAATCATCAAGAGCAGCGTCCCAAGATGAGAAATTATCACTTATCCTCCCTTCGAAGCTTACCGGCGGAGCCCGAGTCGGATCCTGATAAAGATTCACCCCCGACAGTCTTTCGTCCGATAAAAGCGATAACACATCGCGGGAAAGAGCCATACGATTGATCGCGTCAAAAGCATGGCGAAACACTAGGGATAGCTATTCCTCAGCCGGCCAATGCAAGGCTATCGAAAAAGAAAAGGGGGGGGAGGAGGCCAGTAAGTTACATTAAGAGCACAAGAAAAAAGGCGACGATAGGACTTACCATATTCAGGAGTCCAAAAGGCACACGGAACTGGCAGATAATTTCCGTGTAGGTCACGACATTCAAAACCCCACACCCAAAACTACCGGCACCTCCAATGCTGCCCACCGATTGAATTTCTCTTAATATAGGACGAACGCCTCTTTGCACCTGTAAGTAGTAATGGCCTTGACAACCAGGGTTGCGAACGTAACGATAGACATAGTCGATATCCCGGGAAAAAGGAGATGGACATCCGTTCTCATGGAGCAACACTAGCAGACCAATCAAGTTCGCCCAAGCTGAAGGGATTATCTGCATTGGGGCCAAACCCCAATTAATCAATATTCGCCCGATAATGTTGGCCAGAGGTAACCTGATGCCGGCAGCAAACATACCCGTATTAAAGGCAGCATGATCAGGCTCACCGCTCCAGGGATGTTCATGAACTTAATCGTATTTTTAGTAAAATGTCAAGAGTAAGTGTACTCTATTGTTGTTGTATACGCGTGACCAAGTGCAAAATTTATAAGAATGTCGTCCCAAGAGAAAGCAAATATTGGCTAGTATCCAAATTGTTCATCGATTTATGCTTTGTAAAGATAATATGTTTGAAGGTTTGGTATTAAAACTAATGCTTAAGATTCTACTCAAATAACTTGAATATAAACTAGCTAAGTAAATGATCAAATAACGAGCAAATGACTAATGGAATGAATGTAGAATACACTTGAGAAGAGAGCAAGGCTAATCATACTTATAGTTGAGACTTGAGCTAGATAAGCAAAGCCATTCATAGTAATTCTCATTAACTTGTGGATTAAAAGCAATCACAAATTTACCCATAGTCCCTATGGCCAAGGCAACTAGGTTCTCGACTCTTTTACAAACCTAATTCTCCTAAGATTGGTCTTAATCTCAATTCCCTTAAGGTACTATGATCATAAGTTGGTTCTTTTCACTCAATTACTTAAGTGTCCCTCTATGAATATTCTAAGCCTAAGGAGTGTATGACTTACCTCCCCTTATACTATCATGCATGCACAACTCAATATATGATTCAATTAAAACTTCACTCACAACATTAAAATGACCATCCTAATATAATGAATAGAGAATTTAATCACACATACATTGAAATGAAAAAAGATTGATATATCATAGAAGAAAATCCACAAATCAATTCAAATCACTACTCAAGTTTCACATATCTAACTCTTACCCTCAACCACTCATATGTCTAGCCCAACTATAAAACTAGCCACTAAACATGGTAATTAATTCAATACAAATTAAGCTTTGCTCTATTTGAGCCATAATAAGAAGAAAATTAACAATTGAAAAGTAGATTTGCTTCTCTTGCATAAGAAAAGTCTTCCTCCTCTTCAATTGATCAATTTCTTCAACAATTGATGCTCCAATATTCTCAATGGTGGTAGGATGGATGGAATGAAGGTTTTATGGATTGAAAATGTAGCTCAAATGGTGATTTGATGGATCTAGATAGTAGAGATGGAAGATGGATCTACTATGTGAGGAAATGTAGTGTTTAGTGTGTGTAACTGCTCTAGTCTGATCTCTAATGAATTTTCCCTCTAAATTTCGCACAAGTCATGGTTTTATATCACTTATGGACCTTCTAGAAGCTTCCGGAACATTCTGAAAATTACACAGGATTTTGCATCTACACGGCCTGTGCAGTAGCACACGGCCCGTGTAGGGTACACCTACTTCGGCGTGTTGTGCGTGCTTCCGGATACGGCTCGAGCTGCGCTGCACGGCCTTGGTCATGACCGTGTAGTATTTTCTGACGACAATGCACGACTTCTTCTTGCAGGGCCGTGCTCCACACACGGGTCGTGCAGCAACATATGGCCCGTGCACCAGCGCACGACCATCCTCCTGGGCGAGCAGTGAGTTATGATGACATTACACGGCCATTGGTTACAGGGCCGTGTTCCGCACACGGCCCGTGTACCAACATTCTCTGTTCTTCCATCTCCTTTTCGCTCCCGACTCAATTTTTGTCAATTTCTTGACCTGTTTTACATATATTTAAGCTTATTTACACAATTCTATCAATTTATACCACATTCGTGATGAAAAGCTGAATATGTTCATGGAGCGTTGATTTGCTTTATTTTCCTTTTTTGGGGATCGAATTCACCCACATGCAAGTGGTTTTCAGGATCCCTTTAAGTTGATCCCCTGTTCACATAAATATAGCAAGAGGTAAAATTGTCAAGTCTAATTAATTTATTGGGTTGAAGATTTATGTTTCTAGTTTCCTTTAGTTATAAGTCAGAGATTCATAGGATTAGAGCTGTGTTGGAATTCATAAAAGCATTTTGATCTCCCGGTTATGTGTTTTATACCCTTATATGAGTGTTGCTGATTTATGTCAAAGTTAAAATAGTTCTTTTGCAACTGCCCTGTGCCATATACAATGGATATATGAATTTATTTCTCCTTTCCTTTTGTGTTTGCCAGAATTGATCTGGGGTGATCCTTAGGAATTTGGGCTTGATTGAATAGAATTGATTGGGGGATTCTTGATTAGGCCTCGAAACTAGACAACTGAGTACTAGCATAAGTTCAAAAGGTGTAAATTATTTGCATACTTTTGAGGGAGAATGTGGTTGACTTGTTCTTGCTGGATCATATATGAGCAGCGTGTTTTTTGGTCTGCAGGGCCGTAGCAGAATACCTGTCGAAAGACCTCCCATGCACATTATCACCGGATGATGTTTTCCTTACCCTTGGATGCACCCAAGCGTTATAATAAGGCATTATAACTGCTCTTGCTCGTTCTGGTGCTAATATTTTGCTTCCAAAACCAGGCTTTCCTTACTATGAAGCAAGGGCTGGATTTTCTCATTTGGAATTCCGGCACTTTGATCTCATTCCGGATAAAGATTGGGAAGTGGATTTGGCTTGTGTTGAAGCTCTATCGGATGAAAATACAGTTGCAATGGTTATTATCAATCCAGGGAATCCCTGTGGAAATGTGTTCAAAAATGATCACTTGAAGAAGGTAGTGCCTGACTAGCCAGTTGCATTCTTTAAGTAAAATAAAAAATTTGTTATTCTCTTCAATCAGCTATTTCTTTTTTGTTATATTAAGTAGGTTGCGGAGACAGCAAAGAAGCTGATGAAGTATACGACCACCTTACCTTTGGAAGTAGCAAATTTGTTCCAATGGGAGTCTTTGGGTCAATTGTCCCAGTTGTTACTCTTGGATCAATATCCAAGAGATGGATTGTTCCAGGTTGGAGAATGGGGTGGCTCGTCACGAATGATCCACATGGGATCCTTAAGAAGCAAGGGGTGACAATTTATTTATTTACCAACTACGGATGCTTTTATGATGAATATTTTCGTTACATCTGCAGATTGTTGACAGCATCACGGGTTTTTTTGAATATAGGCGACCTTTATACAGGTCATTTCCATACTTATTTCTTAAGTAGTACTGTACCCTTTTCCTTGTTTATTGGTAATATAAGAAGGAAAATTTCTGTCTGTTTGTTTATGTGAACAGGGGGCACTTCCACAGATTCTTAAAGATACCCCGGTTGGTTTCTTTGAGAGAATTGTTGGCAAGCTTAAAGAATGTGCCGAACCAAAGAAATACCCTGCTTAACATGCCCCAGCAAACCTGAAGGATCTTTGTCATGGTAAACACTGAATATATCTCTTGTTGTGGACTTGTGACATTAAATAATAATTGATTGCATCGATCTAGATTCGGGTTTTGTGTCTCAGGTGAAGCTTAACCTGGATGATCTCCCAGGTAATTATAATATAATCTCTTATGATATTGTGAATAGTAGTGTAACAAGTTAATGATCCCAAGTTTATATATGTACACGAGAGGTCATTTATGATTGATAGGGTTTGCTGTGGGACTCAAGAACTGGCTGCGAGTAACATTCGCCATAGAGCCATCATCTCTGACTTTCAAAGAATAAAAGCTTTCTCTCAGACACATGCCAAGAAACAATAAGTGTTGTTTCTTGTCAATTGTCATGTGATCAATGAGTCTTAGTGGTGTGAAACGATGTCTTAGTGGCGAAGTTCTTTCAATCCACTCTTGAATAATTCTACATTTGGTGAGAAGATGTAGGATTCTTCTCCATTTCCTCTCTTCTGTACGTATTCATGTATCCATTAGCTTCCTATATTCTACTTATTATGTAACTAAAGTAGTTGTCAACATCACAATTATTTATGCATTGGTTTAAACTTTACCGTATGTATTGTATGTGAGAAAATCAATTACTTTTACTAATTACTCCATGTTTTTATTTGCAAGTCATTAGTAATCCTACAAGTGTTAGATATAGGTCAAAGTTTATGAAAAAAAAAAAAGAAGCCAAATGTTATGGCAAGGACCAGGTGAAATGGAAAAAGTGTCCAGGACAAAAAGTATGTTCAAAGTTCAAACAATTTGCAGCAATTGGATTCCCTTTTTCCTACTACTATAATACCCATGGGCCAGTACTGATTGTGCGCTATTTCAATTATTTTTTCTAATCATATTTATTTAATTATAAATTACTACTCATTTGACTAATAACACCCTTTCTTTTCTCTTTAATACTCTACTTTTAATATTTTATCTTTACTTTTTAGTTTAAAGGACTAAAATAAATTATGATTTCATAAATTCTTTTGGAGTATTTTATAAATCTGCGACCTCTTTTTTTCAATATTAATAAAAAGAAATTTAGGCCTAAAATGTCATTAATTAATAAATTAATTTATCATGGATGGAGGGATATATGAAAATAAAAAATGACAAAAGTGTAACACTTATATTGCTCATTATTTTAAGAAATTTAAAAAAAAGTAAACATTTAAGGTCTATTTTCCAAAATAACATTTCTTATAGAAAGTTCACTAATTGCTTATTGTGACGTTGGTTGAGACTAATAGATAAATATAGATGAATAGACAAATTTAGGAACATTAGACAAAAATGAAATGAATTGAATTATCTATACCGCGTATATTGTTCTATTTGTCCTAAATTTGTTTAGATGTAATTTATCCATCTATAAGCTGAGTATAAAAGAACTTTAATTGAGCAACTATTCAATTAATTTTTTTTTAATTTTATTTTTTAATATGGAGTCTATACTAAAAGTAACTACTATTCACTGTATTTTTCTAAATCTATACTACTGTCTATTACATCATAAACAACACAATAACCATTACTAATCTTTTTTCAATGCTACTAATGATTTATTTTCATTATTTATAATGTTGGCAAGAATTTGTATGAGATCGTCTCATGTTACGTGAGACGGTCAGAAAGTCATAACTTTTATATTAAAAAGTGATACTAAATTAATGAAAAATGATAATGTTATTTCATGAACAATTTATAGTATAAATGAAGAGCGATAATATTTTATAACGAAAATAATAACGTTTTATAACGAAAGTGATAACTATTTAAAAAGTGTAAAATGATCTCACGTGAGACGGTCTCGCAATACCTACCCTATAATGTTATAATGTTGGATACTAGTAGTACACCCGATTAATTAAAATCATTGAATTAATCTATTCCTTAAATAAAATAAAATAAGTAGAAGTTAAGAAATATGGTATTTCATATAAACACTAGGTAGGTGATGAAATCAGTGCATTAGAGAATCAAATCGGCAGTGATGAATTTTTAAAAGGTATTTGGCGGTTTGACGCTGATGACGAGGAGAGGATTCATGTGGTATCATTATCTGATTATTATTGCTACTAACCAAGATTCCGTGGTCTGCGCTGGGTTTTTGGTGGTGGATTTAAACCCCACCCTCTCCCACTCAGTCACCAGAACCCTCGGAGAGAGAGAAAGAAAATGGAGAAGAAACTGTCGAAATGGGGTTTCAAAAATCAGAAAGAGGCGAATCCCACCATTAGAGACATTCTTGTGACCATAGAGGGGCATCTCAACAAAAACGACGACAGGCCACTGATCCACCTCGGCCGTGGAGATCCCTCCTCCTACCCCAGTTTCAGAACCATCCCCCTCGCCCAACAAGCCATTCTCAACGCCCTTCATTCCACTCGCTTCAATGGCTACTCCCCTGCTGCTGGCATTTCTCAAGCTAGGACGTAATTAACACCCCTCTCATTTGCATGCTCTGTTTTGATGCTATTTTAGGATCTTCATGTTTATCACCATTATATATAGTAAGAAGATTTTATTTGTCCATTTATTTGGATTGTCAACGTCTATGGGTGGTTTATGAAGAATTAGATGTTGAAAAACTAGCACCTTTGATTTTGTAACAGGGCTGTTGCGAAATACCTGAGTGATGATCTTCCATATGAGTTGTCCGAAGAGGATGTTTTTCTCACTGCAGGTGGAAATCATGCAATAGAGGTCATTCTCAGAGTCCTGTCTCTTCCAGGTGCCAACATATTATTACCTAGCCCCGGATATCCAGTCTACGAAGCAGTTGCTGCATTTACTGATCTTCAAGTCCGTCATTTTGACCTCCTTCCCGACAAAGAGTGGGAGGTTGATCTTGATGGTGTGGAAGCTCTAGCTGATGATAATACCATTGCTATGGTTGTAATCAACCCTGGAAATCCCTGCGGAAACGTTTTCTCATTGGAGCATATGCAAAAGGTAACAAGGCTTGAGATTATTGTTTTATGTGGGCTAGCCTAGTCTAACACTTACAAATTCTGACTTAAAGATTGCGGAGACAGCAGAAAGGTTGGGGATTGTTTTGATTTCGGATGAAGTTTATTACCACATTGTGTTTGGGAGTAGAGAGTTTGTGCCAATGGGAGTTTTTGGATCAGTCACCCCTGTTCTTACTCTGGGATCAATGTCAAAGAGATGGCTAGTCCCCGGTTGGCGCTTGGGTTGGATTGCTGCTACTGATCCTAATGGAGTTCTCACCAAATCAGGGGTATTCACAATTCAATAAACTCACTCTATATGGCCCTGGTGCCAACGTATTGCTTCATAGGCCGGGATATCCATTATACGAAGCACGAGCTGCATTTTCTGATCTTGAGGTTCGTCATTTTGACCTTCTTCCAGAGAAAGGTTGGAAGTGAAATTATCTGAGTGTTGTGATGTGGATTGTGTACTGATTAATGCTGTCTTCATCAGATAATTGGATCAATTGAGAGATATCTTTGCATCACAGCTGATCCCACTACTCTCATTCAGGTTGCTTCTGTAGTGAGACTGGCATAGAGTGGTTAGATTAAATTAAGCTTGTTCTGCTCTCATATTGCGTATCGTGTGCAGGGCTGAAATAATTGAGCAGTTGTTTTCAAAAACCAACGACAGTCTTAGAGAAGCTGCGGATGCCTGTTATACTAGAATCAGTGAGACTCACATGCCCATGCCCATGCCCTCACAAACCAGAAGGATCTATGTTTACAATGGTAACAAAGTTGATTTATTTATACCACTATATATTTACATGAATTCAAGTCCTACTTTTTGCAATCAGTTCTTGCACTGCCAGGTTACTCGCAACTCTCAAAGATTGACTCCACAGAATTAAAGCTTTTTGTTTCCGACACTCCAACACACAAGTTAGAACAATATTCTGCATTTATTAAAAGCTCACCACTTGTACCTTGCTACTTGAATATCTGAATAATTGAATTAATCCACATCATATCTGTATTCCTAATGGCTAATACCTAAGTTTATCATTTCTTCTATAATACTCCCTAATCTTTTCCACTTTATACAGACTTTTGCATGTGACCATAAAAATGTTATCACTTTTTATTTAATACTGTATATATTATTACTTTTTATTTATATATCATCATCATTTACCAAGTAGAGGCAAGGGAAGAGAAGAATAGGATGAAAAGAAAAATAATAGGAAAATATCGAGGAGGGAGGCCCAGTGGGCTAAAGATAATTTTAACGCTAAGGAGCCCATTTCCTCTAGTTACCGTTACTGTTCAAAAGAAGAAAAATAATCCATCTCCAACGGCTATTGTCTAAAGTTAATTCATATAAGAACACTCCCAACCCTAATAGGAAACTTTCTTCCCTATCATATCAGCAAATTCCAACCCGTAATATATGGATTCTACACCCAAAACCCGACCCAAATCCTCCGCCTCAAGGCTCTCGAAGCTCCGCCATTACTGTGACGAAGCCGGATCGCCAATCCCCCAACTCTCCCTTGAAATAGTTCCCTCTTCACCCAAAATATCAACTCCATCGCCTACATCTACCGTTTCTCCAAAACCCCCTTACACTCTCCCTCTTCGCGAGCTTCTAATGCTTTCCCCCTCGCCTCTTAAGAGATCCAAAACCCGATTGGCGGATGTGGCTGATGACGCTGCAATTGACGGCTGTGGAGTTAGGAAACGATGCAAGACACGGAATTTTGCATCCGGCTGTGGTGTGTCTCCCAGGAGTAGTCGAAGATCCAGAAGAAGACTGGAGCAGGATGTGAGGGAAGAGAGAGAAATTGGGGAAGAAATTTTGGTTAAACCTAGAGAGAAGAGGCAAACAGACAAGTCTAAGAAAGATAAATCAGTTTCAGCTCTTGTAGTCTCATCATCACAGAGTATGTTAACGACAACATTGATCATTTCTTCAATTTTGTTCTTGTTTGACTTGGGTTTATGGGTTTTATTTTGGGGGTTTAGGAACAATTGATGTGAATGGTCACAATCTTGATGCTGTGGGTGAGATCATTAACGACTTGGTTATGTGGAAGGATGTCTCGAAATCAAGCCTTTGGTTTGGTTTAGGGTCGCTCTGTTTCTTGTCTTCTTGTTTTATAAAGGGTGTCAACTTTAGGTATGTTGTTTCTACATTTCAATTACTTTATCTTTTCACTTCAACCTTGAATTTGCATCAATGACTTTTTCAAATTGATTTTGCAGTATTTTCTCAATCCTATCTCAAGTGGGACTTCTTTTCTTGGGAGTGTCATTATTCTCCAACTCCATTCGCCAGAGGTATTAATCAGTTTTAGCAATCGATCATTTCATCATAACATTTCTTGCATAGTTGATTATGCTGCATTTTTGTTGAGGAATTCACAGGGATGCAACTGAGAGTAAGAACGAATTTAGGTTGACAGAAGATGATATATTGAGAGTTGGCAGATTAATACTTCCGGCTGCAAATCTTGCGATTTTGAAAACGAAAGAAATCTTTTCAGGAGAACCAGCCATGACCCTTAAAGTAAGATCAATTTCTTGGTAGTGTACCTTCTTGATTGATGTTTATCAGATGATGGATTGAATTGGTGAATTTGTGCTTATTTTAGGTGGTTCCAATCTTGCTTATGGGAGCAGAGTATGGTCATCTTATTACCTTATGGAGATTATGTGCTCTTGGTAACCATCATCCAGAAATAGTAAAATGGAAATCCTTATGAAAATTTCTATGTATTATAAGTTTGTTTTATTTTCTTGAAATCTTGTGTAGGTTTCTTTATCAGCTTTACAGGACCAAAAACATACTCTGCTTACTCTTCTCAAATATGCAAGAAAGGTTTGTGGGGGAATACTTTCTATTCTGATACTCTATTTCCTAGAAAGAACTTGATATGATAAATTCTTGGGCCTAAACTGTTGTAATCTTGGACATAAAACAGTTGAATGCCTGAAATCGAGGGTGGTGGAAGCATGGGGTAGCTGTACACACAAAAAAATTGTGGCAGCATCTGCTGTGACGGCATTCTGGAACCTTACTTCCATCAGAACTCGAATATTTGCTGGTAAAAGAAGTCCAGTTTATGCTAGTTTTGAGTTTTGATCTCTCAGATGATGGTAAATTTTTTTACTGACATTATTATTCTCGTGCAGCGTTCTTGTGTGTTGTGGTACTCAGGTACCGTAGACAACATTCAGAAGAGAAGGAAACAGCAGAGATAAAACCAGAAGCAATCGTTAAGGAAAAAGCAAAACAGAGGGATCAACAAGTAGAAGAGAAGGCATTGGTGGTGTTAGAAGTGGAATCTAACAAGTGAAGGAACCAACATTAATAATCTGTATAAAACCATTGCAACCTTTTCTTTTTCCAAGTTTCCCTAAATAAGAAGCAACTTCTAATAGAACTGAAACAACTGATCACCAGGCAGCTGCTATTGTTGTGGCATGTAATAAAACTGTTGTATATCCTGAATTTTGGTAACTGAGATGTAGAGGGGGGGGGGGGGGGGGGGGGGTTTCATGTGATTTCAAACTACTTATTATAATAAACCTATAGGCTACATTTGTTTCATGTTTAAGTATGAAAAAAAAAATTAATTGGATTTGATATATCTAACCAACCGTGTTAATCTAAGTTTATTTTAAAAATAAAATTTAAGCTGAGGTAAATTTTAACTTTTAAGCCAAATTGAAATTATAATACTTAAAAGGAGATGGAAGGTGTTGTATCAATAAAAATTTATCCATGTATAATCGTTAAGAAAGGGATGATGTACTAAGCCTCAATTCTAACTTTGAAACCTTCAGATGTCCTTATAGCACCCTGACATTGCAGAATTTGCACTTTGAGATCTATTTGATTCATTAATATTTACTTCCTTTGTAATACTAATATTTACACACAAAATACTAGTAATATTTTATAATCTAAGTGAAGGAATATATTTTAAAAAAATCATAATGATCTGAATTGAAGGAGGTGGTTTATTTGGATAGTTAATTTGTTTAAAATTTGGTTGACGGAATCGGCAAGGTTCATGCATTTTCCGGATTAAATTTGAAAAAAAAATATCAAAATTGAATAATAAGTACTAAAATCGAAAATTTAAATAGTGAGAGGACAAAATGGAAATTTTAGCATAGTTAGTGGACCAAAACTGATAATTTCTCATATTTTTCAGGTCAAACAAAGTAGATTTTGTTCACTCTCCAAAATATACACACAATTATGATTCAGAAGAGAGGGAAATCGAAATAAAATAAAATTAGAAGATTAAAAACAAACTTAAACAAAACTTATAAAGAACAGCTTCTTCCGAAGGGCCCACATTTTGTTCATACAGGTAAACAAAGGGTGATGGAATACCCAAGATTTTTCATACATCTATAAGAAAAGTAAATCCACATGAACCCTAAAGAGAAAACAAATGCCAGAGCTTCATAAGAGAACCAACAAGTTGAATCCATTATGCATCATCACAACCTGGCATAAGCAATGACCAAACAATCCATAAACAAACAAAATTTCATTCGTTGATTCACTGTTTGTAATCCAACAATATCACAGCATGTAAGCTTATAACAGATTTTGAAAGGAGTCAAGAAAAAATTAACAGTTTCTTTTTCTTTTTAAATTCGAGCACAAATGATGTCATGATGAAAATGTTCATTTCAAGTACATTAAATCTTCAAGATATCACAAATATCAGAAAGAAACGACGCTTGAAACCTTGAAAGAGGATACTGATCAGAGGTCATCGTTGCAATCTGATAAATATGCGAGTACAGTAAAATATGATTGGATGATACTTGGCATTGAATAGACATACTCCAAAAGTTAACAACACTGGCAATTTATTCTCAATGATTAAACTTAACCCCAAAAAACCCTATAAATAAGAATTTTGAAATAATTATATTAGAAGAAATGTAGCACATGGTTCGCTCTTTCTGAATACGGTATAGTGGCCTTTCTCCAGCTCAAAAGAAACTTTTCTTGCTTTCCACGACCAGGGTTAGTAACTAGATTTTGGGATATAAATATTCCTTGCCTTCAGAAATTCATGACACATCAGCAGCTGATCAATATAATATACAATTCCACATCAGGGATGGCCAAGATCAAGTGTGATATTAATCACTCAAATACATGCTATTCCAGCTCATAAGGAATGCATAAATGTCATATTAAACATAAGACACGCTAAAAACAGATGTAAGATAAATTTAGGAGCAAATAAGAAGATTTGAGACATGGATTATAGTGCAAGAAAAATCAACAGATAGTTAAAAGAGCCTATAAACTCAAGTTTGTACAATTATTCTATTCAGTAAGTTTTTTTACTGCAAAAGGCAAACATGTCTATCTAACTTAGGCATTGCCATCGTGTAGGTGCATGTTTTAAATAGGGAAACCAAGCCCTCTTTGCTTCACCCTCTTCAGTTAGTCTCGTCGTGGCCTACAACAGGAAGAGTGAAGAAGGGACTTCTGTATCAAAACTAGGGTATAGGCATATCCAAGACATCTGATTATCCGAGAGAACAGGGATAAAAAAAAATCCAATTTACTACTAAGTCATAAATTAGTTGTTATCATGTTTAGAAAATGGACCTCATCAATCACCAAAGGAGGATTGGAAAGATAATAAAGGGTTTTGTTTCCGTAACTAGATTGGTCAAATCCTTAAATACTCAAGTGTTAAAATGCCAAGTGTCAAATGTTTCAGGGGATAGAGCACTCAAATGAAAACCAACTCACCGGTGACAAGAAAAGGTGGACAAGGTCAGAGGTCTCTACATAGCTAGATACCTAAATCAAGAATAAAAAGGCAATCTATCAGAAACTACAATTTTTTAGTAGACTGTAGTACAAACTCAATAGGCAGTGTTGTTAACGGAGGATGCTGAAGGACCAAAGCGTAATAAAAATCTTGCATGCAATACCAAAGAACATTGAAAATTGAGTTTCACTAAGAAAAACTGCTTGAATCAGATACATAGAACTTGCAGGGAAGGGTATAAGGTGGCTGTTTGTAAGCTGATATTACAGAAAATAGTTTGTCCCAACATGAAAATAATATGACCTTATGTACTTGAATAACTGTTAGAGAAAGTTGACAGAGATGTTGAATTGTACTGGTAGAGATGGTAAAACTTAAAAGCCTTTGCAAAAACGAACTTCATTAGTTAATTTTTTATAGTATCTATAAATTCAGGAAACCTACTCTAACAACTACACCATGGAAGACAGCAGCTATCTGGAGTTGAAACTATAAGAAACAAGATAATTAAAATTTTATAATGGCCTCTAATGGAGGAAACATGTGTCATCATTTCGCAAATAATTTTCTTCCTGTGTTTCCATTTATTAGGAAGAGAAAACATCCACGCATTCTAATGTGCCTTGATTACTAATCTTAGGCTATTATCTAAATTCTTACAGATGTGAAGAATATAAAATTCGAACAAAAAAGAAGAATCGTCCGAACCAAAATGGAGCTTTGTAAATGTCCAATTAGGCAGGATCCTAAGCCGTAGACACCCCAATTGAAGTAAAAAGCCAGTTAGACCCTAGGTGCCTAACAGTTGTTTTAAGATGGTGCTCAGTGCTCTAAGGCACCAGTGCTGTCTGCTTAAATATTTCTATTCATTTTTAGGCATAACAACACTGGCCACTACAACAAGGATTAAATTTTTTCAGTTAGTCTGTGAGCCTAATGCACTGCTTATAATGACATTGATGTCCAGTACAATACGAGTTAAAAACAAGTCCAAGATTAGGTTAATATATTTGAGAAACCTTTTAGGTGAGCTTGAGTCCCTTGTATGTCCTCAACCTATAAAAAAGATTAAAAATATCTAAGTTAAAATGTCAATATTAATTTTAAATAAGTTTGAAAATACATATGCATTAGTCAAACTAATGATCCAGGTGCCAGTCCAGGACCCGAATTGCGCCCGAGTAAATTGCGCTAAATTGCCTAATAATAAGCCTACGGAGAATGCTTATGGGTAATGAGAACCCCATATAATGAACAAGCGGGAACCACACTCTAGAAACTAGAAAGATTAAGAAACAAAATTAAGATAATTAAGATCGCAGTTCACTTAAAAAAATAATAATAAATTCAAGCAAATAAAAAACTATACTCCAGCAATAATTTCACAGTACCTTCCGGGAGCCAACCAAAACCGCATCGAGAGACAGTGAGCATTGAAGTCATCAACGCCGAAGCAGTTACGGTGTGGTACGGCTGCATCGACTCCAAACACGCGCTCAATTCAGTGGGGCACCTTTCGAATTCATTTCACAATTGGGTTAAAAAAAACTTCCACGATCAAATTAGATAACACAATCAACATATAGTTCTGTAGGACAATTTAACATGTACATTAAAGAAAGTAGGGATACCTGAGGATGCGAGGAGCGGGCAATGGAGTTCCGGAAGGGAGCCGGAATGGAGATGAGCGAGTAGATTTGGCTTGGGAGGCTAGCCTAGTGGCGGCGTTACGGACAGTTGAAGACCGGAAAACAGATCTTGCGGCGGTTGTTGCAGCGGCGATGGCCATTTCCTTCTTGATATTCAATGTTTTGGCGCTAGTGTTAAATTGGATCCAATGGAAAAAGGTGATCGATCGGAAATATATCTGAAAATTTTAGAGGGGTTTTGATGCTAAAACCCTTGAATGCATCAGACCAGTATTTCTGAGTGTCTGGGATAACCCTAAACCATCAAAGCCCACGAAGTAGCCCACGGTTCCATATATTTTTGACCGAACCTGGGCTTACCCAAACCACCAAAGCCCACTATGTGGCCCAAGGTTCCTGATATTCTCTATCCTTACCCAACTCATTTGGGGCCTATTATGCAATTATTATTGAGTTATTTAGTTTCGTAGGGATATTTAAGTAATAATCTTAAAATAATAAAAAAGTTAATTTAAATATTCTAGGGGTGTATTTAGTAATATTAGGGGTGTAAATAGTCGCCCCCTATATTATATTGTAATTAAGACATATAATTGATCGTTTACTCTTTACTCATTTGTTTGTCCCACATAATGAATCACAAAAAAAAAAAAAAATTCTTCTAATCTAACACCTCAAAAGTACACATTAATTTCAAAAATATCATTACTTCTTTCAACACATAACATACTTTACACTTTATTTAATATTAAAAATATTAAATTACCCCTAAAAGTCTACAAAAGTTAGTAAAAAATAACTTTTTCTTAATATCCGTAGTACAGTAGATGTGAACGATCCTCTTGGACGGAGGGAGTTAAAAGGAATTTTACCAATTTAACGCCTGATAAATGAATAAACTATCAATTCAGGACTTGAATTATATTTTCTATCGATTAGGGGTTTGAATTATGTAGAACTATCAATTCAGGGCCTGAAATTAGACCCTAAATTGATAAAAATATGAGGTAATATTTGACAAATTCAGGCCTTGAATTGATAGAAAAAATAATTCAGGCCTCGAATTGATAGTTTACCTAGGCAAACTCAACTCCAAAATAAAAATGTACGTATAAGAAAAAAATTGACTGGTTCATTACAAAAATCATAAGCATCGTTTGTTGATTATTACAGTGTAATCAAACCACTAATCAAGTGGAGAAACATAAAGAACAAAAATACAATATTTTTTTTTTTTTAAATTAACAACTAAAATCTTCAAGAATATATATATACTTTTTCTCCAAGAGGAGTTTGCCCGCAGTGCACGAATGGCCTACTAACTATTACTAATATTTTTGTAGAAAAATAATGTTCCAAAATTGTGTTAGAATCACAGCGTATGGCTCCCAATGCCTCCATCACAACAACTGATTAATAATCTAGACAGCAATAAGCAGAAGCAATATATCGGAGCCAAATCCTC
Organism: Pogostemon cablin; assembly: GCA_023678885.1. Classification (NCBI taxonomy): domain Eukaryota; kingdom Viridiplantae; phylum Streptophyta; class Magnoliopsida; order Lamiales; family Lamiaceae; genus Pogostemon; species Pogostemon cablin. The sequence continues at coordinate 1,748,137 of CM042956.1, forward strand.
ATTCAACTTCTTGGATTATTCTCTTTTTACGCAACGGATCCCTTGGTATGCTACCAGGTGCACTGTGAGCTCTCCTTCTCTCGTCTTTCTTTCTTTTAGCATCAGCCATGACACGACCCAGAAGAGTTGCTTTATAGATTGCTTTTGGCAAGTGTCTGTGCCTGTTAACATAACAATCAAGGACACTAAGATTTCCCGAACCCACAGAAGAAAAGCATCTTATCTGGTAATCAATGAAGACGCACATGTTTCTTATAAATGTTTGCTATTTCAATTCATCTTTCTTACCAAGCCCTTACCCCTTCTGATAAGTGATTCAAATAAGTTTGCATCAGGAAAAGAGTAACATCCCATTTTATCATTGATCAATGGAAGAGCATACAACTATATTGGTATTTTGAAGTTACACAAAATCAAGGTCTACAAAATTTGTAGAGAGAAATGCATGGACTATAGTAGGTAATCTCCATTTTTTTTTAATCCACTATTCAACTGCTTTTACATGTACTCTATTAGGGAGCAAAAAATACAGTAGAAACTCTCAAAGACGGCAAACAAACCTTAATACTATACAGTAGAGTAACATCCCATTTTATCATTGATCAATGGAAGAGCATACAACTATATTGGTATTGTGAAATACAAAATCAAGGTCTACAAAATTTGTAGAGAGAAATGCATGGACTATAGTAGGTCATCTCCTTTTTTTTAATCCACTATTCAACTGCTTTTACATGTGCTCTATTAGGGAGCAAAAAATACAGTAGAAACTCTCAAAGACGGCAAACCAAACCTTAATACTATACATTTAAGACTTAAGGGGAAAAATTCCACTGATTCGATATAATTGGATTCAGTTAAGCACAAAGACTAGCATATAATTAATACATTGGAGTGTAGATTGTACCTGACTATACGCTTAACCTCAGGAAGATGCTTGTAACGATTCTTAACAGCCTCCAGGTATTCATGTTTTTTCTTCTCTCTTGGCAAAAGCTGCCAATTTTGCAACGATTCAACAATGAGAGTAAATAGGATGAAATGGTAACTTAGTAGATCACCAAAAAATCTAGGAGATATTCAAACTCAGATATAACATGATGTGCAACTCACAAGAACTACCCTTGAGGCCTATTTATATATTAATTAAAACATGCATGAGGTATTACAATCATCCCCTTGAAACTCTTGTTTCATTATAAACAACCCCTTTCAACTAGAGAAATTTGTTGCAGGAAAAAAAGACAAGTGTGGCACTTGAAGGTTTTCAAACATAGTCTGTTTAGGATAAAATTCAATTGAGCTCTGTACAATTCCTTACAACAAATTAATTTGGTTTACTAGACCTTAGACAATATTACTTTTCTGATAAGAAACAAAATATTCATAAAATAAAATGCAAGTAAAATTTTAGTCTACTTGATCTCCGACGCTCATTTGGCATTTTTTACCAGGCGTCAACGTTTCGTATGCTATAAAACCTAATCATCAAAAGTTCACCTCTACCTAAACAACCTTGGGCCTTAGTTCTAAAAGGATCCTAAGACTAAGGAAGAAAGAAAAAGAATAAATTAACTCATAGTCTTGGAATAAAACCACCTATTAGGGCACGAGATTGAAGATTCTATTACAAGGTGAAATGCATTGACAGATGCAACTAAAGATAAAGATGATAATGGGAAAAGAAGAGATCCATACCACTCCTAATTGTTCAGATGCTTTAGCCTTCCAAAGTCGAAGGTTGGTATCATCACTACCAGAGAGAACATAACTTCCATCGTAGCTGAACTTAACACAAAATACCCTAAATAGCAAAAACAGATGTATCAGGATGCATTCGAATCAAATATAAAGTATCAAATATCTAATATATATATAGCCAATGAAATCACATCATCAAATAGAGAGGGATTATCATTAACAGAGCTAGATTTCTATTAAGACCTTTGCATTCTCTTTGTATGATAGACTTCTCGGCTGTGACCGCCATTATATTGGAATATTCTAATCTGTACGAAGCAATATACAGTGACACGTATAAGAAATGGAACAATAATTAAATAAACAAAAAAAAGATGGGAAGATGGATAAAACTTACAGTTCTATCATATGATCCAGTTACAAATTCACGACCGCTTGGTGAGTAATTAATATCCATTCTACAAAATGGACATGAAAGATGATATAATTAACTATATCATACTGGATGACATATGCAGCTTGGGATGTCTTTACACTACAAAAGACTAGTCTAGTACACTTACACTGCAGAAACATGGTCTTTGTGAACGCATCTTGCTGCCTCAAATTTTCGATAATCATAGCTATAACAATTGCTATCTTCATTTGCCTGCAATAATATAATAAATTCAAACGTTTTTCTGAATAAGACAAGGGAATTAAAGCTCCTAGCTTATAGTGCGTGCAACTATTTTGAATGTGTTTTCAGGAGCTCTCCAACTGCCTTGAAAGTACACAAGGAAAAGAACTTGAAAAGCAAGACACATGAGAAAAGCAGTATCATCAAGGAGAAATCACTACACAAATACACAGCACAGTAACCAGTAAACTACAGATAGGATCTTTTAAATATATTACATCCACATTCCACAAACAGAACACAGACTAATAAATTCCTTTATCTTCCTTAAGAAAATTCAAGCTTCAAGTGTCAAGAGTTTTTTTTTTTGGTAAAGCCTGTGTCAGTGCTTGGTTCAGCATCCAAAACAAGGTAAAAGAAAGAAAATTAGTTCCACAGTTGGCTTACAGCTGTAAAGTTCATTGGCTCCATTGGGTTCCACGCTATTGAATTAGTTTTAGTCTGTCAAAGAAGAGAAGAATACTTAGGACGAATATTTATATATTATAATGGAGAATAAACAATGTCAGGTAGCTTTTATGAGAAACAAGGATAAACAAACACATGTCATTGCAATGTTTAAACAATAAGTGAAATTGAAACTTTGCAGCTTCCAACAAAAGAAACTCACTGGTTCGATTTTTTAGCAATTCAAGACCCATACACCAAGATATTAGTCTATGATATGTTGAGTTTTCAATAATACGAGTCATATGACAGCTATAAATGAACTGTAGTGCATATGCACACATTAAGAATACGTCATTCAGTGAAAACAAGATTTTTAAATACGATAACATCATAAAAATAGATTCACTCACACTCATAATAATCTTTAATACGATAAAGAAATATATATAATACTCACCCTCATAATAATCTTTCTTGCAGGAGATGACATTCGTAGATCATATATAGTAATACTTCGGTCACTGCAATTGCAAAATTGAAATAAGATTAAACATAGCAGCCTAACTGCAAAAGTAACAGATAATAATCAGGCTAGATGCTCAGTAATAATAGATATATTGACATCAAATGCAAAAAAGCCATTTGTTAACGCCAATGCGTAATTTAAGAACTCATTTTATTTAGACATTATGTTACAAATTTAAATTAAATGGCTGCATTTTACATTGTTCACCCATGTCAACAAGTCATATTAAAGCTGCTTCATAAAAACTGCAGACCTGGCTGATGTTGCCAAAATATTTGGTTCTGCTGGATTAAACCGAACAGATATAGATGTATCTGTGCCCCATTCGAAACTGTTAATAGGCTGAGACCTGATTGAAAAGAGAATCACAAGTTGGAAACGTAAGCCGTTCCAAAATGGCAACAGAAGATTCTATTAGACATTCAGATGAAACCTGTTGTGGTTCCATATATCGACTTGAGCTCCAGCAGTAGCAAAAAGGTCACCATTCCATTGGTGATCAACAGCCCTAAAAGGAGAACATATAGAAGTTATTCAAATAAAAGCTTTACAGAAAGCACAATGAAATTATAATAATCCATAATATTAAGATATTTCACATAAAAGCATATAATGTTACCAGAAGGCATTTTTCCAAACATAGACTGCTAGTTCCTGCCAGAAACCCAAGGTCACACAGAATTTGTTTAGACAAATAGAAGATAATCTGGGCAACCAGACTGGAACAATCTAAGAAATGGATAAATGATCACTAACCTTGCCTCCATCATTTAATGAGACATCAGATCCCATAAGAGAAGGATCGGGAACATTCCATAGCCTTACACTGAAAAGTGAAGGTCAGGATCATCAGAACAACTTTCAAACTATATCAGGTGAATCGTGTGCAGAACAAAAAAAGATTGAGACATATAGAGATAAGGCCTCACGTGGAATCATTCCCACATGAAACAAGGACATGACCATCTGTTGACACTGCCAGGCCCCGTACTGCACCTTGGTGACCAGGAAACTGGCAGACTGTCCGCCTAATTCACACCAAACATAAATTTCTCAGTGCATAGACAACTAAGACAATTTTCATGGTCGAAAAACCTAGAAGATGTGTCCTTGATCTTTTTTTTTTTTGAATGGCTTATCTACATATTCCATGCATATATCTACAAATTGGAGATACTTCTGTCTGACTTCCTACGTTTTGTAAAGTAAGAAACCCAAAACAAGTCCAAGGCACTTATTGATGTTACCTAGAAGCCAAATCCCAAAGACGAATATCTGCAGGTGAAACACAGTAGACAAATTTTAGTTTTCAAATGATACCATAAAATACAAGAAACTCATTTCAAAATTCTCAATTAATAAAAAGAATATCAGAAAACACACACAGTCAATTATCTTTCAAAAAAAAAAAAAAAATCAACCAAGAAACAACTTATGGAGTACTAATTTTTCAGCTGTACCAAACTATAAGATCACAACATATCAAAAAAGCAAGAAAAGGATCATACCTCCATCCATGGAACCAGAAATAACTCTCTTTAAATTACTTGGATCCATAACCATAGATGAAACTGCATCAACGTGCCCATCCAACGCCCCAATAAAAGGCCGTGCAAAAATCTTAACAAACAGAAAAAAGCAACCATTCATTCAAATTGGAACATTCATATGAATGGAATCGAGAGAGAGGTACCTTATCCAATTTAGCCGCATTAACAGCGCGCACATACTCGACAGCTTTCTCTTGGGGTCGAAGGCTAGGATCGAAATTGCGGAAGACTCTCTGCAAAACGTTCAAAATTTAAGTATCCCTAGAGAAAATCAGATAATATGGCTATCAGAGTTCATCGCATTGAGACTGAAAAACCTGAAGATCCTTGCTACGTTCTCGGGTGAATTCATCGGTAGAGCGAGAAATCACTTTCACCTTCATTGTCAGAATGAAATTTTTGGCGCTAGAAGACGGAGCTTAAAAGTTAAAACCCTAGAGAGAAACTAAACCTCAGTCTGAGCGTCGGAGGGAAGAAAAAGAGCGTTTCTTGATGTCGCTGTACAAACACGCTTCTTTTTAGAAAGAATTATACGTACAAAAACTTTGGCACGTTCCATAAAAATAAGGACCCGTAAGCACTTTAAAAGTGGGTCCCCTTTGTCCTGGGTTTAAATGATGGACAATAATCAATATAGCATTTTTAACCCATCCACCATCCTATCAAATTAACTAACCGTGACGGATAATTATTTTTATAATTAGATTATATTTAATAAGAGTTGTATTTTTGGATATATGCATTCAACATTAATATTAATATTTATATATATATATATATATATATATATATATATATATATATATATATATATATATATATATATATATATATTTCTGTCCTGGGTTTAAATGATGGACAATAATCAATCCAGCATTTTTAACCCATCCACCATCCTATCAAATTAGCTAACCGTGACGGATAATTATTTTTATAGTTAGATTAGATTTAATAAGAGTTGTATTTTTGGATATATGCATTCAACATTAATATTAATATATAATAATATAATATAATATTAGTAAAGTATGAATTTGTAAAAGTTATAACTTATAATAACATGGGTACATATTTACTAATATTTCCTTAAATCAGCCATTATTCCATTTTTTACCAGTACTTACTAAAATTAAATTAGTATTTTATGTAAAATTCTAGAGTATATCAGGTGCACCGAATTTATACAATAATCTTACATATACTAATACTAATATACTAATTAGGAGTTTTTTTTACATAAATTACATACCATGATTTATGCAACTCTTTAATTAATTTATTTATAGAAATATTTGACTTAATTTATGAAATAATTAAATTTTATAAAAAAAATATTATAAGGGTAGGAATTATGGAGGTTTCTCTTACACGATTCTTTACAAGTTTCTCTTACCAAACTCTTTTCATTTATTAATGAAAATGTTTAACTTATTTTACATATCTCTATTTATTTATTTAATTAATATTTTTTATTTAATGGATTCATGCTAATTAATATGAGTATGAATTATAGGATATGTCTTAAAGTCTATATAATCTTAAATTTAAAATTATCATATTTTTATTTATTTTTTATTGTATTTAATGGCCGATATAATCTTAAATTTTAATAATTATGATCCTTCTATTCATACCCTTTCATTATTAATAGTTCATTGCTGTAGTTAGAATATATTTGTTACGTTAATAAAGTTCAATCATTCTATATATATGTATGGTTTTTATTTCCATATCATTTTATTTTATTCTCAAACATAAATTGGAATTATTTTTTTATTTTAGATTTTTTTTAACTCTTAAGAATGAAATAAGATTTTGTTCATACAGGTTAATTATGAATATCTATTGTCAAAATTAATTAAATAAATAAAACAGATTTTACGCTCTAAAATAAATATTGACAGCTTATCTGCTGACTGCCCAAGCTTATTTTCCTCATTCCACAATTTTCCTTATCATTTAAATTAACCAACTGTCACCCAATATATGGAGTGAAATTTTGTTAATAAGCTCAGAATAATTCCAGGATAGAGGGTTTGTTGGGAGATCAATTGAGCTGCAGAATAGATAGAAATTCACAAATAAATATAATAAAACAAAAATCGAATTTCGTAAAATCAAAACCCAATATTTTTTTTAATGAGGCAAGTTGTACTATTCTACATCAGGCTGTGTTCATAAAACAAAAACAAAAACAAAAACAAAAACAAAAACAAATCAGCTTCAATTCTCTTCTTTGTATTCCGGATTCTCTTTTAAGATGACAAATCCCTCCAGAATGGGCGAAAGGGGAATGTATCTGCATACACAATTTAATGTTATTGTGGTTGCATTTCAGTATGACAAAATAAAAGGAACACCGCAGACACTACGCATCTTACTTCTCGGTTGCAAGCTCTGCTCTGTCCCCCGCAGACAGAAGAACTGGAGTCGAGTGGGTCTGGAATCCTGTTATTGTCTTGGGACGACCTGCCTGACCAACCACATCGACAGCTTGACCCACACGGACGGGAACAGAGAGAGGTTTCAAGTTCTCATCCACAGTCATCAACATTCTTGGCTGTAGAGAACAATATCATAAGCAGAGAGCCAATAGAAAAACTGAGAAGATAACAGAGTTCAAAGAGGCGTTATTCGGTTAACCTGCATGGCCAGGACAAGGAAGTATAGAACATAATGATACTTCCCCAAGATGATAGATTTCATATCAAGGCATGCGTGTAGCATAATCACAAGTCCAGCAAGTGAGGTCCTGAAAGAGGGAAGAAATCAGTCAAGAGTAAGATGTAGTAGTATTAGTACAAATTGTGAAATATACATGTGAATATATATGATATTAAACGTAAGAATATATTTAGGGATTTATCTACATTATCTTCATTTTTGGACCTAATCCAGCTAGGGTGGACTTTAAGCCGAATACTTACGGGGACATCAGAAAACGTTCTGAATGATATGGAGAAAGTGTCAACAACCCTTTGCCGAGATGGACTAGGCCTTGGGCAATGCGGACCTGTAAAATTTGCAATGTATATATATGAAATATTACCAGATTTGTATGTATGAGAACCTAATGGTACAATAAGTAGATTTAAATCCATACACAAAACAGAAGGCCAGCATCCTTGTAGTAATAGCTTGACAGATTCCGAAGCATTCCAGCTATTCTGGCATTGTTGGTTCCAGCACCAATCAAACCCAATGATATGATGGCCGCCTACAAATTCGAAATGAATACACGGGAATAAACAAACAAACCAGATAAAAATTAGAAGGAAAAAAAAGGTTTGCTTAATTTCATAATTCCATACCATTGCAACTTCTGAGTCTGCATCATGACTGAGCCTACTTAATGTGTCCATGACATTGACCTGTTCAAACAAGTAGATAAAACATAAAATCACTCCAGTATAGCTCAAACCCTTATAAAGGAATTGTGAATAAATGAATCCCACACAACATAATATTCTATTAGAATTACTCATAAAAATCTTACATAGGTGAGGTACTATATATATAACCCCACTATATACTGTTGTTAAACTGCTTCTTAAAGACACATTACATCACAAAGATAGTCACATTTCCACAAAGGGCAAGTCTGTAGAACCAATAAAACATGTTCATCACTTCTGGAGGAATAGGGAGGTAGACGTAGCTTATCCCTTAGAAAGAAACCATGACTAAATTAATCTTAAGAAAATGATAACAAAGTCATTCTGACTGCAAAAACCAGTAATTTCCCTATTAATTTTTCAATTGGCTTTTAACGCCACATAAACTAATGAAGATACTGAAACTTCCATAACAGAACTGGTCTAGAGATCCTATCACCACAGGCAGACACTTATTTAGAATATCCAGAACCAGTTCTCAGAACCTTGTGGGGAACAAGACTAAAAAAAGATCACCTTAGGATTAGATATACAAAGGAGACCAAGTGCTAAAGGAACCGCCCTCCTAATGTTCTGCTCCCCATATTGCAGAAGATGCTCTAATGAACGAATAGCCATTTCAAGCCCAAGTTCTTCAGCCATTGCTACCATAGCGATTCCGAGAACAGCTGGCCCCTGGTAGGACTCACCCTTCTCAAGATGTTGGGCACACTGACCAAGGAAGTGTTGAACCTGAAAGAGGCAAATGAAATTAACAAAAACTGTTGACACTGAAACTGGCTTTCCCAAAAGAACCTTCCAGGATTTATAACCTTCAGAACGTTCCCAGTTCCAGCATACGCACAAGACAGTAGGGTCATGTCACAATGCTTTCTAATTTTTTCATTAAAAGTCTTGGAAACTTCAGCTGTAGCTTCAACACTATCCTGTCATAGATTTAGATGAAGTATTAATATAGCTAATTGAGCGTTAAATGGACAGAGTGAAATGCATCGACATTTTACATGGTATTCCTGCTAAAGAAGCTAACAATAATTTTAAATCTGTTAATACTAATGTACATACAGAAAATCCATAATTACCTGCTTCCCAAGATACAGAAGGCCAAGACCCAAAGGCAAGAAACGAACCAAGGGATCCCCCAATTCGGCCTCACTGCGATCCATCAATGCAAATATTATTGCCTGGGCGACATCTTCATTGCAGGAACCCACATATACCAAACCCAGAGAGATTGCAGTAAATGCAACAACATCTAGAGGAGTCTTCCCATCAAGTACAGGCATTAATACACTTCGAACCTGAGGAATACATCACAAAGAAAGGTAAATTGCAGATCCACCAGATCCATAAAAAATAGGAGTACATAATTTCACTAATAAGAAATTTAAAACGCCCAGTTGTTTGATAAGTAATAGAGAAGAAACTCACTTGCTCATTCTGAGAACCTGCATATGCAAGACCTAGACCCATTATGGCCCCTATTTTAATTGAAGAATCTTCTTTGTCAACATAATCTGCCAAAAGAGCCAATGCCTGATAAAACAAGGGATAAATATCAGTAAGAGCCCAAGACCAACTCATGTATAAATTTCTCTCTGTTGGTTGTATATATTATGGACGTGTAAATAATAAATTGAATCTTACAGGATCACACTCATTCTGGACGTTACAGTTTACAATTCCAACTCCTAATAATGCACCAGCAATGACATGGGTGTCTGTGCTGTGGAAATACTTATCAAGCTGAGAGAGTCCAGAATCAACATCCCAAAGCAGAATCATGCCCTAAGGTGAAAAAGACAAAAAAAAAAATATTTAACCACTGACATTTTTTTGATTTGGCTACATTATTTTTAGCCAGCCACATGACAGATTATCAAAAAAGCGTGCCAGTAAGCACCAGACTTGCAGCAGCACTGGCCTTCCCATGTTCCTTGTTTTTAAAGAGCCAGCTTGATGAGGAACCACCACTTGATGCTTCAGATTGAACTGTCATCAACTTATCCTGCATACATACAAATAATAAAAGCACAAGGATTAATACAAGTAGAGGATATAAAAAAATAAAAAACTCTTATTAAGATATGAACTAAAATATTACAATACAAACCTGACCAAACCCTGCATTGACAAATGCATTGACAAAGGTTGCTGCCAAATTCTGCCTGGCAGAATCAACAGTACCTCCGCCACTACCACGACCATCAAGTAGATGTGCCTGCAGAATCCACAAAAAAAAAAATAATAATAATAATTTGGAATATTAAAGTTTGGCAGATAAAATATGTAAAGAACACAGACAAGCAAAAATAAGAAAAAAAAAATCATCAGGACAGAGAAAGAAGGAGCAAGATGCAGAAAGTATGGCAGACCAGAGCAGTAATACTAGATGAGTAAGACCTTGTAAATATCTTCAGGAGACTTAGGCTCCATAACTTCAATATCACGAGCAAGTGTAAGATAGCCTTCATTCAACTTAGTATTGTTGATGATGTCTTGCAAAGCTTCCTTTTCTTCTTCATCTGCAACCATTGATTCTTCAATCTCAAAAGCAACGCCCTGTGTGTGAAAAAGGTAATAAGCACATTAAAATATTATGAAATTCAGGCAAGATTAAATTCTGGATTGTCTAAACACTAAAAACAGCCATGCTCACTTTCCTCATGCATCAATTGTACCCAGAGTAAAATTATTATTAAACGAAATGTAAACCTGAGTTCATAATACACATCGGAAATCAGAAGTCAGAAATACTTAACACAGAAGTAGACGTTGGAATATGGGTATTAAACCTTAATTGCACTGCACTGTCAATATAAAGCAAAATTTGAAAGCTTGGTTCTTTATAATTACAAAGCTTCGTTGGGAAGGATAAGAAAGATAATAGATTTATAAAGGTGAGGAATCACAATGCAATGACTCTGATTCCAGCCCAAATATTGATAAATGGGGGATTCCCAGAAGTGAGGAAAAAAATTACTATTTACCATTCTATTACGGCATTACCTTAACAACAAGCAAACACCTATCATGTCTTTCACATCATCCCACCCACTTAGAACATAAAGTCCAGATAACTTACATGCCGGGCCAGGATGAAACAAAATTGCTGCCTTTTGAGTGGATCTTTACAAAGTTGGAAAAGCTGTTTTACATACTGCAAACAGAGATCAAGTCATAAGATTGGAAAGTTGAAACAAAATTTTTATAGTTTTGACTAGTAAACAAGGCAAGATATAATATCTGGGGTCTTCATTTTCTAACCAAAAATATAAAATCAGTCTGAAATCCATTAAGGTAAAGAAGGCATCATAATCGTACTAAAGTACAAACCTGAATATTATCAAGAGACAAAGCTATCTGCAGTGCTCGTGGATACTCTTCAAATTTCATATAAATTGAATGCGCAATATCCAAAACTAATATGTCATCTGGTCCAGGGAGGTATCTAAATGTTTTTAACAGTAGCATAAAGATTAGTTAGTATCACCAAAAGTTGAGTAAAATATATCAAGAGGGGTGCCAAATAACATTCAGAAACTATATCCGTTAGAAGTGAAATAAATTACTCATTTTTAAGAAAAAGGAAAAAAAGCTACAGGTACTCTTAAAGTGGGAGGTTGAAAGCTGAAAGCAAGTTCAATACAGCACAATGGCCCTAATCAAGCTTGCCAGGAGCCAAGATCTATAGACCAGACAAAAGATCACTAATATCTCCCAAAGAGAAAGCTCAGACAACATAGTCAAGAAGAGATTATATCTTTATCTGAACTAATGAGTCAAAATTCAGTTATTAATTATCATACATTGAATGTTAACACCCAACAATCCTTGAATTATGTAAATATTGGTAATTGATCAAAATCAGTTTACAGCATTGACTTGAGATTAGAGAGATCTCCTATTACAAAATGTTTAGCAAGATAAGTGAGAAAAAACCAGTCAGAAAAGGAGTCTGGAATCAGCTTACTTTGCGGAACTAGTAAGATATAGACATGTCCTGTTATAATTTGCACTGTCCACATGCTCCACCAGCAGATCAAGGTCTTCGACCTGATAGAGATAACTTCAGATATAAAATTCTTAAGCAATAGCACAAGAAAGTAGTTAGAAGGACTGACCTCCATCAGAAGATCTACCGCCTCAGGCTCAGCATTATGCTGCAGATACATGAAAATCCCATGTTCAGTTTCATGTTATAATAAAGAAAAATAAGATAAAAATGCTTCAACTGACAAAATCAATTATTATGGTATGTAAACTGTAGATTATAAAGTCTTCTATTCTGCTATTATTCGTTAATATTAAAACAAAAATGCATAACATGAACAATAATTAAAGAGGATCATACCTTCATATGGAATGCAACAATTTGAACCACCAGATCCATTAGGTCATCAATTTGGGCTTCTTCGCTCTGCAATAAATCATTTGGGGATAAAAAAAAAAAAGGCTATTGATGACACATACCCCTTACAACCGATAGGCTAAATAGTAACAGAAATAGAATTTTTTTTTATGATTCTAACCTGTCGTTTTGCATACTCTTGAGAAATTTCCCCAGCCAAGTTCCTGTATAGATAAATCACATTTTTGCAACTTAATATCAAACCCAGGCAAAGGTTTTCAGCTTATACTAAAAAACTATAAAGACATCACACCTGATTGATGTTTTAAATACAAAAAATACTTTTTAAAAGAAAATCCCTAACATCTCATATTATAATTCATGCATTAGATTTCTGTTGAAAGAGTTCACCATGAAAACAGCTAGAATAAATTAACAAAAGCAGCGAGATCCCAACCTGACATACTCATGACCCCATGAACCGATATCACCATCCGAGCCAACTAATCTGTATTTCAAGCTCTCCTGGAATGAAATTCAAAGTTTTCACACATCACACATGCATGAAAATTTACTAAGAAATTCTATCAAGCAAAAGAACCAAAAGAAAAGAAACTGGCGAAAACAAACTACAGAGAAATCGCAGCAGTATAACCCTCAAAGGATGCATTAGAGGATTGCTATTTTAGTCTTAGATACTTTATGTGCTAAGACGAAACTATAATTACTAAAATCCAGCTCGTATTTCGAGCATCATGCCACCACCTGCATGAGAAGCAAAAAAATAAAAGAAAAGAAAAGAAAACCCAATGGCTTTTACTTTTTGAAAAGGACTTCAGCGGGGCTCAGAATGATTTGTGAAGTTCAAATATATTCATGTTTGTTAGTGGAAGTCATCCTCTGTTCAGAGACTTAGACAGAGAATATTAGTGCCATGGGAGAGAATATTGAAAAAATGACCCCATAATAAGATTCTACGAAAGATAGCACCTAATGTGAGCAGACATGAATGGAATCAAACAAAGATCCTTCACAAGGGGGTCTACAAAATAACAAACCAGGATGAACTTCTGCATCTTTTAAATGAAATAATATTAAGCACTACTTATTTATTTACAAGCTTGATAGTGAGTACTGAGCATTAATGTAAACTTAAAGTTAATAAAGTAACTTCAACACATCAATTTAACTTAAATGGTTTGATATACAGCTGAATGAAGATATATAATAAGTGATGAATGTAGCAGGCACTTCATAACAGCAGTAACATTAGGTGTGAATTCTATTGATTGATGTCTGCACACAGAGATGATGATTTTGCAATTGAAATATACATGATATAGAAAAAGAATTGAAAATAATTTGATAATGTAGCAAGTGGTACAGCATACCCTTTCTCCTTCGGGGGACATTGTCAAGGCCAAAACAGAAAGTATATCAGCAAGCAACTTCTGAAGGGGAAAAGAAAGAAAAATATTAATTTATCCAAATGATATCTACACTGCAGACAGATAAGCGAATAAAATAGCATATTCAATAATTACTACCTTTAAATCTGAATCTGCCATTTTCTCATATTGTGCTTGTAGAGTGGCATAATGAGGCCGTAAGAACTTCAGTGGCTTTGGTACTGAAGTCATTGAACTGGTAGCAGTGCGTATTTCTTGCCTAAAAAAATGGGGAAAAAAAGAAGTGAAGATGATAAAAACTATGATCTCTATCCATAGCTTTTTTAGTATGATAATTAGAATCAAAACTCTAAAGTTGAAATAAAATGAAATAACCTGAGTCCTAAACCAACCTGATCATGCATATTATGCATGTTTGCGTACAAAGAACATAGATTTAAATAAAATAAAAAATATTATAAAAGAAATAAAATTTATATATTATACAGTCTGGTAGGACATTATAAGAAATCAAGTTAATGACACCACTTCTACTAATGCGGACAGATTAGAATTTTCTTTTTAAGGAGTTACACATCTGGCATGATAACAAAGTGGTGTCATTTGCATGAGTCCACAATATATATCACGTTCTGCTATTTGTTCAATTCATTTTCTCAGACTAGAGTGATAATTTTAGATTCTAGTATAAAACAAAATATCCTGAATCAATTTAATTCCAGTGGTCTTTATCAAGAGTTAAGGTGCCAAGAACATGCTAATGTAAGACAGGGTAATTGTGAGCCTAAAGGGCTAATAGACTTGGTGATTTAGTTTATTGACAAGAATTTAACGTAAACTAAATCTAAGAGTTAAGAAACTACAATAACTGATTTCTGCAGAACTGAGATATAGATGTCAACAGCAATTAAGGATTTAGGAATACCAGAAATATAATCCTCTTTCATGTTCAAAACTAGCGCACCAATTTTTATTTAACTCAAAACTGCATCTCAGTTCTGGTTTTTAGTATTTTCAAACTTACTTCATAGCTGTTCTCTCCTTTCTAGGGTTACAGTACAAAATTTTTATTCTTCTCAATATTGAAAATAATTCATAGAAAAGAAAAAAAGCATCTTATCACAAACGCAGAGCACCATCAAGTATCTCTCAATTTTCTCAACTGAATAGATACACACCTCATGCTCTCTAGCGCAACTTTCTGCAATCCGGGATCTGTGTCTTGTACTCTCTCCACGTACAACTCCAACTGCTGTTTCAGGGCTAAGTCCTCCTCCGACTAAAATGTAAAAAAAATAATAATAAGGGCACAAAATTCATGACTTCCACTTCAAACTTCGGCCAAGGACCAAAAAAATTAACCCACAAAATAAAAAGTACATAAATTTCGAACTGGTCTATAGTAAAATCATTCTACAACTTACAAGATCTTCGTCCTTCTTCTCATCCTTCTTTTTGGAATCTTTCGCCGGCACCTTGACAGGAGCCTGGTCTCTGGTGGCTCCACCACTAGCGCCGCTACCATTATTGGGTTCCGCCGGTGCCATCTGAGAGAACTGAAGGTAAAATGTAGACTGAGTAGCGTCTGAACAGATTACCTAGACCAAACAGTCACAGAGGAATTGAAATCTTGATTCTTGATTAATTAGGGCCAGATGCAAATGCCACAGCTCTATGAAGATCGACGAATTTTAATAGAGGAGTTTTCCTCCTCCGCCAAGAAAACTTTATAAAGTCATTAGATACAAAAGTTGGGCCTAGTTGGGCCGATCCTAATTAAACTTTTAGTATGTTTTTAAAATTGACCGTTTAGGACGACTCTGAATCCATTAAGAGTCTTAAATGGACCCATATATATATATATATATTATTTTCTTTTAATTTAGATTATTTTTAATATTAAAGAGGAAAGGGAGAATGACAATGTGTGAAAATTAGTGATTCAGAATGCAAATGGATCTAGTTTCAAACTATATCTTTAATAAAGTAGGATTTGTACACATCATTTTCTTTGTCTAAGCTATATAATAATAAATTTAAATTGAGACGTAAGAGTAGAAAGAAATATAATTATCATTTGAGATCTACCAATCAAAATGTGACATCCATTAGCATATGAGATCTACGAACCAAAATAACACATAATTTGAACCAACTACTATTTAATGTTTAACTGTAATATTACATCGGCAGCATTAATACAAAATTTTATGTAATTTAATTTTGGGTAAATTACCAAAAACTCCCTCTAGCTTTGTCCAAATTACCAAATAAACCCCGTGGTTTGAAAAATTACCAATTACCCCCTTTAAAAAAATTTTTTAAAAAAAAATAGTTAAATTTAAAAATATAATGTTAAATATATGCGTTTTGATGTCATTTTCATCCTTCTTTATTTTAAGAAAAAGTGTATGTTTATTAATGTTCAAATAAAAAGCAAGTTAAAGGGAGTAATTGGTAATTTTTCAAACCATGGAGTTTATTTGGTAGTTTGGACAAACCTGAGAGGAGTTTTGATAATTTACCCTTTAATTTTTAGTATTTTTTTTAACAACGTACTCCATATGATACAAGGACGATATACAATTGTGTGATACAAAATAAAATTATTGTTTGTAATATATAGAAAAAAATCACTATGGTTCACTCTAGTGTTGCCTATTATTATTTTAACTCATATAGACCATGAGATATTTGTTTGTGTACTAAGCAACTTCAAATTATCCACAGTTAAATTATCTGGTAATAAAGTTAGAGCTTAAATTATAACTAACTTTAGTATTTATTTAGGAAGATTCATATAAATCGGGAATAACTTGACATGCCCGATTCAAATAAGAATTTTCCTGGTGGAGCAAAGTGAGAACAGCTCGCAAATAAAGAATGAAGGGGTTGAGAAGATGCCATATGAACATTAGGATTATTTCGAGTGGTTTTCTGTTTTTGCCCTAAAAACACTGAATCAATGAGCACAGGCTGGTGGTATCTTTGATATCCCTTGACGTTGCAGTTCCACCAACACACTGTCAATGGACGGGGGTTTCAGTCCAAGTGGCAACGGCAGCCATGGCTTCGACAAAACATCTCCGATCACTGCATCTACGCTTTCCTTAGACTGCTACGACATTCAACATCATTAAAAATATAGTAATGTAGGCAAAATGAAAAATAGATTCTGCATTGAGTTGTACTCCCATACAATTTCAAGTTCTGTTTTTTTGCCTTCGTATGTCACAGATGCACAGCATTTCATTCAAATTTAGGTCGCATATAATTTTCAATAATGTCATATAAAGATCACAAAAAATTGGAGAAACCTTTGGATTTACATATGGCCTTTAAATCTCTAAGGCCCTAATTTCAATGACGCAACATCATCAAGCAGCTTTAATCAATACACATTGTGGTAGTTGTACTTTTGCTGGAAATTTTTGGTCTTTATTCAAATGTCAATTTTGGACTAAAAACTAAAAAGTGATGTGTAGTTGCTTTTCACTAGTACACATGGAAACAAGTATTATCTTTTCTATTATTATTTTTTAAGCCCTTTTCAACCAGCAATCTCAAGCTCTAACCTGATGAACGTGGAGTTTTATAGTACAACAAAGGAACTGCATCTATAATGAGAGCCAATTAATTATTTCAGTCAAAGCCTATCTGCTGATACCATAGTATGACTATCCGATATTTGTTTCCTATGAGTCTAAGTCAAGTAAATTCACGAGGAGAAATCTTACCAGATGAGAGTCAGATGGTGTTAGGGGCGGCAGTGGCTGACCAGTAGGGGCCGCAGGGAAACCCATGCTTGGATACATTGAAGGTTGAGGTACACCTGGAACTGGGGGGGTGGTAAACCTCTGCATGAACGTAGCCAAATGAAACATTGGAATTATTCAAATCAATGTATGCTTTCGGCCTTAAAGTAGTGCTAAATGCAAACAAAAATCCAAACAAAAGAGGGTTTTGTAATTACTGTGGGAGGGAAATGCGACGGAAAGCAAGGCATTCCTGGTGCTGGAACCTACAAAAGAAGTGTGGCATTAAAAAAGGCCGTTAGAGTATGCAAGCCTTGAAACTGCTTAGGCTAAAAACTTACATCTTGGTGGTGGCAATACCAAAAAGAAGGGTCTCCATGTAGTGGGTGTGGCCAAGGATGTGGTGGGGGCCAAGAAGGAGAGGATGAGGCAGATAGATGACCAGGCCATAAATACGCCAATGATTGGTCGGTAGATGGATGACCCCAAACATGCAAGGGTCTAGGACGAGACATTGATGTTACCGGAGGGAATCCTGTGGTGGGAACAACCCAAGAGTTTGAATCACTCTTCCTGCTCCTGCCAGTAGTTCTATATAGTTGTCGCCTCTGGCTCCAGCTTGCTGCTTCGGCTTCTCGATCTAGCAAATGTTTCCTATGAGATCGATATTTCTGCATATTAAAAGAAAATCAACCTATTTGTTTCCATTCATATTAAAAGAATCCAAATTCATAAAGCCATCAACTAGTGTGATAAAAAGAAAGTAACCATGAATCTTGGCATACAAAAATGTCAACAATTTGATCATATTATGAACACAGTTTTCGGAAAAAGATCAAGATGAAGCACCTGATTGTTGTAGAAAGGAAACATTTTTTTATAAAGAATATGAGAGAAAAGGCCCTAACAATGTGCATACTTGAAGATGGCTGGCAACATTATGGCGAGTAAGACAATCAGTTCCCATAAGCTCAAGAATCTTAGAAGGTACAGCCTTGTCCACACCAAGCTGTTCCACCGCCTGAACAAACTGTCGATGCAACTCAGGTGTCCAATCAACCTATGTAAAAAAATACACATATTAAAAAAAATTGAAGAAAAAAATAAAAAAAATAAAAATTCTAATCTTCATTATAAAACTCCACGGGCAGGCACACAGCATCAACCTTATATGCTAACATTCTTAAGTATAGGTAAACTTAGGATATAAATGGCACGCCACATAAGTTTAGGTTCCTCCGTGGATATGGCATATCCACAAACATGATCAAAGAAAGAATGTAGGTGGAAACAATTTCCATATGTTTATGCCCATGCAAGTATGTTTGGAGATTATTAGTAGTTACTTTTACTTTTTTCTTCCCGAGTGTTTTGCAAAATAAAAGAAAAGACTGTTAGTGGAAACAATTTCATATGTTGAAGCCATTTTAAAGAAGAGATGTTCCGTTAGGAAGAAATATAACTGACATAAAAATACAGGTTAGTTTTGGAGATTTCTAGCAATTACCTTCACTTTTTTCTTCCCTGAAGAAGTGTTCAGATGAGTTGATGATTTTCTTTCTTTATCAACTTTGCTAGAAGATAGATTAACCACTAAATCCTCCCTTTCACTCACAGTTTCCTCTCCCTGAATCAAGCTCGAACCTGAACCATGGTTCGCAGAAACTGAAGGGACTTTCTCCTTTTTAACAGAATGTTGTCCTTCACCCACTTTGTCAACTTGTTCTGGTTCAGCATTGGTACTCACATCAGATTCCTCACCAGCACTAAAAGAGATTTCTGCACTATTTTTTCGTTCCATCTCCAAATCCAGCTACGCATTTCCATTGTTGATCCCAACAAAAGGCCAATAAAAATTTTGGTCAAGAGAATACCCTTTTAAGAGTAAAGGTACAAATTAATTTTGATTCATTGAGGAAGTGTACTCAGCCTTTTCTCATACACTTTAGGCTTTCCTCAATAAAGGAATTAAGGAAGCATTCCATAGTATATAATTTGAAAATTTTTCAAGCATGTACTGTGCACTTTACTTGTATCAATATAAATTATATTGGTTGCATTGGAAACAGATAAATTGTCAAGAAGCCAAAGGCATATAAATCCTTAACAGGCATGCAACCACAAGGAACGTAGTAGGAAATTCAAACCTCTATTGTCTCAGAAATAATTGACAGTGTTAAAGGGCTCATTGCTGTAGAATAGCTTCCCTAATTTGTTGGACAACAAAATGAGCAATTTTTTTAACCAACAATTATATTATTGAATCCATGCTGTAGTCGTAAAACTGCATTCCTAAGTTTCTAACAGCAATTGAATGACCCCGTGCATTGTTTAAGTCTTATTTGTTATTTCTTGGATTAGCTTCCATTGTAAGTTAACATCAGTCAATACGTTAGCCAAACCAACCTTTTGAACTTGCAGTTCTTACAATTCATTTACTCTACCCACCAATGCATTAAAACCCATAAATACAAAAGACACTTTTAGCAAGACAAGTGTACAAAACCTCATCCATTGAATTATGCAAGTCTAGCTCAATTCTTTGTTCCAATTTGCACGAGCAGTTAATTCTGTCGAATATAGCTCTGTCATGATTTTTTCTATGAAATTGTTTCCACAGTTTTCCCAATTTAATGCTGAAGTAATGACAAGTAAACAAAAGAATATCCACCATCTGATCCCCATTAATATTTAAACACACACACACACACGCAAATAGAAAAGCGTAAAGTTAATTTTGTCTTCAGATAACAATTAGAGCATCTTGACACAGTTTCCCAATTTTACACCCGAGCAAGGACAAGTAAAAAGAAGGATATACACTATCAAGCAACATAAACAGAGAAAAGTATGCATTCAAGCTTCTGTACTACCAACCATGGAAAAGCATTAGATCAGCGAATCAGGACATCAGACCCCTCAGCTAAAACAATAAGATGCAGCTTCACTTCCACTTAAAATTTTTTTATTCCAATCTCTCAACTCAGTGTACTAAAAAACTTTAAAAACTACTAACCTCATGCTCTCTACTCTCTAGCACAACTTGCAACAGTTCAGATTCTAACACTCTCTAGACACCGCAGCTTCAACGCAAACTCCTCCAACTTGTTTCAGGGAAGGGGGAAAAACAAAAGGCGAAATGTCAATGTCAACAGTAAGATAGTGCACCACATCCAAAATTTCAACAACAAAAACCAGTAGCATGAACAACCAAGCATCATTCCTCATATAATCAACAAATTACGAAAAGAAATCCAAGCGAATAACTAAAACGAAACTCACGAGATCCTCGCATTTCTAGGTTCCCACCGGCAGAGCGTCGGCGGCATGCGGAGGCTGAAAATGAGGAGCGGTGAACAGAGGCTAACCGAATCGGAGAGTAAGGATTTAGAGGAGAGGCGGGAAAGGCAAGCCCTAAGGGCTAAGCGCCATGGTAGTTGTGTGATCTTCTTCCCCACTTTTTCTCGGAGCCAGGAGTCATTAATGAGTTTATGTGTGACAGTGAGTGAGTGCTTTCAAAAGCCTGTGATCATAACGACGTTATTCATTTGTGGTTTCAGACTCCTACTTTTAACGTTTGTCATTTGATTATTATATTATAATAATCATTTTTTGTTTATTTCTTTTCTTTCTTATTTAAATTTAATGAGAGAGTTTAAATAGGCAATAGTACTTGGATGGTACATGACATCTAAATTGCACTGATTAGAAAACTGGACCGTTGGCCAAATTGGTGGTCCTAATTGTTTGGAAAAACAAAAATTACATATTTTTAATTATATTTATTATTTTATATATAATTTTTAATACACTTAATCTACAAATAATTATATAAATAAACACATATTTAAATTTAAATAAATTAATTAAATAATTAAAAAAACCTCAAATAATTAAAAAAATATTTAAATTTAAGTAATTAGTTGTTTTGTCTTTCTTATGTATTAATTATGAGAAGCTGTTAAGTGTTAACGTTTTTTTTTTAAAACAATTTAAAATAAAATAAAAATTTAAAAAAAGGGGTGAACTTGCGGTTTCTGGGTCACCCGGTCCATCCGATTTCTCGGCCGATTCCCTGTTGGACTGGTCGAACCGACCAATCCGATCCGATTTTCTAATCATTGCTAAATTGTTAAGTTTAAAAATCTAAAATATTTTTTAGCCATTATTAGTGGGTGGGGTGGGGTGTATAGTAGGCACATGGCGATAATCATTGAGAAGTGAAAATATATTTGGAAATGAGTATATTGAGAATATAAAATTTATTATTAAATGTAATTATTACTTAGATAAAATTATTTATTGTGGTTAAAGTATGCGAATGATTCATTATAATTTGAAAAATGTTTTTCTTTCCGTTCCATTAAAATTTTTATATATACTATGAGATGGAGGTTGCAATATATTTAAACTATATCAATAAATATAATTTATTTATATAATAATAATATTCTAATATATCTCGCAACTCGTTTCATAATGAATGTGTTACAATAGACTTTATTATTTGAAAAACATTTCATATGAATTTAATTTATACTGCATACATCAAATAAATTTGTTCAAATTATTTCATACGAATTTAATTTATACTGCGTACATCAAATAAATTTCATTGAATGCAGTGTGTTTTATTTGAAACTTATATACTGTAATAGACTAAATAGACACATGATATTAATCTATTGTATAAATACGCGTATGAGAATACACACATTAGAAGTAACATATGAGAAAACCGTAGTTAAACTAATTATTTAAACAATTTTAAAAGGATATAAAATTAATTATATTATAATCAAATTTAAATAAAAATAATTGTGTAAAACAGTGCAAATATAAACAAGAAATGAGACAGATTTAAATGAACATTTAATTTAACAGGGTGGAACAACATTTAGTAAAAATTTCCTAAAGATTTTACATAATTTGACCACTTGCAAGCACAAGTTAAACAATTTTTTTTTTTATAATTCACTTGAGGCACATTAGGTTTAACTCATCCATTAATTCCCAGGATAAGGGCAGTGGGGTTCTTATAGTAAGGTACACTGTAAGAAAAAATAGAGTCAAAACTTACTGAACCTATGAAATATAACATGAACAGGGGTGAATGAACAAAATAGTTAAAAAATAAATTTAAAAATTTCTATAGTCTGACAATTTAGCTTTAAATTATTTATTATATTCAAATGATTTTTTTTAATCAAAATGCCCTTGCCTTTTTTTTTATTCGGTATCTGTAATGGTATCGCATACTCAACATAGGATATCGACATTATATTAATATCATTATCATAGCCTCATATATCAGATTTGATGTCGATTAAGCTATTGGAGCCCCAACATAATACACCAACACCAAATTCAACATTTAATGCTACGACAATAATATCGGAAATGACATCAGTATCCCGTGTCGAAACTCTAAAACCACATGAATACTGAATAAATAAATAAATAAATAAATAAATAAAAGGAAGGAAGGAGAAAGAAGAGTGTATTGGCATTTTGGTCAAAAATATCATTTGGATACAGATGACAATTTGAAGAAATTAGGATAGCAGATAATGAGTTTGATGTAATATGTTGTGTTGTTGGATAGGTCACAAAACCACTATCTTTAGGGGTGGCCCTTGCTTTCACAACTAGTCAAATTCATTGCTAAATCAAGTTTGATCTCTCTCTCATTCTGTGGGCTTTCTTTTATTCCATTTATTTATAGCATTTGTTTTTAATTTTAAATACTACTATTAATTATTTATTAAAAAAAACTTATGTATACTTCAATTTTTTTCCCTGATTTTTCATGTAACAAAGTATATTATATTCATTAATTTGTTTCTTAATTTGTGAAGCCAATAAATAAAAATAAGGATTAAATCATTATAACTTTTTCTAAAACTGTACAAATTCTCGAATAAAATTGAGTGTGGAGGAAATTACCACAAACTTAAAATTTTGTTATAATTTCTAAATCAAAAGTGATTGATCAACAGTGGAGGAAATGATGAAACTATATATGTCTACCAAAAATTTTACAAGGCTACAAATAAGCAACATAAGATATGTTTTTCTCTCTCTTCTGATTAGATGCACAATTTCTTCAAACAACAAGAGCACCATTATTAAAAAGTAGTGTTCATTCAACAGTTATTCATTTTTCTCAGTACCATCCAAATTCAATTAATTATCCCATCACATGATTAATACTATATAATTATTTATTTTTAATCATCATCGAGAAGAATATTTTATCTTTAACACAGCTACTAAACATGTGAGGTTGGATTAATTTATAATTCTAATGATCAAATTTCAAATTTTTTTTAAAACTGTAGTAGTAAATAATATATTTATCTGGATGAAATATGATTTGAGGTATTCATAGTTTTTATTTTGATCAAATACCTTAACTTTAACATTTAGTACATTAAAGCGTGTAATGAAATCTGATCAAACACGTTGATGGCATGCATTAATTACTACTGCAGAGATAATAAGTATTAATAATCACGCGACACCTCACATCTTTTACTTATTTTGTTTTTAATTAATAAATAAATTTAATATTTTGGTGAATTAATTAATAGTGGAAAAGTAGATAATTCTCATAATTTTCTCCCGATTATGAAAAAATGGAGGCTTCACGAAACCTGTCTACTTTAAAGTCATTTAATTCCACATTGAAGGGACAACGCCTATCCAACAAAATTCATACAAATCCAATGCACGTTCCGCCAATTTTTCAACTTACTTTTATATTTTAATGACTTTTTTTACATCCTTAACCATTAAATTGACTCAATTAATTTTAATTAATTTACATTAACATAATAAAATTTAGAATCTTAATAAGGTGCAGCTGTTGTAACGTACACCTTTAAGATCTGTTAAATTTTATGATATTTAATTTTCATCTTAAGATTTAAATTAATAAATAACTTTCTAAATTAGAGTTAGTTTTTATTAACCGAGTTTACAGTGTAACATTTGTGGTCCTCTTTAATTTAAATCCTAACAATACATAAAATATAATATAATTGAAAAGGGACCATAAGATTTACACAAATATTTGCCTTTAAATTAAGTATTTACGATTATACCTTACATTAAACTTATAAATCGTAGAGGTGCAACTCATAATTACCCTAAAATTAATATAAATTATAAATTACAATAATACAATATTAATATTATATCTTCATATATCATAAATACTTCATTTAATTTTTTATAGATTAACGAAAAAAAAAAAACTCCTAAAAGAATAAAAGATAAATAAGTTATAAAACTAAAATAATAATATTTCATTTGGATACCTTATCGGATGTATAAAAGAATTTGTTTACTTCCTTGGCAAATTAATACTTGCATGTGTCAACAAGTTCACACCTAAACACCCTAATAAATCGATTATCATTTATAGTATAAAATATTATTTTTAAAAGAATAAATTATTCTTCTTACAAATAAAAAATATTTTTTCTGTGTCGCACTTAATTTCACCAACATTGTGGATATATAATTTGATAAAAGTTACTATTTGATTAATTTTATTTACTCCAAGAGTATTGTGATATTTTTAAGTAATAAATAAATTAATATAAAATATGTTATGCACGTGGGATAAATATTTTTTAAATTAAGATGACTTTTTAAAATTATAAGACATTAATGTGATGTTTTATTTTTCAAGGGATAAAAAAATAATGAAAAGAGTATTACTTTTTACATCCTATTTCATATATTCTGAATTTTTATATTCTTCTGCGGGTAGAGTTAATATTTGTGTCGATGGAGTAGTATATATATATATATATATATATATATATATATATATATATATATATATATATATATATATGGATATTCACCTAGACCATTTAAGTATAATTATATTTGTGTTTTGTTGACCCTTGAAATTGATTGGCTGATGGTTTTATTTCCTCGTTTAGAATACGTATCTTATACGGTGGCTAATTGGATGGTAACGAGTTGGGAATTCTTTCATTTTATTTTTTAATTTCTTCTTTCGATATTATATTTATAGGAATTGCTAAAATATTAAATGTGTTGATTAAATAAGCAATTGCGACACTCCATTAGCGACTTGTCATATCATCAAATTGATTAGTTTAATTTTCCTATTTTTACGTGTGATTTTTTCATTTTTGATTGACACTTATTACAAACTATAACGTTTTCGTAATGAAATATGTTACAATATTCTTTAATTTCCGAAAGTATTATTCTTTAATTTTAGTGTTACTTTTTTAAATTAATGCTGAATTGTTAACGTTTTAAAAGAGTTGTATTTGTCACTAATTAAATATACAATAGTAATAATATTACTTTATTGAAAATTTGTTAGATTTATCAACTAATTAATAGAGATTAGAAAATTCAGAGATATGTCTTGTGACAAGTACCAAGTACAATTATGGTCCCTTGTGAAATTAAATCATGTTCGTGACTAGCTTAATATGCATTTATTTTTAATTATTATTTTGAAAACATGTAAGATTAAAATTTCATGTAACTAGTGTTAAGTTTATAAGCCATTTGAAACAGTTAGACAAAGTTATTACACAAATAATCATACTTTCTCTAAAAATAAATAAATAAACGAAATATACTATAAAGAGTTTCTTAGATTCCACATATATGTATTAATTAATTCTTCTAAAGAAAAAGGTTCAATGTCATAATTTACGATGCAAGGTACGCATCGACACATATAATGTCATAATCCATTATGAAACTTCAAAAAGTTTTTCCCAAAAGTTAAAAAGAATCACATAATTAACCCCATGATTATATTTGGTAAATACGTATATTAATAATACTATTAAATAATCACAATTCACAAAATGATTATTTTATATTCATTGATAAAATATAATTAAAGGTTGGTCGGAACTCGGAACCATGTAAGGTGCTTAATAAAATATCAAAAAGAAATTTAAAAAATGTCACTTGAGTATATAATTTTGTCAGATTTAATTATGTCAAACTTTTCTATACAATTGTATACAATATTATCATTTCAACTATATAAGTACTTAGTAATTATTATACTTTATTTTTAGAATTTATTGTATTTTTTTAGAAGATTTATCATTAATTTAATTATTTAAAATTAAATTGATGATCACTTCAAAGATTAACAAATGTAATACCATTTATCTTTTCGGCTTATGATTTATCGTTTGCTCCTAAGATTTAGTTTTTTCAATAAAATTAAATAGGCCAATTTAAATGTGCAGTCATATATCTAAATCTATTAAGAGATTCATTCTTTGTATGTATAACAGATTCATATTTTGGGACACTAACACTATAAACACTAAATTAGATACCGATGATACGACAACAATGTCGAATATAGTGTTCGTGTGTCCTATGTTGGGGTTTCGACATCCAATGCGTGATATGACGATGATATCGAACGTAATGTCGGTGTCCTATGTCGGTTATCCGACACCTTAAAAGACACTAAATTATTAAACAATAAAATAAAGATGTAAGATTTTTTGATCCAAAAATAATCATTTGGATAGAAATGATAGGAAGTTAATTTGAAAATAATTTCCAATTTTATGTAATGCCTAACTTGGCCTTTCTCCTTGTATATTACATTGAAATAGAATTTTATAAGTCCAACAAAATCTACTAACATCAAAACTCTTTCTAAAAAAAATCAAGAAAGATTAATGATTTAGCCTAAAAGGACGCCTGTTATAATATTAATTATATTGACGCAATTGTCTGATTTGCCCCATACGCATTAACTTATGATCAATTTGATAAGGTACACGTAAAATAATTAATACTACTTAATTTTTATGTCACCAAATGTCACGTTTCTAATTAGACACATATATTACAAATTTCAACCTTTAGTGCTACGGACGCTCGTATATCTTATTTTGTAGGTTAATATATGACATCATAACTTTATAATAAATTTGCATGGTAATACGTGATACGATTAAATTAATAATCGTGTATGATAATTTAGACGTTGCATAACGTATTTGATAAGTGAAAGTAATGTGTAATGAACATACGGAGATTGGGTAATTGGGTGAATAGATTGGGCTTGTTCGAAGTTCGGAAAATTGGGCCCATTTAAATTGTGGAAAGGCCCAAGATCACGTCCAAGATCCAGTGAGGCGGCATATTCCAGAACCCCTTCAAACTGCGCTCCAAAATATTAATTAATTAATCGAACGAACAGTACCGATATCTAGCGGTCCAATTCTTGTGAAGAGAGGGAAAAAAAAAAGTTTAATCCCTAAGAATAATAATGGACATTGGATTTTCTTCACTTAGTCTCAAGATGAGTTGAGGTGGCGATGCAAATAAAATTCAATCAATCAAACTGTCATGTCATAATTTATTTTAAAAATGGAAAATCGTAAAAATAATGATTTAACACGTAATTATGACTCCGGAAAAAATTGAGGGTTCCGACAAAATTTAAGTAAAATTAAGCAAAAATTTATAATTATAATTATAACATTAAGTAGATACAAATATCTACTTTCTGATAGAATTTAAATTTTCAAATAGAAGTGTTTTTTTTAATGAGTGTGACACTGCAGTTTGATTTAGTGAATTTTATTTGCATCGCCACCTCAACTCAACTCGCCGATTTCCCCTGATATGAACCGTCATGTGTGTTGCATGCAATGATTTTTGACAAAAATTGATGGTTCAGTGAAAATTAGGTAAAATTAAACAAAAAAAAATCACGTTGTTATTATTTACTGAGACTTGTTAATTAAATTGATACAAATTTTTTTTTTGGATAAATAATTTTAAAGTCTCACATTGTTATTTTTTTTAATTCAGACTCGTTAAATTGTAATTATATAATAAAATCAAAGTGTTGGCTTCATGGAATGTATTGGCAATGAAAATAGAACAAGAACAGAATGTAGACAGAAAATATTGATTGGAAGTGTGCGGTAATGAGATGAGTACTCTATATATTTATTTATTACTTATTATATCTTTTATGATAATTAAGATACAAAAAATAATAATGTCCAAACTTCACGATACACACATTGTGTACACTAGGAAGCAAAAACGATGATTAAGAGAGAAAAGAAGAGATTAGATCAAAGTGTATTTTGGAAATGTCGTCGAGTTGAGGGGTTTTAATTAAGCAACGCAGCTTGGTGGCACTTTTGATATGCCCTGACGCTGCAGCTCCACCATCACGCCGTCCGTGGACGGCGGCTTCAGCCCAAGCGGCAGCGGCAGCCACGGTTTTGATAGAACATCTCCGATTGCCGCGTCTACGCTCTCCTTTGACTGTGATTTTATTAATGTCAAACATTAATGGCCTCAACAACTAATGTAACTTAATTATTTACGTATTTACCAAATATGGTAAGAATCTTGACATTTTATTTATTTTGGTGTCGTTGTCATATTAATTTTATTGCTCGTCTATACATGGACACCACTTGGCTCAACTCTTGTACTCTTTTAATAATTATTATTGAAACATGTGAATTGAAGGAATTCAAATTAATGCACTGTGAATTTTGGGCAGTTAATATGATATGATGAGAAGAGCATATAATAAAATTTAATTTAATAGAAATGAGGAAAGGGGCTGACCGGGTGGATGTCGGAGGGAGGTTGGGGAAGTGTTTGTCCTACACCAGGGTGTTCTACTTTATAGATGCCACCGGGTGGTATGCCCGCTACTGCTGGACCCGGGAACCTCTGCAACCAAATTCATTAATTAAGGAAGAATTTTTAATCTAAAAACAAGTAATTAAGGTTTTGATTACCGCTGGGTGCAGATGTGGTGGCGGATAGCAAGGCGTTGGAACCTGAGTGACATATTTTATGCATTAGAAAATCATTTAAGTGAGAGAGAGAGAGAGAGAGAGAGATTATATATGATGAGTTACATGGTGGTGGTGGGGGGGAATCCAGAAAGAAGGGGGGTCATGAGGTGGCGGCGACCAAAGAGGCTTTGGCCAGATGGGCATCACGGATTGGTCGAGGGATGGATGGCCCCACACATGCAACGGTCTGAAATGTGTCACCGGAGGAAACCCCATAGTGTTCCAACCGCACTCTCTCTTACCCACACTACCGCCGTACATCTGCCGCCTCTGGCTCCAGCTCGCTGCCTCCGCTTCACGAGCCAGCAGGTGTTTCCGATGGGACCGATATTTCTGCAAAGTATAATTTCTCTTTATTACTCCTAATTTTTACTCACTATGATTAATTAACATGGTTTTACTATTCAGAGGGAAGAAACAAAGAACGTAGGAATGCCTTTTTCCATGATTCAACAAAACAAGAAGATAATTTTTTTTCCCATATTTCAACTTGAATACTATATTTTTATTTATTAGTGATGATCAGGAACAGTACTACAGTCATGAAAACGGCAACGTTTTTGCTTGGTTGTACTATTATACTATGAATGGACACATGGACAAAAGTTTGGAGAATCTGCAGACAATTAAAGTTCATGGAAGCCATTTGACTTGTGCAGAAAAAGGAAAAAAGACAAACCCACCTCAAATCTCTCAAACAAATTATTATATAAAAAGTAGAAATTATACTTGAAGATGGCTAGCAATGTTATGGCGAGTGAGACAATCAATTCCCATGAGCTCAAGAATTCTGGAAGGGACAGCTTTATCCACCCCGAGTTGCTCCACTGCTTGCACAAACCGCCTATGTAGTTCTGGTGTCCAATCCACCTAATTAATCAACAAACCATTAATTAATTAATTATGTAGAAAGAGAGTTCATTCATTCTTGTGTTAATTTGAAAAGTACATTTCATAGTCGGGATTGGTTAATAAATTAGGAGGCAGCCCAACCCAGATTCTCGTGACATATATACGGTTTACCATGAAGTAAGTGTGAGAAACTCATAAATATGAGAGAGAGAGAGAGAGAGATATTGAGTCCATCCATCCATATGGATAAGCTAAGTTATGGATAACCCTAGCTAAAGAATATATATATATACTACATATATATTATTAATTAATTGAATAGCTAACCTTAACTTTTCTCTTCCCAGGAGGGTTTTTGGAGTTGGGTGCAGATTTTCTTCCTGCACTAGGTAATTGGTTAGAACATGGAACAACAGATTCATGCTTGGTGTCGTCTTCTTGAATTGGGCTGGACGAAGCAGCAGTAATTAGGTGTTCATCTCTAAAATCCTCATCTTCAACTGATAATGATGGAACTTTGACCTCCGATTCATCGCTCAATGAAAACTCGCCCAAAATCTCCAAATCGGGCAAAACATCTCCGAGAAAGAGGTCGTCGAAATCAATGCTGTCCAGCAAATTAGTGCCGGATAAATCAGGGAACTCCTTGTCTTCCATTTCGCCTTCTCTTTCATTATTAGGGTTCCTCAGTGAAGAAACCGCAAGCATCACCAACACACTACTCTCTCCCTCTCTCTTTCTTTATGCATATATATGTATATGATATGATTTCTTGTTTGGATTTCGAACAATTACTTTCTATGCATATAAACTTTGCATATATATATGTTGTTTGAGTGCAGCTAGCAACAAGCTTCTTGTTGTTGACGGAAAATGTACGTTTGAATCTAACGCTCTCAATTTGGTTTGCAGTTTCAGAATGTAGAGAGATGGAGAGAGAGAGAATAAGTGGAGAAATTGGATGTCAACCACAATTCGCTCTGCGAACTTTGTTTTTATGCAATTGTTTTCATTTTTGTTATATATATATATATATATATATATATATATATATATATATATATATATAAAAGAAATTAATTTGTAACATATATAGATATACATGTAATGAAGGCTTGTAGAGCTATTTGGAAGACCTTCCAATTGAGTTGATAACTATAAGATACAGATTTGAATGAATTTGGCCTATATATATATATATATATATAAAAGAAATTAATTTGTAACATATATAGATATACATGTAATGAAGGCTTGTAGAGCTATTAGGAAGACCTTCCAATTGAGTTGATAACTATAAGATACAGATTTGAATGAATTTGGCCTCTTTTAACCGTAGTTAAATAATAAAATATTTTTATAACTCATTTAAAATACATCCTGCAATTTAACTCATTATCTCAGAACAGCGGGCCCTGAGGCTTGTGGATACCCTTTTTTTGAAGTTTCAAAAAATCTGTAAAGTGTTTGCTCGTGAGTTGTTTCACTTTCAATTTTTCTTTTTTTTCAATGTCGAGACTCAAGAGGAGAGAGAAATATCATTGAAATGATGTATAGTGTGTGAGAGAGAGAGGGGGTAGGATGTGTATGTATCATCAAATAATGTGTGTATATAATTATAGGAGTATATATCTGTTGTACAGCAAAAAGGAAAGGGAAAGGATAGTATCATTCATCTACTTGACCTTCCAACTTGAGATATGATTGTGCCTAACACAATCCTTCAACCTTTTTTTTTTTACTTTATATATATACACTATATATACTATATATTTATAATTTGTATCCTTCTCATAAGAAATTAATGCTATAAATTTTTTTATAATGGAGTATAATTTTATATGTACTCACCACGTTAATGCTTAATTTAACACATTAGACTCCCTGTGCCTAATGTTTATGATCTTGGATGTCCTGTTACATTTTGGTGTTACATCTCCTATTACACGTGTTAGATGAGTGACACGTATGCGGAGAGGAAAATTTCAATCTTTCCCCTTAGGGTTGATGGTTAGGGTATAGATTAAGTTTATCCTACGTGTCAATCACCCAACGATATGTAACAGAAAATGTAACACTAGAATGTAACAGGAGATCCGAACCGAACAGTTATCGTGTAATATCGTTGGATGAATGACACATAGGATAAAGAAGAAGATGGATGACACTTAGAATAGATGAGAAAATTATACTTTTAAAAAAGGTATGAGTGTAGAAGATAATAGTTGAATTTTTATTTTGTTAAGGATACAGTTATACAAAAATAACACAAAGAATCTATAAATTGTGTATAACACATGTCGTTACAAATTAATCTTAAGTTGATTTAAATAACATGCATTAATTTTACTAGTCCATTCCATTTATGAATATGAATTATCCTTTTGAACAAATTAAAGACTCAGTATATATGTGCCTTTTCATTTATAACCAATATATTATATTTAAAAACAGTAAAAATGAAATATGCGAAAAACAGCAAAAGAGGTTCCTGTAAAATGCCACCAAAATTTGCCCATCCGCAACTCATTTTATAATTAATTTAATTTGAAGAGGTCATAGCTCCACGCATGTGTATATATGTCAAACGCCTTTTTTTTTAAATACTATTACATAAATATAATTTAAAAATTATTATAATAATGCTATCTGAAAATTATGCACTTTCCTTATTTGGAAATAAAATATACTCCTATCAGAAAATGAAGCTAGCTAGGTTAATCATCAAGAAATATCACTTGCTTTAGGGTTTATGAGTTGATTATTTGATCTTTAAATTAACTAAAAGAAAATACGATAATGGTTCAAATAATTATGAATGTATAACGTGTTGAATTAAGCAGACTGCAGTGTAGTAGCCTTACTGGGTTTTCATATACAATTCCATGATGGATCTAATTAATATCGAAAATATCCCACAAAATTCAATCTTTAATTATTAATACAAGATATCACCCTATACCCGTTGTGTTTACTGTGTTATTTTATTTAGTCATTCATTATCCCATAATTGACTACATATTCACCATCACAATTATGATGGGCCCTTATCTTTTGTAATCTCTTTTTAGTTGCCTGCCTTTCATTTGTCTTGCTTTACCAAAAAGCTGTTGAGACAAAATCAGCAAAAAGATTACAACAAACCAAGATTTAATTAATACATATATATACATCATCACTTTAAAACCAGTCATTTAAATTAAAAGATATATATTCATGTTCTATATTTGAGTGGATGATATATGGATATGTGGTTGTAATAATTAAAAGATGTCATTAAGTTGTTTATATATATTAGTTGATGGAATATCAAATATGAGGTCGTAAAAATATATTGCAAATTTAAATTATCTCAACCAATGTCACCTAAATTGGTTCGATGTAAGAAAAATATCGTTATTTAAGCATGAATAATTTCAATTTTAATTTGTAATTTTAATTTTAGTTATTTTTTATTTGATTTTTATCATTATTATTTAAATTTAATCAATTTTTTTTCTCTCCAAATTTTGTATTTGTAAAAATTTTGACATGAAGAACTAAATTAAAAAAAATAATTTTTGAACTAAATTTTATCAAAGAACTATATTTAGATAAAATTAATCAAAATCGGAAAAAGAAAAAAGACCAACTTTTTTCACAAAAGAGGGAAAAAGAT
This sequence comes from Pogostemon cablin, assembly GCA_023678885.1. NCBI lineage: Eukaryota > Viridiplantae > Streptophyta > Magnoliopsida > Lamiales > Lamiaceae > Pogostemon > Pogostemon cablin. The sequence goes on from CM042956.1 coordinate 1,782,279, forward strand.
TAACCTAAGCAAGAATTAATACATGATCTCCCTCCATTAGACATGCACAAATGAATCGGAACCGGCGGTTCGAATCGAGGAACCGCCGGTTTTAACAGGAACCGGAACCGTCGGTTCCGGAATCGGCAAAAAAAACCGAAACCGGCTAAGGAAGGTTCGGTTCCGGTTCCTCATATTTGGGAAAAAACCGGCGGTTCCGGTTCGAACCGCCGATTTTTTAATTTTTTTTATTTTTTACGCTTAAAATCCAAAAAAAAATTAAAACCGGAACCGGCGGTTCCGGAACCGAAAGCTTCGTACCCCGATTCGGTTCCGGTTCCCCCTATCTTGGAACCGGAACCGCCGGTTCGGAACCTGAACCGCCGGCGGTTCCGAACCTGGGTGCATATCTACCCTCCATCCCATAGTTAAGTTCACCGACACTGTAGATACGAAGTTTAAGAAAAACTGCTTTTTGACCAACTTTATTGGTTTTTTAGGGGTATTGTGGTATTTTTATGTAATAAATAAATTATAAAGTATTTATGTGTGTTAGGTGGAATGATATTTTTTAAATTAAGATAACTTTTGAGATTTCTGGTTAATGTGAAGTTTACTTTTTTGGGTGATGAACATAAGTGTGAGACGAATGAAAATGGAAAGTGTGAAGATAAGTGTGAGGCGGAAGTATTACTTAAAAGGTCAAGTGATTATTTAATATTCATTGTGGTTGTAATCCATTAAAAGTGACGTTAATCTTATCCTCCTACGTACCAAACGTCACGTTTATGACTTGTGACCATTTTTCGCTAAAAATTAATTATGACAATATGTCTTATAAAATTAATTATGGAGTATTTAAGATACAGTGTGAAATGGTGCATGTGAATATTTTTAGCGTGGAAGGAATATATATTCTGATTTTATAAAAGGGGAAAAAAAAGTAAATAAATGAAGGTTAGTGTTGGTCATCATTCCCCCCACCAACTAAAGTTTGATATGTTTAGTTATAGTTTATTCTCTCTTGTAATAATATCGATTTAATTCATGAATGTATGATTTTTATAATTATTTTATAACAGTCAATTCAAAATATTTGGGCAAAGTATATATCCTTTGCGTACTACTATGTACTATTTATAATGATTTGTTTCGAATATCATTCATATGTATATATAATTTATGGCTTCTATAAAAACATTTTGTCATTTTTAATTCAACTATTTATGTTATTACAATTATTCTTATAAACTCGATTTACATAATTTATTATGTGTACTTGGGTCTTTTCTCACCTTAAATTTTGTGGTCACCCTTCCAATCCTATTATACTCTATGTATTGCTATTAATTTAAATTAAAGGGGATTACATGATTCACACAGTAAACTTTATTCACAGGAGACTAACTCTTATTTTATACGTTATGAAAGAGCGCAATTGGATGTGCATGTTTTTTTTTCTAATGAAGTGAGTAATATTTTATTGATATAGAAAAATAATTTAGAATTTAAAAAATCGCACTATATAAATTTATTTTATTTAAAATAGTTCTAAAAAACTTAATTTCTACTAAATAGTTCTATAGCTTTTAAATTATTATTAAAATAGTCCTAAATACTTAAAAATATCTTCTTCTTTTTTTAAACTTCTTAAAATAAGACTGAATTGGTGCTTTACAAAATTATGGGACGACAATAAGATTGAATTAGTGCTTTACAAAATTATGGGACGACATAATAAAAAAATATTGTTTTAGGACCAAATTGAAAAAAAATTAAAAATTTTAAAACGAAAATTAATGTCATAATTATTTTTGGAAAGTAAAAAAAATAAAGGATGACATATGTTTTAGTCTCAAAACAATATAAAACAGCACCATATAAATAATTAAGTCAATCAATATAAGAGCACCATACGCCTGCTATCATATATTCCTCGTACCTTTGATAAGTGTTCATTTTGTCATTTTTGTCTGACCCAATATAAAATATTCATTTCCTTTTTAGGTTGATGTGACACAAACAATAATATTATTCATATTCAATCCACTACACATGGGACTCACACTCAACATTAATACAACTACCCACTACACATTGAAATATTATTTCCCTCACCTCTTTACACTTTAAAATATTATACTCCTTAATCCACGTGTAAAAAGCAAACGGACACTTATCAAGGGGACGGATGGAGTATATTTTTTTAAATTAAAAAATTATGTGAAATATACCCGATCGTAGATCGCAGTCCATACTTCTATACTATTATACTAATTACTTATAAATATAATATGAAAAGAATAAAATATATTATGCATGTTAAATTTTTTTAATTTTCTTTTTATAAATACTTGTGTAAACTGAGTTCACGGTGTAAACTCTGTGGTCCCTCTTTTAATTATATATATCCTATATATTTTTAGGGTGTTTAAACTAAGGGAAATTACAAAAATTTAAAAAAATTTATGATGTAAATCCGATTTAAAAGATACAAACTTTTTTTAAAAAAAAAATATTCCTCCACTTGTATTTAATGTATACAAACACTGAATTATGAATCTGACATGAGTGGAAGACAGGAAAACATTTCGTAGACAAGCAAGAGAGTGAGAAAGTAGATAAATACATACTTCCTCAGTTCTATAAACGTTTACGTTTGCTTTTTCACGTAAATTAAGAGATATAATATTTTAATATGTAGTAAGTGAAAGAAATATTAATATTTAATGTAAAAAGGGTAATTGTATTAGTATTGTGTGTGGGGCACTAGAAGGAATAATTAATTATTTTGTATGTGTCTTGATAAAAAAGGAAATGTAAATCTTAACTTTGACAAACCAAGATGAAAAATGTAAACCTTAACGCGAGACTGAGGGAGTACATGTTACTATTTTATTTCATTTAAATTAATTAATCATATAATTAAGGACAAACCAAAATAAAAAATGTAAACCTTAACTCGGAGAGAATACATGTTACTAATTTATTTCATTTAAATTAATTAATCCTATAATTAAGTGGTGCACAAAAAATCTAGTCCTAAAATATACTATATGGTTTAGGTTAGGAAGAGCATGTGTGAAGCATAAATGCAAAAAGCTAGCATAACTGGATGTTAGATTAAATCGTTTCAAGGAATTGACAACTTAAGGAAATGATGCTGTCAAATTTATTAGCCAAACGATATAAAATCTAAACCTTTTCAATTAAAAACAATATAAATTTCTACCACACAACTTAGATTTTATTGCAATCATTTTTGTCTCTCTTCCCAAAGACATTTTGACTCGTGTCTCCCTTATTTTTATTTCTTCAACGACCCCTGAATGTTTATAAGTATATAATAGTATATAGTTAATAATTAGATTCATTATGAAGCGCCATAATTCATTTAGCTAAATTTATCAAATCATTTCTTATAAATCTACTAAATCCAGCCCCACTCCTAACCACCCCCCTTTCCACCAATACCCTGTTACTAGTACCCTTCTTTCCTAACTTACATTATTAATTTGTACATATAATTAATATCTGAATATTTTTTAAAATTAATTTATTAATTACAAATTTTGGCACTTCAGAATCACCCTCAAACAGTGACAGACTATTACTATTCTCCGACAAATAAGCCATAGGAACTGGAAGTAATTTACTAAAGAATGTTACTCAGTATTTTAAAGAGCAATTTTCTTTAAAAAAAAAAAAAAGAGCACGTACACACGTGTTGCATGAAGTATATATATGTCTTTTAAATTAAAAAAATAATTATTCATTTTTATCTTACAATAATTCAAGATACAAAGTTATTAGATTAAATACTTATAATTATTAATTAGGTAATTAAAAATTATTTAGATCTATCATACAATTCGAATAATAGTCTCTCATGAGTCTCATTCGAAAATTAATCTTAAATTCTATAATCAGCTCTAAGAATGACGTGTCCTTCAATCATGCATGCTGCAAATTTATTTGGGTTTTATATAAGAAAATAAACATCAAGTTTTTTCAAAAACCAATTCTGCAGTGACCACATTTGAAAAGGAAGTGACGACTAATATATATATATATATATATATATATATATATATATATATATATATATAACGCGTAAACAAATTGAGCAAATTAACTTTTATATTGGTATTTTCTCCATTATTACATTTGAATTTAGCCTCCAACGGTAACACTTAACATAAAATGTACGTATTAATTTACAAATTTACGAATTTGTTAACTCCAAAAAATAATTATTTGACTTTTCCCCGAAATTATATATATTTTTTTAAAATAACTTTATATTTCGAAAATGAAAGGCTTAATATTGAGCTAAGAAAAAAATAAATAGCCAAAATATTTTTGAAAAAGGAAAAACCTATATTACAACGTACGGCTAAAGGATTTCATGTATCCATCATAGTTACGACCCGATAAACAAATATGCTCTTATTAACGTACGGTCTTCCTTAACAGAAACAACCTTACTCTAAAGTATAAACAAACTATCTACTACTAATTATTATTATTACAATTTTGCCCCTGTCCTTTTGAAACTAATCAGGCTAGGTATATACTATGTGCATTTACGAGGAAGAGAAATTTTGTAAATTACCCTGATAATACAATTACCAGATTTCACGAGTTCGAATCTCACTTTAATTGTATTATTAGTGAGTGATGGACTATATGTCATGAGGTCATTTTATTAAAAAGGAAAAATGAGTATATTTGAGCGGACACTCAAAATGGTAAAATGAAAATGTTTGAGATCGAAAGAGCTAGAAAAAATGATATGTGAGACAGTCGAACAATAATCATAACTTATACGTTAAAAACATCCAAATTAATAATAACACTGAGTGGGAAACGGCCCAAAATAAACACTAGGGAAAAAAGAAGTGTTGGAAAATGGTGGGGTATTTGGTACATTGTGGATTATATTAGGGGGGCCATGAAAGCAACATTTAGGGCATCTCCAAGTGCATTCAAAATGACATCTTTGTTAGTTATATCAAGAAAAGACACCAATGTCTTAATTCATGTGGACATCATACACTCTCCTTCATAAACACTATTGGGACCTCTCTATTTTATTATTATTATGATTATTATACATTGTCCTTCCTTTTGTTTTGTTTTCTCTTACTATCTCTAGGGCTCTAAAACAAAAATTTTGGACTACTCCATTGTTTAATTGAGTGCTGTATGGAGTAAGAGGTCCCTAGCACCTACTGTAAGATTGGTGGGCATGGATCCCACCTTTATTTCAATTATTGAAATCCATATGTATATATACTCGTATATACACACATATAAAGGAGTGAAACCTATACTACTGATTAATTACGAGTTTAATATCCGTGCAACTGAATTTTTATTCCATTCAAACACTTTAATACCTTATACAGTATTTATAATATTTTATTCTATATTTTTACTTATACTTTATGATTATAATTTTGATAGCTTAACAGGGTGATACATTATCTCTAAAAACTCACATTTGCATAATATAATTAATAGTTTATACTATGCATGTGAATATTTTATATTCTATATTATTAATATTTATACCCGGCTTCGAATCCAAATTTAATTTAAATACAATCGAATTCAATTGCATGAATACTTAGATTTGTATAATTAATGTTTATAAATTTTGATATATATACACACACACACGTATGTAGCGCGTGTGAAAGGCAAGGCTCATAATAAAATCCAATGTTTTATTATAAATTTAATTTAATGATGCTGCTTCATCTCCAGTCGACGTCTCAAATCTCATGTGGACCTAACTTATATGGCAAAAGCTTATGCGCCTCCGGCGGACACGTCGTGTCCCCATGTGAACACAACTCTCTCCCTCAAATTCTATTTAAATCTATGTATTGTTATGGTGTTTAAATTGCAAAGAGGTACAGAAATTGCAAAAGGACACGATGTACCGGGGTCACACGAGCCTCACTTTACTTATATTACACCACTTTTTTTAAAAAACCCTATTGAACTTTGAAACACATTTGGAATCTTAGTTTGGAACAAAATTATCTATAACACCGTTGTAATAGATTTAAAAATTATTCCCTTACCCATATCACCATACATTTATAACACTGAGTTAAAGTTAAAATATAACTTATCCAAAAAAAAAAACTATCCACCCTAAGGTTATAGTTTTTTTTTCAAATGAATTAAAGAGTAATAATAAATATTATTTAATATTTAGTGAATATTTATACTAATGAGGTGTGTAGGTCTCATACTCTCATAATCTAAAGAGGGTAAATAGTATTCCTTAAAACTTAACACTCAAAATAAATAAAAAATAAAAAAAAATTGTACCTTTAGAGGACGGAGGCACTATAAGTTATCATTATTTATGATTTAATGATCAATTTAATTGTTCGCGTAATTCTACTATTCTTTATTATGAACATACGTATAATTTTTATAAAATTATATGTAAGAATAAGTACTGCCTCACGCAAGGAAGATCATTGTTAGTGGGTTTAAATATGAGGGATCATAATGAGTAAACAAATTAATAATATCGAAATAAACAATTATTAAATTGGGACCCAATTTTGCGATGGATTATATAGATTTTCGAACTTATAATAAACAATTATAATAAAAACAAAATCGACCAAGAACATAAATAGTAGCAAGAACGTGAGTGATCATAATATTATATCATTATTATAATGTAAACAATTAATGACCTAATATTTTAATCTGTGGATTATATTATTACACGACATTAAAACAAAGATATATATCAATTAACTAAGCAAAATTGACAAGGATCCAAATTGTTGATGAAATGTGGATGGGTAGCAACAGTATTTTAATATATAAACAAATTTTCAGTCTCTTCTAAATTTTTTGTGGTTACCATTCTTTTGTTTGGAAGTAGATGATTTTTTTTTTTAATATTGGGAATAATCTAATCAAATTTAGTAAATACAAGAGTACACATGTATTTTGATATTTTTAGAATACTGTTGCTTGTCGGGAAATGTGATTAATTTTTTTCATTTAAGTTGTGAAATCAGTTCCGGTTTCCACATCTCTATTGTAATCTAAAGGATATTCTTTTGTTATTTTTAAATTTTTAATTTTTTAAATTTTATTCGTCTTCCTTAACAATTATTATTATTACATGATTTATTTATGCTTGTGTATATCCTCGTTGGTCACGTAATTTACAGCTAAGATTTGGGGGATTTAAAGACAAGTAACAATTGGCTTGACGAGATCTCCTCCAGTAATTTTTACTCTCAATCACATTATACTATTATTTGAATTTTCATCAAATAAATACAAGATAATAGCTATATTTGAATCTATGCAATGATAATGAAAAGGATATCATATAAGTGCTGAACAGAATATGCTTCGGAAAATGCGATTCATATGAAAACCTGTGAGATTGCTTCAATGTATTTAGGCTATATTTATATTTATTTGAAGTTTATATACCTTTTGTTGAAAATTTATGAATAGGGATAATTTATGTATTTTTTAAGCGCTGATACGTGTAAAAAAATACTCCCTTCGTCCCACGTATTTATTCGCACTTTCCATTTTAGGTATCTCACGCATTTATTCACATTCCAAGTGTGGTAAAATTTGGACAACATATTTGGCAATCGCAAGACTACATTTGGTGTTGATCTTTATATTAAGAAAGCAGAGCAGAATAGCACATAAATAATCCAAATGTTGAACCATCACAGTTGCCATTTGAAATTAATAGTGCCTTAATCTTCCACTGCTACCATTACAACATCATTGTATTTAGAACATCGTACACCTATACATCTATCTAACGACTTTGGGTCAGAAAAGACAACACAAACTCAGCAAGCAACGGGATGGATGTCAGTATGTTCTTAGTAACTGTAAGAGGACGAATCTCCATCTGTGCTCCTATCTACGTTCCCATCTTCCCCTCCGCCTCTAGATTGCTTTCTCTCCTCATTATAATCGCTGTTGCCGTACTCTTCACCATAGTAATCGTCTTGTTCGTACATGCCCTCATCTACATCTTCATCATCGTTGTAATCATCATAATTCACATAATCAGCATCGTCTACATCCTCATCCTCTTTCTCCACCATCTCGTAGTGAATATTTTCAGCAAAGCGCCCAGACTTGCCACTTCCAGCACCAGAAAAATCGTCCACCAAATGCTCGTCGAATTCATCTGCAGATGCATGACCGTCGAATTCTGATCTCTCGGAACTGCTAACGTTTTCATTCTCAGCACCCTCGGTTACAACAGGTGTTTCCGTCAAATTCCATTCCTCTTGCTCTACATTACCCGCTGTGTCATCAGCGACTGTACCCTTGGCACCTTGTTTCTTGAAAGCGTTTCCAATTTCTCTCTTAGCAGGCTTTTGCCTGCTTCTAATAGAACGACGACCTTTCTTGCTGCTGCTACCTCGGACATGCGACCTGCCCCTCCAACCTGGAAGCTGTGCAAATTTGTCTTTTCTTCCAGTCGAATTACACGATTCATCTTGAGGATTGGTGACCTGTCTCTGTGATTTTCCTCCCCGCGTGCGGGTAGGACCTCGTGGACGTCCTCGACCTCGCTTCAACATGGCCCTACCATTTTGCACAACAGCCCAGGAACTATCTTGTCGAGGACCTGCTTGCGACGAATTATTCGTCGATCTCCCAAGAGCGGGGTACATTGATGGATTTTTCTGAAAAATCACAAGATATTAACAGATACACAGTGAAGTAAACTGCTAAAAACTGATTTGGGTGTGGGAATATGGGATATAAAAAACCAGCAAAAGTAACCACCATGGAAAGCAGGGGGGAAAAAACACAATTATTAAAGCAAGCCGATATATGTCATTGGAATTAAATATCAAATTTTAAGAGTAATTACTGCTGTATAAAACTCAACAGAACAGAATCTTACATTTATATCCCCAGATTCATTGTCTTTCTGATGAGTTTCGCACTGGTGGCCGGTATAATAGATGGATGCATCAAGTTCCATGAGCCTTAAAGCCACAGCTGCTGTGGTCTGAGGCATCCATGGAAGTACTAAAACTGCATCACATCTGGAGAAGGATTCAGCATGGCGTCCTACAACTTTAGATGAACTCAATATCTCCGATGTCGTCTCATAATTTGGTGACAAAAACTCTCTCATGATGCCATCTTCCAGCAATGTCAGGCACTGAACAGCAGCCAGGAAATTTCCAGTAAGGAGGTGGGGGGGGGGGGGTGGGGGGGAGAACAAATAGAAGTAAAAAAAGACATAAATACCGTATAATTCAAATTTAGACAGTAATTCTTTCAAGAAATGGTGAACAAAAGGAAGTGAACCCAAATACCGTCTAACTCAACTTTAATTCTTTTGAGGTGGAACGTTCTATAAATTCAATCAATTAAACACATTTCGTGAAAAGTGCAGTAGAGGGAAAGAAGAAAGGACTTTCCTAAATTTCATAGATTTACAACAGGTATAAACATGCACAATCCGCTGAAAAATCCCAAACTAAAAGGATAGAGACCTGACCGATCAAAAAAAAAAAAGATAAGAGACCTGAAGGAGCTCTCCTGCTGTTGATGCCATATACACCTTCCTGCCCCAAGATTTTCTATACTCATCAGACCAAACAGATCTGAGAGTATCTGATGGAATAGAGGCCTGAAACAGCAGAGACTCAAAAGTTGAGAAAGTAATTTTATAAGCATATGGTAATAGAACTTCTATGTAAGAAAAAACAACCCTGACCTCAATCGCAGCGAATTGGAGTTTTAGAAATCTAATCCTTGGGGGAAGAGAGAGGTCAAGCAACGCATCATCAAACTCTTCATCACCTTTCTTTTTGCATTGAGCCAAATGCTCTGAAAAAACAGAAGTTGCAGTGGAAATGCTGTAACTCCTATGACAAAAAGGACAGTGATTTTCTTCCCACGAAAACAAAATATGGCAGCTACTGCAAATTTCCAGAAGCTGATGGTCCCTTGATGTGATGTGCTTTTGTGCTCTGAATACATTAGAAGCATAGCATTCATTCCACATCCACTCGAGGTCCTTATATTTTCGTACGATATCAATATCCTCAGTACCATTATTTCCAATATCATTGGCCAGCGATATACCTGGTTCTGCTGAGGCTAATCCCTTAGCAATATCTGTACCAGTAAATAAGTTAAACTTATTCCTCATTTCCAGAACGCCCCCCTTGATATCTTTCCGGACGTGCCCACCAGAATGTGCACGTAAAAAGTTTTTCCTAACAGTTTCTTTGAATGTCACCCCAATATTTAGCAATATAGAATGCAGATGAGATTCTCTAATTCCACGGACGTCCAAAGATGACAATAGAACATCAAACCCCTACATTCAGCAAAAATGAATATCATCTCACTCATATAGAAAGTTGGACCATTCACTCATACAAGGTGGATAGCAATGAGGATCAAGGCCTAATAAATTGTAAAGTCAACAATTCAGAACTTGTAAACAGTTCGTATTAAACGGACGAACTTGAATCCAGCAGCAACATCATCAGGAGAAAATAAATTAAATTACCAATACAAAATAAAGATAAAAGGGGAGTGCATAATGGAAACATGTATGTAAGAAACAATTGTTTTAAGTCTGAAACAAGATGCCCCCTTCCCTCAAACCCCCAATGAAAATAGATGACTTGGTAACTAATGTTTTCCACTTTTCCTTGATTTGAACATATACAGATGAAAAATGACAAATTAAGATAGAAGGAAAAAAATTAGTCATGACTTATCGTCAATTAAACTCTCCAAAGGAAAAATTCTTTCTGCTTCCTCATAAAAAGAAAAGCAGTTTTGAAGCGAAAACCAGTCAATAGATGGGAGATAAAAATAAGTACCTAATAGAAACTAATCAACCAGAAAAGAGCCAAAAAAGATAGAGAGAGAAAATAGAAGTACCTCTTCGGTATCAATAACCCTCCAAACACCATTGCATAACTCAACAAATATTCTGCCAGATCCAGGATCATTTCGAGATAGAGATGTAATAAACTGCCAATATCGATTGCGTCTACGATCCTGTCCAAGAGGCAAGGACCTATACACATAAATCTCCTCGGCTCGGTGACCAATGAAAGCTTTCAGTTCTGGTCGTGATTTTTCAGAAGCATATACAGTTTGCTGAAGCATCAAGTTTTCAGGAACTCCAGAAAAATCTTGAATTAAAGGATTCTTTTCAGTAACTGTGTTACTGAGATAATGTTCTTCATTATGTTCGTCATTCAAGTCGACCAGCTGTAATTCAGGGTTTACAGATGACGACTCATTTTTCACAGAATTACTATTTATTGGACTTTTCCCATGCTCTGGAACATGGAGGAGATTTTGTTCAGATCTATTGCCAGCAAGAATTACATGCTGCAATTTAAATGTATGCTCCTCTTTCATACGACGCTTATCAAGTTGTGCCTCAGCCCACATCTGCTTCTTTAATGCATTTGCAGCTTCCAAGCGTTCCTGCAAAACTATCAATCAAGCAACTGATATAAAAGATAAAGCAGAAGAGTAAATAATTTCTCAGAGACTCAAGCATACTTCCAAAGCCATGCGAATGGCATGTCCTTCATTTGCTAATCTTATCAAGGAAACCAGAGCATTTAGACGCTCTTCTGTGCTAAGATCTGCATACTCCCCTTCTGTGAGTCCTTGAACCCATGATTCTCCAGAACTGCATTCATCAATCACAGAATCTTCAAGATCATACATAGCCATCTGTGAATTAATCACCGAGGCACCCATGTAAGGAACACTTGCTCCATTACTTTTTGTCACATCTGCTGATTGAGTCAAAGTTGAACTGCTTTTTAAATTTCCAAGAGCATCTGGAAGAGCTTCCAGCACCTCATTACAGGTGTTCTCCTTCCCATATTGAGAGACACCATCAAATATGCTTGATTTTATGGTTTGAGAAGCTACCTTTGCTTTTACAATAGCATCCAAGTCATCAACATCAGGTTCATCACCAACATCACTATCAGAGTCTTGATCTCTTTCAGCATCGTCCTTTTCTACATCTGCTTCTTCATCTGCATTCCCATTTTGATGAACCCGAATTCTCTCCAGTGCTGCAGAGAGAATTGCCTCTGCATCATCAGGGTCTTTTCTATAAGGGGAACGTACACAATATGTTGAAGGAGCTGTTCTCTCAAATAGCTTTGTATCCCTTGACAAAGCAGCAGAGATTGATGCTTCGGGTGTCTTACTTGTCGTGAGATCCCTAAGACCAGATCTCTTCATACAAAACGATAATTCCTTCAGCAGCATGTAAGAAGATAATGAAATATCATAACAAAATAATATGAGAATACCTGAATCTTGTCGGCAACTTCCAATATCGAAAGTCCTTTACTTCCCTCCAGTGAAAGAATGTGAAATGCAGCAAATTTCACTGTTCCGGGAGTCAAACGATGCTGAGATCTTCGAGGGTTCGAGAAACCCCTTTCTTGCATGATGGCAACAGCATTCTCTGCAGCTGCTCCACTTCTCAAATTCAATACTGTATCCGCACCATTATCACCCTGCACTTGAACTAAAATTAATTAGGACATTAGGAAACTGTATACACTGAAAACAATTATATGATGTTCAATTTGAGCAACATAAGAACATAGTCAGCCTTGTTCCTCCATACGATGCAAATAAGAATCTAAACATACCGGCATGATATTACACAAGCAAGAAAATTAGTGTTGCAACGGGAAATAAAAAAAAACAGTATTCACTGGAACAATCCATATCAGATTTATTTTTCTAATTCTCAAAAGTCATTTCTCAAAAAGACAAGGTCAACCAGAAACTGAATAAAATAACCATGAACAGTGGTACGGAGTTCTAAAACATTTACTTGCAACCAAATATACTAATCATAATTTGATGACAAGCATAATCTTCCAGAGTGTTGCAAAATGATATGCAGATGATTCAACAGAGTTGTAAATTGCATACCTGATAGATGTGTATGTGTGTCTCCACACTCCACATGATAAATGATGACAGGTATACCAAAATACATGCATATGCATGGATACACAAGTACAGTAGCATAAATAACCGTAAGCACACACATATGCATATGCGTGGTCAGTGAATGTACAAAAAATAAACCAATAATATGATGCATATGTGTCAAGAAGAATCAAACTGAAACAGTTCATGCCTCATTCTCATCCTGGAGATATGATGGTGTAATATTCTGCTTCTTCAATTTTGGCCCAAAACCTGCGGATAGAACAAATTGACGCAATACTTCAGGCCAACTTAATAGATTGAGGTGGAGCTTCCAGCTGAGAAAGTCAAAACCCCAAGCATAGGCCTGTTGCAGATTAACAGACTAAGTTCCACATCATAATAAATTAAAAACTTGAAGTAACATCTAGCGAAGCGCACCCCTTCAACAATCTGAGGATGTCCACCCACAGGGATGCCAGAAGAATTTGGATCTGGGTTTCTTGCAACAGCTTCAATGTCTTTAATAATAGTTCTGAGAAGAGCTATGTGGATCTCCGCCAACAACCTTGGATCCTAGAACCAAGGAGCATACACAATGTTTAGAAAGCCACATCATAAATTTTACCAATAAAATTTGCAGAAACCAGAATGGAGCTTCCAAACTTACAGAATCATGCAGTGCTTGAGTGAACTCATCCAATGTGAAAGGCCATAGTCCAAGAACATCCGCAAAAGAAATTAAGAATCTCCAAACCTACAAGATTAGCATGCATAGAACCACCAGACATAACTAAGAAATCAACTGAAGCCTAAGTTCCATGTAGGAAACTAACTGATGAAGTCAAAAGAGAACACAAATGGTCAATAATTGCATGCATGCATAAAAAATCAAAACATATTTATAATCTGAAAACAGAACTTGTACTCGGGATAATATTAACACAACTTTGAAGAAGACTCGATACACTACAAAACACAGAAATTATGCTTAAAAACACAACAAAATATTCCAAACTATGGCAGTATTAATAGTAAGATAAGATGGCTTGTCAGTGATACTATTTAGAGTAGGTTTTGTCCATAATTAGATTCACTTTTATAGATATAAACCTCTTATAAGCCAACAGGTAAAAAATTGCTACTTAAGAAAACCCAATCGTTGCAGTGATAGAACTTGGCCGGGATATTCAACCATGTAATCCTAAGTAATCCTTTTAGCATCCACTGCAAATATTAAGAAATCACAGACCACCACATCATCAAACAGTTGAAATAACATATGTTTAGGTAGGTGTAGGTCGAAGTATTACCATAAGAAGATTACCAACATTCTCATCTGAGTCGGTCCAAGGCTGGACTTCAAAAGGCTTCTTCAAGTGAACCCGATCAGGCGGAAATTTTGGGAGTTTATCTAAAGAATAAAAATCCACCAGGAATTTAGAAGAAAATATTCATATTGATAGCCAGTCAAAAAGTACAGGATGATGATATTAAGTTAGGTTGAATATATTGAACTATTAAAGCAGAGATGGATACTATAAAATTATTCATGCTTATTCAATTTAAAAGAAGAGTCATGAATATTGAATAAGAAAATGAAATAAATATTTAAGGTACCTCAATCTTAATACCTTTAAACAAGTCGAGGTTCTGTAAGGTTTCACTATCGAGAGCCAAAATAGAGGGCAATTCCCCACTTGATGCTGCTAGCTCCATGAGTTCCAATTTCTCATCGTCAATCAATTCCATTGATTCTTTGGCAATTCTGCGAGCAGCAGCCCTATCATTAGCAGCTTTAACCCTTGCAGCTTCTTTCTCCCTGCGCATTTCCTCTTTAACCCTCATCTTTTCTGCCTGAGATAGAATAAATGATCCACTCACTATCACATCACAGCATGCCTAGTTAAATGGGTACAGATCCTCTGAATTTATTTTGTGTAAATTTAAACAGAGAGATGCATAAGAATTATGTGGGTTCCACCAGTTTAGTATTCACTTATTATTTTATTATGAACCACTCTCTTTAAATGGAGAGGATCCATTTACCTAGATTAAATAATTAAAAAAAAATACCAACAACAACAACAATTAGACAAAGCTAATTTAACTAACTCTTAGGTACTCCTTTTGCAGAAATTTCTCCTTTCGTTCAATTTCACGCCTTTGCTCCCTCAGGTATTTCTCCTCTTCTCGGAGTTTTTCCCGCAACAGTCTTTCCTCTTCCTTGCGGCGTTCACGATCCTGCCTTTCCATCTCTTTCCTCATCTGCTCTTCTCTCTACAAAATAATAAATAAATCTATAAGCAAAAGAAGATATCATATATTTTTAAAAGATTAATTCGTAATGGTAAACAATGCAAAGAAAGGCCACAAAATTAACTGTAGACAATACCTTTCTCCTTAAGACGTCCTGTTTCTCAAGCTCTTTCCGGATCCGTTTCTCATGAGCTTCAACTTCTTTGGCTATTCTAGCCTCTTCAGCCTGCAAAAACATAGTGCAAAAAAAAAGTTTACAAGTTATTAAAACATTCTTAAGCAATCAAAGGACTTAGTAAAATATATGGGGCCAGAAAGGTAGGGATAACGGTAGCTATGCTCAGGGCATAATAATCATTAGTAAATAAGGAATAACCACATTGTATCTTCACTATTGATTTAAGTTACAGTTTGTCCCATTAACTGCTGCACAAAAATCAGATATGATATTTCTCATGGAAGCTAAGAATACATAAAACATAAAAAATGACAAGATAAAAAGAGCACCTTGCGTTTCCTCTCCAACCTCTCTTGGTCAAGTATGGTGTGCCTATCTGGTGTAATAATCCGATCATCAAATTTAGAGATTGGTTCAACGAAAATATGAGAATCAGCGTTGACATTCACCATGGGAGCTATTGGAGGAGGAACATCTACTTCTCCAGAAGCTGGTGACAGGTGGGTTTCCTGCCTGCTCTGCTGAGGCAAAAGACTTAAACTTGGCATCTGACTTTGCAGATATCCAGAGGATTGTTGCTCATTGATACGAGTAACAGTTTTTCCAGTGGGTAATGGAACTCGAGCATTCAGGACATCAGTAGGTGAACCATAATAATGTGGCACAGATCTTTCATACGCATCATTCCTCACAGATGGCTTCTCTGGGAGAAACTGGTACTCCTGAAGAGCCCTTGAAGCACTCTGATGAGCCAGATTATTGCCAACGAATTTACCATGTCAATGAAAGTAAATTATATAATGAAAGAAAATCTTAAGTTGACATTGCACATAAGGGTTTGGATGCCCAAATATGGATTATGATCCTCTACTAGATCAAAGGGTAGTTAAATTCCATATCTGATGACAGCATGAAATGCTATCATACTTGAATTCAATCAGGTCAGTACTTAGTCTTTCTTCTTCTTTTTCTTCCTTTATTTATTTATTTATTTATTATTTTGACACTTTTCAAATAGTGAGATCTTCAAAAAAAAATCCAGGCACAGGACACCATAAAGTTAAGGTACAGAAACAGACAGGTGAACGTTCTGAACATGGCCCCATTCTGATTTGTTCAAAATGATTCAGCTATGACCATGGTTTCAAACTAAGCCATTCTTATTTAAAAGAAACAACAAAATAGTTGATTAATTTAACAGTCACTCTCTTTTTTATCCCTTTCTTATTATCACGCACGGTGCACCATGACATAATATGGATCTCATGCCAGGTAGGACATAGCCAATTATGATTATTCCTGAAAGACTTTGGCGAAAGGAAAGGTTAGGTAAACTAATCAGTTATCCATAAAATTAGAAACATAAAACAACAATCCAATTTGAAGGATTCAGATATGCATAGAAAATTCTGAATGTAGGAGAATTCGAAACCAAAAAGCTCCCAATAGTATCCTAACCTTGAGTTGTTTAGCATCCAACCTCTCATACAAATGGGTATCATAGGACCGCCCAGCTGGTTTCTGTTGTTCTGATGAAACTGTTCCACATGGAAAAATTGTTAGGCTACTTCAATAAATAAATAAATAAATAAAATTTACGCATAAATGTAACATTCAAAATGCATATTCTAAAAAATCAACAATAAAAATACAACCACCAGAACTTGATCCACTCAATCAGCTTTAGCTGTGTGTAATTGAGTCCAGCATTCTCAATGCTAGAGCTACTAAGACTAACGCGCCTTATCAAGCTTATTATGTTAACTATTTACCGCCAAATATAATTATTCATATATATTAGTATTATAAAAAAAAGAACGTATTGAGACTGAACAAGCCTTTTAAAATGAAATACATTGTCTTGAGAAAAAAAATTTGCTGAAGGTACCAAACTATTTATATAAGTAATCAAATCAAGCTCCAGATCATAGACTCACCATCCCGTAGAGCTCAAGCTCAGCTTTGTTCAAGAGAAATCAAGCTTTTGATTTAAATCCAGTCAAGTTCAGCTCAAGCCTGATAATGAGTGACTTCACTAGGTCCACCTTATATTACACGCATCACTTCTTTCTACACAAAATCAACTACACATTCTAAATTTATGCGGACAATGGAAAGAGAGTAACTAATTTATTCATTCATTCAATCCAATTAAAGAAGCTTATTTTCCTAAATGAGTCACTCTCATACTCCACATTGTAATCCAAGTAACAACCAGTCTATCTTACTGGAAAACAGTTTAATTCCCTAAAAGGAGAAGGAAAGGAGAAAATTAATCTTCCAAGGGTTTTGGAAATTATATCCATGCTAGTAATGAACCTAGTGTATAATAGAAATGATGGGATTTCAACTTACGCTTTTTGACTACAGAGCTAGAACTTAAAGGCAGCATTCTCTAAATCATCAACAAATCAATTGGCACTTTTAAAGAGTCCACCCTATAATACCATCAAATCTTTTTAGATTTAGGTAAACATTAACATCAACAAGAAATGAGCTACTGTCAACATCCAATTATCAGTAGTTGTTACAATAGCATTACTTCCCAATTGCTTGCACATGCAAGCATACTTCCTCAAAGAGCCCCTTCGACAATACAGCCATCCATAAAATATTTGAAATGCCCCAGGCAATAAATATAATGACAAAAGAATTCCACCAATGAAACAATAAATTTGCTTCTCTTTTTATCTAACATCACCTTGACTGAAAAGGAAAGTAGACAACAAGTTGTGGTGAATGAATAAAAAGCAGAAATAATGGAATTTGCATAGTAAAATAAACCTAATTACAATGCCATCACAACCATTATCTCGTAAAGGCTGATCAGCACAACATATATGACTTAGGTACTTGGTATAACACTAGCATAACAAGCAAAAGAGTCAAATTACCATGCCAATATGTTAATTAAAGATAACTGACATCATCAACAAGTGGAGTATAAAATGAACAGGAGAGAGGTAGCAAGAAGTGTATACCAAATGGTGCACCAAATGCACCAGGTGGCAAAGGATCGAACTCCATCCCAAGAATGGGGCCATCCTCCCTCAGCGGTTCCCCTAACTGTGCCTCCACAAATTTAATTGCTCTCTGCTCTGATATAGCCAGAGGTGGTTCGTAAAATCTCCTCATTGATGGCAATTCTGTTGATATCCTTGGGACAGCAGTCCCAGCTTTATGAATTACTCTCTGTTGTTGATGTTGCTGCTGCTTCAAATCCGTATTCCCAAAAAGACTTAAACTAGAACCAGAGTCCTTTGCTACATCAGCATCGTTAATTACTTTTTCATGTACAATCCCACCAGAGCCCCCTGCAATTGTCGATGACGACAAGGTGCTCTTTTTCTGCCGCTTCTCTGTGGGGGGTTTTCGGTCTTTAAGCCTTCTGTGGCAGAACCACATTTGCAGTTGACGATCAGTGAGGCCTAATTTAACGGAAAGCTCTGCTCGTAATGCTTCCGAAGGATATGTCTCCACTAGACACAAAAATTACAAGGCAATTCAACTTTCCATCAATTTAAGATTGAAAAATAGCATGAATGATAGATGAGCACAAAAAAGAAATTAAAAGAATAAATTTTCTAGAGATATAACCAAAATGAACTCACTTGCATAAGTTTTTTCAAGAACTTCCAACTGAGAAGGAGTCTTCATTTTGCGCTTCACCTTGGTCTCTCCTTCAGGGAAGTTCTTCTTCTCCGTCTCAACACTATCCCCACCACCACCACCACCACCACCTCCTCCTTCTCCTCCACTACCACTTCCACCGCCGCCATCAACATCCATTTCACTACAAAATCTCAAAAAGCAAACTCCCACCTTCTTCAACACAAATACAAATTAAATAACCCAACCAAATTTAGAGCTCAACAAGATCAGCAACTCGGGAATCATCCTCCATTGAAAATTTCCGAAACCCTCTTCCAAAAAAAATCTAGGGCTTGCAAAAATAAAAAATTATCCAGAAATGGGACAGTTGTTTCTCTGTCTAGAAACCAAAAAAATAAAACAAAACGAATAAAAAGAAGAGTGTGGAAAACCCAATTGCAATTGTTTCTCTCTCTAGATAACCTATTGATTATTAGTACAGAGCAAAAAAACTTGAGTTTGACAAAGATGTGCGGTGAAGATTTGGAGAATACCGATAATAAAATACAATTAATACTGCTGCTACACTCAAAAACAAAAACAATACAAATACCACTACTACTAGGAATAGAAGAATAATAATTACTCGTATTAAAGTGGTGATTTTCTCTTTGGACGTGGTGTGAAGATAAAGGAACGAAAAGAGTACAAGTACAGAATTCAAAGAGAAAAATACACCTGAGATAATTAACCCATAAACCCGAAACCAAAACAATAATTTCCTTTCTCTTTCTAATCCCACCCATCACTTCTTTCTTTCTTTTTTTCTCTCTCTCTTTATTTCTGTTTGTTTTTTGTTGAAATTTTGAGTATTTTGTGATTTATCGAATGTGATGCTGTAAAAAAAAAAAAAAAGAAAAAGAATTCTCTGTGTAGAGAGAGAGGGACAGATAGAGAGAGAGAGCGCAATAAAGAATGTGGAATAAATAGTGGAAGTCAGAGAGAGTTGAGTTTGTTTTAGGCTTTGAAAATTTGGAAGCTTTGATTCAAGAATGAATTTTTGTATTTGTGGTTTTGGGCGCTCTCTCTCTCTCTCTAAATTCTTGAATCTTGATCCAGCGTTGCCTGTTGTTTTGTGAGGCGATCGGGTCGGGTCGACAGTTTGTAGTTTGGGCGATGATAATTATGAAAGCCACGCAGTTTCCCGAGTGTGATAACACGTGCAATGTACTAGTAGTTATAAGTTGAATAGGAGTACCCTCACGCGCTTCTGGAAGCGTTAGAAAAATATTTTGATTCGAATTTACTTTTTACCTACACATTATCAGCTGTCAAAAGAGCTGTATCACCTAATTAATTTCCATATCCGAATAAATACCAACTCATCTACAAATTAATACTCTCATCAGTTACTGGGATTTTCTTTAATTCTTTTATTTTAATTTCTTTATAAGAAGAAATATGTAAAAATAGATGGATTATACTATGGATCAATTCAAATTATTAAGTACTGTCTATGGCACATTTATTCAAGAGTTGTTCTTTTCTGTTAATTGACTCTTTTTGACTAAGTATTAACCGTGAGTATTATATCACATCATGAGTGTTATACTATAACTTTTTTATAATAAGTCAGCTACTAAACACTTTATTATTACTCCCTCCGTCTACCTTTAAGAGTGTCATTTGTTTTTTTACATTGATTAAAGAGTATCATTATTTAATATGTAGTGGATAGTTGTATTAGTGAATGTGTGGGTCTCATTTTTTAATTGTATTAGTGGATGGATATGGATCTCATATATATAAAAAATAAAATGAGACCCTTGGAGGCGAACAATGAATACTTGTTAATTTTGCCATGAATGTTGTGAGAAGCGTTTGTGTGTATATATATATGTGGAGAATTAATTTAAGGGTATGTTAATGTCATGCTTTGGATTTTGAAATCGAATAAAGATCAATTCTAATGTATATACATATATATTAACAAATAAAAATTTATATATTTTGTTAGTAAATTTTAAAAAAAAATCTATTAGATTTTTAATAATAAAGATATAAAAAAATTATATATTTATTATGAAACACATATTATATCATTGAATCATTAGTATAAATACATAAATACTCCACGCCCACGATCTATAGATTTTTTATACATCCTCTCCAATTAATATAATTAATTATTACATTCACTCTTATCAATAAATATAAAGTTAAAATCACTATTTAACTAATAAACTCAAAACATACCAGACAAATACAAAGTAATTAAATTCTCAAAATCCATACAAAACCAGCTAAAAAAAAGTTTAATTTTAATTGTATAAGTGAGATAGTGATTTTTTATGACATGACAAAATTAAAGTTGGTTTCTCATAATTAACAGATTAAATTAAAGTTACGTCTTGAAATTGTATAAAGATTAAAACATGATCCACAAGTATTCCCTGAAATTGTCATTTGAATAATCTTTTCCCTTTTGTCACTCTGGTATACGATTAAATTAAATTGGGAAAGCGATACGTGATGTCATTCATTTAGTAGATAAATTATAATTATAACACTATTTAAAAAAAATTATTGACATCAATAAAATATTATACTCGTAAATATAAAGAGAGAGAGAGAAAAATTAGTAGAATATGAGCAGCAACACTTTGTGTGAGAAGTTTTAATTTTTAATTATCAATTTTATTAAAGATACAATAACTTTTTATCAGTAGATTAGGAGAGTTTGGTGTGACGATATGTTTGGTCGTAGAACATCGGTGTAATGTAACCTAAGATTAAGTGGAATGATAATGTAATGAGCACACTGTCTGCCATTTCTTGCATCAAATAATGGAGACAGCCAGTCTTCTTCTTAATTTCTATGTGGTGCATTCCTAATTTCTTTTTTGTTTACTCATGCATATTGTGAGAAAATTATCCATTTTTACAATGATCCAATTTTATTAATTTAGTTATGCTTGGACGTAAAGTATGCTTTCTTGTAAGATTAACTTTCTAATAATACATCATTATTATAAATTTTTATTAGCAATTAGAAAATAGAGCTTATATAATATAAATTGGAACAAGTTTTGTGCCGAATTAGCCTACGGTATGACTATCAATCATCACTCTACATCATTTTAAACCAAATTGTTATTTTTTTTTCTTTTTCTTTTTTTCCTTTTTTATGGTTTTTCCCTTTAAATTTTACATCTGAAGGTTTTAACGAGGTCAACGGGGATTTTTCTTCATCCTCTTTCTTTGTTCTAGCCTCTAGGCTTCTCTTTCTTGAAAAAAATATTTATAAGCCTACTCATTAAGCACCATGATCCAATTTTATGTGTCATAATTAGGAAATGATAGTTCTTCAATTAAGCACTTATTTAAAAATTAATAATTGTCATTTTATTTTTTATTTTTTTTATTCGAAAAATATTACTCATTTTCATTCGTTATAAACTTATTGCTATTTGAAATTCACACTCATCCACTTAATTATGAAGAAACAAATTCAAACTGCTAAATTTTAGCTAGATTATCTAAAACTAAAAGCCATGATTAATATTTTATCATGCAAACGAAACTCCATGCATTTTTTAAATTAATTCCACAATAGTAAATAGCATTTTGGTGAAAGATCGAATTTAAATGCTAAAACGTGCTGGAATTACTGCATTTGCATCAATCTATCTACCATCTCACAGCAAAGATATTCATGAACAACAATTTAAAAAACATTAATTAATTAATCCATTAACGGCGTGAGAGAGGAAACCCTACTCCATGCCGTCTGGTGGGAAAGAGAATAAACAACAGGCTACACACCACCCCCACCGCCGTCAGAATTTCCCGATTTTCCTCCGACGGCGAAGGATAGAAACAGCTGATCACATTCTTATCGAACATCGCCACCGCCGCGAAAGCCATGACGGACAACACCGCATGAAAAAAATCCACCATTCTCAGGCGATAATTAGATTTAATGGGTTTTAATTAGGTTTAATGGGTTTCTTTTAATGGGTTTTAATTAGGTTTAATGTTATATATACACACACATGTTAGGGTCACTTGTTATAAGGTTGTTCCTTAAGATGTTGTGAGCCATTAATGAATTACAGGATGGACGAAATTTGCAGAGTTATAATTTTTATTTTTATTTTTAAAATTGTAAGTTAATTGTGATTTTACAATTCACTTATCGTATACGATAAAAATAATAATAATAATAATAATAATAATAATAATAATAATAAACGAATGTGAAATAGTATACTCCCTCCATCACAAGAAAGTTTGCACCCCTCTTTCCGGCACGGAGATTAAGAAAGTGATAACTTTTAGGGTATTATGATATTTTTTTGTAATAAATAAATGATAAAGTATGTTAGGTGTGTTAGGTATGGGTGATTTTTTTGTAAATAAAGTGTATGAGGAGGGTGATTGTATTTGATTTTAACTTTTTTAGGAAGATACAAACTTTTGTGAACAATCAAAAATAAAAAGTATGTTATCTGAAATGGTGGTGATATATCATGAAGATTGAAGAGAAGAGTAATATTTAAAACCTCCGCTTATGTTTATTAGTTACAATTTAATTTGAAAAGAAAATAGTTAGAAATAAGCACATTATAAGCATGCAAGAAAATAATTGTGTACTTAGATGATTAGATTTAAGATTCTTTAGAACATGCACTTCTAGTCGTTTTAGCTAGATAGTGTTACAGCAGTAATCAATTGAATATATAATATGTGTGTATATATTATTTTTACTTATTATATATAGAGATTTGGATAACCATGAAATGCCTATTTTGAATATCAATCCCATTTGGTTAAGCCTGGTATAAAGAGTTCAATTCCTCAAATTAAAGTCCACAAAGATTTGATGACCCACGATAGCCTGTTCTAAATCAGTTTATTGTGTGACCAACTAGTAGTTGACTTTTCATGGAACATATTATTAATTAATTATACCCCCATGATTTTTTTATTAATATTATTATTTTGGTGGGTGGGTGGGTGGGGATAACAGGGATTTTACTCCTTTTGGTGTGACAAATTTTTTTTTTTAATATTTTTGTGTGTTTTAATCATAATAATATGAATGATAGTGTGGAATTTTATTAAAATAAAATGTTACATTTTGTTGTTTTACAATGATACATACGTCAGGAGAGTATCACACTGAATCTTTTAAACCATTTTCGTATATCATCTTTTATGTCACGTTTTATATAATTGATTAATCTTCCCTTTTTAGGTATAGTTCCCCTCTTTATCTTACCTATCATAACCACATGTGATATAAAATACACATCCAAATTAAGTCTTAATCTAAGGATTAAGCAAGAAATCCCTATATGAATAAGCACCCGTAAGATTACTAAGACGTAAGATTACTAAGAGCACCCGAATTTCGAAGTATATTATATTGAAAGTAGTATTATGTCCCCATCTTTAAATTTACTATCCATATCCTTATAGTTTCTAATTCTACTCAACCAATTTCCTAACCTATCAAACATTTATCTCAACAAATCAAAAACAAACATAGACAAGAAAAAAAAATCAAATTGGAAAAGAACGGAAAGAGGGAGGAAAAAAAAAAGATGCTTGCTTTTAACCATTATAACGATGTGCATGGTTGGATTACATGGGAGTTTCATCCATTCGTGAACGTCCAGGAAAATTTAATGAATACCTCCCAATTAATTATTTTTCATCATAGATTAGATTATGTATAATTATTGTGAATCATTTAAAAATTTGCTGGGTTAATAAAATTAATACTAGGTTTGTGTTCTTGTTCATCAAATAATTAAAAAAATACAGCATATTACTTTCTTTTTGGACGGATCTTACGGATGAGATCTGCATAAAGTTCAACTAAATAATCATTTGGTATTATTTTCTTCCTTTTCTTTTCTGGTTGTTTGCAGAGTTTTTTTTTCTCAACTTTCTTATCTTATGTGTGTTTTGTGGTGTATTGTATGTATTGAGATAGATGTATTTAGGGTAGGATTAGCAAATTGATTGGGTGATGTTAGTAATAAGTTTATTTATGGATAGTAAATATAGAAATAGGGATATAATAGTATTTTCACTATAACTTTTTTGAAAATTTGGGTGATCTTAGTCATTTTTCGGGTGTCAATAAGGGTGTGCACGGTGTGGTTTTGCAGTTATTTTGACAAAATTTAAATTGCATTATTATATGCGGTTCGGTTTAACAATTAGATTTAAATTGCAGTTTATCGAGTAAAATTTATTATGCGGTTTTAGGCGGTTTTTTGCGGTTTTGCAGATTGACGGTTAAAAAATAAAATATTACATAACAATACAATGCATATGGATGTATAAAAAAAATAAATACGTGTACATGCTTAATTTAAAGTGTTCTTAACCCTTAGAAATAAAATATTATAACAATGATCAAATTAGATAATGAGATATTAAAGATATAAATTATAATTTGAATTCCATAACCAACTCAAATAATATAATCTTTGTGACATAAAACAAACTTTTATCAAAATTATTTATCAATCCAAATTAGTGTATATCTTTTTACCTCCTCAATAATACATAATTATATATGTATACATAATATATATATATATGATTAAATATATTTATAATTTAAATAATAGAGTGCGGTGCGATGTATTTTTAGATGAAAATCAAAATTGCACCATTCAAGCGGTGCGGTTTTCTCCAATAAAATTAATCGCGGTTTTGGTGAAAAAACACTAAGTGCAATGCAATGCGATGCGGCTCGACCGATTTTTGCGGTTTTAAAAAATTGTTACCCACCCCTAGGTGTCAATAGCACTGCCCTATGAATAATTCACAATCAAATAGCATTGAAATTGCAAAAATTTATGTAATTCCAATGTCTCTTTAATTGATATAGACTTCAATCATCTAATAAAATCAGTGTGGCCCCATGTCTCTTTAATTGATATAGACTTCAATCATTTAATAAAATCAGTGTGATACACGAGATGATGTATCAAAGTGACACAGAGAATTCGAATTAAAAAATTACATATTATACTTAGTTAGTAATAAATTAATCAGTTAAATGTTTTCTAACCCTCACATTTCACTTGTCCATTTCCATTCCACCTGTCATGATGATCTAATTATATTAATATTAAGGACCTTGCTATTTGGATCAATTTGATCCGGATCAATAGACTTTTAACAATGTCCAATTAATATTTTAACCTTACTTCTAATTTAACTTATATAAGTTCATTAATTAGGTTAATTAATTTTCTTCCATAAATAAACTATAACTAATTTAAAGTTATTTGAATATCGTATCTTAATATTACTATTTTTATTTTTTTTGTTTCTTCTATATTATATATATATAATATATATATATATTATATTTAAAATTAATTTTATCTAATAATTATTTATTCAAAAATAAAAAAAAGTATGGACGATTTATTAAATTATATATATTATACTTAAAATTAATTTTAATTAATTATTATTTATTAAAAAAGGCATGGACGATTTACACTACAAAAAAATTATTTTTTAACAATGGAATTTACCAACAGTGAATTCTATTGTTAATTACCGGCAGATTAGCAACAAAAATAATAATTTTCTTTTAGCAACATAATGTCAATAAATTTATTCTCTATTTTACTAACGGAATTCAATATGTTGGTAATTACCGACGGATTACCAAGAAAATCTTTATATAAATTACCAACAAAATTATTTACCAATATAATTGAATTTTCATTGCTAAAAATTTACCAACCTTCACTTTACCAACGGATTACGCTAGTAAATCAATTTAACAATGTAATTAAGACTTTTACCAACAAAATATTCCGTTGGTAAAAAATACTTCAGTATTTTTGTAGTATTATTAAATTTAAAGTTAGTTTGAAATGAATATAATTTTAAATTTTAAAGTTAATTTAAATAAATTTTAAACATAAATATTAAAAGATATTAAATTTTTATATATTTTTAATTTATATAATATAATTTACAACATAAAAAAACATACACAGTAATAAATTATTACTTCATAGTAGCGTAAAAAAAATAATTTCATTTTACAATATACAGTGAACTATTAACTTTAAGGTAAACACTTGTACAAGATAGTTTCACGGATCTAATTATGTGAGAGGTATCCTTTTGAGATCCAGATTTATCGCTTTCTAGAAGATTTTTTGATTCACTGTTATGTTTCTAGCTAATAACGCAAATTAAATTACATTTTTGGCGCAACATCATATTTATCATGGTTGAGGTCTCAGGAAAAGTGATAATATTTTTAATATATATTAGTATATGTGATCAATGAAAAGTTATAATCATCCAATATATTATTTAATAAACAATTTGTGCGATAGATGAAAAAGTAAATTTGTGTGATAGATGAAAAAGTAATGATATTTTTAGTAGAAAATGATATTTTATAATAATAAAGTGATAATAATCAATTGAATTGTTTTATGAAAAATAATTTAAAAGCTAGATAAAAGTGATAAGTTATTAATAAAAAATAATATCTAATAAATAAAAAATTATAACTTTCGTAATTAATATTTAGTTATAAAAATTGATAATATTTTTTAATAAAATAAAGTATACTAAATGAAAAAATTATTTATTTTAAAATATTATGAACAGGAGAAAAAAAACTGTTCCGTGCATTTTTCATAGCATTTATTTAAATGAATTATACGCTAAACAACATCTTAGCATTTATTTAAATGAATATATATAAAATATAAGTGTATATAATTATTAGTTTATAAATATAACTAATGAAGAATTTTATTATTAAAATTGTAAATATAATTATTTACTAATAATTATAAACCCATTTATATATATATATATATATATATATATATATATATATATATATATATATATATAATTTTGTTTAATTAATAATAATAAATTAGATATAGATTAATATTTATAATATAATTAAAATTATTTTATAAGAAAAGTAAAACAATAAATGCATCTCATTAGTTCAATTAATATGATAAATTCTTACCTAAATTATAATTAATAATACCTTATAGGTTAAAAAGGGTAATTTACTCTGTGAACATTTTTAATTATTCAAAACTTACCATAACAACTCAATTGATCCGGATCAATTTGATCCGTTTATATTTATCCTAATATTAATTTAATTTCCTGATCATGTTTCTATAAACTCAGTAATTGACTTTTAAAAAAATTGGTTGTGCCTAACATAATTAACCACGTCACTAGCTGGCAACTTTTATAAAGCAAAAACAAGTTTCTATCAGATAATAATAATAATAATAATAATAATAATAATAATAATAATAATAATAATAATAACTACTCCATTTAATAGAATCTATTTCAAGTGGAATCAACTTATTCTTTTACCCCTCGAAATTATGAACTATTACTATTATTCAAAGACTTGTGATATAATAAATAAATAAATAAAGTAATAGATTATCTTCTAAAAATAGCCCCCTTCGTCCCAAGAATACATTCGCATATTTGGTGGTACGAGATTTAAGAAAAATAACTTTTTGTTAGTGTGATGTAAGAAAGAGATGAGATATTTTGGGTAATTGAGTAGAATAAAGTGTATGATATAGTTGATTTTGACTAGATTGTGTGTAAAATGAATGTGTCATTTTTGTAATATTGTAGTATTGTGAGGTTATTGATATTGTGTATTGTTTCCATTTTTAGAGTGTGTAAGTATTTGTGGGACGAACCAAAATAGAAAGCGTGCAAATATTTTGGAATGGAGGAGTAGTTTCTTATTGAATTCCATACTATTTAATTTTATATCATCAAAATTTTTTTAATTAAATTTCACCGAAAAACTATTGACACGTGCGCAAAATCTAAAAGAAGGAATAGGGGGTGTCTCATTGTTGTATGGTAATTGGGCTTTCATTGATTGGTTTGTGGGTTAAAATTTGTACACATCTTTATTAGGTACAGTCAATGGGAGAAGTAGGTGGACTTTGTCAAATATCGAGACTTTTTAAGATCATCTCATATCCATAATATCAAGTGAGTTCTTTATCCGCTTATTTCTACTTATTTTTATTTTGTTGGTTAAATATCTTTATCACCTCAATTTTTTTATTATATTTATATTTTTTATATCATAAGATCAAGAAAATAATTAAATTGCTCACGATTTAAATCAAGTCATACTTAAACCGATTATATATAAAAACGTTCTAAAGGAAGTTACGTTCCTTGATGTTTTTTGGACTTAATAAATGTAATACGGATGTGAAGTACGTTACAGTGTTATTAATTAGAGTTTTGAAAAAAATATACCCATTGTATTATTTCTATCTTTACAAATTTCTGTTTCATTTAATTTTTAAGTTTTTATTTTTGATAAATAATCTCACATAAAAAAAATTAATAGTATCTTTACGAGACATATATACAACACTAATATAATTATTCATTTTACATTAAATATTACTCCATATTTTTTAACACATTACAATTAAAATATTATATTTTTTAATCTTCACGCATAAAGCATATATAATATACACATTCCTTTTTCATTTTATGGCAAATTTTATGTGCATCCACTTTAAAAAAATTTACTCCCTCCGTCTCATAATAATTTTTTCACTTTCCTCATTTGTTTGTCCCACAAAACCTTTCACCCCCTAAAAAAGAAAACACCACTATATCCAACAACCTCAAAAATTATTTTAATTTCAAATTTGTCACTCATTTTTCACACACATTTCATTACTTTATAATTTTTATTATCTAAAAATACTACAATACCCTCCAAAGTCAATAAAGTTGGTCAAAAAGTGCAACTTTTCTTAAACAACGTGGAACAGTAAAGGTGAAAAGTTTTTCGGAACGGAGGGAGTATATATTAATGAATAAAAATTTAATACTTTATTAGTAAATATTTTGTTAATTTTTTAATGAATAGTTAAATTTGAAAAATCTATACATACTATTATAATTAAGAAATAGTATATATATACATTGTTCAACAAAAATTAAATACTCCGTAACTGCACTGACATCGACACTCAATTTTATTCAATAAAACGTCACTCATTATATAGTTATATTATTTTTTCCATTTTTGGAAGGAAGTTTTTATTTATTTATACTAGACGTCTTAAACGTGTTTTGTACGTTGCTTGCTCATTGTTTTTTATAATATATTTTAAATGAGTTATAATTTTAGAGTATATATAAAATTAGGACAGATTCTTGCGTGACCTTTGTCATGTATTACCAACGCCACAACAACCGTTAGATATTAGCAAGAATAAAGAAACCATCGGATGAAATAAATTGGAGAATTTAGGCAGGCAGTTGCCTGGAATCCTTTAAAATTAGCTATATAAATCTTTGGTTAGTTTTTTAATAAAAAATCATTTGAATTTGAATAAGTCAACGTCTTATATATTTCATAAAATAACTTTCATGGTACAAATAATAAAATATTAATAATTTTTTTAATACAATGTGATATTTAATATAAAATATCCTATTTATCCAATTAAAATATTTCATAAATAATTTATAAACGGATAATAAATGAATAATTTTTTAAATAAATTGTTGTATCAAATAAAATAGAAGGATTCACACAGATTTTTGATTTTAAAGTTTAAAATTTATTATATAAAACATTATTTTTAACTATAATAACTTATATATTTATTAAGAAATTGATTTAATGTAAAAAAGTATCTTCAAAATTTGAATATTTTCAATTCAAGACCTAAAAAGTTTATTTTCACATTTAATAAATCTATTTTTCGCATTTTTTATTTCATCGAATTCCAAATGTATTTACCAGAAAAGTAAACAAATATATAAATAAAAAAATGAATATCATAAATTTACAATTAATTTTATAGAAATTATCACATTTGGTCATGTAAGTATGTTAAAATCTTCATTTAGTCTTTTAACAATTGCGATTTTTAATTTTAGTTATATTTTTTTTTACTAATTTTGGTCCCTCAAAACTAAAATTAGACAAAAATTTAACAAAGAATGATCAAAATTAAAAATTGCAAATAATTATAGAATCAAATGCGATTTTTGAGATAATTTGATAAGATAATTAAAGGACCAAACATGACAATTTGATCGGAAGAAATTATAATTTCTCATCATATATTAAAATTATCACAATATTATAGAAAAATATGTTTAAGGATTTTATACTTAAGCAATGTTCTTAAAATTGGATTGAATCGGCTGGTTCGATTGAAAACCAAAGTCGGTCCGGAACAAAAAAAATGTATTTAGGGTTGAATCGAGTTGGACTAGGAAAATTGATTGAACCGGTCATGTATATATATATTAATAATTTTCAAAAGAAAAATCAATTTAAAAAAAATAGCTTTTTTTAATTATAAACATTTTTTTATGATATGTGATATTCAATTAATAAAAAAGTGAAAGTGACAACATTTTTAAAAAATGGATTATATTTTTAA
Organism: Pogostemon cablin; assembly: GCA_023678885.1. Taxonomy (NCBI): domain Eukaryota; kingdom Viridiplantae; phylum Streptophyta; class Magnoliopsida; order Lamiales; family Lamiaceae; genus Pogostemon; species Pogostemon cablin. The sequence continues at coordinate 1,813,794 of CM042956.1, forward strand.
TAAAAAATGATAACTAATTATTATATGTAAAATATTCTTTTTGGCAATGTTCTTGCACAAGTCTGCCCTAAAAAGAAAATGTGACCATAAGCATAAAATATAGAGTTCAATTGTTGTGCATTTGGTATATCTGAACGATTTTAATCTTTAGATTAAATTTAATTGATCTCTACCATTAACTAAAATAAATTAATTAAAATTTAAAAAAAACAACTACCCACTATTTTAACTCATTAACCACATGTGTACCAGTGCACCGCATAATCACCCTAAAAATATAGAGTTGGTCTCTTGTGTCCCCAAGTGCACAAAGTGTATAAATGTACAATATTTTGTTCTAAATGGTATATTTTAATTAATAAGTGTACAACATTTTGTTTAAGGGGTATACACTTTCACTAATATTTTTTTAGAAAATAAAGGGTAACGTTTTTATACTAAAAAATATACAATTTAATATTAAAGTGTATGGCGCACATTGTGTTTACATGAACACACAATTTTTTGTAAAAATACATGAAGTGATTACTTATTACATGAAATATTCGAATATTAAAAAATAATAATAAATCTTAATGATAATTCATGAAAAAAATATGAATACTAGAAAATCGGAAACTAAATATAAAGAACGTGGATGATGTGTTAATTAATCGGAAACATGGAATGAATTACGTATAATAGTCGGTAAAAATTTGGGTCATATATTACATGAGTTATGCAAGTAATCTCCTAAAATTATGGGTGATTATTTGCACCTCCAAAATTACTGTATGTACCCCAAAAACATATAAATTGACTTAATTATCATTATAAATTTTATATTTATTAGGTTCCAACAACCGAACAAAATATAATGAGATTCATCTCTCGTATCTGTTCGGTTGCAACAACCGAACATAATCAGAATTGTGATTTTTGGGGGGTAAACAATGGTCGGAATCTTGCCCTTCTTCCAATTAATCCATTGGCAAAGGGATACATATGAGACAGCACCCAGAATATGAAGAACACGCCTTCCACCAACTTACTCCACTATAGAGATTGGTATGGCTGGATGGTACGGTATACCGAAAAATTTTAAGCATACCGTATATCGTACCGAAAATTTCGGTATTGAAAAATGTATACCCAGAATATGTTCGGTTGCTGCAACCTAACAGATAAGAGAAATGAATTCTGATTATCTTCTGTTCGGTTGTTGCACCGAACGAATATAAGATTTATAAGGATACTTATGTCAATTTATACTGTACATACAGTAATTTCATTATTATAAAATTAAAGTATAATAATTAATCGAAGCAAATAATAGCTTCATATAAATGGAAAATTTTTACAATGAAAAGATTACTTTTAAAATATTTTTCTTGTTTTCTATAACAACTACCAATACTATGTTGCTACTACCCTTTGTTGTCTTCTTGAGAAATTCAAACTTTTTCTCCTTTATCTTCTAAATTATCCATGTCAATTTTCTCCAGACTTATAAAAACAATTTATCAATAATTTAATTTCCTTATTACTATCTTCACAATTTATCAATAATTTAATTTCCTTATTACTATCTTCATTGACTTAGTTCAAAGCAATTATCAAACAAATATCATCTTTCAAAACTAACAACTTCTAATTACGTAGTATTATTATTATTATTATTATTTTTACATTATCTCTTCATATTTTTAGAAACATCATACTAATAAGAACACATTTGGCTTAGACGGGTCAATTTCTTTTGCGAAAACAAACATGACTCTTCTACTCAAATAAAATCCTCAAATTTAATTAATAGCCGTACAAACCTTTGAAGCACAAAGAACAAAGGACCCAATGACCAAATCTATCTCAAAGCTTAGCAATTGTAATGTCTAGAAATCACAATCTCATATAGATTTCTCTATACATAAGAAAACCAAAAGTTTACATCATAAAAATAACTGATGGCTTAAAGGTAAAAGATAGTACCTACCAAATATTGTTTAAATTATCATCAGGTTCATATAAAGGAGGTTGAGTTCATTCTTCATGGTTCAAATATCAACTGTTATTAAGGGCATTATACCATTTTAAGCATCCAATAAAGCCGACTGGCATATCTGAAAACGAAAAATATTTATTTTGAATTGACAAAAGCTTGTTCCTTGTTGCCCAAAACATTCTTTTAACCTCGAATAGCAAAATCCCATCTACATAAAAAATCAGGTGATGAGAACATATAATTAAGCATTAGAATAAGATTAATTAGTAACTAAATGAACAATTTTCTGCGCAATGCAAATAACTAATTTAGAATCTATTGCATACTGAAAGAGTGAATAAGAGAATTAAGAGCGAAATTCATGTTCCAATTACCATATGTTAAAATAGCGACTTTTGGAGAATCCCAACTATAAATTATGAACTCAAGAATTTTGTTCATGACAAATGAATAAGGAAAGTTGACAAATCAAAGTTTACCTCTTTAGATTCATTTAAGTAAATCAGTCAAAATATAAATATGTGATATGAATATGGATTCATGCAATAAATTAAAAATTGAAAAAAAAATTAAAAGGCGCCTTGAATTAATTTAATTTAATAGAAAAAAATGAAAAGATATTATTAATAATAAATAATATATTATAATAAATAAGGGTAAAATAAAAAATAAATAAAATGAAGAGGGCAAAAGGGTCTAAAAAAATTTCCCATTTCCTTTTCACTTTTAATATATTAAGATATACTCCCTCACTAAACTTTTCACTTTTTCGGAGAATTAAAAAGTTTAGCTAGAGTATTATACTACGAGCATAAATATATCACCTTCTTCACACATTTCTTCGTAATTTTTTTTTAATATTTGGACATGCCCATTAATTAAACACGTGTTGATAATGTATTTTTATTAATTTTAATTTGAAAGCTTATTGGATTTAATCTGCAACTTCGAGGATGAGTACTATCGCGGTAACCTGCGTATAATATAATTTGATGTATTATTTAGACAAACAACACGTAAAAATAAATAAATAAAATACAAAAGAAAATTATGGATGTTCAATAAATATATAGATACGCTGATGTAGATAACAAAATATGGGTGTTTATCCATGAGATTTAATTACTTTCAAGTCCTTTTACTTAGAGATACTTTCTAGTCCTTTTACTTTCAATTAATCCGGCCTCATTACACCATCGAGCTGTTTATAAAATTAATCTGACATCATATATTAATGCAGATCTTATTACCATTAAATCTACACACAATTAAAGCAATAATCAATCATCTTCATTTGCCCTTATAATATTTTTCAATAAAAATGAATTAAACTCACATTTTATATTAAAAACATTATAAATTCTATTAAGCTACTATTAATTACCCTTATAATATGTTTCAATAAAAATGAATTAAACTCCAATATTGATGTATTTGAGTGATTGACGGTATCATGTAATGTATCTTTTCAAATAATTTAGAATTGATTATTGGAGGGTTAGGCCCTTCAATTGACTGCAACATCATTTCAAATATTAAAACTTTGGTCTTCTTTTATATAGTCAAATGTCTCATTTTATTTTATGTCTACACATTCAAAATTGTAGGGATTAATTTCTTTTTATTTTATATTATGTACAATATGACTAATTTGGGGATGCCATAATTTATCATCCATTAATAGAAATTCCATTTTAAGTCGAGATTTGTGCTCTATACGGATTAAGCCCACAATAATTGATCATATGTGCGTATTTTAAAATCTGAGACATTCAAAATTTTAACCCTAGGTTCTTTCTAATTTTAAGTAATTATTATAATTCCCCATCTATTATTATGATGTAATAGAGATACAATTCAGAAAATTAGATAATATAAAAAATTAATTGTATAACGCACAAACACTTTGAATTATGACGAATTATTTTAGTTTTTAACTTTTAATTTTGATGAAACTATAAAGTATACTAACATTATTAGGAGTATTTGCCCCACAAGACATAGCTTAATTGGTAGTGATGAAGGTGAAAAAGCCTTCTAACCAAGCTTAGTAACTGTAAAATGGGGGTTCGAATCATACATTTGCCATAAATTTGACCCATTGCAACCTTTGAAGCATAGCGATTTACCTCGTACACCATATCAAATAATACGATGAATCGAAAGTTAGAAGGCTGTGTGCGTACATAACAGAATTGCGTAGGCCGGGCCCAGTCCCAGACTCCCACCACCCCTTGCTTGTGATGTCGATAGAATTAGAATTAAATTTATAATTATACTGGGTTTATTTATTTATTTTTTCTTGTAGTAGTATACATTATCATCATCTAGAGGTATGATAAACAAATGATTATTTTAACAAAAAAAAAGCATTTATTACAGGCACACGTAATATAAACAGATAATTAAATGATAAATTAGAAACACTAAATAAAAAATCAAATTAATTTTATTTGAGCAGATGAAGTGAATCTAGCTGGTGTAGTAACTATAGAAAATTAAAATTACCAAATGTACGGTGATTTCTAATTTTGCAAGGCAAGCAATTTGTAAGCAAAGTTCTATACAAATAAGGTGTACCGATATTACATCAAAATTTAATAATATTTTAATCTCTTAATCTTGATTTAGTTTTTTTTTTTTGTTTTTAGATATTTTTTAGTGTAATTTAAAATTTATTTCAAATCGACTTAGATATAAGTGTAAGAGATCAATTATTATAATTTATCTCGATTGTACTCCATAACATAAGATATGAGTCATACGGCGCATCAATTGTAATAAAATTTCGGAGAATCTATATTATTATTATTTTTAAAAAAAAGTCTTTTAATAATGTCAAAATATTTCATTAGATATAAAAAAAAGGAAACAAACATACCTTATAATCAAAAAGTTTAACTAATAAAGTAGCACGAGGAAGAAAAAGTAGAGATGGTATGGAGAATCACTCTTTGTAAACTGACTTTGTTAGCCTTCGAGTCAAACGAGAGCACCAAAATTATACCCAATCAAACAGCAGAACTCATACATTGGTAATGCACCCCCCACCCCACCCCCACCCCCACCCCCTAACCTTTCAAATTCCTTTTTTCTTTCCCCATAAATTCACATTTCTTTACCCTCCCCCCAAACTAAATTACAAAACTACACACACATTTCTCACACACTACCATCATTACACCTCTGCCACCCCTCAAGAATTTCCCTCCATCCATTCACACACACAGACACTCTTCACTGAGTAATTCCACCATTGCATGAATCAATCTCTTGCTAGCTCCCATTGATTAGCCATGGCAGCCATGCATCCCAAGATTCCACTTCCACTGCTTCTCTCTCTCATCACCCTCACTCTGCACTTCAATCACCTCTCTCTCGCTCTAAACCAGGAGGGACATGACTTAGTGACAGCCAAGCTCTCCCTAGCCGACCCGGCCGGTTCGCTCTCCGCATGGTCCGACCGCGACGCCACTCCCTGCAACTGGACCGGAGTCACCTGCAACCGCAACGGCTCGGTGGTGTCGGTCGATCTCAGCAGTGCTTCTCTCTCCGGCCCTTTCCCCATTTCTCTCTGCCGCCTTCCTTCTCTCTCTACTCTCTCTCTCTCCAACAACTCCATCAATTCTTCACTTCCCACCTCCATATCATCCTGCCGGAACCTCACTACCCTTGATCTTTCGCAGAATTTACTTGTGGGCCACCTCCCCTCCACTATCTCCGACCTCCCTTTTCTCAGGTGCGTAAAGTTGTCATCTTTACTGGAAATTAGTCTCTACGGAGATGATTTATTGAAAATCTTTCAATCTTGCTAGTTGCTTTTTATTTTTATTTTTCTGGAAAGACGTAGAGAAATTTTCTTTCCAAGAATGAATTTTCTGCTGCCATTAATTGCTTGGCCAATCTTCTCTGTTTTGTTCTGTTCTTCGAGTGAATATAGAAAGGCCTCACCACTTACTTAATTCTACGCATGGCAATCATTTCTGCAAGTTTTTGTTTGTATTTGATAATTATGATATCCTATTTCCCTTTTTGTTCCAATTCCTAACGTGATAGTATGAACACGTGTCGTCCTGTTGTCAAGATCTTAAAAATTAAGGCCAACATTCTTCGCAGGTACCTTAAATTAGAGGGCAACAGTTTTTACGGCGAAATTCCGGCGGCTTTTGGGAAATTCCGGCGACTGGAAACTCTGATACTCACAGAGAACCTACTAAGCGGCACCATTCCTGCTGCTCTAGGTAACATCACCAGCTTGAAAAAGCTAGTGCTGGCTTACAACCCGTTTACACCGGGTCAACTCGCTCCGGAACTCGGTAACTTAACAAACTTGGAAGAACTATGGTTCAGTTTCTGCAATCTCATTGGTCCGATTCCAGCAAGTTTTGGGAAGATGGGTCGGCTCAAGAATTTCGACGTTTCTAACAATAAACTCAGTGGATCGATACCGAGTTCGATATTTCAGCTCAAGAGCATAGAGCAAATCGAGATGTACAACAATTCTCTTACAGGGGAATTGCCTGTCGGTGGATGGTCTAATTTGACTGAGTTGAGAAGATTTGATGCATCGATGAACAGACTGAGTGGGACGATTCCAGACGAGTTGTGTGGGTTGCCTCTGGAATCCCTCAACATATTCGAAAACAACCTCGAGGGGTTGATCCCTGAGAGCATTGCCAACTCCAAGAACTTATACGAACTCAAACTGTTCTCCAATCGACTCGCCGGTTCAATACCGAGGGAACTCGGTAAGAACTCGGAGTTGCAAATATTCGACGTGTCCTACTGTAATCTGTCTGGTGAAATACCCAAGTTTATATGCCAGAATGGGGCTCTGGAGGATTTAGTTTTGATATACAATGACTTCTCTGGAATTATCCCTGCTAATCTTGGAAAATGCTCTTCTTTGAGAAGAGTTCGATTTCGTGGTAATAGGTTTCATGGTGAAGTTCCACCTCAATTCTGGGGTTTGCCATATGTTTACCTTCTTGATCTTATAGGAAATTCATTTTCAGGGAGTATCTCACATTTGATCTATGGAGCAAAAAATCTATCAACGATCTTGATTTCTAACAACAAGTTTTCGGCCAGTATACCGCCTGAAATTGGATCCTTAAGTACTCTGGTTGAGTTTTCTGCTAATGGTAATCGGCTTAGTGGTGAAATCCCTAGTACTGTGGTTAACTTGAGGCAACTCGGGAGGCTTGATCTTGGCAACAATGATTTATCCGGTGGGATTCCGATGGGAATTCAATCTTTGAAGCAGCTGAATGAGCTGAATCTTGCCAGCAATGGGCTATCTGGATCCATCCCTGATGAGCTTGGAAACTTGCCTGTGCTTAACTACCTTGATCTCTCGCGGAATGAGTTCTCGGGGAACATTCCTCTATCGCTGCAGAATTTGAAGCTCAATAAGCTCAATCTATCGAGCAATCATCTTTCAGGCAATGTACCTTCCCAATTTGCTAGTGGAGTGTACAAGGATAGCTTCTTGAATAATCCAGGGCTGTGTGTTGATGATTCTGGTGCGTGTAATCCCAGGGCACGAGAGAACAGTCGTGTTTTCGCATGGATGCTCAAGTCTATTTTCATCATGGCTGCTGTAGTTTTTCTTGTTGGTGTTGTTTGGTTCGTGTTGAAGTACAAGAAACTGAAGAAGGTGAAGAAAGGAGTTGCTATGACTAAGTGGACGTCGTTCCATAAGTTGGGTTTCAGCGAGTTTGAAATCAATGATTGTCTCAAAGAGGCTAATGTGATTGGAAGAGGTGCTTCAGGGAAGGTCTATAAAGTCATTCTGAGCAACGGGGAGGCCGTTGCAGTGAAGAAGATCCACCAAAGGCCGAATAGAGACGAAAGCAGCATTGATTCTGAGACGGATGAATATGAGGTTGAGGTTGAGACACTTGGGAAGATCAGACACAAGAACATCGTCCGGTTATGGTGCTGTTGCAACGCAGAGAAATGCAAACTCTTGGTTTACGAGTACTTGCCTAATGGGAGCTTAGGTGATTTGTTGCATAAGAATAAGACCAAAGTGTTGGATTGGTCGACGAGGTTTAAAATCGCGTTGGATGCCGCGGAAGGACTCTCCTACTTGCATCATGATTCTGTTCCTCCCATTGTCCACAGGGATGTGAAATCGAACAACATATTGATTGATCAAGATTTTGGAGCCAAAATTTCAGACTTTGGGGTTGCTAAGATTGTAAGAACAGTCAACAACAGCTTTGAATCCATGTCTGTCATTGCTGGTTCTTGTGGTTACATTGCACCTGGTAAGCATAGTTGTCTTTACATTACTTACACATTGTTTTTAAAATTCTTTACTGCTTGAAAATGACTGATTTACCCTGACCACAGAATATGCATACACACTTCGTGTGAATGAGAAGAGCGACATATACAGCTTCGGAGTGGTGATATTGGAGCTCGTAACGGGGAAGCTACCGATCGATCCAGAGTTCGGGGAGAAGGATTTAGCTACGTGGGTTCGGACAGCGTTGGATGGGAAGGGAATGGATCATGTTGTGGACGTAAATCTAGATTCAAGATTCAAAGAACACATCTGCAAGGTTCTTGATATTGGGTTACTATGCACAAGTTCTATACCGATGAATCGGCCTTCGATGCGTCGAGTGGTGCATTTGTTGCAAGAATTGGGTGCCACCATGCCTAGCTTACAAGAAAAAGATGGTATGTTTTTCAAATCATTCTGAAATCATAGAGTGATCATGATCAAATTAATGTTAGGTAAGGTTTGTAGTTTAGTTTGAAGGATTTATGTTTAGTTAGAATCTTGGTAGGGGGGAAAACAGAAACCCTGCCTAATTATATCTATTACAATATCTTATCTTGTCGGTATATGTTGATTTCCCATTTTGTTTTACAAGTAATATTGTGTAATAGTAACGTGAGTCATGGAACAATAGGTTTGAAATATCTGGCATAAAAATTATTGAGGAAATGTCAAAGTAATTGGGGGGTTTCAACATCAAAGGTGAGAGGGTGCTGCATCTGCATTGCCGACCATCATTAAGTGAAATGGGTCCTATAAATTGAATGCCAAGGGTCAATGAACATGTACATTCCATACATCATGTCAAACTTGAGAAAATTTCAATATCACCACTTGTGTAATTAATCTTGCTGTATTGATTTGATGTTGAATGATTTATGAGAGGGGATAATTTGTGGTGTGATTGTGTAGTAAATTGGAGTGGAATTAGAAAATAAATGATATGATTGTGATTGGAAAGGGTTTATGTGAGTGTTGTAGGTTTTTGATGATGAATTGTCGATTCCTCGTGCGTCATTTTCGTGCATCATCTTCTTTGTCACACGTTAAGTGATTGACACGTAAGAGGGGGGAATAAATCCAACCATTGCCCCTAGAGTTTAAGAATTAGGGTATAGTTTTTCTCCCGTGCATCATCTTCTGTGCCACACGTTAAGTGATTGACACGTAAGAGGGGGAATAAATCCAACCATTGCCCCTAGGGTTTAAGGATTAAAGTATAGTTTCTCTCCCCTACGTGTCGTCCATCCAATGATGTGGTACATGAGTGCCATACGTTAAGTGATTGACACGTAAGAGGGGGAATAAATCCAACCATTACCCCTAGGGTTCAAGGATTATGATATAGTTTCTCTCTCCTGCGTGTTGTCCATCCAATGACGTGGTATAGGAGATCATGTACCAAATGACACAGAGAGGTAAGAGGGGAGAATAAATCCAACCATTGCCCCTAGGGTTTAAGAATTAGGGTATGATTTCTCTCTCTTACGTGTAGTCCATCCAATGATGTGGTACATGAGATGATGTACCAAATGACGGGAATCCAAGCCGTCCTTTCCTGGGCAACCGTTGAGCCCAAATGACAGGTCACACCCACTCACGCCCGGCCCTCTCTTGCTCAATGCTCGGTTTAACATATAAAGCTGACGTGTCACGCTGTTTCTAAATTAAATGATGTAAATTGATAATAATCATCGTTATATTAATTTTTTTTTGAATGTTGGGCTTGACCCAACATATGCCTAAGTTCACAAGACTTCGGCCCATTATCCAAAGTGGAGTACTACAGTTCCATCTTGAAAACTAGTAGGAGACTTAGGAGTAAAGTTGAGAATATTGGGCTTGACCCAAGCCCAAAATATGACCAAGTTCACAGGATTGCGGCCCATTATCCTAATTGGAGTAGTACAGTATCCATCTTGAAAACTAGTAGGACACTTTGGAGTAGTATTTTTGCAAATTGCAATGCAATGCAAGCTTGTATCCAGACTTTCAATGGAGTATATCTTCTCATCCTCCACTCCACACTTTCCCCTTTCAGATAACTCTGTGAAGACTTTAATGGATCGGCACAACATCTCCGACGGATAAATATTTTATATAGCTTTAAGATCGCTGGAGCCAGGTTGAAACGATCCCCATCCACCAATCATACAAACTCATATAAAGTAGATTCATTAACCACAGTATCAATCATTTCTCACTACCACAAACCTCAATACATGGGAATGCAGCCGAATTAGACTCCAACATTGATGCTACAAATATTCAAACAACGTGCAAGAAAATGACACAGTTTCAAGTTAATGTATACGGAGTACTACCAAAAGAAAAAAATGAAACTCCATCAGATAACATAACTGGCAACTCACCCTCTCCAACTCAAACAAAATTCCACCTTTTACTAAAACTATAATGTCAAGATCTATTCAAGTTGACAAAGATTTGAAAACAGAATCAATCAATAATTAAATCCAGTGTATCTTTCTTCCTGTAATCTTCCAGTTGATCAGATGTACAGTTTTTAAGCAACACAGTTTCATATAATATCAGACGCTAGTACTCTTTTACATTCAATTATGCAACTTTCTTGCATCATTAGAGAAGAGAACAAGAAATCTCACCCGAATTCGAATTTTCAACTTCTGTATTCCACTTTCTTCTTTCTGAAAACGTAAACATCAGCTTCTTCGTATGCGTACTCCGGATGCAGATGCTCATGGGGAATCTTCTCCACCTCAAACACCTCCCCGCACGTTTCCCAGAACAACTTATGCGCCTCCGGCGACCTCAATTGGTACCCCAACAATACAACGCCGCCGTCCGCCACCAACCTCTCCATTGCCTTAATCAACGGCCCCACCGTCTCCTCCAGATAAACCACATCAGTCGCGATCACGAAATCAAACGGCGGCTTCAGTGAATTTATCTGCTCGTCGTTTCCCCAATACAATTGAGCGGTCTTTAGGGTTTTTTTCAACGCCGGTTTGTTGCGCTTCAGATTGTGCTTCAACGCCGGCATTACGGGAGCGATGTCCGTCACAACGACGTCGTGGAGGCCGAGCAAGTAAAACCCCATGGCGGCGACTCCGCAGCCGGCGCCGAGCTCCACGCCTCGCTTGTTGGTGAAGTTCAAAAGTTCGGCGTAAGAGTTATCAACGGCGGCGCACTTTAGCGGGTGCCATCGCTCGGCGAACTTGACGAGCACAAGGGAACAGGGCCAGACGGAGGTACCGACGTGCATCGAGCCATTGTCCTGCTGGATCGAGAGGCGCGTGTCGAGCACGGAAAGCTCGATCACCGGCGAATCCTTAAATTTCATTTTTTTAATTTAAATTTTTTTTTCTGCCCTTTTTGAATATCGAATTTCTGCTTTATTACCACTCTTCCGATGTGCAAGATTTCCTCAAACATAGATGGATGAAGGCCCATTGGAACATATTCAATTTTGTGCTGCAATTTGGATTAGGGTTTTATTAAATAATGGACGACTAGGCCCATTGGGCCTATTTATCAATCTCAACCAGGTGAGGTCCCCCAGGGCCCTGGTGTGGTGGTGGTGGACGCAGTTCTTCTCCGGGCACACGTACACCCTCTTCCTCACCGCCTCCTCCCTGCTCCGCTGCTTCAGCTTCCACGGCAGGTTGTGCCCTCGCCGGTGCAGCTGCAGGTTCTGATCACGCTGGAAACCCTTCCCACATATTTCGCAAGCCAATCGATTGGTGGCCATTAGGGTTCCTGGTGATAGGGCTATTACTTCTGCTGCTGGATCTGGATTCCCTGCCAGCTTTCTCTTCTTCTTCTTCTTCATCATCACTTCCTCTTTTGTTGTCATCTCCTTTTCTCTCATCAAAGGATACTAATGATGTTATTACAAGGAGGGAGCATCTAAAAGACACCTTTTGCATGATGTCAAACACACACACACACACACACATATATTGTTGTTAGACTGGCTGATTGATGCAGATCATTTGGAAGGTTATATGCTCTCTCTCATCCTCTAGTAATGTTACTAATGCAATGAAAGAAAGCTAGGTCTTAATGAGTTATAAGATGTGGGTGTTCTATTTTAGTAACATAAATTATACTAGTGTACATATGTGTATTAATTAATTTAAATCACCTTGAATGTTACTGCCTCGTATTATACAGAATATGGGCTCTCTCTCTCTCACACACACACCTCATGGGAGGAGGTGAAAGGTGAAAGAAGGGGGGTGGGGTGGGGTGGGGTGGGGTAGGACGAGTGTATGATGACAAGGAGGATGAGGTCCCAAAAAAAGTTTAGTGTATGCCTTTCTGGTTGGAATGATTATTCCATAATTGTCCTGCTTTTCTTTTTTATATTATTATTACTTATGCTAAAACTTACTTCAAATCACCCTGCATCAATATTATTTCCAATTCATTTGTTTTAATAATTTAATTTTTAATATGACGAATATATATAACACTATTTTTTGGTAATTCCATGTTGAATTTAGATTAGGGTAGGGACGTGACATATTTAATATATCAAGTAATGAACGATTTGTAAAAGATTAATGAATTTTAGACGATTAGACTTCATGATGATGTGTATCGTGAATACCTTCTTCATCTTTACTTTAAAAACATTTTGATGAATGGTTGAGCTCTAATTACCTTTAATGTTAAGAAGACGTACCCTAGTCCATAAAGAAATTTTCTTTAAAAAAAAATCTATATTACATGGTGCACGTTAATTATGTGATACCAAAACATTAGTACAATGTAATCTTTGCACGTGGCCCAAGTATGAAAAAAAGAGAGTAAAATCCAGAGAGAAGGACAACCAAATTGCTTAATCTAAGTGACACTCAATCTACACCATTTCCCGATCTCATCTCATATTTGAAAATAACATTAATTATCACCAAAATGTCACATAATACAATGGAGTAGTGTGGTGGGAAAAAAAATAGTATTAATACTAGTAACTAAAAAGCTTTATTATTATATATTAATTAATAACATGATTTATACTAGTACTTATGAAAATGTAATTAATTTCTCCCTCCTTCTCCCCCACAAAAATTAACACATTTGTAAATATAAAAATACATTCAATACACTTTATTTTAAAAAAATATAAATTTCACTTTATACACATAAACATATTTCACACTTTATTCTTAATGAAAATAATAATAATAAATCTTAATTTGGGGGAGGGTGGGGTGTGGGGGGTAGTCGTCCAGTTGTGGGCTGACTTTTCCTGCTCACTCTTTTAATGATAATATAATGATGTGTTTTGCCTTTTGTGTTTGTTTAAAATTTAATCTTCGGATTTTTGCTCTTGATCTTTCCTAACCTCAGAATATTCTTCCCCACACTTCCAAATGAAATTCCACCTCTTTTCTTTTCTTTCTTACCCCTCAACTTTTGATTAATTATATTATTCTCCCGCTTTCTATCTCATGCATAATCTACCTTGTGTTTTTAGGGTTCTTTTCCCTCCATAAACAATTCTATTTACCATGAGCTTTAACATCAATATCGCAGATCTAACACTTTTATCATAAAATAATTGACTGATTTTTTTTTTTTATATATAATAACAATTAATACAGGGTTTGCGAATGAATACACTAAAATATCGAAATTAGATTCCTTTTTCATACAACATAAAAATGTTGTAGAGGGACCAATTAATTTTCTTAATTCCTCAAATCAATGCATGCATGTTTAAATTATATTCGTATGATCTTTAATTAGTAGTATATATCATTAATCTTTATAGTTCAAAGATTGGTTTAGGGAAAAGTAAAAGGTTGTCACCAAGGGTATGTTTGTATCCTTCATAATTTGTCTTTTAGCTCTCACTTAGTTTAAGGTATTATTGGAAATTGAAAACATATTATTCATTTTTTGAACTGTTTTCTTACCGTGTGTAAGAAACTATGTCTTATTCTTTCCCTTGATGCATTTGTATTTGTACTCAATGATTTGGAACCCAATACATGTTGATAGAGAAAGAAAATAAAGTAATAATTCTCAACATTAATGTTAGTTATATCCTGAGTTTTGAAAATTATTTACAATTTATCATGTAAATGTTACATTTTTCGACATTTCCATTGAAATATATGCCATGCGATTCGGATTCCTGTGCCATAAGTATGATATAACATCTTCTGTGATTAACATTGGATGAATGACAATGTATGAGAGATACAAAAATTATACTCTTAAAAGGAAAGTATCAACCGAGATGCAATTATTGAATTTTCTTTCCTGATTATATGTCAATCATACAATTACTAGTACAACAAATGATGCACGAAAATAATATAATAGTGTGACGCCTATATTTTATTCTGTGTTTTCCCAATTAATTAGTTTTCACGTTTTATTCAACCCATCTATCACCACTTTTTTCTGTTGAAATTGGATTATGTTGGTTTTTTTTTATTTTATGAATTAGGGTAAGATTTCCTATTCACATTAGGTGTTCAATAATTGAATGAAGTTGGCCCCAGATACCAAATCTGCATTAGATTCATAAAAATTATCCAAATTTTCATATGGTCATACACAAAATTTATTTATGATTGCATAGGATCTAAATTAGAAAAATGAAAAGGCAGAATTGTCATTTCGTTCAAAAATTCATCAACAGTACTTTAGAGTTCAAATAGTCTAATACAAATTTATTTTATTCAAAATAATTAAAAAAAAATAGTTTCACAAGTTTTAAATTCTCACTAAAATGACTATTTTTAGTTAAAAATATTCAGTTTTTCTAATTCTATGGGAATTGAGATGAGACAGAATTGATGTTTTTCACAAAGTTATGAGACAAAATTGGTTAAAAAAATATTATATTGGGACGAAATGGAAGTAAAATAAAAAAATTGAGACGAAAATGAATTTTTAATTATTTTGAGACTTTCACAAATAAACTAAAAAAAATATGAACAATTTATATTTTAAACTCTATTTTGATTGAGGTTTGAAAAGGTGAAAGAAATATCTTGTATCTTAGGTATCAAAACCTTTATTTTACCAAAATCTTGTGGGCCTATTATAATTGGAGCTGGACTTCATATTTACGGGTTCAGTTGTGGGTGGGCCTAAACCCGCATTCTTATCCGGATATTCATTATCGATTCGCTGCACTAATGATTCGTATTCATGCAAACAACTATTATTATGGTTCATGTATAGTTAAATCTGAACTTTCATATATATGATTCAACCCACCAACAATTAATTACGTTTAATTAAGAAAAAAAAAAGAATTTTATGATTGATTAGATAATTTAGTTTCATAATAATTAATTCCGAAAATTTTGCTTAAGGCAGCAAATTAATTTCTTACTTAAAAATAAATAAATAAATAAAATCAAGAAATGGAATTGGTAAATTAATTTGAAAAAAATCAAGTAATGGAATTGGTAGATAATTAGCGTGCATGGATATTCAAACAAATAATAAAAAAGCTCAATCAACACAATGATAAGGCAATCATCATTCAAATCAAATCTTAATAAGATTAAAGCTCCTTTTTCTGCTTTATAATGTTCCACTTCCATAATGGATTTAATGTTTATAAGTCATAACCTACAAACCCTAGCTATAATTATACTTCAATTAATTACTGAATTTCCTATATCCCTAAATACAATAACTTCATAATAAATTTTAATTTCAAAATTCATATAATTCATTCCTTAACACACATAACATAATTTACAATTTTATTTATAATGAGGATATCGAGTAAAATATTAAAATGAGAATATTGATATCAGTGTATATATTAGTTATGGCAATGTAATACTATATAGTTTGTGCTTATTTTTATCAATAGGATTAATCCTTTTTTTTTCTTTTTTTTTTGTTGGAGTGATCGGTATGTTGCTAGATAAACTAAACTATGGGAACTAATCAAATTCACTTTTAAAGCATAATGGGTCTACCTTCCACTAAAATTTGCCACTAAATTAGTCTAAATTTGAAGATGAAGACGAGCACTATTAGAAGTGATGTATAAATGAAAGCAATATTAATTTAGACTGCATTATCAAAATTAATAAGATTGTTACAAAATTTATTTAATTCTTTAAAACTTTTCTTTACATAATAAAATGTAGGGAGATACTCCCATGCAATGAATGAGAATATGCAATTGAATGTAAATGAATATTCTCGAAAAAGTCATAGTGTCTTTTTTATATATATATAATAAAGTAATGTATGTTTTACTTCACTTTTTATTCTGATTCTGAAAAATAACAGTGTTACACATAAAATTATTTATAAGAATATAAATGGGGCACGATAACTTACTGCATCTCTAGAGCATAGTAAATATATACCACTTTTTTTTCTTTTTCTTTTTTCAAATAATCAAATTGGTGAAGTTGGATTCAAATTGCAAACAACTTTAGTAATTTACTATATTTTTTGGGCTGATTATTCGGCCCATATTCGTGAAAATTGTTAAGGCCCATATTTATGGAAATTCGTAATATCAACTAGCCCTCTTTCAATTTGGTGTATCTAATTATCAAATGAATTTTATGTTATTGTATCAACCCTTTGATATTTACCTGTTTATTGATTTCTTTTCATTTCTTGTGTTAGTTTAAAAATTCCCTCCCAAACTCACATTAACTAATTGTACTTTTTGGGGACTTGAATTTGAAAAATAAATTTCCTCTCATGTAATTATAGTTAAATATAGTGTTGCACATATATATAATCGCATACATGTTTACATATTGTTGTGTAAAAAGGTTAGTTTATAATTGCATACATAATCTACGAAAATTCCAGTGTGTGGGATCGCAAGTGTAGATTCATGTGTAGTCGAAAATAATAATGTCCAATTTTTTTTTTGAAAAAAAATAGCACTTTAATAAATAAAAAAATAGTGGGCGGTATTATGCTACCGTTATTAAAGTATCAATCTGGTCTAGTTAAGTGAAGCAAAAACTTCCCTAAAACCGAACTTTATAATATTTTTTTAAGAGAGTTAATATTCATAAAGTTTAAGGGAAAAAATTCCAATTTGAAGGGCCGGGTTATAGATTAAATACAATTAATTATTAAATTTTAATTTTCATGATATTAATTTTCTGGAGAGCATATGTACAGACTTTTATTTATCTCCAAAATATTTAAATATTTTAGTTGGGATTTTAATTTTCAATTTTCAATTTCGCAAAAGACAAAGTTGCTTTTAATTGACAAAATCGAGGGGGACCATGACTAGATATATGCGTAATCCCTTTCATTTCATAGAGAGTATGCTGGGGATCATAAAATTACACATGTGGAGTCTATTTATTTGTATTAAATGGCCCACTTTTTAATGTTACGTTATAGTCTCTTAGATCTGATTTCTGGATTAAACGTTGAGCATCATATATGAGATAATGTCATATTTTAATAATAATAATAATAATAATAATTTGAAAATGATGCGAACTAGCACTGAAGTTAGTCTGATCGAATTGTTGACCAATATTAATAGTAATTTCGAAATATATTTTACCAACTCAACGTAAAATTTAAACTTTGTTATAAGGGTTGGTAATTTAGTATGATAAACCAATTAGTACAGAA
Source organism: Pogostemon cablin (assembly GCA_023678885.1). Lineage (NCBI taxonomy): Eukaryota > Viridiplantae > Streptophyta > Magnoliopsida > Lamiales > Lamiaceae > Pogostemon > Pogostemon cablin. The sequence goes on from CM042956.1 coordinate 1,831,667, forward strand.
GATTCAGATAACTAATGTCACGTTTTATGACAGACAACTTCTTGCTTACTTATATAAGTAAATATATTAATTCGATTTCTATTTATATTGATATTAAAAAGAATACATTGCAAGTCAGTTAAATATTTAACCTTTAATTCCACTTACGCACATATGCTGTATACAACTTTTAATGGAGTGTATATGAAAGAGTGTAATTAATATTAATAGATCTAAAAGTAATGTGCATAAACAATTCAAAAATTTTAATATGTATAATAAGTAGAAATCTTATATTATGCAGATTAGGTTTCCATATGATTATGAGAGGATGAGAGTGAAAGAAAAATATAAATTATATGAAACAATTATTAAATTTGATTTTTTGTGGTACTTACATACACATCAATTCATATAAGCAATATCATGACATGAGATGCTATTAGAGGGTGTGTAATAAGTACGCACCTTGGTACAAAATAAATTGGTAATAATATGCATGTGAAGGTAGCAATAAAATATAGTTATTAAAGTAGTCACAGTGCTCCAGCTTGTGAGAGGAGCGGAATCAACTCGCCGGCGATATGGGTGGCGATAACCCTTTCCAGGCCACCAAACCAGCGGCCATTGATGAACACCGCCGGCAACTGGAAGTTTCCGGGGGGCGCCAACTCCGTGTAGAGGAGGGGGCGAGCCCCCACAAGGTGGAGCAACCGCATGAGAGTGTAGGTGATGCAACACCCCTCTCTTGAAATCACCACCACACCATTCTCCTCCACCATCTTCTTTAACCTTCCACCTGCTTCTATTCTTCAATTAATGATTTGATCGATAACTATTATTCTACGTAAAGCTGAACCTGAATCAGGGGTATATAAATAGGTAGATCGACACAATCCTTTTCTTAGGTTAAGGGTATGAATGTGACACTGGGTGGGGGACCCACTGCCAAAAGAGAATAAGATAAAATTACCAATTTTATAATATTATTTTCTACTCTTTAACTCCTTTCAAAAAAATCGATTATTTTGTCGGGGGACGTAGCTGAGGGGGGCCGGCCCCCCCAAATATTTGCAATATTTGATGAAGCAAATTTTGTGTGTGGTTGGTGTCGAAAGTGATTATTCAAGTAGGTTTTTGTAAAAAGATGTTTTCTACTCGATTTGGATTTTAAGACACAACTACGTACCCTTTTATCATAAAAGAAAAAACCCCAGCCACCTGCTTCGTCAACCCGAACACGCCGCCACCACTGTTGTCGCGCCATCGTCTCGTCTCTTGTTACTTCCGGCACTTCTCCTCCCTGCCTCTTAACACTCACCGTTTCCACCCTTTTCTACGCATTTTCTTTGACGAAATGGGGGAGGTGTCCATCTTCTAGTCTCACTCACATTTCTTACATATTAACACCCCTCTAAAAAATTTGGTACAAACGGATTTTCTACCATTTTAAAGTACTAACACTCAGAATTTCGCCTTAACAACATTGTTATATTACCTTTCATTTCAAAATAGAAACATCTAAAAGGGCCGCATCATCATATTATAAAACACAGAAACAAGTACTAAATAACAATAATGTAGAGATAACAAAGTAGTAAATTTGAGTTGAAGCCTTTTAGGGGCAGTCCAAGACTCAAAAGTACCATTTTGTCCATGTAACAGGTACCCGTGTCGTAAAATTATGTATGATTGCGGTGAAATTAAACTATGTTCACATCACTCAAGCAAATCTGTTGATCAATTTGTGACATTAGGAATTTTTTAGATCAGCACACCTAATAACATCTTGGCAAAATCTAAAATACTAGTAAGAATTTAGACACCAAAAACGCCATTGAGCACATCATCAGAGTGAATATTAAAACATAAAGATAAAAAGGTTGCATGAATGTTTAACCATAACCAGGCCCTGATGCTCAATTCTGTCTTGAAGATTATTGGATATTCAAAACATCACTAGACTCCCACGAATCACGCTACCTTAGGTGAAATTTTCAGATTGTCATGATAACAGAGCATGTCAAAATTCAACATTTTGGGTAACAACAAATGTCTCACCATTACTACTCCCTCAACTTTACCTGTAAGATGAATTTTGGAAACTTACAGCTTGTCATATCTTGAGCAACTATTTAATTCTTCTTGCCTTGCTCTTCCAGATTCTGAAGTTTCAGCAACAGCTCATCAGAGTTCAAGTACACCTTGTTGGTTGAAGTAGCAACAGTGTGCGCAATCTCCTTGGATGCTTCAATTCTTCGGAGAGTAATAAATGCTGGGTTATTGGCAATAGCTTGACCAATCAACTGAGCACTCGTAGCTTCTCCCTATAGGTAAATAAGTTTTTTTTTTGTCAAATTACCATAATTGCTGATAAATAAACAAATTATTATACAGTTTGTTATTACGAGATCTCTATTTTGTCAACTTAAGAAAGTTCATTCCCTATACTTTATTTGACAGGGGTGGAGTCAAAATGTAGCAAAATGAATCAACAATATGCATATCCATAGATGAAAGTTCACGTTATTATTTTCCTGCGAAGGACATACCAAGTAAAATAACTAAACTTCAGAGAGGTGGGGCAGAGATGGTAAATATCTTACCTGGGCTCTAATGATGGCACTTTGTTTGTCTTGCTCGGCCTTCTCAACCACGAATTTGGCCCTCTCAGCTTCTTGAGCAGCTACCTGCTTAGCTTCAATGGCAGCAGTGAATTCCTTTCCAAAAGTCAGGGTCGTGATCGACACATCATCCAATGCAATGTTGAAGTATGCAGCTCTCTCTGTTAATATCTTCCGTATTTCCCGACTGACATTCTACAGTAAATAAATTACTGTCAATGAACTCAGTATAATGTCACGACCCAGTCATCACAGGGAGATACAGACGCTATTAGGTTGCGAATAGCTTTGAAAAACCACTGTACGCTGATTGATGACTTGAAAACCATAACCCTTATTCTATACTATTTCAGTGTTATTCAAGTGGATTTCATCATTTTAAATATGTGAATATCAAATTCTACAATCCAATTGCAACATTAAAGAACTCCACTCCAGGCTTCTAGTCATAATCTCCAATCAACTCATCTTTAAAAGTTATCAAATAACTACTTGAATGTGCATCCATGGCATTCGCCATCTAGACCATTTACTATTGAAATGTAGAAGAGTGATAATGAAAATCTTTTAAGAAGCATCTGTGAAAAAGTGATTCGAAGACTATTTACTATTCTCATAGAAACAGTATTGTCTTTCAAGAGGGAACCTCTAATTATTTGATCATACAAAGAAAATAAGGTAGCATTTAACAAATAGCGAATCATCTAGAGTTGTGATCTCGAGTAATTCTCGATATTATAAACTACAGTGAGATCATAAGTGATAGGAATGTTCCCAAATATTCAAAAATCTTGTCTGAGATCAAATAAAGCAGCACAATACCTGAATCAACTGGATTGTTCGATATAACCAGGAAATATAGAATAAACATATTCCCCAAGAACAGGGACAAATCACTAACCTCTCTCTGGGTGATTAGCTGGCTAGCATTGTATTGTGCAACCACAGCTTTTAGAGTCTCATGAATAATTGAAGGTAAGACTCTCTCATTGTAGTTTTCACCAAGGGTTCGATAGACAGTTGGCAACTGATCAGGCACAGGACGGGTGAGAACTCGGAGACCAATTTTGACCTGAAACAATCAATGGTTGCACCAAGTACAGGATCAGTCTTTCATAAGTCAATGCCTTTCAGAAACAGATTGTTATCAGATACCTGAGCATTATGGATATATGTCCTTTGAGGAGTACTAAAAACAAGAAATGAGGTACAAACAGAATTGAATGAGGTGCTAACAGAAATGGAAAAACTAATTTCTAAAACTCCCTAGATACAAAATGAATAAGAACAGATTTAGAAATAGCACCCCCAAGACTCTGACTCATACAGACACAAACAATCCAGTACATGCTGCATATTCTTGGGTCCCTTCGCTCAGCAAAGCAGTTAGATACCCTTGCTTGGCAGCTAAAGAATCTGTTATGGTGGCTCACAACAAATAAACCTCTTATGTTATGCAGGAACCAAACCAGGACCGTTTTAGTATTCATAACCATTTGATATTTTATGATACAAATTTTCCAGAATATACAGCGGATAAAAGACTCTTCCAGAATGATAGTGATAATCAAACCAAACAACCAAAAGGCTGTGTGACAGCATGCAGGGAAGGGGGGAGCAGGACTTGAGCTACACAAAGACACATGCTGAGTGAGAGATTTACCATCTGAAGGTCACGACTTCCTGATGTGCTCTCCACTAGATGCGGTCGTGCACGAACATCATAGATGACTGGCCTTTCAAACCATGGCATCATTATGTGAGTCCCTTCCGGGTACACCTGTATGTTAAGCATATGCCAAATGTTAAAAAACCCAGGAAGACAACATTTAAATTTGAAAGCAACATATATGGTAAAATTATTTTAGAAAATTGTGCCAATAATTTGCTTAAAGATTTATGCGAAGATATTGAAGAAGGCACAACTCAAGAGAGAGAAAATTTATCAATTTTTGAAGAAAATTTAGAAGCATCCAAATGTCAAGTTTATCAAAGGGCCATGCTACAAACCTTATCTTTGACTCCAACAATACGGTTGAAAACAATAGCACGGTGTCCTCCCTCAACATTGTAGAGACTGTTTGCGAGTCCGTACACACCAAGCCCAGCAACAAGTCCCAACTTGATTAATGCAGAGGCCGCACCCCCACCAGGCATCTTGGGAACGTTGACATTTTTAAAATTCATCTTCTAAACCACTGCATATTTTTAAAAATAATCACAATATTACCCAAGAGGATTGGTAATAATACTCCAGAACAAGAACATACTATAAGACTATTACTAATAATTCAGCTATATCTAATAAGATTAGATTCTTAGAATAGCTTGAGCAAATTTGTCACTTCATGAAGTTCATGTTGCGATTTCAAGATTTAATTTATTTCTCAGCTTGAGCCAGTCTCATTATTATAAAACTCAATCAAACCACTGCCTCTAATAACATGGACATTTTGCATTTATTATCAACCATTTGGAAGAATAAGCGAATGGCAAGCTAGTTAAATTTTACAGAAATTAAAACTTAAAGCAGTCAAAAACTCCAGATATAAGAGCCAGGTACTCCAATATTACAATAATAACGTACATGTCTAAATCACAACACTTGTAACCATGAAATCATGTATTATTACGACAATACGAAACACTATTTGATGATCTACAAATAGCATGATCTGTTCACCCTTTTATTTTATTTTTAAATTTCAACTTGCACTTAAATTTTAGCAACAGGAAGAAACTGGATACATAGTTGGGAAATGAACCGATATAAAATTGAATAGGTTTCAGAAATAGGTGATAATGGGTTTGGGGCTTGAGCAATCAAAAAGCCGAATAAATGCGCATCGTTCGTCAATCTCAAAAACATCAGCAAATCCCACTAAAATGAAGAGGCGCGTTCAACAGGAAAACAGCAAGATAAATGATCAAGTTATTCAACTGTAAGCACTCTTAATGCAAACCGCCTTTAAGGTCCTACTCTATTCCCATACCTTCCACTTGAAAAACTGAAATGCAACTCATATGCTCTTTTTTTAGCTTGAAATTTCAAGTTTATCGCATCATATAACAGAAAGTGAAGAACTAGATTTCAGCCGCTATCAAGCACTTAATTCAAATGTAAACCGTAATTTACAAAACACAGAAAACAGTATTATCATGCATAAAAGAGAAGCGGATTTACCTACCTTGATCGAAAGAGAATAGAGAGAAAACAATGTCCCGAAACTGAAGTAGGTACAAGAACAGAGGGGAAGGGTTTTAGAGAGAGAGGGAACTTGGCGAAGCGGTTAGCGCCTGGGCTTTTATTAGGGTTTTGCTTTATCTGATTTTCCCTCTTACTTTTACTTTCGGAAAGAACAGTCCACTTCGTAAAAAATTTGGGCTCAGAAACCCATTATTTATTTGGGCCCAAATTAAATTTGTTTGCAAATAAGCGCATCTACGAAAATAATAGCCCATAAGGTTAAATAATAATTAAATCTGATTAACTCAATTTAAATATTTAAATGAATTAATAATAAAAATACTCTGAATAAATCAATCAAAATAATAACCCTAAATATAAATGATATTTCATGAAATTTAAAATTATAAAATAATAATAATATGTTTACAAAATCATTTGCCTTTCACATTTTACCATACTTATTTTCTGAAAAAATACATGAATCCTCATCCATGGGCCATTTGGCCCATTTCTAATCTACCAACATTTAACAACAATTCTTTATTACGGTAAATGTTTAAGCCCATTCTAATGTACTACATTCAATATGTGTTACTATTAAAATATTATTACTATTACTATTATTTTAATATTGTAAATTATAGCATTTATATTTATAATTTATTATTGATTTTATATTATATTTTAAATTCATCCAAATTAAATAGAAAAATCTAAATATACATTATATGATAATTGCATTCGAATTTACGGGAGTTTTACTCATTTATCGTTGGTAAGAAGATTATTTCAAAATTGAGGAATAGTTTGGACAATTGACTAATTCAAAAATTAAGAAATAATAGAAAAATATTCCAAATGTCTCGAACGTAATTCTTTTAAGTAGGTGGTGCCCTGTAAAATATAGTATAGGTGACATACAACATATCGATTAAAGCATCATCATAAATATATATCTTGTCAAAAATTAAATTTTATAATCGATAATGCAAGTTTAAGACAATAAGATGCAATTAATATCCATCTTTGACTCAATTAATGCGATTTAAATCAAAAGCCACTTAAAGTACGTAGTAGAAAAATATATTTTAACATCAAAATTAGTGTATGACTAGTTATAAATATATTAAATATATATTTGAACATCAAGATTAGTGCATGACAATTGACCTGCAGCATGATATTTTTTAATGACTAGATCTAGAATACACTAGTTAGTGAAAGAGTTGTTAATTAATTATTAACATTGTGATATCTCAATTATTTATATCCACTAATTATTAATGGGTGACCACTAAGTCATATCATATACTCCACTCTATATAAGGCAATTCCCAATTTAATATCTAGACAATTCATTTTTTCAACTCAATGGTCATCTTATATCAATAATATAATAATTAAAAATAATGAAATACATACATGAACATTTCTTTATTAATTAAAATGAAGGATTAATGCAAAATGGTAGAAGATGAAATGAATTAATGAACAATCACAATGTAATCCCAATAAAACAAAAACCCAATAAACAATTTCTGTGAACATGAACAAAGAAATCAAATAAAACCCAGAAGAAAAAAAATGAGATAATTAATTTCGAATAATAATAATTTATTAAAATAACAATCCCATGCACACGAACCAAACAGCAAACACCAATCCAAATCCCACACCCATCTTCCCTGAACCGTTCCCCGGATTACTAGTCGACGGCGCCGTCGCATTCGATCCTCCGTCCGCCGTGGCACCACCGCTCTTCGGTGTTCCGGCCGGCGGGGACGGCGACGGAGCGCTGGCTTCCGTAAATTCCTTAGGTATCAACACCTTATCAACCTGGTAAACCGCCAAGGGGAAATCTTTCCTGATGGTGTTGTAAATCGGAACGTCGACGTAATGGGTGGATACATTGAGCTGATTCCCCTGCCCGCCGGAGAAGTAGAGGCCGAAGACCTTGCCGTCCTGGCCGGAGGCCTGTGTCCGGACGGGGTTGCTGACGGTTTGGAGGTCATCGACGGAGTAGTATTTAGGGCAAATGTGGTAGAGTATGAGTTGAATCTGCTGTTGATCGGTGAGGTTGTTTAGGGTTCCGGCGGGGAGGTTGGTGAAGGCGTTGTCGGTAGGGGCGAAGACGGTCATGCCGTCGTGGGAATTGTTGACTTGGTTGTTGATTTGAGTTCCGGCTTGGGAGGTGTTGAGGAAGCGGATGAAGGTGGTGAATTGGCCGGGTTTTTCGAGGATGGCGGTGATGTTGATGGGGCCGGAGGGGGCGGGGGCAGGGGCGGATTGGGCAATGGCGACGGGGAGGAGGAGGAGGAGGGGGAGGAGGAAGAGGGAGGAGGAGGGTGGAGCCGTCATTTTGGTGGTGGTGGAGGAGTGATCAATAGATAGCTATGGGGGGATGAGATGGGGGGGAGTTTTATGGTGGGGATAAGAGTTGAGACTGGGGGGGTTTGGACTTTGTTGGAATGAGCTGGCTCTATAGATTCCAATCAAGACAAATCCTTGAGAAAATGACCCTATTAATGTTCTAACGAACCATTGGTAAAATTAGTAAAACCGATGACAATGTTTTTATATTTTAATTATATTTTTATTATTTGAAATAATCTTCAACTATCACAAAAAGATTACCAATTACATACATTCATAGTCTAATATTTCGGAATTCGATTTTTGTGTCATTTTTGTGTGAATGAGTGACATGTAAAAGAGAAGAGAAACTATACATAAGTCAACCAGTAAACTCTAGGGATAAGAGATTAGATTTTTCCACCTCGCGGTCCCCACCAGTATAATTCCATTAAAGGATGTTATAGGAAATGTCATATCAAAGTGTCACATAACACCCCGTTCCCTCATTTCCATAGAATCTTAAGGGAAAAAAATTATTTAAAATCTTCGAAATAAATTTTAATTTTAAAAATATCATTATTGACATATTTTATGAAATACTTTATTTATTATAAATAAATACTCCCTCCGTCCGCCGGAAATAGGATCTTTTACTTGTGTGCACGTTGATTAATGAGTATTATTATTTAATATGTAGTAGGTAGTTGTATTAGTGGGTGTGTGTGGGTCCATGTGTGTAAAAAAGAAAATTACCCTCTTTGGAGCAGACGACCACAATAGAAAAAAGACTCTTTTTCGAGTGGACGGAGGGAGTATAAAATTACTCTCACAAAGTCAATTTAAAAATTAAAATTAAACAATGTGAAGTAAATGTGAATGATATTTGAACGAGAGAGTAATTCACTATCATAACCAATTTATTAAAGAATTTCCTGCAAAGTTCATGAAACACTTTTCACAACAACTAATAAAAGTGAAACATATAGGAGTATTTAATAAAAATTAGTACTATAAAAATGAACTAGTCTCATAAAATAATTCCACCAGACAATCTTACATAATTTTATGTCTCAAGTCATAGATGAAAGATATTATTTGATTATTGGGTATTTAAATCATTGATTTAGTTAGGATGTTAATTTAAATAAGAAAGATAAATTATAACAACGGTCGTTTATGTAATAATTATAAATATTGATGGCATTAAAGCCAATAAACAATTCCAAGTTGCAGTACCTACTAATATATGAAAAGGTGTGATGTATTTTCTCTTTATACTATAATAATTTTATCTAAATAAGAATGATATGAGATGTGTAACAATCAATTAGCACATTTACAACCTGGCATAACATGCCATTAGACCACCCCACCCACCCCCATGTTATCCTCTTAGAAGTAGTATACAGCCAGCAAATTAGCTGTTGAAGATGTTCTAACTAGGTTTGATCTCAGGAAAGTTGTTATCCTCTACTGAGAAGATAATTTTATAAATCATTCTACATATGTACAAATATGGCAACATTCCACCCACCACTTTAATGTATGATTTTTTAAAAATATATTCAACTTTAATTTGGACCAATTAGTTTTCTGAAACAAAAACTAATGCAATGTGATCAGAATGTATATATACTTTTTGTTGTTGTTTAAATCCTTATATGTTTTAAGTTAAAAAGTATACTCCATTTCGATCGAAAAAATTAGTAGGTATACCGTACACACATATAGATTAATTAAAATTCAACTATAAGATATTAAGTCCACTTCATATGATACATACCTATAATATACAATTATTTATTTTATTTATGGTTGTTGAAGTGGGTTTTTATCGGTCAACATGGCAAGAGATGTAAATGGGGTTTTTTTGAATGAGTCTTAATCTATGAGACATGCATATATAACACGTTAGACTAATAATAATATTGCTCTTAGGTAATAATAATTAGGGGGGAAAACTTTAAGGATAAAAGAACGATGATTAAAATAGGAACAACAAAGTAAAAAATCTCAACAAAAAAAAAAAAATGTGTACACTGGAAATATATTTGATATATTCATTTATTAAGTGTTTTCAATTATTATTATTGTTAGAAGTAGGAGGCCAAAACATGATCTTAATCTTCATGCAACGGTTGTATCAAGTTGGCCAGGTGGTGTATAAACAATATATTTGTATTCCTTGGAGTTTATATGTTAGAATTGTACGTACAAGTGGCTGCAAGTGTACACACTCAGCAAGAGGGTTAGCTTGGAGGTTAAGGATCAGTTGTGGTGATTTAGTGAGCTGGTTGAAGGGCATTTGGGGGAGTTAGTTGTTAAGTAGGCTGTTAGGGAGGTGCTGATGTGTTAAAGCTTCATTGGACAGCTTGAGGCATCAGTCGTGCAGCCGAAACGAATCCAACTCACCCACCTACATAAGGAATTAACCTGCTTCATTTATCATCTTCTTCTGCTTGATAGAGTGAGTGATCTGTGAGTGATCAAGTGAGTTAGTTAATCTTCTTCATCAAGTGTAAACATCTATCAATGAAAGAGTACTCGATTTCCTTTGAAAGTGGACGTAGATCATTATGATCGAACCACTATAATCCTTTGAGTGTTGTTCCTTCATTTACAGTTTTTGATTTAATTGTTTTTCATATTCAAATCGGCAAACGTGAATTGAGTGTGTTATCTTGTTCATTGAGTGATTAACAATAGGAATCCAAATGTGTTTTTCTACTTGTTTCACAACAATTGGCGTCGTCCCGTGGGAATCGAACGAAGCTGAATCTAAGAAGATGAACACCACTCGCTTTGATATTGAGAAGCTTTCTGAAAAAATGGATTTCAGCCTCTGGAAACTCAAGATGAAGACAATCTTGACACAGCAGGGGCTCATTGATGCATTGAAGTTGTCTCCACCTGTCAAGACAGAAATCATCAAAGATCTATTAGCAGCAGGACCTCCAAGAGCACAAGTAGATGATGAGGTACTTCGTAAAGCTCATTCTACAATAATTTTGTGTTTTGGGGACAAGGCATTACGAGAACTAGCTAGGGAAACAATTGCCATTGGTGTTTGGGATAAATTGGAGTCTCTGTATATGGTGAAAACATTAGCAAATAGGCTGCATATCAGAGAGAAGATTCATGCATATAAGATAAGTGGTGAAAAGCCTATACTAAGTCAAATTGATGAATTCATTAAGATTTTAGATGATCTTGAAAGTGTTGATGTTAAGATTTCTGAAGAAGAAAGGGTCTTCATGCTGATGACAACACTTCCAAAATCATTTCAAAGTTTCAAAGATACATTGTTGTATGCAAATCAAGGCACTGTCAAGTTTGACAGTGTACTTCTTACACTCAAGTCAAGGCAGTTGCAGTTTGCATCTGAGGGTACATCAAACTCAGGTGGAGAAGGATTGGTTGTCAAGAAAAATAATCAATCCAAAAGAAATAACAAGAAGAAAAAAGATCACAAGAATGGTGATAAACAAGACAACAAGGGAGAAGGATCATCAACTAAAGAAGGTGAAGTGAGGAAGTGTTATCACTGTCATCTTCCAGGGCATATGAGGAGAAACTGTTACAAGTGGAAGACTGAAAAAGGAAAAGGGATTGACAAAGGCAAGGAAACAAATCAGCAAATGCAAGCAAATCAGACAACTCAAGCTCAAGAAGAAGGAGGTTTTGTTGAAGATTTAACAATAACAACATCAGAAGTTGCCTCTGAATGGGTAATTGATTCAGGCTGCACTTTCCACATGTCCCCTAATAAGCAGTGGTTTAGTGAATTCAAGCAACAGAATGGTGGATCAGTACTCCTTGGTCATCAGACATGTAAAGTCAATGGAATAGGGTCAATCAAACTTGAACTGTCTGATGGTTCAGTAAGAATCCTTCATGATGTAAGGTATGTCCCTGATTTAAGAAGAAATTTAATCTCTCTTGGTAAGCTTGATTCCATGGATACGATTTTCAATCAAAGGATGGTCTCCTCACTGTTACTAAGGGAAATGATGTATTCTTGAAATGTATCAAGAAACATGATCTGTATTTTTTGTGTGGAAGTACTGTTGCTGCTCATGCTCATGCAGTAGCAAAACAAGATAGTACATTGATATGACATGAGAGATTAGCATACATAAGTATAAAGGGGTTTCAAGAACTAGTAAAACAAAATCTGTTATGTGGAGAAACTGAAGTTAAACTAGAACAGTGTGAGTATTGTGTTCTAGGAAAATCAAAGAGGGTGAAGTCCTGGAGCAGGTGAACATAACTCCACATCAATCTTGGATTATGTTCACTCTGACCTATGGGGACCAGCCAAGACTCTGACTAAGGGATGGGGTAAATATTTTATCTCATTCATAGATGATTATTCAAGGAAAGCTTGGATATACATCCTGAAAACAAAGGATGAAGCTATGTCAAAGTTTAAAGAATAGTTGTCTGAGGTTGAAAATGCAACTGGATTTACTTTGAAAGTGCTAAGAAAAGATAATGGTCTAAAATATCTCTCTGAAGAGTTCAAAAATTTTTGTAAACAAAAGGGGATAAAAAGGCACAGAAATGTCTCATCCACTCCACAACAGAATGGAGTAGCTGAAAGATTAAATCAAACTATCCTAGAGAGAGTGAGATGTATGATGAGCAGTGGAGATTTTCAAAAGAACTTATGGGGTGAGCTAGTGTCTACTGTAGTTTATCTGATAAATAGAAGTCCCTCAACACCATTATAATTCAAAATACCTGAACAAGTCTGGAGAGGAAAACCTGTTGATTATAGCAACCTAAGGGTGATTGGTTGTTTTGCCTATGCACACATAAGGCAAGATAAGCTGGAGCCTAGAGCTATAAGGTGTGTGATGGTTGGATATCCATCTGGTGTAAAGGGTTACAAACTATGGAGTCTTGAAAGCCATAAGTTTCTGGTCAGCAGGGATGTTATCTTTAATGAGACAAAGATGTCATTACTAGAGCAAGTTGGTACTTTAGTGACATCAAATGAGAGTATTGAGCCTGAGGTGGAGTCTGATAAAATTTTTGAATCAGCTGATGACAGATCAGCTACTAACAAGGAAAATACTGATTTGAGTACATATCATCTAGTAAGGGATAGACAAAGAAGGGAAATAAATCCTCCTGCTAGATACATTCAAGCTGATCAGGTTTCATATGCACTGTATACAACTTCTGAGATTGAAGCTAGTGAACCTAAGAGCTACATGGAAGCAATAACTAGCCTTGATGTTGATCAGTGGATCAATGCAATAAGTGAAGAACTAATGTCCCTTGATAAAAATGGAACATGGGAGATAGTAAATAAACCTCTGAAGCAAAAGTTAGTGGGCTGCAAATGAATTTTCAAAAGGAAGCTTTCAGCAATTTCAGATGGAAAAATAAGATATAAAACTAGACTTGTAGCTAAGGGTTTTTCACAGAAAGAAGTGGTGGATTACAATGAGATATTCTCACCTGTAGTTAAGCATTGCTCTATAAGGATCATATTATCCTTAACAGCACTGTATGATCTTGAGCTTAACTAAATGGATGTAACAACTGCTTTTCTTTATGGTGAATTAGAAGAACATATCTTTATGACTATACCAGAGGGTGTTGATGTTCAGAATAGAGAATCTAAGGCTTGTTTCCTTAAGAAATCTCTATATGGTCTCAAACAAAGTCCTAGACAATGATACTTGAGATTTGATCAAAAATACATAACAGCCTGTGGATTTGCTAGAAGCTCACATGATAGCTGTGTATACTACATGAAAGAGGGGAATCCGTGTACTTACCTGCTTCTGTATGTTGATGAGATGCTAATAGCAAGTTATACCATGGATGGCATTCAGAGAGTCAAAAGTATGTTGAAATCAGAATTTGACATGAAAGACTTGGGGGAAGCCAAGATGATACTTGGGATGTCCATCAATAGGAACAGAAGCAGTGGAACCTTGATTCTCAGTCAGAAATCCTACTTAGTGAAGGTTCTTAAAAGGTATAACATGTTTGAAAGTAAGTCTGTTACAATATCTTTTAAGCAGGGATTGAAGTTATCATCACAGCAGACTCCTACAACTACATCAGAGTTAGAAGAAATGAACATGATACCCTATGCAAATTCTGTTGGAAGTTTAATGTATTGCATGGTCTGCTGTAGGCCAGATATGACATATGTCATGAACATTCTGAGTAGGTTCATGGAATGTCCAGGGAAGCCACATTGGCAGGCAGTAAAATGAGCAATGAGATATATCAAGGGATCAGCAGACAGAGGCTTGAAATTTCAGAGAAGACAGGAACAAAGTGAAGTGTTGTATGGATATGTTGATGCTGATTATGCAGCAAATATGGACACAAGGAAATCATTGACTGGTTACATCTTTACTCTCTATAGAACAACCATAAGTTGGAAAGCAAACCATCAATCAATTGTGGCCTAATCTACAGCTGAGGCTGAGTTTGTGGCTTTGACTGAAGCAATCAAAGAGGAATTATGGATCTCTGGAATGCTGAATGAACTTGGTATAAAACAGGATTGTGTAGAGGTGTTATGTGACAATCAAAGTGCAATTCATTTAGCCAAACATCAGGGCTATCATGAAAGGACTAAGCACATTGATGTCAAGTTATATTTTGTAAGAGACCTTGTAGAGAATGAAGCTGTAAAAGTGCACAAGATTGACACATCTGTCAATCCTGCAGACTGTCTGACCAAAGCCTTGCCTAGTTCAAAGTTTGAACTAAGCTTGAGCTTAGTTGGAATGCAATCCCAGTGATCTTGGAGGGAGCTGCTCATAATGAAGCAGCAACAAAGGGAATTGAGCAGCAAGTTTGTTGAAAGATGTGATACATGTTTTAAGGTGGAGAATTGTTAGAAATATGAGGCTAAAACATGATCTTAATCTTCATACAACGATTGTATCAAGTTGGCCAGGTGGTGTATAAACAATATATACGTATTTCTTGGAGTTTATACATTAGAATTGTACGTACAAGTGGCAGCAAGGGTACACACTCGGCAAGAGGGTTAGCTTGGAGGTTAAGGATCAGTTATGGTAGTTTAGTGAGCTGGTTGAAGGGCATTTGAGGGGAGTTAGTTTGTTAAGTAGGCTGTTAGGGAGGTGCTGATGTGTCAAAGCTTCATTGGACAGCTTGAGGCATCAGTCGTGCAGCTGAAATGAATCCAACTCACCCACCTACATAAGGAATCAACCTGCTTCATTCATCATCTTCTTCTGCTTGATAGAGTGAGTGATCCATGAGTGATCAAGTGAGTTAGTTAATCTTCTTCATCAAGTGTAAACATCTATCAATGAAAGAGTGCTCGATTTTCTTTGAAAGTGGACGTAGATCATCATGATCGAAGCACTATAATCCTTTGAGTGTTGTTCCTTCATTTACAGTTTTTGATTCAATTGTTTTTCATATTCAAATCGGCAAACGTGAGTTGAGTGTGTTATCTTGTTCATTGAGTGGTTAACAGTAGGAATCCAAGTGTGTTTTTCTACTTGTTTCACAACAATTATACTCCCTCCGTCCTGGGTATTTTTACCTGTTTGTACGGGCACAGAGATTAAGACGCTTTATTTTTTTAATATATAATGTAAGAGAAAGTAAGGATAAATTAGTAATTTAAAAAGAAAAAGTGAATAAAGTTATTGAGAATGATGAATAAGTGTAAAAAAGTAATTAAAATTGTTGGGATTGTAAAAAGTATGTAATAAAATATTATGTATTTTTGCCAAAAATGGAATGGGTAAAAATACGTGGGACACCCCAAAATGGAAAGTGGGTAAAAATACGTGAGACCTAGGTAGTATTATAAATAAGAATCATCATGAATTAACAATACTTAAACTAGATAGCGATTACGCATACAAATCTTAATCGCATTATTAGCAAATAAATAGTTAATTTTGGGTGGTCTTAAGATCGTCCAAAATAAACCCTAGTTGGATACCAAAATTATTGAATTAAGGGAGATGGCCTTAGTGGCCTACGCCTCGCCCACAGGTCCACCAAAAATATGATCAAGCCTTTTCCCAACAGAAATGCCAATGGGCCCAAATTTATGCTCCTCTTTTACAACGTTTGGGCCACTAACTATTTATGTAATTTTCATTATCATTAATCTTGTCGAATTATAAAATTCTTTAATACACGAACTCTGTTTAATAAGTTAATAGCGTACGTGTTTGCTATACTTTAGCTTAAATAATCAACATAAACAGCATAAATAATAAAATTGTTTTAAGTATAATAAAGTTCACAAGCAAATCAAGTCAAATATTACGAACTTGGGAGACTTAATTGAGTTCAAGCAAATTTTATTTCGTAGATTAAACACAATGGAATCACTAATCAAGTCTAATAATTTTATTTTTTAGATTGAACACAAATATTATGGAATCAATGGGACTTACCAATTTGATGGGGCCTAAGGTTGGAAATTGTGGGCCGAACATAATTCATAGATGATACCTTCTATTGGGCCTAGCAAGAATCCGTTCGAATTCTATACGCATATACGAGGGTATTTAAGTCATTACAGCACTCTTTCTTCCTGTCTTGGGCACAAAGCTTTCTTCATAAACCCCATAGCTCTCGCGATTTTTTTCTCCAAATCACACATCAAATCAAATTATCGAGCAAGGATAAACAAAAATACAACTTAAAGAATGAGCCGTGGAAGTGGAGGCGGATACGATCGGCACATTACGATCTTCTCTCCGGAAGGTCGTCTTTATCAAGTCGGTAAGCATTTCAACTTCCATTGATTTTTTTTCCCAATTTGTGCCCTAATTTTTGGCGCCGATGTGATTATTTGTCGAGTTGTTTTGGTGGGTCTCGTCAATATAGGGTTCATGTGTTTCTGTTTGCATAAATTTTGCAGAATATGCTTTTAAGGCGGTTAAGGCTGCAGGAGTAACCTCGATTGGAGTTCGCGGTGCGGACTCTGTTTGTGTTGTTACTCAGAAGAAAGTTCCGGTAGGTTTTTTTTATTTGTTATGATTTCTTTTTTCTTTTTCTTTAAGTTATACACTCGTGGGTTAAATTTATCGTAAGGCTGTTTTGTGCGCAGGACAAGCTACTGGATCAGACAAGCGTCACCCATATGTTTCCCATTACTAAGTACCTTGGTTTGTTAGCAACTGGAATGACAGGTTCTTTGCTTCAACTATGCTTTTGCGTATAACAATTTTGTAAAATGGGATGATAAAGAAATATGTTCACGCTTCCTTTCCAATGCATTAAGAATAGAAGTTTTCTTTTCTTTTGTAAGTTCTGTGTTACTAACGATCTCTGGGGTTAAGATATATACTTTTATCCAATTGCAAGAATTCAAATACCCATTTTGTTAGGGCTCAGGGTAGAAGTTCAAGGTATTGAATTGGCCCTGATTTTGGTTCGGTAGTCGCACATTTAAACATTTTATCTGGTCCAAGTATAATTATTTCTTTTCAGTAAACAATTTATGTATAAGCGTATGTGCATATCTATTTAATTGTATAGAAGTGTTTAAGTGTGTGAGAGAGACATTCCTTCTTGTAAATTTTTATTTGATAGTTGAACAATTTGTTAATTTTTCTGTCCAGCTGATGCACGGACATTGGTTCAACAAGCAAGGAACGAGGCTGCTGAGTTTCGTTATAGATATGGATATGAAATGCCTGTTGACGTATTGGCACGATGGTATCTATTTGTTCATTAAAAATACATGTTGAATCTTGTTTGCTCTTTATATTCGTTCTAGCTGACTACCTTACTTTAAGAAGTGCATTATAAGTGATTGATCATTGATTATATCTGTACTGTTATTTTTTAATATTGTCCTGAACTTGAGTACTGCTAAATCAAAATTATTTAACATATATTATAGAGCTATGTTTATGAGCTCTTCTTGCTTTGTTCAATTTTTGGAAGCTTATGAGTTGTTGAATGCTTCAATTTAATGTGGAACTTGTGATGCAGGATTGCAGACAAGTCTCAGGTATACACCCAGCATGCCTATATGCGGCCACTTGGTGTAGGTATGTTGCTACTCACATCTCAAGCAAAATGATCATTTTCATTTCTTTTCTCAGTGTTAAATATTTTCCTTCATTAATTTTTTTTTTTTTGGCATAAAGTTGCGATGATATTGGGTATTGATGAAGAAAAAGGTCCTCAGCTCTTCAAGTGCGATCCTGCTGGTCACTTTTTTGGTCATAAGGTAACTATGAAGTTTGTGTTTTTGTTGTCTTAGAATTTATGATGCTGCTCAATTTCATTTTTTCAGCACTTGTCAATCAGGGATATTGTTATTTCAGATGCACATTTTATGGCATACTCTTCATTTGTGTACTCTATAGTTGGACATCGCATGTCTAAAGATTACTTATTTTTTATTTTTGTAGGAGCATTCCTAGAACTATAGTGTACTCTCAGACTTCTGAATCTTAATCTTCTCTTTTCTTACACCTTCAACATGTAGTCTTGATAAAAAATAAAAAATTCAGGTAGTAGTGTGCTTAAATATGTTCTGCTTGGGTGCTGTATTTCTCTCTGCTCATATAGGACATTAAAATGGGTCTGTAAAACTTGTTGTCATTGACTTCTGGGAATGGGAAAGGATAACACTGGTGTGGAGGAAAAGAGCATGAGTATAGTTTTATACCCAAAAATTATGTAATGAATCATTCTGTTCATATTGGGGAAAATTGAAAAAGGCTGCTGTACCTATTTCCCTTAACTGCTATTTATATTCCGATCTTATTTCCATGTTCCCCCTTGCTTGATCATCATTCTATTTTCGCTTCCGTAAATGAAAGTAGAGAAAATAATTGTAACTTTTCTTTTATATTCTTCTCTTAGTAATATTAATTTTCTGTCATTTGGTACTTCGTACTTCTCAATCACATGTAAATCATGTTGTTACTTTGGGTAAGATGATCATATATAAATAAGGGCTTTGTGATCGGCATCTGAAAATGGTCATTGTTTTGGTTTATGTTCTTGGCTTTAAAGATAACTAAGCTCAATTTTGTTTCCTGATAGGCAACAAGTGCGGGAGGGAAAGAGCAAGAAGCTATTAACTTTTTGGAGAAGAAGATGAAAAATGATCCTGCATTCTCATATGAGGAGACTGTACAGGTAAAAGTCAATGCCTAATATATGATTGTGATCCCTGTTTTAATTATATTTAGTATCGTGTGGTGTTGGTAATTTGATTCATGTTCCCATTGATTCTTTATTTCGCCATGTAGCCTCCCTTTCATATGTGTAACAATAACAACAGAACACTTTTATGTGGCTAGATCTGTTTAGAGTTTTTATCCATGGATATGATATGTTCACAAACCCGGTTTAGAGTTCCCATTGTTGCTTGACTTACCATAGATTTTTTTGTTTTTTCAACCAATTAAAGGGCTCATGAGTTAGTGTTTTGATGGAGTTTCATTGTTAACCAAATTAATGGGAGATCAGCATTCTTGACTCTAGTCTGTAAATTGCTGATTTGAAACTAGTTACTGCATCTTATGATTCTTTGTTTTCTTTTTTAAAATGTTTGCACCAATCTCACCAAGAGGTGAAAGTTGCATTATATACAGTATTATCTCTGATTCTGATGATTTTTTTATCTCGGAAAATGTGAGGAAGAGTCTGACTTTTTCTTGCCCTTTGCCTTTATAGACTGCAATTTCTGCTTTGCAATCAGTTCTTCAAGAGGATTTCAAGGCCAGTGAAATTGAGGTAATCCCTCTCTTGTTTTGTTTTGTTTTGTTTTTTTGGTATTCCCCCCACCCCCATTTCCTCGTTATGAGTTAAAGAGTGAATAATATTTTTAACCTTTGCCAGGTTGGTGTAGTGCGGAAAGAAGATACGGTGTTCAAAGTTTTGACGACTGATGAAATTGACGAGCACTTGACTGCAATCAGTGAGCGTGACTGATCCTGTCGAGTTTTGGCAATGCTGCACTGATCATAATAGAAAAATGGATTGCTTTTGATGGTATGCATTGTTGGTTGGTGTATTGGATTATTGTACTCTGTATTCACGCCGTTCCGTTCCCTAGCCTCTGATTTTGCTTGTTTAATTTACTCTGTTTTTCCTAATCATCTTAATGATATTTAAGTTAAATGCGAGATTTTAAGCATTCAAATATCCACCCGACCCAAGATTACATTCACAAGTTGTTATTGCATTATATAATAATCCCATGTGTAAATAATGTAATATTATCAACTGACTTAAGATAATCCTATCACTGTTGACATGCCATAGAAAGAAAGGGAATGATTTTAAGATGCATGATTGTATTGGAATTTGATCAAGGGAAGACTTGAATTAGTGACTTCAATTTTGATATAGGAGTAATGTTGTAGGTGGAGAAGCCAGCTTGATGAAATAAGTTGGCCCAATCTTGTTCACTCCTTTCTTTCCCAGTGGTCAACGTAATCATCAGCATATCAAACAGCAGTTGACTTTCCATTGCCTCACTATTTCTCTCCTTCCTCACCCATAACTATCTCAACTATAATCACCATTCCTCCCTTTCCTCTGCTTGGATTTATTGCTTCCTTGCGTTTCTTCAGTATTTGAATGCACTCTTCGTCGCCCCAATCGTGCAACACCGTCTGTCGTCATGCATACATAACTACTGTATCAGAATGTATTGTACACTCGAAATATTACATAAAGTAATGCATGCATGCATACCTTGAGAAAGACAGCATGGGCAGAGGGATTTCAAGCCCCGAACAACGTGGGGGAGGTCGAGCACTATGCAATTTAACCCGGGGAAGGCATCAGCTATGGACTTGGTCACAGTTCCAGTACCCCCTCCAACATCCACCATGGATTCCAACTCCTCAAAAACTCCCTTACAGTCCTCAACAATCACCCTTGTCACCACCTGGCTGTTGCAGCTAATGGCCTCATTGAACATCTCATTCCACCTCGGATCCTCTAAAGTCTTCCAGAGTGGCTCCCCATGGGCTGTCACGAATGGGGTTGGGTCATCGTTCCTGAACCAGCGGCCCATGCACTCCCCTGGAGCGGACATGATGGTGGGGTCGAGATGGAGGAGTGCGTAGGGCTGGAGGGTGAGGGGCTGGTTGGTGCAGAGGAGACGAGAGGTGGGCGTGAGGCTGTATGCGCCATCATCGTCCAAGGCGAAGAGCTTGGAGTGGACGAGAAAGCGCATGAGACGGTGGATGCAGGTGGACTTGGGTTGGGGAAGAGCAAGTGATTGGGTTAATTCAGATAGAGTGATTGGTTTGGCGTGTTTAAGGATGATGTCGGGTATGTGGAGTTGGAGAGCACAGTTGAGAGCGGAGGAGTGTAGGTAGCTCAAAACAAGGTTCCAAATGTGGGATTGAGCATCCACCAGTTCCTTATTTGATCCTATACCATCAGGCAGAGGCTGTGCCATATTAAATAATCAATGTGGTTTTAGTATAGTAATCTTCATCTATTTATACTTTCATTACTGTTTATTTTATTCTCCTAACTATTCACACCTTTGTAATAATTAATTAATTTTCACATTAAAAATTAGTAGTGGAGTACTATTTTATTAGAGCAGCTCCCAACTACGTGCGATATCCTGTATATTTGGCACCATTTTAATTGGCTACTATAACCTTGTTGCCAAATGTTGAATTCGGCGCTATTTACTGCATTTTGTATAATACTCTAGTCAACCTATCTAATCTAGTATCTACTATTCATCACCTCGCATTTTAAATGACAATCTTGAAAAATAAAATATTTAGTTAAATTTTATATTCCTTAAATTAGTACAAATCTTTTTCAATTTTTTTAAATTAATTTACCACGGTCACACAAGAACCACCCATTAATTTAACTTTTAAAATTTTACAATTTAGTCAAGTTATCCGTTGTAACAAGTCACCAACCGGTAACGCCTATGTCAAAGTTTTAACATTTGAAGAAAATAATTTTATTTTATTTTTCAACTAAATTAGTTTTTTTAAATATCGTTTATTTTAAATTTATTTTAAAATTAATTCATTAACTTTTGAAATTCAACAAATTGATTTTAAAATTGCCAAAATAGTATTAATTGGTTCATTTATTCTCATGATCCAACATAATCATTAAGATTCAAATGGAGTGAGTATAATTTATCCTGATTACAATTAGAGAAATACTTGAGAACGTATCATGTAAATATATAAGACGAATAAAAAGTGATAACATCATTAATAAAAAGTGATAATGATGCAATAAACCATTACATGAACAATTTATACTCCCTCCGTCCCAAATTAATCTTCACGTCTACTGTAAATACGAAATTTAAGAAAAATCACTTTTTGACTTACTTTTGAGGGTAGTATGTTATTTTTGGGTAATAAATAAATTATAAAGTATGTTATGTGTGTTAAAAAGGTGATAGCAAATTTGAAATTAAAGTATGTTAGAGGGATATTAGTTCGTTATTTTTTCATTTTAAGAAAGTGTAAAGTTGAATTTGAGACGGACTAAAACGAAAAGTGTGAAGTTGAAGTTGGGAAGGGGGAGTAATATAAATAAAAAATGAATATTTTATAGCGAAAGTAATAGAAACAAAATATTATCTTAGCGTGAGACGGAGTGACGCAGGACCTACCTATTCTTATTGAAATAATTTGAAAATATATCATGTAAAAATTGAGTGCCCTGACAAAATTTTATGTATACCAAAACGTTTTTGATTTTTTTTTAAGTACTAAGAAAATAATGTTATAGTAAAAAGTAGGAAAAATAATTTTGAAAATCAATTAAATGTATGATATTGTTTATCCAGTTTATTACGAAAATAATTAAGGAAGATCGAAACCCTGGATTCGAAATTTATAGAGATGGAAACTATTATTGGTTACAATTCCAGAAGAAAAAAAAGAATGCATAATTTAGTTGAGGCATTACATCGAACGGTTTCGAGGTATAGCTTTCAATGGCACCAATTTCCTTAGTCACTCCCATTCTCTCCCTGGTATCCATCATCTCCTTCCTCCCCATCTCATCCACACTCCAATCAAATTCATGCACCAAACTTCCCAACACCAGGTGAAGCATCCGGTGGTCCAACGGAATTCCGGCGCAAATTCTCCGTCCGGCACCTAACGGGATCAGCTCGAAATTCTGCCCTCTGTAATCGATTTTTGATCCCAAGAACCTCTCGGGTTTGAAGATAATGGATCGTCCCACCGTTCTGGATCCCTGCCTATCGCCCAAGCATTCACGAAAACTTGGGTGTTTTCTGGAATATGATATCCCATGAAGTTGGTTTCTTGGATCGCTCGTCGGGGAACTAGGAACGGAATCGGTGGATGCAATCGGAGGGTCTCCTTCATCACCGCCTGCAAGTATGGTAGATTCTCGATGTGACTCTCGACGAATCTATTGTTGTTTCCGATCACCCGAGTCAACTCGTTTTTCGCCTCGGTCATGATTTCAGGGTGGCTGAGCAGTTCCACCATCGCCCACTCTATGCTGCTGCTCGTCGTTTCCGATCCCGCTAAGAACACCTCCTGAGATTCCGTTGGATTAATTTAATTTGGAATTCGAGAAAACAGGGGATTTGTATGTATTTCCATTTACCATTATGATTATGTTGAGGTCGTGATCGGAGACATGTGTTTCGCCGGAGCCGTTTCAGAGCAGCACCTCCAGGAAATCCTTCTTCCCTCCGCCGCCGTCGGAGTGGTTCTCTCTCATCCGCCTCTCGACGAACCCTTCGACGATCTTCAACGTCCTCCCCATCCCACTCTGCATCTTCCTCTTCAAACCTTGAGGATCCATCCACGCACCGCCGCCGGATCGTCTCCGTATGGCTAATCCTCCTATGAACCAGCATTTCCACCGTCATGATACGCTTCATCACGCGCCAGTAGGAGCCGTAGGGGGACAGAGAAACCGCCGCCTTGTGGAAGCCATGAGCTTTCATCACCTCCGTGATATTCCTCTCCGCAAAAACGGCGTCGTAGTTCTTGAAGAACTCCGTTGCTGAGCTGGCACTCAGGAGCACCATCGTGTTGATCGACCCGATTCTTAACCAAACAACAGGGCCATACTCTTTCTTCAAATCAGCTATCGTCTTGTGTGGCATCGAACCCAAATCGAACATGTTCCCGAATACGGGCCAACCCGCTGGCCCGGGCGGCAACCGGCCCGTGGCATGGTACCTACGGCTGAAAAGAACCGCCGCGGGGATTATTTATTTATATTGTTTGAAGAAGTAGTCAACCATGATTGATTATGGGATCATGAGTATTACGTTTTGTCTGTAATGAAGGATTAACATTGGAATCTTGTTGTTGGCATCTAGCCGCCACACTTAATTAATCATCTGTTAAGAGAAGAAACCGACATGTTGTCATAAATGAAATCAGAATAATCTTTTGATTTGAAATGTCATTAAAGATAAAAATTTTCTTGATTGATGATGGTAAGAAAGGAAGGGACGCTACCTAAAACTAATTATCATTTAATCAGAACTTAGTATTTAGTAATGTGCATCTCCAAATATGACATTCAATCACCAATATTACTTTTTCATTAATCTAGCCAATTAAAATCTTCTTGGCATATTATATGGTTCATTTCAACCAATATAATATAGAGTGCTTAATTTGACGTGTTAAGACAACATTGTATGCATTCAAACCGACTAGCTGTCCCAAACAAAGATACGTTCAATTCAGTTAAACATGTTTTTATCGGTATATTAAAATATAAGTAATTTTTTACATTATCAGACATTATGTTGAAACGAACAAAAAGTGCTTGTAGTTCCATTGGTTGTATTATTAGTGCCCAGTCCATGTCAACCTTTCTGTGACTTGGAACGGTTCTTTTCATCTTGAATTTTCCAGAACAACTTCATCACTTCTTTTTCTTTAATTCTCTCTCCTTTTAAATTAAAAAAATATCACAGATGCTGTTTTATTTAAAATAAAATAAAAAAACTGTTTCACAAATAAATAAATAAATAAATATATATATATAAAATGTAAAATAAAAAAACTTATTATACCTGGGTAAGAGTGTAAAATGAAACCGAGTGCCTGTGAAGTATCTTGACATAAATCTATAAATAGAAAGTAAAAACCATCACGGCACCATCCAAATACATTGAACTTTCTAAAATTATTTTAAAAAATTGAATAAAATTTATGTATTCATTGCAGTATTGCACAACTCAATGAACTCATGAGTATTTTTAGGATGCACAAGCCTGGGATGAGAGGCAAAAACTTTATACCATCCCAAAAACTTATCATATGCATATTTTAAATAGGAATACAAGAAAAACAAGTTTCAACTCACTCTTTATTTTAATTTTTTAATTTAAAGAGTCATTTTCACTCCTCAAATTTGAAAAGCACAAATTACTCTTCATAATTTATTACTTCAATGCATTTAATTATTAGTATTTTCACCCAATAAAATTAGTTTAAACAATCATTAAAAGAGAAAATAATGTAATAAATTAACATTGAAAAATAAATTTTAAATAATTTGTCGGAGCACAAAAAAATTATGGCTCTTTAAAATTAAAATTACTCTTTATATTGTGAAAATGGTCTTCAAATTTTGAAAGTCTCTCGGAGATGCTCTTAGATTTCCAAGAGTACCATTAATAAAAATAAAACAATAATTATAAAAAAGGAATTTATTTTTTAATGAAAATAGTAGAGCAAGGCAAGTATTTTAATTTTTTTATTAATTATTATCACTTCTTGATTAAAATATTATCTCTTAATTTTTATTTTTATTTTTATTTTTTTAATGAAATTGTTTCCATATCTCATTATAATTTATAACTTTGTATTAAATGTAATCACTCTTTATCCATTTTACAGATTTCATTTTATAAAATTATCTCAAAATTATTTCTAAAATGTTATCACATTTTATTAATTTGATAAATATTCATGAAACACTTAAATATGATTACATAATAATTTGTTTATTTTATTTTAAAAAATATTACTTTTTTGCCAATTAATTTTATTTCAGAAAATGGATTTGGGAAAAAATAAAAATT
This sequence comes from Pogostemon cablin, assembly GCA_023678885.1. Lineage (NCBI taxonomy): Eukaryota > Viridiplantae > Streptophyta > Magnoliopsida > Lamiales > Lamiaceae > Pogostemon > Pogostemon cablin. The sequence goes on from CM042956.1 coordinate 1,857,855, forward strand.
ACCATTAGGGTTCGGGTAGTGTTCGGATTCACCCCCTGGATACCATCCGGATAAATAATCGGATAAGAGTAGCGGGTACCCGCATATACCCGTCCCATTTAATTTAATACTTATATGTATGTGTTTTATAGAGGGTTCGAACACTTAACCTCATATTAAAAAAAAAACTCTTCACCGTTTAGACACAAATAATTCTTGTTATATGCATGTTTCAATATTTAAATAAATATACAAATCATAAGTCTAATCCACTATTTTATTTTATTTGTATGTTATTTGAAGTTTGGATTGAAGATCTTAAAACTTGTGTGGTAATTTTATTTCATGTTTTAATTATTGTTTAAGGTTGAGATTAAGAATGTTTAATGTTGTAAACACATTTATTTAAATGTTTGAGACTTGAAATTTAATATTTTAGGTTAAAAAAAAAACTTGACGGGTTCGGGTACCCACGGGTAGGAACAATCGGGTACGAGACAGATACGGGTATTGCAAGTAGTATTTTAAACGGTTATGAGACGAATACGGGTAGTGGTATTTTTATCTGATACGGGTTCGAATATCCAAAAAAAAATGTGAATACCCTACCCGCTGCCATCCCTAATTATAAGAAGAAGAAAAAAGAGAAGAAAAGGCACTCTTGTAATTTATACTGATTCAGTGATTCTTTTGTAGCTAATTCTCCATTTCTTTTATATATTCATCATAATTGAAGAATCCATGCTTCCATAACTACCATTCTGATCTTCAAAATTAAAGCAATAATAATAGGAATTTGCTTATGCTTTTATCCTTCAGAACGAATTGTGTGATCCACCGGTGTTTTTAGTTTCTCAGACATAACATCGAACACGGGTCTTCACTCTCTCAAGAGTCGTCCCTCTGCGAACAAACGCAGATAGCGCTAAACTGTGGTAATGATATTGCCAGTATTTAAGTTAGGGACTCTTGCGCTGAAAACACTCTGCAAACCCTTAGCAAAACGCATTAAAAAAGAGGCTGGCCTTCACCCCAGATTCAGGCAATCGATCATCAATATTGCACAGGTTATCTTTCCCTTTAACTTTTTACCCATCCAAATTTCATATGACGTGAGTAAGTAATGAGGAATAGATGTGTTTCTTGGGCATTATATAGTGAATTTCGTTTTTCTTGCTGATCTTTTGATTTAATTTGGGATGTTAAGTTGCCTAATTTGTAAGGGGAGCTGGTGGACTAACCCCAAAACTGAAAATGGGATCATCGTCTGAACTTATATAATAATCAAGAATTATGAATTTGGTGGCATGTTTGATTTGGTATATCTTATTGCGAATACAGATAATATAGAAGTTGTTCCAATTCCTTAGCCATCTTGGCTGCTAATCTAACATTAGAGTTTCAATTATTAAAGCCATCTTTGTTGTCAATACAGATAACATAGTGATTCTTGAGATATGGAAATAACTGGAAGACCCCTTTTTCTGTTCATTGTAATATTTAAGATAAACTGGCCACATATTAGGATTGTTGGGTAATTAAAGTTAATTTAAGTTCTAAAGGACCGCTTAATGTCGTGATACAATGAAAAAAAAAAACTCTTTAGACTGATAAGATTAAGTTTTTGTTGTGCACAAGTAGGAAAATGGGAAAAAGCCTCATGTACATCATCAATTTATGTTCTAGATTTTTTACATTGTACTTACAGTCTATGGTTTTCCTAAAGGCCAGATGTGCAAACTGCTTTCTTCTGAATTTTCTATTCTTTATGATTGCTGGTTTAATTCATCATGCTAATGATTATTTCCTACACAAATGGGATGGAAATAACAGTGATGATATTCGTAAATTATGGAAGTGAATGTCTCCTCAGTATATATAGCTTACGACTTCATAAACTAGCCAGTCTGATTCTGTAACAGGCTAATCATCGATTTACAACAACTTTGCAAAGACGTATATATGGTCATGCAACAGATGTTGCAATCCGTCCTCTGAATGAAGAAAAAGCTGTCAAGGCTGCTGCAGACCTTCTAGGCGAGCTCTTTGTATTCACGGTATTTGAAAAGATCATTTGAGTGGGATAAGCAAAATTGTGGAGAAGTAGTTGATTTATTGAATAATTGAAGATTCACTCTAAATATTTATTGAACTGTGGGGATTATCATAGAATTTGTTTAATGCAACACATTATGGGATTTTTTTTTAATTTTGTGTGTGTGTGTGTGTGTGTGTGTGTGAACTGCAAAAGTAATTCCAACATTTAGCTTTTTTCTCTTTTGGACAATGTTCTTTTCTGTCTGATCAAGTATATGGTCTGTTATTTGATAAGTAGATGGGATAGTTATATTATCCTTTCTTAGACAGAGAAGGTTGGGGGTGGGGGTCCTTAGTCCATCATCATCATTTTTTTGTGCTGTATAATTTTCAGAACTATGTTATGGTTCTTAATGAAGTGTTATTTCCGTTGTCATTAGGTTGCAGGAGTTGCCGTAGTTTTTGAGGTTCAACGAAGTTCCAAATCAGAAGCCAGAAAGGAGGAAATGCGCAGGCAAGAATTAGAGGTTTGTCTTCTCCACCCCCCCCCCCCCCATGCTTGCCCTGTGACTAGAACGGCAAACCCAGCCTTGCCTAGTCGGCTAGGCCAAGAAATTGAATCTGGGATAGTCTCTGGGTTCGTGGCCTGAGGACTCCGGCATTCACTAGTTTGCATTTGGTCACAGTAGTAGTAAATTGTGGATGTGCTTCAGGTAATGTGGCAACGAGACGAAGAGCTAGCAAGAGAAATTGAGCAACTTAAGCAGAGAATAGCACAGCTGGAGAGCATTACAAAAGGAGGCATATTTAATTCTAATCACTCCAAATCAAACCAGGATGCTCAAGCATCTTGATTTCTTACATTAGAGTTCAGTTTGGGATGCTGTCTATAGTTTCCTTGGTAATACGACTCAACGAAGCCAAACTAACTGTTCTGAATCAGTTGTAAAGATTGAAAATATTGACCTGTCAATGCTTAATACATTCTGCATAGCATGAGGCAATTTTGTACCTTAAATTTGTGTTACATAATTGAATAGGTTAATGGAATAAATATATACCTTCAAGTGACGTTCTCACTTTATTTCATTATTATTATTGTAAACATAGAACAGTCTAACAACATGGTGCTTACAAATGTGACTATGATCTTTGCTTGATTTAGACAAGTAACCTAGCCTTGAGCCGTTGTTGCCCATGAATTTGCTGCGATCCAATCAAAAGCAATAGGACTTAAAAAAGCATCAGGAATTCCGAAAGACGAAACCAACGCAAGCACATGTGGTCGAATTTCACTGCAAAGTTTCACCACTTCTTTCCTCACAACCGCAGCATTCTCCGTGGTCAAGTAACCATATCGGAGAAATGCTGCATCTTCATCCAATGTGACAACAACGTACAATGACCTCACAAGGCTCAATATATTCTGCATAAATTTTAGGACAAAACCATAAATTGCATACCCTTGTATCTTCTTACAAACAAACACCCTTCTTAACAGGTGCAGTTTGATCCAAACTAAACAAATAAGTGTGTATATGCGAGTGTGTATTCGTACCTTCAAGGAGGCGTCTGAGACACTATTCTCAGCTTCCATAAAAGTCTGCAGTGTCGCACGGTCAGCAAAGGCTCTGCCTAAATCTTCAGCAAGCTGATAACTCTGCCAAATATACAAAATATAGGAACTAAAATTATAGAGCTCAATGTGGTTTCGAGATGCAATTTATACATACTAATTCATTTTTTACCGCAATAAAAGCTGCTTCTTTGCTTTCTCCCTGAGCTTGAAGTCTGGAGATTTCGGAAGCAAAGCAGTTCAACAGATCCCTTTCTCTCAGGCAGAAGATATCATTCTGTTACAAACGAATACTTGAACTCAAAATTGCTTACACTAAATCTTTTGAGAATGCGACGCATTATCTTTACCTGGAACTGGGAGCTCCGGATTGTAGAATCTGTGAGGCGTGAAGGAATAGTAGGGGCAGATTTATTCATGTGCTCGAGTCCCAATTCTTTGAAAGGTTTATTTCTCTTTTTAGCCGCTATATACTCGCCTAATAGCGCCTTGCTAACCTGCATTTTGAGTGAGATACTCGAGATCAAAGAGGATTTTGAAGGCTTCATTGCCCAAGTTTCATCTTAAATGGTGAAATTATACCTGTTGCATGAGAACATTGTTGTCACCCTCAAAAGTAGATTGCACATCATATTCACCCTTCAGCTGACCAATACGATTTTCTGTCTTCAATCCCTGTCCTCCACACGCCTCACGACATTCCTAATTCAAATCCTCCTCAGGTGTAAGACAGGAAGTTTACCAAAAGCAGAATGAAAAATCGAATAAATTTGAAATGGACACCTGAAGAGTTCGCATGTTGTGCCATGTCAGATTAGCTTTGAATGCACTAGAAACAACGTGAAGTGTTTTGATCAACTGAGGAGTCCTCCGAACATATAGCTGTTTTAAGCTGATCCCAGCAAAGCTCATAGCATAGCTGTAGCACCAGAAAGAAGCAGCTTGTTACGATATATTGAATCTTACGAATATTTATCAACATGCACGAGAACGTGTCAGCAGAGTGACAAGTTATGGTGCACTTTTTCAAGACCAAAGATTGATCATTTTCTGAAAGATGGAGAATGAAAATTGGCGTTATAAATAAACAATGACCAATCCATTATTTTGCTATTTAGCTAAATTAAACAAATAGATAAAAAATCATGTAATATCCCGTCAAACTATGTCCATAAATGTAATACTCACGTTTTTGCAAGAAGAGGCAGAAGTCGCCTCTGATGGCTTGGATAATCAAGCAAAAGAACTTCAGGGCCATTCGCTGTAACTGAAAATGCCCTCCTCGTCAATGCATATCTTATAGCAATAGCCAAGCTAATCTGTTCAGGAACGTCCAACATAAAATTACTGAAGAAATGGAGGAAAGCAGTTTACATTTTCTTTCTCCCAAAGGCAACAGAAAACAGAAAGAAGATAAAACATACTAAAAGTTAAGCAAATTATGTTGTATTTTAATCACCTTAGCTGAGTTTACGGCACTGACTGCTATGGTGACACGTCCGGATGTCAATGGAGCCATAAATGCACCAAACCTCTGAAATTTATCGATTCATGTCAATTCAACTTTTAAAACTGCTACCATGATATTGGTTCTACAAACAGAAGAAACGAATCCTCTCTTAAGTGCTTATAGAACATTTGCTTTCATTGTTCACAGACATCAATCCTAAAAGGCAAAGGGTCATAAGTTGGACCTTTAAGCAAAAAGTTAGGAGCAACTCACCATCCCAAGTTTTCCAAGAATTAAAGTATGCTATAACATTTGATATTCGACTAAAACAATTAGCCTAAAATAGACTCATTCACCAAGTCCTCACTGATCAACCATTGGGCTTTCAGCATATAAAGCAGAACCAAACCTGGTCGGGGTCTTTGATTGCACTAAGATATTTTCCATCTGAAGAAACATCAGCAACTGAGTTCAATAAATTTTCCCTGGGTATGCGAACATTGTCAAACCTGAAAATATAGATTTCCAGAAAGCTATGATATCAAAATAACTCAGATAATTAGAACTTATCAACAAAATTCAGACAGGGGTACTTCATTACCATATACGACCATTGTCAACACCATTTAAACCAATCTTATGGCCACAATCAGCAATTCTGATATTCGGACAGATGTTTCCATCTTCATCTCTGATCTGGGTGATGAAAGCATGGACTCCTTCATTCTTTCCCTCAATGTTTAGCTGCGAGAAGACTATTGTATGTGTTGCGTGCTGCAAATCATTTAAGGGTTTCAAAATGGGTCTTGTTAGATGTTATCAACACAAAAGTCAGAAGTCTCAAGAGTGAAGAGTTAGGTTATAGGCAGCAATTAGAAGATGAAAATTTTGATAATTTGTCATACATTGGCTGCACCACCAATCCAATACTTCTGAGCTGATTCACTTGGAGTGTTGATGATAAACTCCCTAGTGTTCGAATCATAAGTGGTTATTGTTTCAATACCTCGAACCTGAAAGTATAGAATGCAAGAGTTTCACAAAATGACATAAATATCATCAAGAAATCTTACATCATGAGTCTGCAATGACACAATCAGTCTACGTAGTACATACATTACTTCCATGACCTAACTCAGTCATTGAAAAGCAGCCTTTTATCAAGTAATTTTCAGTGGTTCGTAGCCAATTCTCATGATGCCGTTTAGTGCCAAAAAATTGGATAGCCCCACCCCTGTAATATCATCAACATAAAAAAATTCCATTAACATTATGCTAGTAAATCAGGGCGCGGCGCTGAAGATAGCACAGGTCCAGCAAAACAATCATGAATATATAGATCAATAGTGAAACAATTGAGATGCATAAAAAAAATATGCAGATTCATCAGGCTAAAGATCTCCTGACATTCAGACAAGTAATACAGAGGTAATAGTTCTACAACCAAGCCAATCTTCATGAGCATGACATCTCAGAATCAGAAAAATCGCCTCTATTGAAGCCAAGAAACTACCACGCATCAAAAAAATCAAAACAAGGAAAACATTGGATTAAATTATCACAATTTTATTATTTCTGAGTAATGCAATATTCAAATTTAAAAGAGGAGGCAAATCATTGCTTGTAAAGACTGATCGAAAATTTCAAGAACTTAGAAAGAAAGAAATTGTACAGAGAGAGTGTGATCGAAAATTTCAAGAAACAAGAAAGAAATAAAGAAATAAAGTGTAGCACCAATCTTGATAGCAAGAAAGATAGAAAAAATACCATAAAAAGAAGTGGACACCAATCTTGATAGCAAGAGAGTGATCAAAGATTTCAAGAACCTCCAAAAGTGCTAGCTTCCTCAACTCAGCTTGAATCCCTTTAACCGTGAGCCAACCCTCAAATACCCCATGATCCAACAAGTACTGAATCCTCTTCATGGTAATTTCCCTCTGCTGCTCCATGGACTGGTTGTAATCGGGAACTACAAAAACTTTCCCACCCCTCAATTTGGGATTGAATAGGTTGCTCTGTATCAGTAAGTTGAATAGCCAATCCCTATCCTCCAAATGGTGTCCATCCATCAATTTTCGCATCGAACTGACGTCGAACGAAAAGGGGTGCTCGGAAACCTCCGGCGGCGTGTAACTTAGACATGGCGAGCGTGAAATCGGAAGGGTGGTCGGAATCTGGTTATGGTTTTGAAGGTGCCTAGTTAAAACTTGGGTTCTGAAAGTCGCTTTTTCCATAGTTTCCAGTTGCGGTGGAGATTACGACTGAAATTGAAGCGAAATGCGGGAGATTTGATGACTTCAGGGCCAACATTCAACTTTGTTTTATAAGCAATTAAATCTGCAACTGAATCAGCCAACGCATTAACTTATAAGGGAGGAAAAAAAGAGCAGCAGTAACCTAAAATAAAAAGGAAAATGTTTTTTATCCTAAATTTAACAAAATTAATCAGAATTATTAAGTCGAAATTATCTGACTCGTATAATCTTAACTCGTATTACTCGAAATTTTATTTTCTCGAATCACTAACTTGAAATATTTTCACTTTAAATTAAATCTACTCAAGATATTGATTCGAAAAACATTATTTTGAAAATTATATTAACTTGAAAATTGCATTGCTCGTATCACTTTAGATATTAACTCAAAAATTACATTAACTCAAATTAATAACTGAAAATTTGCATTTACTCAAATTATTTATTTGAATTATATTTACTCGAATTATTAACTAAAAAAATTACATTACTAAAAATTTGCATTTACTCAAATTATTTATTTGAAAGTTATATTACTTACACTACGCGAATATATTCAAATAAAACATTTTTTTTCGTATTTTGGCCATAAATAATATTTTCTTGAGATTAGTAAAAAACATGGCAACCTTGTATAGAGGATATTATATACTTGTTCGTGCAAAAGTACCAATCCTTTCACTCCATTTGCAATATATTAAAATGTAATCTACCAAATTTCGAAACAAACATATTCAAATAAAATGACCATGTTTGTTTTACATCTTGTTTAAACTACGCTTATATTCATGATTTTTAAATTAATATAAACCTCAAATAAAATAACCATGTTTGTTTTACATCTTGATTAAAAAAACACTTATTATTCATGTACTTCTTTACTCTTAAATAAACTATATTTGTGTTGGGTTTAATAAACCAACTTAAAGTTTTCAAAATTCATCTCTACATTTTAAATATCACTTCATATATATTTATATCTCTCATTAATTTACAATTTATAACCCTATCGTACATTCTCGTCGATTAATATTTATACTTCTATTTTTTTTTTCATCATATCTTTTTTCTCAAATCAATTAATAAATGTCTTACACATTGATATGTCATGCATGAAATATCATGTAATTTTGGGTACACATCCTCCGTCCTAAATGTTGGAAATTTTAAATGTAGAAAATCATCAACTTTTAATTGAATTTATTTTAAGACATGACTATTGTTTGAAATAAATAAATAAATAAATAAAATTTTAAGCCTATAAATAAAAGGGTGGCATAAATAAAGTATACTAATTTTAATAGTTATCGAACAATTTTTTTTTTTTTAAATTAGGAATACTAGTATAATTAAGAAGAGGGACATATTATTTAATTTAATTTATATAAAAGTAATTTACACGAGTCACACTGGAAACCACAAATGTACAAAATGGACTATAGAAAAGTCTCGCTTAGCGTAGACAAAAAACTTAACGTGTGTTCTTTCTACTCCAACATAATCACCGTCCTAAATAATTACTTGGACTTCTTATAATCCCCAATCACAAAAGGAGGCTATAAAAATGTAATAATAAAATAGAGAATGAAAAACGAAAAATTAATAATAATATTAACGTAATTACTGTAGTCTTTAACTATGACTTTTATAGACTTGATCTTGTACTAATTAATAGATGGCAGCGACTTTTAACATACCACTAATAAATAAATACGATTATTAATACAAAGATTTAACATCATTTTTAAAATTTAAAAAACGTGGCAACCTTGGATTGCGTGTCCGCCCATTCTTCTTTCATTGGGATCTGTGATTTTTCTTCTTCCTTATCTTTTCTCGAAATCACGGTTGCACCAAAAGACTATATTTATAAGTTATAACCATTTTGTTAAAAATATTAAATAAAAAAATACTCACTCCTTCCCAGGTTAAGGGAGCCATTTTACCATTTTCGTAGTCCCACTTTAAGGGAGCCATTACTATTTTAGGAATGTGAGGGCCCCACCACTAACACTTCATAATAATATTTTATATTTTCAAAATATAAAAATACTCCACTACAATTAATGGATTAATTAGGTGGAAGGTAGAAATGTAATTCACAAATTTCACATACTCACTATACATTAAACAATAACACTACTTAAACTACATGCACAAAAACATTTAACCCTCTTAGTCTGAGACGAAATCAATATCTATTATCATACTCCCTCTATCCGCTTCTAAGGTATCAATTACTATTTTTGACGTTCGTTTCAAAAGTATCTATTTTCCTTATTTAGTAAAAAAGTTCGTTTCAAAAGTATCCACTTTCCTTATTTAGTAAAAAAATACACAATATGGTCTACCACTTCCCTCTAATACAACTACTCACTTTACATATAATAATAATACTCCTTAATCCATGTGCAAAAAGCAAATGAATACCTTAGAACCGAACGGAGGGAGTATATTTTTTAAAATATAGCTAGTGAATTGTTTCTTTTTTTTATTTGGAAATTAATATTATTGCTAGTGAATTGTTAATAAAGTAATTCACACGTACTATTATCATTTTTTATTAATATGAGCATTTTTTTTTAGAATTTTTCATTTTTTATTTGTTCCACAAAAGTCTGTTTCTCACATGTGTTTGCCTCCTTTTAAATTAAATTAATACCACCTTTTTATTAGAATAACATTTGGTATGAGTTAATAAAAAACCTAAGAAAAATAAAATACCATAAAGGACTCTTTGATCATCCAAAAATTCATACCCACCATAGGAAACGAAATGCTCCTGTTTTATTTTTCTTGAATAACACATAGTATGCTGATTGTGTACTAATCTACTATTTTGATTGGTTTATAAATTGGACATTAATAATTGGACTCAACATTAAAGCATCAGTTTTGTAAAAGAAAAGTCAGGAGAGAACTGGATTACCAGAAAAGTTATTTAATATTTAATAAGTTCAGTTATGTACTTTATATTAGTGTCCAGAAAAGTTATTTAATGTTGTGTCCCTAATGTTAAATAAGTAAAGTTATGTGCTTTATGTTAGTGTCGTTATTATTTAAGCTTATGTTTTGGCAAAGTAAATTATTAGGAATTTGAAATTTTTATCTATGATCATATCTTAGGAGATGATGCTATGAGACGGTTTATGAGAAAAAACATATTTTATTTATATAAGATTAATAAATATGCTTTAGTAGTGAATCATCTTGTTTCACAATACATTTCATACATATTCGTCTTATAAGGGAGCGTCCTCTTAGTATTGTTCGAGTTTTCAAATTGTGTGGAATGTCTTTCCAATTACTCTATTTCTAATTTTCTTAAAAGAAAAAAAATCACGCTTGTGAAATGGATTTTTGTAAGACGGATGAATCTATTACTAAAGTATGCTTATTATATAAATAAATTATGCTTATTTATAGTTATAGTATGTCAATAATGAATCATATTATAACACCCTAAAATCATAATTTAATTCATTATCCATCATACTTAAGAAAACATATTTTAACAAACACTAAACATATTTTATCTATATAATATACATACTTTAACGGTCTCACATACCCTCTCAGAAGTAATGTCTCATAGGAGATTTGTGAAAAAAAAAAGAAAATGTTTGGTTGCTATTATTATTGTTTGAATTGATAACCATCTAGTTCCTATATGCGTTGAATATTACATGTCCAATTTACTCTTATTGGGCCCTGTAATTGGGCCTCAAACCTGATAGATCGTTCATTTCTTGGATTTGAAACAGCCCATTATGAATGAAGAAATTTCAGGGTAGAATTTGTCCTGCTCCTCTCTGGCCCATAACAATACTTTTCTGTTATGATAAAATAAAAATTAAAATATTTATTTTGAAAACTTAATTATACTAAATATGTTGTTTATTTTGTATGTATTAATTTTAATTCTATCAAATTCTGGACCATGTACAAGTTAATTTTGAATTTGTTGCGAGTACTTTTATGTATAATAAATTTAATTTTATAACTTATTTAATATATTTTTTATTCGATTTGGTCTCTTGTGTTCCCGAGGCACACGGAACGCCCATACTCTTTAATACTTAAATTGTATACTAAAGTATATACAATTTAATACTAAAGAGTATGGGCGTACGGTATGTTCTTGGGTACAAACAACTTTTTGCCTTTTTTATTTTATACTAGCTTGCAAGACCGATCCGTGTAATCCAAAACTTATTAGGATTAGAATTAAATTTAGTTTTTAGTAATCCGTTTAAACAGATCAGATTAACTCAAAGTAAGATCAGCCCATAAATTGGTTAGGTTAACATGTAGTGATACACAAGGTGGAATGAGGGAAAACTATGAATAAATTAATACTCCCCCATCCCATAGAAGTTGACACACTTTCCTTTTTGGTTTGTCTCACTAAAGTTGACACATTTCCTTTTTAATACATGAGACCCACACAACAACAATTAATCTATTCTCATGGACCCCACATATCACCTCTAATACAACTACCCACTACACATTAAATATTATTTCTCTCACTTCACTCTACTTCACTTTATATTAAATTATTATATTTCTTAATTTTCGTGTCAAAAAAATTATACCAATTTTTCCGGAAAGAAAGAGAGTAATTCATAAATAAATTAAGAGGCGATGCGGGAATTGGAAATAGGGAGACCCTCACCCAACTGCAAATGGAAATGGCGATGACTCTTAGTCTCATCACTTGTCTCTCTATATCTCTCTACTTCCACTGCTCCTATTCATTACGCTCTCGTCCGCCAATTGGAGTCCATCCTCTAGGTCAAATTTTCTTATGCTCTCGCTTTATGTCTCTCTTTCTCTCACATTTGATGCATAATGAATTCTGAATTGCGTGTTCCAATTGTAGATTTTAATTACTATGATGCGGACCTGATCAAATGCAAAGATGGGTCCAAATCCTTCACCAGAGAACGTCTCAACGACAATTTCTGCGATTGCGCTGATGGTACTGATGAGCCTGGTAAATCACTTATTATATTGTACTCCATTTATATTTTTTTTGGTGAATGATTTGATTTTGTGTTTTATGAATGATATTAGTTTTTTTTTTTATGTGTTTTATTGGACTCTTTCGATTGATACTCGATTGGAAACTGGTATATTTTTAAATTATACGTAAGCTGTTGTTTGAATAGAACCGTTTGGCTTAGATGTCTAGAGGATTGGAAAATGAATTGGTTATATGTGAAAACGCGAGTTGGTTAGAGGCTTACCGAGTTGGTTAGACTTTAGATGCTTTACCAATGTTATGAGTTTAGCTGATTATACATTGTGGAATTTAGTTTCAAGGGATCTGATTACGGGAGTTTATTTTGTGGAGTATTTAAATTAGGGGATTCAAATACTCGTTCTACTCGAACTATTTACTTTCATTCCGATTGATGACAGTGCCACAATGAGGGAGACATCACAGTGAAACAAGAAAAAGATTGAAGTGAGATGGAATATATGTGTTAGTTGGGCATGGCAACGAGAAAGGCCCTTAATTTCTTCGTGTCGTAGGTCAAAACCATTTGATCTATATATCATTTCGATGGTACTTCTGGTTTAATTTATGCACCATTTATTTCTTGGTATCTAGGAACTTCGGCATGTCCCTCTGGCAGATTCTACTGCAAAAATGTTGGAAGTACACCAAGATTCTTGTTTTCTTCTCGTGTGAATGATCAGATCTGTGGTGAGTTTATCTTCATTCTCTATGGATTAAAGCTTATTCTGTTGACTTGCATATTATTGGAAAGTATCTTACTCAATTCATTGTGATGCCTATTACTATTGCCCTTTCCTTCTTAACAAAGCCATCTTTATAGAAGGCATAAAGTGTGTCTAAACTCTTAAGTATTGTGTATCAAATGGATGGTGTATGTACTTTAAATTAATACTTTTATCTTGCATTATTTAACTATATTCAGCCAATTACCCTAATCCTGTTATAAGCTTTTTAGTTTGTGGAAATCATTGCGCAGGTACTTCATGTGTTCTCATCCTCTTTAAACCTTATTACAAGTTAATCAGGTGTTTAAGATATAGTTTGGCTTGCATATACTGAACTCATGACGAACGCATTATTTGACATATAGTCTGGTCCTGTTCTTACAGATTGCTGTGATGGAAGTGATGAATATGATGGAACTGCCATATGTCCTAATACTTGTATCATGGGTGGGACAATTATATATCAGGGAACTAAATTTGAATCAACAGGAACTGATCTGTCTAATGAGGTTATAAAAACTAAACCTGGTGCTGAGATGGAAGGCTCAATGTATAAACTTATAGGTATTCCATTGTGTATGAGATTATTTTGTCAAACTGTGTTTCACCCTTTCATAAGAATAATTATTTGTCTTCCTCCAGGTAGCTGCTTTTGTTATTTTTGTGGTTCCCTATCTATTTCGAAGGCGCAAGACTAGAATAAGGAATTCCCGATCACAATTTTGCCAATTGCCATAGTTATACACTTCATTAGTTTTGGTAAATTATAATGTATTTTCCCCTTTGAAATCCTATGTTTTGACTCCTGAAATGCACATATATTTAAGACAACTTGCTGGTGCAGAAACTGTATCGACCATTAACAACAAAATCTGAATCTCATTGGTGCAGAAACTGTATAGACCATTAACAACAAAATCTGAATCTCATTCACTTCTTTGCAGTTGGTGTAGCATAATTTTGGTAGAAAATAATGGAACATTTTTCTACCAAAGCTACATACTACATAGTTTATCTTGCAGATTTGCAGTCCAGAAGCCATTAGAGACCGCAGATTATTATTGTTTGGAAGAGTTGCATGACACTTAGATATTGTTATTGAGAATCTAGTGCTTGGCAACACGTGTTTTTTTTTCTGTGATTATGCCTCCATTCTCTGATAAAATCATATTCTTTATTGGTGAAGCCTCCAAGACAATCTTGTTTAACTCCATCATAGGCCACAAGCTCCAGCACTCCATTTCTAATCTTGGTGATGCCTTCTACTGCTATTACCACAGAGAACGCCCAGCAACTGCCTATATTGTCAGGTAAATGCTCAAACCACCGGAAATATTCAGGTAGATTTTAACTGTGAGGCATGTGTCACTTGTATAGCAGGATGATTGCCTTGATCTTGAAATCGTATGTCAGTAATGTCAAAGTTGAAAAATGCCATAACAATTAGAAAACAGTGATTATCATACCACAACCTCCTTGATTCTTAACTGAAGTCACACCACCTTTCTTTCTCCAATCTATGCTGGAAGCCACCATAGGTAACTGTTTCTACATTTTTTATGTGAATGCCTGTGGGCTTTCGTAACCTAACTAGATGGACTGGAACTCATTGTTGGTCATATCTGAAAACTGATTGAGATTCTGAGAATTGATGCACTTGATTTACTGAACATTGAACTCATAGATTCCCTAATCTCTGCTTTTATCTTCATCTATGTCTTTTCTGCCAAGTGTTGAGCCTCTTTTCTGTCCATGCTTTTTCAAAGAAACACTCAGGATATAGGACAGTTGTTTGAGGATTTGGAGAATGATCAATCAAAGATAAACTTAATAAAACATTTTGTCTGTAAGTATCGTGCAAGTATGCTTGTTTACGTAGAATATGCTTCTTTGTGAGAATTCAGTTGAATTCATGCTTTCTTTCCTTATGTGATTGTGCTATTTCTGTTGCTGAGGCAAGATTACTTCTGCACTTCAGTTTGGGATGACAACAATATCACTGCATTCATATTTTATTAATTTAATTTTCTATGGTATTTAATTTTGTATTTCATTTTAGTGGTAAATATATGCACTAATAATATTGTCACAACAATGAATGAAACAAATATTTAAAATGGATCACATGTGCACTTTATGACTGGTTTGTTTACCTATCGGAAAAGTAAAGAATCTTCTTGCTTCAACATGTTGCAGTTGTCCATCTTTTTCTATGATAGTTGTACCCAGAAATTGAATTAAAAGGTGATTTTTGGTGGGTTCATTACACATTTATTTACTCTTTATTCTTTTGTTGTTTAAATCATATAATTATTATTTATTCACAGCTTATTATTACCCACATGAAGGCACATTTAAAGAGTACTCCATATTAGAGAACTCGCAACTGTTTTATTAAGTTTACTATAATCCTTTTATTATAATTATAATTATAATTATAATTATATTGGTTGCACCCTGGGAAAAATATAAATTTTGTACATGAAATGGGTAAATTGTTTTCGGACTTAATTAAAGTTTATGCCAAATAGGCAATGAATAAATTATAAATTAATTAAACTTATAGAACCATTTAATTCTGAGCAGGAATGATGTGGAATTGATTAAAGTAAAACTTTGGAAAGATAATTATATGATAGGATTTATTATTACATTATAAGATGCAAATTCTAAATTTAGAAGTAAAATATAAATTATTGTAAGTTAAAACATCACATGAATTTAAAGATGCAATTATAATTATGCCGTGTTGTTGAAATCAAACCGGATTGGTCGATTCAACCGTTTGGACCGGGAATCGAGATCCGGTTTGAAAACACCTATAAAAAATAAATTAATATTATTTTTAAATTAAATAAACATGTTTGTAATGTTAAATATAAATTTTATTTTTATTAATCACTTAATAATTATTAAATAAATTACATATAATTTTTAATTTAAATTTTAAATTATATAAATATTTATTTAGACTTTAACCTTATAATTTTTTTATTGTATAATTATTAAAATATATTAATTATTAAGAATATAATTAATTTAAAATATTAATAATTTCATTCAATTATACCAATCATTCCCTTATAGTATTTCAGTATTTCTATTTCTTTAGCTTATAAAAACCCACATTGTATATGAATTGGCAACATTTTTGTTACAAACTTTACAACGCAAATTTCGAAATTCGATTATTATACGAAATAAACAACCTCTTTTTTTTTCTTTTTTTTTTCTAATCGAAATTGATGTATGAAAATAATAAAATAAGATGCGTATATATCTTTTTTTTGAATATCCGTTTTGCCATTTAATCTGGCCTTTCGACATTTAACTAAGGTAAACTATAAACTTTCACGTTACACACAAAATTTCGGCAACTTTAATATTTATTAATATATTTATAAAAAGTCTTAAAATTAATGTAGATCTTCACGTTATTTGAAGAGAATACTTATACGATGAACAACTAAAAATATCTATAAAAAAAAAGTTGTAGACAATGCCTATAATTGGTCCAAATACTAAGCAGTGTTTCACATTTATTTTGATTTAATTGTATCATCATCATCATTATTATTATTAATAAATAATAATAATAATAATTATTATTTTACAATTTTATTATTAGTAAGTAACATCCTAAGTATTATAATTTGCGTTGTTATTCAAATAGGAACTAAAATGCAACACTGCAGATTGAAGAGTCCAACTACCAACATTTAGACCAAACAATATCTTGTATTCAATGATTCTACGAATCAAGTCATATAATCTACTTCCACAAAAAATTGGACAGTAAGTTTATCAAAATCTGCTCTAAATCTGTTTTCAATTGTGAGAACCATTAGAGAACCCCATCGCTTAAGAAAGAAAGTGAATAATCAAATCATGAACCACAAGTATATATAAAATATGTAAGAAAGAAAAAAAAGTAAAATTACAATTATATTACTTTAAGAAATTACATTAAATATACAAAAGAATTAATATTAAATCCCAAAAAAAAATTATGACAAAATAAAACATAGACCAAGGTGCACAAAAAGTTGTGTGCGCCAGTTTATTCGCCAATAAATAAAATTACAATTATATTACTTTAAGAAATTACATTAAATATACAAAAGAATTAATATTAAATCCCAAAAAAAAATTATGACAAAATAAAACATAGACCAAGGTGCACAAAAAGTTGTGTGTGCCAGTTTATTCGCCAATAAATAAATAAATAATATATATTCATATATGTATTACATAACAGATGGAGTGTATAGCAGATTGATTATTAAGTTAGTCAAACACTATTTAATCGAATTAATTTCATAGACTTATTGAACCTTACAGAAGTGGGAAAAAAAGTCAGCAGAATGCTTCATCTCTAATCAATATATAATTATTTATTTTATTATCAAATGGTCTAAAAAATTTGGTCTTTATACCCGTAATCGCCACTAATTATCATGATTAGTGCCTTACCACAAACAATTACATTCAGTTGGCATGAATTACAATTAAGAGAAAGTTTATATATAGAAAATACTCCTAATTTTACCATTTTGAAGCAAATTAAAAACAAAAGGTTATGCATTAAGTTGGGACAAATTATACAAAAATATGTACACTTATCCGTCATTACTCCCTCTCCCTCCCTTTAATTAGTCTTTTACCTAGATTAAAAAATTACTAACACGTTAAGTTTTATATTTTTAGTTTGAACTGTCTTAAGTTTACATTTTTCAATATGGAACTCACACAAAATAATTAATAAAATTTCATAAGATCCACACATAATATTAATACAATTACTCACTACAATTAAAATATTATTATATGTATTAGCACACTGCACGTTAAAATATTATATTTTTAATTTACGTGCAAAAAATAAACGACAATGTTAATGCGGGAGGGAATATTTATTTTTTTTACTAATTTTATTTACTTTTTATAGTAGTAAATATATAATAAAGTAAACTATGCATGTTAATAAAAGTGACATTTAAAAAAAAAAATATATATATATATAGAGAGATTATTGATTTTAAAATTTCTATTTTTTTTTTGGAATATAAAGCTGAGTGTAATGAAACAAATGAAGAAAGTACGAAAATGTAATAATACGGAGTATAATGTATTCTCTATGTCTCGCATTAATATTTACATATTATCATCATCTCATCGCAATAATTATATTTCCCTTTTTGATAGACACAAGATTCCTATAAAATAATTCATATATCTTCATATAGCCTACCCGCAATACTAATATAACTATTTACTATATATTCTATTAAAATATTATATCTCTCAACCCACAATATATTAATAAACAAATTTCCATTAAAAAAACGCAACTATTAATAGACGGACTATATTATTTTTAGATGATCGAATTATAAAGAATAAATGAATTATTTTTTAAAAGTATATATACGCAGAATAATAGGGTATGAGTAAAATAATAGAGAAGATTCGTATTAGGATGAATGGGGGAGTGAGTGAGTGAGTGAGTGAGTGAGTGAGAGAGAGAGAGGACACATGCCCCTACATGTGGGTGTAGTTTGGAGACAAAGTAAAGAGGGTTTGGAATTGGGCGTGCAAACACTTCACATGGCTAGACATCATCCTTTTCTACTACCCCTCACTTTCCACAGCTCATCCTTCCAAATATACCCCTACCCCTACCCCCCACCCCCGTCCACATCCCATTACCAACAATTTTTTCTTTTTTCTTATAAAAAAAGTGTACATATATACATTTCATATTATATATATCGTTCTAGCATCAATCATTTCCCAGATTATGATCCTTTATGCTGGGTAAGGGTTGATATGCAAAGCAGCTGGAGCCATGCTTCTGGGAAAAAAACGGCGTCGTTTCGGAGCGGAGGAAACGGTGTCGTTTTCGCCCATTATACTACCAAGATCTTTTTCTTTCTTTTTTTTTTTTTAATTAGTGAAACGACGTGGTTTTGACAACACAACATCCTCTCCTGCTACAAATCTACAGTTTACTTCTAAATTATAGAAGCTGTACTATACCACAATAAACTACTCCAATTTACAGTGGTACACATTTTTTTATATTTTTAGATTTAGATAATTGGTCAAATTAACGTATATAACTAGACGATTAAAAATGTAGATTAATTTAGTCCGAAAAATAAATATAAGTGGCTATTAAAATTATTGTGATTCAATTAAATTCATTTTGTGTGTTAATTTTGTAAACGCATTCTCAATTAAGTACTGAGTGTGTAGATTATTTATAATAATAAAATATTAATCTTGTGAAAATCATTATATAACATCCATGTATTGGATATATATTAGTTACAATTATTTTTATCATCATTTAATGCATTTTAGAAATGAGAATTAAACCTAACTTTATTAGACTAATAATTTGTTACGTACGACACTATACTAAAAAAATCATGTTTTTCTTCAATCCCAACTCCAACTAACTTACATAATCATTAATTTCACTAAAATAATAAGATAAATTAGTAATTCATTATTCTTCAGAATGACGAACTTAGACAATTAGTATGAATCAATAATCATTTCCTTATTAGGAAATTAATTTCAAAGTTATGTAATATTATAGATTAGTAAATACAACGATTTTATGTATGTATTTTAAAACTTATACGTGTTAATTCGAGAAAGAGTGAGGCTTCTATGCACCCGGGCGCACGAAGCACATTTCGTGTGCCTTTGCAATTTTTGTGCCATTTTGCAATTTAAACCCCTAATAATACATATGTTTAAATAGAATATAGATGGGAGAGTTGTGTTCACATGGGGACACGAAGTATCCCTCCGTGTCCCCGGGGGCGCAGGAGCTTTTACCTTCGGGAAAAAATAATTAGTTATTTAACATAATTATTGGGTAATTAACTAATTAATTAATCACTCCGACATAATAGTTTAAATAATTAATTAATTAAATTAATCTCATAGTTAAACATCATTATATAGATCTTGCATTGATCATACTGTTCCTACACGACTTAAACACGCTATTTAAATGATTACGAAATAAACTATAGCGGTTGTATTTAAATACAATCTTAAATAAAAAAAAAATAGAAATAAAGAAGGTTCGTTACAACATGGTATGACATGCGAAACGTGACTCTACCAGTCCAGCAATTGCTATGTACAGAGTACTGTACCTTAAGGATTACACACATTATATATTATCTCCATTCTATTTTACAGTAACATGCACTACGCTTTGTTTCTCACTATTATATTTGTTATATTTGACCTCTATACTGCCCTTTGATTATTTTAAATTTAATTTCTTTACCATAATTTATAATTCTACTTCCCCCCAATTTAATTTATGTACACATAAATTTATGTACATTTTATGTGTATAAACAATGTGGAACAATGGTATATATATAAGCCTTTTACATTTTCCTAATTGGTAATTTTCAAATGTAAGAGAATTAACAAAATTTTTTGTGTCATCTTTTGTACCGGTAATTAATTATATGATTCATATTTAAGAGAAAATTAATAAAATCGAATTAACCAGAGAACTTGGGATTTATGCTGAAAACATGTAACCATAAATATAATACACCAAAAAATTACAGGCTGTGATAATTGGTTTACATTTTCTTTAAAAACTGAACAAGAGCATTTTGAGCCATTTTCTATAGAATTTATACTCGCTTTTTTAAGTTAAGTTTTGGGGTTTCTAAATAGGTGATCAGACACATGGAATAGGGCTCGAATCTTATTTGACACTTTGATTTTACATCTATTCTTGCAAATCTGTTGGATGAACGTATGTAAATGAAATCTATACTTTAGAGGAAAATATAAAAAGACCCACATAAATAACACTTTGCAACGAATATAACATCAAAATATAACGAACTTCTCATTTCATGGAATAGGAATGATCGGAGGGTTGCAAAGGAGTGGCGGAAGATGAGATGAAGAGAAGAGAAGAGAGGGAATGTTGTGTAATAATGAGAGTATTATATGGTTTAGGGCACGTGGTTTCTGATTCCCACTCACTTAATAAACTACTGACTTCTTTCCAGTGATACGGTTGGGACTCCCCCACCCCACCCCTACCAGCTGTTTATAGCTGTCCTAATCTTCCCCCATGTGACCCCACCATCTGATAAAATGCCTTTCTTTTTTCCATTTTTCATTACAACTTAAATAAATATTAATTAATCTTCTTACGCTCTAACTAAATTAATTAGTCGTGTAAAATCATTTTTAGTGAATATTCCATGTTATTAATTCATTAACGGTGTGACAGGACAGCATGTGGAGTGATTCCTTTTAATTTTTACATCCAAGATAATGAAATTAGTATAAAAAGGGTATATAAGGGGGTGAGATGTGAATATGATGATGATGTTCTTGTGGCTATCTTCTTTTCTTGAAATAATTTATTTAATTATTAGGAATTTGCATGTGGGTGTGGGTGTATATATATAAGGGGGCATTGGTTACATTTTGTAGTTTGGTTGAATAAAAATCAAATTAAAATAAAATATTAAAGTTAGATCGCAAGATGGCTCAATTACCTCCAAAAGTGCCTAGCATGTCCACCACTCCCAATTGGGCCGACTTCTCCCTCTCCCACCACCACAAAATGGAGGCCGCCGCCGCCGCCGCCGTCAACACGCCGTCGTGGGTGGACGAATTCCTCGACTTCTCCTCCTCCCGCCGCGGCTCCCACCGCCGCTCCATGAGCGACTCCATCGCCTTCCTCGACCCCCCCATGGTGGAGGAGTGCCGGAGATCCGCCAATGCCGGCGCCGAATTCGAGAGATTCGACGACGAGCAGCTCATGTCCATGTTCAACGACGACGTCGGGGCGGACCCTTCCTCGCCGTCCGATCACAACAGCATCAACGACGATGAGAAGCGGCCGGAGGGGTCGGATCACGTGCAGCAGGTGCAGGTGCACCCCAAGAGCGAGCCCGAGGAGGTTGCCAGCTCATGCAAATCCGAGGGATTTAATTCTCTACATGCAACCACACCGGAAGACCCTAACGAAAAGATAGTTGACCCAAAGAGGATCAAGAGGTATGACTATTACACACATTTCACACTCACAGACACACATGAATGTGCAATTGCATGGAATTAAAATTATAATTTGTCAGAATTCTGGCAAACCGGCAATCGGCACAAAGGTCTCGAGTGAGGAAATTACAGTACATATCAGAGCTAGAACGCAGTGTGACTTCACTTCAAGTATGTTGTGTTGTACCACATGCATTCATGTTTGTACACTGGTAATGTAATTTTGAGAAATTAATTAAAGATTATGAATTTTTGTGAAGGCTGAAGTATCAGTGTTATCTCCAAGGGTGGCTTTTCTGGACCACCAGCGACTAGTACTAAACGTTGATAACAGTGTTCTCAAGCAAAGAATAGCTGCTTTAGCACAAGATAAAGTTTTCAAAGATGGTAAGTTTTTTTTCTTAATTACTTGAAATAAGTATATATGAAATTATAAGGTGTAAAATTCCAATATATAATTGACAGATACTCACATGACTGTGTTTATTGCACATAAATGGATAGATAGTATATAGGTAGTGTGCTCCAAGTATCATGTATCTAATTATAAGGCTGAAATCATCTCCACATGCAACCTGTAACACTCAACTGCATCTCTCTCTCTCTCTCTCTCTCTCTCTCTCTCTCTCTCTCTCTCTCTCTCTCTCTCTCTCTTCAAACTAATAGTAACATGCAAGATAGTACAAGATTTCTTCACTCATAGATCTCATGCTTTTCTACAAAATTAAATTATGTGTTTCTTAAGATCCAAAGTGTCATGGGTTTTTGATAGAATCATTCATGGTCCAAACATCAATTTCTTAGCATATGCCAATAATAAATGTGACAGCACCAACCTCTTGCACTCCCATTTCTTGATTGATTATGTATAGTTGGGGTGGAGGAATCTTGGATCTTTAGTTATTTTACTCAACTGTTTCATTTGTTTATTTTCTGACATGACTTGAAATTAGATGCTAAATTACAGATATTAGTATATTGAATCATGGATCATTTAAAGTAGCCAAGATTTATGCCTAATCATGTGAGGATGGACTAGCTACTCATCTCCCTTTCTAAATTAGTTATTGCTCATGTGTGCATAGCAGTTAGTGTGTAACATTAACTAAGGGTGGTTATGTAATTTTAATTAGCTCATCAAGAAGCATTGAAGAGAGAAATTGAGAGGCTAAGGCAAGTATACTACCAACAGAATCTGAAGAAGATGGAGAATGGTACAGTCCCCAAATCACCATCAAAAGTTGCTGATAATTCTGCTGATCAGAAAGAGCAATTAGCTGTCAACTAATCCCACATTATTCTAATTAAGGTAATAACTATACTACTTAATTAATTATCACCCCCACATGATTGGGAATATTAATTTCAACTCAACTTTTTTCTACTTTATTTATTTTACCATAATCAAAAATTACTCATTAACATAACGTGTATTACATGACATCATCGTGTAACAACTACTTTCCTCGTTTGTGCAGGAACAGTACTACTTCCAAATAAAAGCAGGCTTGCAAATTCATTGTTGTGAACAGGATTATAAGGCCAATCCAACCAGTAATCATGTTCACAAAATAAGAAGCCCTTCTTTTTTTGGGTTTAGGAAAAGTCTCTTTTAAAAAAAGCTTAGGGCTGAATGTGTGGCTGTTTTATTTTATTTTATTCTTTATTAATTTTTTGTGTGTTTATCAACCAATCATCATATTTATTCTTTAAAAACTTTGTCAGTTTCTAGTAGAAAATTAATCATTTGGTGGCCAATTTATCATGGGTTTGTGTTGGATTGTATGTATGAATTAATGTGTACGTAATCTCAATGTACTAAAGAAGGGATCGTCAGGTTTATGTCAGAAATTGGCCCTTTTTGTATTGTTTTGTGTCTTTTCTCTAATTCTCCCAGTCTCTCTGTTACTAAGCTTTTCCTTTTCAAGAAAGGTTGCATTGGAAAAATTATTTGTAAATATTTATAAGTACTTTCTTTAATTCTCTCTCCAGATTTTCTGAGATCATTTATTGTTTTAAGTATTATTCAATACTTTAAATTAGTAAATTAATACAATGCAAAACTTAGTATTTATATTTTAAACTGTTGAAATAACCCCAGGCAAATAAATGTATAAATTAAGACTTCAACAGGGTGAATTTGGAACGCACAACGCGATCTTAACCATTAAATTAATTTTAATTTAGTATCCATCATTAAACAAATAAAATAATAAAATTTTTTAAAAACATAACAACCAACTGCACCCTATTTTACATCTATAAATCCTAGATACATCGGATGCACTCACTCATAAAGTAATTATCTTTTAAAAATAATTAAGTATCAGAATTTTTTTAAAGATTATCGTATTTTAAAATTGGGTCTAGCGAGCTTAATAGTCCGCTTTGTTAATTTTGAATTGGTTGGGCTTAAATTAGGGTCAAGTGGGTTTTAGTCCACAAAAGTTCTAATGGGTAGATTGTCAAACTTTATCATATAGGAGTTGGAAACTTGGAGATTAAGGGTTTTTGTTTGTTTTTTTATTTTTTATTTTTTTTTTTAAAGCTGGAATTAAGTTCGTAAAAACAAAAAGTTTAGTGTTTCTGGTAATTGAGATTAATTTTTTAAACTATTCTTTCACACATCACTATACAAAAAAAAAAACCAAGTAATGAAATTCAATTGGTTGGTAATAATCTACAAATTGCTAAAAATAAAAATATTTGTCTTTAACAAAAA
Organism: Pogostemon cablin; assembly: GCA_023678885.1. Classification (NCBI taxonomy): domain Eukaryota; kingdom Viridiplantae; phylum Streptophyta; class Magnoliopsida; order Lamiales; family Lamiaceae; genus Pogostemon; species Pogostemon cablin. Next base: position 1,882,697 of record CM042956.1, read on the forward strand.
TGTCAGTAAATATATTTTTTTTTATATTCTTACAAACTAAAAATATCAATTGTTATTTATTGACTGAATTATTGTATAAATAGTTAATCTATCAGTAAAAAAATAGTTTTTTTTTTTTTTTTGCCCGCCTAGTGCATAAATTATGCGTCATTTAATGAGTCAATGAAATAAATAAATCGAAATCTCAAGCGACAATTGTGAATCTCCATTCAATTTCACCAATTATTATGATTCATGCATAGACTAAGTATCATTAGCCTTTGATTTATGCTCCACTTCGCCTCCGATCAACCACGTTATCCTAGTCTAGAAAAAATTAATCGAAATAGTTTTGAATGTACAGAAAAAATTAATATAAAAAACTTTTTGGCTCTCTAGTGGATAGTTATTCTATTTCTAGGAGACATTATAAACATCCAAACTTTATAAAAATTTAGGAGAGATCATAAACATCCAAACTTTATTAAAAAAAAAAAAAAATTTACGTCTCTACCAGAGAGATCATAAATATCACATTGCACCATTTAACACAACAATTGCAATCAATTGATAGATTTATATCCATCAAATTGTGTAAAGTACACATTTTTCAAGAACCATCTAGATGATACACATGCCTTTTTTTTCTTTTATAAAGAACCAAGCCCAATTACATATTAAAATTTTGAAATAAAAATAATAATCACACACACAATTTAGAATTTTGGCATGAATCAAGGACATATTTTGTCACAAGTATTGAGCATCATTAGATCTCTAATCCAAATGCAGACAAGGGTCAATTTGAAATAAATAGAAATGAAAGGAAAATTAACCCTAAGAACATAACATTAAACCCCAACAAAAATCTGTGCGCACCAAAATTTGGTTTATACAAGACTTAGCCCAAGCCTAATAATATACATGATCAGATGTGTTTTTATGAGAGCAAGAGCAAACGTACAAATCCAGATTCTAGAATCACAGATAATACAGTCTCTAATATTTTTACCGTAGTAAGTTTGTTAAAGAATTCAAAACATGGATCAGTATATATATATATATAGTTTCTTTAACCACCATCTGCCTTGAGAAACTTGACTACACCCCTAATCACTATAACAAATACCAAAATCGTTGATAAACCATATCTCAACAGTTACCTGCAAGGGTTTAATACGAGCAATCCATCCATCTTTGCACAAAAATGTAGCAAATAGAGCGAAGAATACCATAATGATCCATTATAGGCTCATTTTAATGGCACCGCATTAGTAGAGGTGGCTGCGTTTTTTAGCTAGGGGGTAGATATGATAATACTGCATTATTTGATTTATTTCTAAGATAATGCAAGGTGAAAAACAGGAAGTATTCAGCAGTTCAAGTTGAACGGACTCATAAATAAAGAAATCTAACAATGCAGAGGTCAAATCATTACATGAGAAGAACATATCTGACTTGACCTATTGATGAATGTGCAAGCATATGAATCATGCTTGTTGAGTAACAGCAATGATATTTAATATCATGATAAGAATAGCTAGGGTTTTCAGAAGAAGATGCCATTGTTTGATGAGATAAGGAATACCAAAAATTCGAGTGGTCGAAGCTAATTAAAGCAAGGTATATATGGAAAGATTTCGTGAACAGCAGAGATTATATAATGTCGTCTTCTAATCAAAAGCATACAGTTTCATCTATTGGCTTAAATCATAGTGCTCAACCAAAAAGCTTTACTCGTGAATTAAGACCATCAGGTACTAACTAGTAACACAGTTAGCATTTCAAACAAAGCTATAAAGCAGGGTAATCCCTAGATCTCCATCAAAATATACGAAATGATAATATACATCAGCACCACTAAACACAGCTAAATTTTTACCAGATCAAAGTAAAAGTTCCAGAGAAAAGAATTACTCATTCTGTGGAGGTTCTGCAACTTCAGGTGCTTCAGGCGATTGTGCTTCTGGTTCTGGGATATGCGGAGACTCCGGAACCTCAGGCACTTTTTCTTTTGGTGCTGGAATTTGAGGAGGTTCCGCACCTTCCCGCGATGTTGCTTCTGCTTCTTGAATTTGTGGAGAATCAGGCACTTTTTCTTCGGGTTCTGGATTTAGTAAAGGTTCAGAAACTTCAGCAACTTTTACTCCAGGTTCTATATTAGGTAGATGTTTGGAACCTGCAGCCACATTTTCTTCAGTTTGTTGGGTTTCTCTTTTCGCATAGAGTGCAACAAGTCCTTTAGCATCAGTCTCAAGACCCATCAACCTCTTGTCGAAGTGATTTATCTTCTCAACATACCCACTGAATTGAGCATCAAAATACTGTTCTACTTCCTTCATCTTCTGTTCAACAAGCATGCATTTCATCTTGTATTCTTCCTCTCTTTTTCTGCGAAGCTTTTCTAGTTCCGGAGCTGTTAACATAAGACCCCCCTCTCCCGTATCCTTGTAAGTTGGTTCTTCAGCAAGCTTAGCCCTTTCCCTGTATTCTTCAAATGACTTCTGAACATCCCTTAAAGCTTTCCTATAACCAGCTAGAACATTTTGCATTATAAAAAGTTCATGCTCAAGGCGAAGATTTTCACTCTCCTTTTTCTGTATACTCTTGTGCAAGTGAGCTATCTCATCATCCCGTTTCAGCACCTCATCAAGCAAGATTTGTTGGTTCACATTTGATTGAACCATAGACTGTTCCCTCTCCGCATATAACACCCTAGCTCTTTCAGTCATTTGTGCAATTTGTTCCATGCACATTCCAAAATCTAGCGGCTTATCTTCCCAGGGATCACTGATCCTCAATCTCTTATTGTTGTCATCAATGGAATGATGTGAGATATGATTGTCATGTTCAAGCACACGCTTACCTGAATTGTTAAAAAAAGAGGGAGCAGAAGAAATGTTCGGCATATCAGCTCTAACATCCATTGAAGACGAGTTATGAAGATGATCATGTGAACTGAAGGGCATACGGTTTCCATCCACTGCTTCAAGCAAATTCCCGGTGAACCCATCCCCTTCAAGACCATCAACATTAGTGAAAACATTAAACTCGTTCTCGGCTTCCTCCTCATCCTGCTCCATATCTTCCTCTCCTTCCTGCTCCATATCTCCATCCCCATCCAACTCCTCATCATCTTTCCTGTACTCGAAGCTGGTGAATTCCTCATTGTTTACTCCTCCACACCGCTGCAAGATATGATCCTCCAGATGGTTGTTCCCATTCAATAGCCACCGCCCTTGCTCCTCCACTCCAACTTGCTCCTCCTCTTCTTCACCCTCCTCATCGCTGTCCTTGGACTTCTCAGCTTCCATCATGTCCATATCCTTCATTTCCTCTTCCTTGTCACCATCCTGTCCAAGTGTCAGCTCAGTGCTTGGTCCCCCTACCAAGGGATCCTCCTCTCCAGAGCTAGGAATTGAACCAACAGCTTCGACATTCTCTGCAGTAACAGCCTCAACAATCTCTGCAGTAACAGCCTCGACATTCTCTACTATAACAGCCTCGACATTCTCTGCAGTTATGGTATCCTCTTCAATCACATTCACAGGCAATTGCTCCAAGACCAGCTCCTCTCGCTGAGACTTTATCAATTGCTGCATATGCGATGCATAGTAGCAATCCTTCAATCGACCCCCTTGCTTTACCTCCTTCTCCACCATGAACCAAAGTAACCCAGCCCAATCCACCTTCTCGGGGTGTCCATCCTTTATCAACTTCATCCAATCGTTCACCTCACTAGGTATCTCCCACGTATCCTCATGCAAGAGCACCCATTTTGACAGAAAATCAACCACAAACCCTATCGAATCTTCCGATATTAACTCAGAATCCAAGTCCACTTCTACATTCCCCCTCTCCTTCTTCAAGGGCAACTTGAAGGCACGAGCTAAATCCGCTCTGTTGACCATTAAACGACATTCATTCACGTAGCTAGCCCGCAATTTGGGGTTATAACTAGCAACTAACTGAGCAATCAAGTCAACCCTAATACTCCTATCAAAATCTATGTGAACAAAGTCCCACAAACCAAGCTTCTTGAAAAGCTTCTCATGCTTCGCAAAATCAAGAATCCTGGTGGGTATAAAGGGAATAGGGTTCAAATTTTTTTTCAAGGTTTGATACTTCTCCTCAATCGCTTGTTGTTTCTTGGCGTGAGACTTGCCCTTTCCCTTACCCTTCTTCCGCTTGGTCGCTGCCCGACGGGTACTCGAGTCACCGGAGGGTGACGTAAGAGAGACGGAAGAGATGGGGTCAGTGGTAGGAGGGTCAATGCGGAGAGACATACCAGATGTAATTGCTGGGATTCCTTGTTCTTGTTCTTGCCCTTCCCCAATTTCTTCTCCTTCTTCGGCTTCTTCTTCTTCTGGGCTGTTATACTCCAAATCGAGAGGTGGGACGGTTTCTGGATCTGATTTTAACGGCGGGTTGGAGAGATTTAGGGTTTGTTGGTTCAGGGAAGGGGAAACTTCAGGTAAAGAGTCGAATTCAGGGTTAGGTTGTGGATCCAGAGGTTGTAGGGAGGGTAGGGAATCGGACATGATTGCCTAAACTGAGACTCCCTCCCTCACTCTCTCCCACTTCTTCGCTCGTCAAGGAATTGTATCGTTCCTAACCATTTTTTTCTTTCATTTCTTATTGTGTCGAGTTCAGACTCACTCAACTGTGTTTTCTCTATTTTGACCTTTATCAACTTTTTTTTTCCTTTATTTCTCTATTCCTTTTTTTTTTTCTTCTTATTTTAACGTCAAATAAGTCTCTTTCCCTTCTGATAATTAATTAAAAAATAAACAAATTAAGGATGCTTTATCTACTTATTCTGTCACATTTTCAAACAAATTTTGAAATTTTCAAAATGATCAAACGTTCAAATTTCAAACGTACTTCATTTGCGGAACCGAAAAAATGACAATTGTTTCTCATCATCCAGAGATTAACAACTTATTTCCAAACAAATCTTGAGATTTTCAAAATAATCAAATATTCAAATTTCAAACATACTTCATTTTTTGAACCGAAAAAATGACAATTATTTCTTATCGTCTAGATATTAATAACTTTAATAAGTCTACTGGATTTCTCATAAAGTTTTGGTCATGTTTATTTTGGGTAAAATTAGGAATAAAAAATAATATTAATCTAATTTTGTTTTAGGGTTTTAAGTATAATTTCAAAATATATTTCAAATTAATATATAAAAGTAGAGTAAATACGTAGGAGTAGGGTGATGTGTGCGAGGAAGCGTCACACAGAAGAACCAATTTTACATGGAACCTTTGGTCTTCACTTTTTTCTTTTTTTTTTTCAAGATTAATTAAAATTATATTCTTAAAATTTTAATTTTAACTTTATTTCAATACTAAATTCTAATTATAAATATTAAACTCTAATAGAGTAGATCATAAATTACATGAAAAGATAAAATTAAGAAAAAGACAAAAAAATTGATCCGTAGAATAATGTCATAAAATATATCAACGACTTTTGTTATTTGAATTACATTATTATAATGTAAAAGTTCTAGAGAATACAGGAAGCAAGGAGGATTTCTGGAAGAATTGATAATCTTCATTCATCAAGCTCTCTCTCTCTATCTATGAAGAGAAAAAAGATGAAAATATAGCAGAGGATTAAACAGAATCTAGCAAACAAATAAGAAGGGGATCATAGTAAACTATTCCAGCAACGCAAGCAGATAAATTCCTCAACGCAAGCTTTTTTTCCCCCCTTGAAGTAAAATCGCAACAGGAGGAAGTAGTAGCAGCAAACCAAATGAAAGAAATAATCTGATTTCTGCATTTTGTACAACTGAGCCGCCATCATGCAGACATTGCCTCTTGTTCTTCAGTTGTAAAAGGTATGGGCTTAGTTGGGGCAGGCAAACGGCCGACACTATCTACTTTGTCTCTCTGTTTTGGAGGAGGACTTGCTGCCTTGGGCAATAACCTGCCCTTCTTCACAAACCATTCTGGCTTCAACAGAGCTTTGAAGCCCAATTTGTTGTAATACACTCTTCTCACGCTCCCACCAGCTGCTTCAACTGCTGCTTTGGCCCTTACGGTCACCCTTGAAACCTATTGTGATTATTATGAACAAATATACAAGAGCTTCAAAAAACGTTCATACAAAAAATATGGATGCAAAAATAAATCCTAATTGAAAGTGAGAAATATATTAAAACAAGAAAGCTGAAACAACTTCAAAACAGGGCTACCAACCTCTAGATGGATGGGCCATTTAATGTGTTCAGCCCCACGTCCCATCAATCTAACTCCATCTTCAATTTGCTTCCCTATTGCCCCAGAATCCTTTTGTCGGGAAAAAAGAGTTCACATATCAGAGAAAGATGGAAATTAGCGGTGAAGGGAAGATGATAAATAGGAAACCATTGTGGATACCTTTAGAGTTTTCATTGTAATCAATTCTGAAGAATCTATCTTCCCAGCATTTATTAGCTTTGCAATTTTTCCTAAGCCAACTGGCTGCCAATGATTAAACAATCAAGGTAAATTATCAGAAAATCTAGGATTCTAAACTTCCAATAAACTTCATCCTTGTGCGCCAAACATTGACAAAAATGGGAAAGAGAATGTGATTTGATCTCTGTTGGCCACTGAAAGAGAAGGAAGAACAAATTTATTGGCCCTGGCAACTGCTATCACATGACAATGAAAACCCCACTAGCAACTTTATTGGCCCTGGCAACTTCACATTTATAATTAGCTAAAATTTGACACTCAAACAGAAGCAAGATGGGGAACTTGAACTAGATTATCCAATATGACAAATATCTGGGGCTATGAACAATAATTTCTACAATGTTCTTTTCCAGGCAAAGCCTCCAAGCTAGCATATCCTATTAATTTAATCACATGAAATATGCCAAATATTCCAATGTTTTGAATAGAAAAGGGATCATCGAAATGTGATTGCAGGCTTGGAGCTAGTATGATCAAATGTACAAACACTATCATTCTATCACAGTCAAAGAAATTGTGAAGTAATATGTTAAGGAATATGCACCCAACAAACCCTAAAACCCATAGTATTATAGCTGAAATTATATCCAGCAAATTCCTAGAGGATGGTGATACAGATCGTGTATGTTCAAACATCTAGTATGAATGACATTCAACTACAATACATAAAATATTTTCATTTTGCTAGAAAAGGTCGTATCGTACATCGGGCAGATAATAAGAACTAACTAAAAACGGACATCTCACAACATAAAAAACAGAACAACAATTCATAATTATTGAAGCTCGTGAATATTCTCCCATAGAATTTGAAAAACAACGACACAGTGAACGAAACTCATATTGGGTAAATAGAAATGACTGATGCAAATGGAAGTAAAAGCCCATTTATACATAAACTACCTGAAATGAGAGGCTGAACGGATTCTTAAAGCCCCGCTTGGGAAGGCGTCGACGGAGGGGTGTCTGCCCACCTTCAAATCCAAACTTCATAGTACCACGGGCTTTCTGGCCCTTGTGCCCACGGCCAGCAGTCTTTCCCTTACCCGACCCAATGCCCCGCCCCTTCCTGGTTTTCTGCTTCCGGGACCCTGGATTGTCCCTCAGATCGTTCAACGCCAATAGGCTGCTGTATGCCCTAATACTCCCATATTGACTACTGAACATCGCGAAATCAGCGATCGGACATTGCGGAGAGGCTGGGCGCAGTAGGGCCACGATAGGATGGAATGTTGAATAGTGATTCTGGGCTGTGCCAGCTCGTATGAAGAAAGTAGGTAAAAGTGAGGCTAATCGTCTCCTCAGCATATTCAGAATGAACGCAACTCAAACAATCCGCTGCATATAAGATAACTATAATTTGTTATTCAAATCAATCTTCATGGATACATCAATTGTACAGAAGCAGCTCCATTTCATGGGGTTTAAGAGGGTGCACTAAGATTTTCGAAAGTAATCATATACTATAAATGTAGTCTGTTTCCCGGCACACTCCGCCGTAAACTCAACTTCCGGCCGCCACACATTGGAATAACGAATCAAGATAACGGAGGCAAAGAAAAAAGAAGCGAATGATAATTCAAAGATGACAGTTTACCTTCAAATTGCACACACCTCGTAATCGATTTTGCCCTAATCAGGCTTTTCTGGTTTTCTCTCCCCAATTATTGATTGTTTTCTGGATGGGTCAGATGGGCTTTATAAAAATGGGCTGGGCCCAAAAATATAAGGTCTATCCAATTAAGATTTTTCAATTGTATGTGGACTCATATTAAGAATGGGCCAGCTGCTTCTTTTCTTTTTTTTTTTTCTTCTCCTTTTTCCCTTTATTAATTCCAAGACGACATCGTTATATATTTTAAATTTTTTAAATTAGTCAATTTTCTTAAAGATTTTAATTCTCTAAAATCCATTTTCTTTTTGACGTAGAGGAAGATTTTAGGTCACTAGTGAAGTAAAGAAGCGCATACGCAATCACCGGTAAATTAAATACGTTAAGTTAAGACTTGCGGGAAATAAGTGTGAATCAGTGAATGGCGGTTCTGGATTAATCCAATCTGCAAATATAATTACAGCAGTTGAGCAGTAAAAAAGTGAAATCCGTTTCTGAATAGCGTTAAATGAAGGGTGAAACTGCGAGAATTGTGTCCCCTCTGTTGCGTCTTCTTGTCTTCTTCTCCACTACTCTGCTCCGCTCTCGTGAACCCTCAACGGTCGCATTCGCTGCCAATAAAGTAACCGCTGAATACAGTAATTACTGTAAATACTCCACCCCATGTAACTGTAATTAAAGGATTTCGCCATCTTCAATCAACTCCCACACTTTTGCCGTTTCGTTCACGCTGGTAATAATGGGTTCAGGATTCTTTGCCGGCAATCTCTTTTTCCTCTTATTTTCGCTCTCCGCCGCCGTCACGCTAGCCCAAGGCGGTGGAACCGCGGGCAGGGAGTTGTGGTGCGTGGCCAAGAACAACGCCGATGACGCCGCCCTTCAGTCGGCGTTGGACTGGACGTGCGGCGCCGGTGGTGCCGATTGCGGACCCATCCAGAATGGAGGCCCCTGCTACGATGGGTCAGATCTTCAGAAAACGGCGTCATATGCCTTCAATGATTACTACATTAAGCACGGTCCCTCCGACGATAGCTGCAATTTTGGCAACACCGCTGCTCTCACTTCTCTTAACCCTAGTCAGCACTCCCAATTTTGAATCTTTCGTTTATTTATTCATTTGCTGCAAAATGTACTAACTTTCTGTTGATTTATTTCATTTCAGGCCACAATAAATGCAAATTTCCATCCAGGTGAGAATTTTGATTTATCATAACTGTGATATTTCTTACTGCTTTTAGCTATGAACATATACTTTAATTGATCTCAAGAATCATTATGCATTGGATTGTTCTCTTGGTTGTGTGAAGATGTGAGTAATCAGCATTGATTGTCTTGAGTTATGACTGATATCTATGCATCATAAACTTCAATTGAGTTGAATTCTTGCTTCTTAAATGATGATGTTGGAATATTCTTTACCATTATGTGTATATATATCTGCAGCTTAAGCTCAAGCAATGCAAACTTTAGTGGCTCAACAACCACAGATTCAGGTAGTGCAGATCTGGGGAGTAGTTCAATAGTATATCGCTGGGATGGGGGATCGCTTATTGTTGTTCATATGGTCTTGTTGTTTGCGATGATACTAGTATTCTGATGAAATCGGAGTGCACATTTTTGTTTTGTATGCAACTGGAAAATTGGCAGAAGCAAAATGCTTTTGTTGAGAAGATGTAATGGAGACAATGATCGGCGATTATTGGTTTTGGTCATTGGAATATCATATGTGTTTCTGCACATAATTTGGTTTGATCAATGCAGGGTTCAATTTGTTGTTTCTCATTTCAATATTGTTATGAGATGTCTGTCTAATCCTTTATGCTGCACTCTTATCATGTTGGTAGATATTGATGAAAACTTTACAGGGTATGATTCTTGAATCTTGATAGTAAGTTGCTCTAACGTAGCCACTTCAGTACGATATGCTTATAAGAATCGTTACGAATAGAATGCATTGCATTTTCAGTACTAAAGTGGAAACACTTGATATATTCATGACTTAGATCCAGGATTCCCTTTGTTTGCTTGGTTTATGAAGTTACTGAGTGCTTAGAATTTTTTTCCTTTAAGATAGCATGACAAACAATGAGATTTGATCGTTCTTTCTCTTCTTATGTTGTTGATTACTGCTCTCCTGTTGGTTGATTGCTCGTTCTTGCTTTAGTTCCATAATTGGTTGCTCTGGAGTCATCACAGTTCAAACAATGCAATGCTTGCTGATTTATGTAGCCCGTCGGTTATGCAACATTTGCTTTGAATAGGTATTGTAGATTATTCGTTCGATGATATGCATATAAGGTTTGCATTTGGATATTAGAGGATGAATTTGGAATCCATCTTAAGTAAATCGATCAGGGGTGATATTATTTTGAACCATATTTGTGTGATTTTAGTGAAGTTGAAATCGACTAATGTTTTAATGGGTTTGAAATTCATTTATCAATTTTAAACCCCAACCATGTGCTGATTCCATTTGCACTGATTTTCTTAGCTCATATCGTGTTTTTGTATATTTAATGTGTTTTAAAATTGTACGGAATACTATTTTTATTAAATAATAATGTCACGTTCATCCCAGATTTGCCAGTGAATAATAATCGAAATTCATTGTGATCTCTGTGTGTATTCGTACTTGTTAAGACGATGACTAATTGAGCTTCAAAGATCAAAATAGGCTTTTTTTTTATAAAACTGACTGAAAACAGAATGTGTCAGCATGATCATATGATGAGTATAAATTAATGCTTGGGCTATGGATTAAAAAAAAAAATCAATAATAGTCAAACTTAGTCAACCTCTCCTTATCTCCTTTTAATTTCAACTATAACGTCACTATATTCCATGGCTTTTTTTACTAGAACTAGAATACTTGCTTTCATTATTGTAGTGAATAATTTCATCACGCGAACAAAAAAGAGATGCGAGTTTGAAAAAGAAAAATTAAATAAAATAATATATATATATATATATATATATATATATATATATATATATATATGATAGAAAACTACATACTAATGAATGATAGTGTGAGTGTGTTTAAGGTTGAAGCTGATGATGATGCATGAGTGAAACGGGTGCACCAGAATCAGCAGAATCAAGAAACGCACAAACATATCAGCAAGACTACACCGGGTGCATCAGCCGTGAGCAGGATGACTTGTGGCCGTTGTACAGTTCGCATACGAACGATTTCTGGAAAGTTCCAAAGGTGAATAGATAGCTGGCCATGCAGGGTGTGTGATGGAGTTGGTTATAACCGTCGAGATTCGTTTTAACCAACTGAGAAAGTTCCAAAGGTGAATAGATAGCTGGCCATGCAGGGTGTGTGATGGAGTTGGTTATAACCGTCGAGATTCGTTTTAACCAACTGAGAATCCAGCTGGAAGTCAGTTACACGCGTTGGTCCTATAACTTTCTGTGCAAGCATATGATGTATATATTGCTGTGATTCTTGCATATACGCATTGTAATCCATTTTGTTCTCTCAATCAATAATAGATCTCTCTCTCACAGTGGATGTAAGCTTGTGCAAGCAAGCTGAACCACTATAAACGTCTTCTTCTTCATACAATCACACATACACACACAAATTCAAGTTGTTATCATATGTGATCTAGTTTCTTGTATTTAATTCATTGTTTGATTGTGTATTCAACAAGATTAGGTTGGTTATTGATCTGATATATCATCATCTACAACAATATATAATCGAACTGTAACTTTTCACGTTTTACAAGATGTTTAAATAATTTTTTTTAATCAATGTTTAAATAATTATTTGAACACCAAACTTTGTAACAATCTATTTGTACCTCAGTTTCGTATTAAGATTTTTGGGTTTCTCTTAGCAAAGAATTAATTTATACTAATTGATTCCTTATTGTATGTGGCGAGGATTGAAGTACGTGTGCTGAAACGTACAAATCTTCATTTAATTATGCATTGCTATTGCTGATAAATAGCATTTAATGTACCCAACCACAAGCAATATGATGAATATAATACCTGGATTGTATTATACCATGGATATTGTCATTTTCTAACACTCATACTCCCTTAATTGACTTATTTGAAGGTACATCACTACCCTATTTTCGTGTTTTTTTTATTAATTAGTATTATTTATTTCTTTTAATGAATGAATTATCCTTTTAGTTATGTTGGAGTATTTAATCCTCTATTTTATTGTCTTTCAACACAAGTATTAAATCTGTAAACAACTTTTCATTTTTGTTATTTTATAATTTTAAAAATGATAACACTATAAAATTTTACCATCCTCAAAATAATATTACATTATTGCAAAAAAAAAATATATTCAACATTTTCAACAATTTATTTATTTATTTATTGAATTACTCAAAAAATGCCTATAATATGTTACATTATACACAGAAATAGTTTTTTCTTTCTAACTGATTACACGTCTATTCTAGGGGAAGGGAGTACTCATTAATAGAGACATCATTTAGTGATGATTATCTTTAAATAAATAAAACATAAAAATAAAAAAATTAAAGATCATTCAAGAATATTTTTGAATTAAAAAGTTCTGATGAAATCGTTTTCGGAGCATTTTCTCGGTTATAAAGGATAAAGGGGTCAAATATATAGTATTGCATTTGAAAGCTACATAGATACTTATCAGATATATCACATTATCACCTTGAATATCTAAAATTTTGTAACTCTGTGAAATTATAATGTTCAACATTATTTTTTCTAATTTTAATGACAAAATCAAAGAACACATGACTGTTAATTAATTGCAATCGGTGTACATGTCTCCTTCGGAAAAGTGTTACTACTATTTTTCAAATTTTCGAGTTCACTCATACTGAAATAAATATAATTTGTCATGCACAAAATTAATAATATTACTTTTATGTTTTCGAGGAGTAACAATACATCATGATATATAAATTGAATACAAAAAAATATACTAGTATTTGCTTTAAATAAAAGTTTAGCTTTTATGTGAATATATCCATTGTATGATAAAGTTTCTAAGTAGCTACTTTATCTTCTTTTAAAAAAAAAAAACATATTCTTTTAAATGATGAATTATATTTTTTGTTTCAAAATGACGAAAAATAACTCTCCTCAATAAGAATATAAATTTTATTATATAATATAATTTGCAGTTGAGTAATAATTTATCATTTTAAAAAATAAATCATGATTCTGGAAAATTAACTATACCAAGTGAAAGAAATCTTCAACTAATAAACTTTACACTTTTGCAACACTTCGTAAATTAAATTATCAGACAATACGTGACCACTCTCTAGCCTTTGATTATATTCTTCACGTTACAAAGCTATGCATATATATAATCATTGAAATATGTTATCCTATAAAGAAAAAATTAATTGTTCAAAAAAGACATAGAAACATTACCTAGTAAGATAAATTAATCCACGATTATTGTTCACTATATTCCAAAAGGGAGCAGCTATTTGCATCTCCAATTTTAATAAATGTACCTCATAAATTTTATAGGACTAAAATACTCATATTTGCTAAGACGTAAATATCCCTTTATAAATATAAATTAAAATTTCTTATTTATATGGTGTTCGGTGGCAGCAATCGAACAAGCATATGAATAAGAAATCTTAAAGTGTTCGGTAAGAAATCTTAAAGTGTTCGGTTGGAACATCATACGAATAAGAAATCTTAAGGTGTTCGGTTGCTGCAACTGAACAAACATATGTGTTCAGTTGCAGCAACCGAACACCATATGTGTTCGGTTGCAGCAACACATGTTCTTCGAACAAGTACTGCGTTTTTCATGGACAATGTTCACCTATTATTAGGCAGTGATTCAATCAAATTGTTGGAAAATTGAAATAACAAGTACTCGCAAGTTTGCTGTAAAAGTAGAACATGGAACATGGAAGGGCTGAGAAACTCCCTCCGCTTCGCCAAGAGTTCGGCGACGGTGGGGCCCTTGTACAGAGGCGAAGTGTAGTCAAAGGTGGCAGTTTGGGGAGTATGTTGAGATCTCCAGCGACAGTGCATGCATCTACACTCTAGGAATACCCACGTTTGCAGCTTTAGAATTTATAGGCATACTTCTTTTTCATTTCTCTTGCCTCACGCCGTTCTAATTTTCCCTCTTTTTTCTCTTCTATGGAGTCGGTACGTCAACCCTTTCTCTTCTACGGTGTTGCAACGTCGATCTCTTCTTTCCTTCACCAGCGTTTCTTTCTTCTTCTTTTTTGATTAATTAGTTTTTAGTAATTAGGGTTTAATTAATTAAAAGGGTAAAGTAATCTTAAATGGGGTGTACTTAATAATTTATATATTTAACTTTTAATTTTAGCGGGGTATATCTAGAACTTGGGGTTCATTTAGTAGATTCGAGAGTGCAAATAGCTGCTCCCATCCCAAAAATCTTCGTGATGGTCTCCTAAAAAGCACATGGAGAAAATAATTTGAAATGGGACTATTTCACATTAAAAAACTTTCAACTTTTGATGAAATAATCAATGTTTCTCTCATTTCGAGACAGCCTAACAAAATATATGGAAATTTATACTACTTCTTCCGAGTCTCACCCTTTGAAAATGTATCAATTTTGTTATTTTGGTAGTTTTACAAGTATTTATTTTCTCTTTTTAAGTAAAAAGGTCTCATGCATACCCCACCACATACATCTAATACAATTACACACTTAATTATATAAATAATACTCCCTCAATTCGCTTTCAAGGATATCATTTTTACATTTTGGGCGTCCGCCCCAATTGTCTAATTTCCTTTTTTATACATATGGGACCTACACACACCCACTAATACAACTAAAAAATGAGACTCACACCTCCACTAATATAACTACCCACTACACATTAAATAATAATACTCCTTAATCCACGTGCAAAAAGCAAATGACACCCTTAAAGGCGGACGGATATAATATTTCTTAATTCACGTAAAAAAACAAATAAATATTTTAACGATGGAGGAAGTATATAGCACGTGATACCTAACTTGATTTGACAATTACATTGGATGTACTAAGTATTTATAAAGTAAATGGTGAATGTATGGAGAGTATGCATGCATTATTATTTTGTAATTTGATAAAGATCCCATTATAATTGTACAATAATGACATTAGCAATTATGAAAAACAAATTAATTTTTATTTGAAAATAAGTAGCTAGCTCATGCTAATCAATACTTAAAAGAGAATTTTTAAAATAATTCGCACTCAATATTCAATAGCAATTAAGATTTTGACGATTTAATTAGAGTTCCAAACTCAAATATTCAGATCAAATTATCAAAACGATGAAATTAATGATATCATGCATTCAAACTTAATGTACCCCACCATCCTGGGGATTGGTGGAGGAGGTAAATCGCATGATGTGCCTCAAGTGGCTTATAGAGAGGGCTCACTGTTTAACTTGTGCTTGCAAGGGGCCAAATCCATGTCAATTCGAACCCCCACCCTGCAGCAACCAAGCTCAGTTGGAAGGTTTTTACACCCTCCCCATCATGCATTCAAACTTTCATATTCAGTGTATGCACATATAATCTTGCAGAATTGAAACCCAAATTCAGAAAGCAGACTGCAATTGCCAAAAAAAGAAAAAAAGTTCAGATATTCAAGCAATATGCAGAAACAAAAATAGAAGTCTGAAATTACACCAGAAAATAAAAAAAGAAAAGTAGTTTGTCCTAATTAAAATAATTAAACATAGCTGAATATTCAGGATGATGAGGATATTAATGCTTGCTCTCTTTCAGGCGGTAGGCTGGATTCATGAAACATCAACTTCGTAACAGGTGGAACTAAATGCAGCAGCACTGCAAGATGAAGCTTCAATACATGAATATATATATATATACACACATTTTGTATGTATATGTAGGTTAAATATATACTTAATTAGCAAGAATTAATATTTGGATTAAGAAGTACCTATGATCGTTAAGTGTGGTCCTAATTCATGATCAGCGATGACTGTTGGAATCTTCTTCTCCATAAATTCGAGCTGGGACGCGAAATCCCAGCTCGAACGGGATTTCGAAATCCGAAGAATTAGTACTTTTGGGGTGAGAATTATGGTCATAATTAGCTAAGGGCCTGTGACTGTGATGGTGATTCCATGGATTCACCGATAAATTGGACTGAAGGAGTTCCCGTTGAGAAAATGGCATCCCGTGATCGGAAAACGCCGCCCTTCCCGCCGCCGGAGGAGGACTCATAACGAACGTCCCAACCCTACCGCCGCCGTCCATCTCTCCGGTACTGTTACCGTTAGTACTCCACCCATTAATCATCTGAAACCCTTGTTGGAAGCTATGGAGAGATAGCCCCAGATCTTCCCCCCTGGAAGCCGAATCGTCGCCGGAAAACCCGGGAAAGTTGGCGGCGGCCGCCGGGAAGAAGGATCTGACGGTGTTGACGAAATGGGAGTCGGGTTGGAGGTCTCCGCCGGCGAAGGAAAAATCCGGGTGGGGCGTGTAATGGGGCTCCAAAAGGGGCAAATCATTGGAGCTAGGGTTAGAGCAGTCTTTGGGCGGAGCGAGCTCGTCGAGCTTATCAATGGAGGTTTTGGCCTTTTTGATGAGCCAATCGACGGCCTTGCTGGGCCGGTCGTAGCCGAGGCGGTCCTGGACGTCATAGAATTGAATGGCGGTGTGCGCCGACAGCCGTAAGCGGCGGTCCCTCGGCCCTTTGGATGTGTACACTTTGCTGTGACGGTCTTTCCGGCCGGTGGACCGGATAATGTGGCCCCCTTCCACTTGTACTATATCGCTTCCCTGAGTTGTACCTTTCATCGCTACGATTCTTGCTTCTGCAGGCTCATGAGATATATATATGTGTGTGTATATGCTTCTTTTTGTGGAAATTTAAAACTGTAAAAATACTTTAATTAATTACCTTTACAACAAAAAACCTAGATCTTGAGGTATTATATAGGCTGAGAATTAAAGTGTGGCAGAGGGTTGAAGATCCCTAGAAAAATAAAAGAAAAACTGAGTGAGGGAGAAGAAGGTATGAATTATGTCTGAAAAGTTTGCAGAGAGAGAGAGATGGTGGTTGAATTTAGAGAGAGAATGGTGAAAGAAAGATTAGAAGGGTTGAGTTGGGAGAGAAGGGTACAAAAACGAATGGAACAGTAGTAGATCTACATCCCTATCTTTATAAATCTTGTGCTGCTTTTTGAGGCAATTATATTTAATTATGCATCATCTTTTATACAAAGAGATGTTCAATTCCTACCATCTGTCTCTTTCACTATTTTTTTTTTCCTTTCTCTTTTTGTTTATATAATTCACATTTTCGATACTTAAATTGTAACTTAAGGACACATAGCGAGTATCAATATAATTTGTGAAAAGGAATCTTGAATTCCCAATACTAATTGCTTTACCTTTCAATATTAGTACTTTTTATCTTCTTTTTTTTTCTTTGTTCAATTAATGGTGGGTTTATATGTCGTTTGTTTCGTAGAGGGCCCCACCCCACACTCCATTTCACTCATATCCAAGATTGATGGAGATCCCACAAGTCCATTTTCACCAATTTTGATTGTCAACTATAGAATGCCATGTTCTTTCATCAAAGTGGCCAACTTCTCTCCAAAAAGTTGTCCCTGAGTCCAACAACTCTTCCTTAATTTCTATACAAGATATGTATAGCTAGTACATTCCAGAATCCATTACTATGAAATTTAACTAGTA
Organism: Pogostemon cablin; assembly: GCA_023678885.1. Lineage (NCBI taxonomy): Eukaryota > Viridiplantae > Streptophyta > Magnoliopsida > Lamiales > Lamiaceae > Pogostemon > Pogostemon cablin. The sequence goes on from CM042956.1 coordinate 1,900,475, forward strand.
TATAGTATATATATATACTCATCAATTCTCATGCAAGGATAAAGTGATCTGCAATTAAAATTAGTGGATGATCATGAGGAATTAATTTGCGTTGGTTTTTATTTTCTTTCTAAGGAAAGCTGTTGGTTTTTATTTTCTTTTTAAGGAAAGCAGATAATATGTATGCGTGGCATATTTTATTCATTGATTTAGGTAAATTATAAAATAAAAGTATTAGTAATAGTAAAAAAAAAAGTTATTAATACACTTTGAATAATGTATTAATAGATATTTATTGATACATTAATTTGGACAGTGTAGTAATAATAGTATTATAATAGTGTAGGTAATACTCCCTCCGTCCCATAGAAGTTGATATAATTTTTTTTTGGGCACGGAGATTAAGGAGTATAATAATTTAATGTAAAGTGGAGTAAAGTGAAGTGAGAGAAATAATATTTAATGTGTAGTGGGTAGTTGTATTAAAAGTGATATACGGGGCCCATGAGAATAGATTAATTGTTTTTGTGTGGGTCCCATGTATTAAAAAGGAAATGTGTCAACTTTAGTGGGACAAACCAAAAAGGAAAGTGTGTCACTTTTATGGGACGGATGGAGTACTTAATAGAGTTATATTAATATATTTATTGGATAGTGTATTAATAGATATTATAATAGTGTAGTTATAGAATTAATGTATTAAAAGAATAAGTTATAAACACATTTTAAATAAAGTGTAGTGATCGGCTATTTTTTTTAATAATGATTTGAATGAGTTTTAATCAAGTACAACACAGCTCGTGTTATTTATTCTTACTCTACATAATTCATCGAGCTCTTGTCGAAAATTTGATTTTATAAAACATAAGCTTGTAATTTGATATCAAGCTAAATGTTAGAATAATATTTTTAATATTATTCTCACAGTCAATTGTGTTTTTTATTAAATATATGTATATTATATAATCTAGGGTTTAAAAATAATGACAGAACATTAAATAAATAAATAAACTCAAGATTGAGTTGGTCTCTTGTGCCCGAGGCACACCGTACGCTTCATACATTTTAATATTAATTATAAAGGGTAAAAGGTATATCATTTAATACTAAAATGTACGAGTTCACGGTGTGCCCCAAGTTTTTTGCCCTCAAGGTTATCTACTTATTATTAAAACATTAACATACATAAAAATTATTTCTTGATTATTCGATTTCATGCTGTTAATTATTAGGTTTCATAAATAATGAGAGAACATGAATGCCCACTGAATTATAGAAAATTCAAAATATTAGGTATTACATACTGCCTTCATAGTACACATAGGTGTGGACTGATGTGGGTGGGTGGATTTTTTTATATTTTTATTTATAGTCACACCTTCAAGCTGCTACCTTTAAATATTGTAGATATAGGAGTATTGAATAATCTTTATTATTACTCAAAAAAAAAAAGGAAAAAAGAAAAGGTAAATTTAGAAGGCAGTTACTGAAGCACAGACACTAAATCTGGTAAAATTTAGTTACATCGTAGTAATTAACTAAGGTTCATTTTTCAAGTACATATACGAGGTATGTTGAGTTCAAACGTTTTACGACAGCTCATTAACTAATACTCCATAATCATGGATTAAGCAACCCTAAGTCTGAATAATAATTTAGTTCAAGAACTAGGTTTATCGATTAGTACGTACCACTTCTAATATTTAAACATGCATTAAGTCGACCCTAATCCTAAAAACATTATAATAATATTGCAAGTACTAATGAATCATCGAGCTAGGAATTTATTTGGTCACCTCTATAGAGACATACAAATTACTTTTTTATATGTATTAATTTCAATTTTTTCTATAACGGACAAAAAATATGGAGGGGTTTATAATATATTTTAAACATTTTTATTTCTAAATATTTGCAATTAACGCTTTTTTTTTCAAGTGAAATATTTGAACATTTATACGATACCTAATTAGTAAAGTCTTATTGAGTGAATCCTCCATTGACAAATTCATCTTATTTTTATTTTTGTAAATTAATTTTTAATATGTTAAAAAGTTTTTCTTTAAAAAATTAACTAAACTATTATTATTTTGAATAAAAAATATTATTTAGTATAAAATTTCAAGAGAAATATTTTTATTAAAAAAGTAATAATTTATCTTTTTAAAAAATAATTTTTCATATATTTAAAAAATAAATGATAAATTGGAATGTAATAATTTAAATAATAATGTTTGTATTCAAAAAGTATTAGAGGTAATTTATCATGTATTAAAAATATAGTAATTGGTAAATCAGGATGGAAGTGCATAGATGTTTGGCATTCGAACTACTTTCATTTTAATGAATTGATTTTATTGGTTGTACGATTGCATTTAACTTGTTGTGTGCCAAAAATTGAATAATGAGTTTCTTTTCTTGACTTTAAATATATTTGATAGTGACAGGTTTTGGCGAGTGCAGTAGATGTTGGCTAACGTTAATTATCTTCTAGTAATAAGTTTGTTGTCGTATTCTAAATTCTACTCCCTTCGTCTCATAGGAGTTGACACATTTTCCTTTTTGATTTGTCCTATTAAAATTGACACATTTTCTTTTTAATACATGGAACCCACATAAAACAATTAATGTACTCTCATGGGTCCTACATATCACCTCTAATACAACTACACACTATACACTAAATATTATTTCTCTCACTTCACTTTACTTCTCTTTATATTAAATTATTATATTTCTTAATCTTTGTGCCCAGAAAAAATTATATCAACTTTAATGGGACGGATGGAGTAACATTTATCTATGGTTTTGTGAGAAAGAAAAAAATAATTAATCGAGGTTAGTGCCTAATGAGTAGGTAATACTCATTTTATAATTGAATATTTCTTTCACAACATTTAACTCTTGCTCGTATATAATTTTAAAAAAAAAATTGGTACGTACTCCATAATTTTGTACATTATTTCTATACTATAATATATAGATCTTTTATACTCATATTTATTTTCTTCCTCTCTCCCACAAATATTTGCACCCTTTTTTCGGCAAGAATTAGGAAAAGTGATAACTTTTGAGGTATAGTATCTTTTTGGTAATAAATAAAGAATAAAGTATGTTATGTGTGTTAGGTATGTGTGATTTTATTTTTTAATAAATTGTACCGTGAATGCTGGTTGTGTTTGACTTTTTGCTTTTTATTAAAAGGTGAAAATTTTTATGTGACAACTTAAAATACATAATGTGAAATTAGATTAAGTGAGTTTTTTTTTTTATCAAAATATCCCCTACTTTTAAAAAATGTCTATAATGTCTCAAATGTTGGTATCCACATTTAGGCATTAAATATAATGATTGACGTCAAATCAAGGTATTTGGTGGTATGGTGACGATATTTGATATGGTGTTGGTATTCTATGTTAAGGGCGGGTATTATGACGATGTATCGGATATGATGTCAGTATTTTATATCAAAATTGTATCACTATGACCAAAATCAAATTCGACCTCCGATATTATAACAATGATATTGAAATATATTGTCGATGTTCTATATATCGAATATCCGACACTAAGACCGACACTAAAAAAATAAACTATTAAAAAAGGGAACGGTATATTTTGGTGTAAAAGAAACCAAAGGGGTTGAATTGCTATAAATCTATGGATGACAACTATTTTCCCTATTTTACTCCATTATTCCATGTCTTTATTTTAAGTCCATTTTGAAAAATAATATCGACAAATTATTTTGTGACAAAAAATTTTGAGAGACTTATTTACGAAAATGACTTTTCTAAGAAGGATAAAAAATAATACCAAAGTGATAATCCACTAATGAAATGTGATAATAACTTAGTGAATTATTTCATAAAATAATTTATATTATAAATGAAAAGTAATAATTTACGAAAGCATAAAATAATTTCACCATAAACAGTCATGTCATATCCAATATTGTAGTGTTGTGTGAGACTGTCTTACGTAAACTTTACATGAAACGGATAAAGTGATAACATCAAAGAGGGTACTCAATCGAAAAAAAAGTAACAATGGTGCAATAAACTATTTCATTAATAATTTATAAGTTATTATGTGGTGCACCAGTGAATTTATAGAGTTAATGATAGGATGAGTGTGTAGTTATTTTATTTTTATTTAATTATTTTATTTTATTTAGTGGTTATGATTAAATAAAAAATCTGATCCAACGATTTAGATTATTCAGGTACACCAGTTCACCCGTTACCAGTAAACTCATAATTTATAGTATAAATAAAAGGTAATAACATTTTATAGCAATTAGGTGATTAGTTTAACAAGGGTTCCTGCATAAACAACGCCTCCTGATCCCTTCACATCTGTCATCCTGTAAACCCTCATTCGCACAAACAGCAGCGCAGTTGCGATCGCTCACACATATACCTGTAAACGTAGCACTCGGAACTTCACATGTTCTTCCCATTGCTAATTCCCCTGTTAAATAACTAATTAATTATGATTTTATTAATTAATAATTTCGTATGAAAATTTGCAAGTACCGTAGGCCAGCGTGAGCACCACAAGTAGAGCAACCATGAAAGCTTGTTTGCTGTTCATCCTTGATTACGGGTTAAGTATTTTTGGCATTTCCAATTGAGGTATTTATATTAATGGAGATAAGCTTTGTTTTAATTAATGGGATATATAAGATATACCTGCAATCACTACTATTCACTAGAAAGAAAGAAAGAAAAAAGTTAATTTGGAATTTAGAAAGAAAAAATAAAAATCTACTATATAGTGTGGCATCATCCAATTCTAAAACTAGGAAGTCGTTGTTAATGATAGGCTGGGTGAGTAGTTATTTTATTTTTATTTAATTATTTTATTTTATTTAATGGTTATGATTAAATAAAAATCTGATCTAACGGTTTAGATTATTCAGGTACACCAGTGCACCGGGTGTACTGCAGTCAAACTCATAATTTATAGCATAAATAAAATGTAGTACTCCCTTCGTCCCTCCTCAATGTATCCATTTGCTTTTTGTCGTGGATTAAGGAGTATTATTATTTTATGTGTAGTAGGTAGTTGTATTAGTAGAGGGTGTGAGTCCTATAGTCCAAAAAGAGAAATTGCTAGATTAAGGATGGACGACCCATGGTAAAATTGATAGATTGACAGTGGAGGGAGAGAGTAACATTTTATATCAAGTATCACTTTTTATCCATGAAAAATTCTTTTATGAATAATTTATAGTATAACTGAAAAGGTAATAGCAGTAACATTTTATAATGAGCAAAAGTGTATCATTTTAAATGTTTATGAAACGATTTCATACAAATTTATTTTAAAAAAAATCTGTATTTTGATAATTGTCTTTAATATTATAATTACTAGAAATTTAAGTAAGATTCAGCGTGACTCAAAATGTCAAATTATTCTTAGATTTAATTGTTTGTTCGCATGCAATTTAATTATGACTCTTTCTGCACACACGTTGTTGATATGTCCACATCTCAACTAAAATCTCTCACCAACTATCTTTATATAAATATAAGTGTATTAATAGAAATTTAGAGATATTGTTTTTTTAATATATCAATATTAATAATAAATTCTATATTTTTTTGTTAAATTTTATTTTATTTTTGTTATTCCCTTCTCAATTCTAATAATTCTATATTAAATTTAATATTTTTTCTTTAATCTTCTTTCTTTTTCCAATCTAAATCATTTTTCTTTAATCTTCTTTCTTTTTCCATCTAAATCATTTTGTTAGAAATTATAAGATTAAAATTTTTATAAAAAAGTTTACAAGAGATTTAAAAAGTTTGAAAATTCCACAAAAATTATAGTCTATCTAATTATATTCTTTCAGTTTAGGTAATTTATTCACGATTATATACTGTGTATATGCATATTATAATGGAAACTTATTTATTTATTATTATTTTTATTATTGATTTCTTTTTAGGATTAAGTTAGTTTTTTAGATTTGAGTAAAAAAACTAGTTTCCAATGAGCACAAATGATTTTATTGAATTTATTTATTTACATAAAAACTATTATTTGGCATAATGAATTACTCCTTATTCTCTTAAATGGAAAAATGTTACTAATTTCAACTAGAATAAAAAAATTTACAATATATTAATATTTGAATAAAATACTAGTATTATTTTTGTCTTTTATGTACTATGAATTGTTTTGTTTACAACTATTTAAAATAATAAAAAATAAAAAATGATGCAACATCTCTCACCATCGGAAAAGAAATGGGTTTGTGCATTAAAGGATGGGTGCAACTCGGCGTGATTCATAAAAGTAATTGGGGGGCAAAAAAGGCCCAACTACTTCTGCTAAATCATTGCACTCCTTTTCACAATTCACCTCCATCTTTGGAGTAATTAACATATTAATTAAACGAAAAAAGAAATAATTAGCTAATAATAATAATATGAATTTGTCAAATAATATGAATTTGTCAAGTGATAAATGGTGATCCAATTAGGTTTTTTTAAGGGCTATAGATCGCGTCAAATATTTCTATGAATATGATATCGGTTAATATCTCTTTCTCAAACCTCTTTTTTCTGTCACGTGTGGAATCTCTCTTTCTATCTTACTCTCTAAAATTATAATGTAGATGGGAGAGGAATAAAAAAATCTTAATAAAAAGCAGTATCAATCTCAAATGTTTTTACATGTTATTTTATAAAATACAATTCTTTAAATGTATTTTAGTTACTCCTTACTCTCTAGAAATATAATGTAGATGGGAAAGGAATTAAAAATCTTAATAAAAAGCACATATCAATCTCAAATGTTTTTACATGTTATTTTATAAAATACAATTCTTTAAATGTATTTTAGTTACTCTTTTAGTATAGTAAGGGTTTTTTTGTTTTTGTTTTGAGAGCGTACGTTTTAAAGATCTCAATTTTCTTTTTAGACATATAAGATCCACCAGCAAATGTCTTTTTTTGCATTGAGTTTAGCAAGAGTCTTTTTTTTTACTGAGCTTACGTTTCAAATGGTCTCAATTCTCTTTTTTGATATATAACTTATAAGACTCACACATAAAGTAAATGAGTATTTTGCCTGACAATATGAGAGAACTTTATTAAAAAAAGTAAGTAATTTTGTGATATTCCTAAGACTGAAAGAGTAAAATTAAATTATAGGCCAAGAGAGTGCTATTTTATTTATAAGATTTTTTTTATTTAAGTATAATTTTTTAGGTCATAATAATGTTTTTGACAAGCTGTTGTCAGTTGTATGCATGCTCTTAGATCACATGTGATATATGAGAATGTTGAGGTCAGTGAGACGTTAATATTTCAATGTTAGTTTAATGACGTTATTATTTCAATGTTAGTTTTACGTTATCAGAATTTAAATGAAAAATAGTGATTCATATAAAGCCCAACAATGATATTGACTATGGGCTTGGTCCAACAATGTTTAGTATTCTGGGCTTTTAGGGATAGGCCTAGTTTTTAACTAAGTCTCGCAGAAATTGTGTACCGTTTGTCCATTATCATCCTTTTATTTGCAGCTATTTTATTATTTATTTTTTCCTTATGGCAAACGCTTGGATTATTTTAATAAAATAATACTAAAACTTTTGTGTTTTCATGGGGACACGGTGTATTTGGGCAAAGGAGACCAACTAAAAAAAATTATTGTGGGAAGTATTAGTAATTTTTTTGTTTAAATTTATAATTTAATTAATTTGGCGGTAATTACGCAAATTATGATAATTAAAGAATCTGAATTCAGAATTAACAACTAAAAAAAGGGTATCTAGTGAATAGTTAATTAATTACATAAGTAATTAATACTATAATATTTGAAACCAGAAGCGCTGTTTTCGCTTCAACAAGTCAATTTCCCTCCATTTCTGAAATTTTCAATTTTTCATTTTCATCTCAAATCCTGCAATCCTTCTCCCCCAAATTGGAAATCCCTCCATTAATGAACAATCCACGCTAAAATATTTTCAATTCAATCTTCAAATCGTTTTTCACCCTTCCCTCCAACACACCCAAACCTTGATATAAAGCTCCACCCACCAACAATGGCGGCAACCACCCTCACACGCCTCCCTTCCATCATCATCTTCAATGGAGGCAGAAAAGTGTGAGAATGACAACAAAGAGAACATCCCACCGTCGATTAAGCCCGGCCCGGATAACCAGAAGCTGAAATGTGCAGTGGTGAAGATCAAGCGGAGGCCACTGAGGGATATCACTAATCTTCATAGGGTTAAATTCAGGGGATTCATTGAGCTGCAATCGCCTGTTCCTGTTGCGATTGGGCGGAAACGGAAAGTGGTTGAAGATGCTCCCGAGCAAACATCCAGGTGTTGCTCCAAGATTCTGAGAAGAGATTTTAGGTGAAATGAATAGATACATTCAATTCTATAGCTATATTTTTGTTCCTTTATAAAGAAATGAGATTGAATTGTTAGATTATACTCCAAATAATTATCAATGCATTTGTTGTTTCATCTGGATCTGATTGAAGATTTAATATGGTATATTTATAAATTTTCTTAATAAATTCGATGACTGATTTTTAAGCCCTCAAAATATTCAACTCATACAGGTGCAATTGAATCGAAAGAAACCTCTACTTCATTTTCTTTAAGACTGAGTTATTGATCTTCACTAAGACAAATACACTTGGAAGTATCAATGATGTAATAAACGAAAGCCAATCGTATTTGGAGAAACCTGTCATGTCTTCAAGATTGAGAATACACCACTTGGATATCCTTAATGTTCAATCACCTTTATCATTGATTGTTATAAAAGAGAAAGACTTGTAATTCTTGCCATGGCCACTGGTGGTTTGAGGAGGGTTAAGAAGGTATTATCAATTGAAAAAAAATGATAAATGTTAGAATTTGTAGATGCTTTCTTTGATCTTTATTGTCTTAAAGTCTTATTGTGTAGTAGTATAGTATAATATTATTAGCTACACCCTTGTGGCTTGGGCACCTAGAGAGTATTTATCTTAGTTAAAAATAAAAATTTACTTCCAATCAACTATGTCACCATGGATTAACAAATTTATGCAGTGAAAAGAATTTGTTAAAACAATTAACTATGAAGACATTATCCACGAATTTGCTACTCAAATTGTTAGAAACCATTTCAGAGTTGTTTTTTCCTTTTTTGTACATTATTTTGTAAAGAGGGTTGATTTTTCATGTTCGCCCTGGATCTAAAAAGTGTGGAGACGGGCTCTGACTCTGGCTATTCAATTATGCAATGAGACAACTCTTCATTGTGGTGAACCATCAGATACAGATGATGTGTGCACATATATAAATTGGTTCTTCTCAACTCAAGATTGTGGATACAACAGAAAACCACCAAGCAAGATTCTCATTAGAGAAGCGGCTCATCCTGATTGGAGGACACAAGATTCCACCCTTTGAAGATTCATTCAGATCACACACCACAGAAGAGTCCAAAAACACAACACATGCAATGCACTACTAACTACCAAGGTAATCTTTAATTTAGTCTTACTAAGATAATGCTCTCTCTTCATTGTTTCGTCAACTCAGCTGATCTTTACTATCGTTTTCGCATGCATCAACACCTAGATTGTTCTTCGGATCTTTACAAGAAGAGATAGGAAGTCGAAACCAGAGATTATGGCCCTCGGCAGCTTATTGGGAAGCATCATCTCAAAGGTACGTACCCTTTGAGCCTTTCAACATCACAAACGGTTAACACCTCCAAAAGCTGCTGAGTAGACAATCACTTTTGAAGGATTTAAAAATGGAGTTTTTATTCTTACTTCATGGAATCCTTTCACTAATTAGGTACTAGGTACGAGGGTTAAGCTCCAATATTCTCTGTCTTTCTTAAATAATGATGTGGACATCTCAAATCTGATGAGACATTGGCCATATTTGATTTGTAACTAACATCATATCTAATTAGTTCCTGATAAGATCAAAGCCTCTCATTTTGCTTCTATATATACATGCCCTCTCCTGTCTCCACTCTATCTTCTTCGTATTCCAACATCCCTCAAGTCAAGTAATAACTAACAAGTATCTCCTCTCCACAATGTGTTGCTTCAAACTCTTCTTGATCATTGTTCTCATGCTACTGTCCACAGCTGCAGTGAAGCACGAAGCTAGTCCGGACGAATCCTTTCGTGTAGCTTATAAGACGAGCGCAACTGAATCTCTTCGAGCAATGTTTCGTAGAAAAATGGTAGCCGACGAGGACAATGACGAAGGTGAGTCGGGTTTGGATGGATACAAGCCTTCTCGAACCAGCCCTGGTGGACCTGATCCTTACCATCATCTCAGTGTTCACCACTAATTCTAGTGTCGTGTGTGTTGCAAGAACAACTGAACTCATTTGGTTTGTCGTGTTAGGTCACTTTTTAACGTAATGGAAGTCGAAAGCTGTGTGGACTTTGTAAAGAATTGTTACTTTTTAACGATGGATGAGTTTATTCCAATATTGAAAACTAGTTTTATATCTGTAACATCATGTCATGGTATATATATATATCCGTGATTATGTGTATTATCTGATTTTAAGTGATCCACAATTATTCAGCATATTCTTTTTCTAAAGCATTGACTTATAACTTGGTAGTCAAAATTTTATTAAAAGGTCTAACATCATTTAAAAGATTATTTAGTTATGTATTTGAAACATGGAAAAATAAATAAATAAATAAACTAACATAGTTGACACTTGACCCTAATTAGTTCAACAATTTTCACCATTAATACTTGTGCATTTCATATATTGAGAATTGAGTTTTGTGTGAGTTAAATGTATAAATATTTTAAACTCTAAAATTAAATATTAATAAATTCTAGAGAAATACATAATATAAACTTGATTCACATATACTCTAAAATTAAATATTAAATTCTAGAGCAATACATAATACTAACTTTATTCAGTTTTACAGCCTAGTATTATTTTTGCTTTCTAATTTTAGGGGTATATATTGTTTATTAATTTTAAAGTTTTATTGTATTTTTGTTTAGGGTTTCATAGTTAATTCATTTAAAATTATAGTAATCATTTATATGTAAATAGAATTCCATTATTTATTTTCGTGGTTTAGAACTTAACATTTATCCTTAAGATTTATTGTAATTTTATTTATTATTTTTATTAGTAATCCGTTTAAAACTAAATTGAACCCATTAAATGTATGAAGATATAAGATAATAATTCCTCATCTCCTATAGGATTTTTTTTGTCACATAAAAGCTTGCACATATCTAAAAAAAAAATTTGCACATATCTAAAAAAGTAAATGTCAAATACAATATCCTTCCCAATACATTTTATTTTTTTTTAAAAAAATCACTCAAACCTAATACACCTAACACATTTTATTATTTATTTATTATTATAAAAAAAATACCATTATACTCATATAAATTATTATTTTTCTTAATCTCCGCGTAGAAATAAGAGACACAGACTTAAATGGAACGAAGGAGCATTATTTTACTTTTATCGTTTATCATTTAAGCTTTAATCTTAAAATTGATCTTTTATATAATTCACATTTTGTAATCTCTAGTGATCACTTATCTAGATTAACAGAATTCATTAGTTCCTTAAAAAGATTATAAGCTAGCTAGAGTACACACATAATTGCACTTGATAGTTGAGACAGCTGACACGTCTCTAAAATAACATAATGCAACTTATTGTATGGGGTGGATCCAATATTTTTGTTTAAAAAATATATTAATAAATGTGTACGCGATGTATAGGTCTAATTAATAATGTTAATTAAAATATTATGAATATCATAACGTTAAATAAAATATTATGAGTGAGGTTTGCATGCGTCCGGCGCACGCCGTGCGCCTTTAGAATTCAGTAGTATTAAGGATAATTGTACATTAATTTATTTTAAAGAGTATATACTTTAATTAATAAGGGTGCACTATTTTGTTCTAAAGAGTATACACTTTTCATTATATTTTTTATTTTTCTTCAGAAAATAAAGGGTACACATATTTATACTAAAGGATATACTACAATTTAACACAAAATTCTAAAGGCACACGGAGTGTGCTTCCGTGCGCCCGGGCACACACAAATTTTTGCATTGTAAAATGAAGGGTACACATCTTTATACTAAAGGATATACAATTTAGCACAAAATTCTAAAGGCACACGAAATGTGCTCCTGTGTGCCCGGGCACAAAAGCTTTTGCCAAATATTATATATATGTATACCCGTACATGATAATTTTTATGAATATATAATTTATAATAAAATTCAAAATTTGACGGATGCAATGAACGTATTCACTTAATTAATTTTATAGGTTAGTGGGTAAGCGATTTAATAACCAACTCACCGCAGGATTAAGGGAAAAAAAAAAAAGGGTTTGTCATGCAGTGTTTTAGTAAAAAAGTGAATTATATTGGGAATATTTATTTATTAAAAAAGAAAAAAAACAATTTTTAAAATTTTTTATTTACGTTTATAATAAATTAATATTGATCTCATTAGGTAGTCTTAAAAAAAAAAAACAGTTAGTTTAAACTTTGAATGAGATGGTTTCTCCATTTCTTCAAAGTCCAAGAAATTTGTGATGTATGAGAAAGCTTCCATTGATAGTTCCGAAAATCATTTACCATTCCAAGCTCATCAATGGCTTCATTTCCTCAATCCAGAAGTTCAGTTTTTCAGCAATCTCTAATGGAGAAAATAACGAACCCCATCGCCACCACATTCACTTGCTCCAAGAGCCTTCAAGAATCCGTTCGCTCGATGAAGCAAAGTGTCTTCACGCACTCGTAATCACCATGAACACTTTTCCGACTCAGGTACCCGTTTTCCTGCACAACAATATCATTACAAAGTATGCTTCATTGGGCGATATTTTTACTGCTCGTAAACTGTTCGATAAAATGCCTAAGAGAAATGCTGTGACTTATAATGTCATGATAAGTTGTTACAGTCGAGATGGGTTTTTTCCGGAGGCTCTGGAACTGTTCCACGAAATGAGGAACTGTGGTTTTAAGCCAACACAGTTTACCTTTGGTGGGTTGCTATCGTGTCATTGGTTGGATGTGTTTGAAGTAAAGCAGTTGCAGTCACTGATTGAAAAGAGTGGGTTTCTTTACGTTGATGCTTTTGCTGGAACTGCATTGTTGGGCGTTTACAAGCGCCATGGATGTGTAGATGAAACTCTGGAAATATTTGAATACATGCCTAAAAAGAATTTAGTGAGTTGGAATAGCATGATTTCTTTACTTGGACAGAAGGGATTCATAGAAGATTGTGTTTTTATGTTCTCTGAGCTGAGAATGAATTCAGTTATAATATCAGAATCCACTTTGGTGAGTGTACTAGCTTACCTTGAAGAAGTGGATATGCAATTGGGGGAGCAAATACATGGTTTAGTGATAAAGTATGGTTTTGATGAAGTAGCCTCAGTGTACAATTGTTTGATTAACTTGTATGTGAAATCTGCTTCAATATGTTTGGCAGAGAAGATGTTTGGCAATGCTCCTATTAAAGATATTGTATCATGGAATACAATAATTGGCGCTATGGCAAATAGTGATAGACCATCCAAAGCTCTTCATGTCTTCCTAAAGATGCATGAGGGAGGATTGTCACCGAATGAAACGACACTCACGAGTGTGCTTCATTCTTGCTCAAGAATGCAGAATCTATCATATGGGGAGTGTATCCATGCAAAGATGATCAAAAGAAGTTTCGAATCTAATGTTTACAGTGGTAGTGCTTTGGTTAATTTTTATGCAAAATGTGATAAAGTGCAAGAAGCACATATCTGTTTCGACGGCATCACTCAAAAAAATCTTGTCTCTTGGAATTCATTGATGCTGGGATATTCGAACAGGGGTTCTTCTTTTTCAGTTAGGCTTCTACAAGAGATGATTCAGTCAGGTTATTACCCAAATGAACTGTCATTTTCTATTGTTATAAAATCATCTCCAATAAGAGAGTTGTTACAGCTTCACTCACTGATAATCAAAATGGGATACCATGAGAATGACTATGTGTCAAGTTCTCTTACAAGCTCTTATGCTGGAAATGGTTTGGTATCTGATGCCTTGATCTTTGTTGGGTCTGGCAACACCAAACTTTCCGTTGTTTCATCGAACATTATTGCTTGGATTTATAACCGAACTGGCCAGTATGAGAAGACTCAAGAATTATATGCTACAGTGGATAATCCAGACACCGTATCTTGGAACATATTGATTGCTGCTTGTTCTAGGAATAGTGATTATATAGAAACGTTCGAGCTCTTTGATCACATGCGTAGATCTCAAGTCTGTCCCGATAAATACACCTTTGTTAGCCTCTTCAGTGTTTGCACCAAATTATGTAACTTTGCCCTTGGAAGTTCTCTTCACGGTCTTACTGTAAAGACTAACTTTAAACTCTGCGACACATTCGTCTGCAACGTCATCATTGACATGTACGGGAAATGTGGATGCATAGTGAGTTCGGTTAAGATATTCGATGAGATGGCAGAAAAGAACATCTTTTCTTGGACGGCTCTTATCTCTTCTCTTGGATTGCATGGCTATGCTAATGAAGCTATGAAAAGATTCAGAGAGATGGAGAGAAGTGGAATTGGGGCGGATAAGGTTGCAATTCTTGCTGTTCTTTCTGCTTGTAGGCATGGTGGATTGGTGAAAGATGGGATGGATTTGTTTAACCAAGTAAAAGAGAAGTATGGTGTAGAACCAGATGTTGATCATTATCTCATTGTTGTGGATCTATTGATGAGAAATGGGCGTATTCAAGAAGCTGAGAAACTTATTCAGGGAATGCCAATGGCTCCAAATGCTCTGATATGGCGTTGTTTTCTTGAGGGCGGTAAGAAACTGACTACACTAACAACTACTGCAGTTGCTGCCTAAACTCTTACGTTTTGCTTACAGTTTTTATAAAATTTTAACACACTAATGAAAATTTATGCTTGTCTTTATTATAATAAGTAATGTTTTCGATTTTTTTTTCTCTTTCTAAAACTGTGTATAAGGTCTTTTTACCACCTCTTTGGAACATTCAGATTAATTATTATTCTATTTCTATGCAACCTGTAAGTAAATTAATTTGTATTTGTACATATGTTTTGGTAATTAGGAGTTTAAGTTGTTCTATCATCTATGGTATGATAATATATTAATAATTATATTACACTCAATTATATTAATATATATTATATTATATCCACTATCGAAAATCTCATAAATATTCGTGAGAATGTTTATTCCAGATTTTGATGTGAATATCATAAGTTTCGTGTAAGGTCCTGCATTGAGTTTTTTTTTTTTTTTAATTTTTAAATCAAATCTATATATTATTGGTTTTTTAAATTCTAAAACTCAGAGAAACTATATTATATATCCCTGATTGTAAGGAGTAATGGAAGGTAAGTAAACTCTATCCCATGTCAGATTATAAAATCCATGCAAACACGCATAATACTTTCCTGAGATTCATGTAATCCAGTCTTTGTAATCCTACACTACATTAATACATGATATGCTCATGCTCATCTCATCTGCTCTATATAAAGCAACCCACCTTCATCAGTTTTCTTACAGTACACAAAAATGGCTCCCTCAATTACAACTGCATTGTTTCTCTTATGCTTGCTTGGATTTCATGCATTTCCAAAAACATCATCTTCACGCATACTTTTGCATGAACTTTCCGAGGATAGCCGGCCCCTTTTTAATGAACTCGGCTTTGCCGCTTCGACTCGGTTGGAAAAGAACGACGTAGATTCGTTGTTCCGCAGCGGACCGGATCCTCACCACCCGGCCTCCAGTCGGTCATATCCCATCAATGGTGCGGATTCAATATCGTTAAGAGAAGCACTAGGCGGGCCTGATCCCCGCCATCACTCCTCCGAACCTATTTCACCCAAGAATGATCTAGAATCTTCTTTAAGAGAAGCACCGGGTGGACCGGATCCTCACCATCACCCTGTCGGGTCTTCATTAAGAGAAGCACCGGGTGGGCCGGATCCTCATCATCACTCAGTCGGGTCTTTGTTGAGAGAATCACCGGGTGGACCGGATCCTCACCATCACTCGGTTGGATCTTCGTTGAGAAAGGCACCGGGTGGGCCGGATCCTGGTCATCATGACCCAGTCGGATCTTCGTTGAGAGAAACACCGGGTGGGCCGGATCCTCATCACCACCCCATTCACTTCTTGATTCATTACCTACATAAAAGCAGCATCTTTGCAATAGTTTCATAATTACAACAATAAAATAAAAGTATGTTAATGACGATGGTGATATCTATAGCTTCTATGCCTACAAATTTTTTAGTTACTTGCCACTGTTCATAAATATAACATTGTAATCTTACGTTTCGAAATGTAAAATGGAGCAAGGCATTTTACTAAATATAAGTAATTTTAACTTCTAAATATTACTCATATACCTGGAGACTTGTATTAATAGTTACGTATCAAATATATTTTTAATATAATATAACATAATACTAAATAATACTCTTACAAGCACCTTAAAATTGCACATTTCAATTTTGTCCGTTTAAAGATTGTTTTATGGTTTTGCACATTAAATTTTGCACCGGACGAGGCGTCCAAAATTAGCTTTTTGATGAAAATTACAAGTTCACCAAAATCAACACATTCTAACATTAGTATACACCTAAGTAATATTTTTGGATCTGGTAATTCTTATACCTAATCCCTTATAATAAAATGATTATTTTCCTGACAATTCTTTTTTAATATACGCTTAATTTATAATTATACACTATGTTATGAATATTACTCCATATTCTACTGCAAATATGGGCAAAGGCACAAGAGCAAAGATGAAAGACCGACAGGCGTCACAAGGACCAACACCCATCAGGCCATAAGTACTGGCCGAGGATAAGGTCGGCCCATGTGAAGAGACCGATAATAAAGATGGCCCAAAGACCATAAATGATGAAGGTAGGCCCAAAGTGCGTCGAACTATATTTTCATTAAACTCGTGGAATCTGAACGGTGAAGAAGACTAAGCTACGGTGGATGAATTTATTAAAATTTTAATGAGCATTATTTTCAAAAGGTAGGTGTCTCTAATTAGGAACTGATATTATTATTTTAAAATTTACAATTTCACAATCTCATGAAATTGTTAACTACTCCACTAGCTATATACGAAGCTGCGATTAAATTGATGTCTCTCCTGAAAAGCATCTCCACCAATAGATATTCTCGGTGTTTTACAAAGATGAGTGAGACTCCTGTGCACCCGGCGCACAGAGCACATTTCGTGCGCCTTTGTAATTTTCATGCCCCTTTACAATTTAGGTCCCTAACAATACATATGTTTAAATAGGATTGGAGGGGGAAGAATTGTGTTCACACGGGGACACGGAGTATTCCTCCGTGTCCCCGGAGTGCAAGAGCTTTTGCCTTTACAGATATATTGAAATTATAGATTGAAAAATAAAAATATCAAACACACCACATTAATTAATTTCTAACACAAGAAATTACGTCTTATTCGATCACTTTTATTTCGAAAAACCATTTCTAAAATAGAAACTTCTTCTTATCTCGCACTATATATATCAATCAAATTAAATTGGTCCTAACTTTTCTGGACAATGACATGGATTTGTGGTCACTTTTATAAAGCAAGAAGTTCTATTTTCTCTCTATATAGGTTGGAGGCTAGAGATGAGATGTATATTGGCCTATCTTCTTGGAACATGTACAGTATTTGTTTTCCTTTTATCATGTGTTAGGTTAAAGTTGTATAGTTTGGATATATATGTGTGTATGCCCATATTTCAAATTTTATTAATATTTTCACTCCTATTCACACTTTAATTTACACAAGTGAGCATGTGATCGTTTTTTCTTTTTCCTTAATTAATTTTTTATTTAAAAATATTGGTATCATTTTTTTACTTTAGTTCAATTGATTAATCCCTCCGTTCCGGACAAAGGTTATGAGTTGTTTTTTTGCACGTGGATTAAAAAATATTATTATTTTATGTATTGTGGATAATTGTATTAGTAGAAAATGGCGGGCCATATGTGAGTCATTTTACTAAAAAAGAAAAGTGAAGACATTTGAGTGAAACACCCAATATAGTAAAATGGTGACCTTTCGGTGGGATGGAGGGAGTATTATAATCGGTATTACTTTATATAAGTTGATATCCCATGTAATTTATGGTATAGATTTAACTATAAATATATGTTTTTTAATAAATTAAATTAATTTTAATTTAGTAATACTCTCTCCGTCCCTTTAATATGTAACAATTTGCTTTTTTGCACGTAAATTATAGAGTATAAGGAGTAATAATTTAATATGTAATAAATTGAGATATGTAGTATAATATTTTAATCTGTACTCTCTCCGTCTCGACACACTTTCCATTTTGGGCTGTCTCACAAAAGTTTGCACATTCCAAAAAAAGAAAAAGTAAAAAACATTCACCTTTCCCCATACACTTTAATTACAAAAAAACCATCTCTACCTACCATACTTTATCATTTATATATTACATAAAAATATCATTATACCCCTAAAAGTTATCACTTTCTTAATCTCCGTGCCGAAAAGAGGAGTGCAAGCTTTTTAGAGACGGAGGGAGTAGTAGGTAATAATAATTTTGAGTCGCATCAACCTAAAAAAAATACTTTGTAATGAGACGAACTAAAGTAGCAAAATTAATGCGTATCAAAAGGACGGCAAGAGTATATAGTATGTACTCCCTCTGTTCCGAGAAAAAGTCCACATTTGCTTTTTGTGTGTGGATTAAGGAGTATTATTATTTTATGTGTAGTGAGTAGTTGTATTAGTAGTGGGCGGTGGACCATATGTGGGACTCTTTTACTGAAAAAAGAAAATGAGGACCTTTGAGGGGACATCCAATATAGTAAAATAGGGATCTTTCGATAGGAAAGAATGAATATTTTTAATAAATATATTACTTTTTATATGTAATTATACAATTAATTTTTTCATTAAAATACTTGACATTTTTATAAAAACATTCTCTAAGTTGTAAATTATTAATATATAGATGTATTTAATACTAATACTGTGCACAAAATAACTAACCTACTTATTATTATATTAAAAAAAATTATCCCTTATGGGTCTCATACAAATTTGTACGTGATTTTAATTATTATATTTTCACCACTCTTATTTCTCTAGTTTAGATAGGAGAAATACTTGTGCGAAATCTTTCACATGAAATTATTTTAAATTTTTTAACAAAATAATATTTTTTTATTTTTTATTAATATTAAAATTATTTATAAAATAATTTATTACACCATTATTAATTTTATTAATTTAATTATCACTTTTAATTTATTAAAATGTTATTATTTTTATTTTCTTATATATCCAAATACAGACCGACAAACACTGGGAATAACAAAATGTATTTTGTGTTGCAGCTTGTATTCAAGCAATGGTGATAACTGTTGACGTTGACCTTCCAATATTAATGGACCATATTTCCCTTGGGATCACTCATTTCTCTGTTACACACCACTAATAACTAGTAAATACATGCATAATCTCATTACATAATATCAATTTAACATAATAAAACAAACGATTTATAAACTTATATTCTGTAAATATTATGTAACTAGTATGAAAACCCGTACTACGTGAGATCATTTAATTATTATTATTGTTTCTTATAATAAAATAATCTGTATTATATAACATAATAATATTAATTAAGGAGATTTTTTTATTATAATTAGACAATTTCTTTCATCAATGCAAAAAATTTGCAACAAATTATAACATTTAACTTTTTATAACGTAACGTATAATTAAATCATGTAAAAAGTTAATATATATGTACATATATTCTAAATTATTTGAAAGAATCTTTTTTGGCTTGTATTTTTTTTAAAAATGTTACTTTATAACATAATTCAATTGAAAACTATTTATTACTCCCCATATCTCTCTAAAAATGTGCAACTACGACAATTTTGTCTCTTTGTTGTATATGTATATAATTATTAGTATTTCACTTTTTTCATTGTATTTAAGTACAATTATGATCAAAGTATGTAACTTTTAGTAATAAATCTTTAATATTACTTTTTGCCAAAGATAAATATCAATTATATATATAAAAAAATCTAAATTTATTCTTATTTTTTCTATACATAATTTAATTTGATACTAATTAATTTATTTATATCGAATGATTTATTTATTAATTGCAATTAATGATACTAAAGTAAATAAGTCATAATAAGTGTATAGAAAAAATAAATAAATGGTAAGACTATAGTAAACAACACGTTAGCGAAAAATGACTATATATATATATATATATATATATATATATATATATATATATATATATATATATATATATATATATATATATATATATATATATATATATTACTAATAGGTACATTATCCTATTTAAAATACTATCAGGTACAAATTGAACCCATTAAATACCTATTTTAACCCTATATAAGATTTATTGTATTCAGAAATTAAAATACTATTAAATTAGATAATTTGTTTGGAAGTAGTCAATCCAGTCGCACAAGATATTCACATATTACGTTCTGTTCAATTCCAAACTAACATATCGAAACGTGCGGCGATATTGGGGGAATCCATCGAGGGTTTATACTTTATAGAGGTCAAAGTGGCAGTGGCGTGAAGGCTAACCACCGTCGTTCGCCCACGATTGAATACCGAGCTAGCGGCTGAATGTTTTGAATTCTTGTAATTGAGACCCAATCCTGGTAAGTATTCAGTATGCATACTAGATTTGGTATTCAGAACATTAGTGTTCAGAATTTTGGTATTCAGATTAATGTGTTCTATTGAATGTATTTAGAAATAACTGAGTGTATTCAGACTGATGTGTGCTCATTGGTATTTAGAATTTTTTGTTAATAAAATTTATGTGCAGATTAATGTGTTCAGTTGAGTGTGTTCAATGGAGTATTCAATTTTTAAAACGTTGGTCTTCCAGTTATTGCATAATAAAATTCAACAATGGATTGCTACTAAACATACCTATTTTTAAAATGTTGGTCTCAGGATTTTCTTGATCAACTTGTATCTCGACAGTTTATTCCTCTGCCGAGGAGATCTCTGGCAATGTAACTCGGGGATCCAACTCAGGAACTATTGGATCTTCCATCAATTGAGAAATATCTTTGTATGATGGAGTCTTTTTCATCATGACCTTTTCTCGAGGTTTATCCTCCTTATTCTCTTTGTCCCAGGGTTCGATTTTCATTATATTCTCAAAGGTAAGTATCTCAAAACTCGGATCATAACAATTCAAGCCCTCCATCTTTTCTATAAATGAACATTCTCGAGCCATCTTTTGGTCTCCAATTAGGATGGCTATCCGTCCATCTAAAGTTTGAAACTTTAGACATTGATGAAGTGTTGATGGTACCGCACCAAAAGTATGGATGAATTGTCTTCCCAATATGTAATTATAGGATGAGACCTGATCTACAACCTTGAAGTTGATAGAGTATGAGACTTGCACCTTTTCGTCGGAACTCTGAGCTTGAACCATTAAATCTACCTCCTCCATTGGTTTGGTTACAACATTGCCGAATTCCTGGATTTTATCACGACATGGACGTGTTGAATGGTGTCTGTCACCCCCCAGTTTATCAAAAACTGATTTGAAAATGATATTTGCGTATGCCCCTGTATCCACTAAACATCTATGGTCCTTGATTCCCGAGATGTTTGCTGATATCACTAGGGGATCTGTGTGCGGGTTCTTTACCCCATAAAAATTCTCTTTGGAAAAGGTTATTTCCGGTCCCTCAACTGGATATAGAGAATATATCCTCGACTCTTGTTGATCCAGCTCTCAAAGTTCTGCCTTTTTCCTTTTCTTTGACAATCCCGACAGTACCTGAGATGTGCCAATATATTTTTCCTCCTACTATTCTCCATCATATGAATCTCTCCAGGCGAATGATTCACTGGTATGGGTGTTTGAACTGCTCCCGGGGGTGGTAACCCCGGTGGTGGTGGTGGTAAATTCCGTCTTTCTTGTTGTAACTCTTGTTGTCTACCATGGTTGTGAATGTGATTTCCTCTTCCTATAGGGCGATAACCTGCTGGTGCCAATATCTCCTTTAACCTTCCACTCTTATATAACCTCCATAATTCATATATCAGATCTCGGCACTGGTCGGTGTTATGTCCTGTATACTGATGATATTGGCAAAATCTCTTGGGATCTAATTGTCCCTGGGGTGCCCAGATCTAGCGGGGTTCTCTCAGGATTTGTCGATTTCTTATTTGATAGAAAATCTCCTCAACCGAGCATCTTGTTTCCTTCTGTAGTACTTGGATATTGGGTGGTTCCTCTGTATTCGCGAAGGGCTTGAAGTTTGCCGGGGTTTTATATTCCTTGTTTTCTTGATTTACTGGCTTTTTCTTGTTTTGCTCTTCCACTTTCTTGGCCAGTGCTAGGTTTCCTCTGCTTGGCTATATTCATTCGCCAAAGCCAGGAACGCGCCATAGGTGGCCGGCGGCTTGAATTGTACTGCTTTCTACAATGCAGACTCAGGATGCAATACATCCATTGCAGTAACCAAATAGGCTTCATCACCCATGGATTCCCCTTTGGCTCTCTAATCATTGAACCTTTTTAGAAAAACACGAATCGACTCATTTGCTCCCTGCTTAATACTTGCTAGTTTGTGCTTTGGTTCCTTCACTATTCCCAGATAGGAATATTGAGTGATGAAGGCACTCACCAGATCATCCC
Source organism: Pogostemon cablin (assembly GCA_023678885.1). Lineage (NCBI taxonomy): Eukaryota > Viridiplantae > Streptophyta > Magnoliopsida > Lamiales > Lamiaceae > Pogostemon > Pogostemon cablin. The sequence goes on from CM042956.1 coordinate 1,923,258, forward strand.
AACTTCCGATCGAATTTGATGGCAATGTAGAAAACCAATCGTTAGCTTTGTTTCCTAGAGTTAAAGAAAACATGCGACATTGAGTCGCCTCCGAACTCCCTTGAGCTCCCATCCATAGTATATATGTATTGATATGTTGATATGGATCTGACTCATAATTGAATAAAGCTTCGTTGGGTACCTTAATCTTCATTTGCCTAGGCGCTAAATGAATTTTTCAGTGAATAGGGTTTTACCCAGATCCGCCTGAGAACGTCCATATTCTCCTAGCCATTGCCTTTTCTCCAGATCCTCCACTCTTTTGAACAAATGATTAACTAGGGAAACATCCCCGGGCTCCGTGACTCTATCCCCTGGATTTATCTATGGAATTCGCGGTTCGTCCTCTGGTACGATAGAAAGTGAGGAACTGTGAATTCTTCTTGTTGGTACTGACTTCTGTTTCTTAGAAGCTTTCCCATATACTCGCCCATGTTGGGTTTCACCAGATCCTTCAGTGTAAGGCTGGTGTCTCGATCCATTAGGTCCCAGGCGATCGTGCACTCTTCCCCGAGTTGAATTGTTTACACTTTGCTTTGGTTGGATTTGTCGAGTTCGGGCCTCATCTATGACTCGTCAGGCATCATTAGGTGAGAGATCCGCTCTCCTTTGCTCCGACACTTCCTTTCTCCGTCCGATATTATCTCGAAGTCTTCTACCGTGACTTCCCTGTATCTATTAAGATCTTCGCGTAGATCTTCCTCTGGAACTTCTCTTCTCCGGTTGAGGTTGTCACGCAGATCTTCGGCTAGAGCTTGTTGTACTTCTTCAAAATTCAATCTCATTGGAGGGACTGAACGAACGGAAAATTCCTTGAACAACGACTGTAGCTTTTCTTGAAATTCTCGGGTCTTTTCAGGATTGCTCAAAATAGGTATCTTCACGACTGTGAGAGGTGTGCACGTCGTTGGATCTACCGTCTGTTGCGCCGGTAGTGTATTCGAGATCTTGACATGTAAACTTACAGAACTTCGAACCAGGCGTCTCTATCGGCGGGTTCCGTCTGGAGAATAAAAGGATTCATCTCCGTCCATCGTCTTTGCTGGAAAACACGATCTGGTGTAAAACTTGATAACAAAGTTCCCACAAACGGCGCCAATGTCGTGGTCAGTTTTCGTCGGATGACTCAAACGTAACCCAACTTAGATGAGATGGACCGGAGAAGAATAATGATCAAAGATAAGATAGATTTTCATTGCTAAATGTTGTATTTTTCATTGATTGTGTGTGTGTTGCTCATAGATTGTGTGTTACATCATTCTTCATTCTCCTCCTATATGGGAGCCGATTCCTCCCTTTTCATTCTAGATTCTCCTCTCCCTAATCAATCATTGACAAGTGTCCTATTCTAGAATCATCTCATAACAGATTTGATTGCTTCTTGATGTTCTCGTTTCTCATTGGTTAATGTGGAATCTTTGTCTAACAAACAATTGGGGACCACTATATCATATCTTTGTAGTTGCCTCTGTCTTTCTCACGCCATTTACAAGGGTAAAATCGGAGACCTGGAGTTACTCCCCGAGATTATCCAGCAGTTATCCTCGGGTTCACAAACTTCATTATCCTGGGGTTGTTCGGTAGTTATTCCCGGGTTTACGCACTTCATTATCCCCGAATGTAATCAAAACAAACCTGGGTTTTCATTAGCTCCATAGCTTGTTGGGCCTGCTTTATTGGGCTGCTTTAATATCCTTAACTGGGCCGAGTATTTATCCTATAACATTTACTATCACTTTTTTTTTCGAAACAGTTTCACACAAGATTTCATTATTGGAATAAATTAAAGAAATATTTGTATCTAAAAATAAATAAATATATTAGTACATTAAAGTGATTTACATTTTCTTTTATTAAATCATGATAATGACGTCATGACTAATTTAATAACATGTTTATGAAACAAAATTTAACTTAGTAGATATAAGATAGCTGAGAGACGTGTATTGCATGCATTCTTCCAACTAATTCAATTCAAATTCATTCTATGTGATCACCTGTCATTGCTTATGTATCCACGATAAATAAATGTGGTAATTAATGATGATCTTTACGTGACACTAAGTAATATTGATATTTGGAGTTTAACTCATAAGCAATAATCTAAATCATTAAATCAAATACTCCTAATTAAATCGTTTTCATCATAGCCAACAACAATAACATTTATACGCACCAATTAAGTTTTTTGTGTATATATTATAAATATTCTACACGTGTCATTATTAGAGTTGCTGAAATTATCGGACCAATTTCATGGGCTTTGGCAAAGTCCGATTTTGATTAGCTTTTAAAAATGTTTCGTCATTTGAGCTATTAATTATTTTTTCTATTTTTATTTAAAGTAGTAACAACTCAATTGCAAATTGTTCTTCTCTTCCAAGCCCGACTTGGCGCTATTGTAAGGGATAAACTTGTACAATCCAAAGTTTTAATACCGGTGAATCAAATTTGAATAATATATATTATTAAAAAAAAGAAAGTAAAAAACCGTTTCAAAAACTTAGATACATGAGTATACACAAACTATTGCTGAAAGTTTTACACTTTTACTTTTACCTAACTTTTTACATAATCAATCAATTGAAAAGAAAAAAAAGTTGTACTACAATCTATTTTGCCTACCTATTAAAGGGAAAAAGAAAAACTTAATTATCTGTTAATAAAATATTCTATTCTACCCATTAATCACTTATTTAACTACCGTATTACCCAAACACAAATATTTGTAATTGATTATCTTATCTTCTCGTAAGCTTGGGTCCCGGATTTTCTCACAATTTTTCAAAATGATTAGTTCCACATAATTAAAGTTTGAGAAATTTGTGTCAAATATTAAAAAATCTAAAATTCTGATTTCAGGTGCTATAATCATTCACGTATGATCGTTGGATAAGTACAAGAAACTTGAAAAGAGCACTTTTTAAAGTTAAACTTAAAAGTATAAATCCCATCATTAAGAGCGAGTTATTTTTTTATTTTTTATTTAATTTCATTACATCACTCGTACGATTAGAGAGTAGGATTTTCTCATTTCTTTTATTCAACACTCAACACACAAAAATAAAATATATACTCGAAAAAAAAAACCTTTAACAATCAGTAAACAGAATCTTGTAGCATCTTAAATATAATTATTATGCTCTGATTAGGTGGATTTAAATTTTTTATTCCACATTGTATATTTCATAAGATATTTCATATTAAAAATTAACATAAAGTATTCGCCAAAATGAAGTGACAGTGTCAGGGAGAGAATATTTGAGAGACATAAATTTTTATTTGAAATACGAAGATTACGACTATATAATTATACTTCCTCCATCCCACGTATTTTTATCCACTTTTTATTTTAGGATGTCCTACATATTTTTATTCATTCCATAAATGGTAAAAATACACTACACATTTTATCTACTTTTTATATTTTATTCATCAATCTCAACAACTTTATTTACCTTTTTTACACTTTATTCACATTTCCAACCACTTTATTTACTTTTTCTCTCAATATTACAACTTTATATATTAAAAAAATAACACTTCTTAATTTACGTGTCCGTATAAACGGGTAAAAATACCTGGGATCGAGGGAGTAGTAAATAGCAAATGAGATCACCTATTCCACTCCCATGTTTCATCTACTATTCCATATATTAAAATTTTGTCACGTGTCACAATCAATAGCCAAAATTCAATATTTGCCCAAGGGTTTAATGGTAAATTGTAGGGTATAATTTTATTATGTTATAGAATACCAATGGAACATGGAAAATAAAACAGAGAATCCAGTTGAGTAAATAGAGAGTCCGGTGTATGATATAATATCCTTTCAAAATAGTATACCATCACGCTGTGGTGTGTGAGGTGCCAAAAATAAAATTAATGGAAAACCAATTGCAAGGGGTGGATGAGCCTCTGTTGGAATCCAAACTGCCACATGAGGCGGGGGAGGAGGTAAGCTCCGAGCTTGAAGAAATACTCTCCGATACCACCTTATCGTGGTGGCGCCGCCTCCACAAGGCCACCGTTGTCGAGTTCCGGTATCTGGTCCGCCTGGCAGCCCCTGCTGTGGTAGTCTACTTGCTCAATAACCTCATCTCCATGTCCACTCAGATATTCTGCGGCCATCTCGGAAATCTCGAACTCGCTGCTTCTTCATTGGGCAACAGTGGAATCCAACTCCTCGCGTATGGCCTCATGGTAAATCGATCAATTTCCTAACAAATTAAATCCTAATCGATATTAATTTAATTTAATTTTCCGATTGCAGCTCGGCATGGGAAGCGCAGTCGAAACGCTGTGTGGTCAGGCGTACGGCGCTCACAGATTCGAGATGTTGGGAATATATATGCAGAGATCTGTAATCCTTTTAATGTTGACTGGAATTCCTCTAATGGTGATTTACATCTACTCGAAGCAGATCCTCCTATTGCTGGGCGAATCCCCGCAGGTAGCCTCCGCCGCCGCCGTGTTCGTGTACGGCCTAATTCCCCAAATCTTCGCCTACGCGGCGAATTTCGCGATTCAGAAATTCCTTCAATCTCAGAGCATCGTCAACCCCAGCGCGTACATATCAGCGGCGTCGCTCGTTCTCCACGTGTTTCTGACGTGGCTGGCGCTCTACGTTTTCGAGTGGGGCCTACTCGGCGCCGCACTGGTGCTCAGCCTATCGTGGTGGGTGATCGTGGTGGCGCAGTTCGTGTATATCTTGACGTCGGACAGGTGTAAGTCCACGTGGCAGGGGTTTAGTTGGATGGCGTTTTCTGGCCTGTGGGGGTTCTTCAAGCTCTCTGCTGCTTCCGCTGTTATGCTCTGTTTGGAGACTTGGTATATGCAGGTACTAGTTTTGATTTCCGGCTGGCTCCCCAATCCTGAAATCGCACTTGACGCCTTAGCTATTTGGTAACTCCTTTTCATCCCAATTTAATTATTTCCTACATTAACTGCAAATGTTCTGTGGTATTCCAAATGGGATCACTTATTTTATTCTATATTTCATCTCTTATTCCATATATTATAATCTCATTACATGTCGTAATCAATGTCCAAATTTTCGTCACATGCTCCAAAGGTTTAATGATGGGATTTAATGGTCATTAACTAGGTTATAATTTTTTTAATAGGAAATAAGTTATGAAATAGGGAGTGAAATAATGTGGAATAGGTATTCTGGTTGGTTATATTCTCACCTTACATCTTCTATTTCAAATTATTGCATAAATAAATATAACGTGTTTTAACATTTAACACCTGGGTAAACCAGTTACATTTTAACGTGTTTGTAACATTTAACACCGCTTACATGTCACTTATTTACAGTAGGTAACACAAAAAAAATGTTATGTAACATGACATCTCATTCTGGATTGGATGTGTTTTATTTAATTGGACCAAAGTGTGGATCTTCCAAATAGCATTAATGTTGTAATTAATGTGAGAATTTAAAATATACAAAGTACTTGTTGAAAATGACAAATATGTGGGGTTTGTTCATTTATTTTTAACATTATATACTAGCTAGCTAGTATGTACATACTTCCAAATAAAACCATTGTTAATTTATGTGATTGGAGTGGCATTCATAATTAGTACTTGTACGCATCATAATGATATGAGAGTGGATTTCAATTGCAGTGGGACAATCCTTGGATGGGTGTTCATGGTAGCTGTAGGGTTCAATGCAGCAGTAAGGTTAGTATATGCTATATGTTTCATTTTCTTTTCCATACTTATCATGTCACTTGTAACAAAATAATGTAACTTAAAAATATAAACGAAAATCTCATTCCGTTTAAGTGATGGTGGATTTGTGGTTGAAAAACAGTGTACGGGTTAGCAATGAGTTGGGAGCGGGGCACCCGAAATCAGCGGCGTTTAGTGTGGTGGTGTCGACAGGAACATGCTTTCTGTTGTCGGTGATATTTGCGATCATCACACTCCTCCTCCGCCACCAAATCAGCTACGCCTTCACCTCCGGCATCGTTGTTTCCGACGCTGTTTCTGAACTTACACCTTTCCTTGCCGTCGCCATCCTACTCAACGGAATTCAACCTGTTTTATCTGGTGATCTATCTCCACCCACTACTTATTACTTCAATAATTGTTTTTTTTTTTAAAAAAAAAAAGATTTTATACCTCTACTCAATTCTATGATCAATCAACCGTAAAATCAATTAATTACATTAGGAAAATGTATAAGCTACTAAAATTGCGAAAATTTTAAAGCTCAAGTAAAAAATAATACTAATAATTAAAATTACACCGTGGTGAATTAATTCTTTTTAAAGTAATTAATTGATTTAAAAAAAAAACAATATTGTTAAATAGTACTCTCTCTGTCTATCATCTATTTTGTCATTTTGGGTCGTCCATTAAAATATCAATTTTCTCTTTTTAGTAAAAGGTCTCACACATGACCCACCATTCTCAACAACTCTCCACTAATACAACTATTCACCTTATATAAAATAATAATACTTTTTAATTCACGTGCAAAAAGTAAACATATACGTTTGTTTGTGGTATATGGGAGTAGTAAATTTTTTTAAAGTAGATAGCGGTATGTTAGTATGTAGAGTATCACATTTGGGTCATGTGAGTGTCACGTGTGCCTAATAAACAAAGTACTAATAAAATCGTTGTAAAGATTCCACTTGTCTTCCAACCATTGCCAAATACTAACAAATTACTAGGAGTAATATTTTATTTTAATGCTCACCAGAGTTGAAACTCGAGCTTTTGGTTGTTGACCAACTCCCATTTCTTATTCTAATAAAAAAAAAGTAAAGAAAATAATAATCAATCATGACCCTAACATGAATTGAGAAAGAAGAGCATTAGGAGTATTATTTTATTTATATACATTGATATTATTACATTTACTATTTATATTTGAAAGAATATAGTATTTTAATATATATATATATATAGTAGGGTGAGAGATAATATTTTAATGTATAGTAGATAGTTGTATTAATTTGTATGTAAAATGAAGATGTTAATTTAAGATGTCTTAATTATTAAAATATGACAATATTTACGGAACCGATGGAATATAAAAATAAGTACTTGTATTATTAATGGTATGTGTAGGGTCATCAATAGATTTTTTAAAAAATGAGAAATTAATATCTTCGGAGTAAATGTACAAAATATAAAATTAATACTTTTATCAGCAAACGAAAAAAAAGTACATTTTGCAAGTGAATTAAGTAAAATAGTGTGAATTAAATGTCCCACGCTTATTTGTATCAATACTGTACTATAAAGTTTAAAAGTTAACAATTTTTATATTATGAATAAGGTATAAAGTGAAATATAGATTTGAAAATACACATCAAATAACTACTGCATAGATTGCCAATATCTTTTGTCTTAGCAAGTTATTATAAAAAATAGGCATGAATCAGGTCTTAGTTGAAGATTAGTCATGCATATCGTACGACCCTTAAACTTTTTAAATATACGTAATGTGGTTGGTGCATGCACATTGTACCAATCAAGGAACCATCACATCATCACATCGATTGATAATATTTTCTAAATAAATCATGATATCATTATTAAAAAATAAAATAAAAAATCCATCTCCATGTTACACGTTATATTAGTTTAATTAAAAATCATGTATATCATCCACATCACATGGTGGGTTAGTGACGGTGTAATGAATTAGGAAAAAATACACATTTAGAAATCATAAATGAACAGTTAGTTAAATTTATTTTTATCATCCACAACCGTTAGTTAATGAACAATACTCCTATAAGTAAATACATAAACCATAAATGAAACACGTGTTATGAAATTATATAGTGGAACTGTAATATACTCCAACACGTGTTATGAAATTATATAGTGGAACTGTAATATACTCCATGTGTTTAGGTGGAAATTAAAAGAGAAAATATCTTTACAAAAGACATATACATAAATTGTTAATTAATGCAGCCATTACATAAGAATAAGTTTGGAGTATTAATTTTTTGGTTTTTTTCAAATTAGTGGTATTATATTGTTTTCAAGTAATATTAGCTTATAAATATATCTAATAGTGAATAATTAAGTTTTGAATTAATTAGGTGTGGCTGTTGGGTGTGGATGGCAAGCATTTGTTGCATATGTGAATATTGGTTGTTATTACGTTGTTGGAGTTCCACTCGGTACACTTCTTGGTCTCACCTTCAACTTTGGTGTTAAGGTATTTCATTTTATTCTTTTGCCTTTTTTTATTTAATTCACGTGAAATGGGACTTCATCACAAATATATATAAATAATATATAGGATATTATCAATTTATACCAGATTTTGTTTTTTTCAATATAGAACCTGAAAGATTGGTAAAACTATCAATTAAGAACTGGAAAGATTTTTGCTATCAATTTAGGACCTGAAAGATATGAAACTATCAATACAGACCTAAAATCATAGAATTTTGGGTCCTGAATTGATAAAAATACATTACAATTTCATGATTCCAGGTCCTGTTTTGATAGTTTCATATCTTTCGGGTCCTTAATTAATAACAAAAATCTTTCAAGTCCCTTATTGATAGTTTACCTATATTTCAGATCCCGTATTGAAAATATTTCTCTCTACATTTTATTATCTTTTAATTATCATGTTAATGTTTTTTGCTCTTAAATTAGTACTCTAATGTTTAAGTTCAGTTGGTACAAAATGGGAAAAAAAATCTATTAACATTAATATAAATGTGAAAAGATTAAATACTTATTCCCTCCGTCCCCTTGATACGTATCCATTTTTTCATTTTGGTCCGTCCCATTACAAAGTTTTCATTTCCCTTTTTGGATTGATGTGACCTACAATCATTACACATGACCCCACACTCAACACTAATACAACTACTCACTACACATTAAAATATTATTTCTCTCATCTTACTTAATTCACGTGTAAAAAGTCAACGGATACCTTTCAAGGGGACGGAGGGAAATTGTTTATATCATTATCATGTGAAATGTGTTCAGAATCTTATCTCTGAATTACTGGATCTGGGTAGGGTATATATACAGGGATGCTGGGAGGCACACTAATGCAGACTATAATCTTGATATGGGCCACTGCTCGAACCGACTGGAATAAGGAGGTAATAATATTAGAGCATCTCTCATATGAAACTGGAGCACAGCAAGTTATCGTGTTCCTTATTCTCCTTTCGAAAATTATTATCAATATATATATTATAAATTATTACTCCTTTGTTACTCTCTTAACTCTAAAGAGTCCAACTAGTTTTGATGATGCGTGTAACAAAATTTGGACTAAAAGTTGAAAAAGATAGAAAATATTCGAGTCTCATGCATGACTAATGTTTAAAATTAATAGAAGTAGCTACATTCAAATAAATTTTACTTTATTATTTAATGTAAAAGACACTGTTTATATTATATTCAGGTGGAGAAATCAAAGGATCGTATAGATAAATGGAACATCGCGAAAGAGCAATTTTCACCCGAATGATTTTTTTGTTAAAAAGATACATGCAAGTTTGAAGCCTTGGGAGTTGGTTACAATTTGTCCAACATATTTATATGAAATTTTGTAACTTTTTTTTTTATGGTTTTTGTTTTGTTTGCTTTTCTTAATAAAATTGCCCTTAATATTCTTAAAGAAATTCAGAAAGAACGTAGCAATTAGCAAATGAAATTGATTCTTTTACCCAATCTAATTAGGAGCTTAAACCAGAACTATATATTTAATTAATTGGGATTATTACTAGGGTCTGAGAAGGAAAAAAAAAAGAAAATTACAACTATCTCTTAATAGTAATATATATAAATCACTTACAAGACTTAAAATTAAATACTATACTACTCATAATAATAACTATGCCCTAATAATAATAATTTCCCAAATACGATATTTATAATATACTGTGAAGTGAGCTCCCCATTATTTAGACTTATCAGGAAAAAAAAAATTAAAAAAATGGGCCTGTTTTGTTTAGGCCATGAATGAAGAAGCTCAGCCCATCTAGTGGACGGAGTGTAGAATATCCATTGATAGCGTTCGGCTTGGCATTAAATTAAATTCTACTCAACCCGATTTCTATTATATCGAATAAATATATGACGTATGTTGACTATTGTAAATTAAAATTTTCAAATTTAATCTTATTCGATTATCCTGAACAGCGGTTCAGTCACCTTGTTTTACTTGATACAACAAATATTATTGAAAAAAAAAAAATAGGTAAATGTGTGAGACTGTTTCGTGAGATAGAAAAGTGATATAGTAGTATTTCATGAACAATATATTAGTTGGGTGTCATGCACAGTTTCACATTTGTTAGAAGTAAAGATGACGATAAATTTATAAGAGCGGACAATATCATGCTATTGGATTGAGTGAGCTCGACTCTCTGCTGGACCTCCGCTAGGCCGATAAACCCAACACAATCGTGATATAAAAAAAATATATGTAACATTTTTAATAAAAAGTTATAATTATTTAAGAAATGAAAAGCAATTGTCATCGTGAAACGGGTGTTAAATCTTATATGATCAATAATTCTAAACAAAACTTGTAAAATGATATTCCGTACATGTAGGTGTTTGATACAAAAGCATCATATTTTACATAATGTAATGAGTAATAGTTAGGCTTTTGTATGTTCGTTTCTCTTTCAAATGCATACCTACTAATCCTAGTATTCATACCTACCAATCACACTACACAATATGCATATATATCTATATACAAATTATAACCCATATAAAAATCATACGGTAAAGCTATTTAATTAAATTATCCATTGATCAACCAAAAAAATCCTAATAAAATGAATAAATGGATAGTTAATTTAAATTTAAGATTAGAGTAAAGGGGTGGGGTGGCGCCGCCACATGCGTGATTGAGATTATGCGTTGGTTATTATCGGTTTACACAAAATGACGCGTATTACATTCTCTATTTCTCCGTGGCCGCCCCATTATTGCTTTTCTCATTTTTATTTCTTCTTATATTTTTATAATAATATATGTAAACAATCTTATATTTTCTTTTTATCTGCCTGAAAATATAAAATAATCTTTTAAAGTGATCATCATATAAACATTACTAATTTGTCAGGAAAAAAGAAAAAAAAACACTATAGCTAGCGCAAGCATATAGAGAAAATGAAAAGGTAAGAGACACTTTAATTTATGGAGTATTTACTTCAAAGCAAAGGGTTGTTTTATTTTTTGAGAATGATGTAAAAATATATATATTCGACCTCGAACGTGTTAATGAACAAATCACATGTAAAATAATGCAAGTAATGAGAATCTAAGGCAGAGAAATCCACTTTTCATGTCATTAAACAAATTAAAACATAAATTTAAGAACTTATTAATAAAATTATATATTGTTGAAAAATAAATTACTAATATAATTATTAATTAATGTCAAAGCATTAGGATGTTGACAAGGATTTCTTTAGGAGGTCCAATGCCACATGGAGCTGAGTCAACATAAGAGTCATGATCCCACCTCTTCATGAAGCCATTGAGTTTCTTTTATTTTGACCATTAGTAGTTGATCATAAACGAATAAAGTTCAATTAAATGAATAATTAATACAAGTAGCCATTAATTAATAAAGACATACATCCCTATGCGAAACTAAGATGCTACATGCTGATTAATATTATAAATTAATTATTCACAAAATCTATAAAGTAAAAAATGACAGTCGTAAGTTGATATGTGTGTCTGCAATATTAAGTGTTTCCTTAAAAATAAATTAATTGCACAATTTGTCATTTTGTAATTTGTTTGAATCATGAAGCATAAACTAAACTTTATTTATTTTTCTTGCCAATAGATAAAAATGAGCCGTTTTTGTTTTTGTTTTTTTTTTTAGTTTTAATTTATTAATATATAATTAAAAATATATCGCTTTTAAATGTCGTCTTTTATTCTCATCATCTAGACTTATTTTTTTTCCCCCTCTTATCCAATCACATACATTACACTTCTAGAGATCCTTATCATAAAGTATTAACTACTAATAGACTAATAGTTATACTAATAGTTATGTGGAAAGTAAAGTATGTTCTAGATTATCAAATAACTCATCTTTTTTATTTTTTTATCGTTAAAAAGATAATGATTTATGACGTGAAAAATCTAAAGGTCAAATTATCCAGTTAAGTCATTTAGTTCGAGACAGAACATTTAAAAAGGTTTAAACATTTTTATTTATTAAAAAAATACATACTCCATTATTAATAAAGTTATCAAAAATTAACTATAGAAAATTAATTCCATGGATGCACAAAATATCACCTCATTATAAATTAACTTTGAAAATTCGAAATCAAAATTGAATAAGGAACGATGAATTGGATCATGAAGTAATCGATTTAGTACCTCTATTCATCATACCTTTTCGTTTTGACTAATTAATAATACAAAGTGAAGCTTTTGCGCTTGTGCATATCGTATAAAGAGTGTGTGTGCGTTTTATTAATATATATATATATATATATATATATATATATATATATATATAATATCAATATCAACATGGCTCATAGCTACATCAGAAACATTAATATAAAAAAAGGAGAACCATAAGAGAAAACAAAACTAGTTAAGGTATGAGCTACCATATTTACTTTTCGTCTTGTCAAACTATAGAAAATGTTCCTCACACATGAAACTTTTCTTAAAATATTCAATAAAATCCTAATAAGATAAGTGAAGTTTGGAACTTGCTTTAAAAGAAAATTAACAACTTGTAAATCTGACTCCAAAATCATCTCCTCATATACTCATTCCATAGCAATATTATAAAGAGCTCTTTCTAAAGTCAAGGCATCTGCAACCTCTATCTCAAAAATTCCAGAACATCGTTCAGTAAAACACCAGAGAACTTCTCCACTAAGATTTGTTAATGTACTTTGTGACATATTTTATGGTGGTTTAATATTTTATTTTAAGTAATTATATTTTTTTTAATTTTTTTAAATGGGAATACACTAGCTAAGATTTCATATGAGCTAGTTTTATGAGATACTCTCATCATTTAAATTTATTAGGCAAATTCTTATGTGCACCTACATTTGCACTCAAAATCCACATGGTATCAACTCAATTATAAAGAAGTAAAATCCTATTTGACTCAAGATTTACTAAAAAAATTAAGTTTTGTTAGTTGATTATACGTAGATTTAGTTGATGTCATGTGAGTAGGGTGGATTTAGTTGATGTCATAAAATCTTTTCCATTTCATGCAACGGAAACAAATTGTAGTATACGATTTAATGAAATGATAGATGAGCTAGCTTTAAGATAGAGACAAGAAATTATCCAACCATAATTTTGGGACTAACATGAATATTATAAGATAGAGACTAAATAAATAAATAATTGTAATGAGTCCACTAGTGGCCGTCCCCATGCTCTATTCTATAAATACCATGCTAGCTCTCTCTATCCTTAATAATCCATGCAATTAGAAGAGTAATTAATTAATTATAAGTAATCAGGGATTAATGGCGTATTCGAGATTGGTGTTGGTGTTATTGGTGATCTTCATAAATTTGTTGATGCGTGGGGAGGCGCGTGTAGCACCGGCGGAAGGGAGCAGCCACCGGCGATTTGAAAGGAAAATGGGTTTGCAGGAGGGTGAGCTGGTGGAGTACGTCCGGAGGAGATCACTTGGCTACATTGACCGAATTGCCCCCGGTGGCCCAGATCCTAAGCATCATTAGCATTTACTAATTAATACATTTAGACAGAGAGAGAGGGGTAGAGCTGTCAAAACGGGTTGGGCTCGCGGGCCCATCCATGCCTCTAAAAAAGATAGGTTGGGCCGTAAAATTTGCATCCCATTTGGAGGCGGGCCTAAACGGGCTGACCCAAATGGGGCGGGCCTAGGCGGGCTCAACCCAAACGGCGCAGGTTGGCCCATTTGGCCCACCATAATTTTTTTTTTTACGAATGGTCAAGTGTTTAATATTCCAAATATTTGTTGTTCATTTGTTAAATATTTTTTAAAATAATGAATTAAATCATTACATGAATATTCTAAAATCTAAACATTTTGTACCATAGATTAGTATACAAAATATGTAAATAATTTAAAATCCTATTTTGCTTGATTTTGAATTATTTTTAATTTTTGAAATTTTAATATATAAATGTATATATGGATTAGAAGCAAATGCAAATTATAAATCTTTAAGATATCTAATCATTTGAAGATTGACGAAGATATAATCATATAATTGATCAACATGAAGATTGAGATGTTTATATTATGATGTTATGATGGATGAGTTTTGAATAGACTTTATAATTATGTTTTGAGTTTTGTGATTGACCTTTAGAACTAGTAAATTTTTTGTGATTTAATTTGTGTTATTTGAGAATAATTAGACTTACATTGTTTTATTTGAGATTCTTAAGAAATATATAATTAGTAAATTTATGTTGTTTGATTAATGATCTTTGTTTTTGTTTAATTGTTTATGGAGCTATTTTGTAAAATCTATTTTTATATTTTAATTATCTAATTGATATTATAAATTTTGTAAGAGCGTCCATCATTTAGATATTTTATTTTCAAATAATGATAATGATAATTTTGTAACCGTCCATCGTTTTGATATTTTATTTTTAAATAATGATAATTATAATAACATCGTTTAAAAAAAAGAGGCGGGTTGACCCGCCATAACCCGCCACCCGCCTTTAAATGGGTTGGGCCTAGTAATTCTAGCCCGTATCCTCCTAGGCCCGCCCCGCCTAAACCCGCCAAAAGACATGTTGAGGTGGGTTTTGGCCCCGCCGGACCGTTTCGACGACTCTAGAGAGAGGTGTCTCTAGAATTCAATCAGGAAATGTAACTTTGCAAATTGATGAAAATTTATCGAGTTTAAGTGGTTATAGCTTCAGTTTTTTTTTTTTAAAAAATAAATACGTAAGTATTAATTAAGTACTATGATCACAAACATGGATTACGGGCGTTCATGTCTTATTTAATTTTATGTGTTTGTCCGATGTGAAATGAGTTTTCATGTAAATTCTTCTATTTAAAATTTGTATAGAGATAAAAATAATATGTAATGCAATGAGACTTTAGTATCCTTTCAAAAAAATAAAATAAAATTTTCATTATATATAATATTACTTTTTAAAATATTGTTTAATTTTGAGTATTATAAAAAATATTACTATTAGTTTTTAATAAAATATATATAATGACCAACTCAATTGCTTAATAATCAAGCTGAGCACGAATTTGGCTCAATAAGTACCCGAGCGAGCTTGAGTATACACTTTCAAGCTCGCTCGACTCGTTAAACAGTATTGGACATTTGGACTGTACAAGTATATTATATATATATATATATATATATATATATATATATATATATATATATATATATATATATATATATATATATTATAATAAACACTTAAATGAAATATTAGACACACCGCCATTACTTTCTACACGTGATTAAACGTGAAATTTAACATTTATTAAAATTTAGACAGTAATTTTTATTTAAAAATTATCTTATGTATTGTTAGATTACAACACGACATTATTCTTTTTAAAAGTCTTTTTACTTAAAAAAATTCTGCAAGAATCCGAATCATATAAGAATTGGATCTGATCCGATTATTATATCTAATAGCGAAAGGGCCACACCCAAGTCGGATCCGCACGATCCACGACCCACTTTGACTCTTTACTGAAACTAAATTAGTTTGACCAAAGTCGACACACCGCCCTCCGGTATACGCAAGCCGTTTACCGGCCACACCGGATTATTCAATTCGACGAACCTGGTGTTTGCACGCGCCACCTACGGACGTGCGACGATTAAAACGCGTAAAGCAAGACTCAAATGATACCACACCTCATATCAATCTCAACCGTCGATTGTCAGCCAACTTATAATCCTAGCCGTGTACAGACCTCGTCTTTATCACGCCCCACCCATTCGCGTGAGTTACCCTCCCCCAACCCCCACTCCCATCTTTCGCCAGGATAAGAAAGAACTTGTAATAGTCTTACAGAAAGGGGGAAGATCTTCAAGAAAATCTTCAAGGTATGTTTCGGAAACCCTAACCTAGCTCTATGCTTGTGTAGAATGCATGTCTATGGCGGTGATTAATTGAAGTTGTGGAACAAAACGTGTGCGAATGAACTGTTTGTGCTAAGATTGTGCCTTTTCTGTGTGTTGTTTTTCAACGGCGAAATTGGGAGAATTTGTTTGAAAGGTGGTGCTTTCCGGTGAAATGTTAGGTGGTGGAAATGAAGGGTCTGAGGAAGATAAATTGAGGGACCGAAAAGTTTATAGTAGAAGATCGTTTAAAGGGGTTGAAAGCATTAGTAACAGTAGTAGTTTACAGCAGCAAGCTCAAGGTATGGTTTCCGAGGGGGTGAACACGGCCA
Organism: Pogostemon cablin; assembly: GCA_023678885.1. Taxonomy (NCBI): domain Eukaryota; kingdom Viridiplantae; phylum Streptophyta; class Magnoliopsida; order Lamiales; family Lamiaceae; genus Pogostemon; species Pogostemon cablin. The sequence continues at coordinate 1,939,723 of CM042956.1, forward strand.
AAAGGTTGCACAATTCTGGTATGGATGTGGGTTCGGATATTTATTCGGGTCAGGGTAAGGGAGGGTTTCTGAGGCAGGAGAGTAGGGTTAGGGTAAATTTGTCGATGAAGTCGAAACGTGATGCTTTAGAGTTAAGGAGAAAGCTGGAGAGTGAGAGGGATATGATTCGGAGTTTGATGAGGAAGATTGAATCAAGAGAGGGGCAAAATAATGGAGCACAAGGGTTTGATAATAGAGTTGAAAATACAGTGTCTGGAGGAGGTGGGCCTCCTCGAATGTTGAAGCCATTAAACCCCTTGACAGTGTCTGTATATGATAATAGCAAGACAGGGAATGATAACATGGAGAAGGAGAAAAGAACTCCCAAGGCAAATAAATTTTATCGAAATACTGAGTTTTTGCTCGGGAAGGACAAGATGCCTCCACCTGAAGGTAACAAGAAATCGAAGTCAGTTGGGAAGAAAGGCGGTGGAAGAAGTGGTCAGGGAATAGAGAAATTCCCTGTTCAAGTATTCAAAAACTGTAGTGCTCTCTTGGAGAAGTTGATGAAGCACAAGCATGGTTGGGTGTTCAACAAGCCTGTGGATGTAGTTGGTCTTGGTTTACATGACTATTTCGAAATTATAAGAAATCCTATGGACTTGGGTACTGTGAAAGATAGGTTACATCAAAATTGGTACAAGTCTCCCTTGGAGTTTGCTGAGGATGTGAGACTTGTATTCCGAAATGCTTTCACATATAATCCGAAAGGGCAAGATGTTTATGTGATGGCTGAGCAGCTGTCTAAAATATTTGAAGATAAGTGGGTGTCCATAGAGGCTGATTATAAGCGTGAGCTTCAGCTCAGTGCAGATTTGGATGTGGGATTACCAACGCCTACATCTCGGAAAGCTCCTCAGCAGTCTCGGGCTCAGCCTGATGTAAAGAATGCCAAAGATATGTCTGAGTTGATAGCCCACTCCAGTGATCCAAAAAGAAAGAAAATGAATAAAGCACAATCTGACTCAGTTCCTGTGTCAAAGAAACCAAAGGCGAAGGATCTTAATAAAAGAGAGATGACATATGATGAAAAGCAAAAGCTTAGCGTAAATTTGCAGAACTTGCCTTCTGAGAAACTTGAAAATGTAGTTCAGATTATTAAGAAGAGGAATCCGTCTGTTTCGCAGCAAGATGATGAGATCGAGGTAGACATTGACAGTGTCGATACTGAAACTCTTTGGGAGCTTGATAGGTTCATAACTAATTTTAAGAAGAGTTTGAGCAAGAACAAAAGGAAGGCCGGAATTGTTAATCAAATAATGACCGATCAAGAACAGAACACCACCGAAAAGGTAATTTACTCATACTTTACTTCCATACTTAATGTTTAGTTTAGATTTATTTTTAATTCCCCTCTTATGTGCTTATTTACACAGGTTGCTACCTCTGTTGCAACTGAAACCCCGAGAGGAAGTAGGACAGGTAACAAATAGGGTTAAAGAAATTCTGAATGCTTGAAAACTTATAACTAGTGATTTGTTAAAATATTATTTTGTCTTTTTTTTCATTTCTTGAACAGATGAAGAGAAAGTTGTGTCACCTCCAATTGAAGTAGAGGAGCCTGAGCATAATGATGCAAATCAAGGAGTCAGCCAAAGCAGCTCTAGCTCTGATTCGGGATCTTCATCCAGTGGTAGTTATTGATAGTTATTTGCTTATTGATTCTCGTGTAGTTCTTTCGACTTGTTGCAATGCATTTAATGCTTGTTTTTAGGAAAGTTTCCTCAAAGGTGATCCTAAACCTTTCGTCATTTTTTGGCAGATTCTGATGGTGAAAGTTCTTTGGCAGATGGATCTGATGGCGGACACTCACCAAAAAATTAAGTGTTGAGGTAGCATAAGTTTCCTTTACAAACCTTACAAAACCCATTGCGTTAATGTTTTGACTTCTCCAGATGATAATCCTCTGCCTTGCTTTCTGCATGCTTGAACTATTAATCAGAATACTTGCTTGAAAATTAAGTGTTTTATTATCTTTGTCTGCTGCTGTTTTATTAATTGAATACTTTTAATGACCATGTCTGGAGGAAAGAATTGGTTGACCTTTTCAACTCCAAGGTCTCTAATTTTATGTGCTGTTGCCAGGATAACAGTCTACGAATCAGTACGTGTAATAATGGCACACTTGTCTTGTGGACATAGCGATAAAATCTATTTTGCCATGCAGAAAAAGAACATGCTTTTCCAGTTATAATACCTGTTAATCCTCTCCTTTCATTAAAGTCGCGACGTCCTTTTTTGGAATAGACAAATTTACATGGTTAATGACTTAATATTCTACTTTGACTGTAATTAGAGCTTTTGTAATCCAATGTGAAAAACCATCTAACTTACTGGTTTAGTTAGCAAATCGGTTCATGTGCTCCCTGCAAATATAGAAATCTTGCAGGCGTAAATGACTGACCTCAGCTGCAACATTTGCTATATTGGTGAATAGGAATTTGCATGACTTCACATCACATGTTTAAACAAACTGCTGTTTCAAGTTTCAAGTGTGATCCACTCTATTTCCTTCTGTTATTCCCTGGAAGGCAGAATAAGTCATAACCTAGAATGTTTCATATAATCCTAGTATAGAAATACTAAATGTTGCTTGCGTAGGTTTTTTTGTATATACATCTTTTTATCTCTCATAACTAGATTTTTAGATTTTGTACCATTTTCTCTGACACGGATCATCCATTCAAATTCAATGTTATATCTATCCTGCGCTGCAACCTACAGTTCTTATTGTCAGTTTACTTGCTTATTCATTCAGTGATTATTGCGGGTAGAGTTCTTATGTCTTGCTTGGCCCCACCAAGGACTGGAGACATCTGCCCTAAATTTCACCTAGGTCCTGCCTCACTCCCACTCCATGATCTAGGCATGGTCCTATGCCCAATAACACGCCGTCGGCTCATGCTACGTTCATTTTATATCATAGAATGCAAACATGGTGTCTTGAGTAATAAATAAAACTATGATGTTTTATTTTTTGTCAGCATGACGATCATTTGGTAAATGTTAACACACTAAGAACTAATGTTCATTAGCTTTTTAGCAAGGGCGGGAAATATTGTTGTAAACATAATAGTTACTAATTCGATTTCAAGGGTCAACTTGGTAAATATATTCATTCATAGTTTCACACTTTAGAATAGGAGTTCATGAAAGAGTCAGTTGTTAAGGTATTTGATATGCTTTCTGCGGTTAATGTGTTCCATAATGTGGACAATGAACTATGCTCTTCTCTGCAGTGCCATTATGAAAAATACTGAACTATGTATGTAGTAATGAAAATTAGATTACATGTCTCATTCCTCTGTCAGCTAGTTAATCCTATCACCATCTTGTTTTAATCTCGTTAAGCTGGTCGTCGTGGTTCTCAGCTCGATTGAAATGCATTTGCATGTTGATCAAACAATACTTCTGTTGTACACTGTGTTTCCTGTTCTTGCTCTCGCCAGTGTGGATGTCATGGTGGGTCACAACATTCGGCACATTGCGTCGGGTGTAGCACCTACCATTGATTTATACCCATCACACACACCTACCATAATGCTCATTGACTTTCCCTTGAATCCACCCAAATGCAGATCTGGATGAATCTCATTCTGACAAATTTTCTCTGCCTTAATATTGTGCTAAACCTGTGACCTCTGCTGGAAACTGCAGATCAGGAAGAATTCTTGGTGTCTTGCTGAATTTGTAAATCCCCGCGACGAAAGATTCAGCATATTAATATGCAAACTGGTGATGCTAATTGTGTTAGATTGTTAATTTCTGTACATTGCTGACTAGGTAGTAGATTGGATGATGTGGTTAGGTGATGAATGCAGATAGTGTGTGGTTGGCTGAAGTCAGTATGATTATGGTAGGCATTATGTCTGTAACTTTTGCTTAGAAATCCCATATTTTGTGGGCTACTTGAAAACTCTAATGTTATTTTGTGCTCTGTTGTATAATCAAGCCTGTTTACTTTAATCCTTTTCATTTGCATTTTCATCCTCCCTAATCTATCTTCTTAATATATATTGATATAATGCTAGAATGAGGTTTTTGCTTATGTATATAAATTAATACTTGTTCCTCTTAAAAGGAAATCGCTCAAAAAATAAATAAAAATTATTGCATGTATATTCCAATGGAATAGATGCATTGATGGCAATCACATGGATGAGCTGGTGAACATGACAGCTAGACATCAGTGAATGCTTATCAATTGCTTAAATATGAAAACATTGGTATAATTATAATAACTGGCCATCTACTAATCTAATCCGTACTTTCCCCAAACAGGAAAAAAGAAATAAAACATCCAATCACATATATATTGACAATAAATGGGTTGGGAGTGAAACCAATAATTTGTTGTTCAGTGGAGCAAGCATCTATGTCTGGACCATCCATGGATAATTGCTTACGAGTTAGGCCAACTCATTCGATATTATATGCATTTAAATTTATAAATCTGTTTAGTCTATAATATGGAAAGTAAAAACTGCAATGGGTCCAAACCAAGTAAAGTAATTTAATGGAAGGGTTAGGTGAAAAGGTAATTACTGTAATAAAGATGATGAGAGTATTGCAAGTCACAACCGTATAATGTCCCTTCTAAGTCTTAACATTACCATAAAATGAAATGTTCTTGAGGGTGTGTGTAGCTTTCTATTCTCATGAAAAATGATGCACAACCAACCTGAATATATATATGAGTAAAGAAAAAATGATTCAATTAGAAATTAAAAAAACAGAAAAAAATAGGAGTATAAGTTAAGGATGGTATTATAAAATGGAATACTCCTAAAATAAAAGGAGGCCTAAATGTAATGAATAGATAGTCGATTATAAAATAAAGGTGCCCCTCTTTCTTTCCCTATCTCTCTCTCTCTTTCTCCCCTCTCCCCCACTAATCAGTCTACCATACCAGAGCAGAAAGAAGAGGTGTAGTTTTGGTGATCATGTGCTGCGATGGAGATTGCAGGCCTTTAGGGTTCCTGTTGGGTCTACCCTTTGCTTTCCTCGCTCTCCTCATCTCCCTTGTCGGAATACTCGTCTGGATTGTCGGGTCGGTTCTCTCTCTCTTATGTTTTGATGTGATTTGGTTTTAATATCGATGATGATGATTTTAGTGTGCACAGGTTGTTGTTGAGCTGCATCTGTCCCTGTTGTCTGTGTGTGACGGTGCTGGTGGAGATGGCGCTGGAGCTTGTCAAAGCCCCAATTCATGTCATGGAGTGGTTTACTTCGCAGATCCCCTGTTGAATTCTCTCTCTCTCTCTCCATCTCTTTGTGGTATTCTAGTTCTAATACATTCATTTCCCCTCACCCCGCTTCATCAGCTGTAAGAAAATTAATAATTTCCTAATTTATTTATCACAAATAGATGTAGTGTATAATTATATTTGGACTATTTTGCATTGTTCATCCAGGATTTGTTTTGCTCTAAGTAGAAGGTGCAGTGGAGTAGTCAACTTATTGCAAACCCCACCCTTTATCTTATTTATTCAGTGAATTGAATTGGTGATTATTCTCCTTTTTTTAATTTCCATACTACTTTTCCGTCAAAAAAAAAATAAAAATTCATACTACTATAATCCATTTTTTATACCCTTGGTTATAATATATGATTTCCTCTACGGATAATAATAAATTAATTTCTGATTTTATGTGTGTGTTCCAATGAATGTTAATCCTGTGAATAATTGATAAAAAGAGAAATGCGATAACGAAGTAGAATATTACCACAACTACATCCATAGCTAACCACCAGGGTCGGGTCACCTTCCTCTCCAGCGAATATGGAACCTGATTCTTAACTTCTGTGGCCACTTCTCACCAACACTTGTGAGACCCCCTAGCTTTAATCAAATAACTAATACATGAATCTTGAAAGTGATGTGTGAAATCTCATGTGGCTAACTAAATGCAGAACACAAATAGGGAATCATGGGGTTATAATCTTGAGAAATGTAATCAGATTGAAGATTGATCAAATCAATATATGCAATTAAAATAAGGCAGCGTATTACAGAAGAAAGAAATAATCACAAGAGCTGGCAAGAACTGCGAATATTCAAAAACATCATCTTTTGTGTTGGAACAAATGCTGTTTATGATCAGTGACTATTTCTTGCCAAAGAACCCCCAACGCCGAACCCACCATCCTTTGTCTTGGTGGTGGCAGCGGCTGCTCTTCCCCTCCAAAACGAACAAATAAGTTTCCCAGAGCATCCCGCTAGTGTCCCTATTCAGAGGCGAAGCCCAGAGAAGAGCAACTCCAACTCCTCGTCCTGTGATTTAGTCCTCTGCTCAAACACACAAATTAATTACTTTATTATGAAACTCAAAAGGATTGTAAAAACTCATTGTTACAGACAATGATAAAGATTCAATGAGCTAAACATTACATGACACACAATACCCATCCATGTCTTGGACACCCAATCAGTTTGGGTGGGCACCCTCCACAAAACTTCAATCAGAAAAGTTTAACAGATGGCTTCTGGTCATCCTCAATATTTCGTATCACATTGCCTTAAGCTCGTACATTTTTAAACTCGATTATCCATCTAGAGTGAAATTATCAACTATGTCTATGATTGGTTAAATACTTGATCTTTGAACAAACAGATAGAGATCATACATTTAACCTATCCATATTGCATATATCTCCATTCACCATGCGAATCAATAAACAAGATCTAAACTAAACTAAACTAAACTAATATGATGATCGGGATCCTTTTCGAGCACCCAAACGGGATCCTTTTCGAGCACCCAGACCCAGAAATGGATTAGGGAAGATAAACCATGGTTTAAATCTTCAGACAAGTTGCAAGTATTCGAAATTGGATTACAGATCACCCAACTTCTTTTCTTTAGGTAGTTTCCCTACTAAGCATAGTACTATCTATTTTCAACAATGAATGAAAGAAAAAATAGAGATTAAATTTGTTGTTGAAGTCGAGAAACGTAAAAGCAACTTAGAAATTTGTTGTTGAAGTCGAGAAACGTAAAAGCAACTTAGGTTTAAAAAAAAAATTGGCAAAGAATAAACATGAATAGAGTTACCTGAAGGGCGAGTAATTGTTGGATTTTGTTGAGGACCCTTAAGCGATGGGAGACGTAAGCGCTGCTGGGCGGTAGCCGCCTCATCCTCTTTATCTCCTCCGTCACCGCCGCCGCCTTATTCTCTTCACCCCCTTTCTGCTTCCAGTTGCAACCCTGGTCAGAATTAGAACCCTCATACTCCGGATTCATCTTTCGCTTTGCGCTACCCTAAAATTCTGGAATAACTTCCCCCAAAATCAAAATTATACTATCTTGTAACTCAATCAGTGATATACCCAAGAAATAATCTGGAAATTGTATGGCGCTTTTGATCAAAACCTAGATTGAATTTTTCCCTTTTTCTCCTCTCATTCAACCAGTGGCGCGTTGAGTGCGGAAGTGGGTCGGTGCGGTGGGCGGGGTGTTAATTTATTCCTTTTTTTAAAAAAATTAATTAATTAATTTTTAATTTGATTAGACTTATTTGTGTCAGGGCCTTGATTAATTACTCCTCACTGGATTATGAAGCCCAACAAAGATAAAGTAAAAGAAGCCCAACTAGGGTTATTAAGTTGAAAACATCTGTTTGCCACCAAAAATAAAATAAAATAAAATTGAACACATAATGAGTATGATCAAGTACAATTCTCATTGTATCAACTGACAGATTGAGATAATCAATCTACACAACTTCAAAATCTTTCATTGAGGCAAAATCTTTAATGCCAAAACAATCAATGAGTTAGTTTACAATGGAATCACATCCATAGTTCTTATTCATTCCACCTGCACAACAAATTTAAAATACCCCTACCATCAAGCAATGAATTTTCACTACCAAGAAAACAAGCACCACTTACAACAGCCCTCATTCTCTATGGTTTGTATTCCAATCTCGTCCTCAGTATATATGCCATCTCCGCAATGCTGAAGTAATTAGTACGAATAGCTAGCTAGCTAGGGATGGTCAACCGAAGATGGCTGTGTAGAGCAGCAAATTCCAAGTGTCGGGAAGGCCGGGTAGGCACCAATGACTGCAATCCAAGCCATTGTGGAGGCTATAGAAGGAGGGATGTGCATCCTTTCTATATTGGGAAAGCAATGTGATATCAAGCAAGTAAACTGGTTTCTTGATTCTGCTCAATACTTTGTTCACTATAACTGATGCCAATGGAGTTCCTGATGGATACTTTATGCCAAAGTATGGTTGTGTTTCACTTTTACATGTTCTTGTTGGTGCATTCCACTCCCTTCCACTATGAATTTGGAGATGGTTTTAATTTTGTACTAATCAAGAAAATAAAATACTCTCATGTAAAAATGGCTTACACATAATGAGTAGGAGAAACTCCTTGGAAGAAAACTTTGGTTTTGGTAGGATCTATGTTGCGATTTATCCATCTTGCCCATGTTGTCAACCCTTTGTAATATAAAATCAAACGGTTCATATCCTTGTATAATTTACCTCCCTCTTCAATATAGTTCCACCTAATATTACATAAATATAAATAATTAATAAGTATTTGAAAAAGGCAAAGTGTGATGCACTCTAGAGATGAATTAAGGGATGTAATCGAGCCGAGCCGAACATCTTCGGGCTCGAGCTCGGCTCGTGTGTATAATATAGAGCTCGCGAACAGTTCGCGAGCTCGGCTCGAAATATTTTTACTGAATAAAGAAAAAACTCGAGCTCGAGCTCGAGCTCGAATTCGGCTCGATAAAAATTAGTCATTAGTTCGAGTTCGGGCTCGTTAAGCTGAAAATTATTTATTTTTTAGTTTTTTTAATGTATAAAGACTTGAGTGAGGTCTCATCAATAATAAAATTTTATTAATAATTTTTTATAAAAAGTGGTATCTAGAGCTATTATAAATTTTTATTAATTATTAGAAGTATTAATTATTAATTAAAATACTATATTAATAATATAACAAAAGATTTTTTTAATTAACATTTATAAGTATATGGAGTATGTATTTAATTTAAATTTTGGGATAGGTCTTGTGTGAAACCGTCTCACGTAAATATTTACATGAGACGATTAAAAAATAATAATATTATTAATTAAAAGTGATATTCAATCGATAAAAAGTAATAATAGTGTAATGAACTATTTTATGAACAATTTATAATATAAACAAAACTAATATTTTATATGGAATATAGCGAAAGTGATAACATTTTATAAATTTTTTATTCGTCTCACGTAAGACCTTACATAAGACGGTGTCACACAAGTATTTGCCTAAAATTTGAATGCATCCTTATGTTATCCTATTAACTATAATAATAATAATAATAATGATAATAATAATAATAATAATAATAAAAGACAAATACGGGTGTATATAAATTCGAAATTTCTCCTTCAAATAAAATTATACTATTAAAATATAAATAAATAATTATATTAAATTAATTTATTTTTACATATAATTATATATTCATATATGTATTAATGAGGTGTCGACTTTAAAATACTTACAATTTTATTAATTACTATTAGTTAAAATTTAATGTATATAAATACATATATTTATTCAAAATTTAAGTATAAATAAATCAAAATTAAATCTTATATAGAAATAGAAAATAAAAAATTTAGATCTTTGAACCCATTATAAATATGACTTTCAATTCATTATTTAGAATTAATAATATGCGCTCTCTTTTTAATTTTATTTTTATTAATTACGTTTTAATAATTTCATTATTTTCATTGTCATACTTTAAAATTTTTCTTTAATTTAAAGTATACTATATTTTTAAAATTATAAATTTATATCCCTTATAAATTATATTGATAAAAGTATATATATATATATATATATATATATATATATATATATATATATATATATATATATATATATATATATATAAGTTTATTTATTTATGTAAAAATTTTTAAACTCTAAAATTACCATATTAAAATGTTATATAATAAATAATAACAATAACAACAACAATAATAATAATAATAATAATAATGGAGTAATAATATGAAGAATGAACATATTGACCACTATTCGAGTCTATTATCAAACACGTTCACGAGCTTATAATCGAACACGTTCGCGAGTTTTATAAACAAACATGTTCGTGAGCCTATAAACGAACATGCTCGCGAGCTTTTAAACGAACATGTTCGCGAACACGTTCGCGAGCTTTCGAGCCAAACACCCTCGGGCTCGAGTTCGGCTCGAAAAAATAATCGAGCTCTAAAATCAAGCTCGGCTCGACTCGTTTTTTTCCACGAACGAATTCGAACAAATTTTTTTTCGAATCGAGTCTCGAATAGTTTACGAGCGGATTAGTTCGTTTACATCCCTACTTATCATTACTTTTTGATTTTGTGATTTATAATTTATCTTTTACTTATAACTTTTTCCTTAAACTTAAAAAATAAATTGACCCTTTTGGATATATATGAATAATACTTTACCTTAAGTTGGCTTATCATATATAAATAAAGTTTATTGCATTTTTCTTACTATAATTTTAACGTCAATTCACTCAAAATTAGATGGGTCAGCTTTTATATAGGATCTATAATCCGTAGGCCTTAAATTCACTTAAAATTAAATGGGTCAGCTTAAATATACGGATCTATATAAATTGTGAAATTGAATAATGTTGTGCGAATTAATGTGAAAGAAGTACTTACGGTTGAGAACTGCCGGTATGTGTCCACCAATGCCACGTGTTGAATATTAATACGTCCATCCCCATCCAATAGTTCCCGTTTTCAATGGAATCGATCTTTAAAACCCGACCCACATTTTGGTTCTCCATGTCCACTAGATATTGAGTTCGATATAACAACAATTTTACCCCATAATCCTGCATTCAATTGCAATCAACAAAATAAAATTAGGGTGTATTTGTCAACGTCTAATTGAAACTCAATATATTCACAACGTCACAAATTATACACCAAGGAAGTTTTGAAATTAATTTATTTAATTTAACAAAGAAAATAAAAGAAAAGCGTTTTATGAATTACCATTATCATGTACCCATAATTCCAAAATAAAAAAGTGATTACATGCACTATTCTCTCCCCACTTGGCCAGGTGGGGGCTCGTACTACCCTATGTTACGAGTTTTCTAATAATTAATGATGTACTTTAATTTTTAAAATAAAAAATAAAATCGAACTTCTTTATACTTCAAATCAATCGTTCCGCAATTATCTTCATCAATATTATAGGAACAAATTTTAAATTTTATTCGTTCCACACAAATCAGTTTTCTATTTTTCATTCAAATTATGCTCATATATAATTATATGTATATACATGTAAATGATATAGAATCCGACGTCCTGTTCTTTGTAAAGCTTACATTTCATATGACTAGGTTTATCTCATCAATTTAAAATATAATTTTTAATTTAATTAATTTTATGCATATATGTGTAAAATCCAACTTAAAAGAAAAGAAAAAATCTATATACACACGAATGAATATTTTGTTTATTAAAATTAGAGTTGATATTAGGTGCACCCGGGTGCAAGAGTGCACTCATATGTGTATAACTTTTTATTCTATTTTGTATACATGTTTTTAATAATTGTATATTTTTTTCACACTAAGTTTTTCATTAAAAAAACTAGCATCTATATGCGTATAACTTTTTATTCAATAGTGTATACATGTTTTTTAATAATTGCATATTTTTTACACTCATTTTTTCATTAAAAAAACTAACAATTAAATTGTATACATTTTTATTTATAATTGTATATATTTTTGTTTATATTTGTATACGTTTTTTAAAGTAGGTGCATCCTATCTTAGGGTGCACCCGGTACACACTATAATTAGCCTTAATATTAATTATGATCCTCCCCTTTTTTGGCTAGTTGTGGGCGATGATGGATTCGATCATTCAATGCTATATTCATGAGTTGTTGGTCCATTAATTTAAAATAATTATTATGGGTTCTCTCTTACGAGACATGCTCGTGATTTTTCCAATTTATAATTAAAAGAGTATATATATATATATATATATATATATATATATATATATATATATATATAATTTTGAAGCTCGTTATATGAAATAGTGTGACATATAACACACAGTATGTAATTATGATTACATGTATTGTTTATTTATATAGAGTTAAATTCGTGGTTTGGATTAGGAGTATAGAAAGACATGTTAAATAGTGCATTCAATTATTAGATGTCATGTTTTCTGGAATTCATGATTGATTCATCACCTAAAGTAGTAATTTTCCTTGAATATTTCTTATATAGTATTCAATTTAGGCAATCTTGATTGAATTATGCAGACGGATGACGTTTTGTGATTTTGTGATGAATCATGAATTTTCAAACACCAAATCCCAATCAATTCATCGTATAATTAATTTTTTTTTTTAAATGACACAAAAAATTTTAGGTGCAATATTGTGTGAGATAATTTTAAGCTTCCGTAATTAGTTATAATTTTTTATTAAAGATTTTATCACTTTTTTTTTAAAATATCATTTATACTATAAATTATTCATGAAATAATTAATAGCATCATTACCACTTTTCATCAAATAGGTACCATTTTTTATTATAAATGGTATTACTTCTTATCCGTCTTATGAGAAATTTCTCTTTTTAAAAGGTTGCTCCCACACTGCCACTAACATTCTCCTACGAGGAGCTCCCTTTTTAAGAGATTGCTTTTACATAGCCCGGCATTATTTTTGGTAGAATTCGATTTTTAATCATTATACAGGTTGTCACTCGCATGACTAAATGTGCTGCCATGCGGTTTAACTAGATAGTGAGTTTTAATAATATGGCACCACCAACTTTTTCGTAACTGCTTTCTGCCCCCTCTTCTTTCTAAATAATTAAAAGCACTACGCCACCTTCTCAAAAAGGAAATTCCCACCATTAATCCTTTTTCTCTACTTGTAATATACTCATTATTTACTCTTTCTTTTTCTTTTTTGAGAGAATATGTTCTGATGGAACTAAGAATTTTAGTTGAAATTTATTCTTGAATATTGTATTCGAAAAGGTAATATAAAGTAGTTTTGGATATATACTAGCTACTACTTTCATTTATGATTCATGGGAGTTGCTTTTAGTTGTTGGTGGAAGAATTGTTTGAAAATTATTTTTTGTTGTCAGCAGTGAATTTGAATTTAAATTGAATTACTCTAATTATATACTAAAAGATAATTTAAAATTAATATTAAATTTTAAGAGTAAAGACATAAGAAAAATAAGACTTTTTTTATTTAAAAGATTATGGAGTATTAATTATAAATATGAAATTACAGTTATATCTTAAAAATTAAGAATAACAAAATATGAAACAATATTTATCGACTTTTCACTGAAGAAAATGAAATTTTCATTTATTTATAAATGAAATCATTCAAAACGACAAATGAAGAAGATTAAATTCAAACCAAACCAAACATGGCAATTAGTAGATTGTTGAAAATTGAAATTTCAAATTCTGAGCACTGCAAAGTCATGACTGATACAACCATGATTGATGGGGGAAAGCACTTATATGCAAGCAAACTTGAGACAAAAATAACAGAAATTAATGAGTACACATTGAGTCATTGACAACTTTTCCCCAAAGTTACAAAACAAATCTTTGCACAATATTTTATTTTATTATCTATTAACTTAATTTAACATCTTTCTTTGAGTAATTATATAATGAAATTCAAATTAAACTAATCGATTCGAGATTATTTGGTAAAGACTCGTTGGAACTACTCGAGCTTGTTTCGTATTTAAATTAATATAAGCTCATTCAGACTCGGCTCGATTGTTTATCAAACAACAAATATATATTTTGAGACTCGATAATATTTAAAAAAAAAATTATTGGGATGAAATTTTAATGATGAGGTCATGCTAATTAGATGATAGCCGTTGCCTCCCTCATTATAAAACGGTGGTTGGCGATTGAATGTTTTATGACCTTAATTAATTCTCATCTGTTTGAATTAAAAGGGGTTAATTAATTTAAATAAGTAGAGTTAAAACTTACCAGGAAGGTGAGTTCAGCTAATCCATTGCTTCGAATGAGTGAAGTCCTAGCATTAGGAACCCATGAATGAATCATGCAACTCAGTGACTGCCACATGTTTAGACTCAGTGAGTCACCCACAAACATGATCTTCTTTCCCCTAAATTTCTCCAAGAAATTCACCCCATTAAACCTGAAAATCAAAACCACAATTTCACCCAAAATTACACACACGCACGCACACGTGTTGGTGTGTGTAATATACATACATACCTGGGTAGGTTGCATGAGAAAGGCTGCCATCTATACTTGAGGTAGGCTCGATCGGGCCTCTTATACTTGAGGCAATTGAATTCATCATCGATGAAAGGACACGTGGAGAAATCGTAGAGGGGATAGGAGGCATCGTACACCCATTTCCCCCTGAAGATATTGCAGCTGCCGGCGAGCTTTCTGGTGGCGTTGTGGCGGAGCTCAGCCTCTCCCGCCGCCGCATTTGCCAGGTATAAGAAAGCTGAAATGAAAAGTAGTTTGAAGGGAATCCCCCCCATTTCTGAAAAGTAAAAAATAATTTGAACAAAAATAATCACTTGGTGGGTGGGGTTGGGTGGGGTGGGGTGGGGTGTAAGCTGAAAATGTTGAATACCACTGCCAGATATATATATAGTCTTAAACTTAGACCGGCTGAAATTTATGAAATCTTGAATAGGTTTCATTAGTATTAATTAACACAACATGTGGGTTAGATCATTGATCCAATTCTTTTCGGTGAATTTTTTTTGTGTTTTTTTTTCCCCTGTAATTTGAGAGAATATTTTATTCAGTGATGATTCAACTAATTAAGCAATGATTATTTTTATCTATGATAAGTTTGATTTAAAATATACCGTACACTAGAAAAAGAAAAAAATAAAAAGAATAGTGAAGTATTAGTTAAGGTAAGGGTACTCTTTGTGAAAATAAGATATATTTATTGGTATTTAAATTACTCTTTTTGAAGCTAAAGATATTCATTTTATCAATTTCAACATTTTGATCTATTCCAAATGTTAAAAAAAAAATCAATAAAATATCTCATTCATATATATATATATATATATATATATATATATATATATATATATATTTATAGAATTTATGAGTGACAACAAATTAATTTTTTCTAAATAGCTCCAAGAATCTGTTATCCAATCCAATCTTTATAATTAATGTCTCTTTTGAGCTCATTTCTTCTCCAAACCCACCAAAATCAGACATGAGATTTGAACTCCTCCATCATTTTCTTTTCACTCCATTCCCTCTTCTCAAAGATAACATCATTTCTATTTGATTAATCCATACGTATATATGATTGATCCAATTACTTACTATACAAAATAATAATAGTGAGGCTCTTGTGCTCCCAAGAACACCGTGCCCCTTTGTAATTTAAATCTCTAGCAATACATAGGGTTAAATAGAATATGGAGGGTGAGTTGTATTCCCATAGAGACACGCACTACAAGAAAAATGGTCTTTAATGACAGAGATCATGTCATTATTGCTTCAGGACCTGTCATTATAGGTCACTTTCCTGTCATTAAAGACCTTTAACTAGAGAAACAATAATTACATGATGAAAGTATTAATGACAGGATTTCTGTAATTATAGATCACTTTTCTTGAATGGTGTACCCTACCATTAGGGGCACCGTCCCTGCCCTAGGGATTGGTGGAAGAGGTAAATTGCAGGATTTTCCTCAAGTGGCTTATAGAGAGGGCTCACTGTTTAACTTGTGCTTGCAAAGGGCCAAATCCATGACAAAGGCAGAATTTGAACCCCCACCCTGCAGCAACCAAGCTCAATTGGAAGGTCTTTCCACCCTCTCCTCTACCACTTGAGCTATGCCCTAAAGGCTATAAATCACTTTTCTTGTAGTGACGGTATGTTCCAAGGGCACACAAGCTTTTGCCAAATAATAATGCTCCATTTACTCACTAAAATGACAAATGGTTACTTAGAAGTTAACCGAATGTTTAAGGCCATCTCCAGCACTGCAGCCTGGATATGGGCCTGCATTGTAAAATACAGCCTCCAACTCCCTCCATCAAACCTGCAAAATTGGATGCAAATTAAGGAAAAATATTGTAGCGTTTGGAAAATCCAAACGCTACAGCGATGGCTGCATTTTTTTTTCTTTCTTTTCTATAATTATTAATTTAAATAACATAAAATATTTTAATGGTTAATAATAAATTAATATGTATGTTGTATACATTTAGCATCCAATTTTCTATATTTTTTTAATTTTTTTTACTTATTTATAATAATTAATTTAAATAAGTGAAAAAATATTATGATTGTTAGTTTTAATAATAAATTAATACTGATATATGTGTACATTTTTAAATAACTTTTAAAAATATTTACTTAAATAATAAAATATATTAAAAATTAAAATTACATTACATATTAAAATCCTAATGTAATTTTAAGTATTGTATTTTTAATTATTGTGTTGTTGTAATTTTAATTTGATGTTTATGTATTTTGTAATGTAATTTTAATTTTAAGTGTTGTTTAAATAAATTATATCATAATTTTAATAATTATGTTATTTTAATTTTAGGCATATTAATATATTTATTTATTATATTATTTTTTGTATTGTAAAATAAATATAATAATGAAAAATAAATTAAATGTAAAAATAAATAAAAATATTATTAATAAAATGAATGTGATGCAAAATAGAGTTAACTGTTGGAGATGATTTACTGAACTGACTGCATTTTAAGGGTGAATGTGCTGCAAAATAGAGTTAATTGCTGTAGATATAAATACATTTATTCAGAGTTTTATAGTGTATCTATTTATTTATTTATAATTTAGAGTTTAGACAATGTATACCATAATACTACTATACATTAGTTATTATTATAGTAGCATGTTCACGTTACATTACATTATCTAAAATTAGGAGACTTAGCTCAACGTACAACTTTTTATTCAGTCTCGTAGCCTTATAGGGACTTGGCTTTGATTTAGGGTTAACCTAGATTTAGTGCCGCCTTGATTTTTTTAATTATTATTATTATTTTAATAATGCGTAATATTTTAAATTAAATTTATTTTTTCTGATTTTGTCCTTTTAAATTATAATTCTATATTATTATATAATGATATTAAAATGACTCGATTCTTGTTGTGAAATCATGAATTCGTCCTCAAGGATAACATCTTTTGTTGATAATTTTGGAGGGTTATACCGGAATTAAAATAAAAATAAACTTTGGTGACACCATATATATTCACCAAATAAGTTGTTAATTCTCTAATTAGGGGAATTAAGAACATTGGTCCAGCCAAATAAGATGAAATGATTGTGACTCGACCCATGATTCGGGGACCATGATTGGTTAAATTGGGATACCAAATTGAGATTTATTCTCTTTACTAATCTAATTATTATCTAATTTCTGGAATTTATATAAGTAAATTACACAATAATTATATCAACATCCATGTTACAATCAGTTCACACTAATGGGAGTTTGTCTAATCGTGTTTCCTGACAAATTTCCACAATTGCATCAACCATGCCCCATTCACCCATGTGACTGTCATGTGAATTTTTAACTTTCATTTTCACATTAAAAATTAACAATGTTTATTTTATGTTGCATTTGCTAAATTGCACCAAATACTTTACACACTAATACAGTATCAATTACATAAGAATTTTAAAAAAATAAACATTAAAAACTGCTGGATGAGGGTAAATCAGGCCACGAATGTAATTCATGTGCATGCATGAGATCACAAAAATAATTAAATTCATAAATTTGAAAATTAGGCCATCTAATACTTTACAATGAGTATATAAATCTTACTTTATAAGCAAAGAAGATTATGGAGTATATATTTCAAATAAATTAAATATAAAAAATATTTGTTTGGTCCAACAGGATGTGACTAGATTAGATGAAAGCTACATCTCAAAGTCCCAAAATGTAAATTTAATACTTCATTCATCCCATAAAATTCCGCACACCTTTTTTTATTTGTTTGCCCGATAAAAATCTTCACACTTCATAAAAGAAAATAACATTCTATCGAACAAGTTCAAAAGTTATTTTAATTTCAAATTGCCACACTTTTTTTATATTCATAAGTTCATAATATTAGTTTACACTTTATTTATTACCTAAAAATATTAAATTACCTTAAAAAATTAATAAAGAAATTTTTGTTAAATTATGAAATGTTCTCCTAGACTAGGGGAGTATAAATTTTTCTAATAATTAAATAAATAAGTTTAATAAAATTATAAACAAGCCATAACGCTAGACAAGTGGTGCAAGTCTAGTGAATGATTAATAAATCAAATAGCGACATGTTTGGCTTTTCCTAAATTGATAAGGGTTAGGGTGGGGTTGAAGCACATAATTAAACAACTTGAATATATGCACAGAAACATGAATCCACGCCATAAAACTCCAACAATATTGACTTTTTAAGACTCTCACAATGGAAACCAGCCAAACAATCCATACACAACGTTTTATTTTATTTTAACAAAAATAATACATAAATTGAAAATCATTTAATTAATAGTATTTATATAGAAAAGTTTGAATATCTACGCAAGTGGTTCACATAAATTGTAACACAAACAATAATTTATTTAAAATTACCCAAATGGGCTCTCTAGCTGACATTTTTTGGGCCTATTAGATAGTTTGGAATTTTGAATTAGGCTATAATAAGGTTTACTTTTCGTAACCAATGGGCTAAATAAAATGATGTGTGCCTTTATTAATTTTTAAGATTCTCTATTTTTTATTTTTTATTTTTTATTTGATATTCCTTGATTCTCACTTCACGTTAATTGAAATGAAAAGGGGTCTTCTTTTATAGTTTACTAGATTTTTATGACATGCACGTCGTAGTTACAGTTTGTTTCTCTATTATATTTGAGATTATTCTCTTATTTTTTGAATTTATTATCTTATACATGTAGTTGTTATGCGTTGTTATAAAAAAATGTATGCACTTAATTTAGCCTGTAATTACATTAGAATTTCTTTGTACACAATATTTTTTGTCTTGCAATGATCATCTGATCCTACCTAAACTTTGGTATTTTCCATGGATGTGCCCCTAGATAATGCCACATACAATTGTCCATGCGAGAATACATGTTGTGGGAGATACACTCCTACATTTTTTATTGTTTGTCCTTGAGCCTTGTTTATTGTCATTGCAAACAAAGTTTGACTGGAAATTGCTTCTTGATGAACTTGAATGGGTATCTCTCATCATTTACTGGGCTCAATGGTATTCGGGGGATGAATACTCTTTTTCATGTATGCTCTCCAGTTGCAATCTCGGCTCGTATTAGATGCTTGGTGAAACTCTTGCAGATCAATCGACTTTCGTTGCACAATCCATTTGGCGGATCCAAGTTTCTCAACAACATGATTGGACAATTTTCCTTTAGCAATAGACGATGAGGTGGTATTCCGTTCGGTAACAGGGTATTTAGAAATTCTTCCTGGTACTGATTTCCTGAATCATCGATAGCTTTGTCAAAACTGATGAACTCTGTGATTTCTCCTAGAAACTTCTCAATCATTATCTCATTTAGCTCATTAACATTCTCGTTTGTTGTAGTCAGGATTGCTCGTTGAGTAATGTAGTCACATGATCCTGCATTTTTCTCCATATCAGTATAAATAGAACTAATTAAATTGAGTTGCGTGGAGATGTCTTGCTTAGGAGGTAGAGTGATCTGTTTAGGCAATGAGATATAATCATTAATCACGTATCTTTCGGTTCCATTCCCTATCCTTAGCAAGTACTCTGCGAAGTCTTTATCCCCTATTGCTCGCATGTTTATGGAGAGTTTTATTTTCTCCATTTTTTTTCCAAAGGTACGATCTAGCCAAACTTTCACTTATTGTCTGTTATCTTGTTGTCTTTGGTACAACAGGGAGTACCTGTCTGAAATCACCTCCAAATACTATTACCTTTCCTCTGAATGTTTCTGTATTATCCATTATATTCTGGAATGTTCTGTCAACAGCTTCAATTGTAGCTTTTCTTTCCATTGGCGCTTCATCTCATATTATCAGTGATGTTCTCTCCTTATTAATTCTGCCCGGCCACTTTGCTTTGAAATATTACAAATCATTGATTCATTAGCATGTAACAGAATATTGAATTCCGAGTGTACCGTTCTTCCCACTGGTAATATAGAAGCTGCAACTCCTGAAGTTGCAGTTGCTAGTGCAATCATCCCATATGATCTTATCTCTGGCAACAGTGCCCTGTAAAGAAAAGTTTTTCCTGTGCCTTCTGGTCCATCCACAAAGAAAACTCCATTTTTCTTACTATGCACTCTTTCGAGTATGACGTTGTATGCATTTTTTTTATCTTCATTCAGGGAATGTTGGCTTTCCAAATCATGTTCAGGTGTCTCAACAGCGAGTTCATCCATAATTTCTTTCTGTGCTCCGTGAGTTTCTCTTGTGTCATTCAAATTTATTTTTGGCAAGTCAAAAGAACTCAACGTTTTTCCCATCGATTCGAGAAAGGATCCAATATCTTCTAGCGTACGATTTTGCAATATTTCCAATGAAGTGTGTCTTTCTCTTTGGTAGTCTTCAGATAGAGAATCGAAGAATTAATTCCACAACTCTCGCACGTCAGTTGGTGTGCAGTGTGTAAGCACCGTTGCGAATAGTCTTCTAAATTCTCTAGGCATTTGAAATGCAGCTGCCTCGTTTAAACATTGGATGATGCTTTCATCCGACTCGAGGAGTCCACTTTCTTGTATTGCTTCCTTAAATGTCCAGTATTGCATTCCTTTTACACTCATCAGGTCCTCAAACGATTTTGGTCCCCTCTTATGATTGAGCAATATTTTTTCATAATATCTCTCGCCTTCTCCTGGGTTTGCGCTTGCTATCCTTGAGCTGACGTTTTTTCGTTGTCTTTTTGTCCAAATGCGTGATTGTATGTTCTACACGTAATGCATTGGAAATTCCCTGTACAAAAGCTTTATTGCGTCTTCATTTTTTTTGCACATCTCAAAGAATTTTGTGAGCATAGTTTTGCTTGCCCTGTCATACTGAACGACGTTTCTCAAATCTTGTTTTTCTCAATATGCAACGGACTGCTGATTTGGTAGGTGCAGTTGAAGTGTTATTACTGCTGGGGACATCTCATTTAAAGGAAATTCGTAAATTCTCCATAAAGCTTCTTGTGCAGATACCCATCTCGCATCTTGAAATTCTTTAATCTCGTTTATTGGTCTATTTTCATCATCTTGAGCTACGTGGACAGCTGCTCTGTCATGTCCTTTGTAGATGTATTTATAAAGATATTTAACAGTCTTCAAACTTGAGCATATCTCGACATTGATGTGACAGTTGTACCTCATCAATAGATATGGATTGTATGGAACCACTCATCTATTATCATATGTGGCATTTCTTATTTGTACCTGCATAAAGCATTCGCAAATATCTAATGTCATATTTTTTTTGCTGAAATAGAAAGGGGTGAACTTACGGATTGTAATAAGGCTTAAAGTAAAATATTTGTTTATTTTTTATGTAGCGTACCTTTGTCCCATCATTTTGCCGACGATATATTGGGTATGCATCATTTCCTTGCATTGTGACCATAGAGAAAGGCCTTGGATATTTGAACCTACAGGCACCGTCAACCATGCATGCACATCTTGGGTTATGATCTCCACATGGGCCGTGCAATATATGTTTAACTACAGAGTGATATAATGCAGGGTCAGTTTCTCTGTTTGGAATTTCTGCTCTCACGTACTTGTCATACTGATCAGCATTTGTGATTTTATGGCCACTTTGCAGAATTATCAACATGTGGGCATGTGGAAGCCCTCGCTTTTGGAATTTAATGACATAAACAAATAATGCAACCTTTTCAAAAATTTCATTTTTCAATATTTGATCTTTCAGGTCAATCAATTTTCCTCTGAAAACTCTTGCAGCAAGATCCGGCCTGTCTTGCGAACTCTGTCCCGATAAAAGGATATCTTTTATTTCCTTCCAATCTGGATTACATGTCATTGTTAAGAAGATATCAGACTTTCCAAAATTTTGCACCAATAACAATGCATCCAGATAACGCCGACGCATATCCTGTGGTCCTCCAATAAAAATGGTGGAAGTACCATTCTTAATCCGACTTTGTCTCTTCTTGTTTCTCCTGCATTTATTGAGTCAACGATTCCTTGATATAGCTCTGCTCTAATAAATCCTTGTTGATTCCTGAAAAAGTCAAGCCTCGTTGATTCTAACTTTATGTGTAACGCCCCGGGTTACGCTATGGGGTTGGGACGCTACTAGATATACATATCCCAATATAATAATAAAGGGGTCGAAAATGCACAGAAAAATAATATAAAAATCCCCAAAGCGATAATATAATAAAGTAAAAGTTGCATAGAGATTATTGCATATTAATGTATACTCACCCGAGTAGAGTAAAATATCCAAAAGTAGTATGTTTAGATGATATATCTGAAATAAAGTTCTAACAAAATACCAAATATAAGATATAATATAAAGTCCTCTATGGGCTTGGAACAATCGTAGAGACCTCTTCATCTTCTAGATCTTGTTCTGAAATCAATATGGGGTGAGCGTCTAAAATACACTCAGTGAGTTAACTTAAATGATTGCACAGTTAAAAATAAATATGTATGTCAAATATACCATAAAATGTAACATATATCATTTAATAAAATAATCTGCACATTGTCGTTCGATAATTCAATAAAAATATTTTAGATCGAATCATCATCCGATAACTTGTATTAGTTGGTATATGTGCACAGACTGTCACCCCATTACAATGTTAGCATACTTGAAATATATTTTTGTACTGAACCGACGTAGCCAGTAACTTGTGTTAGTTGGTATATGTGCATCGAGTCGTCATCCCGTACAAGTGTTAGTAGAAAATATTTGTCATCGAACTAAAAGCACACATGACACATAACATGACATATCAGTAACACATATCACTTATTAACATAGCAATCATGACATAAAATTGTAGCATTCGGTAAGGAGTGAAAGTTACCCCCACCTTAAATTTTCTAAGATATAGTAAGTTGAACTACACTTGCTCTCGGGTCTCAGGTATGCCTGCAAGTGTATACTAAACTGAGTTCTACTCATAATAGAAATTCCTATTATTAAAACTAAATTTCTAATATAGTATAATTAAAAATAAACTAATTATTAACTTAAGAAAATATAAATAATTATTCGTTAAATAAAATGAGTTAAAATAAAATGTTTATACTTAAAATAATAAATAGAAATATATATTTCTTTTAAAAGCTAAAAATAGTAATAAATCGAAACATAAAAAATATGAATACAAATGACATTAATTTTATTAAAAACGAATATTAAATAAAGATTTTATACCTAAAATAAAAATAATATAGATGGTAAAATTATAATTAATATTTATTATAAAAACTATATAAATCAAAATTTATAATTATAATTGAAATGTTAAAGTATATATAAAATTATAATAATACTTAATTAAAAAAATATTAAGTTATATATAATTAGGATATTAAATAAATAAATAAATAAATAAAATAATCAAACATACTTGTTGCTACTGCATGCGTCGTAAGTTTCAATTCCAAATTTTGAGTTTTCATCTTTTTTTTATTAATATATTCTTATAAATTACAATTAAATCTCTACATTATATTAAATTCTCATTTAAATTTACCCAAAACTTTAACCTTATTACAAAATGACCCAACTTAAGTTATACAACTCCATTTGAAAATTCGAAAGTACGTATGGAGTCCTTGCAAGGTGAGGATCACATGCATACCAATTTTCATGAAAATAACGAAATTTAAAGGGGATAAAATTTTAACACGAAGTGGGTCTCTTCCCAACTTTTTCATTTCACGTCCAAACTCAAAACTAATTATACGTTTGTGATCCTCGTGAGGAGGGCTTCAAAATGACCTATAATATCAAGTTATATCTCAACGATACAAAATACGCCATTAAAGAGTTAAAAGCTTCGACTGAGTTTTTCTAACTCATACGAAATACATTTCCCAAAAGAGTTATATATATAGAATCTACGCATCGAGATGATCATTTACGTATATAACATGATAAGAATAAATCGCAAGATGAATATTTTAAATTTCAACAGAATGAAACAAAAAAAAGATAAAAAAAATGCAGTTTATATATATATATATATATATATATATATATATATATATGTATGTGTGTGTGTACAGTATACGTGAGTGTGTGATAATGAAATGAAAGGGATTGTTTACTTAGAGATTCTATTACTAATAAAAAGTCATTTGTAAAAAAAATAAGAAAGATAGATGATGAACCTGTTAGTAGTGATAGGAAGGTCTACTGTTTAAGCTCCTCATCTCTCTCTCATTTCATTCATTTAATTAAATAGGTAGCTCATTTCATTAGTTTAATTAAATAAGTAGATAAACTTGATAGACAAGTTTTACACAATAACTCATTCTTATCCAATTAATTGACATGTGCTTATAATAAATAAAATAATAATAATAATATATTTATTATTGTTTCTTTTATATATATATATATATATATATATATATATATATATATATATATTATATAACTGGGGTATTACATTATGTACATATCTACAACATATTGTTGTAGTAGTCTTCCGGCTAGCAAAAGTGTTGATTTACTTCCATGCCTAATTTGTAGCTTTAAACAATAGTATTCTCGACATGAGACTTTTGACTATCTTCTTTGAGATCTTCATGTTTATCATTGTATTTAATAAGTCAATTATTATTATAAATATAATTTTAGAAATTAAGTTGATTTTGTAATGTTCTTGAATAGACATTACCTTCACTTTCGTTTTGAATTACATCCTTTGCACTGTGTATTTTATAGAATCTTTCTTCAACGGAGGCCCGTTCTCTTAGCTAACTGCTCGAAGCAATGTTAGGATGATTTCTCTTAATGTCTTGATGCCAACCAACTTCTCCTCTTGGAAAAAGTATAGGATACTGAAGTGGATCATAACAACTGAAATAATGTTGTATTCTATGTCGGTTTCCTGAATGAGCATGTACAACGATATCTCTTTCGAATGGGATTAGGTGATTATTTCCTTCAATCCATAAAGTTGCGACTTGATCAACTGTTGGTGTGTTGTATATTCTTTGGTCAACCTTGACATTGCTTGCAATTTGAATCTTCACGTTCTCAAGTGTTGGTTCATCGGTAATAGCCCGGAATAATCTAGCATAAGAATTTTCTTGCATTATATGCAGTAAACTCTGTATTACTGCTCTCTCCAAAGTAGTCTCACTTAACACATTGATTCTATTTTCGACTTCATGTTCTGTGTCGAAGAGTATAATTGAAAGAAAATTAGTTTTTTTCAGACAAAAGAGCTGGAAGATTATGGTACGTCTGTCCCTTAACTCTAAATGTGTAAACTCCTTTATTGGCGTTGGTGAGATTTTTATCCAAATTCACTCCAAATGAAGTAAATGAGAAAACATTGTTGAACCCTCTAATATTTTTGCGGAACTGAATCCCTTCTTCGGTTTGAGACACGAATAATTGGTACAATTGTTCAGGTGCTTCGGTCTCCACAAGTCGTACCTAAAGTTCAAGTTAAAGATTTTAAGACATGTTAGTATAATTTTTTTTATTATAATTTTGTATAAATAATGTTTCCAATCTTATATTTTGTATTGTTTTATTTATGTACCTGTCCATTTTGACAACAAAAAGTTGGAGTTTCGGATTCAAACTTCGTAGCTCCGCAAAATCTACACTCTCCTTTAACTTTCAGTTCATGTATTGGCGAGGTAAAAGGCCGCGATGCATTCATATCTTTGACATATATATATTTTTGTTTATATTGTGTCCAAGCTAATTAGTGATCTATTATATATATATATATATATATATATATATATATATATATATATATATATATATATATATTAATTTTTTTTACCTCTTGATTGACAGTCTAATATTTCAGAGGTTCTTGGCTGAGTTGATGTAAAAGCGATGTTTGAGTTTTTAGTATTTTTTCTTTGTCTTTTATTTCTTGAGTCGATGCTATTTTGAATTCTTCGTCTTCTTTCTTTCTGGTGATAACATTAAGTACCTTGATTTTTTGTTTGCGCCCTCCATATTTTCTGCTTTAATTTTTGAAAATGAATACTTCTTTTTTTAGCAAAATAATTAATATATATATATATATATATATATATATATATATATATATATATATATAGTCTTAATTATATTCTATTAATGCATATATTACATCATATTTTGATTGGATTTGGTCTTACCTTAGCTTGTATGTTGGGTTCAGAGGAGTACTACCCAAGTTAAAAAATAATCATTTTGCTAAATGTACGTGTCCTGGGTGATACCGTACCTCGAATCCCACGCTTTTCGAGAATTGTACCCTTTAGTATTTAATATTATTTTTTTAATATAATAACTTTTATTTCTTTTTGAGAGAGAGAACCTAATTCTTTTAATCAAACATATTTAATATTCATATTTCAGCAGACATTTTTATTTTTAAAAAATTATATCTGTATTCATTTACATATATATATTTTAGAATTAAATGTTATACTTTTATACATACATTGTGCATCTAAACAGGGACGGAGCCAGCATGGGGTCGGGGGCACTGGCCCCCTCAATTTTAAAAAATCATTACTATATATGTAATAAAATTTTACTAACTAATATTGTAGCCAAGTGGTTTACACCTTCTCTTCACTAAGGAAGATCATGTGTTCGATGTTGGAACACCACATTTTCTTTTTTTTTATTTAAAAATATTTTCTCCTCTATTAAGTTTTTTTTTTCTTTCCCATCTAATATTTCTATATTTTTATTTTATTTTATGTTTTAGTAGAGTTTTTTTTTCTTCCGTAATATTGTGTTTTTATTAATATACTTATAACATTTTTTTAATACTTTTATTCTCTTTTAATTAGATGGTATAACATATTTTCTTTAATATTTTTATATCTCTTTTAATTAAATGATATTCCATTTATACCGAGTATTTATTGCACATTTTTCCTTTTAGTCGTCTAGCATATTTTTTCACCTTTAAGAATAAACTAGACAGCTAACGTATTTCTTACATCTTATTTATAAATTTGAACAACTTTATTATTATTTTTTTTGTCTAAGTTATCTAATTTATCTCCACTTTGTCTTACGTTACACACCTAAATCAACTTATTTTAAACCATGTGTGTAAAAAAATAGTATATGAAAAAAATATTTCTATACGTATTATTTGGACCCCCTCAACAAAAATCCTGGCACCGTCACTGCATCTAAAGACAGAAGTGACACACTAATTTTATATTGCAACCTTACAAAAGAATTAAATTAGATACATCTCATCAATCTGTATAAAAATTTCACTAATTAGATCTAATGAAAAGAGAGAGTATGAATGCTACGTCACATAGCATAAAGTGACAATTTTTTTTTTATATTTTTAATTATTAATTAATGGGCAAATTCTCCACTATAAATGGGATTATGAAATCAAAATTTTTAATAGATTTGATTCACATAAAATTACTCCATTAATAATATCATAATTAGTGAAATTATGAAATCTTGTTCAAAAATCTTTAACATGAACGTGAGTTTGGGATTTTTTTTTTAATTTTAGTTTTTCAATGATTGTGTAAGGTTCCTAACATCAATTATTTTATTTTGACAATTTATTATTACATGACTTTTAAGTTTGTATTTTTTTAAAAAAATTATAAGGGGAATTCAACTTTTTAAAAGTTAATATAATAGAAAAGAATTTGGCTAAATATATTGACCCAACTTGTTTTCATTGTCATTTATTTTTAATTTTTAATTTTCATGGTTCCTAACATCAGTTATTTATTTTTACAGTTTAGTATTCTTAAACTTTTAAAATTGTATGTTTTTTCAAAAAAGCAATAAAACTTTTAAAATTGTATTTGTTTAAAAAAATAATAGAGGGAATTTCAACTTTAAAAAAAATAAAAAAGGATTGGTCAAAATATATTGAGCCAACTTGTTATCATCGTCATTTTTTTTCTTTTGTTTTTAATTTTCGTGAATTGTGTAAGGTTTCTAACATCAATTATTTTTTTTTACATTTTATTATTGCTTAACTTATTAATTTTTCATTATTAAAAAATAATATTAAAGGGAATCAATTTGTTAAAAATTTAAAAATAAAAAAGGATTTGGTAAAATGTATTATCTGCACTTGTTCTCATCGTCATCAGCCAAACTTGGGATTTAGGGTTCGTGTAGGGGAAGCTTTCAACTTCAAGAATCAAATTGTAAGGAGATTTGTTGTCAATTTTGAGTATCAAGTATTAAGATTACGACCCCGAACGCGTGTTTCCTCTCTCCGATCTAGTTGTTTCAGTGATGAACCCCTTCCCTCCTTCATATGTAGTCCCGTGTGAAGTTCCACCCACTGGTCGTTAGGCTTCCATCAACGCTTGGATTTCATCTACCGCCATCTTAGCAAGTATGGCAAACATCCGCTTCATCCTCAATCTTATTCCGCTTAGTGCGCATTCTCTTCCGCTTCTCTCCCTGGCCTTCCCGCCGACGTTGCGGATCCGGATAATATGGGCTCCCTCGAAGTGTCGATTAAGGTTTTTAAGTTTTTATCTTGATTCTTTTTTTTTTTTTTTTATTATTATAGTACTCACATAAGGCATGACAATTACTAAGATAGATAAAAATGTAATGTTCATTTATGCGTTTATGTATTATGTTGGGTCATTGGAATTTTGCATCCTCACCATTCTGTGAGGCGACTTTCATAGACAAATTAGAATGATAGGGTTTTTTAACTTGACTATAGATGCTAAACATGTGGGGAAATAACTAAATTGAACTCAGGGATAAAAGACTTGCCTTTATATTTCTTCAGTTGGTTGTGGTTATATCTGTGCCTGTCTAAGATATCTCTGCTGTTCCTAGTAAAACTGTTTAGTAAACTGTTTTTGCAGTGGGAATGTTTATTTTCTTGCAGAGAACATTTGAATATGCAATATTCTAATGTTAGGGAGAAAGAATTTCAAGAGTTTATGATTCAATTATATATAAATTTAATGTGTTTTGTTGGTTGGTTCTCTTTAGGTATAAAGACATTTTATTGATCAAAACTCTTCAGCTCCCATAGGTATTGAATTTGTCATCCAAGTCCCCAAAAGTATAAAGGTTTACGAAAAAAGATAAATTAGCTTAATACTGTGATTATATACTTGGTGAGCCTTAATGTGCCTGAATATATAATGGATAAATTGAGTGATATGTGAGGTATTATAGTAATTAATGTACATAGCCTAAATTCATGAAACTTAGATTTTTCTGGGTTGTCATGAAGTTGTAAAGAAGTCAGAAGGGGAGTATTGATATTTTAATAGGTCACTGATGTTCCAATTTTATTCATATTGACATCTCTTTGAACTTTTCTTTTCAGTTTCAAATGTATAGTTATATCTCCTCTGTAATGTTTACAATAGAACTGAAGGTGAATGTGTATTCTAAAACAAAACTGAGATGATATACCTGCATTCATTTTTTTATTGTTCTTCTTTAAAGAAAAGGAATTTGCGTTTCATCTGAAAGTTTTTTTTATTTTTATTTTTTTCGTTGTAATTTTTGGGGCATGACATGTAGTACAAATGTATGCAGATTCATTTTGTCTCCATGGTTTAAACAATTTCTTATGGTCCCATTGTCTTAAAATGATTATCATGTTAGCAATTTGTATGATTTTTTTTTTAAGAGAGAAATAGTAAAGCTACATCCTTTCTTATGAAAAAAGAAAAACAAAAGTTAATTTAAGTACGAAAGGCATTTATGTTTTTCTTTCTGTTTAATATCTACAATAAGCCATATATGTCTTGCTTATGAAATTGAAGCCAATTAATTACTCATCAATGAGTTTCTATTATCATTTTCCAAATTGTAATAAATTAATTATCAGATTGATATGAGAAAGTTTTTTTTTTCAAGCTTAAATGTGTCCACTGTCTCTACTTATGATTAATCTTCTTCTCTGCTCAGGTAATTTTTCACTCGAATTTGATAAAATATGGCTGCAACTGCAACTCCCGGGACATAAATCCTGGCACCAAAATCTTGCATTTCTGCAAGTCACAGAATATGTAGATAAAAAATCTCATATTTTTGCAATGAAAACAAAGTCTTATCTCAGACCAAGTTTAGGAGCTTATCATTCATGCCGACTGCAAAGTCATTTTCTGAAGCAATCTGATTAAGTCTGAAAGGCATGTAATAAAAGCAATGGCAGGAAGAAGTGATAAATAGACTTTGCTTCGATTGCCTGTTGATTTGAGAGGTGGGATTTCCTTACATTTTTTTATTGCCTATGATGATGTTATATATCTAGCTTTCATTCTCTTGTCAAGCATATATATGATTTATGGCTTATAAATGTCTGAACATTTGTATGCAATCACTTTGAAAATAGAAAAGCTTTCTGAACATGATCACGAAGTTTATAGATTTATTCTTCTATTTATGCAGGGAAGAGGGCTTTCATAGCTGGTGTAGGTGATGACCACGGTTATGGATGGAGCAGCAGTAGGATAAGCTCATGCTACTGTTATAAAGCAACGTGAGTATACAATTTCAATGTTATGTGATAACAATAAGGTAATTGTTTTTTAATGATGCATCTCTCTATTTTTTTTTAATCTCTCATCATTAGAGTGTTAGTAGGACGTAGCCTTTTGTTTATAGGTCCATATAAGATTTGAGAAAAATACAAAAATTGGGTCAATGTTAAAAGTCACAGTTTAGCAGTAAAATTGTGTTATAGCTTCTTCTAAGAATCAATGTTAAAAATACATAATTTGTGAAGTATTATAGCTTCCAAACAACAT
The DNA here is from genome assembly GCA_023678885.1 of Pogostemon cablin. Classification (NCBI taxonomy): domain Eukaryota; kingdom Viridiplantae; phylum Streptophyta; class Magnoliopsida; order Lamiales; family Lamiaceae; genus Pogostemon; species Pogostemon cablin. The sequence goes on from CM042956.1 coordinate 1,970,827, forward strand.
CACATATCATATTCTATAAAACATTCATTCGCCATAATAATACTGAAATATAAAGAAAAGTGGATACAACCACAAATGTCAACAATATTTTAAAAGGTAAAATGCTGCATAAATGCAGTTAGGGAATGCAAAAGTAAAATTTAGGTTCATAGGAATTAAGGCTTACACCTGACAATAAGAGTGCATTTTTTGGCTTTCTGGTTTTGGCTTCAATCCTCATAGCTATTCATTGTTTTGTTTTAAGTTTTTTTGATGTAGAACCTTCAGCGTCTTGCTTCTTTTCAATCTTGATGACTTCATTGATTATCACTCTATTTTTTGCCCTTTCGTCTCTATTTTTTTCATCCATCCTCACCAAAAAACTTGTATTCTATTTGTTGTTTTTGACAAAAGCTACTATGTGGAGTTCTAGTTTTGGCTATAATTTACTGAAATCCAAATTAAATCCAAAACATTAACTTAGTTAAATTCTTGCTCTTGTAATCTTTGTTGTTGTTCGGCTGCTTAATTAATTTCTAAATAAATATTAATATTGTGATTAGAGTTGGTGGTGTTTCTCAATATAATCTATTGGCTGCTAAATGGATATGCTTTTTGGTTTCTAGTTTTCTTGTTCTAGGTCCTCTAAGGTCATTTGTAAAATTTTCAGCTGGTTACATTTCTTTCATATCCAAATTACGTATACCTAACAGGTTAAATGATTCATAAATCTAAATTTTCAACATGAAAAAACTTGCATACCTTTTCTCAAGAGCGTCATTTTCTTCCAATTTTGGTTAATCTCAATGATGGTTGCATTTGAATTTGATAAATTAATTTCACCTAGGAAAGAAGGTTTGTGATGTTTTATTAATATTTTAAGTAAAGTATATTAAAGAATTTCTAATGGAAAAAAAATGATTTACCATCATATTTGCCAACTTTGACCTTCATTGCAGCGATTATTGTTCTAAATGATATCATTCCTTCCAAAATTTGGCCCTCATTTTTTGCCAAGTCTCCCCATAAATTCAATGTCATTACGTTGGACCTGACAAAAAAGGAAAAAAAACTGATGTCGATGATAAAAAAATACAGATCGTTTTATTTAATAATTTGCCTGCGTAAATTTCTGATATGCTTACATGGAGTCTAGAAGGACGACTTCTCGTTTATGTGTTGTTCGTTCTGTCGGGTACTTCACCTTCACAGAGAATGCGGGACGTACTTTCACTACCATACCAGTGACATCTGTTTATAAAATATTTCAATATTGATGAATGATAATAATTTAATCTAGAAGATAAGGAAGGGTAAGAAAGTACCTATTGCTTTGTCTGTATCTACATAACCTGGAATGTCCTTGAAATTCACAAAAGAAGCTGCAACTTTCTTATAGAAAATTTGTTCTTTTATTTCTTCGATCATTGTTGCTTTGGAGAAGATAAGCTCTATCTCATCATTGCTCTATCTCATCATTCACATTTTGGTATTTTTTATTAATTGGCCTTATATTGGCATTCTTGATAGCATAAGACTTTCCGCTTTCTACCATATCATAAAATTTGTCAATTACCTCATTGAATAAGGTTGCATATATTTGAGTTCCCTAGAAAAAGAAGAGGCATCAGGATGTTAAATAGCTAAAAGTGTAAATATAAATTTAATTTTCTGTAATTTTCCATGCATTTCCTTGGGGCAGGCACATAGTATTTTTCATTGACTTTCAGCGTTAACAAATATCATGAACCTACACTAAAACTATTCTTGCACCTACTCTTGGAAGTCTTGAGCATTCATTCACTTACTGTCTCTTAATTATGATATTTCTGATATTATGTTAGGCTTTTATAATCTAAAAGATAAGGCTGCCTATGAGGATAAGACTTCATACCATTATCACTAGCATTTTGGGGAGATGTTTTAGTTTTAGAAGGCTGATTTCAACTTGCTTATAAGTTTATTCATGCATAAATAATCTAATTTACCTAAGCAGGAATTGAAATTTTAAATATTAATATTTTAAGGATAAAAATGACAAACCTCACGATCAATTAACACAAACTTTAGAGTTTCTGTCTTTCGTTCATTTTTATGATGGACTTCTCTTAAACTCTTGCGTGCGATCCTTACTTTGATGAAGCATTCGTCTTCATAAGCCACTAATTCTTTGATGACCTTCTCTTTCATAGTTGAATCTAGATAGAATAATAACATTCGATAGTAAGATAAAACAAAATTAAATAGTGTATGAATAAGTTGGAATTATTTCAATTACATTGACAAACTTACCTCCAATTCTTTGAGGTGATTGCATCTTTCCAAGTTCTCTTGTTTTGCTTTTTTTTTTTTTTTTTGGAACAAAGCTCCCACAAAGAAATTTAAATTTGCAAATGATGAGATTATGGGATTCATGGGATCACAAATGAGTTTAAAAGGAAATGAGGAGGAGATCAAAGAGGCATCTCTACCATGACAATTAATGAGAATAAGTTGATGACAATTGAAAGGATGGAGGTTACAATTTATTAGTTTTTGGGATGATGCTTCAGTATTCTATTTGATTGATTCATTCATGTTACAAATGACAATCTTATTGACTATAATATAATTTGAACTGCATTTATTCAATTCTTTCTTTATTGTTGAAGGTTTATTAAATTAATTATTATTTTTAATGTGATATAATTTTGCATGTTAAAAAATAATAAGAGGATGGATGAGGTACCCTACAGTTCTTTGCAGTGGGTTTTGTTTTAGAGGATGGATGATGTACCCTATAGTTCTTTGGTGGGTTTTATTTTATTAATTTTTTAGAGAATGAAAAGTCAGGAATTTAGATTGTAATTGTAAATTATAATGTATAAAATATAAAAATGTAATTCATGATAGTAGAGAAGTGAAAGGCAAGAGTTGAATTGAAAATTGATGTATTCAGGATGGTGGAGAGAGGAGTGGCTATTAATTTTATCAAGGATGATGAAGAGGGGAGTGGGTATTAATGAATCATAATGGGGATAAATAAATGGTGGGGAGTGGGGGAGAGTGGATAATTTCGGTGTCTGGATAATTTCTAAATTCTAATTTAACTATATGAGTAATTAAGGGTAAAGATGTAATAAAAGAAAATAAGGAAGGATAAAAGGGGAAAAAAATATTTTACATCCCCAAGCCACTTTTAATATATTAGGATGGTTTGTTCTAGTATATATATTATATATCCAACGCTTTTCTTTTGATTTTTATTTATATTATATACTATGCCACTTTTCAATCTATTCTTATGGCATTTTATTTTGTAGATTTATGATGTTAATAAAGTATACATAAATTATGACATTACTATCGTATTCATCGATACCTTATTCTATTGACAACATACAAGTTCTTAAACTAACTTTATAAAATCCCTATAATTGAAACTTCTAAGCAACAAGAAACTTTTTAATCATGTAGAAATAGTTCTTTTTAAGTTTATGGGGGTCATGATGGCAAATAATGGAAAATGAATTGGGCTTTATGGGCAATCTTAAAATTTATATTTTTATTTTTATTATAAGAAATGATCCACTTGCAAGGCTGCTTTGAGAGTCGCTTCAAAAAGAAGCAAAATAAAATGTTGTCTTTTAGGATGTTCATAAAAAGAATAAGTAGAGCACATAAATGTAACAATCAAACATAATTTATGAGTTTTTTTTTCCTCAGCGAGCCAATCATAATTCATATATATAATAGAATATATACAACTTAATTTATCCTTTTTGGGGGGTTTTTTAATAATAATAATATTAAAAAAAAACTGATAATATAGTGATTTGACATTACTTTTTTGTCCTTCCCAAATGTCAATTTATGATACTCCATTGGTTAAAGAAAGTTTGGCTATATTCACCCAACTTCTAGATAACAATTAATAAAAGTGTCTCAACTATTTGGAGTTAACTCAATCATAGATTATTCTACTTCTTTACCAAAGAAAGATAATACTCAATTATGGATCAAATGGTTTTAATTAAAGTGTAGGTGTGGTCCGCCCTTCCATAAAAAATTAAAAATATCTTAAGTTTTACTATATTCTTACAATTTATGATTTTTTTTTGTTTAACACTTTAAATAGTTAATAATTGTCAAAAATATTATTAATTTCAATATAAGCGTGGTTTTATTAATTTCTAGCTGATTCAAACTATCGATAATTATCTCAATTAGCATAGTATATTCGTTGTCTAAGTAGGCTTCATTAAAACTGAAAAAAATTGGATTTTTACTTGTCTTGTAGCAGATACATACACTCATGAACATATATGACAATGCAGTTGTAGTTTTGTAGATTCGATACATACACAAACATCAACCTCTTAGCAGCTCTTATGTTTAACTAAAGATGTTACAGCCCTCATAATAGGTAAAGCATTGTGTATATTGAGATATAGACTCATCCAATCGTTATTGGACCAATGATTCATTCTCTACTTATACGGTTATACCGTTAAGGGAATGCAGCTGGATACTACTTACTTACAGTCATCATGTATCTACAGAAGCTCCCAGTCGGATTCAGAAGGGTCATGAGCCGGTGATGACCTTCTTTTGTCGTGGTTCATTGTAAGAGCTAGAGCTGGAGCTATTGACCCTGCTTCGTTCTCCTCAGTTGAATCTTTATATTGGAAAACATGGCGTTCTTGCTTTCTTGTGGACCTCAGTTTTGATGAAAGTGCTTCTCGAATCTTTTTCTGAACAGAAACTTTGTCAAAACGTGCATGCACATTAGAGAATAAGGATAATAGAGTGAGAGGTAGAGTTAAATAGACCTTGTACGACTTATGCATCTTCGTCTCTGGGGAAATAAATTGAAGCTTATCCAATTCTACCAAGACACAGGATTCCTCCAACTTTGACTGCTCAGCTATTTTCGTCTTTGGCTCTACAATGTCCTCCGTCTCAATTACCTCAAGGTTAAAGTTATCTGATAATCAGAAAACAGACAAGCATTGGTATAAAAGTATCTGTGCCCTTTTATGGTCGAGAGTCTATTTGATGTCAGAGAGGGAATCAATGAGTCGAGTGTCTGTGCCTGTGTTCAAAAATATGGTAAACTTGTATATATTCTACTTCTACTTGGGGGCTAATCACCATTCCCAGTATCACATCCTTTAAAAGAATTGAGTTTTCTCCATTTTTCTTGTTCAGATTACAAAATCAAAATATATATATATATATATTAGATTGATACTTCCTGTCTTCACAACAGCTAGATTCTCTTACCTTTCAGAGACACAATGATCCCGTCGCCCAACGACTCAACTTCACATGTACCACTATCTGACTGGATTTGGGAGACTGGGCTATCTTTCCTGAATGTCTCTGACATGAGAAATAAAGAATGTAACTCAAATGTTACTGGTCACCTGAACAGGTAATCTAAACAGTATTGTCCTCAAAATTAAAGAGAGAGAGAGAGAGAAGTTCAATCAGAACTTCAAAGCATCCTGGAACACAATTCTACAGTTGAAGGTTGATGAGAAATAAAATTGTGTTGCAAGGATATATTAGCAAAGGACAAAAGCTCATACAGAACTAGAAGATAGGGTGTAAACCAGAAAAAATTGAAACCTCTATAGTTACCAATGGGTTCAGAGAACACGCCACGAGTGGATGAATTGCACTCAGAATCATCTCTCTTTTGCCGCACAGATTCCTCAAATGTAGGGGAGGTGGGTTGAGGATTGTTTTTCTCTTGTCTTGCAGATTTTGATGACAAATTTTGGTCGGATCCAAATGACTCAACACAAGCATCAGAAAGAGGAGTATGTTTCTTTATAGCTTCTTCAAGATTATTTCGGACAAGAATCTCAGAGGACATTGTAACATTCATGTCACCAGAGGCCACAAAGAAATTGTTTCTCAAATCATTCACCTGCAAGCTGCTCCCATCCCTTGATGATGAAGTCACTACACGAGATACTTTTGGAGGATGATTGTTCTTAGAAATCCTTTTGATTCCAACAGCACGTTTATACGAGCCCACTTTCTTGGTTTTTGCAGAGCACATTTCAGAGCGTATATTTTCAGCTGGAATTCTACGAGACAGCTGGGAAACAATATTTGAATCATTATGGACAATCAAGGATGGTTCTTCTGCAGTTAGATCAGAACTATCTTCATCCTCAGTCTCTTTCTTCTCAGGCTCTCCATGGGTGTCTAATGTGCTCGATTTTGGCCTCTTATTGATATCAGTCCGAGCATACGGTTTGACAGACAGGTCCCCATCAGCCACTTTCATGGGATCTGCACAAGGCGTCGGTAGCAAATCCTGCATTATCTCTGCATAGAACTTCTTTACGCTCACACCAACTTTCTCCACCTGATTTTCCACATATTTGACAGTCTCCTGAAACACAAATAAAACCATTGCAGTGTGGGGTACTGATCCAGTAAAACTATTAATTATCCTGTATAAAAAATATGAGGGTAACTAAAATGAGAGGTATTGTTCCTTTTTTCGCTTAAATATCAAAACTATGGGAAATCTACATCAAATGCTAAGACTTTGGAAGCAAAGACAGTGGCAGAGCAATGGTGGAGATGAACCATACATCATGTTTCCCCACAACCCACTGTTAAGGGACCAAAAGCCTCACGAAACACTAGTAAGTGAACTAGCTTTATGGGCTCATCCTAGATATGCACATCAATATAGATTCAATTCATAAAAGTAGTTTTCAGCAATTCATTAAATTGGCCATTCCTTCCAATCTTGCCAAAATATCATTGCAAATTTGCGTCCTACTCATACGTGCATGCATCACGGGAATTCAATACTGGAGAGGAAGTAAAAGATAAATCAAGAATCTCAATACACCCCTTGAAGAGACTCCTATTACAGATTAGTCACATAATGTGAATGGGAATAGTTGGATATACCTCATGCATAACCTCTTCTACCTCCAAACACATAGCTTCGAACTTCTGATATATGTTTCCAGCCCATGTTATACTGTTGAAATCCATAGCAAGTCCAATTTGATTATCCCGTCAAAGTTCCAAGAAGAGGTCAGTACTCAACTGTAAGAACCAAAGATAAATGTTCCTCAATAAAAAAAAAGTTGTTTTCCATAGAGTGGTAGTATACTATATTTAATTGAATGACCATTACAATCACACCATTCAGATTTCAGCAAAGTTTTGGAAGACAAAAATGAGCTATTTGGCAAATTTCATTTATAATGTCAAAAAATCATCTGAAAGTATATAGCCCCATACTTGAGATGAGGGTTTTTATTCCACCTTACTAAACCAAATTCCTTGCAAGAAGAAACCGCAAAGCATAAAGTCAAACCAAATAACGACACGAATACTTCCTCACATACTTTCTTCGAGAACACAAATTCATCATCCTAAATCCTACCCAGAAAAAAAAAAAAAACCCATAAATATCAAACACCCAAAAGGGCACGCCCACAGTTAATCATCCAAAAAAAAGTATAATCAAGAATCGGTGTTATCAGAAATAAAAAGAGATATATAAAGACGATCAAAAGCAAAAAAGAGACGCAGAGCAATAAATATTGATAATCAAAATTAATTTGAATAAAAATATAAATAGCGGAAAAACTTACAAAGAGAAAATCATTAAAGCCCCCCAAAAGCAATGAATTGAACTACACCATGGGATCGGGATAATACAAGAAGAAGTGGGAGATTAAGAAAAGATGGAATGAACAAACCGTAAGAGTGAATGGGGAGGGAGTGAGGAAGTGGTTGAGCAGAAGAATAACGACAAGTTTCTTTTAGGCGAGGCTTCTTGACACGTGTTAAAATCTTCCAAGCCACTGCTGTAGTGTAGGCTGTTGCTGTAGAAATACAAGTAGAATCATCATATTTTCCTCAACAATTTCATTTTCTGGATAAAATATGGAGTACTAAGTCAACCTTGTATGATCTATTATTAGGGTTGACACCACTATAATCAAACCAATATCTATCAAGATATGTAATAAACACACTGTTCGATTAATAATTGAATCTTTTAAAAGTTCGTAGAATAATTATCTTTTTCCAATGAATTATCTTTTCCTTAACCACATTTTATCCATTCAGAAAATATATAACTAAAATGTACTATTATTAGTGTTTTTTTATTTTTTTTTTAATTTTTGGGGTGGGGGGTTTGGATAAGAGGATGTCATTATCATTATCCGAATAACTTATTATCTAGAAGAAAACAAGCGGTAGTGGCAAGAAGGAGATGGAATGGAAATTGGTAATGACAAGGAAAATGAAATTAAACTACCACTCGAACGGTTGACATTTAAAGGGTTATTATGCTTTTTTAATATACATTTTATTTCAATTTAAAGACGGAATAAATTTAAGAGTCTAACTGCGTTGCACCAAGGGCACCTAAATAATCTTAGCCGTTAGATTGTATTTGCATTTAATCTTCACCACTTAATAAAATAAAATAATTAACAATAAATTAAAAACTACCCCACTACACCCTATTTTTACCCTATAAACTACCAAGTGCACTGGTCCACTCGATGCACTACAGAATAACCCTACATTTAATTGTAGTTGAAAATTTATAACGCAAATTTTTGACAGCCTAGTTAGATTAGATTACTAGCAGTAACTTAGTAATAACTAAAATACGAAGAAAATATAAATTTTTAAAAAAATACTTTATAAATTTATACACACTTTTTTTTATGATATTAGGGTATACTTTAAACTTTAAGCAATATGTAAAATGCAGCATATTGATGAACTTGCCTGCAATTAGATATGAAGCATAATTGTTTACACACAAAAGTAGCACAGTACAATAGTATAATCGAAGCGAACCCAGTGTAAACACTCTGCACTATACAGCTGCTTGAAAATCACCAAAATCATCATCTGGTGCATCTTGTTGTGATTCTTTCTTTTCAGGGGATTCCGATCCTTTCGATTGTCTATCCTTTTCCAGATCAGATGAAGAACCTTCAAGGCTAAACGGAGACTTTTCTTGAGCTGCAACCGGTGAGAGGGGTGGCGGTGGAGGAGGTGGCAGCTTGATGCTGACAGACGTTTCTTTGCTTTTAGATTTATCCTCCAAGGAAAGATTATTCAAACGCTGCTCAAAAAACTTGGATTTTGCATTGCTGCCATCATTCTACGTGTATCAGAAAAGAGAAATGCAATGTAATCAGATGGATGCATATGCCATTTTGACAATGGTATGATGAAGGGAAGGATTCTACTTTCTTTAGCTGAAGCACCAAGGTTTCCCCTTCTTTTAAGCTATAATCAACAGAAGATGTTTGCTGGAACTGCTGATCCATCTCTTCTGCGGTTTTCTTCTTATTCAAGTACCTATACGATTTAACGAAAATTGAAGTGGAGCCTCAGCAGCAGAGTTGCTTAAGATAACTTTAAATAGAATGGAAGGCGAGTGTGAATAAAGATTGGAATAATACTTCATATGGTCATGAAGGGCTGCTTGAAAATCATATGCTTCAGGTCTTTCTCGAAATCCAATACCAATGAAAGCATGGCGAAGGCGCCCACCTGTATTGAGTCCAAATGAGTCAGTTTATTTATGTGTGTGTTTGTGAATAAAAAGCTCATGCAAAAACTCAGCAGCGAGATCAACAGGGAAGGCACTGTGAGCATACAACCTACGAAAGTGGAATCAAACTCACAGAACTGGAATAAAAAATTCAGATGTGGTGAGAAGACTGGATTAGGATACAGAGTATATCACTCCTCAAGTGTTTCAGAGTTCTAATCACAATTCAGGAGTCAATACTATAAGTCATTGAAGACATGGGAGACAGAGAAGAGAAAGAAGACCAAACAAGTAAGATGAGTATATATAGAAGGAAAGGAAGCATCTAAGAGTACCAATATTCTCTTCAACCCGAAGAACGAAATATCTGCAAAATCACCAATAGCAGTCTCAACATTTAAATGCAAGAACATTCATGGAACAATACATTTTTTACCAAGTTTAGCCCAGTTTCCTCACCTGCTGCTATCAATAACAGCCTCCACTGGATGTGGTTCCCCATCTCTCAGAAATGCCCGAGCATACAATTCACCTATTGTGCAAGTTATTCAACTTAAGTGACATGAAAATTAAGCAACTCTACTCCTCTCTACGGAAGCCAGAGAATCCACCTGTTGTCTTGTCCTCTAACCGAATGATGCATTCTACTCCCTTACTAATTACTTTCAAAGAGCCTTCCCATGCCCATTTGTTGACATCCCATTCGTCGGCCCTACAAGAAAAAGAGATTTTTAAAATATTTCCTTCTCATGAATTAAATGAGTCCTGAGTCAAAAGCATCATTTTTAAGAGGATGATAGCAAAGTGTAGCATACAGTAGTAGAAACTATGTGGATCAACACTAAGGTTCCACATAGATCATTGGGGATGTGTGGCACAAAGAATGCCAAATACATAAAATAATCCATTTAGATAGTTTAGAATAATATGATTTTACAGTGAGTATTAAACCCTTGAGCTCTTATTTTAATATTTTTTTCAGTCCCTGCAGACTGCAGTGGCTTTCTGGAAAAAAAGAAAAAAAAAAAAAAGGATGCTGCAACTGTTATTTCAAACACAAACCAAGTCCTCTGATCTCATTCAAAGATATTTTCATGAATCAATATCCTATTTCTACAGAATAATATATTGAAACAAAAAAACTTGCAGGAAAGATTTCTCACTCACTGTTCACAAGCAATATAATCTTTCAGATTTTTGTTATGCCAAAAAAATAAAAAGAACGTGCAAAAACTAGTAGTATTAAGACACTGTTCCCCAACAAATACTTTAGAAGTAAGAACCTGTAAGAGGCTGCACTTTTCCGTGGAGGTATCTGCAAGATTAAATTGGAAACTTTAGCTTTACAGAAGTACCTTCAGAAGGTAAAGGTTGAATTTCAAAGTTTACTGTTAATCAGCTTTGATATAAAACATGCTAAAATCAATTACAGCCAACATTTCAGGCGAGATGTTAATGAATAGATAGATGGGAAATAGTTTGATGTCCGTAAAATGTTTTCAGCATTAGAATACACACTTTACAGAGTTTGAGCTTATTTGGAGTATATCTAATCTTAATGTAAATCCATGTTGAAGAAAAAAACGAACTGTATAGATGACATACTTTAATGCTAGTGGATGTGAGAAATACACAATTTAGATGGTAAAATAAATTTGTTCATTGTTTAAGTGAGTCCATTTGCTCTATTCTTTTATGTATACAATGGTTTATCTGATCTTAAGACACCAGGCTTAATATATCAGTTTCTTTAATCTATTATGATTATAAGCCACTTAAATAACTCAAAGACTTAACCAGTCATGCATAGGCAGGGTACTTTCCTAGATGGCTACGTTATTTCTAAAATCAAAGTCGTTACTGATTATCTTGTTATGAAATTGCCCTGTGTAAATGACCTTGTTGAAACGCTAAATTATGGCTTGACATGGGAAATTTGAATTGCTATTACATCTGCAACATAATTTTAAAAGTTGTATTTATCAAGGGCTGCTTGATAATGTAAAATCAGAGTTACAGTTGCAATTGCAAAGATTAACTTAGGATTCTGCGCACTATCACTCATTAGGCTTTCCAATTCACAAAAACCAACATGGATTGAACTAAGCCCCAACAAGACTTATGGAACTACTCCCAGAAGATGGAAGATAATCCTTCAATAATCAATTAGGTATCACTGGACAGCATATACTAATAGGCATCCAACAGTGGCAAATATTGAAATTAACCAACTAAAATTTCACCCATTTGAAGCAACTTAATCACACTAGAAACAAATCTATGCAAAATAAAATAGTTAACCTCATAGCTTATCACAAAACTTCATTGAATAACAATTAAATTATGTCAATGCAGGGCATAATCAAAGCATGCACTGTCTACTTCCTATAATTTGTACGTATTTAAAATTCTTATGATCGCCAGGGGGAAAAAAAGAGTCGAAGATCAAATTACCAGAAAATAAACCGATCCCAGTTCATAATTTGAAAACCCAAAATTTCAGAGAAAAATTAAATCACATTTTTAGGCTACACACAGATAAACACAGCAACAATAAATAACCAGAAAATTGGATAGCCACTGAAAATTACCATGTAAACATAGCATTCGGAAACTTGAAAAAGAATCAGCTCGACTGCCTCCACTTCTTCTTCCTCATTTTCTTCAATTTTCTTGTCTTTCTCCATATGATCTCCTTTAGGCAAATCAACTACACGGAATTAAAATTTAACCTAAATGTTCTGAATCAAATTTCATGGGCAAAAAGTACACGATGTTAGTAGAGGGCTACAAGCAATGTCTTCGATCTCGAGAGGGATGGCACCGCAGAAATTTAAGGACAAGATGGGAAAATCAAATTTTAACGATGGTTTTCTTGGAATTTACATGTACTTTTTCCAACTCGTGAACCCTAATTTTAACCTAAAACAACTTCCTCCAAATTTGACTTTCCGAAAAAGATAATCTCAAATTAATTCACTAAAAAGAAACAAGTAATTAAATTTTGATTAAATCTTAATTTTGGACATAATATTTTCCATAAAAATGCTCATAAAGTCATTATGAACTTATTTTACACTGACTCAGCACATTAGCACGGAAGAAGTAATTTTAATATATGAACCGACATAGTCGATTATACCCCTGTTGTCCACGTTTGGGAGGGTACTATGGTAATATACACATCAAAGGCGGTGGGTGTAGCTGACCAAAATTTTTTGAAAATCGCAAAATCCGCCTTTACCAAATTATACCACACCGCTATATACAATTATTTAGATAAATCGCAATTTATAATTTAAGGAAAAATCGCACCGCACTTTATGGTGCAGTTTCATTTTTATAGTCGAAACCGTACAGCACCACTAGTTTTTATTGGTATTATAGTATTATATTTATACACGTTAGTATTTAAATAGTTTAGTCATTACTCATTAGTTATTCACTACTCCTATAAAAAAAATTCTATTAATGTTGTTGTCTTTATCTTCACTCTTATCATACATGTGTCCTAACTTCTATTCTTCTTACTTCAATTGAGTACTTCTTATCTTTATTATTTCTCTCATACATATATGTAGAATCCCAACTATAAGTCTATCAACTAGTCTAACCTCCTATGTATGGTTAGATCAAGGTTGCAAATATTTTCACATGACTATATGTTTCTTTTTATATATTAATGTAAATGTGATCACCTATTATATTTATAAGTTTCATCACCTATTCTACATATTAAATGTTTGTCATGTGTTATTATCGTGGCTAAATTATCGCCAAATGTACAAAGATGTAATGATCATTACTTATGGTATAGGTTTTTTATTATAAAATAAGTTGTAAAATACGAAGTGTAGTACAATTATAAAATAAGATATTCAGATCGATATTTATGTAGGCTAGTCTATTAATAAAACCGCCAAAGCGCACCAAAATCGACCGAAACTGTTTAAAACCGCATAATCAATATTACTTGAATAACCGCGGTTTAAACTTGATTATTAAACCGAACCGTATATAACAATGCAATTTAAATTATATCGAAAAAACTGTATAACTGCACCGTGCACACCCCAGTGTATATATATGGACAGATGGCTTCGTGTATATCAATTTTTTAATATTTTATTTTTACTCTTATATTTTACTTCTAAAAAAATGAGTAATGGAAAATAAGAATTATTATCTCGTCCGTTAATTTATAGTGGTTCAATAGGACAATGTGTGACGACCGTTGGATGAATTGACTTTCTGAATGAGCAAAATATGATTTGCTTCTTTTATAGATGGGAATATGCCATTTGATTCTTGGCATAACACAACTTATTAATAACGGGAGGAACAATATTTTCCTGAAATATGTATCAATTGTTATTTTGTTATATTTTCCATAATGGTTGGATGATTAAAATCCAAAATATAGGTAGAATCTATATTTAAAATAAAAATATTAGCATAAAAGGTTGAAATTTTCTTTTTCAACTACCACAATTAGCCCATTTTGAATTCTTTATTCCTCAAAAATTATTCAATTGGTGTCTAAAATAAAAGAGTCTTACTTGACTGAACACGGGTCACCAGTGACTCTCTCACATGAGATGCGCTCGCACCCTATGTGAGAGGGTCATAGCTGACCCGTGTTCAGCCAAGAATCGCCCAAAATAAAAATATCAAAAAAAAAAATTTAAAATTTTTGTATTTTGCTTGGTGTTTCATAACTTGTATTAAAATATTATAATCTAATCTAATTAATAACTAATAAACCCTTGTACACACGGAGATAATTTAGGCATTGATTATAACACGTGACATGCATTTAATATGTAGAATATAAGATAAAATACCATTGTTGAATCGGTGATCCGTCATTTGACAATTAGCATCTTCATCTTAGAAGTACACATCACTTTATTACAAGCTAGCTAGTTACAAAATTTAACACAAAATCGAAGAAAGCTAAACTGAATTCGAAAACAGAAATTGAAGAAACATCATACTATTATACAAATTGTTATTAACAAGCAAAAACAAGAAAGTAATTGTGGAGTAATTTAAATGCAGAAAGCAAGAAATTGAGGATTAAACATTAATAATTAACAATGGAAAGCATATGACAGGGCATGCACACCCCCTTACTAAAATATGTATGCCAAGGCATATGCCACCACTAATCATTCACCATCTCATCTGATCATCATGATCACATGTGATCATGGATGAACTCGAAGAGGCAAAGCTGCCTCTTCGTCTTTTTCCAGAGGTCGTCTCTCTCAAACTAAACTCTTCCGATGCATAAAACTTGTCGAGCACAGAGCGCAGAGCCCGCCTCACATCATCACTACGAATTCCTTCTTCCCCATCTCCGGAGATGACAAAAACATTCACCATTCGACTCCCCAAGGTTGCAATCTCCGCCCTAACCGGTTTGGAGGGCAGACCCTCCATGGCTTCTCTTAGGTCGGAAAGCAAATCTTGTCTGAAATCACAACACAGAGATGCTCTTAATTCATGATCATCCTCTTCAACTTTAACTTCATCTATATCACTTGGTATAAGTGTGCCATTACTAGCTTCTTCCCCACTTTGCCTTAATAACTTCACTTGGTTGATTACTTCTCCCAGTAATGCTGCCTTGTCCATCTATTACAACAGAAGACACAGCTAATTAATTAATCTTATAACATGAATTTATTGAGTATGGAATAAATATACAGTTGAGGTGTCTAAAGATGAAACTCCCAAAGTCTCAGGTTCGAAACCCGCAGGTACGATCAACCACTGAGGGACCAGTCCATATAGAGTGCAAAGCTCTGACTTGAAATTGGGGTCCCCGCTAGTGGACGTTGGATTCTGGCCTCCCCCGAATTAGTCGGTCTACGGATTGGATACTAGTGCATAAAAATAAAAAATAAATAAATAAATAAATAAATATATATATACCTTGTTAGTTCCAGGAATTAGGGTTCTAAGAGTGGCTAAATGGGCATTGATTCTCTCTCTTCTCCTTCTTTCAGCCTGGCTGTGATTCCTCAAAGCAATCAAAGCCTTGTCAGCAGTAGTTGTTTTGATGAGAGAATTGACGAGCTGTCCTCTGTCATGATCCAGCACCAACGATGACGATCCAACAGCTCCTTGAAACCCGATATAATGCCCAGAAACCCCATCAAAATTAGCGCTGAAAGTTGGCTCCATTACGGTCAGAACAACACACAGTTTGTGTAAGAAGGAACACGGCTGCAAGATTGGGTTCTTTCTGGGGGTTCCATGTCTAGAAACAGAAAATCAAATCCCAGTTTGTGATTTGTCTATATAGAATCAAGAACTCATGGTATTGACAGATTCATGTGTTGTGTGTGTGTGTGTGTGTGTGTGTGAGTGAGAGTGAGAGTGAGAGAGAGAGAGATGAAGATGTATGTGGGTTCAGACTCTCTCAGCTTCATGAAGAATGATATTGGCCTTTAGAGTTAGGGTAGGTCATATTTAAAACAGGGCCAAGCCAGAGACAGACTTCCTTCACCTGTTGAAGGTCAACTTTTCAATTTTCTAAGCTCTTATCTAATTAATGTTATTTATATACTAGTATAATTAGTATGGAGTAATTTTTATGAAGTTGTTTTCTTCCCAAATGTGAAATCATTTTTAACCTTGCTTTCATTGCGTGGCATTTGTTTATATGTTCAACGGATATATTGGAGGTAAAAATAATTAGATATACAATTGAAAAACAATTATACGCTTCGAAATATAATTAATTAATAGTTTTATTAATGTCCTTTTGAGAGTGTTAACAATCACAAGACATGCAATTTTATTGTTTAATTAATACCATCATATCCCAGTGACATTAATTGCCCAGACTATTAACCTCTTTTTTAAATGAAGCAATTTAATTAGAGACTATAGTCTCCCAGTCAACTCTTTTCCAACAAATGTTAATATACCTCTTAAACTAATTCAATTTGACTAATCATAATAATGCAAACACGTATGCAGTTATTCCTTAACTCCACAATTATTTATTATTACTGTATAATAACTTAAACAGTTATTTAAATATATGATTATTAATTACTCATTTTAATTAATATCATAATGAGCAAATAATTTTACACTATTTGGTATTTATGAGATCAAGATATTAAGTATCACATAATAATATGTGAGTATATACTAGAATTTAAAAAATAAAATTAATTATTTATTTTCAATTCAAGATTTGAAAAGTAGCTAGGTTAACAATTAATTCGAGAACTTGGATTTTTTTTTTCAATCAATGATCTAAAAGCTTTAAAACTATATCAGATCAAGTTCTGAAATTATAAAACCATTTGAGAAAAGTAATGGTGACTATATATGTTACATTTTATATATTTAACATGTTTTTTTTTATGATTTATTATCACTACAATGATATGTTAGTTATGTGTCAAATTTATATGGTTATTATTATTATTTATTTTAAATGATTTTGTAACTTCATATCTAAATTAATATTTTATACTGTATCCAACTGATTAAAAAAATATTTAAGCCTATGGTTAATAGCTACTTTGTTTTCTTAGGTTTTGAACATAAAAAAAAATAAAAATAAAAAACGCAGAATTTTGAAAGAATTAAATAAGATAACGTATTTTAGGGGACGTTAATGTAACGTTGCATGGATGTGAGATCATGTGGCATAGGATTCTAAATGATCTGTTGAAGTTTAGTTGGATTTTAGTTTAATTTAATGTTGTATTATGAGAGATATATACTACTATTTTTATTTGTAATTAAATTAATACATGACTACGTAGGAAATTAATAATTGGGATCAATAACCTGCAATTTACCTACCCAAATACTATACTGAACTTGGGTCAACTCTAAACTTGATTTTTATGGGCTTAAAAAAATTGATTTTTATGTAATTATATATTAAATTAATCAAATTGAAAATATTATGCTATACTGTACGGTTAATAGCTCATGCACACTTGGTATTGTTTAGGGTTTATTTTATTGGGGGCGTGCTTGACAATGCTTAATACTGGCTCTAGATTTTCAAACTAGTCCTTTCTTTTATGTGATTTTACTATTTTGTTCTAGCTAGTCTACATTGGAGATTAAAAATATGATAAATAATTAATTTTCAAAAACATGCATGAACACGTATGACTTGCAGTCGAGAAGAAGAATGATTGGGCACATAATTGAGAAAAAGGCGTACAATTTATACTCAGTTTAAAATTAAGACAATTCTAAAATTGCATCTTAAATTGAGATTAATAATTAAAATTGCATCTTGATATGATTTTCTTATTAAATTAATGTAATCCTAAACTTGGAATCCAAACTTGACATGAATTAATCGGTTAGGATCTATTGTTACATCTCCAATTCCAAACCAATGATTGATATATGTAGTAATAATAAAATTCATACCCTAATAGGAAAAAATATCAACTCTGAATGTGTCATGCATCTAATGTATATACTAGAAGATATGTAACACAATTTTTTTTTTTGTAACATACATTTAGGATATGAAATCATGGGCATAACACAAATTATTCCAAACTTGCAAGTAATATATATATGGTGACTAATACCGATACAATTGGGCTGGACCATGGGCCTTTTATAAATTAAGCGGACCAAATCCGATACAATTGGTCTGGACCATGCGCCTCGTAGTTATTGAGCTGGTCCATGAGCGTAGGGCTTTTAAACATACTCCGTGCAAACGGGGTTATAGACAAAGATTTACTTGGATTATCATAATAATGATTGTTCATTGGTGTGATAATTTTTTTTAGGTTATTAGTTATCATCGCTTAATAACATTTAAATATGTTATTATCATTTCTTATATACTACCGAGTTGTTCCTGAAATTAGTTAATTGAATGGATTTTTTTAAATCAAATATTATCATTTTTATTAGTCCCACAAAACTTATTCGTGAAACGGTCTTATAAATTTTTTAGAGATTATC
This sequence comes from Pogostemon cablin, assembly GCA_023678885.1. Taxonomy (NCBI): domain Eukaryota; kingdom Viridiplantae; phylum Streptophyta; class Magnoliopsida; order Lamiales; family Lamiaceae; genus Pogostemon; species Pogostemon cablin. The sequence goes on from CM042956.1 coordinate 1,989,335, forward strand.
TTGTGAGAAGGGTCGATTCATCACTAAAGTATGCTTATTATATAGATAAAATATGTTTATTTACAGTTAAAGTATGTTAATAATAAATCATATTATAACACACTAAAATCATACTCTGATGCATAATATAGCATACTTTATAAAACATACTTTAACAACTATTAAACATACTTTATCCATACAATATGCATATTCTAGTGATGGGTCAAACCATCTCATAAATAACTCGTCTTACAAGAGACTTTGTCTAAATTTTTTGTAAGTATACACCATTTATTTATGCTATTTTAATATGATATATTTAAATTAAATAAATTTTTTTATTTTTTTAATAAACAAGGAGTCGCTATACATTTTCTAGAATCAGAGTATTAATTTTTATTTTTAAAATATTTAAATCGTCATGCTTTCTTTTGCCTTGAAATTTAATGTTCATTGATTATGTAGGTACTTAATAAATATATTAAATAAATTACTGTTAGATTTCTAACCACATTATTAAAAAAATGATACAAATTCCATTATTCTTATTCAAATAATAATAATAATAATAACTTTCTAATAATAATAATAATAATTATTATTATTATTATTTTATTACAAAAGTATAAATTAAACATTAGTAGCAGAATTTAATTACTTTCAAATTGTGTATATATATACAGCGTGAAGCGTTTCCTTAAGTGTAGATTGCTTTATTTCCAATATAATGATCAATATATTATTATACAATTATATTAGTTATTTATTTATTTAATAGATTTAATTAAGTGATCTAATTAAGGTTAAAAGTTCATAAGTTATAATAATAAAGGTTAATTACAAAAAAACCATGAACTTTACTCATATGACAAATTAATCCTCACTTTTGAGAAATTGCAAAAAAAAAAATCACCACCTTTAAGTATTGTTGCAAAAAAATCCAAAAAAAATCATACTTTTAATTAGAAATTAGGTGCGTTTTGCAACAATACTTAAAGGTTATGATTTTTTTTTGCAATTTCTTAAAAGTGAGGATTAATTTGCAATAGGAGTAAAGCTTGTGGTTTATTTTGCAATTAAACCTAATAATAATGATATGAGCTAATTGAATAGATACCCAATACTATATGATTGGATGATAATGAGTGACCTAATTATATAGTATGTAAAGGTTCCCCATAACTGATCCCAATACACTAAGCGGTACATAGTTTTCTCCTTCTCTCTTCTACAACGGTCCCATAATGAATAAAGATACTGATCTGCGAGTTCGTATTTCGCCTTGAGAACTCATTGATTAAGCAATAAAGATACTGATCTGCGAGTTCGTATTTCGTCTTGAGAATTCATTGGATCAAATACGCTTCAACTTTACGGTTTCGATCTTGTTTATTATATTAGGTTTAAGGTTTTATAAATCTAATAAATTTATTTCCTACAAAGACATCTCATATATTAAATCACAACCATAAAAGATTTCGTTTTGAACATCTTATTAAGATAAACAAATCCTGTTGATGTTCATGTATAATATATTGTTTACATTTACGTTGAAACGCTGTTTTCAGCAGATAACGATGAGATAAGGGGCGGATCCATAATAAAAAAAATTGGGGGTACGAAATATTTTTTTTTATTTTATCTGATATAATCGTTACGTTGTTGAAGAAAATTTATTTCTTTTACTGTTCTTATGGATTTTTTTAAGGTAATTTGATATTTATAAATAATAAATAAAATATAAGATATGTTACGTGCACTAAAAATAAATTATAATTTGAAGTTAAATCAGAAGAAAGAAATAAAGAAATATCATAAAATAAAACAATAATAATAATAATAAAATAATAATAATAAAGCAAAACTAAAGAGAAAAAGCTCAAAATTACCTAAAGCCCAATGGGCCTACGCCTAATAAAGGCATAGCAATAATGGAAAAAATAAAAATACCACAGAAAAAGTTTAGAAATTATCTGACTAGGGCTTTGAACAACCGCTAATAACTAAACTATGACCAACCTTTAGTAATATTTCTTATATATATGTTAACTATATTTCAATTTGGAGGTACAGCTGTACCCCATGTCCCTAGCTGGGTCCGCCCCTGGATGAGATTCTACGAGAAATATAATGAAATGCAAATATAGTCATATAAACTAGAAGTATTTATTTTAAGAAATATAAGACCATTAAAATTTTTCTTAATTAATTACTACTACTACTTTTTATTAATATGAAGAATAGAAGTAGCATTTTTCATATAATATGTTAACAATTTATAAGGATTAGTTAACTGTTATATTATTTCATAAATACTAATTAGGTTGAGTCTGGTGAATCCGAATCATCATATAATTTGTTTTTAAAAATTATTCTTTATTATATAAAAAGTTACTATTTAAATAGATGAATTATTATTCTCTAAATAAAAAAAATATTACTTCTCATATTATGCTAAACAAAAATATAAAACATTAAAATATATTTATTAAAATTTGCAGTTATTCAGAAATTTTAAAACCTCATAATAAACAAGTTTTTGCCAATTTTGGTATTATTATCTATTTTCTTAATATATTCTGAATAAATCCAAATAGGATTTTGGGGTTTTGGTTGGTTGAGTAGACGTCAACTGCAGCCAAACCTAAATTAAATACGTGCGAAGTCCCACACGTGTGCCACCAAGCGTCGTGTTTGTGTGCCATACTATTATAATATTCTATATAGTGAATAAACTCTATTTATTGAGTTAGGTAATACTAATAGGCATCCCTACCCTTGAACTTGGTTAATTAGAATACGCACCATATACATACATTATTTAAATGCTAAATATAACTAATTTTTTTCTTCTTACAAAACTAATTTTGATAAAGATTATAAATGAATCGATCTCTAGGTCATAAACTTACCAATATCAGATGGGTATTATTATTGTTTCAAAATTAAAATTAAAAACAAAAATAAAAATTCAACTATCACATGATTCATATAGCATTAAATAAGTGTAAGAAATTAACATAATCGAGTGCGTGCCCCTACGGAGAAATGCCCCAAACTGACGGCTCCAAATTTCCCTATTTAAGATTCAACTCAACTCTCTAACCCTATCTCACTGCTGCTCTTAAACACCCTCTGTTAACTCCGCTACAGCACATATATGGCGGCGGCTGCGCCTACCTCATTTTCCACCGCTACCACCGCCACCTCCAAATCACTAAATCCGTCTGTCAAACCCGTACCTGTCTCCCTCGGCTTCCTCTCGTCTTCCTCCCCTTCTCTTAAGCCTCTCCGTACTGCATTCGCTTCCCGAACCGCCTCTCCTGCTTCCGGCTCCGCTATGGCTGCTCGTATGGTGTCGACTCCTGCTATCAAGCCACCGCCGTCACTTGATTTCGAGACCTCCGTGTTCGCTAAGGAGAAAGTTAATCTCGCTGGTCACGATGAGGTATATTTTTGTTTGTCCTTGAATGTATGCTATTTTTAGGATGAGATTAAAACTACTGCTGTGCCTTCTTAATCTGTACCAAATGCGTGTGCTATCTACCTCATGAAATTTCATTGCGCTGGAAATTTAATTTCTCGATATAAGTTTTTTTAAATTTATAGCTCTGTTTTATTATACCCTGATACTTTTGAAGTTGAATCGTAGATAGTTACGATCTATAAATGTAGATTAAGCATTTCAGTCCTTTTTGTCTGTTGTATTGATAAAGATCTCTATCTATTCGTTTAGATATAGAGTTAATGTGGCAGTGCTTAGTCATTGAAAGAAAACATGAAAATGATTTCAGCGTTTTTTGTGTTAAAATAGTTGCAGATTGATGCTGTATGATGTAACTTGTTTATTTTCTGAGCCTATAATCTGTTGGAAAATTTTCTTATAAATAAATAATATGTCCTCGCTTAGTTGCCTCTTTGGTTCATTTTTAGTCTTGATTTTCGAGACTCTTGATGATGCTGTATTGTATGTAGTTCATTGTGAAAGGTGGAAGAAACTTGTTCAAGCTGTTGCCTGACGCATTCAAAGGTATAAAGCAGATTGGAGTGATTGGTTGGGGATCACAGGTACTTTTAATGATCTTTTGATATTTTTGGTGTTTATTGAAATATATTGTTCTCTTTTCTACCTATTTTTTATTGTAAGCTGGCGTACTTTAATTTTTATTGTATTGGCAGTTCTACAAACCGGTCCTTGTTTAACATTTTATGAGTGCTATATTTTTTCACACTGGCTAATGTTATTTGTACACACTGAATGTTAATCAATTCCGTTTTTCATGGTGTTTGCATGATTTTTTTCATGATAATGGAAGTCTGCATATTTGCCTGTGCCTGTAGGGACCTGCTCAAGCTCAAAATTTAAGGGATTCTCTTGCTGATGCCAAATCGAATATTGTTGTTAAGGTATTTTTTGTTCTATCAGGAAGTACACATGTTTTGGAAGTTCAGAGTTATGATGGTGCAAATTTTTGCACGCATGATGTTGATGGTTTATTATTTTTTATCTTCACTGCAGGTTGGCTTGAGGAAGGGCTCGAGTTCATTTGCTGAGGCTCGTGCTGCTGGGTTTTCAGAAGAAAATGGGACTCTTGGAGACATATGGGAAACTATCTCCGGCAGTGACTTGGTGTTGCTCTTGATATCTGATGCAGCTCAGGTATGAATTTTTATATGCCTTGCACTGATATCCTCCCTCCTTGATTCTTGAATCAATAGCTTGTGTATAAATTAATTTTTCACAGGAGTTATGCTGATGAAATTGTTATCTTGGTCATTAGGCATCGTTTTGCGATGCTTACAGAAACTGATTCAGTTAATACATAATGATGTTTACTGTATCCTATGCATAGTTGTTAAAGGCGCGCCTCAGGCGCGCCTAAGGCGCTCAGGCTCAGGGGTCTGCGCCTAGATTGTTGATTTTTTGCTATTCCAGGCTCATGTATCAAAGGCGCGCGCCTAGGTGCGCCTTTTAGTTGCGCCTAGGCGCGCCTCTTCAACATCTTTTTTTTTCTTTTTTTTTTTTAAGTTTTTTGAAATTGCTACTCAATTATTAAAGGGTTTACACATTTTTAAGATAAAAAAGGACAGCCCACTTATAAAATTTTATAAATAGAGAATTAGGGTTAGGGTTTTAGTACTTGAATTTTCAAAACAAAGACAGAAAGGTGGGCTGCCTTCACCTCCATCATTTGCCGCCTACTTGAACTTTATTTGTGTGTATGTTTTATGTTTTATAATGCTATTATGAGTTATTTATGTATCATTATGTGATTTTTATCTTAGTTTAGTTAGGTAATATGATTGTAAGTAGGATAAATTTGTGTATATACATTGTAAATTCTGTTTTGGGCAAAATGTAGCTCAGGCGAGCGCCTTAGGCGCGCCTTGCGCCCCAGGCGCGCCTAGGGGTTCGTGCGCCTAGGTGCGCCTAGGGGTTCGTGCGCCTAGGTGCGCCTCTCGCTTTTAACAACTATGATCCTATGTCCTTATGTTATTAGAGATCTATCTTAATGAACAAATCATGGCAGGCTGATAATTATGAGAAGGTGTTCTCACACATGAAACCAAATAGCATCCTCGGACTTTCCCATGGGTTCCTGCTAGGCCATTTGCAGTCAATGGGTCTTGACTTCCCCAAAAACATTAGTGTGATAGCTGTATGTCCCAAGGGAATGGGACCCTCTGTGAGAAGGTTATATGTGCAAGGGAAAGAAATCAATGGTGCTGGTATCAACTCCAGTTTTGGTGTACACCAGGTATCTCATTTCATGCACTTGGTTCCTTTTTTTTATTTGTTTTTGCATTTTCAATGTGAATGCTTAATGGGATTCTTTGCCTTTTAAAGGATGTTGATGGCAGAGCTACAGATGTTGCCCTTGGATGGTCAGTTGCTCTTGGTTCACCTTTTACCTTTGCTACTACTCTGGAGCAGGAGTATAAGAGTGACATTTTTGGGGAGCGAGGTTAGAGCGATTCCAAACACTGCTAGTGCCTTATTGGCTTGATAATTTTTTATTAACCCTTCAAATTGTAGGCATTTTACTTGGTGCTGTGCATGGTGTTGTGGAATGCTTATTTAGAAGGTACACTGAAAATGGAATGAGTGAGGATCTTGCTTACAAGAACACAGTTGAGAGCATTACAGGAATAATATCCAAGACAATCTCAACAAAGGTCAGCTTTGGGGAAAGCCTTATCCTCCTGTATTCTGGTCCCGAGTTTTTTTATCCCCTTAAATCTCTTTTTTTATTGTTTGTTGAAGTGGTGTGTTATTTTGGCTTTGTTTATTTTAACAGGGTATGTTGGCTGTCTATAATGCATTAGATGCCCAAGGCAAAAAAGACTTTGAGACAGCATATAGTGCTTCTTATTATCCCTGCATGGATATCTTGTATGAGTGCTATGAAGATGTAGCCAGTGGCAGTGAGATCAGGAGCGTTGTCTTGGCTGGCCGTCGCTTTTATGTATGATCACTAATTATTTGTTTTGATGAGATCTGGATAGCCAACTAATGCTTATTACTTATATTTATGTTTTGCTTTCTCCACTGCTATCATTATTTGTTATTGTTATTATTAATATAGATATTTTGTTTTCTTCATGCAGGAGAAGGAAGGATTGCCTGCTTTCCCAATGGGTAAAATTGACCAGACACGGATGTGGAAAGTTGGTGAGCGTGTAAGGGCAACACGTCCTGCTGGTGACTTGGGACCTCTCTATCCTTTCACTGCTGGTGTCTTTGTGGCATTGATGATGGCACAGGTGAGTTGTATTTGATACTTATTTCTGATTAGCGCCACTACATAATTATATCAAGTTTATATTTCACTGTGAGATCTTCTGTAAAAAGATAGAAAACATTGTAGTATAAAAACATTTTGCATTACAAGTTGTCTATCGATATCTGATAAAAGCAAACAATAGATGAGAAGTAGTGTGATTTTTTTTCTTTAAAATTTTTCTTGTTTGTTTTAGATTCTACAAGAACACCTTGACCTTTTTGCTTATTATGAAATCTTGTCTCAAAATTATTCTAATACCATGTCAACACAGATTGAGGTTTTGAGAAAGAAAGGGCATTCATACTCAGAGATCATAAATGAGAGTGTCATCGAGTCCGTGGACTCATTGAATCCTTTCATGCACGCCCGTGGTGTATCATTTATGGTTGATAACTGCTCAACCACAGCTCGACTGGGATCCAGGAAGTGGGCTCCAAGATTCGATTACATCCTAACCCAGCAGGCGCTGGTGGCTGCTGACAACGGTACTCCAATCAATCAGGATCTCATCAGCAACTTCCTATCGGATCCTGTTCACGGTGCCATAGATGTATGTGCCCAGTTGAGGCCTACAGTTGACATCTCTGTACCCCCGGATGCTGATTTCGTCCGTCCAGAGTTGAGACAATCAGGCAACTAGAGAAAATGGCTTTGTGTTTTGTCGAGTTTTAGCTGTGAGCTTGGATTATAAGGTATGTGTTGAGTGATGCAGCCTGTGGTTTGTTCGGTTGAATTTAGGTACTTAATAAATTGTTAAGGCTTTTTGTTATGTATGTTACTTCTATAACGTGACATCAGTTTGTTATGCTATAGTTGGTGTAATATTATGATGTTCAGTGCGTCTCATCTCATCTACAGTTTACTCAAGTTGAATGTTAATTATGTTATGATTTTGTAGTCACTAATTGTAAACGACATAGGGCAACATCAAATCCAATATTATTCCACAAAAAGAAACATTACACAATCATACATTATTACAAGAAACAAAAACAAACATCCCCCTAACAAATCATCATCAAATTTGATATTCCTTTAATTTATAAATCCCAGTACTTGTTCTTCATCTGCAAGGGTGATAGATCATGAATGGAATTAAAACCTTCGAGGGATTAAAACATTGAGAAGAAAATTAAAGTCAGATGATGAAGGTTGCAGCATCTTATCCGTATTCTGCTCTGTGGGCTTCGATCCTCCTCCTTCAAAGGTTTCAATGGGAATATTTCTTTGTATGTTTGGGGTTGATGATGAAGGTTCAAATCCATGTTGGATGTTCATATCGTTGAGAGATGAGGGCCTGAAATCTGATTCAGCCTCAGATATACGATTTTGAGAATCGCGTCTGTCTCCACCTAGTAGCCATTGTTCATCATCCAACTGTCACATTCAAATAAAATGGATCCTGAACTTTAGAACAGACATGGATTAAAAGCTTAAACAAAATAGAACTCACTTGAGCTTCTAGTTTGCGAAAAAGAAAAGAAAATAACACTTTTGATCAAATTTATTAGTCATACCACATCAATCAAATCTATAGCTAACAACTCTGGATAGACAATATGCAAAAATTATCTTGTCTTACATTTTCTAGGATATGACTGACAAGACTAACACATTCAGATAAGAAATCGATGTATGCTATCGACACATCACTGAATAAGAGCAAATCTAGGTGGAAATTGAAAGAAAATTATGGGTTTGTCCTTTGGATCATTGGCCCATCTTAAAGGAATAAATAAGTCTTTATTGATTATAGAAATAGAAGTTGTTCAAAGCATATGCATGGATCTGAACACATTGATACATAATAAGATCACACACAAAACAGGTGAAATTTATATTGGTCATTGGCAAAGCATGATAGTGGTCATTCGACTACATAAAAAGAAAGTCTCATATTATTAACAGAAAGTGCAACTTGTTCAGGGATATCAGCTCTCCTATTATTTGATTAAAACGAGAAAAAATGGAAGCAGGAAACAAATTACCAGCTCTAATGGTAATAAATCAGGATCCAGATATAGTCTCTCTGACAGTTTTGCTTTCGAAACTTGTTTAGCAAGAGAATTTAAATTAAGGGAAAGAAAAGGCACCTGCATAATAAAGACCATAACACATGAGAACAACAAAGAAATAATTTGTGAGAAAAATAAAATTATATACACACATATACACAGCTCAAGTCAGTCTTGGTTAACAGAGTTCAGCCTCAACCTATTGCAACAAACTCTGATTACACAAACCATAGAATATTTGCTTTTAAGTTGAATTCTAGTATATATATTACATTGATTAATTCAATTTTGAAGAAAGGGGAGGAACTAGGATCCGTACTAAAGATAACGATGAAATATTTTAATAGCTATACATGAAGTTAATAAATCAGGATGCATCATTAGATTTTGTAAAGACACTTGATTAAAGCATCATCTAGTAAAGAGGTGATACTGCTATTGTTGAGAGTTGAGACCTAGAGTTTAACTCATATGATAGTCTAGCAAAGGAAAAATTATACAGTAATCAACTTGTTCACCCCAACTTCACGTATAGATTAGTACTTAGAACACATATTGTTCATCAGATAGTTGAGCTTAAGGACGGTATTACTTGTTATTATCCCACAAACTGGAACAGAAGAATGCATAAGGACACTGCTAAAACTTTCTGCCAGGTATTCTCAGTAAATAAAATCCCTTATGGATTTCAAAGAAAGATCACCTCAAGGCTGGTGCTTTCTTGTCTTCAAACTCAAAGCTTTCATCTGCAATCCATGAAAGTATATTTTTTCCCTTGGCAGCAAGCATTGGACCAAAATCCTGAGTAAAGTCTAGAAATCTATAGTTATCAATCACCTGCCATATCTGCCAATAATAAATGTAGTTCTATGGAACTGTATCATTGTAATCAAGAGTATAATTCTACATATCTTGGAATCATCTGCATACATTTATGTAGCTAGTTACCTAGGTCAGCAAGCAAATGGTCTAGCATTTTGGCTATCACATTGATGCAGCCAGTTGGAACTACCTATGTTGGCAAGAAAATCCTTCCACTTAAATAATATCAACATGATTATATCATGATACCATGAATTCCTCCTTAAATCAAGTCATTTATAATCATGCTCTTAACCACATTTACAATGAGAGTTTAAAAAAAAAGGTCAACAGCAACAGGGTAACTCCTAATAAAAGCCAAATAAATCAATAGCTCGGAATATACCATTGATAAGATCCTCGAACAGAGGTACAGCATCTGGAGAATAATGCACTTGAGACTGGGCCTTGGCCTCCGAGAATAAGTAAGCATAATCTGCTCCTTTACTTTTAGGCACAACTATCTCAGTCGGCTGACTTGAGCTCGCCTGGGATCCATCAGTTCCCAAATCAAAATCTTCATCATAGCGTCCCCAATTTGAAGGTAGAGGTCTCCGGCCACGAGATTTTTGGGGTCTTTCCTTGGGCATGAGATTGCAAAGGTCCTTCTTTGGCTACCTTTCCAGATGGGTTCTTGTCATCTGAACCAACAGCAGGCGCTTTCGGAGCTTGATGGGGTTGATGCTTCTTTTTATGATGCAATGTATGAGCTCTTTTAGACTTTGCCAATGCTTTCGCATCCATCTATATTCTAGTCAACAGTCTCTGCAGGATTCAACGTAAGTAATTTCCAATCATCAAATCAATGAAAAAGGGGTGTGCTCACTAATCATCAAATCAAGCAGTAAAAAATGTGTACAAATAATCAGCAGAATCGCTGATCACTATAGACAGCAGCAATTTACTCTTCCCTTTTATTTGTATTACAATCTTAAATTTTAGTATGAAACTTACAGATAAAACCTTGCGAATAAATAAAAAATCAAGCTCTATATATTTCGCTACCTTAGTCATTAGAGGAAAGCGACAGCGCAGGCGAAAGTAATAGAATATAAAATAAAAAGAACAGAAAGCGAAGCGCAGTTCCGGAACAACGATGAAGACTGTCGAATTGACTGGCGGAGGTCCGAATACAATCGAAAATTAGAGGAGTATGGCAGCTAAAAGTACCTTTAGAGTAGCACGAGTGATGGAAGCGCCGGATAAACAAGAACGGCAGTCAGAATCGTGTAGTGGAGGCGCGGCGGTTGTCGACTCTGGATTCAGAGGAAGGAGCGGTGTATTAAGGGAAATAGTTGATCAATCTATTCTTGGTCAATATTGTCTATATTCATCGTATATTCCTTGTATGTTTTTTTTGTTTTGATTTCTCTTCCGTAATTTACGGAGATGTTGTATCATTGCAATTGTATATAATGCAAATCCAAGATCATCAAGATTGCGGATGATCGCCTAAACACTCTCATATGGTATCAGTCAGAATCCGTTGACCTTAACCCTCGCTGCTTCTCTTCCTCCTGTTCTTTCTCCTTCTTAACCGATCCTTCTTTTTTTCTATTCTCTGATTTATGGCCGCTCCAGCCATCTCAACCTCTTCTCAGACGACGGCGATGATTAATCTCGTCCAGATTTTCGACATACTTGATGTGGAAGCGTCAGTTTCTATCAATGGCCACCACTTTTGAAATGTTGGATCTTATTGATGGATCATCTCCGATCCCTCCTAAAACCATCACATCCGATGCAGGTGTGGTTTCTCCCAACCCAGCCTATTCTTCATGGTTTATGCGTGATCAAAAGCTCCTGGGGGTGCTGTTCGCGACCCTAGAACCCGAGGCAATGGCCGAGGTTCTAGATTGTTCTTCCTTCCACACGGCTTGGCAGGCCCTTGAATCAGCGTTCGCCAATTCCTCCACGTCCCGGGCAAATCAGTTGCGGAAGGAATTGTTATCCCTTCGCCGCGGGGACCAGCCGGTGGTGGAGTATGGCCAGCGGTTCAAGCAATTCTGTGATCAATTGTCTGCAATACAAAAGCCGGTTGACGAAGGTGATAAATGCCACTGGTTCTTTGGGGTCTCGGCAACTCGTTCGCCAATTTTGCGGACACTAGGATGGCGATGCACCCGATGCCACCGTTCCGGGACCTCCTTCATCAAGCTGTCCAGTTTGACCTCATGACGCGATCCATGGACAGAGGCCCGATCACAGCGACTCAGGCGATATTTGCTGCCATTGAATCACAACCTGGTGGCTCTCGCGATTCTGGACAGCAGCGTTCTCGCACCGGTGGGCAGTCCTCCGCTGTACAGCACCGTCCAGGTTGTGGTGGTGGCGCGCGCGTCGCCCCTTCACTCCGCGCTGCCAGTTGTGTCGGGAGGATCATTTTGCGGATAAATGCCCTCGTTTTCTCCAGCTTCAACATGCGGCCAGTGTTCGGTCAGCCCCTCCATCCAACACGGCTGACCTTGCTCAAGCCTTTCATGCGGCTTGCACTGTCTCTCCCCAAGGCTCGAGCTCAGACTGGTACGTGGACTCGGGAGCATCAACCCACATGACTCCCGACAATACTCAGTTGGATGGTTTCGAACCTTACTCTGGTAATAGCTCCGTGGTTGTTGGTAATGGCAGCTCTTTACCTATTTCTCATATTGGTTCAACTCATATTTTGCCTAATATTGATCTGTTAAATGTTTTGGTGGTTCCTAAACTCACTAAAAATCTGTTATCTATAAGCAAACTGACCGCAGACTGTGATGTTGATGTTATCTTTTCTAATAAGTCCTTTGCTATTCAGAACCGGCTGACAAAGGCAATCCTGGCTCAGGGTAGATGTGAAAATGGGCTATATGTTCTTGAGAGAGGTAGCTCGGCTTTGGTTGCAGCTCTACATAATACAGATTTGAAAGCTAATTTTAATTTATGGCACTTACACCTTGGACATGTTTCATTTGGAGTTATTTCATTATTAAATAAATTAGGATATTTATCTGTTACGTCCTTGTTACCGAATCCTACAGTTTGTTCTCCTTGTCAGATGGCCATGAGCAAAAAGTTACCTTTCTCTTTAAATGATAAACGTGCTTCACATGTGCTTGATATTATTTATTGTGATTTATGGGGACCTGCTCCCGTTACTTCCTCAGCTGGTATCGGTATTATGTTGTATTTGTTGATGATTTTTCCCATTTTTCGTGGCTATATCCGTTGTGTACTAAGTCTGATTTTTGTGATGTGTTGGTTCGGTTTCATACATTTGTTCGTACACAATTTTCTAGAGCAATTAAAATCTTTCAGTCTGATGGAGGAGGTGAATTTGTGAACAAACGAGTTGTTGATTTTATGAATAATCATGGTATTTTACATCGACTTTCATGCCCTCACACACCACAGCAGAATAGTAGAATTGAACGTAAACACAGACATATCACTGAAACTGGTCTTTCGATGTTATTTCATGCATGTGCTCCTACAACTTTATGGTTTGATGCCTTCGCCACTGCTGTATATATTATCAATCGGTTGCCATCCTCTGTTCTCGATAATAAATCGCCCTATGAATTGCTGTTCCACAGTGTACCCGATTACACTGTTTTCAAACATTTTGGATGCAGGGTTTTTCCTCTTCTGCGGGACTATGCTGCTCATAAACTTTCTCCTCGCAGCAGCTTGTATTTTTTTGGGGTATAGCAGCTCTCACAAGGGTTTTCGGTGCTTCGATCCCTCTTCCGCATGTATTTACATCACTTTACATGCTCAATTTGATGAGCAGATTTTTCCCTTCTCTGGCAGCATCAAATTTGCCTATCTCAAGTTTTCTGGATCCTGTTTCTCCTAGTTCAGTGATACCTCAGCACACTTCATCTCAGTTTCATCCTGATGCAGATTTGGTAGATGATACTTCTCCACTTCCCATACCAGAGCCTGAGTCTGTTCAGCCTCAACATGTTTTTCCGCCTCCGGTGCCAGCAACGCCACCTGCACCGCCACCAGCGCCTCCCGCTCTGGTGTCTCGTGTTGCCACCCATCGCATGGTCACACGAGCTAAGGATGGTATTTTTAAGCCGAACCCCAAGTATCCTGTTGATCTTGCTTCAACGGCCTTACTTGCATCCTTATCTGGGGCCTCTGAGCCTCGCGATTTCAAGGCTGCCTCTAAGTCTCCATACTGGATGGCTGCCATGTAAGAAGAAATTGATGCTTTGATGCATAATAAAACATGGGATTTAGTGCCGCCTCCACCAAACACCAACATTGTGGGCTCAAGGTGGGTGTTTCGTACTAAATACCGGGCAGATGGATCCATAGAGCGTTATAAAGCTCGTCTCATTGCCCAGGGCTTCACTCAGATTCCGGGTTCTGACTTTCATCATACCTTTAGTCCAGTTGTTAAGGCGGCTACTGTGAGAACCGTTTTAGCTCTGGCAGTACATCATAACTGGTCTCTGCATCAGCTAGATGTCAAAAATGCCTTCTTGAATGGGGTCCTATCAAAGCCAGTTTACATGGCTCAACCACCGGGTTTTGTTGATCCACGTAGTCCGGATCACGTTTGTCGTCTCAAAAAGGCTCTATATGGTCTCAGACAAGCTCCTTTAGCTTGGTTCCAGAGATTTAGCTCTTATCTGTTGACTTTAGGCTTCCGTTAGACTCAGTCGGATTCTTCCTTGTTTTGCCTACAGAAGGGTTCTTCTCTTTTATATCTATTGTTATATGTGGACGATATCATCCTTACGGGGAATGATCCGCTGCTTCTCCAGCAATTTATTGATCGCACTCATGAGGAATTTGCTATTAAGGATCTGGGTAAGCTGAACTACTTCTTAGGCCTTGAAGTTTCCTACACTTCAACTGGTCTTTTCATCGGGCAGGCCAAATATGCACATGATATTTTGGAACGTGCTACTATGACTGCCTGCAAGCCTGTTTCCACTCCTTTGACTGCTGGTACTTCTCTGCAAAGTACGGGTTCTTCATTCAAAGACCCTACCTTTTATCGGTCTCTGGTAGGGGCTCTACAGTATCTGACTATTACTAGGCCAGATCTATCTTTTGCTGTTAGCACGGTCAGTCAGTATCTTCACTCTCCCACCGATGATCATTTTCTTGCTGCGAAGCGTATTCTACGCTATATGAAGGGTACTCTCCATTGCGGGCTCAATTTTACACGTAGTCCGGAGAGGTTGATTGTGGGTTACTCTGATGCTGATTGGGCCAGGTGTGTTGAGACCCGTCACTCGACTTATGGATATTCCATCTTTCTGGATGGAAACCTGTATCTTGGAGTGCCAAAAAGCAACCCACTGTTGCTCGTTCGAGTTGTGAGTCTGAATATCGGGCGATGGCTAATGCTGGTTCGGAAATCATCTGGCTGTGTAATCTACTCAAAGAACTTCACCAACTGTCTGCCGCTCCTGCGAAGCTGCTATGTGACAACAAGAGCGCTATTTTCTTGAGTCAGAATCCTGTTGCTCACAAGCGTGCAAAACACATTGACATTGACTGCCACTTTATTCGTGAGTTAGTCTCCTCTGGGAGGTTGCACACTCAATTTGTTCCCTCTCATCTTCAGCTTGCTGATATTTTAACGAAGGGTTTACCCCGTCCGGCTTTCGAGTTCTTGCGTTCCAAGTTTTGCGTTTGCTTACATCCCACGCAGCGCTTGACGGGGGGTATTAAGGGAAATAGTTGATCAATCTATTCTTGGTCAATATTGTCTATATTCATTGTATATTCCTTGTATGTTTTTTTTGTTTTGATTTCTCTTCCGTAATTTACGGAGATGTTGTATCATTGCAATTGTATATAATGCAAATTCAAGATCATCACGATTGCGGATGATCGCCTAAACACTCTCATACGGTGTTCTCTCTTTTTTTACTAGGTATGTATTTACTTGCCCAAAACGGGTTAGGATTCAAATATGAACTGCATTTTCGAACATTTATTTCTTTCTATTCTATTTTTTGAGACTTAAATAAAACTACTAAGTTCGAAAATGTTCTTTAAAGTGAATATTTTATGGGGTTTTAAGTTATAGTCTTATTAAATATACAATCAAACATTTATAATTTTAGTGAAATTAAGGGTACACTTAGGGTTTGATGGATTAAAATACAATAGTAGATATTATTTTATTTAGTTTAGTGGTAGAGATTAATTTAAAATTTAATTTAACGTCGATTGAGATCGTTCAAGTGTGCCGGTGTCACACGTGTACTCTATTTGAATTTTTTAATTAATATGCTGCGATAATTTTTAAAAATTCTGAAGATAAAAGTAAATTGAATACTCCTTCCGTCCCACACCACGCTTTCCGTTTACTGTACCACGTTGTTTAAGAAAAGTTATACTTGTTCAAATTTGTTGACTTTTGAGAGTATTGTAGTATTTTTAGGTAATAAAATATAAGTAATGATATGTGTGTGAAAAATGAGTGACAATTTTGAAATTAAAGTAACTTTTGAGATTGTTGGATAAAGTGTTGTTTCCTTTTTTGGGGTGTGAAGGGTGGTGTGGGACGGACAAATAAGGAAAGTGTGAAGAGTGGTGTGAGTCCGGAGGGAGTACTACTTTGTTGGGCTGGCCCGGGCGAGTAGGTTATGTTGAATTTTTTGTGTCATCATGGCCATAAGCCCATAGAATAAACCCTGGTTAACTTTCAGTTTTAAAAAAATTACGCGAGCGTGAAGTTATAGCTAGTAGGTACATTAAATTAAATTACATTTATATGACATATTAAAAATATTTATATAGATATTTTCTATTTTTGTGTGAAGTGCAATGGTAAGGTATGGATTCTTAGATATGCATTTGAAAGAAAAGCACAAATGCAAAAGCGGAGTACTACATTGCAGGAAGTCAATGATAATAGAATCATAAGAAATAGTAATAGAGATCAAACTATCCCAAATTTAAATTATATTTTTCGAGCTAATTCAGTGATAAGTTCCTCAACAAGGTGATATTCATTATCATTCTTGAGCATTCTCCTAAGAACTAAAGAAAGATTCACACAATTTGTGTGAAAATGCAGGCAGATTTAGAGCTATATCGGCAGAGATTTTGTCTTGATCGACCACGTTTAGGCTGTCCAACGTATTGCCCTGCGTTTCACCACAAGTAATTTAGTAGGATTTACTACAGACTTCAGTTCAGTAATAACATTAATCCAATCAATCATGGATACAGAGAATGAACATGTTTTTTTTTTTTTACCCGAGCAAGTGATCTCCGAAGGTGGCCCACAAGCACCAACTGCATTTCTTTGTCTTGTTGAACGTCCATCTGAATCCCCTTGATCAAACATGGTTGCTAAAAATAAAAAAGTTGTTAGAATATATAGTTCTTGTGATGCTTCGAAGAGTTGGAAATCATGTGCAGCTACAAAAATATACTCACTATTCTTCTCATGTAACCACAACAACCTACGCTCCAACCTATGCTGACTACAGTCTTATAGACATTTTGTGCATCAAATTTGGCCCGGCCGATGAAGAACAACACACAATTGGATGGTGCACTTAGTTTTTCAGAAGGGGTGAAATGGTGAAATGAAAGTAATTCTTGAACCTTCATGTATCTGGAGAGGACCTTTGCTAAATATGCCCGATAGATGGATTGGTTCAATAGGCAATGCTTTGCCAATCCCTACAGTTATTAGAAATTAGAATATGATACTGCTTAACAATGGATGGTGACGATTAACAGAGATGATGTGACAAAAAGTGTGAGATGTACAGTCTCCAAATTGGGGAAGACCCCATTCTTCGGGTTGAAACTCTAAGAGTGAGTGCAGTATGATATCAGCAATGGAATATGAATCAAATTCATTTTGGAGTGATGGCACAGCTACAACCTTCATTCCAGCAGCCTTTCCAGCTTTGACACCGATACTGTTTACAACAGGATTCTGAATAAATGATGGTATCTAGTAGTGAAAAATTATGCTCTAAACACTTCTAGACTGTAAATAAAAAATGCTTTGATGTGAAAGAATAATACTCTATAAAGATAGAGAAATATAAACGGATTCATATAAGCACTTAATCACAAATCATTAAAAATGAGTCTTGCAGGTTGCAGCCCTATACACTCATGGGGCATAGATAGTACTATCATCAAAATGCACATATTGTGCTCTAAAAGTAGAAGAGCAGTTTAGTCCATAAGATAAAAAGATCTAGTCAGAAAGATAATGAGGAGAAGTTCAAGGGGTTCATGAACTCTCAATGAGAGAATTGAAAGATTCAAAGGCTGTGTGCAGCATATTCTAATGGATAATCCATCATTGCCAAGTAGAATTTCATTTTATGAACATTAATGCAAGTAGTGGTTGAGATGACTGTTAGTTTATAATAATGTGCTCATGAATTTTGTACTGAAAAAAATGAACAACTCAATAGAATACAGTTTGGCAAGATTTCAAGGTTTACGCCTTAGTCTACTATAAAAGCTAATGTTCACATCATTAATAGTTCAAAAGGTGAACTTACATGGAGTCTTCAATCACAAGACAGCATGATGGATCCACTCCCATTCTTTTTGCAGCTTCCAGAAATCTGATCATCATTTTTAATGACATATGCTGAGATTAATGTGATTAGGAGGGTATAAAACATGACCACTTCAAAGAACCATGTATTTTTTGAGAGCAAAATGTAATGCCATAGAAAACAAAGCCTCTTCTAAACTCATATTTAATGCTGCAAAACCCTTGACCTAAAATGATATTACACTAACAACAATAAAGAACAAACAGAACAACCATTACATTTATGAAAGAGTAAGTGAAAGTAAAACAAGTATGTTGCTATAATGAAAAACATGAGTTACATGTCTGGAGAGGGCTTCCCTGAGTTGACCTGGTCACTTCCAAGAATCACAGTGAAGCTTTCTTTCCAAGCTATAAACAATAACAAGTCAACGATAATCTTAACTAACAGAACACAAGAGGGCTAAAGAACCCTGTACCATCATGGTGCAAGATTTTCCGATCAATGTTCTTCCTCAAAGAATTTGAAGCAAGTGCAAATGGCACTCCATGCTTGTGAAGATGTCTCATAAGACGATTGGCACCAGGAAGTGGTTTAGACAGCAGCCACCTATATGAAACAGATCAAAAAGATATATAATAACTGGGACATTTCCACAAACAGTTGGCACAGGAAAATTAACTAAACATCTGTAGTCCCAAATAAAGTCATTTAAAAACAAAAGCAAGAATTGGTTAAAGACTCACGATCCATGGTACATTGGGGAAATTTGATCGACATATTGCTCGGGTGTCAGTGGAAGATCATAGTCTTTGATTATAGAAACTACGGATTCCTTGAAAGTCATGCCCAATCTCTTCTTCTCCTTGTCGTTATCTTGCACCTTCCCATATTTAGCCAGGAAATCCTTCAGAATGTTCTTGGTAACCTCCTCTGAGCACACAAACATGAAATTCATCAACTCGAAAGCAGAAAAATGAGGAGAAGAGAAATGTTATTACCTGTACTCAGGAGGGTCCCGTCCAAATCAAATATGACGGCGCTTATCTGATGCTTCGAGTGGGAATTATCCATTGCAGCAGCGATAAGCTTGAATATGATTCTGCGTCATTTGTAACGAATGAAGAAGGGGAATTCTTGTTAATATACAGATGGTGGAAGAAGAGGGATAGATTCCCATTGCAATAAGGAGTGATGGTGGAATTGAGTGTGTTCTTTCTTCCTTCGTATGAAGGAAGAATGAAAGATTTTTGTTTAAGCTTCCATGAGAATGGATTTATGTAGCATAAGCCACCGAAATCCTCGAATAAACTCACCTTTTCTTCCGCCCAAATTCCTTCCGAAGAATACAACTTTGATTTGTATTTATACGTTTGAATTTCAAACATAACTTTAATACGTCTAATTCATTTAGGACATTCCAAAGATTCCCTGACTACCATATAATACAATCTTATTATTATATGGAGTATATTTTATTCCATTCTATTTTAGAGTAATGAAGTATTATATTTTTGAATTATATTACTTTTTATTTTTTTTAATTAGTTTAATTTTTTTCATTTAAAAGAATAATAGTAGTTTATTTATTTATTACGTTAAAAAGTAGTAATATTTAAAAGAGTAATATTTCATTCTTTTTAAACTGTAATATTTTATGTATATTAAAAAGTAATTTTATCCAATCAACATGTTGATCTGGATTCACATATAAAGATCTTGAATAATCCGTATAAAAATAAAATAGTAAAAAAAATTTATACGATTAGATTTTCTAAAAGAATTAGAAGACAACTCTATACTTCTGGTAGATTTGATATCATTAACTTTTATAATTTCTGTGTATTTGGATTAAATAATCGGAAATCTTTATTTATAAGTTGGAAAGGAAATGTTATTATATACTAATATCTTTTTTAAAATTAAAAAAAATTCTGTCATATATATATATATATATATATATATATATATATATATATATATATATATATATATATATATATATATATTAAAATTTTCAAGGCCCTTTAAAAATAATTAAACTTAATTAATTTTCTTCTATAATTCATTTTTCAATTTTCTAATTTGATTATAACCAAATAGGGCCATTTAAAATTAGTTAAATGGGTTAATAGATAATCCGTAAGACGGTCTCACTCGAGTCTTTCCCATTTGTTATTTATTTCCTATTTAAAATCAGTTAATTAAATAAAATATTACTTCAGATGTTTTGATATATTCATCTATTCCTATTCCTATTTAAAATCAGTTAATTAAATAAAATATTACTTCAGATGTTTTGATATATTCATCTAAAATACTCCTATATCACTGTTGTAAATCTCTTTTTTGCGAGCAAGTTAATCGAGTAGACTAGTATAATAACTAATAAGAAAATGTTAATGACAAACAATTATTATTGTACTGACGTTTACTCTCACCTCTTCGGTTTTCACTCTGATTTTACACAATAAATTAAGAAAAATATAACTTCGGAGAATATTATGATTTTTTTTTCGGCAATAAATATAATAAAGTATATTAGATTCATTGGCAGTATAATTGTTTAAATTCTTTTTAGGAAATGAATAAGGTAAAAACTTCATAGAGTAATTTATTCTTAATTTGTGATGATGATTAAAAAAAATCATTATCTCAAATTTATGTACCACAAATCCAGAGTGAGTCGAATTGAATCACAGAAATGACTAAACGTCGAGAAAACAATCAATAATAATAGCGTATGGTCCAGGGCAGGGGCGGTGGGGGCCCCTAATGGTGGGGTACACCATTAATAATAGCGTATGGTCAGTAATTAATTATGATCCAATAAAGAGAGAAGTGAGATGAATGAAAGAGAGGGTAGAAGAAGAGCAAACAAGTATGATCTAGGCTAAGGTAGTCACTAAAATTAAACCACCTATAGGCCACATCAAATCCACAGGCAATGGCAATGGCAATGGCAATGGGGCTCCATATAAACCAATTGTTTACCACCGAAACATAATAAAGAAACCACACACGACCGTTATTAAACAAGTATTCACCACCACCATAACACAAACATCCCCTCAACAAATCATCATTTCCATTTTCATCGGATGCACGAAGTCCTAATCATCCGGCAGCGTCACTGCAGACAAAAAGTGGAACAGACGAGACTTGAGCTGTATGCAAACAACTATAATAAAGTAGTGATGAAAATGACTCACCTCTGCACCCTCACCTCCAGCTTTGTTAGCAGCATCCTGTTTTAATCCTTCATCTGCAAGAAGGGAAATAAATCATGTGCATAATAAGAGAGCTATTGGATGAGCCGATGTTATAAGGGATTTGTCATTATAAGGTAACACGAACATACAAAATAAAATTTTTCAGACCACATAAATTCGTGTTATTAGAAGTATCAAGTTGTTACCTGCGTCCTCTGGAATGTCAGAGGTCCACAGAGTCAGATTGTCCCTAAGCAGTTGCATAATCAAAGTGCTATCTTTGTATGATTCTTCATTCAATGTGTCAAGTTCAGAAATAGCTTCATCAAAAGCTTGCTTTGCCAGATGACATGCCCTGGAATAATGGTTAACTCAGATAGATTGATAAAAAGACTGAACACAAATTCGACTCAATAAATTAAACATAAGACACCTTTCAGGTGCGTTCAGAATCTCATAGTAGAAGACTGAGAAATTCAAAGCCAAACCCAAGCGAATAGGATGAGTCGGAGGAAGCTCTGCCTCAGCAGTGGTAGTAGCCAACTTCAAGCAAGTTCAAAGAAGAAAATAAGTACAAAGATTCAGACGGGTAGATCAGAATGCATATTGGCCAGCATTGATCAATGTTGACAATATTTAACAGCAGAAATTGGTTTGCAGAGTTGACAAGACTGTTCAAGTGGGAATGAGATGAAAAATAAATATATCATGTATCCATGCACTTAGCAGTTCTTCCATAAACTAAAATGTCATTCAACAATAACAGTCAAAAAGCATATGCAAATGTCAAATCATGAAACTAGTACCTTGAGCCAGATAGCACCCAAAATGGCCCCTAACTCATATACATGGCATATTCCCTCAAGGGCAAGGGAAAATAATGCTCACTTGTTACACAATACCTCCACAAGGCAAGCTAACTATTCATCTCTAAAGTCTAGTAATGTTGATTAAAAAGGAAATCTGTAACATACCTCATATGCTTTCAGTGACTGATCAGCAACTTCTTTCCTATCATTACCTGTCTTAAATTCAGCAAGATACCTATAATAATCCCCTTTCCTGTATAAGCAAAAGAAACACAATTAAGAATCAAATATAACTACCAAACTTAATCTTCATCAAGAAACAGCATAAAAGCCCTCCTCACATCTTATAGTAAAATACAGTTGATTCTCCAGCTGTGCTTGAAGGAATTAGATGTTCGTCGATGACAGTCATGATATCACTACAAATATTGGTGAGCTCTGACTCCACCTTCTGCCGATATTCCTTGATCCGCTTAGCATTCAGCTCGTTACCTCTTGACTCTTCCTTCTGCTCAATTGATGACAATATTCTCCAGGAAGCTCTCCGAGACCCAATGACGTTCTTGTAACCTACTGATAACAGGTTCCTCTCTTCCACTGTCAACTCCACATCCATTTTAGCAACCTTTTTCATTGATTCCACCATCTCTTCAAAAATTTCCAGAAGTTTAAGAAGTCAGATTTTTGTCGTTCTTCATTTTAATTGCAGAAACAAGTACCAAATACCACTAGATTTAAAATTTTATTAAAGTGCACTGAACAAGATAAGTGAAAAACAACAGATCCCAAACGACAGGAAACCCAATTGTTGATTGATTGCATGGAATAAGCAAAAATATATCCCACTAGATCAAAAATGGTCTGGGGTTGTCAGATTCTCATCAGCAGTTTAGCAAAAAAAAAATCAAAAAATAAAAAAATCAAAAGATCTACCTACGCACAAAAACCCCTAAGAAATTTAACTATAAATAGTCTGTAAACTGATCTTATTAATATTTTAATATTTTCCCTACTCATGCTAATTCCCTTCTAGAATCTAGATATACAAATAAATTTCCAGAAGAAGAACTATAAAGTACACCAATAATATAGATCGTTAATGAACCACACAAAATTAATTAAACGTACAGAGACCTTAATACAACAGTTAACCCCGAAGGAAAAGCAAAACCAGGGAAGAAGAAAAGGGAGATTAAATATAGGTGAACTCAAAATTCTACATATCTTATGAAATTCAGGTCAAAAGGTCAATCATCAGAGAGGGGAAGCATCGACATAGAAACCATGAACTCCGCACATCCCAAAAAGATATAGCAACAGCCCGCACATCAATTAAATAGCAGCTACTAAAGTTCACTTCTTCAAAGGTTCAAATACTAGCACACAACTAAATTTACCATAAGCAGAAACGAGATCCACATCCCTGCTCAACCAAATCTATGCATAAAGATGCATAAAACATGTACCGGAAAAAAAAATGGGTTTACCGTCGTAGCGTTCAGCTTGCTCGGCGAGTTTAGCGATGTAAACGGCGGTGTCGCGATCTGAAGACGCCATCGCCGATCAGCGAGACTAAAATTCGTACTCTCTCTCTCTAGTTTCGGAAAACCGCCGATGTTTAGAGAAGTCGACAACGGTTCCTACGGCAGCAAAGGGAAAACGGGTGTTGAATGTAGAGAGAAATATAGTTGAAAAAAATTGATGAGCAATGATTGATTGTCTGACCAATTATTCGCTTCAGTGCTTTCCCTGCGGTTCCTTAGGGTGTCGGCTAAAGCGTGTTAAGCGGAATTATTTTCAGAGTATTATTTTTCAAATGTTAATTTTTTATTTATTAAATGGGCGGCTATTCACATTTAAAATTACTAAATATACCCCAAAATCTCTCCTCACAACTTTTCCGTTCTGTCTTCTCTCTTCGAAGTTCGATCACCATAGGTCATTTTTTTCGTATACTATGTTTACATTATTTACATTCATATTTTCTTGTTGAATACCTCAAGCAAACGAAAGGTCCCCACCATATCTTCTTAATAAATGACATTAATCAAACAAAAAATCCAAAACAATTGTCGAAAAAGAAAGAAAGTGAAAACTAGGTTTAATCATGAAGAATCACACTCATTCCTCACACAAATCAAAATTAACAGAAACTAAAATTTAAAAAAAATTACGAAATTACCTGCACAAGTCATGTAAGAAATGGCGGCAAAAGACCCGTCTTGGATATGGCGGCACCTCCGAAAAGCTTCTCTTCCTCTCTCGCCGGAGAATTGTCCAACGAAATTGGGAGAATCAAACTGCTTTTCGAATTCATATCCATAGAATTGTAGTGCAACATTCCAATATCACAACTGATGAAACTCATCGGCATCCATGGCATGCATACCGTTCGTTTGCTTGAGGTATCCAACCAGAAAATATGAACACTAATGGTGTAAACACAGTATAAGAAAAAAATTAATCAAGGTGGTCGAACTTTAAAAAGAGAAGGCAGAAAGGGAGAGTTGAGGGTAGAGACAATGTGGAGAAGAGAATGTGGTATTTCACATTTAAGATTCAATACGGATATGTTTAGTAATTTTTGGTATATTTAGTATTAATATTTATTGAGGATATTTAAGTTATATTATTTAAAATAAAATTTAATTATACTAATTTTTAGGTATGTTTAGTAAATTTTGGTGTAAATAGCTGCCCAAAAATAATTTAAAAGAAAATGAGATTTAGATTCCTAACCTTTCCCAACGCGAAAGGGGTTAAATTGTAATTTTAAGAGATAAGGGGATGATATATTATGGCAAAGCAAATCCTATAAATTAACGAGGATCTCAAACAATCCTTCTTCTTCTACCATTATTCCCCCCTTCGTACCAAACCTTAATGTCGCTTTGCCGATCTCCGCACCGGTTCCTACCCGGTGACCTCGTGGAAGGCACCAGCTCTCAGGAAGATTTCATCGGCTTGTATTATGAGGCAGTGTTGTTGGCTGATCTTTTGAAAAACGGTTACATAGTAAGGTACGACACTATGATTGGGGATGGTGCGCTTCGACGTTGCTGAAAGAAATGGTTTCCAATGACGAGGTCAGGCCACGGCCGCCGGTGGCTAGGTCGCTTAAATTCCTATCGCACTTAGTGGTGGACGTATTTGATGATGATGGGTGATGGCAGTGTCGGTCCTGAAATTTTCTAGGCCCTGGCAAATAAAAAGAATAGACCCTCATTGCTTTTTATATATTTTTTAATTAAAAAGTTTCCATTATTTTCTTCATTAACACTTTCTTTTCTTATATGAAAAGTCAAATATTCATTTTTAGCGAGACATTTTACTATAGCAATTATTTTCAAAATAAATTGTCTCAAATATAATTTTTCTTTGAAAATTAATCTTATAAATCTTTATCTATGTTTTCATTCTTTTTAATTTAATTTGTAACTCAATCTAACTATTCATATTAGTGTTATATTCATGTCATAATTTTTTTTTCTTTTTTTCATTTTTCACAATCAGATTCATGTTTTTTATATCTAAATTTGAGCCTCTTTTCAAGTCCAATGGATTGATAGGCTAAATTTTTTAAATCTCTAATAACTTAATATAATTATATATTTTATTAAAATATAATTATATCAAGTATTATATATATATATATAAATTTTGGACCTCTATATTTTTTGGGATGCAAGGGTGGTCGCTATCTTCGCCCCTGGGCCACCACCCTGCTCTGGGCCACCTCTTGGTGGTGGAAGGGATGGATTGTTGTGGCTGATGGGTGTGGACGTATTTGAGAATTCATCGAGACTGGAAGAATGGAAAGTGGTTTCCTTCCTAATTCCTCTATTTCGGCGAATTTTGATTATATATATATATATATATATATATATATATATATATATATATATATATATATATAATTCTTTTTAGTAATTAAATTTGAAGATTATTTTATAGCTTAAGATTAATGAGTCAATTTATAGGATATAATTATTTTTATTTTTTAAATTTTAATTATTTTATTTAATCTAAAAATAGTTATTACACCGTTTTTTTTTATCTAATGATTCCTACACCACACTAATTTAACTCTATAAACAATAAAACGTCTCTAAATTACTCTCTCCGTCCCACAAAAAGGAGTGCATTTTCGTCCGTCCCAATACAAGAGGTGCATTTCCCCTTTTAGTAAAAGGGGCCCACACAAAACAGTAAATATATCTCATGGGACCCACACACAATACTAATACATATACCCACTTTACACTAAAATATTATGTCTCTCTCCTCATCTACGCATTAAATATTATATCACTTAATCTTCGTGCCAAAAAGTTTTGCCACCGTTGTTGTGGGACGGAGGGAGTAATATTGTTGGCATCTGATAATTTGTTGGAATCTGATAATTTTATTAATTTATAATCAATAAATTTATTAATTTATTAATTTAGGTAGGTTATATATCTAAAAAGATATTTCATACTCCACTGTTTTCATAATCAGATCGAATTTCATGCATTGTTTTTAGAATCGGATAGGATCGGACGGTTCAACCGGTTGAATCAGGAACCGGTCCGATTATCCATATGTAACTATTTTTTTAGTAAAATAAAAAAAATCGGTTCAGACCGATCAAAATCTAGAAAACCGATTGGACTAGCCGAATTGGAAATCCAATTTTGAATTCTTTTTATTATTTTATTTTGTTTTTTTATTATTTTTTAAAAAAAATTTATAGGCTATGGATGTAAGGAGAGTAATAATTATCAAATCTCATATCTTTCTCATTTATTGAAAGGTTAAAGTTTCTTTTATTACAAATATATATTTCAAAATTAAAAAATTATGATTTTCTATTTCTCAAATTAAGGTAAATATAATCATATTGAAATTCATTAAAAATTTGATGATTATTTTTTTTAATAGGTGTTCTAAGAATTCACTTATATGATTTGAAAGAGTTTAGATTTATCTGTACATTAGGTAAGTTAATGTAAAATTATATATAACATAATAGCTTATTTTCATTTTTTTCAGTTGAATCGCTGGTTTGGCCTGTCTGATCGCGAACTGTTGAGGCAACCGGTTCAATTTTCGATTCAATTATGAAAACATGCTTTCATGAACTTATATTATTAAGAATGTGTTGATGTTGATTATAAGTATACAAGTACACATTCACTCTACACATTAACCATAAATAATTACTTGTATTATTTGATTATCATTACTAGTAGTATATCTATAAATATCAATTGGAAGATGAAAAGGATAAATAAGAAATACAATAAAATATTTCAATAATATGTAAATTGTCCCTTGATTTATGTAATCTTGTCGTAAAATGTTCAATAATTATTAATTTTTAATTTTATTGGGACCTTAAATATATTTTAAAAATTCTTAGAAAAAGTTTTATTTAATTATTAAATTGATTGGTATTCAAATTTAAACTGGACCCGACTTGGAACCATACAAATAATTAATTTTATCGAAGTTATTAATTTATTGAGTATTATTTTATGGAGGTTATACTATATACATGCCAATGAAAACTGTATCTATATTGAATTCAAGGTAAAAACTCTTATGTCCCCTGGACACCGTGCCCTATGGGAAAACAAGAGTCTAAAACTCTTGTGTTTCCATGAGACAAAGTTTGTCCCCGAGCACAGGAGACCAACTTTGAATTCAATATTCTTTATTGATGAGAATAAAATATCCTCATAAAAAAATACCCCATCCGTTTCTTTTCAATGTTTACATTTCTATTTTGCGCGTCTCATTTCAATGTTTACGTTTTCATTTTTAGGAATATGGGACCCACCTAAAACAATTGATATATCATCCAACACTAATACACCTACCGATTTCACATTAAATATTATATTTTTCCACCCACTATCTATTAAAATATAATACTTTTTAATCAACGTGCAAAAAACAAACGTAAACATTGAAACGGGACGGAGGGAGTATATCTTTTTGACATAACAAATCTTGCCCTAAAATTACAATCTTCCCAACCGATCCCAAATCATTATGATCCACTAATCCACATTAGCGAGAACAATCCAAATTCGATCCCAAATCATCATGATCCACTAGTCTACATTAGCGAGAACAATCCAACAAAAGAATACATGTTCTTCCTCTAATCGTGCATACAAACGACCATTTCACTTTGGATATGGGGTTCTTCTCGTGAAACAATCTTTCTTGTCCTTGCAGGTTTCTTTATAATTTTGAAACTGATATGTTGCTCCTTTCTTTTTGTTCTTGGAAAAGAAATATGTAGTACCCAATAACTTTAAACAATCAAACTCAAGTCTTCTTCCCTATGAATTGACAACATTAAAATAATTCACTCACTGATAAAGTGGGGAAAAACGCCTCTACCACTCCAAGATTATAAAGATCCACACTTTCTTTAACAATCTTTTTAAGAAATTATTTGTACCGCACACTGTTAAGGATATATGTTTGCAAGATTAATTTTTTAATTAAAAGAAAAGTTAATTGATTGGAGGACTCAATAGTGGAATAGTGATCAATTGATTGATGTTTAGACGATGTTCGATCTCTTCTCCTCTTTCTGTTTCTTCTTGAGCATGTTAGTTCAAAGAGAATGCGTGAATGTTAAATTTGATAATGACTAATTATAGTGTGTACTGAGTGCATTCACTTTAAAAAACTGTATACAAATATATATAAAAACATATATAATTATGAACAAAAATGTATACAATTTAATTGTTAGTTTTTTTAATAAAAAATTGAGTGTAAAAAAATATACAATTATTAAAAAATATGTATACACTATTGAATAAAAAATTATACACATATGGATGCTAGTTTTTTTAATAAAAAACTTAGTGTGAAAAAAATATACAATTATTAAAAAACACTTATATAAAATAGAATAAAGAATTTCTTTGTCAAATTTTATTTGATCAATGATATATAGCTCATATAACAAGTTTGAGAAAATCTCAATTTTGACAGTGGATACAGTACATATACCCGAGTGGAATACTCTGGTTCAAATAATCGGACTCGCACGTAAATCTGAAATCCACAACTCATTGTGATTTTTATTTATTTATTTAATTTTAAGTATTGTCGAATTGAGTCGTGGATAATTAATTAAATGGAGTACAAGCGCATCACAACACTCGCCTGATATTTTCCCATTCTGCATCCCCCCCGCTATCCCTCCGCCCAAGTGGAACTATGACAGTAGTGAATTGCTGCTATCTCTCTGTCACCTCCGCTTCCATTTCGAGCTCCCAAGACTCCACAAATCCTAACTCATCTTCACCATCAATTTCTAGGCCGCCGACCAAGATTATACTGCCGGCCAAGAAGCCAGAGAAATGGTCTACTGGGGTGGCTCCAGGGGATTATGGTGGCCCACCCACCACTTCCAAGCTCAGGAAATACTGGGGCGGAGACGAGGACCCTCTTGCCTCTGATGACTACTTGTGGAACAAAGATTTCATGGATCGCATGAAAAAGCTCATTCCAGACCCTGATAATGATGTTCCCTCTAATTCTCTCCCTGCGTCTGCTAAGGTTTTTTTTTTAAATTACTTGTTTTTATAGTTTTATGTGTTTTTTGTTTGCTGTTAATGTTGTTTATTTTGAGGGTTCAGCGTTAGATTAATGACAAATGAGTGGTTTCTGGTGGTCATTGGGTTTGAAGTGTTTAATTTAGTAATTAGATTCCTACTTTGATAATCTTCTGTTGGTTTTAACGACTATTTTTCTGGCATTGGCATCTCTTACTCAAGTTTGTATCTCCTAATGAACTTCTCTTTCTTTTTTTTTTAATCTTTGATTTCATTTTCTGAAAATTCTGTAATGGAGGACATCTTTTTTATTTCTTGATTTGTTAGTAAAGCTGATTGTGCAGGTTTCACAATTAAAGAGAAAATATATTTAGTGTATTAAAAGTTTATCTGGTGTGGTGCTTAAGTGGATCATTGATGATATCTGAATCTTATTTTCTTTATAGGAGGAATCATCTGGATTTCTTAGCTTAAATAGAGTCATGAGCTTGGACAAGTGGGTAAACATGCTCTTTCTAATTCATTTTTCAGGCCAACTGATGGACAGTTGTAACTTTTAAGAATTTAATCCGGTTCCTCTACATTTCCATTCCACACCTTTGGGAGAGAAACAGACCCACAGAGTAGAAACTTGATGGATTCTACTTTTTTTTTTTCCATTTTC
Organism: Pogostemon cablin; assembly: GCA_023678885.1. Taxonomy (NCBI): domain Eukaryota; kingdom Viridiplantae; phylum Streptophyta; class Magnoliopsida; order Lamiales; family Lamiaceae; genus Pogostemon; species Pogostemon cablin. The sequence goes on from CM042956.1 coordinate 2,019,723, forward strand.
ACACACCTCTCTATTTACTCTCCTAAAACTACATGAGGGAAGTGTAGAGGATCCATTCTGATCATTGATTTCGTTTGTCTATGATGCAGGTTGGAAGTCGACTTGAGTAAAGAACTTACGACTCCTTCTGGGTCAGTAGAGAAACCGCAAGAGGAGGAACAAGTACAATTTTGACTAATTGATCCCTCTGCTCATATATCTTCTGATCTTGTGTGTTCTCCTAACATACTCATCATGCTGAATTGATGTTTAAACTCAGACTCCTATGGCTGCTGGTAGAAAATGGAGAGCAGCTCCAACTCGCCGCGAGCAAGAGAAGTGGGATAGAGCATTGAAGGCTGCAACTGGAGGCAGCGTATGCCATCTGAGTTTCTATAGATTACAGTATTTTGATATTTAAAAGATAAAAGTCCAATATTCTGCAGAGCTTTCTGGTTTTGAAATGGAACATATTATTTTATATTTTTTTTCGTAATTTATGTTTTTATTATTCCAAAGGATGTAATGTTTCGGGAATCAAGACGCCCCAGAGGGGATCCTGAAGTTTTGGCTGCTCAATCAAGGGAACAATATTATAAGGTGCTCATTTTTACAAACTGGCGTTTGAACATATCCTCATCTTATCCAGTTATGGATACTCAAATTGCAACCTGTGAATTGTCTTTCTTCTTTAGTTGAAGAGCAGATTGCAAGTATTAACACTGGGAATCGGCGGTGTTGGGGTGCTTTCGGCCTACTTTTCATATTCTCCAGAAATTGCAGCAAGGTGCCTTAGGTTACTAAATGTGTGTGTTCCATAAAGTTGTAGATAATTTATGGATGATGCATATTTTGGGTTTTTAGTCTTCTACATTAAATATGCTCCATCAGGTCTAATGCACGTTCGCAACTAGGCATGTTTTTCTGAAAAATACAGTTATCTATTTGAATAATATTTTGTGTTGTGGAAAGAGCACGAAAGTGTAATAAGATACATTACAAATGCGATATTTCTGTTGTTGTCTATGAGTAACTAACAATGTGTAATTACTTTACTATCTATGAGTAACTAACAATGTGTAATTACTTTACTATGTGTTTCTTCAGCTATGGTGCTGGTTTGCTCGGTTCTTTGGCATACATGAGAATGCTTGGGAACAGTATTGATGCCATGGCAGATGGAGCCAAAGGACTTGTCAAGTATGTTTCCTTCCTTTTCTTTTATTTTTCTCTGCATTTTTGAAAATATTTAGTAGATAGCCTATAACGGGTATGTTAAGTTGGTTCTGTAGTTGATTCAGCATTTTGATGCTTCATTCCACTTTTATTTTTTATTTAGCAGAACTTATAAATCTGATATAGATGAAAGTTTTGTTTTCATTTCTGTTGTATCATATGCCTCTATAAATATTGATATCGGGCGACACATTTCATTTTCAAGTCTTCAATAGCTTTGTGTGAAATCTGTTCAATATCCTTACCTGAACTTGTTGTAGGGGAGCGGTCGGACAGCCGAGGCTATTGGTTCCTGTTGTGTTGGTGATGTTGTATAATCGATGGAATGAGTAAGGCTTTTACTATGCTTAGTTTCAACTAATTTCTTCAAATTGCGTTCGAGTCGCTAAACATATTTTATCCACAGGATTTTAGTTCCAGAATATGGTTTCATTCCCCTAGATTTGATTCCAATGCTCGTGGGGTTCTTCACGTACAAGATCGCCACTTTCTTGCAAGCTATCGAGGATGCTGTGAATGCAGCTACTGAGAAAACCCAAGTGTGATTCTATCAACCGATTGTTGGTGGTGGAAAGACGAGATATTCGTATTTACACATAACTTCTCGACTGTAGATCCTTGCCGATGTGGAACATTTTGGTTCCTATGATGTATAGCAGTGTTTATCTGGTGTAATGCTTACAGAAATGGGTACGGATGATGGAATATTTATTTATGAAACCTGTTATTACCAACGTTTCTCGTATGATGCACCAGTTTGATGAAGATTCTAAAAATTTATAAAAATGATGATATTAATAGTAAGCTCGGAAACCATACATCACCCACAAAGCTATTGTCTTTTTGGTATCATTATTCTTTGAGGATGGCTCATCAAATGCATAGCAAACGTTCACACTGAAGTTACAAATTATATATAAAACCAAGTACAAAATATTACAGTTACTATTGCATCCAAGCTTTTTGAGCAAGAGATACATATATATATATTCTTGGTAACTCTTCCATAAAAAGGTGGCAAGACTTGGTGGTTCCGGGTTGTGTATAACTTAGCAGAGCGTGGAGAAAGGCAGCAGTTAACCAGTGTTCTGCAAACCAGCTGCAACACCCTTCATCGTCAAAATAAGGGTGTCTTCCAAACCCGGAGGATACTCGCTCGTCGGGTTAAGCTTTACGAGTTCATCAGCAGGTTTGTTGGTGTCCATTTCCATGATCTCTTTCGACAGATGTGGTCCTACTTCCACACTGTATGTAGGATCGCGGATGCGCTTCAACGTGTAGATTTGACAGACGTTGAGGACCGTGATGTATGGGTCTCGTAGCGTCAGCCTCTGCCTCAAGTAGGGATCACCTTCCAGCAGTTCCTTGTGTCCAGCAACCTAAGGCAGAAATAAGTAAGTGAGCATAGCCTGCTTTCAGTAAAATGCAATCAAAGCTTGAGTAGAATTAGGGTGGATGCCTCACCTGAAGGATGAGTTTCTGAGTCGATTCGTAGTTTGCTCGCAACTGCTCTCCGAATGGCCACAGATCCTCCGGGACTAGAAGCTTGTCGTACAAGGCGGCGATGCCAGGGTCTCCCTTGGCTAAAACCATTTCAATCAAGTCGATTGTGACTCTAAAGAAAGGCCATTCGTTGTACATATCTTTCAGCATTTGCAAGTTTCTTATGTCCTTGTCGATCACCTGCTTCATTGCAGCTCCGAACCCAAGCCAAACCGGAAGGTGAAACCTTGTCTGTGTCCATGCAAATATCCATGGGATCGCTCGCAGCGATTCTATCCCACCACTCGGCTTTCTTTTGGACGGACGACTACCAATGTTCATGCGACCGTACTCCAGCTCAGGTGTTGCCTGTGAAGGAAGCAAACCAAACATTAAGGTAAATGAAGTAACAGGTGAGTCAGAGATATCATTTTAAGTAACACTCACACGACGGAAGTATTCAACAAACCGAGGTTCCTTGAATACGACAGATCGATACTCTTCTGTGGCCACAACAGCCATCTCATCCATGAGCGAACGCCACTCGGGCTTTGGTGCAACGGGAGGATGCATTCCGTGCTCGAGTGTAGCAGCAGTGAACCGTTGCAGTGTTCAGAAGCACAAATGCTCCTCCCCAAACGACTGCTCGATGACTTCACCTTGAACAGTGACACGGAGCGACCCGTGAACTGTATCCGGTGGCTGAGACAGTATAGCAAGATGTGTCGGACCGCCTCCTCTTCCAACCGTCCCTCCTCTGCCATGAAACATAATAAGCTTTACCCCATATTCCTTGGCCACCTTCACCAGCTCTTCTTGAGCCTTGTAAAGTTGCCATGCAGCAGAAAGCCTTCCAGCATCCTTGCCTGAATCCGAGTACCCGATCATGACTTCTTGCTTACCATTGATTCTGTTACGATACCAATCAATGGAGAACAGACGAGCCACAGCAGCTGGAGCAGCCTCGAGATCAGCAAGCTTCTCGAACAATGGAACAACCCTCAGAGGGTTCTTGACATGGCATTCTCGTTGCAACAGTTCCACAGCAAGCACATCAGACGTGGCGGTCGCCATAGAGATTATGTAGGCACCGAAACTATCCGAGGGGAGTTCAGAGATGACATGAAATGTGTCCAAAACGTCAGCGATTTCCTCAGTTTTGGGAAGATCAGGCCCGAAAAGTGGACGCTTGCCACTCAGTTCAGATAAAAGCCACTCCTGTCGACGTTCCTCAGGCCATTCCTTGTATGACCCAATTTCTAGGTGCTTAGTGATAGCATCTAGAACATCAGTGTGCCTATCAGACTCTTGTCGGATGTCAAGTCTTACGAGAGACAGTCCAAACGTGGAAACTTGTCTTAGGAAATCAAGAAGACTCCCATCAGCAATCGGTCGATCACCACAGGCACAAAGTGATCTATAACACAGCTCAAGAGGCTCCAGAAACTGAATGGAACACAGCAAAAGTTGAAATGTAAGATTTTGCAAGAACATAACTAAAGTTTAGTGTCTTTAGGATTTAAAACAAGTTGACCATAAAATGTGAAGAGTTAAAATGATGAGCAGACCTGTTCAACATTGGTAAAAATCAACTCCTCAGGAATATCAGAAATTCCATGTGACAGTAACTGACGAGCACGTTCACGCGTATGATAAAGCTTGTCCCTAACATCTCCGAGGATGACACGATAAGGCTCATTCGCTGGAATTTGCTTCCAGAATTCTGAAATAAGTTGCAAAGTTATCAATAACATGATATTTTGATTTTTCAATAAGAAAATTGGAGAAAAACAACCCCAAAAGCAAGATAACATCATTTAACATACCAATGTAATGTTTAGCATCCCTCTTAGAGTTTCTGTGGAGTTCCTCTGCACGTAGACGATGTTCATCGCTGCAACGCCACATTGAAATCTTCCAGACAAGATCATCTTGTAAGATTTCGGGGATCACTATTAAGTTAAGTTGATATCAGACAACAATGTAGTTTCTTACCTCAAACATGAGATCCTCAATCTGTGAGAAGTACATATTAGCAGCCATCATTCTAGCTAGTAAGCATACATCTCTTGTAACTTCAGGAGTCACCCTAGGATTGCCTGGAACCATACACATTGAATTCGAGTCAGCACAATCAATCCTTACATGTTTACTATTCAGTAGGCTTTCTACCAAGATAAATTACACACATACTGTTTTGTTAGTAAATTAGTTATTTAAATATTTACTCGAATGAGTAAGTCACATTACCATCACGATCTCCACCCATCCAGGAAGAAAATTGGATAAGGGGAGCATTGTAAGGAACACGCTCGTTTATTCCAATGTTCTTCAAAGCCGTATCGACGCGCCTTAAGAACTTTGGCACTCCCTTCCATATGGTCTCATGGAAGTAACTCATTCCAGCTCTCATCTCATCTTGAGGAGTGGGAGGATTTCTCCTGATTTCATCTGTACGAAATGCAGCTTGTATCTGAACAAACCAGACAATATAATAAGCTGCAGAACATACGAGTGGATGATGCAATCTTGAGAAGTAAAATGCAGAATCTAACATTTAACAATCTTAGAATGCCATGATAACATTCAATTAATCCATTACTTCGGCAGACATAAGTTTCCTAATATAGTATTACAACCATTGATTGAATTACCTCTCTTTGTAATGCCTCATCAAGCTCCTGCTTGTCGTCAGGCGTGATATCTTTCGCGTTGAGCTGAGTCAAACAGTCACGGATTCTGGATAGATCACATGAAATGTGTAAATACTACTTAAAATAATTCATCATTTAACAATGATATAGTGTTAAGTTGGTATCACAAACCTTGCATGTTTTTGAAGCAAAGATCTGCGGACAGACTGAGTAGGATGAGCTGTTAGCACTAAGTCTACAGTTTGATTCTTCAAAGCATCAAAAACTTCCTCGGGGGACTTGTTCAATTCCCCAACCAGCCTCTTCAGAGTCTCTTCAATGTTAGATTCAGTTGTGGCAGAAGCCTCATCAGAGAAGTCGTTCTTCTTTAACTTGATCCGACGTCTGTACGCAATCTGAACTTCTTCTGCAAGGTTGGCCAAGTTAAGCATGTTGGAGAAAGACTTGGCAACCACAATGGAGTCCCCAGCATCCAAACTTGTAAGAACTCTCCCAAGCTCTTCCAGTTTGTGTGTGTCGCGTTTGCCTTCATACTCTGCGGATATCTCGTAACAGTCTTGGACCTACTCCAAATGCGATACAAAATAATGTAAGTTTCACAGAATAAGGTATACATCAACCACAAATTTCTTTCACTCAATAATATAATTAAACCAAGATTGCACCCTCTGCATATGGTAATAGATTACACAATATTCCAGAAGGATTGTTGGAAATGAAATTTGTGTTGCTTATAGTTTCTCAATCAGCTAAGGAACTTCAAGTATGGATCCCATTTCTTCAGGACATTGGATTCAAATGCACCAAAATACTTGGTTACACATGAAAATCAATAAAAGGCTACACTTGTTTGCATCAGATGATAGTACAAATTTTTCATATCCATTCCAAGAACATCACTAACAAGTATCAACAAGTAAATTTAGTAAGGCACGTATCAAGATCACCTTGATTCACTATAAAAACAAGAAAATCACATTGTCCAAGGTGCTAACTGCTGTATTATAGTTGAACCAAACAGATCACAATGTATAAAAATAAAAATAAAATAAAGTATTAACAGTAAAGTTTGTTAGTAAAATTACTCTAAAATTTGCTTCTCAAAGCATTCTACTGGTGATTTCCTATATATTGGCTTATTTCTCATACATTTACACATCACACCACAAGGAAGAAACACAAAATGAGTTGCAATAAAACTAGTAGCAAGAAATGAACAATGATTCCAACCAAACCACAAATCTAGAGCAAAGCCACAATGTGGAAGAAAATCCAGCAAGAGTGTTACCGTTTCTCTGATTTCCTCTCCATGCAAGTCCTGAAGAATGTCAAGAAAACGATCCAAGAGCAGAGCATCATACTCCACCAGTTTATCATCCTCAGAGACTTTTCCAGGTGCTAAAAGCCTCAACTGGGCATCAATAGATGCCATTTTCTCTATCTTCTTACTCATCTCTCTCTCTCTCCCCCTCCCAATATATAGTCTACTCTACTATGTCAACAGTTACTTTACTTCTTCCCTTCCTTTTCACCGATTTCCCACCCTCAATTCAAGGCAACAAAAGAAAGAAGAGAAGGAACACGGGATTTCTGAACACAATTCACGGATTAAACTGGAAGCTGGGAGAGGAAAAACGATCTCTATACGGACAAAAGTGGAGAAAGCCGTGAATCACGATATGAAGAGAGAGAGGGGTTCCAAGAAAGTAGAGGTAGTGAAGCATCCCCTGCTGGTTTTATAGAGGGATTTTGTTGAAGGGTCAAATGGGGTAAAATCATGATTCTTGCAATACGGGGTGAAATCTTGATTCTTGATTTGGCCGTTGTTATTTCCAACGGAAGTTATAAACTGGGCTGTCGAAATTTATTGAGCTGGACATGGACGAGAATTACGAGTCCAAGTGCCAACTACGAATATGCGGCGGCATTTTTTTTCCGACAATTAAGGAGTAATTATTACCACTCTAATTTTGGCAATTCTTCTCGCGTTCTCGAATCTTCCACTCTCACCATATTAACATAAAAATTAGTCCACTCTGATTTCTCTCAGCTTAAATTCTCGTGCGTATTTGATAAGCTAAATTTAGGAGTTCTTCACGGCCATTAAATTGTCTAATAATTGTTTTTTTCTGAAATAATGCCGTTAGATCATGCCACCATTAATTATTAACCACATTTAATTTTCGTATGCGTATGTGTAATGTAGAATCCTTTTTGTGTCTCTCTAATAATATTCCCAATCACCAAAAAATATTCATTTTTAGAAATGGAATTTACCAATAAAAATAATTTTTTAGATTATTCAATTAAAATTACATTTATCTTTATCAACAAAATGACAATAAAATTTAGGATTACTCACCTGATACACTTAAAGATTTATTTATAGATATACTTAAAGATTTATTGATAGAGTAAATGAGGTGTAGTGGATAGTTATTAATTTTATTTTTAATTATTTTATTTTATTGAGTAGTGGAGATTAAATGAAAATGGAGTATAATATAATACTAATTGAGAGTATTTAGTTGCACCAGATGTATCACAATTAAACTTATAAATTTATAATGTTTTTATCAACGAAATAATATTTATTGTTATTTATCGATCAAATAATAATGAGTTGAATTATAATAACTCCCATAATGTACAAATTTTAAGTGCAACTATTAACCATAAATAAATATAGAATTTGGCATTAAAAATGAGAATTGTAAACAAAATGTTTTTCTTCTAAATTTTGCAGGCATGAATTTTACGTAATTGTGGTTAAGGGGGTAAAAAGACATTTATTATTATAATTAATCTTCTAATTCAACTCAGATTGACGAGTGTTGGATTATATCTAAAGACATCTAATTGTCAGTTTATTTTTGCTTAGGTAGATATGTATTGAACGTTTGATATGTTTAATAATGAAAAATCCTGCCCCCAGGGCATAGCTCAAGTGGTAGAGGGGAGGGTGGAAAGGCCTTCCAGCTGAGCTTGGTTGCTGCAGGGTGGGGGTTCGAATCCTGCCTTTGGCATGGATTTGGCCCCTTGCAAGCACAAGTTTAACAGTGAGCCCTCTCTATAAGCCACTTGAGGCACATTCTGCGATTTACCTCCTCCACCAATCCCCAGGGCAGGGGCGGTGGGGGCCCCTAATGGTGGGGTACACCATTAATAATGAAAAATCCTATAAGGATGGTAGGCTGATTAATTAGAGGAAAATACTCTTTTCTTATCATTGTTAGAGATTTTTCCCTTCTCATTCTTCTTCTATGATTAATTCATCTATGTTTCCATTAATTTTATAGTTTATTCTCTCCAAGAAATCCACTAATTAAAAATATTAAATCATTGTAATTATCTTTTGTAATTTTTTATTTGGATGTCAAAATGTATTTCTTTACGTAATTAACGTTGATTACAGAATTGTGGAAGAGGGAGAGATTGGATGCTCGAGAATAGATTCTCTTCTTAGCATATATCAATCATGTATTATCATAAATATTTTTTATGAAATATTCTTAATTATTTTATGAAATATATTTATTTCTTTTTTTTAACATATTGCAATATATTGAATAATATAAATATTGTTTTTGTTATGATATTTTTATATTAAAATAAATTATCAATTCTCTATTTTTGGTATATACTCCCTCCGTCCCGAAAAACCTTTCACATTTATTGTTCCACGTTGTTTAAGAAAAGTTGCATTTTTTGACCAACTGTATTGACTTTGGAGGGTACTGTAGCATTTTTAGGTAATAAAAAAATATAAAGTAATGATATGTGTGTGATAAAGGAGTGACAAATTTGAAATTAAAGTGACTTTTGAGGTTGTTGGATAAAGTGTTGTTTCCTTTTTTGGGGTGTGAAAGGTTTTGTGGGACAAACAAATGAGGAAAGTGTGAAATAGAGTATTAGTTATTGAAAACATATTATTATAATATTTAATTTAAAATTTCAAGAAGTACACGTTTTTTATATTAGTGTAGTATAAATTAGTATAGTAGAAAATATAAATTGATTCTCTTATTTTGTACTATATCTAAAACTAAATAATTAAAATTAAAATTAGTAAACAATACGTAACCAAATTAATTCTTTCAATTACCTTCCTTATAAATAGCTTTATAATCACATTTAATTTCAAAATTAACTAATTCCTTTAAAACTCTTATCAATTGTCTTCCATAAAAAAATTATAAAATTAATTTCACTTACAAAAATAATTACTCTCAATCCATTCATTTAGAACTCATATAAATTACCTTCCATATTAAGAGTTAATACAGTCAAATTATTTATAATTAAATAAAACATTAAATTTCCTAAATTAATTATAATGGTTCTTGAATTCATTCTATTAATGATTACTTACCATATAAAGAGATTTAGATATGGATGTAATTTATCTAATTGATAGAAATTAGAAAACAAATAGTAATGTATATTTTATGTAAAATTTAAATAATGGAATACATTAAATTTTTATTATCTATATATTCACATCGTTTTGCATTAAGAAAAAAAAAACTTAAATGAATCATAAAAGTCTCATTGTTATATATTTGATGTATTTATTGATCTCTTATTTATTTATATTTAATTAATTAATAATTGATTTTGAAAAATTACTTCAAAAAGCTCATAATAATTGCATCATTATCTTCTCAATTTTCCACAACAAAACAATCTTACTAAATAAAAAATTAACTCTATATTTATCATACTAAAAATTTAGATTAAGAAATGGTAGAGAACTTCAAATTAAAAGGTTTGATTCCATGGAATGATTATATTAAATTACTAATAATTATTTTCAATTATTAATTGATTTATGTATGATTCACAAATTTTGATGTGGAATTAAAAACTTGATTATCAAATCAATTAAATGTTTAAAGAGGTAAATCAATTTTCATTAGATTATGGTATAAAAATAAGTCAACAATATTATTTAACCCGTAAATCATTTCACGACATTTGTATTAAGGAAAGTAATAATGCATTAATGCCCCGGGCATAGCTCAAGTGGTAGAGGGGAGAGTGGAAAGGTCTTCCAGCTGAGCTTGGTTGCTGTAGGGTAGGGGTTCGAATCCACATGGATTTGGTCCCTTGCAAGCACAAGTTTAACAGTGAGCCCTGGCATATCCTGCGATTTACCTCCTCCACTAATCCCCAGGGCAGGGGCGGTGGGCCCTAATGATCATTAATTGAGATAGGGCGGTGGGCCCTAATGATCATTAATTGAGATAGGGGTTCGAATCCACATGGATTTGGTCCCTTGCAAGCACAAGTTTAACAGTGAGCCCTGGCATATCCTGCGATTTACCTCCTCCACTAATCCTCAGGGCAGGGGCGGTGGGCCCTAATGATCATTAATTGAGATAGGGCGGTGGGCCCTAATGATCATTAATTGAGATAGGGAAACACAATATTCCTTCGTTGATTTGTTTGCCTGTTTTTGTACTCAAATTAAAAATATGTAAAAATTTTTAAGAAAATTAATAAATATAACATTTTAATATATAGTGTGTGTAGCGATATAATATTCTAATGATGGTAAATATTTGTATTAGTTTGATGTGTAAGTTCATAAATATATATATTAGTAATTATTTTTTTTGGTTTCATTATCATGAGACACTCAAATTAAAAATATGTAAAAATTAAAATGAAATGAAGAAAATATGTTAAATTACTAACTCTATATTTTTACTAAAATCTCAGTTAATGCATAGCAAAATATTTAATTTACAAATCAATTATAGAGAAATGTAGAAAATTAAAGCATCAATCTGGGAATGCATTTGAGCATTGAAAATTCACAATATTAATTAAAATTCTTATATACTTAAATTATTCGACACCGATTATGCATTAATTCTAAAATATGGGATATTTTAGAATATAATAGTTTTGGGCTATGATTACGAGATGATTAATAGAATATTATGGGATAATTAAAATATGAAAATTTTATGTACCAAGAATATGTGATAATTAAAATATGAAGAATTTATGCATATAATTAAAGCATCCAGTAAATTAGGGGATGCACCAATTATGCACTAATTATTCCACTTAATTTGCATTTAAATAAAATTCTTTAATAAGTTGTTATCATGTGCACCCTGTGCATGCTTGCATTTTATATATTTATATGTAAAACTTTTTATTCAATAATGTATAAACATTTCTTAATAATTGTATAGTTTTTTTTTAAATCAGATTTTCATTAAAAAAAAAAACTTGCAGAAAACTTGCTGACAAAATGTATTATTTATTAATGTATATACTTTTATTCATAAGTGTATAAATTTATGAAAGTGGGTGCACAGTACACCCACACACACATGATAATTAGCCTAACATTAGTTAATATCCAATTTCCTTAATTTAATTTCAATTGGCATAAATTGTGTAATATAAAAATATAAATAATTATAATTATTAATGTTTTTATTTTTATTTACTCCCTCCGTCCCATTAAAAGGTGGACGGTTTGTTTTTTTGCACATAGATTAAAGAATATAATATTTTAATGTGTATTGAGGTGAGATAAAATATATTTTAATGTAAAGTGGGTAGTTGTATTAGTGTGATGGGTGAACCCAAAGAGAGATAAGTAATTAATTTGTGTTGATCCCTTTTATCAAAAGGGAAATGCCTCCTAATATATATGTTTGTTGTTTAGTAATGTATAATCATCAGTCATTTTTAATTGGGGGTGAACTATACCCAAAATGCCAAACATACCCCATATATATAAATAATTTAAATTAAAATATTCTCAATTAATAAGAGTAGCCCCTAAACTTGTCTAGATAATTATTATTTTATGTTTTTATTAATTATCTTAGTAGTTTTAATTAGTTTCCAGGTGGTTATTTTAAGATTAGTTTTCTTAGGAGATAAAACTCCAGAAAGATGCAAACGATTACGCTACTTGCAACTAATATTATAAACGATTAAACAATTAGAAAGTTGTCCTTACAAGCACATGAGAAGTCAATTTTTGACTGATAATTAGCTTAGCTCTTGAAATTTTGAACATGAAGAGTCAATCAAGTTTGGATTTTGGTTCTTTAGTGATAGTAACAACTAATAAAGAGAGAGATCTTCAAAACAAACATGTGGCTCCAAACTTCCATCTCTCTACACCATACAAGAGAGAGAGAGAGAATACAAAGGAAATGTGATTGTGTTTGCAAAATTGATAAAAAGATCAATTTGTCAAAAGCTTCTAAAAGAGAAGGCATATCCATTGGACTATTCCAATCAAGCCTCACGAGTTCTTATCTTGCCCAAAAACTAACTTTATCAAAAATAAAATTAAAAAAAAATCACCTTAACCTTACATATTGTATGACTTTAACTAAATACCATAAAAAATAAGTGCGTTAGTATTGTGGGGTTTTCAATTTTGTGATGTGCAATTAGTAGTTTAGAAAAAGAAAAGGAAAAATGTGCATATATAATATTGGGATAGGGAAGTATTATTTTATAAGAAAGCACATTTGCAAAAATTAACTAATTAGTGCGAGAGGCATTGGTGGCAGAATTGTGTGAGAACATCGTGAATTGTGCAAGGCCATTCAGGAAATATCATTTTACATATTTTAATTAATTATTATTTTTTATTAAAAACATTATTATTTTTAAATTTTACTATTACTTTTTATTTATATTATAAATTATTCATGTTAATCATTATTATTTTTTATTAATTGAGTAATTATTATTTCTTTTTTTCATAAAAGTCTATCTCATGAAATGAGTCAAATAATTGTTTTTTTTAGGAATTAAGAGGCCGTGAATAAACCACGATCTTGCAAATAAAACAAGTACTATATTGGTTCAAATATTCTTATGTGGCCCCCCTCCATGTGTGGTACCTATAACTATACGTATACTTTATATATTATGAATTATTTTTTTAAAAATCATAATATTATCTCATAATAAATGCACAACGCTTAATATATGCATATAGATATCAAGGGTAATCTTAATAAAATTTTGTCAAAAATATGACATTTTCATTCCACACTATTTTCATTTAAGTACGTAATTCTTAATACATTTATGAAATGAAATAACCTAGTACTATGACATTCTTATTTTTTTTATTTTTTTATTATTATTAATTTGATGCACTAATGCCCTTTTACCGATTTCACAATGAGATCAGATAACCACTGTCGAATAGATTTTATACATAAAAAATGTAAATGAAATGCAAATTCTCCAAGTGACGCCCAATTCAGAAGCGTCAATAGTTACCACATTCCTGAGCTCTATAATAGCCCAATGCTTTTGATAAGCCCATCTAACAAGGCCCAATATAAATCAATACCATCATTAAGTAATCAGCGAAAGCCCTATTTCAATAAGATAGATAAAGTCCAAATGAGGTCCACTTGTTCTAATCACATGTTAACACCTTTAAAAAAAAAAAAATTGCTACACGCTTGATTTATTTAGTCTGATTTTTCATTCTTGTATGATTGAAAAATTTATTACACTTTAAATAAAGTTTACTCAATATGTGAAATTAGAGAGATAAAATTGGTTCTCTTGTCATAAAAATATGGAGTAATAAAAATAACCAAGAGTATTTGGGCCAAAACACACAACCCAATGACAATATGTAGTTCACATGACTTTAGTATTGAGCCGAGCCCATTAATAATATCAATAGAATAAAGATCACTAGGTTGTGTTTGGATGGATGAATTTGAGGAGGGATTTATAAATACCTCCCTCAAATCCTTCTCTCATGTTTGGATGTCACTTGAAATCAATGGATTTATAAATCCAATATTTGAAATCAATGGATTTGAAATCATGAATTTGATTTTGAATTTTTTTAGTTGTTTTTTAATGAATTTCAAACCTTTACCCAAACCGTGTCATTTGAAATCCTTCTGTTCATTGTTGTGTAATTAATTATATTAAGTATAAAAATAATATATAAAATTAATAAATTAATTAAAAATTTTTTTTATATATATATATATATTTTTTTTTAATTTTGAACTCTACCACCGAACCTACCTCTACCCATCCCCACACCCCCGCCACCTACCCCACCCCATCCCACTCCCACTCCCACTCCCACTCCCGCTCCCACAATTTTTTTTTATAAGACTTTAAATTTTAATATTTAAATAATAAAAATATTACCACCCACCCCCTACCCCATCCCCAAATTTTTTTTTTTATAAAACTTTACATTTTAATAATAAAAATATTACCACCCAACCTACCCCCAACCTCAGCCCCCGGCCACCTACCAAATTTTTTTAATTTTTTTTATATTTTAATATTTAATTAAAAAAATATTACCACTCAACCCTACCCGCCCAACCCACCCCCTGCCACCGACCCCACCCCACTCCAAAAAAAAAATTAAAATAAAATTTTAGATTTTATTTTTTTAAATATAAAAATCTAATTTTTTTTAAAAAAATTGATAGATGGAGGGTGGTGAGTAGGGGGTGGGGTGGGTGGATGGATAGGATGGTATGATTGGGTGATAATATTTTTATTATTTAAATATTAAAATCTAAAATTTTATAAAAAAAAATTTTTTGGAGGGAGGGGGTGGTAGGAAGTAGGGGGTAGGATTGAGTGGTAATATTTTTATTATTCAAATATTAAAATTCTAAAATTTAAAAAAAAAATTTGAGGGGGGAGGGGGGATTGGGGGGTGAGGTGGGTATGGGTAGATTGAGTGGTATCCCTCCCAAAAAATTATTTTTAATAAATTTTTTTTATTTGAATATTTAATATAATAAAATTTTATTATTTTTATTTATCATATATAAAATTATATTTTAAAAATAATTTTTGAATTATGGATTTGAAATCCTCTCAAAAATTCATAATTTATTCAAACAGTGGAATTCAAATAAATTGATTTAAAATCCAAAGAATTTAAAATCCACTCATTTTCAAATTCATGAATTTGAAATGACTCAATCCAAACATAATCTTAAGAAATTTTAGGCCTAAAACTAACATCTATTAAAAAAAAAAGAGAAAAGTAGCAAGTTCAAAATTAAGAGTCTAACTTCGGTGCACATGTGACATCGGTACACCTGAGGTTTCTCAACTTTAAATCACTCAACTTTAAATCACATTTTTACTTAATCCTTCCCACTCAATAAAATAAAATAATTAAAAAAAATTTTATCTAGCAACTTTCCAACACTCGGTTTCTTTTTATTAATAAAAATTTCTGATTATTTTTTAGACAGATCATTAATCTTGAGTTGAGGATCTAGAATTATTATAATTATGGTATACATCAGAATACTCCATTAATTATGATTTACATTTTACAGATCAGCAATACGAATATATTTGTGAACTTAAATAAAGAATGCAGCTGCCAAGTGTTACTGGGTACAAATAAAAATCAGAATTTTGGTAAATTAAGTGTGAAAAAAAAATTATTCACACCTATTTCACTCATATGGAGTATTAATTTCCTTAATATACAGTAAATAAATAGAAATATTAATTTAAATTAGATTAAAAAAAATAAATAAATTGGAAAGTGTTTTCCTTTGTTGAGCGCTTACCGGTGTCAAGGCCTCAAACCGGTCGTTCAATTTTCAAAGCCCAAAATTTATACCACCGAACGCATATTCGCCTCTTTCAAAATTCCACCGCCACCGCCGCCGCCCGCCACCGACATGTCCTCCCAACCCACTCCTTCCCCTCCTCTCTCCACCACCACCTCCCCCTCCCCGCACCGCTTCATCTCCGAGGAAGACAAACTCGCCACACCCTCCCCCCCATCTCTCGCGAAACCCGAGCCGTCGTCGGAGCCTCAGCCGCCGGCGTCGAAGACTCCGTCGTTCCCTAGCCGCGAAGACTGCTGGTCGGAGGAAGGAACCCGCACTCTAATTGATGCCTGGGGTGCCCAGTACCTTCAACTCAATCGGGGAAACCTCCGGCAGAAACATTGGCAGGAGGTCGCCGATGCCGTCAACGCCCTCCACGCTACCTCCGCCAAGCTCCACCGCACCGACGTCCAGTGCAAGAACCGCATCGACACCACCAAAAAGAAGTACAAGATCGAGAAGTCCAAAGTCGTGCAATCCAACGGCCGCTACGTTTCCACGTGGTCCCACTTTCAAAGCCTCGACTCGCTCATCGGCGACCTCTTCCACAAGACCAACAACAACGGCAATGGTCACAGCCGGAACCTCCGCCGTAGAGTCTCCCAGTCACCGGAGAGCTCGCCGTCCTCGGAGACGGCGGCGTACCACCGGAAAAACTCGCAGTTGATTAATAAATCGGAAAAGGATCCATCCGTCGGTAACAGCCTCTTGAGGCTTACGTGGTCGGTTCCGGTGGGGCCGCGGTCGAAGCGGTCTGGCGCCGGCAGCGTCACGGAAAGGAATTTCTCGGTTATGGCGGCGGCGGCGGCTGCAATGGAGGCCGAGGACGATGAGGATGATGATTACGATGATGAGGAAGAGAATTCGGGAGCGTGGGGTGCGCCGGCGGTAGGAAAGAAAAGAAAGGGGGTGGAGGGAGAGGAGAGGGCGGCGACGGCAGAGGGTTATCGGAGTTTAGCGGAGGCGATAACGAGGTTGGGACTTATATACGAGAAAGTGGAAGAGGCTAAACAGCGGCAAATGGTGGAGCTGGAGAAACAACGGATGCAATTCGCCAAGGATTTGGAGATTCAGAGAATGAAGGTTTTCATGGAATCACAGGTGCACCTGGAGAAGCTAAAGCGGGCTAAATGTAATTCTGAAAACAGTAAGTTCCTTTCCATGGAAGATCACTTCAGTTTCTTCATCTTTCATTAAGATTTAACTCATTTTGCTTTTTTCATATTCCTTCATATTCATATATGTTAATAATGGTGAACTATTTCACAATCTCTCTGATGCAATACATGTCTAATTATATCACTAGATATCAAGATGATACTTGTAGTTTGGATGGTATCCACATCTTCGTTGCGAAATTAGGCATTATGGTAGATATTTACTCCATTTCTGGATTTGTGGTTGATGGGACTTATAGATTTTATCATTCAGAGATGCTAGTTGGATAGTCGTTTTCTAATTTGGAGGAAACTATTTCAGGGATGCTGTTACTTGTAGTTAACATCACATCTTATTTTCAGTAATCCCGGAAAACGTTGTTGCTTGAATACGACTTTCATGGATCCACAGAATAAAAGACTTCACTTTTCCCTTAAATCTTGTGCTTGAAGTTTTATTTTGCATTAGTTTATCTTTGTGGGGGGTTCCTAGGAGGTAATACTGTTTATGGTTTTCGAGTGATTTAATTTTGGATATATGGGAGAATCTCCTTTAGAGCATGAAACAAGACTACTTTTGAGTTACAATCTGAGAGCTTTAGATGAGATTGTGTAAACCAAATACATTGCCACATAACTACAGTAAAACGAAATAGAGTTGGTTGTATATGCTATTATCGTCTGTAATTGCTGCTAACAACAAACAGGCCAACACTGCCAATGAGAACCCCCCTCTTAGGTGTTCCTTGATCTTAATGATCATCTCTTCCCTGATTCAAATCTAACTTCTTCAATCTCTCTCTCTATTTGTAATTGGCATCCACTGTTGAATATGGATTAGAGAGGCCTATATAGTGATTTATGATCAGAAACAGAGTTGGTATGTATGCTTTAATACGCTCCAAATTGAGTAATTATTACTGCACGCCCTCACTTTTATTTTGTATTTTGGCTTGTTAAATGTTTTCTATACTCACAACGAAAATGTTCCATGTTGGGACTCTTCTCAATTGCACAATGCTTGATCATTCAAATTTGCCACCTTAGAAGTGAAATACTTACGCAATTTCTTTATCTTGTAACAGACAGTTACTTGTAGATTGCAAGCCCAGGCAAAATGATCGGCTGATTGTCTCTTGGATATAGCAGTAGATTGAAGGTAGCTCTGCATATACGTACGGGTGTGTTGCTAATTTTAGTTATCAATATAGGTACTCAGCTTGAAGCTTGGTTGATCTCTACTTTTTTTTTGTTGGATGATTACACTATCAAGTGTTTTTTTTTTCTTTTGGTTTTACTAGACGAGATCATTTGGTAGAAGTTATCAGTGCTCACGTGGTGTTTTTTTCTCCGTTCATCTCTCTTTCGTTGTCGAAAGCTAATGAGCTAGCAATCTTTGAGATAAATGAGCTTCAACTGGTGTTTTCTGATAATGTTGTGATGCAAATTTATGTGTTGCTGGAAATTAGAGATGCACCCAAACCCCCAAATAGCTATGCTCGTGCAATTGCCTTAGGCTGTGTGTGTGATTATTCTCATTGCTTTTTTTTTTTTTTTTGTCTCTTGGTCTATTGGGTTGGGCTTGTATTTATAATTAGGTTGGGCTTATATTCATTTCTTTCTGGACCACCATAGAATTTGGGCTTTTCCTTTGAGACGTAACAAAATATACAACAGAGAATCTGGTAAAGTTCTCTCTCAGATTTTGTCCTGTTGTTGACAACTACACATTTTCCTCACACACACACACACGCACATAAAATGAAAAGAAAAAAAGAAGAATAACTTACACGGTATGTACGATTTGAGTAAATTTTCTTAAGAATATAATTTTTTTAATCTAAAATATTATTCAATTTACACCTTTTAGTGAAATGAGTAATGCCTCAAAAGAAATAAGGTTGAATTGCATTAGTTGCGTACAAATATTACACTTGTACATAGTGTTCGTCCAAATAACAATGATTTATGAGCAGAAGATAGTATTTTGGAGAAAATAATATTTTAATGGTATAAATATAAGTTTAAAATAACTATTCTTAGAAGAAATGATATATCCTATTTACATTATTATTACAATCTTAAGAAAATATTTATGATTTTTTTGCTTATATAAGATAACACTGTCAAAAAAAGATGAGAAGTGAGAAAAGAAAGTATCCTTCCGGTCACGAGATGTATTACAAAATATTAATTGTTTCTTATATCAGCTTCATTAAACTTTAGGATAAAATAATATATACTATGTCCCATATTTAGTATAAAATACTAGTATATGTCTGTTGATCATAGTTCATACATCCAAAATTTGCTCCAGACATTATGGGCTTACAGTTGGGCCCAAACTAAGCGTATATGAGTTATGTTGGCCCTTTCAAACCATTAATTTACATTTCATTGTGGAACTCTTCCAACAATTTTTTAGTGTTTGATTTTAAAATTCGAACTCCAATTGGACTGAAATGAATCCGACCTATTTGTTTTATTATTATTATTATTAAATTTTATTTTATTTCTCCTTTTCTCTCTCTTAAATATAATGAACTAGTTTAATTTTTTTATACGTATAATAATAACGAAAAAAACACCTAATTTTTCCCTGAAAAAATTATACTAATAATAACAATTCACCTATTGACTTCCTTTCTCGATTTTTTTTTGGGGGTTAAGTTTTAAAATTTTAAATTAAAGTGCATTTTGTAATATTTTTTTTTAAAAGAAAAATATGAAAAGAGACAAAAATAAGAAGCGGGAAAACAGCTATGGTATCGCACAATGATGAAAGTAATTGACGAATAAATTGCCAAAATTATCTCAAGTTGTGATTATCAATTAAACTTAGCTTGCGTATAATTAGTATGAGCGTGGTATCTATCTACGATGACTTCTTTAAAACAATAATACTAATTAAGTTAATCATTAATTAAGCACTAACCTAAGAATTAAATGTCGAGAGTTGAACAAAAGTGGGTAGCGAGGGTACGTAGTATTATACATTACTGTTAAAGGGAATGTTTGGTTCACTAAAGATAATAAGTGGGTAATAAAGCTTGTAAATGTGATAAGCAATTGATGAATATTAGAATTCCCTTAATTCCATATTAGTTTCATGGGATATTGTAACTCACTTCCCCTCAAGGTTGTATTTCATCGGACCCCTGGTTTTTCTCTAATGGACTTAGATAAAAATTAAGCTTGTATAAGTCCAATTAGTATATAAGTCTAATTTTTTTAAAAAAATTTAAGGCCCAATGAGTATTATTAATTCAAAGTGAACCAAACACATCATAATAGGTTACATATATAGAGAAAGCTGAAAGAAGATGATATAAACAAAGTTACTACATTAATTTGCAAGACTAATTTTTATAATTAATGGGTGTCTATATATACATATTAAAATGGAATTAAGTTTAATCATATACTCCATATCTTACACTGCATATATATATAAGTGGCAGCAAATATTTCAATACTAGATTTTAAAGAAGAAGAAGAGGACTTCAATACAAGTTTGATCGCCGTCTACATCTCCAACTATCACACACCCTGTTGAAAAAAACATTGACAATTAATCGTTGAGTTAGTCTCTTGTAAACTGGGTTTCCCCTTTAATTTAAACTCCTAGCAATACATAGAGTATAATAGAATTGGAAGGGGAGGGTTTAGAGTGATAAAAAAATCAGGATTTACATGATAAGCTATGCAAACCGAGTTTATATGAGCGTATGTGTTAATCATTTACATTCATTATTAATTTGTTGGAAATTAATGTTTCTAACCAATAATAAATATATTAAATTGAGATGAATTATGCAAGAAAATAAAGAAAACTTGAGATCGATATTATAAAGAAATCAAGATTCTTGCTTCCTCCTCAACTAATTAAAAAAGGACATTTCATCATCCATCTTTCTGGTTGACTGCATATGCACAATTTTTTTTTTTCCATTTATGCGTATCATGTCTGATGTCAGTGTTACTATATATTTATGAAAAATGACATGTAAGAGATATAAGCCATTGAGTTTGTATATAGAATGAAATAGGAAATCACACGGTCTCGAATGTACTGTTACATTTTGGTGTTACATCTACTATTACACGAGTTAGATGAGTAAAACGTATGAGGGAGGAAAATCTTAATTTTTCCTCTAGTAGTGTGATATTTCCTTTTAGGATATAAATTTTATTGTATCTTACGTTCCAATAATCTAACGATTTGTAACCGGAGATCCGGACTGGCACGAACACCGTGTGCCTTTAATTGGACTCGAATATAAGATCATTTACATATAATTTTGCCACAAATAATACATACAAACTGTCGAAATGTAGGTAACTACGAAACAAAGATGATGATCGATTAATGAAAATTAATTAATGCAGCTGCAATTAAATGCTAATACATACAGAAGCTTTAATTATTTAGTATCAATCAAGAATAAGGATGGCATGCAATGAAAAGCAACGTGAGGAAAAATGTAGATGACATGCCAGCCAAAAAGCAAGGAATTTTATAAATAATGATCATCATGAATTCAATTCCAAAAGCTAAAAAGTTGTCTGATGGATTGGCCATGAAAATCATTAATTCTCTGCAAAGAATTCCACTATATGTGTATATGTGCACATTTTTTTGGTCTGCAAATTAGGAGCAGAGAGAGATTTAATTATGATCGAGAGATCATATATTGATCATGTCAGCCATTAAAATTTGCAGATTGCATGGAAAACATCCCAAGATCATTTATATCACTTTTCAAATTTAATTGGTCGGAAATTTCAGTCATACATACAGCAGTTGGTTGGGGGTTGGGGGGGGGGGGGGGTAAGGGGGGAGGGATTTTCATCCCCGTGAACCCTAATAATGGATTTTATTGTTTAAATTTTATTTTTTTATTTAACAATATAAATTTGACTAATTTTTAATCTATATATGCTTAATTTCAATTAATATATCAATCAATATTCATTTAATATAATATTATAATTTAATTTAATATACATAACACATAGTATGATTTTCCTTATCATTAATATATCAATCAATATTCATTTAATTTAATATATTATTATAATTTAATTTAATATACATAAGACATGTAATTAAAAATTCGGTGAAAATTCGTTGTCAATAACTAATTAAAGAAAACTTGAAGAATTATTTTATAAGAATTTATTTTTAATCAAAATTATTGTAGCCCTAATGTTATTCATCCTCTCATTCCCTTTTGTGATTATTTTGTAATAATTTATTTTATACGGGCTCGAATTCTCTGTGCTATTTGGTACATCATCTCATGTGCCACACCGTTAGATGGACAGACATGTAGGAGAAAAAAACTATACCCTAAACCTTAAATCCTAAGGGCAATAATTGGATTTATTTTTCCTTCTTATGTGTCAATCACTTAACGTGTGACACAAAAGATGATGCTTGGAAATGACATAGAAGATCTGATGGTAAAAATTCTTTTTAATTCTACATATTCTTCTTAGTTTGCTTTACAAACACTGATAACATGCATATAAAATAGCTACTCGATCTTTAATTTAATTGGAATGTATTTACAATTTAAATAAACACCTACCCTTAGTTTTCTTTTATTTATATATATATATATTTTTTTTTGGATTTACCAGACTAATTCGAGAGAGATTATAGCATTTACTACTTGGATCCATTTCGAGTCAGAGTCTACTAAGGGATTCTAGCTACACAATTTCACACATAATTACAAGTTCCTAATTGTACAAAGCATATGATCAATATTATTCAATATGTTTTAAATTAAATCTTATCATTAGTCATTAATACACATTAGAGTGACAATTAATCCTCAGTCTAGCTATGCATGCTTATTTCAAAATAAAGACAATCTTAAAATAGAATGTCAAAGGTCACATATCTATGTGCTTTATATAGAATCTAGAATTACCTACACTCGATTTTTTCTCTATTTAATGTAAATAAATCCATAATCTCCTTATTTTAAAACTTATTAATCCAGGCATCATAGCAGAACGAAACTGGAAATTAAGATTTCAGAAAGGGATCTAGCAATAAAATTCTTAACTAATTAGTAGGAGATAAATCGTTAATTAATTAAGATGCCAGTATAATTATAAGAACTGGACTAAATTTTTTCTCATATATATATATTAATAATAAGTTCATCCATAAACAAAATGGCTAGTTTCTCCTGGATTCCATAAATGCTGAAAAAGAAAGAAACTATGCTCTCCACATATTGTTGCAAAGAAATTTCTTTAAACTGGGAATATTAATTAATTAAGAAACTAATAACTTTAGATTGTTCATTTGTATTAAAAGAATGAAAAGAAAAAAAAATACGTGCATCAAATTTAAATCATTTGGACAAAACTGAATAATTGTGATGTCCCACAAAATCTGAACAGACAGAAGGCAATCTAGTAAAGATGGTAAGGACAATTAAGCAATTAAATAGCAATTTCTGAAATGCCCTCGTAAAGATAATTGTTTATGAATAAAAAAATTGAATTAGTGGGTATTTTTTGGGGCTTTTTAACAGCAGAATATCAAGGTATAATTAAAAAATTATTTCTGGAACACCCTGAAACAGGAGGGATAATCGAAAGATGACATGTATGCATGGTACTAAGATTTCATGAATTATTCATATCATTTTAAAAGTAGATCAAGATATATCAAATAGGAGTAATAATTATAATTCATAACATAAAATAAAATAGATTAAAAATGTGCCCCACATTTGATATAAAAACATGCAAATGCGTATCCCTCATGAATGAACATTTGTGGGGGGCAAAAGATCTGCAATAATCTTAAAAGATGCTCGAAAATGCTGATCGAAGTGAAATTGGTGTGTGTTTTCTTTTCGGTTTGATTGAAAAAACTTGAAAAGAAAGATGGGATTTTGTACCTAGTGTCAGTGGGGAAAGCTCAAGAATCCATCTATATGTTATGACTACATTAATTTAATTATTTATTATTATTAGTTTCTAAAAATAGTTTACCTGATCATACAGTCGGTGGGTTTATATGTGGAGCAAGAGTTAATTAAGGTTGTCTTATTCTCAGGATTAATTCTTTCCAGTTAGGTTAGGGTTCATGAAGTGAGACCGATCTCTTGTTTCCTAATTTTGTTCATATCTGGAAATTAAATTAAAACCTAGTTGCTTCCATTTTTTTTTCCCTTTTCTCTTATATATATATACACACATGCAATCATTTAAAATGGAAAGGAAATATCCTAAATTCCAACAAAAATGGGCAAGCTAGACCCTATTTTTGGTGTGTAATGAGATAAAAAAAAAAACCTAATAGAGAGTTATTAATTTATTGAGATAAAATAACAAGAGATGATAGAGAAGACAATCTGAGAAAGAGAGATTATAATGGAGTAATTAATTAGTATGAAATCAATCTGTCACCTGAAAATAGGATTTCAAGAAAAGCTGAGAGAAGAGGAATTGGATTGATGATCATTGTTTTTGAGCGGTCCAGATTTCTTCTTCTTCTTGTAAGGAATCCCTCTGGCCTTAGATTGGCACTCCTTCACTTCCCTCAGATAAACCCTTATTGCACCGCTGGCAAAAGGGTTGGTCTCCGGCGGGCCACCGTTCTCCTCATAGGCGGCGCGTAGCCTCCCGATGAGCGCGTCGAGGCTGCCCCAGGCCTGCCTGAGCGGGCAGGTGCAGGGCGCGGGCGGGTCGGGCTGACCGTAGAAGATGCAACCGTGGGAGTGAACCTTAGTCTTTCCGAACTGATCTAGATAGCGGAGGAAATCGATGATGTGGGTGCTGCTGCAGAGGGGCAATGGGACCGGCGGCCGATGGTTCTTCAGGAACTGTCCGAAAGTGTTCCAGTCGCGCCGCTTCTGCGACTCGTAGCGGCTTGGAGTGGCCGCCGGATCGACGGAGGCTTCAGCCAGATCTTTGCCTCTGTCCATGGATGTTGATGATGGAAGTTGTAGGTTGTTAAGGTGTTGCTAAATAAGGAAGGTTAAAGGAGTAGAGCTGACTGACTATGAGCACCGTATTTTCTAATCTGCTTTAATCGATCATTTTCGACCATACTGTCAAAGTTGATTCCACTGACATATACAACGTGACCCAAATAATTCAATTTTAAAATTTAAGGTAAACACTCGTATGATACACGAAATGAATTAACTAATTAAAAATTATGATGATGAATTAAATGAATTTCAATTACATGATCCAAATAAAAAGTGAAAATGAAATATTTTATGAATCATTTATTTATTATATAAATAAAAGGTAATATAAATTATTCATGAAATTTAATCAAATACATTTTCAAATTAATATTAGATATTAAAGGTTATGTTTGTTTTAAAATCGAATATCTATTTTTAAAATTTACATTCAAATTTTAAAAATTATTTTTATAAATTTATACCAACCTTAATATTAATCAACTCACACACTTTTTATACATTCATTTTCTTGAATTAATATTTTTTCTCTCATTCTTCCTTCTTTTGAATCAATTTCTCTTACACATATAACTCCTTGCACATTAATTTGAAGCTTATGTTAATTGATAAGTATAAGAGAATATTAATTGAAACATAGGAAATGTGAAGAAATAAAAAAAAAGTTTAATTAGAAAGAGATAATATATAAAAAGGGAGTGAATTGAAAATTACTACTCCTATGCTTATATTAGGGTGACTTTTAAATTTTAAATTTTAATTTTAAACACCAAAACTTAAGTTTATATATATAGGAGTGAAATACAACACAGTGTGACCTTGTGACCAAGAAAACTCAAGATTTCACTTTCACAATGAACTTTTGGAAAAACAATCCCTCCGTTCACTCTCCTTCAATAATTTTCTTTATTCCAAACTCTCTTGAGACAGTATAAAAGGGAAATATAGTCACACTATAACGTCATTTTGTTTCACACCATATAGGCTAAATAAAATAATGTGATGAAAGTATGAAGTATTACTCTCTTAGAGAGATTAAAATAATGTGGACCTATAAAAATACTCATTTCGTTCCGCCACAAAAGTTACATTTTATTAATTATAGCGTCCGTCACAAGAATTATATTTTTTTTTATAGATGGAACACACAAAACAATCATTTACTCCTATTATCATGGGCTCATACGCAACAATACATTACTCCTAAAATACAACATTTTATAATTTCCATAAAAACAGTAAACACAGCTATTATAATAAAACAGGAAAGTATATAAATTGTTTTGTTCAAATTCCAATAAATTATGTAAATACAACATTTTATAATTTTCATAAAAATAGTAAACGCAGCTATTATAATAAAACGGGAGAGTTTATAAATTGTTTTGTTCAAATTCCAATAAATTAGTATGTAGGAAACCTTTGTAGGAGTATTATACTCCTTCCGTTACGGCGTAGGAAGGTCATTTGTTTTTTTACGTAGATTAAGGAATATTATTATTTAATATAGTGATAATTATATTAGTGGGTGTGAGTCCCATATATATAAAAAAGAAAGATAATTTTTTTCCTATGATGATAAAATGAAAAAATGACCTGAAGGGAGGATAAAGAAATGCGGTGTGTTGGAGTGATTATATACACACACACAGTGGAACGTAATTATTTATTTAGCGTAATAATAGATCGAAAAATGGGGAATTGAATACTCCAAAATAGCCGTACAGTAAGCGGGACCTACAAGATTGGTGAGCTGTCACTTCCATGGTTAGGTCTTCAAAGCTTCTGCAGGAATCGGACATCTCCTCTTTCTTAATTTTTTTCTTTTTAAACACCAAAATAGTACAACTAAAAACTCTTAAGAGAAAGGGAAATAAATTATAAAGCAATATCAGAACGAAGATAGTATAAGATTTTCCACTGGTCGTGAGAGAAATAATTGTATTGGAAATCCAATAGTTCAATTCACCTCATTCATATCCAGTTTTAAATTCTAGATTATACATATTGATAAAAAAAATCCTTCTTATACCTAGTAGTTTCTTTAAATTAAGAAAACCTCTTCTTATAAACCAGCTTCTGGGTTTTAGATTATGGACATTTATTTTTAACAACTTTAATTTGTTTTTTTTTATAAATAAATAACAATTGAGATTATAATCTTGAAAGAAGAACCCACTGTCTGATCTCGTTATCTTTGCAAATAAATACTTGGACAATTATTAGATTTACTCATTTTTTCTAAGAACACCAGAAAGGTCAAAGGTGTAACTCAATAAAGAAGCAACAGATTATAGTGTACATATACATGCATATGTTGAGTTTAAAATCTTTATTCAAAATAGTTTTAAGGTTCTCTGAAATAGTCTTAGAGCATTTACTCCTCCGTCCCTCGTTAAGAGAGTTATTTATTTTTTGATACATACATTAAGGAGTATTATTATTTAATGTGTAGTGGGTAGTTGTATTAGTAGGAGTGTGGGTCCCAACATTTAATTGTATTAGAGGGGGTGTGTGGGTCTCATATGTATAAAAAAAGAAAGGGAACTATTTGGGTAGGACAACCAAAATGAAAAAATGTCCCTCTTAGGCTGGGACGGAGGGAGTAAATTCTAATAAAAATAATAATTTTTACTTAAAAAGTCGAATTTTTCTAATTTAATGTGACAGAATTATGAGATTAAATTGGTGAGTTTACAAAAGTAGTTATGGAATAAATTGGTGAAAATATTATTTTTGAGATAAAATCGGGATAAAATTAAAAGATTTGAAGCGGAATAAAAATAAAAATGTACACAATGTTTTCTGTTTTAAACTCGTATATATTCCAATTAAAAGTGAAAAGACAAGGCTAGAAAATAGTCCTTAATTTGGAAGTGTTAAGATACTCTGAGCAGGTAGCTTTATGTGATATTGATATTTACATCAGACATAGATAGCTGAATCTGTATGTCTCACATGCCTTGCCCCCATAATGTTTCATAAACGTGACTAATTTATTTTAATTCTCCAAATTCACTTTTCATATTTTTTCCTTCCCAAAAAGAATTGTGAATTTTGTATGATGATTAACAATAAATATTACTCATTAACTCCAAATTACTGTAAAAAGGTGTTTAGGAAATGAAGATGAGCTACAAGAGAAAATAAGCAAGTAAAATTTTGACGTCTTTCCTTGCCTACTTGTGAAGAGATCACATTTCCCCTTTAATTTAACTGTCATAACTTGGATAACTTTTTACTACTCTTTCTTTATTTATCCTGTTTAACTTCAATCTCAATTTTATTTGAGATTATATTCAAATTCATTTATATGAAAATTATAACTCCAATCGTTTGTGATTAAAATGTACTAATAGTACAATATGTTACCTTGCAATCACTAAATCTGTAGCACGTGCGTTCTTCATCATCATGATATGAAAGTAATTAATATTTTACCACCAAAATAACTTATGATATGAAATTAAGTAATTCATCCGTACCATAGTTAAGTTCACCGACACTGTAGATACGGAGTTTAAGAAAATTTGATTTTTGACCAACTTTATTATGGTATTTTTAGGTAATAAATAAATTATAAATTATATTATGTGTATTAGGTAGGAGTGGTATTTTTGAAATTAAGATAACTTTTGAGGTTGTTGGTTAATGTGAAGTTTCTTTTTTGGGTGGTGTAGATAAGTATGGGACGGACGAAAATGGAAAGTGTGAATATAAGTATGAGACGGAGTGATTAATTATTTACTTCCAAAGACAACTCAACTCATGATGTGGTGAGGGCTAGCTAGCTTTAGGAAAAAAAAAAGGCAAAAACTTGTTTGCCTCCGGGGGCACACCGTGTCCCAGTGGGAACTCAAGAATTTATTACTATAAATTCTATTGTTTCCACTGGGGCACGGTGTGTCCCCAGAGACATAGGAGACCAACTCAAAAAAAAAATTTCAAAATTTTAAATATATTAATTTGAGTCACGCTAAAATGGTCGATTTATTATTAAAGTATATAAGTATGATTATTATGTAAGTAAAATATATTTATATGTAGTTAAAGTATATTTATGGTTGATTTTATTATAACAACTTGAAATAATACTTTGATATATCATTCATTATATTTTAGAAAAATACTATACTTTAACATTTTATAAACATACTATACTTAATTATATAAAAAACATATTTTACCACGTCTAACAAAACGTCTCATACAAACACCGTTTCACAAGAGATTTTTCTGATATTTTTATGCTACTAAGGAAATTGAATATTTTCAATATATTTAAAATAATTATTTAAAATTTGGGAGAGATTCTTAATTAATGTTTGATTTTGCTCCTACTTTAATACATATACATCAAATATTTTACCAGACATTTTAAATTCGCCTTTTATTTTAAGTGTACATATTACATTTTTTACTGTTAAACTTCAATAAATTACTAATTTACATTTGTAAGGTGATGTTTGGTTTAGTGTTATGTGGGGTTTGAAAATCATGAATAGTGTGTTTTATGTTTGTTTTGGATTTTCAGTAGGGTATGTTTTAACTTTATATCAAATTAATGTACTAATTTATTTAAAAAGTTAAATGAGAGAGTAGAAATAAAGAGAGAAAGTGTATTAATTGAGGAGAGAGAATATAGTAAGTATATATATGAGTGATTTTTAAAATCTGAATGTGTATTTTAAAAATCAAAACTTGGATTTGAAAAGCGTAAACAACACTGCCTAAAAGTATAATGTTCAAGCTAGGAACAGTTCCAATTAATAACAGTGAGGTGAGATTTTGATTAAGTTAAAATGTTTCAGACTTAATTTATAATTAAACTTTATTTGGTGCATTTATTAATTAAAATAAAGTATTACAACATTTCATTAGGGTCAAAATAAAACCAAATCACTGGATATTCGACTCGAGTTCATTTGGTAAAAGCTCATTTGAACTTAGTTTGATAAAGATATTGAACAAGCTTGAACACACTTTTGTGTTCAATAATAAAAGGTGCTCAATATGGTGCAAATATTACAAAATAAACTTAGAGAATAAACTGCATGAAGCATTAACCAATTTCCCCTCCTCGCCTTCTTTTCAAACTAATGCATATTTGGGGTTCTCTCAACCATTCACTAAAAGTGTACCCTGATCTTACACGCTCCTTATGTTTAATCCAAAGTCATGTGTTGACTTTAGTCTTCATCACTATATTCTCACAATCAACGGTCTTTCCATTGAACACTTTATCATTTTTTGACCTCCAAATTTGCCATATCACACCATGCCAAATCAATTCCCAAAAGCTATTTTTTTTTCAAAAGTACATTCTCACTATGATGAGTGAAATGCTCCATCAATGTATCTTGAACTGCATATTTGACGTTGAACTTTCCAAGTCGTTTCTGCTACAACATAATGAATAAACAAGTGGTTCAATTCTTCCTCGGAAAATCCACATAAATGGCATATTCTTGAGAAGTTTTGATTGAAAGCCCCTCTCTTAACAAGATTCGATATGGTAGGAATCCTGTTTTGGATTGTCTTTCAAGAGAATGCCACAACTTTAAGTGGAACATATTTATTCCACACTCCACTAATCAAATTAGGACTTCCGGACCTCAAGCCATACATTTCCTTCAGCTCGAGCATCGTTACATATAAAAATAGTATCATACATCTGCATAAATTACAGATTTGTCATTTCAATTGAAAATGATTTAAAATTGTTTAGTACAACATGACAGGGTAAATTTAAAAATTGGTCATGTAAGTATGATATTTTTCAACTTTAGTCCTTTATCATTTGTAATTCTCAATTTTGGTAATTTTTGGTCCAGTTTTAGTCCTTTTGGTCCAGTTTTCAAAATGTGGTCCACTATTGGTCCTATATGTATACACTTTCGGACAATTTTTGAACTTTTTTAAACATAAATGACTAAATTTGGACAAAAATGACTAAATTTGGACTAAAAGAACTAAAACTGGATAAAAAATGACCAAAATTGAGAATTGCAAATGATAAAGGACTAAAGTTGGAAAATGTCATACTTGCATGACCAATTTTGATATTTACCCCAACATGACACTACACCTAACATTATGTTTGCAGAAATAGTATTCTGACACCTGAATTACTCGAACATCGTTACATGAAAATCATAAAATAAGTGTAAAATTATCAAATTATTCGAGATTATATCGTATTCGACTCTAGTCATGATTTACACCTCTATATTTCTTACACGAAAATGCTGTGTAAATGCCAACATCGCAGATATTAAATCAGGGAAACAATATGCGCGCATTTTCAACATCATATGATATTTTTGTTGACGCTGAGAAGAAGGCTACAATTTCTGAAGTATTCTGACACCAGAATTACTTGAATATACTACTTACTTATAAAAATAGTATCATACGTCTGCATAATTACAGATTTGCCATTTCAATTGAAAATGATTTAAAATTATTTAGTGCAACATGACACTACACCTAACATTATGTTTACCGAAATAGTATTACACTTCGGCTTTTTTTTTTTTCAACATGATATAAAAATCACTAACAAACATACGGATTGATTTAACTGCAAATGTAGCAAGATGTAGTTACTATTACACAATCGTTTTATTTTATTTTTAAATAATGTACGTGGCCACGCATATATATACACAATAAATACCGATCGATTTTAAGTTAGTATCTCAATATTTGATTATAAAATGGCGTACTTTTACCATAATGGATCTACTCAAGATTCATATATTAATAGTAACCTTTGATTTATTGCACCAATGATAAACGTAAAATTCAAGAGATGTTAAACAATTTATCTTCGAAACTTGTAAGCATGGAAAACATCCTAATACATAAGATAACAATGATTACATTTATTAAAAAAAAAGAGTTTTATTAATTTTTATAATATTGTACGAATAAATATGCAGAGTAGTACTTTAAATTGGATTCCATATACGTACAGTCAATTTCATGCCATACATGGTACTATATATACGAAGTAATTGATAGATAGGATAAATAATTGGAGGTGATAACATTTCTAGTACCCACCAAAAAGAATTAGCTAGCAAATTATATTATATTATTATTATATACATCCATGGTGTCACTTTCATCACTTTATAATGCGCAACCTCTATAATTCACCTTCAATTACTTTTCTACGTGTCATAAATCTACCAATATATTTTTTGCCCCCAATTTAGCATCTATTACTGTTTCCAACTTGCTACTCATCCCACCTAATTTCGGACAAAATAACCTCGTTTGTATAGACATTGAAATGATTATTGGACAAACACTTAAAAAAAGTTTGATTATTAAGTTAATATATGAGTTAA
Source organism: Pogostemon cablin (assembly GCA_023678885.1). NCBI lineage: Eukaryota > Viridiplantae > Streptophyta > Magnoliopsida > Lamiales > Lamiaceae > Pogostemon > Pogostemon cablin. The sequence goes on from CM042956.1 coordinate 2,052,187, forward strand.
AAAACTTGAGCATGTGATTAATAAAATATGGATATGAAATTTTTCTTTAATTTTTTTTTCAGTTTCAAGGTATATGGTAATTAACCTTCAGTCTCCTCCATGTTTCATACCATCTGTTAGAGTATCTTAATTAAATATTAAACGACTATCATCTTTATAAGTTTAAGCTTTTAAATGAGATGATCAATTAATATGATATCAGAGCCCATAGTTAACACAGGTTCAGGGTTCGAACCTCACCGCTATCCATTTAATGAAAAAATTTCACATGCAAAGCCTAAAACAAAAATTCTCCGCCTGCATGTGAAGGAGTTGTGTTAGAATGTCTTAATTAAATATTAAATAACTCTCATCTCTTTATAAGCTTAAATTTTTAGATGAGGTGGTCATTTAACATCATCATACCACTTGATTTTGGTATGCTAAAAATCACCATTGGGTGGGCATTGACTGGTGGAGTTATTGTGCAGTAAGCCAATTGTAAGATTGGGTTTCAGTGGGCCGATGTGGTTACGTGGGTTGGCCCATGACATCTAACCAACTCTGATAGTTTATGTGATTTGTAAAAGACAAATTCCAAATAAGTTATCCCTTACATGTATAAAAATTTTATTATCAGACTCCCCTTTCAAGACATATGCGATTGAGAAGATCTGCCTGTCTACCCGAACAACTCTAGCCCACAAAAGAAGGGCTTATAAACAACTCCCAAAACTGCAAATTTCTGTGGGCCACTAAGCCCATTTAGAATATGTCTTAATACTCCTAATACATTACTGGGCCAGGTAGTTCTCTCACTGCATACAATTCCTTGGATAAAGCCCAACAACAATGTCAGGCCTGTGAATGAGACAAATCCAGTATTAAAATTTTAAAGGTTTTTTTTTTTTTTTTGGGTTATAAGAGTAAAGTTCATGTAACATTTTTGCCTTTATTTCATGGTTTATTTTGCCTCTCGTTTCATAAAACTTATAATTCATGAACTATATAAGAATACTAATCCCATAATTATTAGACAATAAATTTAATAACCCATATACTTTTTTTTTTCCAGATAAAAACAGCTTTTATTGGATACGTAGTGATAGTCGGTATCATCTTTTTTAATAACATAAAAAATAAAAACAAAAATGTAACAAAAGAAGAAGATAGATGTGATAAGGTTATGAATGTGACAGTGAGAGAAGGATAAGTTGTTGGAATAGATTTTTTTCAAATGGAACCACGTGGGATCACATCTTTTATTGGAGCCCTAAATATATATTCACCCACTTATGGATAAGATTGTACTTATTTATGTACTTTCAAAATCACAAATTTATTTTTCCATTCTTATTTTATTTTCGAATTGTATGAAATAATGAAAGTAAATTTTTTTTTTTGTGATGTATGATTTTGAATAAGACTTAAATTGAAAATATAATTATAACGAAGGTAGTTGGCAATTGGCATCATAACATGAAGCTAATCAACTCAACATTAAAATTAATAAAAGACTATAATTACCTTTCAATAATTAGAAGTTCAGCTTAATTAGGGGAGGAGAGAGATGAAAGACATAAGAAGGTAATCATTCTATAAAAATGACAATCTAGGTGGGGCCCTTTCATATCAAAACCTAATCCAAATAGAATCATCACAGTTGGGATAAGGAAGTACCTACCAATACTTTGTACAAAAATAAATAAAAATCCTGAGTCACTTCATCCCACTAATTACACTTATCATAAAACTAATTTATGCATTACATACATTTTTGATGCATTACATACATTAAAATGTGCAATTATATTTTATTAAATTGGGCCATAATAAAAAATGCCCTTCTTGAAATTTGTAACATTTTTTCCCACCCATTCTAAAATTATTAAAAGTGCCCACTTTTTATTTTTTATTCCATCATTACCCTTCAACCTATTTTTTAATTATTTTTTATTTTTAAAAAATGGGATTGAAGAGAATTGAAGAAAAAAAAATGCGCCAAAAAACATTTGGCTTAACAAATTTGTAATAGGGATGAATACATTTCTTAAATGGAGTTGAATAGAACTGAAAAAATGGGGACGAATAGTTATTCTAGTTATCTAAAATAGGGAAGAATAATTATTAAAAATGGAGTTGAATAGAACTGAAAAAAATGGGAACGAATAGTTGTTCAAAATGGGGATGAATAGTTCAAAATGGGACCAAATAATTATTTAAAATGGGGATGAATAGTTTATTCAAAATGGGGTTAAATAGAATTGTAATAAGAACATATATTAATTTGAAATTTAATTGATCCAATAAAATAGAAATTAAGGATATTATGGTCTTTAATTCGAAATTTAATTGATCCAATAAAATAGAAATCAAGGATATTATGGTCTTTAATTCATGTGAAGTGGGCAATTTTGATTATTTCAAATTTCAAAGTGGGAAGTTTTAGACATTTTCACAATTAATTTTATAATCAATTTATTAAATTAAAATAATTTATACATAACAAACTAAAATAATACGATGAAAATACCATATCTGATTCCAAATAGACAATTTTCTTCTTTTTTTTTTCATGAAACTGTAATAGACTGTTCCGATTCCAAATTGATGATTGTCTATTTTTTTCTTCTTTTCTAAAAAACATGTTTTTAAAGGGATCGGGAATTAATTGTTCCGAATCGAAACCACTTTAGGATTGGTTCGATTCCATTTCTTAATTACTTGAAACGAAATCGACAATTCCATACTAGAGTGCATGTTTACCTTGCTCTATACCGCTCCACATTTATGATTAAATATTTTTATAAAATAAAACTAGCATGCCCTTGTGCTTAAATTCGACGGCTTAAAAAAACTGTATTGAAAAAAAATCTTATTCATATATTAATATTATTTATATTTCAATAAATTATTTTATTGAAGAATTAGTCAGTTTTATTGAAAAAATAACACCTTTACAATTAAACCTTAAATGCTTTGGGAGCTCTGGTGCTCCAACGCATTTTTAATTTTTTATATTAGTATGTTTTATTACTAGGACCAAGAGCAGTACTCCTTCCATCTCATTTCAATGTTTACGTTTCTATTTTGTATTTACGTTTTCCTTTTTGTAATATGGGACCCACCTAAAATAATTAATATATAATTCAACACTAATACACTTATCCACTTTACATTAAATATACATTAAATATTACTCTATATCTTTCGACCCACTATCTATTAAAATATTATACTCCTTCATCAACGTGGAAAAAATAAACGTAAATATTGAAACGGGACGGAGGGAGTATTATTATTCTGCAATAGTATAAACATAATTAAATCAAGTAATTTTGATTTGATTGTACCAGGATACGTTTAGTATTCATTCCTCAATTTTAAAAAGTATTCCAATTAATTTTAAATATTATTTTAATGGGTAAATTCATAGATTTGGTCACGAAATTATTTATTCTCTGTGAAATCTTAATTTTAGACTATTTATCCATTATTGCTTGAAGGATTAAGTATAACAAGTTCTATAGTATTATACTTTCTAATTTCTATAAAGTTTAAATTGGAGGAAATCAAAAGGAAAAACATACTTTTTTATTAAAGCAGTGGAATCGAAATTAGAATATTGTAATGGCACGCAATAACTAATATTTCACAAATTTTATTTTAACATTTCACCTTTCACAAGAGAAATTAAAATAAATTGCATATAATTTTTAAACAGTAGCTAAAAGAGCTGCAAATAATTGGATTGACACTTAAAAATATGTCCAAAATTGAGGTAGGAAAGGTTGACCGATTGATTTTATTTTGTCGTGAAAAGAATATGGTGTACAATATTTTCTTATTATATGAGTAAGTATATTACCACAATAATAGAAAAGGGTACTCCATTTGAAAATTTTATTTATTGTTATCAACTCAACGTGACCTCATTAAAAAAAAAAAAAAAAAATTGACCTGAATACAAACTGGACCATAAATTTGAAGTAAACGTTAATAGAGAGAGAAGAAAAAAAGAAACTGCAATTTCAAGCCCCAACAAACACTTGTACACCACTACACCCACATGCTTCATTTCACGTGGCCCAACTCCTATCCATAATTTTTCCTCCATATAGGAGACACTTCTCGTTTATTACTCCCTATGTGAGTTGACATATATAGGGTCGGGAAAAATATCAAAATTTTGATATATCACGCTAATTATATTGAAAAATATTAAATTTATTGAAATTTTAGGTATATCAAAATTTTTGGTAAAGTTTGATATGTATTGAATTTTTTGATACGGTAAAGGTATGCAAAATTTTAAAATCGCGGTATTTTGGTATATACCGAAATACAGTAAATTATTTTAATAAGGTATATATATTTAAAAGAAATTATAATATATTAAAACTATTGATCAATCATTGAATTTAGTGAAATTTTAGAGAACATACTTGTAAACACTATAGGGTTTATTATTTTAAATTTAGAGTATAATTGTAATTATTTTTATTTTAATTTTAATCTAAGAATGTATTAATTTTTAATTAATTAATTTAGAATTTAATCGTTATGAGGTACACCAATCACTCATTAGGATTAAAGTCTTACTTTTATTATGTTTTATTAATGTTTTTAAATTTGAACGTTTTAATGTTTACGTTTGTTTTTTGCACGTTTATTAATGAGTATAGTATTTTAATAGATAGTTGGTAAAAAAATATTTAATGTAAAGTGTGTAGGTGTATTAATATTGGATGTGGATCCAATAGTGATATATTAATTGTTTTAGGTGGGTCCATTAAAAGGAAAACGTAAAGATTAAAATGGAATGCCCAAAATAGAAATATGTAAAGATTGAAGTGAGACGAAAAAAATACTTAAATATCGGTAAGAAAAAAATATACCATTTTCTTATACCGAAAGTCCGAAACTTTCGGTATGGTAAATGTATGATTTTTCTAATACCGATATTTTAGATATGGTATACGGTATAGCTCAAAAACTTTGGAATACCATACCGCCCACCCCTATAACATATACTCCCCACATCAGTTGGTAAGAGTCCCATTTATTTTTGGGCACGTGAATTAAGGAGTATTATTATTTAATGTGTAGTGAGTAGTTGTATTAGTGGGTGTATGAGCCCCATTTTTTAATTGTATTAGTGAATGTGGATGGGTCCCATATATCCAAAAAAGGAAATGAGATTCTTTGGGTGAGACAACCAAAATGGTAAAATGAGACTCTTACATAGGGATGAAGGGAGTATTTCTTTTTTCATTTTTCCAATGGTAGTTGACACATTTCATTTTTAATAGTATATATGAGATCACACAAAAACAATTACTTTATTTTCATGGGCCCACATACCACATCTAATACAACTACCTACTACATATTAAATATTATTTCTCTCATTTCACTTTACTTCACTTTACATTTAATTATTATACTTCTTAATCTCGTGCAAAAAAAAATACGTCAACTCCTCGGAACGGAGGGAGTATTAGTTACTCCGTTTTAGAAAAAAAATCTTTTTATCAATTTTATTAAAGGATATTATATTATTTTTAGATAATAAAAAAATATAAAGCAGTGAGATATGCGATAAAAAAAAGTGATAAATTTGAGTTTAAAATAACTTTTGAAATTATTTAATAATAAGGTGATATTTCTTTTTTGAGATGTAAAGAGTTTACCAACAAATAAGAAAAATGTGAAGAGCTTCTGGGATGGAGGGAGTATTATTTTACTTATCAATTTTCCATATTTAGTACTCACTTCGTCCCAACTTCAACTTCACACTTTCTGTTTTGTTTGGTTCCAAATTCAACTTCACACCTCCATAAAAGGAAAAAACAACAAACTAATATCCCTATAACATACTTTAATTTCCAATTTGCCATTACCTTTTCAGCACACATAACATACTTTATTTTTTATTTATTACCAAAAATACTATACTACCCTCAAAAGTAAGTCAAAAAGTGATTTTTTTAAAACTCCGTATCTACAATAAACGTGAATTTGAATTTGAGACGAGAGAGTAAAAAAGTACACCACATGATCCACTACTTCCACCTAATACAACAACCCATTTTACATATAATAATAATAATTCTTATTAATTAAGGTGCAAAAAGCAAACAAGTACATTTCAAGTGGCTGGAGGGAGTATTAAATATTTCCTTCATTTCATAGATATTGCTAAATTTATTGTTTGTTTGGAGATTAATAAAAGTAATATTTTAATGTATAATAAACTTAGATTATAATATTATGATTATATGATTATATTAGTATTGTATGAGTGCTCTTATGAAGTAATTTTGTGTGGCTTCGTCTATCAAAAATAAATGTAACAATAATTGAGTCCATATCAATTAACAAAATGTAAAAATATATGTGGTATGTTATCTTAACCAATTACTCCATTTCATTGAAAATTCGGAATTAATGGTTTTTTTTTTCTTCTTTATTTTCTGAGAAGGACCTTTAAATGAATCTAACCATTGTTAAAATATGTTTACGATTGATGGTTGATTTGGCTAGGCAGGATAGGATAGGAGTGGTGGATTAGAGCACAATTAAAATTTAAAAGCTTTTCTGAAAACAGATTTTAATAATATTATATTATATTTATTTAATATTTCCATTTTCCACAAATGAAGAAAGAGGAGGAGGAGAGCAGAAATCAATTCTGAATTTGGATTTCGCGTCCGCTGGCAGCATGGCGGCCACCACCATCTGCGACCTCCCGGATGTCATCCTCTCCAACATCATCGCCGCTGTCCTCGACCCCCGCAGCCGCAACTCCGCCGCCCTCGTCTGCCGCAAGTGGTACCTCCTTGAACGCGCCACTCGTTCCGCCCTCACCCTCCGCGGCAACCTCCGCGACCTCTTTATGCTCCCCACCTGCTTCACCTCCATCTCCCATCTCGACCTCTCCCTTCTCTCCCCATGGGGCCATCCCCTCTCCTCCGCCTCCGACCCTGCCCTCATCGCCCACCTCCTCCGCCACGCTTTCCCTTCTATCACCTCTCTCACCTTCTACGCCCGAAACCCTTCCACCATTCAGCTCATTATCTCTCAGTGGCCTAATCTCGAACACGTTAAGCTCGTGAGATGGCACCAGCGTCCTCAAATTGCTCCCGGCGAAGAAGAACTCAAGATACTCCTTTCCGAATGCAGGAAGCTCAAATCTCTCGATCTGTCCTCGTTTTATTGCTGGACGGATGATGTGCCTCCGGCGCTGGAGTCCTATCCTTCAATTGCATCTAATCTCACTCGCCTGAATATTCTGAATCCATCGTTTTCCGAGGGTTTTAAATCAGATGAGATTAAGGTAATCACCAAAGCTTGCCCCAATCTCACCGAGTTTCGGGCTGCCTGTATGTTCGATCCGAGGTATATTGACTTTGTTGGAGATGATGCCCTGCTTTCCGTGTCAATGAATTGCCCCCAATTGACGATTCTTCATTTAGCCGATACTTCTGCTATATCGAATACAAGAGGCGATCCGGAACACGAGGGGTATACGCCGGAGGATGCTCGAATCAATGTAGCCACTTTGATTGAGGTATTTTCAGGTCTTCCATTGCTTACAGAGCTCACATTAGATGTTTGTAATAATGTCAGAGAGAGTGGCCCAGCACTAGAAGTTCTCAAATCGAAATGCCCCAAGTTGAGATCACTCAAATTGGGCCAATTTCATGGGATCTCATTGCCCATCGAGTCGAGACTCGATGGTGTCGCCCTTTGTCTATGGCTTACATCGTTGTCCATCAGGAACGTAGGCGATTTAACTGATATGGGACTTATTGCAATAGCTAGAGGTTGTTGTAGATTGGATAAGTTTGAGGTTGACGGTTGCAAGAAGATAACGGTGAATGGTATGAGGACTTTTGTTTCTTTACTCCATAAAACACTAGTTGATGTTAAGATCTCTTGCTGCAAGAATCTTGGAGCCACGCAGTCGCTGAAAGCATTGGAACCGATACAGGATCGGATTGAGAGGCTCCACATTGATTGCATTTGGGATTCCAATGCAGATTTCGATGAGTTTGATAGAATTGAATGTGGTGTGGATCTAAAGAGTTTCGATCAAGGTAAGGTATTTAGAAGCAGTGGTTATGATCTTGATCTTAATGTTATGAGTAATGCAAGCAAGAAGTGCAAATACTCTTATGATCTGAATACTTCTTATTTGGGTTTGGATGTAAACACCAATGGCTATGGAATGGGGAATGGACACAGTGAGAGGACTTGGGAGAGACTGCAATATCTGTCGGTATGGATAGCCGTGGGGCAGCTTTTGAATCCTCTAACATCATCAGCAGGGCTTGAGAACTGCCCCAATTTAGAGGAGATAAGGATCAAGGTGGAAGGAGATTGTAGGGAGCTGTCGAAGCCATCAGAGGGATTCGGGTTGAGCGTTCTTGTGAACTATCCTAAGTTAACAAAGATGCATTTAGACTGTGGTGATACCATCGGATTCGCCCACACAGCTCCTTCAGGGCAGATGGATCTGAGTCTGTGGGAACGGTTTTATCTCGTTGGCATAAGGTTTTTGAATCTAACAGAGCTGGATTACTGGCCTCCACAAGATAGGGATGTTAACCAGAGGAGCCTCACACTTCCAGCTGCAGGGTTGCTGCAAGAATGTTTTGGCCTCAGGAAACTCTTCATCCATGGGACAGCACACGAGCATTTTCTCATGTTTCTGCTTAGGATTCCTGATTTACGAGATGTGCAGTTGAGAGAAGACTATTACCCCGCGCCTGAGAATGATATGAGCACGGAGATGAGGGCTGACTCGTGTAGCCGGTTTGAGGCTGCTCTCAATCGACGCCCCATTTCTGATTAGCATAACCTGAATGGTAAGAGCAAGTCAAGCATTGGGAGCTTTGGTTGTGGATTTTCTTGCATCTTTTGGTTAGAATAGTTGAATAAAACCATGCTGCAGTTTTCTGTTTCTTGTTTACTTATTTGTTTTACTGCTGCTTTTTACAAACTCCACTATCAGCTGTTGTTATAGTTGAGAGTTTGTTCTTTAATTGGTCGTTTTTTCCAGATTTTCCTATTGAGTAGTGGCAAAGAAACAAAAATAGAAATTTCAGTTTGATTTGTGGAAAATAGGATTTTTATGGTTTGTTAGGATCAATAAAAAGAAAAGAACCATCAACATTGTTCATCTGACTGATTGAGTTGTTTGGATCCTGTTGTTTAAAGTTGTGTGAACTTGATTCATGCCATTATTGCCATCTGATTACAATTAATCCATCACAATATTGTAATAAGAACAGGATCAGAGGTTAATAATTAGCAGTTGAAGAGGATAAACAGGAAAACCCAGATATTGATAATTGGAACTCCATTTCCAGTTCCTCTTTGTTCATCCACTCATTCTTGCTTCTTTTAAATTATGACCACCTTGATTTTGTATTAGATTTTGAGCAAATTTTCGATGAGTTTTAGTAAGTTTTTAACGTATTTAAATTCGTATCTCTTATTTAATTTTTTGTGTTACTTGTAAATTGTTGGATTTTTCTTAATACATAGTACTCCTCATTTGACTTAAATGCTGCATTAAATAAAGTTTCCACCTTCTTCTCCTCCGGCACTATTTATTGCCTAATTATGGATCTGTGCAGTTATTAAGGCAAAATTAAGTACAAAATTAAATACTCCTACATTAATTAATTTGCTTCGTGTGCTATCTCTGGCCAATCAATATTATGGCACATGCATTTCCAAACCATTCCAAGGAAGCACACGGTTACGATTATAAATTATGCATATTTTTATTTGTTGTTTTTTTTTTATCCGGTAAATAAAGTTCATTAAAAAAATTGGTATAAGACGTCCCTGTACCATCAAATATCAATACAATTACCGTATACAGAAAATTAAGAAAATATCTGTAAGACTAATATAGGATTATTTATCCATTTAATAATGAGTCCACTAGTCTTATATATCTCATAAGAAAGCGTCGCTTCTTTTAATTAATAAGATATGAAAAAAAAAATTTGAGTATTTTTTTTTAACTTTAGATTATTATTGAAATTTTAAAATAATTATTCTAATATTAAAGTTTTATTACAAAGTTATACTCCATTTTTCACGGGAAATTTTGATTTTAGCTGCTGTTTCTTTTATTATGTATATACATAGACTTGAGTTGAAAATAAAAAGGCGTGTATAGAACATGTTTTCATGGAAGGCATAGGTGACGTAATGTTTTAGTGTGATTTTTTTTAAAAAAATCTAAAATGATTATATTAATAAAAATATAAAATTGATATATTAAGAATACAGACCCATTTACTCTCTCCGTCCCCTTAAAAGGTATCAATTTCACTATTCCTGACATCCAGCTTCAAAAGCATCAATTTTCTCTATTTAATAAAGAAAATACACAATATGACCAACTACTTCCCTCTAATACAATTACCCTCCTTATTTATTATAATAATACTCCTTAATTTACGTGCAAAAAGCAAATAAAGACCTTAGAACCGTCCACGTTCAAACAGCAAACGAGTATCTTTCAAGGGGATTGGGAAGTATTTATTTGGAGTACAAAATGTTAATTATTTTGAGAAGCAAATTATAGCTATCCTTTCTCTCTCTCTCTCCCCCCCCCCCCCCCCCCCCCCCCTATATATTGGCCTAATAAACATTTGTGATTTCGATAAGCCCGTTTTTTGTGGTGTTTTGGGCCGGGAATATAAACTCTATTAATAATCACAGAAACCAGAAAGAAATGAAGTTAATGAAAAATATCAATTAAAGAGCAATAATTAATGGAAAAATCTCCAAAGATAAAATCAAATTAATCTTTACATGGAATGATCTCGATCATACGCAACTCAAATACAATTTGAGAAATTTATAATTAAATATCTATCTAATAAATATGAACAACGTGTTTTCTACATTTAAAAAATAATAATATAAAACCAGTCACGATTGAAATTTATAATTATAAGCTCAGGTGTTCAACATTAATCTGTAGTCAACTTTGAATGTACTGATTATTGAGATCAGATTTTGCAAGTTGTCCGAATTTATTTGTTTCCCAATTTCCAAGATTTATAATGTATTAAGACAATGTTTAATAGTTAAACACGTGCATGATGTATTAAATGGAGTAAGATAATATTGATGGTGGATATCTAATACTACTAATTATGTGCAATACATAGATTATTGCATTGAAGGAAAAACATTGTGAGTGATTAAAGGAAAGTATTGATTCTGATTGGAGGTAACAAGAATTTAAATATCGTAGGCATTAGATATGCTTAACAATATCAAGTTTTTCTTCTCTAATTATTTAATCATTTCTGCCAATTTAAATTCTTGCAGCAGCGTACAAATTGGTTTACTCTCTCTCTCTCTCTCCCTTTCTCTCTCTCTTCTTCAAATTCTTTATATTGGAACACTGTCACATTCTTGACAAAGAATTCAACCTTGAAATCAGAGTTTCATTATTCCTCAATTAAAAGGTACGTGTCTATCTCAATTTTTTTGTCAGCAATTCTTTGTTAATTAACATTTTCTTTTTCTTTGAGGTTGATTGATGTTGATAAAACTTGTGCGCTTTTTGCATCTGAATGTTGTGCTGGTGTAAGATCTGATTATTGTCTAAAATGTGGTGTTGATCACCTCAAAAAGATACTTAAAATATTAGCAATTTGTCACCATTAATTTGATCAAAGAGAGATGAGCTGATATATATCTGAATTAATGTAGTGTGGGTGCAGAGTTGATTCAAAAAATGGTGGAGAAGAAACTGAATCTGAATCAGCCAATTTTATCAGTGAGAAGACACTCACACAACATGGACAGAAAGAGAACTGAAAATACATCATTTCCTGTCATGTATCCTTACAGCCCACATCTGAATTCAGGAGATGTTAGAAAGCCAGGAGCTGTGCCATTCCAATGGGAACACATCCCTGGAAAACCAAAACAAGATGCTGCATTAACAGATGATGAAATTGATTCTGTATCACGAACCGAATCATTCGTGTCGAGCTGCAGTAGGAGCACCCTAAACGATGCCGATTCTTCTAGAAGATTCTCTCCAGACGTGACTGATGAGAACAAGCCATCAGGAGAAGCAGTGAAGGTTAAGGAAATGGAAAAACAAGAAAAGGTTGGATTTTGGTACAAGCCCACATTTGCAAAGAGCTGTTCCCATTATAAGGATGAACATGAGTGTGACAATTTGGTGACAGTTTGTTGTTTGCTCCCACGTTCTTGCCTCAAGACTTCGGTTTGTACTATGAATCCGGTTCCTGTCATCACCCGATTAGCTGTGTTCCCTTGTGGGACAGTCGGATCCAATTCTTCATCAGCTGATTCTTTGTCTGAAACCGAGATCAATCAAGAAGCAGATGATCATCAAGTGAAGGACAAGTTTAAGACACTGCAGGAACTATTAGCAGATGAAGACAGATTGGTTCGTCGAAACAGATTAGGTGTTCCTCCTCCTCTGCCTCGATCACCTTCAGACTCTTGGCTTCATCGTACGCTGTCGTCCACCAACAAGCCATCCAACGTCCCTTCGTCCCTCGTGTCTCACCACACCAATTACAAATCCTGACGAAAGCCATCTTTCGCATTATTACTATTAGGTAACAATTCTGTTTCTGTGATTTTTTGAGCACATTGACTATCATGGCGATCTATTTTATTAGGAAGGGATTCGGAGCTTCACATGACGGAGTAGCAACACGACGGAGCAGTAGTTAGTTTTGTTAGATTGCTCGTCTTACAATACTCCATCGCGTATTATGTTTGAAATTCTTACACTCAAATGCAGCTTTCATGAATTTGTCCACCGATCATAATCATTTCCGGGAAAACATTTGATCATCTAGAGAGCTTAGAAACACAGATTTAATTCGATTAATCAATGTAAAGATCAAATATATATGGTGGAACTGTTGTATCACTCTTGACGATTAATGTATGTCAGACAAATCTTCACGATGGAAATTAAATTGATTGCAACCATGTTTCCTATCCACATTGATGTCAAAATTAGTATACATCAAATTAATTGATATTAACCCATTACCCCACGTCGGATCTTCTGCGTTACCCTACAATTTTCTTAAATATAAATGACAAAATAATAGAATAAACAATCTAAAATGAATACGTTTCCAAAAAAAAAAAAAAATCTTAAAATATAAAATAAACATCCATTTTCCTTTCGCTTCGTTTTCAATGTTCTTCAGGTTTCTCGTTCTCATCATGAAGTTTCATAGTTACATGTGTTTTAACATATTTATTTATTTATTGTTCTATATATAATAAGTATTATTATTTTAAAAAGATTCGAGCGGCAGGATACATAAGAAAATTAATCCAAATGCAATAGGCCAAAAAAAAAAGAGCAGGAAAATAATTTTTTTTAAAAATGTAATGGACTACTAATAATGACTATAAAAAAGTAAAAAAAATAAAAAATAATATATATATATATATATATATATATATATATATATATATATATATATATATATATATATATATATATATATATATATATACACACACACACACAACACTATTCTTAATTTCTTATGTTAGATCGTCACTAGAATCCAACAATTCAAGAAGAAAAATATTTATTTGCAAAGCACTCCACTGTCATTTTGGTTTCCGTACATATCCATCCTTGCACATTAAAGTATCAGCTTAATGGGGTTGGGGTGGGGGTTTAGGGGGTGGGTGGGTGGGGGTGTTTGCCTAGGTAAAGTAAAAATTAAGTAGTGATCTGAGTAGGCAAGGCAATGGCATGAGTGTTATAATGTGGGTAGGGGCAATGAAAATAATATATAGAACCTCAATTATGTACAGCTCATATGATATGGAAGTAAGTCTAATAATATGTGCTAATGAAAATGAGAGTGACAAGAGTTTTAGAGGGAGGGAGGGAGTGACATACTAAATTTGAAGTAAATTACTTCCAACCATGTCTTGAAACCAAGCATTTGAAACCTCAACTAATCACATCAAAATTTGCCTTTCAAGTTTTGAGCACGCGCCCTTTGTACTGCCCTCTCCTTATGACGAAGTCATCCGGTGGCTGAAACTCTTCTAGCCAACTAATATCCGAATACATTTCTCCATCCACCTCAATCGTACCTTGATCACACAAACACGGAAATTACCCCTACTGTTTGTTTTAGTCACAACTGTAAATACTTTTGAGAGTTTTTACCAGGAAGATCAACTGCAGGGGACCTTTTAAAATATGTGCAATGACGTCCATCCTCCGAAGAGTAGGGGGGAGAAAGGATATCAAAGATTGCGCAAGGCGTCGTAGCCTTGAAATAATGGATGTTGCCACCTCTAGTTGGATAAAGAACTGTTGCTTCACATGGAGTCGTCATTTCGCAATCCTTCACAACCTTAACTGGCCTTGCTCCTGAAACCATCCAAATTTTAACTTCACCACGAATTGCCAAGTAGTAACAATATTATTATGTATGATGACGTTTAATGCATTTATAAATTAAGCTTTGTTAAAAACACTTTAAATTCACATCCTCATTTATCCATGGATTAGAATCTCAGATCAGATTAAACCACAAAAGAAGAGGTTCAGAAACATGACACAGAAAATTAAGTTAACCTCAGAATTCCGCCTCGAAGTCAATATTGACATGTTCATAGCAAAGATTCAATTTCATATTCAAGAAAGACTGAAATTCTAATTAAAAAAAAAAAAACAGACAGCCAATATAAAAACAGATGAAGCACATAACATATATATATATATATATATATATATATATATATATATATATATATATATATATATGCCTAAGATTACTCAACCTTGTGATGGATCAGAAGGCCCAGGAATGTTGATCCAATCATAGGATTTTACACATAACGAACCATACAGAAGCTTACTCAGCACTGTCATCCCAGGATGATTATGAAGAGGAATCACAGATGAAGGTGGCATACAAAATATCCCCATCTGCCAAAAAGATAAGTTTTTAATCTCAGTAACCAAGTTTGAGGTTCCAAATATTTTAAATTTACACACAATTATATTATAGGCTGTTCAAAAAGAAAATGTGAATGAGATACGCAGGAGATGGTACAGAAGAGCTGATAATGATTAGGAGAATACTCACAGAGAAGCCATCACACTCATGAATATGCAAGTATTTAATTGTGGGAAGTGATCGAGGAGCTCCATTACGTTCATTGACAGAAACTTGCCAATTCCGCACCAGTTGCGCTTCTTGCTCAAGACCTACATCAGAAGGTTTAATTTTATCTGCAACAAAGGAAAAAATGTGTTACAAAATTATTTAAGCGAACAACTGAAACTATAGAGCAATTACAATATTAGAATGTCCTATTATCACAAATTAATTAAGACAAGATAATTCAGTAAAATGTTATGCATTGATGCAGAACAAATTATTCACCAAAAAGATTTGACTAATAGCTAGATACAAAAATAAACAGAAGATTTATTGTATGCAGTGGATGGCTTAAAATTGGCCGAAGCCAGCAAGATACAACAATCACAGTGGATGATGCCAAGTCTCTCAAGGCACTGAAGCACTGTAATGACAATCTTAAGAAGTACATAAGTTACCAACTGAAAGATTAAAAACCACTAATAAAGCCCTAAAGCTCCCATGAAATTAACAAAGGCATCATCACTAATGCACATTGGGTCCTCGCCTTACAGTAAATTTAGAACTCTTAACACTAGACGTGTATCTGTTATGTATCATTTATACTTTACGATAGTCGTTAATTTTTAAACTGAAGATTTACATTGTTAAGTCCCAGAAATACGCTGATCTGGGATGAAGCAAAAAAGTCTTGCCCATTATTAGATACTAGCATTTTACTTAGAATATTGTAATTTATTGGTAAGATTCCATTTCTACCTAGAGTATATCAGCACCGCTTATCAAAAACAACGACGAGGAAAAACAAAATCGTACTCAGTGAACACACTTCGATAACCCAACACAACTAAAGCATTGAGACAAAGTACCAGTGTGCCAAATTCCAATGAATAAACATATTTGAGGCCTCCAGAAAAAACGTGCCCAAATAAAGTAGATCATAAATGAAGTGGTCTATGAATCAACCAGCTGCATAGTAATACTTTAGTGAATTATCATTCTCAAAGCCTAACTAGAAGATTAAATCATTAAATACATTATCTATTAACTAAAACTCATCAAGAAAACTCAAGAGAATACACTCATATTAACATTTGTAGTTAATTAAAAGAGCTTATGAAGCATAACCATCAGACAAGAGGCTGATAACCGGATATTTAGTGTTCAGAAAAAAAGACGATAAAAGACAGAAGTTCTTTTCCCACCCCCACCCTGTAAATTGGCACAAGAGAGGCATACATTGATTGTCCTTCAGAAGTAATTTTTCTTCAAATGACCTATATCCAACTAAAAACATTTGCATTTAAAACTAGATTTTTGCAAATCCACCCAAGGTAAAGTTGATTGCAAGATTTTGTTATTTTATAGAAACTTCTCTTATCTTACTAAACTTCTTTTAACAGAAACATTAACTATTTTGGTAATTCCATCAGCAAGAGACCATAATATGTAACTATTTCATGAGGACTTTTTGAAATAAAGTGATGGTTAAGTGATCTTCCAAAACAGATATTAACAATATAGGGACCTTATGATTCAATTTTCAAAAATTTTATCCAGCAAATGACAACCAGCATGCAAGTTGCAAGATGCTGATATTCAGACACATTGAAGAAAAGTTTATTACATACTAATTGTCTGATTTCCCTATTTTCTGAGTTTATCCCCTCTATCTTGAAAAGGGAGCAGCACAAGAAGAACTTGTCTTTGTTGTCCCCTAGATCAAATCCGATACCCCTTTTTCTTCATATCACAATTACAATAACTAGGAACCTTGATCAAATTAACTAAGAGAAATCAAGTAGTTGATTATAGTAGTTCTATAAAGAGACCAGTAGATGTATATACTTGTCTCATTATAATTTTCAAGAAATTCATGATAGAAAATGCAAAAATAGTAAAGGAAACAAAGGGTTTTTCCTCATCTTACCTAATAAATTGCGAACTTTTTCTAAACCCTCTTCAGAAATGGGTCCATTAGGCGTAAGTGATGCTTTACACGCATTATAAAGCTTCTGGACAGCTGGCATTGTAAGGATAACGAACCAACTTAACTCTAACACACTGTCCAAAAGCAACTGCTAGTAAAATCAAGGGTCCTCTGGTAGTTGAAGACCCTTTAGCTTAATAGTATCAATGTTTATGCAAGAATAACTGATCAAATCTGTATATCTGCATAAGCCCTTAACTTATTTCTTCTCTTTCGCCAGCAATACCTATCAATCAGTTGAAATCATACAGCTTTACTTGATCTAAAGATAAAATTGAAAAACATACAGATCAGAGATTGATAATTTCAACTTTCCATCAGAAAAATAACCAGTGGCAAGCTACTTAATAAGAGCAATATAAGTGTAGTTCAAGAATTCCTTTGCAACATCGATTCAGAGATGCAGTAAAATTAAATGTCTCGAAATGATTGCCCCAATATAAACTCAATTTGATTAACAATCACCATAAACAATTCACGAAAAGAGATTAATTGAACCCATAAATAACAAAACAAAAATGAAAAATTCACAGGAGACACATATTAATCAAAATAAAGAGCACACACACACAAAACTAAAAAATACAGTACGACAGTCACACAGTCACAAAAACACAAAAAAGATACAGAGAGTATTAATAGGTGCTCGTGAAGAGGGTAGAGAGCCTTACGATGAACAAGAAATCACAGCCGGTCTTCGTGAGATGAAGGAAGATCGATCGGCTTTGCCAGAGACGAAAACTGTATATATTTATGGGTTTGGGTTTAGTGGGGTGGGGTGGGGTGGGGTGGGGTGGGGATGGTGGAAGTTGAGAATCGAGGAATTAGGGAGAGTTTGGGGGTCGGCAAAAAGCCTGAAGGCTGTCTCTATGAATTGATTCTGTTCATCATTTTACCCTTCTGCCCTTGCCCCTTGATTACAAAATTCGTCATTTTCTCCTCATTTTTTGAGTTGTAAACCTCGTTCATTTATTTTTTAAATATACACTATTCTAGTACTATAAATAAATTATTTATACTTTGTAAAAATATTCTTTACAAGAATACACTAATTAGTCAAACTATTTTTTTAAAGAAATGATAAAATTCCTTATTTATGATTTTGATAAGTAAATTAACTATTAAAAGTAAATCAACTTAACTTTTAGAGCTTGATTTCTCGTGAACTCAATTTAATACTATATGAAAATTTATATTTTAAAATAATAAACTACATTGTCAATCTATCTATTTTACAATTTTAGGCGGTTTACTCTTAATCTATCAATTTCTCTTTTTAGATACATGGGGCCATCCACACACTAATACAATTAAAATATGGGATACACACACCACTAATACAACTACTCATTGCACATAAAATAATAATACTCTTTAATCTACGCGCAAAAAGTAAATGGATAGATTAATGTTGAACGTAAAGAGTATTAATTAATCTTTTAAATAAAAAATACTTACAGGTCATTTCAATATGTAAATAAAAATCATTATTCAAATTTAATTTGGAGTATAAATACTTGTGTGAGATCGTCTCGCGTAAGAGCTTACATGAGACGGATAAAAAGTAATAGTAACTTTTATAATAAAAAGTTAGGCTCAATTAATAAAAAGTGATAATTTTATTTCATAAATAATTTATAATATCTAATTAATGATTATTAAACCGTTACACACGCGGTGGTGATTTAATAACTGATGACAATAGATGCATGCATGGAACTGATGTACACGTGGAAAGTATTCATTGGAGACTGAGGAATGATCTCAATGTGTTGCATGTGAGCTGGGAGTAAGCTGGAAGCTCAAGAAACGGTTGCAACAACTCAACAAACAAAACTGTCAAAACTGACAGTTTTGGTGCAGAGGTGAGCAGCCGATATTGAGGCGGTTTTTGAGCAGTTTATCAAGCTACCTAGAACCGGCTAGATGGCTGCATCTCATCTACTAAGTGAGGGCTATCCAGTGGAGGTTTAACCGGATCAAGAGGTTGATGGAATAGCAAGATATAAGGGCTCAAAGTTGGTTCATCACAGTGATTTTTCAACACTTAGAAAATTTCACAGTTTCACAGATTTCTTTCTTTCTTGTTTGCTCTCTGATTCAGTCCATTTCTTGGTTGTATTAGATCATCAATAATAGAGTTTCTTCTCCTCAAGTGGATGTAGGTTATTCAAAACCGAACCACTATACATCTTGGTGCAATTTACTTTCTTTTTGATTCCATCAACATAGAAAACTTGTGTGTGTGTGTTCTTGAGTGTTTGTGAGATTGTGTGTATCATTCACAACAATTGGCGCCGTCTGTGGGAAAGTTCAGATATACAGCAAGCATTCAAGATGAATACTACAAGATTTGATGTTGAAAAGCTCTCAGAAAAATCAGATTTCAATCTATGGAAGATCAAGATGAAGGCAGTCCTAATGCAGCAAGGTTTGATGGATGCTCTTAAACCTCCTCCACCAGTGAAGACTGAAATCATCAAAGATCCTCAAGCTGCTGCAGGACCTGTAAAGGTACAGGTGGATGATCAGGTACTTCAAAAGGCATACTCTACAATAATTCTATGTCTTAGTGATAAGATACTCAGAGAAGTATCAAAGGAGACAACAGCTATTGGGGTATGGAACAAACTGGAAACTTTGTTTATGGTTAAATCATCTGCCAACAAAATGCATTTGAGGCAAAGGCTTCATGCATTCAAGATGACTGATGAAAGATCACTAATGGAGCAAGCTGATGAATTCTGCAAGATCACAGATGATCTGGAAAGTGTGGATTTCAAGCTGTCCAGTGAAGACAAGGCTATCATGTTGCTATCAGCATTACCAAGATCACAAAGGCATTTCAAAGATGTTGTTCTCTATGGAGGGAAGGATGTAGTATTACTTGAAGATGTATTGAAAGCACTTAGATCAAAAGATCTAGAGGAAGTAGCTGACAATAAAGAGAAATTTGGAGCAGAAGGACTCTTTGCCAAGAAAGGAAATCAAAACAAGAAATGGAACAAAGGAGACAACTCTAATCAAAGGAAGGGTGCATCAGGTCAGTTAACTGGAAAGAAGTGTTACTTCTGTCATGAACCTGGGCATTTCAAGAAACATTGTGCAAAATGGAAAGCTAACAAGTTCAAAAGAGTTGATGCAACTACTGAAAACCAGAAGAATCAAGTCAATCAGGTTGGTGAATCCCAAAATAATGCTAATATGGAAGGTATTGAAGCTCTGGCCATCACATCATCAGATGTGTCTGTTGAGTGGGTACTTGATTCAGGGTGTACATTCCATATGACACCTATGAAGCATTGGTTTGAGGAATTCAAGCATCAAGAAGGAGGATCAGTATTATTAGGTGATGATCATTCTTGTGAAATAAAGGGAGTAGGATCCATCAGATTGCTCATGTTTGATGGAGTTCAGAGGCTTCTGAGGAATGTTAGATATGTTCCTGGATTGAGAAGGAACCTCATCTCCCTTGGGATGCTAGATACTCAAGGATATGATTCAAACCTGAGGAAGGGAGTTCTCACAGTGACTAAGGATGATAGAATAGTCATGAAGGGAACTAGGAAATTTGACTTGTACTTCCTGGATGGGAGTGTTATTGTAGGACAGATACACAACACTGATCAACAAGGTGATGCCAAGATATGGCATGGTAGATTGAGACATGTTAGTGAGAGAGGGATGCAAGAATTGGCTAAACAACAGCTGATCAAGTTTAATGTTAATGATCAGATCAGGCAGTGTGAGCATTGCATTCTTGGTAAGTCCAAGAGACTTAAGTTTGGTGAATCAGAACATACAACCAAAGGAAGGATGGATTATGTTCATTCAGATCTCTGGGGACCATCAAAGACCATAACCAGAGGTGGAGGAAGATACCTAATGACCATAATTGATGATTACTCAAGGAAATTGTGGATATATGTTCTGAAAACCAAGGATGAAGCATTTTCTACATTTAAGGTCTGGTTAAAAGAAATAGAAAATAGCACTGGGACTAGTTTGAAGTATTTGAGAACAGACAATGGATTGGAGTTTGTGTCTGAAGAATTCAATTCATACTGCAAGGAAAAGGGAATCAAGAGGCATAAGACTGTTCCTGGAACTCCACAGCAAAATGGAATTGCAGAGAGAATGAATCAGACACTTTTGCAAAGAATTAGATGCATGTTGAGCAGTACATGTTTAAGTAAGATATTTTGGGGAGAATTGGCTGCAACTGCAGCTTACTTGATCAACTTATGTCCTGCTACAACTTTGAATTTTAAAACTCCAGAAGAAGTCTGGTCAGGTAAGGCTCCAAGCTATTCTCATCTCAGAGTTATAGACTGTCAAGCTTATTCTCATATGAAACAAGATAAATTAGAACCTAGAGCACTTAAATGTGTTATGATTGGTTATCCAAAAGGTGTAAAGGGGTATAAACTGTGGTGTTATGAAGAGAACAGCCTCTTGGTTAGTAGAGATGTTGTTTTTATTGAATATAAGATGCCTTTGATCAAAGATGATCAAAGAAGAGAATCTGATCTTGAGGTGGAGCCTCAAGATATGAACAGGTTAAATGAAAGTGAAGAGAACTTAAATAACAGAGATACAGATGAAGTATCAAGGGTTAAAGGACAACCTAATACCTATCAACTTGCAAGGGACAGACAGAAAAGAATTATAGTGCCACCTGCAAGGTATGTTGAAGCTGATATAGTATCATTTGCACTATATACAGCTACTGAAATTGAAGCTTATAAACCAAGAAACTACACTGAGGCATTGGCAAGTCAAGATAGTAATAAGTGGTTGGTAGCCATAGAAGAAGAACTACTGTCTCTGAATAAGAATGGAACATGGAGAATTGTTGACAAACCAAAATCTCAGAAGCTAGTTGGATGTAAGTGGATTTTCAAAAGGAAACCAGCATCTGCAGCTGAAGGTGGAGTCAGATACAAAGTTAGACTAGTAGCTAGAGGTTTTTCACAGAAGGAAGGAGTGGATTACAATGAGATCTTCTCACCTGTTGTTAAACATTGTTCAATTAGAGTATTACTAGCACTAGTGGCTCAATATGATCTGGAGCTTCATCAGATGGATGTAACTACTGCTTTTCTACATGGTAAGTTGGAAGAAAGCATCTACATGAAGATACCTGAAGGAATTACAGTTGAGAAGGCTGACACTAAGGCTTGTTTACTACTTAAATCTCTGTATGGACTTAAACAAAGTCCAAGACAGTGGTACTTAAGGTTTGATGAATATATAATTGCTAATGGATTTCAGAGGAGTCTATATGACAGTTGTGTATACATCAAGGAAGAAGACAATTGTTATACATACTTACTACTCTATGTGGATGATATCTTGATTGCTTGTAAGAACTCTCAAGGTATTAGAGTAGTAAAAGAATTACTCAAATTAGAGTTTGAGATGAAGGATCTTGGTGAAGCCAAGATGATACTAGGCATGGAAATAAGCAGGGACAGATCAGCTGGAAGACTTGTGTTGAAACTGCAGTCTTATCTGATTAAAGTACTCAAAAGGTACAATATGGATCAGTGCAAACCTGTTACAACACCTGTTAAGCAAGGATTAAGTCTGTCTCTACTTAATGGAGCTAAAACAGATAGAGAAGTAGTTGGCATGAGTAGAATTCCATATGCAAGTTCAGTGGGCAGTCTCATGTATGCTATGGTTTGCAGCAGGCCTGATCTTGCTTATGTAATGAGCTTGATTAGTAGATTCTTAAGTTGTCCAGGTAAACAACATTGGGAGGCAGTAAAATGGGCATTGAGATATGCAAAGGGGACTGAACAACTTGGTTTAAAATTCCAGAGAAGGGAAGCAAAATCAGAAGTTGTCATTGGATATGTTGATGCTGATTTTGCAGCAAACTTGGATTCTAGAAAATCTCTTACAGGGTATATATTCAATATGTTTGGTACATCAGTAAGTTGGAAAGCAAGCCATCAGTCTGTGGTGGCATTGTCAACTACAGAAGCTGAATTCATTGCTTTGACAGAAGCAATTAAGGAAGGAATATGGCTTGTTGGTCTGCTGAAGGAATTAGGAGAATGTCAGGATGCTGTAGTAGTATATTGTGACAATCAAAGTGCAATACACTTGGCTAAGCATCAGGGGTATCATGAGAGAACCAAACACATTGATGTTAAGCTATACTTTGTAAGAGATATGGTTGAAAGTGAACTTGTAGAAGTAAGGAAGATCAATACAGCTGTGAATCCAGCAGATGGTCTTACTAAAGCATTGCCAGTAGCAAAGTTTGAGCTGTGCAAGACTTTAGTGGGCATGTATGGAGACATAAAGGTTGCTGCACCTTAAAAGCAGCAAGGTGGGGAGAAGAGATGAAAATATTCATGCATACATCTAAGGTGGAGATTGATGACAATAGATGCATGCATGGAACTGATGTACACGTGGAAAGTATTCATTGGAGACTGAGGAATGATCTCAACGTGTTGCATGTGAGCTGGGAGTAAGCTGGAAGCTCAAGAAACGGTTGCAACAACTCAACAAACAAAACTGTCAAAACTGACAGTTTTGGTGCAGAGGTGAGCATCCGATATTGAGGCGGTTTTTGAGCGGTTTATCAAGCTACCTAGAACCGGCTAGATGGCTGCATCTCATCTACTAAGTGAGGGCTATCCAGTGGAGGTTTAACCGGATCAAGAGGTTGATGGAATAGCAAGATATAAGGGCTCAAAGTTGGTTCATCACAGTGATTTTTCAACACTTAGAAAATTTCACAGTTTCACAGATTTCTTTCTTTCTTGTTTGCTCTCTGATTCAGTCCATTTCTTGGTTGTATTAGATCATCAATAATAGAGTTTCTTCTCCTCAAGTGGATGTAGGTTATTCAAAACCGAACCACTATACATCTTGGTGCAATTTGCTTTCTTTTTGATTCTATCAACATAGAAAACTTGTGTGTGTGTGTGTTCTTGAGTGTTTGTGAGATTGTGTGTATCATTCACAACAATAACTGATTATAAGAAATGACAAATATTCTTTATCATTATTCAAATTTAATTTGAAGTATAAATATTTGTGTGAGATCGTCTCGCGTAAGAGCTTACATGAGACGGATAAAAAGTAATAGTAACTTTTATAATAAAAAGTGAGACTCAATTAATAAAAAGTGATAATTTTATTTTATAAATAATTTATAATAAATGATAATTAATTAGAAAATTTTATGCATAAAATGATTTCATACAATAATGGCAAAAACTCCTGTACACCCGAGCGCACGGTCTACATTTCATGCGCCTTTAGAATTTTTTGTTAAATTGTATACCATTTAGTATACAGATGTGTACCCTTTATTTTCTAAATAAAATTATTATGTGTATCTGGACGCATGAACAACACTCCGTGCGCTTTAGAATTTTGTGTTAAATTGTATACCTTTTAGTATAAAAATGTGTACCCTTTATTATTTAAAGAAAAAAAATTAATGAAAGTGTAATACCCTTTAAAACAAAATAATGTACTTTTTATTAATTAAAGTGTATATCCTTTAGACAAAAACAATATATCCTTACCCATAATACTAAATTTCTAAAAGCGTGTTTCGTGCGCCCGGGCCCAGCAACCTCAGTCTACAATAATGGCCCCCCTTTTAATATAATGGTCATTTCATATCTTAAAATTGGACGGTCAGTAGTTAATTGTAGTTGTTATATAAATGACCGACAGTTGCGCAATAAAAAGAAAGAGAAAATATGACACGATTCGCAATTAACATTATTGGTTGATGGTATTGTATAAATTAATTAAAAAATACTAATAGTAAGAGAGGTATCACTTTTTTTAATAGGGTAAGACTTTATATTTTTATGATATAGCATGCAAATATTATTCTATTAACTAAAAAGAACATTACTTCTTTTTTTTTTTACGTTTTATATCATCATATGGTTCACAAGACATCGTATATTAATTTTCTTATACTAATCAATTGTTGAAAATAAGTGTCAATAAAAATCAAACAATTTTCAGTGAATTGACTTGGAGTTATATATATATATATATATATATATATATATATATATCCAAAATTAAAAATGTTTTTGTTGGAATCAAAAGGAAAAAATTGTACATGTATGACCCTAAAAAAATTGTACCATGATTAAAATGATTAAGGGAGTGTTAATTTAATAATGAAAAAGAAATGTGTATTTAGTAATACTTTTAAATTAATTAATCATTGACATATTATACTATTCAATCATGAATTAATGATATAAATGGACTACAACTTGGTTTACGATGAGCAATTGAATTGAATGATTTAAATCAATTACAACTTGTTTTATGATGAGCAATGATGAGTGCATTATAATATCCATTATGACCTTCATATCATTTGACATTCATTTTTATGGAGACAATTAATTAGAAACCCTCTCGTAGATTGTTACGTAGCTACGTTCCATTTAAAAGGGAAAGGCGGGTTTGAAGGTTTCAGTTTAAGAATCCACATGGAGAAGAGGAGGAGTGATAATTTTATACATTTAAAGTTTAAAGTAAAATTGAAGAATTATTTTGGAGTGCATTTAGTGTACCCGTAAAATTATAAAATAAAATTGAAGAGTAATGAGTAATTAATAAATTTATATTTAATTATTTTATTTTATTTTATTTAACGACGAAGATTAAATAAAAATCTAATCTCATTATCCATATTGGATAAAACTCATTAAAAAGACTCTTTCAGATTGGGGAATGGAACTGCTGCAATCTCTCTACGAAAGCCCGTTTCCCACCTGAGGGCAGCCGAAGACCACCGCCGCAATGGGGATATCGACGACGCCGTTTTCGACGAGATCGAATGCTGATAGGATTCGTGAGCTGTGGGCGGTGACGGTGATGCTTAGCTTCTCGTTTTTGTATAAATTTCTGAGTAATTGGATCTGTTTCTGGAGCTGTGCCCTAGCGCTTAATTTGGTGAATGGGGAATTCGGATTTGAGAAACGTAGATCGAGAGCCATCCATGTATTACTTTGGGGATTTTCTCATCTTCTTCTTTAAGCTATTATTATGATTCTACTATATGAAGGTATGAGAAACAATGGGGCTAGATTAGGAATTAAAGCTAGCGAATCTCAGCAACATTAGCTACGGCCCATGTGAATTTTAAAGCCCATTTCTATGCTGAATCCACTCGCCTACCTTTCACCTATTTAAATATGTTGATGTGGGCCAATTTAACTTTAAGAAAAAGCAGCCCACAATTTCATTCGTTCCAGAATTCAAATTTTCAGTATTATTCTCTCATTTTCCCCAATCCTCTCATCCACCCAAATTTTGATTGCTTGTTCATATGCTTGGTTTTTGTAATTAATTGTCTTAAGTATGCTGTTAGAATGAGAATTTAATCATATGCTTATGATTATTAGTCGAACATTTCATCATATTGAATGTTGTATTTGGGGGTGATAATTTGTGCTATTGGATCGGGTTTCGTGATAAGGGCAAACCCAAACGCCACAAAAAGAATTTGTCCCCACATGACACGAACGCGGAAAATAACAGGTTGATACACGATAAAATAACAACATGATAAGAAAATAAAAAAATAAAATAAATAAATAATTTTTTAAGTAAATATATTTTAAAATTATTAATAAGTATTTTTATCATATATTTACTTAATTTTATATTTATATTGATTGTTAACAGGTTAATGTGTTATCTATTAATATTAATCGTGCTTAACGGGTTAATACTAGCCTGAAACAAACACGATACAAAATTTTCGTGCCCTAAAATTGACACGAGGTGTCGTGCTCGCGTACTATCGTGTAATGTCGGGAATTACCATCTTAATTGTGTGTGTCATAAAGAGGTATAAATTATTTTGTGCAAATCTATTTAAAAAAAAAAAAAAAAGAACAATCTTTAATAGTACGATGCACAGTCACAAAATTGACAGTTTCATAGAAGAGAGGAATATTAGTTCTCATCCATCACACAAAATCCGTTTGGACAGTTTCTTGGGTCGGGTGGGATTGGAGTTACGTGGTGGGTGGCGAAGATAAGGAATATAAGGTTTTGTATAGAGATAAAAACATCAGTTTCTACCATAAGAGCCCATCAAACAACTCTAAAACGAGAGAAACATGTTTCATAGTATTTGTGGACGACAAAAAACGCCAGTTTCTACCAAAGATCTCACAACGTCAAAAAATCATTATATTTCAAATATGTAAAATATAAATGTATTTCCTTCCTAAAACGCTAACTTATTGTATTATATATATATATATATATATATATATATATATATATATATATATATATATATTACATTATGTTTAATATATATCTCTATACATTTATACAAGTAAAATTAAATTTAGAGAAAAAAGAAAAGGAAACACATATATCGGTTACATTAGTTAATTAATAATAATTTTAAATTGAGTTAATTGAAAAAAAATCACAATTTTACTGCTATTAATCCTTATTTTTTAGAAATTAAAAAAAAACATCACCTTTGAATATGGTCGTAGAACGTACAAAATTTCTAAAAAAAAAATCCTATTTTTAGTCACAAAGTGATTTCCAATAATGCTAAAAGTTGATGTTCTTTTTTGTAAGGTAGTAATTAATTTTTAATAAGAGTAAAGTTCGTAATTTTTCTTGCAATTAATCCTTTTAAATTTATATTTTTATTTATTATAAAATTAAATTCGTATTTAAACATTTTATTAATTTTAAATACTCCCTCCGTCCCATGGCAAGGGTAGTTTTTGCTTTTTGGCACGTGGATTAAGGAGTATTATTATTTAATGTGTAGTGGGTAGTTGTATTAGTGGGAGTATGTACCCCATGTTTTAATTGTATTATAGGGGATGAGTGGGTCTCATGTGTGTAAAAAAGGAAAGAGGACCCTTTGGGTGGGACGACCAAAATGAAAAAAAGAGACCCTTGCTGTGGGACGGATGGAGTAAACTAGTAGCTAACCCGTGCGCTGCACGGTATGTGTTAGTTTTAGGGCAATAACTTCGCTTAATTTTATGATTTTTGACCGAATAATATTTACTTGGATTATATTATTTGTCTGAGAAATAAATGGCCAGGATTGGATTATTATAATTATTTAATTATTTTAATGGGTAGCTGAGAGTGACTGAGATTTTTTTAAGAAATAGATGGTTAAGATTGAATTTATTCTAGATTGGACTAAATTATTTCCTAATTTGAAAAATTATAATTATTAATTCTAGCAATTCAGCTCTGCTCCCTCGGTTTAACAACAACCAGAGCTCCAACATTGTGCTGAGTCATCGACTTCACAACATCATACACCGTATTATCGGTGGTGCACCAGAGCCAGGATCCATCTACACCCTTTCCTTTGACTTTTCGAACATCAGATATAGTAGTGCTTTCGAAATTGTATAGATTCGTCGTATGATTTCTTACCATCCTCACACAATTAATAACTCAAGAACAAAACACTTGGAGTTGTATGTACAATTAATCATCAATTAAATAATAATTAGAGTGAGTGAAACTAGGCTTACATGTGGAGATGATTAATTATAATAAATTAGGGATTATGGACATTATGGGTACCCGTGCGTTGCACGGGATGTGTTATTTTTAGGACAACAATAATTTCACTTAATTTTATGATGTTTAAACCGAATAATATTTATTTGAATATGAAGTGAGATTATTCATAATTATAAGTATTTAATAATTTTAATGAGTTGCTGAGATTTGTTTTAAAAATATATGGTCAGGATTTTACTCTCTGGAAATATTATGCCATAAACCTTAAATCCTAAACCCTAAAACTCTAAACCCTTAAATCCTAAACCCTAAACCCTTTGATGGGGATTTGATTTATATTTAATATTATTAATTTTTTAATAAATAATATTTTGATTCTTAATTTGAAAAAGTTATAATTATAATTATTTAATTATCTTATTTTAAAATTATAATTATAATTATTTAATTATTTTAGTGGGTGGTTGAGATTTGTTTGAGCTTTTCTTATTTGATTTTGGCGTGGTTTGAATCTTGTTGTCGTATTATTTCTTTATTTATTTTTTTAATTATCTCATAATATGACAAATTAAAATGTAACAATAAAATTTTCATTTTTCTAAATTATAGAATCAGATTCTATATTACTAATTTACACAATTCAAAACCATTTATTGTTTACACATATTATAAGTGAATTGATGAACCTTTCGAACGTAATATTGGTTAAAATATAAATAAAAGAATGTTTCATCTGAAACATGTAGATATTCGATATTTATTGCAAAATAAGTTATTTTGAAAAATTAATACTCTCTCCGTCCCATCCAAAGAGTCTATTTTTTCCATTTTGGTCGTCCCATCCAAAGAGTTCATTTTTCTTTTTTACACACATGAGACCCACACACACCCACTAATATAATTAAAATATGGGACACACACTCTCACTAATACAACTACCCACTACACATTAAATAATAATACTCCTTAATCTACGTGCCAAAAAATAAAAACTACTCTTAGATTGGGACGGAGAGAGTATATAATTAAGTTCAACTTAAAAATGCATACCTTTTTTTTGTGGATAAACATTGTGTGTGACTGAGATTTGTTTAAGAAATAGATGATCAGGATTGGATTAATATTATTAATTTTTTAATAAATAATATCTTATTTTTTAATTTATTATTAATTTTTTAATAAATAATATCTTATTTTCTAATTTGAAAAAGTCATAATTATAATTATTTTATTATTTTAATGGGTATCTGAGATTTGTTTGAGAAATAGATGACCATCATTGGATTTATTCAGGGTGGCTGAGATTTGTTAAAGAACAATAAATGGTCATGATTTGATCATATAGAAATATTATGCCACAAATCCTAAAACCCTAAATGTCTAATCCCTAAACCCCTAAAATCAACCCTAAACCCTTTGAAAACATTAAATTAAATAATTATTTTAATGGATGGTTTGGTCAGGATTAATATTATTAGTTTTTTTAATACATAATATCTTATTTCTTAATTTAAAAAAATCATAATTATAATTATTTTGTTAAGAACTAAATCCTAAACCATTTGAAAACATTAAATTAAATAATTATTTTAATGGATGACTTGGTCAGGATTGGATTAATATTATTAATTTTTTAATAAACAATATCTTATTTCCAATTTGAAAAGCCATAATTATAATTATTTAATTATTTTAATAGGTGGTTGGAATTTGTTTAATAAATAGATGGTCAGGATTGGATTAATATTATTAATTTTTTAATAATTAATATCTTATTTTCTAATTTAAAAAAATTATAATTATAATTATTTAATTATTTTAATTGGTAAAATTATTTCCTGATTTGAAAAAGTCTAAACCCAAGACCATTTGGAAACATTAAATTAATTTCTAATTTGAAAAGGTTATAATTACAATTATTTAACTATTTTAATTGGTGGTTGAGATTTGATTGAAAAATAGATTGTTAGGATTGGATTTATATTTAATATTATTAATTTTTTAATAATAATCTTATTTCCTAATTTAAAAAGTTATAATTATAATTATTTAATTATTTTAATGAGTGACTTAGGTTTATTTAAGATAAACCCTAAAACCCTTAAATCCTAAACCCTAAAACCCTAAATCCTTTGGAAATGATAAATTATTTCCTAATTTGAAAAAGTTATAATTACGATATTTAATTATTTTAATAGATGGTTGAGATTTGTTTAAAAAATAAATGGTTAGGATTTGATTTATATTTAATACTCCCTCCGTCTCGAGTATTTTTACCCATTTGTATGGGTACGGAGATTAAAACGTGTTATTTTTTTAATATATCATGTAAGAAAAAGTAGGGATAAATTTGTGATTTAATAAGAAAAGGTAAATAAAGTTGTTGGGAATGATGAATAAAGTGTAAAAAAGTTATTAAAGTTGTTGGGATTGTAAAAGGTATGTAATAAAATATTATGCATTTTTTCTATTAATGGAATGAGTAAAAATAGACAGCCCAAAATGGAAAGTAGGTAAATATACGTAGGATGGAGGGAGTAGAAAAGGTCACAATTGTAATTATTTAATTATTTATTGGGTGACTGAGATTTGTGTGAGAAATAATGGTCAGAATTGGATTTATTATAATTATTTAATTATTTTAATAGGGCAGATTTGTTTAATAAATAAATTGCCAAAATTGAATTTATTCTAAATTGAACTAAATTATTTTCTAATTTGAAAAGTCATAATTACAATTATTTAATTTAATTATTTTATTGAGTGACTGAAATTTGTTTGAGAAATAGATGGTAAGGGTCATGATTGGATTTATTATAATTATTTAATTATTTTTTAATTTGAAAAAGTTATAATTACAGTTATTTAATTTAATTATTTCAATGGGTGGCTGAGATTTATTTGAGAAATAGATGACCATGATTTGATTTTTTTTTTGTTGAGATTTGTTTTGAAAAATAGATGGCTAGGAATGAATTTATATTTAATATTATTAATTTTTTAATAAATAATATCTTATTTCCTAATTTGAAAAAGTCATATTCCCTCCGTCCCAAGCTAAGAGGGCCAGAGACCTTAGGTTAAACATAAGGTCTCTGACCCTCATTACCTGGGATGGAGAGAGTAATTATAATTATTTAATTATTTTAATATCACAGATTATATGCCGTTCAAAAATTTTTACTATAGAACGCTTAATCCTGACGGTTTAAAATCAGATTATAGGCTGTCAGATTATAGGCTGTTCAAAATTTTGACTGTAGAACACTTGATCCAGACGGTTTTGAACCTGAATCCCAGATGTATTCCGTTCTTGAGTTGATTCTCGTTGAAAAATTCGAAGAACTATTCAGACAATTCTGAAGTCTTTGATCTTCTTAGAGAATCGTTCTCGGTGTGTTTGAAATGAATGGAGGAAGACTCCTTATATAGGTGAAGGGTGATGAAGCCCCTTATATAACTCGCAATTTGATTGGTCAATGGATTATTTGACCTAATTCTATGGGCTTGGGCTGATTGGTTAATGAATTATTTAACCTAATTCTGTGGGCTTGGACATTTCCATCCCTGCAATTTGATTGGTTTATTTAATATTATTAATTTTTTAATAAATAAAATCTTATTTCCTAATTTGAAAATGTCATAATTATAATTATTTAATTATTTTAATGAGTGAATAAGATTTGTTTTAAAAATAGATGGCAAGGATTGAATTTATTCTATTTTTATATAATTTGATTGGTCTATTTAATATTATTAATTTTTTAATAAATAAAATCTTATTTCCTAATTTGAAAATGTCATAATTATAATTATTTAATTATTTTAATAGGTGGCTGAGATTTGTTTTAAAAATAGATGACCAGCATTGAATTTATTCTGCTTATATATATATATATATATATATATATATATAAATATTTTATGTTAATTTGATTATAATTTCACCAATTGAAACACAACAGTCATGTTAAATTAGTTATAAAAGAATTTAATGTCTTTATTTTTTATAAAAGTAAAATAAAAAATTAAAAAAAATAGTACTATATGAATATATGTTGCACACATTTTCTCTCCTACAAACATTTATACCCAGTATTGTTTTTCTTTAGTTCTTTTTTTACCTCGACTGCTCCAATGGAAATGTACCACCTTTTCCTCCTTATTTTCCAATATCAGATAAATCCTCTGAATCCAAAACTTCTTCATCATCCCAAATTTCTGCCATTAAAACAATTCCAGAGAAGAGTTTGAGAATATGGCGGAAGAGTTGTGGAAGACCACAAACACAAAAATACAAATGAAAGGAAGAAAACTAGTAACTGAAAAGATAAAAAAGATAATGAAAGAGAAAAAGGAGAGAAGGGATTGAAAGGGCTATTGAAATACTGAAAGAGAAAAAATTTAAATTTTGACAGACGGATATTGATATTGATATATTTGAGAAAAAAATGTCTTAGAATATTTTCTGAATTAACATATGAGCAAGAATTTAATGTCATTTCTAAAATATGACATTTCACCCCATAAAACATGTGTTGAAATTTGAAACACAATTGAGTAGGACTAAGTACGTAGGACTACTACATATTTGCTTGGAGATTGAATAATTAAACAATACTATGTTTGAATTTTTTTTGTCATTTTGGTATAATATCTTTAGCGTTACAAAATTAAATAAGTGACATATAAGAGGGGGAAAACCCGAGGAGCATTAATGTTGAAATTCATTCTCTTACAACATTTACATAAAATAGAAAATGATACACGAAAATAGTATCAATAGATCTAGTGTAACTAACCGGTAAATGTACAATATATTCATATAACAAAACTGTGACATTCTAAATTTAGAAAAATTGATAATAACAGGAGCTAGCAGTAATAATTAATTAGTAGTAAATCGAAAATGTAAAATTAATTGGCAACTACCTGATAATTGAGTTTTAATATAACACCCTGAATCCACCACCATCTTCACAGCAATTCATTCTACTAGAAACCCTAGTTCCAGAATTTGATTAGCCATGGAGAAAGCCATTATAACAAGCATTCCCACCACCACGACGGAGCCCTCATGGGAGGAGTTGCTGGGAAGCAACGATTGGGAAGGGCTTCTTGACCCTTTTGACCTCTCCCTCCGTAAATTCATTCTCCGGTGCGGCGACTTCAGTCAGCCGTGCTCTGGGGCGGCATGAGATCTACGTGGCGTGGTGGGAGTGGTTGGATGATTTTGACTCAGACTCCGGTGTCTGCTAAGGAACTGAGCACGTAGCCATGGTGATGAGCGGGTGGATGAGGATATACGTGACGTTCAACAAGGAGAGCGTAAGAACGCAGCTCCATCAGAAGATCAAAGAGTTGGTAGCAAAGTAATCATCGTTTTCGCGTGGGCAGTACCCCAACCTAAAAATCCTGCGGCTGAAGAACTGGATGGATGTGGTTCCAAAGTGGATAAACTGGGGACACTGCTCCCTTATAATTGGATGAAGTATTTGCACAATCTGCAGGGCAGGGGTTGTTGCACCTACTTGCTGGCTGGAAACAAAGGAGCTTGGATTCCTGGTGGGTTGACAAGAACAAAGGCTTGATCCCTGATGAAATAACCCCTTAGCCGAATCATCACTCATACAAATAATAATCTGATCAACCAAACCAAGTTTGATCCATATATATATATGATCGCCAATAATTAACCTTGGTTTTAAAATCTACTACCATATATGGTGACTTCCTCACGTTTGGACTTCATGGATTCGTATAATCTGCATATCTGTAGATTCTACGTAAATTAACCAATGAAGCTTCATTATCGGAAAACTACTACACCACTCTATCCTCCTGTCTTGTCCTCTATGTATGTTGTCGTGTGATGTATTTCAATTAATGTACTGTAATTTTCTATACATGCCTACCTAATTCACAAGAGTTAGTCTCTTGTCATTATAAATCCTTGTAAATCATGTGATCCTTCTTAATTTAAAACACCCTAGCCATACATAGGGTATATAAGATTGGAAGAAGGACACATGGCGGTGTAAACCGTGAACCCGATTTACACAAGTGTTTGTGAATTTACAATGTAATAACTCATCATGCTACCAAATACTCATCCCCACAACTCACTATAATTTTCACCCCCAATTTACACTACACAACTCACTATAATTTAATGTGTTGATGCTTTTGCAATCTCATATAAGTCTTCTTAAATCTTGTTAATTTTGAAACACTAAATTTACCACTTTGTTCAGGCGGTGCTAGCTCTATTAATCTTTGGATGCTTCTGGGATTCTTGATTTTGAAACCCTAAAATTTGGGCTTGCGGTTCTTACTTTAATGATTCTGCAGTCTCAGGTTTCTGGATTCTCGAATTTTGAAACCCTGAATTTCTTTATTCTTACTTCTCTTCTTCTTATTTCTCCTTTAACCTTTTAAAAGTTTCAAATTATGCAGGATAAGTTGATTACTCGTTTTGCCGATTTATGGACTTAAACCATCTATATATTGGTCCCGAGTGATTTATGGACTTAATTAAACATCTGCGTGCCCAATCATTTCTTATAGTTAATTACTCTCGAATGTGTCTTCTGCAAACTTTACTCTAGACTAGTAAACTCTTTTTTTTTTGACCGATAATGGATTTCAAATATAAAATAAAATGCAGTTCATTAGAGTCTCATATAATCAGGTGATTGCCAAATTTGCACTTTATGACACAAATAAAAGGATATTATTATTTTTAAGTACAATCTTAATTTATAATATATTTTTGTCTTTTTCAATGTTCCTAATAAAACTGGTTCCATTAACCTAAATGTATTAATTACTGTATTAAGGCCTAATTAACTCAAGCAAATATTTCCTTGGGTATATTTGTTTTTAGTCTATGTGAGTTTTGAAAACAGTTTGATCAGTTATGTTTGTTTTCAGTTTATTTAAGATTATTTTTTAATTTTATTATAAATCGATATGTAAAAAATGATATGTGTAAAAAAATATTAATTAATGTGAGAAAATGAATAAGAGATAAGAGAGTAAGTGTATGAATTGAGGATAAAAAATGAATAGAAGGTGTGTGAGTTAGAAATAAAAGAGTTTGCAGGTGTATTAAGTGTGATTTTGAAAACTTGTGTATAAATTTCGAAAACCAAATTTTAGTTTAATAACGGAAAACAAACAATGTCAGAGTTTAATGTTTGTTCATAAATTTTAAAATATTTGAAGTTTTGTTTTTGCTGTTCCAGGGACCATAATACCCCTTATGCTCTATTCACATTAATAAAATTTCACATTAATAAAATTTTTGGTATGAACATAAAAAAAAAAAAAAAAAGTATACCCATTCACAGAATTCAAGCACGGTAATATAATATGGTGGGAAGAGTTTAAACTTTAAATAAGAAACGACTTATATGTGACAGGTGTTTAAATTTGCAGAAGAAAATATAACAGAATGACATCATTAAACAGACAGTGTTCAGAATTCAGGTGTGGGTTGATGCTCGTCGGCCGGTGTCGCCAAAACCCATTCTCCGTCGTCACCGAGAATCATCCCTTTGTTCTTCTCAATCCACCATGAACCTGGAATCAGACACTCATCTTTCAGAAACTCACACGATTTGTTCACCAATGCAACGCTCCTCTTAATCTTCAATTCAAACTCTCCATCACTCCCGTTCCACCCTGCTACTACGTGCAACATCGCCTGTAAATTATGCCAGTCCCCCGGATTTGGGGAAACCTTCAAGCTCGGCGACTTCCTGCTATCAATTTCCAGCTCGATTCCCACGTTTTGGTACCCCAAAGCTGCACCCGGATACAGAGGAATCACATCGATTTTGTTCCTGATGTGAAGAATTTTCAGATTGGGGAACTGCTGCACTCTCTCTACGAAAGCCCTGTTTCCCACCTGAGGGCTGCCGAAGACCACCGCCGCGACGGGGATATCGACGACGCCGTTTTCGACGAGATCGAATGCTGATAGGATTGATAAACTGGCGCCCAGGCTGTGGCCGGTGACGGTGATGCTCAGCTTCTCGTTTTTGTATAAAATTCTGAGTGACTGGATCTGTTTCTGGAGCTGTGCCCTAGCGCTTAATTTGGTGAATGGGGAATTCGAATTTGAAGAAACGTAGATTGAGAGCCATCCGTGCATTACTTTGGGGATTTTCTTATCGTCTTCTCCACTGCCGTTGTCTTTCCCCCAATTTTTAGGGCAGAGCAATTCTTCTGCAGATTCGGACCCTGCCTTGAGAACATTAATCCACTCGTAAATCCTCTGCGTTCCCCGCCATACGATGTAGATTTCACGACGGCCGGAGGCTCGAGCTACTTCGTCAGTGGTGGTGGCAATGTAGCCGATCCAGTTGGACTCTTTGTCCCAAGCTTCGTGCGACGTCGGGTGTTCTAGGAAGGGCTCGCGGACGACGGAGGTGGCGTAGAGGAAACCGGAGACCTGGTAATGGGCGGCGGATTCGAACATGACTTTGTGGAGGAAGGATGTCTTGCCTGACACCGGGAAATTAGAGAAGTAGGAGGCAACACAAGCACACACTCGGATACAATTCCTCACCTATGGAATCCACCACAAGTTTGGAAACAATCTCGTCGTCTTAAGGAATCCACCGAAAGACTAAGAGACACACTCACCACTCTAGGAATCCACCAAAAGAGTTTAGAGTAAGATACAAGAAGATAACATCTTCTAAACAAGCTTAAAAGCTCAAAATATGTTTAAATTCGAAATTGGCCTCCTTTACAAGCTTACAAAAGATGCCATTATATAGGCAAGACTTGTAACAACCCTCCAAGTGAGTCAAAGAAAATAAATGAGAATTATACATTCTCAAAGCATTGAAAATACAAACTTGGACTCTAATAAATATAAAACATAATGAAATATAGATAAATACTAAGAATATGTAGATACCAATGTCCATATTGAGGAGATGAATCATCAAAAATCAGCAAACTTCGAATTGGTCCAGTAACTTCTGTTGATGCACCAGCCTGTCACACTTCAGTCAAACAGCCATAACTTTCTGTAAGAATATTATTTTTGAGATCCGTAAATTTTATAGAAAACTAGACTTCAAGAGCTTTCCAACCATATAAATTTTGCACCATAACTCCTTCCCAGTCAAATCAGATTAATTATCAAAGTTGACTGACTGTTTGATACTTCCTGTTGAGTTAATGCTGTATAGTTGGACCATTTTGTCCAAATGTATTGAGTTTAAGGTCTTCATTAATGGATAGGTTTTCCATGTTGCAGACTTCAAATCTTCACCCAAAATTCCCGCGTCATTCTCCCCTGGTTGGAAAAGATTCGTCCTCGAATCTGAACCTTCTTCATCATCAACATATGGTGAAAATTCAGCAACATTGAAAGTAGCCAAGACTCTAGCAACTCCACCATTAATCACCATTTGACCACCTAAAACCTTGCACAACATTATTGCAACAATTAATATAGTAATTAGGATGACCTGACCAAGAAAGGATTGTTGGAAAGACTTCAAAAACTTCCATTGCATGAATTTGGCAGATCTTTGAGTGCTTCTACCACCTTCCAGAAGAATAGACATAACTTCTTGTATAAAATTCCAAATGACTCTCCGTTTGTTGCATTTGAAACTAGACTGAAAGAGTTTTCTATCCATATACTGCTCACTATCTGAATCATTGCCAATCGATACCAGAATTATTTTGAATTTACCCCATATGCACTGCATCATCCGCTTCCACTGCACACAAACTTGCTTCTGAATTTCCTTCATACGTCGATGCTTATCAGCATTCTTCTTGAATCTTATATTTCGCTTGTCAATCTCTCTGCAAACCTTCTCATGCAATTCCTTGAAGTAAAGATCATGAGTTGCATCCATTGTTTTGATGCAAGGAATGAAATGAGACATCGTTGATAACCGATCAACATCCACCATCACCGAATCCTTGTTCATTTGGGTGCGAGGCAACCCAATAACAAAGTCCATACTTACATCTTCCCATGGACATAACGGTTCCGGAAAAAGAGTGTACAGACCTGAATTTTGCCCATGACAAGTACTCTTGCATCTTTCAACACACTTCTTCTTGACATCTCTTCCAAAATATCCAGCAAGATGACCTCCACTATTTGCTTCATCAATAATTGTTAGCTTTAAAGAACAATCAAGAACATATAGCAAGTTACCTTTTAAGAGATAACCATCATGAATTAAGAAAAGCTTGAATGAAGCTTTTAAAAATTCCTCCCACATTCTGCCAAAGTATGAATCATCCTTGTAGGGATCTGTCATCACCACGTTCAATTTCGAAGTAGCCAACAAAGAGTGCCGTCCACTAAGAGCATCCGTCACTCGATTTAGCACACCAAATTTTTGCTTGATCACAAAGTTGAATGTTTGCAAAAACTCGACCCATTTACCATGCCATGGATTCAACTTTTGCTGTGAATTCAAGTATTTCATAGCTTCATGACTAAGAACTCCTTCGATTCCCACATTTAAAACATCGCAACCCACTTTGAACACCTTTTCAAAAAAATTTCGTAGCCAGCCTTTATCCACAAGCTCTTGCTCCTGCCTTTGCAACTCGTCATGATGCTTCGGATTCATTCGATAAATTGCCTTATTCAATAAAGAAGCATCGCTTTCAAAATCAATGCAATGTTGAATGTTCTTCATTGGAGGAAGGCCTAGTGGAATCTGTTCAGGTTCCACATCATGAAACTCCTGCAGAAAATTTTGAACTTGGAGTGGTATGGCATCACCCTCTTCATATAAAGCCATCAATTCATACTCCTCCATTGGTTCATATAAAGGATTTTCATGAATTTGTGAATAAGAGATCATCACTTTTGATGGTTCAAGAATACTCTGCATTTTTGAATCCTCAAAAATCATTTTCGCATCAACATAATCACGAAGCCATAACAACTCGTGAGAATGAACTTTCGATTTCAACTTCTCCACCATAGTAGTAACAACATCTTCACAACTTCCCTCATCAACAATAATATCACGTACCTCGTCATTTGACATGAAACTTTTTAGAAATATATTGTTGTGAAGCAATGGATCATCCTCCACATAGGTGGCATCGAGGCTACGCCGTAACACCAAATCTTCACCATGATCCTCGTAATCAACATCTTCATCATACTCATCATAAATTGGTGTTGATTCATCATGCTCCTCTTCTTCATACTCATCTTCTCTTTCGTCATAAATCGGCTTCTCCTCTTCTTGCTCTTCCTCAACAAGAACAATGATTCTCCTATTTGGACAATCAGCAGCAATGTGTCCAAGCCCCTTGCACTTGAAACAACTTTTTTGATTAGTTACAGCACTTGGTTTCAAAAAATCAGCACTACCTTTACTTGCAGCAACTTTTTGTTTCGTATCTTTTGTAGTTGGAACGTTCTTGGAAGTGGAAGCACTCCTTCGGCTATAAGCATCACCACTCGACGAGAAACGTCCACCAAAATGACTTGATTTTTTTTGTTTGGAGTTGTGACATTTATTAAAATAATCTTGCAGATAATAATCTGGCAAGAATTTCCTCCTTAACTCCTTCTTCATTTTGTCCCACGTTCTAATCTTCCGCTTGCCATCACGAGCTCGCAGCTTCTTAAGGTGCTCCCACCATAAGGATGTGTATTTCTTCAATTTGATTGACACCAATTTTACCTTGTATTCTTCTTGAATATCTTCGAACTCAAAGACTCTCTCAATCGAATTGAGCCAATCAATGAATTCTTCGGGATCATTTCTTCCCTCAAAATCTGGAACATCAATCTTGAAATTAAAAGATTTACTATGAACATTGCTCCTTCGAACCCGTCGACCGCGAGATGTATTGTCACTTGAATTGCTATTTCTGTTACCATGAAATGGATTGAAATCCACATCATCACTTGCAGAACCACCATCTGAATCATGACCCTCAACATCATGTTCAAGATGCTTGCCACGCACAAGGCGTTGCTTGAGTAGTTGCACTTGTCTCCTTAAATCTTCTAACTCAATATCATGAGTTGTCATCGCTAACCAAAGCTCTGATACCACTTTGACACCGGGAAATTAGAGAAGTAGGAGGCAACACAAGCACACACTCGGATACAATTCCTCACCTATGGAATCCACCACAAGTTTGGAAACAATCTCGTCGTCTTAAGGAATCCACCGAAAGACTAAGAGACACACTCACCACTCTAGGAATCCACCAAAAGAGTTTAGAGTAAGATACAAGAAGATAACATCTTCTAAACAAGCTTAAAAGCTCAAAATATGTTTAAATTCGAAATTGGCCTCCTTTACAAGCTTACAAAAGATGCCATTATATAGGCAAGACTTGTAACAACCCTCCAAGTGAGTCAAAGAAAATAAATGAGAATTATACATTCTCAAAGCATTGAAAATACAAACTTGGACTCTAATAAATATAAAACATAATGAAATATAGATAAATACTAAGAATATGTAGATACCAATGTCCATATTGAGGAGATGAATCATCAAAAATCAGCAAACTTCGAATTGGTCCAGTAACTTCTGTTGATGCACCAGCCTGTCACACTTCAGTCAAACAGCCATAACTTTCTGTAAGAATATTATTTTTGAGATCCGTAAATTTTATAGAAAACTAGACTTCAAGAGCTTTCCAACCATATAAATTTTGCACCATAACTCCTTCCCAGTCAAATCAGATTAATTATCAAAGTTGACTGACTGTTTGATACTTCCTGTTGAGTTAATGCTGTATAGTTGGACCATTTTGTTCAAATGTATTGAGTTTAAGGTCTTCATTAATGGATAGGTTTTCCATGTTGCAGACTTCAAATCTTCACCCAAAATTCCCGCGTCATTGCCGTACCTGCTGCTGCCGGCGTACTTGGAGTTTTTGTCGCTGTTGAAGGCGTCGTAGGTGGCTTGGCAGAGGTCGCCGCAGTGGAGGATGAGGTGGCGAAGGCGGAGGTTCAGTGGGTGGAGCAGGCCGTCCCAGTTGTTGCTGCCCAACAATTCCGGCCATGTGGGTTCTTCTATGGTGGGAGTTTGCATGATATTGTTTCAGAGAATAAAAAGCTGTGGTTCTTTGAATTTGAGAAATGGTTGGGAATATATATAGAGTAGAAATGATAGTGGGATAATTTGAAATCCCCAATTCCCACCCCTATACCATCTCACACAGCGATGAAAACATGTGAGGATATAATCGAATTCGAACTCGAACTCATTGAAAAAAATATGGTAGTTAGTGATTTGGAATTCAAAACTATTTGTTGAGGATTATGAAACACATAAAATAAATATTTAAATAAATTTGTTTATAGACATTGAAATAATGTTTCATTTATAAACGTACAATGTTATTAAATAAATAAATAATAAAAAGATAATAACCCCATAAATATTCTAAAGTAACTTGTTCTTTCTCTCGACTTTAATGTCTTTATCAGCCTCCATAATTCCCCTAATTGCCTCTCCCTAAACGAAGCCATTAATACGAGTGCTGGGAGGCTCAACATGCCTGAGCAGAAGCATCATCCAAATTTCAGAAAATGCAGCCACATTCCAATAGCAACTGGCCGAAACACTAACACAAGAAACTTAGGAATCTCGAAACAAATACAAGGCAAGTTATATATGTAGCTTAAATTCTCGCAATTCTTTTAAAAAAATCTCCCAACACTCTTTAAACATCCTCAACAACCTAACATCAGCTGATTTTAATGCTTCCAAATTATCAAAGAATTTTTGTTATGTTCACCAATATATATTTTTAGAGGTACAATATATTTCATATTAAATAATATAATTTTAGTATTTTTATTTTTCGGTAAGTTTAGTTAATTAAAAAGTATGAATAGCTGGTTCGTAATAATAAGGAAAAATTGAAATATGGG
Source organism: Pogostemon cablin (assembly GCA_023678885.1). NCBI lineage: Eukaryota > Viridiplantae > Streptophyta > Magnoliopsida > Lamiales > Lamiaceae > Pogostemon > Pogostemon cablin. The sequence continues at coordinate 2,094,788 of CM042956.1, forward strand.
AACAAGAGTGTTGCAATTTTAGAATACTATATTTTGGGACTTGCAATTTAAAAACACTATATTTAATTTCTACGAATTAGACTAAAGAACACTATATTTAATTTTCTCAATTTAAGAATAAATTAGACTAAAAACCACCTCAATCCTCAGCCATGTCACCACTCATGATTCCATGGGCTAAATGACAGGATTAGAAAAAAGAATAAACACAAAATTTTCTATGTATTACTCCAACCCTAGCTCGATCCGCCGCTACTTCTCCGTATAATCCCAAGTCCCCCTGGAGCCAACTCTTTCCGTACACCAAATCTCCATGGATTCACCAACTCGTCGCCGGTGGAGGACGATCAGGAGATGAATATGTACGGCCTTATTGGGTCCCTTTATCGAGAAGAAGGCCAAGTCTGCTCGCTCGCCGTTGCCGGCGGGCTTCTGTACACGGGGTCCGACAACAAGAATATTAGAGTGTGGAAGGATTTGGAGGAGTTTTCTGGGTTCAAATCCAGCAGCGGTTTCGTGAAAGCCATTGTTGTAGTTCCAGAATAAGGTTTTCACGGGTCATCAAAGGGAAAATATCAATTTAACTTTAGTTCTCAAGTTTGGTAATTTCTCAAAAATAGTCCTCCAGTGTTCACTTTTAGTCCTTTTTGTCCAATTTTGATCCTTTGTGTCTACTTTTAATCCTCTAGGATAGACTAAATAAGGACTAAAAGTGGACAAAAATGACCAAAAACGAACATTGGTGGACCAATTTTGAAAAATTACCGGGACTAAAGTTGAGTTTAGCATATTCTAGAAGATCAAAATCGATATTATCCTGATGGAAAAATCCTGTCTGGAGGTTTTTGAATTACAGAAGAAATAAGTACAAGCGGGTCGGGAACTTACCCACGACCCGGGACCTGCTGGTGAAATCCATCAACCCGAAGAACTACGTGGAGGTGAGTCCACATCATAACGTTCGTCACGTTCCTTGGGTGAAACACTAGGATGTGGTGTCGTATTTTAATAAACTCAAATTTTAATTTTAATCTAATTTATCTTTAAATTAAATTGGAAAAATTAAAATATAGTGTCATTCCGAAAACATTATGTCCTAATCCTAATAATAAAGTTAAAAAGATAATGTCAAAAGGACATATTTAAATATTCACTTAAATAATTATCGTGTTTTTCACTATAAAATTTTTAATTATTAATTATTAATATATCAATTAATATATACTACCGAAACATAATATATAGTAAAATCTATCAGCACATTCGCAAGTCATTAACGAGTTTATTAACGAATCTATTCTTGAGCTTTCGAGTCGAATTTTCTTATCTTTGAGTTTGATTTAATAGATTATTCGAGCTAAAAATTCAAGTTAGTTTGATTTGACTTGTTAAAATTAGCAAATGAGCTAGCAAATAAACTCGAACGAATATTTTATTAAATCGAAACTTGAATAGTTCGGTATAATTTGCTTACTATCCTAGGGATATCTAATAGAATTATTTTTCTCAATCTCCATGTTGGGAAGGGTGGGGACTAAAGAGAGTCAAAGAGTGTATATTAATTTTCTACCACATTAAATCTTAATTAGGACAAAAATTTATATTATAGCTTGATAATTATTGAAACATTTTAGTGTAAAAAACTCAATAAATTATGATAATTATAAATTTAGTCTATTACCATGAATGATATTATGATCTATTGATCTAAATTAATCCTCGTTCAGCCCTTAACTACGACTTTTCCAACAATAAATTAACTTTTTATTATTATTATTTTTTATACGAGTTAGATAAGTAATACATACGCGCTAGGACTATCTTAATCTTTTTCTTTAGGATTGATATTTTTTTTAAGGTATAAATTTTGTCTCTCACTTACATGTCATATCCACCAATTTGTAACGAGAGATGTAACACTAAAATTATTTCGAAACACCCTATTTTAAGTATATTAATTGATTTTTAGAATAATTTGATATTTTTACTGAGACTCTTGTGTTCCCGGGGGCACCATGCGCCTTTAGAATTTAGTATTATGGGTAAGGGTATATTGTTTTGTTCTAAAGAGTATACACTTTAATTAATAAGGGTACACCATTTTGTTCTAAAGAGTATATACTTTTCATTAATATTTTTTATTTTTCTTTAGAAAATAAAGGGTACACATTTTTATACTAAAAGATATACAATTTAACATAAAATTCTAACAAATTTTTGCGATAAAAAAATAAATTATGTGTTATCAAGTAAAGAGAATAAGTTTAATATTAAAATATATTTTAAGATTATTTAATTGATTGAATTTTTCTTAGGGTGCGAAGATAAGGGATGCAAGGCTGTAAAATAACGATGAGGTTTTCTAGACAAAAACATCAGTTTCTACCATTAGAGCCCATCAAACAACTCTAAAACGAGAGAAACATGTTTCATATTATTTGTGGCCGACAAAAAAAAAAATCAGTTTCTACCAAATATCTCGCAATCATTATATTTACAATATATAAAATGTAGATGATTTTTTTTTTCTAAAACGCTAATTAACTTATTGTATTATATTTATAACTTATTTCATTTTGTATTTAATATATATTTTCTTACACATATAAATAAAATTAAATAGAGAGAGAAAAAAAAGACATGGATATAGGTTACATTGACAAATAATTTTAAATTTATATTTTTATTTATTATAAATCAAATTTATATTTAAATATTTTAATTGAAAACTCAAGCGGATGAACTTTCAAGTATTGTATTTTATTTCTTGTTTGTTACTTGAAAAATAAAATAAAAAAAACATGTTAGTCGAATACATATAAATTTGTTCTTTTACAGTGCTCCAGTTCTTAGGTATCTAGGCCAAGATAAACATATTGCAGAAACGGTGGGATCTATTGGTCTACGTTTGTTTTGTATATATAGTTGCAACATAGCAAGAACGTTAAGTTGTTGTTTTTCTGTTTTCTTATTATTACACATCAGTAGTTTGTTGTTCTGGTTCTATGGTATAAACTGTTTTAGTGTGCCTGATGCCCAATGTAGGAAAGCTAATTTGATTAGTATATATTTTTTCAGCGATTGCAAGAAGAATTTGAAAATTTGAAACACATGAATTGTATAGGATTAATGGGTTGGAGTAGTAAATATATATAAAGTGGTAGTAAATCGAAAATGTAGGTTGAATTAATTGGCCAACTAGCTGATAATTCAGTTTTAACGTACGTTTGAGAGTAGTAGTAGCATCATGTTCACAGCAACAGATTCATTATCCGGTGCGGCGACATCTGTTTCGAAAACGACAACAAATCCAAGAATGCAGGACATAGCCGCTTCGGCCCGAAAGAGTTATTTATATAAAGCTTTAAAAAAATAATAAAAAAAAACCTAATTCATCAGTAAATGTTTGACATTTTCATAACTTTGAATTCAATCTTATACCTACAGGGTACAAATGTTGCTGCTGTTGTGTAATTGAAATATAAATCTAGAGTTAAGGGTTAATTCGTAATTGTACATCCACATTAACCTAAACAGACCCAACCGATATGTTATATTGGGTTGACCTTTCAGTGAGGGTCAACTTAACCTTCAAAATCCAAACCCTGCCCAGTAATTGTTTTATGATGAGCAATTGAATGATTTAAATCAATTACAACTTGTTTTATGATGAGCAATGATGAGTGGATTTATGAAATCCATTATGAACGTCATGTCATTCGACATTCATGTTTAGAGAGAGAGAGAGAGACTAAACTCTTGTATTATGAACGTCATGTCATTCGACATTCATGTTCAAAATCCATTAATTAACAAACTCTTGTAGATTGTCACGTGTCTATACGTTCCATAATGGATTTAATATATATATCTGGAATTAAGCTGTTGATAATGAGACTAAACTAGTCGATTGAAGGAGGTGTAATACTCATTAAATCAATAAAAATGATTGAAAATTTTAGATTCTTTAATGATAAAAATGATTGAAAATTTTAGATTCTTACTTTTTTACATGAAAAATAAGAATCTATACTCTCTCATCCTCGTTACCTCTCAATATCTTTAGTCCGGCACCCTTTATACAAAAATAGGTATTACTCAAAATTGGTACAATAAAATAGTAGATCTAGAATTGATTGTATAAAAGAGTGATACTAAGAATTGTTTTCAAAAAATTGAATGCCTTGCCTTTTCAGGTCTAAACAATGTCTGGATGCTTTATTATTTATTCCTATACCTTAAAAATTAAGTTCTGTTTTTTAAATTTAAGGTTTATTCTTATAATTTATTGTGTTTTTACATTTGTAACTAGTAAAGTACCGCGTACGTGTTATGCGAAATTACAAAATTTTAATTTTTCGTTTGAGATATTATACTTAAATAAATACAAATATATTAATATACTACTCCTTTTGTCCCTTAAAATTGTCCACATTTACTGTATAACGAATATTAAGAAAATATTATTTTTTTTTACTAACTTTATTGACTTTTGGGGGTAATTTGGTATTTTTAAATAATAAATAAAGTATGAAGTATGTTATGTGTAGAAAGAATTGATGACATTTTTTTTAAATTAAAGTGTACTTTTGAGGTGTTAGATTAAAAAATGATACTCTCTCCATCCTATAGAAACATTTACGCATTTCCATTTTGGGCGTCTCATAAAAAAGTTTTACATTTCCCTTTATATTAAATAAATGGGACCCACACAAAATTTTTAAATATTTCCATGAGGCCCACAACACTACACTAATACAACTACCCACTACACATTAAAATATTATTTCTCTCACCTCAATACATATTAAAATACTATATTTCTTAATCCCCGTGTAAAAAACAAATATAAATCTTTCTACGGGATGGAAGGAGTATATCATTTTTTGGGGGTGAACGATTATGTGGGACGAACAAATAAGGAAAGAATGAACGATTTTCAGGGATGAAGGAAGTAATAAGTTAATTTTACATTTTTAAAGAAAAGATATAAAATTAAATTATATATATATATATATATATATATATATATATATATATATATATATATATATATATATACTCTCTCCATCCCGTTTCAAACTTTACGTTTGCTTTTTGCACGTAGATTAAGGAATGTAGTATTTTAATGTGTAGTGGGGTGAGAGAAATAATATTTTAATGTAAAGTGGGTAGATGTATTAGTGTGAAGCGTGGGGTTATGGAGAGAGAAAAAGTTAATTTGTGTGGGTCCCATCTACCAAAAAGGAAAATGTAACGATTGAAATGGAACGCCCAAAATGAAAATATGTAAAGATTGAAATGAGACGGAGGGAATATGTATATATTTAGAATTTATGTATTTTTTTTATAACAAATTATTTTTATCCTACAAATTTTTCTTATATATTTATTTGTATTATAAATTATTATATTAAATTTACACCTAACTATTGTTCATATTTAAAAAAATAAATAAATAAATTCATTTTTTATAAATAATAAAAAATAGACAACATTCAAAATATATTTTTAAAACTTTATTTATACATATTCTACTTAATACTTTCAAGCATTTAATTACTCTCTCTGTCCGCTCAATAGGTATACATTTACTTTTTGTACGTAGATTAAGGAGTATTATTATCTAATGTGCAGTAGGTAGTTGTATTAGTGAGGTATGTGAGACTGACGCAGGGGCTGAAGTGGGAATTGAAGATTTGACAGTATTAACTGAGCAGGAGATATCAAACAGTCAATCAATTTTGAGAATTAATCTAATTTGACTGAGAAGGAGTTATGGAACATATTTTACATGGTTGGAAAGCTCTTGAAGTCTAGTTTTCAACAAAATTTACGAATCTCAAAAATAATATTCCTATAGTAAGTTATGATCATTTGACTAAAGTGTGGCAGGCTGTGCATCATACAAAAGTTACCTAACCAATTCGACTTTGCTGATTTTTGATGGTTCGTCTCCTCATTATGGACCTTGGTATCTTCATATTCCTGGTCTTTATCTACCTTTCATTAAGTTTTATATTTATTTAGAGTCTAAGTTAATATTTTCAATGCCATGAGAATGTTCAAGTCTTATTTATGTATTTTGACTCACTTGGAGGGTTGTTCCTACTCTAAATTTCGAAATTAAACTTATCTTGAGCTTTCAAGCTTGTTAGAAGATGTTATCTTCTTGTATCCTACTCTATACTTTTTGGTGGATTCCTAGAGTTGTGAGTATTGAGTGTTCTCTTGTGGTTCCTCCTACTTCTCTAATTTTTCGATGTCAGAGACCCATATATTAAATGTATTAGATAGTGATGTGTGTGAGTCTCATATGTTTAAAATGGAAAATATATACATTTGATGCGAACGTAAAAAATAGCAAAATGTATATCTTTTTGCGGATAGAAGGAATATATTTTTAATATTTAAGTAATTAATATGCTTGCATTTAAATAAAAATTTGATTTTATAGATTATCTTTATAAATAATTTAAAATTTAAAATACTTTAAATTTAAGATAAAATTAAAAGAAGTTTTTAATATATACCTTAAGTATTTTAAAGTAATTAATGATATAGTAAATTGGTTTCAACTAATAATATATCAACACTTGTGTTTTATAAATAAACTTTTAAGAGTTAAATTCATTTATTGCCCTATAACTAAGCAAAACTTCGATTTTTGCCCTAAAAAATAAGTGGTTTAATTTTTCCCTATAATTAACGAATTGTTTTAATTTTTGCCCATTTTCGCCGGAAAATGCAAATTTCGCTGAAATCCACCATGTCATGCTTCAATTCCAGTTGGTCAATCCGACGTAGCAATTTTGACTTTTTTTGAGCCAATGAAACTGTCACATCATATTCCAACTAATGAATTTGAGAGCAGACCAAGATTCGTGTTCCAGTCGAAGCAATTGCCCCAACCCCACGATTCTGATGCTCTTCACCCTTCCTCTTCTCTCCACAAGCCCACCCTTCTCATTTCTCTTTCCTTCTCCAATTTCACTTTCATTCTCGCCCTTTTCTACCTCCAATCCGAACCCCTCAAGTCCTTTCTTCTATGGCTTTCCCTCTCCCTCCTCGTAGGCCCCTTCGCTCCGTCATCCATCACCGCCGGCGACATCCGTGTCGGCCTCGAACCTCCTCTCAAGGAATCCCTAACCCCTACCGAGACTGCCGAAAAACCTTATAGAAAATCAACAAAAATTACCCCCAAGTAACCATCGGAGGTCGCAGTCAAATTCGATGGGTATTTGGACAGATCGAGCTCCGTTGACGTTGGTATGATTGCGAATAAGCGCGATGGATCCGACAGGGTGTTGAGTAAGACGAAATCAGAGGAGTGGAGTGAGGTTGATGATGAGTTACTGAAGAAGTTAATGGGGAAGCATCCCCTGGGAAAGCCTAGGAGATGAGAGGCCATAGCTGAGGGATTCAAGGGGCAGCATGGGGTGGAGATTGAGATGTGATGTGGCGGATTTATTGGCTCAAAAAAAATCAAAATTGCCACGTCGAATTGATCTACCAGAATTGAACCATGACATGGCGGATTCCAGCGAAAATGGGCAAAAATTAAAACAATTTGTTTGTTATAGGACAAAATTGAACCATTTATCTTTTTTAGGGCAAAAATCGAAGTTTTGCTTAGTTATAGGGAAAAAATAAATTTAACTTCAACTTTTAATTAATGTATGCTACGTATGTTTTCAAAGAATTTTATATAAATAAGTACTTCTCAATTATATATATTGAGATTTTTATATATTTTAAATTAATTTGAATGCATGTTTATACTCATTACACCAAACTAACCCTTATTTATTTATTTATTTATTTATTTTAATTATTGGGTGTTTTGACCGAAAATGGATTTTAAATATAAAATTGAGTTCATTAGAGTCTCGTATAATTAGGACTGATTGCCTTGCACTTTATGACACAAATAAAAGGATTTTATTTTTTAAAGTACAAATTATTTTATGGAATCGCTTCATTCAGTAATATATTTTTGTCTTTTTCATAGTTTTTCTTTGTATGTAGATAAGTTATTTTACCTCTAAAATTTAATATTAGATAAATTTAATATTAATTTTAAAAATATAATTAGCCCAAGTGTGGTCCATTAAAATTCCAAATATAACTAGTTCCATTATTCTAAATGGGTTAATTCCAAATATAATTGCCTTGCGCTTGATTTGGTATACGGCCCGAGTGAATTTTAAGCCCATTTTCTATATTCAATTCACTAAATTTAAAAGTCCACTGTAACAACAAAATTTGTATTTATTAAATAATAAACACAAAAGATAATACAAAGATAATTTGAGATGGATTGAACTTGAGAATTTAAGTAAACAACTTCTAGCTATCCTCTGATTCCTTTCTTGAGTTGACTTCTTTGACTTTATCAACTTTCTGAGCCGGATCTTCGGATGAAGCTTGTCCGTGCTCGGGGTTGACTTGAAGCTTTAAAATATTTATCCGGAGGCGTCGAGCCTTTGTTCGGATCAAACATTGACTTGGAGATTTGTCGTGAAGAACGCCGTTCAATTTGGTAGAACGTTGACTTCACGGAGACTGTTGGATGAATTTGATATGAAGAACGCCGTTCAATTTGGTAGAACGTTGACTTCACGGAGACTGCTGGATGAATTTGATATGAAGAACGCCGGATCGGAGGGGCTGGACACCTTGATCTCTGACTGGAGGCGATTGGCTGGAAGAATGCCGAATTGGAGGGGCTTAGCACCTTGATCTCTGATCGAAGGCGGATGGCTGAAAGAACGCCGGATCGGAGGGGCTGGGAACCTTGATCTCTGATCGTAGGCAGGTGGCTGGAAGAACGCCGGATCTGAGGGGCTTGACACCTTGATCTCTGATCGCAAACTGTTTGAGGATAAAAAAAATTGGCTCCACAATTATATATATTCCATAAGGGGGTACATTTTTAAAATTTTATTTTACTTAACCATATATAATAAGTGAAAATTTTCCAATTTGGGGTACACCTGTACCACTTGTTCCTTATTAAATCCGCCTCTGCGGGTGGAGCAGGATTCGAATTACCTAGTGTGTGGCGAAGATAACGAATGCGTGGCTTGGCAATAACGATAAGGTTTTCTATAGAGACAAAAACACATCAGTTTCTACCATCAGAGCCCATCAAAAAACTCTAAAGGACTAAAACGAGAGAATCATGTTTTGTACTATTTGTGGCTGTAAAAAAAACATCAGTTTCTACCAAATTAATACATTTTATAATATGGTGCACCCACTTTCAGATCGTATATAATTATGAACAAAAATATATACAGTCATAAACAAAAATTATATAATTTATTTTTTAGACCCAAAATGTACAGTTTTCTCTTTTACGTATCAATTCAATCATATATATCTGTATAACCCAATAAAGGGAAAATAAAAATAATAGAATTCAGACCACTTCTCACGCTTAGGAAAATAACATAAAATAATATAAATATATAAATCAAGTTAGCTAGAGAAAAAAATATTTGGAATCTATACCCTCCAATGATACATGCTCATAGGATGAGTCAAAAACGTCATTCATCTATTAATTTCTATCACTTAATTTATTAATTAAAAAATAATTAATATTCCATTAACTAATGCCGGTAGGGCCCGCCTCTCCCTCAGCTTTCACTTATCCAAAATAATAATAATAATAATAATAATAATAATAATAATAATTATAATTATAATTAAATAAATAATTGCGAAACATATATTTGAATTTTAGAGAGTTCAACTGAATGCAACATGTGCGTTTTAAATCATTAAATTTATGTTAATTATACCGTGCATCCGGGTGCACCCACCTTAAAAAACGTATACAAGTATAAATAAAAACATATACAATTATGAACAAAAACGTATACAATTTAATTATTAGTTTTTCAAATAAAAAATTGAGTGTAAAAAAATATACAATTATTAAAAAACATGTATATACTATTGAATAAAAAGTTATAAGCATATTGATATTAGTTTTTTTAATGAAAAACTTAATGTGAAAAAAATATACAATTATTAAGAAACACATATACGAAATATAATAACATGTATACAAAATAGAATAAAAAGTTATGCACATACGAGTGCACCTAATATCAACTCTTAAATTTTAGGGTCATTCTGGGATGCATCTAGTGCACCGGTGCACCCCAAATTTATAGCTAAAATGGATAGTGGGGTGATTTTTTATTTTTTAAAAAATAATTATTTTGGAGTATTATTTAATGGTGGAGATTGATTTAATAACTAATCTAATGGTTACGATTGTCCAGGTGTAACGGTGCATCAGATGTACCATAGTCGGACTATAAATTTTAAGATAATTAATTCTCACTCTTAAATTTAAGTGTCTAACTAATAAATTCTCATTAAATTCTTAGCAATTAGATCAATTTTCTATTAAATCATTACCACTCAATAAAATAAAATAATTAAAAATAGATTAATAATAAACCACTACCCCCTCTATTTTACCTTATAAATTTGTGATGCACCCGGTACAAATTTAAATTTAAAAATTTAAAAAATATCTAGATTGCACAAGATCCACTAGAATTACTCTTATATACTCCTTCCGTCCCACTCACATGAGTCCTTTTTTTTCATTTTAAGCGTTTTATTCAAAGAGCCCATTTTCTTTTTTTACACATATTGGACCACACACATTAATACAATTAAAATATGACGTCCATACTCCCACTAATACAACTAACCACTACACATTAAATAATAATACTCATTAATTATATAAATTCTATATTTATACTTTTCATCTTGTTCAATCAGATTCACTTTATAAATTTTATTTAGTTAGTCCCATTTATATATATTTGTTTTAAATTTGGTTCATCTTCATTTTGTTTTATTTGTGTGATTTTCATTTTATTCTATTCTATTCTGTTCATTTTTTTTATTCTATTTGTGCATTATATTTTATTCATTGAAAAAGAAGTATATAAATTTCAATATTAAAATAGGTTTTATTGAAATGAAAAGGTGAAATTAATTGGGAAATGCATGATAAATTAGAGTAGTATATAACTCCAATGCATTATCCTCACACCAATCTAAGAAAAGAAGTAGAATTTGATGAAGAAGTAGGCATGTCTCAAGGCATTGTAATAATCGAGCCCTCATGGGAGAAGTTGCAACAACTGGGAAGGGGTTGTTTTGACCTCAGTCCGTTGCGGCAACTTTTGCCAATCCAACATCGACTGCTTCGAAACAGAAAGAAAATCCCCAAGGGGTTCTTCGACAACGTGATGCTGGAGAACGAGGTGCTCATCCCACTCCCAGGGGCTCACTGCTTTCATGGGGTACATAGCTACCACTGAAGGACGAGGAGAGCCGGGGCAAGCAGACACTGGGGGAGGTGATAGACGATTTTGACTTTCGTCTGGTGTCTGCTGAGGAGCTGCTGTCGGGACCCGTATTACATCCATAGTGATGGAAGGGTGGCTGAAGATGTACACGTCCAGGACCTTGGTGAGTAAGAGCGCAAGAGTGCAGGTCCAGGAGAAGCTCAATACAAGGAGGAGATCGTGTTCGTGTTCAACGACAGGGTGAGGAACACGCAGGACACGGGAGTGGGGATGGCGGTGGTCCATACTTGAAGGAAGATCTCATTCACCTCCAAGCGCACAATTTGAGAAGAACAAAGGGTTGGTTCGTCATCTCGGCATGAGTCCTACCTTAAGTGTGCTTTGCTACTGCTTCTTTTACTTTACTTTATTTGGACATCTAATAATCTGCAGATCTACTCTACTTACGTAAATTAATTAACCTAATGAAGCAACCAACCTTCATTACGGAAAAACGTACTAGATAAACCTAATGAAATGCTTGATTTAGGTAAAAAATGGTTTTTTTGGTAGTTACTCTCAAACAAAAATATAGTAGTAAACTTAATGACTTTATCTATTTAATTTATAATTTTTATATATTCTACTTTTATTTTATTAATTAAAAATATGAGAGGAGAGAAATTGATGGGATTAAGACAAATTATTCTGCTTACTTACAGTGCATCTATTTTTAAAAACTTATACATTTATAAATAAAAATATTTTCAGATCATATTTCACAATTTTGTCCACATTTAATAAGCAATGTCATGTTATATCAAATGGATGATCTATTCAATTTCCATATTTCATCTCCTATATTAAATTCTTGTCATATGTCCAAAATTTAACAGGGTTTAATGATCATTTGTAGGATATAGATTTTTTATATCCAAAACACTAAACACCAAATATGGGATAGAGAATTCAATCCAACAGTAATAATTTTCTAAATTAACTTATGAACAAGAATTCAGTCGTTATTTTCAGCCCAATTGTAATTTGAAAATCATGAATCGAGTCGGATTAAGTAGTAGTACTACATGGAGTGTTCGCTTGGAGAATGAATAATTTATACTGATTCATCCGTTGGGATTCCTAATGTCATTTTTGTATAATATCTCATGCATTATACTGTTAGAGGAGAGTGGCTAAGGAAAACCTTAGTAGCAACGGTGGACTTCATCATCCTGCAATGTACAGTATACTGATAGAATAAAATTGAGACATTCTAAATCTAGAAAAATTGATAATAACTGGAGTAGTAATTACTAAATATATAATCGTAGTAAATCGAAAATGTAAAATTAATTGCCAACTACCTGATGGTTCAGTTTTAACATTTGAGAGTAGTATATATAACACCTCCAATCTTCACAGCAATTCATTCTACTACAAATTAACCAGGATTTGATTAGCCATGGAGAAAGCCATTATAACAAGCACTCCCATCACCACCACCACCGGAGACGGAGACGAGCCCTCATGGGAGGAGTTGCTGGGAAGCGACAACTGGGAAGGGCTTCTTGACCCCTTTGACCTTCATTCTCCGGTGCGGGCGACTTCAGCCAGGCCACCTACGACTCTTTCGAAAACGACAGCAAATCCGAGAACGCCGGCAACAGCCCGAAAGACTTGTTCAACCGAGTGATGCTGGACAACGCCGCCGATTACCAGGTGTCCACCGGCAGGCCATGTTCGTGAATTCCCTCGCCCTCGATTCTTTGGACAGATACAGGAGCTCCGGAAGACGTACAAGGAGGAGAAGCTGAGCATCACCATCACAGGGCACAGCCTATTGGGATAGGCAGATCCAATCACACAGAATTTCTCTCTCCGACCCCAATCCCTACACCCTTACAAATCATTGACTAATCCACACATTTTTTCGCATTCTCACAACCAAGAATCACCGAGAATCAAAGAAAGGAATTTAACTAGAATCAAATACAAAGATTAAAGTGTACTTGATTGGTGCACTTAACTTCAAGTTCAAGGTTCTCCTTATATAGCCTAAGAATTCCCTCCCCCTTTTCTCTCCCACCCGATGTGGGACAAAAATCCCCTCATTTAATTTGACAAAAAATCTAACAATCTCCACCTTGTCAAAATAAAAGAAGACACATTGTCTTCTCCAACAATCATTCTCAATCCCGAGAATCCTACTCCACCATACGAGTAGACCACTTAGAATCAACCATTCTAAGAATTTTCTGCGGCACATATCAAAAACACCTGGTGATATTTATGGTGCTACTTCCAGCTCTTGGCTACCCCTGGAAGTCCATCAACCATCGATATACATCCACCACACATCCTACATCACCTGCCAAGTCAATGTCCGTGTGCAAACTTGTGGACCAGCCAATATTATTACATCTTTTCCATAACAACTGCACATGTCATAAGGATCTCCAATAATATTAACTCAACATTCAGAGTTGTTGTCGCACCAACTCCTCCTTGACTAGCAACATCACCATTTCTCCACTGTAAGCAATTACTGTGCCACTGCTCCACCTTGAGCAACCATCGCACTATTGCTACACCTTGAGAAAAATCATCATTGTACCGACATGACGTCGCTGCCTTTTACTGCCAAGCTACGCCAGGTTTGTTCCGAACACTTTTTCTACTGAAAGTGTCGTCACTTGAAGCCGATTATAACCCTCGAAATTCACAATGCTTTCCCCACTTGTCGGTTGAATCTACGCTATTCTTTACCGATCTAGCGCCACCCGATACCAAGCCACCACATCGCCTTCTTCCTCGTTGAATCGCCGCTTTCCCACGCCACCATTCATTATCGGAAAACTTGTTCCTTTCAAACCTCCTTGAGCCGACATTCATGGAAACCCCCATGCCGCTGTTAACTCAACTCTACCACCAGGAGTCCTAGCAATTCACATTGCTGCAGGTCCAAGATCTCCGCCAAAACTGCTGTCCCGCAAATCCTACCTTTTGCCACGCCACTGTCACCACAGTTCGGCCCATTTCAACGCAAGAAATGAGATGCCACCGCATCCGGCTAATCTTCTAACCCCCTTGTACCACTAGTTTTACCCACTTCTTTCATGCCACCCTTTGCCTAATGAATAGCCCTCTTCCTTTTATAAAATCTTTTCTGATGTGGAAGGTCAGACTATACTGCAACCACAGAGCATACTATGAACTTTATAAGCGCTCAAACCGGGCTCTGATACCACTTGTTGGGATAGGCAGATCAACATTCATTCCTAAGGGACAAATAAATAACATAAAAAGCACAACACAAGAATTTACGTGGAAAACTCCAAAACCGGAGAAAAACTACCGACCGAGAAAATACCACTATGCAAATTTTTTTTACAATCACACAGAATTTCTCTCTCTAGACCTCAATCCCTACACCCTTACAAATCATTGACTAATCCACATCTTTCTTCTCATTCTCACAACCGAGAATCAAAGAAAAGAATTTAACTAGAATCAAATATCAAATACAAATATTAAAGTGTACTTGATTGGTGCACTTAACTTCAAGTCCAAGGGCCTCCTTATATAGCCTAAGAATTCCTCCCCTTTTTCTCTCCCACCTGATGTGGGACAAAAATCTCCTCTTTTAATTTGACAAAAAATCCAACACAGCCTTGGGGCATGCGCTGTCAGCCTTTGTTAGAGTGTGATTTGATTAAATATTAAATGATACATTTCTCTACAAGCTTAAGCTTTTAGATGAGGTGGTCGTTTAACATGGTATCAGAGCCCATGATTAACAAAGGTATAGGATTCGAACTTCACCGCCACCCATTTATGAGAAAATCTGGTCATTTAATAACCTTCGATTTAGTGGAGAACGGGGTTAGGGATATCCCCGCCGCACCATTGTATCGTCCCGTCCTGTACTTGTGTATTCAATATGTATGTTGTGTTATTTGCCATTACTATATTGAATAAATTTTCAGTTTATGTTTAATTTTCTATACATCCCAACCTATGATTATTATAGGAAAAATTACACTTTTGGTCCCGTAAGAATTACTCAATGCCAAAAAGGTCTCAAAACTGGCAGATTTAGTCTCATATGAATTTTTCATCAAAATCTATTAATAGTTAACTAAATATTTTGAACGTTAGCAAGATGCAACTTGTAGATTTGATTCTATAATTTGCAAAAATAATCCCCAAAGAAAACTAATCACAATGTTTATTGAGAGTGAAAACAGAGGGGAATTGTTGTAATGGACTATGTCTGTGTTGAAAGACAGAAAATAATACAAATCTGGTAGTTTATAATAATATAAGTTAATTTGATATGAAAATTTTCGAAAAATTATGGTTATAAAATTCTTATGGGACTAAAATTGCTAGTTATGGGACCAATGAATTCTTACAGGACTAAAATTGAATTGAAGGAATTCATATGAGACCAAATATGACATTTTCCCGATTATTATAGAAATATACTGTATACCTTGCTAATTCACAATGTCATGCTACTAAATACCCTCAATTGTAAAACTCAATATAATTTTCACCCCCACTTTAGACTATGCTACACTACTATTAAGAAAAATTATATTTGTTACAAATATTATAATACTCCTGTATTTACTCATTTGTACTATACACGCAAAATTAAGAAGGGTTGTATTCAATATGTATGTTGTGTTATTTACCATTACTATATTGAATAAATTTTCAGTTTATGTTTAATTTTCTATACATCCCAACCTATGATTATTATAGATTAAGAAAAATTATAATTGTTACAAATATTATAATACTCCTGTATTTACTCATTTGTACTATATACACGAAAATTAAGAAAGATTGTTTTTAATATATATATATATATATATATATATATATATATATATATATATATATATATATATATATATATTTGTTAGAAAAAGAGTGAATATCAAAATTAGTCCTATAAGCATGACCGGTTCCAATTTTAGTCCTTTATTTTCAGCAATTCTCAATTTTGTTCATTTTTTCAAACTTTGGTCATTTTTAGTTCACTTTTGGTCTAAAATTTATACATTTATGACCAATTTTGGATATTTTTGAACATAAAAGATTAAATTTGGACAAAAAAATATGACTAAATTTAGACTAAAATGACTAAAATTGGACAAAAAATGACCAAAATTGAGAAGTGTAAATGATAAAAGACTAAAGTTGTAATCAACCATACTTCGAGGACCAATTGTGATATTTACTCGTTAGAAAAACAACCCAAAACACTCCTGTATGATTATGCAACAAATGTTTATGACAAAAATGAGTATATTTTAATGGAAGGCTAATTGTATATCTACACTAACCTAAATAGACCCAACTAGAGGTTATATTGGGTTGACCTTCCGGTTAACTTAAACGACCTTCTAAATCTAAACCCTATCCCTAAGGCAATGCTCTTTTTTTAGTTTTAAAATCAGGTTTTGATTTTTAAAATTCATATTCTAATTTTAAAAATCACCCCTCTATGGCCTCACCCCTCTATGGCCTCATTTGATATCCCGTATTAGGGGTTAATAAGGTTTGTTGTATTGCTTTTTACAGAATTTAATAGACAGTATTCTTTTTACGGGCGGCCCGTTAATATATCTATGGTCCGTTAGAAATCACTGTTTTCTTGATAAATAGAATCAGGGCAGAGACGTGGTATTAATATTACGGACTGTACAGTAAAACCATATAAAGAGAAAGAATTACAAATATATCCCTGTCTTCTACAATCTCTCCTTTATAATCTTTCCAGTTCTGCATTTACGTTTTAACACCAAATCTTCACCCATGTCATTCATAACAATTTTACATTCTATAGGCAGGGTCGGCCCTGGGGGTTGTCCCCATGGGCTCAGGCCATGGGCCCCATAATTTTGGGGCCCCAACATTTTTATATCTATATGTATGTATATACTATTAGATTATGATTATGATTTAGGCCCAAATTTTATTTATTTATTTAATGTTAAAAGGCCCAATTAAAATAAAAATGTTTAAAATATCAATCATTTTTTTCTTGATTAAATAAAAAATTATACTCTCTCTTCAAATTATACAATATAACAATCTCTTTTTAATCTTTTTCAAGAAGCCACCAATACAATTGAATATTCAAACTGAATTATTTCCAATTTCAAATCGCATTCTTTTTTTCTTTTTTTTTCTATGCAAATTTAGTCATTTTAAGTGCCTCAACTTTATATTTTTCCATGCGCCCCTAAAATCTCAGGGCCGGCCCTGTCTATAGGGATAGTCAATGGGGACGGTGATAGATCTGATTTCCTTCAAAGATTTTCAGAGATTTTTTTTACAGAGATTATAATGATTCGTGATTCCATTTTCAGAGATTTTTTTTTAGTCGATGAATGAGGGTGAGATGTGGTTGGCGTACTTACAGAAGGAGGAGAGAGAAGATGGAGAGCATTTCTGTGGAAGGAGAGGGAGGATAGAGAAGAAAGTAGATGAGAAAGAGAGAGAAGATAAGAGAGAGTGTGGAAGGAGGAGGAGGATACAGAAGAGAGCATATGGGAAAGAGAGGGGAAGGGAAAATGTTGATAAACTGCAAGCTGAAGGAAGAGATAATGTAAGAGAAATGAAGGAAGAGATAATGTAAGAGAAATGAGAGAGTTGTAAAGAGAAAATTGGAGAGAGAGTGGAATGAAAGATATTGGCTTAGGAACAATGATGAATAATGAAGGAGAGATGATGTGTCACTGTAGGAGAAATTATGTTTTACAAATTGATTTTTTTAAATAACAATGAATAAAAAAAATTATAGAAAGGGTGTAAGAGTAATTTCTTATTCATTTACTAAATTTCTATTATCTATTATAATTCTTTTATTTCCTATCAAACATCTCAATTTTTATTATCTCGATTCTAATACAATTTACCAAACAATCTTCATTATTCATAATACAAATATTTACCTTCATTTAATTCTCAACAAGCTGATATATATATTACAATCTCTTTTCAATTACAGTGCAGAGGGACAGGATAGTAAATTCATATAGCGGAATGTGAAAAGAAAATTCAAAGCGGACAACTGTACATGAGAATGAAATTTGTAGTATAAATTTGGGCTCGGTTCAATTTAGTTATCCACTTAATCTCTGCGATTGATCTATTTGGTCCGAATCGACCTGCGATCGAAACGGTCGAACAGAACCCAGTTGTAATTACTCGGATGCAGTTTTTCTCCTCGGTGGCGTTGTTCCACTAAAATGTGTTGATGCTTTTGCAATCTCATGTCTCAGGTTCTTGGGTTCTTGAATCTTGTTCATTTTGAAACACTAAATTTACGACTTTATTGAGGCGGTGTTCTATTTAATCTTAGGTTCTGCAATCTCATGTCTCAGATTCTTGGATTCTTGATAATTTTGAAACCCTAAATTTTGGGCTTTATTGAGGCGGTTCTTGCTTTAATCTGTGGATGATTCTGCAGTCTCATGTCTCAGGTTTCTGGCTTCTTGAATCGTGGTAATTTTTGAAACCCTGAATTTTTTCTGTACTCTCATTTCATTCTGTCTTCTTCTTCTTCTTCTTTTTTCTCTTTATTCTTTAACCTTTTAAATTTTTTAAATTATGCAGGATAAGTTGATTACTTGTTTTGCTGATCTAATTGGTCCCGAGTGATTTATGGACTTAAATTTTTTGCTGTAGATAGGAAAAAATTGTATGATCGATGGCCACGGTTGACGTGATCAGATGTTGCCTCGACTCTATTAGACAAGTAAGCTATGGCTTGTTTATTGTTTTTTATTTTTAATTGTGAAAATGCGTCAGTTGTTGCATAATCATTTTTGTCATCGAAGGAAAGATGGTTTTGTAGGGATTAGATTGTTAATTTTTAAGGAGACTGTGGATTTCAGCCCATTGTCCGATATCTTATAGTAA
Source organism: Pogostemon cablin (assembly GCA_023678885.1). NCBI lineage: Eukaryota > Viridiplantae > Streptophyta > Magnoliopsida > Lamiales > Lamiaceae > Pogostemon > Pogostemon cablin. The sequence goes on from CM042956.1 coordinate 2,114,056, forward strand.
GTGGATTTTCCAGATATCGGAGAACATTAAAGATGCAATTGTATATTTGGATGCTGGGAGTTCTGAGAGTTTCCAGTTTCTTGGGCCAATCCCTTTGTTTCTGGAGCTAGGGGCACGGGGTGTTTGTAGCTTGGAGAATATCTCGGCTGTCGATGAGGTGCCATATTCATCTTTATGTTCTTTATGTGTTTCGTATTAATAAGTTTCTCTTTTGAGTTCTAAGGAATATAGTCATATATTATGTGTAAGTTGGGTGGCATTGGCATTCTTGGGAAAACATCTGCATATAGAGTGGTGAATCATTTCTTATAGTTACTCTTGGGGATGTTTCTTCTGCAAACTTTAGTTTAGACTAGCAAACTCTTTTTTTTATTCTTGCATCTTATTCTTTCGAAAATGAGCGAATGAGTGTGAAAACTTGATAGTTGTTATTGATGTATAGAAGGCTACCATGTAAGCATAATTACAACAAGCTCAAAGGTCTTCTTTGGGGTCACTTGCCTGATTTCTTGATACCTTGTTAATGTCGTGATGGCCTCGTAACATAATAGGTCAGAGAGTTATTAGTTATTCTGTAATTATTGTTTTCTGCAATTCTCATAGCCATTGTTTTTTAGGTTGTCGATAGGAAGACAAATGCTGACCCTGCAAGGAAGGTTGTCGTGATCACAACGCGTCTCCTGAGTGATGCACACCGATATATTTTACGATGCCTGAGCACGCTTCAAAGTGTTCGCTATTGTGTTATTATGTACACATCAATCTCAGAGGTGTCCACTTGAGTAACTGTTGGAAGTTTTACTTTTTACTTTTTATCCCATTTAGTAGATTATAGTTAACTAGACATGCGTGATTACTGATCACAGCCATTAACATGTAATCTGGTAGATTATCTAACCTGTTGTCAGTTCAGTGTGAATTGCAAAAATCAAGTGTTGTCCATTCTATTGCTTATGTTTTCCAGGTCTCAGTAGTTGGTTCAGAGAAAAGAATGTGAAGATGATATCGTATTCAAAGCATCTCTTACTCATATATATTCTTCCTAATTTAGGTGGCTCACTCAACATTTCCAGATTCTCCTCTCGGCCCAGATGCTTATCATGAATACGAATCTTTACTCAACCAAGACTATGATGAGCTTGTTAAGAAAAGCAAGACTGGTCATGTGTCTAGTAACAGTGGACTCCTGGAAAATACTGCCTCTGAAGATGATGGTCAGAACTGACTTCAATTGAAGATGATATTTCCAAACTTGATAATATTTCAAGTGCAAAACCTCTACCGGAAGATTATTTCAGTGGCTACTCTGACGATATTGATCAAAATTTGAGGTTTCAGTGAATCACTTCCCTTTAATATTTTGTCCTTTTTCTCCAAGAGTCTTTGTTCTACCTTCAGAAGGTTTTGTTGCTGAAGCAGTCTTATCTGCTGAGCATGAGAACTCTATAAGCTCTGGTTTGCCTCCATTAAGTACAGGGAAACATGCCGATACTGAGGATGTCAGCCCTGGGGCAAGTCTAACAGCTCAGTTTCTCTATCATTTGGCCTTGAAAGGTAATTAAACATTGCCTTCTTTAGATTTTTTTTGTTAAGCTCACATGAACAATTTGGGTCTCAGTGATTTACTTGGCTACCCAACTTTTTAGATTACCTTACAAGATTGAGAAAGGATAATTTCCTGGTTGAAATCTATTTTTTTTTAGTGGAAAAGTAGAAATATGTTATTAACATTAATGATTAGAAAATTGTAGCATTAGATTTTGATAATAGACATCCTAGAGAATACAGTGCATCATTGTGTGTGCCTCATGGGAAATGTGCAAGTATCAATAATGACAATGTCATTTTGCAGTGTATCCTGAAGGTATATCCTATCAATGACATATCATCCTATGGTGATTTCAAGGCATCATATCATTCTTTACCTTTTGAAAAATCTAAATAAATTTACTTGCTTGTCATATCCTCTGTTTGAGGCTGAACTAAAATTTTCTTTCTTTTTGTTTAGACTTGTGGTTTTTGTTATACTTGTGAACTTATTTGTTCTGTTTGTAAAAAAATTGATTCAGTAGTATTATATTTTCATTTCTATCTAAAATTTGCAGATGGATTTGAAACTTGAAATATTTTCTCTGGGTGATTTGTCGAAAAATGTAGGAAAGCTTTTGACAGATATGTCTAGCCTCTATGATGTTGGCCGGCGCAAAAGATCAGCAGGGTTGCTGCTCATTGATCGTACACTCGATCTTCTTACTCCATGTTGTCATGGGGACTCCCTTGTGGATCGGATGTTTTCATCTCTGCCTCGTGGGAAACTGATAACATCTGCAAGTCAGTTGAAAGGCTCCCAGAAACAACTTAAAATTGGCCCTGTAAAATTAGAGCATGCTCCTCTTGCTTTACAGATCCCGATAGAAAAGTTCATTATTCAAGAAGATACAAAAAAACGTTCCCAGCTTTTGGAAAGTATAGAAGCATTTCTGCATGGGTGGGAGAGTTTCAACTCAGATACTCCCGGTGTTGAGTTGATTAAATTCAGTAAGAAATTGAATGATGGAAGTAGCTTTCAACATAAGGATGGTGAACTTCTGCATGGGTCTTTTGTATCTTCTGATAACTTTCGTGGAGCACCGTTCCTTGAAGCAATACTTGAGCGGAGGACAAAAGATGGTGCTTTGTTGATCAAGAAATGGCTTCAAGAAAGTTTACGTCAAGAGAACATAACATCGAATTTGAAAATTCGTCCAGGTTTAGCTTCTAAGCTTGAGTTACAGTCTTTGGTCAGGGAACTAGCCAAAAGGCAGTCACCTTTACTAAAACACAAAGGAATCATTCAGATAGCTGCGGCGACTTTACGTGCTTTAGATGAATCGCATTCTGCAAGTTGGGATGCATTTGATAGTGCCGAGAAAATTTTACATGTGAATGCTGCAGATACAAGTCAAAGCCTTGCCGCTCAAATCAGTGACCTCATAAATAAGACTGTTTTAGTAAAAAATAGTACAGTGGAGAAATCTCAGGGATTATTTACTTTAGAATATGCTCTGCTCCTCACATTTGTAGGGTATATATTGGCTGGCGAGAATTTCCCAACCTCTGGTTCTGGTGGTCCGTTTTCATGGCAAGAGGAGCATTTCATGAAAGAAGCTATCGTGGATGCCATTCTCGAGAATCCTAATGTCTCTAAGCTAAAGTTTCTACAAGGTTTCTCTGAGGAGATTGAAACCAAGTAAAAGACAACAACTGGTGAGAAAAAGCAAGATACTGAAGATGCTGATTTTGAGGATGATGAGTGGGGCAATTGGGGCGATGAGGATGCTGATATGGATACGAGCAAGGAGGAAGTGTATGGAGACATGCAATTAAAGCTAGAACTTCGAGACAGAGTGGATAATCTTTTCAAATTTCTACATAAACTGTCGAGCATGAAGAGAAATGCAGTGCTCAGGGAGGGGATGTTCGCTCTGGAGACTAGACGTACTGATGATCCTTCTTTGAGAAAAGGATTGCTCTATAAGCTTCTGACTAATATTCTAAACAACAATGATGTACCTGGCCTGGAGTATCACTCCTCCACAGTGGGACGCCTTTTTAAAAGTGGATTCGGAAGATTCGGCCTTGGACAGGTATTGCTTAGTCGAACACAAATATATTCTTTTCTTATAAAGATTGTGAGGTGCTAAGTTTCTCTTTTGCATCCAACAGGCAAAACCTAGTCTTTCGGAGCAGAATGTTATCTTAATTTTTGTCGTTGGAGGCATCAATGGGTTAGAGGTTTGCTTTCTTTATCTCTATCCTCTCTGTGCTGATCTTAACCCAGATCGACACTCTGTTCATCATACTAAGTGAAGGAATATATTTTGTCGATCTGATTGATTGTTTTCCAGGTGCGCGAAGTGCAAAAGGCGTTAACCGGGAGCAGCCGGCATGATGTTGAAGTGATACTGGGTGGAACAACTTTTCTTACACCGGAGAACATGCGCGAATTACTTTTGGGTGACTATTCTCATCTTTAAGTAGGTCCAATTTTAGTTGGAGGTTAACATAACCAAAACAAACAACTTCGGGGAGTTGGTCTTATTTTTGTTTAGACTTCCTCTTATGTCTCAATATTGTAACAAATGAAGCATGTTTTGCCCTAGTAGTTAGGTTCAGTTGCCAAAGCAAGGTGAAGTTCATTTTTCATACTTATATCTGTCCATATATTGTCGGGTAAATGTATACTAATATTGAACAGATCTATCTCATTGCTTTATTTGTATGTTATTATTTCCTGTTTTCTTAATTTATTATTATGAATTCTTTTTCAGGCAAATGATTCTTTACATTTGTTGTAGATAAGGTTATGTATACTCTTGTGGCCCTGCCCCTGTGGGATACTTGAAGTGTTATTTCACTTCTATATTTTATCTCTGTATATTCTTGTGTTTTATTAGTTATTTTGCTCTTATATTTTATTTTTACATTAGGATATTTTATTCCATCGGTCCATGTTTGAAAATATGTACATATAGTTGGGGACCTGGGGTGCATACAGATTTTTAAAAAAAAAAATCTTTAGTAGATGTAGCAGTAATTTGTACTCTCTTCGTCCGTCGGAAAGTTTTACATTTTGCTATTTTGGGCGTCCATACAAAAGATATATATTTCCCTTATTAAACACATGGGATCCACACACATGCAAAAAGCAAAGAGTGAGTCTCTTGTGCGTCTGGGCGGGATTTAGATTCGTATCCCCTTGCAATTTTCGTGTCCCTTTACAATTTAAACTCCTAGCAATACATAGGGTTAAATAGAATATGAAGGGGGATAGTTGTGTTCACATGGAGACACGCTAGCGCATGAGCTTTTGCCAAATGTACGTGTTTGTGGCGGAGGAGGTAGACGTTGGGAGTTGCAGGTAATTTATGTAAATTAGAGGGACTTAATTGCAAAAAAGATTACAACTGTCAAGAATCGGCCTCCGCGCCACGGAAGAAGACAAATACAACCTGAGAAGGGGAAAGAATCAGAGAGGAGAGAGAAAGTAGAGCTCCGGTGAGAGACTGAGCCCCACTTGTTTCTCTTTCCACAGCTTACAGTATTGTTCTGTAGTTCACCAAATACTCATAATTGTGGCAATGGGGGGAGGTGATTACAGGAAGGAGGAGCGCATTGTGTTGGTTGCGATCCTCGTTTTGGCATCTTTCGCCGTCGCTTCGGTGCTGGTGACTTTCTGTTACTACTGCTTCTTGAGATACAAACTCTCCAAACGCCTAAACACCCAACACCAAAGTTAGTACCCAACCCTCCTCTCTTTCTGTTGTCTTTATTTGGAAATTTCTGGACTAAATGCTGCGCTGTGTTGGCTGTTTTCATTATGTGGAATCATGGGAATGCTCATTTTGATTCTAATTTCTTGAAAACCCAGTTAAAAAGATGACGGTGTGGTGAGAGTAAAACTGCAACTTTTCCTTATTTTTATTGTGGTCCTCATTTTCTTTACTATGTAAATTTGACGGACGAAAGGCAAAAGGAAAAGAAATACTTTCTGTAATTAGCCCAATGAACCGGGAAATAGCAAAACTTGAGAGACCTAATTCCCTTTTGCTAATGGCACGAATCCAAGTCTGTTCTTGTTCCAAATTATTGCTTGCTGATTAAAAAAAAAATCATATATTTTGTTATTTCAATGGTTTTTATTTCTTGAAAATCTAGGTGAGAAACTTAGTGTGGTGAGGTTAAAACTTCGGTATCTCTCTATTTATGTGGTGGTCCTTATTCTGTCATTTCCTAGTCTAAGATTTGACTGAAATGTGGGGCTTCATACATAGGCAAAGTTATTTATTTATTTATTTATTTTGGTGATTAGCCTAAAGTAGTAAACATCCAGGAAAAATAATCATGTAACATAATAAAAAGTAATGAGGTTTAGTTACAAAGTATCTTAGAAGTTGGAATTTTCCACATCCTCAGTTGTGCTAGATTTCTGGCAAATTATTTCAGTGTGGATAAGGAATGCTCTCCCTTTAAGTTAGTTGAATGGATGAGTTAAATCCATTTCTTTTTTATCAATTTGAAGTGTGTTAATGGAACTTGTTCTTTGTTATATGGATTTGGCATATCGATCTTTTGTTTTCTGATAAATCCCCCATTAAATTTGTAAGAGATCTACCATGAAGAGAAAGCAAACAATTCAGCAAACATCCAAATTGCCACAGAGAAAGGAGTTCAGGTCTTTACTTACAAGCAGCTGCAATCAGCTACTGGTGGATTTGCAAAGTCTAATGTGATTGGCCGGGGAGCATTTGGACTTGTATATCGAGGGGTGCTTCAAAATGGAAAAAAAGTTGCTGTGAAGTTGATGGATCAAGCTGGAAAACAGGGAGAGGATGAATTTACAGCAGAGGTCTGGTCTCATCTTTTTACTGAGTAAAAATGTGCTGGACCTTTGAGTTGTTTCTATTAAACTCTATGCTGAAGTACTTGTTTCATATAATTGTTTTCTTGACTCATTTCATAGGTAGAACTGCTGGGTCGGCTTTCTTCACCGTATTTGCTTTCGTTGATAGGCCACTGTTCAGAAAGCAGCCGTAAACTCCTCGTTTATGAGTTTATGGCCAATGGAGGACTGCAGGAACATTTATATCCCATCAGTAGTAAAATTTCCTCTCTTAACTTGTCTTAATAATCAGCTTCTTTCTTAACTTGTTTTTTTATGATGAACTGAAATGCTGCCATTAGGTAATAGGACTGTTTCTTCAAATCTAAACTGGGAAACTCGACTAAGGATCGCATTAGAGGCAGCAAAAGGTTTGGAATACCTCCATGAACACATCAGTCCCCCTGTAATTCATAGAGACTTTAAGAGCAGCAACATCCTTCTCGATAGCAACTTTCACGCCAAAGTTTCCGACTTTGGTCTTGCTAAACTTGGGCCTGAGAGAGCCGGCGCTCATGTTTCAACACGAGTGTTGGGCACCCAAGGATACGTTGCACCCGAGTATGGCCAACACTTAATCTTATTTGTTGCATCTACAGTACAGCAGATCAACATGTATATCTTCTAAGTTAACCAATTTTATTTGCAGATATGCTCTCACCGGGCATCTGACCACAAAATCGGATGTGTATAGCTACGGAGTAGTCCTCCTGGAGTTGCTTACTGGTAGAGTTCCAGTTGATATGAAGAGGCCTTCCGGTGAAGGTGTTCTTGTATCTTGGGTACGTTTACTGTACATTAATCTTTAAACTGCAGTAGCCAGCCAGTATCTACATTGATTTGTAACCCTGTGTGGGGGTGTAGGCAATACCCCAGCTTACAGATAGAGATAAAGTGGGTGAAATAATGGATCCAGCATTAGAGGGTCAGTATTCATTGAAGGATGTGATTCAAGTGGCGGCGATTGCTGCAATGTGTGTACAACCGGAGGCGGATTACCGGCCACTGATGGCGGACATTGTGCAGTCTTTAGTCCCATTAGTGAAGCATCACAGAGCTTCAAAGCCAGGTACATCCCCCATTTCTCATGCTCCCAAGAAGGCCTAGGACTTTGTTAAGGACCAATTTACTATTTCCAGATTTGGTCTAGTTACTTTATGGCTATTGTCAGATACCTTTATTGGATCCACCTTCCATCCTGCAAGTAGTTGCAATGCTTTCATAACCTAAATTTTGGTGTACCCTACAAGTAGTTGCAATGCTTTCATAACCTAAATTTTGGTGTACCCCACCATTAGGGGCTCAGAGAGGGCTCACTATTAAACTTGTGCTTGCAAGGGGCCAAATTCATGTCAAATGTAGGATTCGAACCCCCACCCTGCAGCAACCAAGCTCAGTTGGAAGGTCTTTCCACCCTCCCCTCTACCACTTGAGCTATGCCCCGGGAGCACTTCATAACCTAAATTTTGTCTCTTCATCATGTTTGATTACCGTCACTTTCAGCTTGTGGATTGCCATTAATAACGTTCGTACTCGATCCTAGCTGGATTTTCATTCATGGAAACTTTGATTTAACGGCTGAATGGGATGGGACCATCATTATTTTATTTGAAAAATAAACAAGTTTTTATACAAGGGGTTTCTCACAGGTTAAAAACATAATGTAAGGATTAGTAAATATAAAAGAAAAATACCTCTACGTTTTTTCAAATATATATTTTCTTTTGTAAATTTATTTATTTATATATTAAAAAACGTGTTATAATGCAATTTGAATCACGTGTAATGAATCAGTTTACGCGGTTTCATCTCTCAAGCGGGCGTCTACGTGGACTTACTAAGGCCCGTTAATTGAACTGGTCTGTTTGACCCTGAAGTGGGCCATTTCATTTACTAAGGCCCATATTCTTTTCCATTCTACGGCCCAACTATCAGGAGTGAGATATTAAGCATATGACGTTTTCAAGCAACTTTACTTTCAGGTAAATAACTGATTCACTTAATTATGGCATAAATTGAAGATTTATTACAAGACTTGCAAAACGTTAGAAGTGACAATGCCGAAACGAAGATTAGGAACACGCGCGAGCCTCCAGTTATCCCCTTGCCTTCTCTTCTCTTCAACCACCCTCTCCACAAATTCATTCTCCATATTTCCTAAACTGAAAATTTGAAGATCCCCCAAATGCTCGATGCCACGTGGCAGCTCCGTCAGCATCTTGCAGTACCACATGGCCCACTCTCCAAGTCCCGCCATGCTTCCCTTCTCCACATTCACCCATTTCAACCTCTTCAGTCCTCCAATCCACAGCTGCTTCAGCTTCTGGAACCCTTGCTCTCTGCAACTCAATCCCTCCACGTAAGCATCGTGGATCCATAGTCGAGCTAGGTTTGGCAAATCTTGAATGCCCTCCAATGGATCCTCCCTCAATCTGCTCCAACCTAGATACAGAGTTGTAAGCCCATGCAAAGATGGTATCCATCGAGGTACCCTCTCCAACCACCCACATAGCATGAGTGTTCTCAGGAATGGCAAACCGGCACCGGATAGAGAATGGTCTACGTCCAACTTCTCACCCCTTTCGACCGATTAGATTCTCAGTGACCGAAGATTTGTCAACTTGGCAATAGAAGAGCAAAGTTCCTCTCCGTCTTCGCTTCTCACCTTCGCCACGCTTAATCTCCTCAGCTGCGTTAGCTTCCCTATCTCCGTCACAATTCTAATGCCATCAACTTCATCATCTACATCTATACAACAAAGTTTTTGAAGGGATGGCAAGGAACTACCTATGCTGTATGGCGCCATAAAGCTCTGTATGCAGTCAAATGAGAAGTAAGACGTAGTTTTGTGCTTGTACACTAAAAGATGCCGGAGTTTGTGCAGGTTGAGGAGTTCAATAGACAGTTCAGTCACTCTGGAATTCTTCAGATCCAGTGTCTCTAGATTCTCAAGATGTTTTATCGACTTTGGAATGATCTTGACCAGTGTGTTCCTTAAGCATAGATACTTGAGATGATATAATTTGAAAACCCCATTTGGGATACTCTAGTGGAGCACCTCTCAAGTCTAGAACCTTTAGAAGCCTACATCTGTTGACCAGCTCTTTAATCGGGCCGTACACCAGATTTCCATCGAAAAAAATGAGTAGAGAATGAAGGTACTCAAAGTTGAATCTTTCTATGGAGAAGTTGATGGATTTCTGAATTGCAAGGCGCCGAATCTTTTTAGGCCAACTCATCGTCCCTCCGTTGTGTATGCCGTTCTAAATGGTTACAACATTTTGCTCAGTTGCCTTTAAAGTAATGTATTCGCGTAGTAGGTCATGGATACGGAATGCCCTTGTTCTTCCATCAACATTTTTCTCAGCCACTTGAATCAAGCTTCTGCCAAGTAGTTGATTGAGGAAGTCCTCTGCTACTTCTTCAACAGTTCTATCCTGTCTTGACTCCACAAATCCCTTTGCTATCCACAATCGAACGATTTTCTCCTTCTCTAGCAAGCCCCCTTCTGGAAAGACACTGAGGTATAAAAAACAGTATTTGAGATAGTAAGGCAAGTCATTGTAACTGGGAGAGAGTAGTCTCCACAATCTTTGGAGGCTACCACTTTCTAATTCATGACAAAGGCTCCGGTTGAACAACTCCCATTCTTCTGCTTTGTTGTTCTTCGTAGCTAAGAGCTCACCAATCAAAACAATTGCTAGCGGTAAACCTTCGCATCTCTTCAAGATACTTTCGGCAAATTCCCTTAAATAAGGAGGGCATTGGGTCCTAGGAAATGCCTTTTTGTAGAACAACATCCTTGATTCATCCACAGGTAATGGCTCCAAATGATGTACATGATTGGTCTCCCAACAAGCAGCACTGGCTATGCTGTTAAACCGCGTGGTGATGATGATGCAACCTTTGATGTTCGTCTATGGAAGGGCAAACTTGATAACTTCCCACACAGATCTATTCCACACATCATCAAGAACAATTATGTAGTCGGATTCACTAAGAAACTCAAAAATAAAATTTCTCATCTCATCAATACTCATGATCTCGAGTTCTTGGGGTGGTGATTCCTTGACTTCCCCAACTAGTTTCTTGATCAAGTTTGCCAAGAACTGTCTGATATCCGTGTAGTCCGAAGCAACAATCCAAACATGTCTATTAAAACGCTTGTTAACCGACTCATCATCATACACCTTCTTCACAAGGGTTGTTTTACCCAACCCTGCCATCCCACCACTGAAATAACCTCAAATCCATTGTCATCAACAGACCAAATCCAATCAAGGAGATGCTCCTTCCATCTTTCAATCCCTACAACATCACCCACCTCCAAGAAAAGTGCATCACTCCGACCATCATACGAGGAGATGCCGGAACTAGAGCTTTGATCCATGACAGCATACATTTCTTTGTATTTGTGCTGAATCTTGGTAACACTTTCCAATCTATGCTTGATGGCTTGGATTTCAGTGGCTATCTGATGCTGTGCTTTCAAATTGTTGATCGAAGCTTGAAATTTTTGGAAAAATCCATTTGTGTAGAGATGCCTTCCGAATCGGAGTGTGTACTTGTCAAGAACATGTTGAACATCGTAGGAGATTTCTCGGAGCTGTGCAACCCATTGCTTGAGATTGGGGTTGGTTTCTTCATTTGCATCTGCAACTCTGAGGAACTCCCTCATTTGCCCTAATTCATTCTGGATGTACTCCATCTCTCGATCGAGTCCACCCAGTAGCTGTTGCTCCTCGCGGAGCACAGCAGAGAGCTGGTTCAACAGAAATGATACAGCACTCTCTGCCATGGCCACCACCTCCAATTGAACAAACTCTCGACGGATTTCAACAGTTCTAGATATTAACTAGCAAGTAGTGACAATTTAAAGATAATTTGAAAGCAAATTACAGGTTAGTTTTCTGGGATTGGATCCTTAATTCCTCATCCGTAAAGGTGCCCTTTCATATCAGGCCTTCCCCTTCTCTCTCTGTAAAACCTCTCTTTAACGTCATTTTTGCAGAGAGAACACAGCAATCCAAATGCACATACTTGAGTGTGAAAGAAAGGGAAATTACACCTAGTCAAGTGAAAAGTCTGGATTGAAATGCCCAGCAACTTCATTCATGAAAATTGCTTGAAAATTGCAATTCTGAGACTGAATTTCTGTTAAGGGAAAGTTTTAGGGCGTGTTTGGTTGTGAACTTTGTTTCAGTTTTCCGTTTCGGTTGAACAGTGATTAGAATGTATAGGCAAATGATTGTTTCTCTAACATGTGTGAAATTCGTGGGGTTAAATGTTTTCGGCTTCAGATTAAGTTTTTAGAGTTATTCTGGGTGGTGCACCTGGTGCATCGATGCACCCCAAGATATATAAGGTAAAGTGGGGTTAGTCGATAGTTTTTCTTAAAAAAAATTAATTATATTATTTAATTTAATGGTGAAGATCAAATCTAAAAGTAATCTAACGGTTAAGATCGTTCAGGTGTACTGGTGCGCTCTAATTGGACTCAAGTTTTACTCCCTGTTTTAAATAGACCAGTAATAATATTGTAACAAGCAAACACGGCCTTAAGATACCAGATATTTGCAACGTTAACTTAACGCGATAGCCTTTTTAACCTAGCTTTGGTCTTCATTAGGCCGGCAACATGGTTGACGGGAATATTTGAATATCATCTTGTTTCATATCTTAGTAAATTCATTTGTAGTATATCAACCAATCAAATTTTGTAAATATATAAAAATAAATAACATCATTTATGATGAAAAATATGGCAAAACACTCTGTGCTTTTAAAATTTTGTGTTAAATTGTATATCCTTTAGTATAAAGATGTGTACTCTTTATTTTTTGAAAAAAAAAATAAAAATATTAATGAAAAGTGTATACTCTTTAGAACAAAATGGTGTATTCTTATTAATTAAAGTGTATACCTTTTAGAACAAAACAATGTACTTTTATCCATAATATTAAATTCTAAAGGGTGTGGTGTGCCCCGGGAGCACGTAATCAAAAAATATTTGACTAGTTGACTCATGACTATCTATCCTTTCTTCTTTAATAATATAAAATTTACAAAATATTCAATAAGACATAAGTAAAGGTGAGGCTCGGATTCTCTGTGTCATTTGGTACATCATCTCATGTGTCATACCGTTTAGATAGATTGTCTGTGGAGAAAGAAATTATACCCTAAACTTTAAACTCTAGTTGCAATGGTTGAATTTATTTTTCTCTCTTATATGTCAATCACTTAATGTATGACAAAGAAGATGATGCACGAAAATGTCGCAGAATATCAATTTGGTGAAGGTGACTCAATACCCGCAAAGAAATACACTTTATCAAACAATTAAATTTTTATGTGAGCCACCTACACGAATCAGTATCAATGCAATTGAATCTAACTTATTTAAATATGACCCAAATTCTAATTCTAAGTATAAAAGAGTTGATATTAGGTGCATCGTGCACTTATATGTGTATAACTTTTTATTCTATTTTGTATATATATTATTTTATTTTGTATACGTGTTTTTTAATAATTGTATATTTTTTTTACACTAAGTTTTTCATTAAAAAAACCAGTATCCATATGTGTATAACTTTTTATTCAATAGTGTATACATGTTTTTTAATAATTGTATATTTTTTTAACTCAATTTTTCATTAAAAAAATTAACAATTATATTGTATACATTTTTTTTGTATTTGAATATGCTTTTGAAAGTGGGTGCACCCTATCTTAAAGTGCACTCAAGTACGCAGTATAATTAGCCGTATAAAATATACAAATAATATGACTATGAAGTACTAATAGATCAGTTGATCACTCACAGATATATATATATATATATATATATATATATATATATATATATATATATATATATATATATATATATATGATAAAGTGTTATACTAAACAAATGTGAATTTTTGCGGAGTAATATGTAAATATATTAAGAATTTCAAATCGAATAAAAAACAAATTGCGGAGATACCACATCTGCGTAATTAGTGGGCACAATTGACAATACTGAATCTTTTTTTAATATTATATGATCAAAATATATGATTACAAATTGATCATATATGTTTGCATGATTCTGATCCAATTTATATACAATGAGCTCGTCAAACTAGGCTGAGAGCCCGAGAACAAATGAATATTAGGTAATTATATTAGTTGTTCAGCCCAATAATTTTTTAATAGTTTTGGCCCAAAATGTGTATTATTTCAAAGCCCGAATCCAAAACACCTTATTATCATAAATATGGCCCAGACATATATATTTATATATTTTCTGTGTCAAATTTTCGTCCATGTTGATGTAGCAGGTTGGTCGTGACTTTAGGCCAACTGCTAGCATTAAAGAGTTGGACTTTGTTCCTTAGTCAACTTGTTGAGAGTGTCAATTGCACAATCTTTATACAAAATTAATAATTAATTATGTAAATGAAATTATATTGTTAATTTTATGCTTCATTCATCACACTTATCTTCACAAATTCTATTTTCGTTCATTCCACATTATATTCACCGGTCAAAAGAAACTTTAGATAATTACGAGATGGAGGGATTGCAAATATAGTGAAGAGAGAGAGTAGAAGGTGGGAAACACTTTAATTAGAGAAGCATATGAAAGAGTGAGTCCCCCATTGAATCCGAATAAGCGATCAAAATCACAAACATTCACATTATCCATCATTGCATGGATTGATCGAGTCGAAAGGTAAAAGTCAACTAATTAATGATAATGTGTTATTTTCATCTTTCTTCTCTTATCGTTTTCTGATCATCACCCTTTCTCTTCTGCGCTAAACTCCATTGAAACGCGTTTTAGGCAGCTGCAAAGTTTGAAAATTACTCAATAATTAAAGATTCTTTTAATTGGCTATAAATACACAATGCAACAATTATAAGTTTATTAATCATTAAGATTCAAATTTACAGAATAGCTTAGGTGAGATGAGAAACAGTAGTTTGGTGAGTGTGTGGGTGATAGGGCTTTTGGTGTTTTGTGCTTGTGCAAATGCTCAGCTGAACCCCAACTTCTACGCTGCTTCATGTCCGACTGTAGGACTTATAGTTCGGAATGCTGTCCGAGAAGCCATTACTCGAGAGCTCAGGATTGCTGCATCCATCATTCATCTCTTCTTCCACGAATGCTTTGTCAATGTATTGTACACTCTCCATCTCTAAAAGTTTAAGTTGGCAGTGAAGAATATCATTTACTAATACTTAATCAAGTCACGTAGTATTACTCTATATGCATAATGTATGGTATTGGTGTGGTGTTGTAGGGTTGTGATGCATCGGTGTTGCTAGATGATACACCGAATTTTACGGGCGAAAAGAACGCTTATGGACACCATTAAAACTCGAGTGGAAGCTGCTTGCAATGCCACTGTTTCTTGTGCTGATATTCTTGCCCTTGCTGCACGAGATTCTGCCGGTTTGGTTAGTATTTTAATTTGCATAAATATTAGTATTCTTAATTATGCAGTGTAGTATTACGATATTAAGACACAAGATTCGTATCGCCATGATTACAAGTATTTTTGTTTAATAATTGAAATGAAAATACCTTTTATCCTAAAAATCGAGGTATTTGGACACGTGGAGAAATACAACTTAATGTCACTTTTGTTTATAAAATGCGGTTTAAGTTAAAAGTATTGGCTGTGGTTCAGCCAGCTGGGATCTTACGTCACTAAATTTTGTCAGATGGGAGCTTCCACGTGGACAGGCAGAAGAGACGAGAGAACCGCAAGTCAGAGCACCGCCAACTCTGATCTCCCACCTCCTTTCGCCGACCTCCCCACCCTCATCTCCGCCTTCGCCGTCAAAGGTCTCACCACCCGCGACATGGTGGCGCTCTCCGGCTCCCACACTCTCGGCTTCGCCCAGTGCTCCACCTTCCGCACCCGCCTCTACAACGAAACCAACATCAACCCCGTCTTCGCCGCCAACCGCCGCGGCCTCTGCCCAGCCTCCGGCTGCGACACCAACCTGGTGGCTCTTGACATACAGACGCCCAACCGCTTCGACAACAATTACTTCTTCAACCTGATGACTCAGCGCGGGCTGCTCCACTCCAACCAGGTGCTGTTCAACAATGGTTCGACGGATTCGTTGGTTAGACTTTACAGTAGTAATATTAATATTTTCAGACAAGACTTCGCTACTGCCATGATCAAGATGGGGAACATAAGCCCACTTACAGGCACTAATGGAGAGATTAGGAGGAATTGCAGGCTGGTTAATTAAATTCATTGAATACTACTTATTAATTCCAGATGTTATGGAGTGATTATAATTGCGCAGCTATAATTTTATATACTTTGATATGGATGCTATTGGAATACAACTGTATACATGATCATAATATTGGCACTTTACTTTTGATGGAGTTTTTTTTTTTTTTTTTTTTTAAAGGCCGATTTTAATTCTTTTCAACTTTTTTTTTTCTTTTATCTTCTTAATTTCAGCTTCTTTATTATAATTCGAATTTCAATTCACTCACTAATTGTGGAAGATTCATTTCTTCAATTCATCTCCAATTCGTTGTTCATTTAATATTGTTCGAGGTGGAGAAAACGAAAGCTCGCCTAACTTGTTTGAATTCACATTCTAACCCTCTGATTTATCGAGTTAAATAATTTATTTTTCATTTTATTTTTTTATTTAATTTTAAATTATTTTTAAAAAAAAAAATCGCAGGAAATTATACATGCCGCATATTGTCCACAATTTGGAGAATTCCATGTCATAAATCGAATTTAATTCATCAATTTTTTTAGTTATTAATTTGTTGTATGATTTTTTTAATATTTAAAATATAATACTCTCCTATCTACTCTCACATATTTATTGTTTCTTATACATGGATTAAGATGAGTAGTGAGTGAATTATGGATATTATTTTACTCTTTTGTTCCCATATTTTCATTTAGAGATAGATGATCACAAATTATGTTTTTTTTTTTAATTGGATGAGAGAAAACATTTGATATATTTTTAGTGGAAGGTTCAAAATGAATGGTATTTTAGGGGGAAGTACTACTAAAAAATTGAAAATTTTTCAGATTAATTAATTATTAATTTTGAAAAAAAAATTACAAAAGGGATAAGATTTCTGATTTTTTTTCCCCAAAATTACATCTTTTCCCTGAAAGTTTGGTCGATATAAGAAATTCATCCGTATATATACATCCTATATAATAGAATCAATTTAAGGTATCGAGTGGTTGGGGAGAATGTAAAGATGAGCAATTTGAGCTCAATGTTGGTTCGAATTCTATATTTGACCTAATTGTAAACACATTGAGCTCACATAACCTACTAGTTAAATATCTCCAAAAATGACATATTAGTTGACATATGAATAACGTAGTAATGAAATGTGGGGTCAACCTAAATCCTTAAATTCATCATTCTGCGGTGACTTAATTGTTAACACTTAAAAGTAAACAGTTTTTAGATTTGTACCGTTGAAATTTTTTATTAATTTAGGCACATATCCGAAATAAATGGTAGATCGATGCTCAAAACTAATACGAGGACATACGACTAAAGAAAGTTTGATTAAATTTGATCAAATAATTAAATTATAATGTATAAATATAATTAATTCCACCATTCTAACATTCAAATGAGTTTTAATACCCTAGATCGTATTACACTGTTTTAATTAAATCAAATTCTACTAGAAAAAGGTAAGCAGATACTCTTTTTTGCACTAAGGTAATACAGGTAATTAATTTTTTTCTCCATTAATTAACTAAATATTACTACTTAGTTGATTAAAATAATTGATCTGAATTATTTATGATATTTATAAGTTTTTTTTAATACAATAAAATTAAAATAAGGATAAAATAGAAAGATTCTCATAATATGTTTTGTCTTAATCTATGTAAAAAAGAGAGTAAACCAAACATGTGTAAATTAAGCTAATTTCCGCATTTATTCATTTGCATGCATGGATGACTATTGACCAGGGGGCGGATTTACATATGGGCAGCCCAGGCTGCCCAGCGTGAACCCATTATATCATAGGTAAATAATTTATTATTTTAAATTTAATCTATTCAAAAAATATTTTAAGCTTACCCAAATGAAGCAAAAAAAATAATATCTTCTCAAAAATTATATTTATTTTATGAGCACATTACAATAAATATTAAAATTTAGCCAAATCTTCGCCCACTTTTGAGAATGTGGTTCGTGTGTGTATATATATATATATATATTTTTTTTTTAATTATTTTTTTAATTATTATTATTATTTATTTATTTTAATAAACTTAGCCCACCCACTGCGACTTTCTGGATCCGACACTGCTATTGACTGAGATAAAAGTTAGCTCATTTCGTTTTCTTTTGGAACTAGCATTTCCAACACGGTGGTTACGTGAAATAGATTATTATACGGGTCAAGGTTTAATTGTTATGTAGATAAAATATGTTTATTGATAGTTATAGTATGTTTTTCAAAGTATAATCATAATATGAATCATCACAAATATAATTTAACTAACAATATATACCTTTTATTTAATACTCCCTCCGTTCTGGAGTTAAGTTCACCGATACTGTAGATACGGATTTTAAGAAAAGTTACTTTTTGACCAACTTTATTGACTTTTGAGGGGTATTGTGGTATTTTTACGTAATAGATAAATTATAAAGTATGTTATGTGTGTTAGGTGAGAGTGATATTTTTGAAATTAAGATAACTTTTGAGGTTGTTGGTTAATGTAAAGTTTCCATTTTTTGATGGTGAATATAAGTGTGGGACGGAAGGAAATGGAAAGTGTGAAGATAAATATGAGACGGATGGAGTATATAATATGCATACTTTTATAATGAATCGAATAGTATTATAGCTAGTTTGTCTCTCATATACTCATCTCATAATAGAGTGAACCCAACTTGTTCTTTCTTTCTTTTTCAAATATATTAATTTATTGGAAACTAAGTATTTTAATTACACATATTGGAGGAGCACAATAATTCATTAGAGCTTGTTAGCCTATAAATAGATAAGGAAATTCATGCAAAACTCACCACCATCCAAAATCCAAATAAGATTGATTTAGAATGGCTGGGTTTGGAAATAGTTTAGTGAGTTTATCCATAATATTATCAATATTTGTTGGTGGGATTAATGTTAATGCAAAGTTAAAGCCTAATTTTTATGCTTCCTCATGTCCTAATCTCCCCGCCATTGTCCGAACCGCCATGACAGAAGCCGTTAATCGAGAGCTCAGGATTGTGGCCTCTATTCTCCGTTTATTTTTTCATGACTGCTTCGTTAATGTAATTATTTTAATTCTTCATTGTGTTATTTAGATTAAAAATAAATTACTACTACTACTTTACACTTAATTTATGATATTAATTTGAATATAATGCATGCATTGCAGTAACAATATTTACAAATAATTTATTGATTGTTATATGAAGGGTTGTGATGGATCTTTGTTGCTGGACGATACGGCGACGTTTAGAGGGGAGAAGAATGCGTTTCCGAACCGGAATTCGGCGAGAGGGTTTGAAGTGATCGATACCATTAAAACACGAGTTGAAGCTGCTTGTAGAGCCACTGTGTCTTGTGCTGATATCCTTGCTCTTGCTACACGAGATGGAGTTGTCTTGGTAAATTTAGTCTCATAAAAGTTAATACATTTATCTTATGATAACATAAATAAATGTATCAGCCCTTAGGAGACTGAGGAAGTAATTGAATTTATATTACAAATATTAATTATGTCCAATTAGTTAAACACGCTCGATCCATGACTGAGAGAGTGAGTTTACATAGCATTTTTCTTGTATCATTTTCTGTGCTATACGTTAAGTGATTGTGGCAATAGAGATGATGTATTAATCCTAAGAAATACTATTATTTAATTAATTTTGATGATTAATTAATAAAAGGTGGGAGGGCCAACGTGGACAGTTCCTCTAGGACGAAGAGACGCTAGAAACGCCAGCGAGAGCGCCGCCAACAGAGATCTACCGTCGCCGGCGTCGAATCTAACCACTCTAATCAGGGCGTTCGCCGTCAAAGGCCTCTCCGCCCGCGACATGGTGGCGCTCTCCGGTGCCCACACAATCGGATTCGCCCAGTGCGTCAACTTCCGGCAGCGCATCTACAACGGGACCAACATTGACCCTTCGTTCGCAGCCAGACGCCGGCTGAGCTGTCCGGCCAGCGGCGGAGATTCCAACCTGACACCCCTGGACGAGCAGACTCCGAACGCCTTCGACAACAAATACTACTCCAACCTTTTGGCGCGTCGAGGGCTGCTTACGTCGGACCAGGCACTGTTCAACAATGGATCTCAGGATGGGGTGGTTAGGGTTTACAGCACGAATTCAGGTGCCTTCAGAAGTGACTTTGCAGCTGCAATGGTGAAGATGGGAAAAATAAGCCCTCTCACTGGGAGATTAGGAGAAATTAGAAAGAATTGCAGGTTTGTTAATTAATGGTTATGGACCACTCTACTCCATATACTGATATATCCAGCAGACCTACACTACACACCTGCCATGCACAGATATATAATACTATGTATTAAATCTATTGTAAAAGAATATCATACGTAAGTGAAGTGAAAAGAATAAATTATCAATAATATCATTAAAGATATAGCCAAATGCTTGTTGATGATCCCGGATATCCTTTTACTTTGGAAATAATCTTAAATGATCATGAATATGCAATAACATAAAAATACGAAGAATGCAATAACATAAAAATACTCTCTTCGTCCGATCAAAAGAGACTCATTTGTTTTTTGCACTTGGATTAAAGAGTAATTATTTAATGTATAGTGGGTAGTTGTATTATTGGGTGTGTGGGGCTCATATTTTAATTGTATTATAGGGAGTATGTGGGTCTCATATTTGTAAAAAGTGAAATAAGACCTTTAGGGGTGAACGCTCAAAATATAAAAATGAGACCATTTAGAGTGGATGTAGGGAATATTTTGGTAAGTACGTATTATTTTTTATTACACATGTTAGATGAGTAATACATGTATGGGAGGAAAATCTCAACTCTTTCCATTGGAGTTGATATTTTTCATTTAAGTATAAATTTTGTATATCCTAAGCATCATTCATCCAATAATTTTCAACCAGATATGTAATAGTAAAATGTGATAGAATATTCTAACAGAAAAAAATTTGTCATTATGCTTTGAGTAAGCAAAAACACTCTTATAAATTCGGTTTACATAGCTTATTATATGAACTTGGGTTTTTCTCACCCTAAATCAGTTCCCCTTCCAATCTTATTATATCTTGTATATTACTAGTGTCATAGTGTTAAAATTAAAAGGGGACTACAGTATTTACACCATAAAACCGATTCACAAGAGACTAATTCTTTATCCCCTTTCCCGCATTAAAGAAATGAATAGACGAGGTGAATTTTAGTCTGTTAAGATTAGGTTTCAGTTTCATTCACTGCCCAATTCCTTCTATTATAGTCTGTTGACCGTGTAAAAAATTTTATATTTACAAATGATCATAGTGATATGAAGCCATGAAAATGACCAGAAAATCAAATATTTTGTCATAAAGAGGCAGGACAGACGCATCCAAATACCAAATTTTTAGGCATGTGTGCGGCCCATACCCTTATCTGATAATAATATGAAGCCCAAATTATTACGGCCCACTGATCAATAGCTCACACGAGTCATAATCATCGCATGGGCCTCGCCCTCTTGAATGCTTTTTATTACCATATAAACTTTTCATTTTCTCGGTCAAATAAACTTTTCACCATATAAGGTTAAAAAAAAAAAATCTTTCTATTAATTTAATTTAATGACTTTTGAGAAAGGTAAATTGGTATTTTCAAATAATAAATCAGAAATAAAATAAATAATGTTTATTAAGTGAGATTACATATATATTAAAATTTTACCTTCGGCCAAAATTTCTTTACCATTTTTATTTAAATAATTCTGTTCGAATGGAAAAATCCATAAAAAGATGGACGATAAAGAAATTGACTTTTGCTTGCATTAATCGAATCGATTTTTTTGACCATAAATTAAAAACAATTCACGGGGACATTTTCAAAATTATTTTTTTTCACCTAAAGTGTACCACATAATTGATAATACTATAATCAAAATAAAAGCTTTGGAAATTTGGCTTCAAGTTTAGTGGTAGATGGGAAGTTGACCCTAAAAATAATATTAATTAAATATTCAAGGGGCTTCTAAGACGTGTACTAATTTGGGATTATTTGATTAATTAACATTTTTTAAGAGAACAGGTACTTGATTATGGGTTTCTTAATTATCCCTCCAATCAAAACATTCTGACCTTTTTTTTTTGGATTCCTTAATTCACTCATTCATTCAACAGAAATTTTGACATTGATTTCCATGAATTACTCAATGTAGAAAGTCTTATTCTTACTTGATGTTTTAATTACGTAATTTAATTATAGTTTTTATTTATTAATTTCTCAGAAATATATTCTGAACCGTCTAATTAATACCACATGTCCTAATTTCTTATGTCATATATTTGAAAACGTGAAAAAGAGATAGTAAGACATAAGACAAAATATATTATGAAGAGATATAAATTAATAGAATAGATTATTAGTCTATAAAATCTACATTACATTCAAATGTCATGAGTTATAACCATATACTATAAGATAATTATTGATCTTGACCATAAAAAATAAAATATAATTAGGAGTATTTTTCTTGTGGAATATTCGTGTGTCATAAACATTAGGTGAAAAATAAAGGATTCCATAAATGCCTGAAGATCCTCTGTATTCCAGATTGGAACACATTCAGTTCATCCCATTCTCTGTTTCTTGCCTTTCCAACATGATCACATGAGTTTGTTCAGAAATTATGATCATTCTTTTCACTTATTTAGTGAAATTAATTAGGACCATGATGTGTGTAAGGATACTATAGTTCTCTGAGTCTTGAGTATGGATACAGAAATAAGCAACAGCGAAGGCGAACCAACGGGTGAAGAGAAGGCAACGTTGCATGGCGAGCATTTCATTGATGTAAAGGAGGATGATAGATCAAGAAACAGTGAAAAATCTAAGGGAGGAAAAGTGTGTAGAATTTGTCATTTTGGCAAGGATGTTTTCCTGCTTGGCTGAATGCAAAGGGGAGTTGGGTTCTTCTCATCGACATTGTGCTGAAGTTTGGTTCGCCCAGAAAGGCGATAGGTCAGTATTCCGAATCCTTCGTAGTTCATTGGATGTATCATCTTTGAGACCAAATAGAAGGGGGCTTGTCAAGATATATAGTTCTTGATTGAAAACTTTAGAGGTACTTGAAAAATAATGATAGTCATGAGATGCATTAATTGGGAATCATATCCTAGATTATTTAGGAATATTAGATGTGAAAATGTATTAAAATGAAGTGGTTGACGTTATGATCAAGTAGTAAAATGCAAGGTTCGTATTTTATTGGATTAACAATAATCAATAAATAACCATCAATGCTTAGATTGTTTAGCTCTTACAATTAGGTTAGTAATGAAGGTGTATGGATTGAATGAGCAGAGTGTGCGAAATATGTGGGAAAACGGCGAAGAACATCAGCAACAGCTCAGAGGAGGAGAGGTCGATTTTCATGATGGAATGGGAAGAGATGAGAGAGATGACGACGAGCTTGGAGGGATTGGAGGAGAGCAGGCACAAGTGCAACCACTGTTTCTGTCATTTGGTGCTTGCATGCTTCATTCTCATCTTCATGCTCTTATGGTTCTTTAGAGGGATCAAAATTTTGTAGCAATCCATTTTTTTTAAACCATCAAATTTAATTTGTTTTTGGATCAAGAGAATGGTGTTAGAAATAAATCCTTTAAAACCTTAGCCCTATTATGATTAACGAGATCAAACTGTAATGCTGAAGCGTACCTGATCCAATGAGTCTCTAGGCGGAACACGAACTCAGGATCAATGGTTATATGGTCTTCCTCAACTAAGCCTCCTTATTCCTTATAGGGACCGTAGTAATCCCTCCCGATGGGGAGAAGGGAAAACCATGTGCGACTTAGTATATTGGGGACCATAATCGGGTAACCTTTATATACTACTTGACTAGACCACCCATAATCACCTAATCACGTAGTATTGAGTATCTACTCATTTAGCCCATATTAATTATTATTATAGCCCACGGACCTTTAACCTTAATTGGATCACTTAATTAAGTCCATAATATAATTGAATAGCTAATATAATTTCATAGTAATATATTGCCCACAATTACATTATATTGGAAATTAAAAATTTCCAACAATCTCCCACTTGGGCTATATATTTTCCAAAGCAATTATATCAAGAGTCCTTAGTTGCGCAACTTTATGCTATTCCTTTTCAGACTATACTTAACAATCTGGTTCATCTCATATACTAATATGGAACTACCGCGGCATTCACCACATTATAAATCATGATTAAACCCCGACAATCACCATATCAATATACTCAATGACATAGATCAAATATGGTGAGTATCATGGAAATTACATGTTAAATGTGATCAACATCATGTCTATTTCCAACTGGTCCAACTTTAAACTTTAGTGAGATCAATCCATAATGTAAAATATTACAAAATGAAATTACTTAAGTGAATTCACAATGAATTCAAAGCCATGAACTTTATTCTGCAGAAAACTGAATTATCCAAATCAAAGTGTTTTGAAAACTTTAAAGAACTTTAAATATAGACTCCCACTAAACCAATGTATTCTAAAACCATATAACACCCATATGAGTAGCTAGCTCATAAAAATTACAGGGCGTTGATAAATAATTGGTGGATCCATATTTAGAGTCTATCATAATATGCTCTTCTAAAATTTTATCTACACAAAACACTTTCTTTAACAACCAAGAATTCTATGTCAATTTGTTTGACTTATAAGTATTCTTGTCATAAATACTTTACTGCGAACTAACTATCACAATCAACTTTATGTGACAAAGCTTCACAACCTTTATTTTATGTTTGAATGCCCTTTAGTATGCTACTATTTCAGTTGTCATGCTTAATGAACTACAATTGTTTGCTTAACACTTTTACTTATATAGCTTTCAAAACCAACAGAAGATGTAGTCTGAAATGGATCTTATACTATATTGGCATCCAACAAACTCAGAATCAGAATTCCTCATGATCTCTAACAAATCTGATCTCTGATGTACATGCATATTATTTTTAGTTCTCTATACATACTTTATAAAGATCCATACTAGAGTTACTTAAATGTCTACTTAATATACCAACAACATAAGCCAAATTAGGTCTTGTAGAGACCTCATCATACAACAACTTCCAACAACCAATGAATATAGAATGTTTCTACATTTCTTAAATCTTTAGTTTAACTTTATGGCACCTGATTGAGACTGCACTTGTCTCCCTTAGTTTAACTTAAACATTCACCCACTGAATCACATAATCATCTACATTTGTCTCAAAACCAAATGAGACACTTACTTCATGATGATACTTGTGATTTCTTTACGAAAAAAAATTTTGCTTGAATACATAGATGGATTTCCTATTAGTTCTTAAACCATTTAGATCGTATCATCAGTGTTACGATCAAGGAACTTTATCTTTAAATCCATCTAATATGATTCAAGATCAAAATGTGCTACTAATGTCACTATTATCTTATAATAATGACTTCATTCCCTTTTGAGTATAATCCTATATCAAGATGCAAACCTAATCATCTTGTATTGATTTATACTCATAACTTATAGCATTAACACACTTTCGAGTAATTGGACCTTTCATGGTTTGATGAACATTGTTTGAATATTCTACCATTAATTTCATAGTGTCCTCATTATTCAGGAGAAAACTATATAATCTTCTGAATTATCTTTCTCCCAACTCTAGTGGTTTCCTTAGTGATATTAATTCTTGAGGTTGTTGATTTTATTATGCCTCAAATATTATTCACATTGTCCTATCGATATTCTAAATTTGCACCAATTCTTTAAAGCATAAGTGGGGATCGAATCGACTCCCCCTTAAGGACAATGTCTCTAATATTATTCTTCCCCCAAAATCAACATCCTCACATAATACCGTATTACCCGTCTCAAATATGATCCGATCAATTGGATCATAAACTTATTATCTTTATTTAATACCAATAAAGTAGCTTGTATCTATTTGAATCCAATTTTCTTTAGTAGATCCCAATGATCTAGCCTTAGTTGGATATCACCATATATGAAACTCAAAGAGTTCTCACAACTACTTTGGTTGGAACTTTATTGAGACCATAAGCTGCAATCTTTAGTATTTCTCCAATTAGTAACCATATCTTGTGGAGTACTATTTTTGTCTTTTAACTACACCACAACACCATTCATACTAAGTAATCTGAATATGGTGTATTATAAAATAATTCCACAAGCCTTTAGGAGAAAACGAAAGATTATACTTTA
Source organism: Pogostemon cablin (assembly GCA_023678885.1). Classification (NCBI taxonomy): domain Eukaryota; kingdom Viridiplantae; phylum Streptophyta; class Magnoliopsida; order Lamiales; family Lamiaceae; genus Pogostemon; species Pogostemon cablin. The sequence goes on from CM042956.1 coordinate 2,139,966, forward strand.
GTTTCTTTTTAACAGCTTTTCAAATGAGTTTTTCTTTGTTGCCCTTATACTTTATTGAAAAAGAGTTTGTTAGAAACTTATTAGTTCATTCTTATTGTTGAAGTTCTCATCATGTATAATTTTGTTGTTGACATAGGTTAAACTTAATTAACAGACTTCTTAATTGTACAGAGAATTAATCCAAAATGATTATCATACTTGCACTAAACTTTATAATCTTTCAAATTTTAAATAGTTTAGAATCATCTCAAGGAATCTATCACACCATTAGTATCAATACCAACTTGTAAGTGACACTCTCTACGTAGTAGTCAAATACTGACAATAAAACTGTCAAGCAATAGTCTTCCTTTGGGCCGACTTATTACTCACATGTTAAACAAATAATTGTCACATATTTACCACCACATGTGCTTGTGTATTTCTGTCAAATATTAATCTACCTATGGGTCGATCAATACCCGCATGAAGATACACTTGCAAAACATTATTAATTAGGGACCCATCACAAGACACCTTGTGCAACATTAACCTCGTCTATGGACAAAAATTAACTGCATGAGTAATCTTGGTGTAACAATCAAGTATTGACAATAAGTTCTGTCAAACAAGAGTCTATCTGTGGACCGACTCATGTTCATATGAATAATCCAAATAATTATCACATACTTATTATCACATGTGTGTTATTATTCTGTCAAAATGTGCCTACCTGTGGGCCGAACACAGAACACATAAATAATACTACATCCATCTATGTAATTTCAATAAAACTTTTCTCCACACACGATATTGCTGTGGCAACATGGTGCTTCGATTGACTAGATTGAAGGTTTACTAGACTAATTAAATAAATATTAAAATATTTAATTTAATTAAACGACATTTAACTGTCTCCCCAATTTAATTTAATTTTATTCCTCTAACCAAATAGGAATATTAGATGATTCATTATCCTATAATGATGAAAGATCTCCTTTACTTAATTAGGGATTCCAAAATCCCAATTTAATATAAAACTCGATCCTTTCCAAAATAATGGGACTCATAATTGATTCCAGAATCAATAATAAATATTGCACAATTAATGTCACAATACTATGGAAATTTATAAGCAAAGTCAAGACTAATGTCGTGACTATTATTTGAGTTGAACTATGCATTAATTTCCGAAATATTTTCAATATTATGCCTTCACGAAAGTCGAGACTAAATCACTTCATCCACATAATTAAAAATCAACATCAAATCTGAAATTATTTCTTTAATGTACCATATAAATAATGAAAGGTGCATACTGTCTTGATTAATTTATCACGAAATAAATTAATCCACGTAAAGTTGGCAAATCAACATGAATACATATTCGAAAAATCCCACCGATGGTAAATGTTGTAGTGGTGATACCCAATTTCATACATAATGCCATGTACGGATTTTAAGATCAGTAGAATAAAACTTAATCACTAAGAATTGATGAATTCATCAGTAAAAGTATTTTACAACATAATGCCAAGAATTGTAATTATTAAATTTTTCCGTCATCAATTCTTCAATCCCATAACAAACATTCATGTGTTCTCTTAAAAAGAATATATGAGCTATTTTATAACAACGAATCTGAATTCTAAAATAATGAATTCACAAATAATATCATCAGATCTCAGATAATCATAAATAGGGTGGCTCTGATACCACTTGTTGGAAATAAATCCTTTAAAACCTTAGCCCTATTATGATTAACGAGATCAAACTGTAATGCGGAAGCGTACCTGATCCAATGAGTCTCTAGGCGGAACACGAACTCAGGATCAATGGTTATATGACCTTCCTCAACTAAGCCTCCTTATTCCTTATGGGGACCATAGTAATCCCTCCCGATGGGGAGAAGGGAAAACCATGTGCGACTTAGTATATTGGGGACCATAACCGGGTAACTTTTATATACTACTTGACTAGACCACCCATAATCACCTAATCACGTAGTATTGAGTATCTACTCATTTAGCCCATATTAATTATTATTATAGCTCACAGACCTTTAACCTTAATTGGATCACTTAATTAAGTCCATAATATAATTGAATAGTTAATATAATTGTATAGTAATATATTGCCCACAATTACATTATATTGGAAATTAAAAATTTCCAACAAATGGAACTTCTACTAAAACTAGAAGAATGCTGGTCAAAACATCTTTTTTTTACCTACCCTACCTCTGTAAACAACAATTTTTTGCCATTTGTTCTATTTTAAGACATAAATGCCCATGTAATAAAGTTAGGTAACGTTTATAAATTATGACTATTATAAGACTAAATTGTGTTTGGCGTTTAATTTGTTAGGAGTTTTTGAAGAAAAAAAATAATAAAAATGATCTCATATAATTATAAATAGAGTGTTTCTCTTGTGCACTTAGATGTACAAGATGTAAGGATAATAGAGTATTTTATTTTAAAAGTTATACATTTAAAATAATATAAGAGTATTATTTTTCATTAAAAGTGTCGGTTTAAATATGAAAATGGTTCAACTTAAAAATTCTTTTTTTCTTAATTTTTTTATACTAAAATTTACGAAAATTGGATCTAGTTAGAGTGTATGTATCTTGTACAACCTTATAAATATTAAATGCATGGTATAATACTAAAATTAAGCATACAAAAACCACTAAACATTCCTTTATAAGGGTTAGTAATTATTTTTTTCATTATATACACATTTTGTATGAATTCCATGAAATTATTTTACAGAACAATCTCTTACAAAATATTGCTGAGTTTCAATTCATAAAATTCATTTGATTGTGATGTGTCTGTATAATCAATGGTTGAGGACATCATTAAATATTTATATGTTATAATATAATTAATGTTGGATGTAATTTTATTCTCTCAATAAAGATGATTAAAGTTTTTGTTTTCCAATTGAATTAATCAATTTATACAGAATCTGGAGTAATTAAAATAAATGAATAAAATTGGGCAGAATTTATTTGCGAACAGGTCCCTATACTACTTAAATTTAGGAAACACCCCCTCATCAGTTCCGCGTCATATTTATCTAGGGTTTTCTTAAAAATTCATCTTCCCTAAACCCTCTCTGCACCAGCGGTCCAGCGGCGGCCGCACCCCCTACAAACTCGCTACCATGGTAAGCAATCCGCCACCCATTCTCCTATTTCGTATATGTATCTATTCTGTATGTATATAAGTCGGTTGTATTTGTTCCCATGTATGTGCGAAAATGCGTGAAACCAGGCGTCGGAGAAGAAACTTTCGAACCCGATGAGAGAAATCAAAGTTCAAAAGCTCGTTCTCAACATCTCTGTGGGAGAGAGTGGAGATCGTCTTACCAGAGCCGCTAAGGTTTACTTCCTCCCATTACTGATTTAATCCCATTCCCATGTATGTATCAGTATTTTAACGATACTTATTTTCGTTCGCATTTTCTTTAATTCTTCGTAGGTCTTAGAACAGCTCAGTGGCCAGACTCCTGTTTTCTCCAAGGGTAAATTATTCATTCTGTTGCCAATTTCTTTTATGTGCATTGTCGAATGATCAATGATTATGTTGCCTAATAAATTTAGGTCAGTGGGATTGTAACATTTGCATTATCACTAGGTGAATTTTGTTCTTAACTTGGTTGGGGGAAAAAGGGCAAATTTTCTGATGGGACACTGTTTATTGGATATAACTATAAAGTATGTTATAACCACCTCAACATAAGTATCCTGAGGTTGAATCCTTTTGTTTGGCAGCAAGGTACACTGTGCGTTCTTTTGGGATCAGGCGTAATGAAAAAATTGCATGCTATGTTACTGTAAGGGGTGACAAGTCAATGCAGCTCCTGGAAAGTGGGTTGAAGGTCAAGGAGTATGAACTGTTAAGAAGAAACTTTAGTGAAACTGGCTGTTTTGGGTTTGGTATTCAGGAGCATATTGATCTTGGAATTAAGTAAGTAAATCTGTTTTCTGTTTCAAAAACATGCATTATGCATGAATCTCATAAATTTATTAGTATATCACTAAAATACTAGTTTATGAGTGTTCAGTTGAATTTTGTCATGCACATGTCTCAATATCAAGATTTGAGATAAGCTCTGTATTGGTACTCCTAAGTTGGCCAATTGTGTGAAGATCAAATTCAAAGGTAGATTATGTATCATGTTACAATAGTTTTCTCTAAAGCTACTGCTTAACTTTAAAGTTTAAAGCCAGGTGATCTTCTGGTTTGACATCAGATTTTGAGAGTTCATAAAATGTAATAATTTTGCTATGAGTTTTTTAAAGTAGAATGTTGGGAATATGTGATCCTTCTAGGTTTAGAGTTTCCCAAGTATTTTTCATCTCAGTGAAGATCATTACTTTAAATGTAGTAACCAGGGTTAATCATACTAACAGCTCGCTGTATCTCTTAACCAATCTCTCTATCTTGATGATTTGAAAATTTTACACTCCATATTATCTCATGTAACTCATGGCTATTTAGTCTTATTTATCCATATTTTCTTATATTTTGATTTTGGAATCCACAGATATGACCCTTCAACTGGTATCTATGGCATGGATTTCTATGTCGTCTTGGAGCGCCCTGGTTACCGTGTAGGCCGCCGCCGTAGATGCAAGTCACGTGTTGGTATCCAACACAGGGTCACCAAGGAGGATGCAATGAAGTGGTTCCAAGTGAAGTATGAAGGTGTTATCCTCAACAAGGCCTCTAACATCGGGTAGATAGGAATTATCCTATTGCCCCTAGAATATCGCAGTGCTTAGCTATACTTTGTCACAATGCTTACTATTCTAGCTCGTTATCCCCTTCCAGTGTTTGTTCTCTCAATGTATTTTCTGAACAACTTTCCCATATTGCACTCTACATTTTTTACTATATTAATTTGGTTGTTTGGCTTCTACTTTTAACTTATAAGCCGCCATCTTTTTAATGAGATTTACTCTATTACTTTTATACCAGGAAATTCTACTAATTTAATATATATATCTACTAAATATAGTTTCCTGTGATTTTATTTATTTTGTACTAGGAAATTCTACTACTCTTGTTTCAACTCTAATAGAAACTATAAACTCAGAAAGTTAATCTAAGAATTTTTAAGTCTTAATTGGTTGATGTCTTTTTGATTGAATTTGTGCAACATATATCATATACTAATTCATGTATTTTATTATTGATTATCAGTTACTAAATGCTAAAATAGTTTAGATAATTGGAAATATTAAACAACCCAAGAGTTGTACGACACAAGAAAGAGCGAAAGAATCCCATTCAGAAGCGTGAAGGAAAATCCAGAAAGCGTGGAGAGTAGAAATTCCCACGTAACGACACGTGCTCTTTTGTCAAGATTCAACTTCACTTGGATTCTTTCACAAACAAATGGCTTTCCTTTTGCCATCTCAGCAATTCTCCCTCTTAAGTTCTCCATCCGCATAAATTTCCATATTTTGTGTTTCTCTTCCGCCAAATATCCACACTTCTCGATTTTTTTTGGGTGCTTCATATTCTCAGTTTCTTGAAACTGTTTTGAACGATTTTTATACTCTTTTCCTGTTTCTTTTTATGCGTTTGTAATGGCTCAGTTATTGTCACCAGTTTGCACAGATACACTCAAATTTAATAACCCATTACAGGGTTCGTGTTCAAGAAACAGATGCAACGTTGCAGGTAAGAATAGTTTGAGTTGGAGTCAAAGTGGAAGAAGGAGAGGAATTGTGAAAATTAGGGCTGCCACTCAGGAATCTGAATCGTATGACGAAATTGCCGATGATTATTATGCTGTCTTGGGTCTGGTAATTGTAAAATCTTGACCTTTTACCTGTTTAGTGGATCGTTATGTCATCATGCTAATTCTTTGGAATTATTTTTCATTCTCTTTTGGTGGCATTTACAAGTGTTATCAGTCTAATTAGATATAAGCTCAAGCAGCTTATGGTTAATTAAATTTGCATTTGCCATTTTCTATCTCTGAGTATCAATTTACAAAATATTTAGGCAGTAACATGATGTGTAGGTCTTACTTGATTGAAGTACTGGCTTATGCGATTGGCAAGTCGAACCATTGACATATTCCAAACCATCGCAAACTGCACAAAATAAAATTAAAAAAAAAAATCAGAAATTTATCTACTAGTTCACAAGATGTTTTTAATGCTACATGTTTAAAGGCTAAATTACTAGCTAACACAGTATCTATGTAGTAGGATGCTGATTTTCATTTCACTTTAATGTTGTTTAATTTGTTCCTGACCTATGTCCCCAGCATTCAGATGCCACACCAGAAGAAATAAAGAAAGCCTATTATAATTGCATGAAAGCTTGCCATCCAGATTTGAGTGGTGACGATCCAGAGACGACAAATTTCTGCATGTTCATTAATGAGATTTATGAAGTAAGTTCTGGAGTGAAGGTTCCTTTCATAATTGAGCAATATTATGACTTGCCTGTGAATTTTTCTGTTGTGAAGTGACATTTTCTGTTTAGGTTCTCAGTGATCCTGTGCAGCGAATGGTTTATGATGAAATTCATGGATATGCTTTGACTGCAATAAATCCGTTCTTGGATGATTCCAGCCCGAGGGATCATGTATTTGTTGATGAATTTAGCTGCATAGGTACGTTTGCTGTTTTCACCTCTGGTCATTTATACATTTTACTCTACTTTTGGTCTATAAGTGCTAAACTTTGCTATTAGATTGTGATTTACATGATTATTCTTGGATGGATTGTTGATAAAGTATGTGGGTCGAAAAAATTGGAGTGGCGTGTGCACAACTTCTTCTGCATAATTTTTGTTTTCCTGATAACATCAAATTAATAATGTAACTGTAGAAGATGTATAAAGGATGCTACAGTCTTTCATATTTGGTGCATCATAAGTTTGCACGAAAAATCAAATAACAGAACCAAAAGGGTATTACAAAAAATGTTAGTGTGCCTTGCTCTAAATATTTTAATGCTAATCAGGTAACTCAAGATGCATGTCATATTTATCTGTGGTTCAAGACTGAACCCCATGATAACCTTATATGGGTTTGAGCAACATGTGCTTTCGTGAAACTTGCAAAATTGATGACATTTTTTTCTTTGCCCTCCATTGTTTAGGTTGCAAGAATTGTGCCAATGTTTGCTCAAAAGTATTTGCTATCGAGGAAGACTTTGGAAGAGCCAGAGCTTATAGCCAGTCTGGAAGAATTGACTCTGTTCAACAAGCCGTCGAAAGCTGGTAAGTTTAAAAGGAGGGTTAGAGTTCAGGTTTTCCTTGCCGTCTTATATGAAATATTTGTGTCTTATCTCACTGTAGTAGATAAAATTTCTCTTAGGAGTACTTTTCAAGGCATTTTCTAGTAATCTTGATTAATCGTTGCATGTGTTCTTGAAAATTGAAATGATGGCTGCTACTCTATTTATACATATAGTTACATCTGAGAGAGCTAGTTTTACCTCCATAGTTTCTCTGAGCTTGACAAATGCAGCAGATCTTAACATGTACATCTTCTTTCAGCCCTGTTGATTGTATTCATTGGACTTCTGCTGCTCAGTTATCTCTTCTAGAAGACGAGATGAGAAGAGTAGAAAGAGTAAATGTAAGAGTACATGTTATTATCACTATTTCTTCCGTCCTTCTACGTTGTTCTGGACTATCTTCTTTCTCAGCCTGTACTGGTTATATCATCTGTAATGTTGTTAAATACGTTATTCATGAGTCAATATCATCACTATAGCATCTTTACATGGCACGCACTGTTATCAGAGAATCATCCATAATGTCAGAGAATCATTACAAGGCAAATTTCACCCATAATGTCAGAGAGTTATTCAATTTTAAATCGTCTCCCAAGAATTCTGGCATGAAGATAGCATGTAAAATTTTTTGGACCACCTAATTTACAATGTGTTAATGTAATCCAGGTGGCTCTGATGCTCTCAGGAATGGGATCAGCATCTGTAGACGTCTTTCGATTGGTATGCCATTTTTATCCTTTCATTGATCTGCAATACGAACATCTTATTTTTCAAGATGGAGCTTCTGTTTATGAAGGCAAGAATAAGCAGTTTCATCTAGCTAAAGTTAGAGCATAATTTTACAGCTGAACACACCACGTTTCAGTTTTCCATTTCTCCATTTTATTTTGTTTTATTCGGTGTTACTGTGTGCTTGCTTCAAGAGAAGCACGTCATTACCATGTTGTAAGGCTTGAATTGTTTCTCTTATACAGAAAAGAGATAAATATTACAAACGTGTTTAATATTTCACAGATAACAGCATTAGGTGCTCACATTTTCAGAATCATGCTTGTCAATTGAATGTTTTACAATGTCTTCCTTCAATAAATTATTGGCTTTATTTCTTTATGTTTCTAACGAATCCTGCCCATGCAGGCTAGCACTCGATGGGAAAAGAGACAGGCTAAAGTCTTGGTAAGAAAATCTTCATATAAAATGTGGAATATTTATGTTCTAGAAGTCAGATGGGATTATGATACTATATATGGAAAAAACAATCAAATTGTATGTTTTGAGATGATAGTTTTGCATGTTCTTTTATCTTCTCAATTATCATGATCAGGAGAATATCCCCGTTAATACATTGCTTGCCAAATACAAGCAGCAATATTGTTAAATGTCTCCTACACCCCACCCCAACCAACACAGAACTGTCGAAACACTAAAATGCCGTTCTGAGCTAATATTTTCATCTTATCCTTCCAAAAATAAGTACTGATTTGTGTTTTTAACCATTTAGAATCTCCAAAGTACTCATTGACTTGATCTTGAGTAGTACAACCGCTCTTGCTTCCGCCCACATGGTGTTTGTTTTACCTGAAAGTTTGGATTTTGAGTGAATAAATACAATAGTAGAGAGGTTTATTTCATCTTATTATCTTGTGATGGAGACTGAAAACAATTCCTACTTATTGCAGGGACAAGCTAGAATGAGGATGGTGAAGCAGAAAGGTTCCGATAAAACTCCCACGTTCTGGAACAACCTTTGGGGCAAGCCAAAAGAGAGCGAAAATACCGGTTAGATGGAACGGTGAAATTATGATAGCACATTAACTATTTCTTTTTTAATCTATTCACTTCATTGGCTCATTTGCAATTTCCTAATCTTTATTTAGACTATTCTCTACGAGCATGTTGAAAACACTTATGAACGATAACTTGGCACGTTTGTGTGCGCTTTTCGGATGGAACTCTATCAGCCTATGAAACAAAAATTTTGTTGTGTGTTGCCAATAGGCTCAATAATACTTGGATATTTTGCTGAAGTTTTTGTTGGGTTGCAGAGGAAGAAGTGGCAGAGAGGGCGGCACGAGCAGCTGCAGCTGCTCGGAGATGGAGAGAGTATTCTCGAAGGGGCGTCGACAAACGCCCCACCTTCAAACTTCCAGAAGCCATATCTAACAAGGAATAGTGAGCATTCATCTCCACATATTTTCTGTATCTATCCTGTATACCTAATTACCAGACATTTCCTATTGATGTCTGGTATGTAGAACTGTATATAACCTTGTATTATGAAAATGTAGAAATGCAATCATTATTGAAAAAAAAAAAACAAATATATATTAATGCAACTTATTATCATTATTCATATAATCAAGTCGTGGATTCTTGTTTCATGTTGGCAATGCTTTGATAAATTTTCAATTTATCAACAAGTTGCTACATTAAATTACCAAATATTAGCATGTTGCTACATTTAGTTGTATGATATTAACAAGTTGCTATGTTGAATTGTCAAAATTTTGAAAAGTTTACACACCAAATTCCAAAACTACATAAAAACAAACTATCTACACGATTCACGTGCAATGTTTTATTTTTTATTTTTCCCTTTAGATATTTTGTTAGGAGAAAAAAAGAAAAAACAAAAAACTGAAATTGGTGAGGAAGAATGTAGTTTGTGCAATGTTTTATTTTTTTATTATTCCCTTTTGATATTTTGTTAGGAGAAAAAAAATTGAAATTGGTGAGGAAAAATGTAGTTTTGAATTTAATGTTATGAGATAGACACCCAATTTCATGAAATTGTGTGGTTGTTTATTGTTTGAAAGAACATGCTGCAATGTGGCGAGGATGAATTCAATTGTTAAGTGGAGCTTTAAGGAGTAGCATTAGTGGAGTAATATTTAAGATCTAAATGAATGACCCTAATTAAACTAGCCTTTAATTAATTATACCATTAAAAATTATGTGTACCTCATTTTGAAAATGGAGCCTGGGCTAAAAAGATATGATCAATTGCACCAAAGATAATGTTATTAATAGTGAGTAATGTTTAAGTGAATAATTTTAATTGAATTCCAAGTCAACAATACATTTTAAATGTGTAGAAATAATACATTATACATACATACACAAATGGAAGAGCCCAAATGATAATAAAGAATCATATGTTGTACTCCCTCCGTCCGCTTCGTCTGCTTCTAAGGTGTCCATTTTATTATTTTTGCCGTCCGGTTTAAAAGTATTCATTTTCCCTATTTAGTAAAAAATACACAATATGACTCATTTCCTTCTAATGCAATTATCCACTTTACATATAATAATAATACTCCTTAATTAACGTGCAAAAAGCAAATGGACACCTTAGAACCGAACGGAGTGAGTATTAAACAATAATTTTCAAATCTTGCATTATTTGAAATATGAAAAATTAAAAATTAGGTGAAAACTCCTTTAAAATGAATAAGAATTAAGAAGTAATAATATTTTTAATAAAAAGTTAAATTTGGTAAAAATAATAATAATAATAATAATAATTCAATTAAATTATTTTGTACGAAATATGAGAAATGATTGCATCTTTAAAAATTATTATTAATAATAAAATTAAAAAAAAAAAACAATATGACATAAAAGTTGAAGTTAAAACCCATGTTCAAAATAATCCTCCTACAGAAATTGGAACGTTGCAAAAAGTGCTACTTTTCTGTGAACCCACTTTATAATATTATTATGTTCATTAATTTATTCTTGCATGTTGGCATTCTTATAACCTGATTAGAGCAACTGGGCTTAACTGCAAAATAAATTAGTAAATAAAGTAAATGGAGATGCAAAAATAATTCATACTAATAATCCCATTAATACAAGATAGATTACATAATCATGTTACGTATGTACATTTATATTATACCGTTAATTCCAACAAGAAATTACACACATTATCTCTCTTCTTCAGAAAGATGATTATTGACAGAAAAGATGATTACTGAGTCGAAGAGAGATAAGATGGAATGAATCATCTAACAGTAGCAGCAACATTGTGAGCCCAACATCGGATATGATTTTTGAGTTCCATTTCATTACCAAAAGCTGGAATTCTCCAATCCACCATCCGATTCTTGATTTCATCTTCCAAATCCAAACAATCCCATGCTTCCGACAGATAAGGCCTCGAAACCGATAACTCATGTTCTTGCACTTGCACCTTCCTTCGAAGCCCTGGAATAATTGACACTAATCTTGAATCCTTTTCTTCATCTGAGAAAACAAATCCCAGATCCATGAACCCTTTTACCTCCTCGAATTCCAGTTCCGACAGGCTCCTGCTTCCAGTACTTCTCCTTCTCTCTCTACCTTTCTTGATCTTCTTCATTTTGAGCTTCGGATCCTCTGTAATGGTGTTCTCCGGCGGGACTTCTTTGCCGGAAAGTATGGTCTGGAGATGAGGTCCGAGGACTGACGTTGGCGACGGCGAGGATGTATCCGAGGGACAGTCGTCTGACGTGGAGCTTAGCAATTGGACGACGCTGTAGGATCTTCTCATGGTGGTCGTGATCCGGTTCAGCTTCGGTTTATCATCGCCATTACTTGCTTGTAATTGTGGTTGTTGCAGAGCAATTTTTGGTGGTTTGGAAGTGAAAAGTGGAAGTTCAGACCAATAGGATTGGAACAGGTGTAAGATGAATGTTTCTTCAAGATCTGACATTATATTTTTTTCAAACTCTGTAAGAACAAGTTAATGTGTTGGGGTGTGGTGTATTATTGTCGAGTGAAGATAAGATTAGATTCCTTTCCCTTTTATATATACGTGGTGTAGGGGTGGAGCCGGGTTGGGTGGGGGAAGGGTTTGGGTAGTGATGGGTCAAAACTCCTAATATTGTTCACCCGCGGGGTTTATTACTATATTAGAATAAATAACGTGGAAGATTATATACACTAATCACTTAAATAATTACCACACGCTTATCTTCTTCTTATACATTTATTTATTTATAATAATAATAATATAATTAAATAATAAGAGTACACGCTGATTTTAATATGTGTTTCTGATTTTTTGATGTTGCAGGCTTTGAATTTTTCTAGTTAGTTAGGATTGTAGTGTCCAAATTTGAGCCATAAAATGTGGCCGGTTTGTATTAGTTATGAAATTTCATGATTAAGTTAGTAATTGAATTAAATATGAGTTCATATTATGTAAGCTTATTGTAAAAATATTATTTAATGCAACTAACTAATACTGAAAGATAGCTTTTTTAACTTTACATGGATTGAAATATTGAATTTGGAAGACTGACATGATTTATTGAAATCCACATTAAACTATAGTAATTCATACCAGCTTTAAGTTAAGTAGATTATATTAAATTATTTTATTCCAATTTTCAAACTTGACTTTGTTTAATTATTAATTTAGAATTTTGATTTTTACCTGCTAAACCCCTATAATATTCCACTTTTATATAATATATATATAAAATAAAGGCTAAATATTATATGAATAATAAAAATGAAAATATACATGTTCTAAAACTCAAAAGTAAAGATTAAATACTTGTAATATAGAACATCAATCTATGCCTAATAAAATAAAATCGGAAAAGTTTATTCTCATATAATATACTTCCTTCGTCCCGCACAAAGGATGCATTTTGCTTTTTTGCACGTAGATTAAGGAGTATTATTATTTAATGTATAATGGGTAGTTGTATTAGTAGGAGTGTGGATCTCATGTTTTAATTGTATTAGTGGATGAGTGTGGGACTCATGTGTATATAAAAGGAAAGAGAACCCTTCAGGTGGGACGACCAAAATGAAAAAAAAAAAGATCCTTGGTGCGGGACGGAGGGATAGATAGAAGATCAATTGATATTTAGCATGGAACAAAATGATGTATATAAACAATATTGTCCCGTTGAAATAATTATTAGAAATTCATGAACATAAATTAAAGAAAGGGCTTTGTGGTAAATTCCTAAAGGAAATTGGGGAAATAGCTATAAATTGAAATTATTGTAATGGGTCCGAGTTGGATAATTCTGGGGCCCATTAATTATTATGTGGGGCCCATTCAGTTAATAGAGTTGACGAATCATTTTCCGCAATTTTCCTTAAGATCCACGCCTCAGGCAAGACTATCTGTTCTAACTAAACTAGGCCCACCCCATTTTTTTATATATTTTTTTAAGAAATTATTTCCAATTAAATTATATAATCACGCTTTTCATTATAGGAGTAATTATTTTTTCTAAAATATTCACTTACCCTTCTCTTTCATTCAATTCGCTGCGCAATGTGTTTTGACCTTCCCTTTAGTATTGAAATGTGTGAGTTTTTAGTTAGTGGATGATGGGTTTTGATCTCTTTTGAATTAATCAGTCTACGAAAATTTAAAATGGTGTGGAGGTTCGTTAGTAGATAGTGGGTTTTAGCTCTCCCAAATTAATCAATTTACAGATCGGATGTTGTGACAAAAATATAAATGGTGAATGATGAGGGTGGAGGAAATCATTTTAATTAAAATAATGGAAGCCACGTAAGAAGCACGAAATGCACGTTGTGTAAATTAAGTGTGGAACTGATAGTCACGCTCCTAAAATCTCACCTAATTATTTATTTACTTTGAAATACTCCATATATTATTAATATTAATATTAACAAATGGATTAAAAAAGTGAAGTTGCATTCATACAGATAGGAGTCGTTTTTGGCATATTAGAAAACGAGGAGAAAATGTCACGAGTATTTACGTCGTTCAAAGTTAAAATCTCGTGATAACAAGACAAGTATCACGTGATTACAACACACTTTTGCACTTTAATATTCTTTAATTATCTATTTTCTATCATCTCATTTCACATTATTTGCATTGCTAAACAAACATAATGATTTCTCACCTTTTTATATTTGAATGGAATATTGTTTATTATCAATATTTCAATTATAAATTTAATTTTCTCCGAAGACTTTTAATATCATGCAAGGATTTATAATTACTATAATAAAAATAGTATTATTTAATTAGAACCAAATTTATTTTAATATTTATTCCTTGAAGAGTTAAATGGATGATGAAGAGAAATTGGGCCGGTCCAGATTTATTTGGGCCCATAATATTAATGGCAAATTGGCAACTTACCAATTTGCTGACACGTCACGTGTGTGTACTAAAATGTTGCGACTTGCGAGAAAATTGCCAACAAATGTTGATCAGATTAATAATTAATTTTGTTGAAAACTATCAACAAGAGGAAAGAAGGAAAATTCAAGCACATATGTTAAGAAATGCACAAATATTAGATCATTTTTATTGATGATGAATCAAATACAAGTGTTAAAATTGATTCAATATAATTGTGGAGGCCAATTATATATACTTAACACTTATATATATATATTTCTTATAACATCTCTTTAAAGATTGACATGTAATGGAATAGAGAAATTCAATTCCTTACCTTTAGGTAATGTTCATTTTCGATTTTTAAATACAAGTGTTGATTTTCAAAACTCAAATCCAGATTTTAAAAATCAACCTTATATATATGTCACATCCTAAATTTCTAACTATTTAAAAACATCATATTTAATAAAGAAAAATCATTTTGAGCGGAAGCATAAAAGAAATAAATTTAATAATCAAAAGATCCAACTTGATAAGTTATAAAATTCTAATGAAATTACTAAAAATAAAATTTCGTAAGTCATAAGTCTAGCAAAAGTTTAGAAGTAATAATAAAGTCTCAAAGAAAATGAAATTGTGCTAAGCATCTCACTTATATCCCACCACGTCAGCTTCACCATCTGAAATGATAAAATATTTGGGGTGAGACCACAAGCTCAGTGGAGAAACGTACTTGTCAAAATTAAATACCACATATAAATACCAAATACGTAACATGAAATGTAGATGTAAATGTAAATGTACTGAATAAGATTTCTCAATTATTCAAGTAGTAAATGTCTCGTTTATAAAGGTCAGGAGACCTATATGTACATGCATAAACTCAAAGATATCACATAATAGCAGTTAATCAAGACAAAATAAGAATTTCCCACCTTTAAAATGAAAATGAGTTGACGATAATTCAAAGTATTGATTGATGCAGCTGGTCTTCTAATTCACGAACTCTTCATTTCCTATTAATATAAAAATATAAATAAGAACTCGGCCTCATCCAAACTATCGTCTGAACTTTAAAGGATGTGTTCTTAATGGGTTATTCTAATTATCTAGACCATTATTGTCGTCTTATTGCTAGAAGCTGTAGGATAGATAGTGATAAGAGTAGGATTACGTCACTAACAAATTACCATTAGTTAATAAAATAATAATAGTAAAATATGTATTATAAAATAATTTGAAATTGAAACTTTAATGATAAACAGAATGTATATATATGTATAGAAACCAAATTTTACGTCAAAAGTATCTACTTTATATACTCTCTCCGTCCGCCCGAAAGGTTCACATTTTGCCATTTTGGGCGTCCGCACCAAAGGTCCACATTTCCCTTTTTAAACACATGGGACCCACACACATCACTAATATAATAAATTTATGGGACTCATACACCCCACTAATACAACTACTAACTACACCTCAAATAATAATACTCCTTAATCTACGTGTAAAAAGCAAATGTTCACATTTATGGCGGATGGAGGGAGTATATAGTTTGGTGGGAATCTGCTAATTATTCCTTATTCAATCATGCTATCCATAAATAAATAAATTAAAATAAATTTAGGAAGAGATTTCAAGGGCAGCCATCTGGAATCACTATTCCACTAAAAAGAAATAACCATCACGTGGCAAGAAACTCCTTTGCATGCATTCATAATATTCTTATACTTAAAATTTAAGCTACTGTAAGTTGTAGTGGGTAGAAGACGCACAATCATCTGAAATAAATACTTAAATATGGTTTTAGAAGAGAACTTGTAAAATATATATATATACCTGTGGCAAATTGTTAAAGAAATCTATTGGTTTATCAAAACAGTATGTAAAAATGCAAAAAACACAAATTAGTGGACTCGTGAACAGGGTTGTGGATGCTGCTATCGGTATTGAACATATAGACAGAAGGAAGTATGAATAATTCTATAATGATCTACTTCTCTTGTAATACGTGAAACTCACCCTAAGTGAAGGCTAAAAAGAAATAAAATGCCTCTTGACAAGGAAAACGTTTCGCGTGCATAAATCCTAGAGTAAACAATGAAAAAGGAAACTGAAACTTTAAATAACTGCTCGTAATAAAAAACTTACATGGAATAAGAATTTACGACGAATCTGATTGGATAATGATTGGAGCGAACAACTCTCGATATGGGACCATTGGAGCTTTAGAACATAAAGTGTAATGAGTAAGAGAGCTCGATGATTATTGTTCAAAGAATAATAATTGACGATGAGAATAGGAAAACATCCTACCTTTCTATTTCTTCTAGTGTTCTCTACTGGTTGGAGGCACGTAGAGTTCCTTTAGAGTGCAAATGAACTGAAGAAAGAAATTGAAGAGATAACTGGTTTTGTGAGGGAGAGATCGCAGAATGAAAACACAAAAGGTTGTGAAGTACTTGAACACGTTAGACATGCCCCATCTATAAGGGATGTGGGTTGGAAGTTGAGAAAAATATGGGAAGTGATCTTTGAAATTCAAAATTCAGAATAAAGATAATACTAAATAAATATATATATATATATATATATATATATATATATAACATAAATAATTTATGAATGATATGTATAATAATATGCTGACGTTACAATATACCTACTATATTCTCTCTCCTCAATTAATATATTTTCTCTCTTTATCTCTCCTCTCTCATTTAACGTTTTAAACAAATTAATACATTGATTTGACATAAAGTTAAAACATACCCTACTCAAAACCCAAAACAAATATAGAACATACTATTCATTGTTTTCAAACCCCACATAACCCCCAAACCAAACATCACCTTAAGATTTATATATTAAGCAAGTATCAGTCATCATATGGAGTAACACAAGAGATATCACATCATTCAGTTTCACACCAAAGTATTACAGAAGATCCAGAACTCATAGTTTGGTAAGAATAGAATCATTTATGCTTCAACAAACCTAAAAGAAAATTACTAAAAAAATAAAATTCTAATAAACACGAGGTTAAATAAAAATTGTTTATTAATTAATTTTATTAATTTTTAGGTTTAATGTAATAATTTAAGGTAATAAATATGTCTAAGTTAATTATAATAAATTTGAAATTAATATATATATATATATATATATATATATATATATATATATATATATATATATATATATATATATATATATATATATATATATATATATTAAGATTACAAGATTGATGTTGTATATTTAAATTTTATGGTGAAGTTTGTTGTGATGAGTGAAGTAGGGTACTATATAACATGTGTTTTGAGATTTAAAATTATAAAAAGCATGGTATGAAATATACATCCATATGTGACATGATATCTCCACTGTTAAAACTCTATTAGTTCAGATGAGAAATAGCTGCTTCTTCTTCTTCTTTTTTTAAATAATAATAATAATAATAACTTTTTTAAAGCGAGTTAATGGACCAAATCATGATGAAATATCTATAAAGTGACATAATCTTTGTGTTCATGGAACAACTTTATGTGGATCTATCAGAATGCAAATGATAAGCAAAATAGAGAAAAATAATTCTTGTGATCTGCTAAATAAATGAATGTGGTGACATCAAGGCTCTGTTTGTTTTCTTCTTTTTTTCATATTTACATTCGATTATTTGAATTCAAGAGTCTTTCTCACAAAAATTAATTAATTATATATTTTATTTTATTTTATCCGTGTGACGAATTTTCAGCCAGAAGAGTTTTTTAATTGAGGCCCAATGATGTAGGATTGCATACATTCAGTGAAAGAACTTTTGTCCAAGCCTTTTGGGCTCATAAGCCCACAATAAATGAGATATAATTCACAGCCCATATTTTTTGGGTCCCATAAATTGAAACTGTAAAAAAGACTATTACAACTAAATCGATTACTGGAAAGTGGAAACCAATTATTATATTTATATATTAATATTATAAATTATAATAAATTTATTTTATTTACTGAATTTTTACTATTTTAAAATAATATATTTAATATTTATACTAACAAAAATTCGTGTCTGTTAGTAAAATTCAAATGAAATAGTATCTATCTATACATATATTATCATTATCTGGTGAAGTGATTTTCTTTTCTTTTTTTTTTTCTTGTAAAAAAAAGTGGGCCAAGAATAGAAATGTTTTCTTGGTCACCTTGGAGTCTTATGCGGAGCAAGACGCGGTCGTTTTGGACAATTGTTCGTATAATTATTGATTTAGGTAATAGTTTATTATATAAATATTTAGAGCTAAGTGGTACAGTGTCACTTTTATTGATTAATATTATTTTTTATTAAAAAAATTAGTGGAGTATTATTTATCTTATAAACTAAGTATAATCTCAATAATTTAATTAGATGGTTATTAAATTTTTTTCAACAGATATCACTTTTTATCGAGGTTTTCTTTGCGCAATCAATATGCTATATACGGAGTATAATTATTTTTAATATATAGGTTTTCTTTGCGCAATCAATATGCTATATACGGAGTACAATTTTTTTAATTATATATATTAAAAACAATTATACGTATTAGAAAATTAATACTTAGTTTATGTACTTAAAGCGTGGATTAAAGATAAAAATAGAAAGTTATATGTAAATTGTAATTTTTATTAATTAATAGTAAAATTTATTTTATTCATAAAAAAATATAAAATAAAATATGGCTGCAGAATTGTTTCTTTAAAATTATATTCATTCTTTTTTTAATTGTAGTACGAATAAATATCTGAGATTAATGTGGTAGGTGCTCCAATAATGTCTTTTCATAGTTGACAGTAAGGATGCCGATTTAATCTCTAGTACTTATTTATACATGGATATAAATTAAAATTATATAAATTTATATAAATTAATTTTCTTTCTTTTTAATTGATGCTGTATCAGAATAAGGTTAGGGAGCACGAAGAATTTGTTAGCGAGTGGATATAAATTAATTAATGCACATTATTGTATGTGGGATCTTATCAAATATGAATCAGTCCATATTAGCAGAATCAATTAATTATATTGACCACTTTAAATTGTTATTTTATGACAGGATATTCGTTAATCTTTATGTCTTAAAGATGACGTTGTCAGCTTATATTTGATCAAACTAACAAGTTGATTAAATGAATATTACAATTAAAATTCACTTTCTAATTAATCAAATAAGATATATAAAAAACGAAAAAAAGTTTACGGTACCGGACTAAAAGCTGACGACAGACTCTCAAGACATGAGATGACAAATTGACGCAGCAGTGTGTAATATACCGCTCCGACAAACAACACAGTAATATGTAATGTACCGCTTTAATCCCGGAGTCACATGTGGCTGAAAAGCCAAATACACATTGTAAATAAAATTCACTTTCTAATTAATATTTATAGTACATGTAAACAAACATGTACGGTAAGATAACTTGTCTTTTCAAAACATTAAAATTGGCTGATGGGAGGGGACCAAATTAAATAAGAATATTCAGTGCATGTCCAATTATGAATTATTTAGTAAAATTGAGAAATATTAGTATTTAAGTATATTGCTTATAAAGCGGAATTATATAAAATTGGTTAATCCATTATTATAAAAATACTTACTATATATAAGTAATATATATAAGTAAAATATATTTATAGATAGTTAAATTATATTTATAATAAATCATATTTTAGAATTCTAAAATAATACTTTCAATACTATTCTATAAATTATATAGCATATTATAAATGAATGTTGGTTAATTATGGAACTATGAATAACCCTTGTAAATAAATGTATGAAAATATACGAAGTTCATTAAATGATAATTTTTGTTGCAATTAAATGTAGGAAATTGAAAAGGAAGAAGGCTCTTTATTCATTTATTTTATTACTCCTATTATAATTATTTTTTTATTTATTTGAAAATGCATAACCCACCAAATTAATATCGACCCATACATTCCATTTTTTGAAAAATACCAAGTTGAGATAGAAAAAAAAGTATTTAAGGTTGACATTGAGAATGGAGTATTTAGAAAGGGAGGTGTTGATGAGGTATATATATATATATATATATATATATATATATATATATATATATATATATATATATATATATATATATATATATATATGCTTAAATGTATAATTTGTTTATACCTTAATATATTATTGGTGAAATAGTAATAATTATAATTGAATTTAATTATATTGTAAAGTACATACTCATAAACAAAAATAAACTCACTATTTTTAAATTCAATGTGCACAAGAATCTAGCCGTAGCTAGCTATCATATTCTGCATTATATTGGTAGAAATAAAACCAAGATGAATAAAAAATGTGTGAAATAGTGAATGAGTTATGTAATAGAAATAAAAGGAGATAATATTTTAATAAAAAGTGATGTATGGTTGATAAAAAAAATTCATTTAATTAAATTATTTCATGAATTAATTGTAAGTTGAATTAAAAATAATAGTAATTTTAATAAAATAAAAAATGACAACTTTTAAAAAGTTAAAGAATTTTGACAATTTCACACAAGATTATATCAAAAAAGTAAAAATAAAAATTAGAGGCACTGGACTGTGAAATGACCTAATATAAAATACTATATTATAACTTTAAGATCACATTGAGATATTGTAATATTTATTTGACAAATTCTCTTACGAGAAATTTTATATGTGAGACGGTTTGTGAGACATGTTAAAGTATATCTATTATATAGATAAAGTATGCTTAAGGGTTGTTAAAGTATGTTTTCTAAAATATGATAAATGATGAATTAAAGTATGATTTTAGGATGTTATAATATGATTCATTATTAACATACTTTAATTATAAATAAACATATTTTACCTATATAATAAGCATACTTTAGTAATGAGTCAACCCGTCTCACAAGATAGTTTCTCTATTTATTTATGCATATTGAAATTTAATTCACAAACTCCATACTATGTGGACATAAACGAACATTTTTCTAGTCCACTTGATCAAAACATTTAAGTGTAGACTGTGTAGTCATTTATGCATCACATACAGCATTTATTACAGGATTATTTTTATTTTATTTTATTCTAATTTAATTTAATTTATTGACCAAGTCTGCTATAATAATTAATTTGATATTTAGGATATATATAGGATTTGGTAAGAAAACGAACTTTACAACCTATGCTCAGTAATAACAGACCCTTCGCATGTAGCATTTATGTGCATTCAATTATTAATAAATCCATTTAAATAATTAAATATAAGCAAACAATTCCTTAAATTAAACATAACATTGATTTACTTTTAATTAATATTTATTTTAAGCTTTAATTATAATTTTATTATTATGATTAACGATATATTTTATATTTGTAGTTCATACTTCATTTTATATTTTTTAGTTTCATGGCATATCTTATTTATGATTTATGGTATTAATTATAATTATAAGAATATAATTTTTTTAAATTTAATAAGTAGTTTATTTTACTTTATATTAATATTATTTTTAAAGTTAATTATAATTTTATTACTGTAATTTATAATACATTTTATATTTGTGGTTCATGTCTTACTTTACAATTTTTTTATTTATAGCATATTTTATTTATGATTTATGGTATATATAAGAATTTTTATTTTTTCAATTTATAAGTTAAGAAATGTGTACGTAAAACCTATTTCTTTTCACACAAATTCTTAAATTTAAGTAAACACTTGTTTGGTTTTTTAGTTAATTAACAATCAAACGAATAAAATTAACTCATTTTCAAGAATCAACAAATCCAATAATAGTAAAGAAAATTGTAAGGTTGACACTTTATAATATAAATATAGGATGAGTGTTGATATTGACAGCGTTATATGTTTATTTTTACCGAATAAAGTTTTAATAACTTGTTTCTAGTTAAGGGCTTATAAATATTAACGATGTATCATAACCCTAAAATTTGTAAAATATTAGTTACTTTTTATCTAGCTAGTCACAATTATTATTGAAATTATTGTGATTATTTTGTTTAAATTATGGGTGTAATCCATTTGCCGTCCTGCATAATACAAACAAGATGTCATCACTTTAACACACATTTCTATGGCCCCACATATAATATTAATCCAAGATATAATATAGGCTAATTGTTCCTTTTCTTCTCCAATAAGGATAAGCTTCATGTAATAATTAATATAATGGACCTTTTCTCTACTTTATAATCACTATTAATATTATGCACATATAATGAGTATAACAATTTTAAAATATTGCGTATATACCGAACCATTTTTAAAAAATACTACATCTGTTCCCTTGATACGTATTAATTTTTTCATTTTGGACCGTTCCATTACAAAGTATTCATTTCACTTTTTGAATTGATGTGACCTACAACCACTACACATAACCTCACACTCAACACTAATACAACTATCCACTACACATTAAAATATTATTTCTGTCACCTTACTATACATTAAATTATTATACTTCTTAATCCACGTGTAAAAAGTCAATGGATACCTTTTAAGGGGACGGATGGAGTATTAAATATCTTTGGCAATAAATAAATTCAACTACTCAAACAGAGACTGCCTGTTAGTTCAATAATTAATTTGTGCCCCCAAAATAATTTATTTCCGACCTTCTTATGCACAAATTTTAATTTACGAACATATAAAATTATAAAGTGTCTGTAAAAAGTTAAAAAATGCTAGTACAAGAATGTGTCAAAAAAATATTATTAAGTGAATTGGTTTGCACGTCCATGATAAATTACTCCCTTATGCCAATCTGTCAACGTGACTAATCTCATATTAAAATCCTAACTTCACAAATTCCACCACCTTCCCCTCCCCACTCTACACCAACTATCTCCGGCCACTTCCTCCACCGCCGCCGCCGCCATCACCACCGACGACTCCTATTCTTTCATAAACTTACACATGCATACAGAGTTTCCATGGGGGAGTTCTTTTTCATGAGCTAACACATGTGTACATATTTTAATTTGATAGTAAATTAAAAATGGAGGGCAGATTTGACGATGAACACGATGAGGATTCCACCACCACCACTCCTCCGCCACGAGATAATACAGCCGATTCTCCACTTTCCGGTGATGAAGCGGCGGAAGAAGTATACACGCGGTCACTCAAGAAAAGGTTTGAGTTTATTACAAGTAATTAATTTATCCTTTTTCTTTTAATTTCCTTGTTTGATTAATAACTTCCGAATTGAATTAAAACTATAGGAATATAAAAGAATAAAATTGGTTTGATGAATTGTTTCAGTAGAAGTAGAAGGGGTGCACACAAGAGAGTAGTGTCTGTACCTATCGGCGACGGCGACGGCTACCGGAGTAAGACGGAGGTGTATCCGCCGCCGGATTCTTGGTCATGGCGGAAGTACGGCCAGAAGCCTATCAAGGGATCGCCTTACCCCAGGTAATTAATTAAGAGATTATTTGCTTTTATTAGAATAAATTTTGAATTTTAATTGATAAATTAGAAAGAAATTGTGGTGAAATGATTTTTAATTAATATTATTGTTATGAAATAAATAACGGAGGAGGGAGAGTAGGTGGGTGGTTCTTGAAAGAGAGAGAATAGATTATTAGAGGCGGCTATGGGCCAAAATTACATTCATTGAATGAGTGAATACTCTGCTTAGTTGTTGAATTTCAAAACACGTTTTTCACTCTCACACGCTTTCCATTGCTCTGTTCCCCACGCTCTTTGCCGCATAAAAATCTAATCGCATTTCATGTGTTCACTCACTTGACTGCGAAATACCATTTCTACCCTCTTCTTCTATCGTTCAAATTTTTGGAGGGCACTAAAAAGGAATTTTTGATTGGTTTAAAATTTAAAGTACTCCAATGTGTATGTTTGTGATATTGTTTTTTATGACAACATATGATCCAAATTCACGTGGTAGTTTGGAAGTGGAATTATCTGCTTTAGTGTATATTTTGGAAGCTTACGCTGCTTTCTTTAGTTTTTAGATGGGAAAGTATTTCCTTTTTCTTGCGCAAATATACAAATCATGTGGTAGCGTGAAATGTCGGGATTAACCTTGAATATGTTGTTATCTTGGATTTATAAGTTCTAATACTAATATCTTCCACCTTTTCAGTTAATGCTACCCCTATCCTGAAAAAATCTTTATTATTTTTAAGAATATTTTGATATATTTTTTGAATTATTAAATAAATATGGTGTAAAGTACATTGGGAGTGTTAGACTATTTTTTAATTTTTTTTACCATTTAAAAAATGTGATAAAATTCATTAAATAATATAGTTGCATTTGGTTGATATTTTGATGGAATTAATGTTATCATTGGAAGATCCGACGTTATAAGTTGTATTTTTGTTGGATGAACAGAGGATATTATAGATGTAGCAGTTCAAAGGGATGCCCAGCCAGAAAACAAGTTGAACGGAGCCGCCTTGACCCCACCACCCTCCTTGTCACCTACTCATGTGACCACAATCACGCCCTCCCCACCACCACCAAGAACCACCACCACCACCACCATAATCCTCCTTCCCCGGTCCCAACTTCCTCCGCAGCCAGGTCCTCCGTTCTTTCCTCATCTTCCGACACCAACAGTCCTCCGAACGAGGAATGTGCCGCCTTTGCCAGCCAGCCGGAAATAGAGCCAACCGACAATGGCTTCTCCGAGCTAGCCGGGGAGTTCGGCTGGCTCTGTGATGTAGGGTCGACGATGATGGACGGAATGACCCTTGTGGGTCCCACTTGGGGGGCTCAGACGGACATTGAGGTGTTCCACCCCATCCGAGAAGAGGATAAGCACCTGTTTGGTGATCTTGGGGACTTGCCGGAGTCTTCGGTGGTTTTCCGGCGGTGCAGGGTGGAGACACCGTGCTGCGCGGGGACCGGATAGTAGGGACTACCAATCTGACGTGGTGAAAGATTCATACGTGAATAACAATAATAAAACTGAACTTAAGCCCGACAATCTTGACATCATTTCTTCTCTATTTTTCCACTGTAAAGATTTGGACAAAAAATGATTTTATTCATCTTAGCAATTTACACATGCATTCTGTAATTTGTTGATACTTCATCCATCATCATACGTTGACAATCCCATTTTGCCTTTTAGTTGAGATTGTATCAAGATTCCATCTTCCAACATCAAACATTCACAAACAAACAAGATCAAATGTGACCAGACAGGATTTTTCTTCCTTAAAATTAGAAAAATGGGGCTGAAAATTAAACGTGGATGACGGTAATATTCGATTGATTAATGAAAATTTCGGGTAAATTAAGAAAATAAAAAATAAAAAAAATGTACAAATACAGTTAATACTAGGTTGGGACTTGGCACCTGGGTGGGGATCTAGATAGATTTACACAACATTAAGATACTAAAGAAAAATTAATTATCAAATTAAACTAGTTAATCAGAGCTAAATTTGTGGAGCATATCAAACAATCCCAGCTACTGTATTTTAAATCTGTTAACCACCCCTTCATATATAAATGTCAGTAAATAAACTTGGACAAATCAGCTATAACGAATAACTGAAAAAATGACACAATATGCACAATTATATCCACAACCAACCTAGAGACGGAAGTCATGGAAACATAATGAAAGTTAATACACGAAGGGATCGAGATAATTCAAGTATTATATGAAATGGTTTCCACGAACAAGGGTTTACAAACCCTTGTCCAAGAACGTACTAATTATGACCCTCGCATTCTACAAGCTGATAAATACCAGTATCAGCATCAGGCTTCTATGCAAATCAAGTTTCACTAAAACACTCCTTCCTGTATTTTCAGGATTGATAAATAACATCATGACAGTCAATTGACTAGACAAAACCAAAAGAAAATGAAAAGTAATAAACGAGAAGGAAATGAAGAAAAAAGCAAACACATGACCATGAACTAAAATGTATGATATAATATAGTTACCCGCAGTTTTAAAAATTTCCCTAGCTTGAACAGCACCCCAGCTTTTTCCAAGCAGATGTATCATCTTTAATGCTAATTGTTTCACCTTTTGAAGGAACAGAGGAAGTAGCAGATTCATCGCCAGCCTCAACTGCTTTCCTGCTTACGACCCGGTGAATATGAGAGAGGACTTCAGTAAATGCATTATCGACATTGGTGGCTTCCAAAGCAGAGGTCTCCATGAAGTAGAGAGATTCCCTCTCAGCAAATTCTTTACCATCCTCAGTCGGAACAGCTATGAGATGTCGAAGATCAGATTTGTTGCCAATAAGCATGACAACAATATTCGGGTCGGTGTGATCTCTCAGTTCACGTAGCCATCTTAGAACATTCTCAAAAGTAGCTCGTCGAGTAACATCATAAACAAGCAACGCACCGACAGCTCCTCGGTAGTAAGCACTAGTAATGGCCCGATACCTGGAGAGAAAGGGAGGGTAGGAGGTGACTATAACTTAAAAATGAGCAATAACCAAATATGAGAGCAACTAATCCATTATTCATTATACATGTACAGATACTACAGAATATGGAGAAAATGAAATGCTCACTACTAGATTTATGGAGCACGACTTTCTCTCTCACACACACATACATAACAGTGTACATATGTTCAAGAACATGGTATCCATATATTGACCTACAGGTACAACAAATTCAAGGGAAACAGAGTAGAGATCATGAGAGTTCACAGTAACGATTTATAACTACGGCTACAAAATTTCACTTATCTATCCATTTAAGTATGAGTTCAATATGTTTTGCCCCCTAATATGAGGGAAAAAAAATGTCAAAACATGATAATAACACAGCATTCACCAAGACTTCAGAAAGAATGAATCAACTTAGTAGCTTACATGAAGGGTGTCAAATTCACCCTAAACCCTTGAACTCCAATATTCCACAAGCATCTACATATTACATTCTGGTGGACATTTCAAAGTCCTATCTACCCTCTCACAACTGATCGATGACAACTAATCAAGATACATTTAAGTGATGGGGTCTAGATGCACCTGGTGCATTACAAAGACCTACAAGTATTTAAAGCATCTCCTGCAAACAACTCATACGACAACAACTAACAAATAAATCCATCCATGCCACCTAAACATCAACCGATCCCCAACGTTCACCATCATCAAATCTCAATAAAGAAAATGAAGGCAGAAAGAAGGAATTAAACAAAAAATTCAATTAGATACAGTTGCAACAGTACGCATAACTATGGCGGTAGATCTACGGATGGTTAACGATAATTCGATAAAGATAGAGCACAGTTCAGAACCCACATAAATCGCACTGTAAACATCCCAAGAAGAAATCACCGAAAGCCCACTTCATTCCCACCAAATACTAAATAAATAAATAAAAAAACCCCATCTCAAAAAAAATAAATAATTGAATCATGTTGAAAAAATCAGGAAAGGGAAGAGAAGGGGAGAAAAGGAGGCGACCTTTCTTGACCAGCAGTGTCCCAAATCTGAGCTTTGATGACTTTAGTATCGATAGTAAGACTCCTGGTCGCAAATTCAACGCCTATAGTGGACTTGGATTCAAGATTGAACTCGTTCTTGGTGAATCTCGATAGAAGATTGGATTTTCCGACCCCTGAATCGCCTATCAACACGAGTTTGAATAGATAATCGTACTCATCATCGGCCTTGTACCCCGCCATGGTTGTTTGTTACTCTCTTCTTGAATCTGATTGACGAATTTCAAAGGGGTGGGTTTGCGGAGGGGGAAATGATTGATTCTTGGAGGAAAGTTGAGTGGAGATTGTCCTGGTGGAGAGTATGGAGACTCATGTCGGGGGTTTCGCTATATTCTAGGTTTAATTGCACAATAGCCCCCATTATTTCTAAAATGACTCAAAAATACCTGAATATCTTTATAATTAGAATTTCGACCCCCTAAGTGTTACTTTTTTAT
Source organism: Pogostemon cablin (assembly GCA_023678885.1). Taxonomy (NCBI): domain Eukaryota; kingdom Viridiplantae; phylum Streptophyta; class Magnoliopsida; order Lamiales; family Lamiaceae; genus Pogostemon; species Pogostemon cablin. The sequence goes on from CM042956.1 coordinate 2,168,281, forward strand.
GAACAAAACGCCCCCCTAATTAGGTTACATACTTTGTAAGTAATGTTCTTTTATGACTTTTCAAATTTATAGAATAATACATTATGTAAATAATTTTTTTTATATGGAGTATATATTAAACAGACACTAGCATATTTTCTAAATTTTCTTCTATACATTTAGATCACACGAGTATTATTACAACATTAATTTCATTTTTTACCTACTTCCATATTATGATTTTCAAATTCACAAAATACTTTTTATGATAAATACTCATTTCACCTCTACTTTTTAAATGCAGACCCATACTTTTTCATATTTTCTACTTTTTTTTCTTCAAAATTTTAATCTATATTATTGTAGTAATATTAATTTTCTCAATATATTATACTCCCACTGTTACGAAATTAAAATTATCTTTAATATTTCAGGTTATTTAAGAAAAAAATAATTTTTTATTAATTTTATTGATTTTTTGGCATAGTATGATATTTTAAGGTATTAAGTAATGTATATAAGTATGTTGTGTGTGGTAATGTAATAAACTTTGAAATTTAAATGTACTTAAAAAATTGACAAAGTATCTTGTGAGACGGGTTATTTGTGAGAAGGATATGAGACAGGTCGACCATCACTAAAGTATGCTTATTGTATAGATAAAGTATGTTTAATGGTTGCTAAAATATATTATCTATAATATATTTGAATATGCATTAAAGTATGATTTTAGCGTGTTATAATATGTTATCATAAATAACTCGTCCTATAAGAGAGTGTCTCAAATTGACAAGATTAAAAGAATATTTTATTTCGAGACAAACAAAATAATTAATTTAATCTTGTTACAGGGATCGAGTAATTTTCAAAAGGGGACGGCTATTTGCACTCCCTGATTTACTAGACGAATCCCAATAATTTATAAATTTAAAATAAATTTATATGAAAAGACGTAAATACCTTTTCATAAATAATAAAATAATATTAATTACAATTAAATTTCTAAATCCAAATAGACCCACATCTCCGTCCCCGAAGGCCTTCGTCGTGGCCTGCACATCCATGGTCTTGCTGCAGCCCAGCCCAGTCCGTTACGGTGGTCTCGATGGTGGTTCCGGCGAATGTGGCATAGTATTTGGAGAGAGTGCGGTTGAATGATATGGTGCTAGGAGAAGAGATTGTCAAACATGTATAATACATATTGTGTCTGCAACCAATGAGGCAAATTTGGGAGGTGTAGACTGTGTAGTAGGGTGGGTAGAGATTGGACTGATGTGCCTGTTGTGGAGGTAAAGATCTGGCTACTCACGATTTTGGCTGCCAAAACTTTTTTTTTGTCAAATAAAATTTTAAAAATTGTAAATTACAGTAAGTTAAAAGCATTGGATTTGTAGTTTGATTTTTGATTAGAGAAATCGGTAAGAAATGACTGTTGAAATCGTCCAAATCATCATTGGCATCACTGTAATTGGAGAAAGCAACGGTGCTTATTTGGGATTTAGGGATTCCGGCTTTGTGCTTCCAGAAGGGGACGGTGAAGAGACCGCCGCAGGTGGGGCTGGCATGGGTGCCTTCAGAGAGGATGGGGTGTGGGGTTCATTTAAAAATCTAAATGGGTGCATTTAGAAATTTAATTATAATTAATATTATTTTATTATTTATGAAAAGATATTTACATCTTTTAACATAAATTTATTTTAAATTTATAAATTAGTGTGACTTATTTAATAGATTCAGGATGCAAATAGCCGCCCTCTTTTCAAAATCCATACCACAAAAGTAACTAAAACTACACTTGCCCTTCAAGTAAAACAGTCTTTAAACTATTTTCGCTTTATTATAAGTCTATATGCTTCAAAATCAAATCGATTTCTATTAACTATTAATTTAGTAGTAAAATCACTATAGTCAATCTTAGTAACAATTCCGAATGAATAAGGGGCGTTTGTGTGGAATGGAGAAGTAGAGTTTGGTAGAGAACTTTTGTAACCATCCAAATGTAATCTATCATTAAGGAATTAACGTATCTTCAATACCGATTTCCCTCTGTCCCATAAAAATAAATTGTGGAGTTTTTTTTTTAACATAAATTAAAAGATATGGTATTTTAACGTGTAGTGAATTGAGAAATATAATATTTTAATATAAAGTGAAAATTGTATCAATGTTGTGAGTTGATCCATAAAGACATATTCATTGTTTTATGTAGATCTCATATTCCAAAAAGAAAAATATGGAGTAATTATTATTATGAAACATTCAAATTGAAAATATATAATATCATTATGGGATGAAAGGGCACACTTGTGTGGGTTGTCTCCTTTTGTCTCATGAATATTGTTATATTTTTACTAAATAATAAGGTATCTCATTAATTTTGTTACATCATTTTTCGATAAATGGAACACAAAAAATAATTAATATATCTTCATGTGCTTCACACACTACTAGTACATCTATATATTATATATTATGATATTATAACTGTTAATTCACTATATATTAAAATACAATATTTCTTAATTTTTATGAAAACAATAAATGTATTAATATATTCATGAGAGACATGAAGTAGTTCGCAATAACATTTTCACTTTTCATTAAATATATCATTATTTCTCATCTGTATCATAAGGGTACACTTTAAAACATTTTCGCTTTTCATTTTTCATGTACTAGTAGTATTTTTTGTTTCTTAGATACAATTTCTTAAATACAGAAGAAGAAAAATATTTATAGTCAAATAGTACAATTATAACTTTATGGGTTATTGCAAAAAAAAAAAAAATCGAATTGTATTCATATAAAAATGGTTAATTATGTTAAAAGTTCCGACCTTTTTGCGAATTTCAAATTAATCCAAACTTTTCAATATTTACAAGAAAATTCCCGACCTTATACTCGTTTTGCAAATTAAGTCACCGGTCATGCCAGGTTACATGCCACGTGTATAAACCCTTTTGGAAAATCAAAATTGATTTTAATCATCAAATCTCTTTTCAAAATTTCCTTGTTTCTAAAGAAAATTGAAACCTGCCTCCCTTTGCCATTCAAACGTCGGCCGACACCGACGGACCATCGCGAGCCACCACCTGTTGCTCTCCAGTCGAGCACTCCGGGACCACCGCGAGCCACCACCTGCTCCTCTACAGTGAATCCAGCATTCGAGGGATTCACCAAAACCACTGTTGAGAGTGAAATTTCACGTATTTTAGGTCTCACATTACACTGTTTTTGATATAATGTGGCCATAATTTTGTGTATAATGGCGTGATTTTCATATTTTGCATAATTAAAATGCTACTAAGGTATTTTGTTGAGTTTTGAAGGGTAAATAGGATCAAGAGTTCAAAGTTTGAATGAAGGGTGAAAGTGTGAAGGAATGATGAAAAACACACTTCCACATTGAATAATTTTTCTGTATTCGTCTAGAAGTCCAAATTGATCATGTGATATATGGTTGGAAAGCTACGGAAGAGATGATCGTTTTGGAGTAAAAATCACTCAAATTGGAGTCTGTATGAGGAAATTATGCTCAAAACGGTGAGATCGCGCAATAGCTGACGGAATTTTCTGAAAATTTCCGAAAATTAGTCCATCTTTCCTATTTCTTGGAGCACAATTCTTTCCTTATCTCATTCTCTTCTCACACCTATATATACATCATTATTCATAAGAGACACCACCCTCAACAAGGGGATCACCCCCATCCATCATCTACTATCATCCACATCCATCACATCATCCATCCACACCGAATGAGATTCAAGGGCTATTCAAGAGGAAGATCAGTCAATCGGAGAGACGGAGAAGGAAAGCGGAATAACTCCGACACCTTGGAAATTGGTTACTTGTTCTGATTAAATTAGTGATTTTAAAAGTAGATAATTAGCTGTCCCGTGTGTTCGATAATTAAACTTTGTCACTTGTCACTACAATTGATATCCTTCATACTTGGGGATTAAATTGAAATGCGTAAAAAAAAGCCTATCAACCATACTCCTAGAGATGGTAATGGCGACCACCGACGATGCAGCACTAAAGAAATGCTTCTTTCCTCTATTCTTCACCTGCCCACAAGTTTAAAGTTTCGAAGAAAGCACCAAGTAGGTTTTAAAAACTTTCAATTCTTGAATTTTTGCTTACATGTTTGTGGGATTTGCCAATTCTGCCCGTAATTGTTTTGGGGGTTTTAGGTTTTTGTAAATTTTGAGTTGTCTGCACTACCTGAGAGCTAATAAGCAAATGAATAGTTATGTCTTTACTGTATACTTGTCTGGTGGATATAATATTGTTGCTGTTTTGGATTTGAATGTTGTATTAGCCTCTGTACTTTCTTGAAACTAGTTGCTTTGACTAGACAGCAGCAGGTCGTGGCTCGCGGTGGTCCATCGACAACGCGGCTGACGAGGCTGATGGTTGGCGACGGCCGACGTTTGAATGGCAAAGGGAGGCAGGTTTCAATTTCCTTTTAGAAAGAAGGAAATTTTGGAGAGAGATTTGATTGATTAAAATCAATTTTGACTTTGCAAAAGGGTTTATATACGTAGCATGTAACCTGGCATGAAGAAATGAACGTCAGCCACGGGGCATGCCTCTAGCTGCCCGGTCGCTCTATTTGCAAAACGAGTATAAGGTTGGGAATTTATTTGTAAATATTGAAAAGTTTTGACTAATTTGAAATTCGCAAAAAGATTGAGACTTTTGGCGTAATTAACCATATAAAAATGAATCTCCATCTTTGAGAAATTGTAAAAAAGACCTCACCTTTAAATATTATTGCAAAACGCACCGAACGTGTGATATATTTCTCAAATGTGAGATTAAAAGTGAAATTATATTTTTAGAAATTTGGTGTGTTTTGCAATAATATTTAAAAATTGAATCTTTTTTATAATTTTTCAAATATTAGAATTAATTTGCAATACATGTATAGTTCATGATTTTTCTTACTATTAACCCTAACCCTAGTTTTATCAACCATTCCAATTTGGCAATTTCCTACTAATACTATTACCATTATTATTATTCTCAATGTCTCATTCATCTCTTAAACTATTCGTAATGTCTCATTCCTCTCTTAAATTAGGGGGCGTTTGGTTTATTAGAAGGAATTGGAATGAGAATAATAGTGATAATAGAAATGAATGATAATGAAACTGTACTTCATATTAATGTTGTTTGTTTTATAGTACGGAATGATTATCATAGTTATTAATGGTGTTTGAAATGTTAAATCATTATTCAAGAATATAGTGAAATTTATTTTTTATAATGATGTTTTCAAGAAAATAATACTATGTTAATGGTCTTTTATTATAAATATAAAAAAAATCATAATTATTTTTTATTTAAAAAAAAATACAAATATGAAATAAGAATGTAATTTGGGATGGAATGAAAGTCATTCTACACATTTTACTAGGGAATGAGTGATTCCCTTATTTTTGGGAATGAAATACTGCAATCATTACCATGAACCAAACACCCACAATCCATTCCATACCCATTCCACCCTTTTAAACCCTCCAAACAAACAAACCCTAAATTGATAGGAATAGTAAGAAAAAGTTACTGTGGTTCTGAATGCACAGCCCACATAAAAACCAGGCTCAAATAGAATCCTCATCAGCAGTGACGCAAATAGCCCATATCCGTACAGTGTGGGCCCCCTGAACGCGGTTTCATCAGCCCAATAAATGAGACACGTGTCTTCTCCCCAGACCTAACGTTGTGTCACACGGGATCCTTCCTGCCAGCTGTTTCTATTCCAAAGTCGGCTGGCTAAAACCTTATCCTCTTTCTTTTTGGGAAACGATAACCTCACCCATCCAATACATTAATGGAAATCTCCTAATTACTCTTAATTTCTCTTTATATAATCACTTATTTTTTCAAAAAATAAATACTCACTCGCATCTCCTTTTTATTTTCCTACTCCCATTAATCATCACAAATCTAATAATGATAATAATCTATTTCTCTATTAATAAAATATTCATTCATTTTTATCCATGTAAATTAAAAAGTATATTATTATATTATAATAATATAAAATAAATAATTTTATTAATTGTGAGTATGGTTAATTGTAGGTCTTTTATTAAGAAAAAAAATTGATATCTTTAGAATAAACTATTAAAATAGCAAAATATTACCTTATAAACAGACAAAAGAGTACTACACAATATTAACACTCTCATAATACCATAAAATTATCATATTTTACATTTTATTCATATAACTCAATAAACTTAAAAAAAAAAATTGTATTGGATTATTTTATGAGAATATTTTCGTAAGAGAAATAAAAATTAATAGGAGTAATATTTTTAATAAAAACCTCCATTTGATCAATAAAATGTAGTAATAAATTATTCAATTAAGTTATTTCATATATAATTCATAGATAAAAGTTGATAATATTTTTAATAAAATAAATTATTTAATAAAAAAAAGTAGAACAGTTTAATTATTATAATCTACTTAAAACTTTAATTTTTATTTTTTTTATTATACTCCCTCAAAAATCAAAATACTCTTATATTTCATACGCTTAGAATTTTTATTCCTTTTTTTAATTTCATTTCATTCTATTATACTACTCAAAATATACTTATTAAAATCTTATTTCATACACCTAAAAATTTACACCCTTTTAAAAATTTCCGCGAATAAATATATAAAGCCACGTGAACAATATAAAAAATACAAAAGAATTATAATTTAGAATTCTTTAAAATTAGGTCAATAAATAAGTGACACTATCATAGTCGTACTCAACTGTTAATCAATTAAAAATAAAAGATCGAAAATTTGCTCATTTAATGATCATAATTTGCCAAAGTTTCAGTGTTATTATTATAATAAAATAAAATAAATAAAATAAAATCATTTTAGTTATAGTGTGTGTAGATACATACTATACGTAAATTGAAATGTGAGAGGTGATACTAACACGGGTGAGTTTAGTGATTCTTTTATCTGTTTGCACGTTTTGTTTCCCAGACAGTATTATTTTATCCAATTCACCTAAAAATATTAATTATTTATTTATTCACTTGAATATTCATATCCATGACTTCTTCTAGGCGATCGTCGATTCATTTTATATACCCATTCGCGAAATTACGAATATCAAACTCTTTAATATATATATAATTTTTTTTTTAATTTGCTTTTTGCGTCAAACCCTAGAATCCCATCCTCAATTCTTGGCTGAAGTTTGACTCTTCCTGTGCAGAGACGCAGGATTTTGGCTCAATTCAATCGCAGAGGTTAGCTCCAACCCCCAATTTCTGCTTCCAGTTTCTATGTGGGACGGATTATAATTTCGTGAAACCTAGGGTTTCTACTGAATGATGTGTTTTTTTTTTTCGTTCGAAATTGAGTTTTCTTGGCTTGGCTTTGATTAGTACACATTTCTGATTTGGGGCATTAATTAATATTAGGTATTGATTTTCTGCTATTTCATCACATTTGCGTTTGTCGATTGAAGCGAGGGACCTTTAATGGACTAGTATTTTCGATTCTTGTTTTCTTTCTTTTTTAAGTAATAAAGATATTGTTTCTCTTCATTACAGATAATTGGAAACTGAATTTGTCGAAGAGAGAGAATTCGGTTTTCGAGTCGTGAGATTTGAGAAAAAGGTTTTTTTTCCTTTTAAGGAGTGAAATAAGGAAAAATTTGTAAAGATGATGTCAAGATCTTATACAAATCTTTTGGATTTAGCATCTGGAAATTTCCCAGTAATGGGGAAGGAGAAGGAGCGGAAGCGCTTCCCCAGGGTAATGACAGTCCCTGGGAATATTGCAGAACTCGATGATGAGCAGGCTAATAGCGTTACATCCGAAAACCCATCTTCTATAGCTGGTGAACGAATTATCATTGTCTCTAATCTTCTGCCTCTGAAAGCAAAACGTAGGCCAGATAATAAGGGCTGGAGTTTTAGTTGGAATGAGGATTCTTTGCTTTTGCGGGTAAAAGATGGCTTCTCAGAGGACATGGAAGAACTGTATGTTGGTTCATTACCCGTTGATGTTGATCCAATCGAACAGGATGATGTAGCCAACTACCTTTTGGAGAAATTTAAATGCGTCCCTGCCTTTCTCCCACCTAGTCTCTTGGCCAATTATTATCATGGTTTTTGCAAGAAGCAGCTGTGGCCGCTTTTTCATTACATGTTACCATTTTCAGCTGATCATGGCGGTAGATTTGACCGATCCGAATGGGAAGCATATGTCTCTGCCAATAATATGTTTTCACAGAAAGTTATTGAGGTGCTTAATCCTGAAGATGATTTTGTTTGGATTCATGATTATCACCTGATGGTTTTGCCCACATTTTTGAGGCGGCGCTTTGTTCGCTTAAGAATGGGGTTTTTCCTTCACAGTCCATTTCCTTCATCTGAGATATACAGGTCGCTTCCTGTTAGAGAAGAAATACTGAAGGCCCTACTTCTCTCTGACCTAATTGGTTTTCACACCTTTGATTATGCTCGTCATTTCCTCTCTTGTTGCAGTCGAATGTTGGGCTTAGAATATCAGTCGAAAAGAGGGTTCATAGGTTTGGACTATTACGGAAGGACGGTTGGGATAAAGATTATGCCAGTTGGGATACATATGGGCCATATTGAGTCAGTGATTAGGCAAGCTGACAAAGAGCTGAAGGTTGAAGAGCTAAAGCAGCAGTTCAGTGGTAAGACGGTACTGCTTGGAGTTGATGATATGGACATATTCAAAGGTATCAACCTGAAACTTTTAGCTATGGAACACATGCTCAAGGAGCATCCAAATTGGCAGGGAAGGGCTGTGCTTGTGCAGATAGCGAATCCTGCCAGAGCAAAAGGGAAGCATTTGGAGAACATACAGGCCGAAATAGAGGAGAGCTGCCAGAGAATTAATAAGGAGTTTGGGAGACCTGGATATGAACCTATTGTTTTAATTCACCGTCCTGTATCAATCAGTGAACGAATGGCGTATTACAGCATTGCTGAATGTGTTGTGGTGACAGCAGTGAGGGATGGTATGAATTTGACTCCTTATGAATATATTATCTGTAGACAAGGTTTATCTGGTGTAGGAACAGAATCACATTTGAGTGGACCAAAGAAGAGCATGCTTGTGGTGTCCGAGTTCATTGGGTGCTCTCCTTCCCTGAGTGGTGCAATTCGTGTCAATCCATGGAATGTTGAGTCGACAGCAGAGGCATTGAATGAGGCTATATCAATGTCTGACACAGAGAAGGAGCTGCGACATGAGAAGCACTACCGTTATGTTAGCACCCATGATGTGGCTTTTTGGTCCAGAAGCTTTTTACAAGACATGGAAAGAACCTGTGCTGATCATTTTCGGAGAAGGTGCTGGGGAATAGGTCTTGGCTTTGGGTTTCGGGTTGTGGCGCTGGATCCTAATTTTAGGAAACTTTCCATAGATCAGATTGTCAGTGCTTACTGCATGGCGAAAAGCAGGGCTATACTGTTGGATTATGACGGCACATTGATGCCGCAAAACTTAATTATAAAGACCCCAAGTCCTCAAATTCTCTCTCTGTTGAACAGTCTGTGTGCAGATCCCAACAATTTAGTGTTTATGGTTAGTGGGAGAGGTAGGGACATCTTGAGCAGGTGGTTTCTTCCGTGCAAGAAGCTTGGACTTGCTGCAGAACATGGCTACTTTATAAGGTACCTATCTAATTTGCCCCGTCAATCAATTATTACAGGTTATACGTCTAACTTGAGAAATAGCTCGTACTCCTCAGTGTCTTCATGCATGAATTCATCATAGTACCAATTAATTTTTTAGCTAACTCTTCTAATAATTTACTGCAGTGCAGCTCTAGCGGTTATTTCCTACGAATCTTGTGCAATAAAATTAATTGTTTTTTGTACTACAAATTAAAACGTCCCTTTCTCATAATTATTTTCATGTATCTATAGATGTTGAAGGACTACTAGCTTATTTTATGAAATTCATATGAATTAAGCCTTCTGATTTATGTAGAAGGTTTGGGCAATAGCAGTAAAGTTGTGTGACTGCCACTGGCTTTCAAAAGTCTCAGTTCTGTCTCTTGCTATTAAAGTAAATTTCATTTTGCTCAAATCCTGGTAAAATTTTCCCAAGTGAGTAGTTGGTGGGTTTTAGGATCTAGCTCTTCATAATATCAACCCTACTTGAGTTGACATTTCTGACAATTTTTTGTTGCCTCTTTTGTACCTTCATTTTAGCATAAGCATAATGATGGATAAGTCGATATATTATCAGTGTTAGTGGGGGACCTGGGGGGTTACATACTAGACATGAACGTCATCATCATAAGTAATTATCCGGACCACCTTGACAAGGATAGTTTGTGTTGGCTTATGGTTAAGCATGTGCTGGATATTGTTGCTACCAAGCACATCAGTTGGAGTCATTGTTTATGTTTAAGTAGTTGTTTTGACGTAATATTTTCTTTTTTAATAAAATTCTATCTATAGAAAGAGTGGTTTATATAAGAAAACTGATTTGGCATTAAGGTGTACAATTTTCAGAAGTCTTTTTTTTTCTTTTTCTTTTTGCACTATTTTTGAGTTGTCTGTATCATGGACGTCAGGTGGCCACAGCATGAAGAATGGGAAACGTATGGTCAGGGTTCTGAATTTGGTTGGATGCATATGGCCGAACCAGTTATGAAATCATACACCGAGGCTACAGATGGTTCTGGGATTGAGAGAAAGGAAAGTGCTTTAGTTTGGCATTATCACGATGCAGACCCTGGATTTGGTTTTTCTCAGGCAAAGGAAATGTTGGATCATTTAGAGAGTGTTCTGGCAAATGAACCTGTGGCCGTCAAGAGCGGCCAGTTTATAGTAGAAGTCAAGCCTCAGGTATTTATCGATTACTGGCAATGTTTTTTTTCCAGTTGTACCAATCCTCCTCCTGTCTAATTTAGTTTCAAATATGATACGTCACAATGCTATATCCAGGATGGCCTTCTCTTTTTAATTAAAGTATTAGTTCCATTATGTTTCTGTAGTACTGTTTGGCTCATGCATTGAAAAATTGATTTGCACTTCTTGTACTTTTTTTAATGCAGGGTGTTAGCAAAGGCCTGGTTGCTGAGAAGATCTTCACATCAATGGCGGAGAAAGGAAAACAGGTGGATTTTGTGCTCTGCATTGGGGATGACAGGTCAGATGAGGATATGTTTGAACTAATTAGTACTGCGGTCTCTAGACATATACTCTCTTACAATACTGAAGTGTTTGGCTGTACGGTGGGGCAAAAACCAAGTAAAGCCAAGTATTATTTGGATGACTCATCTGAAGTGGTAGCAATGCTCGAGTCTCTTGCTGAAGCTTCTTCTCCAGTCTCATCAGATGATGAATCTCATGGCGCCCAAGGAAACATTGTTCATGGTTCTTCATTTGTTTGAAATTGCACAGTTCTCTAAACAGGGGACAGTGATGGTCTAAGGCCATCATTTGCTTATATATCCGTTAGGTCATAGAGAACGGAAAGGATGTAATTTTTCTTTCGATTTCTCTTTTTTGATTTTTTTATTTTCAATTCCCCCTGTTTAGATCTCATTCTCATCTTAGCCTTTTGGCTCGGCTGGAGCTCTTGAACTTGGTAGTCGAATTTTTTAGGGGAACGTAGGATAAAGTGAGGTTGACTGCTCTTTCGGCAAAAGGAGTATAGTACCCAGAAGAAATGCATGGAGTCTGGGTGAGGCTTTAAGTGGACATAATACGATGCATAATCTGATTTTGAGTTCTTTTTGTGTTGGTGCTTGTATAACCCACCAGCGGAAGCGGATTTATGATGGTCCAATGGTCCTTTAGAGTAGTTGATTGCTGGTCACTATGCTGTGTTCCCCTGTAAAGGTTAGTATGGGCTGCTGTTATCATTTGTATGGCTGGTGCTTTTCCGGCTAAAATGATGTGAATATGGGCCGGATAATGCAATAATTCTTTGACAAGTGAACTCTCCTGTGGAATGTTACAAGTGATAAATTCTTTTTACTCTGATTCCATTCTATTCTATTCCATAATTTCCATTCCATCCTGGATACTTGAATTTTGCCTTGTTTCGGTTCGGATATTAGACTTTGGATGTGTATCTAGATACAAATCTGAATTGGGTTTGTCATTTGCTGGAGCATTTTCATTGCTTGATGTATGTTGGGTGTATTACACCCTACAATTGGTGGATGATTGGGTATAAATGAGTAATTCCCACTGTTGGTTTTGAAATGTTTACCCTATTCCTGATACTTGATGTGAGCTTAGATTTGCTGATTGTTTGGTGTGTATGAATGAGTAATTTTCTACTGGGGTTTTGAAAGAAAAGAAGTTTGTGAGATTTAGCCTATTCTTGATTCTTGATAGTGAGTTTCAATGACAGTCTCTTTCTGGATATGTTTGGGTGAAATTTCGTGCAATGGGATTCTGAATTTCCTTGTCGCTTAAAATTTACTCCAAATGAAGAAAAGCTACTAATTTAACAAAATAAACAAATTAATAATTACTAATTAAAATTAAGTGAGATGAACATTGTTCCTATTTTAGTTAATTTACAGTATATGATTAGAGTTTATTAGTAATGTCTAGAAATATTCAAATTCATTTCGAGAAAAAAAAAGAAATAGAATAATGAATATTTTGATATTTATACTCCATTAATATAATGAACATGTGAAAAGTTGAATTTTTTTTTCTTTTTTCAAAACGATAAATTAGTAAATTAAATCAATAACAAGCCAAGGAAAGAAAAACAAATATTGCAAAACCGTAAAGTGAACTCAAAATTTACCAATTTAAACTTTAAATAACTAAAAAGAAAATCTATTATTATAATATAATTATAAAAATCGTTAACATGAATTGAAAATCCAACCTAAAATATCAAAATCTCGGGAAGAGAAATGCAAAGGAGACCGTAGACCAATCAATTATCCACAAAATGCCACGTACACTTTTTCGAACCACATCTATTCCTTGTAAATACTCCATCCCCTCTGCGTTCTTCCGTCGTTTAAATCACTTCCTCGTAGGTGAGTACTCTACTTTTCTTGACTAGTACGGCAAGATCAAATTTTTAATGTTAATGGTCGGAACTTTTTCTGTTTTGCTTATTATTTTCCACCATTTTTGTTTACTGAGTACTGCTGCTGATGTTGTGAAGCTGTGGGTTTCCTGCTAACCCCACATTTCTAGGTGGTTTTGGGTAATTTGATCAGATCGAAATAACAGTCAGGATGTGCTTTCCGTGGATTCTTTCTGTTTTCATTTTCTTGTTTAGTTTGATCAAAAGATGTTGGTCTTTTATTTATTTATTTTAGTTTACTCCATTTTATATTCTTCTTCTTGCTATTCTTGAGAATCATTTAAAATAAGTTATTTATTACATTTAGGAAGTTGTGTGCATGCTTTAATAGCTGGCCGTTGAGTATCATCGTTAGTTTGTTAAAGATTTTTTACTACTGAATGAGAATTCCTATTTAAACTTGTTTCTTCATTCCATGACATTCATCATTGCTTGATGAATTGGATTATGGGTTGTTTATTTACTAATTATTATCACGAATCATTGTTTTATCAGTAATGATAGTTAATCTGTGTTGGTGAACTTTAGTTATGCACCTTGCTAGTTCATAATAAACTTAGCTTGCTAAACTGCAGGAAAAAGATGGCTGCTTCGTCGGTATGTGTAGTCAGAAATGGTTTACGTGGCGCAGGTAATACTAAAGCTGGTCTGAGCAAGGAAATATTTGGCCGGAATTTTATCCAATCCTCAAGCCTTCCATCATTGAATATAGCATCAAAATTGGTTAGTGTAAGAGCAACTCTGGATCAAAAGACAAATGAAGGAAGAAGAGGTTTTCTGAAATTGTTGCTTGGCAGTGCTTCTGTCGTAGTACCTGCACTACTAGGCAATGGAAATGCCATAGCTGATGATCAAGGTGTTTCTAACTCAAGGATGTCGTATTCTAGATTTTTGGAGTATCTAGACAATGACAGAGTGAAGAAAGTTGATTTATTTGAAAATGGTACCATTGCCATAGTTGAGGCAATTTCTCCTGAGTTGGGAAATCGAGCACAACGAGTGCATGTACAGCTTCCAGGCCTCAGTCAGGAGCTTCTTCAGAAGTTCAGGGAGAAAAACATCGACTTTGCTGCACACAATGCTCAAGAGGACTCTGGTTCCCTTTTGTTTAACTTAATAGGAAATTTGGCCTTCCCTTTAATCTTAATTGGTGGTCTTTTCCTCCAGTCAAGACGATCCTCCGGTGGCATGGGTGGACCTGGTGGGCCTGGTTTCCCTTTAGGCATTGGTCAGTCAAAAGCTAAGTTCCAAATGGAGCCAAACACGGATGTTACATTCAATGATGTTGCTGGGGTAGATGAAGCAAAGCAAGATTTTATGGAGGTGGTGGTGTTGTTGAAGAAGCCGGAGAGGTTTACTGCCGTGGGTGCTCGTATTCCTAAGGGAGTTCTTCTTGTTGGTCCTCCTGGTACAAGAAAGACCTTGCTAGCTAAGGCTATTGCTGGAGAAGCAGGCGTTCTTTTTTTCTCTATTTCAGGTTCCGAGTTTGTTGATGAAATTGATGCTGTTGGGCGTCAAAGAGGAACCGGTATTGGTGGTGGAAACGACGAAAGGGAACAGACTCTAAACCAGCTCTTGACAGAGATGGATGGTTTTGAATGAAACACGGGTATAATTGTAGTTGCAGCTGCTAACCGTGCAGATATTCTAGACTCTGCGTTGTTGAGACCAGGAAGGTTTGATAGACAGGTAGATTTACAGCACATCTGTTGCTCCCTGAGTAGTATAATTGAATAAGCAACATTCATAGTAGTGGTTTATATGCAGGTAATGGTTGATGTACCTAGCAATAAGAAGTTTGATTCAGATGGAAGTGATAGCCATGAGGACGCCTGGTTTTAGTGGAGCAGATCTTGCCAATCTGTTAAATGAGGCGGCTATTCTGGCAGGTAGGCGAGCCAAGACAGCAATCTCATCGAAGGAGATTGATGATTCGATCGATAGGATAGTTGCTGGAATGGAAGGAACACTCATGACAGATGGCAAGAGCAAAAGTCTTGTGGCTTACCATGAAGTAGGCAATGCCATTTGTAGGTAACAAATGCTAACCTTTGGCTGTTTATTGCAAAAGGTCACGTTAGTGCCACGAGGACAAGCTCGTGGTTTAACTTGGTTCATCCCCGCGGACGACCCAACTTTGATATCCAAGCAGCAACTCTTTGCAAGAATTGTTGGTGGGCGAGCAGCTGAGGAGGTTATATTCGGTGAACCTGAGGTCAGATCACTGGTTTAGCCAAGCAGGTACACCTTGTTTCCTTTATGGTTTAAGATAATATGCTTCATTCATCATGAAGTAGGTTCTAAACATGTTATTGTTTGTGGACAGATGGTAGTGACGACATCGGTCCATGGTCGCTCATGGATGCGTCGTCTCAAAGTGGCAGCAATTAATTAAAATAAATAATTATTTTAATTAATTTTTAAATAAAGCGCGTTTTATCTTTTCTTTCGCAAATTTTATAACGTCTCAACTCTCAATATGACAGCAATTTATTACTTATATAATTTATAGGAAAATCATGTTCAAAACCTCTCCTCACGCATCATCTTTCCCTCCAAAGTAAATATATCCGCTTTTCGTCCACCGCCGGCGACGCGTCTGACTCCTTCATTGCCTTTTGCACACGAGGCCACCTCAAGGAAGCGCTCACCACCCACTTCTCGCTTCTTTTGTCAGAACCACCTCTCCTTTCACACCTTCTTAAAGCATGCGTCGACTACCGGTCTATTGTTTATGTCCAACAGCTCCATTCCTTCATTCTGACCAACGGTTGGTGGAATATCAAGTTCGTCACCAACCACCTGATGAACACTTGCGCAAAATTAGGCCTTTTGAGTACTGCCGCCAAGGTGTTTGATCATTTGCCTGAAAGAAATGTCATGTCCCATAACATCCTGATCGGAGGATACATACAGAATGGCGAGTTGGGTGCGGCTTTTAAGGTTTTTAAGGGGATGTGTCGAAGGAATGCGGTAATAGCAGGGATGATCAATTTTGAGTTTAATGAGGAGGGCTTAAATTCATTCGCAGAAATGCTTTCAGATGGGTTTTCACCTGATGTATACGCTGTAGGGAGTGTGTTGGGAGGATGTGCGGGATTGAAGGATTTGATCATGGGAAAACAGGTTCATGGTTATGTCATAAGATCAGGATTGGAAGCTGATTTAGTTGTTGGGAATTCCACCGCAAATATGTATATGAGGTGTGGTAGTTTGAATGAAGGTGAGAGAGTGATCGAGTCATTGCCAGTTCATAACATCGTTTCTTGCAATACGCTTATTTCTGGGCGCATTCAGAATGGTTGTCCCTCAGGTGCATTGGACCATTACTACTTTATGAAAGTTGCCGAACTCAAGCTTGATGATATAACGTTTGTGAGTGTAATCAGTTCGTGTTCTGAGTTATTGACTCTGGGGCAAGGCCAACAGATTCATGCTGATGCAGTAAAAGCTGGAGCAACATCGTTTGCTGCTGTTATTAGCTCACTAATTAGCATGTATTCTAAGTGTGGTTGCTTGGATGATGCTGTGAAAGCTTTTGAGGAGAGAAGGGGAGCCGAGAGTGATCATGTTTTATGGAGTTCGATGATTGCTGCTTATGGATTTCATGGCAAAGGAGACGAGGCCATTGAACTATTTCATAAGATGGAGCTTGATGGGCTGAAGGCAAATAAGGTGACTTTCTTAAGCCTTCTCTATTAGTGCAGTCACTGCGGATTGAAAGATAAGGGGATCGAATTATTTGATCTGATGATCAATAGATACAAACTAGAACCTGAAGTAAAGCACTACACTTGTGTGGTTGATCTCCTTGGGAGAGCAGGTTGTTTGGAAGAAGCAGAAGATTTTATCCGATCCATGCATGTCAAGCCCGACGCCATAACATGGAAAACTTTGCTATCTGCTTGCAAAGTTCATAAGAATGCAGATATGGCGAAGAGGATAGCTGAGGAGATTTTGAGAATCGACCCACATGATTCAGCTTCGTATGTCCTCATTTCAAATATCCAAGCTGCAGCTAAACAATGGGGGGATGTTTCAGATGTGAGGCGAAGAATGAGGGAAAGGACGGCTAAGAAAGAGCCGGGGATCAGCTGGTACGAACTTAGAAACCAGGTTCACCTCTTTACAACGGGCGATAGATCTCATCCACAATGGGAGGGGATTAATCTGTACTTGAAACAACTGATGGCTGAATTGAGGTTACATGGCTATGTAGCTGATATTAGTGTTTCTTTGCATGATATGGATATGGAGGAAAAGGAATATGACTGGTTCACCACAGTGAAAAATCTGCTGTTGCTTTTGCTCTTATGAACACACCGGATAGTGTTCCGATCAGGATAATGAAGAATGTGCGCGTATGTGGTGATTGTCATACGGCCATCAAGTATATATCCTTCGTTAGGAAGCGAAAAATCATTTTACGGGACTCTAGTAGGTTCCATCATTTCGAAAATGGAGGTTGTTCTTGTGGTGATTATTGGTGAAATTCAAATAAGTATCCCAATTGTTTTCATACGAGCAGCGTCTCACAATAGACTTTTTCGACTATTTATGTCACTAAAGGGGTGAGAATAGTAATTAAGACGAAGAATTGGCATGACTTATAGAGAAGACAAAAAGTACATGCAAATTGACTGTCTTAACTCCTCAGTCTTTGACTCCCTCATCATGCCAAAAGCTTCAAAAGAATATTACTACTCCACTCTGTATTTATTCCCACAAATTTACACATAATTAATTGCATTGCATTGCATCAACATTCGAAATGAAGGAGGGTCGAAGCGCTTTGGACAGAGAGAGGACGAAGATGAGAGAAAGGCAGCGCCGCTCCATCACCACCAACATCTTCCTCGGCCTCCGCAAGCACGGCGGATACAGCCTCTCCCCCCGCGCCGACATCAACGAAGTTCTCCGCCATCTCGCTCTCGAAGCCGGCTGGATCGTTGAGCCCGACGGCACCACCTACCGCTCCACCACCACCTCCAACGTCTGCTCCCTTTCTTTTTTTTGCTCACATATATACATTACGACGCCGTTCTGATTATTCATTAACAGGGGAGTAGTAGCGGCGCATGCCCGCTCTGCGGCGGTGGAACGAAATTAGGTGCGCCGTCGACAACTCCGAGCCTTAGCTTCTTCGACGGTGGAGGAGGAGAATGCTCGACAACGACCTCGCCGCGCCACCTCGCCTCCGCCGTGAGGAGCGGTGGCATTATGGCCATAAAAGACACACTTTTGGCCATTTACATGAATGGAGCGGAAGCACAAAATGCCTGCGCCAAACAGCAGCTGTACGTGACTGTACCCAATCAGGAAACGCCAGCTGGATCCAATTGAAGTTGAAACTGTATTTGGAGTTGCAGGATTATTTTTTTGTCAAATTCCTAAACTGCCCTTACTGCAATTAGGTATTACGGTGCTACTTTCTGGCTACTTGTATTAATAGCCACTAATTTTATTTCTAATTAATTGCAATGTCAAGCAAACTCTAATCTAATTATATTATGATGATAGAATGATTATTAATTAAGAATAAATAAATAAATAGTACATATAAGAAGTGGGTGAGTTTATGAGTTAAAAAACAAAAATAATAAACAAAGAAATTTGTATGAAATGGAGTTGTCGAGATTTTTCTATGTTACTCTTATCCGTAGAACAGCATATTGAACACTTGTATATATAACAATTTACATTTTTTTTAGAAAATTTCAATTTAAAAACCTACAAATTATATTAATCATCAATTATTTCTATATATATATTTTTCAATACAACATCTAACTCTAACGCTACTTGAAAGTTGAAATAAAAATAGTCATGACAAAAGGCAATAATTAAATACTCCATACTTCCAAAACAAACGCAAATTCTTTTTCATATAACACCTCGGATGGATCGGTTGTATTGGGCTGGCCCAGCCCACTAATTAGTTGGAGATATTCCGTTAATGGACTGATGGTAATAATTTCATTTTTTCCTACTAGCTCCAGAATTAATGAAGTTCAATTTTCTGCTAAGAATTGCAGGCTGTTATGTGGAATATGATCAATGATCAAGAGTGTTTATTCTCTACCTTACATATTAATATCAACATGACAAAATATTAATCATAAAATTAGTTTTTTTTAAATACATGTTAATTTTCTAATGATTATAGTTTATTATTTTATAATTTGTCGTGTAATGAAGGTGATGATATATAATTTTTGAGCTCATTCAACATAAAAAGTTATTTATAAAAACAAAGACTTTGTGAGAAAAAATTGAAAGAAACCAACTTAAACAATATATTTGATTTGCATATGTAAAAGGTGATTGAAAGTCTCACTTGACTCGTATCATTAAGTGAGGGAATTACTACATCCACACCAAATTAATAATTGCAAATATCATAAAATATGCTTAATTAATGAAACATGCAAGTTAGGTGCATCAAAACTCAAACCATCCCTATCATCACAATGTTGTCCTATAAATTCCATATATATTTCGAATTAAATATGAATTAAATCTAAGAAATACTTGTCTAATGTTTATTTGATCACGTTACATTCAATATTTGTCCTTAAATATGCTTTCGTCATAATAGACTATGTACAAGCATTAGGCACCTTTTTCCACATGGGATAATAGAAATAAAAAAGCTGACAATAATGATTATTATCAAATTTGGGTTAATCAAGGGTTAATTTAGGAAATAAATAAATAAGTGGAGTAATAAATGATTGTGGATTGATGATGATGCTTGAGGGAGGGTCACAGTTTCACCGTCTTTTGCTTACCATACACACAAAATTAGTGGAAATTACAAACTGCCATTTAATGCACACATACATACATGAGAATAAATAAATGAAATTAAATACATACAAATATCAGAAGTTTGAACTTCGAACAACGGATATTTATTTATTTTCTTGATTCTTGAATCTTGATGGATATATGTTGATTTATATTCTAATTTTGCAAAAATTCTCCTGAAAATACACCCCCCCCCCAGATTTCAGGTAATATAGTTTCACCTTCCTTCCTTTGTCTCCATGTGCGACTGAAACTAGTCATGGAATCGAATCGAATTTAGAAGTTTGATGGTTATTAGATTCTTGAAAATCACAAAATTTGTGATTAATTGGGGTTGAATTTCAGGGATTTTCTTGAATCGAGGATTGCGGCGCGGAGTTTTGAAGCGAGACGCTGGGTGCATGAGCTAGGGTTTTTGAGTGGGCAGATCTGAGTGCGAGTCTATAATTCGATCATTGCAATTCAAAATTCAATATGTTTTGGCGTATGGCCGGTCTCTCCACTCCATCTCCAGTACGTGCCCTTGGTGTTTTTAGTTTTTGTTTTTGAGCTGTTGTTGTATCGGATCCAATTTATTGGCATGCCGTGTGTTTGCATACTCAATTTCATGTTATGCCGAGTGATTCGCGTTTCTTTGAGTGCTTTGGGATTTATCGAGTCGTAATGAGTGTTTGGAAAATCGCACTCAAATGGCGCTTTGCATGTAATTTATTTTATTTGCTGTTGGCCAATGTGATGTGGTAGAAGTTCTTGTATTGAAGTTTTCTTGATTGGATGAGATATGATGATTATTTGTCAATCTTAATCTGGCCTCCAATTTGCAGATAGTGATGCAACAGTGGCCAATTTAGTTCCCTGCACTTGGTGCCACTGTGTAGGATGTAGATTAGTATGGATTTTCCGGTTGTCGTAGTTGCTGATTTCCCTTCCAGTTGTGGTTTTTGCCGAAAGCCCTTCTGTTGGTACTGGCCTGATGATTTATGATAATTGAATTAGTAAGGCTGGAGACGAGCTAATGAACTGTATACCATTTCATTTAAGAAAAATTTCAATTACAGCTTATTCTAATTTATAAGTAGTGGAATTAGCTAATGCAATAATCTTCCAATTCTTGCTTCTAAATGCGACTTGAGAACTGAGTGATTAACTGTTTAGGCATCTATGTACAGGGTTTCTAATCATCTAGTTTGAGATTCGGAAAGCTGTTCTATCCCTCTAGAGTATATGAAGTAGGTTATTTATCTGTTAATTGGTGGAAGATGCTCTAGAAAGTTTGTAATTTTTTTATTTGGGTGTCTCTGATTTTGGCTGCCAGCAGCAGCCAGCATTTGATCTAGTTGGTGTTTGGCCTTTCTAAAATATGTAAGCACTGTTTTACTTGTGCTGGGATATACGGTCAGAATTGGGAATTTTCAGTAATCGCTCTTATTATTTATATGAAGTCATGCACATGCACAGTACCCATTACATTCCCCTCCCAGCCATCATTGAACTTTGCATTACCATGTATTAATACAACTTTAATCTCCTCCTAAATACTTTCTTTTCAGGTGGAAAGCATACTAGATAAAGAAGAATTTACACTGGAGGAGCTATTGGATGAGGATGAAATTATTCAAGATTGCAAAGCTCTTAATGGCCGTCTTATTAATTTGTGAGATCGAATTTCACTCACCACAAAAACGTCCTTATTCCCTTATGCCGTTTTGTTTTTCCTGTGTTCTAATTTTCTAATTTTCATTTCATGTTGATAGTGATAAAGAGATATTTTATTTTCCATTATTTAACTAACAGTTTTTTACTTTTTTAAATTTTAAATCACAATTTTGTTAACAGATCTTCTTATGTAACGTTTGGCTGTAATTGCATATAAATAATGTGACACAAGCTAAATTTAATTTATAATTGATGGATTTAAGACGAGCAACCAAAGAAAGTGTATATGCTTCTTTCCAGCTGAGTATTTTGTTTCATACCAAGATACTGATTTGGAGGCTCGACTGTTTTATTATCAAATATAATTGATTTTCATAACTATTTTCTTATTTCATAGAAAATGGCCCAACCATTTGTATAATCCTTAATTTTAATAGGAGTGAACTACATACTCTTTTGCATGTTATTTATATTAGCAAAATAGTTAGTATAATTTTCCTTCCATGGGTTTTCACTTGACCTACCTTGCAGTTTGCGTGAAAGATCTAGAGTTAAACAACTGATTCAATACATAGTGGAAGAACCTCCAGAGGGTGCCGAAAAACAACGAACATTCAAGTAAGCACGTGTGGTGGATGGTTCTCATGATATACATCAGATTCTTTTGAATTTAATCATCAATATGTTAAAAAGCATATGGAAACCCTGTTTTTACTTATCTTATTTCTCCCCACAGGTTCCCTTTCATTGCCTGTGAGATTTTCACTTGTGATGTTGACATCATACTCAAAGCCTTGATAGAGGATGAGGAGGTGTGTAGTTTTAGAGTTTTGTTCAATTTATTAGGGATTATCAAAATCTGGAATTTCACCATTTGCATCTTTATTTCACAGTTGATGGACCTGCTTTTCTCTTTTTTGGAACCTGATCGCCCCCACAGTACTTTGTTGGCTGGTTATTTTAGCAAGGTACAGAAATTTATTGATCTGCCATACAATTACATGCATTTTTATGATTATTTGATTGGGGTTTTTATGCCTAATCTTCTTGCTCCAGGTTGTCATATGCCTCTTGCTGCGGAAGACAACTCCCTTAATGAATTATATTAGAGTGAGTTCATTCTATTTTGCAATTAGTTGTCTTATTCTGATGCACATTACTTGCAACAAATCATCTGGTAACATTTCTACGCCAATTTGTAAGCTTTTGGTTTGGGTGTCCAGAATAGTACTCTTGGCTGCCCTCAATATAGAGTATTTAAACTTCGACATACCATGGCATCAGTCTTAACACTTTTTCTTGATTTAATATTGGGAAAAAAAAAGGTCATTCCGTCGCTGCGAGTGCTCTTTTGCACTCTTTTTCAGTGTTTTGATTTTGTGTCCTTTCAAACAGAGAAATCATAATTCTCTTCTCTTTTAAAAAGTTTCTCTTTGTTTTTTTACTTGTAACTAACTTGCAGTGAGCAACGTGTTTTTCAACTTTGTCATGTTAAGCTGTTTCAGTTATTGCATGATATTGATTAATTGTTCCTAATTCCAAGATTTATTCCAAAGATTTGTTGTCCTTGCACTTTTCAGTTTTTCCTTTTTATACGTCAATGTTTATGACCCTTATATGTTAATTTTCAGATGTTCATCATATTTCCGGTTGCCTAACGCCATTTAGCATCTATCTTGGACATTTACTGTCTATCTAATATTTGTACAGGGTCATCAGGATATAATCAAAAGACTTGTTGACCTTATTGGAATTACTTCTATAATGGAGGTATGCTGATTCCACCATCCGCCTCCAGAACACGGGTCATTTTTTTGCAGTGTATCTCTTTTGATAATTTCTAATAGGTTTCTCCATGAACAGGTTTTAATTCGTCTAATTGGCGCTGATGAACATATTTATACCAGCTACGCAGACTCTATGCAGTGGTTGGAAGATATGAATGTCCTTGAAATGATTGTTGACAAATTCAGTTCATCTGTAAGCATTAACTTGGCTTTATGTTTCATTTTTTAGTGTGGTTATTTTGGGCCTTGACTCTTGGGGGTGTAGAGTTCATTCATCAGACTTTGTGTGGATCAATAATTTATACTATACTGCATGTGCAGCTTTATTGTCAACTTCTGCTGAAGCCTTAAGGAGATAAACAAAATGCTTCCTTACGTTCTTGAAATTCTTTCCTTTTTGCAGAATTGTCCCGAAATACACACTAATGCAGCAGAAACACTATGTGCAATCACTAGATATGCACCACCAGGCTTAGCTTCGAAAATCTCCAGCCCAAGGTTTAATTCGTTATTCCTTGTATAAATATCTTCCTTTGTACACTCTTCTCCTGAGTTCCCATTTTCTAATCTTGATTAAAATATGGTTTCTGTCAAAGTTTTATAGGACAGTTGTTTCGACA
The DNA here is from genome assembly GCA_023678885.1 of Pogostemon cablin. Taxonomy (NCBI): domain Eukaryota; kingdom Viridiplantae; phylum Streptophyta; class Magnoliopsida; order Lamiales; family Lamiaceae; genus Pogostemon; species Pogostemon cablin. The sequence goes on from CM042956.1 coordinate 2,192,222, forward strand.
TGCTTTGGAGGATTCAAGGCCAAAATCTGTTTTGGTTAACTTGTTATCCGTCTGTATATCATTGCTAGATCCCAAGAGGTTAACATCAGGATCATATTACATATACTCTCGTCAAATGATTCATGCATTTACTGCAAGTCCTGAGACTGTTAAAGGCATGCTGGAAAACCTAGGTTAGTTTGATTTCACTGCTTCTGAACCTAGTTCAGTAATGCTATGAAGTGCCCCTTGTATTTAAATAACGTAGAAACTGATAATTTTATTCAATCAAAGTATTAGAATTCAGAAGAATATTCTGTCTACCCTTAAAAGTGGAAATGGTTGTGGTTTCAATTAATTAAACAATCACTCTTTTGCAATAAATATCCATTCTTGAAATTTTAGATGCCATAATTTTTAACTTATTAATGGACTCCAAATAAGATTCAATAGCTGCTCAAGTTTTCCAAGTTTCTGCAATTTTTGGGACAAACTCAGCTTTATCCGCATTCATACATTTTTTTTCTGTGTGGCTGCTCTATTTGATGGCAAGAAGCTTAAGTCTTTGAATTTGAATATGTATGTTTGCCTTATAAATTTCATAACTTGGATAAGCAAAGCAAAACCCTCAGATGAAAATTGTAGTGCATCCCACACTGTTAAGAAATTGCATTTGCTTTTAACTTTACTGGTCACACTGCTCATCAAGAAATTAATGCTGAGGGAGTTGCAATAGCTTAATTTAGTTTTGGAAATACTAATAACTCCAAAAATACTTCATTGAGTTGGAGAGATCAAAAGTGGAAAGGATTTCCATTAAAAAGAATTATGGGAATTAATTCGTCTAGAAAGTGACCTTCCTTCAGCTAGATTTATTGATTGTATTTTTCTTCGTTAAAAGTATGAACATCTAGATGCTTTTATTACAATTATAATATTAGTAGTATTCAAATCTTATCATGGATTTACATGAAGGTTATGTGATGGTTTCTTCGGCAGGTGATCTGTTAAGGCTTCTGAATATTTCATCTGAGGATCACGTTCTGTTAACGACATACGGAAAACTGCAACCTCCTCTGGGAAAGCACCGCTTAAAGGTTTATCTTCTTTATGTTAGTAGCGTTTGGATTTTGTGGGTTGTGTTACTCGGTGTAATGAAATATCTCTTTTACTCTTTTAGCACTTGATATTATTCTATTTGAATAGTAATATTTATGGAGGATATTGTGCTAATGACATATTATTTTAGCATGACATATTATTTTATTTTATTTGGTGTATTATTTTATTTGATATCCTTCAAATGAAAATTAGTGCTGACGCAGTCAAGATTTTATGCATTTATGAATAACCTAAATTGGTATTTCTATATCCTTTCTGCCTGCCGACTTTTGTCACTTTTAAGAATCTCTTTTAGTGTGACCACTGTGGCTACAAAATCTCATTGCGGACAACAATGTCTTGCAGATTATAGAGTTCATCTCGGTCTTGGTGGCTGTTAGTAGTGAAGTTGCAGAAAAGGAGTTGATTCACCTGGGCGCTGTGAAACGTATTTTAGAGTTATTTTTTGAGTATGCTGTTTACCTTAGATCAGTATCTCTATTTGACTTCTATTGTGAATTTCAGAAATTTGACTTCCCTCTTATTTAGGTATCCATATAATAATTTCTTACATTACCACGTTGAACAAATTGTAATCTCTTGCCTGGAGAGCAAGAACCCTCAGTTTGTTGAACATCTTCTTCATGATTGTAATCTCATTGGGAGGATTCTTGAAGCAGAAAAAAGCTTTACATTGACTTTTAATATGGGAAAGGTAAATCTGTCACTAGAGATGTTACGATTATCTATATTTTTCTCATCGAGTATACTTACAGTTTTTGGTTTCTTTGATTTTGTCTTAAGACTTAAATTATGTATTTTGCAGCCAACTGTACCCACCGAGGGAAAAATACCACCAAGGATAGGAAATATCGGTCACCTGACCCGTATTGCTAATAAAATTGTTCAGTTGGGGAATAACAAGAGTGAGATACAGAAATTTCTGCAGGTCTCCTCATCTTTATTTTAAATTATTATGCTGTCAGTTTTGGATTACTTTTTGCTATTATTATTATTATTATTATTATTTATATCCCAAGGGACTAACAAGATACTCATAATTATGTGCTTATATTATAATACATGGTGAAAAGCTTGAAAAAAATTGCTCTATGTTGTTAAATATCCGATATATCTTCTAATAAAGTTCTATGCTACTTTCAATTTTCAGGAAAATAGTGATTGGGTTGATTGGCATACAAATGTGCTACTTAAGCGCAATGCTGTGGAAAATGTCTTCCAGTGGGCATGCGGGTCAGTTTTTATTAATTTAGTTTCTCTATCTTTAATGCATGTACACAAGAAAATAATAATGATAATTTTCATCCATGGTTTTTTCGGAGTAGTTTTTTTCTTTGTTTATCATACAAGTACAGAAATCAATTGAATTTAGAGGCTCTTGTATATGACTGACAAAATCAGAATTTTTAAAAATGTTTTAGCAGTTAATTTTTTATTTTTTTTTCATCCGACACTATGTTATTGTGTTAACTTCATTATGATGTCTTGGATTGAAAATTTTGAAAGAATGGAAAGTTTAGTTTGATATGCAATAATTCATAAAGATCAATCTAGTACGTGTATGGTTCATATGCAAGTGTGAAATTATCATTTTTGAATTACGTGAGGCAGTATTATGTCAAAGTTTGTGGGGGATATTTTGAGATTCATCTGCTGCTCTGATCTCATTCTTATCTTGTCTTACATGAGTGGTGGGCTTCGTATTTTGTCTTATTAAGCTAAATTTAAATTTACACGTTCAAACTAATTTGATCACACAATGTTTGTACTGATTTTGCAGGAGGCCTACTGCACTGCAGGATCGCAATAGAGATAGTGATGATGATGAATACCAAGATCGAGATTATGATGTTGCGGCATTGGCAAATAATTTGAGCCAGGCCTTCCGTTATGGAATATACAGTAACGATGATATTGCGGAGGTTTGACTTTGCAATTTCAGTAGTATTCTCGTTTGTGTCACAAGAAAATTATAAGTTGTATAGAGATGCTGAAGGAAAGTTACCTTTGCGTATACATTAATACTCGTGTTTGCCTTTTCAGGCTCATGGTTCCTCTATAGAACGTGATGATGAGGTATGCACACGACTACTAAGAATCATGACTTGATAATCTGTAGTGTTTCATTGTCTTTCATTAGATTAATGGTGGTGATGAATTATAAATGGCCGTGAATTGGGTGTAAGACTGGAATTTCATTGGCATAACATGATCTATCCCTATTGTCCGAAATGAGAATCCAATGGAGAGGTTTTTTTTTTTAACCTTCTTGCAAATCCTAGGATTTTTCTTTTCCTTCATTTTCTTAGTTGTGATGATGGTCTTGTTGATTGAGTGGTGGGCTTACATGATGACATTATATGTATGAGGTTAAAACTTGCGAATGTCAAAGCTAATTACACTTCCAAGTAGATTCTTTACTTCTATACATAGATTTTATGCCATGAGCTGTTTCCTTAAGAAGGGTTAAGGGCTGCTAATACAGCCTACACATTTTTGTTGTTCAAATGGAAAGAGCTTTATGTATTTGTTACCTCATTATATGGATACTTGAACTATTAATTTGTGAAGGGCAATTCCTTATATCCTATAGTACTGCATTGGGAATTTGGAATGGCTACGTTTGCATATGTTCCATGTTACTGCACCATCATTTAATTATATTTGCATTTGTTATCAATCATATTTGAAGCTCTTAATTTCGTCGCACTAAATCATGTATTTTAGTGATTTTCTATTGTTCCTTGTTCAGGATGTTTACTTTGATGATGAATCTGCTGAAGTTGTCATTTCATCCCTTCGGCTAGGTGACAACCAGGAAAGGTTGGTATATGAATTTTGTGTGCTGGTGTGTAGATTTTTTTAAAAATTTAATATTGAATCTGTTATTTATACTAATATTATTTTAGAAGCTCTTTTTAAATTGGCTCTGGAATGTGTTGCGACATCATATATCCTCCATTTTCTGCTTGTGTTTATACCTTGACTTTTTATATTGTCGCAGTGGTTCTCTTTTTACAAACTCCAATTGGTTTGCATTTGAGGACGACAGAACAGTTGATGATCATTCAATCGAGTCAATTACATCCTCAGCCCCCAATGCTGTGGGGCATGAAGGTGTTGAACGAGCTGAAAATGTCATTGCCGAGGATGATGATCTGGCGGATACCGCTGCTTCTGATCCTCCTGTACCAAAGCCAACTTCTGATGTAAGTGTACCTAGCGAATTACCAGAGGGTCTGAGAGAAAGTGAAACAAGTGGATCCGAAAAAACACCCGAGTGGGTTGAATGGCGGGAAAATTCTGATTCAACTGAAATTCCTCCAGCCTCTAAAGCTGAAAACACGTCAGATCCGGCCCAACTCCCAGCTCTGCCGAATGGTGTGGTAGAGGTGAAACCAGAATGTCAACTCGACACTGAACCTGATAAAACGGTTGTTTCTCCATCCGACGAGTCTCCTAACTCAAAAGACTCCGCGTTCAATCCTTCGCACTCCACAGAAGAAGGGAAAGAAAGCATTGAAAAACAAGACTCTGCGTTCAATCCTTCGCACTCCACAGAAGAAGGGAAAGAAAGCATTGAAAAACAATTAGATTCTGAAGACGCTAGAGATGACTCTCCTGGACCAGCAGAAAGTAAACCGGGACGACTGTAAATTATTATGCTATATCTTGTCCGGACGAAGATAGCACTGTAATTGACGACGCGGAAGGATTAACTCCACGAACGCGGCCGCTGCTTGTTACAGGTAAAACGCTGGCCCAGGCCTTATTTATACGAGCTGGTAAATTTATCCTTCTCTCCATGCAATAAAGTGCTATAAGCTCCAATGGAAGCCTAACAGCTACTGAATCTGTAGATTTGTTCCCACACTTTATAGTATTTTTTGTAATTGTAGCTAAAAACCTGACTCATCGATATGTTCAATGTATGTTTGTTTATATTTACTTTCTCTTGTCACATTGGCATCTTATTTGTCACTCCTGTACCTGAAAGAGGGCCTCACTGCATTGGGGGTAATTATGTCACTACAATAGACATTTGGATCAAAGGCATTCTCAAATTTCTGTTGCCATTTTCATTCCATTTTGGTTATAATAATTTGTTCTGTTTGTAAACGAAAAGTAGTGTGTAATGAGAGACTATAACATTAAAATAAAATCAATGAGATATGTATGTAAATAGTACTCTATATATATGCTCCCTCAAAGTTTGCACCTCTCTTTTCTGCACGGAGATTAAGAAAGTGATAATTTTTAGGGGTATTATGGTATTTTTAGTAATAAATAAATGGTAAAGTGTTAGGTAGGGATGATTTTTTTTTTTTGTAAATAAAGTGTATGGAGAAGGGTGATTGTGTTTGACTTTTTGCTTTTTTAGAAATGTGCCAATTTTTGTGGGACAACCTAAAATGGAAAGTGTGCTATCTGAAATGGGACGGAGGGAGTATATATATATATATATACTATTTATTTGCTTCTTAAATGGAAAATTTTCATTTACGCTTATATAGTAGATAAAATAATAAAATAATAGTACTTCCGACTAATTACTTTCACACATTTTTTTCATAGTATGAGTATAACGCTTATACATGTTTTAAAAATGGAAAAAATACATTTTATTAATACTCACTGTACACTTTACATAAAATTTTCATTAATTAATATTGACTATTTAATTGCATCTCAATAACTTTAATTTATTTATACATAAAAATTAATTTTTTTTAATCCCCATCCACAAAAATATGGCATTATTTACTGGAACGAAGGGTGCAGGAGTAAAAATATAATTCTTCTTTAAATTAACACGAAAATTCTAATAATAAGGATATTTTTATTATGGCAAAGATTTGTGTGAGATCAGAAAGTGATAACTTATATACTGAAAAGTGATATTAAAAAAATAAAAAGTGATAATATTATTTCATGAACAATTTATAGTATAAATAAAAATAATAACATTTTATAACGAAAATAATGACGTTTTTATAGCGAAAATGATAACTATTTCAAAAAGAATAAAATGGTCATGAAAACAAGACATACCCTTTTATTATTGTGTGAATATACAATAAAATTCTTTTAATTAACACCAAATTTAAAATTCAGTAGCTTATTAAATAAAATTAAATACACGAAACTAGAGTGAGTATCAAATCAAAGTAAAATTAGAAAGAGAATCCTAAAAATAAGAAAAAGAGAAAATTAGCACCGCCTCTCTCTCTCGACTGTAGTGAAGTATAGTAAACCCTTCAAAACCCCTACCTTAGTAGGGGTCGGAAATTTCACCGGTGAATTATGGCCGACAACGGCGATGTTCGATTCATCTCCACCTCCATTAAACTCCCGCCCTTTTCCTCTTCTCGCCATCCCCATTCCCCCTTTTCTTTTCCTTTCAATTTCAATGCTCACCCCATCAATTTCATTTCCCAATTCCTAAAAAACAAACCATTTTTCAAAAACCATCGGCCGGAAACTTTTTTAAACAAATCGCCCCTCTTTTGCTCCGCCGCATTAGCTTTATCTGATGCGGAACCTAGGAAAAGCGGAGACGAGTCTGTCTCGGTGATCCAGTTTAAGGGTGATGAGTCTGGGCAAGTGACTCAGGCGAAACTGGGTACCACTCGATCCGCTGAGGAAGAAAGAGTCCTAATTAGCGAAGTTTTCGTGAGAAACAAAGATGGGGAGGAACTCGAAAGGAAGGACTTGGAAGCTGAAGCCCTGAATGCGTTAAAAGCTTCACGAGCCAATTCCGCTCTCACGGTGCGTGAGGTGCAGGAAGATGTGCACAGGATTATTGCCAGTGGCTACTTCATGTCCTGTATGCCTGTCGCTGTTGACACTCGCGATGGAATTCGGTTGATTTTTCAGGTATTATCTTTGCCCATTACATTTGTCATGAAATTTACTACCAAAAGCTTATCTCTAAAAGTTATTTGCACAACTGACACATTAACAGAATTGGCTGCGCATTTTATGTCAATCCATTTTATCACTTGTGATTACGCTTATGCTGGCCAGTATCTTAAAATGAGTTTTCAATTTATGATTGTCATAAGGTAGAACCAAACCAAGAGTTTCAGGGGTTGGTCTGTGAAGGAGCTAACGTGCTTCCATCAAAGTTTATAGAAGATGCATTTCGTGATGGATATGGTGCGTTTTCTTTTGCTTTTACAGGCGACATTCTTAGAGTTCCAGGAAATAACTAGCCCCTCCACTTTTTAAGGTTTCTAATGTTAGACCTTCTCCCATTGGTGTGTCAAGTTATGCAGGAAAAATAGTTAACATAAGGCATCTGGATGAAGTAATAAGTTCCATTGACAGTTGGTACATGGAACGGGGTCTTTATGGAATGGTTAGTTTTACATGTACTATTGAGTTGAAGGACAATCTCTTTGTTGTACATAATTCTGACTTTCTACACTGTTACGACTTTTCTTACCATAGCTAATTTTGTTTCTAATGCAATCAGGTTTCAGGTGTTGAGATTCTTTCTGGTGGTATAATTAAATTGCAAGCCTCAGAAGCAGAGGTCAATAATGTATCCATACGATTCCTTGATAAGACGTTAGTAACTGAATTTCAGTATTCCTTACAAGTGAGATATATTGTAGTATTATAATATAACTTGTGATTTTCTTTATTTTTTGGTCATCTTAAGTGGTGAGCCAACTGTGGGGAAAACAAGGCCCGAAACTATACTCAGACAACTCACAACCAAGAAGGGACAGGTATTTGGTGTTTATAGATTATCTTATCGATGTATTCTTCTTTTGTACTTAAGATATGATATAAACCTAGATGAAAATAACATCTCCGAGTTTCTGCTCAAGCAAGAGGATAATCTCATTGCACCATAAAAATTAATGTTCCTCTGACCACTTTGAAAAATTATTGGGTTTGGTTATGCATCTCTTTCAGCGTTTAAACTGAAATGAGTATTAAAAAAAAAATAACAACATACACTCTTGGTCAATGAGTTTTCTGTCTTGTGATTATGAGTTTCACTTTACTATTTATTTTATGTAGGTCTACAGTATGATTCAGGGGAAAAGAGATGTTGATACTTTGTTGGCAATAGGTGTTATGGATGACGTTAGTATTATTCCTCAGCCATCCACAGGTAAATGCCATTTGATGCTTTGTTTAAGTTATTGGCCATTCGGCTTCCAGGTGTAAAGTGCAGTGCCCATTAAAATCTTTTGATATCTGCAATGCTTCAGACACCGGCAAGGTTGATTTGACTATGAATATTGTCGAGCGTAAAAGTGGAGGAGGAATATCTGGAGGTGGTGGAATATCAAGTGGGTATGTAAAGTGTGCCCAAGTTTTTATTTGGCAGTATTTTGTGATGTGTTCTCATTCTCTTTAGTTTTTGCTTATGCTGCACTACTTAATTTTATGCCATTAACTGTGCAGAATAACAAGTGGGCCCTTGCCTGGACTAATTGGAAGGTAATCAAGTAGCACTTCTCAGTTTCTTAAGTAAAAAAAATCATACTTTATTCTCCATTTACGTAGTATGTTATTTGTAATTTGACGTAACAGTATTGCCTTGACAATAACTGACCTAGTTTACCTTCATTACTAGGTCACGATTGCCTTAGATTCATATATTTTCTTGAATAGTTTTTGCATGTGTTTTTTTGCAGCATTGCAATTTATCATAAAAACCTCTTTGGACGGAACCATAAACTCAATCTATCATTAGAAAGGGGGCAAATTGATTCCATATTTAGAATAAACTATACTGATCCTTGGATTGAAGGAGATGATAAAAGGACATCAAGAGCAATTATGATTCAGGTAACTTGCGTCTATTGGTAGTTCACTTATTATGTCTTTTATATCAATAGATTTTTATTTCTGAAACACTTGTCAGAATTCAGGAACCCCTGGAACACTAGTCCATGGAAATCAACCCAATAACAGTGGCCTCACAATTGGTCGTGTCACAGCTGGAATTGAATATAGCAGACCATTTAGGCCAAAGTTGAGTGGAACAGCTGGGCTTGTTTTTCAGGTAAATCTCGTGAAGTAGTTCCCTTTTTGTCTTATCTCAAGCAGTAAATTTATAATTTCTGTCAGTTCTGGATGACCGATCCTCTAGTTTACCTGTGCTTTGGGTTCATTGTTTAGTAAATTTTTTGTTGCTTAAAGAACAGGCTGTAATTCTCCTAATGCCCATCTGTATTAATGTTCTTTATAAGTATCATTGAAGGAATTCCAATAAACTTCTGATTCTTTATTCTAGCGTGCTAGTGCCCGTGATGAAAAGGGTAACCCTATCATAAGGGATTTCTTTGGAAGTCCTCTTACTGCAAGGTATGCATATTCTTGAGTGCTGGGTCTATCTTTCTCATTTAGGTAATTCTCTGCTGTAACCAAAACCCTTCAACATCTACACTTTGATCTATGCTGCAGTGGCAACTCTCATGATGATATGTTACTTGCTAAACTTGAGACTGTATATACTTGCTCTGGTGATCCAGGGGCTTCTATGGTCAGTCACTTTCCATTTGCATTAAGAACATTTGTGAAATATAACCTATCATTAACTTTTCCCGTAATGTTAAATTGGAACTTTGCAGTTTGTCTTGAACATGGATCAGGGGATACCTGTGTCTCCAGAGTGGTTAGTTTTCAACAGAGTGAATGCTCGTGCTAGGCAAGGTTTTGTTTTGGGACCTGCACATTTTCTTTTAGGGTAAGATGTTTGTCTTCAGTTAATCTTCTCAAAGGAAACTTTGGAGCATGAATTTGTTAGTTAATCATTGTTTGCTGTTTATGTTTTAAACAGCTTGTCTGGTGGTCACGTCGTGGGTAAATTTCCCCCCCATGAAGCATTTCCAATTGGTGGAACCAACAGTGTGAGAGGCTACGAAGAAGGGGCAGTTGGATCTGGTCTCTCTTATGTAATTGGAAGCGGAGAAATGTCATTCCCTCTGGTAAGTTGTGGCTATAAACCTACATGTTAGCATGAAGACACTGCCCTGTTCTAATTCCGACTATATTTTATGCTTTTATGGGTTCTCCCACTTCCCAAAAGCCATTGTTGCATTTGTGGGTTGGGTTTATTATTCTGTGCACAAAAGGAGTATATAGTTGGGTTCTTGTGTTTTTGCTATTTTGAGTTCCTAATTCATCCTGGTGTATCTTAGATGGGACCAGTTGAAGGGGCAATTTTTGGTGATTATGGAACCGATCTTGGGTCAGGTCAAAGTGTTCCAGGTTTATCCCTTTTCTCTAACCCACTTGTTTTACATCAACCTTATCTCTCTCAAATAACCTTCTGGAGAAAAGGCTGTTTATAGAATATACAACTACTTCCTTACTATAAGTTATGACATTGCTTTTAAAGTGTGTATTGGGTGAATCAGGTTATCCGGCAGGGGCAAGAAATAAGCCTGGAAGTGGATACGGATATGGGGTCGGTATTCGTGTGGATTCTCCATTGGGGCCTCTAAGACTAGAGTATGCATTCAATGATCAGAGAAGTGGCAGATTTCATTTTGGAATTGGCCTCAGGAACTAGGGCCAACCTAATCATTCTTTTGTTACCTTTATTCTTTCCAACTTTTGAGTTTTTGTTCTTTTTATTGTCCAACATACTAGGAGTGCTTTAGTCATAATAGCAGCATGATCCTATTGCCCTACATTAAGTGCTGATGATGTTCTGTTTTACAGTATTGAGTTTCTTCTTTGGTGAATTTTATAGTTTGCTTAGATAAGAAAAGAAGATAATGGAATTGGAATTTGCAAATATACAATTACCTTTGCCTTTGAATTAACTTGTACTGCATTCATTATGTTCTCATCAAGGGGTTTGCTGCAATTCTAAAGTAAAATAAATTCTCCATTCTTTCTATATTAAATTTCACTTTCTGACGTTAGTTCTACGATAAACTTCACTACTCTAAAAAAAAAAACATCATAATAATTTTCAACATTAAAAAGTATATTTTAATTACAATTTTATTATGTTTAAAAATATTATATTTTCTTTCAAAAATTAATAAAACTGATCAAAAATTTTTATTTTTTATTTTTAAACTCCTTATCTACCATAACAAGGTTCAACTTAATTCCATAAAAGAGGGAGTATATATTGGAGCATGAAATGCATCCAATGTTATATTACAACAGTTTAAGGAAAAAAGGGAATTATTACATCATATAAATATGGTTGTTGCTTTGTCGCCATCAATAATGGCAACTTTCTGGCTGATGTATTTACTAATCCGATGCTGATTCTAATTTCTGAACTACCATGCACCATTCAATCAATCAATTGAAATTATAATTAATTAATTAATTATATTATAGTTAAGAAATTGTAAATTAGATGGACTGAAATTAAAAAAGAAAAATCTATAAAATTCTCGGAAATGTAAATTAATATAAATGCAATGGGCCCTCCATACTATGCGGCCCTATCCATTAATACTAGATAGTCAAACTTAACAGTAAGCAAGTGCATGTGTAAAGTTTATTCTGAATTTTGTGATATTAAATTGCTGATTAATATATAGCTATAATAATACTGAGATGTGAAGATTATAATAATAATAATAAAAAAAGTCCCTTCTTACCACTTGAATGCAAATTTTTTATTTTTATTTTTTATTTTTATTCTAAGAAATGTCACTTTTAAATCAATTTTATAATTTTATTAAAATAGTCTTATAAACAATAAATAAAATATTAATATTATATGTAAAATGTTAGTCGTTGCATTGAATGTGCGTGTAACAAGGGTATTTGTAATTTCGTACTCATCTTAAATACTCTATGTTTGTTCACTCTATTATTTCTCATTCAATTTGTGAATTGAATTACGTTAATTGGTAGATAATATTCAAATGTTCTATTATTTTAATTTTGTTTGATGTTTGATTGTAAGCCTCCATAATTTATTATTTATTATATAGGTTTTTTTCATTGTTTTGTCAATATAGAATCATATGCGACTCGTATTTTACTTAATTATCATTTTTATCTCCATAAAATACTACATATCACCTTGTTAGGCTGTTATTCACAACTGTATTTAATTTTATTAAACACGTGTTTTCTTGGAGTATCATTTATTGGTGATTAACACAATTATTGCTGTTATTTTTTAAATATTTTATTTGAGTTTATTTTATTTAATAATTTTATTTAATATGTAGTCTTTCTTTTGGACTAGTAAAAAACTCAATAATCGTGAATTTTCAATTATTTGGTCACTTAAAAATTGGAAATATTATTATTTTATTAGTATTATTTAGCACCAGTACATAATTTGAATCAGCCTGCCTAAATAAAAAAAATAAAATAAAAAGAAAAGCAGAAAACAAAATCCTATCTGTAAAAATAATAAATGTCCAGCTGGGACCCGCTTATGGCCTCCCTCCCACTTTTAAATTCGATTTCAAACACGCCTCCAACCTGTCATTTTCGCACCAGATTTTCCGTCAAATTAACTTTTCATATTTCATTAAATGCCCCCATCATAACTTAAAATTGCACTTAGGACCCAAGATTGAAGATACTCTGGCTGGCATCTTACAAGGCTGCAACGGGTAGTTACACTCTCAGACAAATATCATAACATAACCTATGCTCTGTAAACCACATCACCTTGGCCCCCAGCGACTAATATATATACGCTCATTCCTCTCTATCTCTCATTAAACTTCTCTCTCACTGTCACTGTTCCTTTTCTCTCTCCTACTTTGCTTTCTTGTTTCTTTTTATGCTTTGAGAAAAAGGTGGAGATAATGTAATATATTATTGATATCCCATGTAGTAGTATTCTTCAGTACTCAGTGGTAACCCAGTGCTGTTCTTCAGAACCCTAGTGTGCGAAGTTTCTTAGAGTTGGTGAACTGCTTTCTTTATGGGCCTCACTCCACTTCGCCAGATCTAGTTGTTGTGAGTACTTGTAACTCATGCTACCTTTTCTTTTTTCGCATTTGGTGCATTCTTGATTTTCTTGAACTCAGGTGATTTTGTTGGTGTCCTAATTTTTTTTAAGAATTTAAATCTTGGGTTTAATTCAAGAACTTCACCTTTTTTTCTCTGATTTTCTTAGTCTTGAGTCGTTGACGGTGATTTAAAATTCAAGAAACCATTTTACTTTTAATCCTTTTGGTCTTTATTAATTTTACTCAATGTCGGTTATGTTCAGAGCAAGAATGGTGGTCAAGAACTCAGAGAATATGGTTTCTTGATTTAAAATTCAAGAAACCATTGTGACTTCAAATCTAATTTGGTCTTTATTTGAAGTTAAATGTCGGTTATATTCAGAGCAAGAATGGTGCCGTTTGTATTTGTATATTTTAACAGAGGAATTGCAATGTAGTTCTTAATCAAGAACAGAGAGGTGAACTCTGTTAGGAGTTCAGCGTTCCTAACAAACTCGTCTTATATATGATTTGGTAGTTTACTATATTCTTGCGAGTGGTTCTTGAGAGTTCTATCCTTTCATTCTCTTGTTTTCTGATATAGTTTTCGTGAAGAAGTTAGTGGCTTGGGAAGTTGAAAATTGGAACGTCCAATTAATTATGACCCTGCAACGGATAATTGTTCAAGCATAAGCATTTAGGTATTGCAGTGTCATAGTCCTCATGCTTTATATGAACGTTGATAAAATATATTCACCTGATTTATTTATTCAATTATAACTTTGAATTTCTTCTTGTTTCTGATCAGATGTTTTCATACCCTTCTGTGAGAGCTTAAGATGTAAAAGGGTTGACGTGTATTAACTTTCAGAAATTGTTCTTGTTTTGGAAATTAAAGTGGAGCATCAGACTGCTAAAATTTTTAATATTGCTTTTTGGTTGTTTGCTTCTGTATTGATAGTTAACATTTGTCTTGCCTAATGAAGCTTGGAAGCAATTTCCTCAATGGAGGTTTCAATTGTCCAAGCAACTGAAGATCCAGCGGAGAAGAATCACAGAGATGCTAAGCCAAAACATTCAGATGCAGTGATTGAGCTACAAACTTCAGACCTGCAGGAAGAACCTTTCTTAGAGAGTGCGAAAAAAGCCACAAAGGTGCTGAAACCCAATGCCACAACTTCACCTAGAGTTATTGGTACAGGTGGAACTTCTAAAAGAAAATCTGAAGCGAAGAGTGGTTCTGAGCCTGGTTCAAATGACATTAGATCAACACTGACTAGACCAACTATGAGCAGTGCATCACGCACTTCAGGATCAGCACCCATGACTCGAAGGAGCAGCACTGGTGGTTTACCTGAGAAACAGCCAATGTCAATTACAAAACGACAGAGCAGTGATGGTGTAGCAGGAGGTAAAAGAAGCAGCACTTTAGCCTCAGACCCTTTAAGGATATCACTTCCAGATATTAGAAGAAGCTCAGACTCATCCATTGGTGCTAAGCCTGCACTAAGACAGAGTATTTCTGAAGTACGGAAGTCTGTTCCCATTTCCCCTGTTGCTAGGACTCCCCAGACACCCACTAGTTCTGATGCTAGCACACAAGATTCTAGTAAGAAAACATCAGTGAGATCCTCTCAGTTGTCCGTTTCTTCATTCAAGAATATTTCTTCTCCATCGACAGATAGCCCCGGTAGTAGTCGTACTGTAAAGAAGATGGTTTCTAAGGTATCTCCTCACTCTTCTCGGACACCCACAATCTCCAGTGGGTCTAAATCTGGTAGTCTGTCTACATCGCTGGACAGAAGTTCTAGTTTATTAGGTCGTAAAAAAGTGGGGACTCCGGAAATTCGGGACTCACGTCTGATTATACTACCTCAAGTGGAGGTGAAAGCTAGTGATGATGTGGTAAGATTTCTTTAAACCAGCGCTTGAACATATGTAGGATATTATCATATTAATAGTCGTTAACTGGTAATTAACTCAACAAAATTGTTTTGATAGAATGTTATTATTATTGGTCAGAAAATATTTTTGCAAATGATCTAATGGACTAATGCTGAGGCTTGGAAGTGTTTGTGATACGGTTCTATCCATTTTGTTCTACATTGATATATCAAAGAAAAATAGTGGTGTTATATGCACAGTTGACATTGTTAATCAACTTTTTTTTTAAGCCATTGTAAATCAACATTGAGAATTTTATAGTTACTACTAATGCAGTGCTTCAAAATTAACATTTATTGTCATTCTTACAAATATAGCTAAAGTTGGGAATATTTGTTGCTCTTCAACAATTTTCTTTAGACATACTTGTCACCTTTTTTCTCTTTAATGAAGAGACTGGATCTTCGGGGCCACAAGATACGAAGTCTCCATAGTGGTGGACTGAATTTGCCACCAAATCTGGAGGTACTTAACGTTTGCAATTGGTTGATGTGTGTAATTCTTTTTACTGATTGCAAATTTTTTCTTCAATAAATCACAATGTGGCTATCCCTGTACCTTTTTTTTTTGTAAACTTTACTTGTTGATGTTCCCCACCTAGCATGCTTAGTGTTTGATGATTTTTATGTTAGAAGCATCATAATGTTATCATTATCTGTTAAATGCAGTTTTGTGAAAATTAAAAGGTACAAAGAGTGTAAACTTGTGATGTCTATTCATGCCCAAGTAACCTTTACTCATGCTAGATGTTTTTAGTTTAATTTAATTATTCTAAGTCTTGGGTTTTAGTCGACTAGACCCATGATCCTCATTGGCAGCAACCAAAGCCACAACCCACTAGTTGAAGAACACTCGTAATTTGCTACTTACAGAGCCAATTTTTTTTCTCTTTTTTTTGCCACTAAAACTATCATTTATGCAGTTCGTTTATCTCAGAGACAATCTGTTGTCTACATTGGATGGTGTTGAAGTTCTGAAACGGGTGAAGGTGTGCATTGATTTGTCAGTCTTAATTATGTTAATTTATATTTTTTTATGCATATAAGGATAATTTCAGGATTGTCTCTTCTTTTCCACCATTATCATTAACTTTCTTCTGCTTCATTGTCCTATAAATCCAGGTTCTTGACTTGAGTTTTAATGAATTCAAAGGACCTGGTTTTGAGCCACTTGAGAATTGCAAAGCACTACAGGTGATCCCTTTTTCTTGATGATCTGCTATTTAAAGGATGGGTTTGCTTTTACAAATAACGCATTGTCTTTTTCTGCAGCAACTTTATCTTGCTGGAAATCAGATCACATCCTTGAAGAGCCTTCCCGAGCTTCCTAATTTGGAGGTGAATGGCTAGAAATTATTCAGTTCCTCTCCTTTTTCAGAATAGCATTTTCACATGATGATGAAACATTTTCGTTTTGCTGTCGCAGTTTCTGTCCGTTGCTCAGAATAAATTAAAATCTCTTTCAATGGCTAGCCACCCTCGTTTACAGGTCTTTTTTTTTGCTTTAAAATATCTCTTTGTCTTTTCAGTTGCAAAAGCTAACTTTGTGTTTCAACAGGTGCTAGCCGCCAGCAAAAATAAAATATCTACTTTGAAAGGCTTTCCTCACTTACCAGCGCTTGAGGTCAGTTGAGCAAATTCAGATTTGATATATATATATCTATATATATATATATATTTTTTTTTTTTTTTTAAAAAAAAAAAAAACCTTACTTGATGTTGTTCAGTATTCCAGATGATGAGTCATTAGTAAATGT
The DNA here is from genome assembly GCA_023678885.1 of Pogostemon cablin. Taxonomy (NCBI): domain Eukaryota; kingdom Viridiplantae; phylum Streptophyta; class Magnoliopsida; order Lamiales; family Lamiaceae; genus Pogostemon; species Pogostemon cablin. The sequence continues at coordinate 2,208,920 of CM042956.1, forward strand.
GAAGAATATCTGAAGGCAAACTTTCCTTATAAAATCAACTTAGTGAATAACCTTTTTGGTCAGATAGATATCCCAATCAAATCGTATTTCATCTTAATTGCACGTAAATTTTGATTGCTATACGCCCGGACATGCTTGAATTTCTTACCATATTGATATACAGCATTTGCGAGTGGAGGAGAATCCCATACTAAAGATGCCTCATCTTGAAGCAGCTTCAATTTTGCTTGTTGGTCCAACCTTAAAAAAATTCAATGACCGAGGTAAGTTCATGTGTGTTGAATCTTGTTTGCACTTATCCCATTTTTAGTTTCAAACGTTATCATCTTTTTCCCTTGCATTAAACCTTTTAGTACTTATCGGAGGTAAAATGCGCACTTGCTATGCTATCCAGTCCATAATCCTTCCTTTTTATTTAGTCTTAATTAATATTTTAATGCAATTTCTTGTCTACTATTCATCTGCCTGATTCTTGCAGATCTCACTCGTGAGGAGATTGCGATTGCCAAGCGTTATCCTTCACATGCAGCCTTGTGCATCAGAGGTGGTTGGGAACTGTGTCGCCCAGAACAAGCTGCAGGTATGTGTGTGTGTGTATATATTTCAAATCATATATGTTTTATTTTTTGAACTATGTGTTCAACATGAGCCCTTACTTTTCTTTGTCCTAATTTTGAATGTTGATAGTTGATACTATGTTATTCTAATATTAACTGTTCGACAAGAACATGACATGCAGGAGGTGGGGATGTTCGAGAAGAAAATCTCTAGATATAGTTATGCTACTTTTGGGTTATTTGATGGCATAATCACAACAATATGTTTCCTTTTCTTTCCTTGCTTTCTTGTTAAATATGCTTGTCTGTGTCGACAGATTCAACGTTTAAATTTCTGCTGGAACAATGGAAAGATCAACTTCCTCCTGGATACTTGCTCAAGAAAGCTTTTGTAGACCAACCATTTGAGGAGGATGCTTGCTGTTGCCACTTCGAGTTTGTTAAAGACATAAATGAAGATAATAGTGGTGCAGTATTAAACTTGAAATACCAGTGGCTTAGAGGAGAGCGGACTCCTTCAAATTTTACAGCTATTCCTGGCGCATGTGCAGAGGTGTGTCAAATAGTTTTCAAGAAATTAAGGTTCTTCTTCGTGCTTCAAAATTAAATAATTGGCCTTTAAGTCATTGTCAGATCTACTTTCCCAAACATGAAGACATTGGTAGAATCTTGAAAGTGGAGTGTACTCCAATACTGGGAGATACTGAATATCCAACAATTTTCGCAATATCTTTACCAGTTTCTCCAGGTATAATTTCACCAAAAATCGACGAGTTGCTTAACTTCTGTTTCTCATCACTTAAGCCAGTCACGCCATTGCTTTTCTCAAACAATTTTTAGTAGGCATTTATTTAGACTCTTTGCAACTTGAATTGCTATTTTCTTTTTCTTTTTTTTAATGATTTTTTTTTTAAAATGAAAAATGCTTTCTGATAGCCTAAAAATATTAAGAAACTGAGCTTTTTAGCTGGTTGTGTAATTGTTCTCTATTCATTTTTGGAACTTTTGAGGTTTGTGAAGTTGGGTTTTTCTTTTGACTTATCTCTATTCTTTTGCTTCTTGATCTTGGGATTGCATTTGTTTATTTTCATGATCTTATTACATAATAATTCTTGATGCGAAAAATTATCCATTTGGTGGATATGTAGTTTTACATACCAACAATCAACTATTTCTTGGCATCTCTATGAAGGCACCGGTATTCCTAAGGTCATGAGGCTTGATGTAAGTGGGGAGCTGGTAGAGGGAAACACAATCAAAGGGTATGCTGAAGTTGCATGGTGTGGGGGAACTCCAGGGAAAGGTGTTGCTAGGTAAGTTCATCCACATGAAGCTTTTTGATTTTGGGCTGTTCTTATTTTCTGCCCACGAAACATTTTATCTCATGTGACAGTAGTTTATTCTTTCTTTCTGTAGTTGGCTTAGAAGACGATGGAATAGCAGCCCAGTGGTGATTGCTGGTGCAGAAGAAGAAGAATATCAGCTGACCCTAGACGACATAGATTCATGTTTAGTCTATATGTATACTCCTGTAACTGATGAAGGTGCCAAAGGCGAACCCCAATATGCCATTACTGATTACGTAAAAGCAGGTGTGACTATAATATGAATTACTACATAAATATACCAATCAAAGATAATTCAGATTTTCTTGACACCTTGCGAATAAATTATGAATTCTGAGGCATTTTGTTGTTGTTCAGCAATAAATATATTGCATATGCTGGCGTGCTGCAATGGATGAAATATCTACTTTTAAGATGATAACATATCCTTATAGAGGAAGTTCAGAAACAATAATCGGGGTAAATAGTGTTTTGGATGTTCATGGTGCAACCTTGATGTTGACTTTGCAAAAAAAGAATGTGTGTAAAGTCTGGATGAATCTTTCATCTTTTCTATTCCAGAAATAGGCTAACAATTCAGCATTCTCCTGCCTTAATTAACACATTGTTTTGGTAACATGTCAGGTTTATCTGTATTGATCAATCAATTATTTTCACTCATATTTTGTTATCCTTCCTGGCAGCTCCTCCCTCTGTGAGTAACGTACAAATTACTGGAGATGCTATAGAAGGAAATATAATAAGAGGGGTAGGGGAATATTTTGGAGGAAGAGAAGGGCCAAGCAAGTTCGAATGGCTGCGTGAAGAAAAGGATACTGGGTTGGTCTACTTTGCTTTGTTTTATTTTCATCATGAAGTGTAAAACAATTGGTGTGAACACATTTCTTATGTTCTCTAACTTTCTCCTTTGAAACATTTGAATTTGATTTGTGACCCAATTACTATATCTAACTGTGTCGTGCAAGCTTGAATCCCTGAGGTTACTAACATCCCATCCGCGTCAGGGAACGTATGCTGGTGTTAATGGGTACCAATAAATATTCTTTAATGAAAGAAGATGTTGGACGACGTTTGGCATTTGTTTACATACCCGTGAACTTTGAAGGCAAGTTCATCTACATCTTGCAAGTCACTTATCCTGCTTCATGAGCAAATTATAATCTTCAATCTGTGTCCCCTATTTTTCAGGGCACGAAGGGAAGCCTGTGTCAATAGTGTCCCAGATTGTCAAGCAAGGTATGTACATACATCTGCTTTGAGCTGGCTGCTATAAGTAAGATCATTCAGGAGCAGCATTTTATACTATGAGTGCTTGTTCTTCTGAAAATAATTAGATACTGTTGTTATTAGTGCATTCAATCCGGGAACAATCCCTGGATTGTTCTTGTTATCATTTTTATTATTTATTAATTTATTTAATTTTTAACTTTTATGCAAATAACAGCTCCACCGAAAGTAACAAATCTGAAGATAATTGGTGAATTAATGGAAGGCAGTAAGGTTTCTGTGGTTGGTATTGTCACTGGAGGAACAGAGGCTTCTAGCAGAGTTCAATGGTTTAAAACCAGTTCTTCTACTTTTGAGGGTGAAGATGGCGTTGAAGCATTAAGTACATCAAAAATTGCTAAGGTAAGATATATACTTAGCAGCATCTATTCACAATTTGTCTTGTGAATGTATAATTTAAATTCAGCATTTTTCTTTTGGAAGGCATTCCGCATTCCCTTGGGAGCTGTTGGGAAATATGTCATTGCAAAATTTACCCCAATGACTCCAGATGGTGAAGCTGGTGAACCTGCCTATGTAATTTCTGAGACAGCTGTTAAGAGTGAGTATATTCTATTCAAATCTTACCACTTAATTCTGGTTGCTTTCTCAATGCTTTTTACCACTTCTTTTAAAAAGAATATATGCCTGAAGGCGCGCTCTTTGAGCTCGACCTTACTAAAATTTTCTTGCTTTATACATATTTTAATTGCTACTCTGTTGAAGATTCAGCAATTGAAACATATGGCTAATATGTGTACATAAATTTTGCAGCTCTTCCCCCTAGTCTCAATTTTTTGTCTATAACCGGTGATTACACAGAAGGTGGAGTTTTGACAGCATCATATGGTTATATTGGGGGTCATGAGGGGAAGAGTATCTATAATTGGTATCTTCATGAGGTATATTACCACTTCAGAGTTCAGGCTGTCGTATCTAACCTTATCTTTCACTTCCTTTTCGATCCAGTTGGAGCACTGAGTATAATTCCTAAAGCCCAAAATGGCAAAACACTGTTAGCTTTGTGATATTCAAATGCCTTGTAACTACGACTCAACTTTTATAAAGAACTGAATGCGAAACCTCTTTGGTTGAATCTTATTGTACTCTTATCATAATGAGTCTTATTTTTTATTTTTAGCATCTCATAATAAATTATCTGTGGAATGCTACAAAGAAAACAATTCAGGGTGCATTCTGATATTTTCCTTTTGTACATGGTGCACATACTTTAAGAATTTATCTCATAATCTTGATGTCTTCATGCACTTCAATCTTCTTTCTATTTGATGACATATGAATCTCCTATTTGCACTGTATGCAATATTCGCCATCAAGTGTATTGACTGATTAAATTGCCATTAGCTTTCCAAGTTTTTCGTTAAGCTGGTAACCCACTACTTAATTTAATGCAGATTTTATGTTTTACATTAGTTCTATTGGACTTTGGTTAACTTCTAGACTTGTGGACTTCCTGTAGGCGGAAAATGACCCAGGTGCTATAATACCTGAGGTCTCAGGTCTTCTTCAATATCGAATTCCAAAAGATGCCATTGGTAAATTCATATCTTTCACTTGTACCCCAGTGCGTGATGATGGCGTCGAAGGTGAACCAACATCGTGCCTCGGACATGAGTGCATTCGCCCAGGTATTTGAATAAAGCAAATCCTCAAATATTTGGTTGCCATTTTCTCTTTGAATGGGAGTTCACACTTTTATACCTTTTAAGTCTTTCTCAAGTTATAAATGGGACTTAAATGGCAAATGAGCACATGAAAGATCTGAAACCAGAATGTGGAAGCGTACTGGGATGTGTCAGCTATGCCCATGCCCTTAGAGAAGACCGTCAGACTTGCATATTCGCTGTTGATTCTAATGCTTTCTTGGTGTTCCACTGTGTTGTTAATTCTGATATTTTTCTTCTAAACGCACACTATTTGAGGATATATAACTAATTCCTCCTTATGTTATTTTGTTATCAGGAAGCCCTAGATTGCTTTCCTTGCAAATTATTGGAACAGCGATTGAAGGCACTACGCTGAATGTTGAAAAGAAATACTGGGGTGGTGAAGAGGGAGAGTCAATTTACCGCTGGTTTCGGGTATTTGACTTTTATCAGAATATCATTAGTACAGATTTTTGTTCAGTGTTTATATGATTCCATAGCATCAGCAGATTATGATTTCAATAGCATTCTTCTCCCAACAATTTTCTCTCTTTTGATATATTCCACAGCTAATTAGTTGATACTGAAACATAATTGCAGACTAGTTCAAGTGCCACCCCCAATGAAATGAGTGGTGCAAATGCATCATCATATACGCTCTGTGTTGATGATATTGGCTTCTTTATCTCAGTTTCCTGCGAGCCTATTCGAAGTGACTGGGCCCGTGGTCCTATTGTCTTTTCTGAACAAGTTGGACCAATTGTACCAGGTTACTATATCTTGTTTGCTTTTCTGTCTGAGAAAATCTTTGAAAAGTTCGATATTATTTGGGCATACTTCTAACCTACTCTCTTTTTTTCTGCTACATTAATAGGACACCCAACATGTCAGTCACTAGAGTTTCATGGATCCCTGGTAGAAGGAGAACAACTGCGCTTCATTGCTTCTTATAGTGGAGGGTACGTCTACGTTGAAAGCCTTTCCCTGTGCTGCAACAACCAATATTCTTTGAAAACTCCATATTCATTGTATGCAATGGAATGATTTTCATTTTTCAGGGTGAAGGGAGATTGCTTCTATGAATGGTACAAAGTGAAGGCCAATGGTCACAAAGAGAAATTCAGTGCTGGAGGTAAATGCTTTTCAACTTTTCTTTGTTCTGTCTTTAATTTTTAAAATTTAACAAATGATATGGTACGAATGCAGAATGTTTAGATTTAACTATTGATGAAGTGGGATACTGTATGGAACTTGTATATACTCCTATACGGTCTGATGGCTTAAAGGGTGACCCAAAAATATTGTTATCTTCTCCTGTTTCCCCGGGTTAGTGATTCTTCTGTTAAACATTTATCATTTTATTGCAGTCATCTTTGTATTTTTTTTCCCATTCAATTGCAGCGATTAAACTTTAGAATTTCTGTACTACTTTCTGCAGCAAGGATTTCATTTGTCTCTATATATGGTTGTCTTGTATGTGCTTCTTGGTGTTGATGATGGGATCTTCCTTTACTTTAACTTAGGATGTTGAGATCCCTCATCATAGATGTACCCATCTGACTGTGCTTGCTTTTGCTCTCTATTCCATATCTTATTCCACACTCTTGGTTTCGTTTTACTTGTTTTTTTTATTTCATTTGTTATTGTTGTAAGGGACAATTTTTTATTTTCAAAATACAATACATCTTGGCTGTAGCAACTTATGATCCCAGTCTGAAAATGTATCCTTTAAAACAGGGGAGCCAGTAGGCGTTGAATTGATGATTCCTGATTGCTGCGAGGGTGAGGAAGTGGTTCCTGTGACAAAGTACTTTGGTGGACAAGAAGGAGTTGGCAAATATATTTGGTACAGAACAAAGGATAAGCTTCATGAGTCTGTCCTGATGGAACTGCCAAATAATTATGACAATACTGAAATCTGTGGACAGGCACTGTAAGTCCTCTTTTAAGAAATTCAGATTATATGAAATCCGTGACTTCTTGAGTTAGTGACATCTATAATCTGCTCAGACTGTATACCCCATCTCTGGAAGATGTGGGCTCTTATCTAGCCTTATATTGGCTGCCAACACGGTCAGATGGGAAAAGTGGAACAACACCTTTGGTATCAATTTGTGAGTCTCCAGTTATACCAGGTAGAGATTTAGATTTACTCTGTCTTGTTATATGTTCTACGTAACAGTTTCCTGCCTAGCAGATTTTGTAACGCTCCCAATTTCACGTATAATTGACTCGATCATATTCAATTCTTGATGCCTTTGTCCTAATCTGTAGAAATTCTTTGGTGTGACAGCTCTTCCAATTGTTTCCAATGTACGTGTGACGATGCTGTCTTCGACCACCTATATTGGAGAAGGAGAATATTTTGGTGGGCATGAAGGAGCAAGCCTTTTTAGCTGGTATAGGCAATCTGATGATGGAACGATTCTTCTTATTGCCGGTGCTAATTCTAAAACTTATGAAGTTGACGAAGAAGATTATAACTGCAGACTGTTATTCGGGTAATGAATTTAGCACTTTATGTTCTGTTGTTATTAAACCTTGTGTATGATGTGAGACATTTCTGGGTTCCAACAACAGCTGTTCCTTATCATTTTTTCAGTGAAAGAGGAGGTTATAAATGGGAAGTCTAAATCTTAGTGTTAGGAAAGTGACCTAAAGTTGGCCTTTTTTTAGGTTTTTGGTCATCTCTGGGAAGCATTTGTTCAAAACTTTGGCAATCCCTATGTGTGAATGAGACAATTCAGACATTCATTTTCTAAATCAAATTTAGGCGTGCTTTTATTTATTTATATATATATTTATGACCAAGCCTTTATGATTTCAACACTATAATGTGGTATTCTCTCTCTGTATTTTATGGCAGCAGAGTACTTCTAAAATACTCTGAAAATTCTAAACCTGTTTATTGTGACTGAATTCAATTTTGTAAGTATTTGATGCCTCTTCCAGATATACACCTGTTCGGCTAGATTCAGTCAATGGAGAACTTCGATTATCTGAGCCAAGTGATGTAATTTTGCCAGGTACTAAATTCTCTGCTAATAGCAGCTTTATATTGTTATTGATTGTTATTGTTTATCCTTTCAATTCGATGCTTGACATCAAGTTTGTTATTGTTTATCCTTTCAATTCGATGCTTGACATCAAGTTACTCTAGTTTTATGCTTCTGCGAATTTGCATTTCTATTGACATACTGCATTTTTTGTTCCCTTAAATATTAGAAGAAAATTAGTGAGAAGATATCTGTTGTTTAAAACTGAACCTTTTAATGCGGTGGTGAACTGAAGCAATGGAGTCTGCCTCCCTATTCCTAAACCATGCCAATGTCCTAAGCACTAGGTTTATCTTTTTTCATCTCATATTTACACTTTATTTCAGAGTTGCCAAGGATTGAGGTGCTAGCTCTTACTGGTAAAGCTGTTGAAGGAGAAATATTGACTGCTTTAGAAGTTATCCCGAAGAGCGAACATCAACAGCTTGTTTGGGGGAAGTACAAGAAAGAAATTAGATACCAGTGGTAAATCCCTGCAACAAACTTGCATGATGTGAATATTAATCATTTTCCTTTTGGGCTTAAATAGGGGACATGTTAAATCTACCCCATATGTATATTGTAAGAAACAAACTGTAAAAATAAATGAGTAGCCTATCTCCTGCTCGGTAATGTTAAGATTGGATGTCAGCTGACACATGTGCTGTCAATGTTGTAGGTTCTTCTCATCTGAAACCGAAAGCGATAAAACTTATGATCCAATCCCGCCACAGCGATCTTGCTCCTATAAGGTGCGGTTTGAGGACATAGGCCGCTACCTGAAGTGTGAATGTGTAGTTACTGATGTGTTTGGAAGAACAAGTGAGGTGGCTCATGCTGAAACTACCTCAGTTTTACCAGGTGTTTTACATTATGCATTATGATTTTGTTTATTGTTGAACTGCAACCATATTTGATTTCACACTGATCACTGCGCCTGAAATTATATTACATTTAAGAGAATACTAGTGTTGATACTAGTGTTGACATCTGTGTTGTGGTATCAGGAGTTCCTAGAATGGACAAGCTGGAAATCGAGGGTCGAGGCTTCCATACCAATTTATACGCTGTCCGTGGAGTTTATAGTGGGGGAAGAGAAGGCAAAAGTAGGATTCAGTGGCTTAGATCAATGGTTGGAAGTCCTGACCTCATCTCTATACCTGGTATGCTATGACGGCTAATACCTACCGTTATTGTTCAGAAAGATGGCTAACGAATGTGGAATAAAAAATTGAGACAATTGTGAACAGTCTATTCTTTACTTAAGAGTTTTATGGTACACACTAACGACTCCATTGGTTCCTTGCTGCAGGGGAGACTGGAAGGATGTACGAGGCCAATGTAGATGACGTAGGCTACAGACTGGTGGCGATTTATACACCGGTTAGAGATGATGGGGTCGAGGGACAACCCATTTCTGCATCAACAGACCCTATTGCAGTCGGTAAATGCCTTCCATCTGCTGACTACTGTTAATAGTACATTTCTTTTATCAATCATGTATTTTATCTCTGATATCTTGCAGAGCCTGATGTTCTTAAAGAAGTGAAACAGAAGCTAGATGTTGGATCAGTGAAGTTTGAGGTATTTCATTTTCAGATGATTATCCAAACGAAGCTTATTCGTCAAGGAATGGGCTCTAACATATCAATTTGTTCTGTTACAGGCCCTCTGCGACAAGGACCGGTCTCCTAAAAGGGTAGATTAATTTTTTGTTGTTCTATGTTTAATCAGATTCATCATCATGACATATGTAAATCTCTCTGCAGGTCCCTGGAATGGGTAGCCTTGAGAGAAGAATACTGGAAGTAAACAGAAAGAGAGTGAAGGTTGTAAAGCCTGGCTCCAAAACTTCATTTCCTACAACTGAAATTCGCGGAAGCTATGCCCCTCCATTCCATGTACGCGTTCGGTGTTCCTCTTGAACCCTGCTCTATCAACCTATAACTTATCTACATGTACCTCACCACGTCTTGGCTTGTACAGGTTGAACTATTCAGAAGCGATCAACATCGTCTTAGAATTGTGGTGGACAGCGAGAATGAAGTGGATTTGATGGTGCAGACTCGACACCTGCGTGATGTGGTCGTCCTTGTCATCCGAGGCCTTGCTCAACGCTTCAACAGCACATCACTCAATACTCTTCTCAAAATTGAGGCCTGATATATTTATGTAGGTGTAAGATAATGTGTTTATTGCATTGCCCTTTTTCCTCGCCCTTTTATTGAGTGGAAGAAGGATTGTATATTGTTTAATCAGATTTTCCCCTGCTGTGTGTGATTCATGTTTCGTTGTACAGAGACGTGTTTTTGCTGTGAATCTTGATGCTTTAAGTCATCATTCAAGATATCAGAACTTCAATATTTAAGACACTTTTTGTCATATTGTATCATTAATGATCATCTGTAAGCAAGGTACATGAATAGAAGATGCATTCAAGAAGCAAATGTTAATATATGCACACAGAAAACAATTGTTCATGTGGAATCAAATCTAGAGACTAGGTGCAGCTGCAGTTCCAACATCACCACTGTCGGATTCTGCTGTTTTGCTTCGTCCCTCCTCGACCTTCAAGTATTTCTTCTCTTGCAGTGCCGTTGCTTCATGGGACTTGGCAGTGTCGTAGGAAGCATGCAATCCGAAGAAGAAATAGTAAAGCAGGAGCAGCACTGTCCACACTGCAAACCTCAAGAATGATTTATAGTCAATTGATCCCAATAGGAAGATGTTTATAGCAATGGATGTAGATGGCAGCCATGGAACCAGCGGGACTCCCCACAGCTGAGGCTTGCGTGCTTGAGGGACGAACAACCAAATTCCTACCGTCGAAAGCACCCAAATAGGCACGGTTATGCAGTACCCAATCCAACCGTGTTTGCTGATCCCCCAATAAGCAGCGGTAGCAATTGAGGACATAATGATCAGGAGAAGGAAGGTGATCAGCAAGTTGCGGTGGTGAGGCGACGTCTCTCCGCTCACATAGTACCTACGAACGAGGAGGGCGAGCGCCACGAGCATGAAGATGATGAGCGTTGAGATGGAGAGCAAGTTGGAGAGGACTGGAAGCTTAGTGAAGAAAGCAACGATGGCAGTCGCTGCCATCATGACAATGGTGGCGTTGACGGGTGTACCGGTCTTGGGGTCGACCTTGGCGAACAACGGGGGCATCATGTGGGTTCGAGCAATGTGGGTGAGGTAACGAGCCTGACCCACGGCGCCAACAAGAAGAACGGATGTCATGCCTTTCAGTGCACCAGCTGCCACAACGTATTGAGCCCAACTCCATCCTACTTTGACGAAGGCCACTGAAAATGGAGCATCCACGTCGATGTCGTAGAATGGCTGCATCAAGCAGAGAGTTACGGCCAACAAGCAGTATATGGAGGTGGTGATCACCATGGACCCCACCAGACCTATGGGGATATCTCGTGCTGGATTCTTGGTTTCCTCAGCCATGGTGGAAACTGCATCGAAACCAACGTAGGCGAAGAAGAGAACGGCGGAAGCTTTGAAGATGCCACGGACGCCGTACGGGGTGAAGTCTCTGTAGTTACTGGTGTCGGCTTTGATGAGTCCTGCTACGATGATGAAGGCGATGACAACCAGGTGGACAATGGAGGCAATGTAGTTGAGACGGGAGGAGCCTTTTGTGCTTACGACTGCGATTATGCAGATTATTATGATGATGACGACGGCGATGGGATCCAGATGGTTGTAGTCATCGGGTAGTCCATGTGCGTGGATGCGGAAATCCTCCGGGTCGTGGTTGCAGAGCGTCGCGAAGTAGGATGTCCAGGTACGCGCCACCGCAGCGCCGCCGATCGCGTACTCGAGAAGGATGTTCCCGGCGGCGATGAAGGCCACGAAGTCGCCGAGCTCCACTCGCAGGTACGAGAATGAGCCACCTGCAAAATTGGGGGAAAAAAAAATACAAATCAACAACAGACTTCTGAGTGATTCTCGGAACAGAATTAATCACTAATTTGAAATGTTCAGATTGATCCATATCGTACCTGCAACAGGAATTTCGACGGCGAACTCGGTGTAGCAGAAGACAGAAAGCAAGGCGGAGAGTCCAGAAACAGCGTAAGATAGCACGACGGCGGGTCCAGCGTGTTGGTTGGCCTCCTGTCCAGTGAGAACGAAAATTCCGGCGCCGATGACAGCACCCATTCCAAACCACATCAAATCCCACCAGGTAAGCGTCTTCTTCATCTCGCCGCCGCTGCGTACCTTCACCTCCATCTCCGCCTCCACATTGGACCGGGTCAAAACCCGATCCAAAAACCGAACAGGGGTCTTTTTGAGTGCCCTAACGTAGTTGGTCCAACTCTGGAACGATTCCTCAGGGAGAAAATCGTCTTTTGAGCAGCACATCCTCCTCCTGATCATCCCTCCGTCCCCTGCCCCCATGTTAACGGCGAAACCTGCAAAATTCAACACCAAAATCACTACCAATCACAGCTATATCTCAGAATAAGTGAATGCAGAAGGAAAAGATACCGTGATTGAAAATAAAACCAGAGAAAATACGATCGAAATGAGGGAATTGTTTGTTTATATGGAAAATTTTTTGAGTGAGAAAAGTCGAGTGTTCGGCGGAAGACGCTATAATGTAGCAACTACACTACACTACACTACACTACACTGCTAGTCAATCTATATCAACCAATTCACACGAAAGGGAGATTTTTGTGTGTATATTAAGTACGTGTGTATTTGTATATGTATATGTATATATATATACACACGGACGACGTACGCACTATGATAATAACGATTAGCTGTTTGATTTAGTCTGCTCAATTCGTGACGGCGACACCAAAGAAAGGCAACGTCGCTTTGGATTAATTACATAAACCAGGTGTGAATATGAAAGCTTTTATTACAATAAGCTGCTTTAATTACTGTTTTGACCTTAAATTTTGTATTTTACTTTTGGAGTTGGATGGAGTATCAATTTTCAGATTTTTATTATATTTATCAGTCTCTGTGTATTTTACCTAGGTTTCAACTAGGGTGCACGGTACTCTTTGACAATCTTAATTGTTTAATTAAGTTTAATTTAATTTTTATTACTTATTATATAAAATAGAATAATTAAAATTCTTAAAAATTAACTACTCACCACACCCTATTTTTTAAACTTATTAATATTAATTTTTTTTATAAAGGAAAATTTTCATTAAAAGAAATGGGTACAAGAAATACCCAATAAATCAACATAAGGTCAAAACAAAACAACAACTTTAGCAATTAATCTACAGCTCCATATATGCATTTAAGCAAATTTGAGTTCCAGGTATTATACTCCATTCCTTTCATTCAACCTTTACTTCCAGCTCCATGTATGATTTTTTTACTTCGTACCGCATCTCATCCACCTTCCATTCCTTGTTCTCAAACACAATATTATTTCTATGTCTCCATATCATCTAAATCGTATAAGTCCAAATGCATCTCAACACACAACAAGCCAACACACCATTCAATAAGTTACTGAATTCCATAAAATTTTGTTTGAGTTCGCCACTCAAAGATCCATTTACACCAACCCACCTCATAACTTTTTCCCAAACATCACTTGCTCCTCTACATATGATGAAACAATGGTAGACAGATTTCGGTTCCTCCAAGCAGACTGGCAAATGTGTATCAGCAAAAACATGCATGACATTTCTCTTTAAAAGCTCAACTTTAGTAGGGATTCTATTTCTAATGACTCGTCATACCAAGAACTGTACTTTTGGGGGATATGTTTATCCCAAATGTAAGAATAAAGTTCCATAGGAGCTTTATAATCCCCTAATTTCCTATCCATAAGGACTCGATATGCTCCACAAACACTGTACTCACCCCTCTCACAAATTCCCCAACACCAACTGTCTCTTTCTCCTGGATTGATGCTAACTCCCTCCAACATCACTAACAACTCCTTAAGTGACTCCTCTTTCCAACTTCTCAAACTTCTTCTCCAATTCCATTCCCATTTCCACTCCATATCATTCATATAACCCATAGAGGCAATGCATGCTTCCTTCGACTCACAAACACGATACAACCTTGGAAACCGAGTTCAGAGACAAATCTTATCCAACCAAGGTTCATTCCAAAATGATGTGTTTGAACCATCCTTCACACGACGAGATAAAGACTCCTTGAACCAATTACCTCCCACATCTTCCATTGCCTTCACTACATCCCTCCACCACCCTTTAAATTTGTCGCATTTTACCAACAATCTCTCAAAATCCCCATATGATGGATCAATTCCCAACCTTTCAATGATCAAATTTGCCCACCACCCATTTGTTCTTTCATAATCTTCCAAATCCATTTGCAAAGGAGAGCCTTATTCTGCAACTCCAAATCTTTAACACCCATGGCCCCTGCTTCCTTTAGTCTACATATCGATCTCCAACTTATCCATGTTATCCTCTTATTTTCATTAGTCTTATTCCACAAGAACTGCCTCTGCAACTCAATAATCTTTTTCTTATGACACACTTAGGTGCCCTAAAAATCGAGAGAACATAAGATGGTATAGCATTTAAAACAGAATTTATAAGTATCAATCTGCCACCATAGAATAATTTTAAACTTATTAACTATAGTATAAAATGCACGGTGCACTTCAAAATTATGTTAAAGCTTAATATTTACTAATATTATCTATTGTTTTTAATCACAAAATATCACCTGATATTAGATGCAACACTATATAAGAAATGCTAAACAACGATATAGTATAAGAAATGTTGCACCAAATTATTTCCTCAGTCTACTCGAAAAAGGGTCTTTTTTCATTTTGGTCGTTCGCTCCAAAGAAGGTCATTTTCTTTTTTACACACATGAGACCCACATACACCCACTAATACAATTAAAATATAGGGTTCACACTCCCACTAATACAATTATCCACTACACATCAAATAATTATACTCCTTAATCAATGTGCACAAAAGTAAAAGACATTCTTTCGAGCTATTGGAGGGAGTATAATATTACACCAAATATTACGTGACATTCTAATTGATGAATACTACATTTGACTTTCTAAAGATACTATAAAGAGGAGGAAACATTTCAAATCCACCAAATCGTTCCAACCTAATAAACAAAGTTTTTTGATGATATATACAGAAAAATTGAATCATAGATAAAAGGGATACCTTTGAGTATAATATTGGCCATAAAGTTTGACTCTTTTGGCCATAATGTTTGACCCTTTAGATACCACTAATCTAGTAATCTTAGCCAAAAGAATTGACTTGTCCTGTTTAGTATGGATTAGTCCAACATTTATCATAAAAACGCATTACTCCAATGTGCAAAGTAATCACTTTACTCAGTTGGTGTTTACAAATCTGCTTGAGGATGGAAACACGAAATAATACATGTGAAAATTCAAGTAATTACCATAAAATTTAAAAGAATAATACTAGTATTGATTGTTTGAACCTTCTATTATAGCCATATGTCCCGTCAATATTCTCATTTTGGGTGTTTGTTACAAATGACACAATTTCTCTCTTTTAAATATATGATACCCATGCACACGTCACTAATATAACTAAAATATGAGACTCACACATTCCACTAATATTATTACCCACTACATATTAAATAATTCTACCCCATAATTAATGTGCATAAAGTAAGTGAGACTCCTGCCGGCAAACGAAGCATTGTGTTACCATAGACGGAGCTATACTAGGACGGGGGCATTGGCCCCCTGAAAATTTTTCAACAAATGTAGTTTGATAGAGTGGTTAATATTGTCAAAACTAAACATGTGTTCAATGTTCAATTCTCTTCCACGTCAATCAATAGTCTTTTCATTTCCTTTTTCAATCACATTTAAATTAGTTTTTCTTCCTTATTTTACTTCAAATTATTTTAGTAATACTTTTTTCTTTTCATGGATTAATATTCAATTATATATTTTTTCATATTATAATTTATTAATATTCCATAGTACTTTTTAAAATTACATGTTTACATAATTTATGGATTAATATTCAATTATAGTATATTTTTTCATATTATAATTTATTAATATTAATATTCCATAGTACATTTTAAAATTACATGTTTACATAATTTATATTTCTTAAAGTCGGTAACTATATAGTTTATAATTTTTTAAGTTAAGATCATATTTATTTTTTAGAGAAATTATCACAAAATGGTCCACTAAGTATTTCTAAACTTACAAATAGTCCTCTATCTGTTAAAATTTTCAATTTTAGTAATTTTTCGTCCATTTTTGTCATTTTGTCCAATTTTGGTCCCTACAAAGAACTATAATTGAAATTTTCAATAGTTAAAGGACCAAATGCGAATTTTGTAATAATTTGACAAAAAACTTAAATGACCAAATGTGATAATATGACCGGAAAAAATTATAATTTCTCACATTATATTAAAATTCTCACAATATCATAAAAAATGTGTTTAAAGTATTATATTTAAAGCATTATTTTTTAAACTGGGTCGGATCGCCCGGTCCGATCCGATTTTGAAAACATTGTTTTAAATGTAATATCTTTAAATATTTTTTTTATGATATTGTGAGAAATTATAATTTTTTCCTATCAAATTATCACAATTGGTCCTTTAAGTTTTTTGTCAAATTATTACAGAATCCGCATTTGATCCTTAACTATTAAAATTTTCAATTTTAGTAATTTTTTTGTCCAATTTTGGTCCTGAACAAAAATTGATCAAAAAATGACTAAAATTGAAAATTTCAAAAGATACAGGACTATTTGTGGATTTAGTAATACTTAGTGGACCATTTAGGATAATTTCTCTTATTTTTTATATAAAAATTAAGAAGTATAATATTTTAATATGTAGTAGTTATGTTTTAATTGTTCATTTATATTTTTATAGACAATTTTAGTTTGAATTTTTATAATAAATTGTAGAACTTTAGGTGTCAATTTTTAGGTTTAGTACTCTAAACAAAATAAGAAAACAAAAGCTTATTTTAAGTTATTTAAAATGACAAAATATAAGTTTTGAGTTGCGACTAAGATAGTATTAAAAATGGCCTCTGTATGAGATTTCTGGCTTCGTGAGTTACAAATTTTATTCTAATTTTTTGGACATTGGAGAAGACAAGTATAAAATCAAATAGGAAGAGTTGAGATTTTAAAATTGAAAGTATAAATATTTTTGACAATATTTTTTTCCTTTTAATTAGTTGGAGAATTAGAAAATTTGCAACAAAATATAAGAGTGGATAGGATAAGTTGACCAATTTGAATTTGATCGGTTCTGTTCTCATTCGTTTGCTTCCATACCTTTTGCTCACGTCTTCTTCAAACTAGTACTCATAATATACGCATAAATTATAAAAATTAATGATGTATGAATATCTTCAAAATTAAAATTATCCGATCGTGATCGATGTTTTATTTATTTATTAATTATCTCAGGTTATTTATGTAGGAAATAAATCTATAGATCTTAAAACTTTAACTTTATTATGATTATATGAGATCTAAACCGTAAATGAAACACCTTGAATTTATTGAATTTTTTAGACAGAACTTTTATGATGGGAAAAAGGGAAAACCATGTGTTGCTATTGCATAATAATATATTCCCCATAATTATATTATATATGAAATAAAAAATTCCTAACAGTTTATGCATTATTTTAATCGAGGAATCACATAAAAATTCAGATATATTGACAATGATGTCTTGATCCAGTTAATATGAATATTAACTTATTAGTTAATTTAAAAGGGTAGGTCTTGACACCATATCACGTAAGTTCCTACCTGATGCAGAGATAGTAGTATTAATGAAAAATGTACAGTAAATTATTATTTCATAAAAAAATTTATAGTATAAATAAAAAATGATAATATTTTACCGTGAAAATGATAATATTTTAATGGGAAAGTTATAACATTTGGTGAAATTTTTATCCATATATCATGTAAAGGACTTAATAATTAATAAATAAATTTAGTGTTATTTTCATATAGACCTCCCCCTTACATGTGTGCTTAATTTTAAAAATAATAAGAAGTCACTATCCAAGTTATTTAAAATAAATAAATTTCATTATCACTCTACTAGTGTTCGATAGTAATATGACATGGTCCAAATTTTCATTTGACGTTGTGAGAGTTTATAAGAGAAGAAAATCCCTTCATTAAATAGTCCACACGCTTAAAATATCATATGGAATTTGTAACAATTTAATACTGGAAAGAATCTCCAAACTATGATTAGAATACTCTAGTACCCATAACTAATTACTATAAGACAGAAAAGTCAAAGATTAATAAAATCTATATGAGGTGGAGTTTGACTTATTTATATCATATTAACGTAATGAAATAGCTATAATTCAGCTTAAAACGTAATTTAAGAAGCAAATAATTACATGCATACTAATGTAGATAATAAATTGTGGCAAATAATAAATCCTAGGGTGGTGCAACAATACATCCTCCTTGATCTTCAAGCCACTCTCAAAGGAGTTGCATTGCCTTATCACCTCTGACCTTGACATATCAACCAATTTTCCCATTACGTCTAATATCAAATGACCATAAAGTGTATCATATCTCTGATAAAATAAGAGTTTATATATGATTCATTATTGAGAATTGTTGGTGAATGCTGAATCTTCTCATTGGAGTCTTGGTTTCATGGAATTATTGAGATTTGTTAGCAGATGCTGAATCTTTTATATGAATTAGGATTTTTATATTAGTGTTTATAGGGGTATTTATGTCATATTAATTACAGATATTTTAATTTAAATATTGATGGGTAAGTAATTTTAGAGTATGAATAACTTGCCCCTTATCAATAAAATTTAATATTTATAAGCACAAAATACCTCCTGATATTTGATGTAACAATGTTATGTGAGAAAAACAAGTTTTACTTATCACTTAATGATGATATAGCTAGTATGAGAAATACTGCACCAAATATGTTATAAAAAATGTTACACGTTCAATTGATGAATACATTTGACTTTCTAAAGATACAATAAACATGAAGAAATCATTTCAAATTCACCAAATCCTTCCAACCAAAGAAACAAAAAATATTGATGAGACAAAAGAGAAAAAATGAATCTTAGATCAAAGGGATACCTTTGAGTATAATATTGACCAAAAAGTTTGACTCTTTGGTTACCAATAAACTCAGCCAAAAGAATTGACTTGTCCTGTTAAGTATGGATTAGTCCAACATTTATCATAAATACGCACTACTAATATTAATATTAATAC
Source organism: Pogostemon cablin (assembly GCA_023678885.1). NCBI lineage: Eukaryota > Viridiplantae > Streptophyta > Magnoliopsida > Lamiales > Lamiaceae > Pogostemon > Pogostemon cablin. The sequence goes on from CM042956.1 coordinate 2,228,064, forward strand.
GCAATTATCTCATATTAATATTTTGGGTGGGTATCCACCTCAAAGAGTATCATTTTCTTCTTTAAACATATGAGCACACACTACTAATATAATTAAAATATTCACCTCACTAATATTCCCTCCGTCCCTTACTAAGAGGGTCTTTTGTTTTTTGTCACGTGGATTAAGGAGTATTATTATTTAATGTGTAGAAGTAGTTGTATTAGTGGAAGTGTGGATCCATATTTTAATTGTATTAGTGAGTGTGTGTGTGAGTTCCATGTGTGTAAAAAATGAAATGAGACTCTTTGGATGAGACGTCCAAAATGGAAAAAAAAGCTTCTTTCAAAGAGACGGAAAGAGTATAACTATTCACTGCACATGAAATAATATTACTCTTTAATCAACGTGGCTAAGGTAAATGAGAGCAATCAACTGGCTAAAGTAAATGAGACCAAGAGTATATTGTGTTACATTTTTTATTCTAATTTTTTGGACATTGGAAGACGAGTATGAAATCAAATAGGAAGAGTTGAGATTTGAAAATATTTTTTTCCTTTTAAGTCGGATAATAGAAAATAGAAAATTTGAGTGAGGCTTGCGAGAGCCTAATGCACATCGTGCGCCTTTAGAATTTAGTATTATAATTAAGGGTATTATTTTGTTTTAAAGGATATACACTTTAATTAATAAGAGTACAACACTTTGTTATAAAGAGTATATATTTTTTATTAATATTTTTTACTTTTTTTAGAAAATAAAAATGTACAAATCTTTATACTAAAGGGTATATAATTTAATATAAAATTTAAAGGCACACAGCTCCGTACGCCTTTTACACACAAGTTCTTGCCTTGCAACAAAATATAAGAGTGGATAGCATAAGATGTAGGTTTTGACCAATTTGAATTTGATCGGTTGTTTCCAGCCGAAAAACTCACATTTGTTTGCGGCTTCCATACCTTTTGCTCACGTCTTCGTCAAATAATACTCATAAATTTAATGATGTATATCTTCAAAATTAAAATGATCCAATCGTGATCAATTTTTTTTTTATTTATTGATCGAGGTCGTTTATGCGTTATTTTAATCAATGAATCACATAAAAAAATTCAGATACTTTGATTATGCATGTCTTGATCAGGTTAATATGAATATTCACTTTATAGTTACTCCTACACTTTTTATGACATATTTTCTTTTTAAAAACATGAAACTCACACAAAAATAATTTATTTATTTACATTGGTTCACACACACATTACATTCACCACTAATAAAACTACACACTACACATTAAATATTATTTCTCTCACTTCACTTTACATTAAATTATTATAGTTCTTAATCTCTGTTGTGCCGAAAAAATATGTGTCAATATCTCCGAACCGAGTAATTTAAAAAATATCTTGAGTTAAATTTAATTAAAGGGTCCACACGCTTAAAGAATTTGTAACAATTTAATACTAATATTTTTGATAGTGCTGATTAGAATATGAGTTCCCATAACTAATTACTAAAAGTCAGAAAAGTCAAAGATTATTAAAATATATATGAGGTGGAGGTTTGATTTATTTATATCAACTTAATGTAACGAAACAGCTATAATTTAGCTTAAAACGTAATTTGAAGAAGCAAATAATTACATGCAGACTATTGTATATAATAAATAATACTCCTAATTAAATCCTAGAGTCTAGGGTGGTGCAGTAATTTCGGAATCGACTCCCTGTCCCTCCTCCACCTTAGTATACGTTTTCTCCTTCAACGCCTTGGCTTCATACGACTTCGCAGTGTCGTAGGATGCATGCAGTCCGAACAAGAAATAGTAAACCAGTAGACACACTGTCCAAATTACGAACCTCACGAATGACTCCTTGTCAATCGATCCAAGTAGGAATATGTTCACAGCAATGGATGCTGACGGCAGCCATGGCACCCCCCATTGCTGCGGCTTACGGGCTTGAGGGACCAACACCCACAGACCAACAGTCGACAGCAACCATATTGGCACGCTAACACAGTACACGATCCAACCGCTTTCACTCGCACCCCAATAAGCTGCGGTGGCGATGGAGGATCCGACGATTAGAATGAGGAGGACCACCAGCTTGTTGCGGTGGTCGGGAGAGGTCTCTCCGGTGACATAGTACCTGCGAACGAGAAGGGCAACCGCGACGAGCATGAAGATGAAGAGAGTTGAGATGGAGAGGAGGTTGGATAGATGTCAAGGCCTGTGAAGAATGCAATGAGGTCTGTAGCTACGAGCATGATTATGGTGCCGTTGATTGGTGTCCCTGTTTTTGGATCGACTTCGTTGGCATCATGTGGGTTAGGTAACGAGCCTGACCCACGGCTCCAACCAGAAGAACGGATGTCATGGCTTTCAGAGCACCTGCTGCCACTATGTATTGAGCCCAATTCCACCCCACCCCCTCGAATAGAGCATCGACATCGATGCTTCCATATGGCTGCATTAAGCACAGAGTTATAGCTAACAAGCAGTATATGAATGTGGTGAGCACCATGGACTCCACAAGACCTATGGGGATATCTCTACCAGGATTCTTGGTCTCCTCAGCCATGGTGGAAATGGCGTCGAAACCAACGTAGGCGAAGAATAGAACGGCGGATGCTCTGAAGACGCCTCTAACTCCAAATGGGGTGAAATCGGTGTAGTTTCTGGTGTCTGCTTTGATGAGCCTGTTGGAGTATGAAGCCTAAATTCTTTGGGCCCGTATTTCTTTTGGCCCAGTTGATCCTAATGGGCTTAGGATTAGGACAAGTTATCTTGATCAAGAAGTTATCCATTGTGTTATCTTGATCAAGAAGTTATCCATTGTGTTATCTTGATCAAGAAGTTATCCATTGTGTTATCTAGATCAAGATGTTTTCTCATTGTAATTGACTTGTCCAACAAGGGAAGAAAAATCCTGGCTTGGTATCGCCTCCAGATGTAGTCGAAAGACGAACTGGTAAACAAATCTCGTGTTATTCGTGTCATCATGTGCGTGTGTGTGTCTAAATTCCTAACAACTGGTATCAAGAGCCTCGGGTTCGAAGGGAGCAGTTACGATAAGCGACGAGAAGATTTCAATCAAACAGTTTGACGGATCAAATTTCGGGTTCTGAAAAATGCAGATCTAGGATTATTTCTACGGTAAAGATCTGTATGTTCCCTTAGAAGAGAAGGTGAAACCCGAAAAGATGAATCTGAAGGAGTGGAATCTGTTGAACAGAAAAGCGATGAGTGCGATTCGTTTATCGTTGTCCATGAACGTAGCCTACCACACAACTAAAGCCAAGTCCGCAAGGGAGATGCTGCAAATTTTGGAGGAGATGTATTAAAAGCCCACAACTGCGAACAAGGTTCATTTGATTAGACGATTATTCAACCTCAGAATGTCGGAGAGCACACTTGTGCAGCAACATCTGAACGAGTTCAATATGATCATTTGGCAGTTTTGTTCAGTCGAAATTGAATTCACTGACGAGGTACTTGCTTTAGTTTTGTTATCTTCTTTACCAGATAGTTGGTTGATACAGTAACTGCAGTTAGTGCTTCATCCGCGGAAGATAAATTGAAGCTTGACCAAGTGAGAGATCTGATGATTAGCGAGGAGGTTCGCAGAAAAGAGTCTTGATCTACTTCAGGGTCAGTGCTGAACACGGAGGATAGGGGCAGATCAAAGGGTAGGCAGAATCGTGGCAGATCAAAGTCCAGAGGAAAGAGTCAATCCAAGAAAGACAAAGACTCAATTCAGTGCTGGAATTGTGATGAGTTTGGTCACTACAGGAATCAGTGTACAGCGCCCAAGAAAAACAAGAAGGGACAGAATGAGAAGAAGACAGCAAAAGCAACCATAGATGATATTGGAGATGCGTTGGTCTTGAGTGTCAATAGTCCGCTGGAATCATGGGTGTTGGATTCTGGAGCATCATTTCACTCATGCAGTGATGCTGAAATAATGGAGAACTATGTGTCTGGTGAATTCGGACAAGTCTACCTTGCTGATGATGAGCCCTTGAAGATCGTGGGGAAATGAGATGTTCGGATATCCACACCAAACGGATCGACATTAAAGCTAAATGGTGTTAGGTACATTCCAGGATTGAAAAGAAACTTGCTTTCAATTGGACAACTTGATGTAGAAGGATACTCAGTGACTTTTGGCAGCAACAGTTGGAAGATCAGTAAAGGAGTAATAATAGTAGCGCGAGGGAAGAAGGAGGGGACGTTGTATACTACACTAACTCCAAGGACTGCATTGATCTTGCAGGAGCTACGACCAATGTTGATTTGTGACACTGTCGGCTGGGTCACATGAGCGAGAAAGGGATGAAGGTAATGTGTTCGAAAGGGAGACTTCCAGGGCTGAAATCTGTTGAAGTTGGCCTATGCGAGGACTGTGTTTTCGGGAAACAGATAAGAGTAAGTTTCTCGAGAGGTGGCAGAACCTTAAAGGCAGAAAAGTTAGAGTTGGTGCATAGCGATCTATGGGGACCAGCGCCCACGAAGTCCATTGGTGGTTCGGAGTACTACATGACCTTCATCGATGACTCCACTCAAAAGGTATGGGTTTATTTTCTGAAAAATAAAACTGATGCATTTGATACTTTCAGGAAGTGGAAAGCCCTTGTAGAGAATGAAACGGGGCTGAAAGTAAAGTGTCTTCGTTCTGACAATGGAGGTGAATATGAACTCCGTGAGTTCAAGGAATATTGTGCTGAGAATGAGATTCGCATGGAGAAGACCGTGAGAGGAACTCCCCAGCAGAATGGAGTGGCAGAACGAATGAACAAAACTTTGAATGAGCGAGCTAGATGCATGAGATTGAAGAGTGAACTGCCTAAGATGTTTTGGGCAGATGCAGTAAACACAGCAGCATACCTAATTAATAGAGGTTCATCAGTTCCGTTGGAAAACAGAATACCAGAGGAAGAATGGACAGGAAAAGAGGTAAATCTGTCTTACTTGCGTGTCTTTGGTTGTGTTGCATATGCTCATATTAGTTCTAATGATAGAAGCAAGTTAGATGCTAAATCTGTTAAGTGTACGTTCATTGGGTATGGTGGTGATAAGTTTGGTTATAGACTCTGGGATGAGAACAACCGAAATATTATTCATAGTAGAGATGTGATTTTCAATGAACAGGTTATGTACAAGAATAGATTTGAGGCATCAAATTCTGACAAGACTAATACCCAAGAAGTCGAGTTAGACATCTCAAACTAAAGTGGGAGCAAGGAGAGTCAGAATGAGGAAGAGGTTCTCATTGGGGAACTAAGGACACCACCACCACCATTGGAGGATCTGTTGCAGAGACCAGCTAGAGAGCGACGTGCACCTGATATGTATTCGCCCTCTAACTACTACTTGTTACTTACTGATGGTGGTGAGCCTGAGTGTTATGCAGAGGCAGAGCAAAGTGAAGATAGACGAAAATGGAGAGGTGCTATGGATGATGAGTTAGCATCTCTTCTGTTGAATGACACTTGGGAACTTGTTGAGCTCCCAAAGGGTAAAAAGGGTTTGCACTGCAAGTGGGTCTACCGAATCAAGAATGAAGCTGACGGAAGCAGACGCTACAAAGCCCGGTTGGTTGTCAAGGGGTTTGAGCAGCGACATGGTATTGACTATACTGATGTTTTTACTCCAGTTTTGAAACTGACCACTATTCGAATGGCGTTGAGTATGGTAGCTGCAAAAAACTTGATATTGCATCAGATGGATGTGAAGACGGCATTTCTCCATGGTAAATTGGTGGAAGAGTTGTACATGACACAGCCTGAGGGTTTCGTAGAGAAGGGAAAGGAGCCACTTGTATGCAAATTAAAGAAAAGTTTGTATGGCCTAAAACAAGCCCCAAAGCAGTGGTATAAGAAGTTTGACAACTTCATGATGGAGATTGATTACAATAGATGTCACGCTGATCATTGTTGCTATTACAAGAGGTTTGACAAAAGCTTCCTTATTCTCTTGCTATATGTTGATGATATGTTGATCATAGGAGTCAATGCAAGAGAAGTATATAAGTTGAAGAAACAGTTGTCAGAACGGTTCTCCATGAAAGATCTTGGAGAGGCAAAACGGATTTTGGGCATGAGGATTGAACGTGATAAGGCGACGGGATATGTATATATTTCGTAGGCGAGTTACATTCAGAAAGTCCTGGAAAGATTCAACATGTCAGAGTCAAAGCCGGTGAGTATTCCACTGGGAAGTCAATTCAAACTTTCAAAGAAGGAATCACCAAAGAACAAGGAGGAATGTGCACAAATGATGAGTGTTCTATATGCTCCAGCAATTGGTAGCATCATGTATGCCATGGTGTGTACAAAACCAGATATTGCTCATGCAGTAGGAGTAGTAAGCTGGTTCATGAGTGATCAGGGCAAGCAACATTGAGAAGCAGTGAAGTGGGTCCTGCGATACTTGAAAGGTACCACATACAATGCTTTGTGTTTCAAAGGCAAGAGTATGGCGCTGGTGGGTTATGTGGATGCAGACTTGTCATCTAATGACCTTGATGGGAGGAGAAGTACAACCGGGTATGTCTTTACTTATGGTGGTACTGTTATATCTTGGACTTCTAAGTTGCAGAAGGTTGTTGCATTGTCCACCACGGAGGCAGAGTATATAGCTGTGACAAAGGCAAGTAAGGAGATGGTGTGGTTGCAGAATTTCTTGGGGGAACTTGGGAAGGAGCATGAAAATAGTACTCTTTTCAGTGATAGTCAAAGAGCTAAATTTCTTGCAAAGAATCCGGCATTTCACTCAAGAACAAAGCATGTTGAATTGAAGTATCACTACATCTATCACCTTTTGGAGAAGAATGTCTTACAACTTATGAAGATCCTTGGAAATGAAAATCCAGCGGACATGTTTACTAAGGTTGTGACCTTAGAGAAATTGAAGCTATGCATAGCTTCAATTGGCCTTGGAACTTGAAGAAAAGGCTAGGCGATGTCAGGCGGATACGGGAGGAGAACTAGAAGATATGCTACATGGAGGATTTAGTCTCCAAGTGGGAGATTGTTGGAGTATGGAGCCTAAATTCTTTGGGTCCATATTTCTTTTAGCCCAGTTGATCCTAGTGGGCTTAGGATTAGGGCAAGTTATCTTGATCAAGAAGTTATCCATTGTGTTATCTTGATCAAGATGTTTTCTCATTGTAGTTGACTTGTCCAACAAGGGAAGAAAAATTCTGGCTTGGTATCGCCCTAGTTGAAAGACGAACTGGGTAAACAAATCTCGTGTTATTCGTGTCATCGTATGCGTGTGTGTGTCTAAATTCCTGACGATGATGATGAAGAGGATGATGAAGACGTGGACGACGGAGGCAATGGTGTTGAAACGTGAGGAGCCTTTTGTGCTCGTAACTGCCATTATACAAATGGCTATGATTACGCCAATGGCTATGGGGTCCAGCTGGTCGTAGCCTTCTCCTAGAGAAGGAGCGTGGATGCGGAAATCCGCCGGCTTGTGGTTGCAGAGGGTGGCGAAGTAGGACGTCCACGAACGCGCCACTGCAGCTCGGCGATGACGTACTCCAGAAGGATGTTTCCGGCAGCTATGAAGGCCACGAAGTCACCCAGCTCCACTCGCAAGTAGGCAAACGAACCGCCTGCAAATCAGATTTGGGGGAAGTAATGTAAATTAGGGCAAATGTTGAAATTATGGGTAATCAATCAATACATTTAATTTAATAAATGAAATACCTGCAACAGGGATTTCGACGGCTAACTCGGTGTAGCAGAAGATAGAGAGCAGGGCGGAGAGTCCTGAAAAGGCGTAGGATAGCACGCCGGCGGGTCCGGCGTCTTCATTGCACTCCAACTCTGGAAAGACTCCTCAGGGAGAAAATCGTCTTTAGTGCACGAACACACTCTCCTCCTCACTACTACTCCTCCATTGTCTTCGTTCCCTGTCCCCATTTCTTAAAACCTGTAAAATTGAACAAAATATATAAACAGAAATTTTAAATTTTGTTCCTCTTTCAAATCAGTAGAATCACATAGACTTGAAACAACATAATCAAACAAAATCATTTAGTGTGGGATCAGTCGTTAATTTAATTAATCAAACAAAGAATGTATTTCACTTTGCATATACAACAATGTGCATAACGAGTAATAAACAAATGCATTTTTTGTTAAATCAATAACATCAACATCAAAATTGGCATCGTTTCCAGGATTTCACTCGCACAATCTACATATATCTCAAGTTTTTAACATTCAGTATGAAATTAAATTCTGCAAATCCACCACGTACTCAACACACACAATCAAAATCAAGAAACAATGACGAAAACGGCGGAGGGAAGGGAGAGTGATGGAAGGAGTTTTTCCGGGTGGAATCTGGGTTAGGACTCTACTCTGTTTATATAGTAACCACGGATTCTCGTGAAATGCACACAAAAACGAAAGGTTCTTTTTTATTATATTTAATTTAATTGTTGAAAAAATTACCATCTCTACCCTAATCGTGCTTTTGTCTGAGCAATTTGCTTTACCTTTTCTCATTATTAATTAATATATAGTATATTTTTACAATGAATATTTATGAAATACTATTATTTTATTTGAATGATTATAAATTCATAATTTATTTAAAGAAAATAAAAATTATTACGCATTATGAATATTTCCCCTAACCTTTCTAATTTAAACTCTACTAGTCAAATCAAATATCCTAGGTCCGCTGTTTATAGTAATATATTTTAGTAAGGAAATAAATATGATTCTGTTTTGACGTTGAACCGTTACTAATTAATGCTGGAATGGATCCAGCTGTTTTCATATTACTATTACCTTAATTATCCTGATTTGAAATCTCTGTCAATTAATTTTCCATGGGTAAGAGTTATAATTTCTTTTTACTCAAATATAATACTTTTATTTCAAATATTATTATGTTTATTTATATATGTATTCATTCAACAATACAAAGTTACACCCATATTTAGAAATTAAATTCTCAACGTAACTTGAAAATTTTTATAGTAATATATGATTATGTTAATTTATAAATATACCTGATTTTTGGGCATAATAACTTGCAAAATTATAAATTTGTTCCACATTTTCGAATTATTTACTGTGAATTGAATGGAATCAAATCAAGTTTTTATTTCAGCATCACATTAATTATTTTAATTAAGTAGTCCTTAAATGTGAAATCATTGTAATTTTTTTTTTCAAATTCAAAACAATTTGCAAAAATTTCCTAAACAATAGTTTTTTTTTATAAATTTTTTTTAATATTATACAAATGCATTATACTACTTTATCTGACTTTTAACCCTATGAATTACTAGTATAATATTCCAAACTATTTAAAAAAATACTTACCTTTCGAGAGATGTTACAGAAAAAAAAATCACTTATTTATCATCTTACAAGAATTAAATAGTTTAAAACTTAATTCTCCTACAGAAATTAAAATGTCGAGATTCCCTTTTAATATATATATATATACTCGACATGAATTCTTGTTGCAGTCATAATATTTATTTCGCATATGTCCAGATTGAATATTTTTAAGAAACAAATTGAAACATCAATGTAAGCCCACTTGATTCACGACAGTCTAAATTATGGGCTTAACAACTTTATTAGTCCTTTTGAGATTGGTTCTCGTATGGCCCACCTCTAACTTCAAACCCAAAAATTAAATTGCAATTATGATCACTTTTAAAATGGATTTTAAGGCGCCAATCTTCCATCCATAAATAATTTAATATTTGTTAAATGATAAAAAAAATAACTAAGGCATGTTGGTTTTGAGTTTGAGGTAATAGAAAAGAGAAATTTCTTCAATTGAGATGGCATAAAAGTAGACACAATTACAAATTCAACAATCTACCTATGTTAAGAGGTAACATCAAATAAGGGGAAATCAAGAATGACACACAAAAGTTGGCAAAGCAATCAATCAAGACAATCTTCTATTCAACTGAAATCTTCTTCTCCTTTCCTTGTTTTTCCTTAGACTTGTCAATCTTTTTGTTGCCAATGCTCTGCTTGCTCACTGATCCCTCTTCAGCACTGCATATCTGGGACTTAAGTCGGAACCCGAATTTCTTCGACACGCTCCCCCACACGCTCGATCCTTTCGCCTTCCCTCCGAGCTTCTCGATTTCTTGTCTCATGTTTGAACATTCTTTCTCCAGCTCAGACACCCTCATCCTCATGTTGTCCATGCATACTTTCAGGACCTGGTTCTCCCTCACGGCGGTGGCCCATCCGCCTTCGTTCTGCCCCACCAAGCCGCTCCTCAGTTGCCTCGAACCATCTAGGTTATCGGAGACGAGGAAGCAACCGGCTATAGAAGTCCTCAGCTGGAGCTGCTCAAAGAAGAGCACTTGGAGTATCACTCTCAATGGCAGCCTTTCGTTCTGAGCTGCGTGCGTGCAAGCTTCCAACGACAGCTTCTGGCAGTCCATCAGTCGACAGAGTTGCTCCCGGTCCGATTCAACCAACCATGGATGAGACTGCAAGTGCAAAACACAACTACATTCATTAGCTTCTAGATGAATGATACCTAAGTTATATTACTATCCATCTATCTGTACTTGATTCATCACATGTTTTACCTTGAGATAAACGTCGATTGCACGATAAAGACCGTCATCCAAGGGTCGGGCGTACTCTGGGACGACAGCAGCAAGAGACTGAAACTTGGGAAGTTTCAGATTGACATCTGGTGCCACCTCTGCAAGGTATCCATCTATCAACTTGGCAACCATTGTGATTGGTGTGAGTGATGGTGATCCCATTATTAGGCCATCTTCGACCGAACCAGGCGACGCACCACCACCACCGGCTTGATCCATTCTCAAGAAATGCTCTAGAAATGCTCTTCAGACAGTGAGCTTACTACAGACCCCATTTTTCGGATGCTCGACTCACTAGCAGCCTGACGCCTATTCAACCCCGGCAAGTATTTCTTCGCGTAGCAACTAAGAGATCCCTAGACTCCATGGCTGAGATCAGCCTCTTGTAAAGAAGTAAACTCAGAGTGGATGCATCCTCATACCACCAATCCGAGCTCGCACGTTTTGGTCGAGCCCCAGTGCTTATCCCGTTCCACAAAACGCTCCCCCTGGGCTCTGCATAGCAGAATTTAGATACAAGCTCGAAGGTTTTGGCTCCACCAGGGACGTCCGGAAGATTGACGACGCAGCCAGCTTCGTCTCCTTCGGATGCCGTTGCAATGTGCCTTTCCATAACCCCACTTCTCGAAAGCAATGGAAACTACTCTTGTGAAACTTAAGCAAGATCTTGATGAAGCTCTCAAGAACTCACACACTTGATTGGTTAATCACTCACGTTTCACTCTGAATTGATTGATAAAACGAAAATGAAATGAAAACGATCAACACAAAGATGTATAGTGGTTCGGCGTAAGCCTACGTCCACTTTCCTAAGAGAAGAATTCACTATGATGATGAAGGTTACAAAACTTACAAGCACACTTATCAAACCCTACCTCTTAATGCTTGAAACTGATATGTGAAGATGGTGTGATGAAGATGACGAAACCAACTGATCTTTCTTCAACTTATATGGATGATTAATCAATGTTTTGATCCACTTTCATCCAATCAACCGCATGCACACTGAATCAGTTGTGACCAACTGATCTTGCAACCGTTTGATACTTCCAGCTGATGCTTCTAGATGCTTCCAGCTGTCAAGCCATCAGACTGATCTCCTCAACTCCAAACTTGATCCAACAGCTCATGCATGCAATCCTCTTGTCACTTGATCAACCAATGAATGATCTCCAATTGTGGCATTTGCTTATTCTCATGCAATATACACACATGCAAGTCTACACCTTCACAACTACAATAACAAAATGGCTATAGACTTAAGCAACACATAAAACATGTATATATTCTGATGTTAATGCAAGAAAACTTTATCTGTAAGAAATATTGAGATCAATGAGAAGTGAAAGAATACCTTGTGAAGATGGAATGACATTTCCTCAACTTGGACAAGGCCAGTAGTGCAGAACCTATTTATGAATCACACAATTAAAAAATCAATTTTCCTTTCCAAAGCTATTGCATCTTCAAATTAACATGGATTCAGCACTAATTTTCAATGAATTTGATCTTGGAAAGAAAGCTATTATTACCAATTGTCAATTCTTTTACATGTCTGCCTAGGAACAGATAATAACAGAACCAAAACTGGGACCCAAAATAAAGGAAATTTCAGCTTCTACTCATATAGCTATTACAAAGAACCTTAAATAGTATTGGGAGGGTATAATTCCACAGCTCAAATTTGTCTGAATAGAGAATCAGCAGCTCAAAAAAGTAAAAGAAGAGTGTAAGAAACAAACCAGGCTTGGCCTTGCCTCCTGAATGCATCAGATTTGGATCCCAACTTCATACAAGCCATCTCTTCTTCAAGATTCACCAACACAAATCCCACAAAACCTTAAAACTTCCTTTGAAGCTTCCCAAACTTCTAACAACTTCCAATTCAGGACATTTGAGAAGAAGAAAAAATACAAAAAAAATCCTCACACTTTTCAACTCAAAACCAGAGAGGATTTTTTTTGCAGAAACCCAATATTTTCATACCAAGAACCATTAATTGCAGCAAAATGCAGCTCTTATCTTCTCTAACCCGTATGAAACCGAACCCACAATCTCAGTTTCAAACAAACAGCCTTGTAAAAAGTAGCATAAAATGTTCGAATCAGACACGGAATTTAGGTCAACCCCTCCAAAAACAAACCCAGTTGTTCTGACACAAACCACTTCTTTCTTTATAACCAGAAGATTCCAAAACTCAACCCTTTGTGACATATGAGACGCCAAAACCCCAAAAAAATGTTACAAGTTTAGAGTGCAATTTAAGGGAAAAAGACACGGTTTTTATCTGTATAATCTTGATATTTCTCTGTGATTATAATAATGTCTGGAAAAGCTCAATATGGGCACTTAATGGCAGCTCTGAAACACAAAAAGAAAAGAAATTGTGTCCATAATTTCATGTGGGTCCTCTCGCTTCAAACATACTCATTACATAGAGATTCTCAGTTCTTAGCTGTTTATATAATCTAGTATTTGCTCAACTATTACTCTATCGAGTTCTAACTTAATTTCCTAATCTTTACCAAAAATATAAAATAAAAAAGAAATCTTGAATTTAATTCCTTTTCTCATCATTAATGGTCCGGTTCTTGAAAGTAACCGCTATCTATCTCCTTCCAGCTAAGCCCATGTGGATGCATTGCTTTCTTTAAATAATTATGTTTATTTAAGAAAAGACAGATCTAATTACACTTTTGATATTTTGAGATAGAGAGATTATAAATGGCTAGAATCTAGTTAGATAGAATAAAGTATTATTGTAATTTAGATATAATTATAGGGGTGAGATAGGTAAAATGTTACAAAACTATAATTTCCCTCCCCTTTTAATTTGATATCATTCTCCAGCATGCATTTATTAAAGTTTTTTATAGTTTTAAGAACTAATTATGAAAGTTATTGTATTAAATATTTTCAAAATGTTTTTTTCTTATCAAAACTTATTTTCTTAGAAAAATTAAATATTCATCTTTAACGTATTTCTAATGAGAATTTTTTTATTAACATCATTTACTGACTACTCACAATTTTTCTCCATGTATTATAATTTAAATTTTTACAACAAAATTTCTTGATTTGGTAGTGTTATTAAGTATAAAATAAAAGTAATTTTTATTCCGTAAATATATTAAATTTTTTGTTTATTATTATGTTAATAAATTAATTGAGTTGTATAAAAGTTTATCTTTTTTTATCTTTTTCAATACTTTTAAAATTTTCTATCGTACAAGCAACATTTTTTAATTTAATTAGAATTTTACTAATTGTAATTATTTTAACATATAAAATGATATTTACTCAAATAATATGGGAATAGCATTATATTATATAATTATTTCAACTAAATTTAGCAAAATTTGTTTTTATCTTAGTAATATTTCACAAAATAATATGAAAATAGGGATCCTTTCATCTAGATTTTAACTGAATTTATTTTTTGTTTTGGCATAATACATGAAGTATTAATTACACAAATGAAAGTTATATATATATATATATATATATATATATATATATATATAATTCATTTTCAATTATAATTTTAAAGATAATAAATTAAACATTTTACCCTCTGGTAAATATGCATTATTCTAAGAATTATAATTTATTTTATTAAAATTAATGATATAGTAAAAAATTGTACTTTAATAATTAATATATAAATAAAGACAAATCAATCCTTACACCCAAGAATACATGCAGCCGGATTTTACTTTTTAACACATAAAAATATTAAATAATAAATTATTACTCTTTATAATTAGAATATTACTCTTAATTCAAATTCTACTATATAGTAAGAATTTTTTACAATTATGTTGAGATAACTATAGATAGAGAGTATTAGTTTATTAATTTAAAAAATGATTTTTCATATATTACCATACAACAAATTCATGAGAGATAAGCTCGTTAAAAAAATTGACAAATGTTATGGATAGTATATATTTTTCTATTTAAAAACTTGAAGACAATATTTTTAAAAAATTACACCCCTTCGTCAAGCACTAATATTGACGTTTATTTTTTTACATAGAGATTAAGAGATATAATAATATTTTAATAGATAGTAGTTTGATAAATATAATATTTAATGTGTAATGGGTGATTGTATTAATGTTGTGTGTGGACTTCATATAAAATAAATAATTATTTTGTGGGGATCACACATTTAAAAAAAATAAATGTAAATCTTAATTTAAAACGAAACGAAATTGAAAACATTAAATTTAACGCGGAAGGAGTATTAAATTAAATAAATCAAATTTTCACATATAATTTTTTATGTGTGAATGAATGTGAATATGAACGTGACAAGATTTATTTATTTATTTATTTAATTTATTGAATACTCATTAAATGTAAAAATATATTAAAAAAATTACAGTTACTAAATGGGGAGTTTTGTACCAGATTATCCTACTATGGGATAATTTTATATCTTTAATTAATTATAATTTTTATTAAAAATGTTATTATTTTTTTACAAAACTATTATTATTTTTTTAATATATTATAAATTGTTCATGAAATAGTTATCACTTTTTTATCATTTGAGTATCATTTTTCATTAAAATATTATCACTTTTTTCATTTAAGGTCTTTCGTGAGCTGGTGTGTTCTCACACAAATTTTTGTCTTATTAAATAGCAATACTTGAGTGAGATCATTTTATTTATTTTAATTAATTTTTAATTTTAATAAATATATTATCACTTTACATCTAGATGATATTACCATTTAAAAGGTTAAAAAAATTAATCAAAATGAATCCTTATATAAATTACCAACGAAATTTTTAGTAACGGAATTTCCAACAGAATTAATTACCAACGGAATTAATTTTTCATTGCTAAAAATTTACCAACCACCGCTTTATCAACGAAAATTTACCAACAGATTCCGTTGCTAATCCGTTGATATGTCAATTTAACAATGAAATTTAGATTTTTACCAACGGAATATTCCGTTGATAAAAAATAATTTTTTTGTAGTGTATAATTCGAATTCACATTATTATATAGTATTCCCTCCGTCCACCACAAATGTATTCATTTTTTTTCACATGAATTAAGAAATATTATTATTATAAGTATATAAAGTGAGTAGTTGTATTAGTAGGGTGTGGTGGGGCATGAGTGTACTCTTTTGCTAAAAAAATGAATATTTTAAGAATGAACAACCTAAAATGACAAAATGAATATGTTAGTGATGGACGTAGGGAGTATTTTTTTTCATTTCAAATGAAAAATATTAAATATTAGGAAAAATCACTAATAGATACACACTTTTAACCTAAATTACTATGAGATAAAAGGAATTTAAATAATTACTCTCACATACAAAATATTAAAGTAAAATATCAAATATAACCTTATAATTCCATACACTTTTAAACCATCAATCCTACCCCTCACCCACCCACCGGCATTGACCGGCGTTGACCGCCTGCCGGATCGGCGTTGACCGGCGCTGACCGCCTCCGCCTGCTGCCAGAATTTAAAATATGCAAAAATAAAATTGTGCAAAGCAAATTGTGCAAATACATAGGTGTATTTATGGTATCACAATCATAATTGTGTATTTATGAGTAATAGTACTTTGAGTCATGTAGTTTACTTCAATTATACATTATTTTATGTATCCAATAGTAAGTGACCCTAAATATTATTAATTACTATTACTATTATTATTAATTATTCATTAGATAGTTTAATTATTTTATTGTCACTTTATTTTAATCAGTATCCCCTTTATATTAAAAATATTATCACTTTTTATTACTTGTACATATTGTTCATAAAATAATTAAATTAGACGATTATCATTTTTTCTTTATCATTTATCACTTTTTATTAAATATATTATCACTTTTTTACTCTAATGAATTGTTCGTGAAATAATTAAATTAGAGAAATTTCATTTTATTTGATTAGGAATCACTTTTAATTAAAAATGTTATCAGTGTATTTTTTTATATTTTTTATTTTAATATTACATATATAATCTTTATATTTTTATTTTGTATTACTATGTAATAACATTTATTATTATGTCACTATTTCATATTTATATTTATAGTAAGTGCGAAGAAAGTATGAGACAGGATAGTACAAATTAATTGTTTTTTAGTTGGTCTCATATATTAAAAAGGAAACGTATCAACTTTTATGGGACAAAGGAAAAAGGAAAGTCGGTCAACTTTTATGGGATTGAGGAAGTATTACTTTATTTTATATTTATTAAATTAAATTAATTAAATAATGTTATATATATCATAAAGCAAAGATGTAGGTGAGACCGTTCACGAATCCATTTATGTGAGAGTGTTTGGTTATTATAAAATTTAAAATTTGAAAATTATCTATAGAGTAAAATTAATTATAAAAGATAAATTAATTAGCCCTTACATGTTTTTTTTTCTACTTTTTTTCATGATTAATTGATTAGATACTTATTAAATATTTATAGATAAAACTTAATGTTTTCGAAATATATAATAATGATACTCCCTCCGTCCCACGTATTTTTACCCACTTTCTATTTTGGGGTGTCCCACGTATTTTTACACATTTCATTTTTGGCAAAAATACATAATATTTTATTACCTACTTTTTACAATCTCAACAACTTTAATTACTTTTTTACACTTTATTCATCATTCTCAATAACTTTATTCAGTTTTTCTTTTTAAATTACTAATTTATTCATACTTTCTCTTACATTATATATATAAAAAATAAAACGTCTTAATCACCGTGCCCGTACAAACGGGTAAAAATACCCGAGACGGAGGGAGTATCTATATTTATATATAATAGCCCTAATGGGGCACTTATATTTTCCCGCCCTGAAATCGATTTCTAAAGATCATGTTTCTGCCCTTATTTAGATACTCTTCCCCTTTCCTCTGCCGATTCATATCAAATCTACTTTTCAATTTATCAATTTATTTATCTTTCATCTCTATTGCGCGATGGATTTGCCTTCCCCATTCTTTCTGTCATCGCTGAAACAATACTGCCCCAATATCCAATAATGCGCAGTATTCTCAATCGATTTCTTCGTATCTTGGCAATCCATCATGGATGTCTTCTCCTTCTTCATCTCTAAAGCATCCGCTTCTAACCCTTAAATAATCAATCTGGACACTATTGAGGGCATAAGATGAAACCCTCTTTGTAGATTTTAGCTCTATCTTCTGTTGATACCATTTTGTCGAAGGAGGCGTCTCAATTTAATTCGTCGTCTAAGGTATAAAGTATTTATGTAATGTATCTAATAATTACATTTTTCGTCGCTTTCTTCTCTTGAATCAAAAAATTCAATTTCAACGAAGTATCCTCTGAAATCAATTATATACTGTCCTTTCACATATTCTCACGAAATCATACTCTAATCCGATGATTAGATGATGAATTAATGGCGTTGCACTGGATTCAGGTCCTGGCGACAGCCGGCTCGCTACACTTAGACGTTTATGATGCAGATTTTGTATAGGGAAAGCCTAACAAGTTTGAATCGATGTCCATAGATTTTGCATTTCTGGTGTCAATCTCTAATTACTAATGTAAGGGATTTGGATAAGAATTTGGAAGTCAGGTATGTCTTTCACTCATTTTCTTTAATTTTGAAATGAGAAGTCTCAATTTTTTGTTTGAATTTCTTACAATTCACTCATTTGGTTAATTTATGATTTTTGTAAATTTTTAAATGTTAACATATGAATGAATGTCGAGATCCTTAGCCGTAGTAGTAAGAAGTGGACACAATTCCTTCAACATTTCAGAACTAGAAAAGGTTCAGGTGCTTCTATGGCTACTAGCACATCCAGGGTAGATGTTGCACGGTTTAATTTTCTTCTTCTTCTCCAAATGTTTTCTATATATTGATTTATGTTATTTGGATTTTGAGCAGAATTCACCAAGGTAGAGGATGCGCGCTTTAATTTTTTTCTTCTTCTTCTTCGTTTTTTTCCCTCAACATTTTCTATATATTTATTCTATCATGTCCCTGTTAATGACAATTCTTCATGATATTCGTATCTCATAAGAAACATATGAGATGTATGCAAAGGTTTACAAATCATATATTGATACTAATTGTATAAATATTGTCTTCACTTTAGTGCAGAGTCATTGAGTCATACATAAGCTATTGCCATTGACACTTTTTTTCCTTTTTCTCGATGTTATCTGGAAGTTCCTGGATTAATTGTAACATCTTCCTATATGTCTTCTTATCCTTTAAATTTCAATATATCTTTATGTATCTATTTATTTAATTGAAGATATAGCATAATTAAATTTACTTGCTGACAAACTAAAAATTGTCTTCTAATATTTGTTCTTTGCGAAGGTTTTGAGATATAATGTTTATCATTGCTTCAATTCAAGGAGCTTGCTCATGCTTATGAAGTTATGAGTAGTTATCGTGTAAAACATGAAATATATGATTAGTATGGGATCGAAAAAAGAAGTATAGTTTTATAGTGTCTAAATCCTACTCTTTTTCGAATTTATTTTGTAGTTTCTTGATCTTTCTTTCTCTTTCATTCATTTCTTTGGATTTCCGGTTATAACACTTTCAAATAAGGAGAAGGTTTGATAGAAGAGATGTAATTCAGTGATCGTATTTTTTTATATGAGAGAATTGATTGGGACAGTAATCCTTGCCAAGGGCAACAAAATATTACCTTAAAAACCGGCTTAAGAGCGGGAAAATACAAAGTACCCCATTAGGAGCTTATATATATATATATATATATATATATATATATATATATATATATATATATATATATATATATATATATATATATTAATTATCGTGGATGGAATATGGAACAAAATGTTCTTTATAATCTCAAAAAAATAAAATATCTCAAAAGTATAACATTAGCGTGTTAAACATAAAAGAATTATTTTTGTAAAATACACATGAATTAACTAACGTTGAAATACAAGATCTCTTTTATGCTGTGATAAACATATTACAAAGTTATGAGACCTATAAGTAACAAATTAAATATTAATCTTCACATGAAATAAGATTTTTAATATTATTTTTTTGAAATTTCCATGACTTTTTTTTATTTTTTAACAAAATTTAAAGAAAAAATGTATCAAATTTAATGCACATAATACATTAACTATAAATAAAAGTATTTTCATTTAAAATTTATAAGCATTTAAATTATATATAAACACACAGAAAAGACATTATTTAATTATAAAATAGAAATATACCAAATACGTAGAATATAAACAGATTAAAACATAAGAATAACTTTGTTCTCAAAACCATAACAATAAATTCGTTCCAAATTACTTAAAGTATTATGCTTTAAGATAATTTTTTTTGATTAAAACGAAAACTTAAATTTATAATATTCAAAATTTAAACAGTACATAATCAGAATATCTTTAAGATTTTTCATCTTCAAAAAATTAAAATAACAAAAAAAAAATCAATAATGATAAACACAATCCCGTGCATCGCACGGGTTAAAATACTAATAATAATAAATATTAATATATATTAATAAAAAATAAAAAGTTGAGATGGATAAAAAAGTATTAATTTCTATAATGAAAAGTGATACTCAATCACTAAAAAGTATAATGTTATTTCATAAATAATTTATTTAGCGTGAGTCTCATGTAATCCAGGTTTAAATGTAAATCTTATTTTTTAAAAATTACTCTTTAGTATAGACTCTTTGAAGAGTAGTAATAATTTTTATACCGAAAAATAATAATTTATGTTTTTAAAGAGTAATTTTTCATGTATTAAAAATTAATTGATAAATCAGGGTTTACAACAATTTGAAGAGTAATTTTTTTTAATTTAGAAGAGTAACAATATATATGTTTAAATAATAATTTTTTATGTACTGAAAATTAACACGATTTTCATACTAACGTATGTAAATTCGGTTTACACTTGTGTTTGTAATTTATTTATAGTATATATTAATGAAAAGTGAAGTAACATTTTATTATGAGAGTTTACGGAAGATGGATAAAAAATGATATTCAATTAATGAAAAATATAATGATATTTTAGGAATAATTTATAATATAAATAAAAGGCGAAGTAACATTTTATAGCGAAAGTGATAAATAATTTAAAAGGTGTAAATTAGTTTTATATGAGACGATATTACACAAGACTTGTTTTTAAATAAAATGAATCCTTCTCGGCTTTTACTTTTTATATTTAAAAATTATAGTAAAATTATTAATTATAGAAAATTTAAATTTATATTCTCTTGATTATTTTATTAAAAAAGATTCATTTTTTAGTGTTATGTTTATTTAATACTCCATAAAAATGCATGAGTTTATCCCGATTTAATATTTTATTAACAATGACACTTTAAATAAGTAATTATTAAGAATTTATAAAGATTCGTTTTTTTTAAGAATTGTTATTTTGTCCGGTGAATTGAAAAATCTAACTTGGAGATTAAATTTAAATCAACAATAAATCTATTCGAATAATACGTATGATAATATAAAAATATATTGGGACTGATGTATTGCAAAGGTATAGATAATTATGAGAAGATACATTAATTATTCATTGATTTAAGGAATTATGAGAGAGAAACGTAGATTACAGGAATTAAGAGAGAGAAACATTAATTATTAGTTAAAAAAATTATGAGGTTAAAATAGTAATTATCAACCAACATTTAATTTTTCTATCTTATAGATTCTATCCAACTAGTTTTACAGTTTGAGATATTATGGAACTGGATCATATTCAACTTTGGAAATCGGGAAAATGAAGAACGTCTTAAAAAAAAGTGAGATTCTTGGGTACTCAAATTAATGGAAAATTAGATTAATTCGATTTATTTTTTATATTAAGTTTTTAAAGAATTCGTTAAATTAGTATATACTGTAATTATTATTTAAATTAAATGGTCGAAACTCTTTTAAATAAAATTTTATATTTTAATTTTTAAAATTAAAAATAATTTTATTGACCAATAATAAATTATACGCAATTACTTTTTAATTTTCAATGAAATACCACTTTTAATAAAATAATAATAATCTTGTTATATTAAAGTAAATATATTTTAAAATAAAATATTATACACTTAAATATTCTAGTGCACTTAATTACACAATGGATCAATTCTACCTAAATTATAAATAAAATTTTATGGAGTGTGAATAAATATAAATAGAGAATAATAATCATCAAATTTACGTGCAAAAATAACTTCTTAAAATTTTAATGTGGAACTTCTTAATTTATTGTACTATAGTACAATATAGTTTCAATCTACATAAGCAAAAGTTGTAATGATTTTATGAAAGACCAATGTTATTGCCTCTTTTTAAGTTTTATCATAAGTCAATATCATATTATTGCAGTTGGTCCGAACTTTATGGCATTATAATTGTGTACAACACTATAATTATTAATTAATATACATTTATCAAACATATTTTAATGTAAATTAATGGAAAATTTAATTTATATAATTAAGAACATGAATGTAGAAATAAGTAAAACACTATATTGAATTATCTAATAGTATTAATAAGTAAAAATTAGGAATATTACTTTTTTGTTTATGAATGAATGTTGGTATTATAGCAAGTCCAAAATATATTGGGAAAATAAATAAATGTATTAAAAAAAAAACGAAAATGTGATGGAGCGTGCGAAAGTAATAATAGTAGTAGGGAGTATTATTTATTAATTAATATAATTAATTATTGGGAGTGCCTTTGATTCAATGCCACGCTGAGCCGAAGCTCCTCGAAATCAGCGCGCCATTAATAAGCCAGTTCCACGTGGCGACCATCATGCGGTACTATATATACTTCCTCGAAAAAAAAACTTAAAAAATAATGATAATAATTAAAATATATACGAGTATTTAATAAAAAAAATAATGTCTTTATTTTTTTTTTTTTTGAGCTTTCTACAAGATTAGAGATATTCGAATTTCAAATATGTCAAGCTAAAAGATATACTTATCTGATCCAATCTCATTTAAATAAGTTATTAATTCATCAAAATATAATTCTATATATGTATTCTTAAAATGTAAAAAAAGTCTAAATTAAGAAATTTAAATTTTTTGAGTAAATATATAACCAATTAACAAATTAGATTACATTCCTATGAAGGAATATGGTTACAAACTGCTAATATCAAGTATAGACTAAAATGAGTTTTCTTTAGTCAATTACATAATAGAGTATTGATAAAGAATGACAATTGAACATGATCAAACTCCAAATGGAAATAATTCATTTAACTTAGAACTACAATTAAATAATAATAATAATTTATTATTATTATTATTATTGTAGGCACTTGAATTTTATTGCCTATTAAATGAAAATATCTGGTAAATTAATGAAATAATTATCAATTAATTATTTATTTATTAAGGGATTTAAATAAAAAAATTTCTAAAATAAATTAGTGAATAATTGATAATTGGGACAGATCCAGTCAAATAAGCTCAAGTCTGCAGAATCAGGTCAAACTGACCAATCAAACTGCAAGGATGGAAAGACCCAAGCCCGCAGAATTAGGTCAAATCATCCATTGACCAATCAAATTGCGAGTTTTTTTCATTCCAGACACACTAAAACATCTGAAGACGCAGACGCTTTTGAAGAGATCAAGAGTACGAGTAGTGCTCCCTTGAGATCTTCAAGCCAAGAACAGCCTGCGATCCGAGATCAAGGGTCCAAGCCCCTCCGATCCGGCATTCTTCTAACCAACCGCCTCCGGTCAGAGATAAAGGTGTCAAGCCCCTTCGATCCGGCGTTCTTCCAGCCAACCGCCTCCGATCAGAGATAAAGGTGTCAAAGTCCCTCCGATCCTGCGTTCTTCCAGCCAACCGCCTCCGATCAGAGATAAAGGTTTCAAGCCCCTCCGATCCAGCGTTCTTCCAGCCAACCGCCTCATATCAGAGATAAAGGTGTCAAGCCCCTCCGATTCGACGTTCTTCCAGCCAATAACCTCCGATCAGAGATAAATGTGCTAAGCCCCTTCGATCCGGCGTTCTTCCAGCCAACAGCCTCCAATCAGAGATTAAGGTGTCAAGCCCCTCCGATCTGACGTTCTTCCAGCATCCGCCTCCGATCAGAGATTAAGGTGCCAAGCCCCTTTGATCCGACGTTCTTCCAGCCATCCGCCTCCGATCAAAAATTAAGGTGTCAAGCCCCTCCGATCCGGCGTTCTTCTAGTCAACAACCTCCGATCAGAGATAAAGGTGCGAAGCCCCTCCGATCTGGAGTTCTTTCATCCAATCGCCTCCGATCAGAGATCAAGGTGCCAAGCCCCTCCGATCCGGCGTTCTTCCAGTCAACGACTTTCTCCACAGAAAGCTCTCCAGTCAACGTTCAATCCGAACAAAGGCTTAACGCCTCCGGATCAACGTCAAGACTACACATCCGAGTTAGGACAAGCTTCATCTGAAGATCTAGCCCAACACACACTGTCAACATACAATCAACACACACTCCAGCTAAAGTCAAGTCAAACAAGTCAAAGTCAAGCCAAATTGGTTTGAGAAGAATCAGATGATTGATTGGAAATTTGTAACCCGCTTACACTCTTTCAAATTAAATTCATCTGAAATTATCGTTGTACTCAATTTGTATTTATTTTATCATAAATACAAAATTTGTTGTTACAATTATATTCATTAAAATCTTTGATAGCTCTTATTGATTCGTAGTCAACTTTTTGCATTTCATGATTAATAATTAATTTAATAATCCTACATGCAACGTTATGCTCCATTTATTATTCTAAAAGCATCAAAATCACAAACTTAATTATTATATTTATTTAGGAGAAGTCAACAAATGGCTCAATTAATCTCCGAAATTCCTTGTTGCATTGGCAGTTGGCATATTATATGATCATGATAATGACAAATAAACAATAATTTGAATAGTTATATATTCTAATATCACACAACAATTAATCATAAATACTTCGTTTTCAAGTTTGTTCATTATCGATTATGTTTTTGGCGACTAGTAATTTTGTCCTGTTCACAACTTTTTAGAGATTATTTTATTTACTTTGATAGTAATACAAGTATGGAGATATACACAACTTATTTATACTTTGTTTTTGCTATTTAAAGTTTCTTTTAATTCGTAAAATATATAATACTTCTTAAATAATTGAACTACATATGTCCATGCATGTTTGTGTGGGATGATATTAATTTTGGTTTTATAATTTTAACAATTTAATTTTTTTGATAATTTTCTTTTTTTTTCAATTTTAATCATGCGAACCTTTTTTTTTAATTTAATGATTTTTTTATGTCAATTTCTTTTTTTTTTAATTTTATTTTGGTTACATAACTAAAATTAATATGAACAAATAAATAGTTAGCAATATTGAAAAGAAAAGAAAAGATGTAAGCTTTTTTTTTTTTTTTTTAAGTTGTAGATTACTCATTTAATTGATATTTACTCTAATAAAATATCGATCATGCAGAATTTGAATTAAAATACTCGATATTTTGCTTATGGTCAAAAAAATATACCAGCTGTCAACCAAAATTGTCAATTATAGCTACTTTTCTTGTTTCAAAGAATCAAAACACAAGAAATCAAGTATTTAAGGTTTAAACTAATAATAATCTCTCATTCACAAAAATGTCCACACCTAAAAAAATGTATGAAATAAAAATTCATTAATACACCTTTTATTTATAAATGTCATCAATATCTGTGACACTATTTTACATTTTATATACTACATAAAAATATTATATTATCCTATAAAGAAAAATCAAATGATGCATCAATAAAATCACATTTAAAAAACAACTTGAAATATTGCATATGTGAAAAGGGAGTATAATAATATGACTCAAAATTAATGGAACACGATTACAACAGTTCTAGTATATAATGGGCCTTAATATACTCATTTTAATTAATTGGGCCGAAAATCAATTTTAAAGTTGAAACCCAATGCATTGCAAATATTAGACCTCAAAATAATTAAGATAAAACTCCCAACGGAAAGTTATTCAGTAGTTAAGTGTGTTTTTTGTTTTTTGAAAAAATAAAATTAATTATAATTTTAATGATTAATAAATATTAGAATTTATA
This sequence comes from Pogostemon cablin, assembly GCA_023678885.1. Taxonomy (NCBI): domain Eukaryota; kingdom Viridiplantae; phylum Streptophyta; class Magnoliopsida; order Lamiales; family Lamiaceae; genus Pogostemon; species Pogostemon cablin. The sequence continues at coordinate 2,253,796 of CM042956.1, forward strand.
AACATATCTACTAGAATGATGGATGAATTTAATGTTTTTTTTTTACTTTTTCTGTAATTTTTAATTACTATATTTCAACAGCTATTGGAACTCGCCACTTTGTTGCAAATTATGAGAAGAGGGTGAATATGGACATTGGGGAGAGTTAGAATAAATAATAACTTAAAATAAAAACTAAAATTTGATTAATAATTCTTTATGAAAAATCAAAAGTTCTACAAACTAACCAGGTGAGCTAGCCCACCTGATCACTGGGCTAATGAGGACTTGGAGATAGGGGTTGTAAGGGTGCTCAATATAACTACTAACATTTATCGATAAAAAAAAGTCCTACAAACTTTAAAAAGCAAATACCGCATATAAATTTAAATAATACTACTAAAAAGGACTGCATTTAAAAGTATGAATTAGAGATAATCTTTAATTTTCTTACTAGTCAATTGATAAATATTGGATCGTGTTAAGCGAGATGCTCTCATGGAGTATTTTATCATAACTCCACTCTTTTTATCATACATTGTGGTAACAAATTAGGTATGAACTTTTATATAAATAAAAAAAAAAGAAATAAATAAATAAATGATTATGTATACTTTTCATGAACTTCCTATTTTGATGCTGTAAACCTTTCTTTAAACAGAAAAGTAAAAAGATAAGAAAGTTTTATAAATAAATGCAATACGGAAGAAAAAGAGTAGGGTAGTGAGTTGGGCAAAACACGTTTCTTGGGAATTTAGTCAATAAATAAGAGGCGCTTTTGATTGGTAAAAGGCCCCCCATTAAAAGCTTGCAAATTTATTAGCCATAAAAGGATTCAAAGTTACATAAAAATGTTAACTTCACTATTAAGCTTGTCTTTAATCAGAAGGTGCTTGTTGACTCAATCCCCCATCTTGTGCTTGCAAGGGACTAAATTCATGCCAAAAGCAGGATTCGAACCCCCATCTTGTGCTTGCAAGAGACTAAATTCATGCCAAAGGCAGGATTCGAACTCCCATCTTGTACTTGCAAGGGACTAAATCCATGCCAAAGGCAGGATTCGAACCCCCATCTTGTGCTTGCAAGAGACTAAATTCATGCCAAAGGCAGTATTCGAACCCAAGGGACTAAATCCATGCCAAAAGTAAGATTCGAACCCCCATCTTGTGCTTGCAAGGGACTAAATCCATGCCAAAAGCAGGATTCGAACCTCCATCCTAGGGCAACCAAGCTCAGTTGGAAGGTCTTTCCACCCTCTCCTTTACCACTTGAGCTATGCCCTGGGGCCGTTGACTCGTTTTTTCTTTGCATGTTTTGGTTGTTGGCATTAGCAATCCATATTATATTAATTCATTGTTAAATATTGTTTTATTTCTCATTTTGTTTCTAATTAAATTATGAATGTGTAGATGAAAGTATATACGAGTATGAATGAGTACACTGTATGCATTTTGTACCAATCCTCATTTATACGTGTACAGAGATTAAAAATTAGTAGTATTACTTTTTAAATGTATAATATAAGAAAAAATATGAGTGCATTGATATTTTAAAAAAATAATAATAAATAAAATTATTGAGAATAATGAATAAAGTATAAAAATATAAAGTTACAATATTGAAATTGATTTGAAATTGATGAATAAATAAACAATAAATAAAATATGTATAAATACTTGAAATATCTCAAAATAAAAATGCTAATAAACAAAGTATTTAGAATACATTGGTATGTTTTTCATTTAAAAACGAAAAAGACACGATTTTTTAATCAGATAAAGAATTTTATTTTATTTTTTTTACTGAGAATTGGAGTACTTCATGTATCTAGTGCTTTGGATGCCTCTTCTTGGGTGTCGAGCTCCTTCTTTTTACTCGTGGTTTCTCTGTATTTTCTTTATTTTTCATGCTCTCTCTTTCTATAGCACGAAGTCATTACTTACATGGAAACCCCACTTTGCTAAATTTATTATTATCAATGTCTACATTCAAGATTCTTCTTTCTATGCTTTCTAGCTACAGTTCTTCACATTATTTTCTTGATATTTTAATCTCTTAGAACTCCGCAAATTGTTTCCGACAATGTTGCCACTGAGGGTTCGTTGTCAGAACCCTTCTTTCTTTGTCTTCTATTTGCTTCTCTGTTTTTTTTTTTAAAGGAAAAATATTTAATATCTGGATAGTTCTCTCTGTGGTCCATCTGGCGAAAATATTGAGTTTTTGACAACAAACATTTGGATTTATTTGAGGTTTAGCATCGCAGAATTTGGATTGTTCACCAAAAAGAGGGGAAAGTGACTTCTTTTATGACTTGCAATATTTTGTTTGCTAACAGTGTAAAACGGCATTGCTATCTCGAAATCATGTCCAGCATATAGGTTTTGTATTCCGACCCATTCTTTCTGGTCTATTGTAGTTTTCAATCTGAGGAATTTGTACAGCTTTGGAGGATTTTATAGAAAATATTTATGGGGTTGTGATCCTGATAGAATGTTTTACTGAGTTATTATGTATGATGCTCTTTTGTATTCTTCCACTTGTCTGAATCTGTTACAGAGCTTTTGAGAGTATGTGAATGGCAACGTTGTACTATACCTATGAATTCCTTCTGCTTTAGCATCTTTGTTGACATTTGAAAACAGTAGAAGAATTCATTATCTGTAGAGTGTTTAGGTGTAACTCAGGATTTAGAGAGATGGGTTGTGTTGCATCAAGAATTGATAAAGAGGAGAGGGTGAGGGTTTGCAAGGAGAGGAAGAGGTTGATGAAACAGTTGTTGAGATATAGGAAAGAATTTGCTGATGCTCAGCAAACATATTTGAGATCACTGAGAAATACTGGAGTGACACTTAGGCAGTTTACTGAGTCTGAATCATTGGAAATCGATGAGACTACTTCTGGTTTAGGATTCCCTCCCTCCCCTCCTCCTCCTTTGCCGCCTTCGCCTCCGCCTCCGCCGTCTTTTAGCCCTGATTTAAGGAAGTTTGAGGATAAACCACCAGAGACTCAATCTGTTACAGAAGAAATCATTGAGATCCATGAGGAGGGTGGTCACACTCCACCCCCTCCAGTTGCTAGTTCTTCTTGGGAAGATTATTTTGAGGGTGTTTTTGGCTCTACATCCACATCATTGCATTGTGGAAAAGGCGGAGGAAAAGTCGAGCAGGATGAGGAGGAGAATTGGGCTGATACGAATACTGAATTCATAGACGAAGATGAAGAGGTTTTTGCTGTTGATGAAGTTGATGTGCTTCCTGAAAAACTGCACATTGGTGTGCTTGTAGATGATAACTTGTCAATGACGAGTTGGTACACGAAGGACACGGCTGACATGGCAATGGTAGTTTGGAAGAACAAGAAGACGTTGACGGGTATTATTAAGGACTTGGATGAGTATTTCCTGAAAGCATCCGTTATAGTGAAGGAAATAGCTGTTTTCGTAGACATGGATGCAGGAGGCACTTTCTTTTACCAGAGTTTCAAAGAGAGCAAGAGTAAATTACTTAATCCCTTAGTTAGAGTAGTTCATTGTGTATTTCTAATTACTGCATTGTGTCATATCTATATTCCTTGTAACTAAGAAGTGTCTTTCATGACTTGGTTGAGGTTGTATTACTTCTATCATTGACAGGGAAGAGCAGCAACTCTGCAAAAGTTTTTACTGCCTTGACGTGGACTGGTCTTCTAGATCACTTCTATCCACCCAAAAAATGGGAGATATCTCTGGATCTGTCGAGCCCTGTATGCCCGTAGCTCACCGGATAACTCTGCAGCGACTATATTCTGAGGAGCAGAAACTCTACAAGGATGTTAAGGTGATTTTTCTGCTGAGTAAACTACATGGATATATGTAATAGCACAAGAAGGTTATCCATGTAGTATTTGTTATTTCTAACATTTTACAGGCTTCAATCTTGTGAATAGAACTGTATGTTAGAGATCACTCGTGTGTAATTGGTAGAGCGGTCTATGAGGTATATTTTTTTACATTGCAAGCATGTTTAAATCATGCATGAGTAGCTTCATTGCATTTGAATATCTGTGAAACAAACTAATACAAGAAAAGGATATGCGACATGGGTATATAGAGTAGCTGTTTTCCTCTGTTTCTAACCGTGTACATTATCCATGCCCTATACTAACATGGTCGATACACGCTACATTTGATGAACAATTTGCCTGCAGTGTGGATTGTACAGGAATACGCGATGTAACACTGTTTGACATAGAGGATCTCGTGTGAAACAGCCTGAGATCACCCATTCTAGTTTGGTGTTTCATCTCGTATTCCACTCTTTAACTGAATGACACATGTCCTTATTGCTTCCTAGATTAACGCCACATTATAGGGTATAGTTTTTTATATTATGGAATAACAGTAGAATATGAAATGTGGAATAGGGAATTCAAGTTGGATAAAACAGGACGTGCTTTGAATTGTTTGTATTTTGATATATTTTAATTTTAAAATGTTTTTTGTGCCTTCTCATTTAAAAATCATGTGGTACTTTACATTTACCAGGAGGTAGAAATTGCCAAGGTGGAGTATGGAAGAAAATCTTCACTACTGCAGAGACATGAAGAAGAGCATGACTGGACCAAGGCCGACAAAACACGGTCAACATACGAGAGTTTGCAAACCTACATCTTAAACCTGCAAGAATCAATTGGCAGGTCTTCGTCGACCATATTGGCGCTCATAAACAAGGAGTTGCACCCTCAGTTGATCACACTAGCTTCAGGGTAAACTCGAGTTGATTCCCATTCAAACTATCATTATAGCATATTAATAGATGAAACTGGTTGCATGGACTACAACTTGAAAAAGTATGTGAAAACTGATTATATATGTATACTCTCCATATTGGAGCATTGGATTTATGAAAAAACTAACCTTTTGTTTCCATTCTTGACGCGAATCACAAGTGTGTTTTTAAGAGAGATTAATTTAATACAAACTGCTGATAAGCCTTGTATACTCAGATTGATACATATGTGGCAAATAATGCACAACTCCCATCAAGTTCAGATTCTTATTTCTAAGAAATGAGTCATCTAACCGATCACCAAAGTCTGGAACCGACTACTGAGTCCCAGCGGCAGGCTGCTGCTCAGCTTCCTACAGAAGTCACTTCATGGTATCACAGCTTCTGTAAGCTCGTTAAATATCAGCAAGAGTATGTGACGACCCTCTGCAAATGGGTTAAACTTACTAATTGCATCGAAGATAGTCACTCGACAGAATGACTCAGCTACAGTTCATGCCCTTGTGGAAAAATGGCAACAAGCACTACATAAATTGCCTGATAAGGTACTGTTTCGTTCCCTTTTATGATTTCTCGAGAAGGCCATCAAACTTTGTTACAACTTTCTTGAGGTTACAAGATTTCAGACTGGAGTACTAAAGTGATATGCTGCACTGCAATCTTCTTTGTGCTTGAAAATGGTATTTCAAGCAGTTTTGTTTTTGTAGGATGTACTGAATGATGATAGATAAATGAAAGCAATTCTGAGATGATGATGTGAATATAATTTGTGAACCATACTTTGTGTGCAGATGGTGTCTGAGGCCATTAAGGGTTTGCTATCAGCTGTCCAGTCCATCATTTTACAGCAGCAAGAAGAATGCAGTTTATGTAATAGATCCGAGAAGGTTGGGAGGAGACTAGAAAAGGAGCATACGTGGCTGTCGGATGTGGAGATGAAGTTTGCAGGGAGCGAAGAAGCTAATTCGGTTTTAACTTCCAAGCATCCGTTAGCAATCAGGCGAGCCAAAGTCGAAGCCTTAAAGAAGTTGGTCCAGGATGAAAAAGCCAAGTACATGAATTCTGTCAAAACAACGAGAGTCATGATTCTAAACAACCTACAAACAAGCCTACCCAAGGTATTTCAAGCACTTGTTGTGTATTCAAGTACTTCTGTCCATATCTTTGAGTTGATCCTTAGCAATGCCGCCGTATCTGAATCCGATGATGTGCAAACTACAACTTCCGGAAGTTAAGAGGGAAACCACAGTCCCAGTTGGTGCTCAACATGAAATATGTGATTTTTTGTACATCCTTGTGTTTTAAACTAATTAACCTTCTTGAAAGATGAAGAGATTACCCATATATGTGGTGTAGATTTATGATACAAGTATTTAATCTTATTCCACTACAAATGATTGTAGGCATTTCTCAATCTGTATTTTTATTTAATATTTGGAAAATGAATGTATATTAGTGTAGAACAGATCTTTGTGTTTAAACCGAAAAGTTTAAAATAGAACACCCCCCCTTCAGAAACACACTTATATTACTTAAAATGGAAGGACAAGCGAACCTGTGTGAGATGAGCACAATTACTTGGCCATCTTCAGCCGTTGACAATTATTTTACATCATATTTAACACAAAAATGGTGCATAAACGTCGTCATTTCAACTTTTTTTGGAAATGGATCTTGCTGTCCTTTTCTTTACCATATTTACCAAGATCTTGCAGAAGTTCAAAGGATCCGGGTACATAGATGCTGTATGAACATCCTTTTCTGCTGGAGTTTTCCGAGCAGTTGGAACTAGTTTCACTACATTTGCAGATCATCCCAGTTTCCAGAGGCATCTGCCAGACTATATTCGGGTTGATGGAGCCCGTTTCTTCCCAACTAGCTCATCTCAGCCAGACCTGCAGACCAAACGTTAAGTGTATAGATGATAAGTAAACTGAAGGTTTGAAGGTCTTCAGAACCTTTCTGCTGTCTTATCCAACGAGACCATTCATTAGAAGCTAGTGTCGTGATGGAAACTTAAAAAACAACTCACCTTCGACGACTCTGTAGAAAGCCGACCACCATGTGAATCTTGGAACATCAAACTGATCAAGTGTCTCCTCGATGTCTTTGTCATGTTTACCCAACAGAACATCCTGTAAAACTACTACAGCATCCCTTGTTTTGTTGATTACATTGCTGTTATCTTCAGAGTCCATCACTTGAAGGTCCTTCACTGAGGAGGTAAGATTGATGGAAAGAGCATACTGCGTAACAGCATTCCATCGTGAAGATAAAAGCCATCTCATCTGCCCATCAATCTGTTCCCCTCGCCTTCGTTGGACCCGTTCTCCTTCTCCTTCCTTGACACCAGGCTACGCAAGTACAGGGCATTTGCAGGCCCTGTACTTTGAACCATCTTAGAGAAAGCACCTGCTTCATTTTCAAGAAGCTTTTCAGGAGTATTAAATTCAACCACCTGTATGTCAGGCATAGTAAGAGACTATTGGATATGTAATGAAGGAACTCCAATACTCCATTCTTGCTCAAGTGGTACCTGGCCAGAATCCAGAACGAGAATTTGGTCACTGTCAATGATAGTGTTGAGCCGATGAGCAATCGTGAGCATCGTACAAGACTTAAACTCTTCTCGGATGGTTTTCTGTATTAGTGCATCAGTCCTAACGTCAACAGCAGCTGTTGCTTCATCAAGTACGAGGATCTTAGATCGACGTAGTAAAGCTCGAGCAAGACTTAGTAGTTGCCTCTGCCCAACGCTGAAGTTCTCACCACCTTCCAAAACCTTGAAAACATATACAAACACAATCATACTTCCATGTGATAAAGTCACTAGAATAGCTTGTATCATCTGTATTTAGATCTCCTGCTGTTCTTCCAGTAAATTTTTTCAGTTCTGAATTTCTGCCAAACTAGAAAACTAACTGGTCTACTTTCTTTTTACCTCAGCATCTAAACCCAAAGAATTTCTTCTGATGACATCTTTTAAGTGTGCTCTCTCCAAAGATTCCCACAGGTCCGGGTCGTTGTGTTCACCAAAAGGATCAAGATTGAATCGAACAGTGCCTATTAACAAAAAATAATCAGAAACTTAAAAGAGTGAATTTTCAGATTTTCTTACCAATGTTTAGGATTGCAATAGGTAAGAAAAATTAAAACTTGATGAAAAGGTTAAGGATGATCTGAACCTGAGAAAAGAACAGGAGATTGAGGAATGATGCTAAGAACTTTGCGTAAATCTGTTAATCCAAACTTAGCAACGTCATAATTATCGATCAAGATTCTCCCTCTTTCAAGTTCCACAATCCGAAACAATGCATTGATCATGCTCGATTTACCAGCTCCAGTTCTCCCGACAATGCCAACCTTCCGGTGAGGATGGATGGCAAACGACAATCCCCTTAGGACAGGGGGAAGTCCAGGCCTGTATCTTAGGTAAACATCTTCGAATTTGACAGATCCTGCATCAGGCCATCCAGGTGGTGGACGGCTGCCTTCAATTACATCTGGTGCCTCCGATGGCAAATCTATATATATGCCTACACGTTCAACGGAATTTAAGCTGTTTTCTGCTCTACTTGCTTGCCTCAACACATTGCTCAACAAATTTGTAATGTTTAAAGAATAACTAAGGAGCAACCCCATAGTGGAAGCAAATGCCACCTGGTTTTCAGCTCTTTCGTTCTGCATAACTGCAAATGTTGCTGTTAACCAGATCATCACACCTCCCAGAGTTTCCAATCTTATGGTAAGCCACCGATTTGAGCTTATGTTAACCAGAGTGAATCGCACGTTATTATCCATGGACTTCCCGTTTATTGTTGCCATCCTATCATATGCTTTATATGCTCGAATAGTGGACAACCCATTCAACGCTTCTCCAAACTGTGCATACACAGGAGATCTGGTGATGGAGTCCAGTCGTTTTACTTCCCTGGATGTGCTCTGCATATGAAAAAAAAAACCCTCAAAATATGATCTATGATAACTTCATGTGATTGCAGAACTATCAAGTCATTTTAAAATATAAATTTTAACCAACCTGATAATACAGATAGGCAGCATAAAATAGGATGAGAAGAGGCATTATGGCCCATAAAGATACAGTGCTCACAAAACCTATCAGCATGAAAGTCGAAAGCAGCTGCCACAGTTGGCTTAGAAACATGTTGACAAGATTGGCTACATTACGGTCAATGTCGCCTAGGTCCTTGGCAAATCTGTTAATCACCCGTCCTATTGGATTAGTATGGAAGAATACCATGGGAGCTCTGAGTATAGAAGATAACATCGAATCATGAAGTCTTTTCGCAGCATTCAAGCTAGATTTGATCAACCAAAATGAATTTGTCAACGTCACTAACACCTGCACGTAGGGGCATGTATCATAGAACCTCACATATACAACTCCAAAGAGGAAAAATAGTATAGAAGCAAAATGATCTTCAAGCCAAACATAAGTCGAACGAGTACCTGTCCAACGGACAATAAGGCATAAACAAGAATATAGAAACCAGGACTGTAACTCTCTAAAGTGCTCTGTTTCGTCCACACACTCAGCCATGTGCTACTTGAAACTCGCAAAATTTCAGTCGATATATAACATGCAAACAGAATCATTACGACCCACAAGCCTCCCAAAGCATTCTTATATCTGAGGAAACAGAAAAATCAGGAACAAACAACTCAATCTCTTATCAGAATTATCTTACAGAACATTATCTACATTCCAACTGGATAGGTTGAAAAGTGATCAAGCATCATCAACTGACATAACCAAATACTGAAAAATGGAGAAATTTCTGATGCATCTAGCGTTATAGTATAATACTTGAATTAGATATCAGTCATCACCTCATCAAGACATTCCAACTAATGATCCCCGTCTCTCGGTCCTCCTGCTTTATGAGAACTGACCTGCCTTCTTTGTTTTTGCTAGTTGAGATTGCATCTGGTGGCACATCATGTACATCAGCAGAAGAAGAAAGTACGGACGATTCTTGGGAAGGATCCGACCCATCTCCGTTTTCATGCACATGTTCTTCCATTTTGCCAGCATTTTCCATTAGTTTCTTAAACAATGTTCCATTCTTGGAGAGCTCCTCAAAGGTGCCCTCTTCTTTAACCATACCTTCAGAAACCAATATTATTCTGTCAACCTGGGGAAGAAAATATAACTGATTCGTAACAAGAACCCTTGTTTTTCCTCCCAGAGCTTCCTTGATGCAGTTGTTAAAAACCTGAAGTGTAACAGTACTTCAACTCAGAGAGAGATTCACAGAAAAGATACCCTTATTCTACAATCCCTGAAGTTGGTCACTCTTAGGATACCTGCCGAGCAACATTTGCATCTAGAGCACTTAATGGATCATCAAAAATGTATACATCTGAATTAGAGTAAACAGCCCTCGCCATCGAAACTCTTTGCTTTTGCCCTCCACTTATGTTTACTCCTCTTTCACCGATCTCAGTAAAGTCACGACCCTGAAGGCAATAGAACAAGAGAGTCTGTTACAGATGTACAATAACATATGAAACAGATGTCATAAATAATTGAACATAAGTTCAGACACTTAACAGGAAGCAATTCAAGGTCATGACGTAATGCAGTGACATCCACTGCCTTCCAATATCTTTCTGGTTCAAAGGTTGACCCAAATAATATATTTCCACGCACCTGAAATAAAATATGATTAATCAAACCAAAAACATTTTAAACTGGACTTCAAACATGTGCTCATGAACTCGTGTTTATCCAGATCATGATCAGCATTAATATGGAGCAAGTTAGAGACAAAAATGAAAAAAATTAGAAATTTCTGGAACCATACTGTAGCATTGAAAATCCAGGAAATCTGAGGAACATAAGCAACAGATCCTCTAATTATGACACTTGCTTCTCCCAGAGGAGGAAGCTCACCAAGCATTGCTGACACCAACGACGTCTTCCCCTCTCCAGTACCACCAACAATTGCAACTAAGCTGCCAACTGGTATATCTAAATCAATATTGGATAATGTGGGTCTTGTAGCCTGAAAACCGCCAATTTCATGGAATTTAAAAGTGTATACGTAATTTAATAGTTGATGATACATTACATATGTATAAGATTCTGCACAGAAAAACATAAGCATTTGAAATGACTCAAAAATTAGTTCAACATGAAAATGAAGGATTTCTAATCCATGTTAATCCAAACAACCTCCAAAAGATTTGCTACAATGGATCTCAAATCCATCAAGATTGCCCAACCAATATTATTTTTGTACAGTTAAGAATGAGCAGTTAATCTACTGACTAGTAAATGAATATGAACATGAGTGCTGGAAAAAATGTGGAAATAAGAAAAGGACCTTAGAATCCCAGGAAAAATTTCCGCCCTTGATTGAGATGGCAGGAAGCCTTGGTTCAAGAGGTGGATTAGGTAATAAAATTCTCTCTTCAGAAAGTAATAGTTCTTCTAGCCGTTGTAGAGATACATTTGCATTAACAACCTGAACAAACAGTTTAAGATGTTAAATAGAAACACATTTATTTGCTGATAAAAACATGATTTAGGTTTAAACAATATACATTTGCTTCACATATCATGCGACAATGAGCTAGTTGAATGACTTATTATTCTTTAAGTTCCTTCAAAGGTGAGGAATGACTTGTTACAAAATAGTAAAAGTATATAGGAGAGAGGGGTCTCAAGGCTATTGATGACATGGTAGACTCTGAATGGTTCTGGATGGTTTTCTCCACAGGCCTTGCTCATAATAGTACTATGTAAGTATCAACCAGGCCTAAGCATTCATGCAAAAATTTACTCGCCAGAAAAATTAAATTAGAGAAACAAACCTGAGTAATCAAATTAGGGAGCATATTGAGGGGCTGTCGTAAAACAGCAAAAAGGGAAAGTGATGTAAAAGCTCGGGAAGGTGTCAAGTCCCCACCCAACAATGTGAACATTCCAAATGAAGTCACTGTCACGAGGACCGGTATGCTGTTCAGTATAAATGTATTCCACTGATAAACCACCAGAGACACATGGAAACAATGTTAAGTCTGATAATATGTAGATATTGAAACCATCTCTATGCTATTATTATTATTTTTCACTAAAATCTGAATATTTAGTTGTTTCTCAGTTAAGCTAAAAAAATTTAGGAATTTCATTACTGAATAAAAACGTGAGAATTTCTGTTTCTCATCTCTATGTACAAGATGAATAACAGGTGTATGAAAGTATATCTCAACGGATAAAAAGAAAGATACATGTTTTGATTTTTGGATTTTTAAAACAAGTTGTATAAATAAATCAGGAAGAAAAAGATAACATGAATCATATGGTACCGCTGAGAGAATTTGTGCTTTCCTGAACCATGTCAATTCATCATCCCTCATTACTTGGATTTTCGACTTGAAACTCCTTTCCCATGCATAGTATCTATCGTGCATAAAGAATATGGTTTTACCACAAAAACCACCATGAGTATGAACAAAAGAATGAACATGGTAATCAAAGTTTCGCATACTTTACAGTATCCATGGCTGCCAAAATTTCATTCGTTTGGCCAACTCTCAAGTCAGTACGTAGCAATCCCTCCTTGGATAGCTTTCTCATCCTGCTGATGATAAAAGTCTGTTTGCCAATATAAGTAACTATATGAATGTCACACCAGTATACAAAACTGAGGAATAGAAAACAAGAAGAAAAGATTTACAGTATACAAAACTGAAAACAGAAAGAAACACAACGACAAGGCAGCAGTATGGTTTTGAAGTAACCTGGAGAGGGAACATGAGGAGTAACATTAGAAAACCAAGAAGCGAAGCAACTCCTAGCTGCTGGTATAGAAGAACCATGGCCATGGTAATACGAAATGGTGCTGACCACAAATTATGAAGCTGCTGACATATTTGCTGTAAAAAAGAAGGAACGGGAATGGAATGAAAAGTATTGACTAAATGGGAATGTGCTAAAGGGGAGTCATGCCAGCCATGCATCTTAGTTTTGTTGGTGAGTACCTGAAGTGCATTAGCATCTGTTGTCATCATATTCGTTATTTTTCCAGATGGGAACTGCTTACGGCCTTCATGCGTTAGCCGTAAGGATTTGCGAAATATAGCAGCCACCTATATGTAACCAAAAGTAAGTCAACAGTAAACATACGAAGATATTTTTATTAATCTAATTAGACAGGTATAACAAATATTGATTTTTAAGAAAATGAAAAATTGCGGTATGGAGGACACTGAACTTAAAATAAGAGATTTCATCATGGCCATGCTTAGGAAAAATAAAGAATTGGATAAACAAAAAATTCAAAGACAAGCAAGTATAAGCCCAATATATCTTTGAATGTTTTCAATTCTTTCTTATATATAAAAAATTAAGATTAATCAAAGCCAAGACAAGAAAAGATAAAACTATAAATAAAATCGATATTCACTAAATTATAGGAATTACCAGAGTGGCTCTTAGCCTGAACCCAAAACGCATGACATTCTGGAAGTACTGAGCCTCACAAAGCACTCCAATTGACTGAATCAATGACAGTTTCACATCAGTACATGAACCACAATTCAAAGCCATAGAGAGCCATATAGAAACATATGATTAGAATTAAATAAGCAACTTCTAGTTGTCTGCATATGAGCAAAAAATTCCCAAAACAAACGAGTACCTGAATAATTTTATTAGCAGATATATCAGAGAGATGATAAATGTGAAAAAAGATTAGAACGTCATTTTGAGATGAAAAGACAAGAGGATTAGTCTCCGCGAGTGGCTGATGATAATATGCAGAAATTTTCACTTTAAAATTTATTACACAGTGTTCAACTTATGTTGTCAAACCAAAAGGTAGAGCGCAAAATCATAGCTGCATATCATAAACCCACAGTTTAAAATTAGAACAAGTTGAGATTCAAAGAGCTTTTGTCCAGCAAAAATTATTAATTACTAACTTAATTATCTCTATGATTCGTGTGCAAATTTTTCTTGCTAACTATTTGGACATTAACAATTGTAAGTTAATTAGGCTGCATGCTTTCAATCTAGCTAAGGTAGTTTCATAAAAATACTAAATTAGCTAATATAGAGAAATAAAGTTCAAGATGAGGAATCATACCACACTGAAAAATATTAATAATGCATAGACGTAGCCGACCCAAGCTGGATTGCCTCCTTCAAGAGACTGCAAGCAGGACTCAAATAATCAATTACAAAAACCAGAACCTGCAATGTAAAATTTGTAATGATGATACTGTAATCAGGCATTGTTATTTTCTTTCTCTGTGTCTTAGGTTTTACCTAGAAAATACCATCACGTTCATTTTTTGTTAAATTCAAGAGAGGAAGTTTCATAATATGTTTAGCCTCTACAAATCAAACTGATACTCGGCAAATCTCATTACTTGCCAACCAATATCCATACAACTTGTTTCCAGGTTTCGCTAAAGCAATGTTCTGTGGAAGATTAGCATTCATAGAAGGGCTACACAAAACACAGTAATGACACCTGACTAAAATTTCTGGAGTACCTTTAATAGATGATTCAGAAGAACAGGTCCTGCCAGCTGTGAAAGATCATTAAAAATCTGCAGGTTACCAGAGTTCATCATTCAAACACTCTCCACCTGGTATTTTTTGTGCATCATAATCTCTAACGACAGATATTAATGTGTAAATAAAGATGAAGAGTATTGATACAAATACTACAGTGAGTTTGACAGGAACAGATTTTCTATCAAGAAACACGGCACTAAGCCGTAGACACCCCACATATATATTGTGCCAGCTCGTTTCTCATAAAGCATTCGCAAAGGAATGGATCTTGTTGTTACCTTGAAGAAGCCTCCAAACCAGAACCTGAAAAAGATTATGGAGAAGACATGAGATTGAAACCGGCTATAACCATTTTGTTAGATAGCTATAGCATCTATAGCATTAATAAAAATACTATTAAGAAGATTAGTATATTTGATTAAATTCAATATATCAATGTTCATGACCATGAAATCAATACCTGCCTCCAACGCTACGATTCAAAGCACGTAACAGCCACGGTTTTGATCTTTTAACTTCTTCCTCCCAAGAATTCTGAAACCTATAATATATGGTTATGGAGGTTTTTATATTATTTATTTATGTATATAAAGAATAGACAACAATCTACACAAACTTTTTACTCAATGTCTCTGTCAGATCCCAAGAGTCCAACTTCCAAGCATCCTTTTCAGTGATGGGTTTTTTGTAGCCTTGTTGCATAAGGGGAGTCATCCAATCAAAGTAAATCCCTAAAAAAGGAACAACATAATAATGGTGAGGAGATGATATAGTATGGCACTTTAACATTGATATCCTGCTTCTGAGTCTTACTGGAAAATATACTGGCATGTCTCTCAGGACAAACATCCTCCCCTAGAGGCTTTTCGTTTTTTATGTTATCCACAGAGTCCAATAACGGAACGTATCCAGGGTATGAATCCAAGTTTGGAACATATGCAACAAGAAGTACCCCAAGCAAAACCTGCATAAAAAGAGTAATTTTGACTTGTAAGTTGTGCTCTCTAGAGCTTCATAACACTATTTTCAGCTCTCATTTCCTGAGTCACATTTTTCATGCAAAAAGTGAGGCTTTTAAAAAGCAATTCTTCTGCTGAAATTGAGACTTGAAAACAGAATTCTTTCGAAGCTATTCGTTCCTAATTGAACATAAAATGTGAAAAAGTGAAATATTAACTTGGACCTAGGAATATGAATCAAATATCATCCTATATAATTGAAATTCTAGAGGCTACATTCTTCAACCATATAATTAACCTCTATAATATATCAGAGAAATGTCTATTATAGAGATAACTTTATAAGTTAAAAGATTCACAACTGATAGGCTAACATTTTACCTGGAAGAAGACTGAACTGATGCACAAGTATAGAATGGACCTGCAAATTGACAAAATAATTAGTATGTGAAACTCAGAAACATCAGTTCACAAGAGTCTACATACCAAGCACACCTAATCAATGTATAGAAACATCACAGTTGCAATAATTTTATATAATTGGACACATTTTTCTCACTCTTTGTGATTAGCCAATCCCAATGCTAAATGCATCTCGGCTGCAACATGTAGTCTTATATGAATAGATAATGGGTGAAACAATCATTTTTGGGGCTTTTGCTATCTTCACGGATTCCCCCTTGCTTTCTATATCCTAAATCCACTTCTCTCAACTGTTATTAAGTTTCCAGCACGCAAAAAGTCCTATAGCACCCTCAACTTAAAATAGTTCTAGATTATTTGAAAGAATGTTTACCAATATACTGGTTATCATGCTGCAATAATTTAGTAAGGGTTAGGACTTCGTAAATTAAAAGCATATTTAAAGAAGAATGGAGATACAGACCTGACATAGTAATCTTTGAGTGGGAGGATAAAATTTAAAACAACCGCATCTCCCACTAACACATATATTACTCCAAATCTGATGTACCACCTGAACTCCTTAACATAGATTTTAGTTTCGAGTAGCAGCATTAGAGCCATTGAACACCATGAAAGAAACTCGATGCCCAAATGAACTATCTGCAAAGATGAATAATAAACATCACAGTAGCACTTAGGGAGCCAATGTCTAGTTTTGATAATGCTCTTGCGGTTTGTTTCTATACAGATCTTTGAGACAATACACTTCTTTAAAAGATGAACATATACCATAAATAGTTGTATAATGTGTGCAACTGTGGTCTATACGTACAAGTGAATAGACAAGATTTGTTGGTCCTAATAATAAAAGTATTCTTCTAGATTGCATAATGCATACTCTTTTGAAAAATCACATAAGCTGATAAAGGAAAATATATCATTTTCAGAAAATCCTACCAGCACAGCAAATCTAAGAATGAGAGAAGTTGTGAACCTCGGATGGAGCAAGACCAGTCTCTTTGTCGAAATTGAAGACAGATATGCCCATAACCAATCTGAACAATGGCTCCGCAGCACAACAACTTGCTATCACAGCCAATAGATAGTTGTAATAATTAGATTTTAAACAAAACCACCGGACTCTGGGGTTAAACTTGATAAGCCATACTCTGTATAAACACAATCCTAAGAGAACCAAATGCGAAACATTCCCCACCACAGAATCAATGGCACAAGGTGTATAAGCGGCAAAAGCATTGTTCATTTCATGAGCCCATATGCCATCTGACACCGGCCGGCAAAACCATATTATGGGGTCAACACCCATTTTTTCAGGTCAAGCAAAGCTATGCCACCTTTCCCTGTGATATAGATACTCAATACATTAGCAAAAAGAACAATAGGATTACTGCATTTAAAACACAATCGTATGACTTTCAGATTAAAAATTACCGTTTATCAAACAGAAAAGAAAGATTAATGAGCTGCTTCATGAGACGAAAACAGAAGAAAACTGACTATGCGCCAAACATTTACTGGGATATAGTAAGATTTGACATATAAATATGGTTGACTTCTTTGACCTTGAAAACATATACTACAATAATTCTAAAGATTGAGAAGAAAAATAAAGGGGTTCGAGATTGAATATTGAGAATTTCAAGAAACATATAGAATTTTTTTTGATAAAAGAAAGAAAACATACGACTTCTTGAAAATACCGCATTCAAAAATCCCTCCGAAGTGGATTCTTTTAAAGTAAATAATCACATCTTTCACAATCTGAATCAAGAATCCAAGAAACAACCATACATTCACGTTGTCCTGTATCAAGAACTTCAAGAAAACCATCAAGAACTCTAGAGAACAACGTATAAGAAACAAGAAACCATCCAAAGAATATTTTCCAAAGATAAAACGATCACATATTCACATTGTACTAGAAAGATCAAAGAACAATAATACAATAAAGATTGTCTAACCAGTTCACTCCAGTTCAGGACAATCAAGAAGAAGCAAACTTGGATTGTACTCGGCTACTTCATCCCAGTGTCCGACCACTTTTATATACATGGAGAGTGTCCAATATGATAGAGCACAGCAAGAAAACGACACAAAATATGAAAAAAGAAAAATGGAGGAGACAGAAAATGACTCAACAGCAAGCGTCATTGCTTACGAATGCCGAGGAAGAATAGGGAGAATGAGGAGGGAGAATTGAGAGTATTTATTTCTTACAGAATCAAAAACTGCCAATAGAGCGTGTTTTTTATAATTACCAATAATACAGATGGCTGGTTACCAAATTTATTATATTATATTATAGCCGTTAAAATTTTGAGACTACATTTTCAATTGAAATTTCACGGATTTGTTTTCGAGAATTTTTTTTTTTAAATTCTTTTATCTTCAATTAAGAATTTTGACGTGTAACATGTGGGAGTCCTACGACCAAACTCATATTTATGACAGATTTATATTTGACAAAAAGTATGTTGTGTTTAACATGATTTTGGCGGGTGAGTATTATTATGAGTCTACGACTCATTCTCCCGTAAATTAATATTATTATATTATTATCACTGATTCCAAAAAATTGTAAATTTAGTTAGTCATAGGATCATTACGAATTGCATCCTTCAAGACTGACACTAGATAAAATGTTTCCTTTTTTGTAAGCACCGACACCGTAATTCAATTAATATTTAGTTCATAAAAAAAGAGTAAAATGAGTACGGGAAATAAAAATAAATAAATAATAGGTATAGTATTAGTTATTACAGATAAAGATTAAAGTTAAACTGTAAAACAACATAAGAAGCTAATTATAAGAGTGCTGTATTAGGGTATTTGAAGTTATATTATATTCCAAAAAATATTTATTTTAATTAATAAGGAGTATTTTTATTAGAAAAGTATTAAGTAGAAATGAAGTGAATTAATGTAATAATTTCACTTTGGCTTAGAAATTAATTTTTCTATTTTAAAAATTAAGGGTATTACTTTTCTGATTCGAGTCGGATTTAAGTCCACGAATTGCATCCAACTGTATAAAAAACTTCCTAATTATAACGCAGTAACACACTATATCATACATTTATGTTACAACAACATTTTGCGTATAATAATTGATAAGTAGTAGAATAATTACTAAATGTATGTGTATTGTATTCTAGGATAATAATAATCAGAATACTCATCTTGGTTTAAAATAGTGCTCATTCTGTCCCCGAATTCTCTCTCTTCTTCCATGATGTCTGCCCCTATCATCCTCCACTTTGTTCTTCACTCTTGCATGCTTGTGCTTATGAACATGGTGAAGATGATAAGGGTATTCACTTTTATGGTGATGATGATGACGACGATGATGAGGACGACGATGATGAGGAGGAGGATCAGCGTCTCTATACCGGTTTGTTTCTTGACAAGCCCAGCAATGATCCTCCCACCAATCGTACAAAGGATCGAACACTCCTTTTTGATGTAAAAGCCAGAGTAGTACCACCGCTGCAACTCAGAAACACCACCTCTATTATTAACTTAAGCAAATTTGTAGAGAAGTGAATATCAAGTGAGTACCTGTTGGAAAGATTGCTACGAACAGACCCAACATCAACATCCAACTTAAACAAATATATTGTATATGGCAGCTGAAGTCAAAAAAACCAGAGCATTTCCTTCTGCAGACACACCAAAATTATTAAATCATATTCACTCAACTTCTGCTCATACTATCAATGAAAATAAATGCATGCATCTACCTGCAATTTTTTCCAGTGATGAAATCTGCCATGAATACCCAAAACTTGTTCCACAGCTCCTCAATGGATCCAAAGAAACCATTTATACCGGTTGTTGGAGGTTGAAACGGAACCTGACAGTGATGAGTGACCATGATTAATGTAAGTCGATAGAGAATTGTTTGGGTAATAACAAGTTTTTCAAATGTGTTTTATTTAATTATTTTATTTTCTGCTAGGCTGATTAAAATGATAACTATATACGGCTCTATATATGCATCTAAATCTCTGTCCGGAACCACTTTTATGTTAAATTAGTTTTCCTCAGAACTCTTCAAAGGATGCTCAACTCATCAATTTAATCATCTTTTTTCAACTTCATTTAATTACTTGAGACCTGTAAAGAGATTAACTTGGCCAAACCTGTGATCCATTCTCAAGAACAGTTGCTGTAGTTGTAAATTGACACTCTGCTATATCTACTTCACCGAAATCAGAGTCTTTCAGAATGGCTGTAATCATATTGAAATAATTTTATTCATTATCTCCAGTTTCTAGAAAACAAAAACCTTGATGCACCCAATCTTATACCTGAACATGTATATCTGGCAGCTTGATCAGTAGTTGGATACAACTTAAATGATCTCGTAATCACTTCATTTGGCTTCATTATGTAAAATTGTTCCTGTGCTATCACAAAAAATATGACTCATTAACAATAGCTTATCAGCATTTGGTTCTGAATATAATTCAGATGTAGGAATTCTGAAGTTATTACCTCCATTTGGCTGACGCCAGATGAGCATTCAAACTGAAAGATAGTAGCAATTATTATCTAAATAATTTAGATTAGTTACAGAACTTCTGAGTTTCTTTCACCATATAAAAACAGAATCTGGAATGATTGTATATTTTTCCAGTGCTGTGTAAGGTGCAACCCCGTTATTACGTTTGGCCCTTTTTACAGTCGAAATACATGACCTAACTAATAAGTAATTTCCCCTGAGACAGTATTGTTGTGTATGTAAATCCTAGATGTGAAAAAAAGGCACAGAATCTTTGTGAAATGATGACCATTAGTATAGCATGTCTATAGACACGTACAGAATTTTATCTTAAGTGTATTTAGCTAATATTATTACTTTATAGTACTAGCAATGTTGATAGCTCATAGATTTCAAGAAATTATCTTACAGTAAGGCTGTAGGATGCTTCAACTTCACCAATATTTTTTGTTGTAATTGTTGCAGTCCCGAACTGCGTCAGAGCTTCAAAAGTTGGTGCAGTGATGCTTAATATTTTTCCAGGGCTCCTGCAAAAGGTGAAACTGACAAGTGTTCAAAACATTCTCTGAAAGAAATGATATCCAATTAAAAGTGAAAGGAAACCACTTTTTACATAAAAAATGAAGAAACACGAGGTGAATCATCTTCCTCTTTTTTGGGGTTGGGTGGCGTGAGGTTATTAATACACAAGTCAACCAAAAAAAAAAAAAAAAAAAAAGAGAACGCAACCTTTGGTAGACAAATTCTATGTCATCAGCTCTTAGTTCCACCAGAAGGTTTGTGTTGAGAACCTCAGTGATCCCTATTGAAAATGCATGACTCCCAGCATTCTGCAGTTTTTATCAAGATTAGGCCTCTCAAGTAAGGGGTATTTTGAAAGATACAAAAGATAATTATATCTCTAAAACATTACTGGATGTTGATTTATTCTTTCAAACCTTCCTTGAACACAATAAAGAGGAACCTGGTTCCTGCTAATTCGGTTCTGGTCTGTCTGAAAAAAGAAAAAGAAGCATCGTTTAAGTAAAGAAGCTCCTACATCTCGGTCATCTATATTAGCTCACAGGATAAGCAACTGAAATGCATGCCAGAAACTAAGTGCAGCAACATCTTTCTAGCTTCCAGAATCTGAACTGTAGTGTAATTTCAGCTCATAAATAAGGTTGGAGAAGCAGAACACTACAGAGCAAGGGAAAGGTAAAATGTACTTTCTATTCATCTTCTCTAAAGACTAAAGCGAGTATTCCAGAGACTAGGCATTTTTTTTTATGAAAAAGTAGAGTTGATATACTAACATCCCAAAAGTTCCATAATTGATTATGCAAACAACTCCAAAATGGTGCAGCACAAAAGTCAGGCTGAGAGTTGAAAGCTTCATAACCAACACCAATTTTGTTGCATTCAATACCATCAAGTGTAAACCTGACTCGTTCAACAAGCATCCACATTGTAAAATTGCTTCCAAGATTTTGAGGTTGACCTGGAACACCCTTCAATAAAGGAGAAACTGCTTAAAAAATCAGATCAGATATGTAGCATCACTGACATTAAAATTTTACAAGACAAACAGACTTCGAGCATTTGCTAAATTTTTATATTCTAAAAAAGTACTTTAGACTTTACTTAGTTTGTATTATTCAAGCATCTTTATGACGCATCCTTGTTGTGTAAAATTGTAAACCAGTTCTCAGGAGGCAGAATCGTCATGCGACTTAGCATAGAGCATTATTGCTAAAACTTGAAGTTCAAAGCAATGACCGAAACCAAGCCAAAACTGGAGATGGGAGTATATTGAGCACTACCTGTCTAGGAATAACAAGATAGAAGTCATCAAATAATGGAATATTGGTGTATCCAACATAATCTCCAACCAGGTTCACCCTCAAAAATTTATCATCAGATATTGCAGTCC
This sequence comes from Pogostemon cablin, assembly GCA_023678885.1. NCBI lineage: Eukaryota > Viridiplantae > Streptophyta > Magnoliopsida > Lamiales > Lamiaceae > Pogostemon > Pogostemon cablin. The sequence continues at coordinate 2,275,895 of CM042956.1, forward strand.
TATTCTCAGGACCCACAATTACTTCCTGCCAAAAAGCCAAAGCGCAGCTGATGAAGTGTAAATATCATAATAAATAAAGTACCAGTGAATGTAGAGCATATAGAATTATATTCATTACTTTTACTAGTGTTATTATTAGAACTTACGAGTTTTAACCACAATTGTATTTAGAAAATGGCTTACCGATGTCTTGGAATTTGTCTTGACCTCAATTCGAATGCTAAATCCAATATTGCATTGTCCAATACCAAATACGTGAAACCTAGATATCAACATAATGGATGTGTTAATAGTTTAACTTACACTAAAGTAGAAAAAAGTTTTAAGAAAATGAAAAGGGCAACAACATATGCAGTCGGTGCATGCCAAAAATCAAATGGAATATATAAATAAAAAACAAGAATTTCAATAATTGTTAAATGATTAACAAGAATGTGTAAGCAACTCTATGCTAACCAATTAGCATTTAGCAGTGAGAGACACTGATAATAATAGCTTCTGATTCAAAACCCCCAAATTAACATAGTTTGAGCATCTCTTCATTGCCAAAAATATCTGTTTTAGGCGGGAAACTTGGTAAAAGAAGAATATTAGGGAAAGTGATACCTTACCAATCATCTGTAAAACGAAGACAGTGTGCTGTATTTGCCTTTCCTTTTATCAACTTGTCAACTAAATAATGAAAAAAAAAAAATCAAAATGATCATGCTACACTTGCAACCATTTTAGATACATTAAATCCACAAGAATGATTTAATGCGAACTTACAGAAGTTTCCACAAGATGACGGGACTCTGCGCTGGTCTCCACAAGGACAGCAAGTGGGCTAAGCACAGAACAAAATGAATTAATTAATGTTCTGACGGTTGAAAGAGCCCAAAAATATTGCAGGCACTGCTGTTCCAATCATACTACTTCAATGTGAAGATAAATGAGCATAGACCTTTTACATATTTTTTCAATAAAATCTTCAACTGGTGATGAATTGATTTAATTTCTTATTCTTATTATCAGGAAAAATATAGGTTATCATAAACTGCCATGAAATAGCTTTTTATTTTCTCAAACTGCAGACATGCTGATGAGAGTAAAAAAATGATTAATACTATTAAGAAAAAAGTTTAAACCTTCAAAAATATACCTGAGTATGCTCAATAATATGACCATTCTCATCACGCAACCTGTATACCAATAAAAACAAAAAACAGACCGCAAGAAAAGTGAAAGTCATATTTTGAATTTTGAAGAGGGAATAAACTAAAGTGCACATCATATCGCGTGCAGTAACATAAAACACTACTACCTACATTCTAAGTTGAAGCACAATAAGTCTCATGGGCAATCACATGCTTGAGAATTCTAGTTACAGTCACATATCCAAAGGAAAAAGGCTTAGTATAAAAATAAAAAATATAATATTGAGTGCATCTAGATCCGTGTGAAGGAGCATAGGATGAAAACAAAGTTTAATACAGAAAAATAAGGCTAAATAAGCAAAACTTAAGGGAAAAAAAAAATATTGTGAAATTGTAACAACACTTGCCTCTCACATATTTTTACAACATTTGCTGCAGCATCACGCTCACATTTTCGGGTCTGAACATAAAATTCTTGGGGCTTATATGCAACATCCTATATCAGAAAATCCAAGTTAAATTTTATTTGTAAAAGAATGCATATAAGAAAGAAGACTTCTGCACGAGTCTGCTAGTGTGCAACATATGATTTCACAGGATTTCAAACAAAGTCCATGCATAAAAATTTGAAATCATAAAAATGCCTACAGTATTCCTCGCGTTCGAGTCAAGCAGAAGGATTCATAGTTTTTAACTGGATATCAGCCCACAACCCATCTTTACACTTGCACAAAAGCAGTTATGTTAACCTAATCTAATAAACCCTTCCAATAAATTGTTCCTTGGTTCTGAACACATAAAAACCAGACAAATAATTTATACCATTATTGAACAGGGACGTTCACTGATTTCAATAGCACGTACAATTATATAGAAACACTAACAGAATAAAAACATGCCATGTTTTCTGATATTATAAAATGTGAAGAATACATATAGAAAAAATTAGATATAAACCATCGATTAACTGAAACTAACCCCACCGATTAATCCAAATACACAATGGCCCTAGGGAAGAAAGAACGACAGCATAATTTCAACATACTCGTATGTACGTCAACTCGTACAACGCATACGCAGCAGATTTGTTGATAGTTATCACCGGTGGAACTCGAAGCGTACGCATGTGGTTAGTAGAATTCTCCTCCGCTTCCACTATCTCCGCCACCATTGATGCTTCCCTCCCACTCTACAACAGTCGAAATTACAGCAAAACAAAGAAAACTCTTCCGCTATCAATTGTGAACTAAATGAAAAAATCACTCGTACCGATTCACTGGGAACAGCCAGATCGAGTAAAATCTTGAAAGTGCAGTTGAGCACATCCGGTTCGGAGACTTTCTCACATTTTTCGAGTTTCGATTTCGAGAGGATTTGGAGTGCTGTAACATCTTGGGAAAGGAAAAGGAAGATAATGGCGGTGAGAAATTGAAATTTCATGGTGAAAGCATGAGGCCGATTACTTGAGGGAGAAGGCATGAATGGTGGTAACGGGTTTTTGGCGGGAAGAAATCTTGAAATTATTCATGGGCGGTAGAAATCTTGAATTTTTTTTTTTTTACAGAGGTTGAAATCTTGAGGTTAATTATGGATATAAATAGATTTATAGACCGTCTTATTTAATAACTGAACATGGCTGGCAACGGTAATAGAGCGGTTAAAAATAAGAATTAGGAAATTAATTCACTAGTGGCATAGACTGCATTGATGATTATAATTTGACTGCGTACAGTTATACACCAAATTAATATTGAATACAAGAATTTAATTAGTATATATTTTTTATTACTATGATCATGAACCCAAAACCCGTTTTTTAGACATAAAATTAATTTTATTATATTAAAATTCAAAACAAATAAGTAGTATTTATTATATTTTCACAAATCATGATTTTCAAGATCTAATCTAACATGGAGCATATCTCAAGTGGCTCTTTCAAATTGGCCCAAAACCCAATTACCACAAAATCTAACCTTATTGAGGGTAAAGTCGTCTCCTTCAACATCTCTATATATATCATTCGACAACTTAAAATTCTGGATCCTCCACTAGCATAAAACCTGATTCACCATGATTCACAACTCTTACACGTGGACTCCTAAAAAAATGAAAAATCAAGAGAAACGATGCATGAGCAGGAGGGGAAAAAGAAGCAAACTGTGATAATGGCACAAGAAACTAAAACAATCAAAATTCATTACAAGAAAGTGTTATAATTATCCAAGTGAATTTCCTGCGAATGAACATTTGCCATTTGCAGAAGCGCCATGTCTGTATCATTGATGCCACAGTTTTGAAGCAGCTACAGAATTTATTCGAATTCTAGGATTCACCAAGAATTCAGTACATTCCCACTTGGTCCCAATCGATTGTTCTATCTTCGAAATTATCCGACTGATGAAGCTTGTTTCGACCAAGTCTACTCATCATGGCAAGACCTGCACCAGAAAAGGAAAACATTGATGCTACATACTTCTTCACAGTTAAAATATATGTGTGTATGTATATGTTCGTCTTTACCTTCTATCATTCTGTAGAGAGATGACCACCATCTGTTCCTAGATACTTGGTAGTTTTCAAGGTTTCCTTCGATGTCTTGGTTGTGTTTACCCTCCAATACTTCCTGCAGTGTGATCACAGCATCCCTTGCTTTCTTGAGGATGCTGTCGCTTTCATTCACTTCCAACTGCACAAGATCGTTCTATGATGAAGTGAGACTCACTGCAAGCACAAATTGGGAAGCTGCTGCCCAGCGAGACGAGGCAAGCCATCTCCGTTGGCCATCTAACTGTTTCTCTTGATCAAGTTTTCCATCCTTGTGTTCTCTAAGTACCAGGCTGCGCAGATATTCAGCATTTGCAGCCCCTGTACTCTGGACCATCTTAGAGAATGCACTGTCTTCTCTTTGCAGCAGTGTCTCTGGAGTATCAAACTCAACAACCTGAAAACGAGGCAGAGAATTCACTAGAAGATATGGAATGGCAATCCCTTTGGTTAAGAGGATTTTGTTCTTGGTTTTGAAGAAATGATTTGAGAAAAAAACTTCAAATGCTGCATACTGTATGCATTTTAGTTGAAAATAACACCTTAAGGTTGGGTGCGCGTGATAAGAAACAGAGGGGTCCATACCTGACCAGCATCAAGCAGCAGAATTCTGTCACAATCAATGATGGTATTTAACCGATGAGCAATGATTAGCATAGTGCACGACTTGAACTCTTCACGAATAGTCTTTTGGATAAGAGCATCAGTCCTAACGTCAACAGCCGCCGTTGCTTCATCAAGAACCAGAATTTTCGATCTGCGGAGTAGTGCTCTAGAAAGACTTAATAATTGCCTCTGTCCTACACTGAAATTCTCACCTGCTTCAGAGACCTAGAGACAGTACACAAACGAGGGTAGACAACTTACATCAAAAGTGCTTCTTTGGGGAAACAGATTATTAATGTGATTATCTAACTGTTTACTGGAAGGAAACAAACATAGCAAACTCTTTCATAAAATTAATAAGATTTATGATGATTGATAATAAATCATAAATTCATAATGATATTGGAATCTTGATTTCATATTGTATAAATCAGTGTTCATTTTAAGGGTGGCAATGAATCGACTAACAGATCACATGAGAAATGCAATTGTCTACCTCTGCCTCGAGACCAAGAGGATTCCTCCGGATGACATCTTTCAAGTGAGCCCTCTCCAAAGCCTCCCACAAATCAGCATCATTGTGTTCATTAAACGGATCGAGATTAAACCGAACCGATCCTGTCCAAAACGAGTAAGAATCTTTAGGCTAAATTGCTTTCCAAACAAAAACAAGGGGTTTCTAAGATAAATAAATGTGTAGAAACCTGAGAAAAGAACAGGTGATTGAGGTATAATGCCGAGAACCTTCCGCAGGTCCATTAACCCAAACTTTGAAACATCACAATCATCAATTAAGATTCTTCCTCCTTCCAGCTCAACGAGTCGGAATAGAGCATTCAGCATGCTCGACTTCCCTGCCCCCGTCCTTCCAACAATTCCAACCTTGTCACTCGGAGAAATTTTGAAGGATATCCCATGTAGAACAGGAGGAAGTTCTGGCCTATACCGTAAAAGCACATTTTCAAACTGAATAGATCCGGCTGAAGGCCAGCCAGGAAGTGGACGATTGTTCTCAATAATGGCAGGACCTTCTGAGGGCAACTCAATATATGTGCCAACCCGCTCAACAGCATTAAAACTATTTTCGGCCAAACTAGCATGTCTAAGAACGGCAGTCAACAAACTTGTAATATTTAATGCATAGCTGAGGAGCAAACCCATTGTAGACGCGAATGCCTCTGGGTTCTCTGCGAGCCCATTCTGCATGACCGCAAACGTAGCAGTAAACCAAATCATAAGACCTCCAACTGTCTCTAAACGAATAGCGAGCCAGCGGTTTCCACTAATATTGACTAGAGTAAATCTGATATTATTGTCCATGGACTTCCCGTTGATGCTGGCCATCCGGTCATAAGCTTTGTATGCACGTATTGTAGACAGACCATTCAGTGTTTCTCCAAACTGGGCATACACAGGAGATCTAGAAATGGAATCTAATCGTTTTACTTCCCGGGCAGTGCTCTGCAAGGAACACCAATACATAATTATATACCTAGACATTTCAATAAACCATTGATGTATTCATTGCATTGCCTACAAATTCATGAATTATAAGAAATATGTCACTGTATTAAACCAATAGCATTCTTTGTCCAGTCTGCACAATCAACAATAAAGTGGACAGAGCCTTAAGGAATTGCATCAGTTGTGTTTGTTGACAAAGAATTAAGCAGCAAAATAAATACATTTTAAACAAAAATACAATACCAGGGGGCCACTTCAAGGAAATTAAGTTATAGCATTCTAAAAATAGGAAGGAAAGATAAATGATACATTCATACCTGGTAATACAGATAGGATACATAAAACAAGATCAGAAGAGGCATAATGGCCCATAAAGACATCGTGCTCACGATCCCAATCAGAACAAATGTTGAAATAAGCTGTGACACTTGATTCAGAAACAAGTTAGCAAACGGAGCAACATTCCGATCAATGTCACCTAGATCTTTGGCAAATCTATTGATGATACGCCCAAGTGGATTTGTCTGAAAGAACACCATTGGAGCTCTAAGGATAGAATCAAGCATGGCAATGTGCAGCCTTCTGGCAGCATAAAGGCTTGATGTGATCAACCAAAATGAATTTGCTAATGTTACAAGAACCTGAATTATGAAAATTTTAGTTAGCAATAAAGATATATTAATTTTCACCATGCTGCAATTGTGAAAAAGTATGGGGAAAAAAAATCAAACGAGGAAATGACATTATTATACGTAATTGTGACCCAGAAAAGAATACCCTATTTTTTAAAAATAATTAAACAAAATGGCTTGCGCATAGGCTTACTTGACTTAATGAAAGCAGCGAATAGATCAAATTGTAAAATATTGGACTACGTTTATCTGATTTGCCTCCCTGGTCTGTCCAATAACTTAGCCATGTGCTGCTTGAGACTCGCAAGGTTTCTGTTAGAACATAGCACACAAAGAGAATCATAACTACCCATGCACCTCCCAGTGCATTCTTGTATCTGCAGAAGTTCAAACAACAATTAAGACAAGTTAAATATTAGCAGACAAAAAGTTTACTTTTTAGTAGTTGCAGTCTGAAAAACGCAACTTAACATTTTGACTCAAATCATGGTACTAGTGACAAGCAAGAAAATACTTTCCATGCATTCCAGACAGTGTTTATAATTCAGTATGTAAGGAATCTGGACAGTGTTTTGTACCTCACCAAAACATGCCAGCTCACAACACCAGTTTCTCGTTCTTCCTGCTTGATCAGAACAGACTTTCCTTCTTTCTTTTTATTTGTTTTATTCTCGTCATTAGACATCTCGATTAAACCATTGACTGCAGTTTTAGAATCTTTAGCATTCGTTTTCTCAACAGTTTCCTCTTCTTCAACATACTCTTCCATTTTTCCAGCATTTTCCATCAGTTTCTGGAATAGAATGCCATTGTTCGAGAGCTCTTCAAATGTTCCCTCCTCTTTCACTGTACCTTCATGCACCAGTAGAATTCTGTCTACTTGTGATAGAAAATGCAGCTGATTTGTGACCAGAACCCTCGTTTTTCCTCTTAATTCTCCTTTAATGCATTTTTCAAAAACCTTAAAAAGCAGATGAGAACAAATAATATAAATCCTAAATTCAAGTAATTGCTTATATCAAGACTGATCGCATAACATTGTTTAAAAAAAGATTCACAGTTGAGAGAATAGAGCAACCCCCCACCCACCCACCCCCTTGGGTTCATACACCAGATCTCACCCATGGAATAAAAGTGATTGATACTAAGGCTGATGATAAAAAAGAAAAAAAAATCCCATTTAAAAATGCAAAAATTGAAGTGGCAGCCAAAACAGTGACCAACCAAGAATGAGAATTTCTCTAGTGCAGAAGTTAAAAGATCTTGACTGGCATGAAAAAAAAAATTAGAAACAATCACCTGGCGCCCCACATGAGCATCTAGAGCACTTAAGGGATCATCAAATATATATACATCAGAATCAGAATACACAGCTCGAGCCATGGAAACCCTTTGTTTTTGCCCTCCACTGATGTTGACCCCACGTTCTCCAATTTCAGTAAGATCACCACCCTATCATAGAAACAGTCAAGGTTGCAAGAACTTGGACAAAAAAATTACGACGACAAAAAGATAATCAGTCAATTGAACTATAGAATCCTTACAGGCAGTTGTTCCAAGTCATGTAGCATGCAGGTCACATCTATTGACCTATCATATTTTGCAGGTTCATACAGCGAACCAAACAATATGTTGTCACGCACCTAACAAACAAATTTCAGCTGTTGAAGTCAACTAAATAAAGAAATGGGTCAACTAAATAAAGAAATGGGTCAACTAAATAAAGAAATGGGTATCTGCTCTATAGTTAAAGGTTCACAGAGAAAGCAATGTTTAACTCACAGTAGCGTTAAAGATCCATGAAACTTGAGGTACATAAGCAACTTTTCCTTTGATGACAACAGTTGAATCCGCAACTGCAGGAAGCTCTCCAAGCATTGCTGATACAAGTGAAGTCTTTCCTTCCCCAGTACTGCCAACAACAGCTACTAAGCTACCGATTGGTATATCCAAGTTGATATTTGATAATGTTGGCCTTTCTGCCTGTCATAGTTTATAATATTAATATTGTACATAAAAATAAAATATAAATAAATAAAAACTATAATGTTGGTTTTAGATATTTAGGGTTTAATGGTTTATAGTTTTAGGGTTTAGGACACACATCAGTTTAGGGTTTATGTATTCCCTAATCTGGGCAATAAAAACTAAGCGTTGGGTATTTAAATTTCCCCAACTTCAAAGCCTATGTAATAAGAGATGCTCTTTAAGTTAATTTTTAAATTTAGAGATGCATTAAATATCATTCATAACTTTGGATTTTAACGTTGAAGATAAAAATGAAAAAGAAAAAGAGAAAATAAAGATATAAGAGGTATGTTCCTCTCCATTTTCAAAAAAATACTTTATTCGCAAATTAATTGGTCATAGAACTGCAATATTAAGATTAAGAATAAGTTAACTTTAAAGCAAGAACAAGGCAGCAAACCTTTGCCTCCCATGAAAAGTATCCATTCTTGATGGAGATAGCAGCAGGCAACCCTGGTTCAATTGGGGGGTTAGGCAGTAGAATCCGTTCTTCAGCAAGAAGAAGTTCCTCCAGACGTTTCAATGAAACATTTGCATTAACAACCTGGGAATTCATGATGGAAAAACTATGTAAACTATGGGATTCTTCTGCCCAAAGTGAACCATATTCTAAACGAGTTACAGCATCAAAAGTTTACACAACACATGATGTTTTCAACTCAAAAAAGTAAAATCAGAACATGATTAAATATAAAACTACACTTTCACAAAGCATTTAGGTAGGTTCCCAATATGTAGAATAAAAAAATAACTACTTCTACCAAGAAGAAAGTAGGATAGAAAATCTTGGGAGATGATACCTGTGTTATAACATTTGGAAGCATGAAAAGTGGAAACCGTAGGACAGCAAACAGCGACAGAGATGTAAATGCCCTTGCAGGTGTCAAATCTCCTCCAATTAAAGTGAATACGCCAAAAGTAACAACGATCACCACGACAGGAAGACTGTTGAGTATGAAACTGTTCAACTGCAAATTCAAAATTTATTGTCAGACCAATATACCATACAGCCACATTATGAATAGTTTAATACCAAATATTACTTGAATAACTACAAATATGTTGTAATTAACAAGCCATAAATTGAAGACCAGAAAATATCCTTAAAATGGCATATGCCACCATCAGGCAACAATTTCAACATTAAATTCATAATGCCGTTTTCACATTTAACCTACAATATATGAAAACAGCTTTTGGAGAATATGTAACATGCCATCATAATAAATTCATAATGCCATATGTATATAAGAGAATAGCTTTTTGTAGAAAGATCATACAGCTCCCAGCAGCTGAGCTTTGCGGTACCAAGATAACTCCTCAGTCCTGACACTTTGAACCTTTGCCTGGAAACTATTCTCCCATGCATAACATCTGAAATCCAAATTGGCATGTAAAGACGCTATAAAGAATTGCAAATGTATTGCAGGTTGAAACACTATTTAGCAGAAACTTACTTGACTGTGTCCATAGCAGCCAAAATTTCATTCATAAGACCAATTCTCTTGTCTGTGCGTTGCAATCCCTCTTTTGTCAGTTTTTGCATCTTGCTTATAATAAATGTCTGGAAGAAACAATATAAAATTAAATTGCTTAAGTCATCGAGCAAGAAATTAACAAGGGTTCTATAAATAAGCAAGCTAAGGCTGCCACAAATCTTCGATGCTTTAGCCTTCTTTTTCTTCACAGTGATTTGATACGCGCAGTATTGAACTTAGGAGCTCTGACACGCTGAAGTAATTGGCCTTTAAGATTAATCCTATTGACCAATAATAGTTAATAAAACCTACAGCGTCTAAATACATTTGGCAGCACTGCATCCTCTACAGTGAACATATAGAATAGACACAAGTACTCGCACAGGTTTAAAAATATTACTAATAGAAACATGACAGCGTATTTTAAACCTGAGAGAATGAACGGGATGCCTTATTATGTCATTAAGATCATCTGATTATAATCATAGCCTAACTATCAATTAAACAAAATGCTAAATCCTTCATGCAGATGTCAAAACTGCATAGAACTGTTCTGAAATTAGAAGACAGTACTGGTTGTGTGTTTTCCCTTCCTAGTCAAAGTCAGAGATTACACTTATACATGCTATTAAAATATAAAGGAATGAATTTGTAAAAGTTCCCTTCCTAGAAAAATTCACCACATCCAAAACAGTTTCCGTTGCTACTAAAGCACGCAAGATAAACTGGCAAAAAGAAAAGACTCTGAAAATGCTCATAATGTTTGCATCCAGAAAGCAGGGAAGTCATTATTAAGGAGAAAAGGAAAATTATCAAAGTTAATATGCTAAAGTAAGGTTCCCATACTTGTATTGGGAACAAGAGGGCGAGCAATAGCGCACCAAGAAGAGAAGTGACACCCAACTCCCTGTACAGAAGAACCAAAGCAACAATAATACGGAATGGCGCAGACCACAGAGTGTGGAGTGATTGGCATATTTGCTGCAGAAACCAGTAAACACACAGCAGCATTAAGCAAGGAACGACACGATAAAAAATTAATATACAACTGTGAACTAAACGATAAATCAAAAATCATTTAATCTTCACTGTTTACTAAAGACGAAAGCAGAAAACACAGATACTTTCAGAAGACAAAATATACCTGAAGAGCTTCGGAATCTGTTGTCATCAAATTGGTGATTTTACCAGAAGCAAAACTTTTGCGGCTCTCATGAGTCAGCCTTAAAGATTTGCGAAAAACTGCAGCGACCTAGAAAAGATGTTCCAAATGCATGTGAGCCCCGCAGAGATGAGGATTAAGAGAATACAAGGTTGAAACTAACAGCAGATTCCTATATTTGTATGCAATATCACATAAAAGTTATCAAGCAAAGTTTCCTTCATCGTGGTAAAAATTACCAACTATACTAAATTCCTAGAATTTCGTCAGCAGTCAGCACCAACACAAAGTCGAATTCTTCTGTTCATCTCCTCCAAGTAGTAGTTACTACAAAATATCTATGACAGTGTAACAAAACTTGCTTACCAGGGTTGATCTCAGACGATAGCCAACACGCATGACATTTTGAAAATACTGAGCTTCACATAAAACACCAAATACCTGGAAGATTGGTCATAAAAGATGGATCAAAAGCCATTACTAGTAGAATATTATCTGAATAAGTTGAAGAACGATATTGGACATTAGCCACACAAATATGACAGTTATGTTAGACTATTGCCACGCACAGGCATAATCTATTTTTTTTTCCTTCAACTGAAAACAAAAGACATAAATGAACAGTACATAATGCAGAATCTGGCATCCAATAATATGAAAAGGACGATGATATTTTCATTACATACCACTCCAACAAAAATCGAGAATGCATAGATGTAACCAATCCAAGCTGGATCCCCTCGTTGCATAGACTGTGGGAGACACCAATAAAACAAATGAGCTCTTCTTTTTGAGTGCAAAGGAGAGTGCTTAATTTATTTATTTTTTGAGTTTGGTGGAGATTGGGAAACGCCAGGCAGGTTTTGAGAGGTAAAAGTATTACGGTTGAAATTTTCACGATAAAGTATCTATAAGTATAGAACTCACCTCCAATAGACTACTCAATATAAGGGGACCAATAAATTGGGAAACATCATTCCCTATCTACACATTGAAAGAGAATCACATGTCATGAAGTGAGTTAAAAAAAAAAACTAAGCAATAAAGCCAAACACAAAATGTTAACGCACATCCAATCAGCATGAGAAATGACTGAGGCATCATTCTCAATCTATAGACAGAAAGTTGTAAAATGCAATGGACAAAAGGGTTTCAGCATAAATAAGCCACAAAATGAAGGAACATTAGTCCAATTCCCATAGGCACATGAAATGCCAAAACATTCTTAAGTTGGAAGGCACTACCACATATTTCACCCACGTAAATTGAAGGTCAATGACTTAATCACACAGCTTCAGCCACAAGCAATAATATTACGTACTATCTTGCTTAGACGCAATTAAAACAAGAAATAAATAGTGCAATAAGAAAATAAGTTAAAAGCACTAAAAGCAACTTCTTGTCACGACATTCTTTGTAAATCAAGATGGACACAAACTTGAATGCCAGCAAACATTACATATATAATCCTAATATTTCATAGAGGAATAAACAGATTTCACTTCTAGATTCTGAATATTCAGTTGAGCATAAATACTACCAAGTCTAAAATAAAGTAACTGGGGCCTCACAAATGATAGAGAAAAAAATATTAGTACACTACCTTCCAAAAGCCTCCCCACCAAAATCTGAGAAATTAATGATATCAACGGAAGTAAGAAGATTGTCAGTTCTCTTAACAAAACAAAAATAAAATAATAAAGCAATAAAAAAAATGTCAGAACAGATCCCTATTATATAAGCTAATAACTGAGAAATGACTTCAAAAACTAACCTTCCACCAAGGCTACAATTTAAAGCTCTCAAAAGCCAAGGTTTGGGACTCTGGATCTCCTTGGCCCAAGAACTCTGGAACCTAAAAGTGTAATTAAAAATAATCATCTTTTCAAATGCTCAACTCTTTTTCAAGAATAAGAAAAAAATTGAGATTTCAAAAATCATAGATAGACCGCAGCAGACACACAACCAGAGAGAGAGAGATAATCAAAATTTTAGAAGAGTATTTATGCACATACGAATCATGAAGTGTTTCTGTTCTGTCCCATGTATCAAGCTGCCATACATCCTTCTCTGTCAGTGGCCTTTTATAACCAAGCTGCATGATTGGGTTCATCCAAGAAAATATAATTTCTGGAAAAGAAACAATTAACCAGCTATTAGTCCGAGGAAACATGTCTAAAAGCAAACCATGAACTATTACACTAAATGGGAGGAATATATACATGTAAGAAGGAAAATAAATTTGACAACCCCTACACATTTGAGAACAATGATAAGGAAGAAACAAAATTGGGTATCAGGAAAAGGGATATGGGAGGAAGAAGAATACTCTTTTAAAAAGTACACAAGGAAGCACAAAGAGATTAGCTGAAATGAAATGTTTGTCTGAAAAATTATTGAACGTTTCATAATAGAAGTATGAGCATCATTTAATTTAAAGGGTACATCAAGATAACGTACTAGAAAATATGTCGACATGTCTCTCAGGACATACTTGCTCCCCTCCAGGGAGTTCTTCATAGGCAGTAGTGTCCACAGATTCAGTTTGCAGAGGGGTATATCCAGGATAAGGATCCAAATCAGGGATATACACAAGTAAGAGCAAACCGAACAAAGCCTGCATGGGCAACAAAGAAAAACTTAAATTCTAGAAAGACATAAGAAAAGGCCTTGGTCACAGTCTACAAATCCCTAAACTAATCCAGAGCCACCAATGCATTAAGCTTTGCTAATGCCAGTTTATGATATGATGAGAGGAAGCCTAGCCATTGCTGACCAAGTTTAACATTGACAAAATTGAATGAACTTCATAATTATTTTTGTTTGGTTATTCAGTTCAAAGTCAAGTTATATTTTCCAGAGGCCGCATGCCCTGCAACCAGCCACAGACCAAAATTGTCAACCAATAAATATGATACAATGGGATCTCCAGCAAATCTTCAGTTAATAAGCATGCCCTGTTATTTTTGTCCTAGATTTATTTCAAAGGTCATTACGCGCACTAATTTCTAAATGATAACAATTATTATCATATTAAGAAAAAAGTAGAAGAAAAGAAACCTGGACAGCCACTTCACTAACATACAATGCAAAAACAAACCTGCAAGATAAGATACAAAATTAAAGTCACTGCCTTGTCTAAAGAATGAGAAAGAAAACAGAGCATCCTGAATAATATGGTTATGAACAAATCATATGATGAGAGAGAGAGAGAGAGAGAGAGTGCACAATGGTAACCAAGACCCAAGGGGATCGATTTTCTAATTTGCCTCCCTTCCAAAGTATGACCGACTCAATAAGTATAATCCAAACTCAAGAGTGAAGGAACTTGGACCAAGCAAGATTTTTAGGACATTTACAATTTGATCAAACGCGTAATAGGGAGTGGCATATAGAAATATCCAGGGTAATCACTCCTATAACATTAGTGAATTCAGTTGTAAAGTGAAGCTAATATGAGAGTGAATATAGTTATTGAAGATTTGAGAGGTGACTTATGGTATAAAAAAACCATGAAATTTATAAATGAATAAATTAACTAACTAATAACTATTACTAGCAAAAAGTATTGCGATAAGACATGGCCATGTAATTTAGGGAATTTAGTAATTTACATGTGTAGTATTGACAGCGGCAATAAAGAACATTATCAAGAAGTGGTCCTCTATAATACGAGATTAGACAAAGTTGCTTTATAAAAAAATTAAGCAGACTAACCAATCGTAGTAATCCTTCACAGAAAGAATGAGATTCAGCATAACAGAATCTCCAACCAGAGCATAAATAACCCCAAATCTAACAGACCAACGTGATTCACGGATGTAAACTCTTGTTTCGAGTATAATCATAAAAAGAATAGAGCACCATGTCACTGCCTCAATGAATAGAGATGCCACCTGCGGACATAAATACAAGTGTACATCCTGTTAAAAACATGTTGTACAAGCTCCATCTAGATAAAATAACAATGCCCTGTGCATGCATACACATGCAAAAGACACCTGCAATGTATGACTCTTTCAAATCATGGCACCCTAATCACCAAATATTTTAGGTAATTAAGGTCCATGGATAATGGGTTTATTGAAGTTCACTTAGACATTGCTTCAAGTTCAATGAAACAAACGCATGATATAAATGAAAACATAAGTATGATTATTGATTACCTTATAATAATTAACAAGGGTAAAAGGTAGATAAAAGAATGGCTAAAAGAGGAAAAGTGAATAACAAAACAGCATGGAAAATTATGAGGGAGGTTTACCTCATACGGGGCAAGACCAGGCTCACCATGCACATTAAAGGCTGAAATACCCATAATCAATCTAACCTGGGGTTCTCCAGTGCAATACAAAGCCAGCAAGGCCAACACATAATTGTAATAGTTTGACTTTAAGAGGAATCTCTGAACTGAAAAATCTCTCTTTAATCGCAACAGCCGATGAATGCATAACCCCAAAAGAACCAGATGCGAGATACAGATTACAAGAGAGTCAGTAGCACAAGGGATGTAAGATCCGAATGCATTCTCCACTGCTTTGGACCAGACCCCATTTGTGACTGGTCGGCAGTACCACTCAAACGGCTTGAAAGCCATTCTGAATCACTCACCGGTACTGTTTCAATCTAAACGTACATGATTCTCTTGTCCTCTGCTCTCTGATGAGGTCGTAATTTAGAACAAGAATGAATGCTGTTTCTGCAAAAATTCAACTCAATATCACCTACAGTATATAATATCTTACTGCAAAGAAACACACAGTGAGTATAACACATGAAACCCCCAGTACTCATGCATCTGAACTATTCGACTAGTAAAGTATACACAGCACAAATTTAAGCCGTTCACCAAAAACGAAAGAAAAAAAATCATTAAAAAATCCAGTAAAACAAGTTAATTCTTCAGCAAGAATCCTCGTACATCCCAACAAGTGCGTCCTTCCTTTAAAAAAAAAAAATTATATGCGAGCGCCATCATTGAACAACTCTGCGATTTGACCTTCTCATATCTGACTTCAACAGTTTAAACTAGAAAAAAATTAAGCAGGCTGCACGGCATGAAAAAACAAGGATCAAGATCAAGAAAACCAAGAAACCCAAAAAAGGAAGAACGAATCCAGCACCACAATAACAAAAGAAAGAAACAAGATTCATTAATGAGTAAAAGAAAGAACATGAACCATTAATAAGTAAGATGAAATCAATGCTACACAACAACGCAAAAACCATTAATGATTTGAGAGAAAAATACCGAAGCAGAGCAAGAATATGGAACCAACAAGAGTACAACCAAGAGTGTATACTTTTTGACAGTTGATACGTAGAGTGAGCCAAGATTTTGGGGCTGAAAAGGTTCCTTTGTCGATGGGTTATAAACTTTTATTTATTTTTTCCAATACCAAATTTTAATGATGGACGAATTATACGAATATGGATTAGGGAATTTACCTTTTATTCTCTTAAACAATTTCTTCAACCCTCGTAAAGACTATTTATACGTAAAGTGGGAGTCTTTTTCTCTGTCCCTCTCTTTCTTGTTCTTTCACATTATTATATATACAAATCAAGCGTCACCGCTTACAATTCAACCGAAACATCTGATGTAGACGTTGTTGCATTAATTACTCCAAATATACATGAAAATAACGATCCTGCGAAAAAAATATACACGATTTTTTATTACAGCTGTAAAGAATTCAAAATAAGTTAGCCGCTTTTACCATCGACGATATATACCATACTCCATCTTTATATTTTCCTAATTTAATTCATTATATTTTTGTGTATAATAAGATTTCGAATACCATTCTAAATATTTTTATCAATTAATATGTGATATATATGATGGCAAAAGCTTGTGTGTGGCCGGGCACACGGGAGCACATTTCGTGTGCCTTTAGAATTTTATATTAAATTGTAGTATACTCTTTAATATAAAAATGTGTACCTTTTACTTTTACAAGACAAAAACTTGTGTGCGCCTGGGCACACGGAACTCCGTGTGCCTTTACAATTTTGTGTTAAATTGTATATTCTTTAGTATAAAGATATGTACCCTTTATTTTCTAAAGAAAAATAAAAAATATAATGAAAAGTGTATACCCTTTAGAACAAAATAGTGTACCCTTACTAATTACAGTGTGTACTCTTTAGAACAAAATAAAGTACCCTTATTCATAATACTAAATTTTAAAGGCGCACGGAGTGCGCCGGACACACGCAAGGATCACTCATATATAATACTTTAATAATCTATATATTTATCTATTTAATTTTTTTGAACAGCAAAGAATTTTATTAAAAAATAAAATAGGGTATGAGGAATACCAAAAAAAGAATTACAATAGAAAATATATTTATCTAATTATATACATAAATATATATATATATATATATATATATATATATATATATATATATATATATATATATATATATCAAAATAAATTTATTTTGTTATTTTTATCTTCAATTTTTTTCTCCAATTTTAAAGGCTAAAATATACTCCATATAGATAATAACACTGAAAATCATATATTTAATAAAAATAAAAAGAGTGGGGCTCTTATACTCCGGGCACACCTTGCGCCTTTAGAATTTAGTATTATGGGTAAGGGTATATTATTTTGTTCTAGAGGGTATACACTTTAATTAATAAAGGTACATCATTTTGTTGTAAATGGTATACACTTTTTATTAATATTTTTTTATTTTTCTTTAGAAAATAAATGATAAACATCTTTATACTAAAGGGTATACAATTTAACACAAAATTTTAAAGGTGCACGGAATGTGGTCCATACGCCCGAGTGCACATAAGTTTTTGCCAAATAAAAATTGATGTTATAAGTCTACGTACAATACGATTTAATTAATAAATATTAAAAAATATATCGTTTCATTATAATATATAAATAATTAACAATTTAATATAGAAATACATAAATTATAAATAAATAAATATTTACTCCCTCCGTCCATTGATAAGATTTCCATTTGTTTTTTGCACTTGGATTAAGGAGTATTATTATTTAATGTGTAGTGGGTAGTTGTATTAGTGGGTATATGAACCCCATGTTTTAATTGTATTAATGGTTGTGGGTGGGTCCCATGTGTCCAAAAAAGTAAATGAGATTCATTGGGTGGGACAACCAAAATGATAAAATGAGACTCTTACTTATGGATGGAGGAGAGTATATATTTAATATGACTATATAAAAGTAATCATCTAAATATAAAATAGACAAATAATTGTAATATACTTCATGATGACTAAAATCTAGTATTAATAAAACAAAATTTTGAATTCATGAAGGATTATCATTAGCTCTGATCAATTTTATAGTACAGGCTATTATTTTTTTTCATTATTATCATTGGCCCTCAAGCGATCAATTTTATAGTACAAGGCTATATCTTTTTTTTAGGCATGTCATTCTAGGGTTTGATGTTAGAATTAGTTTTTTTTTTATTTTATTTTTTCCCTCAATGTTAATTTGAGTTATAGCCTCTTTTTTTTTTATTTTTTACTTTGAGTTATTAATGTAAGGAAATAATTGAAAAATGATTGAGAGAGAAGACCATTCAATAGGCTTCATACGTTCTGACCGATTTGCTTGGGAAATTGTAGGACAGGTTGTATTATCCCGAGATCAATCAAATACATAAACGTGTAACGACAAAGTTTTATTCAGGCAAAAGCTTGTACGTGACCAGACATACAAGTGCACATTCTTTAGAATTTTGTGTTAAATTGTATATCATTTAGTATAAAATGTGTACCCTTTATTCTACAAGGCAAAAACTTGTGTGCGTTCGGGTGCACGGAAGCACACTCCATATGCCTTTAGAATTTTGTGTTAAATTGTATACCCTTTAATATAAAGATGTGTTTTTGAAGAAAAATAAAAAAACATAATGAAAAGTGTATACCATTTAGAACAAAATGGTGTACCCTTATTAATTAAAGTGTATACCCTTTAGAACAAAATAATGTACTCTTATCCATAATACTAAATTCTAAAGGCGCACGCAACCCTCACTCTTTTATTTATTTATATTTTTATGTTTATTTCTAAATTTTAATGTTTGTTTTATATTAAAGTAATTGACTAAATTTTATTTTTATCTTAAATTATAGTCTCTCTGTCCACTGATAAGGTACTCATTTTGCCATTTTGATCGTTCATTATAAAGGTATTAATTTTTTACTTTTAGCAAAAGGAACCCAGACAGGTATTAAGCAATGTATCAATTTTCTACTTTATAAATTTCATAAATTAAAAAAAAATTGTTTTATAAGAGTAATAAATTATTTTAATAATTTAATTAAAACGTATGCACCGAGGGGCAAACAATCACACCCTTATTTATAATTGTAGGTGAGAAAATTTGTACCAAAGGCGTAAGACTTTGCTGCTACTTTGGTCGAAAAAATGACCAAAAAAAAAGTTGGACTCCAGTAAAAATAAAATTTTACACAACAATGTAAACTTTGGCCTCCACAGTATCATCTAAAATCTGAAAATAAAATAAATAAACATGGGCAACTTCCAAGCACTTTTCTCTGTGCCACTAGAAAAATATACAGACAGTAAAAACGAATGGTTTTTAGCATACAGAAGAAAGGTAAAAAAAAAAATTACTACCAGCACAAGAAATGGATAGTTTCACAGACAATTCTGAGTTCGAAGTAAACTGGAACTGAGTTAATGTAACCGAGTCAGCTCTTCTACTCTCTTCATTAGCTCATCCACCTGAACACTCATCGCCTTTGCAATCTCCTCCATCCGGTTCCTGCTGAGATCGAGGAACGACTCTATCAAATCGCCATCAAGGAAGTTTTTCGCGTCCACGGTTTTCTTCTCATTGGAGAAAGATCTCCATTGTTCGTGGCTCAGCCCGCCCACACCCTTGATCACTTTCCTAAGATTCGTTTGCAGCCTCTCCAGGAAGAGGTACTGATTGTGAGGTAGAGCAGCGATCACCCCGATGACTCCGTTGACAGTACCGAATATGACAGTTGGAATCTGGCCTATATCAGAATCTGGCAATCGCATTACAAGCGAACCGTGTCTAAATCGATTGACAAATTCACCGAGGTGGTATTCACCAACCACCTCAAGGCGTCCACGCTCCTCATCTGTCGCACCATCACTATTTTTCCTTACAGTGAAGAGATTAAAATTGTTCTCTGCTCCAAGGTAAACGTCATCGTCCAGAATCTCAACAGCTGACATCCAGTTTGCATTGTAGTCTCGAGCTCGCTCCTCAATAGCACCCTCTTCATGCTGCACGTGACATGAACCCAAGAATTAATTCAGCCCAACATCAAATCAACAAAAATAAATTTTGAAAAGAAAAATGGAGAAGATATAATTCACCCATACACTACTCCCGAGTTTTAAAAAAATTAAAAAAAATTACCTTGTAAATCAACAAAGATATTGATTTCATCAGATCACCAACAACGATGAAATCCCCTCTAGTTTGTACATAAAGAGCAAGTATGTGACCGTGATGTCCGCATTCAGATTGCAACTCGCGAGAACCATCATCTCGGAGCATCCACTTGTACAACTGAATCTTCTGATTAATAGCAGCAAGAAGTTTCCCGTTGAAAGCATTAAGAGAATAGACAGCCCCTTTGGTTTCTTTCTCGGCAATTAGCTGGAGTTTTCCATCTTCTACAGCGAAAACTAATATTCGACCCTTATTTAATTCAAAAGGAGAAAATTGTTAGCAATCATAAAAGCAGATCTGTGGTGAAAGTTTGGTCCCAAGAGAATAACTATGAACTCTAGAAGCGTAAAATCAGGGACCACTCAGTCAAAGGTACTGGGAAGTGGAAGAAATGAAAGAGAAGTGAATGATAAATTAAACAACATTGCGGAAAGCTAGGCGCCATAATACAAGAGAAAATTCATATAGGCACACATAATGAGCAGGAGAGCAACTAACCTTGGTAGGTTCATTCTCTTCTGGCATTACATATGCAGTGCCAACGCAGTAGTACACATTAGCATCATCAGAAAATGAGCAGCTAAGAATGGAGCAACCATGCTCAAACTGATCCAGTGGATAAGTTGATATGAACTCAAAAGTCTGGTCATCTAACAGCCGAACGAAATGCGCTTCGCATTCATCTGCAGTTGACTGGTTATATCTTAAACTACATACTGCAAAGGTCCGTGTTTGTTCCTGATGACATATACGCCGTGCATGCTCCCCAAGAGGAATTGAGCGTATATGAAGTTTCTGAATTTCATCTATGGTGCCAATTGTTAGTTCCCCTTCTTTTGCAATTGCAAGGCTGTTGACCAAAAAAAAAAGTTAATAAAGCTTTAACTATGTGCCACATAGGCAAGGTTCCATCAAGCTCACTTAAGTTACAATGCTTTATAATGTAGTAGCTAGAATCTAAAAAGTTAACCAGATTGAATCAAGAATGATTACCAACAAAAATACAAGAATGCATTGACGTTTTTACCTGTCAGGGAAAGCAGCTGAATTGAAAGGGCACATATGACTGACTTCTTTTAGATTTACATTGCTGTAAAGCAATTTCTTGTTGCTGCTGTAAATGACAGTCGGCCTATCAGATGCAGCAAAAACATGCGTGGTGTTTTTCGATGAAAAAGTACGCAGTGTAATGGGTTGGGTCCCTAAAGAAACTTTCTTCCTGTCTGTCAGCTCACCATTACTGGTATTCAACACAAAATTCAAGAGATGTCCATCTCCAAGAGCACACAATAAGTAAGATATCTGAAAATGAAATAGGAGCCATCAGTGTGTTACCCCTTTAAAGCCCAAAGTTTCAAAATAGATCAAAGGTTGATAGATGAGAAATTCCAGGCACCATTACATTTGGAAAGTAACATAATTAAGATTCAGAATAATACTCAATTACTAACCCCTTCAAAAGAACACAGAAGTACAGAGCGAGGAATTATCTCCCCTCCCAACTGCTCCTTTGTAATAAGATTTAAATCAGGAAGTGAAAATATCCTAACGCTGATATCTGTCCACATTCCGACTGCTGCTAATTGACTGCAATTTGGGTTATCACCAATTGGATTGATGTCCAAGCATGAGATGTCGTATTCCAACTGGGCATGTCTTACTTCCGTCAACGTACCATCACCAATTTCGAGATAGATCAGATGGCCACCACCAGTAGCTAATAAAACCTTTCAACACAAATATTTTATATTCAGAGGAAGCAGAAATTACTCAAAATTTATTAAAAAGTAAATAGTCAACATCATAATGGGGATATTGCAGAAAAAAGTAGCAACTTGTAAAAGCCAATAAAATTTTCAGATGACTCTTTAAAAAGTAAAAGAATAAAATTTATACACATACTAGCAGTTGCCAAAATCTACCTAAAACTCATATTCAGAATCCATGGTACAACCATCTTATATCAAGGAGGTAACAAAGACCACTGTCACTTAATCGAAAAATTAGATTTTGAGCAAGGGAAGCCAACAATATTTGGGGCCAAAGGGAGATGATTACAAAATATCTAAACCCACACAAATACATGCTAACTACGGTACATCCGATGGAAAGCAAACTGATCCACAAAGTTATTTCATAGAATCCTTGTGACAGATACTCTTGTTTGTTGCTAAGCTTCTTGCCTAAAATTTTTTACAGATCAAATCATGCAACTACTGGTTGAAAATATATACCTGAGTAAGATTGGCTGTGGCAACATTGATCGAATAGCCTGCTGGAGCAAACCATTCACCACGAGACTCTCTGGTGGTAGAACTAACTAATCTGACAGCATTTGAAGTAACCTGTGTAATTCATATCCAACTGAGAAAATGACTACAAGAATAGCTTTATATTGAATATATCCTACGCAGTTCCTTAGTGTAACCTCTTGAAAAGCACTGAAACAATAATAAAAATGTTGCATTCCAAATCCAATGGAAAAAATAACATTAATACAACAGAGAAAAGAATTATAAGCAACCAGACTCGTCCGTACTTAGACAGTAATTAGTTTTATTTGCTGAAAGAGAGGAGTATATAAACCCCCTGTTGCACTTCAGTTGTATTTCGAGTGATCTGACTGCAATGACTACACAAGTATATCCATTTTAAAAACCAAGGATCAAAACTTACCTAGCCTGCTCTATTGGATAAAAAAAAGGTTGGGAAACTAGTTACTAGGCCCTTAAAACTTAGAGGATTGTTTATCTGTTGTGTGTATTGAGTATGAATTTTGGTAATTAATTAAGTAGTCTCTCTCCAAATACACATAATAGGATTTTGAATGCTGCTACACCTATACCTGCACAAGCTGATCATTTACAGCATCATGACAAAACAATGTCTGGACATTGGAAAAAAAACCTTCTATCTCAGTTTCCTCCAATTCATCCTCAATGTTCATTGCCAAAATACGCGTTTCACTAATAAAGCTAACGACCAAGAATGTGTCATATGGATCATCAGTAGCTGCTCGTAGAGACCACATCCCTTTGATTCCCTGAAGCTCTACAGATGCCTATGATGGACATTGAAAAAAGATTGTATTGAGAAAGTAGCCGTAAATTCATTTTTGACCAAACAAAACTTATCACACCTAACCTGCTCATTTATTCCAATTCCATTGCGCACAATGCGTAGAGAACCATCTTTGTAGGCTCCCGAGCATGTTACAACCTGACCTTGGCCTTGCCTCTCCAAGTCAACAACACAAAAGTCAACAATTGGCCCCAAGTTGACATATCGTTCAAGAACTTCCACATAAGAGCCTTTTGCATCCGGTTGAAGATTAAGCTTTATGAGCTGGATTAAATACGAGATACAGAAAATGTGATATAGTTAATCGGATGGCAAAACGTACAATAAGAGAACACACCACATTAAGTTAGTAACATATGAAAATCAAGAAGTCACCCAGATCAATGTAAAGATTTCTGTAAAACATCATTCCAAATTAACACATAAATCTCAGAGATCAACAAACTAGATCCTTGGAACATAGTTACACTGGAAAGATCAAAAGATGCATTTGCAAACCTGTGAATCTCCATAACTTGAGCCCACAAAAACAACTGCATTATCAAGATATGAAATTGATGATGCAACAGATGTCTCCCCCAACAGCTCAATTTTGAGTCCAGTAACTCTAGTAGGTTGCAAATGGAAAACCATTTAGGCATGTTAAAGAATTGCGATACAATTAAAACTTGGAAACTAAGCAAAATGCATTTATCTGAAAATAAATGATGGAATAGAAGAGAGTGAACTCACTTCTCCTTCTCATGGGTTATAACAAGTAGATGTAAAAGGCCACTGTGATCTCCCAATAAGTAGCGTGAACCATCAGGATCAACCCTTCCATAAGCTTTGGTAATAGACTTGAAGATAAAAACAAGTAAAAGAATTAGGGTCATTATAAAAATGAGTTAGCACAGACCTAGCAGAAAATATTTGAAACCTACAGGTCTGATTGGGATTGCTTTGAAAGCTGAGGCACTGCAATACACAATAGTTTCTTCACCAATAATGAGGACACCACAAAGAGGAGGTGGCACTGGAATCAGCAAATCTGCTCCGTTATCAAGATTGTTCTGAGACCATGGACCCTCAACAAAATCTTTATCCTTCAATGCAACCTCATATGTTTTCACATGACGAGCCTCCTTATTATCCTGCAAATTATGAAATGATAAGGAAGAATTTTTAGAGAAAATGTAATTGGATAACTGAACAGAGGAAAAAATTCAGAAAGCGGGGCATAATAGTGTTGCACGTAAATGACAATACAAACAAATCCAGAATGCTCGGGTCAAGGGTATTTTACTGAACAAGAAAATTGTGCATCTATAGCAAAAGACAAACCATTTTAGCACCAACCTTGGAACTTGTCTCATATAAGAATCCAAGCAACACTTGATTAACAGGTATAAAAAATGTCACTTAAGGCGTACATATCTGAGCCAAAATCTGATTTTCATGTATGAAATTAGGTACCAGTTAAGGAAACTACGATAGAATAATCTAGTTCTCTTCATTGATATGTAAGTAACATAAGGCATGCATTCTCAACTAAAGGTATGAGTAGAAGTAAATCAAAACCTGGTAAAGTACAACAATGGTTGGCTTTGGACAACCATACAAAAATTTGATATCTAAAACTTGAAGCTCCTCCAGCCTGAAAAGGAAAGATGCAGCATTCACTTTGGGATAAGAAATCCAGTAATAAAAAATATATATAATTTGTAATAAAAAGATCCAGCTTATTTGCAGATTGATAAAATAATTAGAATTTATAATAGAAATGAAAACCTGATATTAAAAGCTTCCTTGAGCTGTCCTTTGTTATCAAATGGTATAACCTAAAAACAAACAAAATGCTCAAGTGATATACTGAAAGAAAAATGAACACTCCAACTTTAAACACTACTGAGAAACAAAGAGTTGACAATAGATGAGGACCGATACCTTGAATAATCCATCATATAGATGAAGTCCAATCAATCTGCAATCTGGATCAACTATGCCGATCTAAAAGTGAAGTTATAGAAGTCATGATTAGCAAAGTTTTCATTAGAAGTCATGATTGGCAAAATTTTCTCAAAAATAAATAAATTTGAGATGAGACAGCAGAATAATATTCTCCAACCATACAACTAAGTACCTGCCCATTGTCTGTGGGGCGTCCAATTCGATCTGAAACATCCCCCATTGCCCTATTTCACAGGCATAACAATACATTAAAGATGAGTAATTGCTTTAACTAGTCAAGAAAACACAAGACAATTGCCATCAAAAATTGCTATGACATAATCAGGAAAAATACAGACTAGCCTTAAACCTCATTTCAGTGCCTCTAAGAAAATAAATTCTTGTCAACTCATGGAGACTCATTATGCTCTTGAAACTATTTAGGCAAGTAAAGAAGCATAGCACATAGAGCACAATGCAGCAACACTGACTCATCCAATTGAGATATGAATTTTTTTGAGGAATATGTATCAATATCATATGCCAATACATCAACACGCACAAATTAGATTATCTAAATTTATAAGGATCACACCTTGTAATAACCTCGGAATTCTCAGCATCCCATTGCAAAACACAGAACTTATATCTTTCTGTAGCTATGAAGAGGAGATCTTGAGTTTCACCCTGTCAAATCATTAAAAGAGTAAAATACCACTATTTTTCTCCATCCCACAATGTACATAGAAGAATATGATCAAACCACTTGGGTAACACCAAGAGTTTCTTGAATGACAGATACTCACATGTGGGCGGAAAAGCTCAAGCGTGGCAATTCTTCCATATATTGGCACATCCAACATAGGCTGCAATAAAATTTTAATTATGAATTTAAAAAACCAATGCCTAATTAATTCAAGGTGGAAAACTCCACTTCAAATGGATTTGCTTCTCTCCCTATCTCATCCCGACCCAACATTTTCTTGCTCCCCACCATCTAGAAATGGTTTGCAACAAGAATAATGAACACACGATATAGGTGCCTATGGAAAGATAATCATTCTTTGAAAATGAATAGATATCATCAAAATATCTAATACCTGTAATCCTTGAGGCGTGAGTAAATGAATCTCTATTCGGGTGCATTTCCTGTAAAAAAATTCCAATCACTAACATCACAAACTAGGGTAACATTCAAACAATAGCATACGCAATTAAAAAAACAAAATACAACACTCGAGTAATTATCAACTAAATTGCTTTAACAGGCGCAGACTCAAAAGCTAATTCTTCAACCTAAAATAACTTGACATCATAGTTCTGAAACACGGGAAGAATGAAGTAGCGCAAGACTTACGCGATGATTAAATTAAGCTCCTGGGGACCGGAGAAATTGCCGACGCAAGAATGGGTAACGTTTGTAGGCTTGTGAGCCGTCACCACATAATTCCATGAGCTCATCTTTATCAATATTGTGTACAAAGCTTTCTCTTTCCTCCCGATGAGCAAACCTTAGTCTAAATCTTCGCGCCTGTGCGTAGGTGTTATAGAAAGGCGAAGGAGTTCAACAGCTAAAATGGCTCGAATCAAAGTGAGTGACGGGTAAAACGGCGTCGTGGCGCTGGCGAGGGACACACAAAGGGCAAACAAGTTGATATGTCGAATAATGAATATGGGCATCGATCGACGTGGGAGTCTTTTTTGGGCTTCATATATGGGTAAGGCCTATTCTTTTGGGTCGTGAAACTTGGGCTCGCCTCTATTAAATTCTCTTTCTTTTGGGCTAATCAAAGTATTTGAACCCATTAATTTAAAAAAAATAAAAACTCCTTTCCAATTTAGTCTAACAGAGTTTATTCATGTTAATATTTCTCCCTCACATTACACATTTCTTTGTTTGTTTATGTCATTATTACCATTTTCACATCTTAAAAGCATTGACACAAATAATCTATATGAATTACTATATTTTTAAAAGTGTCATGCTGACCAAACACAAATTTACATTATTATTACTTTTATTATTTAAAATGACTATATTATTCTAACATAATAATAATAATAATAATAAATTAAACAAAGTAGAATAGAAAATGTGAATGCTCTCTTAACACGGACTGAGCATATATAGAGAAAGAGTTAATTATAAATCGGCTTTATGGGGTAAATCATGCAATTTTTTTTTTATTTAAACTCTAACAATACATAAGGTATAATAGTAATAGAATAAAGGTTTACATAGTGAATTTAATTTACACAAGTGTTTGTCATGTAAAAAACTAAATACTATAGGAGATTCATCTCACTAAAAGAGTTAATTTTTTTTCATTTATCTCATTTTATTTTTTAAACATATGGGACTCATACACACATTAATACAATTAAAATATGAATTTCACATTCCTATTAATACAATTACCCACTAACATTAAATAATAATGCTCCTTAATTTCTTAAAAAAAATGCTCGTTAATTTACATGAAAAAAGTAAAATTGTCATTTTGGATGGGACGAATGAAATATTTATATACCAACTATCATCCAAAAGTCTTTTTGTTTGGAAATAACCCCTCATCAAAACCATAAGTTCAAAGAAAGGCAAAAGCTCATATGCACCGTGCCCCTATGGGAACACAAGAATAAAGTGTCTCCAATTTCCCCTCCATATTCTATTTAATTCTATGTATTACTAGGGGTTTAAATTGGGATATGGGGACACTGTGTCACTCTCAAATAAATGAAATTTTCAATTTCCGTGATTTTATTTATTATAACTCCCATATTTTTTACAAGGTTGTTAAGTTCAGATTTTGTTGCAGTGATTTTCTCTGTAAAGAATAATTTGCGCATCATGGCATTTGACCATTTTGGAAAAAAAAAATACTCCACATAATTGAATCATATACTCTTGTTTCAACTTTCATAAAGTGATACACGTCGTCACCACTTTAAACTCTTTAATTTTTATTTTAATTCATTGCATTTATTTGACAAACAAATTACTATATGAAGCATTAAAATTTTTTTGTGCTCATCTTTTTTTCTTCTTGCGCATGCATTATTCTTTATTAAAGATATTAATACCATTTATTTATTTTACCATCGATTTATTTCAATAAAATAAGTATAAGTTTTCACTGATCAATCATCATTTTTATTAAAAATATATTGTGACCTCATAAATTCCTTAAATATGTCTGTCTATGTATGTACTACATAAATAAAAGGTGTGAAAAATAATTTACATACATTCAAATGGGAAAATTAGGTAATAGTCGAGAAAATCCAGAGTCTATAATATTAAGTATTAAGAGAAATTTAGAGAGAGCCAATGCTCTTGAGGCCAAGTACAACCCCCACCCCAATAATGTGACCCACAACCCCACATGCCAATGTATCCGCCAATGTGAAACCCGCTGGGTCACCCGTCTGCAGACCCGAATCCCTAGCCTCCAGTTTCAACCCTGCGGTTGCCTTCCGATTCGCCGATGGAGCCAACCCGAACCGACCCGCGAACAACATCAAGCTCGTCGATGTCACCATTATCTTAATTAAACCATTAAATTCCAATTATCAGAATTTTATTTTAACATAATAACAATAAAAAAAATGTTGGTAAAAAAAGTAGTTACCAAATTTGTGGGTGACCCGATGAAGTCACAGCGAGCCCCCAAAGCTCCTTGCCCTCTACGTTTCATGGGCTGAACAGCTACCTGAATACAATCAAGATAGATTTATAATTAAAAAAATAAATACATAAATTTAAAAATCTTGATCCGAGGGTAAGTCTGGAAACTTACCAAGTTATTGACGGGAGTAAGTGAAGGTATTTGGGGTTTAAGCCCATTGAACTGTGGGAGAGAGGTCATCACAGCAGTAGCCATTCTCTAATTGCCCCTGATCAAATGAAAAATTCCTGTGATCTCCAATGTGATTATTTAATCCAGCTGTGAAGTGATATAAGTTTGCAGGAAGAAATAAATTTGGTGTGTGCCTCAGCCACAAGAAGAGTTTGTGGCATTGCATTGGATACACTTAGATACTTGCTTGCTGATGTGGCACCCCATTATTGGATATCCCTATAGGATAAGATTAAGATTTTGATGTGTGACCATTTTTGCTAATTGGTGCATATATGAATATGATAATCCACTATATTCGAAAATGATATTCTTACACGTATTTTGCAGTATATTACTATTTCGTGGTTATTTGAAATGAAAATGGAAGTTCAAATTGTATTTCCTATCTTAGATGTTAAACATAAAATTTGTTGTTGTTTTTTTTTGGCATAGTTTAAGTTAATTAGTGACTATTTTTATTTTTATTTTCTGTTTTAGAAGGGATTTAATTCAATTTAATCCAATCATATACAATTTATTGTAACATTAATGTTTTTTAAGTCGGTTTAATGTGAAACTATTTTTATATTTTTTTAACTAATTATCACTATTAACGAAGTATATTATAATTTTTATTTATACTACAAATTATTTATAAGATAATTAATTATAATATTATCATTTTATATTAAACTATTATTACACGTAACTCTCTCATATGTGTTGGTCTATAATAATCAAATAATAACAAACTCATGTTATAAGGCACGATGATACTCAATTTTTATAATTAAAAAGATTTATTGCAATTTATGAGTTAAAATTAAAAATAGAATGGATAAATATTTGAATATAAATGAAGTCAAAGCAAGACTTGTGCTCCATCCTACATGTATTGTTCAGTATATCATTTGTTTTTTTAAGTATATAATTACGAATAATATATTGAGTAAATTTCGGGCGCCAAAAATAAATTAATTAAAATTTATTTATTTATTTAAATGAATCATGTAAATTTATCGACTTTTTAGTTCAATGGTTGATTGACTGACCAGTGACCACTATAATAATAAATCAATAAACTAACAAATTAAATTCCTAACTTATTTGATTAATTATAAAAATAAAAAAAAAATACATGCGGGACGATTTATAAGGGAAAAAAATATTTATCTCCATATTTTTTTAGGATGATATTGGTAAAAAAGGAAAAGGAAAATAAAGAAAGAAACTGGGCAAAAGCAAAAGATAAAACTGTGAAAATGAAATGTGTGCAGGCCACTTGCCACTGCCCGAGGTGGTTCACTTGGGAGCCGCGAAATATTGAGTTGCTTCATACTAATAAGCATTTTAATATGCGGATTAGATCAGTTTGTGTAATTTAGTAGTACATCAATTATGTCACACTTGCATGTGAAAGAGAAGAGATTACTGTACCTTAAAATAAGAATTAATTTTAAATATAATGGTTGAATTTTATTCATGTTAATCATATAATCTGATACGGCGTTAGATATCCTGTTACACTTTGGTGTTACATCTCCTGTTACACGCGTTAGATGAGTGACACGTGTGCAGAAAGAATAATCTCAATCTTTCCCCTTAGGATTGATTGTTAGAGTGTAGATTAGTCTATCCTACGTGTCAATCATCCAACGGGCTTGTAACAGGAGTTGTAACACCAAATGTAACAAAAGATCCAAACCGATCTGATTCGCATATTAATAATATTAATTCTTGGAGTATTTCTTATGTTCTTTAAGAAGTAATTAAAAAAAAATTCCAATTATGCATACTGATTTACTCCATTTCAATCAACATTAGTATTGTATTTCAATCCACATTATTACTTGTCTTTCTCATCCCAAATTTTAAACTCGTGGATTATAGAACATGATTCAGTTGAATAATTATGAGCACTTGAAATTAAGAAAAACAAATTGAGACTTGCAAACTCTACTTTCAAGCTTCATTTTTTAATTTTTATTCTTGGGTTTTGGATAGAAGGCACCATATTTTGAGATGTACAAATTCCAAGTCATTTAGTAACTTTTTAATTCACGGATAAGTGTAGTAAATAAAAATAAAATCCATCAAAAGATTATTATAATTAAACTAACCAACCATATTCACATAAACAAGAAAGACACTCTAATAGTAAGCACAAGTTTAACAGTGAATCCTCTCTATAAGCCACTTGAGGCACTTCCTGCGATTTACCTCGTCCAATAATTCCCAGGGCAGGGCGATGGGCCCTAACGGTGGGTACATCATTTAAGAAAGACACACTCTAACTCTACATGCACAGGGATTCTTAAACTACAAAGGGAGCAAAGCATAATTAATTAAAAAAACTTCACAAATTAAAGCCATATGATCTTCCACCTGCACAATTTATAACTCCATAATAACAATTAACAGAAGAACCACATGAATAACCTTCCACCAAATAGCACAACTAAACCGGATTACAGAGGAAGAGTTTAAAGATTCTGAAGTGAGGAAGGCACATTTTTCATAACCTGCAATTAATCATTAAACCAAATTAGACAACATTAATTAATCACACAAAAAGTTGTTTGAATAATAAGGCAAAATGATCTTTCTCACTGGGATTAGTTTGAGTGAGAAGAGCAGTCCCTCCAAAGAAGCAAGCAATATCAGAGTTGCCATTTTGCTGGTAGTAGCTGTTGAAAGCATACGACGCATGGGAAACTAGTGTTTCGGGCTCAAAGCACGGCCCGCCCTTCTGGATCGGACTGCAGTCCGCTTTACCCAATCCACAAGCCCAATCCAGGGCCACCTGCAACTCAACCTGAGACACACCGGGCCGGGCCACGCACCAAGTGGTGCCTCCAAGAAATGTGGTGTTGCCCTCTGGAGGAGACAGAGTTGCAGCTGGCATGGCTGTTTCTGCTTTCTCTTGTACACCAACTTTTGCACCTGTGAGAGCAAGAGAGAGAGGAGAGAGATTATCAGGAAAGTAGAAGTGATAAATTAGGCTTATCTACAGAAACAGACATACCCAAAGAATATTGGAAAGCCATGAGGTTCAGAAGAAGCCATAGCCAGTTTCCCATGGTAGAAAGTTTCTGAAATCTCTCTCTCTCTTCAAATTTGTGCTGGTTTAAATGCAAGTGTGTTTGATTCTCTCTCACACACACAGTGAGGGGGGTAGGTAGGTGCTAGCTATATAGAGAGGAGGAGATGCAATTTCAGACAGCAGAAACGAAGAGTTTCTTCACCTCTTCTCCAAAATATTTTTTCTTTCTTTTTCACACGCTTCTCTGTCCAGTGGGACACCCCCAAGTGTTGACTGCTGAATAATAATTAGTATTATTATTTTTTATTTATTTAAAAATTAGAATGACTATAATATTGCACTTGACAGCTTTTAACAAATTTCGTATAAATTGCATCAATATTGGAGACAGTTTAAAATATGAATGAATAATTTATTATGCATAAGAATTATAGGAAACAATTTTGTAAGGATTATATATTTATAAAATCGATTTTAATTCTTGCTATCCGGTGAAATATACACTATGTGCGATTTTTTCATGTAAAATAATATTCTTACATACTAATGATGACTATGATGGTCAGACATCCTTATTAAAGAACGTAATCTACATAATTAATTAAATTACAAATACAAATTTTGTGGGCCGGTCATTCAAATCAATATTAAAGGCCCAGTCATAATATTTTGCAAGAAACCCGGCCCACATAGGCCCGTTAAATTATTGAAATTAAAAAATGCGGTGAAACAAAACAAATACAGCAAGTAGTAAGCGCCTTTCTGTATTCTATACCCTCACTTTCAGCGTTGCTCCCCATCATCTCAGGCAGCCGCCGACCCGCGAAACGCTCTCAGCCGTCTGTCTCTGGTACTACTTGAATATCATTAACTCAGACCGTAACAAGTTTTTGATTATTTCTGCTGTTAATGTTCCTAGTATCGGCTTCTCGCTTTACATCTTTCTGTATTGAAAGTTTTTTTTTGCTCCTGGAAGAAATAATCAACTCGTTTTTCGTATTGCTATTCACCTACTCATAAGTATCTGCCGAGAATTATATATTTCTTACTCTGTTGTTGTTGAAGGATGGAGGATTGAGTTAATAATTCCTATGAATTAACTATTATATCTTAGGTTTTATTGAAATTCGATTGCTCTATGCATTTTTTATGTTTCTGAATTTTTACTTGAGAATTTACATGCTTTTTTCTTGTCTTTTGAAGGGATCTTGTCTGTTGAAGGAAAGAATGAATACATCCTGCAGAGCAAATACTGAAATATCCCAGTGTATCTTGAATTCTTGTAATCATAACTCGCTGAAGATTTGTAAAGCTGATTTTACCAAAGGATTTTTGCCGTTATCCCGCAATCATTGCAAGAAAGAAGTGAATAATAGAAGTGGAAATTGGAAACATAATACTGTACTTTCTATGTCTACTAGTGGTATCAGAAACCCTGGGGTTACTGCAGCTGGGGACCTGGGTAAGGGTGAGGGACTTACATATAAAGAAGCCGGTGTTGACATTGATGCTGGTTCAGAGCTTGTAAGGAGAATTTCCAAGATGGCTCCTGGGATTGGAGGTTTTGGAGGGCTCTTTCCTTTGGGTATGAATAACAGTTTTAAAATCATTACTATATATTAAAGTAGAGCTGCTGTGATTTTGTGCTCTAAAATGGACACTTATGATCTAGATGTATATATAATTGAGAATGTGTTCTAACTGAAAATGGTGGCAAGATAGGATCCATATAATCGATGTTATTGTAATATAAATGCTAATTTTGTTATATTTAATTTTGTTTACTCTTTTATATAAGACTTGATGTGTTGTGTCCGGGACTCTACTGCACTCTCATTTGTTTGTAGTTTCTTTTCTTTCTTTTTTTTCCTTTCCATTTTACTCATTTTCTTATTTTCTTCTTAACTAATAATTTGGTTTTTTCTTTTTAATATCTTATGCTATAATACTATTTCAATGTTGTGCAGGAGATTCTTATCTGGTTGCTGGTACAGATGGAGTGGGAACCAAACTGAAGTTGGCTTTTGAGACTGGAATCCATGAGACTATTGGAATTGATTTGGTAAACATTGTTATTCCTTGTGTCTTATCTGTTAGTTACACTGGTGGCAATTACATTTTTTGATCAGGTTGCCATGAGTGTTAATGACATAGTCACATCTGGGGCTAAGCCATTGTTTTTCCTTGATTACTTTGCCACTAGCCATCTTGATGTTGACCTTGCTGAAAAGGTAAGGCAGTTGTACTTGTATCTCAATTTTTTTTATTAAAATAAATTTTTAATAAGGTCATCATGTATGATTGCAGGTCATCAAAGGGATTGTCGATGGTTGCCAACAATCTGATTGCGCTCTTCTAGGGGGAGAGGTATTTGTGGATTCTTTCTTCTATTAGTTTAATGATTTAAATGAAATGCTATCTGAAAATGAGGTACCATTCATCTTCTGATAATTAGCAAGTCATTCATTGAATTTGTCTTGTGAAGATCAGCTACGGTTGTTGGTTTTACATATTGGGGAACTGCAGTGAGTTGCTATTTTGCGCTACTCAAATCACTGAAAATGTTTTTCAGCTAGCTCTTCTTTAATTATATTATTTGCAATGCATCAGAAGTAAAACTAGTTTTCCATCTTATTCCATCAATCTTGTCATCTAGAGTGTAAATTGTAATTTGACAGCGTGTTTATTTCAGTTGGTTGTTCTTGTAAGATTATCTATATGTGAAGGCATCGGAATCAGGATAAAACAGAGCATTAACTGCCTTTCTTTGTTATCTTTCAGACTGCGGAGATGCCTGATTTTTATGCAGAGGGTGAGTATGATTTGAGTGGCTTTGCCGTGGGCATTGTAAAAAAAGACTCAGTTATTGATGGAAAAACAATTGAGGTTGGGGATGCCCTCATTGGTCTTCCATCCAGTGGAGTCCATTCAAATGGATTTTCTCTTGTCAGGAGGTTTGATAATGAAGTTGCCTATTGAAAGAAATATCTTTTCTTAATACCTATTAGAACAATGCAGTTTTGCATTATAGTTTTAGCATTTTTTTTAAATGTATTGAATAAGTTGGTGAGCCTTCTTATGTTTTTTCCAGGGTTTTAGAGAGAAGTGGCCTTTCCTTGAAAGACACTCTTCCTAGTTCATCTGTTACACTAGGTGAAGCTCTGATGGCACCCACTGTTATTTATGTTAAGCAGGTAATCCTATAAACTGTTATCTCGAAAATTGAAACAGTATCCCTTCAACATTGTACTAATTGACTCGGGAAATGCAGGTCCTAGACATCATTAGCAAAGGTGGTGTCAAAGGGATTGCTCACATCACTGGTGGTGGTTTTACTGATAATATACCTCGTGTGTTTCCAAAGGGCCTTGGAGCGCTCATCTACGAGGACTCTTGGGCTGTTCCTCCTGTCTTCAAATGGATTCAAGAGGTTAGGATCATATTTATTTTTTAGTACCTAAATTTCTTATTAAAAATGAAAAATCGAAAATTAAAGAAACATAGAGAGAGGGAGAGAGCAATGTAGGAATGCCATTCCATTGGTTAACTTTTGGAAAATTTGAAGGCTGGAAGAATAGAAGACACAGAGATGAGACGAACTTTCAACATGGGGATTGGAATGGTGCTGGTGATGAAGGAGGAGGCCGCTCTCAGAATACTCGGAGATGACCATAGCAAAAACTCTGTGCATCGCATTGGTGAGGTTATAAGCGGCGATGGAGTTAGCTACCGATAAAGGTTGGTACAATTCTATGCTCGTGTTGTAATCTTTAACTAATTTTGTTTAAGACAATACTACAATTAGAGTTTCTATAATTTGTTCTGTGTTCTAAGTTATATGGTGGAATCAAATCAAAATATGATTGTGGGTTCTCTTCTTGTTGTACAGCTTGTTTGGTAGGAGAGGTGGGATGTGAAGAGATTGATAGAGTTGGGATGTATTAACAAAGTTAGCATATCAATACCTTGTTTGTTTTAACAATAAAAATTTGATTAAATTGGGATATAAATGCAGTTGCATCGGTTATTACTATGATTGAAATTTATTAAATTTTAAAATTAATGTGATTATAACGCAATAAAATACTCATTTTACTATTTTGCCCTTCAAAAAAACTTCTGCACCCTTTTCATTAAGACAAGACTATAAAATTTTAAGATTTTAATTAATATTTTCAAACCGTAATATATATATA
This sequence comes from Pogostemon cablin, assembly GCA_023678885.1. NCBI lineage: Eukaryota > Viridiplantae > Streptophyta > Magnoliopsida > Lamiales > Lamiaceae > Pogostemon > Pogostemon cablin. The sequence goes on from CM042956.1 coordinate 2,312,501, forward strand.
TATATATATATATATATATAGATATAGGTATAGGTATAGGTATAAATATTTCATTATTTATAAAATATTTTAATTAAATATGGAGTTTTCTCATTTTCGTATATAATGATAGTTCATTCAATTTAATCATAATTGTATTTATATAACATAAAATTAAATATATTTTATTTTTAAAATCATTACAGTTATTATTAAAAATATTATAATTTATATTTTAAATTTTAAAATTACAATGATTCATCCATTTACACTTATAAAAACATTGATAATTTTATGTATATTTTATTTATAAATTAAATTTGAGGGAAAAAGAAAAGGAAATAATGTTTTCTAGACTATCTATAAATTTTACAATAATAACAATAATAATAATAATTATTATATTTTAAAATTTAAATGTTTTGAAGTTTAATTCTAAAATATCTCAACTATTTTAACGCCTCATGTATAAAAATTACCCGCAAGTTTCAATAAAATAACATTGATTTCGTATTTCAATTATATGATGATAATTTTTTTTTTCAAATCCCGATAATTATGTATTTAACTGCTCTGAGGATTTGTTGGGGTTAAAATTGACTTTTCTATATCAGGGATTAAGATTTGTATTACACATCCTATGAAATGGGTGAGATTTGTAAACCCAAATACGTGGATTAGTACATATTGGGACGAAGATTTTCACAGGTCATGTGTATTACGGAACTATGCAACCAAACAACATATTAGTGTATAAGACAATATATAAATAAATATTATAATGAGGGTTGGAAATCTTTTGTAGTCTATTTTCACCCTAGTTCTAAGCTATTTTTTCTTTGATTTTTGGTGAAATCCACTCATTTTAAACCCTAAATTTAGCAAAACTTTTTTCTTTCCTAAATTTATTGTGATAATTTAGAGCTTGTTTTCTACATTTAGATATGTATTTATTTAAAAATATAATGCGAAGAAATTTATGCTACAACTTATAAGGATTAATATTATATTCTAAGACCTTAGTTAAAACCATACGATTAAATAAAGGATTAAAAAAAATTATCATGTCCTATAATGTTAATGTTATAATGTTTATATTTTGTATTATGACATCTATAATAATGAATAGAAGCCGTTGGTTGAGTTAAATGTATGTTTTAAATTTCTCCTATTTAGAAGTAGCGTGGTCAGTCATGCAAAATCAATTGATTGAGGATTGCGCAAGAGTAAGAAAGGGGCTCTGCGTATGGGCATATTCAGAATCTAAAACTAATGTTTAGGCAAGCTTATACTTTTTCAAAGGCCCAATTTTTTCGGGCCAATTTATTATCTACCATTAAGAATGATAAAAAAGTTTTTATTTCATTTTTTTTAATTATTATTTATTTATTTATTTTTTTACGGAAAAGAGGATAATGTTAACTCTCAGAAGAAATAAAGGTTAATTTAGATAAAAGAAAATATGAAGAAAAATAAGAAATAATATCCGAGCCATATGTGACGCTCAGAGATCAGCCGATTGGTGAAACAAAATAAAAAATCAATGAACATATTTTCAAAGAATACACATATAAAGAAGAATACAAAAAAAAAAAAGTTAAAAATTATTGTCATCAAATAATTTACTTTTTATCATTTATACTTAAATGACAATTTTTGGATCAAAATGCCCGCCAACATCCTATATCGGGACTCCAACACCATACTGACTAGAGCCGTCAAAATGGGCTGAGCTAGCCGGGCCAAACCGCATCCGCCTATATAATTGGTGGGTTGGATCGAGCATTTGTAGCCTGCAACCCGCCTAGGCCTGCACCGTCTAAGCCGGCCAAATGGCGGGTTGAGGCGGGTTTGCCCCGCCTAAGTCCGCCACATGTCAAACTCGAGAGAAATGCCTAAAGTTTATCTTTCGTGTATTATGCTTTACAAAAGTTCACTACTTTAAACCTTGCCTAAAGTTTATCTTTCGTGTATTATGCTTTACAAAAGTCCACTCTTTAAACACGTTCTTTTTTTAATTCTTGATTTAGATTGAAAATTTGAAAAAAAAAATTGTTGATTATGTTTAAGTAATTATTTTGTTTGGGGGTAATTCATATTTGTGTTTGTATTAATATTCTTGCAGATTAGAAGAAAAAAATTATAGAGTTTGCCGATTTGAATCAAAGTAATAATATATATGATATTAGAAATACGAACTCAAGTGGTAAATACAAGTCGAGGGAATTTTCAAATGTTTGGAACTTTTTTGTGAAGAGAGGAGTTGGTAAGAATGTAGATTCTATAGGAATCATGTTTATGTTTTAATTGTCTTATTGATATTGTAGTATTTTGTACCATTATTTTGGTATTTCATTTTAATAATATCATCCCTAATTAAAAAGAAAAAAAATGGCGGGTTGGCCTGCCATAGCCCGTGATCCGCCTTTGGATGGGTTGACCCAAATATTTCTAGACCGCAACCCGCCTAGGCCCGCCCTGCCTAAGCCCGCCAAATGGCGGGTTGAGGCGGGTTTTGGCCCGCCCCACCTCGCTGGCCTGTTTTGACAGCTCTAATACTGACACTGAATAATTAATTTATTAAAAAAAAGTGTAAGAGCATTTTGGCACATAAAATAATCATTTAGATACAAGTGATATAAAATAAAATTATTGAATGATAAATATTTATATAATTTGAGTGGTAACAAATAGTACATTCTACCTAATATTTATATTGATAACCTTCCAGTATTGAATATTTTCTGGAAATATGGAGGATATTACTAGAAGCATTGTTCTGAAAATTGGACCGGACCGGCTAGTTCAATCGGTTGGACCGAGAATCGGGCCGGAAATCGGTTCGAAAACACCCATAAAACCGTTTTTTATGATAAATCGAAAAAAATCGGATCAACCCGGCTGAACCGGGGAAATTTGAAAAATAGGAAACCGCCGATTATTTTTTATTTTTTTAATTAAAAAGCTGAGATCTGAGATCTGTGTATTCTTACTGCTCATCCATTGAAATTTATTCCTTGTAATACTCTGCTCATCCATTGAAACTCACTTCAACCTCTAAGATATTGATTACACACACAATTCTCCCAATAATAAATGAGAGAAAATAATAGAGAATTAAAAAAATAAGAAAAAAAGAAGAAAAACCCTCTACGCTAGAGAGAGAGGGTCAAACCACTACCACCACAAATGGTTAAATCACCCACCGCAGCAATGACTAAGAGGAAAATATGGATGTTTGTATGGAGAGAGAAAGATACAAGTTAGAGAGAGAGGGTGTGTTGCAGAAGCGCCATTCTTTTGGAATTCTTTTATGGAGCAGCGTTCTTTTGATTATTATTGAGGGGGAGAAGTATATTTTATTAAGTTGGCGTGGGTTTTATTAATAAGATTGAAGTGGGCTGAGCTTTGCATTCAAACACCTCTATCCTTCATTTTTTTTTTTTAAATTTGTATTATATAATATTTTTTTTAATATTTATTATAAAATATAATTAAAATATATTAAATTTAATTTTCCGGTCGACCGTTAGGGTCTCCGGTTTGGCTTCCTTGTCCGATTTTCTAATCAGTGACTAGAAGTTCAAACCTTCCTCTTTCACTGTATTGTTTCGGTTATTTGAATTTTATTTGAAATTCTTAATAGCATTTGATTGTATACTAATCCAATTATAGTTTACAGGAAGGACGGATTTGTTTAATAAAATTGAGCTAACTGAACCAACAAACATGACTAATTTTATTAATTAATTTATTCCGACACAAACAACACTGCAAGAAAAAGAGTTTGATATAACATGAGAAAAGTTTTCATATGATGATCATGTTTGTCTAGAGCAATTTCTTAGCTAGCTCATCGAGGATAGAGATGATAGCTTGTCCGTTCAAAGGTTTTTGCCAACAAAAATCTAAACCAGCCTCCATAAATGTTGCTCTCTCTGTTTCCAATCCACGAGCAGTTACCCCGACTATCATGCAACTTGCTCCCATTCCTCGCAGTATTTGTGTAGCCTGTGACATATAAAAGTGATTATGTGTATACATTTGTATAATTACATTGACCAGTGTATAAACTATTTATACCCTTGCTCCATCCATGACAGGCATATCCATGTCCATCAACACTAGATCGAACTTTTTTCCATGTTGGTAAAGATCAACAGCTTCTCTCCCATTTTCTGCTACTTGAATCTCCAAACCATACTTTGCAAGTTGCATTCCATGTATTCTGCGAACCAGAGGATCATCATCCACCACCAGAGCCCAAATCTTCTTCACCTCCTCCGACTGGTTTGCTACCACCTTTTTTGAACTTCCACCTATTACCATATTGTTCCCTATATAAAAATACCATGTAAAGGATGAATTAGAACATTAATGCAATAATTTCCGAGATAGAATAAGGAAGAATTACCACCTTGAACACGATGGAGTGACATTTATGAAGATGAATGAATTGATGAGTTCACAATGTGCGTTTAAATATACGGTAAAAGTGCCCAACTTTTTTCAAGAAAAAAGTCATGGAGAAGATGAAAGCCTTAGCTATAACCAGAATTTTTGAGCTTGCTTCCAAATATTTTTGTTTTCATTCGTTACTTTTTACTTGACAGATTACGAGGAAAAATTGTGGAGATACATAAATTATTACGTAGCGAAGATCCTCTTTTCTTGAGTAGGAGATTTTCATGTAATTAATGGGGATTGCGCATATCTGTAATATGTATTAGTCATGGCATTAGCATTGATCATCTCACTTGCTTGCCATTCATGAACAATCTCAAAGAGTTAACCATTAAATTTATTTGGTGTAGTTATAAAATCTTGTGACTGAAATTCTTTATTTTTCCAATTATTTTATTTGACAATTTTGTGTATGCAATTTTTTTTTTAATAATGTGCTTTTTATTCAAAATTGGTCTTAAGATGAGTACTTTCTAACAACAAAGTTTTTGAATCTATGCTATTTTTTTTTTCTTTCATGAGCTAATAACTATACAGTGACATTTTTTCCCCTTTATATTTAATTGAGATAAAAACCTTTTGAAAAAAGGAAACAATTTGAATCATTAGTCTCCACTACCCGCTAGGATACCAAATCGATATTCAATAGGTAAAGTATACTCTCTTCATCCCACTTTTTGAATGTGGATGAAAGAGTATTAGTATTATTTAATGTGAGGTGAGTTGTTGTATTAATATGGTTGTGGACTCCATATTTTAATTATATTAATGAGTATGTGTGGATCTCATGTGTATAAAAAAGGAAAGGAAACTCTTTGGGTGTGACGCCCAAAATGAAAAAATAGACCCTTTTGGGTGGGACGGAGGAAATATTTATTGATAATTAAAGTATATTTTTTTGCGATAACTATATATTAAAAATATAATTTTAGAGCGTTACAATATCATTCACTGTAAGTATACTTTAATTATTAAGCAATACTATACTTAATACAATGGATATACTCTAATCCGTCTAATACATGTATAATTATATCGTTGGAAGTTAGAGACTAAGACCCAAGGGAAGTGGGCCATCTTATTCGTTATATAGTGGGCTTAACCATAGGCCTTCTTCTTATGGGCTTTTCCGGCCTCATTTCTTTGTAAACCCTGCTAACTAATAATTTAGCTTGATATTAATACATGGTTGTCAAAATTATAATGCTTGCTATTGGGTTTTAACGTTTCTGTCTCTGTTCAATTGATAGTTCTCTCCTCCTTGATAAAACAATAATGTCCGACGTCTTTATAATAAGGTTTACAGATTAAATTATAGGAATAAAATATTACATATATTACAAGGTAAAAGTATAAATATGCAAAAAAAAAAAAATAACAATGAATCCTAATGATATAAATTAAATCCTAAAAATTAAATAAAACATGAATAAAAAATATATCTACCATTGAATAGATAGTTTTGTTATTAATATTTGTATTTTTCTAATCGATTAAATTCATTGGGGGATGTGTGCACAATATTAACTCATACGAAAAAGATAGTACTCCCTCCGTCCCATCTATTTTTACACACTTTCTATTTTGGGGTGTCCCACATATTTTTACCCATTTTATTTTTGGCAAAAATAGATAATATTTTATTACCTACTTTTTATAATTCCAACAACTTTAATTACTTTTTTACACTTTATTCATCATTCCCAATAACTTTATTCACTTTTTCTTTTTAAATTACTAATTTATCCATACTTTCTCTTACATTATATATTAAAAAAATAAAACGTCTTAATATCCGTGCCCGTACAAACGGGTAAAAATACCCGGGACGGAGGGAGTACTATTTGATAATCTGTTTCATTATATATATATATATATATATATATATATATATATATATATATATATATATATATATATATATATTTTTTTTTTTTTTTCAATCATGGCAATGCGAATCAAACTTCAAACGACTATAAAAGGAGTAAATAAATGTGAATTTGAGACTGATTTTGTAAAATGCTGGAGTATCAAATGAGATTACCTATTTCATTCTATGTTTCATCTTCTATTGCACTAATTAGATTTTTGACACGTGTCGTAATCAATAGCTAAATTTTCACCACATGTCCCAAGAGTTTAATAATCATTAACTAGGGTATAGTATTTTAATTAGAAATAAGTTATGGAATAGAAATTGAAATACCAAAGTGGAATAGTAAATTCCGACCGGCTAGAGTATTGCCACCCAAAATATTAAATAGGGCAGCCGAATCCAAAAAATAATTATAGTAATAATACCATTATAACCTCACCCTTAAACTTGCTCCATCCAACTCATTTTACTAACCCAACCCAATATCATTACTAACTTCACCCACACACATTTCAACATATTCAAAACACACACAAGATTAATAAACAGAAGAAGAAAGAAACACACACTAGCAGAAAAAAAGGGAAGAGAGAAGGGAGATAAAGAAAAAAAAAAGAAAAAAGAAAAAAACATACCAAAAGCCCATCGTATTGCAAGGGAGAAATGGAGTGATGAACCTTTTTTTTTTAAGTATAAAGTATGATGATTCTAGAAATGTGAGAATTCTCAACCAGCCTTTTGAAAGCAATAAATGTAGAAACACATCCATTTCAACGGATACACCTATACATACGGTTGGAAATTATCAACAAAAATCATATAATATGTTGCACACAATCTGTTCGATAAATTGCTTAAATTAAATCTTTCTCGCATGGGGTTGGATTGGATTGTTGATTCTTTAATAGCGCCTCTTCTAACAGCTACGTAATTTTGTTGATTAGAATTCACTTCTGCATACTTCGTTATTTGGTAATAATATTCGCTCCTGTCAAATTATGATTTCACTTCGTTTACAAGTTCCAGTTCCACATTGCTATTAGGTGTGCTGTCTACGTTTGTCCTCTCGACACCGCTGCTATCGCTAGTGGATCTACCGGCTGTTCATAAATAGTTTTTGCCTCTTATTTCGCTTACGAGGATCACAATTATTCATACAAGTGGAACTAAATAGTTTGATAACTAAAGAATATTATGCGAAAACAGAATTAAGAATGGCAGTGCAATAGCGTGTTCTTCTCCTTTTCTTCTTCTCTTCCGCCGAGGACCCACAACAACTCAACCCAATAATATAATATTCATTTCTCTCCCATCCACATGTACAACCTACAACTCAACTCAACCTCAATTTTTTCATACTCCATCAACAACCCAACTCAACCTACCTTTATAATAAAATATTCATTTCTCTCTCATCTATATATACATAATTATTATTAAATTATATATTATTATTATATTATTTTGAATAATTATATTTAAAATTAAAATAATCTTATATTTAAAAAAAAAATTCCGTAATTATAGGAATTTTTTTTTTGAAAATACATAAAAAAATAACATAGAACACAATAACAAAATTAAAATTACAATAATTATATAAAAATTACATAATTGAGGTACAAAAATAAAAAAAAAAAACATTAAATATAAATCATAAAAATAAAAGGTAAAAATTATATAATCAACTGTCATTATCAAATTTTTGTCATATATGTTCAATCAAGTCATTTTTAAGAGCATTATGAGCTTCTCTATTGCGAAGTTGGGCCCTACTAGTCATATAAGTGGACAAACTTGCAATGCGTCTAGTGAAGTATGACAAATCGTGATCATTTTCTTCATGTACTCCCCTTCTTCTTCCTTGTCGGTTTATAGGCATATCCATAATAAACTCGGTGGGATCATAATAGTTTTGATATGTATCTCGCTTATCTTCTACATTCATATTGTGCATGATGATACAACCCATCATAATTTTACCCATTTGTAGTTTATCCCAAACAAGACATGGACGTCTAAGAAATGCAAAACGAGCTTGTAGAACTCCAAATGCGCGCTCTACATTTTTTCTCACAACCTCTTGGTGTTGAGCAAACAACTTATGCTTTTGGAGTTGTGGAGCAGAAAATAACTTAACAAATACAACACATGAATGATATATGTCATCAGTAAGATAATATGCTCTATTATATTCGTGACCATTCACAACATAATTTATGTTTGGTGCTCGACCTTCCAGCACATCATTAAAAATTGAAGAACGATAGAGTACATTAATATCATTGCACGTGTCTGGTATTCCAAAGAATGCATATCATATCCATAAGTCATATGATGCAACAACTTCTAAAATGATTGCCGGCTTCACACTTCTTCCAGCATATTGTCCGACCCATGCAGTAGGACAATTTTCCCATTACAAATGCATGCAATCAATACTGCCTATCATGCCCGGGAATCCACTTTGGTCCCCGACGTAGAGTAATCTAGTCAAATCTTGTTCATTAGGCCTTCTAAGATACTCATTGCCGAAACAAGAAATAACACTATCAACAAATTTTATGAGAGCATCCTTTGTCACAATTTCACTCATTCGCAAGTATTCATCTTCAGAATTAGTTGATGTGCCATATGCCAACACCCTCATTGCTCCAGTACATTTATGTAATGCTGAAATCACTTGTCTTTATGTGGCATCATGTCGTCGTTGGAAATACTCATCATTGGAAGCAACAGCCCCACTATACCCAGAAACAATGATTTTTGCATGCGAAACCCGCGTCGAAAAATCTCAGGAGGATATGTTGGTTTGTCGACAAAATAGTCATTCATCAAACGCTCCTCACCAAGTTTACGTTCTCTTTCAATATATCTTCGTCTAACTCTAGGAGTGTGATTTTTCACAATCATGTAAGGATTGTTTAAGATCGCATCCTCAATCATCTTATCAATTTGATGATTGCTTTCAACAACTCGATTTTCCCATTCATCAAATTCTGAAAAATTGATGGAACCAGAACTTGAATCTGAATCAACAAATGAATTTTTATTGAAAGACATTTTTTGCATTTGAGGAAAAAAAGTTATGTGTAATTTATGAACAATTTCAACAAGTATATATAGAGAAATAATTCAAGGATAACATGTGAAAGCCATCTTAAAGTAATGTACATGCATATGACTAAAGCTATCATTGCAGGTTGAGTAATGACATTTGAACAGCCCACGTGAATAAAGTAAAAGTAATATGCATGCATGTGACTAAAGCTATCATTGCAGGTTGAATAATGACATTTGAACAACCCACGTGAATAAAGTAAGACATATGACAATTGAAATATAAAATTGACAATTGCATGTGAATAAAGGGTGAATACAGACAAATGAAGGAAAAAGTTGACAACTCAATTACTTGATTAAAATTACAGGAAATTAATTAAAATGCTTAAAATACATTTAATTAAAGGACATTAATTAAAATGCGATATCTAATATACATAATAGTAAGATAGATCTACTGTCCAAATACAATTGGCATTAATTTGCATTTCATTTCTTCATCTTTATAAATAGATTAGCAATTTTATGTATTGTAAAAAATATGTTACAACAAATTAATTATGATGATATTATCGATGAATTTGCTTCTCAAAATGCTAGAAGTCATTTTAGATGATGATAATATATACTCCATCCGTCCCATTTCAGATGACACACTTTTCATTTTGAATTGTCTCATAAAAGTTTGCACATTCTTAAAAAAGAAAAAAGCAAACACAAACACCCTTCCCCATACATTTTATTTATAAATAAACCACCCTTACCTAACATTTATTTATTAAAAAAAATCATAATACCCCAATTTTTTTAATCTCCGTACCGGAAGAGACATACAAACTTTTGTAGGACGGAAGGAGTATATCAACGAGGGTCTATTTTCTTTGATCGCCCCGTTCCTAAAAAATATCAGGATCGACACCGTGGTAAACTATTCATCTTTTTCTTTGATGCTAAAGTTATGTATTCCATATCTCTTATCCTAAATTCTTAATGAGTGACCAAATGAGGATAATATCTTTCCATGCAAATTTTAGATACATTATCAATTATATATTATGAGTATTAACGTTTGTATTGTATTTGAACATTAATTAATAAATACTCCCCCACACAAAAGTTATATTTATTAATTTTGAGCATTCCACAGCAAAAGTTACCTTTCTAATTTTGTAAATATAATTTAGATACAATACTAATACACATATCCATAACATATTAAAGTATTATATATATATATATCTAAAATAATAATTTAATTATAATAAATAAAATCTATATAATCCGCGTAGCACGCGGGTTACGTGCTAGTATATCATATTTTAGGGTGATTTTTAAATGCTTAAATATGAGTAATGGGTAATTTTTATTATTATTTAATTAATGGTAGAAACTAAATTAAATTTTAATCTAATGATTAAATTGTGGAATTTTGTTGGACTCTTTTAGGGTGATTAGAATTTAATTTTTAATTTAGTTTAAACACTTAATATAAATGTAAGATTTTAACATATTTTATATTTATGGCATTATTTCCTATGCATAGGTGTTTTATTTTTCCTTTATTTATGAATTGAAATGTCAGCGTTTACTATTTTATTATTCTTATACATCTTATTTTGAAGTATTTTATATGTTTTTTATTTAGGTTGGATGACATTGTTCTTACAAATAAAGCAAGTTTGTTCGATGGAGTATAAGAAGAGAGGAAAATTGGATGTCACAACAAATAGCTAAAGTAGTTGACGGACGCATATTTGATACAAAAGATAACATCGCTAGCGGTTAGATAAATAGATCCATATTCATTCCTAAGGACAAATAAAGAAGAGTATAAAAAGTATAATACAAGAATTTATGTGGAAAACTCTAAAATCGGAGAAAAACCACAAACCGACAAAATGCTACTATGTTACAATCACACACAAAAAACACAAACCGAGAAAATACCATTATGTGAATTTTTTTTACAATTACAATGAATTTCTCTCCTGACCAATCATAACACTCTTACAAATCTTTGACTAATTCAAATATTTCTCCCCATTCTCACAATTGAGAATACAAGAAAGGAAATTAAAAAGAATCAAACACAAAGATTAAAGTGTATTTGATTAGTGCACTTAACATCGAAACTAGAGACCTCCTTAAATAACATAAGAAATCCTCCCCTTTTGATCTTCCATTTAAAGTGGGACAAAATCCCTTCTTTTAATTTGACAAAATACCAATACGAACATCACTAATTATTAAGCAGTGAGAAAGATCCCATAATACTATTCTCGTAGAACAAGAAATTTAGCACAATTAAATAAATGTATTTTCAAATTTCTTGGTAAGATCACAACAGAATGAGTTAAAAACACCAAATATCTACTCAATAAAATACTCGAAATGAGCATATGATATCTCAATTTGCCTACTCATAACAATTATTGTTCCTATTTTGAATTAAATATATGGTTAATTACTTATGAATTCTCTTTGGATGATCTTAAGATATGCTTAATATTAGGCATTTCCCTTGACCTTTGATGGATTTAACTTGGATTATTTATACAAAATGATTCTTCTACCCATTTAATTTTCAGCCATGGCCTACATTCAATTTTCAACCATGGCCTATGTTCAATTTGGACTTATGATAACCTATTTGCATGTGAGCATTAAAATCCAATGATATTTATCTTGGCCTCTTTATGGAAGCCCAAATACCATATTTCAAATTATCCTATCAAAACTAATTCAAAATGGAGTACAGCCCAACTTCCAAAGACATCCAATGTCTTAGGAGCATCACCTTTTACACAAACAAATTTGATTAAAGCCCTACTACCAACAAATTTATTCTTGGGACAGAAGAATTATAATTTATAAATTTTAAGATTAGATCACTTTTCGTAGCCCGTTTAAACAAATCCAATTTAACCCACAGCCCGTTAGGGCCAACCCACAGCCCGTTACGCCAACCCTAATGGGTTGAGGTTTGCCGTTTAACATCTCTAAAATTAGTCTGTTAAAATGCTTGTTATTTAATCAACAGCGTTCAACTCACGCAGTCTGATTCTCTCACATTCAACCGCCGTCAAATTTTCTCTCATTCTGACCTGCCGTCGACGGCCACCGGAAAACAGGTAAAATGCTGATTAGTTTTGCAATTGAATTTTCCTGATTTTATCTCCAAAGCTTCATTAATTTAGGACTTTAACTTTATTAGGGCTTATTAAATAAATAAATAATAAAAAAAAATTCAATATTGTGAATACCCTTTCACGTGCCGGCATACACGGGGGAAATGAAACGGATAATAAATTAATGTAAATTGAATTACCTTCGTGTTGCTACTGCAATCTAGGGTTTTGTATGAATTACCGCTAGCCACTGCAGCAAAGGCGAAATCTGTGAGCTCAAATGGGGAAGAAGCTTCAGTTATATAACAGCATGGCGAAGGAGAAGCAGGTTTTTAAACCAATGGTTGAAGGGAAAGTGTCTATGTACATTTGCGGCGTGACTTCTTACGATTTCAGCCATATCGGCCATACCCGTGCCTACGTTGCTTTCGATCTTCTCTATAGGTATCCATTTTTCACTTCTTCTTTTTTCAGATTGATGTGTTTTTACAATGTATTGATTGCAGAATTAATTAGCCTTTCATAATGCTGTAGTTATAAAATTAATTCTTTGTTTGGTAAATATTATACCTAATTGGAGATGTGGCGACTGAAGTTGTTTGTTTGTGGAAAATGCTATTGTTGGTGGTGTTGTACGTTAGGCATGTGGTGAATTTTATTATTATTAGTATTATTTTTCTTAAGTATAGGAAATTTATGGTTATTTTATGGAATATAGGAATGCCATTGCATGAATTGAAGACTGTCATTGCATTTTGATGTGTAATAATGATTTCATGCTTGGACAAATTTGTTGGAATTTGTTAGCAAATGACTTCGATGTATGATAAAATTTAAGTTAGTTTAAAATTATGTTGTAATGCCAATTGCATGTGAACTCTTGCCTATGAAAGAATTTAACATATCAGTGTTTAAATTTAAAAAGAAATAGCATAAAATAATTTAGAATATAGTCAATCCTTCAACTTTGATTTATTTTATAGTTTCAAGTTTTGAAGGTTTAATATGATAAGTGGGCTTGGTTGTTGTTTGCCTTGGTCATCACCAATGCAATATTTGTCTAAAAGTAAAACAGTCGCAGAAAGATAATTATTTCTTCGACTTGCTTATATATTCTCGAAGTGTCTGATATTGTTACTGTAAGGCGGTGTGTTGCTTTAATATTATACTTTTCCCAACCATGGATTCAATCTGTTTATATTTTGATTGTGGATTTTTTTGTAGATTTCTGAGATATTTGGACTATGAAGTCGTTTATGTGCGGAATTTCACTGATGTTGATGACAAGGTGAGATGTCTTTTGCCATGCCCCTTTTTGTATATTATAAATCTCATATTTTAATGGAACTAGAACTACTGACTGACACAAAAATTATCGGATTTTAATACTTTGCAAATAGTGAAGGCAAAAAAATTACCATATCCAGGATATTTATGACTTGATGTGTTGATGGCTCCTTAATTAGAATCTTCCCGTTTAAGGAATGCAAATCGGATGCAAGGCAGATGAGGGAGTACTAAACTTTGGTGCATATATTGCTCAATGATTTTAAGAATACAAACATTTTTCATTCATAATGTTTTTCATTTTATGTTAATGTCAAATTCTGTAAGAATATCCCTAAATCTTCTCAATGTGATATCAAGTTTAAAAACTTTGTATGCGTCATTCACCATAGTATAAATATAAATAATATTTCAATGTCTCTTATGATGATGTGGTCAGTGACAATGTGTTCTTGTTTGATTTATGCTGTGATTTCTAATGTTCTAACTTATGCAGATTATTCGTCGAGCAAATGAGGTTGGAGAGGATCCAAGAGAACTGAGTTGGAGATTTTGCCAAGAGTTTCTTAAGGACATGACTGATCTCCATTGCCTCCTTCCTACCCACCAGCCTCGTGTTACTGATCATATGGATCAAATCAAGGGCATGATAGATAAGGTCTTTGGCTTGCTCTTATATTATCTGATTAATTTTGTTCCTTCCATTTTGTTGAAAGTAACTCTATTCTTTTCTAAATCCTCATTACAAATATTTGTTCTTCTTCTAGATCTTGTTTGTGGATCTGAAAATAATCATTCATAGCTATTGTATTATATATAAATAATTTGTTTATATATGATTTAGCTAAAATATTGTATTGCTTTACGCTAGTCAATTGCCCTGATAAATTATAAATTGCGTTCAAATAACTCCTCTTATTCTAAATTTTTTATGTCCCAATTAGGGATAATATTTTTGGTCCCTGTGAACTGTGAAAGTTGGTCGTTTCTGCTTTACTTATTTATTTATTTTTTAGTTCATCATTAAATATTTAATCAGTTTAAGTCTCATTTTTTATGCTGTAGATGGGGATGTTTTCTTTTCTGTCGAAAATTTCCCGAATTATGGTAAACTATCTGGACGGAAGCTAGAAGATAATAGAGCTGGAGAAAGAGTTGCTGTTGATGGGAGGAAGCGAAATCCTTTTGATTTTGCTCTGTGGAAGGTGATTTTTTATTGTACTATTGAATCACTTGACTTTTGTACTTAAAATTAGTATTTGTATTTTTGTTGCAGGCTGCAAAGCCTGGGGAGCCACAATGGGACAGCCCTTGGGGTCCTGGCAGACCAGGGTGGCACATAGAGTGCAGTGCCATGAGTGCTCATTACTTGACTCACACATTTGATATTCATGGTTGTGGGATGGATTTGATATTCCCTCATCATGAGAATGAGATTGCTCAGAGTTGTGCTGCTTGCTCAGAGAGCAACGTCAATTACTGGATACATAATGGATTTGTTACTGCCAATGATGAGAAAATGTCGAAGTCCCTTGATAACTTCTTTACCATTCGTGAGGTAGATATGGGTGTTTTAATTCGTTTTTACTTTATACTTTTGAAGCTTCTTATTTGTTTTCATGGTTATTGGTGCTTCAATGAGTTATTCTTTGGCAGGTTACTAAATTATATCATCCACTGGCACTGAGGCAGTTCCTGTTAGGAGCTCACTACCGTTCTCCTGTCAATTATATCACAAATAGAAATTGCTTCCGAAGCTGTTTTCTATATATACCAGGTAAAAAAC
Organism: Pogostemon cablin; assembly: GCA_023678885.1. Taxonomy (NCBI): domain Eukaryota; kingdom Viridiplantae; phylum Streptophyta; class Magnoliopsida; order Lamiales; family Lamiaceae; genus Pogostemon; species Pogostemon cablin. The sequence continues at coordinate 2,328,084 of CM042956.1, forward strand.
TTTTCCGTTTCTACCAATTTGAATATCATACAGATTTTCTGTTGACCGCTTGCATTATGACTTAATTGTTTTTGTGTGGTCATTATCTTTCTTGGTTAACAATTGATAGAAAGGATGAACTTTTGGTTGATGGATTAATGCTTTTGCAGCTAATCTCTTATATATGCTTTGGCAGCTGTCTTTTTCGTCCTTGTGGGGCATAATCTAATCATTGGTTTCCTTGATTGTTGTGAGGCTTCAATGGTTATCTCACAAACTTCTTTTGAGCCTGTGCATGGTTTTGTTTCGAAAGTTATTTACTCTCTTTTTTTATGGTTAACGTTGGTTATGCCTTGTAAATAGCAGATTTGCTTCTTTTTATTTTTCTCAAATTATTCCTTCTTTGCAAACCTGTATATAGAAGTTGGCCATTCTATTTTATGTTGCTCAAAGTTGGAATATAGTGAGCATTTTGTATGGGTCATTTTCACCATTGACAGACATTGCAAGATTGTGAAGATGCATTATTGCCTTTGAGAGAGGAATGTGAAACGAATAACAAAGCTCGTATCAGCCCTGCTGCCCAAGAATGCATCAATAAATTGCATAGTGACTTTGAGACAAGGTTAGCAGATGATTTGCACACGCCGTACATCTTAAATAATTCACTTCCAGAGGTTTTCAGATTTATCAACACTTCTTTGAACATGCTCAAGGTGAGGATTTCTTATCAGTAGTCTCTCACTCCTTAAATAATTCACTTCCACAACACTTCTTTGAACATGCTCAAGTGAGGATTTCTTATCAGTAGTCTCTCACCCCTTCCATTCTTTGCTAGATCATGACTTGATTCTGACCATTCTTTATTTACTTCAGAAGAAGCAGCAGAAGCTACAGCAATTATCCATCGTTATGTCCCTTATTGATCTAGAGAAGGAGATCAAACAAGTCTTGGATGTTCTTGGATTGCTTTCCAGTTCAACTTATGCCAAGGTACCATGTAATCTACTTTTTCCACTTAATTTTCAGCTATAGTAACAGTCACTGAAGTTACAATCTTATTCTTTTGAATATTTCCTTCTGTTCAGGTTTTGCAACAACTAAAAGACAAAGCCCTGAAAAGAGCAGGATTGAGCAAAGATTATGTTCTGCGCTCCATCGAGGAAATTTGCTTGCTCGTAAAAACAAAGAGTTCTCAAAAAGTTATCAGATCAGGGCGGATCGCACTGATGGATTTGGGGAAAGAGATGGTGTGGAGGCACCGTGCAGCAAAGAGCAGTCGGACGCGCCTGCTCAGCAGGAGAAACCTCCCGTTAAACAAGAAAAACCTTAACCTCCTCCAACTCTGAGTGATAAATAGGGTTGGTTGATTGATACATCCACTCTCAAGAGCGGGAACATGTTAATTTTTAAAATATCTTGTGAAAATTATGTGAACTAGGTGAGTCATAATTTGTTTGATACATGTAACAATCCTTTCCAAAGTGAATGATTTTCCTTTACTAATTTTCTTGCATTTGAACCTCCTCAGCTGTAGTTCAGTTTGTGTTTGAACTTTTGTCTCCTTCGTGGAGTTAGTGTCTTTAAACAGTGTCAATCTCCTTTAATGGAGTGTCTCATCTCCCTTGTATTCGTTTCTCTTGGACCGTTGATATACCCCAAGAGAACTTGTAATAGCCAGTTGACTTCATTGATATGAAATACTTATCGCTTCGAGGTAGGGATGCCAGAAAAAAGGTTCTTGCAGTCAACCCAGCAAAGCAACTCACATTTGTGTGGTGGAAGTTGTCCAGTGGTCATTTAGGACATGAATGTTTTTATACCACGTGGTGGTGTAGATATCTATTCATCTATCTACTAGGGTTGGTTAATACTGACCAGTGAGAAGGGCGACTTGTAGAAAGGAAGTCGTTGGTGTGTTGGGGTCCGTGAAGTACCAACGTCCTCTTATGGGTCGAGTTGTGATGTTATTGCATCATGGGCCAGCCCATATTGCCTTCCATGGTCCACTGGGTTTAATGTTGAACTGCCCATTCTTCTGTCTCACTCAAACTCTACCTTTACCAATAATAAATTCTTCTCTAATCCAAATTTACAGCTAATTAATATTTCTTGTCTTTTGATATATGACTTGTGACACTTTGGTGCAATATTTCTTGTGCTATTTTTTTTATTGTGTGTCATGGAGGGGAAATCTAATTACTTGCATGCTCCTAGAGCATAGTTTTTATTCTCTTTCCTACGTATCACTCATTCAACGAAATGACACATCAAATATTACACCAAAATGTCATAAACATCCTAACCCTATAAAAAATTAGACATGATTTCATGGAACGTGTTAGGTTTGATGAAAATGCTCTTCCTTCCTTTATTTTTTTAATACGGTTTTATGGTAAGATTCTTAGTAGAATTGCATCAAGATATGTCACCCTTTTGAATGAAAAATTAATTCTATTATAAAATGGGCTAATATATATATATATATATTGACAATTACTAATGTACACCAGTTTTTAAGGTGCACCAAGTACTTTAAATACAAATTACCCGACTTATCTATACTCCAAATCAGTCTAATGGGTCATTCAATCTCTCAATCCATTCTTCTTTTCTCTCTAATATCTGTCTCTCAATCTATCCTTTCTCTTTCTCTAAATCTCGATCCCCTCTCTCCCTCCACCGTGAGTCTCTCAATCTATCCTTCATCTCTCTCTCAATCTCGATCCTCTCTCTCTGTCCACCGCTCGCCTCCGAATCTCAATCCTCTCTCTTCATCGCCCGATGCTGCTGAACTTGGTTTCAATTTTGGTATTAATTGATTAGAGCAAGCGTTTTCTATCACATAGTAGACTGTAGTGACCAAGTGCAAAATTTAGAAATATCGAACCCAAGGGCGAAAGTGGGTAGCTGTATTTGAGAAATACTTTACTCTATTAGGACTAATCAATAAAATGAGCGGGTTGTTTAACACTAAAAACTAACTACGAAAGAAATTAAAGATAAAAAGATACAAAAGACATGGAAGATGGATGGGTGGAAGGCTAATCACAATCAAGATTAAGGACACAACATAGACTTGTTAAATTCAAATAGCAAACAACAATAATAATTGGAATAGAAGCAATCACAAATATTCTCTTAATCCCTATGCTAAAGTGATTAAATTCTCAACTCATTACAAGTTTCAAGCACATAAGTTGAATCTCACCCTCAATTCCCTTAGAAGGTACTGTCATAACAAGATTAATCTTCTCACTCAATTAATCAACCAAATATGATAAACCAATCAAGTATTCCAACATGAATGTTCTAAGTATGTAAAAAGATGTTACCACATACTTCACATACTAATATACAAAATCAATATTATAACATGATTCAATCAAAACCCTAATCACAATATTGGAATGGTCATCCTAATATCATAAATAGAGAATTCAACCACACACATCACAATACAAATCAAGTAAATCATAGATCATGTAAGAAATTTAAAAAATCACATCAATTAAACCATAAAAAATTCAACAAATCAATAGACCCCTAATCCATCAAGTGACTAGCCTCACAAGAGGTCTAACCAACAATAAACATCATGAAAACATCATTATAATGCTTACAAATATCCATTGTTGCAGTCGAAACAAAGAAAATACAAAATAAAGGTAAATTTCTCCCCTAATTAGATTTTGGGTTGAATCCTCCATTCAAGATGTAATTTCCCCTTCTCAAGCCTCAATCCTCCATAGATGTGTGATGGGTAGATGGAAAGCGTGAAGATCCATGGAATTTGAAGAGTAATTGAGTGAAAATTGGTAGAAAATAGATTGGAGATGGTAGTGTGTGAGAAAATGGTGAATGAGTGTGTGAGCGATTTTGGGTCTTCCCCAATTCTCCCTCAATCAAACTTGGGAAAAAAATAGCCAAAATGGGAATTAAAACTGATTTCTGGATAGGTAACAATGTGCACAAAAATTCGATCGAATTTTTGTGAGTGAAATCGAATTTTTATGCAAAACTGCGTAAAAATTCGATCGAATTTCCATGAAGTACATCGAATTTATATGTCAGTGTGCTCAATCTCCAATCTCTGTTTTGTCCTTGTTTTCCCTAAAAAATCACAAAAATTCGCCCAAATTTTTGTCAAGGTCGAATTTTTGTGATGGTTTCGCGCTGCTTCACTGTTTTGGCTCGTTCTCCCTCGTTTTAGCTCCGAATTGAGATCCATTTTTTCCTACATCTTCCTCTTCACTTCTATAATCTATTTATACTTGAAAATCATACAAGTTCTACCAAAGTACAAATTCTCCAAATATTTACAAATATCGAGTAATCTAGGGTACTTAAACACTCAAACCAAGCATAAATATATAGAACCATGCTATATATGGACCCTAAATTCACGAGATTTCTACACTCATCAGCTGCTGGCGCTACCTCTCAACTTCTTTGATTTGATTCTGCCCTCTTTTCTACAGATTCAAAATTCACGTCAGGCTTTAGTTGTAGATCCGATGAAGATGAAGAATATCTCATTAGACATATCTGTGATTGAAGGTACCGTGTGAGAAAATTTTCTTCCTATCAAACAATCATTACCTTTCCAATCCAACGAAATTGTGATGCTCATAGGAAAAACTGGTGACGGAAGGTGGCTCGTGGTAGTCGGAAGATGACTGGTTGCGAATGCGGCTGAAAGGGATGAGAATGGGGTGATGAAAAGTTTCTATTTTAATTTAATAGTGTATACATATTTTCATATTAGTGTATACGTGTTTTCATAGTGTGCACCCGGGTGCACCCTAAGATATGGTGCACCCATATACAAATATAAATAAAAATATATACAATTAAAAGCAAAATTTTATACAATTTAATTGTTAGTTTTTTAAATGAAAAATTAAGTTTAAAAAAATATACAATTATTAAAAAAGATGCATACACTATTGAATAAAAAGTTATACATATATGGATGTCAGTTAAACTTAGTGTGAAAAAAGTATACAATTATTACAAAACACGTATACAAATTAAATAGAATAATATGTATATAAAATAAAATAAAAAGTCATACACATATAGGTGCACCTTACACTCGGGTGCACCAAATATACACTCATTACATTTTATCCTTAAAATGTATCATCATTAAATTTATACAGAAAAGGTAATATTAAATTTAATTAATTTTTTTATAGTTTTACAATCAAATGTATTAGTTATAACTCATTAACGTATATATTGTAAATCATTAATGTATAAAGAATATATTCATATATTAAATTATATTTATTTAATATAAATAATACATTTATGAAAATAAAGATATACATTAGTTAATTAAAATTTATACTGTATACATTATTGTATTACACATCTCAATCTCAATACATTCAATATTAAGAATATATTTATGAAAATAAAGATATACATTAGTTAATTAAAACTTATACAATGTACATTACTGTATTCCACATCTAAATCTAATACATTTATGAAATAAAGATATATAATATACATTATTATATTTCATATCTCAATTCAAAGCAGTTCCTCCCGAATATGAATTCCTCTGTGGGATCCTCCACCCAACCAAACAAAGCTTGAGATGACGGTGGATGGAGCGAGGCAACACAAGAGGCAGCGGAGATCTGAAAGGGATTGCACCGGAGATCTGGAAGGGAATCGTCCAACAAGCAGATTTGGAAGGGAATTTGCTGGAGATCTGGAAGGGAAGACAGCAAGCGGAGATCCGAAAAGGATTGCGCCGGAGAAGAGAAGCATCCAACGAGCGGAGATCTGAAGGGATTACGTCGGAAATTTGGAAGGGAAACATCAGTGTGAAAGACAGAGAAGAGAGAGAACTAGAGAGGAGAGATGAGAGAGGAGACGTGAATGAGAGGGGAGAGAGAGACCGAGTGAGGAGATATGAATGTCCAACGTGATTGAATGATCCATTTGGATATTTTAAAAATTATATAATTGACCCATTTTTAAATACGGATCCTATTTTTAGTGTACACCAATTGTACAATAGATCAACTCATATATATATATTTATAATACAGTTTTTAAATACACTCTACACTGTAAAAAAAAGGTATTTTTTAGCAGCCGAATTTACCAACGAAATTCAATCCGTTGGTAATTACCAATGGGCAATGGATTAGCAACAAAATGACTTTTTTGTTTTAGAAACAGAATGCCAATGAATTTATTTTCTATTTTAGCAACGGAATTCAATTCGTTGGCAATTACCAACGGATTATCAAGGGAATCATTATATAAAATACCAAGGGATTACCAATAAAATTATTTACCAACAAAATTAATTTTTCGTTACTAAAAATTTACCAACCACTACTTTACCAACGGATTCGTTGCTAATTCGTTTGTAAGTCAATTCAAAAATGAAAATATTTGTTCCTCGTTAAAATAAACGTTTGTTTTTTATACGTAGATTTAGAAATACAAGTATAATATTTCAATTCATTCTGTTAGGCCGGGATATAAGGACACTTGTGGTGTGCAATTTCACTTTTTTTTTACTTACCAAGTATAATATTTTCATTGATTAGTGAATATAATTGTTGTACTTTTATCCCTTTTCTTTTAATTTTAATTTAAATTGATAACAAATTGTGTAATAGGAGTACTAAATTTTTAGGGTTATTAATTTTTATGTGTATATATCTTAAAGCAGGACAAATTAAAATGACAAAACTTCGGCCTTTTATGCATGATGAATGGGTATTTAATTAAATATTATAATTTTAGTTTTTGTTTATCAGAATATACTTAATTTTGGGTTGTTAATAATATAAGTAAAGTCCCCTCCGTAGAAGGCGATTTTAGTGATGTGGAGAATCTTTGAAAAGAAGACGCATGTACCTAAGACGACTTTAAGTAACGAAAAAAAAAAACTCTGCAGAAAGTCCTTCAGTGGACTTTGGTGGAGAATCTCAATGGACTTTGTCTTTACTTAAAGTGACCTTACATACAAGCGTCTTCTTTTCAGTGATTCTTCACGTCATCAAAGTCGCTCTCTTCAAAGATGACTTTACTTATGTTATTAACAACCCAAAATAAGTATATTTCGATAAACAAAATCTAATTCTACAATATTTAATTAAATAACCACGCGATGAAGGGAGTAATAGTTTATGATTCACATGAATAATACTTTTTCATGCAAAAAGATGACACAATTTATTTGGTTTCACAAATAATTTGGTTCATGAAATACATGCTCATTATTAATTTCTCGTTTGTCATGTTAATTCTCATGAGATGTGGATTCCATTTGATTTGAAATTTAGAAGAAATAAATCATGAAATGCCCCAATCAACCCCCCACTCCTTTTTTTTTTTTTTTTTTAATATAGTGAAAATTTGAAGATATTTTTGTATTAATGAAAAAGGTCTTGTAGTTTCGCGTTTGTGCAAATGACACACACTAGCTATTCATCAGGTATAATTAGAATTTTACATATTTTTAAATCTGGTTTAAGAAGATAAAATAAAAGATAATAATAAAGAATAGTGCACAAAGATTTTTTATTTCTTGAAAAGATTTATACTTATTATACTCCATAGTGCAAATACATGAGTTGTATTGTATAATAAGGATTCAGTATTGTAAATAATAATTAATATTATTTATTTATAATATTCCACATATGATTGTGGATAAGAGAGAGATGGAGTTAATGAACCGTTAATTAATTCCTGTCTCATTGGAAATAAAGCTTACTGCATGGAGGCAGTTTAAGAGAAGGCGATACGCTCAAAACACGGTAACACGCTGAAGCGTTGCAGAACGCAAAAAGCAAAAGGCAAAAGCAGAACGCGTACGCTGAAACGTTCATGCACAAGGCAGAACGCTACACACAGAACAGAATGCGAAAGTGTTTCTCTCTCTCGTGTTTTGTCTCTCAAAATCACAATACGAAATCCACTCATCATATTCATCCAGATTTCTGCAACTTCTCTCTTTCCAATTCAATTTGTTCTTTTCCCAAATTTTTTATTACTTCAACTTCATTATCTCTAGTGATCCTCAATGCATGAATTTCAGCAGTAACCTCATTCGTAGCAAAAGATTGTGAGGGCCTTACTTTTTTCCTTTTTTTGCCTTATCTCTACCATAGGACGTGCAATGGTTGAGCATCTACTACTTGGAGTTTCAGGATTTTCGGGAAGAGAATACTCCCAATCCTCACTTGTTTTGGCTCTTTTGGAACTTACACCACTTTTGTCATTGTCTTCCTCATCTTCAGTACGGAAATGTGTCAAGTCATGATCTAATTTCAGCTCTCATTTTGGATGTTTATACATGACTTCATTAAATACAATTAAATCAGTAAATTTAGTACTACTTACTTCATAAAATGTATTAATTTCTTTCTCGATATCTTTTTGGCTCATTCCGCTCCTTCTTCGAGTATGTGCTTCCTTACAAGCTGCAATCCACTTGTTTACATTTTTATTGAGTTGTTTGAAGCGACCTTTGAACATATCCATAGTTCTTTCATTCATATCTTCAGAATTTTCTACTTGAGTGTCATGAAACATCTGATGAATTTGTTTCCATAGTGAAATAGACTTTTGATTTTTTTCATGCACTCTATCTTCATTAATGAAATACCCAGATGACATAAGAGCAATATCTTCCTTCACACACCATTTGGTATTTGGGGAGGAGATTTGTTTGTTGAACATTATTGAATAAATTTTGAGAAATATTTTGTGATGCTTGAACTTGTTCGGAAATTGAAGTTTGATTGAGATTTGACGAAAATTGGGAACTTTGATAGTATTGAGAGTTTTGGTAACTTTCAAAATTAATAAAATTATCAAAATTTGAAAATTTTTATGAGTTTGGATAGAAATTTGGATTGTTTGGATCTATGAGAAATGATAAAAAAAACTCAAAAGAAGAAAATATAATTGGAGATGGAGAGAAAATAGTGTTTTCGTTTTGTGTCTAAAGCATATCAATATTGTAGTCTATTTATAGAGAAAAAATTACAAATTTTGATTATTTTTATTTTTTTTACATAATTTAAATGTTAGATAATGAAAATTTAAATTCTATCTTAAAAATAAAAACCCACCAATGAATGCTTGATAAGTGTCAACATTTGGATTGAATGGATTTGGGTTGACACACATTTTATGGAGGTTGTGTCAGAATGGAAACACCAACCAGTTGTTGAGTCATTACAGATTTTCCATTTTTTTTTATTTTGGCAGGTAGTGCGCGTCCCATCGTGAGTGTCACCAATGGGGATAGTCTTATGGTGCGTTTATTTATTTATTTAATCTGTTGAGATTGTGTTTGGGTGGGTTAACAATGATATTGGGTGTGGTTAGCAATATAGGTTGGATAAAGTAAGTTAATGGATGAGGGATATAATAGTCTTCTCACTATAAAATTTTTTTAGATTCGGGTGCATTTAGTAATGTTTTGGGTGGCAATAACGCCCTTTTGTAAAACTGTGAGGTGGATAGATTTATTATTAATGATTACTCCCTCTGTCTCACAACAAGGATTGCATTTTATCATTTTCGTCCGTCCCAACACAATGGTGTATTTCCTTTTTTAGTAAAAGGAAACCACACAAATTAACTTTTTCTCTCTCCATAACCCCACACTTCACACTAATACACCTACTTAAAATATTATTTCTCTCACCTCAACTACCCACAACTACCCATTAAATATTATATCCCTTAATCTACGTGCAAAAAAGTTCTGCTACTCTTGTTGTGGGACGGAGAGAGTATTAAATATGTAAGGTAAGTGATAGTTAAAATATATCTTTACAAGAGGGTGCTTCAAATAAAACTATAAAAAACTTGTGTGCCCACGGGACATAAGAGATAAACTCAATAAAATAATCATTCTACTCTAAGATTATGTTTAAATGGAAGGAATTGAAATTATAAGCAAATACTCCTTCCGTCCCCCAAAGTATTTCACACTTTCATTTTTCATCTGTCCCTCAAAGTATTTCACACTTTATTTTTACTAAATTTGGTAAAAAGATACATTATAATAATACTCACTTTTTACACACATCCCAATACAGTACTTACTTTTTCACATCTCCCAATAACTTTACATATCTTTTTCATTAAATCAACTAAAATATATATTCGCTTTCTTACTTTATACATAAAAATACTTCTTCCTTCTGGGGTATTTTTACCCGTTTGTACGGGCACGAAGATTAAGACGTTTTATTTTTTTTAATATATAATGTAGGAAAAAGTAGGGATGAATTAGTAATTTGAAAAGAAAAAGTAAATAAAGTTGTTGTGAATGATGAATAAAGTGTAAAAAATTAGATAAAGTAGTTGGGATTGTAAAAAGTTGGTTATAAAATATTATGTATTTTTACCAAAATGGAATGAGTAAAAATACGTGGGACACCTCAAAATGAAAAGTGGATAAAAATACTCGGGGCGGAGGGAGTACAAAATTTTCTTAAACTCCGCGCACACCAATACGTGAAATACTTTTCGGGACGGAGGGAGTATTTAAGTGATGAAAACGTGTCTTATGAGACAGATTTTAAGATGGATTAACTAATTATTAAAGTATCATATATAAAATACTCCCTCTATCCGATTCTAAGGTATCCATTTGCTTTTTGCACGTAGACAGTTATAAGGTCTTTATTTATTTTTTGCACGTGGATTAAAGAATATTATTATTATAGGTAAAATGGATAGTTGTATTAGAGGGAAGCAGTGAGTCATATTATGTACTTTTTTTACTAAATAGAGGAAATTGATACCTTTGAAGCGGACGTCAAAAATAATAAAATGATACCTTTGAAGCGGACGGAGGAAGTATATTTATTGTTAGTTAAAAAATATTTAAAGTATGATAAATGAGCTAATAGGAGGAGCACAAAATTAAGCAATGGACTTTAGCCCAAAGAAACTTCATATGATAATTTTCGTGTTAGATGTGATTAATCAAAACTCGTTAATCTTATCATTTATAGATAATTTAAAATTCTATACTAGCATATTGTTTTATTTTTTTCAACTTTCTTGAAACAAAATTCAAGATGCATCCAAATTCATGTAATGAATTATTTTGTTTTACAGTTACTACAGACGGATAAATGCCTAAAATTTGAAGGAACAGTATTAAAAGTACAGTTGACTTTAATTATACTATGCCAGTTTGCCGTCACAAAAACAGATATACAGACTCTGCCAAATCTTCAAAAGAAATCATTACATTAAAAGAGGAAGAAAATAAATACTCCTATTTATTATTTTCATTCACTTTCAAAGAAACAATTAATGATAGGGTAAAATTTCATTTTACACCCCCCTGTGAATTAGTAATTTTTTTCATACTCCATATTTAGTAGTAAATATTTAAATAATTAAAATGAGGAAAATATCATTTATGTGATTTATAAGTTGATTTAAAAGTTTTAATTGAATCATCAAAATATGTAATCAAATTAAAATATGTACAGGTTCTTCAGTGTTGAAATTTGAATGTAATATGATATCATTTTTAAGGAGTTATTGATATTATTTCTTTTGTAATTGTTTGGGTATTTCTTATACTCTGTTATACTATTTTAAATAAAACTTTTTAATGTTTAAATAAATAATAATAACAACAGTTAGAGTCATCAATTTGTATAATCAAAATCATTTATTTTAATTGAATCAACAATCGAATTAATATTATTTTAGTCAGTTAAAGCATTAGAAAACTTATTGTTAATGTTGGATCACATAACAATTTTTCTAACCCTTTTGCACTCTGTCTTCAATTTCTTCCTAAATGAAATGGTTGTATAAATCTAAGAATGATATCAACAAATAATAAAATTTCATGCCAACCAGACAAGGAAACCAACCAAACTAAGCTAGCATGCAGTTCAGAAAATTATATTGTTCGTTGTTAGTTTTAATAACCAAGAAACTGAAAAATAATTTTGAAGATTCCAATGGGTGGGTCATTAATCATTAATTACAAAATCTGGGTTATTCTTGACTTAGCGATTATGGTAATTGGTTTAATTAAATATATTAGCAAATTGCAAGCAGTGAGTAGGATTTGTCGATGTGACAACATATTTGGTCTGTTTGTCAACCTATCAAAACACCGAGAATATTGCTACAATGTTTGCCCTTTTTATTTATTGATTTAAATACTTAAAAATAAGTTGGTGATTTCTAAGTGTAATAGTAGCTTCCATGTGAAGGAGATTAATTAATTAATTATGAACGTAGCTTTAATTAGTCTCCGTTGATATGTACCCCATCCATAAAAAAAAATGAATACCACTATATCTGTTAAAATTAAATTCTTTGAATTTTGAAACACATATTTACAAAGATTTCTTTTTCGAAAAGGTAATAAAATTAGAAAAATTAAAATCCCGCATATACAATAATGGTGCATTTTCTTTCCAGATTAAATATTATTATTTTTATTTATTAATCAATATATAAGTGCTATAAATTTTATGTATCTATATATATTTAGATTAGACAAATTCTATTATGAGACGTTATTTACGTGAGACGGTTTGTGAGACGTGTTAGAGTATGTCTATTATTTAGATAAATATATTTAATAGTTGTTAAAGTATGTTTACTAAAATACGCTAAATTATGCATTAAAATATGATTTTAGTGTGTCATAATTTGATTTATTATTGACATATTTTATCTGCAAATAAGCATATTTTATCTATACAATAAACATATTTTAGTGATAGATTGACCCGTCTCACACCCATCTCACAAATAACCTGTCTTACAAGAAAGTATCTCTTTAGATATTAATGGAGCGTGGAAAGGACAAGATGAAAAAAAATGGTGTGGTTAATAATGTAATGATGTGGCGATAATCTCTCCCTAAAATCTTAATCACTAGTGAAGACGTAATTAATGAAGATTTAGAATGTATAATTGGTGTTGTTACTTCCAAGTTGATATTATGAGAAACATAAGAAGATGCCAAGTCCAAAAAAGAAAGAGACCGATCCCACAAAATCTCCCTACTAGGATTACAAAATTATAGCATTAACCTTAACCTACCTTACCTATCATTTTAATTTAATATATTTTGTTTGTATCAACATTAGTATCTTGTGGTCTAGAAATTAAACTACTATTTACTATTGGCTTCTTGCTTGTATTTTCTATATCTAGAAGATGTTGCAAGAACATGATTTCTCCATACTAGGATTGCAAAATTATAGCATTAACCTACCTATATTTGGATGATACTTTAGCTTACAATTTCTTATGGAGTATTTATTAAATTAGAAATTGACATGTCGTTGTCATTTAAAAATTGTTATGGTTTAAGTTGGTTGGTATGTGAGTTTAATTAGAATTACAAGTGATTTTAATTAGCTATCTTTAGCCACTTATTAAACCGTACTCTTTACAGGAAGAAAGAGTACTCTTTATAATTTTATTGTAATGTTGAAAAGGGCAATGCTCATGCCATATAATAAAATACTATTCATTTCTTAAAAAAAAAACCGTACTCTTTACAATCATATAGCCTTTTAAAATATGTTGGTTGGAAAATAAACGCATTTTGAACTCTAAACAATTAATTTACAGTGCGTATATTTCAAATTTAAATATTATAAACGAATTAACTTTTAATCATTAATTATTTCTGAAGAATACAATATCGTTTTGGAGATACAACATGTCCGCTTTGCAGAAAAATGAAGATACAATATCGCACCTGTTTTGTGAATGCAAATACTTAACGGAACTGTGGTTAGAAACTCTCAAGTGGTTAAAGATGCAAACACCATCAAGCAATAAAGTTCAGGTGAACTTAATGTTATTTAGTACTCCCTCCGTCCCGGAGAAATTATCACATTTTTTTGGGCACGAAGATTAAGAAGTATAATAATTTAATATAAAGTAAAGTAAAGTGAGGTGAGACAAATAATATTTAATGTGTAGTGGGTAGTTGTATTAGAGGTGGTATGTGGGCTCCATGAAAATAAATTAATTGTTTTGTTGTGGGTCCCATGTATTAAAAAAGAAATGTGTCAACTTTAGTGGAACAAACCAAAAAGGAAATTGTGTCAACTTCTATTGGACGGAGGGAGTAATTTATTGCAAAAAAAGGAAAAAAATTGGCTAGCAATTGATATATGGATGTGCACGGTTTGAGTGATCTGGAAAAGCAGAAACAATATAGTAGTATTTAAAGATAGAAGATGGAACTTGAGGAAGAACATAGATAAAATAAAAGCTTAAGTATGTAGTTAGTGGACATGGAGGAAAAAAAGGATTGAATCAGAATACTAGATATGCTGATTGGTTTGGAGATCCGAGTTTGATAGAAAATAATTAATTGGTTATATTGCCCTGATATAATAGATAATAATTTATTCGTGCTTTACGTATAATTTGTACTCTTTATATTTGAGGGTAATTCTCAAATCCTAAATAAAATAATACCCTTTAAAAAAAGTAAAATAAAATTTCTGAAGAATACAATTATATTATATATCTGATCTGAAGAATGAAAATTTAGTCGAGACCCAATTTAATATTGGGGTTTGAAATGTAATGTTCCACCTCTTATATAAAATAAAACATTAGTAAATCGGATTGACAAAGTTATACACCCTTTCACATTGTTAGAGATTCCACATATAATTTGTGTATCATCAGTTTATAGTATTATACTTGCACCATTTCTTAGGTATAACGATTCATGTGATATAATAGTAAAAAGTCTTTCCACCCCTATGTACGACAAATATTTATTGCAGAAAATACAACAAAATAAGCATCAAATTTATACAGGGTCAAATCAAATTATATCAAGTGATAATGATAAAAAGTAATCACTTAATTTGTTATAGCCACATGTTTTAAAAATAATTTATTCTAACCACTTTTAATGGAACCGACTAAAATGTCCTTGAAAGGGACCCACTGATCACATGTTTGAGATCTCTTTTTGACCAAAAAGTACAAAAGTACAATAATTTGTTTTATAGTTTATTGAATGCATTAATTTGTTACTTTTATATGCCTAATGAATATATTTTTTATTAAAATACAAAAAGATGGATTAATTTTATTCGTATGAATTTTTTTTTAATTTTTTCTGGAAAAAAAGTATTGGCTGAATAGAACAAAAAATGTTGGCCGAATAGAATAAAATTGTTGGCCGAATAATTTTTTTTTGGTTTTTTTTAATTTTTTCTGGAAAAAAAGTGTTGGTCGAATAGAACAAATATTGTTGGCCGAATAGAACAAAATTATTGGCCGAATAGGCCGAATAGAAGAAATATTTTTTCGATTTATTTTAAAAAAATTTTTAGAAAAAAAAATGTTGGCCGAATAGAACAAATAGTGTTGGCCGAATAGAACAAAATTGTTGCCCGAATAGGCCGAATAGAAGAAATATTTTTTTCAATTCTTTTTTATTTTTTTTGAAAAAAAAGTATTGGCCGAATAGAACAAATAGTGTTGGCCGAATAAAACAAAATTGTTGGCCGAATAGAAGAAATATTTTTTTCGATTTTTTTAATTTTTTCTGAAAAAAATATTTCCTATAATTTTAAATGTGGTCCCACTCACTCTATTTAATGCAGTCAACACTGACATAATCATGCCCCCATTATAGTCGTCCTTAATCTGACAGTTATGAGGCTAATTTAGGGAGTCCACTAAATAGTTGCTACTAAAAATTATTTTTAAGAGAGATGACTATTTAAAATTGTACTTAGTCAACAGTGGCTATTTAAAATTTGATCCGTTATATCAAACAGTTTCCACTTTATCATTTAATACAAGGTAAATTTTAAATTTTATTTAGCACATCCTGCCACATACTCTTTTTCTCCAACATTAATCGATCGATGTAATTATATAAGCACAAATCTAATACTACTAATGAAATAATCGTTTCATTTTTTTTCCTCTTCATGATTAGTTTATTTCAATTATGGTAATGGGTCCCATTGAGAATCATTGATTCCATGTTATGATAACTAGAATGCCATTGTGTAACAGGGAAATTGAATTGCATAAATTTATGCTCTAATGACTCCATATATAACAATGGATTGATTTTTTATTTTAATATTATTATATTTTTTCATTGGAATGGACCTACAGCTCTTTCTATCATGAAACGACTCCTTTCTTTTATTTTTCCAATTCCAACTTTAACAGTATATGCGCATGCTATTCTCTTCTTCTTGCTAATTATTATTATCTTTTAGAGGATGTAAATTAATTAATTTATAAATAAAGAAATAAATATATGTATGTATTTATCTAAGTCTAATTCGAAAGCCACGTCATTAGATTGTCTGTGACTAGCTTAATATTAGTATTATATATCCTATTAATAAGCATAGTAAATCTTTTTTAAAGGGCAAATGTGTATTATTAGAGAAGGATTAAAAGTTAATGGGAGTAATTATGAAAACAATATTAAATGAAGGGTAGCAATCTGCAAAATGTTAATCGCGTCTGCAATCCCTGGACCAACTTTATCTCTGCGGATATGGCCCTTACTTTGAGGTCCTTTTCGGAGTCCGCGAAATTACAAAACAGCATTACCCATGTGAGTCTCTCCATTACCAACCACAGGGGCAGTTATGACATTTCGTATCAAAAGGTAACTTTCAGGCAAATCACGCGTACTGTATATTCTGTCCGAACGAAGCAAATGAGTTAAAATAAAATAATATCCCTGAACAACCCAACCTAACAATAGAATATATATTTCTCTCTCATCCACATGCACAATCTACAATCCAACCCAATTTGCTCCAGTATAGATCAAGTGGTAGAGGGGAGGGTAGAAAGGTCTTTCAACTGAGCTTGGTTGCTGCAGGGTGGGGGTTCGAATCCTGCCTTTAGCATAGATTTGACCCTTGCAAGCACAAGTTTAACAGTGAGCCTCTCTATAAGCCACTTGAGGCACATCATGCGATTTACCTCCTCCACCAATCCCCAGAGCAGGGGCGGTGGGGCCCCTAATGGTGGGTACACCATTTACAATCCAACCCAATTTCAACTTTTTTATACTCCATCAACAACTCAACCAATCTATCTTTTTAATAAAATATTTATTTCTCTATCTTCTATATATATAATAATGATTACTCCCTCTATCCCGATCAAACTGCATCGTTTGACTGTATAAAGCTCTCACAAAAGTTACAGTAAACGTAGCAATATGGCGGGACAGAGGGAGTATATTTTATTATTTTGAGATTTTTAATAATAATTATATTTAAAATAAATTTAAAGTAAAAATAAAATGAAAAAGAGAAGAATGATTTATAATTTTAAGATTGAGAAAAGAAATAGATTTTTTTATTGTGATCCAAAATATGTCAATATTACATTCTATTTATAGAGAAAATAAAATTATGAATTTTGATTATTTTTATTTTTAGAAAATAATAATTTAAATATCATTTATTTAAAATCTAAATTATATATAAAATAAATTAATAGTAACCAATCACAATGTGACATTGTGAGGTCAAAGCATGGGTTGGAGGGGGTTGAGGTTTGGGTTACAAGCGAATTATTTTGCAACCGGTTGCCTTATTTCTTTTCATTTTTTATTATTTTATTTAATTTTATTTTGTCGTATGCGACGACCCATTACTTGGGTATCAATGGGGTACTCTTATTTTCACTCATTTGCTTCGTTCGGACAGAATAGACAGTACCCTTCTCATTTGACAAGTGCCGGAGTTACGTCACCACTGCACGTGCGCTCAACTTCCTCACGTGCCAAACTGGGCTTATGTGAGTAATGTGACTACGTCTCGTTTGGATTCAGATTTTCAATTGAATTTTGGTTCTATCGAAAATTTATATACACTGATTAAACATAATAGTCATAGAATTAGAAACTAAGTCAGCAAATTGAATTCATTCGAAAAAGAGGTTTAAATATTTTATTTTGAATTTTGAATCAATCTGATCCTTTTATATAAATGCAAATTACGAGAGAAATGTCACCATTTTGCATTTAAATGACATTTGAATGTAAAATATCCTAAGTCACTCGTAAATCTGCCATCTTATAAACTTTCAATAAGATATTTATAATTGAAACGAGAATTTTGTATATAATCTATATATCATCATTAATTAGTAATAGAAAAGAGTAATATAATTGTTGTCTTTATAATTATATATAAAGTGTATAGCTTTTTATCTTTACTATATATCATTCATCTTTTATAAATTTTTAATAAATGAATCTTTGAAATTGATAATTGTTGGAATTAACCGAGTCATGCAATTCATGCCATTATACGATTTTTATTATAGTAGAGTATTCAAATTCAAATACGTTTATTTTTTTTAAAATATATTATCTGATTAAGTTATGCTTGTTTATAGCACGTACATTAGATTTTTATTGATTTATATTACTCTGTTAAGGTAAAATTACAAATTTCAACTTCTTTGAATATTTATAATTATAGTTGCAAATAATTTTACAACACATGTCGATCGTCCTATGTTTTTACTTTCTAGTACGAATCAAATAGAAGAAAAATAGAAGAGTAGCAAATTAAGAGATTCGAAGAGAAATGTATCATGTGCATGTCACATGCCTCGTGGCATCTCACTCCAATAAACTTTCAGCACAGTGGAAGTTCTTAAAATTGCTAAGACAATAATAATTCGTAGAGTATAAAGTTGGGACCCATTTAATTTAATTAAAGATTTTATTTATTTAAATAAAAAATAGTACTCTTTATTAGAAATTACAGATGTTTTCTCAAAATTCTTATACTCTACAATATAGACTCACATGATCTTTTCGCGTTTGGTTTTCATCGTCACTTTATTATGAGTGAAGGGAGAAGAAAGTATACTAACTGAATTTGTTCTATAAAAAATTAATAATTTTGTCAAAATTATTTTAACACTTAAAAACAAATATTTTTAACTTAACAATCTTATATACTAATGCATTTTATTTTGAAAATTTGTACTCCACCAAACACAAAAAACACTATTAAAACCCTTTACTACCATACTAATATCTAATTTTTAAAATTAATCATTTTCATTTTTGAAAATTCACGACTTATAAAATTTTGCAATCCTACTCAACAGCAAATCATTATCATTATAAACAATAAACTCAGAGCGAGAGAGACACATGATACATTATAGAGTGGAACAAGTGTGTTATAGCTACCTCTCTTCCATTTCTAGCTACCACCTGTGATTTCTGTAACTGTACGGAAACCCTAATACGCTAGCTACTCTCATTAAGCCATTTCTACAATTCTACCCCTTCATTAATACTCATCTCATTTGAGGAGATACCTTATATCTCTTTTTTGACTTCCATCATTCTCATCATCTCTTTTTTTAACCTCCCGATTCACCTGCTGAAATTAAAATGATGGACGATTCTCGTAGGAATTCAGAGGAGCTGGGATTGTATTCCAGCAAAAGTTCCATGAGCAGCGCTAGCGACACCACCCTCAGCCATTGCACCAGCTTCAGCCGCTTGTCGTTCGAGCTGCCGTCGAGTTCGCCGGAGCAGCAGGCGGCGCTGAAGCCGCACAGCTCGTCGGACTCCGCGTTTCTCGCCATACGCTTGAAGAGTAACCTGAGTTTCCGTGACTTCACCTTCGTGCGACAGATCGGCAGCGGAGATATCGGGCGAGTGTACCTCTGCCGCCTCCGAGGAGCGGCGGAGGAAGGGCGGCTGTACGCGATGAAAGTGGTGGACAATGATGTGTTGGCTTTGAAGAAGAAGAGCAAGAGGGCGGAAACGGAGAGGAAAATCATGCGGCTTTTGAACCATCCGTTTCTGCCTACCCTTTTTGCAGAGTTTGAAGCTTCTCATTTCTCATGCGTTGTGATGGAATACTGTTCTGGTGGCGATTTGCATTCTCTAAGGCACAAACAACCGCAAAAACGCTTCTCTCTCACCTCTGCAAGGTACTTTTTCATCTATGCATGACTAGTCATTGTTTTAAGAACACCTTTCATTGAGCATGGAAGACATAATGATCATCTCTCATTTTCTGATCTTTGAAATTTCTTTTGGGAAGAAGGTATTCAGCATATAAAAAAAAAACAATCAATTTCAGGCTCCGTTAATGAAACATTTTACCTTATCTGGTGTGTTTCTTGTTTTCTGAAATCTGATTTATCTTATTCTGTACGCAAGAAAAATTCTTTTCTCCATTTTTATTTTACATAATTGCTAAATTGTCGTTGAAATATTTGCAGATTTTATGCTGCGGAGGTTCTGGTGGCACTAGAGTACTTGCACATGTTGGGAATTATATATAGAGATTTGAAACCCGAGAACGTGTTGGTTAGATCCGACGGTCACATTATGCTCACAGATTTTGATCTCTCCCTCTGCTCGGATGCAATCCCAGCCGTCGAATCTCCCGACTTCTCGCCGGATCCGCTAACCTCACCTCGACCGCCTCCCACCCGTTCGCTTACCCCATTTTCATGCATTTCCGACCGCTTTTTCCGGTCCAGAAAAATCCAAACTCCCGCCGCGAACCGGACTTTCGTGGCCGAACCGGTGTCGGCCCGGTCATGCTCCTTCGTGGGGACTCACGAGTACGTGGCGCCTGAGGTGGCGTTCGGTAGGTCCCACGGAAACGCCGTGGATTGGTGGGCATTCGGGATCTTTATTTACGAGATGATGTATGGACGGACCCCATTTGCTGGCGTAAACAACGAAGCCACTCTGCGGAACATCGCGAAGAAGCCCTTGTCGTTCCCCTCCGACGCGCCCTGCAGCGCGAGCGAAATGCACGCGCGCGACTTGATATCCGGGTTGCTGAACAAGGATCCGAATCGAAGGCTCGGGTCGAAGCGCGGGCCGGCGGATGTCAAGACCCACCCGTTCTTCAAGGGCTTGAACTTCGCGCTGATAAGGACGGTAGCACCGCCGTGTGTGGCGGGGATACGGGCAAATGCGCGTCATGAAACGGCGTCGTTCGGTGTCTTTTGATGGGTGACTTGTAGGTCCCGCAGATTTTGGCAGCGTTACTATGTTAATTTTATTTTATTTGGTGGGAAAGGAAAAAAATTTGTACATATAGGTGACGTAAATTATTCAGCGATATAAGTGGTTCCACATTATTATTGTCTTGTTATGACAGTTGAATTATGATGATAATGATACTATATTTATATATCAGGATCGTAGTGACGATAATTGAAGTGACAAGTTATTATCGTTTTCAGTCTATTTCTTTTTATCTGTATTAAATCTACATATGTTAATACTCATATCAATTACTTTAATATATCTCAGTTTTATTTAATTATAACTTCAACGTCAACTTTAATAACCTTAACATAGTAAGACGTACAATAATTATATATACACACACGTCCGTACATACATATATTTATATTTTTTTTATAATTTTTTTTAATTAGGATTTTTAAATATTATTCACCATAATGCATTGAAAGGATTCTCATAATTAGCCAGCAATAAAGTTTTAAGAAACCACAATCCTAATACTATATTATTGTACTCCATTTAATAAGTACTAAAGCTTATTGAAATAGCTAACATCTACCCACTTTCAAGTTTCACCAGAGGATTTGTCTTGTGAAAAAAGTGTAAGAAAATATCATCCGAAATCTCAGTGGGCAATTGGGTGAATATAATTTATAAATTTGGAATAAGAAAAAGATAAGAAATTCTAGGAGTTCTGTTTGATTCTGCAAATGTGATGGTAGTGAGTCAGAAATGAAGGGAGGGAAGGGGTCTCAAATGAGCCGGCGGGGGACAGCAGGAATCTGCACCATGTGCTGCGTTTGGATCATGTTCTTAAACAACCGGAGAGCATATGTGTATATATACACTCACTTCCAACTGCCCACTATTTTTTTTTTTAAATCAATTAATTAATTTTTGTTAGGTTTTCTCTTTGAAGTTGACCTCTAAATTATTAAATTTACAAATTAATTCAAATTCTTCCTCGTTGACAGAGTTATCATATTATCAATTCAAAATATCGCTTCCCGCAAAATTTAAGTTATTAAATGGATTAAGTAAAAAAAATTAAGGTTAATGATATTTCATTGGACCTTAATCTGGTGATGGGCCGAACTTCTTTCTACACATTGTCAAACACTTTTTAAATCTTGAGAGTGGTTTTAATAAAACTAATTAATTGACATAGATTTATTTTTGTAAGTTAATTAATGGGTTATAATTCTTGAACTTTCCGTGCTAAACTAATGGTGAAATAATATACTCCATTGGCTGTCTTTAATTTTTCACCTTTGCAATTTTTTTCATTTCACAAGATAAAAATTCAAAACAATCAATCTTACACTATGGAGTATTATTTATAAAAAAAAAACCATTCATACCTTATACGCCTATCATATTTTATTATTTATTTATTTTTTAAAAATATCATAAAACTCTTTAAAATTATCATTTTACTTTAACCTTATGCCATGAAGGGTGAAAATGTATGAGATGAGTAAATATTTATGTGCTCACTCCATCCACTCTTAAGGATGTCATTTGTTTTTTTTTTATGTGGATTAAAGAGTAATACTTCTTCCATCCACTTGTAAGTGTATTATTTGTCTTATTAAGTGAGTTAAAGAGTATTATTATTTCTACTTTATCTGTTCGCTAGCAAGATTCTCATTTTGTCGTTTTAAGTATTCGCATCAGAGGGTCATTTTATTTTTTAAATATATGAAACTAATACATATTATTAAATATTAATACAACTAAAATATGAAATTCACACATTACTAATACTACATATTAAAAGTTAAATAATAATATTATTTAATACATATTAAAAAAATACAACTCACGAGCGTATAGGGAGAGTACATAATGTGAAACTTCCATCCAAAATGAAAAAAAATGTAAGGAATGGAACGAATTGGTACCCAAGGAGAGGATTATTTTTGGAAAAAGATTATGGAAATTAGGTTGAATAAATGTGGGGTTTGTGATATTTGACAGCACATGGGGTGTCAATGTGGCCACCTCATCCCTCTTTAATCCACTGTCCTCTTCTTTCTAAATTCATAGGCCCCACACTACACCAAACATTAGCTGCCCCACTTCCAACCTTTCTTCTCCACGTGGCACTCTCTCTACGTGCCCACGCACCATCTTTTCTATTTTATTTTCCACTTAATACATATCACATTTCCATAATGGAGTAATTAATTTTAACAATCAATTTATACGAAATTTAATATTCGTAATTTATTTATAAATAATAATTTTTCATTACGCATATTTATGGTGTATGAATAATAAATAAATGTGTGTATTATGTTTTGGTGTTAGTTAGAGATAAGACATGTGTATGATGAACTTCAATAATCAATTAATTAAAGGAAAAAAAGTTGGGATATGAGTGATATCAATTATTAATATTTTTATAGAGTTGATCAATTATTATTTTTATTATGAGGATGAAGAAAAGACTGGCCAATGATGGATGATTGTGTAAGATATAGAACAAAAAATTATTGCATTTTTTTTCCTTTCATTAAAGCCAATTCCTTTAAAATATACGTAAACTTTTTAATGGGCCCATAATTCAGTGGCCCACTAAATAATTTCTAAAATCATACCAAAAGTATTCATCTTATTATACAAGGATATGACGTCTCTTATACAAATATATAAGGCTACTCATTCAATTAAGTGCATGGATTCTTGTAAAAATAAAAAATAAAAAATTAAGTGCATGGATGAATACGATGGAATTAGAAATTATATATTTTTAAAATATCTTTAACCATTTAAAAATATATATATATTAGAGTTTATCTCTTATAAAATTAAGTGATTGGTAGTTGTATTATTGTTGTGTGTGGGCCCTATAAAAATAAATTGATTGATTTATGTGGGTCTCATCTACTTAAAAAGAAAATACAACTTTTATAGCAAGACATCCTAATTAGTAAAATGTAACTCTTGTGGCGGGACGGAGAAAATATGTTTACAGCGAATTATATTATAAACTTCTATAATTTGGTTTGTAGAGTATTATTAGTATTTAGATTTGTTGAAATCATTCCAAATAGTCTATGATAACTTATTTCAAACGATATTTTAAGCGAATATTCAAAAGATTATTTATTTATAAGTTGACCTTATATCTTGCTCAAACGGTCAGAATACAATTAATTAAGAGTATTACACGTGGATTTGATTTAAGTATATCAAATAATGTTATACTATTAAGCTACGAAGCATTGCTAGGAACTTGAAATATGAGGGTATCGATGATTTGGTCGGGCAACGTATAATAAATCATCATTTTCATTTTACTATCTTAAATTCACTTTTGACTTGTAACATCCCCTGTAATTGCAAATATATGTTTATTTTTATTTATTTATTATTTGTTTGTTTTTAAAGATATATACTCCAAGAGTTTTCTTTAGAAATTTAGTGTCTTTAAAATTTAATGTTTCCTACTTAAGAAGATTTGAAAATTTTGTATGTTTGTATTATTATTATTTTTTTTTTTAAATGTCAATATGAAACAGAAATTTGATTTGATTGTTTAATTTTATAAGAAACAATACGAATATGATTTATTCTTCGATCACTTGATCACGTGATTTATCTCTTTATCACTCTATTGGATAGTGTAGATATTGCAATTGAAGTGAGAATTTTTTTTTTGGCCCAAATAACGAAGGCTGAGTTCACATGATTTAAAAAGCCGTGCTTTGGATTACTTGGTTTAGGTAGAGTGAAAAAACATTAAATAGAAAAAAAAAAGTGCATAAATGGGATATTACTAAATTACTCATTAGTAGTCAAATACTAAATGTTATGTTATGTGTTCTTACAAATTTATAATTAATTAGTAAGAACATGATATAAATTGTAATTTACTAAAACCTTTTGAAGTATTTGTGTGGATTTCTCTTTTTTTTTTTTTTAGTTACATTTGAAGGAGACACTAAAAATGACAAAATTGATTATTTAGAGGGATGATGACAATAAAAATTGCAAAAAATAAATAAAAATGCATTTACATGTATTAAAGAGATGAATTATTAATTAGAGTTACATGAGTATTGAGGAGCGAGGAGAGACGCAGTCATGTGAAGTACTCTGTGCTTGGTAAGTTGTGCCTAGATTGGGGAAGGTTGTGTTGCTCTGTATGTAGTAAATCTGCAAATTCTGGACAAATAAATCCAAAGCATTTACTGTAGTTATCGCTTTTCTCAGTTATCTTGTCGTAATATTGTCGATTCCAATGTACATTGCATTTTCTTGCACAAGTATGGGTTTACACTTCTCTTCTCAACCCTCACTTTTTTCGTACATACTGTATTGGGCTCAATACTTAATTTAAACACTAATATAGGAGTAACATTTAAATACTTTAAGAGGTGTACTCCATGTTTACATACGTATATATACTAAATTAAAACAATAGCTTTTTAAGTGTATAATAAGAAAAATATGAATAATTTGGATAATTTAAGAGAAAAATATGCAAAAATATTGGGACAGGGAGATGTGTTACATGTTAAAATACTATAAAGAGTGTTGTTAAATACACACCACTTTTTATTGAATACACACCTTCTATTGAATACACACCCCTTTTAATTTTTTAAATCTTAATTTTATTATATACACACCCCTTAAAATTTCTAAATTGCCCTACTAGTTTTAAGAGTATGCACACCCTCAAGAACCCTAATTCACCCTTGTCAAATCAATTAGCGTGAAGTTATCACAGTTTCAGTTTCTTTACTTAAAAAAATCGAAATCATCCATCACCAGCATTCTTCTCGCACAATCCGTCGGTATGGACAACAATGATCATCTTATATACCCGGAAAAGTGGAACAAAGGTCATCTTTCAAATCTGAAATCTTAAATCAAGAAAACTCAGAATGTTTTAATGGAGGGACTACGGGAAATCAAATTATACGCTTTGAATTTAGATTGTTACGGTGATGATGATCAGTTTAAATATGTCCAGCCCGGGATTCGTATTCAAGTTGATCCGAATCAGTCTCCTCGTTGGCCATTTTGTGAATAAATAATTTACTGTGATACATTAATTTATTTGTATATCCAATAGAAGTAAAGGTTTTTGCAGGATTTGGTTGTGCAAACCCTGAAGCCGAAACATATTAAATAACAGATGATAGCCAAATTACATGATTGTATGAATTAACTCAGACTGCACGTATTTCTACATTTTAACAACTACAAGATTGAAATTGTTATGGTGGTAATAGTGAAACTTCTGAGCTTTGTTTCGTGGATTGACACTATCCATGTTGCTGCCTAGCTATTAGGTATCCTCTAATTTTCGTAACTCTCAAACATGTTAACTTCTCAAAGTGTAAGACATTTTTTAATTTCTCAAAATGTTTTGGTTAGTTTATTTTTATCATTACTTAACGTTTGTGATTAGGGATGTGTATTTAATGACAAAAAGAGAGCTTAATTTAGACTTTTTAAAAATATTATTCTTAATTATATATTAATGGGGTGTGTATTTAGAGAGACCCTACTATAAATCGGTAAATAATTTTAATTTGATTAGAAAAAAAAAAGAGAAAGTATTGAAATGGTTTAAGAGAGGTCATAATTTGCTCATGTGGAGATTAACCGATTACGAACAAAAGAGTAAAATTGGATAAATTTACAAGAACAATTTCAAAAGGGTGAAGACTGTGAAATAAAATTGTAAGAGTGAGATCTGTGCATCCGGGCGCACGAAGCACACTCTGTGCAATTTCTGTGTCCTTTTGCAATTTAAACCCCTAGCAATACATAAGTTTAAATAGAATATAGAGAGGGAGAGTTGTGTTCACATGGGGACACGAAACATCCCTCCGTGTCCCCAAGAGCGCAGAAGCTTTTGCCAAATTGTAAATAGAAATTAATAAAGCCTTGATAATTACTACTGAAAATAATAAATTTATTCCAAAGGATAAACTGATAGTAAGAAGGTTAATAGAAACAAAAACCAGATCAAATATTAATGAGACATACCAACAGTTAATTGCTGATAAATATTACTAAAAATTAGAGAAAATTCCACACTAAAAACATTAATGGTGTCAATTGTCAAACACTCAAACTCAAAATCTTTTGGGCATTCCCGAAGATCAAGTGATTTTAGGTCCGTTCTAGTCCCTTGTCATTCAACAAATCCCCGAGAAGGCTAAGTTCGTGCAGATTGGACATACTTGTTGCAATTGCTATAGCACGACCATTTAACTTAGTTTCACAATAAGGAATTAAGGCACGTCTGCAAAGAATGATCCATCTGCATTTATAATACGTATCTCTTGCAATTGTGCAAGTGCCGTTACTTGATGACAGGATACAAGATTAATACAGCTTCATCTGTTGAATCAGTACAATGTTAGAGTGGTCACATGTTAACAAGAAGAATTGTGAGGAAATGCAACCATGCCTACATCTATATAAGTGATAACCAAGCAAAATCACAATCAAGAATATGCTAAAGAAAAGTTGATCATGAAATTAAATTTAAAGAAAATCAAGATTATACTTGCCAATTAGAATTTACATCAATAGAGGAAGCTGTGAGCAAAAAATTTGGCTGAAATCATGACAAGAACATGGCCTTACTAGTAACCAATCACATAATCACAAAAGAAAAAAGAACCCAGAGGGGTTTTTTTACAGAAGATTGCTCTTATAAGAAGATTCATAATTTTTAATCTCGTTGTCAGTTACAAAAGTTGAAATAAATCAGAACATGCCAAGGGAAAATAAGCAGAAAGAAATTGTGTAGTAAAATTATACCGATCAACAATGCAATTTAGCAACCTATCATCGCAAAGATAATATATATTAAGATCCACCAAGTGTCCCTGGCTGAGATCCAGTGCGCGACGCCAACTGCGAAGGCCGAAACCGGAGTGGTATAGAACGTGCATCACTCGCCACATGTCTGGATCTCGACAAACTCTCCGCCAACTAGTACACACATACTGTGCACATTGCACAATCTGTGTAAGAAAAAGCCGTCCCAGAATATTAGCGGTCACATCGTCAGGCAGTTCAATCCACGGAAGGTATACCATTTTTTATTCCTTCTCCTACTGCTTCTAGGGTTTTAGAATATGAATATATATCCCATAATCCCAAACAAATCTTCTAATTAATTAATAGTATCTGTTGTAATCCCAAACAAATCTTTTAACAAAATAAATCAAACCCCTATTTTACAGAAATATTAAAGGTTAATTATAGGGTGCACCCATATACAAATATAAAAAAAAAACATATACAATTATGAGTACAATTTAATTTTATTGCTCATAATTGTATATTATTATTAATTATCGACATTTAACAAAATTTTATTGCTCACATACAAATCTTTGTTTCATTCATTAAAATTATCGACATTTAACAAAATTTGCTCACTACTACCAGATCACTCGTGCTTCCGTCCAAATCCATCCACAGACCACACCTTGCGACTAATATTTCAATTGATCAATTATTTTTTGCATTTAATAAATAATATTATTATTAATTAATTGTTCAATAATAATAATTTTATTAGTAATTACTAGATACTTTAATTATTCTATTATTATCATTTTATTTTATTCAAGCATCACTTTATGCTAAAAATATCATCACTTTTTTATTTATTATACGAATATTTCATAAATAATTTAGCTAAACGGTCTAAATTCACACTTTCTATTTATGTCCGTCTCATAAACAAGTTCACACCCCCAAATAAGAAAATACACACAAATCAATAACCGCGCAACTAGACATGCACCAAAAAACCGGAACCGGCGGTTCGACATGCACCAAAAAACGGGAACCGGCGGTTCGAACCGGGGAATCGTCGGTTTTAACCGGAACCGGAACCGCTGGTTCCGGAACCGGCTAAGGAAGGTTCGGTTCCGGTTCCTCATATTTGGGAAAAAAACCGACGGTTCCGGTTCGAACCGCCGATTTTTCAATTTTTTTTACTTTTAACGCTTAAAACCCAAAAAAAATATTTTAAACCGGAACCGGCGGTTCCGAACCAGAACCGGAATCGTCGGTTCCGGAACCGAAACCTTCATACCCCGGTTCGGTTCCGGTTTCCCCTACCTTGGAACCGGAACAGCCCATTCCAAACCGGGTTGCATGTCTACCCACAACACACTTTAATTTCAAAATTGTCACCCCTTTACAACTTACATAACTTACTTTACAATTTATTTATTACCTAAAAATATCAAACTACCCCTAAAAGTAATGCAAAAAATAGTTTTTTCTTAAACTCTGTATCTACAGTAACCGGGAACTTGTCTTTGGGACGGAGGGAGTAACTTTTATAATAAAATGTAATAAAACTTGTAATTGATGAAAAGTCATACAGTGTTGTGAATTTTTATTAACAATTTATAAGTGATAATTTCTTTCTTAAAAAAATAATGATATTTTTAATAAAAAAATACTCATTTTGTCCGCTTTTAAGATGTCCATTTTACTATTTTTGTCTTCTGGTTCAAAGGTTTCCATTTTTCATATATAGTAAAAAAGTAATATGGCCCACCTGTTCCGTCTAATACAACTATCCGCTTTACATATAATAATAATACTCTTTAATCCACATGTAAAAAGCAAACGGATACCTTAAAACCGGAGGGAGTATAAAATAGTATTACCATCAAATAAAATC
This sequence comes from Pogostemon cablin, assembly GCA_023678885.1. Lineage (NCBI taxonomy): Eukaryota > Viridiplantae > Streptophyta > Magnoliopsida > Lamiales > Lamiaceae > Pogostemon > Pogostemon cablin. Next base: position 2,357,798 of record CM042956.1, read on the forward strand.
CTTACATTATTTAATTAATATATTAATATATAAAAATAATATATAAAAATAATAAATTAATTAAAAAAAATATATATATTTTTTAATTTTAAACCCCTACCACTAGGGATGTAAGCGAATCAAACCGTTCGCGAACTATTCGGGTCTCGATTTGATAAAGTGTTCGTTCGAGCTCGTTCATTAACCTTAACACACCAAACCAAACTTAAAATTTAAGCTCGAATAGTCTATCAAACCAAATTCAAGTCTAAGGGTGTTCGGCTCGAAAGCTCGCGAACGTATTCGTTAATAGCTCGCAAACGTGTTCGTAAATTTTATAATTATTTTTTAGTACTGCATATTATTATTTATTTATTAATATTCAATAATTAAATATTTTATATTAAACCACACAAATATGATAATAACTTAAGTCATTATTTAAATATTTAAATATATTTGTAACGTTTATTATTATATTTTGTTAGTTTGTTTATTTAATATTATGAATAACATTAGATGTTTATAAACCAAACATTCTTTTAATATTTACAAACAAAAATATTTAAATGTTCATGAAAAAATGTTCATAAACAAGTTACTTTATGTGTTCGTGAACACGTTCGTGAGTCTTAACAAACAGTTTAAGTTCGAGCTCGAGTTCGATATTTTTTTCATGACGAGTTCGATAATTCCTTAGCAAACGATACTCAAACCTAATATTGTTCGATTCAATTCGGTTCTATTACATCCCTACCTACCACCAAACCTATCCTTAGGGCTGGGAAAAATACCAAAATTTGGTATACCGTCTTTACCATATCGAAAAATATCGATTTTACCGAAATTTTAGGTATGCCGAAATTTTTGGTAAGGTATAATACCATATTGAAAATTTTGGTACGATAAAGGTATAATAAATTGTTAAAACTACGGTATTTTGGTATATACTAAAATACCATAAAATATTCAATTTTTTTGATAATACGGTACAATATACTATATACATGATATATACAATTATAATTATTATTTATATACTATAATTTTTAATTAAATTATATGAACATATATACACACGTACTATTTAAGAAAATTAAATCTAAAATCCCACTGTTGGTTTTATAATCATGAATGGTGATAAAGTTGGATGAGCTTTCATGATAATATCTTGTATTATTTTTTTCTTAATTACGTAGTTCTACCCTATATGAAAACTTAAAAGTATTAATTTTAATATAAGTTCCATATGATTTTTTGTAGATCTCTTTAGTACTACTTTAATTTGGTCATTTGTGGATTATCATATATTTTTTCATATTATGAATTTGTTATTTATTACTATTTATTACAAAAAATCATCGTATACTATACCGCCTACCCCTACCTATCCCTACCCATGCACCCAAAACTCTCTCCCCCTCCCCTTCCCCCCAAATAAAATTTTAAATTTTAATATTTAAATAATAAAAAATATTATCACTCAACCCCACCCCCTCAACCCCCCTCTCCCCCAAAATTTTTAAAATAAAATTTTAAATTTTAATATTTAAATAATAAAATTTCATTATTTTTATTTATCATATATAAAATTATATTTTAAAAATTAAAAAATAATTGTTGAATTATGTATTTGAAAATCCTTTCATAAATCCATAATTTATCTTGAAGTTCAAATAAATTTATTTAAAATACAAGTAATTTAAAATTCATTCATTTTCAAATCCATTGAATATGAAATGACTTAATCCATACACAACCTTGATGATATTGATGAATTAACTCACATATACTTACCAGGTTCAACTTGGGGAATTTTTGGAGCCTTCTTAGGCCATATTCTCAAAATCTGTAAGTCATTAATTAACATATTAATCGTAACTTAAAAAATAATAATTAATAAATTAATCGCAAATCATTAAACGGTTCAATTTTTAATTTGAATTAATTTTTAAATTTATTTTTGACCAACAAAAAAGTGAAGGAATTAATTAATGGGTAATGATGTTTGTAGATGAACATCCAACCAAACTATTAATTAATATATTTAACTAATATATTTAGTCTTCTTATTTGGGTTGATAGATTTAAGGATTAGGGTATACTACTTCTGTTCATCACAAACCTATCTATTTTTTCATTTTAAATCGTTTACTTTTAAAGTATTAATTTTTTCTTTATAGTAAAAGGCTCATACATGGCCCACAATTCCTCATTAATACAACTACTAATTTTATGGAGTATAAAATAATAATACTTCTTAATCTAAAAAAAATCTCGTGGGCTTTTTCTGAATAACATGTAAAATAAATTAATTTAACTCTAATTTGTATATTTTTGCTTCCTTTTAAAAATTTAACATTATTATGATTTTAATGTGTTGCTCATCCAACCAAACAGACCAATAACATAAAAAGTTCAAGCCAATTTTTTCAATTATTAACAAATTTTAAAATATAAAAATAAAAATATAAAACAATTTGTGATACTATGCTTTAATTTTCTTTTTATTTTTCTATATCTAATCTAATATTTTTTTAAAATTATATAAAAACAAATTAATTTTTAATTATTTTATAATATAATCTTATTGGATCAGTTGGCATCTATGTACATACATATTAAATTTTAATTTCATAAAATATAAACGATCATTTTGTGATAATAAAATGCCATTTCAATATCCATGCATGTAATATGACTTTATCCCCAGCTCACCGGCTAAGGGCTTTGTTGATCCAGTTTAGCAAGCTCATTTTTAAGGGGCAACCTTTAGGTAGAATAAGTCAACCATTTTATGACATGATTTCGTTTAGCTTGATATCTATTTAGCAAGGGCGGATGAACAAAGGTTCTTTATGTTAGAATGACTCGATTAAGTATTAAACGATTCTCATATCTATTAGTTTAAGTTTTTAGATGAGTTGGTCGTTTAACATGGTAGCAGAGCTCATGGTTAACAAAGGTTCAGAGTTCAAACCTCACCGCCACTCATTTATGAGAAAAGTCCACATGCAAGACTTGATACATAATAAATGAATGTTCTGGTAGCAAAAGGTAATCGAAACTAATAGAACTTGCAATCCCGAAATTTATGGCAGTGTTATTTCTAAGAGAAAACTGAATCAATCTTAATGAAGATCTTCGATGATGACAACAAGTTTCCTAACCATTTTTTTCAGTCAGATAACGAGCAATCACTTAGATAAAAACATTAATTGAAAGAGTCCACAAATGAATATCTATCCTTTATGTTCACGCTCCACTTCAAGGTCTCTGAGCGTAAGAGATGAAATAGTTGGTTGACAATTCATTTGTTGTTTTTTCTCCTCTAGCTGCTGGCAAGGTAATCAACAGATACACAGCGCCGTTTGTGTACATTAATTGAATTATGCAATATATTTATATATACTAAGATTTTCAATATAATAAAACTTTAAATGTTTTAATATAAAAAAATTTAAAAAGTTGTGTGAGATACTTTAAAAAATGAGTTACTTAAAACAATTATAAAGGGATAATATATTTAATAAAAAATATACTTAATTAATAAAATAATTATTATTATTCAAATAAACTAATTCATGAATATATCACTGAATTCATAATAAATGAGTGAATTATTATATCTTGAAATCTATACTTTAAACTTTTTAATTACTTATTAAGTAGTAATTTTTTTTGCTTTTACTTAACCACTGAAATAATGATAATAATTTTATAAATAATACATACGATAATTAAGGTGTGTACAATATATGATAATAACTATTACTATTACAAAAAATTATAAATAAAAAAAATCATATATTTAAAATTAAAATTAGATTATTTTAGAATTAATGTATGTACAGGATTTAGATTAATAAAAATAGTATATAAAATTAAATACTAAGAAATATGATTAATTGTGAACTGAGTAAGATTCTAATCAAATCAAAATAATTAGGACACATATTCGTGGGTTGGGGTCCTTGTGGATGCCCTAGGTGGTAACCCAATACAAATGGGGCCTAGCCCACTAAGAATTATATGAAGCCCAAAATGATTAAACAACAGCAGAAACAGCTTATAAAAGTAAAAACCCCCTATACAAAAACCAACTCCACGCTCTGAGATTTTAGATTTGACCCGCCAATAATTTGATTTCTTCATATTTTTCCCTCTCTGTGCCCTAATTTCCTTTTCCAAATCTTCGTCCTATGACGATATTATCTTCAATGAAAAAATAGGCGTTCGTCGGCCTTTTTTGCTGGGTGGCTGCTGCATTTCGTGTCTATCTCCGCCATGTTTGAACATTTGGTGGTCAAAGACGGATTGGAGGATTGTTGTTGTGAGTAAATTCAGGCTTTCAGTAAATCAAATGTGCTAATTTGAATTGACCTCCAACCAAGATTCATTGAAGTCTGTTTTTCTCTTTGTTGGTTTTTTCTGTGGCTTAATTTAGTGCGATGTTGTTAACTATATGAATTTTATTTGCTTCTGTGAGGCTTTCTTGGCTTAATTTGGGATTAAAGTAGTATTACTAAGCAACGCTTTGGTAGGCACGATGTCGGACTAGTTATTTTAGAGTTTCTTTGAACACTAATTGGAATAGTAATGTATAGTAATCAAATCTGTTTTCATTTTGGTCGAAACATGATTCACTGTATTTATTTACTTGAAAGCTTTAACCCTTTTCGTTTTCGTAACTGAAATAGAGGCTTTGATATGATGTCTTTGATAGATAGAGCATTTTAAAACTATGTATTCATGCTCATGTTTCATTTTTCCATTGCCTACATATATCTTCTGTTATAGTTTAACCTATTTGTCTAGCAGGATTACATATTACACTGACCAGACATTTCTTGCAACTCTTTGAAATAGTATTCCTTGGTTTGTCCACTGACAGCTGTTTTAAGATGGAACTCCATCAATCTATTTACTTGCTGGTTTCTCTTAGCTATTGCTAAGTTGTAATGTTCTTCTAAGATGTCTGCTCCTGTGCAGCTAGTGATGTTACTAGGTAGATGGCAAACTAATTCGCCGTCCACTTATAACGCTCTTGTGCTTATATTCTAATTCATGATTTTAGTACATAGCATGTGTTTTTGTTATACCATCTAATCTTATATCCATTGAATTTCCATTATCATTGTTTATTTCTATCTCAGTCTGTCAGTTTTAAACATTCTATTTTGAGTCTGATTTTGTCTGCTTATATCTACTCAATTTGGTTAAATTTATATGTTCCTTGCCCGGGGCTTCCTTTAGTTGTATTCATTGAGCTAGCATTCGAGACTTCAACTGTTTTGTGGCCCTTCTAGTGTATGTTCTATGAGTTTTCTTTTTGCTAGCTTTATTAAATGTGCAACTGCCTTGTTTTTTTGCTTTGTATTTAGAGTTGTTTCTCTCTGAGCATGAGTTTTGCGTTTTGGGTATTTTGTTTAGCAACCAAGTCTCAATGTGTGTTTGTCTATATGTCAGTTGGCATTTTTGCCTTTTGATGATGATATTATCATGTTGACTAGAATTATCCTTTTCTCATACCCTATGTTCACAAAAATAATCTATATTTAATTATCTTACCTCCTTGGATAGATATATGAAGTTAGATAGAAGTTATGCATTGTGGATGTGATAAATGGAGACATTAATTTTCAGCTGGACCAGCTGTATTGTATGGTTATCTGTGACATACTACCTATCATAGTTACCAATATGTATTTCCTAATAACCACCATCTCCATGTCAGTGTTTTTCTTCACTCTGAATTGAGTTATCTGTGCTGGATATTGACTCCACAAAATACAATGGGGTTAAGTGCATCTGCAATAGGAGTACTCCTTAATTACAGAATTCATTTTTTCACTAATAAGTGCAAGCTAATTAGTTCTTTTAAATTAGCCCCATTACCTCTTATTTGGATTTAGGGTGTAAATCTTGTGTTACTTTTGGCCTCGAAAGTCGAACCTCTCCTTTTAATTGCTTGTGTTTATTCACTGCCTATCAGATCCTCACAATGGTAAGTTTTTCTTGTGAGGTTTAAAACCAGTGATAAAACAGTATTAGAGCTGTCAAAGATGCATCTTATCTTGAAAAGGTGGGATTATGCATGTCTTGATGAGTAGACACTGGCTCAAATATTTCGTAACCACGATACATTGTTATTGTTATTGTTATTGTTATTGTTATTAATGCTAATACTTTCTATGATACATTGTTATTATTAATAATGCTAATACTTTCTATGAAGTTAAGAGTTTTAAGCTCCACTTTCTGCAACAATACAATACTAACTAGACATATGAAGTTATAAAAGTTTTCCAGGGAAATATAATTACACTTTCCAAATGCAGTATCTTTAAAAAAAAAAAAAAATGTAGCATCTTTTGAAATGATATATTCCTTTTATTGTTCCCTTTTTCCAAGCCAAAACAAAATTATTGTTCATGTGATGGTTATTCCTTCTTGCACCCCAAAATAACCTTGGATTCTAACTATATACACTTAATGTCAGGTTTCATTTAGTTATTGTGGAAGTTGTAAGGTTCTTCCAAAGGGGGTTATGCCATTTAATTGAGGGACTAGTTGTACCAGTCCCCATCCTTCTTAATTAATTCTTAATCTTTCATTAATGTTGTTTTTTATTTTATTTTTACATTTATTTTATTTAAATGACAATTATTCCCTAAACCCTAAATCTTAGGAATAAATTATATTCTAAACCACACCCTAAACCCTATGGATAAATTATACCCTAAATCACAAGGGTAAAATTACAATTATACCCTAAATCGTAGGGATAAATTATATCCTAAACCGCAAGGTTAAAATTACAATTATATCCTAAACCGTAGGGATAAATTATACACTAAACAACAAGAGTAAAATTGTAATTATATCCCTAAAATTAAATAATAATAAAAAAATAGTAACAACAACCGTTTTAAAAAAAATAGAGGAAAACATGCACTGAAGGTGAAAGAGGGGGTTGTACTAATTGGAGAAGTCTTTTGTCTTCATTTAATTATTTAGCGCCAACAGCATGCCACTGGTGGGCGGTGGCATGTATAGTAGGTAGGACTCTCTTTTTTGTTTTGTTTTTTATTTCTACCCTTAAAATTAATTTTAAATCCTAGGATAAATATGTTCTAAGTTATAAGAGTTAAATAATAATTGTATCCTCTGAATTAATCTTAAATTATAGTAAAATCTAGTTCTTAAATCCTATGGTAAAATAGGTCATAAATTAATTTGGTAAAATATTAAATATATTTTGTAATAAATAATTAATTAAAAAAAGCAAACAAAAAAACTAAAAAAAAAAAAGAGAAAAAAATGACTGGGCACATCAATGCTCAATTTTTAAAGGCAAAACCGCGAAAACTTCCGTGAAAAATATAAAAAATAATAATTTTGTGAACTATTTAATGAACAATTTATGGTATAAATAAATATTTTTAATAAAATAAAAAGTGATAATTAATTCGAAAACCTAAAATGATTATATATCAATTCCATTTTTAATAGGGTTGTATGGACAATAGGGTGCCAAGTTTTAGTCTCTTAATTATCAATGCCTTTGTTTATGACCATGGAAATCGCTTTTGTTGATATGCTCCAACTCTGAATACATCTAGCTGCTCTCTTGTATGTTAATGTTCATTTGAATATTTTTAATTAATTAATAATAATAATTATTATTATTTTAATATGGCAATGAGAGATTGACTACAAAACAAAAGGAATTGGAATCTTCACCATTGTTGTACGAATATTTCTCTCTCTTCCTAGTAGGGGTTTGATATTTCAAACGTGTTTTAATTTCACTGGAGCCTCACATTGTTGAGATGCTGTCATGAGGTTTAAAAGCAGTGATACATCAGTTGAGGAGCCGTACTAGATACATCTCATCCACAAAAGATGAGTTGATCAATCTGGTTCTTACAGTGTCACATTATCTTCCTAATTTTCTATTTTTAAATGGACAATTAATTTCTCTTGGATGTTAGGTATGTAAAGTTGTGGGGTTTGTTTTGGCATTATTACATTCGGGAATTTATATGGGTTTCAAACGTTGTGTACCCAATAAAGTCATTGTCACAACTTCACTATAGGTTAATTTCGTCTCAGAATATGAATATGGTTTTAAGATAATATCTAGCTAATATATTCCCACTAGCCAATTTTTAAATATATTTGTTCACCTACCCTTGATAATTTAATTTCAATATGTTATTGCGTACGTTTAATGATTAGCCAACATTTATTAAAGTTGCCTAAGCTAGAGAGTTGATTTTAGTTTATTGACTTTTATTGGTAATAAATTAGATTTTAAATTAGGAAAATCGTGAAATTATTAGAATTTAATTGTTATGGTGGCTTTTATTTACACATGTTCCAATTTAGGTTTAATTGCTTAATTAAGAGTTAATTTTGTTAAACTGATTAATGTTGGCTTGCATGTTTTAAAATATTTAATTTAATGTTTGAGACAATAAATCGCCGACCCCGTTTACCAAAACCTATATTTTTAATTAATTTTAATATGTATAACAGACTGATCGATCTTCTTTTTTTTTTCTTCATTTTACCTACTATAATCCTGTTCAGACTGACGTATGCTTTGAATAATTTCTACCAAAAATGGGTACTAAACTCTGAAATTTTGCGAAATTATAAGTTATATTCCCACTTTAACTTAAGTTTTGTGTTCAATTTTAGTTCTAAAGTATATTTATTTAGTAAGCAATTTTGTCATTCATAATGTAAGCTCCAATTTAGATAATTATTTTCACGTTATTTTAGCTTAGTCATTCATTTTTTTAAAGAAATGACTTGAAACATATATATAGGAATAAAACTACAATCTCTATGATATTAAATATATGAGATTTATACTAAAAATTGTACAAAATTATTGTTACAGAACAGAATAATACAACTATTTATTGATTCAATCAATGTATTGCTTAAATGTGAACTAAGGAAAATAAATTTAAGTCGATACGAGTAATTTAAATATGCATTTTAGATAATGTGTTTGTCGTGGTTCAATTCAAATCGCATACTCGTCTTCATTAAGATTTGACAAAATTGCTATTATTTTAGTTTACTAATATTATTCAATATTCACAATTAAGTAGGTAAAGTGTGGGATTATAAGACCCCATAATTCTTATTGACAGTATCAAGTAATTAATAAATTTTGTGAGTTTCACATCAATCAAAATATATTTCTTTGTGAGGCTACGTCTTCTTTAACTAAATTCCAAAATTTTGTCCTTTGAAAACCACAGAAAATAACACCAAAAATACACACATTATGTAATTAGTTCAATAATAAGCATAGATATATTGTTTAGAGTCGCCATTGCACCTAATACAAAGGGCGCACGTGCGTTACATCTAACGTTCAATTCTTACAATTAGGTTGGTCAAACTCCCACGCTCGCATCATTTCCATATTATACATCACATTCCTCTCTTTATTTTCTTGTTAATTTATTTATTTTATTTTATTTTATTATACGGGTCAAAATTCGTGGACCTATTGTGTAATCTCAAGATTCTTTTCACTTTGTTTAATAAACATTTCTTTAAACTTTCTGTTTTCTCTTAATCTTAACTTTAGGCCTTAGCTTAACCAAAATATTGAACTCGGCATCCTCGATCGTTTCATTATTGTATATTAATTATTCATATAAAAATGTGATGATGGAGTAAAATAGAAGGACGAAACACAATTAGGTTGGGTTAGGATTTGTGGGTCTATAATAATAATAATTACTATTATTTATTATTGTTATTGTGTGTTTACATAAAAAGTAAAAGTCTAAAAGGTATAAGTAGGCATAAATCTAAGCAGTTTAATAGAGATGCCCTAATAAAGACATTCTAATCAACTTAATGTTTCACTAAATTCATGATGGATTTACTTGGTGAGAAGGGTATGGCTGTAACCAAAATAATTTTTGCAAATTGTTTTATATATAAAAAAATTGTATAAAAATACTTTTCAAATTATTATTATTATTTGTTCCGAAATGTTTATACAGAATTCACTACTTTTTCATTAAATTTATGAACATAATGCCTTGAATAACTTTTATTAAATTAAGATTTGACGCAAATATTATATAAAAATATTTTTATATCGCATCCCCAATTTTTATTTCATGAATCTGTCCGGGTGTTTGTTAAATACTCCCCCGTTCCGTTTCAATGTTTACGTTTGCTTTTTACACGTTGATTAAGGAGTATATTATTTTAATATATAATAGATGGAAAGATATATTCCCTCCGTCCCACACTAAGGGTAGTTTTTGTTTTTTGACACGTAGATTAAGGAATATTATTATTTAATGTGTAGTGGGTAATTGTATTAGTGGGAGTGTGGGTCTCATATTTTAATTATATTAGTGGGTATGTGTGGGTCTCATGTATGTAAAAAAGGAAAGTTAAATCTTTGGGTGGGACGACAAAAATAGAAAAAATAGACTCTTTGGGTGGGACGGAGGGAGTAATATTTAATGTATAGTGGGTATGTGTATTAGTGTTGGATGTGGGGACCATGGTCAAAAATAAAAACGTAAATATTGAAATGGTACGCCTAAAATAGACGGAATGAGTACTAATTTTGTATATATAGAAAATGAAATCATGGGAAATCAAGTGGATATTGAGAGATATACACATCAAAGTTATTTAATATATATAAAAAAAATTTATTAATTTCGTGCCGTCTTAGGTTAATGGAGTTCCTCTTATAGTCTTATTATTATAATAAAACTGAACTGCAAGTATTATGAGGTGATGAACATCATTAATTAATAATTATTAATTAGGTGATGAACATCATTAATTATCAAGCTTCGTGCTCCTTCACTAATTGATGGAATATAAAATACTCCTTCACTAATTTAGTACTCCTTTACCTAATTGCTCTCCATCTACTTAGCTGGTGTAATAACTAATGCTTATAATAATTAGTCTCTAAATTATTGTCTAAGTCGTTTTATTTTTATATTTGACTGATGTATTATATTAAGAGATATAAATTTGGATATTCCAAGATTTTTAGGTGAAGTTCTCTAGTCAATATGTTTTACTTTATAATTCATGTTTTATTTTACATTGAGGTTTAATATTGATTCTTAGAGCATTACTCTCTTCGTCGTCCCATTTCAATATTTACGTTTCTATTTTGCGCGTCTCATTTCAATGTTTATATTTTCCTCTTTGAAATATGAGACCCACCTAAAACAATTAATATATCATCCGACTCTAATACACCTACCCATTTTGCACTAAATATTATATTTTTCCACCCACTATCTATTAAAATATTATACTCCTTAATCAATGTGCAAAAAGCAAACGTAAACATTGAAACGGGACGGAGGGAATATTGTATTTTAATTCTTATTATGTTTGTTTCGGTCTATTTGTGGTTTGAAAATTTGGATTTTAAGATTCAAATAAATAATGATAATATGTGTTTGTTTAGAATTTTTAAATATTAGATTTTAATTTTATATTAAATTAATGTTTAAGAAGTGAGTAGTTATATGTAAAGAGTGAAGCTTGCGTGCGCCTGCCCGCATGTCATGCGCCTTTAGAATTTAGTATTATGGATAAGGGTACATTATTTTGTTCTAAAGGGTATACACTTTAATTAATAAGGGTACACCATTTTATTCTAAAGAATATACATTTTTCATTATATTTTTTATTTTTCTACAGAAAATAAAGGTACACATCTTTATACTAAAGGGTATACAATTTAACACAAAATTTTAAAGGCACACGGGGTGTGCTTCCGTGCGCCCGGGCGCACACAAGTTTTTGCCTTGTAAAATAAAGAGTACACATCTTTATACTAAAGAGTATATAATTTAGCACAAAATTCTAAAGGCACACAAAATGTGCTCCCGTGTGCCCGAGCACACACAAGTTTTTGTCATATGTAAAAAGATGGGTAACATTAATAATTTATATTTATATATAGAGATAAATATATACGTAGGAGTGGCTTATAAAATTCAATTTTTCAAAATCCAAAACAAATTAGATTTTCAAATCCAAAATTTGAACTTTAAAACGGTAAAGAACCATAGCACAAGGTTCATTTTTTACTCTTAATTTTTTTTTTTTTTTTTGTAATTTTTATACGGCATAACCATATTTTCAATTCCTAATTTTAGAAAGTAATAATCTTGATTAAAGTATTTTCCATCGAGATTATCTGAATTTGCTGAAAAGAAAACGAGTTCAAAAGGATAAAAAAAGAAAATCCACATACTCAATTCTTTTTCCTTCTCTTTTTAACAAATAAAAAATCACTTAAATCACTTTAACAATTCGAACTAATTAATAAAGAGAGTCAATTGAAAAGAACCGCTGTATTTTGGAGGAAACATTAAATAATCACATACTCTTAAAGCTGAGTATCTGTAAAATCATAAATTTTTACATTTATTTAACATCTTACAATGTCATAGAAAGAGCTAGAAATATTTATTTCAAAATCTAAAAAAAATAATAATAATAAAATATATATATATATATATAAGCATTCATTAATAGGAACTACACTAACATTTTTAAAACAATTAATATCTTTCTTTAGATGAGACCAACACTGAATTACCATTATACATTAAATATATCTTCCAACATACTATACATTAAAATACTGATTCCTTAATTTCCATTCAAATAGTAAATGTAACAATATTAGTGGAGTATTTCTTATTTCACTACATATTAAAATAAGATATTTTTTTATCTCAGTACAAATACTAAATATTGTTCCCTGTTTGCGCGATAGATGAAGTATATATTTTAATTTTAAATTATCAAATCGTCTTTTAATATATAACAAACTATTACTTTATTAATGAATTAAAAAATATCATATTATCTATATAAAATTAATAAAACTAGTGAAAAAAAAAGTAAAATTTTCTTAAATAATTTAAAATACCAAAAGTGAACTATATTTTGTGATGAATGATGTATATTCTTCACAATAAAGTCAAAATAATCTATAATTATTTACATTTGCAAATTAATCAACATAATTTCTGCACACAATATTCCATACTATTATTACTTATAAAATTAACGCGTAAGAGAAAAATAAAAAATAAAAAATAATCAGCAATCCTCACTATAAATTGAATTTACATCGTAAACCCTTATAAATCTTAAATTTTAATACTCCATCAATACATAGGGTAGTATTTTCATAAATGTTTGTGATATATATATATACTCCTCTCTCCCATGAAAAGAGTTACATTTACTGTTTGAATTGAGATTAATAAATATAATATTTTAATGTGTAGTGAGTTGAGAAATATAATAATTTAATATATAGTGGGTAATTGTATTAGTGTTGTGTGTGGATCCCATGAAGATAAAGTGATTGATTTATGTGGGTCTCATCTACTAAAAATGGAAATGTAACTCTTGTAGCGGGACGCTCTAATTAGTAAAATGTAACTCTTGTGGAGGGATGAATGGAGTATTTTAGATCGTAGTTTTTCTCCACTTACTTACACGTTATCAATCCAACTCTCACTTACGAGTTATCAATCAGACGATAATGACAGAACATCTGCCCCCATTATTTGATGTACACTACAAAAAAACTGTTTTTTACCAACGAAATTTCCGATGGTAAAAATATTAATTCCATTGTTAAATTGACTTACTAACGGATTAGCAACGAAATTCATTGGTAAAGTGGTGGTTGGTAAATTTTTAGCAACGAAAAATCAATTTTGTTAGTAAATAATTCTATTGATAATCCGTTGGTAATTTATATAATGATTTCCTTGGTAATTCGTTGGTAATTATTAATTCCGTTGCTAAAATAGAGAATAAATTTGTTGGCATTTCGTTGCTAAAATAAAAAAAAGTCATTTTTATTGCTAAGTAATTACCAACGAATGGAATTCCGTTGGTAAATTCGGTTGCTAAAATATATATATATATATATATATATATATATATATATATATATATATATATATATATATATATATATATATATATATATATATATTTTAGTGGCATGTGTTCTTAACGTGACATTAATTGATTAAAATATTTGAAATAATCCACATGTTCCATGAATGATTGATTTAAGGACATAAATAGACATTGAATGATCCATTTGAGTTGGTAGTTGAAAATTTATTAGAACAATAGGAGTATTTATTACATGTGTTTCGTGTGCATGATTGTTTTTTTTTTTCCTCTTCATAATTTATTAATTAAAAATTTTGCCTCTCCGCTGCATAAAAGTCATTTAAAAAAAAAATCAAGCTCTAAATAATTGAAATTGAAATTAATTGGAGTAAAAAATTAAGAGACTGATGAAAATACAACAGAACCTACCATTTGCTTCAACGTTTCTAATTAGCTGGCAGATTGCTCACGATATGGCTATACTGTATACATATATCACCTAAAAATGTATTGAAATGAGACAATTTTCACTGCACCATTATATATGAATATCAATCTTTAATATTAATAATGTCATCACTTTTTATCCATTTATATCGTAAAGGATATCACATAACATTTACTCTTTCTTGTAAAGAATATTCACAAATTGTGTGGCGCTGGGAGTGGGTTAACGTTATGACGTCATATCGAAATCTTGCATGATACGGTATTATTGTTTCATGTAATAATATTTATTTACATAAAAAAAAAAGTAAAAAAATATTTCTTTTGTTGGAGTATACTTAACGATTAATTTATTAATTTTTTCCTATATGTATTGCTTTTATATATTTAAGGCTGTATGTTAAATTTTTTGATTATCATCTCTTGTTTAAAATTTGTCTTTTTTCTCTTTCACGATGATATAATTTACCTTGATTGGGAATTTCGCACACAAGGAATATAATTACTTTTAGATAACTAATAATTAACTTTTGAACATACGAAATTATTTATTAAAACCATTTATTTATAGTTAATTTTAGTATGATTGTCCTAGAAACCTCTACGTAATTTCTTTTGAAAATATAGATTTTTCAATTCTATGAGGTTCTAATTGCAAATTAATTTTAATTCATACCTTTCTTCATAGAAATTTAATGATGGCCGTATATATTCTGTTACTTGTTAGATGTTAATGTTGACTTCTATTTATAATATTTAAGGAGCTAGTTAAACATAGTTTTCAAAAATTAGTTAGACCAATTAATTTCTCGATAAAATTTGGAATTTCATAATTACATACAGAAAATATTTTGATGACATATTTAGTATACGACTAAATTTATCAAATATAATAAAAGGGGTATTTACATTTGCTATGTTTTTCTAAACACTTCTCCTTAAGGTAATTACTTTGATTGGAAGAGAATTACCATACTTTATATAATATAAATAATTTTCTTTCTAAAATACTGAGAAACAAAGTAATGTGGATGGATTTGAAGATGCTTTAAGGATTGGATTTAAGCATTATAACAATAATGAAATTATTTAAATATAAACATATTTTTTAGAGTATTGAGTAAAATTTATATTAAGCATGCATGACTTAATTAATGCACTATACGGACAATATACATTATAATACGATATTGCAGATGAAATAACTTATGTGGGTTTTTTAAGGCAAAAATGTGTTAACGAGCGCCCATACTTTTTAGTACTAAAGAGTATGGGCGTACAGTGTGCTCCGGAGACACAGGAAACCAACTCTTCTTTTAATTTATCTTTACAAAAAAATCTTAAAACAGGAATAATCCACAAATTAATTAATTAGGTTACGAAGCTAGAATAATAATAGTATATATATAATATTAATCTATGCGGGCATTGGGATCAATTTAAGAACACTTCAACACGACAGTTCAGATATTGATTTAGCTCCTAAACAACATTGAAAATTATTTTTAATAAATTAAAAAATATATATATATATAATTATGACTTATTCTATTAATGACTCAATAATGTGGATGCTACCTAACCCACGTAATTATTTGAATGAAAGCGTCCGCACTAAAGGTCCACATTTCCCTTTTCAAACACATGGGACTCATACACATCACTAATACAATAAATTTATGGGACTCATACACTCCACTAATACAACTACCAACTATACCTTAAATAATAAATACTCTTTAATTCGCGTGCAAAAAATAAATGTCCACTTTTGGGGCGGACAGAGGGAGTATCATTTTTCAATGTTACTAAAATGTTCAATTCATTCTATTTCTAATGTCAATATTTTCTTTTGACAATCAATAGTGATGTGTAATGTTCAAGTTCCAATTTTTAATACAATTATAAGAATACAATTTCTTCTTTGTTTTTGTCAGTGGTTGAAAGAACTCGAATATTATATTTTGTTATCATTAGACCGAGTTGTCTGTATGGTAGAAAAAAATCTCAACCTTCTCTTGTTGAATTAATTGATATTTTTTTTAGAAGTATAGATTTTATTATACCTATGGTGTCAATTGTACAAAAGTTTACTAACACCAAATTATATAAGAGGATAGTGTTTGAAATTAATTTTGGAGTTATAATAAATATAATTACATATACTACAAATCAAGAAACCAACAATTACATTGACAATATTTTATTATTATTAAATTTCACAACCTAAAAACAGGTAGAATGTCTTCCATTTCTGGACTTACGACATTTCAAAAAAAAAAGAAAAAAAAGAATTCACGATTGCAAATCAAGAACTGGTTAACAGGGCATTGGCATGTTCTTGAACAACATTCCAGGCGTAATTAACGTGTCTATTTTCTGTTAAACTTGCTCCCACTGCGAATCGCATCACGTAAACTCCTCCAATTATTGCATGTGTCATATAGATCTGCCCTGATTCATTTATAGTTTCCAACAACTTGGCATTGATTGCATTTGCTGCTTCTTCTTTAGAGATCATCTGGTGATTTCCTCCGATTTCGATCGGCGTCACACGGAAGCACACCGTCGCGAAGTTCCTCGGCACCACAACCTCGAACCGCTTGTCAAGTCCGATCAAACCTTCGAAATTCTTCGCCATTTTGATGTGGCTCTGGAGGAATTTCCGGAGATTGGCGACGCCGTAGCTGCGGAGGACCATCCAGAGTTTCAGTGACCGGAAACGGCGGCTGAGGGTGATCTGCCAGTCCTTGTAGTCGACAACCTGCTTTGATTCCGAAGCTTTGTTTCTCAGATACTCTGGATATGTCGACAGAGCTTTCACCAGCGCCCCTGGATCCTTCACCCACAGACAGCAGCAATCCAAGGTTGTTAAGAACCATTTGTGTGCGTTGAAGCTGAATGAATGGGCCTTCTCTACTCCGTCGAGGAAATGGCGGTATTCCGGGCAAATGCAGGCGCTTCCGGCGTACGCGGCGTCCACGTGGACCCAAATTCCGTACTCCTCCGCCACGTCACAAAGCGGGCCCAGCGAATCAACGGCGGTAGACGACGTCGTACCGATGGTAGGGCAGAGAAACAGGGGAACCAGCCCTGATTTCACATCGGCTTCAATTGTGGCCCGGAAGGCCTCCGCCGTAAGCCCGAACGCGTTTGCTCTGGTGGTGGCGACGGCCCGGAAGTTATCCGGGTGAATTCCGGCGATCTGAGCGGCCTTCTGCAATGCGGAGTGGGTTTGATCGGAGCCGTAGACGACGAGCCGGTTGATATTCTCCCTGCCGCCGATCTTCTTCAGCATCTGATCCCTGGCGGCGACGAGCGTACAGAGAATGGCCTCGCAGGTGGTGCCCTGCAAAACGCCGCCGCCTCCGCCGGAGAAGAGGAACTCAGACGGAAGCTTGAGCATCTTCCCGAGCCAGTCCATGACGATGCTCTCGAGCTCGGTGGCTGCCGGCGACGACATCCAGTTGAATCCGACGATGTTGAATCCGGTGCTGAGGACTTCTCCGAGGAAGCCGGCAATGCTTCCGCTGGACGGAAAGTAAGCGTAGTAATTAGGGCTCTGCCAGTGAGTAATCCCCGGCACAATATCCTTCTGAACGTCCTTGAGGATATCCTCGATGGGTTCCGGGTCGTATGGAGCCGAATCGGGCATTCTCTCCTTGAGGTACCCGGGTTTGACTTGACTGCGAACCGGGTATTTCTCGACATTCTTGTAATAATCAGCGAGGAAGTCGATGACCAAATGGCCCTGTCGCCTGAACTCTTCCGGGTCGAGAGGGTTCATGGTTCCAGCGGAGGCGATGTCGGGTTTCTGGGTCTTGAGGCTGCCCATAATCTGGGTGGATCTTTCCCTCCTTTGCTCTGTTTCCTAGTTTGCTACAAGTGTGTAGCTATTTATTGGAAGAATGGAAAAGGAAAGGAGAAGAGTTTAGGAGGTTTTGACGAGGATTTAGGATTGGGAGAGTAGAGGGGTCATATATATATATATATATATATATGGAGAGAGAGATTGAGAGGGAGTGAAGCTAGAAATAGCGAAGAAATGAGTAGGGTGGTAGATGGAGCAAGTTGTGTAAATGTTGAATAGAAGGGTTGTTGGAGACTTTGTGGGAGACTCTCCACACGTTTTATTATTAATTTTATTTACTTTATATATACTCCCTCCATCATGAAAAAGTTTTTATGTCTTCTCTGGCCGAGATTAAGAAAAGTGATAACTTTTAGGGGTATTATGATTTTTTTTAGTAATAAATAAATAATAAAGTATGTTAGGTGTATTTGATAAATGTGGTTTTTTTGTAAATAAAGTGTATGGAGAAGGGTGATTGTATTTGACTTTTTACTTTTTTTTTTTGAATGTACAAACTTTTGTGGGACAACCCAAAATGAAAAATGTCCCATCTAAAATGGTACGGAGGGAATATATTTTGTCTCTCCATGTACGTATACATACTTCAACTTTTTTGTTAGTATAATTTCTCTTTTACATGGTTATACATGGGACCATCTCATCTCATACTGCTATAATTTGTCAATTCTTTGTGCATGGAGTAGCTAGCATTGGATTTAATGAAATACTACCTCCGCCAGTTACACATTTATTCATTTGTTTATCGCAACACTTTTCACACTTCAAAAATAAAAAACACTCCATGTAAATAATTTTTTTAGTACATTTTTTCTTAAAAAATGACACCACCACATTTTATTTATTTATTTTGTTTTTATTTTTGTCAAATAAAACTTCTCATGTTATTTATTTATGAGTATAAGAAGTACCACATAACTTTGTATAATCAGAATAATACAACGATTCACTCCAATAATTAAGTTTGAGTTTTTATGGTATTCCTGAAAATAATATATTCCTTGCCATTCATTCTTTACATTAAATTTAACTTCAGAATCTCAATTTTATTTTCTCATAGCTTTTTCCATAGATATCTTCTTGTTTTTTCTTGGCATTACATGATTTTTTAAATGAGTCAAACTGTACACTCCTAAATACATATAACCTCTTTTATGTCTCTCATATCATATTACATGCTTTTTAAATGAATCAAATTGTACACTCTCAAATACATGTAACCTCTTTTATGTCTCTCGTACCATAGAAAGATTTCCATAAATGTAGAAGGTTTACTTTGGGATCAGATGACTTACTAGAACAAAAATCTCCAATTCAAATCCCCTTTTCTAAAATGGTATTCCACTCTATATTTCCTAACTAATTTTTTTATTAAAATATTATACCTTAATTAATGATAGTTAAACACTTGAACACGTACCATTAATTTAGGCATTAATTGTAACGACATATATTTAAAAAGTAAAACATGTGAGTGAAATAAGTTATATTCCATAACTAATTTTTTTTAAAATATTATACTTTAATTAATGATCATTAAATATTTGAACAAGTATCGTTAATTTAGGAATTGATTGTAATGATACGTATTTAAAAAGTGAAACATGTGAGTGAAATATGTGATCCATTTTAAAAATCCCACCACCTAAATATGTCGTCAACCCGAATCTTAAATCTTTATATGCAAACTTATGCTTAAAAAAAATTATCCATACCACCTTACACAGTATGATTAATAGTATTTAAAAATATTGCATTACTCTTACAAATTAATAGAGTTGGTAAAAAAAAAGTTCTTAATTGAACAATATAGAATAGTAAATATAATGTATTAAAATGCTATTTGTTTTGAAACTTTTACTGTATTTTTATGGGTTAATTACTTTAAAAGTCCCGACCTTTTTGCCGATTACAAATTATTCCAAACTTTTGAATATTTACAAATAAGTACTCGACTTTAAGCCCGTATTGCAAATTAAACCACCGGGCAGCTGGAGGCCTGCCCGGTGGCTGACGTGTCACTATTTCTTCAACATCCCTTCCCAGCTGTACATCCACGTATAAAAAAAATTGTTAGAACTCAAATGATTATGAAGCAGACACTCACAGTCATTCTGATCCCAGATGATCCAAAGAGTATTTCTTCCTCTCGAAATTTCAACGGCGATGAAAAAATCCTACGTAGAAGATGGTCAATTACCAAGAGTATTTCACACATATATCCACATATTCAAAACGCAATTTCAATTAACCGCAATTTCAATTAAATGCAATTTCAATAACCCAGCAGCTGTGTGGCGAATGCAAAAGATGATGGCGGAGAGGGTGGAGAAGATAGCTCCTGCGATGGCGATTGACATGAGCGCGGCGAGGTTTCGAAAAGGAGTTTTTTCCAGATCTCTTTCTGCAAAGGAGTTTTTCATAAATCTAATTCATAACATCTCTTTCACAGGTCTATGGTGAATTCTCACAAATTAAGAATTATAAATTCAATCTTTTGAAGGCATCTAATCTTGAAGTAAGCCAACCCTGAATGGCTTCGTTCGCGACGGCGGTTAGCCACGGCGGCCAGTCGGCGGAAGCACTTCTCTATACAGTTTCGCTGACGAATACGGCGCCGCTGGTTGGCGGAATAAGCTCCTCCCGTTTTTCAGCCTGTTCATCTTCATGATCCTTCCTTTCGGGGTGAAATTCAAATCGTCGTCGCTCCAATACTGCAACAACTGGTGGTGATGGTGGTGAAAGGATGAAGAAGAAGACGAGACCATATTCCCCTCGCAATTCCAATCTACCTTGGAATGAGGAGTTCCATCCATTCCGGTGCCGAAACGGTCAACGTTGAAGAAACTGCGAAAGAACTGTTGTTGGCGGCTGAGAAGAAGAAACTGGTGGGGCGGCGATTCCGGCGGGTAAGAGAAGGCTGGTGCTAGGAGAAGAACACAAATTAAAATTAAATAAATAAATAAATTCCACATCAGCTCTTAGCAATCAAAAGGCAGTCAAAATCTGACCGGTGGTTTTAATTGCAATGAGACCTTAAAGTTTGGTACTTATTTGTAAATATTCAAAAGTTTGAACTAATTTGCAATCAACGAAAAGGTTAGGACTTTTCACGTAATTAACCCTATTTTTATAAATGAAGAAGGTAACAATTCAAAAATATTAGAAAATTGTGAAAATGTAATGAGACATTGGAATTAATAAAATTATATTACTGTTATTTATTAATTGTACATGGAGTACAATATTTTAATTTTAAAAATTAGAAAAAAATAATTGTAAAATGGTTTTTATAATTGTGAAAATGTAATGAGACAGTGGAATTAATATAATTATATTACTGTTATTTATTAATTGTACATGGAGTACAATATTTTAATTTTAAAAATTAGAAAAAAATAATTGTAAAATGGTCTTTTCATAATTTATAATCAACGGTGTAAAAGAACAGTCCAACTGTCCTTGTATAACTAAAAACGATCATACTTGACTTTATTTATCTCTATTGGGCCTTGAGGCATTATTATTTAATAAATATCACATGGGAGGTAGACTAACAGCACAAGTTGTCGGAAAATGAATAAATTTGGGGGTAAATGCGATTTGCATAATGAGCAAGAAACGTGTTTAACAGTCATTCCCTTGGAAGGGTGTAGTTGTGGTTAATTGATAGTGGGACCCTAAATTATTATATCTATTATTAATTAAGAGTAATTACTAAATCGGATTCATTCAAACAAGAAATTTACATTTGACAATCATCTAATCTAATACTCAATGTGGAAGAGTCGCATTCACATGTACCAGTTACAAATGTGTGCATTCACCCCTTTAATAAAAATAAATTATTTGGTTGTAAAACTCATAAATTATGAATGCTATTCAATCATAAGGGTAAATTATAATATACTAGTATTTATATCAAGAAAATCTGCCTTAATCTATAACGATGAAATCGTAATTTGAATGAATGGATGATAAAATCATAAAGAACAAAATAGTAATTTGAATGAATCAATAATACAATTCTAAAGAACGAAATTATTTGGGTAAAATACTTTCTCACCCAAAACAATTTGTGTTTATAGTAAAGGATTTAAGTATAGAATATGTTATAGAATAGAAAAGTATAAAAGATTTTATTATGAGATAAAGAGAAATTTGATATTGAATATACAGTAGAATTGTATCTGAATTAAAACGTATTAATATTTGCTTATGCAGAATATGGATGAAAAACTCAAGATAGGAATTTGTCATTTATTTAATTATAAAATTAAATGAAATAAAATATCTGAACTGCAAGGCTGGAGATTTGTAGAGAAATATTTAACTTCAATGGTTATTATTATAAATATAGATATGAATCTCTACTGATGATAACTAATTAGATTAGATTCGTTGCCCTTCATTATAAATATAATGATGTGCTTCTCCACTTCTCACAAAGCTGTCTTGCAACAATTATTATAATAACAAAATTAATATCGAATATTTATTATATTAGTATTTGATAATTGAATTAGACAATGGTGGATCCACAGTAGAACATGGGTACAAGCAGAAATTAAATAACTATTAAATCGTGTTTAGGGTTATTTGGAGCTCCTTCGTTCTCTTCAACACAGTAGTGTGCGATGCATTCAATATAGACGAATATGAACAACTATTTAATAACAATAAATAATGGGCCATCAGTGATGGTATTTATAGGCCTACTGAGATAGCCCATTCAAATGGGCTCAAATCAAATCCACTCTCCTAGAAAAAAATAAAAAAAATAAAAGAATGAATGTTTGGTGTGACTGTTTAACTCACAACCCACTCTTAGCGGGCTCAAATGGGGTGGGCCACTTGTGAGGCAGGTCATTGGTGGTGCGGGCCACTCCGTGAAATGGATAAAAAGTAATACTAACTTTTCAATAAAAAGTTATTCTTGAATTGATGAAAAATAATAATGATGCAGTGATTATATTTTTAATGAACAATGCTAATATGCTCCCTCCGTCCTTTTTAAGAGTGTCTTTTGCTTTTTGACATGTGGATTAAGGAATATTATTATTTAATGTGTAGTGGATAGTTGTATTAGTGGGAGTGTGAGTCCCATATTTTAGTTGTATTACAGTATTAGTGGGTGTGTGGGGTCTCATGTGTGTAAAAAATGAAATGACACTTTTTGGGTGGGACGACCAAAATGGAAAAAATACCCTCTTTAAAGGGAGCGGAGGGAGTATTCAATAAAATGTAATAACTATTTAACAAAACGTAAAATTATTTTATCGTGAGATGATCTCACACATATTTTGTCTTACATTATTAAGCTATAAAATACAAAAATATACTCTCAATCAATTCATGTTAACGAACACATTTATTTTTTTTACGTGAATAAAAAATTATTACTCCCTCCAGCCATTGTTAATGTATCTATTTGCTTTTTGCACATGGATTAAGGAGTATTATTATTTTATGTATAGTGGGTAGTTGTATTAGTGGAGGATATGAGTCTCATATTTTAATTTTATTAGTGAAAATGTGGGTCTCATATGTCCAAAAAGGGAAATGGATAGATTGAGAGTGACGGCCCAAAATAGTAAAATGAAAAGATTAATATTTGCTTAAAATTTGAATATGGATAATTTTTAAGTGTACTACCAACCAAAAAAAAAAAATACAGTATACAAAGAATAATAGAAAAATGACATAATTTGTAAAAAAAAAAAATCACAAATGTACTTGAACTATTTATATCGAGGATGATAAAGGGATGTCCAAGCCATAAAAAAGTAGGCTGAGACTACAAAGAATTTGGAGAAAAATATTAAATAAAAGAAAGAAAAAGACTATGATAGATATTAGCATAAAAATTAAATAATTAACTAATTTCCGATCAATGAAAATCAATCATCAATCACCATACAATGATTCAGCAACATTTGTTTCTGATTGAGATTCCACGGTTGATGAGGGTATGTCTTCCGGATCTCTTCCGGGTTTGACCCACCTACCGTGATGATTCTGGATCAACCCTTTATTTGCCGGTTGATACCAATTCCGAGGGATTCTTAATTCATCCACAACCATGTCACAATCCTTGTTCACCAACGCCACATCCCTCCTTGCCCCGACCCGGAAACCCGAACCATTTCCGTGGTGGCCATCCACCAAATGTAGGTACGTTTCCAGCATGTGAAACCCGACCAAATTCAACCCTTTTTTGAGATAAGGCGACGATCTAACATCCAGTTTTAATTCAACTCCCACGTGCGTGTAGACCCACTCCAACGTGCCAGTGATGTCATCAAATCTTTGTAGACTTTCATTCAACACTATTCCTGGCATACGTGGCACAACATCCTGCTTGAGTGTCACGCGTAGTGTCTTGACTCCCATTCGGTAGAGTTCGTCTCGGAAAGCTATGTTTCCGACACGTGGGGCCGCGAACGACACCACGCTGACCGGTAGGCCTGGGAAGTTGTTCGCGGCCTCGTAGGCGTTTAGTAGGCCCAATGCGCCACCTAGGCTGTGGCCCGTTATGGTTAGGCTGACTTGTTGGCCCATTTTCTTGTAGTAATCTACTAATTTCTTCACCTCTCTCATTACTTGTTCCGATGCACTCGTTTTATTATACCTAGTTGTCTCACTTTTAGACGTGTAAATACTAAGGAAGCCATGTTCAACTCTCGACTCCCCTTGCCCGATCGGCTCCAATTTCCGATGCATGTTGTCGTACCACTCGGACGGCGCGACCGTGCCCCTCCAGGCGACGACTATGTCGCGCCGTCCGATTCTGGCGGATTCGTGGTCGTCACTGACGGGCACGAATCCCATCCAGTTGGAGTCCCGGCTCCAGGAATTGACTAAGGGGGAATTCTGGAGCCATTGTGGTAAGTCGATGTGGGACATGGCGTAGATGTATTTAGTGACATTGTAACCGGTTTTTGTGAGGCCTAGTTTGTGGAACAGCTTGTGGCGGTTGTACCTGCAGCTTCCGCAGTATTCCGAGTAGGAGTCGAAGTCGAAAGCGTCGTAGGTTGCTTGAGCGAATTCACCGTATTTGATGATCTCTCTTCGGAGACAGGGGTCGAGAGGGTCGAGGAGGTCGTGCCAATCTGTGGAACCGTGGAGTTTTCGCCATTTGTGGGATATGTTTTCTTTGGGAGAGGTGGTGGGAGTGTCGTGCTTCTCTTCTAGATTCAAAACATGATTTGGATTTGGTGGTGTGTGGAGTGTTCTTTGGATTTGAAGAGAGACGATGTTGGACAAAGATTCTGCGAGTTTGATGGCCTTGTTCGAAGGTTTCTTGTATGGGGTTTTCCCGATGGTGAAATCATGGAAGGCGGCGACGGTGGCCGGAAGACGGGTGGCGGGGAGGTTGTGGTGGGGGAGAATGGGATTCTTGGTGGCCATCATTTGAAAGAGTACTAGCTAGGTTGGTTAATTGGGGGAGCAGTGATAACTGAATTAATGCATATACCATATATAGTTGTAATGGTCAACTTTGACTTCGTAACCAACTCGGTTGTCCTAATTTTGATTAATCTAATTCAAAGGTGCGTGGTATTAGTATTTGTATTCTAATGGTTTGGGATTTGACCATGGCTCACGCGGCTAATCGAACCACGTATGAAGTTTCCTGTTGAACCAGTTATATTAAAATAAGATGGAATATTTATTTATATTATTCTATTTTATTTTATGATTTTAGATGCATGCGTTACTCATTTATACTATCCTATTATTTAAGTAACATCAATTTATACCAGCCATGAGGACTTTGTGTAATAAATAAATCTACTGATTACACACATTTCTTGCAGTTGTCTGTATCATTAAGATACATCACAAATTCCCTAACTCTTTTACATCAAGAATCCTAGTGGGAAACTATCACAAAAGCAGCTTCTTACAGAGACTTGAAACAAGTAAATTACACATTGTACAGAATAAAGAAATAGCAAGTCACAAAATGTACAGATCAAACCATAGAACCTGATCTAGAAACTTGGGATAAGGCATCTTCAAACTGATGATCCTCATCAGCCTTCTCCGAGCTTAAGCTCGGAGGAATATACGACCTGAACACAGCTTCCAAATTCGGAGTTTCTTTCAGTTCCCAGCAAGCAACGTCGAGTGCAGTGAACTTGAAGAATCGATAGTACTTCTTGGTGCAAACAAAGGCAAGGATGATGGACAGAATAGGAAGTGGAACCAAAATAGGAGCAAAGTAGAATTTCTTTGCCAAAAAGTAGCCCACCATCGTCACTTGGTACAGGACCAATGCAGCCACAATGCGGAGGAACATGTGTGGCCACATCCTCCCGTAGCTTTCGTATGAAGGAACATACACTTTCAGCGCCTGCATCAAGACCAAAACATGCTTCGTTAGCGTTGAAATACAAACAGCAGCATATCCTTGAATCGTTTGCTGTATAGAAATTTATTGAGCATTACCTGGTTCCTTAGTACAAGCCATCCCAAACCAAAGTAGACGACTCCAAAGGGAAGAATGATGGGTGCTATGACGGAATAGCAGATGACTATAGTGAGGATAAGCATATCATTGGGAAATCTCGTTGCGTATCCAAGGTTTCCGGGAGCCCATGCTTCTTTCACTTCCGCCTCTGTCTTGCACAGATACTTCTTCTTCAAGTGATAGATTATTAAAGGAACTATCCGCGACAACTCAAGCCCATACCCGACAAAGAACCTGAAGGGACAAGACACCATATTAGTCCAAGACAGAGTATCTCGGGAGCAGATGCTTCAACTACAATACTGATTACAACTATATGCAAGACAGTAAATCAAAGTATCCTAGTAAAAATGATGCTATATCAGCAAATCTGAAGTTAATTTTACTTTGAGAGTTTATATTGACATTCTACAATCTCAAATGTTTAGACACTACACCAGTACAGCTCGTAATGGCTTAAAGAGTATGAATTAAGTCCACTTTGCAAATTTCTTCTGTCGGAGGACGACAGAAGGATCGTTTTAGTGGCTTATAAATACAGATTTTAAAGAAAAGATCGCCATCAATCCAAAGAAAAAAAATTGTAAGTGGGAGTCATCTAAGAAAAGGAATAACAAAAATCACAATAAGTAGAAAAGGAGCAGCAATCTTACTTCAATGCCACAAATGTCAAGAAGAATGTAGCACTCTTCGGAAGACTTTTCGCCAGTATTGTAACAATAGATTTCGGTTTGTCCTGAATAGCCTCCAATGTGGTGAAAAGTGTGGAACCAAGCGTAACACCAAGAAATACGTTCAGCACCGAGAAATAGAAGTACTTCCCAGAGGCAGCCCTTTGTGCATGACTCTCTGAAGGGATACCCTCGGCCTTTGATAGGAACAGCAGGAAGCTCGGCAACAACGACAAAAATATTATAAGTGCAAGCTGAGGCAAGTACGCCTCGAGCACTGTCTTCACTGTAGGTTGATTAACCACTGGTTTTAAAAAGGGAAGATGCTTTTTCAAGTTATCTAGAGTGGTCAATGCAGAAACGAACCCAATTGGTATCATGTAAAAGAAAATGGTCAAAAACACGATGAAATACACGACATATTGCCGCAGCTGCCTCTCATAGTAATTTTTGGAAAGATTAGTCCATAACATCTGCCGGGGCTCGGGGGCATCCACAACCGACCATGTATCCAACATCACATCATGTAAGCTTTGCGAAGCAGCTGCTGCAGTCACCCTGTTATCGAAGAAGACGACAGCTGCTGGTTGCTGTTTGTCTTTCAGGGTGAGCTTCTGTTCTGTTTCTAATTTCGGGATCAACTCTCTTATCTTCTCATGACAGTAATCTATTGCGTCAACCTTTTTACCAATAATACCTAAAAGGCCAGTTTTCATAGTTGGTCTTGTTCCTTCAGGATTAGAAGCTACTTTAGATTGACCATATATGGCTTCGAATCGAACAAGTTTCTTTCTATATCCTTCCAACTCTTCATAAATTTTGTTAACCTGGAAACAATAATTGTAATATTTCAACCAAGAAACCCGACAATGTTATAATATGTGTACTCTGCAATGAATCTCATTACTAAATACACGTACAAATGGGACAATGTAGCAAATCAACATGTAAAATGAGTAACTAACAACAAATGAATACCTGCTTATTGTTCGTGACAACCATGGACCTATGAAAGGTTTCGGGATAGATAGCCTTAAAATAAGAATCCACCTGCTCTTTTCTAGTTTGCCCATCAGGGGCACCGGGTAGGTCTCGAACCAACACAGCGAATTGTTCGTTCTTCGCATCGGATGACATAAGTGCTTCAGCTCTCAATTCGGAAACATGTTTATATGCCTTCCATAAGAGGTAAAATGAAACAAGAGAGACCCAATATGTAGCAATCAAGAATGCCCACAGTCGAGGACTTTTTTCCTGTTACACACACATAAGAATGAACAATCTAAGCAAGACAATTCAGTGATAACCAAGAAAATCACACTTCAATCTTCATTGCACAACAGAATCAGTCACCAATTGACCAATATATGAAGGAATACTAATGGAGGCAAGTTAAACAAACATAAAGGAAGTGGTGGTACTAACTTCAACATGCCCCATTGATAGCTTATCGAGGTAGTTGAAAGTTCCATTGCTGGTAGTGTCATTGGCTTCCATCTTCGCGTGGGAAGTGGCAGCCACCGGGAGAAGCACAGGCAGAAGGATGAGGCCAGACAAAACCAGTATCCCCAAAGCTGGATAAAAAGACAAGTTTAAACATAATCATCAAGAAAAGAAATTGGATTCTCAGCTGTAATTATCTTAGCTAGCAAGACAGGGGAAAAAGAAACACTGCCGACAACCAAGAGAAGAGATGTATATATGCAGAGTCTGTATTCATTCATCAATGCATCAAAACACCATCTTTTATCCTCACTTGTTTGAATTTACAGAGTCAAAAGATTCAGACTTTTTTTCCAAACAATTATACCACTAAGAAGAGTGAATTAAACATTATAAATGTATCTAATGAAAGGCGTATATACCTGTGGAGAGGAAAACGAAATAGACAGCAGTATCAACGCCGGACATTCTGATGACGTCAGCCTCAGTGGAGGAGACGGCTTCCCGGATCCAAGCGAAGGGGTTTCGGGAGGCCCGGAAGCCCTCGTACGGGTCCAAACCCTTGAGGATCCGATTGGGGTAGAAAATGACATGGTTACCGGGTCGGCGCGACAGCCAGGCGAACAGGATCATCAACACAAAGAATATCACAAACGACGTCCCTAAAGACGTCAAGAACGAGCTGAAATCCATTCCCTCTCTTCACACACACACACACTCTTTCTCTCTCTCTAAAATCAACAAATTTATCTTCTTCTTGTTCGTGATTTTTGACACAATTCAATATATATGCCAAGTGAAAAGGAGCGTTGGAAACGAGTAAGAGTAGCCGTTAAGGAGCATTAAAGAGGGAAAGTAACCGTTGAAAGAGGCAGTTGATGAGTGATCATCGTATTTTTTTTTATACACGGAAAAAATATCTAATCTCCACGGTTTGGTTGATTGCGACTTTTGGGAAGTCGGTATTTAATGGAACTCTGCATATTAATTACTCTTTTGATTTTAAAAAAAAAGAAAAGAAAAAGAAAAGGAAAAAAGGAAAAGAAAAAGGTTGTTTCTTGATTTTGGAATTAGGGTTTGAACAGGATTTGTGGGTGTGGATAAGATCATGGATAAATGCTTTCTTCCCTCTTTGCTTGAGTTTGTTTGTTTCTCTTCTTTCTATGCATGAAGAGAGACAGAGACGGAGAGAGAGTGTGTGTGTGAGTGTGAGAGATTAGTGAAGTAAGCGGGTTACAAGGAAATAAGGTGGTAAGAATTTTTGGTGCCTCAATTTCCCAAAAAAGCTTTCTATTAATATTTCCAATAAATTAAAACAATCGAGTTTAATAATAATTGAACTCTAATCTTCTGCTTAATAAACAGAGACGGGTCTTAATAAAATTTAACATCTGAATAATTTAAATCATTATTATATTATATTTTTATTTAATTTTCACTAAATATTTCTTTAAAAATACATATAATAAACTTTAAATGTACTACTTATTAATAGTTTCAAATTTCTTGTTAAAAAAGGTACATGGACCCGTTACCAAAAATAGAGATGGAAAAGTTTTTTTTTTATGAAATAAATAAAATATAAGCTTTTAAAGAATTAAATAAATTTAAATAAGCTTGGAAAAGTGATTTTGAGTCGTGCTAATCATTATGAAGTGAAATCATTAAATTGTTAGGCATGTGGAATTTATTATGATTCGTACAAATTTTGCTTAATATCTCATTAGTTAATTCAATGTCCATATATAGATACATCATCGTCATTGATTCTATTTAAAAGGAAGTTGGTTGGCGAATTAATTTTATTTCAAATATAAAAAATAAAACTACTTATTCGGGTGTTAAAATTAATATTGTGTTCCATCATGAATGAATTAGAAAAATAAAAAACGATAAAAAGAAATTAATTTTTTTCTTAGCTAGCATGTTATTTTCCCGACAGAAAGTGGGAAAAGTGGGTGTTAAAATACTTCGAGATGAAGCTATGTTCATCACTATCGAAATAATGAATCATAATATATTTTTGAAAAAAAAAAGGAAAATTAGGGTTAACCACTTGCATGGCAGATCCATATTAAACACTCTTTCCACTCGTTTCCTCAAATATAATTTGTAATAACCTAGTTTGAGTTCCATGTCGGCAGCTAGCTAGCAATCACTTTTAACACAGTCTTCTGACTTTAATCTTTTTACTTTTTCTTTTAATTATTTATTTTATATTAGAAAGTGTGAACGTGGTTATAATTACTTAAATAAATTATCAAACTTAAATTATAATTATTGATGGCGTGGAGGCAAGCTGTCCACACATTCTCAAGAGTTTGACAGTTTTGAAATAAAAGAAAACGCCATGTGGACCACTTGATATATCCAAATTAATGAACAATATATGGTTAAATATTTCTCTTACCATTTCTATTTGTTTGTGTAACACAATTTGATCGTTTAAGATCTGTTCGAAAATATTCCAGGTAAGATCATGCAAGGCACATCTAACGATTTTTTTTTTTATTCGATCAAATAAGGTTGATTGCAATTGCTAATCATATTTTATCACTCTATTAAATGAGGAAAATGAAAGCAATACAAATATTAATGATTTTATTAAAAGGAGTTAAAAAGATGACAGAATTGGAAGTGCAACGTGGATGCAAGAATTAGGGTTTTGGCGATGCCGACAGAGAGAATGGATGGATAGACAGATAATCAAGTTCCAACTATACGTGGCCTTTCACTATTATTTTATCTCTCATGTGGGTGGGACCCAAAACCCCAATTATTTTCAACTCAAAGAATTAAGGATTTTAATTGGATTTCTTCATCCATGATCACTCATTAAATTGTGGAGTAATATCCACCCCCAAAACGCATAAAAGAGTAAATTCAGGCATTAAATTTAACTATTCACCTCCAATCCTATCATTTGTAAGGCACATTACTTTTCATTGGATATGATCAGATGTGGATATTTTGTCCGGATATGGGCAATTTGACGAAACGGGTCACGAGTTCTTTGCCACCTAAGGCTAATTTTGGACCACAACTCTTTCTCATAACCTGTTTGCCAGTCACCTCTCTTGCTAAATTATTGCATGCAGCATAGAAAATTATCCATGAATGATTTCAAGATATACATACCCGTGATTTTCATATATTACACCCACCCCACCTGAGGGCCTATGCATTACATGCTATTAATGTTGTCTGTATATAGAAAGAACTCAGGTAGGCCTTTCAACATCGACCAATTTTTCATGAACAAAATTGGAGGCAGTAGGTGCTCTTTCAATGCACAACTACAGACTGCGTAGAAACATCCTATACAGATTGTACAATTCGAGCAACAGAGTTAGATGAGGCAAATCTAAACGAGCAGCCTCATCAGATTATGACAAGATTATCAATTACAACAGGGATCTTGTCGGACTAAATTCTAGAGGGTTGCAAAGTTACAGCAACGTGGTATATAAGGCTGGGCTGGCATTAGTGTTCAATCTAACCATACGTATTACCTCAAACATTACAGCAACGAGGCCGACCCTTAATCAAGTTGTCCCACAGACAAAACATTTGTCTCGGAGATTGGTAGTGTGCAGTGTGGTAGTCTTCCATGCAACCATATTGACAATATTTCCAGTTATGGATGTATTGGATATTTCTTGTGCTGTTGAACTGCTCAACCCACAGTCCCATGCTCACATCCTCCATTTTAAATAGCTGCACAATTTCAAATTTTATTTTCTTTATGTGATTTCCAGTATTATAATAATACTTGTAAAATAGGAGTTACGAACCCGTAGGCTGTGATTTGCATGTTGAGACACAATAAATTTGGCAATGTCGCTCGATATTATGTATCCAGGTCCATTGGCATAAGGGGGGTAAATTTCCTCAGGCCACTCCTGCAGACGAGATAACCATTTATTCCAGAATGAACCACAAGTAGCACAGATTCAAAAATTTATGTTATGACTAAAGTGAGAATATGTACCTCATAAGAGACGGCCCATTTTCCAGTCCTAAGAGGCCTGTGCAAGAGGTTTAAATTTCCCAAATACAATGGCCTCTCAGGGGAAGTGCCTTCAATGTCTTTTAAAACTGTCTCGATCCTAATAAAAGTGTCATCATCACATTTCATAATGTAAGCTGCTGTTACATTTCGAACCTAAAATGGAAATGCAAGTGCCAGTTAGAGAAGTTAACAATCTGCCTATAGTTAAAATATGTACGCTTGTGAATGAAGCAGTATAATTTAGACATACCCCGTATTCACAAATGGCAACAGTTTTAAGAACAACTAGCTCATAGCGATCCATAAATGGCAAAATCTCAATATCACCAAAGTAAGCAGCCTCCTTCTTCAAAACTGCATTCACCTCAGTTCGTGTATTCTACATATAAAACTTCCGATGAGTACAACCTCTGTTAACAAATTACAATTCGCTCGCAGAGTACACCTTTAACTAATATTAGGTACATCATGAAGATAAAATAGTACAAATTGCTATACCATATTTACTAATACCACCGACTTCCCTTTAAGATGAATGTATAGTCATTCTGTGTTTTCTTAATATAGTTTTCCACAAGCTCAGCCAAACTAGTGACATAAGCACATGTACAACCATGTGATACAAACATTTAATCCTCACACTTCAATTGGCAATTTGGCATTACATTACCATCCTGAAATTAAATACATCACAATAGAAAGTTTGAAGTATCTTAGAGTCCCAAGTTCGAGAACAAAATATGAACACAGGGTTCCAGCCTCCAGGGTAATGCTACTAGACTGCACTCCAGAAACAGACAACCCCATTAACCACCTCCAAGAGATGGCACATTCTACAAAAGTTGGCAATAAGCATTCAAGAAAAAAAACATTACAAAGGCACACGCAAGGGGTAGGTTGGCGGAGGGAAACGGGAAACTGAAACTAACATGTTGCCAAAGAGGAGTCCAGGAAAGCACATGGATAATGTCACAAACTTGCAGAAAAGACAGTATCTGGAAGCTTCCATGGTTTTGCAATACTTCCTAAAACTATCCCATATTCCAACCAAAATATATAATTCTAACATTTTAAATTCAACAACGGCTATCGATGAGAATTGTTCATAAAAATAGCACAGAGACATTGTAGGTTAGCAGCTTAGCACATGCACTCTAACGATCAAAAAATTATTCTGTTTCTTTTAAATAAATTGATGATCTAATGAATTACCAAGGGAGTAGAAGACAATAGAATAAAAAAGACAGCTTACCAGTGCAACAAAGAACCTAACAGCTACTTTAGACTCCTTCACAGGTAAAGATTGCATCCATGTCTTTCTTACTGCCATACGCTCTGCAAAATGATTGGTGGCAGAGAGAACTCCAATAAAGAGTTGAATATCACCTTTGGGTTTGGGGGACTTCCACTTCTCAGAGAAATCTAATACTCTTTTGGGGGAGAAACTTGGATGAGAGGTTGGTAGGGAAGTAGCATATACTGAATGAACGTCCACATCACCTTTGATTGCTAGTCCTGTTGCATCTTCCAGTGTAAAACCCTGGATAAGAAATGATAATGATAATAACAGTAAACAATAGGCTCCTCAAAAGATATTAAGAACACAATTGTGAGAGTACAAAAGCTAGAAATAACCCATTAGCAACTCACGTAATGGATTTATTTGTAATTATTGTTAGAATCCAATAGTCTAAAAAAGCACACTTAACATCTTTCCAATAATTTCAGAGGTTGAGTAAAATAACAGGTATTGAAATTTCAAAAAATTCTGCTTAATTTAAATAACCGACAGTGTATATCCCAATCGAGAAGCATTTTAAGATAATTGTAAGAGGGCAAGTCATATATTTTATTTTTTCCTCTTTCTATTAAAAGCTGTCCAACTCCTTTGTATCAAATTTTTTGAACAACATCATACTAACAACGGTCAGGACCAACCCCAGTTGAGGTCAATAATTTGTCAAATGAGATATTGCAGCCAAACACTGCAAGTACTTCACCATTCGGTAGGGAAATGATGTCACATGACGCCCCCCTGCATTTATATGATATCCATCAACTCCAGCACGTATGGTAAGAACAAACATTCGTCCTTCCCGGAAGGGAAATGGCCAGGTAACTTCTGGTTTTTTAGCACGTCCGATGAAGCGCTCAAACCATGAAAATATCTTGGACTCTTTTGTATCTATGACATCATTACGCATCCATTTTTCACACCGCAAATGTCCATCAACTGTAAGCATAACATTAAAGACTTCCATAAGATCAACAAGGAGAACAAGCTCGCTAATCATGTTCAAAGAAAGCAAAATTATTTAAGTCAACAAAATGAGAGTCATGATACTATATAATCGAAAAAATGAGAAAATAATCAAATACATAAAGTTACTCCGATGTAATTAATGCTTTTCAATTAAATTACCATACATTTTAAGATATTCTAACAATGACAATTTGCGAAGCCTCATAATTTTGGGGGATGTTAGGAAGAGTTAATTTGGATAGACAGCCCCAAAACTAAAATACCATTGAAATCGTGAGAGTCTCAACTAGTTTGCATGTTTGTTCATATTAGCCTGTGTATGACAGATGTTTATATTGACGCACTCATGCTTCGGCTGCCCCAGCAAATAAGAATCAAAATCTTGAAACCCACTACCAACATTTATTATTAACACATTTATGATTCAGCCACCAGAATGATGTCATCATATCTTATCTTTTTATACAGGGATATGAAATGTATAAAAACGGCATTTGAAAGTAGATGTATTTAGCAACTAAGAATACGAAGCTTTACCGAGCATATCTTCATCAGTCTTGGACGGTAAGCCATCACATCTCTGAGCTGTTCCCCACTGCATCCTATAACATGTATTGTGTTCAATTACTTGTTGATGGCTCCAATCACCTCGTAGTCGTGGATTTAAATGCATAATCTTTGGTGGATCCTCCCCATTCACAGCCTTGAGTCCTTGCAGCTCAACCATGAACTGAGACACTAAAACCATTCCATCATTAACCCTCACTTTAGCAAGCTGTGGTACATACTCTTGGTGAGCATGGTGTGGAGTTCCAATCAATGTGATGGAAGAGCCTGCAGCAAGACCACATGGAAGAAACATAAGAAGTTCCCTCTTGGCAAATTCTTCTCCACTCATTGATACCCATGAAGGACATGACTCGGGCTTTCCATCAAGTATGGTGCTCATGTCAATCTCCTCCTCCTTGTATTTGCTTGCCTCTTCCCAAGCCTTCAACCCCAGAGCCCACGCCTCGTCCACCATTCTGTCGAGCCCAGAGAAGCTATTGGTCTTATTCATTCGCCTCAATATATCACCAGTTATTCGACCATAATGCTGCTGTGAGGACTTTGTTATTGACTGGTGATTTCTTGTCTCTTGCAAAGCCTCAACTTGAGACTTCATTTCAGCTTCATTATCGTTGTTCTGTAATATTCTGTGGAACCCATCAGCACTGACATGTGATTTCGCAATCCTAGAATCATCTTCATCTCTGAGAGGGAATCCATCAAACCCTACATTGCTATCTTCACCGTTTAAAACAACTGCGCTCTCAAAAAAATCAGGGAACTTGAAGAAAATAAAAGTCAAATACAATGCTGCAGCACCCAACAGAATGTATGACAATTTGAACCTCCTTCCACTGGGAGACTCGCCTTTCAACTTCTTCATCTTCAGAAGCCCAGTAAACAAAAAGAACTCCTCATCAAAAGTGAATAGGCACTCCTCCAACCCTCTCCTCAAAAAAGGATCCGGATTAAACTATAGAATTTAAACATCTGCAAGCGATTCCAACTCTCATGCTAGAGTTACACTACCAGAAGACTACACTCGCAGGCAATATCTCCAAGCGAAATCTAGCGTACGCAGCTTCATAGAGGCCTAGAATGCAGAATATACACAGACGATGTCACACAAGATACAAGCAGACGATATTAATGCATAGACGGGAACCCTTTTCCACCGCCATTAAACTGATCCCAAAGCCGTTTCTTAGGAATAAACAATGAGCGAATGCCAACATTCCCACACAAACAAAAAATGTAAAATTAGACGTACCGACAGAAAAGATTGGCAGAAAACTCTGGACAAATTCCAAAACGTTGCAGCAGATCGACGTTTACGGTGAATCGGAAAAGAATTCAAAAACAAACCCTAACTTTTCTGTGTAATTAACAAAATTGAGAACATAAAAGCATTATCACACAATGATCTTTCCTACATTAGCCTGATAGTGGAGTAAAGATGCGGGAAATCCAGAAATGGATGGAATTGGTGGGTGGTACAAGATTAACAATTAGGTAAAAATTGTAGCGCCAAAAGATGAAAACATTATTAAACCAAAAGGAGGAATTCCAGTTTTCACGAATCCAGATATTCTTTTTGAGGATTATTATAGATTTTTTTTTTTAAAAAGCCCCTATAAATATTAAAATTTCACATTTGCCCCTTCTTCTTTTCTCTCCAGAAGATATAATTAGATGTAGGGTTTTTTGGTTGCTTAGCGTGGAGATGATAAAATTAAACCTGTGTTTGTTTGTTTTCATACGTAGAATGTCATCTTTAGAGTGGATTTATTCATTAATCAAATTCGATCTTTTGTGTAAATTGAGGTTAAAAGATAAATCGAAAAAAACACAATTTATAATGATCAATTTGAATTTTCAAGATAATGTTCATGTATATCAGAATGCAAATAGTTTTTAGTTTTTCAAAACACCTATAGATACAATAAGTTCTACACTGAGTAGATACAAATTTTTTATAGGTTGACTAAACATACTCCCTTTGTCTCGATTTATTCTTTATTCTTATTGTAAATATGAAGTTAATTTTTTTTTAATTAATTTTATTGACTTTTGGGGGAATTTAGTATTTTTTAGGTATAAATAATAAATGATAGAGTAATTTATGAGTTATATGAGAATGATATTTTGAAAAGTAAAATGTATTAAAAGACATTTTTTTGTATTTTTAATATTTATAGGTTGTGAAGAGTGTATTGGGGCGAATTAATATGAAAAGCTAGTTGGCTTCGATGGTTAAATAAATACACTACTTATTTCAACTTGTTAAAAGTACATCTAGTCATTAAAGGATTCATCATTGATAATATTCTTTAACCTTTGCATTAAAGTATAATTAAGATATTTGTACTTTTAAACCTTTCTATCTACATTGGTATAGAAGGTTGTAGAACTCTTGACCCCTAGAATCATTTGGGAATGAACTATTTAATAGTTCGCCTAGAACTAGGTGCATCCAATGGTGTTTAAAAGACTCAAGTGATGTTTGTATTTTGTACTAGTTGAAATAAGAAAGTCAGATTTATGATTAGATGAATTTAGTAATTAGATGGATTTAGTGAATACTTATGGATAATTAAAGATCATAAAAAAAAAAAACAAAAACAAAAACAAAAGATAACATAAATTAGGAAGGACTGCATGTATTGATGAAAGAAATCACATGTTAATTTCTCCATTTTCAATTATGAATGCCATTGTACCCTTTATTGTCGCATAATTCATTTGACCAAATTCTCTTTGCAGGTTGCAGGTCACAAGTGAGACTGTGAGACAATTGATTCAATTACTCTTATTATAAAGGGTATTATTGTAATGATTCAATTACTCTTATTATAAAGGGTATTATTGTAATTAAAATATGAGTGAGGCTCTTGTTCCCTGGGGACGCCGTGCCCCTTTGCAATTTCTGTGCTCGTTTGCAATTTAACCCCCCTAACAATACATAGGTTTAAATAGAATAGGAATTGGGAGAGTTGTGTTCACATGAGGACACAGCGTGTCTCCGATGGCGCATGAGTTTTTGCCTTAAAAAAATAGGGGCGGCTATTTGTACCCCCAATTTTACTAAATATACCCCAATTACTAATTGTACACCAATATAAATTAATTCTTACATACATATTACTAAACATACCCTATCAAAAGTCATATTTACCCTCTCATTAAATCATATTCATCAAAGATTAATCTCATTTAATCTTGTTCAGCATACTCTTCAAACACTTGAGTTGCATCATCCATTTTCCCACATATGGAATACAATTCAATCAAAGTTGATCCAACGAACAGGTTTCTACCAATCGCAACACGCTTCTTGGGAAACGCATGAACTGTGTTCCCAAAATCGAGTTCTTTTGGCCCAGCACATGCCTTGAGAGCTTCTACGAATTTTGTTCAGCCGTACGAGCGGGTGACGGTATGGCAAGATGAGACTAAATAAAACCTGGATAATTTGCAGCTTTATGCAACTGTATATTTTAATTTGTACAGTACGTAAAGATCCAACTTTTCAGATGAAAACAAAATGAACGAAAAGTAACCAATCATTTTCTCTTGACAATAATAGCTTCATATGCGGTTCCAGATACAGGGATTTCGGTTCGGCGTTTCATCAAACAGCTTGTGAGCAACTTGCAGACAGGTGAATCGTGAGTATAAATCAATCAGTTTCGCCGCAAACATAGAGTGATACAAGAAACCCGTTTTAATGGCGACATGATACATTTTCAGAACTTCAAGTACCCATCAAGCCGTGGCTCCCATGCACTAATCGGCGGCCCACTCGGCTCTCTCTCTCTCCTTCATTGGCTTCATCTTTGGTGTGCAGTTTCATAGCTGCAAATCTCATTTCCTCCCCGAATGATCTATTCCTGGCTTCTTCTCCACCACTGGCGCAGGCGCAGAGATGGCCTCCCCCGCCTCCACCTTTGGTTCTTCATAGAAAGACTCGATAATGCGTGAGCTTGAGGCATAATTTGAGGAGATTTATTGAACAAGCCGAGGGAAGCCACCGCCATAAGAATCTGAATCTAACGACTGATATCTCAAATACATTTAATCCTGGTACAGACATATTCGATTCTTATAAGCGAACTGATATATCTGTTCGAAGATATGACTGGGTAAGTTATTATCTCTGTTCGGTTAGAATAGTTGTTAGTGTTGCAGATGTTTTTATTCTTTAATAGTATACATGTCTTTTTGTTTATGAGTATTTTAGTTTAAGATATTAATAGGGTATGTTTATTAAAATTGGGGTTGCAAATAGTCGCCCCCTAAAAAAATAGATACAAATATGCAAATGCGCTAACTAGTAATTGGAGTTTTCACTTTCAAGTTTCAACCAGTGTTTTTATAACCGGACCGAAGATCGAACCGATAGAGGCAATGGTTCGAGGTTCAACTGGTCGGACTGATCGGACCGGCGGTTCAACCGAAAAAATTAAATACACCTAATTTTAATTATATTTTATAATAATCATTAAAAATTTTATAATACATAAAATTATTTAATGAATAGTATATAAATTAATAAGGCCCATTTATTTTTCTTAAACAGAGCACACTATTCTTTCAAAACAGCCCAATTAAAAGCCCACCCAATACTCCAAAGTCCAAAATATAAAGTGAAATTGTGAATTAGGGCATCATTTCCAAATCTGTAGTTGTCCCACCACGTTTGACATCTCTCTCAGTCCCTCACTCTCTAACACAACTAGGATATCGTCGCTGTTCCTTCTCTTCTTCTTAATTTAACTTTTCTTTGGTTCAAAATCTATGGTAAAGGTTTGCAGCAAAGATTCAACGACTTTTTCTTCATTTAACTTTTCTTTGGTCAATCATAAAGGTTTGCATCAAAGATTCAACTGCTTAGAGGCAGTAGCTTGGGTGTTTGAGATTTTCAATGTTTTCTTCACTCAGTTACTGGATCTGGTTTAAGATAACAATTTATGCACAGTATGTATAATTGCAATTTTATGATTTTAAATAATTTTGATCGAATCTGTAAAACAGAAATAGGGATGTGTTGGTGAATCGACGATTTTCCGGTTGTACTGGTTCTCCTGGTTTTTTTATTTTAACCGGTTCGATTCGATTTTTTCCGGTCTAACAGCAAATCCGGTTATATATGTTATTCTGGACAGGTGCCGACTCCGATTCCCGGTTGAACCGGTTCAACCGATTCGATCCGATTTTGAAAATACTGGTTTCAACCTCATTCATTTCTATAAAAAAATAAAAGAAAATAAATAACAATAATAACTAATATAGATAGAGAATTGTATTCTCTATACCCAAAATCAAATTTTATTAAGAAAAATGTAAACTTTAATTAAAATTTAGCAAATTTAATTACTTTTCTTTATTTACTTAAATGCGTGTTATCAATTTTTTTGTCAAATTTTTTTGTTCTAATTTTTTTTTTGTATTAAGTTAGTATGTGTTGTCTTTTTTGTTAATTTTTTTTGGCTAATTATACTGTGCATCATAAAATAGAGTGCAACAACTTAAAAAAATATATACAAATATAAATAAAAACATACAGAGTATATAATTATGAACAAAAAATATATACAATTTAATTGTTAAATTTTTAATGAATAATTGAGTGTAAAAAAAAGACCATTATTAAAAAACATGTATACAATATTGAATAAAAAGTTATACATATATGAATGCTAGTTTTTTTAATGAAAAACTTAGTGTGAAAAAAATATATACAATTATTAAGAAATACGTATACAAAATAGAATAACATGTATACAAAATAGAAAAAAAAAATTATACATATGATCGCATCTAATATCACTGTTCTTTTTTAATTATGTCAATCATTATGCTGTTAATTTTTTTTAATTATATCAATATTTTTTTTTTTCTATTCGATCAATGTTTTTTTATGTATCAACAATTATCTTTATCAATCCGGGTATATTCGAGTAGGTATAGTACGTTGGGGTTACACACGCCCTCCGTGCGCCACTTCTTCTCCTTCTTCGAGCTTTTATCCCCAAAATGGGTGCGAGCAGCGATCCGAATCAAGACGGGTCGGATGAGCAGCAGCGCCGCTCCGAGATCTACACTTACGAAGCCCCATGGCACATCTACGCCATGAATTGGAGCGTACGCAAGGACAAGAAATACCGCCTCGCCATCGCTAGCCTCCTCGAGCAGTTCCCCAATCGGGTCGAAATCGTTCAGCTCGATGATTCTACCGGAGAGATACGCTCCGACCCTTCCCTTTCCTTCGACCATCCATATCCCCCCACCAAACTCATCTTCATTCCCGATAAGGAGTGCCAACGCACAGACTTACTCGCTTCATCCTCCGATTTCATCCGCCTCTGGCAAATTTCAGATTCCGATAACGGGCGGCGCGTGGATCTCAAGAGTTTGTTGAATAATAACCGTAACAGCGAGTTCTCCGGGCCTTTGACTTCGTTTGACTGGAATGAAGCTGAGCCAAGGAGGATTGGGACATCAAGTATTGATACAACCTGCACGATTTGGGATATCGAAAAGGAGGTGGTAGATACCCAGCTAATTGCGCACGATAAGGAGGTTTACGATATCGCCTGGGGCGGCGTTGGGGTTTTCGCGTCGGTTTCCGCTGATGGTTCGGTTAGGGTTTTCGATCTTCGAGATAAGGAGCATTCGACGATTATATATGAGAGCTCGGAGCCGGATACTCCATTAGTGAGGCTTGGGTGGAATAAGCAGGACCCGAGATACATGGCTACTATCATAATGGAAAGTAGCAAAGTGGTGGTTCTGGATATACGCTTTCCAACTCTGCCAGTGGTGGAGCTACAGCGTCATCAAGCGAGTGTGAACGCCATTGCTTGGGCACCTCACAGCTCTTGCCACATTTGTACGGCTGGGGATGATTCACAGGCTTTGATATGGGATCTCTCGTCTATGGGACAACCAGTGGAGGGTGGATTGGACCCGATTCTGGCGTACACTGCCGGGGCTGAGATTGAACAACTCCAGTGGTCCTCTTCCCAGCCTGATTGGGTGGCCATTGCTTTCTCAAACAAGCTTCAGATTCTGAGGGTATGAGTAGATGATTTGTTTGTGAATTAGTGGTACTTTAGATTGACATTAGTACATGAACAAGATTTACATAATACAGCAACTCGGCATTGTTCAGTTTGTTTAGTGTTTGAAATCTAGTTGCAGTTTCTTGATGGGCTAATTAGAAAAAAAGGCAGCTGCTTTATTATGTTGTTTTTAATTTCTGACAATCATGATATTTTTCATGTTGGCTTGTTTTACTTAGCCAAAGTTGTTGCTATTTATGATTTACTTTCTCTACGAGTCTCTGACCCACTTTTATGATGGCTGTGCAAGTTTCATTTTGCACTTTGCTTTATAATATAGACGTTCGAGCAAGAAGTTTAAATGCTGATACTATAGTATGGACCTGAAATTTGTGATATATCCTACAATTTATTTTGATGGATACTTATCTCTGCTTTATAAACCCTAAAGTAACTGAATCTTTTGAAATTTGCTTGCTGCTAAACCCTCACCCCTCTTATCTTTCAGATATGCTTATTGATTGACAGGGCTGTAAATGTGAGAATTATCATTTATCACCTATAATAAAATTGGCATGCTTACTCATTGTAATTCTCCAATCAATAAATCAAGCCTTAAAGCACCTACTACAATGTGGCACCTTGAAAATGAAATTGTATTGGTACATGTATGCCTTTGAGTTTATACTGGTTAGATGATAGAGCCACATTTTCATTCTAAACCTTGTTTTGAACTTTTTATTAAAGAGAAAAAAATGTTAATTTAGAAAACCACATCTCTAGTGAATACAAAAAATCCCACAGAAATCTAAAAAATGCACGCACTTATGCTAGCATCTTATAGCTTATGGTGTGTACATCAGCTCTACCAACAGTCAAAGCCCCTGCTGTGGGCTGACAAAAAAGATAACCGACAATTTTTGTCAGGATTAATGATGCTTTGCCTCCATGACTCAATCTGCTGGGTGTTTAAGTGGCTCAGAATGTTGAAGAAGGTGTTATGGAGATCAAGAATATCAAGCAGTGCAATGATGCATGGTGGGAGGACATGGTTGTAAGTCATTTGTTTACCTTCAATGTTTATATTATTGAAAATTAATTTGACCTGGGAACATACTAAGCCTTAAGGCAGTATGTTTCATTGTTGTAGGCTTGTAGCAGTAGGCATGGTTTGATCATATTTTTGCTCCAACTAATGTCGATAATGTCAAGAAGACTCTCAAAAGTAACTGTATAATTCAGGAATATGTCATACGCATGCTTCAAGTTGTAAATTTAACCCATCATCTTTATCCTTGGCAGTAGGAAAACTTTGTTCATTTTAACTATGATGTTGAAATTATGAAATTCATTGATTTTGAGATCGTGTTGAGTCTGCTAATCTTGTTTATTATGGGGCTTTGGACCAGAATTGAAACTGTTCAAGTACTAGTATTTAAGGAATGCAGTTGGCAGACATCTTGAGTAAAGTTTCCTATCTCGTGTAATTGTATATCTGTGCCTAGATGAGAATTTTAACCTCAATTTTGGAATTTGACATCCTAGTAATATCTATTCGCAATCAGCACTCTTAGCCTTAGTGTAGTAGCCTATATACTATCATTCATCTGCAATAGAATCAGGTCAATTGTTTATTCATGAAAATGCAGTTGCAGCAATGCCTTTAATGGTCATGCACTTTTGATGGTATAATTTTTAAAAGGTTGTCTATAAGGTTTGATATGCGATGCTGAAACTTCCAATATTATTATTGAAATGTTTCATGGAGTCGAATTTATCCTTTGTACTGTTAGGTTCTTCGATTAGTTCTTTGAATG
Organism: Pogostemon cablin; assembly: GCA_023678885.1. NCBI lineage: Eukaryota > Viridiplantae > Streptophyta > Magnoliopsida > Lamiales > Lamiaceae > Pogostemon > Pogostemon cablin. The sequence goes on from CM042956.1 coordinate 2,402,355, forward strand.
ATGAGGAAGTTCTTTACAGATATTTTTGCCATTCATTGCTTTTGGAGCATGCAAAGTGATCCCTAAATTGTAAGCTCTATTCTGATCTAGTATTAATTTTTTTCCTGAAAGAAAATATAGGAGCATGAATATGGAGTATATTTTACAGAAAGGTTATATACTCACGTGTGTATGTATGCTTATTTCATTTTCAGAGAGATTCATGAATCATGTGAGATTTTGTATTGTTTGGTTTCTATTTTTTATTTTAGGTGTGAAATGATTAACTGTAACTCGACTAGAGTTGAATTTAACGTTTTCGTATTATTAGGCATCTGCCCAAAAGAAGCATAGTTTGAGCGTAGTTATTTTTCTCTTGACTGATTTGAAATCATATACTATTTTAATTCTAAGTTATGATAGTTGTGAATGAATCTGCCCGATTCAGTTGGCCAAAACTTGACGTCTACCTTTTTTATAATTCCTCCGTTTCTTCCGGCCCACGTATTTATGCACACTTTCCATTTTGAGGTGTTTCAGGTAATTATACAGTTTCATTAATAGTAAAAATATACTTTATATTTTCTTATTTTTTACACTTTATTCATCAATCTTAACAACTTTAGTTACTTTTTTTTACATTTTATTCATCATTTCCAATAATTTTATTTACCTTTTCTCTTTAAATTACCAAGTTACCCCATACAAACGGGCAACGGGCATAATTACGTTGATCTAAGAAGTATTAGAAACTTATCACTCTTTGTCCTTCCATACAAAACTAGCTGTGTTGAGATTAAGGAGTATGTTTCAAATAGCTGTATCTGAAGGATTTATTTTTTGTATTAGAACAATGACGGGATTTTAATAATGGGTTTAATTTCACCTCGTATTAATTTAGAAATGTATTGTTTGCACTGTAAAATAATGTTCACTGAAAACATGAGGTTTGTAAAGACTAAAAATGAATTGTGTTGTGTATTGCAAATGAGTTATTAGTTGATATATTATGAGGTACTTAGGAATTAAAAAAAATATATACTCCCTCCTCATGAAGGAGGGAGAATTTCTTCAAAGGTGTTAATGAAATGCTTGTACTAAATTTTAAGGAAGTTTGAGATCATGCCACTAAATATTTTAATACAACTTTATTATTATTATTTTTTTAAAAGCACTTTTGAATTAACTATATATTGAAGATTACTAATATATATATATATATATATATATATATATATATATATATATATATATATATATATATATATATATATATATATATATTTACCAATTTGAATACTCCCTCGGTGTACTTCAAGGGTGATCATTTTATCGTTTTACATGAATTAAAATGTATTACTATTATTTATTTATACCAATTCGAATACTCCCTTTTATCGTTTTACATGAATTAAAATGTATTACTATTATTTATTTATAGTGAGTAGTTGTGTAAGTACTAAATATAAGATTTTTTTTTGTTAAAAAGGCTAAATAAGTGCCTTTAGAATAGACGTTCAAAATTGTATAATGAGATTTTTTGGATGAACGGGAGAATATTATTTTTTATTAGAACATAATTTTTTTATTTAACATTCTTGTGTTGATATGCAAGCATATCTAAATATGTTGGTATATATGCAAAGGCAAGATATTGATAAAAAATAATAATAATAATTGTATAGTGTATTTTTTATATGTGGGGATTGAGGTGAGTTAACGTTTATTTTCTAGTTATAATCACAGCTGGGATATTGAGGGTTACTTAAGACTAGTTAATAATCACAGATCATAGCGGTTATATAGACTCGAGAAAAAAAAAAGAAAAAAAAAAAAGAAGCAAAAGTATATAATGCAGAGGAAATTTGAAATACTGTATAAGTGGTGTATGTTAATTAAGGAAATACGGACAACATGTATTTGTAATTAAAAAAAAAGCAGTAAATATAGCAGCGACAGCTTTCCCACAAAAAAATAAAAAATAAAAATCTTGATTCTTGAATCTTGAATGGCCTACGGCCCAGCCTAATATAAAGGCGTTTCCTTTTATTGGTGGCGTTTCCAGATATTCTCGCGCGCGCGCGCACACACACACGGAGCAAATACTCGGTTAGCTGGAAAGATGGCAGCCACCGTCGTTGAGGTGGCCGACAATGGCAATGTGGAGCCACCGAGATCCGCTCTCATATTTCTCGGCACTGGTTGTTCGAGCGCGGTGCCGAATGCCTTGTGCTTGATTCAGCCTTCTGATCCTCCTTGCCACGTCTGTTCTCAATCTTTATCCCTACCTCCCGATCAAAACCCTAATTACAGGTTTACATTTTCCCGTTCCAATTCCTTTTTGATTTCTTTCCTTTCTAGAAACCCTCCGAAAATTGTTCGAAACTATTTGGAGCAAGTCGATTATATTAATTTGTATTCCTTGTTTTGAGTCCCGTAACCATCGATTTGGAGTATTTAGGCATTTCTGGATTTATTTTTTGTTTCTGTATTGTTGGTGTGGGCACTTTATTGATCGAGAGCCTGCACAACTTGTCGTTGATTGAATATTTCATCGCCGTTGTTTTTTATTGGATTAGTGAAAGGAATGTCTAGCGTTGCGGAAATTTTACGCACTTATACTATGATTAGATCATGCAATGGCATTAATGTTTATTGGATTATTGGTGAGGCACAAGTTATCTTGCCATGGTTGAATCATATGATTACATTGTTATTTCATAAACTGACAACAGATTCCTTTTCAAGCATTGTATTCACTGTTATTTGTTTGTCTAATTTTTGGTTGTGGTATTGTAGGTGCAATACATCCCTCTTAATTGATTATTTTGGCAATGATGGCAAACATAAGTATATTTTGATAGATGTCGGGAAGACGTTTAGGGAGCAAGTACTACGATGGTTCACTATTCATAGAATTCCGCAAGTAGATTCTGTGAGTGTCGATCTTCTAAATAATTTTTTGAGTTAACATTACTTGGGTATTCAATTTTGGCTAAAATGAAATTTAAGTGACACAAGTTAATGTGAAATTGCATCTGACCAGTAAAACTGACTTTAATTGATTCATTCACTTTGTTTATTCAAATGATCGAGTATTCTTATAGGAAACAACTTAATATGAACTAACTCGTAAGTAAAACTGACTTTAATTGATTCATTCACTTTGTTTATTCAAATGATCGAGTATTCTTATAGGAAACAACTGAATATGAACTAACTCGTAAGTGTGGGGTGTACGGAATTTATTTACAGTGTACAAATTGAATGCATGTGGCAAGTCTAATAGTGTAAATTTCCGTATGGTTGAGACAGAAAAGAGAACTACAGGAAGGGTGATGCATTTAGACAACCAATAGACTTATCTCATTATTGTATAAGTCCTTAGAAAACGAAAGCTCTAGTATATCTTTAAACCTTGGGCACTTATGTCATATTTCCGGTCATTGCCAATGTTCTGAATCTTACCTTGTAGAAATTGAATAAATGTGCAGGTCCTTCCTACATTCAGGTAGATCTCACCATACAAATATTCGTTTTGCTTTTGTTTTAGCTATGATTAGGAAAGTTATACGAAGGAGATGAAAGTACACGCAAGCCTTTTCTTTTAACGTCTATGAATATAGTGAATATGTGATTCCTTCAGCTGTATCAAATGGATGCAATTATAATTTGGGTTGTTTGTGAACATTGAGAATTGAGAGAAGTTATGCTTTATGCAATTAACCCTAGACCCATGCAAGATTAGCACATTACATTATCTGATTATTGACTATAATGATCTACTATTCTGGTGTTTACAATGTCTGCAGATTATATTAACTCATGAGCATGCTGATGCTGTTCTTGGTTTGGATGATATACGAGCTGTGCAACCTTTTAGTCCCACAAATGACATTAATCCAACCCCCATCCACCTCACCCAATATGCTATGGATAGGTACTTTTTTCTTATATATTTATTTATCACATGGCTAGAAATTGCCTGATTTTTATACTGCCCATCTTTCTAGATACTTTGCTCACATCTTTAATTATTCACAGTGCTAAAAATTGCGTGATTTTTTTACTGCCTGTATTTTCTTGCTCAATTAGATGAGATTATAATTGTTTTCCTTAGGTATAGCACTCACAAATTATTATTATTATCATTATTATTTAATTTGCCAAACTGCATAAAAAATTGCCTGTACTTGTTACTTTAATTTTGGTGCTATTATTTCCTAGTTGTACTGAATTCTGTTGTGAAGTTTTTGAGACTGGAGGTATGATTATATTTTCTATCTAAATTATGTTCATGACATAATGAGGTTGTTGTTCTAAACATCTTAGGACACATGTAGGAGGAATGCCTTTGATAATAAAACTCAAAATTCCTTCTGATTTATATTGTATGCTGATAAATGATAAATGCTTACTTGTTTCCTTTATCCCAATTTAATTGATGATTTATCTTAGAAATTATTGATTATAAAACCTTGAAGTTAATGTTGTTTGCAGTTGCACAGCTTATATGCTACTATCAATTGCTGTTTTCTTTTCAACAGCATTGCAGTGAAATTTCCCTACTTGGTTCAGAAAAAGCTTAAGCCTGGCCAGGAAATTAGACGTGTTGCACAGCTTGAGTGGAAAATTATAGAGAATGATTCTACAAAGTCTTTCACAACATCTGGATTGCAGTTTATTCCTTTGCCCGTAAGTTTTCCCTCGGTTTTCGGATTCTATATGAGATACCTCTTTCCAGCTTATTGGCAGAAATTTTTTATGCTTTTCTTTTATGTTACCTTAGTCTTTTGTTTTTTTTCTAGGTGATGCATGGTGAAGACTATGTATGCTTAGGTTTTCTCTTTGGTGAAACATATAAAGTAGCTTATATATCGGATGTTTCTCGCTTTCTTCCATCTACTGAAAAGTGTAAGCAATGTTATATACTGAATTTGTTGATATCTATTCAGCCAACTTTCTCCGGCACATATTTGTTATAACGTCTCTCATGATCATCTATTTGTAAAAAAAAAATGCACCATGGGTTGATATACCTATTTGTATAAATATTCCAACACTACACTAAGGAAAATATCAAGGCAGAAGCATTGAAGAAGCTCAAGGTATAAGTATTCTAAAATTGAATCACACTCTATATATGGTTGCTATGATTTATGTGGGGCAGTGTGATGAAATTAACTAATAAAAGTGATATTGAATGAACTTGAAGACTGGAATTATTAATGAACCTGCATTTTACTGTTTTATGAACTCTAGATCAGAACCTTTTACAAGGATACCTATATTTTGTAGATATTTCGAAGGATGGTGATCAACAGCTGGATCTTCTTATATTGGACACACTTTATAAGGTTAGCTACTAGTATCGTAATAGGCTATTGACTATCCCATAAGTTACTAAGCTTGGAGTAGATTGCTCATCCTATGTTATTAGTAGCATTATTCTGGAATCATCTCATGTTTATTATGTCACAGTCACAGTAAAGAGTGTCATATCCTTTTTTATGTAAGATTATTGATAGGATCATCATATTTGTTTTCATAAGTTTCATATCTTTGGTTGTTTGAACATTTCAACCTACTCTGAATACCTCCTCCATTTTGATTTAATAAGATTTATTCTCATTGATTTGAGGATAAACAAATAAAGTTTCTATGATTGAACATTTTGCCTTACTCTTTTGTGTGGCTTACTTGACTGTGCATGATGCCTTTTATAATTTGGTAGCTATCTCATCGATGAAATAGATTTTATTACTTTTAATCCTCTATCCTCTTATTTCCTAATTGCATTGATATACATGCTTGTGCTCTTCTTATCAATGTTGCTTATCTACCATCTCCTTGCAGAAAGGATCTCACAACACTCACTTCTGCTTCCCTCAGGTTTCCTTATTTTTTGTTCTTGATACTTTAGTTTTGGATATTGTTACTACTGGCTTTACAAACTTACAATGTCAGTTCTTCAGACTCTTGATGCCCTGAAGAGGATATGCCCGAAGAGAGCTTTACTTATTGGAATGACCCATGAGTTTGATCACCAAAAGGATAATGAATTTCTCAAGGACTGGTCAGAAAGGTATTGTTGCTCGCATTTCCTGGAACTTTATTTTTTATTTTATCTTTAGCTATAGGTCTAGCATATTTGTAGCAGCTTAAATTTTTGGGCTGGCAACTTGGCGCAATAATATAAAAGATCTTGCACATTCATGACAAATTGAGCTTGAATGTGTGAATTGGGCTAAATTTAGTCCACTTGGGTTAAGATTGCAAAACTTCTATTTGGTGAGTTTCACATGTTGAGGTCTTATGGGCCCTATATAGGAGAATATCCTATGTGCTAAAATTTTAAATTATTGTGCTAAATGCAAACTGAATATTGGTGTCCTTAATTACTAGACATGTGTAGTTACAGGCAAATAGTAGTAATAATAATTATCTTGCTTATCCACGCATGAACTTTATGCCAAAACTTTACAGAATTTCATATTGATCCAAAATTTGTGGACAACTCTGTTGGAATTTAGGTAAAGTCAATCTAAGTCCTCCCACACCAACCCTTTTCCTGAAAATATAGCCTCTTATTGTGGTGGCAATGTAGCCATTCATACTCTTTCTAAGAATCTGTCTATGAGCTGAATCATGACCTATGGAGAACAGGGTGTGGAATATTCTGTGAATTAATTTTATTTTTGTTGTACTCCATTATTGGTTTAATAGCCACTAATAATAATTTTGTGTTTATGTCTTACACATTGATTCTCTGTAAGACCTGGACAAACATTATGCTACCTGTTTTCATTGTTTCCAGAGAGGGTATACCAGTTCAGCTTGCACATGATGGTATGCGTATCCCTGTAGACCTCTGATAAGGTAAAATCTCAATTCATATGTTACGCAAATCTTGTAGACATTAAATTACTTATAGCGTGAAACATTGAGAGTGTTATGTTTCTTTTGAATTAAGAGGTATTGGCTTAGGTTACTCCAAAACAGTTCGACGGAGTGTAACTGTCTCTGAAGATTCTTCTTGGAATACAGTTCAGGATGATGACTGCTTTGCTAAATCAGTGAGTTATTTGTAATGCGATTGAAGTTGGTATACACATTTTATATTCCATCTCTTTTGTGTCCAAGATTGGTGTTAGTATCACGTCGGACATGTAGTATTATTTGAAACTGTAAAAAGCACCACCCTGAACTGACTACATATGTAAATGACCATATGAAAGCAGCATTCACATGAGCTGATATAGGTTATGTATGCCAAAATGCTATGTTGGCTTTTGGTAAACTACTTCCCTTTGGCATACAAACCAACCACCCCGTACAGAAAAGTAGTGAAAACAATCCTGGATTTAAAAAAATTATATTTTCCTTCACAATCATTCTTTTTATTTTTATTTTTTAATCTTAGTTTCTGAGAGAAGTGATTTATGTATGTTTTTTATTGGTCTCTGCAGGTTGACATTATGTACGAGCTATATATACATAACATGATACCTCTATTTCTTCCCCTTATGTAATATTAAAATGGGGAATATACCATTTGTACATGGGAACTTTGTTATAGCCGGACTCTCGGAGCCCGACAAGAAGCAGCAACGAGATTGTGATACATAACCTCTCTTCTGCGTTCCACATGTTGAACTGTTTTACTGGTTTAATATGCTGGAAATACACTGTGAGTTGTGATATCAGGTGGTATTCTTTACCTTCATTATGGATGTTTTGTTGTGCTATTGATAGTGGTTTTGCAGTAGTAGTGAATTATAATGATGTTAACAATTCTGACTGTATTCAAAACATGGACTGCAATTCCAACTGCTATTAGAGGGTGGTGTGTGCTTCTTTAATTAGTTGGCTTGATTCATTGTATATTTACCAACAACTGTCGTGGACACCCCCCCCCCCCCTCCCCCCCCCCTCTAGTGAAAATATAAAAGATCATCAGGCCAGTGTAATCACAATAAAGCCCTTGATGTGAGAACTAATAATATGGAGTACTACATATTGAAAAGAATAATACAAGTTGAATTAAGTTTGAAGCACGTGGTGCAAGAGAGTGACATGAATATTCTGCGTCATACAAGTGAAACTTATCATTTATTAACATTAACCACACAGGCAAGGGTGTTATGTATGTTTTATTATTATGGAATAAATATTTCTGATTCATAGTAAAATAAATTCTAGAAGAAGGTGAAGAATTTATAATGGGTTTTTTCAGGGTGTGTCCATTTCGGAGGTAGACTTTTAGTAGGTGTTCAACGCATGTTTTTGGTCCAGAAAAGAAGCCAATCTACGACTTATTCCTTTGCTTGGAGGAAAGGACACAAAAACAATAATATTATTGACTCTCCTAATATTCAAATTCAAACCTGAGAAAATTCCTTCCCCAATTTGTTTTTCCTGATATACATAAACACATCACAAATCATAATCATAATTGAGATAGATCGTGTTGGAAAAGAGATGGCATGTTATGTTCCTTTTAACAATAGGAATCAGGATGTGAGCTTCTTTGCATTCAGACCCACTGTGGTGTTTGTGGATCATCTTATTGAGGCTTTGAAGCAATTCTCTGTCTATGCTAACTCCTTTGGTTGTGTTCATAGTTCCATCCTCACAAGTATTCATGGCAACCTGGTGATCATCATCTCTCTCTCTCTCACACACACACTCTCTGTGTCTCTCTCTCTTGTTGTTAATGTGTTTATCCTCTGCAGATTGTATGGTATGGAGCATGGATAAAGAGGAGTGATGAGAAGAAGCAACTCCTAATCTCTGCTCTTGTGAGTTGTTCCCCTTCTCATTTTCTTCATCATTATATTCTTTCTTGAATTTTACCCATTGATGAATGTGGTCTGAATCCCAGCTGTCCGTTTTAAGAGATGTGGGAAGCATGGCCATCCTAACCGACCACACCTTCCTTGAGGCATACGCCGGAGAGTCTCGAGACGGGTCTCCGGCAGCCAAGTTCTTCACCGGAGACATCCTGTCGCTGACGACGGCTTTGTTCTCAGGCGGGGATGGCTCGTACACGTGTCTGGCGATATTTAGAGATCAGATGATGAGGATTAATGATGGTGCTAGAGCTGGAGTTTGCTTCAAGTCTCAGACAGTGGGAAGAACTGTTGCAATGGTTGTCTGGAAATCACTTCAACTCTGCTACACCTTCATATTAACCTCGGACTACAGAAACAAACTTCTTCCCTATTTTGAAGATTTCAGTGTGGATTTGAAGTATGATGTCTTTCGAGTTGTGTATGTTAGTGGGGAAGATGAGGATGCTATTACTGGAATCAATAATATTCAGACTCTAGAGATGCCGGAAAAACATCAACTATGATCACCTTTCACTTTGCTTTGTACATTTTGAATTTAGGACAACACCTTGTTTTTGTGGATTCAAAACATAATTTTTCAGGGCATATATGATACAAAATTATTACTTATAATAATATTTAACATTCAAATTTTGAGTTAAAACCAACATTTGTTATGATGATTATTATTGACACTTTGGAAGTTTCATTTATAATAAGCTATTTACATTAAAAACATTAGGTATTAAATAGAATACAAATTATACCAATAATGTAGTACTCCCTCCGTCCCGTTTCAATGTTTACGTTTTTATTTTGCGCGTCTCATTTCAATGTTCACGTTTTTCCTTTTGCAATATGGGACCCACCTAAAACAATTAATATATCATCAAACAATAATACACCTACTCATTTTGCATTAAATTTTATATTTTTCCACCCACTATCTATTAAAATATTATACTTCTTAATCAACGTGCAAAAAGCAAACGTAAACATTGAAATGGGATGGAGGGAGTAATAATTTTGGAGTTTAAGGGAATATACTTTCTTCATCTGTTTTCACATTGTCCATTCTCAACCATTACATAAAAGTTTTCTTAATAAAAGTAAAAATAACTAACCTCTTTATACACTTTATATTTATATAAAAGTATCATCCCTACTTAACAAAATTAATATATTTAAATGCTAATTAAAAAATTGATGTTGGAGTACAGTTAAATCCTCATGTACTGCTCTCCCTCCTGCCTTAGAATTTGGAGTGTAATTTATCTTTATGCTTTTATTTAATTATATAAAAAAATAAAGGTCATAAAAGTCCAGTGTATTAAAAGAGTAGTAAAATATTTTAACCAACGAGTTTTAGCAAATAAGGTGTTGGCCCAATAGTTTATAATCTTTTATCATTTTATATTATTGGGCTTACTATTTTGGGCCCAAACTGTCAGTTTATATTAGCTCTGTATTATTCTTATTTTGTTGTAGACATAGATAAAAATAGGGTTAATTACAAAAAAACCACTAACTTTACACATATTGTAAATTAATCATCACTATTGAGAAATTGCAAAAAAAAAACCACCACCTTTAAGTATTGTTGCAAAATGCACCCAAAAAATCATACTTTTAGTCACAAATTGAATTTATTTTGCAACAATACTTAAAAGTGATAATTTTTTTTGCAATTTCTCAAAAGTGACGATTAATTTGAGATAGATGTAAAGTTCGTAAAAAAAAATTTCAATTAACCCATAAAAATATTATGAATGGTGTGAGATGGATATATATTATGTGTTACCTTTTTCTTTAAAGAAAAATTAATAGAGCAATAATCACACTAATTTTTTTTATGGAAGAAAATTGTCTGCTTTTAAAAAAAAAAAAAAAAACTACGTGTCATGCAGTTAATTGCACGTGATATAGGGTTGATCGCATTGGCCATTACTTATATTCATGCAGGGCAGAAAAGGCAGCACTACGCGATAAGGAAGGTGAAATCATTTCACAAATTTTTAATTAAATATTATTTTTATTAAAGATATTATTTTTTAAAAAATATATAATCACTTTATATCTATAAAATAAATTATTTATAAAATAGTTTATTAGTTATTAACATTTTTTATTAATTGATATTATTTCATTAAAATATTTTCACTCTTTATCCACATATTATTGTAATTCTGTAAAACCTATCACAATTATTTGCAAAACAAAAACACCACTATTTAATTTAATTAATTATTTCAACACTAAACTATATTAAAATATTACTACCATATTCTAATACTCTATTTAAAAATAAAAAAATATCCTACAATAAGGATGTAAGATATTTATAATTTAAAAATAAAATAAAATTTTATTAAATAGGAGAGAGGCCCACAAAGAGAATGAGTAATAGGTGTATTTGAATTGAATACCGTTTTGTTTTGTTTTGTTAAATAAATAATGTCCCTATAATAATGGGAATGCAGAAAAAGCCGGCCTTTGCACTACCATCCATTGTTTGTGCAACGCTATGGGACCCACTTTTCTCAGTCAAACCATGTGTGCAATCATAACTAATTTCTTCTTTTTTTTTTTTTCACCTTTCTTTAATTATATTTTTAATGGGTTTTTTCTATCCACAAATACTATATCAACTCACACATCCTTCGAATTTCATTATGGTGCAATAACTTGTACGTCACACTTATAACAATTTTCAATATAATAGGGTTAATATTTCATGTTTATATAATTACTCCCACCGTCCCAGCTTAAGATGATCATTTTCTATTTTTGTCGTCCACCCAAAAAGTTCTCTTTTCTTTTTTACACAAAATAATACTCTTTAATTTTAGTGAAAAAAAAAAACAATGATAGTAGAAGTTAATAATGTGTTGTTTGGAGTAATAAAGATGAGAGTGATGAGGAGTAGAAGATTGCGTGGAGTACAGTGGTACCGACTAAATCCAAACATTGGAAATGGAAAGTACTCTTCTTTCTTACATAACATTTTGGATTTACAGAAGGGCCCCCCATCTATGCAGTATTACCACATTCATCCCTTTACCCTTTGTGTTGCCTTCTAATTCTTCTACTTTTATCTTATTTATTTATTTATTTGTCAGTTGTCACTCCCACCTTTTAAACACTCTTACACGTGTTAGTCAATTTTTTTGAGTTATTTTTAATTTGAAAATCATGTGATTCAAAAATAATATAGTAATGAGTTAGTATATTTTTTGTTTTAGTTTGTCACAATAAAGATTCACTTTTTTTTATTTAAATAAGAATATATAATTATAAAATAATGGTATAGGAGTATATATTATGTGAAAATGATAAAATTGAAATTCAAGTAACTTTTAAAGTTATAAATAGTAAAAAAAAAAAATTTCTAGGCGTTAATGAACAAATAAATACTTCCTCCGTTTACTGTCAATCTATCAATTTTATCATTTTTTGTCGTTCATTCTTGATCTATCAATTTCTCTTTTTACATTATTATGGGACTCACACCCTCCACTAATACAAATAAAATATGGAACAAACACCCTCCACTAATACAACTACCTATTATAAATAATAAAATAATAATACTCTTTAATCCACGTACAAAAAGTAAATTGATAAATTGAGAATGGACGGAGGGAGTATTAAAAATTTAAAGGATTCACCAGGACGGAAGGATTCAATTCATCCGTAAAAGACGGGAGGAATTCATAAATTTAAATCATTGCATGCAAAGCAGTTTCAAAATATGTCATAATTTGTAGCAATATGGAGAATTTGGTCAAAAGTTTAGTACACAAAATTCTATTATGTATGGATATGAATATATTAAATATAGTATAAGAAAATTTGATACATGGTCAAAGATTTGGGAATGACATAAGTGTGAAGCCATATATTTGAAACCAAATTGATGATGGAGGATGGGAACACTCCATGTGAATGTGGTTCCAAAATCCATCCCCCACCCCCCCACCCCCCAATGTACTAATCTCAAATCATAGAAATGCCCTACCCACAAAAGAATGTTTTGGAGTTATGCTTCAAGCCATAATTATTCATAGAATCAATTTAATCATGTTTAACTATGCATTAATATATAGATATAAATCTTTAATTTTTTTTAATCAACATTTGTCAAGTCCTTTTCACATGTACATCTAGCATTTAATTTGATTGAACTTCTTAGGAGTTATAATACTTTTTTTGGGTAAATATTTTAAAATAAAAAATAAAAATGAAATGTACTTTTGATTCGTTGCTAAATTGGATCTTTGAAATTTAGTGGATAAAAATTACTACTATATTACTCATAATTAAGTCTCATAATCTCGGTGTACTATTAGTTGAATCCACTCGATTAAATTCACATAATTAAAAAAGAAAAGGGGTGGGGCGTAAAAATGGGAAAGGGGTAGCCTTAATTAGTCTAGGGTTTTGTACCTAATTAGGGAATATAATTAAGTTAATGGATATTATTAATTAAGTTAATGGATATTTGTAGTTGTACCCCAAAGAAAAACAAAATATAATCATTTATGATAATGAAATTAAGCCAGAGTGAATGATGCTTGGTGGAGTTGTACATGCATGAACTTGTAATGTATATAATAACTCTGTGCATATCAATAATAATTTTATATTACTATAATACTCCCTCCGTCCCGGTCTTATGTTCACTGGTACTGTAGATACGGAGTTTAAGAAAAGTTATTTTTTAACCAATTTTATTGACTTTTTAGGGGTATTGTGGTACTTTTAGGTAATAAATAAATAAATTATAAAGTATGTTATGTGTGTTAGGTGGGAGTGGTATTTTTGAAATTAAGATAACTTTTAAGGTTGTTGGTTAATGTGAAGTTTTCTTTTTTGGGTGGTGAACATAAGTGTGGGACAGACGAAAACAGAAAGTGTGAACGTTAGTGTGGGACGGAGGGAGTATTATTATAGATTTAAAAAAAAAAGAAAAAAAAATGGATGTCACGTGACCATGCACGTGTGATGGTAAATGTGTCTTATTTGAGTAGGCACTTTGTGGTCTTGGGCGACGTGATCACATGGGCTTAACTTTAGTTAATATCAAATGATAGCATAAAAAGTATAAATTGCAGCTAATTAGTACCCCAAAAATTAAAATTAAAATTAATTATATGCCTAATTACCTATTACATAATAATGAGTACTAGCCTCTATGTAATCACTACATGACTCTAATTTTAGACTTTGGATGCCTTGCCTCTCACTCCCTTTTTCCTCAAAATTATTCTATTCCTTTAATTAAAATTTATTCTTTCACTTAATAGTTTAATTGAGTGTTTTTTTTAATCAAATTAAGCTTAAAGTAATTTATACAGGACCCATACATGGTTATACATCTATCCAACTTAGGAATTATTTTATTTTTTGTTGAAACTTTTAAATTAAAGCAAATTGTAGAAAAAAAGGGGATTGGGGTCTCTATCATAGTGGATCAGGTATTGACCAATTACTACTCACTTTGAATAGTGGACCTCAAAATCACACTATTAAGTAAAATATTCCCACCTAAGAAAATACTCCATGTACATTTTTTTTTAAATAATCGTAAGAATTTGATATTTTAATTTTTTTTTTGAAAAGAATTTGATATTTTAATTAATCGTTGGTGAAATTTTTATTTTATTTTTAATTTGTCCTTTAACTTTAATTAATTTTGATGAGAAATCATGTAGTGTTAAAAGAACTTTTAAATACTTATTGTAATTTTTTTGTGTGTAAGAAAAAAAATATATATACTCCCTCCGACCATTTGAAAGGTATTCGTTTGTTTTTTGCGCGTGGATTAAGAAGTATTATTATTATATGTAAAGTGAGTAGTTGTATTAGAGGAAAGTGGTGGGCGACATAGTGTATTTTTTTACTAAATAGGGAAAATTAGTACCTTTGAAGTGCACACCCAAAATGGTAAAATGAATATCTTGTAACTGACCGAAGAAAATACTAATTTTAATATAAATATTTGTATAAGACGGGTTCACGATGTAAATCATGTGGTTTCCTTCCAATTCTATATTATACCTTAGTATATATTATTAATGTGTTTAAATTAAGAAGAACCATATAATTTACAATGATTTATAATATAAATTCGATTTAAAAAGATTAACTTTAATTTTTATACTAGTATGGAGTATGCAAGTAATTTGAAATGTGTTGTGTGGTTGTATATGATTCCCTGGGTATTTGACGTTGGTAGGTACAGACCAATGAAGAAGGTCACATTATAGAATTCAGCAGCCTATTTCCTGGTTTTAATGTCACAATCTACTTTTATTTTTATTTTTATTTATTATATAAATTGAATTTATTTGCAGTAATTGCGTTAATAAGTTAAAATTCTTGAACAATCTCTCTCTATTAATAATCGTGAAAAACGCTACGAGAAATTAATGTCGCTTGTTGAATTTCCAACTTCATTAAAATCGTGTTGTCGACTCAATTAACAATTATGCCGAGATTGTTGCTTCTTATTGTTTTTATTTTTTATGAAAAAAAGAAGAAGGGTAAATTCATTCAATTTAATAATTTCTCTGATTTTTATCGTACATTAATTCAGAATTCAAATACTTATGAGATTGCAACTAATGATTTATACAGGGCCCGATTTCTTTCAATTTCATTTGAATAGTAGTATTAATTGCTAACTATACAAGGTAATAATTTTTTTAAAATATTTTTTAATATACTATAGCATACTATTCTCCACTCTTTCTTATTTTTATTATTATTATTAATAATTTTTAGTTTAGAAAATGTTCTGTCAATCAAAATAGTGACTTGAAACTGCGATATTCAGTCAGATTCAGACAAGAATAGTATACATTTCCCTCCTCGTAAAGTTATAAAATTAGTTGTCGAATAAAAATATACTCCCTCCGTTCCCTTTAAAGAGATCATTTCACCCAAAGAGTCCTCTCTCTTTTTTACACACATAGAACTCACACACACCCACTAATACAATTAAAATATAAGACTCACCCTCATACTAATAAAGTATCTACTACACATTAAATAATAATACTCCTTAATCCACATGCTAAAAAGCAAAAGACCCTCTTAACGAGGGACGGAGGGAGTAGGAGTATTGGTTGATTAATTTACTCCCTCCGGCCATTGTTAATATATCCATTTGCTTTTTGTATGTGGATTAATGAATATTATTATTTTATGTGTAGTGAGTAGTTGTATTAGTGGATGGTGTGGGTCCCATATAGGGGTGGCATACCGTATCGTACCAAAATTATCGATATTCATACCGATACCGTACCGAAAGTTTCGGTATACTATAGTTCAACACCGTTTATACCGAAATACCGAAACATCATATTTTACCGAAAATTACTGATTCATACAGTTAAAATACCGATTCATACCGAAATTATTATATAATATTTGAAAATAATTTAATCAAATAATTTATATTAAATATAGATATTTGAGTACGGTATATACTGAAATACCGATATATTTTTGGTATATCGGTATATATCGAAATACCGATTTTTAAAAATTTATATATCGATACCGTATCGAAATTTTTGGTACGGCACCATACCATACCGAAATTTTTGATATACCTATTTTTCGATATTTTCGATATAATTCGATACGATAACTACAGTATACCAAATTTTTGATAATTTTATCCATCCATAGTCTCATATTTTAATTGTATTAGTGAGAGTGTGGGTCCCATATGTTT
Source organism: Pogostemon cablin (assembly GCA_023678885.1). Classification (NCBI taxonomy): domain Eukaryota; kingdom Viridiplantae; phylum Streptophyta; class Magnoliopsida; order Lamiales; family Lamiaceae; genus Pogostemon; species Pogostemon cablin. The sequence continues at coordinate 2,418,912 of CM042956.1, forward strand.
AAAAAGGGAAATGAATAGATTGAAAGTAGACGGATCAAAATAGTAAAATTGATATATTAACCGTGGACGGAAGGAGTATTATTTTCAAACGAAGCAGGTTTAATTTCCTAGTATGTCCAAATTTTCGAATTGTTTTAATTAGTAGCCCAATACATTTTTCCTCAATTCAAACATTAAATTTTATTTTTTAAATCCAAGCCATACAATATTATACTAACAAAAAAAAACAATATAAAAAAAGGATTTTTTACTTTATTTTCTTAATTAATTTCTTTTTATTTTTTTTATTATAACAAGTAAAAATAAAAATAAATAAAACTTCCCACCTTCAATTGAAAAAAAAATCTACATCAAATGCTGAACTAACACCCATGTACAACAAATTACAAAATGGACCATTACAAATTTGAAATCCAAATGGACACAAAAGTTAAAAACATAATCCTATTTAAATTTTATAAACAATTTTATTTTCACTGGTTATCTGTTTACGGTAATGTTACTTGGATAGAATCTATCTAGATAGAATAATTAAATGCAATTGGATAATTACTATTTTATCCTTTTAAATTTTTTAATTAATAATTAATGTTTTACTGCAATAATTAGCTCTAATCCCCTTTCATTTATTATATTTATTCCCTGTAGTTACTCCATTATTACTGAGCATCATTTCCTATAAATGAAATTGAATTTGTGTATTTAAAAGGGGAACGATACATATAAGTATGGGAGATAAGATTAATTCAACATGATAAATATTAAATATACATAACAAATATATATGTGTATCGAATATTATACGTATGGAGTATATTTTAATATATATATATATATATATATATATATATATATATATATATATATATACACCATATTTATTACTTTTAAACAAATAAAATAAAATAATGAATAAAGATTAATTTTATTTAATAATTCTGCAATTAAATATTATGCATTTTAAAATTTTAAAATAATAGCAACATTGATTTTATTGAATAATTTATATGAAACTAAATATAACATCTAATACTTAAAAAATAAATAAAATGCAAAGACTTATGTGAGACCGTCTAACGTAATGAGTTATGTGAGAAGGTTAGAAGGTGATAACTTTTATAAACAAAAGTGATAATAAATTAATAAAAAGTTATAATGTTATTTTATAAATAATTTATAGAATAAATAAAAAATTATAACATTTTATAATAAAGTAATAACGTTTTATAGCGAAAGTGATAACTATTATAAAAAATCGAAAAATGGTCTCATGTGACATTACTTTCCTGTATAAAAGTTATCACTTTCTGACCGTCTCATGTAAATCTTTATGTGAAACAATCCTACATAAGTCTTTGCCAAATTTAATGGCGGATTTAATAATTAATTATATATTTAAAATATTAATCTATTATTAAAAATTATAATATAGGAGTAATTAATAATAATATATAACTAAATAAATTAATTAAATATTAGATACAATTAATGAACAAAATTCTATTGAGCAAGTACTCCATCTTAAAATTTGTTAAGTGATATATGAGTTGGTCTTTCGTGCCCCGGAGTCTCTGGGTGCATAAGATGTGTAAGGGTATATTATTTTATTTTAAATGGTACACTTTAATTTAAAAGTATAATTTTTTATTAAAAAGATTGAGTGAAATATGAATAGTATAAATGTTTGATTAAAAAAAAATATTTTTTTTAAAAAATGAAGACTGCTCATTCTTATAATAAAAGATAAACAATTTAATACTAAAAAGTACTATAACTTAAAAAAAATGTGGGATTTGGGGTAGGGATGACAACGGATAGGGTACACGCTTATTTTGGGGTACATCTACCCGTATCCGTCTCATTTAAAAAAATAATTAGAGTGCCCGTACCAATCCCATACCCATTTAATATATTTTTTATTGTTTAAATAAATATAATAATAAAAATTACATTATTATTACTTAAATATAATAAGTATAATAAAAATTCTATTATTTTAAATAAATATTTAATAAATATAATAAAATGAAACTTATAACTATTAATTAAATATATAAAATATCTTATAATATATAAATTATTTAATATTTTATTAAATTTTATAAAAATGTATATAAATAAACGGGTACCCGCATGTATTGTGGATTATTCATACTTATTCCAAATTCTAATGGTATTTCTTAAAATTGTCTGTATTCATCCCAAACCTGTTTACAATTACCCATACTCGAGATCAGGTACTCGAAAATACCCATCTTATTGTCATCCATATATGGGAGTACGTTGTCCCCAAAAGCACACAAGTTTTAGCCATGATATATTTTTATTTTATTTTTTACTCCCTCCGTCACACCTAAAGGTCACCATTTTATTATATTGGACGTCCCATCCAAATGTCCTAATTTTCCACTTTTAGTAAAAAGGTACCATGTGTGCCCACCACTCACTACTAATACAACTACTCATTACACACAAAATGATAATACTCCTTAATCTATGCACAAAAAGCAAACAGTAACGTTTGTGTGGGACGGAGGGAGTATTACATAAAATTAATTTCAAAATAATTATAAAAAAATATTTTTTATCTCAATAAAAATATAAAAATTTTATAACATAGCAGAATCTAATTTTTTATTTAAATTTAAGTTTATATTAATTTTCAAATAAATAGAATTATATAATTATATATATATGTATATATATATATATTAATATTAAACCAAATTATATATAAAAGATCTATAGTATGAAACTTTAAAATTGAATATACTAATTTTTTAAATAAATTATTAATAAAGTTAACACTTTAATAAATAAATAAATAACTTAGTAATAAATTGAAATAACCATCAACGTAAAAACTTGAGTGATACCGTCTCATAGATCCTCTTATGAGACGGATCATCCATTAGCCTATTAAGTACTCTTTAAGGACCCTGTTTGGTTGTAATTAAATTAAAAAATTGAGAAATTAATTTTGAAATTAAATTAATTAGGTTTTTTATATTATATATATTTTATAATACGTTATTTTTTCTTTTAATGTATATTTTTTATTAATTAAAATGTTATTAATTTAAAATTTGTTATTTATTTAATTTATTTTCTTATTTAAATTATAAATTTATATAATATAATGTGATATTTATAAGTGATAAAAAGTGATAAGTTTAATGTAAACTATATTTCATAAACAATTTAAAATATAAATAAAAGTGGTAATATTTTATGAGTAAAGTGATAACATCTTTCCTAAAAAAATGTGATAATTAATTAAAAACTTGTATTTCACAAATAATTTACTGAAATAATAAAAAATAATAATATTTTCAATAAAAAGTAATTTCAAATCAAGAAAAGTGATATCAATCTAATTAATAATGATTTGAAAATGTGAAATTTAATTTTACAGCTAAATCAGTTTGATTGATAAAATGTCAAATTGTTAACTCCACCCATTCAATTTTCGGTTGAATCATTGGTATTGCATTTCCATTATAAATTCATTATTTTTTTAAATACTATATGAGTTTAAACTTTATTATATAAGAATTATAATCATAATAATTTTTTTATTTAAAAAAAAATTATATTGTGAATTTATATAAAAATAAAAATATTAAAGATTAAAAATGTCACGATATATACCTCATCTTTTTTTAATTTTTTTTAATTATTCAAGACCGTGTATTATCTAAAATATATAAGTCAGAAAATTTGATAAGAATTATGTTGAAATCTATATTTCTATATTGTTATCGAAATGTCTTATTACATGCTTTAAAAAATTAAGTTTTGTAATATTTAAATTAAAATCAATTTAAAAAATTAAGTTTTGTAATATTTAAATTAAAATCAATTTAACAACGGTATATATTACTTGTGTATAGTTGTATAATATTATATGCATAATTGAATATAATTTTGTATAAGATATTTAAATAAATTTCCAGTTATGTGACTATTAAATACTTATGTTGTATATATAACTTAATTTATAAAAAAATTAAATATAATTACTGAATAAAAAAATATTTAAAGAAACAGCATCTCTAATACTCCATTAGAGTATTAAGTCTGACGATATTAATTATTTATTTTTAATATAAATTTAATAATAACAAGTAATGTAAACAAAATTATATACTCCATTAAATGTGAATATAGTATAAAAAAATAAAATTAATTTAAAGAGATATACCATTAATAATTAATTTAAAGAGACATGCCATTAATGCTCATTATTAGTTCTTAAACCTGGAATAGTTAATGACATCTAAAAATGTTCTAAATTTAAATAAGGATGTAGGGGTATTTTTGTAACTCTAAAATTACTTAACCCTATTTCTTTACTAAAATTACCCAAATACCTCCAATTATACAGAGTTGGGCCAAGTATCTTGAGAAAATACAATCATTCTTATTTCTCATTAAATTAATATATTAATTCAAAATAAAATTCTGCTGTTCAAGTTTCAAGGGATGTCAAAATAACAACAAATTACCATCAATGTCGATGGTGATGTTGATATTTATTATTTTGAAAAAAAAAAAAAAGAAAAAGAAAAGGGTCCATATAGGTGTATGCAATTTCATAGATAGATAGACATGCAAAGATTGTAGAGATAACTTCTGAAATAAGTAAAAAGTCTAAGATATCCCAACTACTACATCTCTCCCTCACTTTCCTTCTTCACTCTTCACTTTAATGCATACAATCATTAACACCCCCTCCCCCCCCAACCCATTTATTTTTTTAACTGATGAATTAAATTAAATTATTTAATTAACATAATTTATTTGGATTATTGAATTCCTTATGGAATGTTTGGCAGTTCACTAAATGTTAGAGAATAATCTAAGGGTACAATTTTTTGATGGGTTTGTATTAAAATTATTAGAATTTTTTTTTCATACCAATTCTTTTAAGTGGTCAGATGTTTTTCATTTGTTCGGGTTCACAAACTTTCCGTAATTAATTATTACTTTTATTAAGGACGTTATCATTTTATTTTGAATATTATTATTATTTATTTATATTATTAATTATTCATAAAATAATTTAAAATACTATTATCATTTTTTATCATTTGAATATTCTAATTATAAATGTTATCACCCGTCGTTAGTAAAATGCATACCACACAAGTTTTCCCTTTGGGCTGCAATAGCAGGTTCAAAATTACTGTTAATTAATGAAATTTGTGGTATTAATTGATTGATTAATTAAGTTCATCAAAACACATTGGTTAGTGGAGTATTTACTCTAACATCAAAATCTAATTTTACAACACATTACGAATACTACATTGTACTAATAAAACAAAAAAATGGAGTAAAATAATAGTATTTGGTGTGTACTAAAAGTTGGAAAAGTGGAAAAAATGATTTGACCTATTATAACTAATAATAATACAAGACGAAGAAAAAAAATAACTTCAAACTATTTACCAAAAGTGTGTTAAAAAATTGAGTCCCCTCTTTATGAACTAAGAAATTAATTGGGGGCATTATCACAAATGCCCACTGCCATTTGTACATAATCAAAACTGCCCACTGGATTGTGAAACAATTAAAAATGCCCGGTTTTGAGGTTGTTTTACCAGAATACCCTTGTCAAGGGTTTGACCCCTTTTATGACTGACAACAGTCGAATTTTGAAAAATAAAATACTATTTCCTATCTGAATTAATCTCTCACCTCACCCGCATCTTTCTCTCTCCCCATTTCTTATCCCATCTGCATTCATCTACTTATATCTAATTTCAGGGTGATTATGAATTTATGAATAATGAATAATAAGACTTTTGTTTATTAATAACTTAATGATTTTTTTTATAAATTTATAAATTTGAATAATAATTAAAATTTAAAAACAAATATCCGTACACATACTCGTTATGTTTAAAAAATTTATTATGATATCCGTACCGATCCCATATCTGTTTATATTCAATTAATAATTGTATAATTTTTAATAAAATATTAATTTAAATAGTAAAAAAATATAAATATAAATAAAATAAATAAATATTAAATGCGTACAGGTAACACATTACTATTGATAAATGGGTATTAATAAATTTTTTTATATAATAAAACAATTGGAAAAAAAAATAAATTAGAGTTTAGAAAATCAACATTTATTCCTCCCATAAGTGTAAATTATTATTAAGATCGTAATTAGTATTATTATCATTATTTTTATTGTTATGTATTCTGTTAAATTTTTAATCAAAATCACTAATAATTTGACTTTGAGATACATAGGGTCATTTTAGTCTATTCATCCCAAAATGGGCAGATTTGTAACATTTTGTTCGAGGTGGGCATTTTTATTTAATCAAATTAAAATTTGGGCACCAGGCACCAATACCTCAAATTAAAAGCATCTTATATAAAGTGACGTAACAAATACTACTGTATATATGTAAACATCATGCAATAAAGCATCCCAATAAATGCATAATCATCTTTAATTAGTTTATTTATTTATATTTTTTTTTATGCTAGTAAAAAAAGAAAAGTGAAGCATATAAACCATTGAAAGACACATTGGTAGTCAAACACAAACTTTGAAGTCATAATTGCTTATTACAGCTAAGTAGTGATAATAATAGTTAAAGACAAACTAAAAAAATGGCCTTTTATGAAGGGGAAATGAACAATTAAATTCCTTGATTGTATGAGTACTACTTTTATTTCTGATTGATTGAATGTGACATAAATTAAACTTGACTATTATTTTCATGTAAGTAATATTTATTTATTTAAAGGAAATTTTTATTTAATGTACATTTTCCTACAGCTGATGAATTATTGAGAGAGATATTTTAAATTATTTATCCTGTAAATTACACAAGCAACAAGAAAAAGTTAATAATAAAAATAAAAAAGAAAGAAACACATGGTTGGTAGGGACTTGAGCAAAGCAAAGCAAAGCAAAACATGTTTAGGCTAAAAATGGAAAATAATAATAATAAGTGAAGAAAATAGAGTTGGAATGTGAGTAATCTGGTCAACAAATCGGTAAACTTTACCACCAACTTACCTTCCCACCCTTCAAATTTGCAGAACTCTTGTTTTTAAAGAGCTTTGCCCTCTCTCTCTCTCTCTCCTCTCTCTAGATATACTTATGTTCGAGTGTTGTTGTGTGAGTGCGTGTTCGACTGTGTGAGAGAGAAAGATCGAAGGGAGAATAGGGAGGATCTTAATGGAGTACGAGAGGATACACAAAGTTCAGGTATTGAATCGCTACTTTTCATCTGCATACATGCATTTCTCTCCCCCGTTTCTCACGCTTTTGATTTTTTGACTCTGTAAATGTTATGATATTCTTCTATTACGGTATTAATTAATGTCTGATATTTGCGAACCAATTGCTGGAATATAGGAGACCTTGAATGTAATTGGTTGGGGTTTGAACGAATTCTTATTAATTGGTGGTGTTTCTACTTTATTCTGAATCTCTTGTGAGCATTCGGTCTCTCAATTTGGGGGTGAACTATTTGTGTTGAACTTTTCGAGTTTACATTTATGTTTTTTTTTTTCGTTGGTTGATTCAGACTGGTATTATATCCCCAAGTAAATTGAGGATGAAGCTCATAGGGACGTACCAGAAGAAAAAAGAAGGATCAAACAATTCATCGAGAACTTCTCCTGCTAGGCTAGAGGATTCAGAGTTTGTCAAGAACAGCTTGTTAGCAACCCTAAGTGGGGATTCTAGTGAGCAAGGTCTGATGACTTTTTCAACTTAAGTAACTTATGTTAATGCTAGATTTTTTTTTTCCCGAAAAACTACAGTCAGAGATTTGGGGATTTGAACTGTGTCTATTTCGCCATTTCAGAAGTAATGGCTGATACTTGTGAAATGTTTGGGATTTTGAACTGTCTCTGTGGAAAACTGAACTCCAACTGCTTATATGGTTCTTAATACCTGTGTTAATTTTATGGCAGCTTCGAATTTAGACTCTCTGCCAGTTAAATCTGATAGTGTTACATCCGATGCAAGTCAAAGTGATGGAAATTCGTTGCAGTCAAAGGAGCTCGTCAATGGGGATGCTGGTCGCTTCAGAATGCAGATGGTTTCGAAGGGCGATGGTGGTAATTCTAGTTCTAGTTCAGTTCACCCTGTTAGGTCGTGTGAAGATGAAAATCTTGATTATGATAGCACGTCGAGCTTTGAGTTCCATAAGGGGGAGAGATCACTGCACCATTCTATGACGAGGTCTTTATCAAGACCAATGTCATCCAAATGGAATGATGCAGAGAAATGGATTATGAACAAACAAAACGTGCAACCCTATGTTTCCAAGAAGACCAATATGCAAAATCAAGCTAACAGGCCATCAGCCACAAACATGGTCAGAGCTGTTCCAGAATCTACTAATTTCGACAACAAGCCGGCAGTGAAGAGGGTTGATTTTTGCCAACCTGGATCACAGAACGGATCAGTGAAGTTTGCATTTGCTTCCAATGGTGCTGGTTCAGTTTCGGGTCAAGTAAATGCATCGACTGCGTTGATTGATTTGTGCCCTGAAAGTAGAGATTTAACCGAGGTAGATGGGGCAGGGTTGCCTTGTACCAAGAGTGTTACAGAGGAAACTACAGGTGAATACTACACATTTACTGTATCATAATTCATTTACCTTTTGTTTTGATTTCAATCACTTTTACTTTGATTACATCAAAACTCCAGGCCTAGCTGAAAAGATAACAGAACTTGGAATGGAAGAAGTGGTCATTTATTAAGATGTTTTTTACAGTCTTACATTTATCACTTTTTTTTTTCACTTCGCACGTTTTCCTTGATGTGAGTTAAAATGTGCCACTGAGATAAAAAAAAAAATTTGGTAGTATATATATTTTTTTTTAACTGTGTAACTTCTTCTTCATTGCTTTGTTGACTATCCTACAGCTCCTGCAATAAGATCTGTGTCGATGAGAGATATGGGTACAGAAATGACTCCTATTCCTAGTCAAGAGCCTTCAAGGAGTGCTACTCCTGTAAGTGCAACAACCCCAATCCGCAGCCCAACTTCTTCCATACCATCAACTCCTCGTAGGGGAGAGTCAGGACCCACAACAACAGAACACCCCACAGGGAATTCAGGCCAAAACTTGGGTGAAACAAGGAAGAAAGAATTATCAGACCAAGAACAAAAGCTCAAAACCAGAAGAGAGATTGTAGCTCTTGGTGTTCAACTTGGTAAGATGAATATTGCTGCTTGGGCGAGCAAGGATGAGAAAGAGAAAAGTAATTCGGGAAATGAAACTGTTAATGACGAAGAGCTTGAACAGATTGAGTTTGCGAAACGTGCTGCAGCATGGGAAGATGCTGAGAAGTCTAAGCATGCTGCCAGGTTCATCTTTGAAACTGATGCTTGTAGTTCTATTTTGGGAAATATTTAGCTAGTTGTATTGTTATCAACCTGCAACTTAATCAATTAAATCTGCTTTCAGGTTTAAACGGGAAGAAATAAGAATTCAAGCATGGGAGAGTCAACAGAAAGCAAGGCTTGAAGCTGAAATGAGGAAAATAGAGGTAGATATCTCACTGCTTATCCATCATCAACTAAGTACATGCAATTCTCTCCTATGATTTTCTTTTCTTATTAAAAGCAGGTCATATCTCTCTTTTTTTTTTTCATGTTCACCACAATAACTAGCTTTTGGATACAACTGTGATTGATGCTTCGACTTTTAGGCACAAATTGAACAAATGAAAGCTCAAGCTCAAGCAAAGATGCTGAAGAAGGTGGCTTTGGCAAGGCAAAAATCAGAGGAGAAACGATGTAAAGCAGAAGCAAATAAGAATCGCCAGGCTGAAAAAACTGCAGCACAAGCAGAATACATTCGGCAAACTGGTCGAATTCTATCATCTCCTTTCATCTGCTGTGGATGGTCATAGCTGAGCCCTGAAATTTGCACAACTGTTGAGCCATAAAGCCCAAGTATATAGTTTTCTATTTAACATGCAGAGAACATCGGAATAGTTTCTGTGTCAAGTCTCAATTAAATCAGTGCTCTACTGCAGTTATTTATTTATCCATGCATCTATGTATGTATTGGCAATCAAGATTTTTATAGAATCTTGAAACTATACATTCCTTCATTCAAACCCTGTATAGTTTGGTGTAATGACTGCCATTTTTGCAATGCCTCAGGTGCTTCTAAACTGTGTGTATGACTGCCATTCAAGATTATCTTGCTTGAAACATTCATAGATAAACTATTATAGAATGCTTACATGGATGGGTAGATTAAATTTATTTTACACTCACTTTTCTGTTGTGAAGTAGAATTCTTTTCTTTTTTTTTTTAGTAAGATGAAGAATAATAATTAGTACAACGATATTAATCAACAATCTTATAAAAGATGATGAAAGATGGAAAATCTCAAGAGTTGTAAGTAGGCTTACAACTAGAGGTATTTCCCAGGTAGCATTTTGATACAACCATAATTAGAGTGATATAAGCTTCTATACGAAAAGCTGAAGTTAGAAACAGAAATATTTCTTGGCTACCATAGTCGAAGTGGTTGCTAATATTACAAACAAAAAGAGATGAAATAGTAAATTTGGATCAGAAATCAAGACTCCCAACAGATGGTATACCAGCAGTGATGTTCCTTGCCTCCTGTCTACTGGCATAACCGTCACAACCGGTGTTGATGACGGGCAACCTCTGAAGAGGAACCGAGTTCAGAAGTTCCAACCCTCGTTTCCCCATCTCCTGCACCTCTTGCGGTGACAGGATCTTGATACACCAAACACTATTTACGAACTCCCTGAAAGATCACCAGCAATCTTTAAAGGGTATTCTTGGAAGAAATATAGGCAATGGACATGAATTAGTACGAGTGCTTACTGCCAGGGATCATCGCCAAGGAGAAGAACGTCGTTTTCTCGGTCCACAAATACAAGCTGCCAGCCTGATCTCAAGGGGTCTTCCAGTTGGCCTTCGAGGCCAAACATTTGACCAAGCTCGCTGCGCAGCTCCGGGTAGCTGCTGAACTTGGTCATATCGAGCGACCTTCCAAAGGACCCTGACTTGTAAACCTGTGGACAAATAGCATTAAACATGCAGTGTTGAATATTAATGTAGAATTGAATCTTGAGGTAAACCAACCAACCTTGACAAAGGTTCTGTTGGGTGGTGGATTTCCATTTCCCACATTGTCGGAAGACATCAAAAAACCGGCCTCATCAATACAACTGGTTGAGGAGACGGTAGAGTTGAGTGAGTAATCAGCAGCAGAGCTACTCATGTAGCTGGAGGAGGCAAAGGCCATGGCTGTGTTATCACCATCATCACTAACAACTGTTTTAAGGTTTGACATACCATTCTGCATTAGAAGGGAAGATGAGTCTATATTAACCCCAAAGAGGAAGTTGTTATGGGGGTCATTATTTCCTTCTTGCTCTATCAAACACTCTCGACCAGGAAACGGAGGCAAAGAGACAGGATTCGTGTTGGATGGGGGTGAAACAGCCTGCGGTAGGCCGTTGGAAAGAGGGTCGATTGCAACCCGCTTAGTAGGCCAACCATTTGAAGACAACAAGTTGTTGGATCTAGGCACATTAAGAAGATTGGATCCCTCATCCTGACTGGCTGAACTCAATAAGCTGTGTAAAGGAGAGCTACTGCTTCCCATGGCAGGCTTGACATTCGAGTCAGGAAAGTTTTGATGCATGGAAGACATCGACTGCGTTTGAGAACTTGAGGACAACTGAGACAGGATAGGTGAGACATTCTGAGGATCAATGACATGCTGCATGGGGATGTTGTTGTAGGAGTTCTGTTGGAACAGTTGCTGTTGAATAAGGTTAGCAGGAGACTGAGGTTGTGGCTGGCTCACCGGGAGATTTTGAAGAAATGGAGACTGGTGGAGCAGCTGGGACTGCATCAAATTCGAAGGCCGGTTGGAAACAGCTTGTGGCTGCTGGAATTGCATGATTGATGACATGATCTGTTTGGAAGGGTCTACCACCCTCATATCCATGGCAGCAGCAGCCATTGCTTGGTACACATCATTCTGCATGCCGAGCATTGACGTGTCAAGCCTAGGTTGCATCCATGGTGCCATCCCGAGTCCTTGGTTGAGAGATGGAAATCCTCGATCCCCAACATCCCCACGAAGCCACATCATGGAAGGATTCAATCCCAGCTCATCACTCTTCATTCCTAGGTACAGTAAAAGATATGTTAAATCATCAAGTTAAGTAGAGATTGATTAGATGAATCAAAAGATGAGGGGTGTACCAGGGAAGGAAGGGAGACCTGCCGGCCATGGTCGCTTCAACCGTAGAGGAAAGGGTGATGAATACATGGGGTATGAGGTTAAAGGCTCGATTTCCCAGAGAGACACCCTTGGTTGCCTCTCCCCAGCCGTTGATTCATCCCAGCCAACCTGCATTGAGCACACAATTAGAACATCACTGCAATTACACTTCTGTCCAATGGTTTATGCAAATGTAAGTACAAACTTGTAAGAATGAATGGGAAACGAAGGAGTACCTTAACCGAACGCCAATGTGAATTTGGCCACTTAACTTGATCCAAGTCACTTACGCCAGTTATCGTGCCCATGTAGCTGTAAGAAAGAACATATCACAAGCCATGTAGAATTAGGTAATTGCATCTCTTCATTCTCTTGGCATATAGTATATGAAATATCCATGTGCAGACGAGTCAAGACTCACCGACGGACACTAGATTCTTCGGTTTCAAACAGCATTCTGAAGCGCATGCCCACAGAGACTCGAGTATGGTACACAGATTTGACATATTTAGCCAGCGGAATGACGAATTCAGAGGGACTTGCTCGGGGATTATAAAATATGGTGAAACGGCTGTTGGTTGCAGCTGCATGAGCAGCAGCAGCGAGCAGGCCCAGATGCATGCTATCACTCGATAAAACTGATGAAGGCATGACTGTTTGTGGCCTGTTGGCACGTCGAATACCAAGAAGCAACTGGTTCTTCTCATTCCTAACAAATAAAAAATAATAAACTGTTGGTCTTAGAAACTGAGTTAAACCACAATATCGAGAACCACATGCTTACCATATAAAAAGTACTGAATCACCAGCCACAAGTCTTTTTGCACTCACAAAAACACTCCACCCTGTTGTAAGAAGATGCCTCTTTGGCTGACCTGACATTAGGATAACATAAGACATTCTGTTAGCCTTTTACCACTTCTATGAAAGCAAATGCCATATCCCATCTTAAAAAGTTTCTATATTAGAACCTTCATAAGTAATTACTAGGCATAATCATAAAATTTACACTTATTAATCTGCAGTAAATTAATCACAGTTTGCAACTTCATTATCCAGTAAAACAGGTAATCGGTCATATTTTGCTCATAATCCTATAAGTAATGGAAGTGTAACTAAGTCAACCAAGAACTCACCCCGGAATATATGTCTGAACTTCCACTCATTATTATGAAGATCCCGGGCAATCAACTCTTGCGCTGGAGGTTGCATGGAGAAGTCCTGTAATCAAGTATTGAGGATGGTTAATTACATGGATCGTGAGTCGATAATGACACATGCTCTCATCTATTTCATTAACATCTCAAATAAATACAGCCAAAACTAGTTACCAAGGGCGGAAAAACTTTCTCAGCTGCACGACGTGGAACTGAAAATCCGCCATGAGTACTAGTGTCACTCGCAGTCAAGGTTTTGCAGAAGTAGTTCGTCGGTTGTTTGCTGGGGGCACCCAAGTCTGCAGGAAGAAAAGACACCTCTTTCTGCTCTTGCTGAGGATGAAACAAAGCGTCAGTTACAGACAGGAAATTAAGGAATGTCAATGTAATAAGGATGAGATGATGCAACATACTGGATTCAATGGCTGCAGGGTCATTTGAGCATAAACCTCATCAGTCTCAACATCAGCCTGGATAAACAAACTATAAGCTACAAGAAGCGACAGAAACGAATACGATAGAATTTAACAACAGACGTACGTGCATGGTCACATTGTGAAGCTGGCAAACGAGCTGAGGTGATAAGCTGGGGTAATTAGGTATCTGTGTATCGACTTCCTTGTTCGTCGATACAGCAACCTGTGCACCATTCAGGAAGGAACTATGAGCTTTAATAAATGTGGATAATGATCAATGTTTGGTACTAGAATACTGAATTAATGCTGGTAATACATTTGGTTAAGCTAGAGTTATACCTGCTCACTATGGCCCTGAGGAAAATACACAACATGACTTCCAATTGAAGGTAGAGAAACAAGAGGACCAGCACAAGCATGCCAGAGTTCAGAATTCAGACAGCTCTTATCTCCTGAGGATAAAAAAAAAATCAACAAGAATTTAAGGAATCTCATACTGTAAGGACTCAAGATTTGGCCACCAAAATTTAAAATTCCTAATGAAAAAGCCAATTAAATAAAAAAGAAAAGAAAAAACAGGGGGGGGGGGGGGGGGGGGGGTGGAAATGGCTTGAAATTATAACAAGGATGACCTTGAAGAAAGATGCCCTTTTCAAGAAAGTGATTCTTTTTTTTTTTTAATAAAAATTAAAAAGATTATTCTTGAGCAAAATATAAAAAAGGCACAACATTGTCAACCTCCCCAAATTTTTAAACGCCATTATAAGGAGGAAAATGAAAATTGAAGAAAAATGGATCATATTCTTTTACAGATTTTGCAAGAAATTAAATTGAAATGCAAACACAAAAGAAGATTCCATATCATAATCTAGAAGAACAGAGTGTCATAAAAAGAAAGCTAATTTACCTTCAGGAGACTGCTGGTTTAATGAAGCAGAGAGTTTCATTATGCAGATTCAAACAATAAAGGTTGAAGCAGTAACTGAACAGCAATAACTGCAAATTATCAAAATTAATCATTAAAAAAAAAAAGTAATGGTTCCAAAAGGCAAAAAATTAATTCTACCCCAAATTAGCATGGTACCTGCACCTTATCCTCTCAATCAAGAATCCAATGCATGAAGTGACTTCACTTACCAATTTCTTTGAAACTTGAAGAACATAAAGCTTTCACATGAATAAGATAAAGCTAAAACTTTCAACCAAATCCTATTCCATTACAGACTACTACAGACCTCACCACCATCAGTTCTTGATCTTTTCCACAAAATACACCAAAATGCAATCAAGAAACTCCAACCATAAAACCACCACCACCCCAAAAAAAACTAAACCAAAAGGGGAATGAAGGTAACTTCTCACCCAACAAATTAGCAGAAAAGAAAACACAGAGCAGTTCCCAACAACCCTCTTCAGATCTCAGTAACTTACAATCCAAAGCTCCCACCTCCAAGATTCATCAAAACCTAAAGACCCAATTCTATTTTGATTTTCTTGAGTAAATTCAACTGGTATTTCTGAGAATGAGCTTAAATGGCGTCGTGTTCCACGTACAGATATCCAAATAAGTGTGTGAATCAACTCAACTCCTCCACCGATGCATGCGCGTGCGACTACCACTCACCACGAGCTATAGTGCCTATACATACATTTATATATACTTAAAAAAATATACACCCAAGGGATTGCTTTCACAACAGTGGAAATGGTAAAACAGAGATGCTGCAGTTATTGCACAACCTCTCACTTCATTTTATAATTACTAATACTATTCCAATTAACTACGCCCACCTCCACCCTTCCCCCTCTCTCCATCCTCCTATATCTCTCTCTCTCTCTCTGGAACTGATATGCGTACCCCTATCTAGGAGCACAACAGTCTTTATACCAATATGCTAGCAGTAGTACTACATATTGTGCGCTTCTCTCTCTCTCTCTCTCTCTCTCTCTCTCTCTCTCTTCTCTACATATATAGTTTCTCTCTCATCTGGTCCAATCAGTGAATATTGAATACAAGCTTTTTCCATTTCTTCAGATGTAATTTTTAATTTAGGAGATGGTAGTCGTAGAGAGAAAAAAGTGTGTCAGAAGTGTTTTTTTATTTTCAAGAGAGAGAATGTGGTGGGAGCAGTGGACCATGCAATTATTAGACCTTTAAATAACTAAATTACCGTTGTACCCTTTTCGCTTTCCTTAATTAATTAATTTTTTTATTTTATTTTGGGTTGATTTTCTTTTCTCCTCATGGGGCTGTACATAAATAAATGCCAAGTGTGAGTGGGCCTTATGAGAATAGACCAGTAGTTGGGTTTTTTTTCTATTAAAGATCTGCTGGAATTGCTGTCATTAATGGGCCAATGCCAGCCCAACAAGGAATTTTATAATTAATGCTCCTTTATTCAATCCCACTTTCTTTATTTTCAGCAATTAATGTCATTTAATTATTGTTTATCGGATGATTATAATATCTTGGATATTATATATCACATCAATTTTTCTGTTAATTAACAAAGCATATTTAGTGCTATTTTTATTCCTATTTTAGTTATTTTGTAATTTGAAAACATTTTAATCATATGAGAGATAATTAAATTTTATTATAGGAAATATATAATAAATATAATCTAAAAACACCAACATGTAGAGAAACTTATTTCAGCGAAATTGAGAATGCATGTGTATTTTTTTTTTCAAGTAGACGAGAGCTATATTAAATAGTTTGAGTATAAGCTTCAACATAATCCATAATTACATTGAAAACATTAAGAAAGAAGAAAGAGCAAACACTAAACTAGACATATAAATTACGAATTATAATGTTAATGTATTAGCAAAAGTTGGCTTATTATTTTTTTTCTGCTGTAGAAAACAAGCCTCAAGATTACGGATGCTAAACGATTTGAGCGAGCTGGAGTTCGAATCCGTTAAAGTAATGCCAACACCCCTCTTCGAAGTCATTGCATCTGCTACTTTCATTTCAAAAACATTAGAACAATCGTTCAGCAAAATATCAAAAAATCTTTCATTTGCAATTTCACATAAGCCCTATTATTATCAATTGTATCACATTTCATTCTTACACTTGCTATTCAACTTCAACATTTGGTCTATTGGAGATCTCTATCCAATATCATCAGAGTATATACTTTAATGCATTTACATAGATTTTTAATACTTATAATTTTTTGGTATAATTCATCAAAAGAAAATTATTTTTTTCCTTCAAGACAAACTCATTACCTTCTCACCCAAAAAAAAAAAAAAACTATACTGTAGTGGCAAATAATAAGACAGCATATTGCCTAATTTCTTCAACCACTTAATCATACTTAGTTCAAATAATTATTTGTGCCGAAATTTCAAGACAAACACAATTGATAGTCATGTAGGTCTGTGGCTACCCAAAATTGTCTAATTATTCGGCTATTTATATGTCATAAAATTCAAGTCTTTTTTCTGAATTATATTATTCCATTATTTAATTAGTTCATTACTACACTGACATTTGTTTAAATTATTCCTTTTCCTTAATCATGTAGTATATTAGAACAGATCACCAGTATTTATACTCCATTAATTATTAACTTATTAAATGGGCACGTTTGAATCATTTACTATATCATGAGTTTATAATATTCTCTTGTACACTTGTATTAATTCTTTATATTAACAACGCCGTATATTAAATTAAATTAATCATTATCGGCTAATATAATACTGTTTGTTAAACTTAAACACATAAATAAAATTTAATAAAAAACTGGAACTAAATAATTAAAGAATTAAGTATGAGCATCACGCTCAACCATCATCGAATTGAATGGCATATAATTTTATAAGTTGTAAAGTTGAGGCAAACTATCGATGGGATTGGAATATTCATTCGTGGATATCATCTCGTAATAAATGATACACATGCTCTGTTTTTTAAATTTAATAATAATATTATTAATTATTATTATTATTATTATTATTATTATTATTATTATTTGGAGGGATCAACTGAGTATATATCTATGACCCAAACAATGACTATAGGCAGGTCCACTAAGTACCAATACGGCTCATAACGCCAATAAAAATTATCACACCACCCCAACCCCACCCCACCCCATATAGTATTTATTTATATAAGTATTAGTAATTAATTTCTAGACCGATAATTCAAAGGAGGTTAAAATCCATTTCTCTTAACAGAAACCCTCATTTCAACCAAAATTAATTATTACTTGCATTCTAATTATGAGGGTCACGGGTGACCACGGGTCACTCAAGAATTACCTTCTAATTATACCCATGAATTTCTAACCTAATACTTAAAAAATTTTCAACTAAAACCCCATCTACATTATATATGTACTGTAGATGAAGATTATCACGATTGTAATAAATTAATTATACTTTGTAATGATATAGGAGTAATATATATATATATATATATATATATATATATATATATATATATATATATATATATATAGAAATTACATAAGGAACTCGAATTGATAGGGCGTTTTTATTTTTCATATTTTCAAATTTTGTTTGTCTCAAAATATATTATAGCAATTCATACAACATTAACATATTTACAAAATTGTCAGATGCCTATTCACTTATTAACTCACTTCTGACAATTTTATACCATTCTTTTTTACTCCTAATTGCTCTTTTGTTGAAATATTTTACATTTTTTTTATTCGTTTTACAAAATATTTTATATTTTTCTTTTACTAAAAATGATAAAAAAAATATGCTATAATAATATTCATTTTCTAATTACATTCCAATAATTTTATACATTTTTTTCATTAAATTAATTATAATACTTATTATCTTCTTCATTAAATTAACTAAAAAATTTTAAATTCCATGAAAAATTATTTTTTAAATAAATCTTGAGACGGGAGAGTATTAATAATCCAAAATATAATCCATTTATTTTAGAGAGTAAAATTAAAATATTTAAAAAAATAAAAAATGAAGGAGTACTTGTATGATGAAGATTTGATTAGAAAGAAGGTTTAGGGGAATTAAAGATCTTTAATAGCGTGGGTCCGCTCACCAAAAGCAACAAGTCACCAAACACAATAACCCGACAAAAAACTACACGTAAATAATAATAATAATATAATATTATTTTTTATTCCTTTTTTTTTTTTGAAAAAGGGGAAAGTATTTTAGTACCATGAAGAAATGAAGAAGGCATGGTCCTGCAATATGTGGTATTTTTGTATATGAGAGAGAGAGAGAGAGTTGAAAACAAATTAAGACAACGGGATACGGAGTCCTCGTACGCCATCCGTACATATATGGACCACTCTCCGCTGGATTTACCTCGCTACCGGTTACGCCGTTTTCCTTCTTTCATCTCCACCCTTCATCCCATTTGCTATTACCTCATTTTTCTAGTGGATATGCATGTTAATTATTATTGCCTAAATATGTTGAGCCATATTCTTTATTGCTTTGAAAATTTTATTTTTTGCCCAAAATTTGAGTGATCGAACAGAATTATCATTCTCCAAAAAATGACAACTTTATAAAAGTATATTGTATATATACTTTGAAAAGGTGAATGAAAGAAATAAGAGAACCTTGGAATACAAGTAATATTTTTTAAAATATTACTCATTCCATAAATGAAAAAATACACTCTACATCTTATCTATTTTTTATATTTTATTTATCAATTTCAACAACTTTATTTATTTTTCTACATTTTATTCATCATTTCCAACAACTTTATTTACTTTCTCTCTCAAAATTACCAATTTACCCCTACTTTTCTTACATTGAAAGTGCGCTGGGGAGACACCGATTGAAAAACAGATTTGCAGTGGGCCAAAATACGGCGTAAGCTTAAAAACAGAACAGAGTATAAAAATGTGTATATCAATGTCTTGACATAAAGGATGTCGAGACACAGAATACGACACTATGTACAACGGAATAAAAAGAAGAAACCAGAATTAATTTTCTCTCAATTCTTACGACTTGTGATGCCTTCACGGGCAAAAAACTTTCTTATTAAAACTTCAAGACGATCACAAAAACAAATCACGAAAATCAAACACGAAAAGAAATCCTATTCTAAATCCTTAGACATAGGATTCACATAAGGAATATCAAGAATGATATCCAACACAAAGAATACAAAGTAAAACTAATACTCCGTATACATTTATTCTCTCAATCTGTAATCTTAGTGTTCTGCTCTGTCACTCAAAAGTGAGAAGACAGTGTATCCTTTTATAGAAGTAAAAAATACTTGCTCTCCAAGCAGATCATCCCACGTTCTGCATTCCTTGGAGATCAAGTCCAATTCTTTAAACCACGTCCTCAACTTCTTTTCTTGATGTCTACGACGTTGCGTTCTCATGTTCTTAACACATGTATTCCACGTTCTTCTCTCCTGCAGAAGAAATAAAAAAACGATTCTTTCTTTCCTAATAAATAGGAACAACTCAATTACATAAGATAAGACACACATTAAACAATAATAAATTAATTAAAGATTAGGAAAAAGCAAAACAATTAAAATTAGGAAATCTAAATAAATCAATTTCCAACACATTACATATTAAAAAAGCAATACTTCTTAATTTTTGTGCCTGTACAAATGGGTAAAAATACCCGGGACGAAGGGAGTACATGTATTCGAAGTTTAAATCGTAACACACAAATACACCTATTTTTTTGCATTCGAGAGTTAGGAATATCTTGTTTATTTATAATTTTAAAGTTCAAGAATAATATAGAATAAAATGGATAATCCTCTAATATAAGTAATTTTTTTTTAAATTACTTGTATTCGAGACTTAAGTTGTAAGTCACGAATAAAATTAATCTTTTTTAAAAAGACTGATAGCGTTTGGGTGTTGAAATTAATAATCTTTTATCATGATCAAAATTTTATTTGAAAATAATATATCAAAAAATAAATGAAGTAATGCGATGTTTTATTTATTTATTTTATGTGAATCGGGTTTGCGATGTAAACCATGTGCTCCCTCTTTAATTTAAATTTCTAATAATACATAGGGTATAATATGATTTAAAGGGGGACATATGGTTTAGGGTGAGAAAATACCCGATTTCATATACTAAGCTATATAAACCGGGTTTATAAAAGTATTTATGAAAAATATATACCACGTAAATTTGGTTCTAAAATATTTGTAGTGAAAATAATTATTAGAAATTTAGACTACTCAGTGTCATTCTCAACAGAGATTTTATATGATAGATCCCACGCAAGTGTATATGGAATCTATAGCTACCTAGCAATTTAAGACTTTCAAATATAACCAACTTCTTGCGTACACGTGAAACCATTTTATGTTTCATTCATTTTGTAGAATAATTAAGATTAATATCTTGCATATGAATGAAGTATAATATAACTTTGAACTTATACTTATCACTTAATAAACTTCTCTGTATTTAATTTCCAAATAAAAAGTAGTAAAGAAAAAGGAGTAAAATCAAGTGGTACTTAGTGTATATATGTGGGTCTACAGAAACTAATGGGGTGAGGCCACTTTCACACCCCACCTGACTAGGTTCTTCCAATCCATGCACCAAAAGGGTACCCTATTTATTTATTTATTTATTTATTTTTGTTTGTTTGTTTCAATTAGTTTGTACAAATTAAGGGCAAAGTTCATCTCATACATACGCATAGGCATATGTCTGATTCTTATCTAGTCATAATTTAGGTTGGTCGAATGTCGTAATTCGTACTTCAATAATTTCCATTTATATTTGCTCACTAGCTTGCTTACTTCAATAATATATATATACTCCTTCCGTCCGGATTCAAGGTGTTATTTTCTTTTGAGCACGGAGATTACAGAGTATTGCTATTTAATGTGTAGTTGGTAGTTGTATTAGTGGATGTGTGAGTCCCATTTTTTAGTTGTATTAGTGAGTGTGTTTGAATAAAAAAAATAAGACCCTTAGGGACGGACGCCCAAAATAGAAAAATGATACCCTTGAAAGCGGATGAAAGGAGTAGATAACTATATGGGTATTGCTTAACTAATGGATTTTTTATTTTTATTAAATGTACTTGCAGGGTAAGGTCCTTTAGAAAAATGTAAAACATAATAATTACTTGAATAATAAAAAATAACATGAACAAATAAAAAAAAAAGGAGAGAGAAATTGAAATTAAGGTTATGGAGTTGGCTAAAAAAAATCTTATGAGGAGATATAATAATTATAAAACTTCAAAGCACGCATATTTCAAACAAACAAATTAACATACATTAACATACCTGGAGACTATCATTAATATAAAATTTAAATTGGATAACATTACTTAAAGAATTAGTATAATTAAGGGTTAATTGCGTAAAAAACCACGAACTTTCAACGGATTGCAAATTAATCATGACTTTTATAAAATTGTAAAAAAAACTACGACCTTTTATATTTGTGCAATTCGCACCCATCGGGTAGCTGAAGGATGCCCGACCGCTAACGTGGCGTTGACCTTGCCACGTCAGCTTTTAGTTGATTGCAAAAAAAACCTCAACCTTTATTTAAATTGCAATTTAATCACAACCTTTGAAATTTTAGCAAAAAAAACCATAAATTTTTTTAAAAAATTGCATCATCTAATAAAAAATTATACAGTATTTTATTTTTAAATTTAAATTCATAACTAAAGATTATATTAAATATTTATTTTTATTTTGTATTTTCATATTAAATGTTATATTAAACATTTATTTTTTTACAAAAACATTTAAATTTTTTATTTATTAATTTTTTACTACTCCATAAAGTTCAAATGTATAATTCTTTTATTTAATACAAAGTCTTTTTATTATTTAAGTATGAGATTGGTTTGTATAAATTAAATCTTAAAGAATATTTTTTCTCACTATAAAATTTGAGTTTATAAATTAATTTTAAATTATTTTTTTAATAAATTATAAAATTTCTTAAACATTTCATAGGTATATTTATCATTCTTTTATATATAATGTGAAATTACGAAAAAGATATTGAGACATGGCGAATACTTTGATTTTATAAATTATAATAATTTTATAATGTATAAAAATATTTTAAAAATTAAAAGAATTTAAATATTTATAGATTGTATATTTTTTTACTACTTAATAGATATAATTAATTTTATTCACATAATTTAAGTAATAAATATTTATTCGTATAATAATTTTATTATTTTATTTAATAATATTTTAGAGTTTAAATTTAAAAATAAAATAAAAAAATTTATGATTTTTTTTTTGCCAAAATTTCAAAGGTTGGGATTAAATTGCAATTTAAGTAAAGGTTGAGATTTTTTTTTCAATCAACTAAAAGCTGACGTGGCAAGGTCAACACCACGTCAGCGGTAGCTGCCCGATGGGTGCGAATTGCACAAATATGAAAGGTGGTGATTTTTTTTTTGCAATTTTATAAAAGTTATGATTAATTTGCAATAAGTTGAAAGTTTGTTGTTTTTTACGCAATTAATTCTATAATTGATTATTGAGTAGCTTAATTAATAGTGGACATTACAAAGTGAGAGCATCTTTGTCGGAAAATCAACACATGTTGTATCATTGATGATTAATTAAGGTGTTAAGAACAGAAAGACAACCGTATTGTGGTAATCATTTGGGAATGGACACAATCATATCAATTCAAAAGGCTGTTTAATATTAAAATAATTCATGTAAATGATAATTAATTAATGAACATGTCTCCTTAGAAGTCGTCATAACTCTAACCCCACACGATTCCAGTTAAATAATAATTCCAGTGTTATATTTCGTCTGACTCGGACATTATTATGTTAGATTGTAAGTACTTATTTCGAATATAAATTTTCCAGTAAAATTCTAAAAACAATTTAAATATTAGTAATAAATTTTATAATAATAGCAAACAAAACCCTAAAATCCATACATGGGTCTACTGATTAGGTGACTACCAGACTACGTACTGATAAATTTATTTACTCCATTATTTTGTGTTGGGTTAAGTTTATATATCCACAAATGGATTTAACAATTTATGCCCCATATATATATATATATATAGTGATTATCATTAAAATGCAACAAAAATACCATTGATTCGATTTGTGACTCACTTTAAAAACTTTAATCGAGTCATAAATATATGCAACCGAGTCATAAGAATATTTTTTATCGAATTATAAATATTTACAATCGAGTCATAAAAATATCCAATCAAGTCATTAATTTCAATCGAGTCAATAACCCTATTTTTATAAAAATTGGCATTTTAATAAATGTATCTAAAAGTAGGGTAAAGAAAAAGTTTTTTGTATTTACTACTGTAACAACAAATTTTATATTCACTCCGTCACGTTTAAAGGTGGTCATTTATTTTTTATGCGTAGATTAAAGAGTATTATTATTTTATGTGTAATGGGTAGTTGTATTAATAGTGAGTGGTGAGCCACATGTAGGGTCCTTTTACTAAAAGAGAAAAATGAGGACTTTTGAATGAGACGTCCAATATAGTAAAATTGGGACATTTTGATAAGATGGAGGGAGTATTTATTATAAATAGAGTACAACGGTAATGCAATATGAGTTGAGCTTGATAATTTAAGAACAATCTCTGAGTTTAATTGATAATTTAATTAACAACATTCTCTATTTATTATCTGATTCATCTTTTGAGTTGACTTTAAATTCTTCAACTTTTTTATTTGAATATTTGGATGAAGCTTGTCTGAGCTCGAATTTGAGAACTTTATAATGTTAATTTGGAGGGATCAAGATGGATCAAAAGTAGTACTCCCTCCGTCCGATTTTAAGGTGTTCGTTTACTTTTTGCACGTGGATTAAAGAGTATTATTATTATATGTAAAGTGGGTAGTTGTATTAGATGGAAGTGGTGGCCCATATTATGTACTTTTTTACTAAATAAGGGAAATTAATACATTTGAACCGGACGCCAAAAATAGTATCATGTACACCTTAGAAGCGGAGGAGTATTATATTATTGCATAGCGTGTAAAGTTTGTCCACTTCACCGATATTCTATTATTTATCTAGGTAGATATTTCATTCCTTCAATCCCCGTGCATGGTTAGGAGGAATTGATAGTGAATTAAAACGCGTAAGATAATAAGTATGCACTAAATTAGTACTCCTTTCGGCCCCAAAGTATTTCACACATTCCTTTTTCATCCGTCCCTCAAAATATTTCACACTTTACTTTTACTAAATTTGGTAAAAAATACATTATAATAATACTCACTTTTTACAAACATCCCAATATAATACTTACTTTTTTACATCTCTCAACAACTTTATACACATTTTTCATTAAATCAACTAAAATATATATTCTCTTTCTTACTCTATACATAAAAATACAAAATTTTCTTAAACTCCGCGCACACCAATACGTGAAATATTTTTCGGGATGAAGGGAGTACTTTTTAATAAATTACTCCCTCCGTCCCATCCAAATAGCATTATTTTACTATATTGAATGTCACATCCAAATTGCAATATTTTTCTCTTTTAGTGAAAAGGACCCACCAATGGCCCACCACTACCCATCACATCTCTCTAATACACATATCCACTTTACATAAAATAATAATACTCATTAATCTACGTGCAAAAAACAAATGCATCTCTCTGGGCGGGATGGAAGGGGTAGACAGCAACCACACTTGTATTAATGAGTTATGAAAGTAGTTAGTATATGACACATGATTTAATACCGTATACGTATTCATATTTGGTCCGAGTGATTCTGTTTTCTGTGATACACGTTTCCACTTGGTAAATTGTAGTAGTGTAAAACATCACATAAATATTTCCATCTCTTGTGTGGGTGGCCGTGGTTTGGGGGGTTTGAAATGTGGACTTTAGACATTCAACTCAATTTTGAACAATCAGTTTCGAGAAATTAAGAATCGTAATTAACTGATTATAGGACGATTTTCATTTCGATTTGAAATGGTCTGTTCCTAATTCTTTTTTAAAAGCTTCAAAACTTTGTTTTTCATTAAAAAAAATGCCGGCGAAACCTAAACCGATGGTTCGGACGGTGGAGAAAAGTGAGAGGTGTTAATGGGCAGCAGTACCCAGTCCGACTTAAAAAAAAACCATGTTTTTTAGTGAACAGTTAAAAATGCTTAAAAAGATGAAAATGTCTTTGACTTGATAATGACACGATTGTAATTTTTGAAAAAAGTCATTATCGCGTTGACTCAATAATGACTTTTTTCAAAAATTACAATCGTGTCATTATCAAGTTAAGGGCATTTTCGTCTTTTTGTGCATTTTTAACTTTTCACTAAAAACATGACAAAAAAGTTTATTATTAAACTTGGGTGGGCACTGTAGCTGGAGCTGTTATGACGAACGAGCAGCTCGAAGACTCGGCTCGACTCGATTCGAAAAAGCTCGAACTCGACTCGACTCGTTTCTATTCGAGTTCGTAAATATACTTGTTTCGTTAACGAGCTGAGCTCGGCTCGTTAAGGCTCGAAAATAATAATTAACAATATTAATATTATTAATTATTACTATTTAATTATAATAATATGTAATAAAATAAATATTTTAAATATAATAAAAAATATATTACTTATGACTTAATAATGCTCGAAAACTCACCCTTTTTCTTAACGAACCGAGTTCGAGCTCGCTTAAATATTTTTCAAATTGAGACGAGCACGATAAACTCGTTACCTATCGAGCTCGGGGTGGGGAGGGGAGTAATGAAAGGACAGCTCACCTCTTAGATTTGAGGGTCCCACCAAATTTCTGCTAAATCTAGATTTCCTCGCCTGCGGGTCCCACCATTATTCGCGCTTTTTGACGATATCCCTTTCACACCTCAGCCGCCCTTCTCTTTTATTTTCACCTCCTCCCTTTTTCTTTTATTTACAAATTCATCCACCCACTTACCTCTATTCTCAATCTTGCCCAACATTAATTCAATGAATTTTTTTTATCAGAAAAATAATATTATTAATCAAATATGTAAAGGGTAAGCATATGTGTAAATTAGATTTAAGGTGTAAATCTTATAATTTTCTTTCAATTCTATTATACTCTATATTTTGTTAGAGTTTAAATTAAAGAGAGATCGCATGATTTATATCGTGAACTCGATTTTCATGAGACTAACTATTTAATTAGATTGGCGAAGATTACAAAGTATATCAAATTAAAAACGGATTAATTATTTATATAAGGATAAAAATTGCGTGCCTCGAATGCACACGAAGTTGCGTGTTAGTTTATATTCTCCTTTTTTTTATAGTATATATTTTAATTTTTTATTCTTTAATATAAATTCATAAGGTATAGTATGTATATAATTCATATTTTATTTTAATCATATAATTTATTATTTACTATTTGAATTAAGTGAAGATTCTTAATGCATAATTATAATTTCACAACTATAATTTTTTAATTATCGAAAATAGACAATTTTTATTGAACTCAGTAAGCTTGAGAATTGCCTATTATAATGCAAGTAAGATACACCAAGTCCTAATTACATTATTGATAGCTATTAATGAAAAGCCTCATGAATAACATCTAAATTTCTTTAAGTGGATTATATTAAAGAATAGCTATTAATTACATTTAAGTGGATTATAAATTTGGAAAGTGTTTGGTTGAAGTTAAACTTGTGATTAATAACATGTTAGCATGCAAATTTTTTTATTTTGTTTTTTAAGGTATATATTTAGTTATCTACTATCATATTTAACAATTTTTAAAGGCCCATTAAATAATATTAATGATCAATCGCCCCTCTTATAATTTATATTTTATTTTATTTTAAAAATTTTATATAAATTCTTAAGGAATATACAACCCGATTGCACGTATCACTCTTAATAAAAAATGAAAAAACCATATCCCAATTTTTTATCTATTGGTAAACTACAAATTGCTTTTCTCTTGATGTGGACCCGACCCACCAAAGTGGGCTGTAGAATTAGCTGATTGGCCCATATTAGTGGGTTGGTCTAGAAAGTGGAAATTACCAGAAATTTTGGAACTTTTTGCCCTTGTGTCTCACCTTAAATTAATTAATTAATTAATCCTTGATTAAGAGGGAATTAATTCTTGATAATGACACTACATATATCTATTTCTCGTAATCAGATATCCTAATAGTTCTATGTGTATCTTCAACTTTAAATCTTCATTGTAGGCAGATAGTTAAAAGACATGATTACCCTTTAAATCCTTTTTGTTTACTCTAAATTTTAATTTTTTTCCCCCTTACATACTAAAATCAGATCAACCAACCTAAGTTGACTAGATTAGAAGAACCAAAATAGGAATTCTTTTTGCATAAACAACATTTAGTGTTGACCACTCACCTAATAAAAATAAATTTGTTTGTGTTTCTTGATGGAATAAACCAATTATTTGGAAATTAATATTTTTAAAATAAAATTCTTCTAAGAAAATGTTTAATAGTTCTTGGGGTATTTTGATAATAGTTACATGTAAATGCACTAATTTTAATATATAGTATGTGAAAGGATAATATTTATCTGAGCCATGTGTAAGAAGTGTTAAAATATTTTTGTTATATAAGTAAATAATGTTTACACTATGTTTTTAAAAGTATATAATTTTATGATATTATAATAATTCATTACAAACATATTTTAATTATATGATATTATAATAATTCATTACAAACATATTTTAATTATATAATAAGTATAATATATTTTAATTTTTTTTATCAGACAAAGTTAGTTGTTAGTATAGTTAGTTCATATTTTAATTATATAATAAGTATAATATATTTTAATTTTTTTTATCAGACAAAGTTAGTTGTTAGTATAGTTAGTTCACTAAGTCTCCATATACGCTTATTCTCTCAAGCCTCATTATAACTTTTATCCTATTCGTTCCCAATGGGAATCGAACTCAGTTCACCTCACTTGTATGAGGAGCCCGGTGGTCAAGTGGGCTAGTCCACTTGGTTGTACAACATACTTTAATAATGAATCGCCTCTATATATTTTTTATATTTGATTTGATAGAGAAATTATAATTCTTTTTATTTAATTTAATGCTAAAATATTAGTAAAATATTTTGAAATTGTGTATCCAACACTGATTATAGTTTTATTTCGTCACAAGTATAAATTAATCTAAATGTTGTACCACTGAAAAAAAAAGAAAAGAAAAATGGTAGCATGGTCTAATAGTTTCACTTACAACAGTGGAGAGAGATCTTTTGAAAATGACGTTAATACTTAAGTACGTAAACACATAATTAATTATTTATTTATTGTATTAATTGCGGATTAGCATGTCAACAAAGGGGTTTAATTAGCTATGATTAGGATAAAGCAGGAGCACATAAATATAAATACAATATACTGTAATTATGAATGGAGCCCTAGGTGCTAATCATGTTCGTGTGTATCAAGAAAATGATTATCTTTTTGACAAATTATTAAAGGGGGAATAATGATGATTAGGAATATAATGATGATTATCAGTGTTTTACCCTATTTTAAACAAGATATATAGGATTTGACCGAATGTCTTTTTCTCTAAAGATGTTATTATATATAGTGACTGATCCAAAAATTTAAATATATAGTGAATAATTGAAATAAATTATATTCCCTCTATTTTGAAGAATGTCTTAAACTTATGAATATTAGATAGAGGCGACAATTATACTTTTAGAATGTTATAAATTATTGAATTGTTGTGATATATTTTTATATTTTTTAAGAGTAGAGAATATTGTAAGAGAAATAAATATATAAGAAATATACGAAGTAATTTGAAACTTGAGATATTGTTTGATGTTAAAATCGTTCCACATAACATTCAAATAATAGTATGAAAATTCTAACAAAAATTACTCCACAATTTAAGTTGGTTTCAGACTAATGTCTTTACTTTCTTGGATATCGTTTATTATTCTTATTATTTTTAATTAAATTAATTACTTATGATGAATATTGCTAGATACATGAGAAGAAAACTCAAATTATAAGAGAAATTCACAATTACAACAATAAATTAATTTGTAGCAACATCAACAAAATAAATAAAAACACATGCATACATGGTGAGAAAAAAACTAATTTAGTAAAAAATCGTAATTAGCGTTAATGATAAAAAAAGGAAACATGGCAAGGAAACAAGAAAACAATTGATTCGTTCCTTTTCTTGATCATGTTTTTGGTGACACAGAGGATCCAACATATGTCTTACAAACTCTTTAAAAAAAAAAAAAAAGAATGAATTTGGATGTACGACAGTTGTTTTAATTATGTTGTTTTAAAACCCGACCTCACTAATCATATTTATATCATCTCCTCGAGAAATAAGGAATCTATTTGTACTCACAATTCTTCATTAATCCATTTTTTTTATAAACTATATTGGCTTTCGCTTTCATCGTATTTTCTCTTTATTTTTCTTTTCTAAAATTAAGTCACCAAACAATTTCAAGTAAAAACAGTGAAAGTAGTTTTTAAAGGAAATAATAAATTATTTTTATTTTAAATAATAAATAGTAGTATATATAATAATATGCAAGAGAAATTATTGATGTTTGAAAGTAAGAATGTGCACACATGATGGGGACCATTTATTTATGATATAATCCCATACACATCTAATGTGAAGCATATGGTAGGGCTTGCCATGCGTAAATGAGCACTTCATAATTTTGGAGTATAATAATTTCAAAAAAAGAAAAAGAAAAAAAAAAGTATATAATTTAATAATCTCTCACACACTCACACACCTAAGAAAAGGGGGTGGTATAAAATAAATGAATTATTTGTCAAAGCGCTTTTAAGATATCAAAGGCATCACACAGATAGTGTGGGCCATAGGTTACAGCATTGAGATAATGTATTAATGGAGCTTAGAATTATAGGCAAAAATATAGGGCCCATTTCAGGGTATTAATAAGCACACAATTATTATATTATTTTAATTTTAAATAACTGAGTGGAATAAATAAATAAATAAATAAGCGCAGAATATATTATGTGATGAGTTCCATTTTTATCATTACGTGACACATCTAATCATATGATAATTTAATCTTAACTTTTATATGTTATATGGGTTTTATATGAATTATTATATCTAGTCATCTTACTACATAAAATAACTTTTATTCGATTTTAATTTCAAGTGTTTTAGATTTCATCTTTCTAAAGATTTTCCACATGCATGTCCAAACCATCTAAATTTCATGTCTGAAAAGCTTACGCTTCTTTGGAAAATAAAGCAAGGCCCACTTTTCTTTTAAAGGCCCAACATTCTTTTGAAATAGATCGAGGCCCAGCCCAACTGACTACAAGTCTACTGGGCTTATTCGAAAACTTGCAATATTATGCAAAAAAATTGATTTTTGTTGATAAAGAATACACTTAATTTAGTTTACCTGTAAAAATCCTGATGGTGCCGTATTTTAAACAATCGAATTATACGGTTTCGTATCAATATACTCGTATAATACCAACTCCTGTTACTATGAATACATCAAAAGGACAGTAACTTGGCATCAAACGTTAATAAGTTCTCATTCCAAGTATGGTGCACATTGTCCAAAATCAGTAATATCCCAACAAAAATTCAATAAGTTACAATATGTACAATCATTATATATAATTCAAACTCCAACAAAAGTCGAGATATTTACCAGTTTGTATTCTTACCCTGAATCTGATGAGATCAAATGATGAACTGTCGCCCTTTGGCCTTCATCGACAGAGTCCGACGCCGATTATGCTGTTCTTTACCGTTTGTTCTTTCTTTTTCTGCAGCTAAGCAAAAGCTCAATAACTCAAGCACACTCGAAGAAATTCAGGTTCTGGATGTAAAGAAGAAACGAGAATGAAGTGAATCTTACCTCAAAGCCTGTAGTAAGAAAGAAATCACTCTTCTTCTTCAAAGTCTAGAAGGAAATCTGTCAAGTTCTCTGAATCATCTACGGCTTCTTCCAGAGTCATGCTACTCTTTTTAGGTTTCGCCTGCGACTGAAGTAGGCAACATCAAGTCAATAAATCCGATTACGTTCTTCTGAAACAAATGTACAAAACCATATGATGATAGAAGTCTTGAATCTCACCTTTGATTTGCGTGGATCAGGATTGGTTTTCGCAATACTCCAGTTGCGTGTAATTTTCTCTTCTTCATCTCCACCTTCATCCTCGCTGTTGTCTTCTTCATCCTATCACAATTAAATTACGCTAGCCATAGATTAAAAAATTGTTTTTCTAAAACTTTGAAAATTTTTAGTATGTCGGAATGATGGGTGGCACAAGAATCTCACATCATTTTCACCTATGTCAACAGCTCGCGCCATGGCTTCATCCATGTCCGTCATCTGTAGTAGAAGAGAAAACTTACAAGAGTAACAGATAAAAGACTGAAAATTGCTGGGGGCTCACTGACAAGGTGATGAAGAAAAACTTTCAGATCCATTTAATGAGCTGAAATAGACCACAACAGTCACAACAGAATGATCGACTGCCA
The DNA here is from genome assembly GCA_023678885.1 of Pogostemon cablin. Lineage (NCBI taxonomy): Eukaryota > Viridiplantae > Streptophyta > Magnoliopsida > Lamiales > Lamiaceae > Pogostemon > Pogostemon cablin. The sequence goes on from CM042956.1 coordinate 2,451,292, forward strand.
CCATTACCTCGATTATTTCTGTCTTCTCTTTAGCCAAGACTTTATCCAGCTCCTCTCTTGTGATTACTTTTCCATGCTGAGAAATGCACATTTACATACATTAAACAACTTGAAACCAGAAGTTAACAATATCATGCAAAAGATCAAATATGCAACTATATGTCAGCATTGAAAACTCGAAATAACTGGAAGCAGCGAGTGAGATGACATGAGTGCTGACACCTGAAAAAAATATAATGGAACAAATTTCCACAAATAGCTAACCAAAGGCTTTTCCCATGCTTAATTTTGCCGTTTATCTCCATCAAGAAAACACTACATTTTCCATATAATGCACACAAAATTTCTACTTAAAGTATGAGAAATTTGTCATAGAAACTTAGGCACAACCTCCCTTTAATCACCTATAGAGAAACTCAATCAGGTTAACTCCAAGAATATCAGTAGCCTAGAAACAGTTGGAACCATCCAAATAATCGACTCCGCCAGAAAATTTATGTAGCAGATGGAATAGATACTAAACAGTACAAAATATTATGTCAAATCTATAAAGAATAGATGTGACAAATGAAAAAGGACATAAAAAAACTCATTAAATAATAATAACAGACCTCCTTTAGATAGTCAAGCATGTTTGGAGTAGGTTCGTGAAAATCTGGACCCCTGTAATCAATCACCTCGTCTGGATCCTGAATATAGTTAATAGTCGGGTAAACAGGGTCTCCACCCCATACTGCAGAAGCAAGCATATTAGGTAAGCGAAAGAGATACCGAGAGACGGTCATAATTAATGCTTCTAAAGATCTTCATCTATAGAAATTTGTGTGTCTAAAAGTTCTATGCTCTGGAAGAGTTTTCAGCTGATATAATAAATCAGGGCAACAAAAAAAAAACTGTCTTTTGAGGTTTTGACCCAATTTCAGAAAACCTATGTTTTGAAATTATAAATATCCTCGAGGCTTAGCAATCATCCCCCTGAGGTTTGCGTTTTATAACAATTACTCCCCTCAGCAGTTACAATTTGACCTGATAGAGTAAATGTGAAAAGGAGATATGTTGATCTTTGAAAAGAGATGTATTTTTTCAATTACCATTTGGGTGATTAGGGTAAAAACCAGACAATTTTTGTAATCATTCGAAAAATATAATAAGATCAACCGGTAGTACCAGATAAGATAACAGAAGTACATACTTTGCTTTATTTGATCCTCCCTCATGCGCATTGCTAGCGGATCTCGACGAATACGGACATCAGTACCCATCATGATGCGGTACTCTCGATCAGTTTGATGCGAGAACATCTCAATTAGTTGGGTGTTCTCATCTTCACCAGTCTCTTCATAATGCTTCTGCACTGCTTCCCGCGAAGTGTCTCTCTTCCAAGATTTTACCCACTCTGAGTAATATGCTATTGGGCCTATTCTATCCAGTCTTTCTTGTTCATCCTGAAGCCTACAAGGAACTTCATAGTTCAAAACTCCAAAAACAGAATATTAGAGCAAGTAAACTAAAAAGAAAAAAACAGAATTGGCTGGCTCATAAAAACTTCTGTGCACTGAATAGAACGTTTGGAGGCAAAGTTCATCAATCAGAATAAGTGCTGCTAGTACATCTTTGATCAAGCATGTAATTAACTTGTTCCAAATTCAGAAGAATTCAAGAGGAAGCTAATATGGTACAGAGACTTCTTTTTCAGCAACAGCATAGAGTTTCTCATTCAGCCATGCATTAGGGCCTTCACGTGTTCTTGGTTTCTTATTTATCATCATTCCAGAAATCACTAATCTTGCTAATCTAATTAAGTTCAAATACACCCCCTCTGAGACTAGAAATGAGGACTTGAGCTTCACATTGCTCATTAAAAAATAATGTAATATGAAGACACTACTACTCGAAGCTATGAATTCAGTATAATATCAGCAACAGAAATCATGAAAATTATACCTCTCTTCTTTATATATATGCCTTCTAGCTCTATAAAGAGCACACTCGGTCATTGTAGGTTCATCACCATAGAGCTTTATTTGCCCATTCTCTGACATAGCTTTGAGAAACACCTGGAGGAAACAATATGAGATTTAATGGTACAAATTATGACAAGAAAAATAACTCCATCCATAAAAGTTATACAATCATGTACAAACACAGTAATACATTGCGCATGAACACTGAAGAAAGATAAATCTGCTTTCTTACAAATATGTTAAGGCAATTTTAATTCTTATAAAGAAAAAAATGAAAATCTTATAGACAGGCAAGTCACCAAGCAATTCGTTTACCAATTTTCCATGACTCAACATTGGAATAATTGAAGCATAAATAAATCAAAGACTGTACACTTAGTCCCAACTCTTTCATTAAAGAATCAAATAACTTAAAGATTCCTACTCTGTTAGTCAAATAAAAAAAAAATTGTTCCACATTTGCTCATTCACAAACATATGATCATAATGATCTGTAAATTTTAAATTGTCTCTATACCATTAAAAAGTGAAAGTTATGCTGATTAAAATGCTTATGCTATTCTACAATCCAAAGAAGAAAAGTTGCATTTAAAAAAAAAAGTGATAAACCCTAACAAAATATTGGTATTCAGGCAATAATAATTGAGAAAAAGTAAGAATAGTCCCCGGGATTAGCTCAAAAGGTTATCAATATTCCCAATCATTAGTTTTCTTATCCAGCCATTAACTCCACTCTGACACCTTAAGTTTAATAAGGTTTCACTGTTTATCAAACTATTAATTTTTGTATGGTATTATTCTACACAGCTGGCTCCTTAAGTATTGGTAGTTTATTATTCAATCATGCAAAGGTTTGAACTCTTAGTTTAAGACAGAAAAAAAGGTTGGAGCGCATACATACAGTCTCAACATCTGGTTTTCTCCTTTGCCATCTAGACCATTGTTCCTTCTCAGGCTTTCTCCAGTTCCACCACAGTTCTTCACTTGTAAGTGGCTCTTCAATTGGTTTCTTAGCCTTTGGATCGATAAAGGGGTGCGGATTCCCTACCTTCTTGTCCAGTTCGTAGCCAGTCAACTCAGGTTCAGGTTCTGAATGATAGACAACATACTCAGACGAGAGATTTTTTAGCTCATCAGATGAATCCTCATGATATTCAGCCTCCACTTGAACATTTGAATCCGTATGTATCTCTGGAGACCCAGGAGCAGACACCAAAGACTTGTGCTTTCTCCTCCTACTTCCAGGATTTTTCCCAAAAGATGGTTTTCCAGTTGAGATACCAGTTGGTTCAGGAGCCCTCGCAGACCTCACTCTAGAGGATGTACCTTCTGGCCAATACTCTTCCCCTGGAATACTTGCACGAGCACCAGAAGCTGGCTCGAGCTGTCCAGATGTAGAGTCCATATAGCTATGATATGGTGGTCGCTCGACTGTAACATGTTCCAAAGGGGGTTCCTTATCAGTTTTCTCACACTTTATATGAGGTAGCGGGGACTTTTTCAGGGGACTGCCGGGACTGACTTTAAACTTCAATAATGACAGAGGGACGGGACCAGCAAGCGAGAGCTGGGCAGAGTAAAATATGAAATGAGAAAAAGGGATTCATACAAGGTAAGCTTAATATATGATCAGCTCTACACTTATGTATTATCACATATGATGCACTTTATTTTTAACAAACATTTAAGAGACCATATGTCAATCTTAGAACATATGTAAATCAATGAAGAATAAGATAAAAATGAAAAAGCATTAAAGCAACAGTTATATTACGAAGAAAACACTAGCCAATGCAAGAACCAGACCAGAGAAAGTTGATAAGTTCATAACCAAACTTCTCCTTCATCTATAACAAAATTTACAAAAGCACTTTTTTAAAAAAAATAATAATTAACAATAAAAAAACCACTTAGTGAAGATTCTGAATTGAACTTTTGTCATTTCTGAAAATTTTGAGAACACATTGATCTGTAGCAGAGCAAATGCTACAACCATGGACAATTCAGTCTTCAACTTAAAGTGGTGATCAGAAGCATCTGACTCGCCAAAGAAATGGTAATCAATATGTGACTGTGAGAATAAAACAACTTTATGAAAGCCATGCTAGAGTAAATCAGAAAAATCAAATACTTTCCTTATTCATCAGTTCACCATATTCTACTCACCAATCAAGAAAAATAAGACAAGCCTTCAATCCATTCTACAGACATATCAAGAAAGAGAAGAAGGTTCTTATTTTAGAAAATTTTCATGAAAACATAAGAAGATTCGTGATACCGATTAATCAAGAAGAGATGAGAGTGAGAGAGTTCTTGAATTTCTGATATCTTCTTCAATCAAGATTTAACACAACAGTCACCAATCATGAAAAAAATGAGACGACCCTTCAATCCAAGAAACGATTCTACGGACTCACCAAAGAAAGAGAATGCGATTCTTGAGGAAATGTTTCAATTAACTAACCAATAAATCGGAAGATGGTTCTTGAATAATCACTAACCAAGGAAAGACGTTCTTGAATATAATTAAAAGATTCCGCCAGAACTAAACCGACATACAAACCTTCAAATTTTTGGTAATAACCCCATCCACTGAAGCCGTCCTTCTAAATCCCCCATCTGAAACGACAGAACAAAAACTAAATTCTGGAACAAAATTCAAGAAAAAAACATAAACAAATCGGAAACGCAACAGTACCTTGAAAATACCAAGAAGGGGAAACGGATGTCATTTCCCTTCAAGAAATAATTCAAGGGTTTAAGTAGAAAAAGATTTTAGAGAGAGAGTGAAGTTGCAGAGTACTGAATATATATCTCCCGCTACAACGTTAAAATTCGATGCTTTAAAGAAAAGCAGGTTTTGCATCTTTGACTTAACACGCTTTCATCGACCGTTTTATAATACAACTGTCATGTTATCCAAAAGTGGGTTGAGTTATTACATTATTTCTATTAAAATATTTTTATTAAAGTTTATTTTGCCAAAGGGAGTCGTTATTTACACCAAATTATAGATATACCTCGTTAAAAAATTAAATTTAAATATTATTAGGTAATAAAATTAAAATATTCTTATATTTTTTAAATCTTAAATATATTTTTGGCTAATTATAGTGTGCACTCATATACAAATATAACTAAAAACATATACAATTATGAACAATAATGTAATGCAATTTAATTGTTAGTTTTTTCAATGAAAATTGAGTGTAAAAAATATACAATTATTAAAAAAATATGTACTATACACTATTGAATAAAAAGTTGTACACATATGGATGTTAGTTTTTTTTAATGAAAACTTAGTGTGAAAAAAATATACAATTATTACAAAATACGTATACAAAATAGAATAATATGTATACAAAATAGAATAAAAAATCATACACATATGGGTACACCATTGCATTGGGTGCACCCAATACACACTCCATATTTTTAAATTAGGGCAAAATTCATTCTTTCGTCCTTGACAATAATCTGCTTCTTTAATAGGGATTCCTCCAAAATCCAGCGCCATAGAACTTCTCCCACATCTCCTTATCAAGATCAATCACTTCCCTGTTAATCTCCAGCAACGATTTCAAAGCAGACACCATGATGACGCGGCTCGGTATTGGGTGCAATTCGAAGAACTCCTCATCGCAGCCGCACCTCCGCGGCGGAAGCCCCCTTTTTTACCAGCTGCCCATGCCGCTTCCCTCCGGCAAAGCCCCGCCGAGACTTTGTACACCGCCAGCACAAGGAGGTTGACCAGCTCGCACGGGCAGCAGCGCAATCTGCCGACGTTCCCCCTCCACCTCAGCCATGCTCACCCTCCTCATGCTGCCCCGCGACGAGTACTCTTGGCTCTCCAGCAGCGGCTGCCGCTGTACCATGCCTGACGGCGTCGAACTGTAGCATGAATTGTTTCATCCTTTTTTTTTCTTAATTTGGGAACAAATCAAAATTCCCCTTTCTCCCCATGTATCTTTTCCTTCACCAACAAGCAATTGCACATCTAGAAAATTTATCGTCTGTAACAACCAATTAGAAAATGCAATTGAAACCAAAACCCTCGATCCGTTCCGAATCGAACGAAATAGAATGAATTACAAACCTGGAAATGGTCAAAGAGAGTGGATAAATGAGGGACAGGCGCGAGGAAGATGTGCTATTGTTGGAGGAGGAGGCTTTAGATTTTAATTATTTTGTTTATAGAGAGCTGGAGAAAAGAGAATGTCTTTATCAGATTTTTATTTTTTAATTTCTTTGATGATCTTCTTTCTATTTGTTTGTATTTGACTTGATTTCAAGAGAAAATTTGTAGCTATTCAAAATTTGGTTTCTTAAATTGTTTTTTTTTTCTTTCTTTCTCGTCACTTTATCATGGCACCATACATCAAGAAGTTGGAGGTTTGGAATACAAAGTTGATGAATCGATGTCGGATCCTTTGAAGATATCTCCAAATGCAAATCGTAGAAATAATTTATGAAATGGAAAAGTAGATTTAAATTAAAAGGGCATAATAATCTGTTGGAGTATGAAGTCTAAATTCTTTGGGCCCGTATTTCTTTTGGCCCAGTTAATCCCAATGGGCTTAGGATTAAGGCAAGTTATCTTTATCAAGAAGTTATCCATTGTGTTATCTTGATCAAGAAGTTATCCATTGTGTTATCTAGATCAAGATGTTTTCTCATTGTAGTTGACTAGTCCAATAAGGTAAGAAAAAATCCTGGCTTGGTATCGCCCCCAGATATAGTCGAAAGACGAACTGGGTAAACAAATCTCGTGTTATTCGTGTCATCGTGTGCGTGTGTATCCAAAATTCCTAACAACTGGTATCAGAACCTCGGGTTCGAAGGGAGCAGTCACGATGAGCGACGAGAGAATTTCAATCAAACAGTTTGACGGATCAAATTTCGGGTTCTGGAAGATGCAGATCGAGGATTATCTCTACGACAAAGATCTGTATGTGCCCTTAGAAGAGAAGGTGAAACCCGAAAAGATGGATCTGAAGGAGTGGAATCCGTTGAACAGAAAGGCGATGAGTGCGATACGTTTATCGTTGTCCATGAACGTAGCCTACCACACAACTAAAGCCAAGTCCGCAAGGGAGATGCTGCAAATCCTGAAGGAGATGTACCAAAAGCCCACAACTGCGAACAAGGTTCATTTGATCAGACGATTGTTCAACCTTAGAATGTCGGAGAGCACACTTGTGCAGCAACATCTAAACGAGTTCAACATGATCATTGGGCAATTGTGTTCAGTCGAAATCGAATTCACTGACAAGGTACTTGCTTTAGTTTTGTTATCTTCTTTGCCAGATAGTTGGGCTGCCACAGTAACTGCAGTTGGTGCTTCTTCCGCGAAAGATAAATTGAAGCTTGACGAAGTGATAGATCTGATGATTAGCGAGGAGGTTCGCAGAAAAGAGTCTGGATCTACTTCAGGGTCAGTGCTGAACACGGAGGATAGGGGCAGATCAAAGGGTAGGCAGAATCATGGCAGATCAAAGTCCAGAGAAAAGAGTCAATCCAAGAAAGACAAAGACTCAATCCAGTGCTGAAATTGTGATGAGTTTGGTCACTACAGGAATCAGAATACAGCCCCCCAAGAAAAACAAGAAGGGACAGAATGAGAAGAAGACAACAAACGCAACCATAGATGATATTGGAGATGCGTTGGTCTTGAGTGTCAGTAGTCCGCTGGAATCATGGGTGTTGGATTCTGGAGCATCATTTCACTCATGCAGTGATGCTGAAATAATGGAGAACTATGTGTCTGGTGAATTCGGACAAGTCTACCTTGCTGATAATGAGCCCTTGAAGACTGTGGGGAAAGGAGATGTTCGGATATCCACACCAAACGGATCGATATTAAAGCTGAATGTTGTTAGACACATTCCAGGATTGAAAAGAAATTTGCATTCAATTGGACAGCTTGATGTAGAAGGATACTCAGTGACTTTTGGCAGCAACAGTTGGAAGATCAGTAAAGGAGTAATGATAGTAGCGCGAGGGAAGAATGAGGGGACGTTGTATACTACAACTAACTTCAAGGACTGCATTGATCTTGCAGGAGCTACGACTAATGTTGATTTGTGGCACTGTCGGCTGGGTCACATGAGCGAGAAATTGATGAAGGTAATGTGTTCAAAAGGGAGACTTCCAGGGCTGAAATCTGTTGAAGTTGGCCTATGCGAGGACTGTGTTTTCGGAAAACAGAGAATAGTAAGTTTCTCGAGAGGTTGCAGAACCTTGAAGGCAGAAAAGTTAGAGTTGGTGCATAGCGATCTATGGGGACCAGCGCCCACGAAGTCCCTTGGTGGTTTGGAGTACTACATGACCTTCATCGATGACTCTACTCGAAAGATATGAGTTTATTTTCTGAAAAATAAAACTGATGCATGTGATACTTTCAGGAAGTGGAAAGCCCTTGCAGAGAATGAAACGAGGCTGAAAGTAAAGTGTCTTCGTTCTGACAATGGAGGTGAATATGAACTCCGTGAGTTCAAGGAATATTGTGCTGAGAATGTGATTCGCATGGAGAAGACCGTGAGATGAACTCCCCAGCAGAATGGAGTGGCAGAACGAATGAACAAAACTTTGAATGAGCGAGCTAGATGCATGAGATTGAAGAGTGGACTGCCTAAGATGTTTTGGGCAGATGCAGTAAACACAGCAGCATACCTAATTAACAGAGGTCCATCAGTTCCGTTGGAAAACAGAATACTAGAGGAATAATGGACAGGAAAATAGGTAAATCTGTCTTACTTGCGTGTCTTTGATTGTGTTGCATATGCTCATATTAGTTCTAATGAAAGAAGCAAGCTAGATGCTAAATCTGTTAAGTGTACGTTCATTGGTTATGGTGGTGATGAGTTCGGTTATAGACTCTGGGATGAAAACAACCGAAATATTATTCGCAGTAGAGATGTGGTTTTCAATGAACAAGTTATGTACAAGAACAGATTGGAGGCATAAAATTATGACAAGACTAATACCCAAGAAGTCGAGTTAAACATCTCAAACTCGAGTGGGAGCAAGGAAAGTCAGAATGAGGAAGAGGTTCTCATTGGAGAACCAAGGACACCACCACCACCATTGGAGGATCCGTTGCAGAGACCATCTAGAGAGCGACGTGGAGAAGAAGGTCTTACAACTTATGAAGATCCTTGAAAATGAGAATCCAACGGACATGTTTACTAAGGTGGTGACCTTAGAGAAATTGAAGCTATGCATAACTTCAATTGGCCTTGGAACTTGAAGAAAAGGCTAGGCGATGCCAGACGGATACGGGAGGAGAACTAGAAGATATGCTACATAGAGGATTTAGTCTCTAAGTGGGAGATTGTTGGAGTATGGAGCCTAAATTATTTGGGCCCGTATTTCTTTTGGCCCAGTTGATCCTAATGGACTTAGGATTAGGGCATGTTATCTTGATCAAAAAGTTATTTATTGTGTTATCTTAATCAAGAAGTTATCCATTGTGTTATCTAGATCAAGATGTTTTCTCATTGTAGTTAACTAGTCCAACAAGGTAAGAAAAAATCCTGGCTTGGTATCGCCCCCAGATGTAGTCGAAAGACGAACTGGGTAAACAAATCTCGTGTTATTCGTGTCATCGTGTGCGTGTGTGTCCAAAATTCCTAACATAGTCTTGATTTGGGGTATGTATAGTAATTATTTAATTTTTAATAATATCTATTGGGATATATAGTAATTGGGGTGTGTATAGTAATATTAGTAGTGCAAATAGCCATCCCCTTTGTCAAATTCAATTTAACTTTCTCCAATGATTTGTATGAACTATAAGTCTATAAGATGTAGCATTTGGGTATTATATATCTAGTTACTAAGAACCATTAAATTAAAATATCGATCAATAATCTCTTTTAAATTAAACATAATAATTAAGATTTAAAAAATAAAATAATTATATCCTAAAAAACTAACCTATATCGGTGCACTACAAAATAACCCTAATCTTAAAATAATATTTTTTTTATAGAATTAATATACTCCATATACGGTATAACCATCAATACAAATATTCTTCATCCATCCTGAGTTGGATGAATATTTTTAATGGGCCAGCTTAGAGACTACAGGCCCACTTATATGATAAGACGGCTAATTCAGAAATTAGAATTGGTTAAAAAAAAGAAAAAGAAATGTTTTCTACACAAATGGGCCAGATAGACTTGGACGAGTAATTGGGCTATAAACCAAATGTTGGGCTCGGCCCATTAAATTCAATAAAATCAATTAAAGCATGAAATAAGTTGCAGATTTCAGTCCCAAAAATTAATTCATGTTAACGCGGGGAACCTTCCGGCTGCAGCAATGGCTTCTTTCAAATGTAATTTACTAAAACTTCCCCTCTCTCTTCTCTTTCTCTCTAATTAGCCAATTTATGAGACTCTAGTTTGCTCTTTTAGTTTACTGAGAATGTCGTTGAATCTAGAGGCAATTAAGAAAACCCCAAAAATTTTAGTTAGATTACGCCGATTGAGTAATTTTTATATGTTAAGTCAGTGTTCTTGTTCTGATTATATTGGATATAACTACTTTCACAAACAGCTATCGCTTAGAAATGGATCAATTCCACGTTTTTTTGCATCACTGTCAGCTAAAAATCAAGGTTCTGCTCCCTATTTTGTGTCCGAAATGCGTGGGCAATCCATGAAAAAGGTTGAACTTGATGATAGGAAGGGTGATTTTGGTGGGATTGAAGTAACAGGTTCTGAAGAATTGAGTCAATTGAGTTCTGATTATAATTATAATAGTTGGAGTAGAGAAAATTGTAATCTTGATGGTTCGTCGGAAGAAGAAGTTGGAGAGAGTGAGGAACTTAGTGACAACGAATTTAGGGTTTTGAATTCATTTGACAAAAGGAGAGAGTTGAATAAAGTTCCTAGAAGAACTGAGATGGATGAAGATGAGCTGAGACACCCTTTAGTGAGAGAGGTTTGTAGGTTGATTGATAGTAGGGCGGTATGGACTCCAAGGCTTGAATCGCAGTTAAAGCGCTTATTACAAAGTTTGAAACCTAGACAAGTGTGTGCTGTACTTCAAGCTCAATCTGATGAAAGAGTTGCTTTAGATTTCTTTTATTGGGCTGATAGACAATGGCGATATAGGCATGATCCTACAGTTTATGACGCAATGCTTAAGGTTCTTAGTAAAACTAAATTGTGCCAAGGGGCTAAGCGTATTCTCCGTCTTATGATGAGGAGAAAGATTGAGCTTTGGCCCCAAGATTTTGGTTGTGTGATGGTGTCTTTTAGTAGAGCTGGTCATATGAGAAAGGCATTGCAAATATTGACTCTAATGCAGAGAGCAGGAGTCGATCTTGATATCTCGATTTGCAACACTACAATCAATGTTTTGGTGGAAGGTAAAAGGTTAGAGAAGGCATTGAGATTTGCAGAGAGAATGAAGGTGGTTGGTATTGAACCTAATGTCATCACATATAATTGTTTGATAAAGGGTTATTGTGAAAGTAGCCAGGTTGAAGATGCGGTGAAGTTGATCAAAGATATGCCCCTTAAAGGTTGTTTACCTGATAAAGCTAGCTACTATACCGTCATGGGATATTTGTGCAAAGAGAAGCGAATTGATGAATTGAAAGTGCTTCTGGAGAAGATGATGAATGTAAGTAATTTGATGCCTGATCAAGTCACTTATAATACTCTTATCCACATGCTCTCCAAACATGGTCATGGAGAAGAGGCACTAGGATTTTTAAGGGAGTCCGAAGAAAGAGGTTTCTGTGTTGATAAAGTGGGGCGCACTGCAATAGTACATTGCTTTTGCCAGGAAGGAAAAATAGAAAAGGCTAAAGAAATTGTTGATGAAATGTTGTTGAAGGGATGCAACCCTGATGTTGTGACATACACTGCCATTCTGAATGGGTTTTGTCGACTTGGACAGGTTGATCGAGCTAAAAAATTACTGCAGCAGATGTACAAGAATGGTTGTAGGCCAAACTGTGTCTCTTATACAGCCTTGTTAAATGGGCTATGCCATAGCTCAAAGTCATCAGAGGCAAGAGAGATGATGAACTTGAGTGAGGGATGGTGGACACCGAATTCTGTGACTTTTAGTGTCATTATGCATGGGTTTCGTAGAGAGGGGAAGTTGTCTGAGGCTTGTGATATAGTGAGGGAGATGATTAGTAAAGGTTTTTATCCTTCTCCTGTCGAAATTAACCTCTTGATTCAGTCTCTTTGTCAAGTGGGGAGAGCAGATGAAGCAAGAAAGTTAATGGAGGAGTGCCTGAAAAAAGGGTGTGCTGTCAATGTTGTGAATTATACATCTGTAATTCATGGATTCTGCAAAAGGGATGATTTAGACGCTGCTCTATCTGTTCTTGATGATATGTATTTGAATGACAAACACCCAGATGAAGTAACTTATACAATGTTCATTGACGCATTAGGAAGAAAAGGTAGAATAGATGAGGCTATTGAAATGACCAAGAAAATTCTCCATCGCGGTTTGCTTCCTACGCCTGTGACATATCGATCTCTCATCCATCATTTTTGTCAGCACGGAAGGGTGGAAGACTTGTTGAAACTGATGGAGAAGTTGCTAAAAAGACAAAGCTTCAAAACAGCATACAACCAAGTTATTGAAAAGCTTTGCTCTTTCGGGCTCACTGATGAGGCTTACAAGCTCTTGGGGAAGGTTTTGAGAACAGCTTCCAAAATTGATGCAAATACTTGCCACGTTCTCATGAGAAGTTTCTTAAAGAATGACAATCCTCTTGGATCATATAAAGTGGCGTGTAGAATGTTTAATCGAAATCTAGTTCCTGATTTGAAATTGTGTGAGGAAGTGAGTAAAAAGTTGATTTTACATCAGAAATTAGATGAGGCAGATAAGCTTATGCTGCGGTTTGTGGAGCGTGGATTTTCTTCACCTAAGAGCAAAAAGGCAGTACTTTGACAAACAATGATTCTTGAAAATTATACAGATTGACTTGAGAAGGGTTTGTAGGGATTTATTCAATCTCCACTACAGTTTTTTGTGGGTATGTAACTGAACACTTCGTTATTCCTTTCATGTTTTAGGCTCCCTCTTAGTGTATGTTGAAATGCATTTAGATGATTAGGTAGCTGTAACCTTCTGCTATTTGCTGTATGTCACCCCATCCCCATGGCCCATCCCCAAAACAAAAAAGAACAAAACTTTTTTTTTTCTTTTTTTTGGTGAATTCACAAGAGTATACTAACATCAAAATACTGGAACATTTTTCTGCATTTTTTAAAAATCATTTTTTTTGTTTTTGTTTATCCTCTTCTGGAAGTTCAGCAATAATATAATTTGATGTCAGAACTACTTGCTCACACAGTGAATAATTGCTTATGAACTCATCTAAATCCCAAACTGTTGTATTGTGACTTCTAGTATAATTTTTCAATGATACAGAATTGACTGCTTCTGTTAATTGGTTTCAGAATTCATGCACTTGGGGTTTGGATCTATACAGCATGTGAGCAATTTGAGTAATTGCTCCAGTAATGTATTCAACGGCATCTCCTACTTCCATCGTCTATGCCAGCTTTTCTGTATCGTGGTTGGGACATGAACAGGTACATATTTCCAACGAGTCACTATTATTGAGTTTGTCATTAACTTGCAAAGCATGTATTCGCTATCCTCGAGTGCTGACAATACGAATGTCATAATCTCAACAGTTTATTGTGTTAATCCGTTATTAATTTGTGGCTGCAGATATCTTACAAAAGTTGTACTGCCCCGTATCATGCCAAAGCTGAGAACAATAATATCTAAATGAGTGATATTCACAGTTCTTGGTTAAAAAACTCGAAAACAACGTGACGAAAATCTGCACATCAGTTACCAGGACATGACTCCATTTGTCGAGAGGAAGTGACGGTCCAAAATGGCTAGGTACTAATGAATTTTCATAGACTTTATATCTTCACAAAGGATTCATTTGAATGTATTTTCCACTAGTCTAATGAATGCCTATCATGAAAGAGAACCCACCCACTTGTCTGATGAGAATTGATCTTTTACTGATGATTGCCTCATTGCATATTTACTGTTTCAACTGGACCATGGCTTCTTGTTCTCAATTCTTTGGACTCATTGGGAAACGTTTGATCGAGTCAAGAGTGTCTGCTGATATTTGTGGTGGGGTAGATACATTTCGTGTATATTTCATCTCGTGTTTTATTTTATCGTGTGATAATGACAATGCCATCCGTATACACGGAATGAACTTGGTTCCGGTGGATGCCGACGGCTCCACCATGATAACAACACTGTTAAGAGTAAAGATATCTACTATGTCGGCATGTTTTCTTCTGACTGTTGTCATTCTGAACAGAACATGAAAATGATGGCATCCTTACATGAATGAAAGCAATGTTTCTTTGAACGCATTAGTAGTTCTATCAGTATCAACCTAAGTACACAATTACTATCTTTTTAACCCTTGTCCAAATTACAAATTAGCCCCCCTAGGATCATTGTAACTGTAAGAACACCTTTTGAAGTACATTATACTATCTACAAATTGCACTTATAATCTGTCTCTTTATGGAGATTATTGACATTCATATGAGGAATGCTATTTTTAATTTGCCAACCAAACTGGAAAAGTAGCTTTTGTAATTATACATTAGAAAACAGCAGTTGATCTGGAAATTGGGGAACAGAGTCTGATTTTAGATCACACTTATGAGTGCACCAAATATTTTAATTAAACTTTACCCTACAAAACACCCCACCCCCACTCACCCACCCCCCACATTGAGATTGGGGATAAATCCTCTGTGGCCAAGTGGAGAAAAGGCAAACACCACACTTATTTTAATGTAAAGTAAATGCCTTTGGAAAATAATGATTAGCATTGTTTTTCAAGATGAGATGAGATGAGATGAGAAAAGTGAAATAAGAAAAGAGGGTGTCCTAAATCATAAAGTTTAATCTGAATGAAACAATACAGCATGCATTGTCTCCTATCAAGCTGCCAATACCCTTTTCCATCACCTGCCTCTTTTTTTTTTAATTAAATGTATTTATCATTTTAATTTTAACATATACAACCATTCATACTTTTTTTTTATTTTTCTAATAAAGTATCAATTAATCTTTATAATTTTAAGTTTTGTGAGAAATAATTTGGACCTCGTTTTTCTGGTGGCTATTGTTCATGTCTTTATTAGTGGAATTTGCTGTACACAACAATTCATGTTGGCACTTACTTGCCTAATGAGTATATAATTAGTCATGATTTGACCATTTCCAGGGAGATTAACGTTAACATGAGATAATTAACATAATCATTTTTATTTTTTCAATCTTGATTTGCCAGTTTAAATTTGTGTCATCTTGGCTTACAATAATGACATGTCTATTTGTCAATAAACAAGTGACACTTACTAAAAAAATTAAAAATATAAGATGAAGTATAAAAATTCTAAACAAGGACTCAAATATCCGGTAGATGAATATGTAGGTTCTAAAGAATTGTAATACTCTTCTTTTTATACTCTTCCATTACTCATCAAAACAAAAGGTAAAAAATCATTGGCATTTTAAAGAATAACCTTCGTTATATATCTTATAAAATACTACTAATATTTTTCGAATTGAGCACCTGCATTGACTGCATGAAACTATGAAAGTATAGGTAACTATCATTATAAAATAGATGTAATACTTAAAAATTTAATTTCACATGAAATCAATCTTATGAATTTAAACACTCTCTCAATGAATAAATAAATTATAAAGCTTAATTTTCTAACCTTGTGATGTAATTATTAAAAACCAAAGAAATGAAAGGACTCTTTGGCAATTACAAGATGTAGAGTATCATTTTCATTTTTCCTGTATTAAATTACTAAAACGCCACCTCTTGTTATCATTATTTATTTTCGCAATTATAGTGAGGCATCAAGCATGTGAATTATGAATTCGATGCATGTATTTTGTATTAAGTTAACTATTCTATTTACAATTAATTATAGTGAGGCAGATATCACGTGAATTATGTAATGTTACATAATTAATATATACTAATATATTTTCGCATTAGTATATAATTTCACAAGAAATTCACATGTTCTCACTAGCAAAAACCACTCATTAGGATATAAATCAAATCAAATAATTGAATTATAAATCTTGTATAACGATTTTTATCCAATCCAAAAATTTTAATAGTATACTATTGCATTTTCATGGTGATACATTATCTATAAAAATATTACTCCATATTATGCTAAAAAGTACTAGTAATAAAATAGCATAAAATATAATTCCATGCAGCGTAATATTTTGGGATGTTTACCTTGGCTAAAGGTGTCTTCTAACTAAATTATTTACCACAATTAATAAATTAATTTTTTTGTTCAGCTCAGTTTTTTTTTATCAGTAAATGTTAGTATAGTTAACCGTTATACCAAGCACCCTTACAAATCCTATCTCCAAGCCCTCTTTATAACTCCCCTCCTAATTTGTTCCCAAAAGGAATCGAACCGGGTCTCTCGTGAGGAGCCCAGTTAGCTAACCTACCTAGTTACTCACAGTCGTTTTTCTAATAACTACTATTAATGTAGATGATCTCAATGTATCTTCAAATAGACTATCCTTTTAATATATTAATTAAATTTAAAGATGTAGTGTATCATATTTTCTCCACTACCATGTTCTCATAGTTTGGGATTCAAATGAAAATAAGCTTAATTTTGGGGGTCAAATTCAGTTTAATAAGCCTTCCAGATAAGATACGATAATTAAGGCATTGTGTAATGAATGTTGTTATCTGCTTATCCTTATTGTAGAATTCAATAATAGATACTTCCTCATGTTTATTTGTTGGACAGTAGATTATATTTGATATTTTATTTTAATAGATAAAATGGCTAAATTTTACTTGTATTTTACCTTTTTTTATTTTTAGTTTGAATGAATTGGCGACAATTTATATAGTTCTACAACTTTTATTATTATTATTTTTATTATTATTTTATGAGTTGATATTAGGTATACCGGGTGCAATGGTGCACCCATATGTGTATAATTTTTTATTCTATTTTATATACATTTTATTCTATTTTGCATACGTGTTTCTTAATAATTGTATTTTTTTTCACATTAAGTTTTTCATTAAAAAAACTAGCATCCATATGTGTATAACTTTTTATTCAATAGTGTATATATTTTTTAATAATTGTATATTTTTTTACACTCAATTTTTCATTAAAAAAACTAACAATTAAATTGTATACATTTTTGTTCATAATTGTATATATTTTTATTTATATTTGTATATGTTTTTTAAAGTGGGTGCACAATATAATTATCCTTTTTTTTATATGTAAGACCTCGTTTACTTAAAAAAAATGTATACTCTATTAAAGTAAACAAGAGAGCAAAATATATATTGGGAGTAATTCTTTCCTAAGTATGTTTTTTTTTTTCTCAGAAATAATAAGAGAAAAATGAAAAGTTAAAAAAAAATAGAGGTATACCTTTTTTAATTGTTGTTCCCCTTTTACCCCTCACAAAATATCCGTTTGTTTTTTTACAAGTAAAATTTAAAAGTTATTTTACTTTTTTTTTTCTTATATTTTGAATTAAATTGATATTACATAGTGTAATTTTGAATAATTTTATGAGTTTGGTTATGGAATATGTGATTTATCTTTACTAAAAATAAATAAATACTCCATCACTAAGGTATCCATTTTACTATTATTTTTGGCGTTCGCTTCAAAGATATTCATTTTCCTTATTTAATACTTCCTCAGTCCCGAAAAACTTTTCACCTTTACTGTTCCACGTTGTCTAGGGAAAGTTGCACTTTTGACCAACTTTATTGACTTTGGAGGGTATTGTAGAATTTTTAGGTAATAAAAATGTATAAAGTAATGATATGTGTGTGAAAAAGGAGTAGCAAATTTGAAATTAAAATAACTTTTGAGGTTGTTGGATAAAATGATGTTTCTTTTAGGGGGTGAAAGATTTTATGAGACAAACAAATGAGAAAAGTGAGAAAAATATGGGACGGAGGGAGTAAAAAAGTACACAATATGGCCCACCACTTCCCTCTAATACAACTACTCATTTTACATATAATAACAATACTCCTTAATCCACGTGCAAAAAACAAATGGATAGCTTGGAATCGAACGGAGAGAGTATTTTTTTATGAGATGAGTTAAAATGTAGAAATGATACTGTACATTTTAAGGTTTTAAGGAGAAGAAGAAGTAAATACTCCTATATTACTCCCTATTTAAATGGAGTAGTATTAATTAATTATTTATTTATATTAGTTAAAAATTAATTAACGTAATTGAGGTTGTGTGGTGTCAGGTTGTGGAGCAGCACAGTATAAACATAGGAAAGTGGCGCATGTTATCATAACTACTAATCACTGCTCACATACACGCTCTCTCCTCTCCTCTCCAACCGTCGACTAGCCGGAAAGTTAACAGAAATGGACGAATCCTGGAGGATGAGGATGGGAATGCACGCGGCGCCTCCCCTAGCAACATCACGCCATCTCTCTAACTACCCTCCCCGCCGATCCATTGAGGACATCACTCTCCCCATCTCCGACGATCATTTACACGCCCAAGACTTTAGTGACGTTTTTGGTGGCCCACCTCGTACAATCCTCTCCCGCCAGTTCTCCACCGCTTACCCTAGATCATCTTCCTCCAGGGCTTTCTTCTACGAGGAGATCTTCCGCCCACCGGAGAATGCGGAGCCTCCTCTCAGCAGAGCAGGGAGGAGCCTGCCAGAGTTTAGGATCCCCGGTCAACCTAGGAGAAATGATCGTAATCAACAAAAACGTGAAAAGAATGGGTTTTATAGTGATATCTTTGGGTGGGAGGATGAAAGGGTGGTGAGGTCAAGATCAAGGTCAAAGACAAGTTCTTCATCTGTACTGAGCTCAGAGGAGCTCAGTCCTCTCCGGCCGGGGATATGCACCGACGACGACGACGGTGTTTCCCTTTTCTCTTCTAAACTCAGGTGGGTGCCTCCTTTATTTGGTTCTCAAGATTTTTTAGTTTAATTGTACACACAGCAACTGTTTGTGTATTTGCTTGAGAGTGATTTCTTTTATAGATTTTTTGTCTGTTGTCTGATATGCTTCTATGTGATACTTTAAGCTTTTCATATGACTTTTCGAAGTATAGCCTAACTTTGGTAGATTATATAGCAAGAAAACATTAGTGGAGTGAATACTTAAACTTGGACTCATTTTCAGACCAATTAATGTGAGGTCTAGATGGACATCAAGAAGAATGGGAAATGAAGATTACCAAAGAGAACAAGACATTATACCATCATTTTCAAACATTCAATCCTCTCACAATACTGGACACAAAGGACCTGATAACTTGAGGAGCTACCCTTTTGGATTAAGTAGAAGAAATGCATCTCCAGAAACTATCAATCTAGAACCGATACCACACTGCAGTTTCAGAGTCACTAGAGAAGATTTAGAACTCAACTCCCCATCATCGGCCGTATCATCAGTTTGCCACTCGTTAGACCAAGAGCAAAAGAGAGATGGAATCAATGATAACATTTGGAAACAGGATGATGCTATGGAACTAGAGGAAGATGAAGATGAAGTAATGAGCTCTTATGTAATTGAGATCAACTCCGAGATCAGAGAAGAAACCTGTGAATCGAATGGCGTTGATGAAGCAATTGCGTGGGCTAAGGAGAAGTCTCAGTCACACTATTCGGATAGCAAATGGAGCATGCAAGAATGTGAAGCAGAGAAAACAACAGAAGGTTTGTCTTCAGATTGTATGCTACTTTGAATCTGTCTCTGATATTGATTAAACGATATTGGTTTAATCTTTTTGCAGAGATGTTGAACGGACATCATGTTTCTGAGGGGCACACTGATAGTTTTGGATCATTGGTAATATTGACCATATGCCAAAGACTCTATAGTATTAGATCACATATTGTCTTGATGACAACTTCGTACTGAGCTATCAGCTTCTTCTCTCCCTTGTTTTGCAGGATGAACGACCAGATAAGTGGGTTTCACTTGAAGAAACACAACAACTCGAATGCGCGGTATTGCTCTTCACCTCAACTTTGATCGATTGTCTTATAACGAGATTCATAATAATCAACATTGAAACATGACAGGTGCAAACAGAAATGGATACACTGGATGAAAAAATATGTCTGTGGTCAACTGGCAAGGAAGCTGATATCCGGTTACTTCTATCCTCTTTGCATCATGTGAGTTGAGTTTCTTGTATTTGTACCGTCGATACTTTATCTTCTTTTCAAGGTTAGACAACTCTTGATAATACCCTTGTTTCATACCCAGATTCTATGGCCTAACAGCGGCTGGTCACCAGTATCTCTAGCAAACATAATCGAAGTCTCTCAAGTTAAGAAATCGTATCAGAAAGCGCAGTTGTGCCTTCACCCGGACAAGCTTCAACAACGAGGTGCTACGGTGTCACAGAAATACATTGCTGAGAGAGCCTTTTCTGCACTTCAGGTTAGTGCTGCCGTTGACATGAAATCCCACTGGAGAAATGGGTTGAAGCTGACTATTTTTCACTTGTTTGACAAATGTAGGATGCTTGGGCTGCATTTATTTCTCAAGATGTCTTGTAATAACTGGCATGGAGCACAGGAGAAACATGGAGCTGAAGAAATGTACAATGAGTGTTGTGATTCAGTGTGCTGTTGTTTGTAAATGCAAATAAGTTCATAATTTCTTTCCCTAGTTCACAAGATGGTGTTCCAATATTCTCACCAGAGGAAAGAGATGATAGATATAATTTAATGTTCCAATTTTAATCAAACCGATCCACATCTTTTTTTATGTGTAAGATAGCACGGATAACTATTGCGAACATAAGGATACTATGTATCAATGTAAGAATCTAAATGCTCTTCCAAGAGCATACTAAGTGTCACAAAATCTCAGTTCAATAGCTACTCTTTATATGTGACAACTAACAATTGAATCGTGTAATGGATTGAGTTCTACTAATTTGGTGTTCAACAAAGAAACTTTTATTTGCAGAATTGGTACTAAACCCCTTTTACAGATGATACATGTTTGATATCTTTGGATAGAGGAGTGTTGGAATTTAAATATTTTGGAATGTATCACAACAATAGAGACAAACATGGTATGATCTGTGGTAAATCTTGAAGTCTAAAAGCTTTCTTTGAACTTTACATTAGAGTGGAGCCCAGAACAGAAACTCAGGAAGACGATTATTTGAAGCATGGTAATGAAATGCCGATTGAGTAATCATCATCAATCATTTTTGACAGAGGCCGTCCGCTGCCATGTAAAAGAGGCGGAAAAACTGTCTGAACCTGTATTGCAATTGTAACTTCAACTGGTTGCTGTATTGTCTGAGTTACTTCGTTCTAGTGATGACTCTTTGTGTTAATTCAACGAGAGCCCTCCTTGATATTTGGACATCTTCATCATCGTTCTCAGGCAGGGAGTCGATTGCTGCAGAAGCCAAGCTAGCATGCTTTGCTGCTAGCTCTCTGGTTCTCTGAATCCCACGACTCTTCGCAAGGTAATCTAGTGCCTGTGTATCAGTTGATCAGATTGTAGCAGGAAGAGACGACGAACGGATAAAATTGAACAAAACCCAAAATGTGTCATTCACGTTCGCTTTCTATTTACTGGGAAGATTAATAGTTTCCAAATGATTCGAGTTCAAAGAAAAATTACCGAGTCCACATTTGATGAATCATCAAATCCTTGATCAACAACAGTCCGCAGCTCAGGAAACTCCTCCATGGCAAATAATATGGGAGCAGTAATAATCCCCTGCAAAAAAAAAAAATCAGGCATTTTGGAAAGTTATTCTACTGCTATGTATAAGATGGTAAATAAAATGGTAATGGGGCCAGAAATACATGGCGAATGTCGGACAAGGAACCCTTCCCAAGGGTTGTTGAAGTGCCAGTGAAATCGAGTACATCGTCAATTAACTGAAATGCCAACCCCTGCAAATATACATAAACATGATCTCAAAAATCAAGTTTTATTTTGTTTCTTTTGGGTGGGTGGGTGTTGGGAGGTGGAGGGAAGTCTCCTATGTACATGTCCTAACCTTCCTAAATGGTTCACTGAGTTGGGCCTACCTCCATTTTTTTTATAATGCATCCATCCCTAATTCTAACCTAGTACCAAAATAAGTTCTACGAGTGACAGAAAGCATGGATGGGTACCACAGAGGTCTGGATAATGGTAGTCAATATGACAAACAGAGAACGATGAAACCTTATCTCATTTTTAAATGATAGTCAAATCATCATAGACTTGGTGGTTCATCAACCTTGTCACAAGGATTTGCAATAATTTACTTTCACATAATGCAGATGAGACATTGGGCAAAGTAAAAAATTACTATATTCAATATACAAACAGAATCAGACAAACATTAGGCAAAAATAAGAAGCCAGAGACATCCAACCAGCACCGCTACCCTCTTACAAAATATTCACTGAAGTCCAGTCAAGTCGATTTTGAAGTCAGCAACCACATGGATAATGTGACAGATATCATAGGTGGCAAAGATTTAGTGTATAGTCGTAGTGGATGAAACTACACATAGATTTTCTTTACAAAGATAAGTTAAGAGGAAAAGACACGACAGGAAAAATAAAGAAACAAAAGAACACCAAGTACAAACCAAATTTTTGCCGTACTCATAAGCCAAAATTGAAACTTCTGTTGTTTGTCCAGCAAGAAGGGCAACAGCCTTGCAACTATTGGAAATCAACGAGGCAGTTTTGTAATATGTCTTCTGCATATAATATTCCATGCTGCCAAAAAGCACCAATGCCATTATTTTAGCAAGTAGGGCAAAAATACTGGGGTGAATATGGTCAATCCAGAAGTAAACTGTTCCTACTTATCAGAAAGAATAATCTACATCATATTGTCACTCTCCTGCAAGATTTCAAATAGAGAACTCAAATACAAATTCAATTCACAATGATGCGCAAGCTAAAGCTAAAAACAGCAAAGATGAGAACAGTAACAGGAAAAGTTGATGAACAGCACACCTGCAGCGCTGATCAGATGTTGTCGTCATTTGCATGGTCTCACCAGTGACTAGATGCTCTACAACTTTAGCCAGGAGCGATACAACCTATCATACAACATGGCCACAAGAAAAATAAATCATAAAAACAAATTACAGCACAATCCAGAAGTCTAGACTGCAAATGTCAACATACTATACATCTTTCCAGTGTAAAACAAGGCATCTCATTCTAATCCTATTAGCTTCATTTGGAATATTACAGTAGAATATGCACCTCAAAAGTTACGAAGAGAAATGCTATGCCTAATGGATAAAGCAGACCTCCGTGTTTTTTAAAGAAGCTAGGGCCACACACGCTCTTGATAGCAGGAAATCTCCAGCCAGTACAGCTAACTGCAATTCAACAAAGATGAAACAGTCAGGTATTCCTAATATGCACAGCTAGTAAAAAAAAAGAAAGAGGAAGTGACGTGAGTAAAGAGTATTGAACTCAAGTCAATAACGATGTGTGCATGTGTGTTGGGGGGTGGGGGGGTGGAAGACAATAATTATTGAATATAAGGATATATTTATACTTCACTCATTGTTCTTTATTTTCTTTATTTGGACTCTTTTGCAGTTTATCATAGTTAACGTACTTCTGAAGTGACTATTATTTTATTAAATTAAATATATGACCACAATGTAATGCATAAATATCACTACATCATCAGCAAACGGGAAGATAATCTTAGTTCATAAGAAATTCCAAGTCACTTTTTACATCAAGGCTTCGAGATAGAGCTGGCGTTGACGGATCAAAAGGAAAATAATGATTACCTTATTTCCCATCACGAAATTTAATGAACCAATCCCCCGCCTTGTATCAGCGTCATCCAACACATCATCATGGAGGAGGCTGGCAACCTAGAATAATTTATGTGGTCAATAAGAAAAGATGGAAAACATGTAGAACTAATAACAGATATAATAGGCTATATAAGTAATGTTAAGAGACAAATAATGGTGCAAAAATGATGTCGTTTTATCATGAGATATACTTGAGGCACCATACTTTTATGCCAGTTAGAGTGGGGGAGAGCAACTGCTACGAAATCCGACATCAATTCCATATGAAAGTGTGAAGGGCATAAAAGTGGGATCAACCCTTTACACGTGACCATGGTTTTTGGTTAAATTAGGGCTTCCCAACTTGCTCAACAATTTGGTCTGATGTGCCGGATTCGGGTGGGCTGCGGAAAGGAGCTACCCTCCTGTGTGGGCCCTGGGGTGTGGGTTGCCACCAAGTGTGCCACCCGTGGTAATCCGTTTTGAAGGGGATGGATTGTATGATATCTCACACCACTTCCACACGAAATTGTAGAAGGGCATATAAGTGGGGGTCAACCTTATCTTTGACTATGATTTTGGATAAAGTCAGAGCTCCCTAGCTTACAAGCCTAACTTATATGCCCTTCCACACTTCATGAGGAATATCGATTTGGAATACTGTAACAGCAACCTTCACTCACCCACCCAACCATTTTTATCTCTCTTTATATCACCTTTTTACTTGCCATGCATCATTCTGATGTTAGCCAGAAGGGAACAGATTTTTTTCCTAAGAGGTCTCTGATAGTTTGCTCAACAACTTAACATGATCAACCCCACATATCTATAATTAGTCTTTGCCAGGAAATCATGACAGCGAAAACATGCAGTTAGCAAAATAAGTAAAAAGATAGAGGGTAATAATTCTTCAATGATGGAATCAATTCTTCAATTTTAACCACCCAGGCAATCCAAGTTAAAATCGACCTTCAATTTGGGTTGCCCAATACGAATTGCAGATTGCAGTTGGTTGAGTATTGGGTAACTATGATCTTTACTGAGTTATGTTTGAACTTCAAAGTAACAAAAAGGAAAGTGAGGTTATATGGTTATTACAGAAAATGGAAAAAGTAACTAACATGGATCATCTCTGTGATCTCAGCAATACATTGTTGTCTTGTACGTAACTCCATGGACAAGGAATCAACTGCTGCCACACTCGGTTGCCTTGGCATTGGTACGTTTAAAGCCGTTGCCATCAAGAGAAGCACCTAGATATGTAACAGTCAGTAAATCAAACAACTAACATAATAATTAACTTGCACGTCATTCTACAACAAAATTATGCTCTCAAAATTAAACCCCCCCCCCCCCCCCACAAAAAAAAAAAAAAGAAGAAGAAAGGAGGGAGGAAGGTATCAGAGGTAACCAGTAGGTGGAGGGATCAGATGGAAATGAAAAGCTTACAGTGGGCCGAAATCTTTTTCCTTCAACACCCATTTTGAAAAAATACTCTGCTGCAGAGGCGAGCTTGGGAACCTAAACGAGATAAAAGGATTTCCACCACATCAGCAGTTCACATATATCAGGTTGAAAACAAAACTGAAGTGCAATTCATACCTCTGCAACTACCATTGACCTTAAACGATTTGCAAGAAGTGACAGCTCATCAGCTACAAGAGAGAATGGATCTAGTTGCTCCTGAAAAAAATATATAAGAAGATTAAGCTAATTCTATAGCTTTCTACAATTATTTATCCAAATCAAGAAGCAAATGCTATTAGAGCAAAGTATAAGAAATTACACAAACCTCTACGATAGAGCTGCTCTGAAATTGAGCCTGTTGCCCAACAGTATTTAGGACATTCGACACCCAAGAATAATATACTCTGCAACCCAAAACCTACTAATCACCAGTAACAAAGCAAACATGATACAGTAGGAAAGAATAAAAAGAAGTTCCAAAAAAGTAAACACACCGACTCACATTACACATCAAGACGATGAATAGGAGTTATACCTTTAAGTAAAGAAAATGAGAATTAACCAAATATGAAACATCAACTAGAGAGAATTTTCAATTATCAGAACACAAATTCTCAAGGGCGCCACATAAATCTTGGAAGGGAAAAAAAGGTAAGTGTTCCACAATGGCAGTAATTATTAACAGTAACTAAACAATTTAATGATTGTTTATGCGCTCGATTCACTTACCACTCAACAACTAATTTTACAAAGTTTCCAGAAATATAAATTACTAAAACAGAAGGCAGCATTACCAAAAATAAACGACAGCGAAAACACATAGAACGCGTCAATTCACCTCTTTAGAAGACTGAACAGGGGAACAGAAGTGAGTGGAGTGCTCCAGCAATGGAGTGCTGCTATTACTGCTCAATGAAGAGTAGACCCATCGACAACGGGCGTAACCCGACCTCGATAATAGGGTAAGCCCTCTCACAGATATCATCTCCTATATGCCAACGTATAAACTTCCTTTCCGCAAGTACCGATAACACGTTTCGGCGAAAACCTGTAAATGTTTCTCGAATTGGAGATCAAAGAAAAATGAAGCACGAAACGTAGCAAGTTCCAAGAAGTAGGGATAAGATAAATGATTAGCAATTGCCGATTCAAAATTCATAAACCGACATTGATTATTCTGCAAGAAATTACATTGATGCACGACGGCGCGGTACACCGACTTCGGAGGCTACGTGGTACGGGTTACGCCATGTAATAAAAAGTAGGGCATTTGGACGGCCCAATATAGTAAGGGGTGGAGCCCAAATACATATAAACCCCACATTACGGCCCATTAGATTTATACAAGGCTCAATTATATATTGACCATACGGGCCAATTTTTTTTTTTTAACCCTTAATTAAGCAAACCAATCTTAACAAAGTTTATGCCATAATGGAGATGTATAAAATATCAAGAACGTCGTTAAGTTAAATTAAAATTTTGTTAAATAGGATTATATGTTTATAATAAGGATTGATTTTGCCAAAAATAAGTGAGGTCATTTATTTAATAAAAGGAAATAGGGGGCATAATGAGATTAATCAAATGCTTTCTTTCGTTGATAAACAAGGGATTTACAGTAGCATTGTTAATGGATTTACAGAAAGAAGATCCAATAATATGGCCTTATCACCTGTGTTTACCCTTCAACAAATCCCTGAATTCTTCATCAGTGGTCTTCAGCATCAATGGCAATGGAACCTCAACTCCACTCTGCACGACCTCCCGATGCCTTGGTTTTATCCTATTCTCCAAACTAAATGCAAAATACTGTGGAAAATCCCTCAATTCCTCCGTCTTCCCCTTCATTTCATTCGAGAAATACTCAAATTTGGGCTTGAAATTATTCTCAATGCTGAATGTGAAGAGCGCCGGACATCTGAGAAACATCCCCACCGCAGCTGTTTTCGAGAAACCCAAGCCCACCAAGTAATCAAGCTTCGGAATTAGGGTTTTCTCCACGTTCGAAACTAGCAAAATGGGATCCTGATAAGCTAATGCGTTTAAGTCTTTGAACCCTAATCTCTGAAGATAGAATAAAGCCGCTTCAACTGGTCTCTGGCGCTGGAAATCAGGAGCCTCGGACATTTATTAATCACCCTCCTGTAATTCTGATCGGGCACTTTGAGATCGTGTGAGATGAAATCGAAAACTGGATTGAGATCCGCCTTGTTGATATTGGAAGTGAGAATTTTAGGGCACATACCGAAAATTCTGCCTAAATCTTTGAGATGGATACCTTTGGATTGGAGGAAGGTGACAATGGCGTGGATTGAATGGATGGATGCTGTGTGGAGGGACGGATTCTGGGCCAAAGCCCGACCCGAATCGACGCCCATGATCTAGAGACACAGGATTTTTTCTTTGAATTGGAAGGAGATGTTTGCATGCGTAGGTTCGTAAAGAGGGTGTTTATGGAAGGTAGTTTTGGGTTTGGCTGTTAAGAGGATGTTTTGTTGATCGGGAACTTGATGAGGAGAAGAGAAGCACATGGATGACCTACAAGCAGTCGCCGCCGGCAACATGGTGGCGCGCCGTCGAGTGGTTTTTGTCTTTGCTCAGAGACCATTAATTTTTTTCCATTTTATCTATCTTGAGCTACCCACCTGGCATATTAGTGAACATCCATTGGTTGAAAATAGATTTCTATCTAACTCCTCCAGTGACATGATATCTATAGGGGTATACTATATAATAAAATAATTACTTGCATTTTAATAAATAGTACTATTGATTAGTAAAGAGGTATCATTTCAATTTTTATTTTTTTCATGACAATTTAGGAAAATAATACTCCAAAAAAAAACAAAGTATTCATAACAACAAAGTCAAAAAAAAACAAATTTATAAAACTCACTATTTATTATGAACGTAAATTTCATTATGAAACAGAAGTATTATATTAATTTTATTTTAAGATAATTAAGTAATTAGTTTGATGATTAAAAAATAATAAACAATTTACTAAAAATAATACTCCAGTGATTAATAAAACATGATAGATAATATGCAAACAATTCAAAAATATTTTTATTTTTAAATAGTGCTTATTTAATTTCCCTTTCAAACTAATTATAAATAATATTATTGCATCAGACTGAAGTAATCTGGCATAACGGATGGCACTGTTACTCATCATAATTAAAAAATAATAAAAATGACGGGGAGTCTTAGTCTATTTTGGAATACAATGCTAAACCATTATAAACAAAATAATGAAACCAGACAAACGTTCAAAGAAGAAGGATCCAATCAAGTCTTTGAGGAGTCTGAGCCTGCACAATGAGTCTCCTCAGCAAAGTTCAAAGGAATTTTCATAAACAAAATTTACCAGTGTTACCTTTGTCATTATCGTCTTCTTCTGTTTTCCACACTATGTCTTTCAATCCAGTCGAAAGGTTCTTGTAGAACTGCACATGTAAGAAAATTTAGAGACCACATTTTTTAAATTGTTTTGTGGAATATAGTGAAATGGAATACCTTGTGAAATTCTAGTGTGTCTCCACCGGCCTTACGAAGCTCAACCATGTGAAGCGAAGGAGCCACTTCGAAAATCTGTTCATAACCACATTGGCGTACTCTTTGCTGAGCGAGCAAACAACAAATTTTTATGCATCAAGAGGCCATGGCATGCTGTAGATTACATACCTCTGTAGAAATGGACAAATGACCTTTACGCCCAGATTTCTCTCCATGAAGTTTCATCTAAACGGAATCAACAGCAAAATGAGTAACGTTGCTACACTTAACTGAAAAGATTTCCAATCTTCTTGCAAAAACAAAAAAAATGGGTAATCATCATGTGATAATTTAATGATGTACTTTAGGGCAAAACCAATTGACAATTTGGAAAGAATCATCATAGATTAAATGAATTCAACTGATTACT
Organism: Pogostemon cablin; assembly: GCA_023678885.1. Taxonomy (NCBI): domain Eukaryota; kingdom Viridiplantae; phylum Streptophyta; class Magnoliopsida; order Lamiales; family Lamiaceae; genus Pogostemon; species Pogostemon cablin. The sequence goes on from CM042956.1 coordinate 2,480,532, forward strand.
CCTACAGGATATCAAATATGCTCAACCAGTATAACTAATACAACAAAACATGTTCAGGAAATGGTACTAAGAGTCACTGAGACCAAGTTGTGAGAGCATATGATGAGTCATGAGAAGTGTGGTAATCACCTTATAGTTGTTTTTCTTCACATCAAACCCCATCGGGGCGGCTGCCTGCTCAATTTTAGATATAATCTCCTTGGCGGATGATTTTGATGTAAATCTTGTTTCACGCTTAACAAGACCCTAAAGTGCGAGAAATTAGAGGTGTGTCATTGGAATTCTCAAGATTATGATTTTGTGATTCCTTTGCTAATTAATTTGACTTTCAAATTAGCATACCATTTGCTTTTCAAAGAGGGAACTAAGATTTAGGCCTTGTGAGGTAGAAATAAGCTCAAAGGCATTCATAGTCACTGGTGCTGTGGGAGGTGTTTCCTCCCGTCTCTCCACAACAAGGTTTGGAGACGCCTGAAATGCAAATGAATTACATCACAAACCATCATGCAAGTTGACTTTATAGCGACAAGTCAGCATTAGAGAGAAAGAGAAAACTAGGATTGGTGCAGAATTCATACCATTGATTCATTGAAAATAGAATTAATATCATGATTATCATCAAGAGTGACTTCCTCCTGTTCAAAAACAGGCGGTTTGTATCCTTTCTTGAACCATTCATTCTCAAGGACCTCAGTTATTGTAATGCGCTGTTTCAAGCGACAAGGTCATTATTTAGGTTATAATTGAACCATAATGGGCAAAGAAACATAAAGTTTTGACCAAGAAAAGTCAGGAATTTTGGTTGGAGTGACAGGAGAGGATATACTGTCGATGGATTGGGATCCAAAATTCTTTTTATCAATTTCTTTGCATTGGAGGAAAACCATGGAGGGAAAGTGAAATCCGCCTTAAATATCTGCAATCACATTAAATCAAAATTAGTTTTTCACTGCATTTCAGAGATCACACAGCGTATAACATGCTATGCTTAAATAGAAAAAAAGGTGTTGTGGTCTGTGTTTTTGAGTCTTAAAATCTAGTGTCTGATGCTTAAAATTTCACTCATTTCGGTCCCTAACTCAAATAGTTTCATTACTTTCACTATTCATAATCACATTAGGAAGAATGAAACTTCACCTTTTTGTACAAGGACATCAGATTCGATTCTTCGAAAGGCAAATAACCAGCCATAAGTACAAAAAGAATAACTCCACAAGACCAAAGATCTGCTTTTGCTCCGTCATAGCCCTTATTGTTTATCACCTGAAATTTAAGAGAGCCAAAAGCAGTTAATCAGAAGAGAGAATTATTCTAAGAAATCGCATTACAAGCTGAATGCATACCTCTGGGGCAACATAATTTGGAGTACCACAGGTAGTGTGAAGTAATCCATCTTCCTAATTAAAAGATTAAGAATGACTGTATTGAGAAACAGATACTATCATACTGGAACTTCCTATAAAATGAGATAAATGGAGTTCATATTACCCGAACTTGCTGAGGTAGTGCGCTCAACCCAAAGTCCGAGACTTTAAGAATTCCAGTGGCATCAAGAAGCAAATTCTCAGGCTTTAAATCAAGAATATAGCAATCAATATCATAATTCTTAATCTTTTTCATAATTTTGAGTTCTAACTTAAGAAAATCAAGAGGGATTAGCATTTATAATTATAAAGAACATGAAATCAGAGGCACCTTAAGGTCCCTATGGTAAACACCCCTACTGTGGCAATAATCAACAGCATTGATGAGCTGCTGAAAGTATTTCCTTGCTTCATCTTCTTTCAGCCTTCCTCTACTAGCCTGTACGAAAGAAAGCGCTTTCACTAAACCATGTTGTAATGAAATTGTCAATGGTATCTATTATGAGAGCGCAACTTACAATTTTGTCAAAGAGTTCACCACCAGTGACAAATTCCATAACAATATATATCTTTGTCTTGCTGGCCATAACCTACAATGGAAGGATCTTCAATCACTCAACACAATAACGTAAGCATAACTAGTTTATGTAAAAGCTTTCCAGTATCCATAACAAAATATAGGTCATCTTGGTAAAGGCAGTACCAACCTCAAACATGCGAATTACATTAGGATGCCTAATCAATTTCATGGTTGAAATTTCACGTTTAATCTGCAAGAGGGACAAACGAGTAAAAAAATTACACAAATTCAACAATAATTCAGATCACAGTTATTGTCACATTGAATAAATCCGACAGATTGTGAAGATATCAAAACTCAAATCATCAAAGACCATAAATTTACAAGCATTCTTAAAATTGAACTTAATTTAACATAAACTACTATGCACAATAGCAAATATGTCACATGTATCTCAGATAGAGCTTCAACAAGGCCAGGGATGACACCATCAATTACCAAAAGAACCTTACTCCCTCTACAACTTATCCCATCCCGCAAACCCTTTGTTTAAAAGCTAAAGTTCTCCCATTAGTATAACCTAACCATAGAACCTGATAGAATAACATCCAATTTCAAACTCCATAAGAGACGGAAATTAGATTTTTGTCCCATGAATATGATATTCCATGACAGGAAGTAAATTCTAGTCCCATGAATATGATACTCCATAAGATAAAAAAGTCAACCCCAAATTTACATAAGGTATGAAACCCAAAGATCATATATATACCTTCAGGAGATCAAAAACTCAACTAAGAGGAAGAAGACATAACTTAGAATGAAAGACAACATATCAATAGAATAGAATCAAACAGCACCTGTCCGATCATCTTGTGTTTGAGAACCTTGTCTTTGTCCAAAATCTTGATAGCAACATTCTCGTCTGTTTCCAAGTTCCTAGCGAACTTCACTTTCGCAAAAGTCCCCTCTCCTAAAGTCCTCCCCAATTCATACCTCCCCACACGCGTCCTTCCACCGGAGCTCCCACTTCCACTCCCTCCAGTAGCACTTGATTTCGATGCCATCACCATCTCTGCAACCCTTTAATGTATCTATATGTATGTATGCAATTCTATCAATCAGAAACTCCGCCTTTTTGGACAAATCCCCCTATATTCTTGCACTTACAATATACAAATCCCATCCATTTTATTTTTCCTTTGACCACCCTCTCTCTATACAAGTCCCTTTATTGAATTTTCTTGAATTCCAATACACTATAACCTCTTCTTCTTGCAAGGTTGCCACACCTGAGACTTTGCCACATTCATCTTGCCTTTCTTGATTATTTTTATTCCTGAAAACCTAAGAGCGAAACGAGAAATAATGAAATCAGATCAAGATCTTCGCTTGAATTGAAGCGAACTCCGAAATCCTTAACCAGACGGGGGAGAAAAATGCAAACGCCATCATGAATCGTGTGAATAAAAAGAAATTGGATATAGATGGGAAAATGAATCGATATCAGTTGAATTTATCGATCAAACGAGGTTTACATAATATAATAATATTGGAAGCGTAGGGCTTGATGTGTCGGACTAGTGTCGGGGAAATTAGGGTTTATGAAATTAAATTTGGGATTTAGTTATAGAAAAGAGAAGCTTGATCGTCGGCTAATGAACGGATTGGAATCGATAATTATGTCTTTTTAACTACGTAAATCAGGGTTAAGATACGATAATACGATGAAGAGTGGACATCTGATCTGGGGAAGGTGATGTCCATATAAGTAGGCATTGGATGGCGTAGGGTGCATGTTAACTTATGCTGCGCCCTCACCGCAACGAGTCACAACCCAGTAACTCGGTTCCATCGTCGCACGCACATGGCTGTCTTTATCGTTTGAATGGAATATTCTATATCATTTTTTTTTAATAATATAATCAATCAATTAATTATTCCATATCAATTATGTGATTGATTATTTCTTTATTATCGCTATTATGGACAAACTTCCAAAATTAATCTTGTGTCAAATAAAAAATCAACAAGATGCATGCATTATTATTTGAGGCGTAATTGCGATCACATGTTAATGGAAGAAAAGTTTTGCACTTTGTATTTTGCTGAATTATGAGTTTTTCTTAATCATTGCATCCATAGGTGGCATGCTAGTGTCAAAATTAAAATAATTATTTTATTTAAATAAGAATTTTTTTTTCATGTGTAAATTATATTCATTTATATTTATATTTATATATAATATAAATAACACATCCGAATAAATGGGCAGTCAAGATATTCAATTACTACATTTTAGTGGTGCATTTATTTAATTTAATCTATGAAAGGCTATATAATATATGCCATCGGATAGCAAATCATTGCAATTGTTTTTGTTCTTTTCTTTTAGTTTTTGTTATTTTGAAATATAATTACAACTTATTAATCCATTATTATAGTTTAGATAATATTTTACTTTAATATAAGGTAAAAACTTGTGTGTTCGGGCACACTGTGCGCTCATCTTTTAGTATTAGATTATATACCCTTTAGTATAGAGACGTGTAAGTTTTATTTTAATATAAGACAAAAACTTGTGTGTTCTCAGGGCACACTGTGCGTCCATACCCTTTAGTATTAAATTGTATAACATTTAGTATATAGACGTATACCTTTTATTTTCTGAAATAAATAAAAAATATTAGTAAAAAGTGTATAGCCTTTAAAACAAAATGTTGTACCCTTATGAATTAAAATGTATACTCTTACACACTGTGTACTGAAGATTAATATAATTCATATAATCTATTATCACTGTATTCATGATATATTTTAATCTTTTGAGAAACAGATTTTTTCTCTTATACTCCATAATCTAGTAAATATTTAGGATATAATCATTTTACATACATTGAATTATACGCAAGTATACGTCTCTAATTTAAATTCATATATTGTGTTATGCGTACCATCTCATTCAATAAGTTAATGTTATAATTATAAAATAAAAAATAAAAAATAAAAAAACCGCCTATAATATATTTGAACGTGGAACAAAATTTATCAATTGATAAGATTAAAATATGGTTTAGATCAGGAAGCTGAATATAAATGAACAAAACATGTTCTAGTTAAATAAATAAACTACTTTTCTAAGTTACAACTTCTTTAACAAAATATTACCCGTAATAAGAAAATAAAATAACTAAATAATTTTTGAAAAAAAAGGGATTTCTACAATTAATATTATTCCCTCCATCCCACGTATTTTTACTCGCTTTCCATTTTGGGTTGTCCCATGTATTTTTACTCATTCTATTAATGATAAAAATATATATTATTTTATTACCTACTTTTTACAATCTCAATAACTTTAATTACTTTTTTACACTTTATTCATCATTTTCAACAATTTTATTTATTTTTTCTTTTTAAATACTAATTTATCTATACTTTTTCTTACATTATATATTAAAAAATAACACATATTAATCTCTGTGCCCGTACAAATGGGTAAAAATACTCGGGACAAAGAGAGTATTAATTTTGCCCCATTAGTAAAACAAGGGCAAAGGGTCATGTAGACCCTCAATCTTTCGTTAGATCAAATTGACTCTTTATCTTTTTCTTTGTTCACTCAAACCCTTTAAATGTCTAATTCAGATTAATTTAACCCCTCATTTAAATAAAATAAAACAATTATTAAAATTGATGAACGGTGTTAAAAGATGTAGCTATCAGGTTGTGTTCTCTCTCCATTTCCTTAACATCTAGCCGACAAGTTGCGTACGCCATCAGAACCTCCTATTTTCAGTTCTTCTTTCTCTACATTTGATCTCCACAGATTGCAGTTAGAAACATGTAACTTCTATGAAGCTTGTTTCAATGGAGTTTAATGGCGGCATAATTCACACCTTCAAAAGCTTCATATTCACACCCGTGTAGGTCCCCTTCAAGCCCATTAAATAATGCACGGCGGTAAAGAGCAATTGAAGAAGACATAAATTCTGTGTGAGGCGGCGTGGAAGGGAGAGCCCGACATGGTGAAATTCGATCCAACCTGGTAGGAACGAATATGGGTTAATCTATGTAATCCACCACAAATTCACTAGATTGTGGGAGATTGAGAATGAATCGTCTGATTTTGGGCGTGTAAGCAATTAAAAATTTACGATCCAATTAAATGGCTACACGTGGATTTTCTAGATTAAATATCAATTATTAATTTATTTTAGAATTTAAATAAATTAATTCCTAAAAATATATTAATAAATAATTGATAATTAATTTAAGCTCAACAAATTAAATGGAGCTTAAATTAAATGAGGTCTGACCTAAGTCAAACAAGCCAAAGTCAAATGAGGCATGACTTAAGTCAAACAAGCTCATACAAATTAAATCAGACTCAAGTAAAATAAGTCTGATTACAGTCCAAACAAGTGGAGGCTCAAGCCCGCAGAATATAGCCCAAATAGCTCTTGACCAATCAGAATGCAACTTATTTATGAGGGGAGTCTTCACCTCTCACCTATATAAAGAGGTCCTCCCCCATTCATTCAGATACATTCAAAGACTTGAAGACACAAACGCTATAAAGAGATTGAAATACGAGCAACGCTCCTCAAGATCTTCAAGTCAAGAACGGTAAACGATTCTGGATTAATGGTGCGGGGCCCCCCAAATCAAGCGTTCTTCATACACTAAGTTATTCGGTGTTCTTCGCGCCAATAACAACATATTGCCCGGGATTAAGGTGCTAAGCCCCCCAGATCAAGTGTTTTTCATACACTAAGTTCTTCAGTATTCTTCGAGACAATAACAACATACGACCCGAGATTAAGGTGCTAAGCCCACCAGATCGAGTGTTTTTCACATAAAACACGTTTAATCCAAACAAAAGCTCAACGCCTCTGGATTAATGTTACAAAGCCCCTAACTCGAGTTCGGACAAGCTTCAACTGAAGATCCGACTCAACACACATAGTCAGCGCGGTCAGCGCACACCAACAAAGTCAAGTCAAAGTCTTAATTGGTTCGAGAGAAGAATCAGAGAATAGATAGAGATTGTTTCCTAAATTATCAAGTTAAATTCGTCTGTATTATTATTGTAATTCTTTTGTATTTATTTTATTATAAATACAAATTTTGTTGTTACAGGGCGTTGTACCCATACTACATTATTCCCTCTCGGGTTGGGTTTCTGATTTTGTAGATCTCCATTAATCTTGTTTTAAGGATGGAGGCGAAGGCGTTGTTGATAAAGATATCAAGTTTAAGCCTTCGTTCGCTGAGTATTTGAAGGCCATGAAATCTGTCAAAATCGACAAGGGCAATGCCAAGAATCACGATGATAAAAGTAGTAGTCCAAGGAAAAATAAGATTATCAAGAAAGTTGTTCAAGAAAATAAGAGGGGGCGACTGATGTTCAAAAAAGTTCAAGAAAAGGTATTGTACATAGGAAGAGTGCACTTGAATCGGAAGATGCTAAGCTTACTTGGATATGGATGTAGTCGAGGAAAATGACGGAAATAGAACAATCTAATGCTTTTAACGTCGTTGATAGTTTTTTAATGAAGAGTGCATAAGTATTTTATCCTAAAATAATGAAGGGCTAAATTGATCTTAATTAAAAATATAGAGCACTTGGATGAACATAAAAAAAGATTAGGGGCTAATTTGATCTGTATGATAAGATCAATGCCCTACATGACCTTTTGCCTATATTATAATATAGGCGATTTATGTATTTTCAATGTAATTAATATCCTGGCCTACAGTGGTCAACTTTCAACTTTACTTCATGGTATATACGTGTCGAATTTATGAAGTGCCAATAATTTGGGGAATCAGTATTAAATAAAAAAATTAATGATTCTTAATTAATAGTAGTAGATTATGATGTACAATTTGTTGTTTTTTTATTGAAGTCAATGTCTTCTGTTTCTCTTAGCATGCTTTGAATTCCGTACAGTATCTGAGGGGACTTTAGGGGTAGGAAAAAGAAAAGAACAAAGAACAAAGAACAAAGAACAAAGAACAAAGAACAAAGAAAAAAACGTAAAAACTGCCGACTTGAATGTAATAAATAAATAATAATTGTGAAATATTATAAAAATAGACTCTATTTTTTATCCATCAATCAATACAGACACTATTTTTTATGTGTATTGTTAGAAAAATATTTTAAATGTGGATAAAAAGTATATATTTAACAGGAATTGATAAAAAGATTAATGCATTTAGATTTTGAGCGTTTTTTTTTTCACATAGATCCATCCATCTATATTTTCTGTGTCAAAGAATTGATAACTATTTTTAGTAAATAGGAGTAAAATAAATAAGTTTATCTAATCTTCATCATTTATTATTTGTTATAGGAGTACAATTTATAGAGCAAAATTATAATCATTTTTTTTAAAATATTAATTTCCTTCTCAAATATATGTGGAAGAAATTAATACTGCATGATAAAGTATTTCATGCATTGAATTCACCATATACCCTAATTATTTATATGAGTATTATATCAAGTTTATATATATTTTTTTATAATTTAAAATATTTATGTGTATAAATATATTTTCACTGAATAAGGTGGTTTCACATACCTCATAAGTTTATACGTGTTCTTAAAATTTATTTAACGTTTAAGATTAGCCCTTAAAATAAATCCAGCTGTTAAATTAATAGAGTCCGTCCGGATCGACTGTAAAGCTGAAGGGCTAAATGGGTCGAAATATTTGAAGCCCAAAATGAGGAAGCCCATGTTAAAGCTTAAAAAAAAACGGGCCTATTAGAATTGTATCGCCTCTTTCCGCCCACGGCGATTAGTTATCGTGAATAAATTGTTTCAAGAAACTGTTTCAAGAAGAAGAATTGTCGAGAAATTGTTTCAAGAAGAAGAAGAAAGAATGGAGGAGATGGCGGCGGAGCAAAAGAAGAAGACGAGGCTGCCAGTGGTACCATGGATGAGAGATCCTGTCGACATCACCCTATTTGACTCTCTCCCCCTTAGTTCTACCCCTTTTCTTGACCCCAGGTTTTTTATATTTCTTGAATATTATTTCTCTGCTTCCCATTTCCTTTATTGATTTCATGTTCTGACCTTTTCACGTCTCGCGGTTACTCTGTGTTGGTAGAAGGCCAAACGGGTTCGCCTATTGAACATGTGGTGCAAATTTTGTATACCAAGATTAAATGTATGCTATTGGATAAATTCTTCGTACACTGAAATATTTAAAAAATGCTCATGTACTCGCAAAGAGGCGGATAAATTCGACGTATGAAGGAACGAATGAAAAACTGAATGTTTTAGCAGAAAACATAACTGGGCATTTGAAAAAGTTTGGTTTCTGAATTTCAACTCTTAAAAACTGATTTTCTTTTCCCACCCAGGGCACCTTATGATGGGTAGCATTTTGATCCTTTTGTTTTACGTTGGTATAAGGTGAAAGGGTAAAGTATCTTTTATATCATAATGGGAAACGTTGATCAATAGAAACAACTCACATTTCCTTTTGTTAGGTTATAGGTGGCTTTGCATGGAGAATATCATTTTGACACTTGTGTTTTTTGGGAGGAATGCAGTTTATGTTTTAGGTGAAAGATTATGTTGTATACTAATCTTATTGTAATAATAGGAAATGGTGAACAGCGGATAACTTACACCGTTTCTTTTGCTAGGTTAGAGGTGGCTTTGGATGATATGGGTATTACTTCACTATTTCCAGTGCAAATAGCAGTTTGGCAAGAAACAATTGGTCCTGGTTCTTTCGAGCGAGATCTCTGCATAAATTCACCAACAGGAAGCGGGAAAACTCTTGCTTATGCTTTACCAATTTTGCAGATGCTGTCAACTCGAACAATTAAATGTCTTCGAGCTCTGGTGGTGTTGCCCACTCGTGATTTGGCTGTGCAGGTCACATCTCATTCTTTATTTGACACAGACTTGCAAAATGTTGATTGTTATTCTTGATTATATGACAGGATGCATAATTTTTGTGATGTGGCTGATCTAGTTCCATCTCTGTGTTCATGTGCTCTCTAGATTCATTCAGTAGTTTGAAGCATATAGGCAACACCAAGTGGTGTTGGAGGAAGATGTTGATTGCCTGGCATTTATATACTCCACAAACTTTGCCTAACATGCTCTTCTTGCAACATGAGCGTATTATTTCCACGTGTTGAGAGCATTGTAATAATTGAATGAGATGGACCGCGTCTCTAGAGGGGAACATACTTGTCAATGCATTTAATGTTACATAATTATAGTTTTATGTACCTCACTAGTGACTCATATGTGCTACCTAAATGTCATAGACTCATAACAAACCGTTGGCTTATCTGTCCTTTCAGGTCAAGGAAATATTTTCTGCTCTGGCTCCTGCAGTGGGCTTGTCTGTTGGTTTGGCAGTCGGTCAATCTTCCATTGCTGATGAGATATCAGAGCTCATTAAGAAACCTACTTTTGATACTAGCATTTCTGATGACTCTGAGGATATCTATCAGGATTTAAGAAGTTCAGTGGACATTCTTGTAGCAACACCAGGAAGGTTGATGGACCACATTAACAATACCAAGGGTTTTACACTCGAGCATCTTTGTTATCTTGTAAGGGTTGTCTTGCTAGAGTGTTGGGTTCCTATTTTTTTTTATTATTGCTGTTGAAGTTCTTAATGATTGTTTATTTGTTTTCTTAGGATCATTCTTAATAGGTGCTTTTTCCTTAAAGAAATTTGACTCTCCAATCTGTAGAACTTGTGATTATATTTCTTTCATTGCCTGCTTACATTCATATAAATTGTCTCATCATCTTTTCAAGTCTTTTTCAGCTTATATTTTTGTTGCTTGAGCTGAGCCTTTTGGTGCCCAGACGTGCTTTTATGGCCTAAGTGAGCCATTAAATGATGTTTAGCTTATCTAATGTATCTATATCGGTGTTTATTAATCATGCTGTTTTATTAGCTTCATATTTGATTTACTGAAAAAATTGTTAACTAGTTCTTGATCAAGTTCAAGACTTCATTTATTAATCTGAAATTTGGTATGCTTATCTCAGGTGGTTGATGAAACAGATCGATTACTTAGGGAAGCATATCAGTCTTGGCTGCCTACTGTCCTTCAATTGGCCTATTCTCCTAATCATAGTAGGATACCCTTTGAGGGTGGTAGCATTTGTCCAACACTTGGTTCATTGAAGACCATCAGGAGCTTGTCAGTTTTTTTTTCCTTCCTCTCTTTTCATAACTTTTATTTGGTTTATGTATTTATATTTCATGCACCTTACTTCTAAATAAAAGCGATGCAAATAACTATGTAGTATCATCTATTAATTTACGTTATAGGCGCAATTTTTATAATCTGTCATGTTTTAGTAAAAGCCTCGCGGTGATATCAGTGCCTTTCTGCTTCAGCCTGTTTAAGTATTATCACTGCAATATGGACGATTCTACAAACATTTTAATTTTATTGAACTATGTTATTCACTTATCACTTTGTTCATTACTTGGTATTGTCAGTGGCGTCGAGAGGGGATTTAAAGGTAAGCCTTATCCAAGGCTAGTGAAGATGGTTCTATCGGCCACATTAACCCAGGACCCAAGTAAGCTTGCACAGCTTGGACTTCACCATCCCTTGTTCTTAACAGTTGGAAAAAGGCGCTACCAGCTTCCTGAGCATCTGAAATCTTTTAAAGTGGTATGAACTTGTGATTTTCAGTATTTTGAGATTGGATTTCTCATATACTCTGGAGTATTAATAACCTACTTAGACTGAAATCTCTATCTCAGAATATGCCCAGCATTCATTATTTCAGTTTTCTTTCTGCTTAGTTTTTATTCTGGCTTTGAATTATTTGAATAATGTTTCAGAGGCCCCTATAGACGATATTGCTTTACCACAACGTTTTATACCTTCTCTCTGTGCATGGCTTTTAGCAGTATGCTGCCCTCATCACTGTAATCTTTTGAGATGTTAATCATGTTACCAGTTACTCTAAAATTTTATGATTTCTTTCATAGGTTTTGCTGATGAGTTCCCTTGATCTATATATGCAGGTGTGTAAGTCAAAGCTTAAACCTCTATATCTGCTTGCACTTTTAGAAACTTTACAGGGGGAGAAATGTATTGTTTTCACGTCCTCTGTCGAGTCAACTCACAGGCTATGCACTTTGCTAAATTTCTTTGATGACCTTCAAATTAAGATTAAAGAGTACTCTCGGCTTCAACGTCAGTCCATAAGAAGGTTACCTAACCTAATTATTTAGCAGCAGTTTTGTTAGTTTCATAGTTGAATTTATGCATATAGCTAAGACCATAATATATTGGAAGTGAGCAGTACTTTGTACAAGCAAACTGAAATTATGCATTTATCATCAGTAGTTTTTAATATTTTCATTATGAGTTGCTAAACATTGATCTTCATAAATAAGGAAGGACTTGGAATTTATCCAATTTTTTACAAGAAAGCTTATGTGCAAATTGGTCATAGCAGAAGAACTATCTTCCCTTGATTGTATAATCTGTATTAAATTGTTTTTCGAGTTTAATGTTTGTTCATGCTGTTCTTCAGTAAAATTTAGAGGAAATGTGCTGTCTTAATTTTAAAAGGGAAGTTTTTTGCTTGAGTTGCTTAATAAGAATAATATACAATTATGTGGACGTAACCAATGGTGAGAGTTACAAAACAGTTTTTTTTTTCCAGAGAATAGCTTATGTTTTCTGATTATATCATACTGCATTCTATTTATTTTGATCAAATTTCAATGTTAATGTAGTAAGACATTGAGGGCATTTCGAGCAGGAGATATACAAGTTCTTATTTCCTCAGATGCAATGACTCGAGGAATGGATGTTGAAGGGGTAAAGAATGTAATTAATTATGACATGCCTGCATTTATCAAGACCTATGTCCATCGCGCTGGTCGAACCGCGAGGGCAGGCCAAACTGGCTGTTGCTTTACACTTGTGCGCCAAGATGAGGTACTTGGTTTATCGGAGTTTGCCTCTGTGGTACAAACAAAGGCTTATTAAATTCAACGAGGAACACTTTTTCATCGTTGACTTAACATTGTGAATTTGCTGGATGTTCTAATTTCAGGTTAAGCGATTCAAGAAGCTGTTACAAAAGGCTGATAACGACTCGTGTCCTGTTTATTCTCTTCCATCGGAGAGAATAGATTCGTTCAATCCCATGTACAGTACAGGTGACTATTGAAGCCTCACTGGCTTTACAAGTTTATTACTAACCAGTCAACATTTACACAAAAGTTAACTCCTTCTCCATTTACAGCTTTGAAAAGATTGAAAGAGAGTGTTGATTCGGAAAAATACAGAAAAGGCAAGGTTATTTACAAGCGCCCTGGTGTAATTAGCAAAAAGGAGAAAGCTTCTTGAAGGGGAGTACAAGACAAATGTTACGAAACGACGGTCGTTGCCTTGAGAGACATCTTCCTTAATCTGGTGCAACAGGTCAGGATTTTGAATGTGTGAAATACTATAAAACTAACATTGTTGTTAGCCAAGGTTAGAAAAGAATTAGTTATCTTGAGCAGGTGGTGGTGATAGTTGAGATCTGATTCACTTAAGTTGCCGTTGGTTGCATCACAATTTTCATTGGTACTTCTTAATTAAATTGCTATTGTATGTGTTATTATTCTTGACGATAATAGATTATTTGATAATTCTTTGATTTGTTTAATAGAAATATAATTCTGTTCCTGCTTGATTGTTCTCCAGATTAAATAATTTGGATTCATATTTTTCGCAAATAATTAGTAAATGAGGTTTGACTTGAGAATATATGTATGTTGTGCATCATCAATAATTTGGTCCCTTGATTAGCAAATCGTTTATTGGTGCTTTGCTATAAGCCATTCAAACCCTAATTTACTGTCCACCACCCACTCTTCTGCCATTACTCTCAATCCTCCAATTTCACCCATTGATTTTCCCTCTTCTTAGCTTCCCCACCTTGCTTTATATAAGCTGCTGCAACATTTTGATTCAATATTATTAATATTCTAGAAGAACAACATTCTCCCTCTCGCTCTAATAGAAAGTTGGCATTCGTTCATTATTTCATTAAGGATGTTCACAAGAAAGCAAATAAGCTACATCCACAATTTGATTGAGGTAGCACCCTCACCCGTGATCCATCCCCACAAGGCTTCCAACGCACCTAGGCTCGAGACTTTAGTCAAAGAAGGGACCACTGAAAAGATGGACGCCTCCCGGAACAAGACCATCTACCTTCTTCCCATCATTCTTTCGTTTCTCTCCTACATCCTCATTGACAGACTGTCCATCATTTGACAATGACAATGCACCACCCCTTTTTGCACCAAGTTTTTCGTCCAACAGGCCTCTCCACGCCCAAAATGGAATAACAGTGGAATGTAAAAGGAACAAAAGATGCAGGAGAATTGCAATGAATCTCAACCATGTCTTATTGTTCCATGAGACATGGGGTCGAAGGAGAAGAGCTCTGTAAAATGAGACAATAGTTCGACGCGTTTCTCTTTATTATGTCATAGTTTTTCTTTTTCTTTTTTTTAAGCTTTCAATTCTGTTGCAATTTTGTTCAACAGCAATGAAATCTCGTGAAAATTAACAGAGATGCATTCTGATGACATGAAACAACTCAACAAGTACCAGAAAAAAGAGAAACAGTACCAAAATGCAATAATTCCATATATTCACAAGCTTGATTGATAATACACGAATTAAGTGTGTCCAGCTTATCATCCAGGAGATATGAACCTAACATAAACATGGGTAGAGTAGACTATATAACACTGATGTTCATAAACATGGCTAGGAATCCAGGAAATACTGTCCTACTTACACAGTTATACTGCAAAATTGATGTTATTTTTGTTCTGATTAGGCATGTAAACTGATGACAAAGAGGGGGAAAGAAAGGGGAGGTCATAAAAGGTAACGTGCAGATTAATTTCAGTGAATATCTTAACTTAGCACAGCCATCATGATTCTAATGCTATAGCATCCGGTGTTTGATCAGCGTTCAGCATTTCTAACCGCGGATGTTTCAAAGCTAACATAAGAAAAAGAAAAATAGTTAGTATCAAACCTACAACTACAAGTAAACAACGGCAATTCAGACTTAACAATAAATTTGGGTGGCCTGCAACAACATTATTACTAGTATAAAAAAGAAGGAATCCCCATTCTTCAAGAGTGAGGTTACTTTTGCCACCCTGTAAAAAAGTCCAGACCTTGAAAAACTTAGGTTTTCATATTAACTATGATCAAGAAGGGGAACAGAATGGCCCAAGAGTGGCTCGACATAGGTCACTCTGAAATTTTAACCTTCATATTTAAATTTAATCAGTATTAACCACAATCAGTATTCTGTTCAATGGACAACCCCAATAAGTTCTCCAAGTTTTCCTAAGAACTTTGAAGTAACATAAGTAGTCAAAAAGAAAGGTTCACTTCAAGCTTTGAGGATAATGGACCTGGTGGTGGTGTAGGCTAATGTAATTTTGATAAGGTTTTGTACAATACACCTATCAAAAGACAATTTAACATACAACCCAAGCAGGAGAAGCTAACTCATACTCTGATAACAGCTGATTTATATCTCTAATTCTTTCTAATTATTCAAATGACATCATGAATACTATCACCTCAGAAATTCAAAAACTAATAACGGTTAAGAGCCATAAATTCAAAGTCATGAGTTAGGAAAAAGGCAATAAAAGAAATGCAGACTCACATTTGGCTGCTGATCCAGCAAGGCAAGTGAGTCTTGATTTGGTGTTAACCTCCGATAAAGGATTTGGTCACCCTTTATTGGCCATCCGCATATCCCAAACGCGTATTACACCGTCGGATGATGCAGATGCCACAATGTAAGGATCCTCCTCCCCTGAATCAGCATCGCTCTTGGTTAGCACAACGATGCCTTTGACACGAGCTGCATGAGCATCTTCAATGGTATATGCCAATTTTCCACTTGTTGTGTCCCAGGCAGTGACATTCCGATCCTCTCCACCTGTAAATAATATTCCGTTCTGCCCAAAAAGGGATAATTAAATTATGTCTGATTCATGTATTTCTGATTACAAATTCGGGTATCAATTCCAAAGTTTACGGCTTCCACAGTTTCATGTTGTGAATTACTAAATATGTTGAGTGAAATGCTTGATCATCCGATGCTGTCTATATCTAATTAACTAAGTTACCCCGAAGGACCAGAAAGTGACTTATACAAGCTTCAATTGATCAAAGGTTTGCATAAAATTCATTTATATAAGCAAAAGAGATAGAAAACGTACAGAGCCAGAGGCAGCACAGAGGACTTTCTTCTGATTATCCAGCTCAAATATTGATTTGGCGTCCTCAGTTTCGTGAACACTGATTTTATCATCGATTACCATGATGAATTTCTCGCCAGTTTCGTCATATTGCACTATGGACGCTTCTTTGCTCAACTTACAGTAAAAACTCCGTCTTCATCTAATCAAATTGACCATCGCCAAGCAGTTATCGTGGCCTACGGTCAGCGCTAGCTTCCCTGACGGATGCACAGTGAGTGAATTGACTCCTTTTTTGTGGACTTTAACGGTCTTCAGGTGAACGAAAGGGTCGGTATCATAGAAGGAGAGTGAGCCCTCAGCGTCGGCGGCGAGGAGATTGCGAAGGAAGGAGGAGAGAGAAGGAGTATAGAAGCAGACAGATGTAATTGAAGATGAGTGGTGAAAGGATCCGATCTCGGAAGACGATGATAGGTCATAGATTTTGATGCAGTCGTCATTTCCACCGGAGACGGCGGCAGAACCGGCAACGGCGACGGTTTTGAAGGTGGAGAGATGGGATGGGAAGGTGAAGAGTGGAGCTAAAACGATGGAGTTGGGGTGCTTTCGGGTTTTCAATTTGAAACCCCAGATGAAACGCTCATACGACCCTGCAACCAAACTCATCTCGGAAAATGCAGACGAAGCAGTGGGGGAGAAGGGTTTTTAGATGGAGAGCTTTTGGATCAGGGTTTTACACTTTAATTGGGCCATCTTTGAGGCCCAATAAGAATACCTTTTAGGATATAACCCAACATTTTGGGCCTGTCCAAAATAATAATGCCTAATTTTAGTTCATGTATTTTTCATTTTTTTTCATTTTTTTTTATCGATGCTAGATTAAATTCGGTAAGACGAATTAAAATAATAATTTCGACTAACGGTTTTTTTAAAAAATATAAAAATAGATTTAATTTAAAATATAATGATCTTATAGAGAGAAAATTATTTCTGATATTTACTACAAAGACCGATTATGCAGCCAAAAAATTGTTAAAATTATTTCAATTCCTTCTGCCGTGGACGTATGGGTGACCTGCAAATTCAACACCCTTTCGCTCTGCCACCTCCGCCGCTCCCCCCTCTTCCCCTGCCGCGGGACGACCACGGACCTCCGAAGTCGCGGGATGAACCCCCTCCTCCGCCACCCCCTTCTTTCGATCCAAGCCGAAGTAACCCTCATCTCTTCTTCCCTTTTGTGTAATATTATTGAATTGTTATATTATTGTGAGATGGCATTGCCACGTGTTGATTCTTAGTGTAATTGTATTATGATTGATGTCTCTTTTTGTTCAATTTCTTATATGAGCAATTCTGTTAAGTAAGATCTTAGATTTTGGAATTTACTCTAAATTTGGGGGAAGATGGATGTTTGGTACTAAAATTGTGTGCAGGTATGGGTTACTGTTTTCGAATAATCTTATATTGTTTATGATCTTTATAGTCCATTCTTAACATAATTAGATTATAATTTTTTTGTTCTGTTTACTTGTATGAGTTGATCCAAGGATTCGTTCCTTGTTCATAAGTAATATGTGGGGGTGATATGTTGGAATCTGGATTGCCTTAATGGAGATGTAGAAATCCAAAGGAGATTTTTATGGGGGCTGAGATTGCTGGACATTAGACTGCTTTTATGTTTTGGATACATAGATTAAAAAATAAAGTACATTGAAAACTGTTGTCTATTTGGTTATTAATGCTAACCATATTTTCACATCTCTTGAAGTGATTGGTATCATTAGAAGGAAGGCCTTGATCAAAGAATTGGCGGCCGTATACCACGCGGAGTGCCTCACATACTGCCAAGAACTTTTGGAACTTCAGAAAAAAATAGATGAGGTGAGTAATCTTGCCTCACTATGTTTTTTTATAGGTTTATTTGCTACATGTTGGCATGTTGCTTTTACTATGTTAATGAAATACCTTGGAAGAAAATTAAACGGGCTTTTACTTCACGGTTACATCTGTTGGCTAGATTGTCTTGGAAAAATGATACTTGCATTTTTATTTATTTGGATTATAGCGCAACACTTGAGTATTGATGTCTTCTAATGGATTAGAATTGTAGAAGTGAATGGGCAAATAGTAGATATGCCTTGTTGCAAACTCTGAAATATTATTCTGGTGAAAATGAAAAGGATTTGGGAACTCTGATTGAAAAGAAATCTTATAGGAGTATCACTTTGTGTAACATTTTGTCAATTGTTTTTGTCATGTGGGTATCTTGTATTGTTTTTCTATCCATTTGTTATATTTTGGCACCAGATAGACTCGTGTTGTCAGATTTTAACCTGGTTCATCTTCTCAACAGTTTTCATTATGTTGGGAGTGTGTTTTGATGAATCTGATATTCACATTGCCATTGACATTCGGTAGTGCGTGTTCTCCTTTCTGGATAGTCTAATGAATTTTCTTGCAAATATGTAATCTGGTGCTCTAGGGATGAAGTATTCATACATGGTAAAGGATGCAATATGGACTATAGACTATATACTAGTTTTTAAGTTGAAGTGCGAAGAGTTGTATGAATCAGCATTATGGTATACCCTGCTACAGAAAGTGATTCATCCCACATAGCATTGAGATCACCCCTTTTGTATGCATTACATTCACCACATCACAACGGTTGTCTTTATCTAAAGTGTAGCACATACCCTCCAAGAAAAACCCAATTATTTACTTATTTGCTCCATGCCTATGTGATTTTTCAATATCATTTTGTTAGATGGTTGATCATTCTTGAAACACATGCAGCCATTTACAGATATAAAAGCTCCAGAGGAGCCAAGGAAAGAAATGCTGAGATTCCCCAAACGCCAAAAGAAGATGCGTAGGAGTTCTGCAACTTGATTTTACTCGCGACTATGTGCACAAGCAACGAATATTCACATAGCATTCAGACAGTCTCTCCTAATTTTTCCTACATACATCCATTTAGTTTGTTTTCTATGGCTGTGTATATGAGAGAGCAGCTACATAAAGAGGGCAATATATGTTAATTCTAACTTTAGACTGTATGATGGTATTGCGTAATTAAATGTTGGTATAGGGGTGTAACTGTAATACCAGTAATGGTTACCAATGATGCATAATCCGAATTCTAACTATATAATTTAGAGCATATATTTCTGTAATTTGATTGATCATTTTTATGCTATACACTATTTTTTTATTTTATTTTTCCCTTTTTAGTTTCTTACTAAGGGTGACATATTTCAAAAACAGTTTTACTAGCCATGATATTTGTACCTGTTGGGGTTGTTTGTATGTGCAAGTACAATGATTATGCATTCATTGTGTGTGAGGCATCTTAATATGAACACACATATATCAATCAATCACTAGTGAGATTGTTGTGAAAGCTAAAAAGAAACAAACATTTCTTGATATTTCCAACTGGTCTATCTGCATTTCTCATCATTAATTAATTCATTCACTAATACATTTTTTTATATTAATTTATAGAGTGAGATGTTTGTAAGGGAGAAGGTTAATGGGTCAAATGTGCTTATGTAAGCCTGATCATACGGGTTGCAGACTCCAAATAAAAACAAATATTGGAGTATCTTTTTTTGAAAAAATGTTTTTTTTATGTATCCATGACGACGGTGGATAATTCAATGTTATTTGTTTTGGATAAAAAACAGGTACTATAACTTAGTGCTGACACCCACTTTTTGTCAACCACACATCTTTCCACATTAATCTCCCACCATTATAACTCCAATTAATTTCTTACATCTACTTGTCTTTGCTTCTCTTTTACCTACTTTTTGAGGATTTACCCCTTTTTTTTTTAATGCGATAGATGTTTTTAAGGTGATGAGTAGTATATATATATATATATATATATATATATATATCAATTTTAAAAAAAATAAAAAATTGATGCATACATAACTAAATATACACCATAAATAGAAGTGGAAACTAGATTAAGGAGGAATATAATGGTTAATCCTCAGCATAACATAATCTTATATACATGAAATATGTCATGCATGTATGAGCATACATAGCCTAATTTTTTTAAAAATAATAATAACGTACGTAATTGATTGAAGTTAATTAATACTCTAAATATATTTAGAGAAGTAAATAAATTATTATCAAAGCCATAGGGCTCCGGCGTCTTTGAGGAGGGGAACAAGCGTGCCGTTGATATGGCAAGCCATCACCGTCTCTATGCCGCCGAGGAACTTCCCGCCGACGAACACTGCCGGCACAACCTGCTGCCGCCTCCCAGCGAGGCGGCACAGCAAGGCATGGATGCCTGTGCCGGAAGCATCGCGGTCGAGCTCCACGATCGTGGGGCCGACCCCGAGGCCGAAGAGGAGCTGCTTCACCACGTGGCACATGCAACAGCTGCTGATGGTGAACACCACCACGGCGTTGCCGGAGACCAGCTCGCCGACCCTCTCGCACGCCGCTTCCATGTCAAGAACTCCGCCGTTCACCCTGCTCACGGCGGATGGCAACTCCTTCGCCACCTGCATTTTTGAGATTTTACTTTGATGGAAAATAAAGGACAAGAAATTTGATATGGTAGAATTGTGGATGTAAGAAACTGTTAGAACACCAAAAATCTCTTAGGGCATATATAGCATCAGCCATGGACAGAGAGAGAGAAGGGGGGTGGGGTGGGGTGGGATGGGGGGTTTGTATTGTACATATATGTATGCGTAGGTGTACAGTAGCAGGCAACATGTCTGGCGGCCTTGATATCTCATACTTTCTGCATGCGACTTTATGGAGTATTACTTTTCAGATGACTCTACACCTCTTACTCCAATAAAATGGAAATTAAGGGATTAAATGCTGGAATTATGTCCTTGTCATACATTTATAACCCTATTAACTACTCCTACATTTTATTAATTAATCAAATCTACTTTTCTTTTTCTTCCATTTATTGTGATTTCGAATGTTTGTTATATTTTCTATTACACGAGTTACGAGTGAAATGTACCTTTAGGTTTTAATTTTATTATATTATACGCGTCCATTATCCAATAATTTACAACTGAAAAATATAACATCAAAATATAACAAGATTTTCGGATTATTTATTGGTAAAGAAGGTATTGTAATATCATAATATTCTAACATAGTACTAAATTTCCTCCACAAACTTTTTTTTATTCCTTCCAAAATGAGTATATATATATATATATATATATATATATATATATATATATATATATATATATATATATATATATATATATATATATATATAACTTCACGAAGTTAAGTTAATTGTTTTATTTTACGATTTTTTTAAATTAAATCATTGTACGGTCGTTAGGATATACTCCCTCCGTCCCGGATTTATGTTCACTGATACTGTAGACACAGAGTTTAAGAAAAGTTGATTTTTGACCAACTTTATTGACTTTTGAGGGGTATTATGGTATTTTTAGGTAATAAATAAATTATAAAGTATGTTTTGTGTGTTAGGTGAGAGTGGTATTTTTGAAATTAAGAGAACTTTTGAAGTTGTTAGTTTATGTGAAGTTTCCTTTTTTAGGTGGTGAAGATAAGTGTGAGACGAACAAAAACGGAAAGTGTGAACATAAGTATGAGACGGAGTGAGTACTACTATAATTAAGACGGTTATAATAATATGTGCAGACAGGTTAGAATCTTTAAAAACTTTGTGAAAGCCATAAAAATTTATGTAATGTAACATATAATCATCAAGTAAGAAAGTTATGCGATGACCAAAATCTTTATGATATGGTTCAAATGATGAAATTTGTTTTCTTCATAATATGTAATCAAATAGGATAGTCTAGTTTATCACTAAATTCAAACTATTTATAAATTCCAATTATGCATTAAAAAAATTTAATAATAATTAAATCATGAGATATAATGCATATTAAATTAAGGGGTGATTTTTTTTTAAAATAATTACATTATTTTATTTAATGGTGAATATTAAATTAAAAATTAATCTAACAATTATAATTATCTAGATAAACTGTGCATCAAGTTGGACTCTAAATTAAGTTCTTCGTTGTAATTTTTGGATAAAGATGAAATTGCACTACAGTGTGATTTTCTTAAATATAATAAATCGAAGTTTATTTATGTAATTATATTATTACAGTGCAACTTGGATGGTTATAATTTTTTTAAAATATATTCACTTTAAAAAAAAAATTCATCCTCCAAAACACCAATTGAGATCACCTATTCCACCCTGTGTTTAATCTCATATTCCATATATTAGATATTTGCCAACCCCGTGTTTAATCTCATATTTCATCTATTAGATGTTTGTCACGTGTATTAATCAAGGTCTAAAATACAACCACATGCTCTAAGGGTTTAATGGTCATTAACTAGAGTATATTATTTTTATGGAAAACAAGTTATGAAATTTGAAGTGAAATACGATCGTGGAACAGAGGATTCAGATTGCCAAAACACTGGTTGACACAATAATGTTATAATGTATTTAAATTTAAAATTATTAGTAGTATGTGTTACACTTTGTTTACTAAAAAACAAGTCAAATCACTCAAAGAAATAAGTTATCTTCGTGTCTGAAATAATTAAAATTCTAATGAACATGCCACATACATGATGAACATAAGAAAAATCTGAAATCTAAAATTGGTAAGAATGTGTATTGAATATTGATACAACAATTTTAATAGATAGTTGATACAACCTAAGAAAATTTTGAAATTGATAAAAATGTGTATTGAATATTGATACAACAATTTTAATAGATAGTTAATTAATTTAAGTAATAAATTATACAACAATTTTAATAGATAATTAATTAACCGTGATAAATGTTTCCGATATTCAAATGCACATTATTGATTGTATTTATTGTTTGGGAAAATATTTTACTAACCATTGTTCTCTAGTTATATCCGAAAATATTAACAAAATGCTTAAAAGTTTCAAGGAATTAATTTGAAAAATAGGGATAGAGCATTGGTTGGGAGGTAGTCCAGGTGTCAACCTCATACTAATCCAGAGATGGGAACCACAATCCAGGTGTGCACCCCACATTAATCGATAGATGAAGACCAATGTCGTACCAATATCGCAACAGAAAAATTAAATTATGCAGATGAGTCAGCGCAATTACGTGAGCTCATTTATACATACCAACAATCGTATGTATATACACACAAAGAGACAAGAGGGAGAGGGAGTACACAAGTATTAGGAGAGAGAAAAAAGTAGTAGGTTTTGCAGAAGGCGTGATTCGGGCATGATGATGATGGTAGGTACAGGGGAGGTGATTACGGCGTAAATGAAAAGGAAAGCACCGACAAGCCGACAAAGAACGGCTTACATGCCGCCGTTTGACGGTCAGAACAGAACATGACACCATCACCGTTTGATCATATCCTTTTTCGCCCCCAACCCTCTGTTGTAATCTTCGCTTTTTTACAGATGATCTTCCCTTTTTTGTCCTTAATTTCCCTTGATTACTCATCCCTTCTTTTCCTTTTATTTCATCCCTAACTCAATTCAATTCTCACTTTCACTTTAACTGGCATAAGAACAGAACAACCCTCCTTCTAATCGATTTTCGGAACAACTTAATTTCTCTTGTCTAAGTTTTTAAATTGAAATTTAAACACCACCAATACTTTTCTATCAGACTATGGGTAAAAATAAAGGGTAACTTAAATTACAACTTTGTTTTTGTCCACATGTAAAAACATAAAATTTGTATACATTTTAATAACTTTCCTAAATTACCGATTCAAATAGGAAGAGGAGTGGTGCAAATAGAATAATAGATGGATTCTACGATATTAAAAGTATAACTTAATAAATATAAATGGAAACGCACCTGGTTATATGGAATGGGACGAATAGAGGTAGATATGGAAATAAAATTGGAACAAATAGAAAGAATTGGATAAACTGATTAGGAGGAATTTGGCAGGAGTAGGAATGGATAAGAAATAGAAGAAACATCTATAGAACATATCAAACTTGACACAATTTGTCACGAGTAGAAGCGAATATCAAACTTACGAGGAGAAGCAAACAAGAAATAAGAGAAAACATTTATAAAACATATAAACCTCAGACAAATAAGATAAATGAATACGGACATAATAAAACAAATTTGGAATGAATAGAAGATTATAATATGGAACAAATATTTCAAAATACATTTGGAGTATTTTATTACTCCATATATTTATTATAATTTATGAATTTTATTAAATTTTTAACTTTATGTATTTTACTAATTTGATGTTAAGCTTGATTCTTTTAATAATGTATTTAATTAATTTTTATCCATATAAATATATTTGTAATTTTATAAATGAATATTACAATTTTATAATTAAAGTAGTATCATATATCAATATAAGAAAACAATTATTTGATATTTTCACTTTATTTTCTTAAAAAATATTTGCATATAAATTATATTTTAAAATATTATATAAGTGTGATATAAATGTAGTTTATCAACAACATAAATTAGTTTTAAATATTTTATATTACATTTTTTATAATATAATAATTTGTAATAAATATTTAAACTAATAATATAAATTAGTATTATATTAGTCTTCTAATAGGCTGAGTATTAATATATAGGGTATTCAAGGAACATTAAAATAGATTATGGCAAAATTGATGTTTTCAAATGGGTGGGCAAAATGCAATTCCATACTCATTCTTTATGTGATTCTCAAATTTTGTAATTTAAAAAAAAAACTATATTGAATATCATTTTTCAAATCTTCAGGGTGGAGGTTGGGAGAGGGTATGCCATTTCTAGGAACTTAAAATTGGAGATAACTTATGGTTAGTGAAGTTCATGATGACTTTCTCAGGATTAGGGATGTAAATGAACAGGTAGGGTACGAGTTGGTCAAATCCATCTACTACCCACTACCCAATTATCCTGCACATACCCTACCCTATTACCCGCAATTTCAGCATCAGGTAGGATACGAGTTTACCCGTTGGTAAATGGGTAACCCGCGCGTATACGGATACCCGCAAAAAATAATAAACAGATATATTAAACGGGTATAATACGGATATCCGCAGCAATTTGAGCCTGACCAACCCTACCCGAATCGACCCTTCCCAAATCAGTTTTTTTCCACTCACAATGAACACAAAAATATCAAAATAAAACATAAAGCATAAAAATAAAGTCCATAATAGATAATAAAATTTAATCCAAGTGCAACAACAATAAATTAACATAATTAATATAATAACATGAGAAAAATATCGTAATCCAATACTTGAAAGTATATCAAAAATTACGATCTCTTTAGTGCAAAAGTAGCTCAAATAACATCCGATGCTGATGCAACCCACAAATACATACATAAATATTAGTATATAATATATATTTATATAATTAATTAAATAGATGAAAACTCCTTTAATAATAACAGCTAGTGTAATGTTTAAAAAAATTAATATTAATTTAGTTTATATATATATATATATATATATATATATATATATATATATATATATATATATATATGTGATTAAACGGGTAATTGGGTCGGGGATCGAGTCGGGTATGCAGGTATAATAGGAAAACCCGTACCCTACCCTTACTCGCTAATTTTTTTTGGGTACGGGTAATACCCAATTTTGCCTACCATATCCTCCCCAATCATCTGGGCACCACCCTCGGGTAACCCGACCTGACGAGTAAAATTGACAACCTTACTCAGGATGACGCTCCTCCCGGGCCTTCTCCCTAGCCCAAGAGGCTTCTGGGCTCATCCCGAGCCTTTTTCCCGGTCCCAAAGGCTCCTCCCAACCCCCCGTCCTCAACTCAAGGGGCCTCTCCCGTACTATAAAATCATACTCCATCCATTTCATATTAAATTTATATTTTTTATTTTCATCCATCTAACATTAACATATAAAGTATTTTAATCCCAGAGGCAGATGCTATACCCCAAATTAAAAAGTAATACTTATATATATAAGTACCCCAAATCAAAAAGTAATACTTATATATTGTATTATGTAGTTAATGATATTCTCTAGTAGCTTGGTGGTTTGTGCTCAGTATAAATTAAACCGAACTCAGAGGATAATTAAAAGAAAACGATGGATAACAAATTACGTTACCAGATGACTTGGCGATCACTGATCAAACTTCATTTTCTAATGCTAAGCATATAGAAATCCTCCTTTCTCTGACCCTAAACCCTAAACGAAAAAAAGAGAGGGAGGATTGGAAAGACAAATACGAAAGGTGTAGCAGTCTCCGATTTTCTCTTTTCGTTGGAAAGGATTATATTTGTCAAGTGGGATGGGTCGGGCCAGCCCGGTCCAGACCCACCTAAACCCATGTATTTAGTGGGCTGGGCTGGGCCGGACTTTTTTGAAAAATCATGGGCCCAGCTCGGCACATGAATTATATGTAACGAGCTGGTCCAGATTTTATATTATTATTCTTAAACATATGATGTCATTTTCTTTTTCCAAACTTACCCTTATTATCTCAATTGAATAAATCTTAATATTTCATATATAATTATTATATTACTGTAAGCGTCTCACCATCGTGAACTCCTCGTCGACACCATTTGCTCAGTCGCAGATTGTCGTTGTATGGAAATGTCACCGCTCGTGTCCATCACTTCTTCAGTCGAGTCGATCCGGATCGACGGGGTAGTAACTCAATTGTGCCACTTTTGAAAGTAGCGATTACTCACAGGCGATAATGAAAACCAACTTCTTCAGCCGTAGAAATATAAGGTAGGGATCACTTTTAATCGTCAGATCCGAGAAGATAAAGCTAATGTTGGCGAGTTGCATACTATTCATATTGATCGCGCTTGCAGGACGTTGTTTAAAGAATGGAAGTAGCACGTCGTCTCCTCCCCCGATCCTCCATGCCTTGAAGAGGGATTTGCACATACAGATTTAAATAACATTAACAGATTTAAAGAAATTGGTGTGCATTAGTATTTTTGTTATTGTACATTGATGTACATTAGTAATTTTGTTATGTAAGCATTAGTATTTCTTATTATACATTGGTGTACATTAGTAATTTTGTTATTGTACATTAGTGTACACTGTGTGTGCTTGTCCACGTTGTTGAGAGAATTAAGGAGAGATTTCAGGAACAAAACTTTCTTCTATCGATGTACACTGAGTACTCATCACTTGCTGATTTTAAGTGAGAATTTAGAAACAAACCGTTTTACTATTTCTCTCTCCTGTCACGTTTTTCTATTTTTCTCTCCAGATGCACGCCAATGTACAGTTTCATTTTCGTTCTTCTAATTCTGACTTCATTCTTCTTTTTTGTGACAAGTTTCCTATTTAGTATTAAATGTACAGTGCAGACTGTACAATACATTCTCTTTTATTGATTAATTAATCAAAATTAAGATTGATTAAGTACATTGTGCACACGTGTGTACAAAATAAGATTTTATTCAATGTCTCTCTCTTCGAAAATGATTTATCTCACATGAATGTACAATGATTATATCATATAAATAGTTTATTCATTGTTTCTCTCTCCGAAAATTATTTATCTCACAAGTGTACAGTGATGTATATACATATCAATACTTGTTTTTTTTTAATTTTCTTCACACACGATGCAAACTGATGTTCAGTAAGTATGAGTATTATGGGTAAAATAAAATAAAAATTTTGTATTTGTAAGTTATTTTCTATAGGGAATGTACGGATTAGTAATATCTAAATATTTTTTGTACCTAGTATTTATTGACTCATATAATTATTATGAAAAATAATTATTAATTAAATATATTTAATTTTTTTTATGAAATTTTTGTATAATGATGTAATATAAAGAAGATATCAACTTAATATTTTGTAAATAATTTGTTTTATAATTACAAAATCTTAAATTTTCATATCAAAGTATATAGAATTTAATTTTTAGAATTTTATCATTATTAAATAAATATAATTTTTGTATTTTATATAAAAATAAATTATGTGGGCGAATTGGCCCATCTTGGGCCCGGGCTTGGCTGAACATGGGCCGTGGGCTGGGCTGAGCTGGGCTTTTCGTGGGCTGGACTGGGCCGGGCTGGGCATTTTAAAAAAATTTAGCTCACTTGGGGCCCATAATAACATATGAAATTCGACTCATTTAGCCCACGTTACTAACGGGCTGGACCTGGACCAGCCCATGACGAGCTGAGTTTGGTCCCTGAATTATCTACCACTTTGAGTTTGGTCCTCATCTGTATGAAAGTACTCTTTTGCTGCAGAATAGAAGATCCAGAGTCATCTAATCAATCACCAATACATGATTATTTCAGTAACTAAAGAAGGGAAATTCAAAATCTAACCTGAGTTGAGAAATCCTCTAACAGTTGGGAAGAAGACTTGCTTGCCCCGAGGACATTAAAATAACTCACCGCATGTCTATGACATGCGTAGATGAACTCCGTCGCTCTGTGGTTGGATGGAGTGGGGAGGGTGGATGGCGTCGGCGGAAGGATTTGGTGTCGAAGGTGAAAAACCAGCAAAACAACGAAATGCTGGACTAAACAAGTTAATTCTGTTTCATTAGATTTTATTTTTGAAATTTTATGGAGTATTAGTATTCATAAGTGAAATTGGTAAATGTATATTTTACTGAATCGTTTACATTGTACTTACGTAAATGCGATTACAAGACAAACCAACCTATCTAATCTACCTAAGCATAGAGCTTAGGGTAAATATATCAAAAGTTTAAATACAACTATGCTAGGAGTATTAGTATTCATTATTTATCCAAGTATTAGGATGTTTATTATTAATTTAAAGAGTTGGTCTCATTATAATAAGCACTATGTAGGAGTGTAACTCATTACAATATTATGATGAGAGTTTCGAAGGAAACAAAGTTGGAAATATTTGGAATTAATGGGTAATAAACTTTTTTTTTTAAGTGTAGAATGAGGTAAAAAAAAAAAACGAAGCTGATAGGATGGTAGGTGAGATCTTAAAAAATCATTGGGCAAGTAATGGATAGTTGTTTTGGGAGAACACTGTGCAGTCAATTCTCTTAAGGGACGAATTTACAAGACTTTACAATTTGAATCTTAGTAAGAATGATATGGTTGCAAGTTTTGGGGAGGAAGGGATAATAAGTGGACTTGGAAGTGGATATAGAGACGGGAGCTCGGAGGTAGAGAATATATATTATACTCGATGATTTTATTAATATAATTAATGATACATTCCAAGATAATGAGTAAGAAATACTTAAAGGTGGAACGTTACAAAAGATGAAATTTACTATATAAAGACAACTTATAAATTGATTTTATACGATAAGATTGATGTTTCAATGGTGGAGAAATTAAGAGTTTAAAGTGAAGTGAGAGTACATGATTGACGTGTGTTGTGAGAATGTACTTTTATTACGATTGTACTAGTTTGACGCATTGCATTCCCTTCCAATGTGAGTACTTCATATATGTGGATTGTGGATGGAAATCAGAAATAATAGATCATATTTTCTTCGAATCTTTATGTAACTAAATGAAGGTTTCTCTAGTGCTCTCTGCCTACATGTCGATTTGTGAGTGTTTTAAAGATAAGGTGTAAATTTTTCTTTATATAACTAAACGAAGGTTTCTCTCTGCTTACGTGTCGACTTGTGATGTTCTCTGCCTACATGTTACTTGTCAGTGTTTTAAGGGTGAGGTGTAATTTTTCTATATTTTTTAATTTTTATTCATTTAAGCTGTATTAAGAAATTTAAGGAATTAATAGCCATTTAAAACTTTTGTAACCGTAGATTGGTGTTGCGAGCACCTTCCATTTCTCTCTCCGAGCACCTCCCAATTCTGTCTCCAACTCATCAGCTACCACCATTTCTTTAGACGGATCCAAACAATGAATAATAATCCACCGAGGGAGGAGGTTTAATCTACGCAGTGGGGTTTGCCACCGCAGTAGTACTCTTAATCTGCGCACTCACCACCAATGCAAACCCTAAAGACGACCCAAAAATCATCCAAGTCACAGGGAACCACCATGCGACCAACAACCAGCACCTCCTCGGCACGGCAGCGGAGCTCCGTTTCAAGAGAAGCTTCCTGCGGGACTACGGGAAAGAGTTCCCTAATCGCGAGGAGGACCTGTACCGCCTCAGAGTCTTCGCCAAGAACTTAATGAGAGAATACGACATCTGAACACCATATCTGAGTTGTCGGCTGCAGAGGTTTCAATCTCCTCTCCTTTTACTTTCTACTGCTCAATTACCTATTTGATTCATAACTAGGTTTGTGATTTTGCGAAGAAAGTTTGAATTTTAATGGCAGTAATGAGCTCTAATTTGAGTTTCTTTGAGATTCTCATGCTTAATGTGGACTCTGTATATGGTCAGCATTTTCCTTGGCTTTGTCTGTGATGATTTTTAAAATTACAATTCAACATTCATTGCCATATCTGCTGTTTATTTTCT
This sequence comes from Pogostemon cablin, assembly GCA_023678885.1. NCBI lineage: Eukaryota > Viridiplantae > Streptophyta > Magnoliopsida > Lamiales > Lamiaceae > Pogostemon > Pogostemon cablin. The sequence goes on from CM042956.1 coordinate 2,511,162, forward strand.
GATATTAATTCTCCACTATGCATCTTATGCCTATGGGGTTTGTTTTGATGGATGTTGCGCGTTAATAAGACATAGATTGAAGAATGTATTAATATCAATTCGTTGATAGGAGTTGGATATTGGCAATCACAGTTGCCAAATGATAGTCCAACTATTTATCTTATTTCTGAGTTCTGATTACCAGCCTCTGTTTGTAAATCCTATGCGTAATTATAGAAGAAGGGCTATTGGTGGAGGTGATGTTTATATGCCTTTCACTTCCCCTAGATGGGTTTGTTTGTGTCTGTATTTGAGATGAGAGACTGCAAACAATCCTATCATCATGCTAACATAATTATGACAGTTTACTTTGTACATATTATGTCTTATTTTATGATGGATTTTAGTGGTAATATAAATTTCATTGTGAAGGGTGATGATGTTACATTGCAGAAGGCATAGAATATGGTTCACAAAAATGAACACGATTACATCTCAGCTCCATTGTACTCATCTTGGTATCCTTTCTCTGGAATATTTAGATCAAAATTTTCCATTCTGTCTTCCATTTTTCCTTCCATTCGTCATTTTGCTATTGAAGAATCAGCTGTCATGCCAATGTAATCTTAGCATTCCATTCTTAATGTAATCTTAGCATGTGAAAATCACAAATTTAAGTGAAAATTGGTTTTGCTATTTCAGTATTCTATCAGAGTATGGAGTTTATAAATTTCCTATTTTGACTCTTCTATACTCTAAAATGCGCAGGTGATATTAGGGTTCTTTCACTCTCGATTTCTTATTATCTTTCTACAGCGATGACTGGTAAGTTACTGTGGTTGAAAATCTTGTTGGTTGTTGTTAGAGTCTTAAGGTATTTAAAGTATAAATTATATCATTAAATTATATCATTATATATTACTAATGCAAAGATAATGATTTCCTTAGAGCACAGTTTTTGGTGTAGGGAAATGATAATGGTTAAAATGCAGTCATCTAAATTTTTTTAGGATGATTTATTATTTTGATTTGATAATTATGTTTAGCACACCATTAATCATTTACTTTTTAGTAATTCTCCATGATTTGAAGCAGGTGTTGCAGCTCTCAACGCGTTGCCTTTTTTTTCTTTTTAATCCTCGGTGACTTTAGTATTATTTTATGAGATTATAGGTGTGGAATGCAATTTCAATATACATTCAACAAAAAACTCTACTGAAATCCTAATCTAATTTGTGGGAAACTTTCACATGTTTATCTCATCTCCTGTATTTACAGTGCTTCGAAGCTCGGTTCAGATTTAAAGGAAAACGTTCTCCCAGACCATTGGCCACCGCGGAAGCAGAGGAGAATTGTATGTTTCAAATATTTACCATTTGATTAGTCTATTGTTTATCCCCTATTAATATTTTCTAAATGTTTGTGTTTTTTGTGTTTCCTTCGCAGTCTGTCTCAACTTCAACCATGGAGGATCCAAACCCTAGGTCAACAAATGGAAAATCCGATGATCTATTTAAGCGTTGCCCCCACTGCCGGTCCACTGACTAAAGAGATGCTACAACCTAAATGAATTGCTTTATTTTTTTATTTTATTATTTTTTACTCTTAATTTTGATTCGCTTTCAGGAGACAATCGAGTGGACCGTCCCGCCTCTCATTAGAGACAACATTTCTAAGGTGTGAACCTTTTTTTTTACTAATTTTGTTTTTACATGCTTTTTATTTTAATTATTACTCCTTTCTTGCTTATTCCTTTAGATTTGATTGGGCTGTTGGGTATACAGCAGGTGCATTTTATGTTGGAAATCATGGTATGCTTTAATTGGCGTTTTTTTATTTTATTTTAATCTCTGTTTTCAATTGGAATCATGTTAATTGCAATGCAATTCTATTGTCTGCTGTATGCTGAGAAGATTTATTTTTAAAATTTTCTGATTGAATTCTCATTAAAGATATCTTTTCTATGGTGTGAACCTTTTTTTCAATTAATTTTTTTTAACTTGCTTCTGATTTTGTTTTTATTTTCTTTGTGATTCGCTATTTTATATTCTTTTATCTTCTTTTTAGAGCTTATGCAACTCTTCTATCTTCATTCAATATTTTGCATTGTCAGAAAATAAAATTTCCACTTAAATAATGTAATGAATTCTTAGTAATATCTGTTATTGAATGAGATTTTGTGGGAAAAACAATTCATATAAATGATAACTTCAGTTATTTCTTACTTTTCTAATGATACTATGAATATGTTGAAGTGTATGAATGTGAATTAGATGAGTTTTTTTAGCTGTATTCATAGATGATATTTGTGATACTGGTGTGGTTTTGTACTTATTCATGATGGAGAATTATGAAAATTTATAATACTTGGGGGTGGGATTTCAAAGCTAGCTACTTTGTAATTTTATAATTGATTTATAACTAATAAATTTTGTTATGATACAACTGTACATTCAATAAACACACCTATTATCAAACACTTAAAGATCCATCTTTCCCACATTCGAACTGCAAGTGTCAAACACTTCTTAGGAATGAAAGATTACAAGGTTAAATGGTAGTTATCTTTACAACAGAATGTTAGATCTGATACAATACAATGCAGTCTAATTAATATCTTTAATTGAGTTTATGTTTATTCAATGATATTTTGTAATTATTATTCATGCACCACTTGATTGATTTAGTAATTAAATAGTAGTGCTAATAAGATGAAATTTTGTTATAATTATTATTACTATATATTTTTTATTATTTTATTTTCTTTTGGCAGGTATGCATATAATTAGTCACTCAAGAAGTAGAAAATTAGTGTTAATGGGTTATTGTAACAGAATGTTAAAGTTAGCAATTTTAGTAATATCATAGGCTTTGCAATATACTGCCTACTTTTGTCCTGATATTTTGCCTCTTGATTTCTTTTACTGTTTAATAATTTCTTATTTATTGGCTGCATAAAAATCTATTTAACTGTACAAAGTTTATACATTGTACATGTATTAAGGACGTTACTTAATCCTTTGAATGATAGGATTATGATTTAAATTCGACAAAAGACAGTAGTGAATTTATCATATTCTCTTCGCGTTTCTCCATTTATTTGTTCTCATACCCTTTCCAGACCTAAAATTTGTATTAAAAAAAAAAAGAAAAACCTAAAATTTGTAATTAAAAAAAAAAACTAAAACTAAATACAATAAAACAAATAACATTTGAACACATTTTATTTTAAAATTTTATAACCACCTGACCCACGTAATTTATTTTATCATTAGTTAAAATTTAAAAACACTGTATTAATCACAAAATGTTAATAAAGCAAAACAATAAAGTACTATTCTTAAACAATGTAGAAGGGTAATTTTATAAATACCATTAGGACGAAGAAAGACTTTTTCTTTAGGATTGTAATTTTTTTAAGATTGTATTTCCTCCGTCCTAAAATAAGGTTTAGATTTTGTATTTTAAATTTATTTCCATGCAAGATTTTCATTTCTCTTTTTAATCCGGGCCTTGCAGAATATTGATAAAGGAGATGGGCTTGAACCAGTCATAGATGGCCGGTTGGTTCCTTCCATCCATCTATCCTACTTATCCTGGTCCACTCTTGGCTCACATTCACTCATACCATTTCCCGATTGACAGATCTCGATAGTAGTTCCATGAACCAGTCGCTATCCATAAGTCCGCTTTCAAAAAGTATATGCTTTTCTTTTGAGCTGCTGGGCGAGTAGCGACAGATAAATCTTTATCTGAGAAGGAAACAAAGAAATCATAGATTCGCCTCGCTTACTTGCTAAGAGTAGTTGATCTACCTGACTCCGCAACCCCTGAGGGATTTCTCTTTCCATTTCTTTGTTTTTATAGAAATAGTGATTTCGTAAACGCGAGGTACCTGGAAAAGGCAAAGAGAACTGCAGGCCGAGGGGTATGCGAGCCACAAAAAACAAATTCAATTATTTTACGTATGATCTATAAACAACACTAATACAATTACAACTACAACTACAACTACCGCGACTTATTAAAATATTATTCTCTTACATGAGAATGGAGGAAGTATTTTTTATTATTAATAAATTATTTTAAACTTTTAGATATTCATATGAATGAAGTAAAATTTTGCATAAACATAATTTAATTTGAAACATTAAATTTAATATAATAAATAAATATTTAATTATTATTAATTACAACTTATTGATCTGCGTACTCGTAGTACACGGTTCACATGCTAGTTTTTATATAAATGGCTGAAATATATTAGTTATTTGAATTTCCTAAAGCCTGACAAATTTACAATTTTCTAGTACTATTTCTTGAGAGTAAAGACTGGACCATTGTTGTTACATTTGAGAATATATAATGGAAATAAAAATGTCATCGTGTTATATTTTTGGAAATTCAATACGTGGGTAGTTTTTCAAGCGTTGAATGTTATGTGATATTATTATTCTCTTAAAGATCTACATAAATGTATCGATGTGGATTACTGTGTAATTTTTTTTGGTATAACTTGTAACTTATTTAAAGTTTTAATGAAATAAAATAAAATTTTGATATTAAAAAAAAAAAAGAAAAAAATGGGGGGTATATTAGTAATAAGAGGAGAGAGAGAGAGGAGTGATGATGGTTCACGAAGACCGCGACACGTGCAGTGTATGGTCATCGAGAAGTCAGCTCCCAATGCCTTGAATCTATCCCCACTCAACATGGACACGTGCCCATGCCTCAATCCTCCTTTTTCTTTTTCTTTTTCTTTTTTATTAATTTATTCATTTCATTTCCTTTATTTTTCTCAACTCTTTGTTTGTAAGTATCACCCATATTCTGAATATTTCTTACTCTTATTCTTTTGTTTCCCCAAGAAATTTATAAAATATTTTTCTTTTTATGATCCCCTATCTGACCAAATAATTGATATATACTTTCTCAGTACCGTTCAAATAGTTTTCTTTTTTTTTTTTCCTTCTTACATGAATTATGAGGCAATATGAAATATTTATGAATTTTAAAATATAAACATTGATGTGAAATCATTTTTATGCTTTTTCTATATTTATCACTTTTTTTTAAAGATACTAATATTTTTTATTTATAATCTGTATTGTTAATGAAATACTCCCTTCGTCCATTATTAATCTATTCATTTTATTATTTTGGATTGTCCATCTTTAATCTATCCATGTGCTTTTTTAAATATATGGGACTCACACCCTCCATTAATACAAATAAAATATGGAACTCAAACTCTCTACTAATACAACTAACCACTACACATAAAATAATACTACTCTTTAATCGACGTGCAAAAAGTAAATTAATACGTTAACAATAGATGGAGGGAGTAATTCAGTGTAATACTATATCACTTATTATATGTATAACGGAAGTCTTCTCCTAAACGGTTTCATACAAGTGTTTAACTTTAAAATAATAGCGTACAATATAAATATTTAGTTTTTCGGAGTACATAATTGGAAAAGATAAAAAAATTAAGGGTAATTTTGAGTTGCATCTAAATTGATAGATTTAAAATAAAGTGCAGTGGATAGTTTTTTAAAAATTTTAATTATTTATTTTAGTTTAATGTTGGAAACTAAATTAAAATTCAATTTATTGATTAAGATCATTTAGGTGATTTAGTGGACTCAAAATTTAATTATTGTTACCCTAATAATTATCAATGCAATAATATTTTTGTTCAATGCGTCTTTTTGTTTCGAATATCATTATAATTTACTCCTTTCGTCCCACTCAAAGAGTCTTTTTTTTCCATTTTGGTCGTCTCATCCAAAAGGTTTTCTTTCTTTTTTACACACATGAGACCCACACATCTCCTCTAACATAATTAAAAATCCCACTAATACAACTACCCACTAACAAAACTATCCTTGCCGTTTTAATAATGGGCCAAATATTTGTTTTATATTAAAACCCAAAGGAGATAATATTATCCAGAGTAAACGTGTATTGGGCCGGGTCTATAAGTTTTAAATTTTGTTAATTATCCATATTCTATGAATTTATGGGTCCAAGACTCCAATAGACCTTTTAGGCCAAATTTTTTATTTTATTATTAATTTTTTTAAAACATGGCACATACTCCACTAATACAATTATCTACTATACATTAAACAATAATACTTCTTAATCCACGTGTCAAAAAGCAAAAACTACCCTTGCCGTGGACGGAGGGAGTAATAATTTAGACGAATACGTTTTACTAAAAAAATGTTGATGAATGAATTTTAAAATATAAAAATGTATTTCCAAAAATATCTACACGTGCCGTTTGAGTCCATATTGGAAAGCTGTTTTCTCCACATTGATGGATATACCTTTAACAGCTTTTTCCCATCTTTCCTTTTTTTTTATAGTTTTTCCATCGCCATTCTCCCCTCCTTCTTTTAAAAATAATTTTAATGCAAATTAGCATAAAATTAATTTAAAGAAATCAAAAATTTAAAATTACAAGTCAATTATAGGTAAAAAAAATGTAAAATCGCCTTAGGACGTTTATGTGCTATAAAGTAGTAGAGAGATAAATTATGATTAAGGCTCAACAAGTGATAGAGAGGTAATTACGGTGCAAAATGATGGCCGCCACCTCGATCTGACAAAGTAATATGGAAATAAAATATGATGACTTAACTAAATAATAGTAGAAGAACACATTCCGTCCTTAATTTTTTTGTAATTAATACAAGATGTACTTTTATAACCAGTTTATTTGTCCATGGAGACAAGTCAATTATTGGTAACATTACATGATTATTAAAAATAATTCATAATTTTTGAACCTTAAATTAATAATATAATATTATTTGAATATTCAATGGATAGAAAAAAAAACATACGATTATAATTAACTCATGATTTTAATTTATAATTTTTTTAATGCTAGAATATATTAGGATTCTCCACAAATGTATAAGTAGTTGGCTTGGTTTTATCCGGCAAGTGAGTGTGAGCATGGAATTGCGAGAAGACACCATAAAAGTTAAAAATTAAATAAAAAATAAAATTATAAATAATTACTCCCTCCGTCCCTTTAAAGTTGATATAATTTTTTTTTTGGCACGGCGATTAAGTAATATAATAATTTAATGTAAAGTGAAGTAAAGTGAAGTGAGAAAAATAATATTTAATGTGTAGTGGGTAGTTGTATTAGAGGTGATATGTAGGGCTCATGAGAGTAGATTAATTATTTTTACGTGGGTCTCATGTATTAAAAAAAATATGTCAATTTTAGTGGGACAAACAAAAAAAAAAGTGTCAAGTTCTATGTGACGGAGTGAGTACTTTTTTATGGTTTCTTGTGCTGGGAGACAGTAGCATGATTTGGATAGGAATTATAGTACACCCACCTTTACTAATTTCATACTCACCCTGCTTTCTTGTTCACAATAATTTTACATAATATATTTATTTTTTTAATTGCAAAATGCAAACCTAATATAATTTAATTGGAAGAATATACTGTAAATCATATGAACTAAAGTTATAAAATTAACCTTAACTTTTTTATTTGAAAAAGAGAACGAAATTAAAACGCAACTAATAAAAACCTCAGATATTGATCTTCTACAGTGTACAAGTGGGAAGTCAAATTTGATTGGAATAAAAGTAGTTAAGCAAACTGATTTGACATTAGTTGCCTGTTTCAGTGCACATGATGTACCAAAATCTTTTTCTTTTTTAACTTTTATTTCTAGAGTTTTAAAATTCAATTTTAGGGATTTACATTACTTTCATCTCTTAAAATAGATTCATGCTCCTCTATCCCGGAGAAATTAGCATATTTTTTTGGGACGAGAATTAACAAGTATAATAATTTAATATAAAGTGAAATAAAGTAAGGTGAGAAAAATAATATTTAATGTGTAGTGGGTAGTTGTATTAGAGGTAATATGTAGGCTGGTCCCATGAGAATAAATTAATTATTTTTGTGTGGGTCTCGTGTATTAAAAAGAAAATATGTCAATTTAGTGAAACAAACCAAAAAGAAAAGTGTGTCAATTTCTATTGGACGGAGGGAGTACTATATGTTATTCTTTTAACAATATCAGCATACTTTATAGAGAGCGGCTATTTGCACCCCCAATTTTAATAAATGTACCCCATAAATTTTATAGGACTAAAATACTCATATTTGTTAAGATGTAAATATCATTTTATAAATATAAATTAAGATTTCTTATTTATATTGTGTTCGGTGACAGCAACCGAACAAGCATATGAATAAGAAATCTTAAGGTGTTCGGTTGCTGCAACCGAACAAGCATATGAACAAGTATATGTGTTCAGTTGCAGCAACCAAACACCTTAAGATTTTTTATTCATATGGTGTTCGGTTGCTGCAACCGAACAAAGTATATGTGTTAGGTTGCAGCAACACATGTTCATCGAACAAGTATTGCGTCTTTCCATGGACAATGTTCACCTATTATTAGGCAGTGATTCAGGCAAATTGTTGAAAAATTGAAATAACTGTGCAAGAAAAGAGGTGATGAGTTATAGTGTATAACTCGCAAGTTTGTTATAAAAGTAGAACATGGAACATGGAAGGGCTGAGAAACTCCCTCCACTTCGCCAAGAGTTCGGCGGCTGTGGGGGCCTTGTACGGAGGCAGAGTGTAGTCGAAGGGGCAGTTTGGGGAGTATGTTGAGATCTCCGGCGACAGTGCATGCATCTACACTCTAAGAATGCCCACATTTGCAGTTTTAGAATTTATAGGCATATGTCTTTTTTATTTCTCTTGCCTCACGTCGTTCTAATTTTTTCTCTTTTGTGGAGTCGGTACGTCAACACTTTATCTACTACGAAGTCGCAACCTCGACCTCTTCTTTCCTTCATGAGCGTTTCTTTTTTTTTATTAATTAATTTTTAGTAATTAGGATTTAATTAATTAAAAAGGTAAAATAGTCTTAAATTGGGTGTACTTAGTAATTATATGTGTAACTTTTAATTTTAACGGGGTATATTTAGAATTTGGGGTTTATTTAGTAGATCCGGGGGTGCAAATAGACGCCCCATACTTTATATAATCCTTTTGGAATTTTTGTGGTAAATTCATCAAATTAAATTAGGGATTATTACTGATAGGTACGCGCGTGTATAACCTAATTACTAATAAATACATTGATCTAAACGTCTATTTCTTTTTTCAACTTTACCCTTATTTACAACGTTGAATATTTCAATGTTTTCATTTTAACACTAGTTTCATTGAACACTAATGTACACTAAATCAAATAAAAATTATGGGTGAGAGATTTAAGGAGAGATTTTTCTGTTTCTTTCTAAAAAATGCACACTAATGTTCATTAATATGGTTCTTCAATTTAATTGCATATTTTTTCTTTCTCTTTAAAAATACACACTAATGTACTTAACAATAATTTCAATCGTGTATTTTTCGTTTCTCTCTCAAAGATGCACACTGATGTACATTCGTATGGTTTTTCAGTTTAATCACGTATTTTATGTTTCTTTCTAAAAAATGCACACTAATGTACATGAGCAAGGTTCTTCAATTTAATTGCGTATTTTCAGTTTATTTCTCAATAGAATGTACACTAATGTATATTCGTATAAATAACGTATTTTTGTTTCCATCTTAACAATGCACACTAATGTACGAATATGTATAGGTATTATGGAAAAAATAAAATATAATTTTGTATTTATCGATAATTTTTTAAAGCGAATGTATCGCTTAGTAATTTTTAAATAGTTTTGTACCTATTATTTATTAACCCATTAAATTATTAACCAGGACGTAAGAATGTGCAATATTACTATTTTGGCATAATAATTTAAAATTAATTTCAAGAGCGTGGTTGTCCGATTAATTCAAATTGAGATAATATTATACACAATATGCTTTAAAAGCGTTAAAAACAAGAGAATTTATACACTAGTTGCCTTTATTTTCCCTCTATTTCCGTTATTGAAAAAAAAATCCTATTCCATATTAAAAACAAGAATTCCTAATCTATATGAAAAACGTGTAAGGCAGTGAGTTACAATATCACTTGAAAATAATGAAGTGAACTAATTATAACCAAGGTTTTAAATATTGATATCGGTAGAAATATCAGTACCTCAAATTTATGAATATATCAATAGATATATCGAACATCGATATCGATATCGGTAAAAATTCACAAAATTCACAAAATTTGAAAAAAAAGAGAAAATTAATTATTTAACTTGACAATATATTTTAACTAATTTTAATATATAAATACAATTTAAAATCTAAATAAAACTCATAACATATGATAAACAAATCAATTACAACATATTTAAATAGTCTATAGTCATACAATAATTAATGACTAATACCAAAATGATAATCTATGATGTTCAAATGTAAAACATTTGATGTCATCTTGGTCTAAAAAATATTGGTATCAACTCATCGAATTACAAAAATTCTGATCATAGTTTTTAATACGCCAATAATATTGTTATGTACTAATAAAAGACTCCCTCCATCCCGATTCGATTGAATGTGTCAAAATAAATGTACTTTTAATCGGAGTATACTATCACACTGTGTACATGAAAGGAAACTTTCCATTTACTTTGTAGTGAAAATTTTAATGAAGAGTGATAATAAGTGATAATTAATAAAGTAAAATAAAACAGTCTTAATAATTTCATGCAAATGTTGCTCTATTTTTTTTAAATGGATAAAGTTAATGAAAAAATTGTATTTAGTTGGTAAAAGTAATATAAAAAATCATAAAAAAATTTAATTAAAATATGGATAATTTTTTGATATTTTCGATTTATACTCGATATTTTATCGATATTTTAGCGATATTTTCTCGATATATCTTGACATCTGAAAAAATTTAAACTGTGGCAAACCGATATCGATATTATTACCGATATATCCCCGACATCAGAAAAGATATATCTTTTTTTCCAATATCGATATCGATACTCTCCAAATATGGATATATCGATATTTCCGGAAGTTTTAAACCTTGGTTATAACTTTTAAGAAAGTGAGTTTCGTCCGTTATATATTAAAATTTATCACTAATCCTCAACCTCAAAATTACATTTTAATTATAAATTAAGTTTCCTTCTCATTTAACACAAACAAATAACATAATATACTTTATAATTTATTTATAATCTTAAAATGGAAGGAGTAGAACTTATAGATAAGTAGGATAATAAGTGTAATGACAAGAATTTAGGTAGCACATAGACATGGAGACAAAAATGTGGTCCAAATTTGAAGGGTTGTATTTAACGTGAAAGCAAAATATCTCTTCCTCAGGTGCCCCTCTCCCTCTCTCATCACCTTAAAATCCACTTGTTCAATTTCTTTTTAATTAATCCATTCGATTAATTTACGCCCTAACTCTAATTACTTTCTATCTTTTTCCATTTTTGGCAAATAACGTTTATCTAATAATTACTCGTGCTCTCCTTTTTCTTTTTGTTAATGGATTGATTATTATATCCACTCCACCACATTTATTCGTTAATACATATATATACTTCAGGTTTAAAATTTTTGGAAATATTCATGATATTTTTACGATATATCCGTATTTGGAAAGTACTGATATTGATATTGGGAAAAAATATATCTTTTCTGATGTCAAGGATATATCTATAACAATATCAATATCGATTTGTCACAGTTCAAATTTTTTCAGATGTCAATATATATTGATGAAATATCACTAAAATATTGAAGATATATCGAAAATATCGAAAAATTATACATATTTTAATTAAAATTTTTATAATTTTTATATTACTTTTACCAACTAAATACAATTTTTTTCATTAATTTGATCAATTAAAAAAAACAGAGCAACATTTGCATGAAATTATTAAGACTATTTTATTTTATTTAATTAATTATCACTTATTATCACTCTTCATTAAAATTATCACTACTAAGTAAATGAGGAGTTTCCTTTCATGTACACAGTGTGATAGTATACTCCGATTAAAAATACATTTATTTTGATTTTAAATCGAATCAGAATGGAGGGAGTATTTTATTGGTGGTACATAACAATATTATTAGCATATTCAAAACTATATTCAAAATTTCTGTAATTCGATGAGTTGATACCAATAATTTTTAGATCAAGATGACATCAAATGTTTTACATTTGCACATCATAGATTATCATTTTGGTATTAGTCATTAAGTATTGTATGACTTTAGACTATTTAAATATGTTGTAATTGATTTGCTTATCATATGTTATGAGTTTTATTGAGATTTTAAATTGTATTTATATATTAAAATTAACTAAAATATATTGCCAAGTTAAATAATTAATTTTCTCTTTTTTTTTCAAGTTTTTGTGATTTTTTTAATTTTTACCGATATCGATATCGATATATCCGTAAATTTGAGGTACCAATATTTCTACCGATATCGATATTTTAAACCTTGCTTCTATCCAATTAAAATTTTATAATTTTTTTAAAATTGTATAACCAATTAAAAATTTACACTCTAAAAATTAATAAAAGGGTTCAAACGAATAATCACTCAATATATTTTAACTATAATAATAGCTTCCTTTATCAATAAACATGACATTTTGTTTTTTAAAAAGGACTAAACATTTTCTAAAACTAATTAAAAATAATGTTAAATATTTCTCACGTTCGTTCAGTGTGAAATATCTCATGAAGTGGAGGATTTATTTGAATATGCTAATGATGAAAATAATTTCTTTAAGTCTAATAAAAATGATGAAATATTTTTTTATTTTTGTGATAGAAATACAAATGTTGGGTTGGATGCAAGGTTTAAAATTTTCCGAAATATCCATGATATTTTCACAATATATCTGTATTCGAAGAGTACTGATATTGATATTGGGGAAAAAGATATATCTTTTCTGATGTCGAGAATATATCGGTAACAATATTGATATCGGTTTGTCACATTTTAATTTTTTTCAGATGTCGAGATATATCGAGGAAATATCGCTAAAATATCGAGGATATATCGAAAATATCGAAAAAATATCCATATTTAAAAAAAATTAATAATTTTTTATTTTACTGTTACCAACTAAATACAAAATTTTTCATTAATTTGATCAATTAAAAAAATAGATCAATACTTGCACGAAATTATTAAGACTGTTTTATTTTATTTAATTAATTATCACTTATTATTACTCTTCATTGAAATTATTACTACTAAGTAAATGAGGAGTTTCCTTTCACGTACACAGTGTGATAGTATACACTAATTACAATTATTTTGGTATATTCAATCAGATCGGGACGGATGAAGTATTTTATTGGTACATAAAATACTACTGACACATTCAGAATTATGTTCAGAATTTCTCTAATTCGATGAACTGATACGAATATTGTTTAGATCAAGATGACATCTAATGTTTTACATTTGAGCATCATATATTATCATTTTGATATTAGCTATTAAGTATTGTATGACTTTAGACTATTTAAATATGTTGTAATTAATTTGCTTATCATATGTTATGAATTTTATTGAAATTTTAAATTCTATTTATACATTAAAATTAGTTAAAATATATTGCAGTTAAATAATTAATTTTCTCTTTTTTTTAAGTTTCATTGGTTTTTTTTGAATTTTTACCGATATCGATATTTAATATATTCATTAATATACCTGTAAATTTGAGTTATCGATATTTTTATCAATATTGATATTTTAAACTTGATTGGATGATGGGGTGGGTGGGGGAGTTTGAGAAGAGAGACCAATAATGCCTGCTTCTGATTGCTGGTAATGGCCCATCATATGCTACAAACCACAATTAATTAAAAAAATGAAGGAAATGAGACGCATCATTAGTGGTACGGACGATTTTAGTTTAACTATGATTTAAAGATTAAACTATGTCTAGTTATCCTTAAAAGCCCTTTTTCCAGGATGTATTATTTTTTAATTGAATGCATCATTCTTATTTTAATACTATTATTTTCTTTATGTTGGGTGAACATATATAATACTCCATCTATTTCTCTGCTACAAGTGCAAACTTCACAACTTGACATTTGGATGGTGATGAACTGTTTTTACTTTTTACTATCATGGAAATTATTATACCGCAGAGGCAGAATCACTTATTAATTTGGTTATTATTATTATTTTTTTTTTCTGGATAATTAAATTAAGATAAAGAATTGTGTGAGATCGTCTTACCTAGGGGCTTACGTGAGACAGTCAAAAAATGGTAATTTTTATATTGAAAAGTGATACTAAATTAATGAAAAGTGATAATGTTATTTTATGAAAAAGTATAAATGAAAAGTGATAACATTTTATAATAAAAATGATAACATTTTATATTGAAAGTAATAACTATTTAAAAGAGTATAAAATAATATCACGTGAGACGGTGTCATGCAAGACATATTCTTGAATTAATACTTATATTTATAGCAAATTATAATCAAGTTATAGGAGAAAGCCTTCTTAATCTAGTTAATCTGCAGTTTTATGAATTATTAGAAATAAGTCAAATAGATTAAAATTATTAGTATGACGTACATACATCTTGTATTCAGTTTAGTATAGTATCCCACATTGAATAGCTCACTCGTATTCAAAAAGTATAAAACATACAAAAATATTCTCCTATAAACACTTCTTAACAACTTTAGTAATTTGTTTAGGAATAACACTTACATTTTACGATGAGATTCTTTTACGTTTTTTAATTATTTTATATTTATACTAAAAATTGATCATAAAATAATTCACTTGTATGGTTATAATTATTAATAAAAATATTTTTTTTAAATATTATTTATCTCAAGAATTCACTTTAATGGAGTCATGAATACGTATATAAGTTTCTTTAATTTTCAAAATTCATTTGGCTAAAATCAATGTATCATATGATCACTGTGTTGAAGTAGTGAGATTAAACTGTGTCACGCATTAACGTTACCATCATACTAACCTTTTTAGGACACTTGTACATATAAATTCTATATATCTTTACTTGTCACTATTATACATAATTCTAGATCGTCTTTCTTTATTTTATTTAGTTTAATTTATATTAATTTTAAATTATTAATTTTATTTCTTTTTCATATAATACTCTCACAAATGTTTAGATAGTTTTGAGCAACTAGATACTGTACGTGTCATCTTTTTTATAGTTTATTGACAAATTTAAACGAAATTAATATTATGGATTAATTAAAGTTTCTGGTGGTCATTATTGGTTGCAAATCAGAATCTTGGCGATGACTCGATCTCAAATCAATCTATGATCAGATAAAGAATTCATATTTGACAAAAAAATAACTAAACTAATATATTTTTTTATATTGTAATTAATTAACTATTATATTATATTTGTCCGGAACTATGATATATTAGGACACAAGAAACCTGTGATTGATAAATAGGCTAAAATAATTTGTACTAGGATGCATATAACGTCATTAATTAATAAGACAAATTTTATATTGCATAAAATTTGTAATAAGATTAACAAAGCGGATAATCAATATCCGGCTTGAAATATTTCAATAATTTTTATTTAAGAAATTGAGTTTTTTTTTTTTCAATTCATCATCCAAAAAATAGGTATACTATTAATAGAACACTCATAAGATTTATTTTATTAGTGTAGGAAACTATAATTTTAATATCTAAAATCATATATAATGTAACCATATAAATTTTCTGTTAATTGGTATGTTATTTATATGATAATAATAATAAATTATAAAATTTTATCTTTAAAAAAACATGTTTAATATATATGAGTTTTTAATGTAGTCATTATTCAATTATTTTTAATGATTTTATATCTTCAATTGATAATTTTATATCTTTACGATTTTAAATTTATAAAAAAGAAAATTCGGATTAATCCCTGATAATTTACCTATTTCTCTTATACTGAATTGAAAAAACATTTTAAGAAGTTTATACCTTCATCACCATTAATTATCTTGGCTGAGGTTTCATTAATTGGATATAATTTTAAATAAACTTCGATATTAATCAACCGGGGAAGATAGCTACAGAAATTTAATTACATTATATTATTATTATTTTAATTATAATAAATATAGGTATAAACAATAATACGGAGATAATAAATAGGGAAATAAAGTATATAGGTATAAACAATAATACGGAGAAAATAAATAGGGAAAAGTAGGTGGGCGAAATTGAGAAATACAGAAAATGTTCAAAGAGAGAGAAACGGCGCCGTGTCTGTCCTTTCCCGATAAGCCCGCTGATTTGCGCCAATCGATTTAACTCGGTCCTAGGGCTTTGATCATAATTCCTCAAATATTATTTCCCATAATTATTCCCCCAATTTCGCCAAATAATTCCATGTAGCAAGAAAAAAAAAAAAAACTAATTAATCCCATTTTTGAGGAATAATTTCCACCAACCCTAATTTCCCCCCTCTTTTTCAATTTTTGTGGAATTTAAAGCATTTGTTTCTGAGCATTTTTAATGGGCTTTGGAGTTCGGGAAGGTGGGAGATAAGGAAGCAGCTCCACTGGAATTTCGGGTAACCCATTTACAAATTTCGAAGTCGGGTCATTTCCCTACATACTATATCTTAATCTTCTGCAGTTTCTTCTCCCTACTTTTTTCTCCTTTTCCTTCTGCTTTCCAATTTTCTCAGCGTGTTCATCAGGTAAAGGGGTTAAAGATTTCGCAGAAAGTAGTGGAGTAATTAATGCGTCTGTGTTGTTCCATTTATATGTTTTAAATTGGTCTCAGAAAGTAGGTAATTCTTCATCTTCACTGAATAAATGCTTTCCAAAGGAGAATATTAAGTCTTGGCTTGTTCATAACTCAGTTTTCAAACGATCTACTGTTGAATCTTGTAATAAAATCTTTTTAAGCGTTTAGGATTTCATTTAATTGCTGGTGTTCATGTTAGCAATTTGAAGCTGATCTGTAAAATTTAAAAGCCTTACAAAGATGGAGAGAAGTACAGATCCAGTAGTTGCTGGATTAGTACTAGTGTTTCTTTGGATCACAAAATTCACTTGAAAAAGAAAATGTATTTGGTCACATTGCTTTTTTTTTTCTAGATTGAGATTAATATAAATATAATTAGAAGAAGATTATCCTTGTTCTTGATATTTTAATTTCTTGAAAAATCTAAAGCTAGTTGTTTTTATGCTTGGTTGGTCTTTAAGAAGATAGCAATTATGCTGTGTCTGCAATTTCTACAGTCAGCCTCAGCCAAGCTTTAATTACCAACCCCCTCTCTCTATTCAACACCTGTCTCTTTCCCCTGTGTGAAAAAAAAACCCAAATCTTAACTTACGGTTAAATCACAGTTTAGTTTTTTAAATGTCTTGCATGTTATCAAATTAATCCATAAACACTGTTATTTTAATGTGGGGTAAATTACTCTTAAATGCTTAGAACGAAGAAATTGAAAGCAGCTTAATATTCTCCTTTTGTTTTCCCTTTTCATCTTTCATGGCATCTGATTCCTTTTCCTTTGGGTAGTTTGAGTTGAGTTGTTATAACTTACATACAGTTTGAATGTTTAATTTTCTTTTGAGTAATTATTTTTGGTTGCAGAAGGTTGTGATGAATTGGGCAAGTTGAGTGAGTGAGTGAGTGTTGTGAAAACAGTGCAAAAAGCTTGAAAGAAGACGGGATAGATGGTGTTGCAGGGATAGCCTTTCTCTCACTTCACTTCCATTCTCTCTCTATGTTGTATTTGTATGCATATGGCATTACAAAAGCCAAAGTACTCTGAGTAATCGTCATCAATGCAAAGGAGGGTACAGTCTCCCCCACATCCACTACCCAACACACACACTCTCTCTCTCCATTTCCTTTCAAACCCTAATTGTACCTCTCACTTTCTCTCTGACCATAGATAACAAAGGAAAAGAGGTGAGAGGGTACGATAAAAGGCATGAAAGCGGTGGTATGGACGTAGATGAGATTCAATGCAAGTACACCAGGATCAGCACCACCAATGGTAAATTAGGACACTCCCGAAAAATGGATGACCAGTACCCCGACGACGACGAAGAAGGAGAGAACAAAAGGATTTTACCCCACGGCGCCGGCATTGCTAGATTCTACGGCTGGCCTTCCTCCCGAATTGTTAGGGTTTCACGAGCTTCTGGCGGGAAAGACAGGCACAGCAAAGTTCTCACCTCCAAGGGCCTGCGAGACCGCCGGGTCAGGCTATCGGTCAACACCGCCATTCAATTCTACGATTTGCAGGATCGATTGGGGTACGATCAGCCGAGCAAGGCGGTGGAGTGGTTGTTGAAGAAGGCGGAGACCTCCATTGCTGAGTTGCCGCCGATGAACACTCCGTTCCCGGAGACTCCCAAGCAAGTCTGCGACGACAAGAGGTCGAGCACGGCTGGAAGCGATCAACTCGGCTTCGACTCGGCTGAGCCGGATCTAGACGGCGGCGATCCCAATTACTCACAGCAATTGACGAAATCGTCGGCCTGCAGCAGCACCTCTGAAACCAGCAAGGGTTCCGGCCTCTCTCTTTCTAGATCTGAGAGCAGAATCAAGGCGCGGGAGAGGGCAAAGGAGAGAGTGGCTGAGAAGGAGAAGGAGAAGGAGAAGGAGAGAGAGAATGATTCTTCTGGCCATGTTGCTTCTCTCAACCCTATTTCCCAAACAACTTCCTTCACCGAGCTCCTAAGCGGAGGAATCAACACCACAACCAGTCCGCCCAACGCCGCCACCACCACCACCAATGAGTCCAATTTCTTCTTAAAATCTCCGAGGCAGTGGTCCACTACTCCGATGGATTACTTCGCTCCCGTTACTCTAGCCCCACCGTCAACTCGTTCGGCAAACCCGTTCACGCCACCTCTGTTCACGGCGGAGCACCACCATCCGGAGCTCCAGCAGTTGTCCTTCGCACCAGAGCAACACCTGGTGACGGGGAACAGCAGCGGCGAATACAATTTGAACTTCAGCATCTCTCCTTGCGCTAATTCATCGGGCCAGCTCGTTGGCTACAATAGGGGGACCCTTCAGTCCAATTCATCATCCTCTCTGTTACCTCACATCCAGAGGTTTTCCGACGGATCTGCTCCGAGTTTCTTCATCGGCGCCACCACCACCGCACCCGACCACCAGTTCCTCTCCGGATACGACTCCCGCTTGCAGCTCTGCTACGGCGATCCGCATGCCAGACACTCGGGTCAGAAAGGAAAAGGCAAGAACTGATCAGTCGACCCACATTTCTGGTAATTTTCATATTTCTGCTTCTTAATTTTTTCTTAACTATTAATTTTTTTAAAAAAATATTATTATCGGGTTAGAGAGCTTTGACCCATTAATTTGAAAAAAAAGAAGGATTAATTTAATCAAAAGTGAGCTATTCCTATACTATCCTATCCTATCCTATCCTATCCGGAATAGAGTAGTCTATTTTTGTATGATACCTGCGAATAGGGATCGGCTGGTTGTCTGTATGTTTGGTTTGGTGTTCCCTTGCTTCTAACATACCGTGGGGGTGTGCGCACGTTAGCATAATCTGATAGTAAGTACTCTGAGATACCATTACATTCACCCATTATGGAAATAATTAATTCTGTGTCTCCCTTTAATTAATTCTGTGTCTCACTTCTTAGGGTTCCTTGATTAACATTTAATTTTAACCATCTCCCCGCCCCTTCTTTCAACTCTTTGAAATTGCATTAATTATTCATCGGATATAACTTCTTATTTACTTAATTGATTTGGGGTTTAGTATAATTATACTCCATATACTGTAGTTTATTGAAAGTATGCATGCATGTACCAGATAAGCATGCAATACCATGCTTCCTCATTCTTCATATATAATTTACAGAAAATTATTTAATTAGTATATTTTTGAAAAGTAAAAGAATAAATGTAGTGTATTGAGGGCAGGATGTGATTATATATATATATATATATATATATATATATATATATATATATATATATATATATATATATATATATATATATATATATATATATATATATATATATATATATATATACTTCCTCTAGTTTGAGTACTTCTTGTTTGGAGATTGAGTAAAAAAAAAAAAGAAATTTTGAATAATTCAAAAGAAAAAATAAATACTCCCTCCGTCCCCCGAAGTACTTCACGTATTGTTGTGCACGGAGTTTAAGAAAAAATTATTATTTTATGTATAAAGTAAGAAAGAGAAGAAATATTTTAATTAATTTAATGAAAAGAGTGTATAAAGTTATTGGAATGTGTGAAAAAGTGAGTATTATGTTGGGATGTGTGTAAAAAATAGGTATTGTTATAATGTATTTTTTACCATTTTTAGTAGAAGTAAAGTGTGAAATACTTTGTGGGAGGGATGAAAAAAGAAAGTGTGAAATACTTTGGTGGACGGAGGGAATAAAGTATAAAGTTTTGAGTTAATAACTATAAAATGTGAGGTATTTTTTGTAATATTTTAATTTTATGAGGATGCTAATATAGTGTTAATAGGACCTTTTTTTAAATATTAGTTAGACCTAAATACGGTACTAGATTTTTCATTGCATTATATATTACGGTAGTCTGTTTTATGGAGTATAAATTTTTATGGTCATATGGTCCGATTTAATTTTACTACGAACTTTGTACCAGTGAAAAACAGTTTTAGTAACGTTCTCGTTCGTTTAATTTAAAATGAAGGTGTGTCCTTGTACTTTTTAGAAAGTATATCACTATATTGTGATTAATTTAATGATGCCTATATTATAAATGGCTTTTTTGTTGTTATATACAGTATAATCCACTAATTTTTTTTTCTTCTTCTTTTTTTAATGTCAAACCTGTTTTATTCATCTAGTAGTCAAAATGTCAATTGAGATACAGTGTTTTTTCTCTGTTTTATAGTTTTTGTTAGAATAAAGATGGTCACAATTTAATAAGTTGATTTATAATTAACAAACACTAAAGAGTAACTAAGTTAAGCATTAAGTTGTGATTAAATAGGTTTTCTTTTAAGGAATTAATAAATGAATATTAAAGAATAGATTTCTTTTGGTTAAACTATGTAAGATATTTGTTACGTTACGTGTAAATTTTCACCCTTTTTCTGTATTATTACCATATCATAGGCTATTTTGTTGCGCAGGTAAGACGTGACATGGAAATGCGTGAAGAGAAGAGCATTTTGATTGTGTTATCATTATTGTTCCATTTTAGTAGCACTCCGTCTGCCTTAATTATTATAATTATAATCATATATTAATTAATATTGTGGGTGCAGAGTGTTTTTGTTTGTTTGATGAGATGTTTGAGCAGTTGGTTGTTTTTGTGTTCGCTTCTTTCTTACCCATACCACTGTCTGCTATCGAACACTCCAATCATTCATGTATTTGTGTGAGTTTTTGAATTATTTGCTCTCTCTCATCAAAGTTGTCGTTTTTTATTATGCTTAAATCCAATCTCAAGTTTGCTCTTATAACTTGCAAATTATAGTGTACTACTTTATTTTACAAGGCCCTTCTCGTACTCGTCACTTATTTAACACGTGTAACACCAAATACCCTTCTCGGACTGGCTGAATTCCAACTTTTTGAACAACATTTGGATTTAAAATGAATACAGCTGTTGACAGATACATAATGATTGGTAACAAATAATTGTTGAACGCACGTCTCTCCATCACTCCTTTACCTGTAATAACATGGACTCATCTACCTGGAAATAAATACTAGTTTCTGCACATTATCATCCTATCTACTTGACAAAAAAGACAACTGAAAAACCATCTCATTCTTTCAAAACATTATCATTAATAGTAGAACAAAGCACTATAAGTCATCTCTTTGCCACTCCATAGAAAAAATTCAAAGAAGCTGAAAATGCAAGATTATGAAGAAAAGAAAATGTTTAGAGCTAATTATCATGTTTATTTAGAGCAGTAAATCAAATAATAATAGAATGCAGTTAATTTTTGCCAGAACTGAACATTAAAAAGGGTCATACCTAAAATATTTACAGATATATTGATTATTGCATAACAGTCACCATTGTAAAGTCCAGGACCAACACTCACAACTATTATGACGGCAAATGCATGCTATGATAAAAGCATGTGTTGTGTTGGTTCAAAAATGAAGGCGTTGCCCATAATTATGGTTCAAAACCAACCAACATCTCAAAATACTGTCGATACTCGGAGCAGTATAATCACAGCCTGGCAACTCACTTGAAGCTCTCTGTGCTCGACACTTAGCTATGTACCCTGCTTTCCAGACACTCCTTTCCTGATAAAACCAAATGGAAACAGTTCTCCTGGAAGATCAATTGGTACCATACTTTGAGTTAGAACAATAAAAATGCAAGTTTTAAAAACGAAAATCTTGAATCAATATGGCAACATTGGATATGGTACAACAGCACATGAAGCATCATCTGCAGAGCAGATGGAAAAGACAAGCATAAGTCAAAGAAATTATTGTTAACAAGGGGGGAGAGAGAAGGGCCAAAAGCTTAAAGATGAATATAACAAGATGATGAAAATGAATTGATATGAAAAAAGTGTGCGAAGGACCTCCCAGCACGCAGAAATTCTACTTTAGGTCGATGCATGGCATTCACATTGTAAGCAGTATTCAAAGTCACAAAATATTGCAACATGGTCTAACGCCTATACACAGATTGTATCAAAGTTAAATGAGTTCTGATCCAGCTCTCTAAGCAACTGAGATTGTATGTACCACAAAAATTTTCAATTTCTTAAAGTCCTACCAGATAAGATCGAGTATGAAACAAGTAGCAACTTCTAGTGACAAGCATATCAACAAGCCAGGTATAAGATGAACAAGTAACTGACAAAATATCAGAAAACAAAATGAACTGCAAGAAACCTAACATAGCGTAAAACAGGGATATCATTGAAAAGACTCATAAAAGATTAATAATATGTTTACAGGGTGATTGCCTCAAGCTCAATTGATCATAATAGTACTGAAAGTTTAACGAGAACTAACTACTAAGAACAACATAAATTTGCACCTGTGCACCAAACAGACAGTCAATTAATGTGATCACACACCCAGTAAACATTATGAATGCATCAAAATGGTGGGAAGAAGGTAAGAACAATAAATACTTTGTTCCGTTCTCACAGCAAAGTTTACAAATTACAATAACCACAAGTCTATAAACCAATTATAAACTGTTTGAGATCAAAATGAAGAGTACCTCCATATCTGTTGATTCATCCTCAAACAAGCACCCTCTCAAAACGAATTCATCTCCAGGCAATATGTTCTCCTCTTAACCAGCATCCCAGCTGCAGTCCCAAATGGCTCCTCAAATGCCGATGCAACCCAACTCCCTTCTGAACCAACCACCTCCTTCTTCGGCTGCTCACTCGGCCTGATTGCAACCAAAGTAGCCCCTTTCAACACCACTCCATTTGGCAATTCCAGATGAGGAGCATACCATAACCTCATATTAAGAGCCGGAACCATTGTTCTCTTTGAAGCTGAGGACGCCGACAAAGGCTTCACCCTCAGCTCCTCCAACTGCTCTTTATTCATAGACAACACCCCTTGACCATCAGCATCCGTCAAGATTAAGTTCTCAAGCGTCTTGTGTTCTGCTATTATAGGCTGCAGCAGATAATGTCTTGCTGAGGCTGCGATCAACGAGCTAATAGTCCAAACTACCCTCAATTTCAGGCCTCCGTTTGTGTAGAATGACCCTGGTATGCTCCCATTGTCGCTCTCAGTCACACCATCGCTGCTATTGCAAGTGCCTAAGCTAATACTGGTGTTCTGAATGACACTGGAAGCTCCAAGAATAACACAGCTATCGAGTGTGGACCCAAAATCCGCATTCCATTTAAGCAAAACACCCTCATCAATCCCTAATTCCCCAGTGGGGAGTTCTATCCTGAGGAGCTTGATTTCACTAAAATTCTTCAATACTTGAGTGGGAGAATGGTGGGTGACGGTGTTTTGGTCAGCGTCACAGTCGAGATCATCGCAGAGAGGAAGTCGGCGCGTTGAAGGAATGATAAGGTGCGAGAGGGATTGCAAGGGTTTGAAGAGGCCGGAAAAGACGATTCGGAAGAAGGAGGAAATTGGGTGGCGGGACTTGTCGGAGGAAGAAGAAGAGGTGGCGGTAGAGTCGTCGTCGGAGATAACGCAGTCGACGCGAACTACAACGTTGTCAACTTGGGGAACGAGAGAGTGGAATCGCCTCGAAACGACGCAGCAACGGCCCAAGGCCTTGACATCGCCAATTTTGTTGAAAATCAAGAGGATTAAGGGATCTGAAAGACGATCGAAGTGGTCGATTTGTTGGTGATGAGTTCTGCCGCATAGATCTGGCCGAGTCGAACCCATTTCAAAGCAACAGTAGACAGCAGAATATTTCAACGATTTTGCAGCAAATACACACAGAATTGAAAGGTAAATTGTGAGGAGAGAAAGAATTGAATAAACTATACGGATCTGAAACAAGATTAAGAGAGGAGATGGATTCTGAACATTAGCTTCGCAGTGAGTAGCTGTTCTTGTGTGAGTTGAATGTGCTAAGAGATCGGGAGAGAGAGAGAAGGGGAATGGAGGAGGGAAGAGAGAGAATGGTGGAAATGGAGGAGACGGGCAAACACGATCGGCTTGGTTTGGGTTGGGCTGTTCTTGTTTCTAGTTTAAACGACACTGTGGTTGGTCGTTTCGAGTATGTTAAATTTACAAGGAAATCAAAATAAATGCAATTATTGGTTAATAACTTAATAGTTATTACAACCTGGTTGTTTGTTTTTGCTGCTTTCTTCTCTCCTAATAATAATTAATTTGGGTTTATATTATTTGTATCCCAATTACATACTAATTTTTCTATCCTTTAATTCCAACCATTTATACATTACTCCATTTTTGTTACACATAATAATAACGTTCTAACATATTAAAATTTTCTTTTCCCCTTTATAATTTGACCATTCAAAAATTGCCCCCAAAACAGGGGAAAAAGTCTTTCTTTTAGGTCATTTTATTTTTCAATTCGTCAAGAAGTGACCTTTTCCAAGATGACTCATGTTTTTATTAGATCCGCCATAATTAATTCTTTCTTTTCTTCATTTACTCTATTTGTGGAGGGATGGGACTGCCTATTTCCCACCATGTTATATCTCATATTTTACTTATCATATTTTACACGGTGGAGAGTGAGACATTAGTGAGACATGTGTCCCATTTACATACAATTGGAATGTTTCAATATCCAACTATTTATTTTAATCATAATAATAATATAATTAAAGATGTACCCAAATAAAAAAAAGGAAAAATAATACTAGTATTTTGTTTGAGCTGTTGGGCTTGGGAGTGATAATTGATAAGGGTGTGGAGAGAATGGGAGTCGCTTTCAAGAATAGTAATAAGTATTAAAGTAAGAGTGGTTCATTTTCCAATTTTGTGAGGCTGAAAATGGTCATTTTACTTTCAGTGGTTAGTGATAAGATTCTTCACTAATTTCGTAATGGTGAGGCTCTTGTTACTTCGGGACATTGTGTTCCTTTGTAATTTTTATGCTCCTTTGTAATTTAAACTCCTTAGTAATATATAAATTTAAATAGAATATGGATGAGAGGATTGTGTTCACATGGGGACACTGCGTATCCCGGAGACGCAAGAGCTTTTGTCATTTCGTAATATTATTAAATCAAGAAATAAACATAAATAAAGTACAATAGATTCTTTACCTTGTCAATTCTTACATTTTACTCAACTAGTGTAATAGTAGTACTAAGTAAGCAACCTTACATTACAATAAATTTATTATTTTTAGTTTTAACTCAAACATATACGACATATTATATCCAAATTCGTTTATAGTATCAAAATAACATGTCAAAAAGTGGCTTAGAAGTGCTAAAAATCAAAATTATCTTGTTCAATTATGGAAATGTATAATTAAATTATTAATGCTTTATTTGATAACTCTTTGATATGACGAGGTTTACTTTTAGTTGTTTAGGTGAAAAATAGAGGCTGTTGATTTGTTGGTTGGCAACTTTGGTCCGAATCACATGCATTCATCAAATCTTCCAAAGAAGCTAAGCAATTTTTTCATGAGCAACGTCTAAATACATTTATTAGTATATTTCTATTTTATAAATTTAAATATGTTTTTAAAGCTTATAAGGTACATTTTGACTTAAAATTTAACCTACATAAATCCCAAATCAATTACAAATTAACAATATTGGTTAAATATCCTTAATTCAACTACCTAATAGACCCAACATTGGATTTCTTAAGATATACTATGAAATAAAATAAAAAATCTCAACTTGATATTTGATTTGACATCTTTTGAATACTAAAAAAAATAGTATTAGTTACAATGAAAATGCTTCCCTCATTTTATGAAAGTGGAAGGACACATTGCAGAAAATATTGTGGCGTCATAAGTAAAGACTTTTTTCAACTTTAGAAATAATGAAAATGACATTTTAGCAAAATTTTAAATAAAATAAAAAATAAAAGCAACCCATTAACACATGCAACTACTCAACAAGTTCTGGACATTGCCACCACATTCAATTTTAAAGTGTATTTAATCCTCTTGGGAAGCAGGTGGGTCACTCCATTTAATAATAATAATAATTATTATTCAAATCAGAGGAAATGTTATTAATGAGTTTTAGGCAAAAACTTGTACTCCATAAAACTGTGTCACAAAATGACTTCGATAAAATGAATAAAAATGATAACTTTCATAAAGTGATAACATTGGCTCCATGTATTAATAAAATCTGGTCTCATTATATATCAGCAAATAAGTGAGTACTAAGAACTTGAATGCTCAACACAATCCAAATTTTCTTACCACTCCACTCATATCACTTATAGCTTCATGCAAGTCTTGTCCTGTCATCGACATAAACATACCCATAGGTGAGATTTAAATGGGTACACATGCAACCTTATTCATGGAAGCAGTAAAAACCAAGAAGATTAAAGAAAATAAAGTTCCACTGAACATAGAAACTGGAGCTATATCACGTTTATTGGTGGCAGTCCGCTGATATATATGCAGCTCAACTTCACACTATTATTTCCCTGTCATACCTACAATATTCACAGACACCATTGTTCAGTTGCCGTTTTCAAGCATGTGTGTTGGATCAAAATCAAGGCTTTGCCTGTCATTATAGTCTGCAATCGACCATTACTCGGACAAGAATAAGCTTACTCAGCTTCTCACTTGCTGCTCTCTGTGCTCAACGAGACTTGTACTCTGATTTCCAGAACAGGATCATCCCACTTTCCTGATAAACCAAATGAGCAGCACTTCTCCTGGAAGATCCATTTGAACCAAGGATTTAGAGTAATTGATGAAAATGAAATTCAAGAAAGAAAATCTTAGAACAAGTTTCGACATTGCAACGCTGGATATGGTACAACAATGTGTGAAGCATGTGGAATGAAGGTAATGAAAGACAACCATTCTTTAAAGAAAATAAGATAGTAGCACACAGAATATGCAAATATCAATGTTCTATAAAGGGGGAAAGAGAAAGAGATTATTAAGATTAGTTGATAACACAAGAGAGCAGAAAAGCTCTCCCAGCTCCCAGAAACTCTACTGTAGGTCAACTCAATACATTCATATTATATGCAATAATTAAAGCCACAAAAATATTTCATCAGGGTATGCCAGCAATTATAATGAGTTCCCATCCAGCTTTCACAGCATGTATCAAACAACGGGGCAGAAATAAGTTTTATGACTTAATGAGGAACCAGCAAAATAACAGAAAATGCAATCAAATGCGACAGAAACCCATAGTGTTTATAATTAGATATCTATGAATTCAGACTCACAAAGCTAGTCAGATTGTGAAATATTGAGAATATGCCTAGGCATACAATCTACAACAAAATAAGCAGCCACATCATCTGGCAGACAAACAATGGATCACATCACATCCATAAACAAATGAATGCAAATAGATGGTGGCAAGAAGATAACAGCAACAAAGAGCGCAACATCTTGATCCCAATTTAAGGAACGCATACATTAACCACAGGTCTCAAATCCAATTACGAACTTGTTTGACATCAAAATCAAGGGTACCTCGAAATCTGCTGATTCAAAGTCAAACAAGTACCCTCTCAAAATGAGTTCATCTCCAGGCAATAAGTTCTCCTCTTCACCAACATCCTAGCAGCAGTCCCAAATGGCTCCTCAAATGCCGATGCAACCCAACTCCCTTCTGAACCAACCACCTCCTTCTTCGGCTGCTCACTGGGCTTGATTGCAACCAAAGTCGCCCCCTTTAACACCATCCCATTCGGCAATTCCAGATGAGGTGCATACCACAACCTCATATTAAGAGCTGGAACCATTGTTCTCTTGGACGCTGATGATGCCGACAAAGGCTTCAATCTCAATTCTTCCAACTGTTCTTTATTCATTGACAATACCCCCTGACCATCAGCATCCGTTAAAATCAAGTTCTCAAGCGTCTTATGTTCTGCTATTATAGGCTGCAAAAGATAATGTCTGGCTGAGGCAGCAATCAACGAGCTAATAGTCCAAACAACCCTCAACTTCAGGCCTCCGTTTGTGTAGAACGACTCAGGTATGCTACCATTATCATTCTCAGCAACATTGTTGTTGTTGTCAATAATATTGCAAGTGCCCAAGCAATTGAGGTTGCTATTGATGTTGTGAACAACACTGGAAGCTCCAAGAATAACACAACTATCGAGTGTGGAGCCAAAATCTGCCTTCCATTTAAGCAAAACACCCTCATCAATCCCCAATTCACCGGTGGGAAGTTCTATCCTGAGGAGCTTGATTTCATTAAAATTCTTCAAGACTTGAGTTGGGGAGTGGTGGGTGACGGTGTTTTGGTCAGCGTCACAGTCGAGATCATCAGAGAGAGGAATCCGACGCGTTGAAGGAATGATAAGCTGCGAGAGGGATTGCAAGGGTTTGAAGAGCCCAGAGAAGAAGATTCGGAAGAGGGAAGAGATTGGGTGGCGGGACTTATCAGAAGCTGCGGTAGAAGAAGATGAGTTGGCGGAAGAGTCGTCGTCGGAGATAACGCAGTCGACGCGCACTACAACGTTGTCAACTTGTGGAACGAGATAGTGGAATCGCCTCGACACGACACAGCATCGGCCCAACGCCTTGACATCGCCAATTTTGTTGAAGATCAACAGGATTAAGGGATCTGGAAGACGATCGAAGTGGTCGATTGGTTCCGGGTGGATTCTATAGCATAGATCTGCTCGAATCGAACTCATTTTCACTAAAAGCACACTCAGCTGAGCAATTCAGCAAACACACGAGAATTGAAATGGCCTATTAATGGTTGAGCTGGTGAGCAAGATCTCAGGTAAGAAACAGTCGAACAAACTCTACGGATCTGAAATTATTTCTCCACAGGAGCTGGATTCTAACTATCAGCTTCGTCGACGGAAAAATGGGCAGTTAAACGGCGGAGATGATGGCGGCGGAGGAGGTGAAGGGAAGCAGTATTGGTTTAGGTTGTGCGTTGGTTTCTCTCCTTTTTCCTCTACCCGCACTGTAAATATGAGAGTCGCAGGGTAGAGAAGCGAAAACGACATTGTACCGGGTCGTTTTGTAATTCTTTGTATTTATTATTGTTTATTTAATTTTTAAAGAAAATATACTCCACATTAAATGAAATTATGTCTCGTATTGTATTATGTATGCGACAGGTCACGACTTAAAAACTCACATAATTGTAGTGAAGTGCATTATTATGTTGATGATTCATTACGAGTTGTCAAAGGTCCACTATATAATTTTTTGATCAATAAAATAAAAATAATTAATCTCAAGAAACTAATTATTGATTAACACCCGTATAATCACAAGCATGGCACACGTACGTAATTAAGTTATGGGGTCGTGGATGTCCAACTGCTCCATCATAAAACCCTAAATTTTTTTTATTACCCTCATTTAATTTTATTATAATGCATAAATTTATACATTGATTTTGATAATAAACAAAATTTATCAAATACACGTCAATGAATGGTGGGCTACAAATTCTTTTAATGAATTAAAAATAAAATGTATCAATTTGTTACTTTGTGTGTTCCGTGTGATTAATTTTGAAAATTAATTATTATTTATTGTTGATAACACGGAATATGTTGCATAGGAATTAGGAGTTGCCATGAAAGTTCAATTATGGTGAATCGGATCACATGGTATTAATATTATCACAACGTAACTACTAATATTCTTGCAGAACACAGGGCGTTATTTCTTTATACTTTAGTTAATTAATTGATATTTGTAATACTACGATACTTATATTTATTTTGATTGATGGATAAAATATAATCTTGCCAAAGAGGATACATCAAGAATATAAATTGAAATATTACTACTCTTTTAATTAATTTGTTTTGATATACTTAAAATAGTATTTGGTTCACATTAATTAATAACATTCAATAGTCATAAAAATTTACCTAAAATAAAAAAAAGTTCATATATTAATCGCATTTAAGCAGACTTGATTTTCTTCTAATGGACTCAATAGGGGGAACATGAGTTATAATATTGCATAAAATTAAAAAAATAAATTAAAGTAATTATCATGCTCATTTTAAGTTATAATATTCCATAAAACTAAATAATAAATTAAAGTAATTATCATGCTATTTTTTGTTTTAGTATTTTTAAAACTTATTAACCTACTTAATCATTTTAACGTAATTAACACATTTTTATACAGATGATATAGTCACTAATAGTATCTGGTTTAATCATAATTTGAACTTATATGAAATCACGAATTTCGATTAATAAAAATATTAATTAAAAAAAAGACGTATCTTTTTCTTGTAGATAGATAGAGTAGAACATGGGATTAAAAAGAAGTGTGCAATTATGGCAATGTACACTAAGTATCAATTAACATGTGCAATGGTGCAAACTAGATCTAGGATCATATTTCTTTTGTAATAAAGGTTCGACATACACCACACGTTACTCCATGTTTTCATGTTTATGTCTTATTATTATTTTTTTTAATTACTATTTTATTTTTTAATTTTTATGGAGTGTAGAGGAGTTTTTTATTTAGAAAAATCCAAAAGTTCACAGTTCTCGAGCAAAGATAAATCGAGCATACAATGCCGTGCAATCCGTACTAAAAAATAGAATCAGCATTGTATCAAAAGTTTCACTCATCAATCTATAATTACTTAATTTAAACTCATTAAATTAACTTCTTTTGCTTACTTACCTTTTAAATTAAGACAACCCCTTTTTATTTTCTAGGTAAACAGTAAACTACAACAAATTGTAATTGTCGAAATATTAATCTAAATAATCTTGACGTTGAAAATAATAAAATTACAGACTGATCCCACCAAATTTCAAAATCATGGAATATCGTCCAACTTTTTGATGGGATTGATGAACCACTTGGACAATCTATCTAAACCAATCGCTAGCAAGTAGTCAATAAATTGTAAATTTTGCTGTTTTTATGTAATTTTAGTATATTTATTTTTAATCTAAATAAATAAATAATAATTAATTCTAATAAATAGTCATCTATTTTTATCGATTTAACGTTCTAAGTATATATTTAGTATATAGTATAATTTTTTTTAAATGAATGATGGGCCAAGGAGTGGGGAAGTTTAGCCCGGAAGTTGGCGTGGTGGGCCGGCAAATGGGGCCCATTATCTGCTGATATGCTGCAGGTGGGTCCCAAATTAGGCCCAACCGCCTTAATGCCATCCATAAATGTAACAATCAAACCCTAATTAGGCAGATATAATCGTAATTAAGGAAAGCACTTGCGATCATATACAATTTGCTTGGCATGACAAGAGTGAAAAAGGAAAATAATATATAGAAATAGTAGCATGTTATTATTAAATCATAATCGTAATAAATTAGGGTTGTCTTTTAGGTCGGGAATAATCATATAATGGTCCATGATAATGTTGCGAAATCATGCATGATGATAATGTTAATTGTTTAAAATCTTGAAAATGACTTTTGGAATTCATAACATAAAGTTGACACCCATCCCCACTTAATGTCAATCAAGATGAGACAATAAGCCCCACTCTCACCCTTCCACTTGATTTTATACCTAACTAATCATCCCCACTTTATATAATTTTATAAAGAGATATTATAGCATCAAATTGATTTCAATCAAGTCGAAGATAGAGTCTATATACGAGTCAAAGTATAATTGTTATAGTATAATTTATTATAAATATATTTTAAATATCAATAAACATATTTTATCTATATAAAAATATATTAATAATGGATCAACTGTATATATGCATGTTACGAAGAAGAGTATACACTTTATACTTTATAGTGTACAATAAATTGTTACCTTTATAGTATACCATAATTATAAAGATATTAATAAGTTTTAAAAGGAGATCGTTATTGAATTTTATGATAAAAATGGTATACATAAGGATATCATAATTCTCATAAATTAATTCCACATATTTATTGGCATATTATTTTTTATATGTGTATTATTGCAAAGATAAAAGTCACTTTCTCGATAAGATGATATGCGTGTAACACCATACATTACATATCTTGGAATAATTTTATTGTGCGTGTGGAAATTAAAGAGTATATCATCAACATCATTTCAATCATCTCCCGTAAAACGATGTTTGCCTTTTCATATTTCCATGCTTAATTGGATTTCCGACTTTTATTTGGACCAACTCCATTGACTTACGTAATTAATAAGCGGAAACGTTTCATGTAAAACTCAATTTTTAGTACAAGGATAATACCTCGAATTCATGTAGAACCAATTTCACACAATACACTATTTTCGTGATATTTGTAAGCATGTGTCAGTAAAATATAATGCCCAACTTAAATCCAACTTCTTTACATCAAAAAATAATAAATTTGGGAACTAATATGTACACCCATGCCTTAATTCCTTGAAAATATAACACCCATATTATATTAGAATATGAATATTAATAAATAATCACAATCAACATTGCCGCCACGCATACCCATTTAAATGATAAAGACAAATAAATTCCACGTCACGTTCATTAACCATGCAAAAATTGTCTACATTTTCTTCATCAATGCCACGACATTTCAAGGCTAATTTTATAATTTTTGTTTTCTAATGATAATTAGTTTTATAATATCACTTGTATATTGAAATTTTATACTCCCTCCCCCTAAGTCTTGAATTGAAGCAATTTTTAGTTATCCCTCTAAATATGGGGAAAAAAAATCACTCTTGTTTAATAAATGTTTATAAATAAATAAGTGAGATACACCAAAATCTCAATTTTACCATTCATACCTACTAATAAAATATATTACATTTTATTTATTACTAAAAGAAAATTGCATTTACTTTACAAGAGTTAAAATATTAGTTAAAAATTATTATTTTTTAATACTCATGAAAAAGTGAATGAGTTTCCTTTTTTCTTTTTTTTTTTCCTCCTCCTCATCCATATATTGCAAAAAAAAAAAAAAAAAAAATTATTAAAGCAAGGTGATGATAGTGATAATGCAATAGTAGCAGTCAGCAGCGTATTAATCCTTATCCACTCTACAATTTGCAAGACGGTGCCGTCACACGCATTTCTGATAGTAACGGAATTTAAATGGAGTATTTAAACATCCAACAAAATTTGTCTTTTAAACAACACTTGTTTAACGTCTCCCTTACATTCTTCCAATTAATACTATATACTTTAATGAAAACCTAATTCCTTCTCCACTTTCATAATTGATGCAAGTTCCAACCAAATCGAATTGAAACAAAGAAATTGATATCCTAACACATTTACTTTAAATGAAGCATGCAGGGAAATCCCAAAGAATCGAGTAATTTTACCCTACCCCTAACTTTAAACTTTTTTTTTTTTTTAAAAGAGCCAAATTTAAAATAAATTTAAGAACTAAGAAAGTTGGCTAGTAAGAAAGTTGGCTAGAAGGTTTGACGTCATTATCGAGCATTGATATTTTAACACCTTCACGACAAACTTGTTTAACATTATCCACCAAGTGTATGGATTAAACAAATTAAGACAACCAATAATCAACACTCATATTTAGTATTTTTTTACGTAAATTATTAGCAGAAACAATTTTAATTAGGTGTACACCAAGATAAACAACATATGCCATAATCGCAAAAATCAGATTCAATAACAACAGTAGTATCGTTTCACGGAGTAAGGTCTTCACCTTTCGATCGAATCATCAACTTCGACGTCGACTTGTTTTCAAATCGACGTGGACGATGATGATTCATGAATCATGCAAGAAAGGTTAAGACCTATGATTGTGAAACGATACAATAATGAAATCCAGCTAATGTTCTTAAATAATACCTAAACCAAGGGCCCATTTCATCACCAACTTTTCTTAAGGTGTTATAGGTTTGCACCAATCCATCTCTCTCTCTCTCTCTCTCTACAATTAGTCTAATAGGGAAAAGGAAGATGCTATCTTCATTAAACAACTCCAGAGCTACTAAATTCGAGCATTGTTGTGTGTCTCCATCTTGTCTCCCAAAATCTTTAAATATACCAAGTAATGTGCGTGTATAAATCCACACCATACACAAGTATTTAAAACCTTACACAATACATTAATTGTAACAAGAAAGGCCAAGATGCCATGGGAGATATCAAGTTCAACAACGGCCCACGCTGGATCGTGTAACTTAATTCTAACTAATCAAGCATCGGATATCGTGCAACTTAATTCTAACTAATCAAGCATAGGATCTAGATTTTAAGCGTACCAACAGGAATATTAGTTAGTGAGTCCCAGAATCAAGAAAGTCGAATGATGCGAGAAATAAAAATCTAAGGTGACCAGGAAGCTCGTACTATGCTTGACCCTCCACACACATGTAGATGTCTAGGGACCAGACAAGTATTTGCTTCGCAAGCTAATATTTCATACTTCTTTCCTTCCCTAAATAAATTGTCGGTTGCACTTCTCATGAGGAATCATTTATGGGTTTTAGTATTTTCTTAAGCAGTGTCTAGTATTAGCTAACCTAAAAGAATCCTAAACGCATCTCAAGAATGTCACACACTTTTGAAGGATTAACTTTTAGAAGAAGCAAGCATTTGCTCTATCTTGGCCAAAGGTTTTGGGAAAGAGAATAGGGGAGTGGGATGCTTGCAAATAGTTATCCTAGTCTAAAATTTATTACAACAAAAGCAGTTGTTTAAAGTTAGAAGAGCAAGTACATACATAATATTATAATTGAAGAGAGTTACAGAGAGTCATACAAGTTGCGTTGGCATCGATCACACACTTTAGAAGAAGCATGGGAGGGAGTACTATCCGGTTTCTCTTTCTTCATTTTTGGCAAATCAAGTTCAAAAACGTACTGTAGAGCTTTAGAACCTTCTTGAAGCTCATCCAAACTGACAAAGCATAGAGAAAAATTAGGCATAAAAAGTCCAGTAATTTAGAAACAATCATTTCTACTATTTACATAATATTCCATACCTAATTGAAAGAGGAGGCGTTAGACGTATAATAGAATCATGAGTTGGCTTGGCAAGAATCCCTCTCTCTTTTAGTTTGAGGCACATATCATACGCAGTGACCGGGAACAACTCTTTGCTGTTAAGCTCCACAGCATTGAACAAACCTTTACCTCGCACTTCCTTTATAAGGTTAGGGAATTGCTGCTGAATCTTCGAAAGTTGTTTCCTAAGCTCCTCTCCCAGTTGAGCAGATCTATAACATGATAAAGTTTAAAAACACTCTTATTGCCCAAACTTGATGGGTAAGGCATGCAAAAGGGAAAAGGCTAAAAGTGAAAAATTTATAAGTGCAAGATACACTGATAAAAATAATATTGAGTATATTAAACGACTTTAAAAGGTCAGAGAATTCGTGTTTTCAGCTGCATAATTCTGAGTTCATCAAATTACACACCATAACATTATGGGAAAGTTAAAATACCTCTCAGCAAGTTTTTCGTCTCTTATCACATCTAGAGATGCAATTGCAACTGCACTGGCCAACGGATTCCCTCCAAAGGTGCTGCAAAATGAGAACTAAAATATAAATCCGATGACATATTAAAAAAATAAGAATTTTATCATATGAATATATATACACATGACGAATTTTATCAATAAAGAAAAAATATGCACGGACGGATGATGGTTGGTAGAATTGAAATTTCAATCCTCCTCACAGAACATTGCAACAAAGGAACGGAAAATGTATCCATAAATTGTCTTCTTCCATTTCTTTCCTTTTCACCCCCCAAGAATCTAATTTGTTATTTAGTGATAACCCCCCAAACCAATGTATCTGTAGCTAAGTAGAACAGGATCAATCAACTTCATTCTCCAACAAATCATATTATCAACAAAACAACCATACTTCAACTGCACAAGTCATCTCTAATCCCGGGGTAATCCCTCCAGATAGAAGTGCTTATCTTCTTTTGTCAGGGAGCAACACATCCCATGATCTACAGTGTTTTTACTTTTTAAAGAGAGAAAATAATAACATATGAAGTGGCCATAACATAAGTTTCAAACTACTAACCTCCCATGCTCTCCAGGCTGTATGCAGAGCATAACATCCTTGTCTGCAAGAACTGCACTCACTGGCAACACTCCACCACCCAATGCCTTTCCTAATATCTTCACAAGACAACAATCAAAGTTGTCATTCTAAATCTTCAACTGAATATTATAGTCGCAGATCACGTTGTCAATAGAACCAAAATATCACAAGCAAAGGATGTGACTTGAATAAACTAAGATTTTGCAAATTCACAATGCACGGATCTGGAGGTTGAACTAATAAAACATCTCTAAAACTGCAGTAGGAATATCTCAAAACTAGAAAGAATAAAAAATTATATATTTAAAATGCAGACATCAACATATATGTTAATAGAGAGAATCGTAATGAAGTGGAATACACATACACAGCTAAAGAATCCACACTCTATAAAGAATCCACACTCTATAGAGAATAGATAAGACAGCTTTGCAGTAATGAATTTATGCAAGAAATTCAAGAAACCAACAAATGATGTGTCCTTACTACGACATCAGGGCGGACGTTTTCCCAATCACAAGCCAAAACTTTTCCGGAACGTGCTAACCCGCTTTGTATTTCATCAGCAATCATCAGAATGTTATATTTCGAGCAAAGGTCTCTAACAGCTGATAGATAACCATCAGGAGGAATAATAACCTAGAAGTGAATGCAATCAAACCTCAAAAGTCAAAATCATCTACAGAGAAAATAGTTTAAGAAAAAATTTAAGTTTCAAACCATACTAGTAGAGCTATCTTTAACTAGCCACTATAATAACACTTTTTTATAGTCCTAAAAATAATTATATCATGCCATAGGTGGTTGGGAATGACCAGGTGAACATTAATGTTTAGCAATGGTTGCCTGGTTAGAATCTGCAACAAACAGCCCATATTCAAATGCATAAATGATAAATCATAATATAAAAATTAGTAAATGCAGGAAAATGCATACCCCAGCCTCCCCCTGAATAGGCTCAAACAAAAAACCAGCAATTCGATCCCCTTTTTCTGGTCACCATAAGAAGTAAAGTATTAGTTTGCGAGAGGATGATTAATTTCGGCCCCTTTCCACCTCTTCTAAAGGGAGAACAAGTATTAGTGATTATATCTAACAATTCATGCTAACGAAT
Organism: Pogostemon cablin; assembly: GCA_023678885.1. NCBI lineage: Eukaryota > Viridiplantae > Streptophyta > Magnoliopsida > Lamiales > Lamiaceae > Pogostemon > Pogostemon cablin. Next base: position 2,548,863 of record CM042956.1, read on the forward strand.
TGCACACCTTCAAAGATTTTCTCTAGTGCCACATCATCACCAAAATCAACTTTTAGATGCCCAGGCAATAGTGGCCAAAACCCATGGGTTGCCTCGTTGTCACAACTCATAGAAATAGCAGCTAATGTGCGACCATGAAAGCAGCCACAGCATGAGACAATTATGGCCTGCCATCACCAAATAAAGTATTCTCCTATGAAGCATGAGTATAATATGCTATAATGACTAGAGTTCCGTACCTTATCTCTTGGAATTTTTTTCTTAAGATATCCCCACTTCCTTGCCAACTTCAATGCTGTTTCTACACCTTCTGCACCTGTATTCATTGGCAGTACCATGTCATATCCTAACATGCTGGTCAGATGATCAGCAAATACTGGAAATCTGTCATTATAGAAGGCTCTAGAACTGAGAGTAAGCTTTTCAGCTTGCTCCACCAATGCTTTCATGATCTTCGGATGACAATGTCCCTGCATCATTCAACTAATGTCATTACATAATACATATAGCCTTTATACATAACGAAGTAGAAGGGACGTGAGTCTGTGTTTCAAATTAGTTGTACATTGCAGCATAACAGAGAAAAGAATCACAAGAGCCAGACACCTAAATTATCATTCGTTACACCTGATTAACAGCAGAATAAGCAGAGAGGAAGTCAATATATTTGTTGCCTTCTGGATCCCAGATAGATGATCCTTTAGCTTGAGAAAATACAATTGGAATAGGGTGGTAACTGCAACATATACGAAGAGTATAACTATGTATTTTTCTTATAAGGAAAAACAAAAACCGTAAACTTGTAATCATGCCATATTCTCAAATAGAAGCAACTGTTTGAGTCTGGAAGTTCAATTAAGTCTTTGGTATATGCAACATATAATAGAAATTAACTACGAATTAAAATACTACCAAGTTGCAAAAGCATGAAATTCGATGAAGAGGAGAAGCACTCTTAATACTCTCACAAGCGTGATTTCACGTTATCTCTGCTTTTCGCAACTGAAATAATTCTCAATAAACACTAAACCTAATAATATCCCCAAATTTTTATTTATTTAATTTACTTTTTTAAAGCATAGAGATTTTCAGAACGAAGAAAAAATTATCTTCAACTTTCTTGCAGGAAACTCGATGAAGTGAACAGAGAATGAATTACTTGTGGGCGCTACACTGATATTCCAAGTTGATGAGATGTTGAGAAGACTCCGACGAAGAAGCGCTGCCTTCCGCGACGGTGCTGAAGCGGCGGAAGTTTCGTGCCCACCGAGTTCCAGTCAATAAACATTGTAGAGATTTCTTGGACGCCATAAAGAATAATATCAATCAACTGGAGAATTGTTGAATAAGAAAAAACCACAATCAATGAAAGATGATTGAATCTGTATGAATAACTCTATTTCAGCAAATTACAGATTAAGCTTTCGTCTTCCAACTTCAAGATTTAATCCTTATCGCCATATTAGGAAAGTGGCTTGAATTGTATGTAAAAAGTGACGTCATGAATGGCGTCGATCACACATTCCAATGATCCCAATATCCAAGTTAACTGCAACTATAAAAACTTACTGGATTTGCGATGGTAAAACATTTTTGCAACGGATAAAAACTTGCTGGATTGTACGCATTACGATATAAATCAGTTATAATAACACGTTTTTACGAATACGAAAAAATCAATAAAACACGCGTTTTTGCAACGGATAAAAACTTACTGAGAGACATTATGGAGTAATATAAATCAGTTACAATAACACGTTTTTACGAATACGAAAAAATCAATAAAACAACGCTTTTTGCAATGGATAAAAAATTGCTGAGCTGGATTATAATTATTGTTGTTACATTAATACAAAATCGATTTCATGATACACGCTTGCTTTTAATGAGAGATTGTTTCACAGAGTGATTAATATGGCTTAAAACATTATTAATGCAAAATTATGGAGCTGATTCATGCGTATCGATCGGTTCCAAAGTTTGACTAAGGATGTCAAAGCATTAATGATGTGCACAGGCTTGTTTGACTGGACTGGATCATGCATTATTCTGGGCCCTTAAAAAATGGATTGAGGAAGTTAAATTGGCCCAACACACCACTATCTTCTACTCGCTATTATTTTTCACAGGGAAAATATCAAATTTAAGAGTCCGACTATGGTGCATCATCGATGCATTTGAACAATCTTAACCATTAAATTAACTTTTAATATAATCTACACCATTAAATATAATATTATAATTAATTTTTTTAAAAAAAAAAACTACCATGTAACCTAATATATACTATAAATATGGGGTGCACTCCAGAATGACCCCGAATTTAATCCAGTAATTTTTATACTTATAAGTTTTTATTTTTTTAATATTAGTTTATTTTTTTAATCAATTTTAATTCTATGATTTTTACTTTTTATAAATTTTAGTTTTTTTTTAAATTGTGATCTTAAAAAGGTTTTGCAAAAGAATTTAAAATTAAAAATGTAAAAAGTTATAGAATTAAGGCAGACTTATATGAGGCTGTGATGTAAGCTCTTACGTGAGACAAATACAAAGTGATAATATCTCACTTTCGTTATAAAATGTTATTACTTTCGTTATAAAATGTTATAAAATTTACTAACGCGTTTGCGAGCCACTAGCGAGTCTATAAACAAATATGTTCTCGAGCTTTCGAGCCGAATACCCATAGACTTGAGTTTGGTTTGATAAACTATACGAACCCAAAATTCAAGTTTGATTTGGCTCGTTAAGGTTCGAACGAACATTTAATCAAACCGAGACTTGAATAGTTCGCGAATGATTTGGTTTGCTTATATCCCTAAGTTTGGATAGTCCTTTTTATGAGAAGCAACAGAAAATGTCGTATGGTGTACAATTTAGTTACTGTAGATGTACAAACTCCGATTCTCTATTCTGATCATATCCCTACCCCTCAGAGGAGAGAGAGAGAAATGCGACTTCTCCCTCAGCTGCAAAGCGTGCTTTTCTTTGTTATTTTGGGATTTCTCCTTTTTCCTGATTTGTTTACTTCTTAAGAAGTTTATTGGGCCTTGTTTATATATAGACCCAATATATCTGGTCTTACTGAGGCCCAAATATTAATCTCAGATCATTCGCTTATTTTGACTTCATATCATATACTTAATGAACCAATTATAATTATTACTATAATTAGTATAGTACCGCGTGTTACGCGGATCATAAAATTTTTATTTTAAATTTAAAATATATTATTTAATAAATACGAATGTATTAGTATATTAATAGTTAAATATATCCGCTTATTACATTTTTTAACTTTATAATTAATATTTTATATTTTTTATATAGAAAATATTATTATGTGATATTTTTTTAATCTTCTAATGTAAATAAATTGATATTCTATGTATTAGTAGATATTTTTAAATAAAATATAAATCGATTAAATTAAATATTAATTTATGCACTTTATCTTTTAAATGTATAGATTATTTCCTTTTATTTTGGATTTGAAAAAACTAATAAGAATCAATTTTACTATTATATTTTAAATGTCTTAATTAATTTAATATTTATTTTTATTATATAAATTAATTACAATTTTTGTTTTAGTTATAAATGATTTCAATTAATTTGGTGAAATAAAATTAATATTAAATAAATATTAAATTATTTATTAATTATTCAACCAATTAAATTTTCAAAATATTATTTGTTATTTAAAGTTTTTAATGACATTAAATCAACACTCATGTTTTAAAAATTTTATATTAAAAAATTACTTTATAATAGATATATCAAGATAATTAAATTCGATCAAAGCCAAGATACAATTAATACATAACTATAAATACTAAACCAATAGAAACATAACACATACAAAATTTTATTTTGATAAGAATAAAATTGTAACACGTGTGTTTTCAAAAAATTCAAATAAAGAAATTACTTTACAAATATATATATTATTAAGATTATAATAATCCCAGATCAACTAAATTGCAAGTCTCTATACACCCTTATTCTCCCAAGTCCCTTTATAACTCTCTTTCTAGTTAGTAGTTAGTTCACAAACCCTTATTCTCCAAATCTACTTATAACTCACTTTCTAAAGTCTACTTATAACTCCCTTTCTAGTTAGAAGTTAGTTCACCAAATCTACATACACCCTTATTCTCCCAAGTCTTTTTATAACTCCCTTTCTAGTTAGTAGTTAGTTTATAACTCCCTTATTCTCCCAAGTCTCTTTATAACTCCCTTTCTAGTTAGTTCACCAAGTCTCCATACACCCTTATTCTCCCAAGTCTACTTATATCAAGTCTCCATACACCCTTATTCTCCCAAGTCTACTTATACCAAGTCTCCATACACCCTTATTCTCCCAAGTCTACTTATAACTCCCTTTCTTGTTAGTAGTTAGTTCACCAAGTCTCCATACACCCTTATTCTTCCAAGTCTTCTTATAATTCCCCTTCTATTCGTTTCCAATGAGAATTGAACTCAGATCACTAATTTGTGTGAGGAGGGCGGTGCCTGGTAGCCAAGTGAACACATATGACTAAGAGCATATATGAAATACTAATGTGGAATATTATAAAGTTTCTCAAACCAATAACTAACGTCAATTAATTAATTAAATTATAATACATAGTATGGTTTATGGAAAAATCATTAACAGCTGTTCTCATTATTTATTTCCGTTGCATGCTATCATTTCTTGGAAAACAGAGACGTTATAACATTTTCCTCTTTTCCTTTTTTTAAATTATTATATAAAAATTGTTCATAGTCACTATTAGTCAGATGCACGGAGTTGTTGTATATTTTATTTTTCAAGAAATCGTATAATATTCCTCCACCGCTGTCAAAACTCTCCATCTCTGTCTCTCAATCTTGGATTCTTAATGTGATTTCGTAGCCTCGGCACAGGTTTGTTCTATCATCTTTCTTGATTTTTTAGTTTTCGTTGATTTTCGTTTCTTGAATCTTGGTTTGATCTTTCAACTCTGTTGGTTTTTTTTCCAACTACAGATTTTCAGTAATTGCGTGATTTATACTCTCCTCTGAGCTAATTCTTGTGTGCTTATTAGTGGGTCATGAGTTTACGCTTTCAAGATTTTCGTGATTAATGATAATGGAGTGCCTGCCACCTTTGACGGAGTCATAGATGGAAATGGTTTCATTCTCCTAATTCTGGTCATCAAATTTGATACGCCTCTTTATGTTCTTCTTGTTTCTGTGAAACTTGTTAGTAATTTAAAAGATTATTGAAGTCTAATTGCTCTCGTGATTTAATTTTCATTTTGTAACTTTCCTTAGGCAGAGCTTATATTTATGAATTTTCTGGTGGAGGGGTTCTGATATCTTGAAGTCCATGAATTGATGATGCTTGAATCCTCTGTGTATTGTCTGATATTTATAAGAATCTTCTTCTAGTAAATTCTTGGGGTTTTCTTCCAGTAATTCCTTTCATCACTCTGTATAATTTCTTTTCATTCTTTAATGGAGGTGTTGTGTGTTTAACTTAAATTCAATATTCCCATCATTGTTTCGTAATGATTATCCAGAGCTCTTCAAGCTGAAATGACTTCGGAGAAAATGGAAAGCATTACCAATGTTATGGAGTTTGAAACCATTGCTAGGGAGAAATTACCTAAGATGGTTTATGACTATTATGCGTCTGGTGCCGAGGACCAGTGGACTCTCCAGGAAAATCGGAGTGCTTTCTCTAGGATACTGTAATGCTTCTCTTCAATTGCATCATGCTATACACATTTAAACATTTGTCAATCTTACTGGGAAGAAGAAGAAGAAGTATTTGTCTTCACTTTCTTTAAAATGAGAAATCAAGAGAAATTTTTTAACAGTTTTGCTGTTTTATGGTAACATGGCCATTCGCTCAAGACTTCTGGTGAAATAAAGAAAATGCTAGGGAACAGGTGATCAACAATGTTGACGAAAAACTAATTCCAGCTTGTTTGATTGCTAACAGAAAACAATGAGAAGAAGCACCACAATGAGGAAGTTATGTTTTATGTAGTTCTATGGCTTATTTTCCTCATCTTTTTGTGAGGGAAAAAAAATCTCCATAATTTTAAGCTTTATAGCTTTATGGTAAACAACTAGTACAAGGCTTCATTTGTAGCAATACTTTTCTTTTTCAAAGATTGTATCTTGTATCAAACTAAGTATAACCTTGGTAGATTCTCTTCCTCGTGTTCTTGTTTCTAAAAACTTATACTCTATTCTTGACACAGGTTTCGGCCTCGTATTTTAATTAACGTTAGCAATATTGATATGACCACAACTATTTTGGGTCACAAGGTCTCTATGCCCATCATGGTTGCTCCAACAGCTATGCAGAAAATGGCTCATCCTGAAGGTACACATAGTTATCTTACTTTTCTCTTATATATTGATGCTGGGAATATATGCGCCTCCCAAGGATGTTAATGCGCTAGCATTTTATTGACCAAACGGTTGAGTTTTAAGGTTGATGTTCCCATATGATGAATGATCTCTTGCCTATAGAAACTTTTTAAACACAACCCTATCCCAATAGCATATACAAGAACCTTGAATTATTAAAACATGGTTCTTTTGTCACCTTCTGTTTTCTTAGATCATCGATGTAATTAATTGATGTTTTCGGGTGATTATATATATAGATTGTTTTATCAACCTTGTTTCCGCTGGTTGAGATTTTATTAACTTCTTTTTTCGAATGGGAATTTATACTCCTTATAACAGGGGAGCTTGCCACAGCTAGGGCTGCATCAGCTGCTGGCACCATCATGGTTTGTATTTTTATGCCTTTTACTGCTCGTTTAACATTTACATACTTGGTTGAATCTTGAGAAGTAGAATTTTTTTTGACAAGATAGCTAGCTTTTTGATGAACCTAATAATTGATTGTAGACGTTATCATCATGGGGCACATGCAGTGTTGAAGAGGTTGCCTCGACTGGACCAGGAACTCGATTCTTTCAGCTCTATGTGAGTTGGTTCATTTTTATTGTTCAAAGATTGGTCAGTTCATCATTATTCGACTTGACTGACATAGAACTGTTCAAAGATTTTTATACGTCTTTTTAATAACTTTACATAGTATTGATCATTTACATCTGCAGATACTATGTTTCTCTTCTTTGGCAGAACTGATATCCGATAGTGGGAAACTTTGGTCTGCTGTTTATGTAAAAATATTTGATTGTACACAGCTTCTAATTAAAGATATTTGGTGTTAATTTAGGTTCACAAAGATAGAAACATGGTCCAGCAGCTTGTTAGAAGGGCTGAAAAAGCTGGTTTCAAGGCAATTGCTCTTACAGTTGATACTCCAAGACTCGGTCGAAGGGAAGCTGATATCAGGAACAGGTCATTTGCAAATGTCTTCGTTTTATGGAAAGACTTCAGATGGTGTTTTTCTGGTAAATTAATTATTGCTTATTTATGTTGAAACAGATTTGCCTTACCTCCGAACTTGACATTAAAGAACTTCAAAGGCTTGGAACTTGGCAATATAGATAAGGTAAATAAATAGTATTTATATTTACTTATAAGAATGAGTTCCAATTCTATTTTATGGCCATCCGTTAAATGTCAGTAAATTTTTGGGATGAACTCAGACTAACGATTCTGGACTTGCTACATACGTTGCTGATCAAATCGACCGGTCACTTAACTGGAAGGTATATGAGCTATATTCTGCTTATTACCTACCAAGTATATGAGCTATAAGTTGAAGAAACTTATCTCCACACAGGATGTGCAGTGGCTTCGGAGCATCACGAAATTGCCAATTCTACTGAAAGGAGTGTTAACTGCAGAAGATGGTAGGCGCCAAAATGAAGCCACTTAATCAATCCTCTTGTTTAGCTGAGTATATTCCCTAATTCTTCATGATTTTTTTCATTTAGCAAGCTTGGCTATACAAGCAGGGGCAGCAGGGATTATCGTGTCGAATCATGGGGCTCGACAGCTCGATTATGTCCCTGCAACCATATCAGCTTTGGCAGAGGTTGCTGCCTGCTAGTTTCTCATTTTCTCCCAATATAAAACACTATTTCAATTTTTATTTATTGTTTGCAGGTAGTGAAAGCTGCTGAGGGTAGAGTGCCTGTTTTTCTTGATGGTGGGGTTAGGCGAGGAACAGATGTGTTTAAAGCATTAGCTCTTGGAGCATCTGCTGTATTTGTAAGTAGTGAAAGTAAAATAAATACAGCATGTTTAAAATATTCAAAATCTCAACTTGATGTTGATGACAGATAGGAAGGCCTGTAGTTTTTGCATTAGCAGCAGGTGGCGAGGCGGGCGTGAGCAAAGTTTTACGCATGCTACACGATGAGCTCGAGTTGACCATGGCGTTGAGTGGTTGTCGTTCCATCAATGAAATCACCCGAGCCCATATCACGACACCCTGGGACGCTCCTCGTGTTGCGCCTCGTCTGTGAAGTTCGTTGGAGCCATGCGTGGTGGAAGCTCATATGCAACACCAATTCATTATCCAAGAAACACAAGCACGGTAACTTAATGGATGTATTGAATAGACATTGGAATTGTGTACGGATTCTTTGATTACATTCTCTCACAACTCAAATCAATAATTAAATTTCCTTTTGGGAACAAAAGTATCTAGTATATGCATGCCATTACCCAGAAGAAATGAGATGAGTACAAGTGAGACGGATTGTGAATCAAATAAACGGATGTTTATTATATAGAGATAAATTATGTTTATTGTTAATTAAAATATATTGCTCGTATTTTAATGCATCATTAATCATACTTTTTTATTTAAAAAGATCATTAATCATACTTTAGAATATACTTAAACTATTAAAAAACATATTTTATCTATATAATAAATACTATAGTATAATTTAAAAAAACTAAAAGTCAAACACAATCATCTTTCCTCGTACACTTTATTTATATAAAAAATCAACCCTACCTAACACACATAACATAATTTATTATTTATTTATTACCAAAAATACCTTAATACTAATACCCCTAAAAGTTATCACTTTATTAATATATTCGTGCATAAAGTGTGGTGCAAATAATTGTGAGACGTAGTATATACTTGGATGTATTTTAAAATTAATATACACATGAATATCACTCAATAGTTTAAATATTTTGAAAAAAGAGTGGAGTGATTGTGGTTTTCATTCCATGGATCCAAGTTTTTACAGTTTGGTTGATCATGGATTATGAACCAAGTTTTAACCCTTGTTTATTTTTTATTTTTTAAATTTTTAAATTTTTTTTACTTATTAATTTTTACATTAGTTTTATTGTACTTTCTATATATGCATTCGAAAAGATAAAGACTTGTTTTTTTCAATTTTCATCACACGATAGTTGAACGCATTTGATATGACAATTTATTTTTTCTAATTTATTTTCTTGATGCAAAATGAGCTATTATAAGTACTAATTTATTTTAAATTCATCAAAATCGTGATTTATATATTCATCAAATTAAAGTTCTATGCTAATAGTGAATTCCAAATTCAGCTCATACATAAAATCTACTAAAATCAAATATATAACTGAATAAAAATAAAAATACACAGTGCTAATTCTGAAACGTGTCTCGTATGTGTAATTCGATCTTCTTCTTCTTTATTACTATTATTTTTTTTCCTTATATTTTTCTTTTGTGTGTTTTTGTTTTTTAGCGTCGACATGTATCATGGCAAACCAAACATGTATCACACCACATTATCCTATAACATGGTTTTCCTCATCGAGTAATGTGTTTTTTATTTTCATTTAGTAATGACTTTATTTTCTTTTTATTTATTTATTTATTTGTAATTATAATGGATAATGAAAATGTTAATGTTGTCCCAAAATATATCATTACAAAAAAAAATCCGCATGGGCAGGTCAAACAAGGAAACAATTTGCACAATAATCAAGAATCGAATCCTACCCTAATGTGAGAACAATCTTTTGATTAAAGGGCTCCTTCTATGATGGATTAAAAAGGTCTAACCCAATTTGTAGATCGATTGAAAATAATCTCATATATCGATTGAAAATATCTCATATCAAATAATCCAAAATTTGTTTCTAATTGTGATATGAAAATGATCTCATATATATCGTTCAAGAACTAGTATTATGATCACACTTCAAATTTTGAAATTTCTCATGTTGTGCCATGAAATTATAAGTTATATGAATTTTCCCATAAAAAAATGTTGCACTTTTCATTTTTTGTCCGTTCCCACAATAAATGTGACACTTCACAATTAAAAACATTCCATTAGCTTATAACCTCACAAACATCTTAATTTTAAATTTACCACCCGCATTTAACACATGTATTTTATAATTTATTTATTACATAAAAAACAAAACTATTAAAAATTCAATAAAATTAATCAAAATATAATTTTCTTAAACTCTCTCTTTTTTTGAAATATAATTATTGATGAACTGTTTATAAATTAATAGAGGGCGAGACATTATAAAAAAATGTGCCCCACTTCTAAAAATTTCATACTACTAGTATTTAGTAGTATCATAGTGAGCTATATTAGAATAACAAAAATTAATTCAAGTCAATTTTAGTTAGCAATTAATAAGAAGACAAAAGCTCCTCCGCCTCTGGGTGTGTCCCCATATGAATACAATTCTCCCTTTTTTGGGGACAAGATATGTCCCCATGTGAGTACAATCCTCCCTCTATATTCTTTTTAATTTTTGATGGCGATACCCAACCTATTGTTAGAGGTTTAAATTGCAAAGGGGCACGGTGTTCTCTGGGCACAAGAGTTCGCTCAAATATGAATCAATTGTTTACTTGCTACATGTCTTAAAAAGAATAATAATCCATTTCACCTTTTTTCAAATAAATTAAAAAATAATAGTAATCATCCCACATTGCAATTTGTTTCATTCTATATTTATATAGATCTCTAAAAATATTAACACTACAATATTTTTAAAAATAAAACATAGAATATTTATTATACTATTAACTCAAATATATATTATAGCTTTATTTATTTTCATATATTAAATAAACCAAAAATATTCACACTTCAAGTTAATTTATGCACGTAGTTTTTATTTTTTATTATTATTTTTAAAATCCACATGATATATATATATATATATATATATATATATATATATATATATATATATATATATATATATATAGTGAGAGAGAGGGGAGGTGGGAATAATACTTTATGAATAAAATTAAGTTTACCAAATTAAAAGAAATTCATTTTAATCTTTTATATATATATATATATATATATATATATATATATATATATATATATTATATATATATATATATATATATATATATAATTTCAAAAAGTGAAGCAGCTACAGTGAATAATTACATAAGTTAGCATATATCTATATATACTCCCTCCATCCCGAAAAAGTTTGCACCCCCTTTGGGGCACGGAGATTAAGAAAATGATAATTTTTAGGGGTATAATGCACGGAGATTAAGAAAATGATAACTTTTAGGGGTATAATGATATTTTTATGTAATATATAAATGATAAAGTATGTTAGGCAGAGATGATTTTTTTATAAATAAAGTGTATGGAGAAGATGATTGTTTTTTATTTTTTGTTTTTTTTTTTTTTTAATGTGGGTGGAGGCTGTGAAAATGTAATTCTAGTAAATAAATCAATTAAAAATAAATTCCTTAATTTTAAGTCCTCAATTACGCATTTACATTGATTTCATGTATCACTGAATAATTACATAAGTTAGCATATATATATATGGTGGGAGTGAATATTTAATTCTAGTAAATAAATCAATTAAAAATAAATTCCGTAATTATATATATATATATATATATATATATATATATATATATTGGAGGGAGTGAAGATGTAACTCTAGTAAATAAATAAATCAATTAAAAATAAATTCCTTAATTTTATGTCCTCAATTACGCATTTACATTGATCTCATGTATCACTGAATAATTACATAAGTTAGCATATATATGGTGGGAGTGAATATTTAATTCTAGTAAATAAATCAATTAAAAATAAATTCCGTAATTTTATGTCCTCAATTACGCATTTTACATTGATTTCATGTATCACTGAATAATTACGAGTGAAGATGTAATTGTACTAAATAAATCAATTAAAAATAAATTCCTTAATTTTATGTTCTCAATTACTCATTTACATTGATTTCATGTATCACTATACATTGAATGAGTTTATAAATAAAAATATGAGGAATAAGGGTTTAAAAACGGACAAGAACATAAAATTTTTCTTCCATAGTCAAATATCAGTTGTCCAATAAATAAAATAGAAATATTCACACCAAAATAACACGTACGTCTCAGTAGGGTTTATACAATCCAATGTGGAGTATATATATTCTGACCTGTTATCAAAGTGTTAATTAGCAAGCAATCAAATATAGCCACGTGGTGGAGTCTAGCGTGGATAAGGGGAAAGCGATTGGGCCCTAGATTTTCTCTTCTCCAAGAATCTCTGCAGCGATCTCTTCATAGAAAGCCCAGTAGTTGTTGGGCTTGGGCCTGAATTGATAAACACTGGCAATCTCCTCCACTTATCATCCTCCATTTTCTTTTCCATTTCTCCACTTGCTAAAGATATTATCGCTTTAGCCTGCACCATTTTCCAATTAATTAACAAAATTATTTATTTGATACTCATATTTATTAATAAATAAATAAATATAAATATATGCACCTGTAGTTCAGTGGCGTCACAAGAAGCCACCATTCCGTTGTAGAAAATTGTCATCGGCTGTTTCTTGTTCGGCGTATCCGTATCCGACCTATTCAAAACAACATATATAAATTAGTGATCATGGATTAAGATTAAGCCATCATCAGACATTCATGAGAAAGAGACATACATATATGTGCCACCGTAATCAGAGGAATGGAAGAAGACAGAAGGTGTGACAAGTTGAAGCTCCAAATTGCAGTTTCTTTTCATGCTTTCAATACGTATATTCTAGGATGAGAGAGAGAGTAAATGAATATTGTAAGGAAGAGAGAGAATAGATGAAATGGGTTGGGTGGAATTTTGAAGGGAGAATAGACGGAGATTGTGGTTTTATAGTAGGAAATAAAATTCAAACACGAAAAGCACACTCCTAAGAAACGATAATAATAATAAAAATAATATAATATAATATAATAATAAACAAAATTAGAAAAGTCGTCGTAGATAAAGACCGACTCAGAAACAAACAGAAAAAATGTGTAGAATTAAGAATTCTGCACGTGTTGCATGTGCTGTACGGGCCGCAAACCGCCGCTCCTATATTAACCCACCCCTTCCTCTTCATATTCATTATTACAACACGTGCCTTTATCGCCCACTACTTAATTCCTTCACACTACTCATCTTCCAATCAAATATTCATTATTTTCATTTTACAATCAAAATATTAAGTCATAAAGACACACAAATTAATTCCCTCACAGTACTAATCTTCCAATCAAATATTCTTTATTTTCATTTTACAATCACACCCCAAAAATAAATATTAAGTCATAAATACACACAATGTTTTCTTTATTTATCACCAATAAAATTATTAAGTCATAATGTTTTCTTTATAATTAATGTCATAGTATTTTTTTCTAATAATTTAAACCCGATCTCATCAAATTATAAGACAATAATATTTTGTGTGACACCAATACTTTTATTTAATTATATCACGTGATTTTCTCTTCAATCATTCAAATTGCAAGAAAGGTCAGTGACCCATTCATTTTCTCAAGATATATTCATTTTCTTTGATCTATGATATTTGTTTATTTTTTTCTTTTCTACATCTCACATATAATTAGTATCTTCATTAATTAAATTTTAATTCGTTAAAATTAGGAATATTAAGCACAATCATTTTAATTCATTTATATTCAATTAATGCATTATATGAGGAAACGTCGTAGGCATGTTAGCGTAAAAGACGGAAAGGAAATAAGTCTGAGAAATTTCTTCCTACAATGTAATGATAAATAATCTTAAACGCGTTATTATAAAATTAGACAAATATTTGTCTAAATTAGGCTCACACGTAATTTATTGATTATTCTTTAATTTTTTATATTTCTAATAAAATGTAATTGTTACATACTTAAAAAATAATTTTGTAAAATAAGAATATATTGTGAATTGGATTCACGGAAAAGTCGCTTGTAATATACATACTCTTTTCCAACGTTCTTTTTTGATGAAGGCAAAAAATTTATGTGGGATTTGCTTGTTTTGTGAAATATGAGTAAATAATAAAGGCAAAAACTTGTGTGTACCCGACCACACGCGTGCGCGAATTTTGTATTAAATTATACATCTTTTAATATAAAGATGTGTACCTTTTATTTTTTGAAAAAAAAATATTAATAAAAAGTGTATATCATTTAGAATAAAATAGTGTACCTTATTAATTAAAGTATATACCCTTTAAAACAAAATAATATACATTTACCCATAATACTAAATTCTAAAGGCACACAGTGTTCCCGGGCGCACACAAGCCTCACTCAATAAAAAGTGATATTATTATTTTTAGTAAAAATTGATATTTAATGAAAAAAACGTGAAATTTATTTCATTGAACTACAATATACATGCTCTTATCTTGCTCTTTAATTAACGTCCTACGTCTAAATGTATAAAGAATTAATTAAGGCATCCATTATATATTATTGGTATCTGTAATTGATCATCATAATGTATATTGATTATATACTAGTACATCATTATTAGTTATTTAATTTATTTTCATCTAATCATATTTATATATGTATAATCTCGTGGTTAATTATTAATCTTGCAGGAGGAGCCGATGGGGAGGGGACCCCTACCTGGCCAGCCATCTCGATCTTTCCCTTGCAAATACGTAATTCCTGTAATCATACTCCAATAAATTTTTACTTATATTAATTTTATTTATTTTTATTATTTCCTTTTTCTTTAAAAATAAATAAATAAATAAAAATCAGGCTCTCGAGCTATTAAGAGTTAAATTTTACATTTTTATTGATTGGTTTCGTGATAATTAATTATTAGTAGTGTCAAAATATAACCAATTTGCAAATTTAAAAAATATATATTGTCACCTAAAATTTAGATTTAGAATTTTTTTTACATTAAAAAAAATGTTAGTATGTTGTCGGGACTCGAATATCATGATTGATACCGAATAAGATATTTAATACTATGATGATAATTTCGGATATATTGGTTTCAGTATATTATGTTCGAACTCCGACATCATGATTGATACTGAATTTGATATTTGGTGTTATGATAATGTGTCAGACATGATGTCAATAATGATATATATTAAAGTTCCGACACCATAATCGATACCAAATTTGAAAATTTAGTGCTTTAATTATGTAGGACATAATGGAGATAGTCCACATCCTAATCCAAACAAAACAATTAAAATATTAAAGATAAAAACTTGTGTGTGTTCTTATGTGGGCACGATGTGTCCGGAACACAGGACACCAACTCAATATTAAAAATAGAGGTGGTGTGGGGGTATTTTTGGTAAAATAATAATAATAATCAAATAGATAGAATTGCCATAAATCATTAAATCTAGCAATGATTTTGAATTTTAAAAATGTGTTATTTTTCTAATTTATTATTATTATTATTATTTTCATGGAGTGATGATTAAAATTTTAATAAAAAAAAGACTGAGTGTACTTTTTCGTCTAATTTCATTTTTACATAATATTTTCAATTTAGTCGTCACATTTCAATGTTTATATTTTCAATTTTGGTGGTTGAGATTCATACAAAATGATTAATATATTTTTAATGGATTCACATAATAATACAATTACTTACAATACATATATTATATTTTTTAATCTTCATATAAAAACCAAATTTAAAAGTTAAAATGGGAATGAGGGAGTATGACAAAAGTCCCTACGCCCCGGGAATACGGAGGGATACTCTGTGTCCCCATGTGAACACAACTCTCCCCCTCCAATTCTATTTAAACCTATGTATTGTTAGGAGTTTAAATTGCAAAAGGACATGAAAATTATAAAGGCGCACGGAATGTGTTCTGTGCGCCCGGATGCACGAGAGCTTCACTCATATTTAATATAACTTTATTATGTGAGTTATGTTATATCTATAAATATCGTCTCTGTCTGCTGGTGCTGGCTGACTATGTTATCGAAAATTCAACAATATTGTTGGAATAAATAAACACTCTACCATTAGTCCAAACGAAATACTATTATTACTATTTCAAATGAATATTGCAGACTTCGATTATCGTGATGAATGGAGTGTAATGGATAGTTTTTTTTTTTTTAATTTTAATTATTTAATTTAATTTAATATTGGAAATTAAATTATAACTAAATGTAAGTGCAATATGACTCTTTAATTTGATGTCCTTTAATAACACATTTAATATTCAGTATTTATTTTCTTAAAATCTTATTATATTTTTGAGGTCCTCTATGTATTAATTATTTATCCTGATATTAATCCTTGGAATATAGTACTAATTAATAGTTTTAATATTTCAAATAAATTAAGTGGATTGGTATGTGGATATTAGTTAGTATTTACATCCATCTCAAAGAATATTCTTATATCATCTTGGACTATATTTCAAAATTATCTTATTCTTTCTTGTAAAATAGGCACTATGTATATATCATCACACACTTGTTACTAATATAACTATATCATAAAAAATAAATGGATAAATAATTAATGAAATTGAGATAAGCTTAGGTGTCTTTGTCATTCTTGTAAGGAGTAAGTAATAAAGAAACACAATAATCAAATTAAGGATATGAAATGTTTACCTACCGCACTTAGCTGTACTTAATCAGTAATCCAGTACTACTCCTGCTGTTGGCCTGCTTTTTGAATTTTCATATCAATTAATTTAATTAATTAATTAATAGCTTACTTCTTAACGACTATTCCATTAATTAAAATATTATTAGTATCATTTTCAGAATAGAAAGAAAAGGGATTATCAAACAAAGAAGCTTTATCTTTATCAGTGCATTCGGGTGTGTATGTTTATTAACATATGTATAAATTTTTATTCACTAATGTATATATAGTATATTTTAATAATTGTATAATTTTTTTTACATTTAAATTTTTATTAAAAAATTAATATAAAATTCGCTAATAAAGTACATATATTTTTATTAATTAATGTATGTGTTTTTATTGATCATAAGTATACTCATATTTCTGAAGGTGGGAGTACCGTGTACCTGAATGCATCGGATAATTAGCCTAATAATACTAATTAACCATATATTTTATTTATTTATTATTTTGTACCATTTTTTAGTAACTATATTTGTATATATATATATATATATATATATATATATATATATATATATATATATATATATATATATATATATATATATATATATATATATATATATATATATAAATGTGTGAATTCAAATAGTTGTATTTATTTAATTTTTGACTTAACTACTATTTTGCGCATTCAACTAGCTAGCTATTATATTATCATTATAGTTTCATAATTTTAAGATTTATGTTTAGATTATAATGGCATTTCTCAAAATCAACTTATTAAAAAACCTTTTTTCACAATTTCTGTAATTTAATTACTCCTTATATATATAGCTGAGTAAAAGATATTTATGCATACACAAATGAGCAAACACAAAAGTTGACCGTATGCAAACTATATATATATATATATGAAATTAAATGAAGTAATAATTATATGAATGAAGATTAGATTAATATACACCATGGAAATAAGATTGGTGGAATATGAACGGTCTGTAAAGGTGCTGTCGGACCAATACACGTTTAATTTACGAAAAATATAAAAATAGAGAAAACTATTGGCATCTACGTACAGTTTACACCCACTCAACAGAAATTAAGAAAATTGTATTTTGTCACATGATAAATACTCCATAACAATTGGGTATGTCGACTTCTTCAATCAATTGGATTCTCTTATTAAATAGTAGTAGTATTAATCAACCAACCCAAGTGGAATTTCATTTATTTATTTTTTATTATTTTTTATTAAGAGAGAAAGAGAGATTTTCTTTTATATCTTTAATTAATTATCGTAGGGATAA
This sequence comes from Pogostemon cablin, assembly GCA_023678885.1. NCBI lineage: Eukaryota > Viridiplantae > Streptophyta > Magnoliopsida > Lamiales > Lamiaceae > Pogostemon > Pogostemon cablin. The sequence goes on from CM042956.1 coordinate 2,566,999, forward strand.
ATTATCATGAAGGGGATGCATGAATGATCTTTAGGTGGGGGTGTACTACTATACTATACAATATGAAATCAAAGTAGACTATTTACAATATATATTTAAGATAAAATTTCTATGGTCACTAACATTGTACGTTGAAAACAATTAAAAGACATTGTTGGGTCAACTAATAATTAATATCGTCATTTATTGAATTAGCAGTGAATAAAAATATATTGTTTAGGGCAAGTTTAGTTTAGACGATTTAATTATTCGATAATAAGCAATCAATAATGTGAGTGATTACGTGAACTAATTTACAATGGCTATGGCCTAAAAAGTAGAGATGAGTTGATTTTGAACCTTAATCTTGTTGAATTAATATTTTGACATTTTTACTAATTGTGTGCCACAAAAGCCGTCTACCACTGGTTTTAATTTGTTCGTTGCTCCACGCATCTAGAAATCTCAATCTCTTTTCTTCTTTCCTAATTAAAATTTCAAAGTACACGTCTCACAACGATTTTTTTTTTAAATAATTATCACTTTTAATCAAATAATATACCATATAAGGCTCGGTGACTTAATTTTGTAATAGTTATTTATTTATGTACGCCTATTTGATCAAACATATATTAACAATCAATATAACAAACAAGACATGGTGTAATATCTTAAAATATTATATTTCCACAACATCTAAAAATGAAGAAATGATCGACGGTGTATGAGAACAATTATGTGCTTATATTGCAAAGAGCTGTATATGCAATCTTATAGAGGCTCGATGCAGGTTTACATGATTAAAACTAAGAAATATGATTCAGCACCATGGCCATGGAGCATCATTCCACATGATGCATCGATCGTTAGAAATTTTTGCTGTCGAATCATACGGTCCTTTTATTTGTAGGTTTTGAGCTTCCTTCTTGACGAAGGACGGACAGAGTTGGATATTCTCATTGCGTATCAAAGCACTTTCTCTATACATTGGATCATGATATCTTGGGTGTTGAATAAATGAAACATTCTTCCACCAAAGTTTGAGAGCCTACAACACCACAAATTTACAGATATTTTTTCAAAGCCAATTAACAGTAGCTTAAATACACTGCAGTTCTTTTTATTCCTTTAGTTAGTCAAGAGGGATTATGAGACAAGATGAACTTTATATCATTCTTATACGTGCAGAGTACGGGAGTTCTGTTCTCAATTATAGAGTGAAGTATCACCAAAATTGATTGCTATCACAGAATTGAAGCATTCATATAAGCTGCATTTAATAAAGTAAACAGAAGCTAGTTCTAAAGAGTACTTACGTGCCAATATATCCACAATGCGACTTTATGGGGCATCAACCAAAAGAACCTTGAATGGTCCTCCCATGTTGAAGAGGCAACTCTTTTGGCTGTCAATGAGGCAGTGAAGTAGTTACCAAGTTCGGGGTGCTGTACCGAAATTACTACACGCAAATTATCATTAGGTTCATTCGTTTTCAAGCTCCAGTTCCCCAGCATATCCTGTGGTTATCATCAGTAACATGTAGTAATAAAGAGAAGATATATATTTTCTTTTAAAAAAAGTGAAACTAAAACTGCAATCCATGCTATATGGAAAAATACGAATTAAGTTTAACGGTGACTAACCATGAAAGGGCTGACATGAAGAGGTTTTGCGACTAAATCTGAGTTTGGGTTGAATAAAAACGTAACTCTTTCACCCCAAGGTGTATTGGTAACCTGAAGTAAGGTCAAATTGATGACAAAAAGTAGCTATAATGAGATCAAGAAATAAAGATACCATTTTTCCACCACAAAATGAGAATATGCCAGATAATTAGTGCCACTAGCCAGCCTTCCATCTATTTCCAAGTAGATAAAAAATACACACTGAATCGAAAATGTTACCAACACACCTCAGCAATGCATTTACTCAACGTTCGGTTTGAGCCTTCAACCTCATAGCAATAATACAAACTCAATGGATTTTGTTCATATCCCACGCTGGGAGGTATTGTCAACAGAAAACTGGTAATCCAATTTAAATATCAGTCTCTTCATCTGGAAATGCTAGCACAAACTAAATTGCTTATTCACTTAAATATGAAAAATGTAGTTCCTTAATGCCCTATCTGAACTTCACAAACACATCATTATCAATCAATCATAAGGACTATAAATCAGATCAATTCTAATGCATGTTTCTACCATACTACAGGCCTATTGAGCAACTATGTAACATTTCAATTTACAACTGAAGAAGTATATTAATTAATCGAATAGTTCCATTGCTCACATGCCAAAATTACAAATTGATTTCGAATCTCCTTAGTAATTGATAAACATAAAACTTTCATGAGCCAGTTTTTCAATTAACAGATAAGGGATTCAAAGTGCTGAAATTATCACAGTAACTCAAGACAATGTATGGGTGGGGAGTTCCAATTCAGATCAATGATAACATGCTTAACATACAATTCCTCTCAGCTATAATTAAACGAAGTTAAGGGGATGCAAGATAAATACACCGGTCCATTGGTCTTTGAAAAACTACGAGCATCGTTGGCGGAGAGATGATTGGGCGGAGCGCGGGGAGCATTATCTAGGTCAATTAAAGCATAACGGACGGAGTAGGAGAATGAGTGGTGGACAGGACGGCGACGCTCGTGCCAAACGGTGCCTTGGTAGAGTGCGACATGTTCCTGACGGTTTGAAGTGGCGCGTGGAGTGAAGACGCGGCGGAAGGGGAGGAGGAGAGACAGGAATAAGGATGTGACGGTTGTTGATAGGATGGACCAGAGAAGATAGAGCAACTCCATTTTCTAACCACCACGATTTTACGACTGATTTTCAACTTATATTGGGCCATTTGGCCCAAAATCTAAAAATAAGGCATTTCAAAATAATTTTTTATTGGGCCAGCTGGAAAATGGATGTGAACGACTTGTTATTTTTCTTTGGGCCGAAATCAGGCTGGGCCCAGAAGACTCACCTTTTAAACTAATAATACATAATGACTATGTTACCCTTGTTTTTGCCACGCGTCGAATTTCAAAAGGCTGTCAATAATTAAAGCACCGATTGAGTATATGACCTCATGTAGACGATCAGGCGACATGTTCGAAGCGGAAAACTACAAACTGGAAGTCTGGAACATGTGGCTCTGCTCTCAGCCTCATACTCTTCTTATTTCAGTACCCATTGCTCTTTCCGCCATTAACTAAATTGAAGTAGAAAAGAGTGAAATTCGCTTCCTTCTGAATTGTGATTGTATAATTTTCAGATTTTCGGCTGAACATTGTATTGGTTGTTGCAGCAGGGAGGAGTTTTCATCTTCGCGCTTGTTGGAACTGTGAAATCGTTTCTGAATGGCTGCTGCGGTTATTCAAGGAGTTGGCGCTTCAACTTCTCTTTCTCCGGTTAATTACAAGAATTCGTTGTTCGCTGCTCGCAGATCGCTACCAGGTTTTGTGATTGTTGGATTGAATTTCTTTAAATCTGAGTTTAGTTGGTTTCCTTTCTTAAAATCAGATATAGTGTACTGTTTCTTCCCCAGTTTCCTTTGTATGTTCAGTTCTGAGATACTTGTTGCTCTCCTCTGTGTTCTTACTTCGTGATTCAGCTAATTTTCTTTTGCTTGAAGTTTTCTGAGACGAATTTGACATTATTTGGCTTTCACTTTCCTAATTTTCAATTTCTGCCCTAATTGGTACCGTCTTACTTGTCAAGATACATGTGCGTTCATTGCGAATAAATTGCCATGGTTCCCTTTTTTTATACTTGAAAATGCTGTTCACTCTTCCGTTTGGTCTCTATGTTCCAGAGAGGAACGGCACTTTCCTTGTTATTCATTGTGGTGGCAGTTTGATATCGGGACTAAACCTTCACAATAGCAAGGGCCAAAAGTTGTCTATCAATGCAGTTGCAGTAAGTTTACCTGGCATTGTACATTCTCTTCAGTGCAAAAATAATAGTAATTCTTTGCTGTGCATGGTTGTTACAACCTATTTTCATCAGTTACTAGTTCTTCTCACTTAATTGTTTATGTTCTCTTGTGGCTGTAGACAAAGCAAGAGAATGTAGCAGCTGCATCCAAGCCCGGGTAATTCTCATTACTGAAAAGAAAATCTCATTCAAAACTTTGGAAGCCATTTATCATAAACTTAAATACTTTAATGAGCACTGAAGTGGCATTTGTATTACCCATAACAAAAAAAGATATCTGTTAGAGAAATTGATCTAAATCATTTGAACTTATTCACTCCACCAAATTATCGTACCACACAAGCTGCATCTATTTCTTGTTCAGTATGAAATAATTGGATCGTATATGGATGCACACACTCCATCTAAATGCACTAAAATACACTTGAACATAATATTCTGGATAATTGTTAGTAGCAGATCTTTTATGTCTTCAAGTTTTTCTGCCTAATTCTAATGTTTTAGTAATTAATTCTGTCTTTTTAAGATGAACTCCTTTCATTTTGCTTTATTTATCATATTCATAGAGTCATAGATGTACTCCTTTGATGGTTCCCTTCACCTAGGCAAAGCACTTACGTACATTCGTGAGCTATGTAACTGATCTCAGAATGGGAATCCTCTGACCTTAAACTACAAGTGTGTTGTTTCTCTTCATCAGTCTTTCTGGCCCCTTGATCAGATGTATCAGTTGGATAGCCTGAATGAGAGGAATTACTGTTTTTCTCCTGATATTATTAGGTTTGTTAAATACTTAATCTATGCCCACATATCATTAGCAAGAAACCTAACATTTTGACAAATTTGTAACTGAATGGTCTAGGTTAAGGAATTAATTACTCACCTTAGGGGCTGACTGGCTAGAAAGAAGAGGAATCTAGTTATGAACCCTTTATGGAAAGTGGTTGCAGTTTTTTTTTTTTACACAGTCATAGGAAAGTACATGTATAATAATACTATACTAGTATGGTTGACTCATTCAAAAATTAGCAATTGAATTCATTATGAACCAAGCGTTTTGTTGCCTCATGAGTGTTGTTTGTGTTAAAAGAACTTTTGAGTTGAGAGCAAAATGCTGCATAGAAACTTTGTTGCCCAGTAATATATGGGACTTCATGAAAATGATAATATGTCGTGTTTGGCATTCTTCCACTGTTCCGTTACTTTCTAATATCTTGAGTTTTTTTTTTCCTTCTGTTGTTGGTCTGTCAGCAAATTCAGCTGTTGTAAAGTACTAAAGCAGTCAGTATGGCCTCTCGCTGAATAAATTCTGCTTTCAGATATGCATTAATGACTTATATGGCCTCTGGCTGAACAAGGGATCATTTGCGGTGTGCTTGTAAAATAAACCACAATCACATATGCAAGTACTGGACTTTAACCGTGAGTTCTGGGGACAAGTCTCCAATTAACTTGATTATCTGCATCGATTAAGTGCATTTTCATTCTCATAGATTGATTATCTGATATCTTAATAAAATGAAGAATTTGATTTTATCATGCAGATTTTTAATTCAAATAATGATTTTTTTTAATTAACCCCAACATTCTCTCAGGCATGAGCTTTTGCTTTTTGAAGCTCTGCGTGAAGGACTGGAGGAAGAGATGGACAGAGATCAACGTGTTTGTGTGATAGGTGAAGATGTTGGCCACTATGGAGGTTCATACAAGGTGACCAAGGGCTTGGCTACTAAGTACGGTGATCTCAGGGTTCTTGACACACCCATTGCTGAAAACTCCTTTACTGGCATGGCCATTGGGGCTGCAATGACTGGACTACGGCCAATCGTTGAGGGTATGAACATGGGGTTTCTCCTTCTGGCCTTCAATCAGATATCTAACAACTGTGGCATGCTACACTACACATCTGGTGGTCAATTTAAAATACCCATAGTCATCCGAGGACCTGGTGGAGTTGGTCGACAGCTTGGAGCAGAGCACTCACAGCGCCTTGAGTCGTACTTCCAGTCAATTCCGGGGATTCAAATGGTTGCTTGCTCTACACCTTATAATGCAAAAGGGTTGATGAAAGCTGCTATCAGAAGTGATAATCCTGTGATCCTCTTTGAGCATGTTTTACTCTACAATCTAAAAGAGAGGATTCCTGATGAAGAGTATGTATTGAATCTTGAAGAAGCCGAGATGGTTAGGCCTGGTGAGCACGTCACCATCCTAACATATTCTAGAATGAGGTACCATGTTATGCAGGCTGCAAAGACTCTGGTGAACAAAGGATATGATCCGGAAGTCATCGATATCAGATCTTTGAAGCCATTTGATCTCTACACCATTGGCAATTCTGTCAAGAAGACTCATCGAGTGGTCATTGTGGAAGAGTGCATGAGAACAGGTGGAATTGGTGCTAGCTTAACCGCATCGATAAATGAAAATTTCCATGATTATTTGGATGCTCCAATAGTGTGTTTATCGTCACAAGATGTGCCAACTCCATATGCTGGGGTACTGGAGGAATGGACAGTGGTTCAACCTGCACAAATAGTTTCAGCAGTTGAGCAGCTTTGTCGGTAGTTCCAGTCAGTTATAAAGTTTATTAACGCTCGTCGCTTTTTCTACCAAATATCAAAACTCAGGTTCTGTTGAGGTTGATATCATAGTTTGTCAAAAGATGCTGCATTTTGTTGTTTCAGTAAAGTGTGATGGACTATGTAGTGAACCATGAGATATTCCCAGGACCGTTGGGTTTGTTGTTATCGTATCATGTCGTTGTCGTGGTCCCTTAGGTAGATCAACTCTACTTTAGCCTGGTTCTTGATTCTTGTTTGGTGATTGGTATACATAATTGTGTGCCGTGGATCACAGTGTTGAATCCAGACAACAGGATGAGCTCCTTCAAATATCTGGTATGCCTCAATATCTCAACATGTCTCGTGGTATTAGTCAAGATTGCATGTGTATTTGTGTGCATTTGAACATGGGGTTGTCTTTGATCATTAAGTTGTGGTTTCAGCATATCAGGTTTATATTGTTGCTTTGCGTACATGATATGATTGGTGTATGCAATAATCCAGGTATGTCATGTGGTTTCTGATAAAACAAAAGGGGTTGTCGCTTTATGTGTTATTAAAAAAGATGGGGTTTGCTAATGCTGCATTTATGTTCTTCATGTGGTAGGTTGTGTTATTCTTCGCCTTGTGGTCTTCTGTTGTTGATTCATATTCACATATTATTCCTTATTTAGGCTTAATCGATAAGTGTGAATATCCTACAGATAGACGTGTGATTCTTGATTGTCTTATTTTTAACTAACAATACTTTTACTCGTGTATCATCACAAGTAACATAAAAAAGACTTTTGTGAGATGGTATTTGTATGAGAAGTGTTAAAGTATGATTGTTATATAGGTATATTGATAAAATATGCTCATTGGTTGTTAAAGTATATTTTTATAAAGTATAATTTTAAGGTGTTATAATATGTTTTACAACAGAGATACTTTAACTATTAATAAATATACTTTTACACATATAATAAACATACTTTAACAATGGGTCGACCGTCATCTTCCATATATTCGTCTCACAATAGAGTGTTCTCATTGTTAATCACTTAATTGTCTTGTTTTTCGAATTAACATATACATACATAAATGTTCCGCCAAAAACATATTTTCTTGGCATAACAAAATCGTAATGCCCGTTTCAAAGATGTTGACATATTTCTTTATAATAATATAATTTAAATGTGTCAATGTTAATGGGAGGGAGAATTTTTATTCATTGCATTAATCTCAAGAAGTATATATAATTGAGAAGTAGGTACTTAAAATAGTTTTTTTGCAAAAACATAGATGGCAACATTAGATGCATTCTTAAAATTTTTTTCATATATTTTGCTTCTTAATATATATAATTGAGAAGTAGGTACTTAAAATAGCTTTTTGCAAAAACATAGATGGCAACATTAGATGCATTCTTAAATTTTTTTTTCATATATTTTGCTTTTTGATTGGTTAATCCTTATTTAATTCATTTTATTTATTTATTTTTTAATTTAATGATTAATATTTATCAACAATTAATTGTATTTAATTATAACAAATTTCTAAGTGTTAAGCATTAATGATTAAATATATATATTAATTTCTTTATTCTATATTGTAAAAATAAATATTAAATTAAAACATTTAAGACGTATAATAGTTAAAAACGTTATTAGTTTTCTTAAATCCAAAATAAAAGGAAATAATCTATATTTTAACAAAATAAAGTGTGAAAATTACTACTTAATTGATTATATTTTATTTAAAGTGAAAATAAAATTTAAAAAAATATTAATTAAAACAATTAAATTAACTATTTATATATATAAAGATAAAAATAAAATAAAAATTTTATGGACTACTTAATGATTCCATTTAATATAAATCTTACATATATTTAATTAAATAATAATATTGACCTATAATAACTTTGATCATGAACTCATTTTTTTAAAAATTTCATTTAACTCTAATATAATTTAAAAAATATAGCGTATTTTTTAAAAAATATAAAATTCTTTTAATATTTATATTAATTATATGTCTTTATAAAATTAAAAAAAACAATTAATTCAAATAATATAATAGTAAGAAATAAAGTAATAATATTAATTACTCTTTAAAAAAAAATATTCCATAATATTAATTTTAATTTTGTAAAATTCATTTAATATAATATAAATAATGTACAGCTTAAATAATCAAAATATATAATTTATTAAATACGATATTTTTTTTGAAAAAATATTATATACTTGTATAGGATAAACACAGAGCGTTGGTGGATATTAGATGATGATAAATTGTTTTGATCCCCATCTTTTTATTATTGCCTTGTTAAGTCAGTGCTGAATTTTAGGTTGGGCCAAACCCATGAGTTAGGTAAAATCTGCAAAAGCACATGGCCATAACAAAGTTTGACTGAATTTCGTTTTTTACACTTTTTATTTATATATATATTTTCTTGAGTGGTATTTTTCACACTTATTAATTCCGTTTTATGTGACGAATAGTCAAAAAGAATAAATTATTTGCTTTTCAGACCTTTGTTCCCAAATTTTCAGACATTCATTCTCGCAACGTTTTCTTTTCCCCTAATTTCTTTTCATTTAATTATAAATTTTATTTATTTTTATTTTTGTGTTTTTCCTCTCAAAATAATCACATCGATATTATCTAATCATTTTACTCTTGCTGTTGATAAATGATTTTGGGTATAAATGACATCGATAAGCAATATTTTCTGCTTTGTTTTATCATTGACACGGATACAGTTGTAACTTGTATGCTCATTCATATAATGTCTATATATTTCTCTAGAAAAACCAAATTGATCACTGTTCTCTCATTACATTATTTTAAAAAATATTATTTACATAAAATACATAATAAAATACTTTATATTTTATTTATTTATAAGAATATTAAATTGTTTTTTCTTATTCCACGTTTTAAAGAAACTCCATAAGATTATCGGGAGGAGTTGTATTTTAATACCGTAACACATATAAAAAAATGGTGTATTATTAGATCATAGTGTTGTATATAAGCACACGTTACATTTGCATCCTGATTATTCTAGGGGCATATAAGTACCCAAGTCGGCAATATGTATATATATAGACTTGAACAAACAATGTGTTTATTCAATATATATATGTCAGCATAAGTCATACATATCAGAGAAAAAAATAAAAATAAAGTACTCGTATTTATATTTATATTTAAAAAATAAGAATAGAGCATTCGAGGTGCTCCTAGAAAACAACTAACATTTGAAGATTATTTTATTTAAATAAGTAATAAAGAATATAAATCATACAAAATTTAAGTAGCAAGCTTATGGTCCTTAGAATAAAAATGAGAAAAAATAATAAAAAATAAATAAAAGAGATGTGTTCCATAATGAAGGTACGTAGGAGGATCTTGAATGACCGTCTAGAATCTGAAAGGGCAAGACCCATCTAACGAAACCCTAAATCTATGCAATAAACCAGCTTGTCTCGAGAGAAACGTGGCGAAGCCGTAGAGTGACACGTTTTACAGTTCCACGCAATTGCATACGTGTTGGTGAAGGCGTAATTAGAGATCTCCAATATACTCTTTAAAATTTGAAGAGAATTTTCACAATATAAAGAGAATTTTTAATTTTAAAGAATTATATTTTTGTTATACTCCAACACACTCTTTAATTTTCATTTCCAATGTACACTTATTACATATCTTCTCTTTTAATTTATTAAAAATTATTTTATTTGAACCAAAACACACAATAAAATAAATAACATTTAATGCAATTTAAGTTTAAAGAGTGGATTTGACTCTTCAAATTTGAAGAGTGAAAATAATTATATAAATTTAAATATTAAAATAGATAGTGTGTTGAAATACATTTTTATCAACATTCTCTTCAAAATTTGAATATTTTGTATTTTAAAGAGCATTTTAGAGATGTTATTAACCTTCAAATTAATTAAGAGGGATGCATGGGGAAAATTTGGTGATTTGATATAGCTGGCTGGCTAACTTGCGCCATCCCGAAGACAAGGTGGTGGTTATAGTGAGCAGCTGTCAAATTAAGGATACTGACGACATCGTTTCGGCGCCCTCATTTTCCTCTGTTTTAATTACTCTTTTTCATTTGTAGAAATGTACCTTCGTTCGCTTGATATGTGTCTATTTTTCCATTTTGGTACATTTCATTATAAAGTATTCATTTATCTCTTTGGGTTGATGTGACCTACAACCACTACACATGACTCCACACTCAACACTAATACAACTACCCACTACACATTAAAATATTATTTCTCTCACCTTACTATACATTAAATTATTATACTCCTTGCAAAAAGTCAACGGATATCTTTCAAGGGGACAGAAGGAGTATATGTTTATGCCTGAAAACAATATTGTTGTGTATGAGAGAGAGAAAGAAAGAAATATTGTAAGTCAGACTGTGGATTCGATTGGATAAAAAGAATATTTTGTTGTTGTAATAAATCCATTGTTTGATTTTGTAGATGTTGAATGTAAGAAGAAGTAAGCACATACATATGTACTCACTAATATATTGAATTTAATTTAATAACATTGTTTAAGATTTAAAATATCAAATCTGATACGAAAGATGGATTTCTTAATAAAATAAAAGGGAAACTTGCGTGATACTCTTTTATGTTTTTTCTAAATCATATCACTTTAATTAAAGATATACTTTTTATTAAAATTATAATTAATTTTTATTTATCTTAAGAAATGTTCATGAAATGGAGTAATTCAATGTACTACTATTATTTTTCATTAATCTTAATTAATATTATTGTTTTAAAATATTAAAAAAATTTATTCATTTATGAAATTCTTCTTGTAAGTAAGTCTCTCATGGAAATCTACATGTTAACCATCTCACCCAGGGTTTAGAATAAAATCTTGTGAGTAATATCGTTTCAATCACCTTATAAAAATTAAATCTAAAAATTTGAAATATTATCACTTTAAATTTGTCACGTAAAACTCATTTCTCCTATCTCAAGAAAAAATTAATTCTAAAAACTTAAAATATTATCAATTTAAATTTGTCACATAAAACTCATTCATCCTATCTCAAGATTTTGAACATTTTACTCTTACTAAGAGACGGCCTTACAATTGCATTTGACTTTGAAGAAATAGTGTAACTTATGATGGGATGAAATAGTAATAATAGAATTTACCAAATTAAATGAATTTGAGCGAAAGAGAGAGTAGAAAAGCTTTCTACCTGGTACACATGCATGGTAGAGTGTCAAATCTTGACTTAACCATGAATTTGGTCCTCCTACGAATGAGCTCTCTCTCTCTAGAAGTTTTTAATATGAATATGTAAGTGAATCTCTCTATAAACTTCTATAAACTTCTTTAAACACTCTTTGCGATTTATGTGGTGAGGATTTCAAACAGTGGGATACACCATTCTTTTTATTAATATGATTATAAGTATGCAGGTTTATATTATATTGTAATTAAATCAATTTAAAATTATGTCTAAAATCAATTCGTATAATATTGCTTATTAATCATTAATATTGGCATCTCCCACCATTAGGGGCATATATGTCGTGTTTTCTCCACCATGAATCATGAACCACATCGAAAATAATATTAAACACAATAATTGGTCCTAAAATATATATGATCACAAATTATTGCCTCATAAGAAAACTCACTTTATAGTTGACCCTCTTACCCTTATCTCATTTGCTCTTAAAAAGTAATTAAAACCTAATCAACCAATTAGTGGACATTACGGTTACCATGCATGCCCATTTTTATAATTATTTTTTTAATTATTTGAACAAAAATGGGGCATAACACGAAAGTCAATTGTTAAAAAAATTAAAATGGTAGCCCCATTAATTATGATTAATCAATATTGTTGCACAACAACAATCAAACGTTTGATTAATTTAGTGAGCATTACTAGTTATTGCACCAAAACATCACTAATTTAATAATTGTACGAAAACATGTAATCTAATATATACATCACAAAAATTCAATGAATAGTGATTAGCAAATAAGGGAAAATCAATAATATCCTTTAGTTATTTGTCAAAACAATCAGACCCTTTTACCAAGGACAAAAACATGGAAGATATTACTCCTATTATTATAACTCTAAATTCTAAAGTCTTTTTTCTTAAGGATTAAAGCATTAAATTAAAATTAAAAATAAAGAAACGATTGTACAGTTTTGCCCTTAAATAAATAGAAACTCACTATTAATTAAGTTGTGATGCAAATCTACGTAAGATTATAGATAATATTAGTATTTGACCGACCTTGGCTTGGCAACACTAATCTAGGAGTTTACTATAATTTTTATCATTAGCCAATTTTCAATGGCCACTAAATATAATTAGGTGTGTCTGTGTGAGAGAGGTGTGTGCCTACCTTATCCCTAAAGCCCAAGCAAGAAGCCATTTAAATAAATGATTAAGTAATAATAAAATGAAATAAAAATAATTATTTATCCAATTTAGGTGGAAAAGTGCTCTGCCCCATTCCCATCCATTCTCTTTCCTCGCTCCTGTTTTACCTACGGATTATGCATATCAATTAATAATTCATAATCTCCAATTAATTTATAACTAAACCTACGGATTATGCGTATTAATTTATTCATAAATTTAGCATGCCACCATATTTGAGAGTTACTTCACTATTTGAATATAAACAAACAATTTAACGATTTTTTTAAATAATTTCGGTAGAGAATTTATTGTGGAAAGGTTGATCAATAATATTAATTTCTTCGTTCACTATACGACATCAATTTTATTATTTAAGTCATCCACTCTATAAATATTTTTATTTTTTCGACAAAATGACACATAACCCACTAATCATCACCAATACATTTATCCACTTTATTTAAAATAATCATACTCCTTAATTTACTTATTTATGTACAAAGAGAGTATTACTTGCAAATTTGTGAATGTTTTACTATACTATATACTAATTTATTTATTATTATTCTGTTCACATTGAATTGAAATCCGTAAAATGTATGATTATACATTATGGAAATTAGACTTTATTGAATAATAAATAAATAAATAAATAATTAAAAAAAAAACTAGTTGGTTAATATCGTGAGTTCCACTAGGAAGTGGGTGGTGAAATGTATTAAATAAAATAAAATAAAAATGGAAAATAGAAATTGGAATGGGTTTGCCCCTAAATCTGTGGAAGGTGACGAACAAGATGATGCACGCAAATTTGGTCCCACTCTAGACTAGACATCCCTATCTTCTATTCCTACTAACCAATATATATATGGGAAATAATACAATTTGCCCTAGCAAGTCAACATCTTTTTTGCCCTACCTTTTCTAATACATCTAAATTGCCCTAAAAATACATTCAATGCAATGAATACCCTCAAGGATGGTCCACCTTTTTGTATTGGGAATGAGTTGACAACTACAGTTGCATGCAAAATAGATGTGTCAGGGAATATGTTGATTATTTAGAGGTGACACATTAATTAAAGAAGAAATAAATAAATTTATTAAAATATAACCCATAATTCGGCGGACAAGCTGAATGAAGTGAAAAAACCAAATTTTAAGCGCACACCTACAATTTAAAATTCACGAAATTTAATTTTTAAATTCCTTAAATTGTTAGATTATAATAGGTTTTTTATTAATTAACACATGCAGTAATTATGTGATTAAACACATGCAAAATTAACTACCTATCACTCCACTGAAACACACTTTATTAAATGGGGTGAAAATTAAGGCACTGTGTTCACAATCAGTTCATTTATGTAAATTCTTGTCACATTAAACTCTTAACTATCTCCAACAACCAAATAACTTCACCACCAACAAACAAAAAAATTGGGCACAGTGGATTCAAACTTCATTCCTCTGTATCCACAAATTATTGGAGCATAAAAAGGTGATCGGCTCCCCTATTTATCCACCGTTTTTGTCGTCGACGGATCCATAGTTAGAGCCAAAGGTAAGATACGAACGATGTTTGCATTGTATTTTATTTATTGCTTTATTTCAATGTTGCTGTTAATTTATTTAAAGGTTACAGAGTTTTTAATGTTTTAGGGTTTTTAGGGCTTTAGGGTTTTAAAAATGCATGTCCGCTGAGTGAAATGGTTTTATATATCCATGTCCGCCAAAGAAAATGGTGAAGTATGCATGTAATATGCTTGTCCGCCGAGGAAAATGGTGAAGTTTGCATGTAATATGCATGAATACCACTACATACACCCATCGTAGGCTTGTCCGCTAATATGCATGGTTAATTGTGCTTGTCCGCCCATTATTTGAGACTTATCGTCCATGTCCGCCGATTTTTGTAGCCTAATTGAGTGTGTCCGACAAAAATTGAGCATGTACGCCGATGATTTGACCATAAATGAGCCTGTCCGCCGATAATTTCACCTTATTTGCGCATGTCCGCCTAATCTGTACCATATATGACCCTGTCCGCCTACTATTTGACCCTATATGAGCATGTCCGCCGATGTTTTGACCCTAATTGATCATGTCCGTCAATTTTTTCACCCGAAATGGTCTTGTTCGCCGATTTTCCTTCCTAAGTGAGCATGTCCGCCAAAATTTTCACCCTAATTGAGTATGTCCGCCGATTATTTGGGCGTAATAGATTATGTCCGCCGATTTTTCCACCGTAATTGGGCATGTGAACTGATTATTTGACCCTAATTGAGCATGTCCGCCGAAATATTACTGGTTTTTGAACATGTCCGCCGATTTTTAATGCATAATTGAACATGTTTGGCCATTTTTTAAGCATATTATATCATGTCCTCCGATTATATTTGGCTACCTGAGCATGTCTGTCAAGTTTGAGCAAAATTCAGTATGTAAGTCATTATTTTTTTAGTATAATAGACATGTTCGTCGATTTATGGACCTTAATTGAGCTTGTCCGCGTACGTACGACTTAATGTTTAACTTGCATGTGTGCTTGATAATTTAATGCTTAATTTGTGTGTACCTACTAAATTGGCGTATCAGAAAAATACTTTAATGAATCTTGTGTCAATATAACAATTAATTGTCCTTTTGTTGAAAGGTTTAGGCCTTGGATTGGAAATGAGAAATTTTTTTATATGGTGGGGCGGCTGGTGGCAAGGTTTAGAGTATGTACGTGGCCAACACACGAGCTTAGTTTTAAATTCAGATCAACTGACGTTGAATTTTATTATTGGGCATGTGTACAGTTTAGTTTGCGCCGATTTGAATCATTTCAAATATGTTATACACACACTTGTGCACATCGGTGGTTGTATAACAAAACATAAGGTGAATGATGATATGGATATTAGGGGGTTGTATCAGCAGGTTGATGAGCTGATGCTGTTTGTCACAGTTAAGGCCATACCACAGCAATCAGTTGATAATTGTTGCACTAGTGCGGCGCCAGTGGGGAGCAATAATTGGACCGACTTGCTTCGTTCACAAATTCCATCTGTCAATATTCATAGTCCCGTAGATTTGGCCGGACCGAGTACGAGTATAGGTGTGGGCATGTCGAGTCGTACGACAAATATTGATTTGAACAGTGAGTACGCTAGCGAACAGCAGAATGAAGAAGAGGTGGATAATTGAGATGAGATGTGCTCCTCTGATGGGTTTGAGGGTTCAGAGGGTGATGGGTTTGATGGTTTTGCTGGTTCTCAAGACTATGGGTCCAATGGATCGCAAGACCATGGGTATGATTCATTTGAGGGTCCACAGCGTGAGGATTTTGAGGGTGCTGAGGCTTCGCAAGATGAGGGGCGCGATGGTGATCAACTCAATGCTAAAGATGAGGATTCTGAAACTGCTCTATTCGAGAGGTTCTGTTCCTACATCAGAGCCAAAGGAGGAATGAGTTTCCTGGAACCCATTACTACACACATGCAGATGCCCATACCGGTACGTTCTAGTCAAGATACAGATAGGTCTTACAGCCGTCCATGGAGCATTTCAGGTATGTGTTGAATATAGTACCCGGTAATTTACTGCACCTTATTGTATTCTAATACCAATTGAAGAATAACTAATCCATCGTTGCAGGGTTCTTGGAACAGTGTAATGTGGACAATGAAGTTGAAGACAACAATAACATTGATACTTCAGTGGAGATTCATGAAAAAAGTGCCTTCGATAAAAAGGTGATTGCCAGTATGCGTTGGGTATGTACAACTTGCGGAATCAAGTTGATACATGGGTCAAGAAATCTGACACCTACAGGCTCAACGTCGTCTGCAAGTACTGATTGGAGCAGGGTTGTATGTTTGAGATGCATTCTATGTATACCCAGGTCATCATTTTCAGCTAAGTACCATACCCAGGGCTCTATGTATACTTTTGACGTATCCCGGCCTAGCAAAAAGTAGTACAGCAGTAGAATGTTGGCCGCTTTCACCGCATTTTGGCTCTTATATTTGTTTTCACTGAATCTTCTCATAAGTTCATCAACCAAGACCCTCTTCGAACGAAAGATAGCAAACAAACTGTCTGCTGGTGGCAGAAATGAATCATTCGGGTCAATATCCCCATGGTCCTCAAACCCTAGTCCCATAACATGCATAAACTCCATGGGTGTGAAGCTAAGAATTGTATCAGACACCCTGAAGTACCGGGAGTACATATCTGAACCAGAGATTACAACCTCCTGAGCCATCAGCTGAAATAAAGCTTTAGGAGACTCGTAATCTGAATCCAAATCCCAAAAATGCCCGAAACAAGATCTTCTGAACCTCCGCACTGTTTGATCGCCACTCTTTGTAAGCACCTCGCGTATGCAATTCAGAGCTTTGGAAGGCCTACAATAACCTTTAATCCCAACTTTTCGAGATTGAAGTCCACGTCGTTTCCAGCTTCACTACAGTGCATGCCAACTCGATTAGATATAAGACGTGACTACATTTTATACATAAAAACTTTGGAGGACAAGCACAGTAAAGTCACAAAAATGGCGGACAAGCTATTTTATGCAGAAATAATGGCAAAATTATGCTAAATAATGCTCAGAAATTCGGCGGACAGGCTCAAAAAACGCATAAAATCGGCGGACAAGCTCAATCAGGGCAAAAAAATTGGCGAACATGCTCAAATGTACTACAAATATTGATGGACAAGGTCAATTTACATACAATTATCGGCGGACATGTTCAATTACGCTAGAAACATCGGCGGACAAGCACAGTAAAGGCACAAAAATGGCGGACAAGCTATTTTATGAATAAATAATGGCAAAATTATGCTAAATAATGCTTAGAAATTCGGCGGACAGGCTCAAAAAACGCATAAAATCGGCGGACAAGCTCAATCAGGGCCAAAAAATTGGCGGACATGCTCAATTGTACTACAAATATTGACGGACAAGGTCACTTTACATACAATTATCGACGGACATGTTCAACTACGCTAGAAACATCGGTGGACAAGCACAGTAAAGGCACAAAAATGGAGGACAAGCTATTTTATGCAGAAATAATGATAAAATAATGCTAAATAATGCTCAGAAATTCGGCGGACAAGCTCAAAAAATGCATAAAATCGGCGGACAAGCTCAATCAGGGCTAAAAAATTAGCGGACATGCTCAATTGTACTACAAATATTGACGGACAAGGTCACTTTACATACAATTATAAGCGGACATGTTCAACTACACTAGAAATATCGGCGGACAAGCACAGTAAAGGCACAAAAACGGCGGACAAGCTATTTTATGCAGAAATAATGGCAAAATAATGCTAAATAATGCTCAAAAATTCGACGGACATACTCAAAAAATGCATAAAATCGGCGGACAAGCTCAATCAGGGCCAAAAAATTGGCGGACATGCTCAATTGTACTACAAATATTGACGGACAAGGTCATTTTACATACAATTAACGGCGGACATGTTCAACTACGCTAGAAACATCGGCGGACAAGCACAGTAAAGGCACAAAAACGGCGGATAAGCTATTTTATGCAGAAATAATGGCAAAATAATGCTCAAAAATTCGGCGAACAGGCTCAAAAAACGCATAAAATCGGCGGACAAGCTCAATCAGGGCCAAAAATTTGACGGACATGCTCAATTGCACTGCAAATATTGACGGACAAGAACACTTTACATACAATTATCGGCGAACATGTTCAACTACGCTAGAAACATCGGCGGACTAGCTCAAAAAGATTAGAAAAATATGCCGACAAGTTCAATTACACTACAAATTACAATGAAATTTCCAATTATACTCAAATAATTATCGTCGAACATGTAAACTTAAAATTCGTCGGACACGGCAAATTCATACAGTGCTGATTTTACTTCCTCGGGGGACAAGAACAACTCCAAATTCAAACTCTACAATAACAACTCCAAATTCACTATACTTCAAATTAAATCGCAATTCTACAAAACCCTAAAATCCTAAAGACGGAATACCTGGTTATCCATATTTGCTGCTGCTAATTTTCGACGTGGAGATGACGATGGATTGAACGACACGCCGGAGACCCGGATGGAGCGCTGTGTCTGCCAGAAAAATCGAGAGTTTGAGAGAGAGAGGGAGAGTATGAGTGGGATGAGGGCCGATGAAAAGAGAGAGAGAGAGAGAGTGTGTAAAAAACAAAAATTTTGAGATAATGGGGTCAAAGATTCTCTCCCCTATTTCAATGCCTTTAAAAGCGGTACTTTTAACTGCTGGGCGGTAATTCCGAGATTTCAAAAAAAAAAGGAAAAATATAACATGTGTCAAGGGGGTAAATTAGGAATATACACAAAAAACATAACAAATTAGATGTTTTAAAAAGGATAGGGCAAAAAAGATGTTGCATGAGTTATATAGGGCATAAAAAGTGATGTCCTATATATCTCCTAAACTTCATAATTTAACAAACATCACTAACACATTTTTCTATTTTCCATCTTTTCTTTATTTATACTCCATATACCTACGAATAATGGACCTCAATCATATTTAAAATTTTGACTTAGTAAACTTTTACGTTATTTTTGTAGTTTTATAGCATTTTAAAAATACTACTTTCTCCGTCCCATGTATTTTTACTCCTTTTTTATTTTGGACTGTCCCACGTATTTTTACTCACTCTATTAATGGTAAAAATATATAATATTTTATTACCTACTTTTCACAACCTGAACAACTCTAATTATTTTTTTACACTTTATTCATCATTCCTAACAACTTTATTTATTTTTTCTTTTTAAATTACTAATTTATCCCTACCTTTTCTTACATTATATATTAAAAAAATAACACGTCTTAATTTCTGTGCTCGTACAAATGGATAAAAATACCCGGAACGGAGGAGTAATATTTATTATTATCATTTTAGGAGTGTGGAGAACGATGGTAGGGGAGAATAAGAAATAGAGTTAGTGTATGGATAGTATCTTTTTATCTTATTCTAAGAGGTTATGAAATAATTATGGAATTTATTCACTACAAAAGGTACTCCTTCCGTTCCAAAGAAGTTGATATATGTTTTTTTGCATGGAGATTAAGGAGTATAATAATTTAATGTAAAGTAGAGTAAAGTGAAGTGAGAGAAATAATATTTAATGTATAATGAGTAGTTGTATTAGAGGTAGTATGTGGGGCCCATGAGAATAGATTAATTATTTTTATGTGGGTCCCATGTATTAAAAAAGAAATGTGTCAACTTTATTGGGACAAACCAAAAAGAAAAGTGTGTCAACTTTTATGGGATGGAGGGAGTATTTTTTAGCAATGAAATTTACCAACGGAATTCAATCTCTTGGTAATTACCAATGGATTAGCAACTAAAATGACACTTTTCTATTAGCAACGGAATGCCAACAGATTTATTCTCTATTTTAGCAACGGATTCAATCCGTTGGTAATTACCAACGGGTTACCAAGGGAATCCTTATATAAATTAACGGAATTTTTAGGAATGAAATACCAACGGAATTGATTTTTCGTTGCTAAAAATTTACCAACCACCACTTTACCAACGAAAATTTACCAACTTATTCTGTTGCTAATCCGTTAGTAAGCAATTTAATAATAGAATTAAGGTTTTTACCAACGAAATATTCCGTTGCTAAAAAACAGTTTTTTTGTAGTGATTTTCGTTTCATACTTTTAGTTTGTTTAGACTTCATTACAAAATATTACTTTTATATTTTGTTTAAACTTCATTACAAAATATTACTTTTATATATCAATTTCATTTCATTATTTTGTAAAAGCATCGATTCAATCTCATTTCATGAATGAAAAGTTATATATTTTTTTTAGGTAAAATTATTTTGATGAAAATTTAAAAGTTATGAGATTGTTTTAAAGAAATTAATTTATTTAGGACTATTTAAATAAATTAAATTTGTTTAGAACGATTTCGATTTTAAAATCAATTCGAGTGTATGGAAACTCTTTCTTATATTTATTGTTACTCAACGAAGGGTTAAACTTTAGTACATCGGGAACCCTTTTTCTTATATTCATAGTTACTCTTTATATAATGAAGTGTCACACTTTGGTACATCAAAGGGAAATTCTATTGTATAAAAAATAATATTCCCTTCATCCCAGAATTTTTTGCACACTTTCTTTGTAATTTACAAAGGAAGTGTGCAAAAAATTTTGATATGGATGGAGTATTACTATTGTATATGAACTTTTACCATAAAATATTTTTATAGATTATAAATAATAATATTCAATATTTTAAAGAGTAATTATTTTTGAAAAAGTGTACCATACAACCGATTGTACAGAGTATATTTCTACCTTTAAAAATATTAATCATTTCCGGAAATGTACACCAAACAACCGATTGTATATGTATATTTCTACCTTCAAAAATTATACTTATATGTATACCCATTATTTAATAAATTAATCATGTATGAGGGCGTAATATGTAATTAAACGTAGTTATTTTTGACAGATTAATTTGGGGTTTAAAATTCCTGAAATTTCGGCAGATAATTAGGCAAAAGCGAAGACATGCGGGCGCTGTCGGATTCATGCAGTACCATTGCCCACCAAATTCTTTTTATAAATCACTTTGACGGTTACATTTAAATGAATTGTAACGATTTTTTAATAGTTACTTTTGATTAAGTTCAATTTTAAGTAGCCACATCTATTAAGATCAATTTTTATTAGTCAGTATTTAGTGGATTTTCCAAATTACCCTCAATAATTGTCGGCTAAAGTACAAAAATAAAGGGGTCATATCATGTCAGTTTTGACTGCAATAAATTGGGTGAGTGGACCACATTTAAAGTTTTAAAATTTTTCATATTAAAATTTTGGATGTGGATTGATGAGGTATATATCATATCATTAACGTCATTTTCATTCCAAATACTCCATCTTTCTTCTCTCTCATCTTTCGTCCAACATCCTCTATCGTCCTCTCTCCTTTTCGTCCAACATGCTCTCTCTTCCTCTCTCCCTTTCGTCCCAAAGCACAAAGAGCAGCACCACCCATTTGTAGTACTCCTTTCTCAGTATCTCCTTTCCATCTGCCGGAATAGGCATTTCCGACGAGGTGAATTTGGTGAATTTTCGAATTGACAAATTTTCGGGTATGTATGAAAGAAGTTTTATTTGCATTTTTAAATTATGAGTTATTTGTTTATAATGTGTCCTACATTGAGTTTATGGTACTCGTTTTCGAGGATACGAAGCATTTTTTGTGTGGTTTTGTTCATATGTGTAAAATGTGAATTCATTTTGTAATGTGAGGAATGTGACTTATCTGTCTATATATCATGTTTAGAATTTTTTTGTGTGTTTTTTTTTTTTTGAATTTTTTGGAAATTTATGTTGGCCGAATAGGGTTTTTTTGAAGACTGAATAAAACGAATGTGTAGGTCGAATAGAACAAGTGTAGGCCGAATAGAACAAATTCTAGAGTGTTATATTTTTGAATTTTTGGAAATGTTGGTTGACCGAATAGAGCTTTTTTAGTAGGCTGAATAGAACAAATTTGTAGGCCGAATAGAACAAAGTGTAGGAGTTTTTTTTTTGATTTTTTTTGAAATGTTGGTTGGCCGAATAGAACAAATCTTAAGTCGAACATAACAAAGTTGTAGGCCGAATAGAACAAGTGTAGGCAGAATAGAACAAATTGCAGGACTTAAATTTTTGGAATATTTGGAAATGTTGGTTGGCCGAATAGAGATTTTTGTAGACCGAATAGAACAGATTTGTAGGCCGAATAGAAGAAGTGTAGGCCGAATAGAACAAAGTGTAGTTTGAATAATGTCATAGTACTGACCTTGGCCGAATAGAGCAATATTCGTAGGCCGAATAAAACAGTTTGTAGGCCTAATAGAAGGAAAAGTAGGCCGAATAAAATAAATGATTGAGTGTGTCAATATTTGTTCAGTTGTTGCAATGAACTTATTGTTATTTGATATAATTATCAGTTATTGACTTATTAAGTAAGCTGGTTGAATTGATGTAGAGTACATCATTTTGATGTGTGTTACATATTATTTAATAAATAGTTAAATTTGTGCAGGGTGAATGGAAGCGTCCAACCATGCAGGGGCAGAACTGCAGTGTACATAATTACTGCAAATCTGGGGTTGTTATGACACTTATCCGTAAGCAGTTAACAACGGTTGGAGGTAATGCGGAGAAGATGTTCTGGCGATCTTGTTTTGGTCATTACTGGGGTCTTCACGACGATTGGATCGCAACTAATCTCCACGGTCTCATGACACGGGAGATCATACGTGGCGGGGATGATGTAATCGCTAGATATTTTCAAGTTGGGAACGAGTGTATTAGCTTTAGTAGGGTAGAGTTCATGCGGATAATGGGGCTCTGCTTTCGGGACAGAGTGAGGTTTGATCCGAATTTATAGTATCATATCCCGTCTGGTGGGGTGTACGATATGTATTATGGTCAGGGCGAAAGACCATTAGTAAGTGAGATTGCCCGTGACTTTGAGGGTACAAAATTTAGTGGTGTTAGCCCCGAGAACGCGGTTAAAATTGCTAAGGTGCTGTTGTTGTACTATTTTCTCCTTGGATCGGATGTTACCAAGGTGAGTTTAAACAACTAGGTTTGGGTCCTAGTAGAGGACGAGCGTAGATGAGATTTTATTCCCATGGGGCCAGGTCAGTTATATGACTCTACTGCACTTTATGGACCACATTTTGACCGAACTTCCTAAAGGAGCAAACCCCAACAAATACAGATACCACTTTTACGGGTGCACATTTGCACTCCTGGTACGTGTTGTAGTAGATCACTTAAAGTTATAGTGTATTACTAGTTTCAGCAACAGTAATAATCTAACATATGTAGTTTATGTGTGACAGGTTTGGGCGTACGAGTGTCTACCTGCCCTTGCTGCACCGTATGGCCATGTCCCTACCAATAGAGAGGAAAATAGGCCACTTTGCTTGCGATGGGTTTTTGTAAGGTCAAGAAGGTTGACAGGAATCTGTTTTCTCGGGTGTGAAATTTAAATTTTTATGAATGTATGTATTCACAGACTTCTTCGTACAATTGGATTCTTCTCTCCTCAGCACCATCATCACTTTCGCTAGAAGACTAATTACAATTCTGTTGTATGTCATTTTCGTTGTTTTCATATTCTTCTTTGATAGTCCTATTCCCGGGCTCAACATCATCATTATAAGCTTGTACATCATCCTCACCCTCACCAGAGTTGTCATCATCTTCAGCATCTACAGATTCCCTAAAACCACACTGCTGCATCTCTGAGGCCGGACTGTACGCCACATTCAAATCAAAATCAGGCCTAGCACTAGACTGTGCCCTCGAACATGGATCATTGCTCGGACCATCACATCCGTCATTATAACCCAACCCTAACTACAAACTATGCCCTGAACCTTGTGCAGGAGGTTCAACGAATGCATTGCCAGCGACAGAAACGAGTGTCACGTACATTATTCCTACATCAACACAGTTGATAATTATGTAATGTAAAGTAAATAGTTGTATTAATAAGTGTATGACCCTATATTTTAATTATAGTCATGAATGTGTATGAATTTCATGTGTATAAAAAAATAGACGGTTTAAAACGGACGAGAAAGTATATTAATAGAAGACAAAAGTTTCCCGTTAAACGATACTTATGTAGGATGGATTGTGAGACGTGTTAAAGTATGCTTACTTATTGCTAAAATATGTTATATTATAAAGTAATATGAATGATTTATTAAAATATGATTTTAGAATGTATAATTTACTAGGGCATACTTTAATTATCAAAAAGCATACTTTGTCTTACTTTATCTTATATTACCGATGATTAATACTATCTCCGTCCCAAAGAGAAGTTCACCGTTACTGTAGATATGAAGTTTAAGAAAAAATTGTTTTTTGCTTTATTTTTAAGGGTAGTTGGTATTTTTAAGTAATAAATAAATTATAAAGTAAGTTATGTGAGTGGTAAAGTGGTGACAATTTTAAAATTAAAGTGTATTGTGAGGTTATTGATTTGTGTGTATTTTCTTATTTGGGTGTGAATGAGACGACAGAAATAGAAAGTGTGAATTTATTTATGGGATTGAGTGATGGAGTAATAATTATTTGACCTGTATTACACATAATTTCCATCATATTATCTCCGTTTTCATTAAAATAGACTTACTCTCTTTTTGAAACTTCCTCCGTCTGCCCAGAACGTATACATTTGTTTTTTGTACGTGAATTAAGGAGTATTATTATTTAATGTGTAGTAGGTAGTTGTATTAGTGAGGTGTGTGAGACTCATATATTAAATGTATTAGTGACGTGTGTGGATCTCATGTATTTAAAAAGGAAAATGTATATCTTTGGTGCAGACGTCCAAAATAGCGAAATGTATACCTACCCGCAGACGAAGGGACTAGATTGAAACTATACATTTAACTTTTTAAAATTATAATATTTGATTTGATGACTTTCTCTATAAATCTCCCTACTTTAACACATGATAAATGAGTGTTTGTTAAAAATAATAAGTTAGAAATAACCTCATTTTTTTTATAATAAATACCCAATTGATTGATGGGTTAAGTGAGAAATAGGTCAATGTTGCGGTGTGCACTAAAAAGGAAAACGGACTTTTTATTAGAATTGAGAGTATATTTAAATAAAATTTTAATTTTAATTAAAGAAAATATCAAATTGACATTCAAATCATGTTTAAAAAAAATATTATTAATTTTCACATTAATTACCTATAACTCAAGTTCCACGAAATTACATTTTATACATGAAAAGTATTACTTCTTGAGAACATTTACTCTCATTATCTACGATAATTATAATCCTTCTAACATTTAGTTAAATTTTTTGTTATATATATTGTAGGAATAACATTTATATATATATATATATATATATATATATATATATATATATATATATATATAAAAGGAAATAATTATGTACACATACAACAAAAATTCGATTATACATAAATCCATTTCATGCAAAAAGAACTTGTTGTATTCTAATTTCTAACTTTATTTTATCCGATAGGGACGATATAATAATAATAAAAAAATATATATATTAAATATGATGTGAAAAAAAAAAAGAGAGAGAATAATTACAAAGAAAGTAATGTTGATAGGGGTATAGTGGAGCAATGGTTCCACGTGGAGTTCACGTGGAGTTCACATATCATGGTATTTTTGTCTCAAATTGATGTGGTCAATTTTTTGGAACTCCTTCAAATCCTCAAAATCAGGACAAGTTTTTGTTTCTTCTCAACATTAATTACTTCTACCACTTTCGTCTTTTTCTTACAAATTGCATGCTTATTAATCTTGTAATTATCATCCATTTCGCCATCATGTGCATAGCTTCATCACGAAGATATATATCTTTAAAAGGAATTTTTTTAGAGCGTCTATCATATAAATTTGTTACACAAAAAAAGTACCCCCTTGTGTAAAATTTGTTTTTTTTTTTACTAATTTTATTAA
Source organism: Pogostemon cablin (assembly GCA_023678885.1). Lineage (NCBI taxonomy): Eukaryota > Viridiplantae > Streptophyta > Magnoliopsida > Lamiales > Lamiaceae > Pogostemon > Pogostemon cablin. The sequence goes on from CM042956.1 coordinate 2,593,447, forward strand.
TTTTTAAGGGTATTATGATATTTTTTTAATAAATAAAAATAAAAAATACTTTTTTCGTCCGCTTCAAAGGTATCCATTTGATTTTTGTACGTGGACAGTTCTAAGGTCTTTATTTGTTTTTTGCACGTGAATTAAGGAGTATTTTTATAGATAAAGTGTGTAGTTGTATTAGAGGGAAATGATTGATCATATTGTGTGCTTTCTTTACTAAATAGAAGAAATTGATACCTTTGAAGCGAACTCTAGGAATAGTGAAATGGATACCTTTGAAGCGGACGGAGAGAGTATATTATATGTTTAAGGTGAAAATGATATTTTTAAAATTAAGATAAACTTTTGAGGTTATTAGTTGATATGATGTTTTCATTTTTGAGTGTTGAATATAAGTATGGGAGAAACGTAAACGTAAAGTGTGAAGATAAGTATGAGACGAAGGGTATAGTTTTCGTATCGAGCACACAATAATTAAAGGGTTATTTGCAAGAAAAATCACGAATTTTACTCTTATTGTAAATAAGTTTCCACTTTTGAAAAAATACACTCCCTTCGTCAACTTTAAAATTTTTTTTTTTCATTTTGAGCATCTGTCCATCGAGTTCAATTTTTTTACACATATTCGACCCACACACTCACTAATATAATTAAAATATGGGGCCCACACACCACTAATACGAGTACGTATTACACATTAAATAACAATAAATCTCTTAATCCACGTGAAAAAAGCAAAATAGTTTCTTACTACTGGATGGAATGAGTAAAAAAGAACCTCACATTTAAACGTTGTTGCAAAATAAACTTAATGTGTAATATATTTCTGAAAGGTGAATTCTTTTTCAAAAATTGGTGCGCTTTGTAATAATATTTAAATTACGAGTCTTCTTGCAATTTTTTCAAAAGTGAAAAATAATTTTTAATAGAAATAAAATAGTTTTTTTTTTTTTAACTAACGCCTATTTTTTAGGGTGAACTATTTGTCAATTTTCAAAAATTATTAGTATATATAATTCATAGGCTTGAACAAAATTACTCTTATTGTCAAACACACAATTCAAATTTTAAAAATTGACCAATCAAAACTTCAACAACAGGATTATCACAAATTACAAAAACAAACAAACAAAGCCAAAAAGAAAAAAATCTAGCTTAGACGATGAACCCCTAAAGCATTAGTCAAATTGAAGAAAGATGGTATAACTAAAGTCGTTATTTATGAAATTAATAATATTAATTAGCTTTAGACAACTTTTGATAGGGTCAACCTCTTAGTACGTTGTAATAAAGTTATGGCTTGTATTAAATCTGCGGCAAATTAAAAATAGGAAATTAATGTCATTTTCATCAAATAACCTATTAAAGTGCGCCTTCGGAGATAATTCACCACAGAATATTTTTGTCCAAACTACCCTTTATGGACCACCCCCGATTACTTGCTACATTATTCATTCCTTTTCTATTCTTCAATATTCACTACCATATGTATATTACTTGGTTTTTATTGGATTATATATATCATTAATGTTGAAAATTAAAAACTCACCACAAGAGTTGATGCAAAACCATACATAGATTTGTCCTTCTAGATTATTAATGGGATCTAAGTCAAACTTTCAACTCGTTCTACAATAACTTTCTCTATTCAAAGTAGATACATGGAACATCTGAGATATCAGAAAGTTCACGTATAATGACGAATTGACAGACGTATTTCCTTAATTCACGATGAGTAAGAAAATTCACGTACAGACATATTGAATTATTTAATTTAGAAAACTTAACTTATTATATTGGAAATAAATTGTAGCATTTATAAAATGGAATTATAAATTACCACAGATTTTTAAAAAAATTGACGCATGATCATAATTATTATATAACATTAATAAAGAAATTTGTACAAATGCATCCCAATACATCTATGTAATTGTGTATCAGAGTAACTGATTATGCCTACAGTGACAAATTCACAAATTTATATTCTTAATTCAAGTTAAAATTAATTGTCTTTTTACTTGTGATAGGGAATCATGCACTGTAGTAGACTGACAAATTTAATTTGAAAAATTAGATGAATACAAATTTATATACTTAAATCAAGGAGACTATCTCTCACTCTTTTCTTAATTACTATAATATTATTAGTTTTAACTATTTTTTTTCTAAAAAAAAATTCATGTTAAATGTTGTTTCAAGCATAATCATACCAGATTACTATTAGTATTATTATTTTTACTGTACAAATGCATATTTTACCTTATATTTTAGAATGACACTATTCTGTTATAGAACAACACAAACTCATCATTCAGTGAACAAACGAGTAAGTACATCATTTGATCATACATACGTACTGCCGTTAGTTCACGTGAAATTTTTGTCTCATGCATACTAAAAATATGGATGAACATGAAGACGGTCTAGTTTAGGAGATACTATCTCTCACTCTTTTCTTAATTAGGATAATATTATTAGTTTTAACTATATTTTTTTAGAAAAAAATTCATGTTAAATGTTGTTTCAAGCATAATCATACTAGATTACTATTACCATCATTTTTGCAGTAGAAATGCATATCTTACCTTATTATATTTTAGAATGATATTATTCTGTTATCCGAAAACGCAAACTTATCATTTAGTGAACAAACGAGTAAGTACATCGTTTGACCATACGTACGTATTACTGTTAGTTCACGTGAAATTTTTGTCTCATGTATACTAAAAATATCAACGGAATATGAAGACAGTTTAGTTAAGGAGATACTATCTCTTTTTTTTTCTAGAAAAGAAATTTCATGTTAAATGTTGTTTCAAGCATAATCATACTAGATTACTATTAACATAATTTTTGCAGTACAAATGCATATTTTACCATATATTTTAAAATGACATTTGTTTTAGAAGTAAAGTCATCATTCAATGAACAAACGAGTACGTCGTTTGACCATACCTACATATTGTTGTTAGTTTATGTGAAATTTTTGTCTCATGCATGCTAAAAACATCAACTGTGATGTTTTATAATTATTCAAATCCATTACATATATCTAAAATTGACAAGAAATCACAAATTCATTTATTTTTGCCATATAAATGCATATTTTACGGAATATTATTTGAATGGTGAATGACACTACTCTCTAACAAGACACAAGCAAAACAAATCATCATTTATTAGAGGAATAGATAATACCATTTTAACTCTATCGTTTAACAGTACGTTCGATAAACTGTTAGTTCACATAAATTTTTTAATTTGTATATATATATATTCAAACTTTTATCTGTTCATGTGTGAATTTTAACTTGTATATACGAGAAATATCATGTGGCAAGTTTCATAATACTTGTTAAATAGATGTATTCCGATCATCAATTTTCTTTTATAACTATTTTTATTGAAACTTGAAGGTAATCAACAACAATAATAATAATAATAATAGTTTTTTTTTTAATTTTTATTTTTTTTTCATTCTCGTCAGCCACTTTAATTCAGTTTACTAACCTTTTGTTAATGAAACTAAATCTACTCAATCAATAATTAGTTCATTATAAGTTCTATTTGAGTTGGAGAAATAAATAATAATATTGTATTCATGAGGACCCTACCGAAAAAAATGTAAAATACATCTATATAATAACATTGTATAAAAAAAAAGTTGATAATATTAAGCGGCGAAGTTATTATTATATATCCTTAATTCAATACGAATAAATTATTTTTTATTTGTGATAAAAAAAATTTATGCACAGTGATAGATTGATAAATTTAACTTTAAAATCTAGATAAATCGATAAATTTATATTTGAATAAATTGACTATTGTATGTATCAAAGAATTTATTACTATATCCTTGATTCAAGACGAATTAATTGTCCTTTATTTGTGATAGAGAATTCACGCGTGACAAATCAACATATTTACTATATCCTTAATTCAAGACGAATTAATTGTTCTTTATTTGTGATAGAGAATTCATGCACATTAAATTGACAAATTTAATTAAAATAACTAGATGAATGTAAATTGTATTCAAATCCTCACACCCAAACACAACATAATAGTAGTACTAATTTCTAAATCTATAATCCTGTCATATTCTCTTGGTTAAAAAATGTAGAATTTAAAAGAGAATTTTTATTTGATGTAACAGAGCCATAATATAAGTTAAAACAGAGTATATATAATCAATATGATGGCTCGAAAAATCCTACTTAATAATACTAACCCACCCTTTAAAAAATAATAAAATAATTAAGAATAGAAATTAAAAATTAAAATATAGTAGTTATAATAAGCATAACCGTCGTTTAGACAAAACCAATAAATTTATATTGATCATACCTTTATAAAATTTATTACATTTTGATAAAATGTCTTAATCTGTTTTCTCTTTCAAAGACAACATGAAGACGGTTTTGTCAAGGTCCTAGGAGATCCTCTCTTTCTCTTTTTTATTTTTTTTATCACTATTATATTACTTAGTTTAACTCTTTTTTTTTTCTAATAAAAGTTCATGTTAAATGATGTTTCAAGAATAATCATACTAGATTACTGTTACCATTATTTTTGCAGTACAAATACATATCTTATCAAAATTAATGACAATATTCTCTACAAAGAGTGAGCAAAGTCATCATTCACTGAATAAACGAGTAGTTATATCGTTTGACCATACATATACATGAATTGTCGTTAGTTCACGTGAAATTTTTATCTCATACATACTAAAAATATCGACTGTGATGTTTTATAATTGTCAGAGGACGCAAGATCCATAGGTAGGAATTACTGCTATGTCATGTGAAGATTTTATTTTATGTATTAAGAAGTTTTACACTCCATATTTAGTAGAGAAGCCAAATCCATTATAAATATATAAAAATATCTAAAAATTACAAATACCTTTACTTTTGCCATACAAATGCATATTCCTCATGTTAAAATGTGGAATGTTACTACTATTCTCTATAAGGATAGATGAATGGATAAAAACATTCAACATTATACTAATTTTAACTTACATATACGTTGGATATTCTGTCATTTCACTAAAAATATCGACCGGGAAGTTTTATAATACTTATCAGATGAAAGCGATCTAAAGAGCATGTTGAAACAGCTCGATCATTAATTTTTTTTATAATTATTTTTATTGAAACTTGAACATGATCAAGCTCAAAAAGATTTTTTTTTTAAATCCTCATTAGCCACTGTAATGTCAAGATGAATTTATTCAGTTTATTAAACTTATCGTAGAGAAAAAAAATAAACCTTTTGCTAATGAAACTAAATCTACTCTATCATTATTAAGTTTATTATAAGTTCTATTTCAATTGGGGAAATAAATAATAATATTGTATTGTATGAAGACCCTAAAGTAAAATGAATGTGTTCACGGGGCAATACAGTAATTAATGTGCTGAGTGGTAATAAAAAACAGACTTGCTTAAAAATCTTAGTATGACTTATTTATTAATGATTTGTGCTACACTAGACTTGCTGAGTGGCATGTCTTTTATTTGTGATACATAATTTATGCACAGTAGATTGAGAAATTTAATTTAAAAAAATTAGATGAATCGACAAATTTATATCAATAATTTGAATAATTGATTTTAGTCTATTAGAAAATTCACGCATGACGACAGATAATTAATTTAATTTAGAAACCTTATCTTATTACACTAAATATAAATCTAGCATTTTAAAAATTGAATTATCACTGATTTCTATAGAATATCAACTATTATATATAACAATAATTTTTTTTATACAAATACTTTGAAAAATACATTAGTATGATTACGGTTTTCTAAATCTATGAGGGCAGGTCTTCCCTATCTCAGAATACTTCTTGATTACGAAATGTAGAATTTGAAAGGGAAATTTTATTTGATATATATACAGCCATAAAATAAGATAAAACAGAGTATATATAATTATGGCTCGAAAAATCCTACTTTATAATGCTAACTCACCCATAAAAGAATAAAAATATAATTGAGAAAAGAAATAGTAAAAAATAAAAAAATATTGTAATAATAATAATAAGTATAATAGTTGTTTGGGCTATCATTCATTGAATAAACTAGTAAGTACATTTAACTTTATTATATGATAATATGACTTTATCGTTTGATATTATGTACGATATACTTAGTTCACGTGAAACTTTTGTCTCATGTACATAAAAATATCAATTGAGATGTTTTAAAATATTTATTAGAGAAAGCCAAATTCATTACAAATATCTAAATGAATATGGAGAGAGGTAAACAAGAGTTGATGCAAAAACCATACACTAATTTTTCCTTCTAATTAGTACTAGGATCTATGTCAAACTTACTCAACTACCTCTAGTGACAACTTTCTCCGTTCAAGATAGATACGTTGAATGTCTAGGGTATTAGATAGTCACGTGGAGTGACGAATTGACAAATTTATATATTTAATTTACGACAATAAGAGAATTCACGTTCAACGACAGATTGACTAATTTACTTTAGTAAACTTAACTTATTATAATGGATTTAAATAGTAATAGTATTTTAAAAATAAAATTATACATTACCACTTATTTCTAAATAATCAACGTATTATACTAGTATTTTATTACCATTATTTTTGCAGTATAAATACATATCTTACCTAATATTTTGGAATGACACTATTCTCTCCTAAGACATAAGTGAAACTCGTCATTTATTAAACAAACGATTAATTACATTTAACTCTTCAGTCTGATAATACATATGTATGGTATACTGCAAGTTTATGTGAAGATTTTGTCTCATATTTACTAAAAAGTTTTATAAATTTGTCAGCGAAAGCCAAATCCATTATAAATATCTAAAAATATCCAAAAATTGCAAATACATTTAATTTTCGCTATAAAAATGAATATAGTTCTTATATTGAAATTTGGAATGTCACTACTATTCTTATGAGGGAAGATTAATGGATAATAACATTCAACGTTATACCAATTTTGTCTTATATATACGTTTGTTATTCTGTCATTTCACTAAAAATATCGAGAGAAGTTTTAAAATATTTGTAAGCAATTTAGGGAGCATGTGAGACAGCTCGATCATTAATTTTCTTTTATAATTTTTTTTATCGAAACTTGAACATAGTCAAACACAATATATATATATATATATATATATATATATATATATATATATATATATATATATATATATATATAATGAATTTATTCAGTTTTTAAACATGTCGTAGACAAAAAAAATTTAACCTTTTGCTAATGAAACTAAATCTCTACTCAATCATTAATAAGTTTATTATAAGTTTTATTTCAGGGAGTAATATTGTATTTTATGAGGATCCTACAGTAAAATGAATATGTTCCCAGGGCAATACAATAATTAATTTTCTCAGCGGTAACATCAACATGATTTTATGGAGTAGAATTTTAAAGAAGAGTTATAAATCAAGGATGATAATATCAATATCGGTATAAATATCGGTACCTCAAATTTACGGATATATCGATAGATATATTGAATATTGATATCGGTAAGAATTTTAAAAATCACGAAAACTTCTAAAAAATAGAGAAAATTAATTAATTAACTTTTCAATATATTATAACTAATTTTAATATATAAATACACTTTAAAATCTCAATAAAACTCATAACAAATGATAAGTAAATCAATAACAACATATTTAAATAGTATGTAGTCATACAATAATTACTACTTATTGTTTAATACTCCCTCCGTCCCACAACAAGGAGTGTATTTTACCATTTTCGTCCGTCACAACACAAGAGGTACATTTTCCTTTTCAGTAAATGGGACCCATACAAAACAATTAATATATCTCCATAGAACTCACACATCATACTAATACACCTACCCACAATACATTAAAATATTATTTCTCTCACCTCAACTATTCCCAACTACCCATTAAATATTCTCTTAATCTACGTGCAAAAAAGTTTCTCCATTCTTGTTGAGGGATGGAGGGAGTACATAATAACTAATACCAAAATGATGACCTATGAGGCTCAAATATAAAACATGTCAAGCCGTCTAAATCTAAACAATATTGATATCAGCTCATCGAATTAGAGAAATTTTGAATATAGTTCTGAACGTGTCGTCTGGTCACAATATATTGTGTACGTGAACCTTCTTGATTTACTTAGTCATAATAATGTTAATGAAAATTAATTACAATTTTAATAAAAAGTGATAATTAATTAATCAAACGTAAAACAATCTTATCATAAGATGATTTCACAAAAGTGTTGCTTTATTTTTTATTTTATTTTTTAAATTAAACATATTAATAAAAAATTATTTTTTTAAAAATTATAGATAATTTTTCGATATATTCGATATATCATCGATATTTGTCGATATTATATTGATATTTCCTTGATATATCTCAAAATTTGAGAAAATTTGAACTGAGGCAATTCGATATCGATATTGTTACCGATATTTCTCGATATATCCTCGATATCAAAAAAGATATATTTTTTTCCCATATCGATATCGATACTCTAAAAAAATTGATATATCGTGGATATATCAGGATATTTTCGTCCTTGTTATAAATTACCGTGGATTCTCTAAAAAAATAACGCATGATCCTGATTATTATATAGCCTTAAAAAAAGAATTTGTATAAATACATTTAATTGTAGGGTAATTGTGGGGTGCACCTAGTGTATCTATGCACCCCTAAAATTTATAATTTTAATGTAGGATATAATAGTAATTACTATTTAGGTTATAAAGTTAGTTACTAATTTAAATAAAAAAATGCAAATTAAATAATATAAAGTCTAACTATTTACATCTTATATGTGCACCAGGTGCATTCTATTAAAACTCTCAATTCTATTAAAACTCTCAATTGTATTAGAGAGTTGATAACGCATGCAATGACGAATCAACAAATTTATATCCATAATTCGAAACGAACTAATTGTATTTTACTTGTGATAGAGAATTCATGCACATTAGATTAACAAACTTAATTTTAAAAACTTCATGATTACTACAAATTAATATCCTGATTCACGTTAATAAATTGACTTTAGTATATATTAGAGAATTCACACAAAATGACAAATCGATTAACTTAGTTTAAAAAATTTAACTTATTACACTGAAATATCGCTGATATCTAAAATATCGACCACCTTATCTTAATTATTATAGAACATTAGAGAAAGAATTGTACAAATGCATCCCAAATATATTTATATAATACTCCCTTCCGATTCAAGGTATCATTTGCTTTTGGGCACGGAGATTAAGAAATATTGTTATTTAGTTTGTAGTGGGTAGTTGTATTAGTGGAGGTGTGGGTCCCATTTTTTAGTTGCATTAGTGAGTGTGTGTGGATAAAAAAAGGAAATGAGACCCTTGGGGGCGGACGCCCAAAATAAAAAAATGATATTCTTGAAAGCAGACGAATGGAGAGTTGTTTTCTAAATCTAGGAGGCTAGGTCTTCCTTACCTCAGAATACTTCATGTTTAAGTAACGTAGAATTTAAAATTTAATTTTTATTTGATGTATAAGAGCCATAAATTAAGAAAAAACAGAGTATATATAATTAATATATATGATGGATTCGAAAAATCCTACTTTATAATGTTAACACACACTTAAATGAGTAGAAATATAATTAAGAATAGAAATTAAAAATTAAAATATAATAATAAGTATAATCTTCGTTTAGACTATACCAATAAAGTTATATTGATCATGCCTTTGAAAAGTTATTACATTATGGTGAAATGTCTTAATCTGTTTTCTCTTTCAAAGACAACATGAGAGATGGTTTACTTAGGGAGATACTTTAAACCATTTTTTTTAAAGTTCATATTATATTATTAGTTTAATTAATATTTCTTTCTAAGAAAAAACTTCATGTTAAATGCTGTTTCAAGCACAATCCAAATGCATATCTTAGCTTTATTTTTTTTAATGACATTATTAGGCTCATCATTCATTGAATAAACGAATAAGGACATTTAACTCTATCGTCTGATATTACGTGCGATATACTCAGTTCACGTGAAATTTTTATTTCATACATATTAAAAATATAGAGTGAGAAGTTTCATAATACTTGTTAAATATATGCAATTTGAAGAGTATGTTGAGGTAGCTTGATCATCATTTTTCTTTTATAATTATTATTTTTATTAAAACTTGAACATTGTAAAAAAAATATTTATTTATTTTTCCATTCTCATCAGGCACGGTAATGTCAAGATGAATTAATTCAGCTTATGAAATCTGTCGTAGACAAATAATCTTAACCTTTTGCTAATGAAACTAAATCTACTCAATTAATACCCGTTTGAGTTGGGGCAACAAATAATCATAATTTTATATTTATTAGGACCCTACCGAAAATGAATGTGCTGAATGGTAATAAAATTTTTAAAACTCACGACTATGTCAAACTTACTCATCTATCTCCACGACAACTTCCTCTATTCAAGATATATAGATGGAATGTTTAGGGTATTAGAGAGTTAACGTAGAATTACGAATTGACAAATTTATATCTTTAATTTACGATGAGTAATAGAATTCACGTACAACGATATATTGATTAATTTAATTTATAAATCTTAACTTATTATAATGAATATAAATCGATCGAGTATTTTATAAATAAAATTATAAATTACCATCGATCTCTAAATAATCAAACATATTATACTGATTATAACATACTATTAAAAAAGAATATATACAAATACATCCAAAAAATACATCTATGTAATAATGTATCAGAGAGCTGATCATGTTAAGTGACGAATCAATAAATTTATGTCCTTCAAGATGAATAAATTGTCTTTTATTTGTAATAGAAAATTCATAGACGTGATAGATTGTTAAATTTAATTTAAAAAACTAGATGAATCCATAAATTTATGTCCTTCAAGATGAATAAATTGTGTAAAGAATTCATGCACAACAATAGATGATTAATATAATTCAAAAATACTTAATTTATTATACTAGATATAAATCGTACAATTTTAAAAATTATATAAATTATCACCAATACTCTATCAGAGAGTTGATCACGCGTGCAGTGACGAACCCACGAATTTATATCCTTAATTCAAGACATATTAATTATCTTTTAATTGTGATAGAGAATTCATGCATAGTAAATTGAGAATTTTAATTTGAAAAAACTAGATGAATCGATAAATTTATATACAAATTATCACTGATTTCTATTTATAGAAGTTTTGCACGTTGGGTAATTATCACATGTCGTAGTTATTTTTAAATTATTGTTAGATCTGTAAGGGTTTAATGATCATTTAATATGGTATAATTTTTTTTATAGAAAAGTAAGTTATAGAATAAAATATGATGTGGAATATGAGATTCGACATGGTATATATAACATTTAAAAAAAAAAAGAATTTGGTCAAATACTTCCAAAGCAATAATACTTCTTGATTAAGAAATGTAAATTTTGAAAGAGAATTTTTATTTGATGCATCAAAGCAATAAAATAGGAGTAGTTTTTCAGGTGGAATTTGTTGGCTTATTAATGGGATGTAGTGTGTGTAGTGCGTTACACATCTTGTATAACCCCATTCAGTTCCCCTGTATCAGTATATAACATTAATAAAGTGAATCAAGCCAAAGTAACCTTAAAATTAACACCTTAATTTCACATTAACATGATTTTATAATCAGAGTAAATTAACGATTGATTTTTGGCAAAGCACATCTTCAGTTGCCAAAAACTTTGGGAAAAAATACGAATAAATTATGCATTCGACTGTCTTATAAATAATTTTTGTAAAATAAATGATGTCAATTTTTTATTTTTTATTTTTAAATTGAAACTTTATTAAAGAAAAGTAATAAGAGTACATTTCTCATTTACTGCTGTAATTATTTTGTGAAATTTAAATGATGTGTGTCCAGTAACAATAAAATTAATTAGAGTTAAGAGAGTATCACTCTATACATAGAGTAAGTTAATGGGCAGCAGAGTCCATGATTCTATTGAAAAAAAAAAAAAAAAGAGCTACCCCACGGTTAAATATGGAGTACTTGTCAAAATGTCTTATTTGACAAAAATACTCGTAACTCCATTATATATATATATATTTATGATTGGATTATACTTTCTCCATCTCATCAAAAGGTCTCCATTTTAATACATTAGGCGTCTCATTCAAATATTTCTATTTTTACTAAAAGGACTTCATACTTATGGTGCACCACTTATTATTAATACAACTACCTACCACACATAAAATAATAATACTTCTTAAAGTTTAATTCATGTGCAAAAAAACAAATAGGGACCTATGATCGGAAAGGAGGGAGTACATATTTATAATTTGTTTGTATATGTTTTTATAAATCGATTGTTCATATTTATGACACAGATTAAAATTTTAAATCTGAGTTAAAGATATTTTTGTTATTTGGGTTATGCATTTTATTATCACTGGGTATAAATAAAATATTAAATCCAGGTATAAAAACATATCTCATGTAATATAACTATGTTTTGAAATGATTCTGTGCAAATTTTGGCACAACAGAAATAATAGTGGTATAGATCAGATTGACATATTTCATTACCACCATGTTTCGTTACGACACTACCACCGTTTGCGCAATTTCGATAATTCAAAATGCATGTAGTAATAAAATTTGGTTTGCCACTTGGCTGTACACGTGGCCACTTCATTGTGATAACGGCTGTCTTTCATTAAATTAAAGCTAAGAAAAATTAATGTTCAGAGTGCTTCATAATTACCTATTTAATACAGCGTTACATTCTATATTTTATTTTTTAAATGATTGACACATGTTATGATTATTTCTCAGATATCAGATCACCTATTTAATACGGCGTTACATTTTATGGTTTACTTTTTGAATGATCGACACGTGTCACACATCAGATCACCTATTTAATACGGCGTTACATTCTATGGTTTACTTTTTGAATGATCGACACATATCATGATTGTTTCTGAGATTAAAGTTATGCGATAAGGGGGTTTAATATTCATTTTAATATATAGTTATTTTTTAAAAAAATTCAAATACATATTAAAAAGGATAAACATTGAGAGCGAAGTTGAACCGAAGATCATAGATCAGAGTGAAATTAATTCTAAAATAAATGTAAAACAAGACAAAATGAAACAGAAACCAGGTGAGCTCCATTTATACACAACTAAAACGACAAGCTAGATGATCAGCTCCTGCTAATCAAACAAATTAATTAAAAAACTAAACCGTAATTAACTAATTAAACATCAAAAGTAGAGGAGTGTCCGGGGACGATGTTGTTCTAATCTAACAATCCCTCAGGCATACACCTCCTCCATAACAGATGAGTCAGTAATCACTTCAAGCTTGATTCTGCAGGTCTTTCGAGCTTATGAATGTTCCGTGGAATCCGTACGGCACTCTCGACGGAAGTTTCACAGAAGCTGCCATCTCTAATGTCATGGCGTTCACAATCTGCAGCTCCGATTTACACGTCTTCTCGTCGTGTACGAACACCAGAATGTACCCATCGTCTTCCTTGTCCGAATTACTCGGCACGAAGTACGGCTCTCCGCCGTACTTCCGGTCGCCGTACATGTACTTGTCCACTTTCCCGGTGGAGAGGTCCACCTTTGCGAATCCCGACACTTTAGGCCACGGCTCCGCAATCGCCAGATACGCGTACTTGGTTTTCCGGCCGAACCGGTTCCGGTTGACCATTCCGGCTTCCAGATTGATTTGTTGAGAGGTTTTGATTATGGGGGTTCTGGTGGACTGGCCGGTTTTCAAATTGAGCCGGATTTCGGACAGGACACTCTTGAGATTCTCGTCGGATTCGTTGAAGATGGAGTCGGGTGGAGTCATGCATGATCCGATGACGACGACTTCGTCGGTTTCCGGCTCCTCCCAAGCATTCCACAAGTGAAAGCAAAAGGTGTCGGCGCACTCCACCCATTGAATATCCTCGGCATTTCGAGCATTTTTAGACATGATTCCAAATCTTGATTTTTTCTTCTTGTCGTATATCATGGGTGATCCGCCTTTCACCATTTCTTCAAGCTTGAACACCACTTGCTGGTCAGGGATCACCACGAAATTTTCTGTGATTGCAAAATCGTGCATCATCGTTGGAACATCCAGAGGAATTTCCACATCGGGTGATTTCTCTCCCTCTTTCGAAAATTTGAAGTACTTGAGATATGGCTTCTGGACCACATTGTAGCTCAAACCGAACATTTCCTTAGAAACAGGGTCGATTTTTGGGTGGGCTATCATCGTACTCTTCAATTGCTCGCCGAAGTTATACCTTCCGACGGTCTGAAGATCGCCGGAGGGAGTTATCTTGACTTGGTAAGGGAGGTCATCTTCCGACATGGCTAGAAGTCTTGTGTTGAAATAGACTAATCCGGCGTTGGCGACCCCTGTTCCTTGGCTGTGATCCACCAGTCCGCACAGCCCTCTGGCGTAGAAGAGCAGCAGGCGGGCAATCCCCAGGTGGCCGTGGAGCTCCCCAATGGCTTTGGGGAAAACGGGTCGACCCAAATCGCGTTCTTGGATCAACCTCTGCGTCTCGGTGAAGCGGCAGGCGTAGCTGGCAGAGTTTCCGCCGTTGAGTGAGACGGCGTGGACCATGCCGTCGCCGTCGAATAGGTGGTGGCCAGCGACGGGTTCGTGCAGAGGGTTGGCGCCGTTCCTGACATAAACGCCGTTGACGCATTCTGGGATGGTGCCGGTGACGTGGAGGTTGTGGCGTGCGGGCTGCTCCGGTACAGGGGCGAAATTGCCCGCAATTTGAACACGTGGGTCGGCGGTTTTCGGGAGGGAGTGCTGGCGCTCGCGTGAGACCAACGCGCTCTCCACCTGATCGAGAGTTTTGGCGGCCGCCCTCTGTAGGAAGTTCCACTGCGGCTGCGGTGGCAGAGAGTCGGTTTTTGGGAGGGTAGTATGGAGGGGGAGTTTTGGGAAAGTGAGAACAGAGGGAGATTGCAGAGCACAATGAATTTTGCCTCTTTTGCTAGGCTTTTTCATTGAAATTGTATTGGAGGAGGTGATTCCCAAATCCACAAGAGGATTTGGAACCCCCAACCAAGTATTATTTGTTTGTAACGTAGAAGAGGCCATTCTTTTCTCTTGTCTTCTTTCTTGGTGTTCTCACTGAAATGAGAACGAAGATGGTGTGAAAGGGGTGTGTGTTGTAATGTTGGAAACAAGTGGTGAGTGAGTTTTGGGGGGAGAGAGGGGATGGAAAATGGGGTTTAAATACAGAAAAAGAGAGAAGAGTTGGCCCACTATAGACATGCAGAAGAAGACCACGTGGTGAATTTGCACAATGGTTGTATGGGGTGGTCATACCAAAAGAATTGAGGATGACATAAGACATTATGATCCATGTTAGTATTTTTCACTTTGTTAACAACGCCATGGGCAATACTATTAGTGGGGCTGGGGAACCTCTCAAGGAAGCATTTAATTGGATCATTTTTTAGATTAACAACCAATTAGAGATTCATTTCAGACCACATCATCCTAATCTTTATTACTCCACTTTATTATTATTATTATTACACTAATAATGCCTATCATCCACATCCCATCAATATATTAATGTCAAATCTCACCCCCCCCCCCCCTCCCTTTTATTTTTTCTTTGAAGCCAAACTCAGAATTTCAGATTGTTACTTTATTATATACTCCATAGACCCAACCAAACAATTCCTATAAAATCCTATCTTTATTTATTCCTATTCCCTATCAATAGAGATCAATATTAATCTTATTAGTTCATCTGGAAATTTTTGTTAAGTCGTGTTAAAATAATTTATTTTAGTTTCGTAAAATATATATAAAATGATAAAACAATAATTTTGTTTTGTAAGATAATAAATAAACAGAAAAATGAGAAAAATAGTACATCCTTCATCCATTCATCTGTGAGGGACATATTTTGTCATATTGTGCATCCGTCCCAAAGGAATTTCATTTTTCTTTATATATGTATATATATCACTACAAAAAAAATATTTTTTAGCAATCGAATTTACCAACGGAATTTAATACGTTGGTAATTATCAATTTATTAGCAAGAAAAATGACATTTTTGTTTTAGCAACGAAATGACAACAGATTTATTATCTATTTTAGCAATGAAATTCAATCCGTTGGTAATTAGCAACGGATTACAAGGGAATCATTATATAAATTACCAACGAAATTATTAGCAACGGACTACCAACGGAATTGATTTTTCGTTGCTAAAAATTTACCAACCACCACTTTTACCAACGGAATTTTATCAACAGATTTCGTTACTAATCCGTTGGTAAGTCAATTTAACAATGAAATTTAGGCTTTTACCAACCGAATATTCCACTAATAAATTTTTTTTGTAGTGTATATATATAAAATACACACATCTACTAATATAATTAAAATATAGATGTTATCATCTTCCCCTCTTAACAAACTAAGGGATTAAGTTGGAAGAGTAGAGTAG
This sequence comes from Pogostemon cablin, assembly GCA_023678885.1. Lineage (NCBI taxonomy): Eukaryota > Viridiplantae > Streptophyta > Magnoliopsida > Lamiales > Lamiaceae > Pogostemon > Pogostemon cablin. The sequence goes on from CM042956.1 coordinate 2,609,990, forward strand.
AAAGTAAAGTAATGCGCATCATAGTTAGGGTCGAAGCGAACGGGACATCACCCCAAATCGACGTGGCGCATTTCTATTTCGTTAAGGTCTTTAAACGTTGTTGCCTTCACGCGCAACTCTCCCACTAGCACATGATCCTTGCCTCTCACTGTGCTACTCATGCACTTTTATTATTAACATTCCTATCATATTAGCGTTACATCTATCTTTTAAATATTAAACTACTTTCTTTCGGCATCAATTTTATGTTTATTGTTTGTATGAAAATTAAGGAACATTATATTTTAATAATGTGGTAGGTTGAAAGATATAATATTTTAATATATAGTGGACAGTTGACGTATTAGTATTGTGTGTGAGCTTCAATAAAATAATTAATTGTTTTGTGTAGTTTTCGTATAGTAAAAAAGAAAATATAACAATATTTATAGGAGTAAGTTTCCTGTGTACCAGGTGTACAATGTATATAAGGGTATAACATTTTGTTCAGACCGACTAAAATATGAATAATACAAGTGTTTAATTAATAAAATAAAAATTTTTTTCTCAGAATATTAAGATTGTAAAATCTTATACAAAAGAGTATAATATTTGAGAGGGACTAAGGTATAACCGGTTGGTCCCCACCATTTTTAATTAATTCATGCTCCTTCATTAATATTGTTTTTTATTTTATTTTTAAATTTATTTTATTCAAATAACTATTATACCCTAAACCCTATGAATAAATTATATCATAAACCACTATGGTATAATTACCCTAAACCCTATGGATAAATTATAATCTAAACCACAAGGGTAAAATTGCAATTATACCCCTAAAATTAAAAAAAAATTGTAAAAACAACATTTCTTATTTTTTGAAAAAAAAAAAAAAGAAAAACACACTCTGAAAATGAAGGAAATAGATTGTACCAAAAATTGTACTAATTAATGGTTGTACTCGAGTCTTTAAAGTGTAAAACTTTCGTGGAATTTAAGTTACGGGACACGAAAGTTTTAGCTTATGTATAGTACAAATATTAATGTCCTCAAGATATATATATCCTTAATTCCATTAAAAATGAAATTAAAAAAAAAAATTGGCGTGGTGCGGCTATAACGGGTTATGTTGGGCAGAGTTTGACATATCAATCAAATCAAATCGTTGTCAAATTTAAATGTGAGTTAGTTCGATTCCAAACACCATGTGACCATAATTGATGAGGAACTACATACATGCAACCCCATATCATACGCAACGCACCCCGACCCGACTCATCTGCAACCCGACCCACCGGGTCCCATAAATATCGCCCGCGCTAATTAATCACCAACACACATTCACTCCATTAATTAATATCTTAATATCAAACATTTAATATACACTTACCCCATATGGATAATTAAAATTATATATACTAATTAATGTCTCATTAATTAGGAATTCAGATATATCATGTGTCTACAATAATATCTTTTGTTGTCTTGTGTTAACCCGTAAGCTTCTCATAAAGTCACTAAAATAATAATTATTTTCCTATTATTTTTTAGAATGACAAAATTATACTTTATCTCAACAACAAGAATACACAACATAACAAAATATAAACATAAATAATACTTAACAATAATAATTTATCATTTTAAAGAGTAATTTAGATTTATCACGACTTTATTAGATAGAAAAACAAATAATTTGATGGTTATATCAATATGATGGAGGACTTCAAAATTATAGTAGAAGTGGTTGTCATGGATGACTCAAATTAAGGTAAATATATAGCTTGATAGTGGGATATTGTATTATTATCGTTATTTGCTTTCACTATGTCGGAAAAATGTCTAATCTGAAAGTGACTGTCGCCTTTTTCTTTTCCCTCTTTATTATTTTAAGCCATGGCATTCAATAGTCCATCCATTTTAACATATAGCTGACTTCCCAGCATAATTAATTAAATCTCATTAATTCCAAAAGGAAATGCTTTATTTGTGCTCATTGATTACGTAACACACAAATTAATTAAATTGCAAATTCAAATCTATACTATATGGAGTATATATATATATATATATATATATATATATATATATATATATATATATATATATATATATATATATATATATATATATATATATATATAATAATAATAATAATAATAATACACCCCTTTTCAAAATCATATATATCTAATCGATCCAAAAAGTATTTTTACTTTGGAAAACACAGGAGGAGGATTAATTCCTTTTGTTTTATACCATATTATATAACATGATAAGAAAATATAGGAGCAAGCACAAGTTTAATAGTGAGTCCTCTCTATAAGCCACTTGAGGCACATCCTGCGATTTACCTCCTCCACCAATCCCTAGGGCATGGGCGGTGGGGCCCCTAATGGTAGGTACATCATTTTAAGAAAATATAGGAGATTTTATTCTAAGGATCTATAAGTCGACGTTCTGATATGTTAGACTCTGCAAGTTGCATGAAAGTAATTATAATTTGCACCACATCAAGACAAGAGTTCCCTACCATATATGTATTATGTATGTATTTATATCTGTCAGATAAGTTTGGGTGTATATATATATACATACTTGCATTTGATTGTGGGAGGAAAGATAATTAGTTCAATCCACTTGTAGAGCAAGATGAGACTCCATTGGCACACATGCAGCAAATTGTTGACAAGATCACACATACCAGCTCCTTGCAAGGCAAATGATGTTTTCCGACATTTTAATGTAACATTTCTTATCATCCAACGAAGTGACACAGATAATGTCATATCAAAATATCACCGGACAGCTCCAAGTAATGGACACACCACAATGCCACATATTCATGCATGTTTTTACTCACTATTTCTAATATGATAATGTCGTTATTACACAAATTAATAGGTTTTATTTTTTTGGTCTATTAATGGTAAACTAGAGCGCTATAACATATATCACGATCATGAAACGTAACATGCATGTTTGCCACCATCCATATCCAATTAATACTTGTAATAAATTATGATGAGCATGAGAATTGGGGATGAAGGTTAATAATAAAGTGATGAACCACTAGTAATCATGGATTGAGTTGATTAATTGTTAATTAAAATGATATGCAATAGACAAATAAGTTGGTTATTGGGATGGGCAGCAGTTGGCACATGGAATGCACGAACTCGAAAATATCCACCACTTTGTATTATTAAACACACCACATTTGCATTAAAGATCGACTTTAATTGTTTAGACATATCTAATTATAGTCCTATTAAAATTCGGAACGTTTAACATAAAAATAATTAATTAGATTATTAATTCAGTGGTGTCTGATGATATAAAGCGCACATACTCATCTAGAATTAAACTCTTTGCCATTTAATTACATTTTTTCCTTGCTTGATTCGGACGATTTAATTAGGTCTTATTTTACCCATAGATTATTATGTAACATAATTTCAATCCAAATTAAATCTTTTTTGCTGGCCCATATAAATTGTCCAATTATTTCAAATTTCTACTGCCCATGATTAGAAAGTTTTACTATTTAAGAAAACTAATTGTAGTCAATTGTTGCAAGTAGGTTATGAATATATCTGATAATAATTGGGAGTGGAGCTGTTAGCACATGGTTAGCAGTGACCATAATCTGTGATCTGAATTAATCATGCCACATGTGATGCTAATCATTGACGCGTAGGATTGTATTTTTAATTGAAATTTCATGCATCATATTAATCATTATATATCCATCATTTGGTAATCTTGGTAGTTGCTTCATCGGGTGAACTTATGGCTTAATGATTGGCATCACTTTTCGCTGATCACGGTTTAGTTAAATACCACGAGATTAATTTCTACTAATAATATATATATATATATATATATATATATATATATATATATATATATATATATATATATATATATATATATATATATATATATATATATATATTGGAAAAATTATGTTCCACTGATCATAAAGAATGATGATCGAGAATTTTGCACTTTTGGTCCCACAGGACATATAATCTCTTCAAAGTAGTCTCAATACTTTCACTTTTAGCCTCACACGATTATTTCTTTGCATACTTAGTCCCATAAAACTTCAATCTAGCATATTTAGTATCACTCAATTACACTATTGGTCCTAATAAATTAAATTCATATTTAATGTTTATTTATTTATTTAATACTTATTATTATTATTATTATTTTGAACATGTTTTTAAAAATAATAAAAATGTAACATTAAATTAAATAATAAATTAGTAAATAAATAAATAAAATAAAATATGAATCTAAATTCTTATAACCAATAGTGTTACTTTATATCATATTTATTTATTTATTTATTATTATTATTATTATTTTTAACATGTCTTTTTTAAAACAATAAAAATTTGATTATATTAAAAAAATAAAAAAGTAAGTAATTAAATATAATCAAATATGAATCTAATTTTTTTGGATCAATAATACATCTGTATAAGACTAAATATGTAAGGTTAAAGTTTTATCGGATCAAGTTTGCAAAGATTTAATTGTCAAATAAAAAATAGAATAATAATAAATAAGTAAATTAATAAAATAAAAGAATTGTAAGTATATATTCATGTTTTATTTTATTCTTTTTTTTCAGCTGTCTTTTTTTAATTTACTAATTATTTGGTAACATTAAAAAGAAAAAATAAAAATAAATAAATAAGAATAAATAAAAAAAATATGAATCCAAAATTTTTGGAACTAATAATGGAGTTGTATGAGACTAAATATGCGTAGGTGAAGTTTTATGGGACCAATTCTGTAAATAAATAATTATTTGGGACTAAAAGTGAAAGTATCGAAATCATTTTGAAGAGGTTATGTCTCATGTGGGACCAAAATTGCAAAATTCTCAATGATGATCATAAATAACCTGAAGGCACATCATAAGAAGGGGAAAATATTCCCCCTCCAAGTATGATTAATTTCAATTTTAATTTTTTTTTATTTGTAATTCTTAATTTTGTTTGATTTTGATCATTTTTGTCCAAATCTAGTCATTTTTTTGTCTAAATTTTGAAACAAAATTGGACAAATCCTGAGAAGGATTAAATTTTGGCAAAATATTGAACTAAATTTTTGGATAAAAAAGGCCATAAATGAAAAAAATAATCATAATTGAGAATTGCAAATAAAAAAAGACTAAAATTTGGATTGATTATGCTTTAAGGACTAATTTTAATATGTTCAATTAAAAGGAGCTATTTATGACACCCTTGGAACAAATATTCTGATGATTAATCCATGCCCCTTTGGGTTTTCAAAATTATACAAATATATATGTGTACATATATTTCAATTTTAAATTTTAATTTCTACAATTTTGTCCCGTTGTTGAATTTTAATATTATATAGAATAGAGTGTAGTATAAAAGTTCTGCCATGGCTTCAACCTAATTCCAAAATATAAAATTTTGTCATTTGATTAAAAAATTAAAAATAAAAATCCAAGTTAAAAGAGTAATATTGGTATGAGAGAATGGTAGGCAAGTGTGGCTTGTCCAAAGGCAAAATAATGCTTAGTAGGTATCATATCAAAATCATGTCTTGAGGATCTTCATTTGACCATGTTGCACATGTATATACATGTGCAAACTACCACATTTATATGTGTTTATCATCCAACATCTTTTTATATACACTTTCTTCCTAATCAAATATTCCAATTTCGCCTAATTAATTTTCAGAGAACGTCATCATGTCATTTGCCCTCCAACAAAAATAAATAAATAATAATAATAATAAATTAATTTAAAAAATTAACTAATTGGTTATTCTAGCTTGTTTTGTACGCAACCGGGTGTATGTACACTATTCATAAATTGTATGAAAAGATAATTGTATCATAATAGTTTATACAAACTTTAATGGTAAATATTAGTAAATTTTAGAGAAAAATGTATTTAACCAGGTAAACCTAAGATTGAATAGAATATGAATCACAAGATTATCGTGAGATTGATGAGAGTGATTATAACTTTTATAATAAAATAATAATTCTTAATAAATGAAACGTGATAACGGTGCTGTAAATTATTTTATGAATAATTTATAATATAAATAAAAAGTAATAGTAATATTTTAAAAGAAAAAGTAATAACATTTTTAATAAAATATTATAACTAATTATAAAAATGTAAAATGATCTCCGCGAGATGATCTCGAACAAGAGAATCCTTCCCTCAATACCATAAGGTTGTGTTTGGATCGAGTCATTTCAATTTCAATGGATTTTAAATCCCTTGGTTTTAAATCAATTCATTTGAATTCTACTTTGAATAAATTATGGATTTTTGAAAGGATTTCAAATCCTTAATTCAAAAATTATTTTTAAAATAAAATTTTATATATGATAAATAAAAAAGAAATTTATATTATATATTAATTTAAAATTTTATTAAAAATAATTTTTTTGGGAGGGAACTCCACCATCAAATCTATCCCCTACCCACCCCTGCCAAATTTTTTTTTATAAATTTTAGATTTTAATATTTAAATAATAAAAATATTATCACCACTCCTTACCCCTACCGACCCAACCCCCACCCCCACCCCCCACCCCCACCCCCACACCCACACCCACAATTTTTTTAACTTTTACCACACAGCCCTTCCCCCATCCCCCTATCCACCCTAAATTGTAGATTTTATTACTTAAATATTAAAATTTAAAATATTTTTTTTTTGTGGGTGGAGGGGCGGTGGGGTGGATGGGTGGGTAGATAGAAGGATAGGGTTGGGTTGGGTTGGGTGGGTAAATAATAAAATCTAATTTTTTTTAAAAAAAAATTGGTGGGTGGGTAGGGGGTAGGGTTGGGTAGTAATATTTTTAGTATTTAAATATTAAATTTTAAATTTTTTTTTTTAAAAAAATTTTGGCGAGTGATCGGGGGTGGGTGGATAGGCGTTAGGTGGTAATATTTTTATTATTTAAATATTAAAATTTAAAATTAAAAAAAAAAATTGGGGAATGGGGTTGGGGGTGGGTGTTGGAAGGGGTGGGGGTGGTAGAATTATATATATATATATATATATATATATATATATATATATATATATATATATATATATATAATATTTTATTAATTTATTTATATATTAATATATCAATTACACAATAACGGAAGGATTTCAAATGACACGGTTTGAGAAAGGATTTAAGAATCTAACCAAAACAACTAAATAAAATTCAAAATCAAATCCATTATTTGAAATCCATTAATTTAAATCTTGAATTTATAAATTCATTCATTTTAAATTGCATGCAAACATGAAGGAGTGATTTATAAATCTCTCCTCAAATCCTTTCATCCAAACACATCTTAGTAAAGAAGAAGAAACAAACATAGGACTCCTGGAGGAATAAAATTTGAGATTAAAAGATTGAGTGATTGGATAATTATTGAGTTGGTAAGATTACGAGAATCCTTGATTGGGTAATGGAGGAATTTTATAGCCAAATAATAATTAAGCAATCTGCTCGCGAATTGGGATGCATATCATGTGGAATCTTTGGTTTACCATTTTCTATAATTTGCCAATCAATTATATTTCCAACAAATACATGCGGGAATGTTAATATATCGGAAATTTGAAAAATACATATTATTAAGAAAAAAAATATATTTATATAGTTTGTTTATTTATGTAATATCACTATTTCTTTTGAAATAAGTTCTATATTTGACCTTATATCATTGGTTAATGAGTTGCGCGCGGACGAAACATGCACATAAGGATGAAAAACAAAACAAAATAAAATATGGAACTAAGAATTTATAACCGAGGCAAATACTGCTCTATTATCACTTTTTTATATATTATGATTATTCAATATACCAAATTTGGTGTGGTGCACTGAAGTTAATTGATTAAAAATAGGAAGTAGTGGGTAGTTATCTTTTAAAAAATATAATTATTTTATTTTATTTAATAGTTGAAATCGAATTAAATTTAATTTAATGATTAAAATCGTTCAAGTGAATCGGTGCATCGGTGCATATTACTTGGACTCATAAATTTGTTAACTATTTAACAATTTTATTAGTTTAATTGTTTAAAATAATTTATACAACTCTATTATAGAAACAACCCATATGAGAGATGTTAACGTGCAAGTATGCAACCATGTGTATGATACATTCTTATAAAAAAATTGCTCTTTAAAATATGAGTGTTATTCTTTAAAATATGGGTTATTCTACTCAAAAGAAGTCATTAAATTGTTATAGTATTACTCTTTGTATTAAAAACTAGGTGTGCTAACTCATTAGTTACTGAGCTTCTCATTAAGGTGACTCATATTTGATTTTCATTGAAAACTAATGAGAGGAAAGTTATAAGAAGGTTTTGAGAAATGAAAAAGTATTGGTATTTAGTGAACTAACTGTACTAACAATTAATGAACTAACATTGACCAATATAAAAAAAAAATTACTCATTGTACTAAAGAATAACCATTTTCAAAGAATATTCTTATGTAGTATTAATATATAATCCCGTTTTCACCTTAGTTTTTGCGAATAAATATTAATATCCTTATAAAAATGGAATCACATTCTTGAGAGGGGCCGCAAGACTTTGCTCTACAGACTTCTCGTTCGATTTTCATTCCGTTACTTAAAACACATTTTTTTTAGTTACACGTAATTCAATTAATAAAACTGAGAAAGGTTGAAATATAAAGATAAGATTTATATAGTTTATTATTTAAGATTCGATTCAGATTGACCCAAAGAACTTTATTGTATCAACCCGGAAAATCTTCACAAAATGAAAGGAGAGAGGTGATGATTAATATGGTGTAATTAAGAATTAAAATATGGATTACTGTATTTAATTAATAATTCGAAAAAAGACATCCAATAATAGTGGTAAAACTTTATGGTTCTTGCATCCTAGTTTTCCACAAAAATTTGACCACTTTAGGGAAAACGACAAGAAGAAATTACTTGGTAGGATTTTAGGTTCTATCTCACACGATTCAATTTCTTGAAAATCCCCAATTAAATAAGTAATATTAAGTCAATTATTTCTAGATCCCTTTAAGCGTGTAACCAAAATCAAAGGAATTAGGTAAAAAGCGAGTTCTAACTTTGGAAGCCAAAACACTAATTAAGGCAGCAAATATGAACACTAATTAAAAGTTTATAAGTCAAAAAGCGATTAGAGAGGTAGCTCATGAGTTAGGCTTAACTCCCAACCACAAGGACAAAAAATAAGGATACTTACTACAAAATAGAATATGTTATGTTATGTATAAATTCAAAATTTAATCACTATGAGATATAAAATTACAAAAAATAATGTCTTTTTTGCCTCCAATTGCATATGTGTTTATCAAAATTAAATTTATAAATCCCTTAATTAGTGGGATTTGTTCCCTTATCCAAGCTATTTTTTAGGAAACAAGATATATTTATAAAAAATAAATTTTGCTGCATAATAATTTAACGTATTTATCATAAACTTAATAGTATCAAGCTATTAAATAATTAGAAAGTAATAGTGTTTAAATGTATATTAATTATATCTGCACAATAAATGTATAAATTTGCACAATACAATTAAATTATTGTCCAACGCATCATTATAATTAGATTTCTGCACAATACATCTTATATTGTTGCACAATATATTTAAGAGTATAATTAGCTTGTTGCACAATAATATTGTTGCACGACAAGGTTATATTACATCACAATTAATTTATATCTTTGCACAACCTATTTTGGGTATATTTTCATGCTATGTCTCGTATCATTATCACGTAGATGTGTGTTGGAATTTCTTTAATTAATTTAAGGTGACGTGGGCGATTTGATTGACTTAAAGATAATTAATAATCTAATAAAAAATATTATAATATTTAAAAAAAAGAAGATAATGAATATTTATATCTTTTAATAAGATTCAAGATAAGGGATATAATAGGAAGATTATCATTAATTTTTGCAGTTATTACTAATTTTATATGTACCTTATATTTATGAGTAATATACTAATATAATGTGTAGTTAAGAGTAATTATTCCAAAAAATAATACTACCCCCGTCCCGCAAAAAGGTACACGTGTCCTTTATAAATTAAAAAGAAGCGCGTACCTTTCTGCGGGATTGAGGGAGTAATAATAATAAAGTTTCACACTTCCACTGCATCTGTACATTTATAAAATGGAAAAGTTTAATTTGGGTATATGTTTCTCTTTAAAATTTTATAATTTTAAATACTATATTAAATTGATTTCAAAATTAATTAAACATATATACCAACACATACTTACATACATACATACATTTGTATAAGACCAACTCCATCGTATAATATTCAATTTAATATTTGTACATACTAACATTAGCTATTACATAAAAATACACATGGGTATGTTCCTAGCTAGTAAACCCTATTGGTAATTAACTAGACTCATTCCTCATAATAAAGTTATTACTTTTTATTTTTCCAGTACAATTATTGAATTTATTACTTCCAATAGATTTATAATATTTTCATCAATTGAATAATAACTATTGTTATTTACTGATGGATTATCAATGAAGCCATTATATGAATTAGCAATTGAAATATTAGCTACAAATTATCAATAGAGTAATTATATAAATTAATTAAATTATTACAAATAAATTATCAACAAATTGGATTTCTATCGGTAAAAATTTGCCAAATAGACAAATACTACTATTTTATCAATGAATTTTATGGTTAATCTATTAGTAATCCAATTAAATAATAAAATTAAGATTTTAACAATGGAATTTTCCATTTACAAAATATATATATTGAAATCGTCACGGTGAATTCACTTGAAAAAAAATGATAATTGCAAGGGAAAAAATATTAAAAATAAAAAAATACATGATATTTTTAATGGAAAATTTTCAACTTCTAGTTTTATTAAAAAAAATTAAAAAATAGACAATTTCTTATTAAAATTTCATTTTAATTCTAATTCATGAAAACGTAAGATTAGTAATGTAACAACTAAAGATTAAGGAAACGTGTTTCACATGGATTGTTGGATGTGGAGTGTGGACGTGACTATTAACTAAAACAATTACACATGATTATTGCGACTATTAATTAATTAGTATAGTATTACTTATGAGTTAACAGTGATGAAGTTATTAAATTAAATTTTAATTAGTGTATTCATGGATCTATTTGCTCATGTGTGTGCGTATATATATTAAATTGAGTCACGCAAGTATCATATTCCACGGAGGAAAGTAAGTTTTAGACGATAGACCCTAATTTCCACCAATTAGTAATTCATGAATTTGATGGTTTCATGATAAATATAAATAATCCATATTCTTCTCACCATGATAAAAATGGCAAATGACATGCGTAGAATCATTCATTGTATCATAACATGATTATCACAGTCTTGTGTTACACGTATTATTTTATCCATAAATTTATTCACTGCACTTAATTAGAATTTATATTAGTTTTTAGTGCATAATTCTATTTTCATCTCATAGTTTATATACCATTTTATTCGTTATTTTTAAACTTTATTTTTAATATAAGGGATAAATATGATTTCATCCTATATTTATAGGATTTAAATTTTAATTAGATATTCATCTAAAAAATTACTCTCTCCATCACATAACAAACTTCACATGAATTTTCATTTTCAAAACTCCCACACAAACTTCATCCTATCACAAATAATAATAATAATAATAATAATAATAATAATAATACATCACATCAAATTTATAACTTATAAATATAAGTGATTTAAAAAAAATATTACCCACTACAAACATATAAACATACCCCCTTCATCTGCAGTAAGAGGGACATTTGTTTTTTTTTTTTCACATATATTAAGGACTATTACTATTTAATATGCTAGTTGTATTAATGTATTATGTATTAGTTGATGTGTGTGGATCTCTTGTATATAAAGGGAAATGAAATTTTTTCAAGTAGAAATCCAAAATAACAAAATGTGTCCCTTGCAGGCGGAATAAGTACTCTAATTATCTACTAAAAGGACTGTATTACCCCTGCGTAAGTCGAATTTCTACAAATAGTGTCGGTACAATATACAAGGGAGAGTATAGAAATTATATATGTTGGATATGTAGATGATGTTTTATTGTTGGTTTAGAGGACAAAGAGATGGTTTGGCAATTAATGCAATCTTTTGTCCTATGGTTCATTGAATACACTAGGAATATTCCAACATTAATTTGGTGAATATGCACCATATTATCTATCATATTATCATATATATATACCCATTTCAATTTATAAAGATTTTGCCGGATTCAACCAAGAATCCCATGTTCCCACGCATTCATATTGCTTCATATATATTTATTTATGATTAAATACCAACCATCCTCTTCAACACTCATATATAATGTGGTCAACCACAACTTGCTAATTTAAACTTTTCCATTTTAATTTATTAATGTCAAAAAATTGCATGATGCTAATTTCTTGTTTGAAATTAATATATGTTCATCCTAAAAAGGTTGAATAATTAAGCACGTTTAATTTTTTTCCCTTAAGAGCTATAGTACCCAAGACATGCAAAATAGTATATAATTGCTCTAAAATGGTCAATTCAGTGATCAACCCTAACCTTATTCTGAATACATGCTATTTTAAAAAGAGTACAATATTATCAAATATTTTTTCAATGATTTTTTTCCTGAACTTATTATATAATATTATAATGCATAATTTAAAAAAGGAATTAAAATTTAGGGGACTTGTAGCCAAGGTTTAAAATATCGATATCGGTAAAAATATTGATACCTTAAATTTACGGATATATTGATGGATATATCGATATCGGTAAAAAATAAAAAATTACAGAAACTTGAAAAAAAAAGAGAAAATTAATTATTTAACTTTTCAATATATTTTAACTAGTTTTAATGTATAAATATAATTTAAAATCTCAATAAAACTCGTAGTATATGATAAGCAAATCAATTACAATATATTTAAATAATCTAAAGTCATACGATATTTAATAATTAATACCAAAATGATAATTTATGATGCTCAAATGTAAAACATGTGATGCCATCTTGATCTAAACAATATTGGTATCGGCTCATCGAATTAGAGAAATTTTGAACATAGTTCTGAACGTGCGAGTAGTATTATTATGTACCAATAAAATATTCCCTCTGTCTCGATCAGATTGAATGTACCAAAATAATTGTATTTTTAATTAGAGTATACTATCACACTGTGTATATAAAAGAAAACCTTCCCATTTACTTAGTAGTAATAATTTTAATGAAGAGTAATAATAAGTGATAATTAATTAAATAAAATAAAACAGTCTTAATAATTTTATACAAGTGTTGCTCTATTTTATTTTTAAAATTGATCAAATTAATAAAAAAAATTGTATTTAGTCGGTAAAAGTAAGTATAAAAAATCATAAAATTTTTATTAAAGATATGGATAATTTTCGATATTTTCGATATATCTTCGATATTTTAGCGACATTTCCTCGATATATCTCGACATCTGAAAAAATCTGAACTGTGGCAAACCGATATCGATATTGTTATCGATATTTCTCGATATATCCTCGACATCAGAAAAGATATATCGTTTTCCCCAATATCGATATCGATACTCTCCAAATACGGATATATCGTGAAAATATCGTGGAAATATCCGAAAATTTTAAACATTGCTTGTAGCTTTGGTCAATTCATTTTTCACGCCTTTAATTAAGTTGATGAGACAACGTACCATCTTAATTTTGAGCTTGTATGAAAGTGATTGTGATTTTAAATAAGAAAAATGATTAAATTTATTTTTGTTGTACAATAAATGGAAGTAGGTTAAAGTCATGACATTAACCCCTGTAGGGCCAAGTTTGTAATAAGCCTTTCTTCCTCTGTTGTCCAACTTGAATGATGAAAGCATTCGACTTATTGGAGTCAGAAATATGAAATACACCTACTCTTTTTAAGTATTTAATTCGCATTAAATATTCAATTAAGAGAGAGGGGAGAGAGATTAAAAAAAATACCTTTTTAATTTGTATATGAAAAAATGTAGGTCTATTTAGGAAGAGTAGGGTGTGTGAAATATCAGAAATAGTGTGGACCCAAACAACAATATTAATATATATATATATATATATATATATATATATATATATATATATATATATATATATATATATATATATATAAAAAGCATTTATTAAGTAAGAAAGAAAGGGCCCTAACCTTTTGGAAGTGCAGTATTAAAAAAGGTTGCTTTTGATGAGCTTTTGTTTTCAAGGGAGAAACTATTTGATCACTTCTTACCAACTTGCTACTCATCCCTCACTCACTCACTCTCATTTCCCCTTCCTAACTTCACATGATCATGCAACTTGCCCTATTCCTAACTTTTTGCACCCACTCTCTCATTGTTTTTATCTTTCACTTTACAATTATCTTACCCTAGTGCCCCCGACACAAATCCCACAACTTTGGCTCATCGGATTTCCCGTACCAAGTGATCATCGTCTCCCAAAAGTAACACGTCGGAAAGAGAATAGAAAATATGAACTCATACGTTTTGGATGTAAAATGACTCATCTAATGGGGAGACCCATAAAATGCAAATTTGAATTGAAAATGTCCTATTACAACCTTGTAAACATAGTTAATTTAGTTTTTGTAGACATGGATCTTAGGCACTACGTGGATGAAAAGATCACCAGAGGGTTTAATCAATATTAAGTGGTAACAATGATGCATTTTCGCCAGCAAATTAAATGATATCTTAATTAAAAAGAAAAAAAAATGATTTGGATATGTTTTGCCCAAATTGCACATAAAATATCTAGACAACTTGTGATGGATATGATCTTGAGATCTTTGATATATTTAAATCATTACATCTTACCTAACCAATCATCTTCCAATATTTGGAGCTTTTTGTTTCTTTGCACTTTTTTTCCCATCGCTTTAATCATTCATCCTAATTTCAAATATAGCTTTACTAATACTTTTTTATGAGTTAATCTCGATTTTTTATTTTTTTTCTTTATTCTCATATCTATTCCTATATTTTTAATTTATTTATATTTTATATTACACTTTAATTACTACAACACTTTTCATAGTGTTAGCAAATGTGGTTTAGGGCCCGCTCTCCATGTCCAAACTTATTGATGGACCGGCACTATGCTTTACGGGTTATAAAATTTTGGGCTTTTGATTTTATTGGACTATTTAAATGTGGGCTCATCACTAGATGAAGCGTGTTTCTGTCCTAAAAACTTGCTTTGTGTCATGATGTACTCATGTTAAAGGAATCAAGCACTTTAAATTAAAATATTTATATGATGAACCACTTTATTCTCTATTCTTATTAAAAATATTTGCCCATTTTATATTTTTTTACAAATTTATTTGTACACCATCAAAATCGAAAAAACTCGCATACCTCCTTCATGATATTACAATAATGCAAATCTAACATTGCTAAGTTGTATATGCAAATTTAATTTTATATAAATAATTATATTAAATGTTATATCTTTCACTTTAATAACGCACTATAATAACAAAATATGGTTTAAAATTAATTAAAAATGTTTTTTTAAAAACAATGCCTATTAAAATAATTAAGAAAAAAAGTCAATTATTATAAAATAAAAAATCTTTATAGATAAAATCTTTATTTTTATGATTTTATCATATGATATTTTATCAATAAAAATATTCATTATCGATAGAAATATCAATTAAAATTTAAGAATATATCAATGTTGTATATCTATATTATTTAGAAACTAAAAAATCATACGATTTTAATTTTATATATATATATATATATATATATATAAACTCGCATACCTCCTTCATGATGTTAAAATAATAAAAAAAAGTTTTGTAAATGTTATATCTTTCACTATAATAACGCAATATAATAACAAAATATAGTTTAAAATTAATTAAAAATATTTTTAAAAAAAACAATACCTTAAGAATGAGGCTTGCGTGCGCCCGAGCACACGGGAACACATTTCGTGTGCCTTTAGAAATTTAGTATTATGGGTAAGGATACATTGTTTGGTCTAAAGGGTATAGACTTTAATTAAAAAAGGTACATCATTTTATTCTAAAGGGTATACACTTTTCATTAATATTTTTTTTCTTTAGAAAATAAAGGGTACACATTTTTATACTAAAGGGTATACAATTTAACACAAAATTATAAAGGCGCACGGAGTGTTGTCCATATGCCCAGATACACACAATAATTTTCTTTAGAAAATAAAGGATACACATCTGTATACTAAAAGATATACAATTTAACACAAAATTCTAAAGCACACGGATGTCAGGTGCATAAGAGTTTTTACCTTAAAATAATTAATAAAAAAAAGTCAATTATTATAAAATAAAAAATCTTTATAGATAAAATCTTTATTATGATTTTATCATATGATATTTTATCAATAAAAATATTCATTATCGAAAGAAATATCAATTAAAATTTAAGAATATATCACATATCTATGTTATTTAAAAACTAAAAAATCATATGATTTTAATTATATATATATATACTGTAAATTTAACATTCAAATAAAAAAAATTAAGAATTATATAAACAAAAAGTTAGTTTAGGTATTTTGTAACCTTGTAACCACTCCATATATTAAAAATAAATAAATAATTGAGGGAGTATGAATTTTAATTTTTTTGTAATTTTTATCAATGTACAAATAACTTCAATAATTAAACCTAAGATATGATTAATATATGAATTAGGTTAATTTCCGCACAAAATAATTTGTTACGGATGTACGAGTGTATATCATAATTTTTTAAAAAATAAAGATAAAAATTACATTTAAAAGTTGCTAAAGCAAAAAATGCGATTTTATTAACGATAAAACTCCAAATGTAGTGCTACGAATAAACCCACGATCCCCAAATCTACTACTCCTCCACAGTGCAAAGAGCAGCGAAGATCTCATCCAATAGAGAGATGGGAGCGTTGACGACAGCTTTGATAGCCATAGTGGCAGTGGCGTTGGGATGGTGTACAATCGAGATCGCGTGTAAACCCTGTCTCGAAAAGGGTCGCGAAGCCATAGATCGAAACCTCAACCCAGATTACGATCCCGATGAAGAAATCAGCAACACTACCGATCTTAACGCTCCTCTTATTCCAGCTAGCGCTGACTCTTCCGCCGCCGCCTCCTTCACTACCGTTAAAAGCGTCTAATCTTTTCGTAATTTGACGAATTGAGGGGTAATTCATGTTTGTGGTTTTTGTGTGTTGTGTAATGTGTGAATTTCAGATTTTTTTTTTATATTTTGTCATGATTGTTATGATTTTTATTTTATTTGCTGGAGTAAATTGTTGTGATGAAGATTGATGGTAGAGATATTAAATTTGATAATTTTCTCTCTACAGAAAATTTAAAAAAAAAATCTCTCACTAATTAACCAAAACCAGCTTTATATGTATGAAAATTTTTAAATTGGTGCGGTCATGAAATGCAGAAGATTTAAGGATGAGCAACAAATAATTTGTGATGACAAGAAATATATGTTTGCCTTGTATTTTATTTGAAACTCAAGAAAAACAAAAAAATCTCATCAGTCATACACATTGAAATGGAAATCGTTAAAAAAAAAAATCTTTGTTCATTTGAGGTGAATTTAGTGGAAACTACAGTATACTATTCTGACCCACTCAAAAATTTAACTACATTATATTATGGGTGGATCCTCTTCGGCATTTCCTAGCAATAGCAATTTGTGTTTAAATTTTGTTATTTTAAACAAATTTAAGGTTTATTACATAAGAGTATTAGTGGCGTCACTTGAATTTTTCGATCAGAATGGTAATAGATATTAATAAGAAAGTGAATCATTATTGGATTGAAGGTGATTAAAAGTTGAAAAGTAGTTATTAAATAATTAATGGAATGATTGAGATTAGATCAAACAAGTATTAATAATGAGAATTAATATACTTTTATTACTATTACTCCAAACCAAGTACCTACTTAATTTAATATCAATCAAAGTAGTATAAGCCATGTTTGTTTTTTACTTTGAAAATTAGATTTTGATTTTCAAAATCTACCCTTAAATTAAAAAAATCAGCCTTATACCTACAAACTCTATAATTCTCAACGTACTCAAGTTCAATGCATCCTCACTCATCAATTTATTCTCTTTTCTTTTATTTTTTCCCTCTTATCTATTTTATTACCTAAATTA
Source organism: Pogostemon cablin (assembly GCA_023678885.1). Lineage (NCBI taxonomy): Eukaryota > Viridiplantae > Streptophyta > Magnoliopsida > Lamiales > Lamiaceae > Pogostemon > Pogostemon cablin. Next base: position 2,628,274 of record CM042956.1, read on the forward strand.
AATTTATAGACAACACTTGTACGAAATTGTTTCATCTTTTTAAAGTATCACTTTTTTTTCAAGGAAAAGTTTATTATCATAAATGGTGTACCCGACCATTAGGGGCCCCCACCGCCCCTGCCCTGGGGATTGGTGGAGGAGGTAAATCGCAGGATGTGCCTCAAGTGACTTATAGATAGTGCTCACTGTTAAACTTGTGTTTGCAAGGGGCCAAATCCATAAAAGGCAACATAAGAGTATGAGGCAAGAAGTTTACTCAATACTCAATATAAAAAGTACCCTACAAAAAAATACCACATAATTGTCATGAATGTCAATTAAAAACCCCCAAGTCCCTTCTTTATCCAATCAACAAAACTCGCATCTCTAATCAATTTTTAATTTTTCCACTTCAACCAATTCTACGATCTAATTTTAATCTCCTCTATAATTTTGGTTGTGCTTACCTCCAAATTATGGAAGATTAGGTAGTTCCTATTTTTCCACATCGTCCAAATGGTGCACGCCCAGATTGTTGTCAAAATCTTTTTCCTCTTGCTGGAACAGATTGACAAAACATAACATGTTTCTGCTTGGCTCTGAAGAAAGAGGACCTGTATGGTCGAGCCATTGGAGAAACCCAGCCTAAGTATCGTGCGCTTTTGAGCATCCCACGAACAAATTAGAAGTATCACTTTTCATTAAAGTTATTACTTTATATTAATATTATGAATTATTTATAAAATAATTCACTGCACAACTATCACTTTTTATTAATTTGGATATCACTTTTTTATTGAAATGTTATTACTATTTATTTATCTCACGGAACTCTTTCTGTGAGACGTTTCATACAAGTGTTTGTCATATCTTATTGTATGTTGATTTAACATAAAATTAAAACATAAATTCCATATAAATCCAAAACAAACAGGGTAAAATAGTATATGAACGGTAAGATTTCATAAATTGAGTGATAAAATAGTCTATGAATAAAAAGAATAAAATATGTATAAACTGTAAAGTAAAATTACAAATTTATTCTAAAAATGAGTATTAACCCTAAGAAATTAACCGAACCCCTAAAATAACATTTCACCGTAAATCAGCACATTGGATATACCACCGATCCACGCGAAATATTCCCATGGCCCATAATTCTATTATTACTTTATTTTGTATTGGCTTGGGCCTCGAATAGCATTTATGTATTTGAATGGGCCTTAAATATTATTCCCAGTACGAATTTTGGGCTTTTAACTGGAATTGGAGTTTGACCCTCCATATGGATAACGATTTAATCTTGTTTTTCAACTTTGATTAATTTCATTTTTATTTCTCATTTCATTAATGTGAAGTGATATATCTATAGAAATAAAATTAATGTTTGAAGAAAATAAAAAAGATAAATGACATGATATTTTTTGAGAGATTGACTTAGAGATCTCACGAACAAATCTACAATTCGATTTAGAATGACTCGTGTATATATATATATATATATATATATATATATATATATAAAGCACATGTAGTCAGCCTATTTTTCCCGCTCAAACGTTTTAGTCAAAATCTCTTCTCTGTTTCTCTTATCTCTCAATTTCTCTTTAATTTCTCGCATTCACGTTAAATATTGAATTTCCTAGTTTATATGAATGATATATATGATAATATTTTTCAAGAGTAATATTTCTTTTTATAAGATAATATTTCAACAGATTGTCTAATATATATATATGAAACGTCTTGAAATATATGTGTATATTTTTCAATATTTAGGTGTAGAGTAAGGTAAAAACTTGTGTGCGCAAGGGCGCACGGGAGCACATTTCGTGCGCCTTTAGAATTTTATATTAAATTGTGTACCCTTTAGTATAAAGATGTGTACCATGACAAAAACTTGTATGTGCCCGGGAGCACTGGAACAAATTCCGTGCGCCTTTGAAATTTTGTGTTAAATTGTATACCATTTAATATAAATATGTGTACCCTTTATTTTATGAAGAAAAATACAAAATATTAATAAAGTGTATAACCTTTAGAACAAAATGATGTACCTTTATTAATTAAATTATATACCCTTTAGACCAAAAAATTGTACCCTTACCCATAATACTAAATTAATTTTAATTTTTTTTAAATACTAAAGAGAAACAATGTGATTTTATCGCCATTGATTTCATTCTGTTGGTCAATGAAAAAACATAATTTTCTTATTTATCTTCGATTTTGATTTTATTTTTGTACGTTTATTTTTTTTTATCAATTAACATGTTTAAATTTGTTTCAATTTAGTTATCACAACAACATTGATTTCCGTCTATTTTTCCATAGTCTCTTTGGGTAGAATAATTTCAAATTGCATAGGATATAGATTAACAACAAAATACCAAAGTACTTTGACTTATTGTTTCTTATGCGATAACGATTAATGAAAGTAAGAGTTAATTATTTGAAAATTTTGGGTTGTATTTGAAAATAAGGTTAAGTAATTAAGAGATTATTTGAAATTGTTTATGACATATGATTACGTAATGAAATATAAATATTAATAAAATTTTTAAAATGGTTGGTCTTTTATAATTACATTAATTTATTATACATGAAAAACGAATAAAGATCGTATAATGTTGATTCAACTAAAATTACATTAATTAATTCATTACACATAAATAACTAAACTAAATATACACAATATAAAACCTCATACATATGTATTCCCTTCGTCCCATTCTAATAGTTATATCTGCTTTTTGTACGATTAAAAATTTAGTATTTTAATGTATATTGACGTAAGAGAAATAATATTTTAATGTATAGTAGATGACTGTATTAATGTGGCGATAGGTCCCATTGAGATATTTAATTATTTAATTGTGTGGGTCACCGTTTATGTATCCACGACACACACACATACATATATAAATTTATTATTATAAATGATCTACTCCCTCCGTCCCAGGAAAGTCTGCACCCCATTCTCGTCACGAAGATTAAGAAAGTGATAACTTTTATGGGTATTATGATATTTTTAGGTAATAAATAAATGATAAAGTATGCTAGGTGTTTTAGGTAAGGGTGTTTTTTTTAAATAAAGTGTATGAGGAAGGGTGATTATGTTTGACTTTTTACTTTTTTTAGAAATGTGCAAACTTTTGTGAGACAATTCAAAATGAAAAACGTGTTATCTGAAATGAGACGGAGGGAGTATATTTATATAATTTTATTTTTTTAAAATCTATCCACATGCAACGCACGGGTTAAAATGCTTGACTTTTAAAAATCTGTAAAGCGTTATTTAACATTTTAATTTAGAATGAGTCGTAATACATAAGTTTATTTATTTATTAATTATTATTATTATTATTATCCAATTTAACATGTCTTTGAAAAATCAAACAGATTAGAAAAATTTTAAGGAGCTGATAATATCACTTTTAATTTATTATGTATGACCTTTTATATTTAAGTGTTCTCTGAATTTAATAGCGTAAACTTGTGTACTCCGATTCACAACAAGTTATCATATGCCTCCATTTATTTCAATTGCATAAATTTGTATGCCTCAGTACCAGATCTAAAAACCGCGTGAGCTAAGTTTATTAAAAAAAAATTAATAATAATAATAATTATTAAAAAAAAAATAATAAAAAATATATGTATACACACACGAATCATCTTTTCAAAAGTGGATGAAGAATGAGCTAAATTTTAATATTTATTGTAATGGGCTTATAAAATATACTCCCTCCATCCCATTGAAGTTTTGACATTTTCCTTTTTGGGTTGTCCTATAAAAGTTGTTACATTCCTTTTAAAGCATATGTGACCCACACAAAAAATATTAACATATTCACATTGGCCCACACACACCACTAATACACCTACCCACTACACATTAAATATTATTTCTCTCACTTCACTTCACTTTACATTAAAATATTATACTCTTTAATCTCCGGCCTAAAAAAATGTCACAAGTTTAATAGAACGGAGGGAGTATATAATTTGAGTAAATATATTTATTTTTTAGTTTCATTTAGGTGGCCTTAAATTTTTTTTGAATTGGACTAAATTTAAAAATACAAATTATTTACATATAATATAATGAGCTTTTAATGGGCAGTCCAAGACCGGGCTGCCTCACATAGATACGCCTCTGCTCAGTACACAAATTATCATGCCTAAATTATACTCCGTATTCTTTAGTGTTACTATTAATTTTTATAACAAAAAGTAATATTATATATTTTCTCCAGCAAGTTTACCTTTTTTTTATTTTATAATTCGTTTGTCCGTAAAATCTTTTTTCTTAAAAAAAAATCCAATTCAAAATCTAAATGTATACTTTAATAATAAAATTGTTATTTTTTTCATGCACATGATATACTTTACATGGGGTAAATATTAGTTAAAATATGAAATTACTCCAATAGTCAATTAAATTAGTAAAAATATAAATTTTTTTAAATAATATGAAACAGTAAATTTGAAACTATCTCTGGGACGAAGAAAATATTATATTTATATTTGACAAATCATAACTCTTCGAAAAAAGAATAACACTCCATATTTTAAAAAGTAATAATTTTCTGAATTTCTCATATTTGATTGAGGTTGTATCTCACCCAATGAGATAGTACATAAATATAATAATATCAATTCTTTATTTGAAATGTAGAAATTTATTTACTTTTAAAAATTAAATTGTGTCAAAAAAGAATTTATATTGTTTTGATATTAAAAATAGTATTTTAGCATGGAAAATATTTATTCTTTTAATTTATATGCATGTGGATACATTTTTTTTTAATAAATAAAATAAAATTCGATGCCACCCTACCCTAAAGATAATGTTAAATTCAACTTGAGGACATGAAGCAATGGGTTGTACCAGATAAGTTTCACTTTTTTGGACTTCTATATACATATGAAAACCTATATTCTACATCTATGCTTTCTTCCTTTATAAAGTAGAAACTAGACTATTTACATATATACTCCTATATTTTTGACCTCATCGGATACATATCATATAAACAAAGCATCAAATACAAGAACTTTTTATGGACAAAAAGTTTATATATAAAATTACTAACAAAAAGAGAAATGAAGAGTATTTTGTAGTTTGAAAGCAACTTGATAAATAAAAATGAGTGGTCATGATAAAAAGAAAGAGAATATTTATAACGTATATGTATTTTAAATTTTAATTAAAAAATGTTTTTTCAGTTACATTTATAAACAAAATAGATAGATAAGTGATTATTGAATTTTTAAAAGAACATATTTTCAATATGCATTTATGGACAGTACAGATACTCATTGAGAAAACACATTAAGAATTATTTGTAACGACGTAATAATTTATCACTTCAAAATTAAAGGCACTCTTTTTTTTTTTTTTTTAAATCGCACAAAATAATTAATATATATTGGTGTACATTCAATTATTTTTCTCAATCTTCTGTAAAGGCGTCCACTTCATTTGAACGAAAGGGAGTATTTAATACTAACTTAAATGACAATAAAAATGATAGGGAATAATATAATAACCACAAAATTAAATGATACTTAAGTAACAAACATGACAATTTAATTTTAAATAAGGTAAAAGCACCTGCGCTCCTGGAACACATCGTGTTCCCATGTGAACACAACCATCCCCCTTCATAATTCATTTAAATCTATATATTGCTAGGGGATTTAAATTACAAAGAGACACGAAAATTACAAAAGAGCACGGTGTCTCCGGAACACAAGAGCGTCACTCTTTAAATAAATGTTCGAAAAGATGAATAAACCATTCAGAAGAAATTCTCCGTATTATTGCTTATACGTTGGCAATTTAAGATTTGGGCTATATTTAACGGGTTTTAGTTTTTATAAGTTATATTTAGTGTTTGAGCCTTTAATTACCGGGCTAGCCGCTAGCCCATAATTAGATTTAGATTTGTAATAAAATTAAGCTGCTGACACGTAAGGTCTATCAAATCTTTTCCAGGCTAATGTATGAATGGCTCAGTTCCTAAAAGGCCCCACTGGACCTTAAATGGACCAAATCTTTATCTATCTAGATAGAGCTCACTGGGTCCACAGAATCCATTTATTACCCAGTTTGGATTTTAAAATTTATAAGGGGTAGTTCTCAATTCAATTTAAAGATTCTGCAAATTATTTTTGGAATAATCTTTCTTTTTTTTATGAATAAAACTATAAATCAAAATTAAGATACCTTCACGACGTGAAAAAATGTCAAATCCTCCCACATTAATTTCGTATTAGTTGTTAATTACTCTTTATCAACTCTAGATATAAGGGATCCGGATTAATAATAATAAAGTGAAAAAAGTTGAGAGGTCAAGTACTTTAGGTCCCACAACATGTATGGCTATAGTCCAATGGCGTGAAGGGACATATTTTACACATTTTTTTTAACCATATACAAATATATTTAAAATACACAATCCCTCCATTCTATTCTAAAATATTCGTTGCTTTTTGCACGTGGATTAAAGAATATTATTATATGTAAAGTGGGTAGTTGTATTAGAGGGAAGTGGTAGATCATATTATATATTGTTTTACTAAATAGGGGAAATGAATACATTTGAATCGGACACCAAAAATAATAAAATTGACACCTTAAAAGGGGATGGGTATAATAATATGGTGTATATTTATTATTATTATTTTAAATTTTATGATATGAGATTGAATAGATGCTTTTATAAAGTTACATGACAAAATTAATTAAAGAATATTGTTTGGGAGCAAAATCAGAATAAAATTGAAAGATTTGAGATAAAAATGAATGTCCTAATTATTTTAAGATGTTTTTGAATAAATAAAAAGATTTGATACTATTTATATTTTAAACTCTTTGTTTACGTAATATAATATTAATAGTTATGGGAAATGGGGTGTGAATAATAATAAAATAAGAAGAGCAAGAATTTATCCACATCATGATCGACTATGACTAGGCATAACTCAAATACAGGTGTCGAATTTACAGAAAAAAGGTCCAAAAAATGGGGTGCTTTATTTTAGAAAAAGTTCCAAAAGTGCACCACTTTTATCTATGCTTATTTGTAAAAACAATGTCCAAGTAATTGATATGAGATTCACATTCCAAAAGTTCCAAATCTTTACGTCCAAAGAGATTACTAAAAAAGATTCACATACCTCTTAGTGCTGCCACTTTACACCTAAAGAATAAGTATATTGGCATGTGAATTCTTCCAACTAGACTACCATTTACGTTAATCCGTACTATCTACTAAATTCTATTTTTCCCCCTCTTTTAAATTAAAACACAATTTTGCAAAGATACATTTGTCACAAGTGTTGGGATCGATATATTTATATTATATATAAAAAAAAAGATAAAATGATTTTGATAAACTCTAATCCTTCATATTAATCATCCATGTGTGAAATCGATAATTGTCATGTAGTGGATAATATTTGAGTAATGAACTAACTTGATTGAGAGGAAAATAATTTGTTAAGTTAATTAGTTAAAAAGGTGAAAGAAGATCTCATTTTACTGTTTTAGTTGTCAATTTAAACGATCTCATTTTTTTTAGATATGTATGAGATCTACACATATCATTAATATAATTAAAATTTGAAACTCATAAACTATAATAATACTTCTACCCATTATATATTAACAGTAATATTTCTTAATTTACTGTGAAAAAGTCTATGACATCTTTGAGGATGGATAGGAGTACTACACTACCAGTTACACTGCAATTGAATTCAATCATACACATTAGCACATTGTGCTTAAAATATTGGTCATACATTATTAACGCGTATATATTAATGTGTAATTTTTGAGAAAAATATTATAATATAAACACATAGGCGGGTTGAAAGGGACATTTACTCTAGTAGATTATTGCTTGAGACATGAGAGTTACAATATTAATATATGTACTTTTATATGTTTTTTACTTTCAAAAATATTAATACATCAATCTTATAGTATCAACAAATCAAGTTTTATCCGGACGGATTAAAAGAGTTGGGTAAGATCCACTTACACGGATACTTAGTAGTTAATCCACGTCACAAATAATTTAATTGGATGGGTAAGATGGGTTTGGATGTCTGTCACATTTTGGTGACATCTCTCGTTTCATTTTATTGGATGCATGATACATAGAAAATAGGATATTCTAAATTAACTTATAAACCCTACGGATAAGGGATTTGATTTCTCTCCACAACGTGTTAATTCATAAGAAGATGTTACGAAAATATCACATCAAAGTGTTACAGGATAACCCGTGTCCAGTAAAACATGTACTTAATTAAACATAAATTTGACAATAAGGAATAAGGTGGTCCACTCTCAACACACTTGTGAATAAAAGAGAACCCAAAAAGGTGGTACAAAAGTTGCATTCTCAATTTATTTAATTGATGAAAAACAGAAAGTTGATAACATGATCTGGTAACAAGTGTTGGAAAAAAGTGATATAAATAGGTTAAACGAGGAAGGTGATAAAATGCACAATAAACATACATGAAATGCGAAGTAGAAATGGACACCCTCTAGTAGTTAGTGGAGTGATAGGGGATGTTCTGATCCCCTTCACACCCACAACTGAGCTTAGAGTTTCCACTGATGGTCGTCGAATCATCTGCAATGGCTGCCGCCTCAGACCCTCACAGGTTGCTGCCCGGCCTAGGGTTGAGATCGGAGGCGACGATTTTCGTACATTTTATACTCTTGTAAGTTTATATATACAAAATGGTACTACATATTGATTTGATTGTGTATACATCATGCAAAGGAAATCCAATCATGATTTATACATTTATTTGTATGAATTAATTGAGAAATAATAATTTTGCAGGTTATGGTTGATGCAGATTCTCCAAGTCCTGGGAATCCATACCTTCGGGAGTACCTGCACTGGTCTCTATTACATCTTATCTCTTTAATATCATCTTAAAGTCCTGTTGTTTCTTGCATTATTAATTACCCCACTTACTAAATTAAACACTATTTGCAATATATATGACAGTCGAAACAATTTGAATTCAAGTAAACTGATATATATAAGGCTATTCGTTTGGACAAAATATATTAATTCATGTGATAATTGATATATATACTCCTATATATATATATTATTGAATTCAAGCATTGTATCTGTTTTGAATATTTACTACTACATCATACATAATTTGACGCCATCTTCAAGACTTGTATGATCATGAATACAACCTTAGACAAAAGCTCTTATGCATCCTTGCACGATTCTTTTAAGGCAAAAGCTCCTGCGCACCCGGGAACACGCCGTGTCCCCATGTGAACACAATTCTCTCATCCATATTCTATTTAAACATATGTATTGCTATGAGTTTAAATTGCAAAGGGGCACGGTGTCGATGGCACAAGAGCCTCTCTCAAAATTATTTTTCAATAACTTTGTTGTCTTCTGTGAGTAATTTGATGTTTTTTGGTATTAAAATTGAAACTTATGTTGCGTATAATATGTGGAGATAAAATTTTTTAAATTAATGTGTATTTTGGGATATTGGATTGAGTTGTGATTTCTTTTTTTTTTTTTTTTAAATGTTAATGTGAATGGTGTTGTTGGAAAAATAAATTAGAAAAATTGGGAGGGTTTTACGGGGAGGAGAGTATACTATTATTGTTATTATTATTAATGTGTGAAACCATTAATATGAAGAGAAAGAAATTACATGTACACTTGCAGGCGGCGTCCACTGGAGTTCACAAGATATATTCCTATTCATAATTATTAATGAGTGAGACTCATGTGCACCCAGGCGCACGGAGAACATTCTGTGCGCCTTTGCAATTTTCATACCCCTTTGCAATTTAGACCCCTAGCAATGCATAGGTTTAAATATGATTGGAGAGGGGGATTGTGTTCACATGGGGACACGGAGTATCCTTCCGTGTCTCGTGGCACATGAGCTTTTGCCATTATTAATTAGAAGGATAGATTCCATGATAATATAATTATGGCTGGAATATCATGGATGAGTACTATTTTTTGAATCAACTTAATGCACTTTTGCTCGTGTATGAAGGTGTTTATTAAAAAAAATTAAAAAATCATAGTATTATTTGTTCCACTTGTAAATTTTTTTTATGAAAAATTAAACTAGCATTTTTGATCTTGTACAAAGAGTTTTAGGACAAAAAATGAGAAACAGGTGTAGGAAGTTGAGGTAATTGATGGTGGATTGGATGTGTCACCAAATTTAGGGTTTATGCTTTGGTTTGGTTTCATTTCAATAATTGTTTCTTGATTCTGTATATATATATATATATATATATATATTGAGTATACAGGTTGGTAACTGACATCCCAGGAAGTACAGGAGCTACGTTCGGTGAGGCATATATAAACAATTTCATAAGTAGTAGTAATTAATTAATTTGGTAATTAAATTGGATTAATTGATAGGAGGGATGGATGACTTGCAGGGAACGAAGTGGTGAGTTACGAGGGTCCTCAGCCGTCGATGGGCATCCACCGGATGGTTCTGGTGCTATTCCGGCAGGAGGGGCGGATTCGTGTGGAAGCTCCGGAGTGGCGGCAGAACTTCAACATCATCCAATTCTCGCAACACCTCAACCTGGGATCCCCAGTTGCAGCTCTCTATTACAATTGCCACAGGGAAAACGGCACCGGAGGCCGGAGACAACCCTGACTACCTACTATCTTACATCCTTAAATTCCTCTGGCTCGCACCAGCTTCTTACAAGTTATTACTAAAATCAACATGTATAAATAAATCACACTGCTTGTGTGCTACTTTCTTACCTTATAATCTGCTGTCTACCATGTATCATCTATGTAAATGTTTCATTTTATAACTACCACTTTTATGTATTCATAATTTATTAAAGCATATGTGTTATATGCTTGATTTTATATATAACACTCAAAACTTATATTCGGATTGGAGGTTCATCGGCGAGTGGAGATTATCCTCAGTTCTTCCACTCATAAATTCTGCCTCAACACTATTTGTTAATGTTCTGCATATATCATCAACCTTAGCCTTTGTAATAAGAGGTAGATTCAGTCTTTGAAGAACTTCTCTCCTGAGGATTGGATTGGCTCCCTAGCACATAGATGTCAGGCTCATATTTTTAAACATAATATTACTCGGCGTCGGATGTCCTGTTACATTTTGGTGTTACATCTCATGTTAAACGTGTTAGATAAGTGACACGTGTGCGGGGAGATTAATCTCAACTTTTCCTCTTACGGTTGATTGTTAGGGTATAGATTAGTCTATCCTACGTGTCAATCATCCAACGGTTTATAACAGGAGATGTAACACCAAATGTAACAGAAGATCCGAACCGATATTACTTATGATAATTTTTGTAATTATGTATATATTAATTAATTTTCCTAATATATACCCTATAATGAGACACTTAATATCACTTTTGATCTGAACAAGGATTGCGGGATGTTTAACAAAATGAAAAAGAAAGAAATTGGGAACCCATTGGGAATAACTTCATGGGAGGAATTGTATGTTCCTATAAGATGGAATGATTTCCAAAGTAGAGTCAAACATTTAATTAATCTTTAATATCATTTCTTATTTTAAAATCCTTCAAACAAATACTACCTTAATATTATAATCCCTTAGCATGCATAACATGTAAACCACCCGAAATAAATAAATAAATAAATCCATAGATGCAACGGTTTCATGGAATAATTTGCTTAATTCAACATTTTTCTTAACCCCTAAAAGCAAGTGTTTCATTGTATTGAATTTAAGGGCAAAACTTACATAAGAACGGCCCATGAAAGATTGTTTTCACGTTTTCTTAAATGTTATCATTTTTTATTATAAAATTTTACGATTTTTTATTTATACTATAAATTGTTTATGAAATAATTCACTGAACCACTATCACTTTTCATTGACTTGAGTATAATTTTTTATTAAAATATTATAACTTCTTATCTATTTCAGGAAATCTTCTCGTGAAATAATTTCTTGCTTTAATTTAAAGTTGGTTTGCACTTTCAGGTTTGAATTTAAGAGTTAAATTGTGATGTTGTACCGATAAACTTTATTTATCTTAACCATTTGATTAAATTTTCATTTAAAATCTGTCATTAAATTAAATTTTTTAAAAAACAACTATCTACAACGCTCTATTTTTATTCTATAAGAGCATTTCCAAAAGCTAAACTAAAATGAAAATTATGCATATTTTAAAGAGTATTACATGAAAAACAAGCTCAAACACACTCTTGACTTTAACTTTTTAATTTAAAGAGTCATCTTTCCTCTTTAAATTTAAAGAGCCAAAATCACTCTCTATACTTTATTATTAATGCTATTTAATTCCTAGTGTTTTCACTCATGAGAAATAATTTAAACCATCAATAAAAAAGAAAAATATGTAATAAATGTACATTGAAAAATAAATTTTAAAGAATGTGTTGGAGTAAAAAAAAAATACGGCTCTTTAAAATAAAAATCACTTTATTTATGAAAATGCTTTTCAAATTTTGAAGAGTTTTTGGAGAGGTTCTAACATTAGGATGTACTTGTGCATCGATCCACCCAATAACACCCTGAATTTAATTATGGAAAATGATTAGCGGTTAGAGGAACACATCAAGCTGCGAGACCTGGTGGCATGACCCAATAACACATTGGGCCTAATATACGGGCCAAAAATTGGGCAAAATATACGTCCCAAAAATCGAATCATCCCTATTATGACCTATGCTGTCAAAAAACGGCAAGCGAGACAAGTTCCAATAACACACCAAAATCCACTCTTTTGGTGGGCCTCATAAAAAACAAGTTTGATGTAACCCACCCGTGGGCTGGGCTATAAGCTTACTAACCGGTCTACTACTTTCATTTTATAATCTAAAAATGCTACATTATCTCTAACTCTAAAAGTTAATAAAATTAATAAAAAAAAATATTTTTTCTTAAACTTCATATTTACATTAATGGTGCAATTTAAGTTAGGACAGGGAGTATATAATCGTGTAATAAACTTGTTAGGATGGGGGAGTATATAATAATGTTGGGATAAGTTCAGATTTAGTCCCGTAAAAATTGCTCAATGCCAAAAATGTCCCAAAATTGGTTGATTTAGTCCCATAGGAAATTTTCATCAAAATCTGTTAATAGTTAACGATATTCTGAACCATTAGCAAGACCAAAATGACAATTTGCAGATTTGATTTCATAATTTGCAAAAATAATCCCTAAATAAAACTAATACAATGTTTATTGAGAGAGAAAATAGAGGAGAATGGTCGTAATGAACTATGTCAATGTTGAAAGATAAAAAATAATATTATAAATCTGGTAGTTTATAATAAAATAAGTTAATTTGGGATGAAATTTTTTGAAAAATTATGATTATAATATTATTATGGGACCAAAATCGCTAGCTATGGGACTAGTAAGTTTCTACGGGACTAAAATTGAACTGAAGGAATTCTTATGGGACCACATTTTCCCTAGGGGTAATTTCAGATTTAGTCATGTAAGAATTGTTCAATGCCAAAAAGGTCCCAAAACTGGCAGATTTAGTCGCATAGGAATTTTTCATCAAAATCAGTTAATAGTTGACGAAATATTTTGAACCATTAATTCCAAAATAATTCACCACCTTATTGGGGATTTTCAAATCTATCACGACCTTTTATTTTTATCAATTCAATACACGATCTTTTTAATATTCTCATTCTATCACGATCTTTTAATTTTGTCAATTCAATACGCGATCTATTTTATATTTTTAATTTTATAATAATTTTTATTTTTACAATTTGATAAATCACTTATTTTATATTTTCAATTCAATACTTTATTATTATTATTATTCTTAATTATTCTATTTTGCAACAGAAAAATAGCTTAAGTTAACCAAGTTTGACTTACAAATTTTAAAATTGAAAATAATTTAAAAAATGACTTCTAAAAAATTAAATAAAAAAAATTGTGCTCCAATATTGAACACACTAACAATTACTAAAAATAATAATGAAACAATTTAATAAAATTTAACTTCAAAATTTTTAAAAATTAAACATAAAATCCAAAAAAAAAAAGGTCGAACCTACCTGCTTTGGAAACATACAACTACTACAACTATTTATTATTATTATTATTATTATTATTTAACAATTAAATAATAATAATAATGAATTGAGTTGAAAATATAAAATAAATGGTGTATTAAATTGTAAAAATAAAAATTGTGATAAAATTAAAAATATTAAATAGCTCCTGTATTGAATTGACAAAAATAAAAGTTTGTGATAAATTGAAAATTCTCAATAAGGTGGTGAATTTTTAAGGAATAGTGTAATAAACTTGTTAGGATGGGGGTGGTGGCAGTATATAATAGTGTAATAAACTTCTTTTACTGCGAATTTATAAACTACTTTTAAATGAGTATAATATATTTATTAAATGTCTAGTTATGTTCATTTATTATATATCAACAATGTTAATGATGCATCATGCATATTTTCACAAATCAATATAATTGAAGTGTTGATTAGATATTAAAAGAATACTATCGCTGTTGCAATAAAAAGCATAAAGTATAACATGTTTTTTTTTGGAGGGGGGGGTTCAGAAGTGTAATCATGTAGGTGCGACACGTCACGCAAGAAATGTCAATGCCAAAAAAAAGTCTCAAATTGACAAATTTTGTCCTATAAAAAATTTTCATCAAAATTGATTAATAGTTAACGAAATATTTTTAACCATTAATTTCAAAATAATTCACCACTTTATTGGGGATTTTCAAATCTATCACGACCTTTTATTTTTATCAATTCAATACACGATCTTTTTAATATTCTCAATTCTATCACGACCTTTCATTTTTGTCAATTTAATACGGGATCGATTTTATATTTTCAATTTTATCACAATTTTTACTATTACAATTTGATACACCACTTATTTTATATTTTCAATTCAATACATTATTATTATTATATAATAAATATATTATTATTATTCTTAATTATTTTATTTTGCAACAAAAAATAGCTAAAGTTAACCAAGTTTAACTTACAAATTTTAAAATTGAAAATAATTTAACAAATTAAAAAAAATGACTTCTAAAAAATTAAATCAAATAAAATTTGTACTCCAATATTGAACACACTAACAATTACTAAAAATAATTAAACAATTTAATAAAATTTAACTGCCAAATTTTTAAAAATTAAACATAAAATCCAAAAAAAAAAAAAAAAGAAGGGTCGAACCTACGACTTTCTGCTTTGGAAACCTACTACTACTACAACTATTTTATTATTATTATTATTATTATTATTATTATTATTATTATTATTATTATTATTATACAATTAAATAATAATAATAATGAATTGAATTGAAAATATAAAATAAATGGTGTATCAAATTGTAAAAATAAAAGTTATGATAATTGAAAATATTAAATAGCTTCTGTATTGAATTGACAAAAATAAAAGGTCGTGATAAAATTAAAAATATTAAACAAATTGTGCATTGAATTGACAAAAATAAAAGTTTATGATAAATTTGAAACCCCCAAGTAATGAATTTTTAAGGAATTAAACCAATAGTGTAATAAACTTGTTAGGATGGGGGAGTGTATAATAGTGTAATAAACTTCTTTTTACTGCGAATTTATAAACCACATTTATATGAGTTTAATATATTTATTAAATGTCTAGTTATGTTCATTTATTATATATCAACAAAGTTAATGATGCATCATGCATATTTTCACAAGTCAATATAATTGAATTGTTGATTAGATATTAAAAGAATATTATCGCTGTTGCAATAAAAACCATAAAGTATAACATTTCTTTTTTTTTTTTTTTGGGGGGGGGGGGGGGGGGGTTCAGAAGTGTAATCATCGTACGTGCGACACGGTATGTCGTTTAATAGGCAAATTTGAATAGAATAAAATCAACAAGATTTCAGAGTTCACCAGCATTATTTCCTTTTATCACAAAAGCATCAGGTTTGAAAGTGGGAAGGATAGAGGAGACAGTGAGTTGATTCTTTTCTTTGTATCTTTTAGTATGAGAATACGAATGTCGACTATGAAAACACATATATGAAGATAGGGATAATAAATGATGACATACAGTATATATCTTCAACTAAACCCTAACCTAGTATGTATATATAAATAGTGCTCAATATCAATTGATCAATTTACCTCAACACGCATCCATGGATATTGGATGAAGTAGTAAAGTCTTGATAAACAACATGGAAGGAGAAATGAGCTTAAGGCATCCTTTGGTGGTTAGTGGTGTTGTGGGAGATGTTTTGGAGCCCTTTACCACTACGGTTGAGCTTCAAGTTTACAGCGACGGCAACATTCTAGTTAACGGAGCTCGTCTGAGACCGTCTCAAGTCATCGCCCGTCCCAGGATCCGCATCGGAGGCGCTGCAGATGATTTCCGAACCTTCTACACTATTGTAATTTGTTTTCCCATGCATGCATGCATGCATTCTTTTCTTTTAAACTTAATTAATTTGTTTGTTAAAATTAATTAATTGATTATATGATCATGTTGATCTTTGCAGGTAATGGTGGACGCTGATGCTCCAACCCCTACTAACCCACACCTTAAGGATTACTTGCACTGGTCACCCTCTAATGTCCACATATTTATATTTTCTTTATGCTATACTAATAAAAACTCTATTAATTCAATCTGTTGGTAATTACCAACGGTAGGTCAATAGATTTATTATGTTTTTACCAATGAAATAAAATACATTGTTATTTGCCAACTGATTATAATTTCCAAAGAATTCATTATGTAATTTAACCACGAGATTATTAGCAACTGATTACTTAATTGAATTTTAATATATACATGCAGGTTGGTGACCGACATCCCAGGAAGCGCTGAAGCTAGCCTCGGTAAGTAGCCATACACATATATTTATATGTATATATCATAAGATTTTAATGAAAAAGAAATTAAATTCATATGCAGGGAAAGAAATAATAAGTTATGAGAGCCCTGATCCATCAATGGGCATCCACCGTCTTGTTTTCGCATTGTTCCGGCAACCTCGTCGAAGATCGGTGATTGCCCCAAGACTGCGCAATAATTTTAATGTCAAAGAGTTCTCAGACAACAATCAACTAGGTTTACCCGTTGCAGCTATGTACTACAACTGCAACAGGGAAAACGGCACCGGAGGTCGTAGAACTATACCATAGATGTTGTTGTTTGTATGTAGATTAAGAAAGGGCAAAGGATCGTATTAGCCCATAAACTTTAGTCAACTAATCAAGTAAGCTATTAAAGTATTTTTTTTACGAATAAACACTTCATCTTTAAAAAAGAATCGATTAAGCCCCTCATTTTATTCAATGTTAGCAATTAAACCCTTCATCTATTTTTTTAATCATTTACCCCACCTTTTATAAATCATTTACCCCACCTTTTTATAATATTTAAATCAAATTTACCCACCTTTTATAAATTAAACATAAAATTGATTAAAACACTCTCACACCCATTTTAATTGTACTCATTTTCGCTGAACATTTTTTTTCTGTTCTTTTCTTTAATTTTTTTAATTTTTATTTTCTAATCATCATCTTTTATTTAATATTTCACTATCTCTTTATATATTAAAACAAAATAAGTTTCCAAAATTAGATTTAAAAAGTGTGAAGTGTCATGATTAGGTTAATTAAGTATTTATGATTTTTGTGAATTTGTGAGGTGTCAAAGTATTATTGATTAATTAATTATAAAGAGATCATGAGTTCAAAACTCTATCATAAGCATTCTTTTATTTTATTTTTCCTTCAAATTTAAATTTAAATTGAGTTGGGCTTAAAATTTAATAAGAAATTAAAATTTATCCATACCAATTATTATTAATTTTTCTTTCAATTTTAATATGAATGGGATATACTTTTATTTTAATATATTGATTTAAAGTTTTTATTAAACTTATAACTGTATATATTTTTAAAACATAGTATTGAGTTTTTAAGAAGCACAATTGTAGGATAAATATCAAAATTAATCCTGTAAGTATGATATTTTCCAATTTTAGTCCTTTTTCTTTTGCAATTCTCAATTTTAGTCTTTTTTTGTCAACTTTTGATCCTTTTGGTCCAGTTTTGGTCATTTTTTCAAAATTTGGTCATTTTTTTGTCCACTTTTGATCCTAAATGTATACTCTTTCGGATCATTTTTGGATTTTTTTAAATATAAAGAACTAAATTTGGACAAAAATGACTAAATTTGGACAAAAGGGCCAAAACTGAATAAAAAGGACTAAAAATGGACAAAAATGATCAAAATTGAGAATTACAAATGAAAAAGGACTAAAGTTGAAAAATGTCATACTTATAGAACCAATTTTGATATTTACTCCACAATTATATAAATAGGTAAAACTATATTAATTGAATTAAAAACATATTTAATTAAGTTAATATTATTCATTAATTTTTTTATATTAAATAAATTTAAAAATATTAATTCTATCATCTCACGTAACTTTGTGTAACATTCGGGGTTCATATTAAAATTTAGAGACAGGACTAGAATTGCCGTGGGTAAAATAACATTGTCATATTTTTAATTACTTTGAATTTGATTTTAATATATATATATAAATTATATTAAACTTATTATTTGTTATTAAGTCTATTTAATTTATTTGTTTTAATGTCATGAACCACCACCAACTTTTCGTTACACATAATTATGATTAAATATATTGTAATTATTTATTTTTGTTTTATATGTTACCTCACTTGAAAAGTAAAGTTTTAAATTATAAAAATTTAATAAATAATAATATTATTATTAGAGTGAATAGATATCATAAGTTAAGATGAACAAAATGAAGAATTTAAAGTTGCTTCAATTTTGATCCTCAATTAATTTGTAGAGTAAGAATATTTTTGGATAAAATCAAGATGAAAGGTTTGATGATTTACATTATTATTTGTCTATGTGTATATATTGTTATTAATTCTTCATACTTCTGTCCTATAAAACTTTTCACATTTACTGTTCCACGTTATTTAAGAAAAGTTTTACTTTTTGACCATCTTTATTGACTTTGGAGGGTATTTAAGTATTTTTAGGTAATAAAAAAAGTATAAAGTAATTAAATGTGTGTGAAAAAAGAGTGACAATTTTGAAATTAAAGTAACTTATGAGGTTGTTAGATAAAGTGATGTTTCTTTTTTGGGGTGTGAAAAGTTTTGTGGGACAAACAAATGAAGTAAATGTAAAAAGTTTTATGGGACGGAGGGAATACATTCTTAAACTTAGTAAATTTGTGTTTCTTAGGTATTTTATTTTAATTTATTTTTCTATCTGATCTTTTGATTTGATTTGAGATGTTACTGTTTGATTTATAAGCGGAGCATAGTGTTTTTCTATAATCTTATTTATTTATTTATTATTTTCCTCGGAAGTAATATTTTACACGACCAAATACACACATATACATATTTTAATGGCATATACCAATCCTTAAATTATTGTTATTATTATAGTACAATGAATTAATTAAGAGTTTTATACATCCTAATTACGGTAAGTTATGATTCTAATAAGTAAATGATGTTCCAATGCTCTTTACAAAAATTAAAAATGTAAAAAACTTTCTTTATCATAAATTAATATGATTGATATTTATTAAAAAATATAAATTTTAAAATAATAAATAAATAGTAAAATACGATTACCCACATCGCACCCGGGCACTATACTAGTCGTTAAATATTTTTTAATAAACAATAGTATAAAAGATAAAATGTGATAATATTAGACTATTAGTGATAATAATTTTAATAAAAAAATATATGATCAAGAAAATGTGACAACTGTCAAATTATTTCATAAACAATTTATATGACCAATAAAAAATGATAACATTTTTAATATGCATATTTAAAATTACTTTGTAAATCTAACAATAACTATGAGGTGAAAATTATTATTTAAATTTTAAAATAAAAATATGATGTAAATATGACGTAAATATTAAAGTAATTCAAAGTAAATACTTATTTTTTTTAAGAAATAAATAAATAGAACAGATGTCCATTTTTCTTGACTAGTTTTTTTTTTAAATGTTATCATTTTTTATATGTCCCATAAACTATTTAAATTTTTTATTTGTTCTATAAATTATTTATGAAATAATGCAATTGTATGATTATAATATTAGTTTTTATTAAAAATGTTATTACCTTTTATTTGTCGTGTAAAATTTTCATGAAGTATTATTAATATTTTCTAATCATGTTCTTTTTAAATATATGTATAAATGTTAAATAATTAAAAAAAAGACGAAACATAAAAAAAATATTAAAGAAAGAACAAGTATTAATTTTTTTAATAAAAATATATAATAATAATAATAAATTAAATAAAAAAGAGGATTAGAAAAAACAAAAAGAAAAATATAACATATAAGGAAGGAAAGAAAGTTTAGAACTGTTCAAAAAAAATAAAAAATGGGGTGTAAAGTATTTTTATGTTTAATTTATAGAAGTTGGAGGGCATATTTGATCTAATTGTTATAAAAAAGTGGGTTGAATGAGTAAATAGATTGAGGGTTTAGTTGTTCCAATAGTATAAAATGAGGGGCTTAATCGATCCTTTTTTTTAAGATAAAGGGTTTATTCGTACAAAAAAATGCTTAAGGGGCCAACTTGATATGTAGACTAAAGTTCAAGGGCTTATATAACCCTTTGCCCATTAAAAAATATTGTATTTTGTATGGATTTAAAACAACTGCAACGGGAAAACGTCACCGGAGATAGTAGAACTATACCCTATCCTTAGGAATTATTGTGTTCTTTCATCTTTTAAATTACTAGCTAGTTTGCACGAGTGATATATAAAAGATACTTCCACCATTTTATAGATATTGTTACATTTATTATTTGCATGAAGATTAAGAACTATTGTATTTAGTATGGATTAACATTTAATATTTTACTCCTTTCATCCCGGACTTATGTTCACCGGTACTGTAGATACATAGTTTAAGAAAAGTTACTTTTTGACCAACTTTATTGACTTTTTAAGGGTATTGTGGTATTTTTAAGTAATAAATAAATTATAAAGTATGTTATGTATGTTAGGTGAGAGTGATATTTTTGAAATTAAGATAACTTTTGAGGTTGTTTGTTAATGTGAAATTTCCTTTCTTGGGTGGTGAACATAAGTATGGACTGACGAAAACGGAAATTGTGAATATAAGTATGGGACGAAGGGAGTAATATATAATTGATAGTTGTATTTCTATTAATGTAAACCCTATAAAGATGGAGTATTTATTATTTTGTGTGGACCTCATCTAAAAAAAATCGTAAGAATAAATTTAAGATACCCTAATTAGTAAAATGTAATAATATTTGTGGAATGTAATGAGTATGTGAAAATCTATAGTTTTCATTCTGTTAAAGCTTAAATTTTCCCCTCACCTACGTGTTACTCATTTAAATTTTTACACAAGAGATGATCATACAACACAGAAAATTCATATATTTATAAACTAGTTTTGTGGGTGGGATTTTTGACAACTATGAATAGTAATAATATGTTTGTTTGAAATTTTGATACGGTAGATATAAATTTTATATCAAATATATGTGTAGCAAGTATTAATTTATGTTGAAAAAAGTCTAAAGAAAGAAAGTTTATCATTTGAATACATATAATACATAAAAGTACTATGTATAAGTACTGTATTATTTGACGTTATTGTATAGTCCCTCTGTCCGGGTTTAAGGGTGTCATTTGCTTTTGGACACAGAAATTAAGGAGTATTGTTTTTTAATGTGTAGTGAGTAATTGTATTAGTATAGGTATGAATCTTATTTTTAGTTGTATTAGTGGATGTGTATGGATAAAAAAGAAAATGAGACCCTTGGGGGTGGACACCCAAATTAAAAAAAGTAATACTCTTAAAAACGGACACAGACGGATGGAGTATATTTCTATAGTTTAAGGCATGCATTTTAAATCCAAATGTTTGAAGTTTGTCTATTACTCCATAATACTACTACCAAAAAGTTGTATTCAAACAAATGCTACAAATCTCATTGGGAGAACTCTCCAGAAGGTCAGGCTGAAAAGTGTCAATGCACCCTTGGTGACACGTGTCTGTTCAACCTGAAATGCTCCATACCCTAGTTTACGCGTGGTCTTTTTCATTTATTTATTTTGTTAACAACTTCTTTTATTTTTCATTTCGCAAGTTATTGATTATACTTGTCTGTAAATTTTTATTTTAACGTTTAGTTTTTTGATTATAAGATGTAATCGTAATTTCATAATATTTATGTATGTTTTACTATTATTATTTATGGTTTATTTTGTCGCTTAATTCATGGAATATTGTCATTTATAGCACAGAATTTTATTGTTTATGTTATATTCTATCTTAAAACTTAAAAGTTTAGTATTTATCCTTAAAATTTAGCATTAATTCTAAAAAACATAACTTAATTTCACCCTTATAATATTTCAGTACTATTTCACCTTATAAATCACAAACTATTTTATTATAATATTAAATTTTGAAATATAATTATACTTGTAATCTAGGTTTAAGAAAGTTACAAATAAACTGTCCAACATATTTTGTGCACATCTTTTTGTTCAAATCCATTTCAAGTCTCCCGGCCCATTAATAAAACATTGTGGTCTTACATCATGTAAGTTAACTGAAATTAAAATTAGAATTTCCAACTTAATTCTTGACATACTTTTCCATGTACCACCTTTTCTTGAAATATTTGATTCCAACTTTAAGATTCATTCCTTTAAACATGCATCATCAAATTAGAATTATTCTGGTCAATTGAAAGATATCTTTTCCATCCAAATGAAGATGGGATCCATCCAAATGAAGATGGGATTCATTCATTGCATTGATTCTTCAACCAATTAAATAAAGTAGAGAATCATATGTATGGACTCACATTTATCAACAACTATGGCAATATTGTTTTGGGACAGTATTACAATAACATCATTTATTACTTTTTTTTTATTTAGTTATTATTTTTTATTAAAAATATTATCAGTTATTTTAAAAAATATTGTTATTTTTTATTTTGATTATATATTGTTTATTAAATAATTTACTGTCATTTTAATTTTTATTAATTGAGTATTACTTTTTTACTCTCTCCGTCCGGTCTAAGGTATTCATTTGTTTTTTGCACATGGATTAAGGAGTATTATTATTATATGTAAAGTGAGTAGTTGTATTAGAGGAAAGTAGTGGACCATATTGTGTACTTTTTTACTAAATAGGAAAAATGAATACATTTGAAACAGACTGGATACCTTAAAAGCGGACGGAGTGAGTACTAAATTTTATCACTTTTTAACCATCATATATAAACATTTATAGTACGGTCCAAATTTTTGTCTACCGCTATTGTCTTTGACCATTCAAAGGTATTAACTGATGAGTATTATAGAGCTTCCCACATCCCTATTTCACAGCAAGATATTTTCTTGTATATCTAAAAAATTATAACTCTAATTTTAAAATATTTGACTTTAATTTGGAAGAAAGAACATTAGTTGATATAATTTGGGGAGAAAATATTAAATTAATTTGAATAGTAAATAAGGAAGGGGATTCGTAACGATTGTAAAGTCGTACTAATAATCAACGAATGGTATAAGGTGGTCTGGTATAAGGATTGGGCCCAAAAATTGGGCTAAGATCAGGTTCATCATCTCTCCTTAAATTGGGCCGACTCCGAAATTTTTACAAGACAAAAAATAAAATGTCGGAAAAATGAGAGAGTTTGGTATGATATACTATAAAATAAAAATTCATTATGGAGTATTTAAGAATTGATTGTGCCTTAAAATTTGAAATATATTATTTGTTTTAGGGAAGAAAAAAAAAAGGTTAAACCCGTTTAATTACACGAGATAGGCCAACTAGTATTTACCCATTTAAAAACTTATTCGTCTAAAAAAAAAATTTAAAAACTTATTTAGTGGCATTTTCATTATTATTTTTATTTATTTTCTTTTTATTAAGCGCCATTGCTAGCATCCACCGTAATTAAATACAGACTGTCTAAAGTTTTGAGTAAATATTAGGGATGTAAACGAACCAAACCGTTCGTAAACTATTCGAGTTTCGATTCGATAAAATATTCGTTCGAACTCGTTCGTTAACCTTAACGAGCCAAACCAAACTTGAATTTTGAGCTCGAATAGTCTATCAAACCAAACTCAAGCCTAAATGTATTCGGCTCGAAAGCTCGCGAACATATTCATTTATGAGCTCGTTAATGGCTCGCAAACGCGTTCGTAAATTTTATAATTTTTCTTTAGTATTATATATTATTATTTATTTATTTATATTCAATAATTAAATATTTTGTATTAAACCACACAAATATGATAATAACTTAAGTGATTATTTAAATATTTAAATATTTTTTTACCATTTATTATTATATTTTGTTAGTTTGTTTATTTAATATTATGAATAACATCAAATGTTTATAAACGAAATATTTTTTTAATATCCACGTACAAAATTATTTAAATGCTCATGAACAAGTTACTTTATGTGTTCGCGAACACGTTCGTGAGCCTTAACAAACAGTTTGAGTTCGAGCTCGAGTTCGATATTTGTTTTCCTTGTCGAGTTCGAGATCGGTTTCGAGTTCGATAATTCCTTAACAAACGATCCTCAAACTTAGTAGTGTTCGACTCGACTCGATTAGATTACAATGAGTAATCAATTTTTCAGATAACGAGAATAAGGATGTGTTTGGCAAATCTAAGAAACCAGATGTAATTATTTTCTTAATTCCAAAAATACAAATAATTAGACTTCAGAATTATGTCTCTATATATATAATGATGGGCTTATCATGATACGGTAAACATATATATGTATATGCATAACCATTCCTGGTTTTCATATATACCCCAATAAAAGTGCTTATCTTATCATGGTTAATGATACAGTAAAGCATAACCATTCCTGGTTTTCATATGTCCCAATAAAAGTGCTTATCTTATCATGGTTAAATTATCTTTTGAAGAATGATAGCATAAAAGTAGACACAAAATCTTTTGACAGGGGGCACTCTTTATTTGACATTTACTCCAAATCTTAAACCAATCCTACAAATCTTGTAAAGAAGAATGTCTTTGAGCAAAAACACAACCAAAAAACAAGAAAATAAAAAAGAAAATCAAACAGTGCCTTTGCTGTTGAAATATTTCATTCATGCACCAGTGGTCTAAATCCCAGCTTCACCCCATATCTCTCACACTTGTATGAAACTGTTTCATTTTTAGAAGTATCACTTTTTATTAAAATCATTACTTTTAATATTATGAATTATTCATTAAATATTTCACTGCATCACTATCACATTTTATTAATTTGAATATTACTTTTTTATTAAAATTTTATTACTACTTATTTATATCAGGAACCCTTTATGTGATATGGTTTCATACAAGTATTTGTTATATCTTATTATACGTCGATTTAACATAGAGCTAAACACACAATTTCCATGTAAACCCAAAACAAATATGACCGGGTAAAATAGTATATGAACGGTAAGGTTTCATAAATTGAGTGATAAAATAGTCTATGAATAATAAGAATAAAATATGTATAAAATATAAAAATAAAATTACAAATTTATTCTAAAAATGAGTATTAACCCTAAGAAATTAACTGAACCCCTAAAATGAACATTTCACCGTAAATCACATTGGATATACCACCGATCCACGCGAAACATTGCCATGGCCCATAATTCTATTATCCACTTCATTTGAACGAAAGGGAATACTAACTTAAATGGCAATAAAAATGATAAAAATTAAATGATACTTAAGTAACAAACATGACAATTTAATTTTAAATGCTCGAAAAGATAAATAAACTATGAGCGAGGCTCCTGTGCACTCGGGTGCACGAAACACATTCCGTGCACCTATGCAATTTTCATGCCCTTTGCAATTTAAACCTCTAACAATACATAGATTTAAATAGAATTGGAGGAGGAGAGTTGTGTTCACATGGAGATACAGAGTATCTTTCCGTGTCCGGGGGCGCAGGAGCTTTTGCCATAAACTATTCAGAAGAAATTCTCCGTATTATTGCTTATACGGTGGCAATTTAAGATTTGGGCTATATTTAACGGGTTTTAGTTTTTATTAAGTTATATTTAGTGTTTGAGCCTTTAATTACCGGCTAGCCCATAATTAGATTTGGATTTGTAATAAAATTGGGCTGCTGACAGATAAGGTCTATCAAATCTTTTCCAGGCTAATGTATGAATGGTTCAGTTCCTAAAAGGCCCCACTGGACCTTAAATGGACCAAATCTTTATCTATCTAGATAGATCTCATTGGCTCCACAGAATCCATTTATTACCCTGTTTGGATTTTAAAATTTATAAGGGGTAGTTCTCAATTCAATTTAAAGATTCTGCAAATTATTTTTGGAATAATCCTTTTTTTTAAATAAAACTATAAATCAAAATTAAGATACCTTCGCGATGTAAAAAAAGAGTGAGGCTTGCGTGCGCTCGTACGGCTTTAGAATTTAGTATTATGGATAATAGTACATTATTTTGTTCTAAAAGGTATACACTTTAATTAATAAGGGTACACATTTGTTCTGAAAGGTATACACTTTTCATTATATTTTTTAGTTTTCTTCAAAAAATAAAGGGTACACATTTTTATACTAAAGGGTATACAATTTAACAAAAAGTTCTAAAGGTACACGGAGTATGCTTCCGTGTGCTCGGGCACACACAAGTTTTTGCCTTTTAAAATAAAGGGTACACATTTTTATACTAAAGGATATATAATTTGACACAAAATTCTAAAGGCACACAGAATATGCTCCGTGTGTCCGGGCACACATAAGCTTTTGCCGTAAAAAAATGTCAAATCCTCCCACATTAATTTCGTGTTAGTTGTTAATTACCTCTTTATCAACTCTAGAGATAAGGGATCCGGATTAATAATAAAGTGAAAAAAGTTGAGATACTTTAGGTCCCACAATATGTATGAATATAGTCCAATGGCGTGAAGGGGTCCATATTGTAAACTTTTTTTTAACTATATAAAAATATATTTAAAATACATATAATAATACATTGTATATTTATTATTATTATTTTAAATTTTATGGTATGAGATTTAATAGATGCTTTTACAAAGTTACAGGACAAATTAATTAAAGAATATTGTTTGGAAGCAAAAAAATTGAAAGATTTGATATTAAAATAAATATCCTAACTATTGTGAGATATGTTTTTCTATACGATTTATATTTTAAACTCTTTTGAGATATGTTTTTCTATACTATTTATATTTTAAACTCTTTGTTTACATAATATAATATTATTAGTTATGGGAAATGGGTTGTGAATAACAAAATAAGAGCAAGAATTTATCCACATCATGATCGATTATGACTAGGCATAACTCAAATACAGGTGTCGAATTTACAGAAAAAAGGTCCAAAAAATGGGAGTGCTTTATTTTAGAAAAAGTTCCAAAAGTGCACCACTTTTATCTATGCTTATTTGTAAAAACAATGTCCAAGTAATTGATATGAGATTCACATTCCAAAAGTTCCAAATCTTTACGTCCAAAGAGATTACAAAAAAAGATTCACATACCTCTTAGTGCTGCCCCTTTACACCTAAAGAAGACAACGACTTGATACAACCTCCATTTTGGCACAATTCCCAGTACAACCTCTTTCTTTCATATTCAGCGTGTGTTTTTCTCTTTATTTTATTTTTTTTTAAACTGTTGGGTTTTATTTATTTATTTATATTTTTTTGTTTTTTATTTATTTAATTTTAGGGATATAATTGCAATTTTACTCTTGTGATTTAGGATATAATTTATCCCTAGAGTTTAGGACACTACAAAAAAGTACTCAATACGTTCCAAACTCGTTGTCTTACTTTCCGTTTTCATCCATTTTCCATTTTCATCCGTCCCAAACTAATTGTCTTATTACAAAAAAGAAAATATCACATCAATCTTCACCCCTAAAAGTTCATCTTAATTACAACTTTACCACACCCACCTAACACACATAACATACTTTATAATTTATTTATTACCTAAAAATACCACAATACCCCTAAAAAGTCCACTTTTCTTAAAATTTGTGTCTACAGTAACGCAGACATCCAGTTTGGGATGGAGGAAGTATTTTTTAGCAATGAAATTTACCAACGGAATTCAATCCGTTGATAATTAGCAATGAATTAGCAACCAAAATGATATTTTAAAATTAACAACGGAATGCCAAAGGATTTATTTTCTATTTTAGCAACGGAATTCAATCCGTTGGTAATTACCAACGGATTAGCAAGGGAATCATTATATAAATTACATGGAATTATTAGCAACGATTACCAACAGAATTGAATTTTCATTACTTAAAATTTATCAACCACCACTTTACCAACAGAATTTTACCAACGAATTCTGTTGTTAATCCGTTGGCAAGCCAATATAACAATGAAATTAAGGCTTTTAGCAACGAAATATTTCATTATTAAAAAATAATTTTTTTGTAGTGGGGTTTAGGGTATAATTGTAATTTTACCCTTGTGGTTTAGGGTATAATTTATCCCCTAGCGTTTAGGGTTTAGGGTATAATTGTAATTTTACCATTGTGGTTCAAGGTATAATTTATCCATAGGATTTAGGGTATAATTGTAATTTTACTCTTGTGGTTTAGGGTATAATTTA
The DNA here is from genome assembly GCA_023678885.1 of Pogostemon cablin. NCBI lineage: Eukaryota > Viridiplantae > Streptophyta > Magnoliopsida > Lamiales > Lamiaceae > Pogostemon > Pogostemon cablin. The sequence continues at coordinate 2,657,094 of CM042956.1, forward strand.
TCCATAGGGTTTAGGGTATAATTGTAATTTTACCCTTGTGGTTTAAGGTATAATTTATTCTTAAGATTTAGGATATAATTGTAATTTTACTCTTGTGGTTTATCTCTAGGGTTTAGAGTTTAGGGTATAATAGTAATTTAAATAAAATAAATTTTAAAAAATAAAATAACATTAATAAAAGAGCATGAATTAATTAAGAAGAGTGGTGACCAAGGTGTACAAATTCAATTGGTACATACGGTTGTACCTACCCCTCTCCCCAAAGAATAAGTATATTGGCATGTGAATTCTTCCAACTAGACTACCATTTACGTTAATCCGTACTATCTACTAAATTCTATTTTCCCCCCTCTTTTAAATTAAAACACAATTTTGCAAAGATACATTTGTCACAAGTGTTGGGATCGATATATTTATATTTTATCAAAAAAAAAGATAAAATGATTTTGATAAACTGTGATTCTTCATATTAATCATGCGTGTGTGAAATCGATAATCGTCATGTAGTGGATAATATTTGAGTAATTAACTTGATTGGGAGGAAAATTGGATTAATTACTATTAGAAACAATCTATTAAGTATAATTATTATAAGATACGTACATTAATTTACTATTAGATAAAAAAAATTAAATTGATATACCTAATATAACCTTATTAAATATTTAAAATAGAAATAAATATATTATCCATTATGTATTGTTATCTCTTCTCAAAAATTTCCTTATTTTTCTTTAAGTTGCGATTAAATATCCTTGGATCCCAGATTCATGTATTTTTCAATCAGTTCTTTCTCCTCTTGGCAGCGTGAAGAAATCCCTCCCAACACACTGCAATCTGAAAATAAATTCATGATTCACCACTTGGATTATCCCTTTCGATTACTGCCATATATATCATAGCCATCATATTCTTCTCATTCCTCGGTAAAAACTTTCCATGAGTTTCACCGACAGCTACATCATAGTCATCTTCTTCATCCACAGCGTTGTGATTTAAATTTTCATAACTATGCAACGATCTCCATTCTATGCAATATTATTCTCCGGATAAATGTGTACAAAAATTATATTGTGCAAAATTGTTCACTAATTGTGTCTAATTATACACTAACTGTGCAAAATTATTCCTGTCAGTTTCGCTGGAAAAATATGTAAAGAAATTACATTGTGCATAATAATTTACTAGTTGTGTATAATTATAAATTAATTGTGCAAAATTATTCACGATGAAAAAATATGTAAAGAAATTATATTGTGCAAAATTATTTACTTGTTGCGAATAATTATATTTTAATTATGCAAAATTATTCACGTCTAGTTCGCCGTAATAATATGTATTGAAATTATATTGTGCAAAATTATTCACTAATTGTGCATAGTTATACACTAATTGTGCAAAATTATTTAAGTCAAGTTCGCCAAAAAAATATATAAAGAAATTATGTTGTGTAGAATTATTCATTGATTGTGCATAATTATATACTAATCGTGAAGTGTAGTAATTGAAATATATTTATTATTATGATAGAATAAAGTGAAAGGATAATTTTGGCATTGCACAATATAATTTTGCACCTTACACCAATAATTTGAAGCCCATGTATCTAACAGTAATAATAGAAAATGAATTGTACCTAATAGTACCTCTATCAAAATAATTTGTTAGTTAATCAGCTAAAAAGGTGAAAGAAAATCTCATTTTGCTGTTTTAGTTATCCAACTCAGCCATCTCATTTCTTTTTTTTAGATATATGAGATTTACACATATTATTAATACAATTAAAATATAAAATTCATAAATTATATTAATACATCTACTCATTATACATTAAACAGTACTATTTCTTAATTCACTTGAAAAAATATATGACATCTTTGAGGATGGACAGGAGTACTACACTACCAGTTACACTGCAATTGATGTGTTATTTTTGAGTATAATATGTTATTAACGCGTATATATTAATGTGTTATTTTTGAGTATCATATGTTATTCTAGCAGTATGAACACATGAGGTCGGGTAATTATGCGGGTTGAAAGGGACATTTACTCTAGTAGATTATTGCCTGAGACATGAATGTTACAATATTAATATATGTACTTTTATATGTTTTTTACTTTCAAAAATATTAATAAATCAATCTTATAGTATCAACACATCAAGTTTTGTCCGTACAAATTAAAAGAGTTGGATAAGATCCACTTACACGGATACTAAGTAGTGTATACAAATTGTTAATCAAATCAAAACTAGTTTTATTAAATTTTAATCCATGGCACAAATAATTTAATTGTATGGGTAAGATGGGTTTGGATGCCCTGTCACATTTTCGTGTTATATCTTTCGTGTCACTTCATTGGATGAATGATACGTAGAAAATAGAAGAAAACATTATTCTAAATTAACTTATAAACCCTATGGGCAAGAGATTTGATTTCTCTCCACAACGTGTTAATCTATAAGAAGATGTTACGAAAATGTCACATCAAAGTGTTATGCTGGGTAAAACATGTACTTAATTAAACATAAATTTGGCAATAAGGAATAACGTGGTCCACTCCCAACACACTTGTGAATAAAAGAGAACCCAAAAAGGTGATACAAAAGTTGCATTCTGAATTTATTTAATCGATGTAAACAGAAAGTTGATAACATGATCCGGTAACAAGTGTTGGAAAAAAGTGCTATAAATAGGTTAAACGAGGAAGGTGATAACTAAAATGCACAATAAACATACATGAAATGCGAAGTAGAAATGGACACCCTCTAGTAATTAGTGGTGAGATAGGGGATGTTCTAAACCCCTTCACACCCACAACTGAGCTTAGAGTTTCCACCGATGGTCGAATCGTCTGCAATGGCTGCCGCCTCAGACCCTCACAGGTCGCTGCCCGGCCTAGGGTTGAGATCAGAGGCGATGATTTTCGTACATTTTATACTCTTGTAAGTTCATATGTACATCATTTGATTGTAGACTTCATGCAAAGAAAATCCATTCATGATTATATACATTTATTTGTATGAATTAATTGAGAAATAATAATTTTGCAGGTTATGGTTGATGCAGATTCTCCAACTCCTGGGAATCCATACCTTCGGGAGTACTTGCACTGGTCTCTATTACATCTCATCTCTTTTAAAATCATCTTAGTTTCTTGCATTATTAATTACTTACTACCTTCTTGTGTGCAATTTAAAGTCTAATGTAACTAAGTCAAACTGCCATCTAATTAACGTTTTGTACTAAATTATAACACTATTTAATTAAAATATTTATTATTGAATTTAAGCATTGTACCTGTTTTGATCATGATGATATATTTAGTACTCCATTATATTACTATAGTAGTACTCCCTCGTCCCAAAACACCCCTCATGTTTACTATTCTATAAGTTGTTTAACAAAAAAATATTTTTCACTGAATTTATGGACTTCTTTGAGTAATTTGATTTTATTTTTTTAATTAAAAAATTGAAAATTATGTTATATGCGGAGATAACAAATTTGAAATTAACTGGTTATTAGATTGAGTAGTGATTTCCTTTTTTTAAATTTTAATGTGAATGGTGTAGTTGGAAAAATACATTAGAAAAATAGGAAGAATTTTATGGGAGGGGGAGAATATTATTACTGTTATTATTATTAATGTGTGAAACCATTAATATGAAGAAATATATATTCCTATTCATAATTATTAATTAGAAGGATAGATTTAATGACACGTGCGGGCTCTTAATATATATAATTATGGCATGGATGAGTAAAAATAGCATTTTTGTACAAAGAGTTTTAGGACAAAAAATGAGAAAGAGGTGTAGGAAGTTGAGGTAATTGATGGTGGATTGGATGTGTCACCAAATTTAGGGTTTATGCTTTGGTTTGGTTTCATTTCAATAATTGTTTCTTGATTCTATATATATATATATATATATATATATATATATATTGAGTATACAGGTTGGTAACTGACATCCCAGGAAGTAAAGGAGCTACGTTCGGTGAGGCATATATAAACAATTTCATAAGTAGTAGTAATTAATTAATTAGGTAATTAAATTGGATTAATTGATAGGAGGGATGGATGACTTGCAGGGAACGAAGTGGTGAGTTACGAGGGTCCTCAGCCGTCGATGGGCATCCACCGGATGGTTCTGGTGCTATTCCGGCAGGAGGGGCGGATTCGTGTGGAAGCTCCGGAGTGGCGGCAGAACTTCAACATCATCCAATTCTCGCAACACCTCAACCTGGGAACCCAGTTGCAGAACCCTGACTACCTACTATCTTACATCCTTAAATTCCTCTGGCTCGCACCAGCTTCTTACAAGTTATTACTAAAATCAACATGTATAAATAAATCACACTGCTTGTGTGCTACTTTCTTACCTTATAATCTGCTGTCTACCATGTATCATCTATGTAAATGTTTCATTTTATAACTACCACTTTTATGTATTCATAATTTATTGAAGCATATGTGTTATATGCTTGATTTTATATATAACACTCAAAACTTATATTCGGATTGGAAGTTCATCGGCGAGTGGAGATTATCCTCAGTTCTTCCACTCATAAATTCTACCTCAACACTATTTGTTAATGTTCCGCATATATCATCAACCTTGGCCTTTGTAATAAGAGGTAGATTCAGTCTTTGAAGAACTTCTCTCCTGAGGATTGGATTGGCTCCCTAGCACATAGATGTCAGGCTCATATTTTTAAACATACTCCCTCCGTCCCTTGGTAAGAGTCTCATTTACTTTTGAGCACGTAGATTAAGGAGTATTATTATTTAATGTGTAGTGAGTAGTTGTATTAGTGGGTGTGTGGGCTCCATGTTTTAATTGTATTAGTGGGTGTGGGTGGGTTCCATATGTCCAAAAAAGAAAATAGGATCCTTTGGGTGGGACAACCAAAATGGTAAAATGAGACTCTTACCTAGGGACGGAGGAAGTATCCTATAATGAGACACTTAATATCACTTTTGATCTTAACAAGGATTATGGGATATTTAACAAAATAAAAAACTGCACCGGAGGTCGTAGAACTATACTATAGATGTTGTTACATTTATTGTTTGTACGTAGGTTAAAAAATATTATATCTTGTGTGGATTAAAAACAACTGCAACGGGAAAACAGCACCGAAGATAGTAGAACTATACCCCATCCTTAGGAACAAATAGTTTTTTTATATTTGTTATTATAATAAAGTCATAGCAGTAATTAACTCGTAAAAGAATAATTTTTTTAAAATGACCTTACGTAAAATTATGTTTTACGGTAATGAATAATTTATTTTATTATTTTGTTCGACTTTATCACTTTATTATAGTAAATTCAAAATTGTAACAAAATGTTATATAAATGATATTATTTATTAAAAATATGAATTTTATAAAAAATGAAATTAGTAAGTAATTTGAGCTTTAAAAAAAAGATAGTATATTAATCCCATTTAATAAATACACAGTTTTAATAATAATAATAATAATAATAATAATAATGATGATGATGATGATGATGATGATGATGATGATGATGATGATGATGAATTGAATTGAATTGAAAATATGAAATAAGTAGTGTACCAAATTGCAAAAACAAAAGTTGTGATAGAATTGAAACTATCAAATAGGTCGTGTATTAAATTGAAAAAAATAAAAAGTCGTGATAGATTTGAAAATTCCTAATAATGTGGTGAATTTTTTAGGAATTAACTCTTTTTTTAAATTACAAGCTAGTTTGCATGAGTGATATATAAAAGATATTTCATCAGTTACATAGATATTGTTACATTTATTGTTTGCATGGAGATTAAGGAATATCGTATTTAGTGTGGATTGAAATTTAATATTTTAATATATAATTGATAATTGTATTTGTATTATATGTTTTTATTATTTTGTGTGGACCTCATTAAAAAAATAGCAATAATTGTAGGATGCCTTAATTAGTAAAATGTAATATTCCCTCAATCCATCCTCAATGTATTCATGTATTATTATTTTATGTGTAGTAGGTAGTTGTATTAGTGGAGGGTGTGAGTCCCATATTTTATTTGTATTAGTGGAGGGTGTGAGTCTCATAGTCTAAAAAGGAAAATGAATATATTAAGGATGGACGACCCAAAATGAAAAAATGGATAGATTGACAGTGGACAGAGAGAGTAATATTTGTGGAATGTAGGGAGTATGTGAAAATCTATAGTTTTCATTGTTTTAAACCTTTAAAATTTTCCCCTTACCTACGTGTTACTCATTCAAATTTTTACACAGAGATGATCATACAACACAGAAAATTCATATATTTATAAACTAGTTTTGGGACGTTTGACAACTATAAATAGTCATAAGTGGAAATGTCACATATTAGCCACTTTCACTTAAAATTAATTTTTTTTAGCCATCTATCTTAAAAATATTTTATTCTAACCATTTTTATTGGAAGTGACCAAAATGCCCTTTGAAATTGACCCACTAATCACATGTTGAGAAAACTGACGCCTCTCTTTTTTACCAAAAAGTAACAAAGTACAATAGCTTGTTTTACAGTTTATTGAATGCATTAATTTATTACTTTTGCATGTCTCATGAATGTATTTATTTATTAAAATGCAAAAATATGCATTATACGATTTTTTTTTGGAAAAAAATATAGAAGACAAAAATATAGGTTGAATAGAATAACCATTTGGGCCTAATAGAAGACATGTATGTAGGCCGAATAGAAGAAAAATTTTATCCATATGAAAACTTTTTCTAATTTTTTCTGAAAAAAATATAAGCCAAATAGAGCAAACATTTGGGCCGAATAGAAGACATGTACGCTGAAAAAAAGAAAAATTTTATCCTTATGAAAAAAATTTTTATTTTTTTTGGAAAAAAATTATAAACCAAATAGAACAACCATTTGGGCCAAATATAAGACATGCAAGTCGAATAGAAGAAAAAATTTATCCGCATGAAATTTTTTTCTGGAAAAAAATATATATGCCGAATAGAACAACCATTTGGGCCGAATAGAACAATCATTTGAGCCGAATAGAAGAAATGTAAGCTGAATAAAAGAAAATTTTTATTCGTATGAAAAAAAATTTCAAATTTTTTCTAGAAAAAAATATAGGCCGAATAGACCAAGCCATATACTTCAAATAGAAGGAATTTTGGGTCGAATAGAAGAAACTTAGGTCGAATAAAAGAATAAATTTTCTGAGATTTTCCTATAATTTTAAGGGAGAAAAGTTTTTTATACAAATTTAAAATCCAAAATTAATACTGACACTTTTGTTTTGAAATTATCAATTCTACCAAATATATACTTTTTTGACACTATTACCCTCCAATATTAACCATAAACTCTAATATACCCCAAACCCTTAAACCCTAAACCCCAAACCCACCCACTGTCGTCGTCGTCGCGCTGTCGCTGGAAAGTTTGCCGGAGCTGCAGTCTCCGCCGGATCACTGCTGTTGGTCACCTCTCCGGCGGCGACCGGTGACCAGCGGCGCCAGTCACCGGAGACTGGTCGCAGATGGAAAGTTCACCGGAGCTGCAGTCACCGTCGGACCACTACCGCCGATCACCCCTCTGCCGGCGACTGACTGCCATTGCCGCCGGTCACCGGAGGCATGCTGCAGCCACGTCTTGGCCGGAAAGTTCGCCAGAACCGCTGCCGGAGATGGGTAGGTTGAGTAGGGGTGTACCACCCCCTTGGTAAAATTGATAAAATACAATGAGGGGCAAAAGAGTCCAAAAAGTGTCAATTAGTTAATAAACATAATTAAGTTATATGATTGTCGGTATTAATTTTTCACTCTTCATTTTGGGTAATTTTATATATTGGCACTAATTTTAAATGTGGTCACATCCACTACCATTTAATGCGATCAACAAAAACATAATGTTGGCCCCATGATTTTTGTCATTTCTCCTGACAGTTATGGAGTAAATTGAGAATAACCCTTAATAGTGGCTAGAAAAAATTCTTTTTTTATGTAGGTGGCCAAATAAAATGTAACTTAATGCATAATGACCATTTTAAATTTTGTCTCATAGTGATAATATGTTTGTTTGAATTTTTGATAGGGTAAATATTAACTTTATATCAAATATATGTGTAGAAATATTAATTTATGTAGGAAAAAAACTAAAAAAAGAAAGAGTATTATTTGAATAGAGATAATATGGAGTAGGTAAAAACTCTTGTGTCCCCAGATGCGAGGATTAAGATCCGTGCGCCCATTTCCGACTCGGCCCTTAAATCCAAATATATTTTTTAACCTTATATGATATCTATTGATTAGACGGGCGCCCGGACACACATGAGCCTTACTCTAATATACTGATATAAGTACTATGTATAAGTACTGTATTATTTGACGTTATTGTATACTCTATTTCATATAAAGGAGAGCTGAGTAGTGATAAAGCAGAAATTAGGGAATTTGGTTAGGATTTAGTGATAAGTCTTTAAATGCCTTAAACTACAAAAATATACTTATACGATTTTTAAGTCGATTAAAATAAATGATTCGATTATGTATATATATGATTAAAGTTTTTAAATAAAAATGCATGTTGGCAATGTCTTGCTGCGCCAATCCAATTTTCTACTCTTTAATATTGAACATTTATACCATTTAGTATAAAAATTTTTATTTTTTATTTTTTTTTGAAGAAAAAAGAAATTAATCAAGCATGTACTCTTTATGTTTCAACTAAAACTTTTCAAAATGTAATATCCTTACACACCTTACTCATCGATTTATGATAAACAATTCATTTATATATAGGTATATACAATCTTATCCTTGCTGCATTACGTAGAATCTTATCCATGTTGGACCATGATGGACAAAATAATGTTCTGTATACCACTTTCTTATACAAAGGAGTTTCCACCAAATGTTTGAAGTTTGTCTATTAGTACTCGTTAATACTACTGCCAAAAAGTTATATTCAAACAAATGCTACAAATCTCATTTTGGGAAAATTCTCCAAAAGGTCAGGCTGAAAGGTGTCAATGCGCCCCAGGGCATAGCTCAAGTGGTAGAGGGGAGGGTGGAAAGGCCTTCCAATTGAGCTTGATTGTTACATGGTGGAGGTTCGAATCCTGCCTTTGGCATGGATTTGGCCCATTGCAAGCACAAGTTTAACAGTGATTTGGCCCCTTGCAAGCACAAGTTTAACAGTGAGCTCTCTCTATAAGCCACTTGAGACACATCCTGCGATTTACTTCCTCCACCAATCCCCAGGACAGGGACGGTGGGGGCCCCTAGTGGTGGGGTACACCATTTTTGAAAGGTGTCAATGCACCTTGGTGACACGTGTCTGTTCAACCTGAAATGCTCCATACTCTAGTTTACGCCTGGTCTTTTAATTTCATTTATTTATTTTTTTAACTTCTTTTATTTTTCATTTAACAAGTTCTTGATTATAGTTGTCTGTAAATTTTTATTGTAACGTTTAGGGTTTGTTTTTAGGATGTAATCGTAATCTCATAATATCTATGTATGTTTTACTATTATTATTCATGGTTTATTTTGCTACTTAATTCATGAAATATTGCCATTTATATCCTATTATATCAACAATTTCCTATTATTATGATAATTTATAGCACTATTCGATTTTTAGAACTTTATTGTTTATGTTATATCTATATTAAAACTTAAAAAGTTTAGTATTTATTCTTAAAATTTAATATTAATTCTAAAAACATAACTTAACTTCACCCTTATAATAATTCAGTAATATTTCACCTTATAAATCACAAACTATTTATTATAAAATAAAATTTTGAAATGTTTAATATACTTGCAATCTATGTTTAAGAAAGTTACAAATCAACTGTCCAACATACTTTGTGCACTTCTTTTTGTTCAAATCCATTTCAAGTCTACAGGCCCATTAATAAAACATTGTGCGCGCACATCTTTTACGTTATGTAAGTTCACTGAAATTAAAATTAGAATTTCCAACTTAATTCTTGACATACTTTTCCATGTACCACCTTTTCTTGAAATATTTGATTCCAACTTTAAGATTCATTCCTTTAAACATGCATCATCAAATTAGAATTATTCTGGCGATCAATTGAAAGATATATTTTCCATCCAAATGAAAATGGGATTCATTGCTTCAGCATCATCAAATTAGAATTATTCTGGTGATCAATTGAAAGATATATTTTCCATCCAAATGAAATGGGATTCAGTGCATTGATTCTTTAACCAATAAAATAAAGTAAAGAATCATATGTATGAACTCATATTTATCAATGTATCGTCTCACGATAAGATCATTTTAGACTTTGTTAATTAGTTTCATTTTTTATTAAAAATATTATCAATTATTTTAAAATATATTGTCACTTTTTATTCATTAATTATCATTTTTTATTAAATTTTATCAGTTTTTATCTATTTTACATAACTCATTCGATGTGACTTTTATAGGACGGTCCAAATTTGGTCTACCGCTATTGTCTTTGCCCATTCAAAGGTATTAACTGATAAGTATTCCCTCCGTTCATCTTTAATATATCCATTTGCTTTTTGTACGTGGATTAAGGAGTATTATTATTTTATGTGTAGTAGGTAGTTGTATTAGTGGAGAGTGTGAGTTTCATATTTTATTTGTATTAATGGAGGGTGTGTGTCTCATAATCCAAAAAGGAAAATGGATAAATTAAGTATGGACGGTCCAAAATGATAAAATAGATAGATTGACAATAGTGAAGGGATTCCACATCCCTATTTCACAGCCAGATATTTTCATTTCAAGGTATATCTAAAAAATTATAACATTTTAAAATATTTGACGTTAATTTTGAAGAGAGGATATTAATATAATTTGGGGAGAAAATATTAAATTAATTTGAATAGTAAATGAGGAGGGATTTGTAACGCTTGTGAAATCGTACTAATAATCAACGAATGGTACAGTAAAACTTTTATAAATTAATATACTCGGATCGAAGAATTTTATTAATTTAGAGAAATATTATATAATCGATAAATTAATAAATTATTAATTTAAAGAAGTTATATAGAAAAAATATAATTTTCATAACTTATTTATACATATTAAGAATATATTAATTAGAATACATGATGATACGGATTCATAATTATATATTACTTATAAATCAAATTAATTATATGAGTATAGTATCTCATGAATTGTATAATCATATGCTCCAATATTTATCTATATTTTTTAGAAGCAGATCAATATAAAATATTGATTTATTTTATTTCTTTTTAACTTGGGTGCAATCAAGAGATTTAAATATGAGATTAATGCGGATCTTAAGTTCAATAAAAAGTAGATAACAGTAGATTCATATTTTACTAAATTATCTTAGAATGTTGAAGTTATATATATATATATATATATATATATATATATATATATATATATATATATATATATATATATATATATATATATATATATTTGACATTCTTTTATAAATATTAATTTATACTTCTATTGGACCTTAAGTATTTTTTAGAATTTCCTAGAAAAGTATTATCTTATTATTTAATTGATTGATACCCAAATTTGAATTGGTCCCAAGTTGAGATCGGACAAATTATTAATTTTATCGAGGTTATTAATTTATCGAGTATTAATTTATAGAGGTTTTACTGTATAAGGATGAGCTGGTACAAGAATTGGGCCCAAAATTGGGCTAAGATCAGGGTCATCATCTCTCCTTAAATTGGGCCGACTCGGAAATTTTTACTAGACAAAAAATAAAAGGTCGGAAAAAAATGAGATAGTTTGGTATGATATATACTATAAAATAAAATTCAGAAAATTATGGAGTATTTAAGAATTGATTGTGCCTTTAAAATTCTAAATATATTATTTGTTTTAGGAAAAAAAAAAAAAGAAAGTTAAACCCGTTAATTACACGAGATACGCCAAATTGCCAAGTAGTATTACTCATTTAAAAACTTATTTAGTGGCATTTTCATGATTATTTTTATTTATTTTCTTTTGAATAAGTGCTGTTGCTAGCATCCACCGTAATTAAATACCGACTCTGTCTAAAGTTTGAGTAATCAATTTTTCAGACAACGAGAATAAGGATGTGTTTGCCTAATCTAAGAAACCAGATGTAATTATTTTCTTTATTCCAAAAAGACAAATAATTAGACTTCAGAATTATGTCTCTATATATATAATAATGGGTTTATCATGATACAGTAAACATATATATGTATATGCAAAACCATTCCTGGTTTTCATATATACCCCAATAAAAGTGCTTATCTTATCATGGTATGGCATAAAAGTAGACACAAAATCTTTTCACATTTATTTGACATTTAAATCCATCTTAAACCAATCCTACAAATCTTGTAAAGAAGAATGTCTTTGAGCAAAAACACAACCAAAAAAAAGAAAAGAAAAAAGAAAACCAAACAGTGCCTTTGCTGTTGAAATATTTCATTCATGCACCAGTGGTCTAAATCCCAGCTTCACCCCCATATCTCTCTTTCTAATTGCCTTATTCTTTATATCTTTCTTTACACCAAATTAGTGCCTTTACAAAAAGCACCATCTTATCCTCTTCTTTATCATCCATTTTCTCTCTCTCTACTCTCTCTCTACTCTCTCTCTCATCCACTGATCAACTTTTCATTCTCTGCTTCTCCTACTTTCCCTTTTAATGGAAAAAATAGGATTATAGTATATTTCATTGAGTGCTGATCATGTATATATGGTGTATCATGTATTACAACTATTAATTACTTGACTAATAGAGGATGTTTTATATGGTGTACCCAACTATTAGGGCCACAACGCCATTGTCTTGGAATTGGTGGAGAAGGTTAATCGCAAATGTATTTCAAGTGGTTTATAGAGAAAGTTCAATATTTAATTGTAAGGGGCCAAATTCATGCCAAATGCATGATTCGATTTCCCACTCTCCAACTACCAGTTCATTTAGAACATCTTTCCACTCCCCTCTTTACTACTTGAGTTATGTCTTATGGAAAATGATGTTTTATATAGTTATATGTATACATGACTTAAGAATTTAATAGATTACTACTTGAGTTATGTCTTATGGAAGATGATGTTTTATATGGTTACATCTATACATGACTTAAGAATTTAATAGAAGGATAAAGATTTGTGGCCAGATTCTGGCCGGCTAGAATTCAAAATTTAAATGGACAATTACTATGTTGCCCTTAATTAATTTTTATAACTTTTCTTAAATAGTATAAATTGACCTTAATTAATTTTGTTAATTTCAATACTCCCGTCATTAATACTGGCTATGCAACCGAATGTGCTTTGTTTCACAATTCTGTACTAGCTAACAGCTTTCAGTTCATTTACTATTAATTATGGTAGTTTTTTTATATTTATATAATAATTATTTCTTGAAAAACTCTCTTGTGAGACTGGTTTTTTTGAGACGGTTGTGAGATGGATTGACTCATTACTATAGTATGCTTATTATATAAGTAAAATATAATTATTTATAATAAAAGCATGTCAATAATTAATCATATTATAACACCCTAAAATCATACTTTAATTAATCATTTATCATATTTTAGAAAATATATTTTAACCATTTTTAAGTATACTTTATCTATATAATAAGAATACTTTAACACGTCTCACAAACCGTCTCACATTTATAATGTCCCGCAAGAGAATTTGTCTTATTTCTTTACCATACTATATTTACATGTCACCGAATTTTTTCAAAGTCTTAATTGGAAATTTCTATTGTTTCTCTATAAGTTATTACTTCAATGAAGAAAACTTATTTTATAAAATAAAATTTTAAACTCTTTCGGTGAATTAAAATTATTAAATCTAAAATAATTTCGATGGTTATATATTTTCTATTATAAATGGTGAAATTATAAAATAAAATTAAAAATATGTAAAGTTTAAGTTAAACATCCGTTGCTTCAATCAATTTAATATTTGATTAAATTATAAAAAGCACTGCATTTGACGGAGTCGAATATAAATTAAATTTATAGATAATTTATACCTTGTGCATAAGATTATATGTATGAGACAGCTTCACGAAGGATTATTATATATGGATAAAAATTTACAGTAAAAATAAAAAGTAATACTAATTTTTTAATAAAAAATACTCCCTCCTCTCATTCTAATAGTAATATATTTCTTTTTTGGGGTCACATTCTAAAGGTTACATTTTCTTTTTTAGGATATGGGACTCACACAAATTAATTACTTCTCTATTCATAAACTCACACATCACACTAATACACCTACTCACTTTACATTAAAATATTATTTCTCTCACATCAATACACGCTCATTAACTCACGTACAAAAAGTAAACGTAACCATAAGGACGGGACGGAGGGAGTAATTATTAATTAATAAAGGATAGTTTTGAATGAGACCGTCTCATGAATTTTTCTTATGTAAGACGGATCATATCCTATTCATTAATATAAAAATAAAAAATAAAAAAGATTTAAGTAAAACAAGGGCCTTGTTTGAATAAACCAATTATTAGCTAAAATTTTAATAAATTAGCGCCGATCATGTGCATGGGCAGCGTGGCAACATGCGCATGTTTATTTAAGTTTTCAATTTTAATAAATATTATTATATTTTATTATCATTATTATTAATTATTATTAATTATTTAATTATAATAATATTATTAATAATCAATTATTAAATACTTTCTCCGTCTTTTGGAGGAGTCTCATTTGCTTTTGGGCACGTGGATTAAGGAGTATTATTATTTAATGTATAGTGGGTAGTTGTATTAGTGGGTTGGTGGACCCCATATTTTAATTGTATTAGTGGTGTGGGTGAGTCTCATATGTCCAAAAAAAAGAAAAAAGATCCTTTGGGTGAGACAAAAAAAAAGGTAAAATGGGACTCTTAGCTAGGGACGGAGGGAGTAGTTAATTGTTCTGTTATCACTTTATCTTAAACGGATATCACTATATATTAAAAACGATATCACTTTTATTGTTACGACAAAATTTTCGTGAAATAATAGTACTAATAATTAAATTAAAAGGATATCACTTTTTTTTTATTACAAATCATATTTTATTTAAAATATTATCACATTTTATTCATTATATAAACTGTTCCTGAAATACATTTTTGTAATTAGTCATTACTTTTATTTAAAGATATTATCACTTTTCTTCTAAAATGTTATCACTTTTTTATATATAAAATTTTTATGAAACAGTTCATAACATCATCACTTTTTATTAAAAATATTATCACATTTAATCTATTCTATAAATTATTTGTAAAATACACTTTGATAATTAATTATTACTTTTTATAAAAGATGTTATCACTTTTTGTTTATAATGTTATCACTTTTCATTTATAATATAAATTGTTCATATAATAGTTTACATCACTATTATCATTTTTCATCAGTTAAGTATCACATTTATTAATTTACATATTTAAATAAAAAAATAAATTAAATGAATAATAAATTTAGGGAAAATCACTAATAGGAGTTAAATTCATTTTCCGTCCCACAACTATATCAAATTTTGCTTTCAGTCCCAAATAAGTTAATATTTTCAATTTAGTCCCATAACTTCTTGATTTCATCAAGTCCAACCCAATTTAGACTAAAAATTCAATTTTCACCGGAAAAGGTCGTCAAATTAGGGGATTCCGGCATACATATCATAGGTGGCATTCCAAATTAAAATCAGATCGCCACATCACCATTAATTAATTAAATAAATAAATTAAAAATAATTTCTAACACAACAATGACAGCAGCTCCTCGGCTGAGCCGCCATCCCATGGTTTCCTCTTCTTCTTCTTAACCTTTGAAGAAGAATCGTGGGTCTGGCTCGGGGGAATGACGGAAACAAAGTCGTGGAGAGCATTGAGGATGTTGACGAGGTTGGGTAGTCAGCAAATGAAGGCGACAAACCGGGTTGTATGCGAACTCCGTTCGTTCGGGCCTTCGTCCGAATAGGAGTGGTGAAACACGGCTACTCTCACACCGTCGCCGTCTTCTTGGGCTTGATCTCCGCCCTAATCGGAGAATGAATCCTCGGCAGATGAGAAAGCCACTCTAAACTCTTCAAACCCTCTCACCTGCAGAAGCTGCCATAACCATCTGCAAGTATTCCTTCTTTTTTTTCTCGAAACGGTTCTACCTCAAGAGTGATCCCTTTCTTGGAGTGGCTGAAATTCAAGTATCCTGGGAAAGGAGCCGTTGTCCGCCGGCGGCTCGCTTCTTATAATTTATGACCCATTTTCGCCGTCCCCATATACAGCTGCTCTCATTTAGTTTCAGAGTATCCATTACTAAAATCTTGAAGCACGTCCACGAAGAAGTCCTCCCCGGTAGGTGCGGCAACCCCCAAAATTTCACCCATCCTCGCCGTCGTCCCACCGCAAAAGCGATCGGAAAATCCCCCTCACTTCATGCCCCGTAAAGAAAAACCCAGTGTGATTAAATAATTACTCACACATACAAAATATTAAAGTAAAATACCAAATATAACCTTATAATCTCATACACTTTTAAACCATCAACCATATCCCACACCCACCCGCCCGCCGGACCGGCGTTGACCAGTCGTTGACCGCCGCCGCCTGATGCCGGAATTTAAAATGTGCAAACAAAATGTGAAAAAAAAATTGTGCAAATACATAGGGGTATTTATGATATCACAATCATAATTGTGTAGTTATGAGTAATAGTACTTTGAGTCATGTAATTTATAGCAATTATGCATTATTTTATGTACCTCCTAAGCGACCCATAAATTTAAATTAATAAAAATATAATGAAAAAATAACATTATATATATATATATATATATATATATATATATATATATATATATATATATATATAATACCTAATTAATTTACTTTTATAATTAAATTTTCAAATTTCTAATTTGACTACAACCAAATAAGGCCCTTACAAATATAATTAATGGGTTAATGGATGATCCGTCTCACATAGGAAAATCCGCGAGACGGTCTCACAAAAATCTTTGTCAATAATAAAAAGTGAAATAATTTCATTGTGAGATGATTTTATGATAGTGTTTCTATAAAGTATACTATACTTTAATTTTTTATTTTTTTTGACAATATTGTCACACTTTTTATTTGTTCCATGAAATGAGTCTTACATAATTTACGAAATGGTAAATTTTTTGTGAGACCATCTCAAGGATCTTAAGACAGATTATCTATTAATTTAAATAGATTATATTTTATATTAAGTTAAAAATAAATTAAAAGAAAAGAATGGCCTTGTTTGTTTGGATTGTTAATTAATTAAACCCTTTTTTTTAATTTTAAACTTAGGAATTTCACGCCCAGAGGTTGTGTATGTATATTTCGACTACGCACCTGACGGTTGACACTACTCCTTAAATTAATTTTTTTTTCAGTTTTATATAAAAAAATTAAATTAAACGATATTACTTTTTTGTTTATCTTATACTCACTTTTTATTAAAAAATACCATTACTTTTTATTATTCCATTGAATTGTTCGTGAAATAATTCAATTATATGGATATCACTTTTCTTTAATTAGGAATCACTTTTTATTAAAATATTATTATGTTTTATCCATTCTATAAGTTATTTATAAAACACACTTTGATAATTAGTTGTCATTTTTATTAAAGAAGTTATCACTCTTCATTTAATATATTATCACTTTTTATTTATATTATAAATTTTTCATGTAATAGTTCACAGCATTGTTATCATTTATCATCAATTGAGTATCACATTTTATAAATTTATAATATTTAAATAAAAAATAAATTAAATGAAAACAAATTTAAATTAATAAAAAAAATATAATTTAAAAAATAATACTTCCTCCGTCCCACGGAAGTTGTGACATTTTTCTTTTTGGGTTGTCCACAGAAGTTGTTACATTCCTTTTAAAGAATATGAAACTCGCACGTAAAAAAATATTAACATATTTATGTGGACCCACATACACTACTAATACACATACACACCACACATTAAATACTATTTATCTTACTTCACTTTAAATTAAAATATTATACTCCTTAATCTCTTTGCCTAAAAAATGTAATACATTCTCAGAGACGAAGGGAGTATTTTATATATATATATATATATGGAAAAATCGAATAAATTTACTTTTATAATTAAATTTTCAATTTTCTATTTTGACTACTACCCAATAAGGCCCTTAAAAATATAATTAATGGATTAATGAGTGATCTATCTCAAATAAGAGAATTCATGAGACTATCTCACCAAAATCTTTGCTTTTATGAAATGAGTATTTCGAGATGTTTTATTTCAAGTAATATTATCATATTCTCTTTGTTACTGATAAGATATTATTTTGTCATTTTAATCGCTCATATTAAAAATATTTATTTTATTTTTTAGTAAAAGAAATTCACCACTCACATTTAATACAGTTACTCGCTTTATAAAAAAACAAATAGTTATCTTACGAATGTAGTATTATTTATCTATTTCACAAAATAAGTCTTACATAACTTATGTAATGAATACCATGTGACGTCTCATTTAAGATAATACTATCATCTTTCTTTCTTTTTTAAATCTAGTTCGAGATGATTCTAACATGATTTATGAAACAAGTACTATGAGGCATATTATTTCAACTACGTTAAAAGAATTTAGGATAAACATTTTAATTAAGGGTAGTTGTTGCGTGAGACTGTCTCGAGATCATTTTATATTTTTAAAAATATTTATTACTTTTACAATAAAATATTATCACTTTTATTATAAAATATTGTATCACTTTTCATTTACACTATAAGTTGCTCATGAAATTACATTATCACTTTTTAGTAATTCAATATCATTTTTCATTAGAAAAGTTATCAATTTTCATCCGTCTCATAATATTTTGATAAATAAATGGTTATCAAATGAATAGTCATAAATACGCAATTGTTTTAATTAAAATTTAGAATTTAATATTTTTATCATTAAATAAATAAAAAATAACATACAAAATTTAATCATTAAACGTAAATAAATCCTTTTACTCATTTAATTATACTACATTTTTATAATATTCCTTTTCAAAGAAACACAAAAAAAATCTTTTAATTATTTAACTATAATTACATGTTATATTATATTAAGAGGAACATGATCAGTTATTCAATTATATTTTAAAAAAACTGATTCAAAGAGAAAAAAAAAAACTAAAATTTTGATTAGAATTAGTTAAAAAAAAGTATGAAATGAATGAGTTCACAAATTATTGAGAGAGAGAAAATAAACGGCGTGAATCATTTTCGTGATTAGAGTTATGTTATTGTTATTAATTAATGATAATAATTATTAATCTCGAAAATCTAATAACAATTAATTAGGAAAGAGAGAGCAGCTATCTTAATTATTGTTGATGATAAGGATATATTTGTCAATTAATATTAATGTTTTACTCTAATTTACAAGAATGCCATTGGCTGGTGGCTAAATAGAAAGTCCTTATTAGAAATCTCAATCAGGTAGAGTTAGTTGTAACTTGTAATTAATTAGAAGAGAATGGAGGAGAGGGTGAGGAATTAATAATTAGTTGGGAAAAAGAATGTATGAAGTCTTTCAAATTAACTTGTGCCACTAAACATGCTTGTCTTGAGATTTTCAAATTCCAAAATCGATTTTTAGAGCTCTTTATTTTTGTCATTAAAATCATGTTTTTATTTTAATTTATTATTTAGAGAAGAAAACATGCAGTGGAGGAAATTTGAGCGCGTTGTCACTTGTGAGGTTTACTAAATGGATATTCTGTTGGGCTTTGTAAATGAACTTTGGGCTTAACAATCGGCCCACAGATCCTCGTATATATTTCAGTGTACTACTGGCTAGCTAGGTTTCCCGGTAATTTCAAAGAAATAGTTTGAAAATTAAAGAGTGAGAAAACCTTCAAATATATTAAATTAAAAAAACAATAGTATTGGTTGTTAGTATAATTAAATTTAATTAAATTAAAAAGGGTTATAGGAGACAGCAGCATGCATTTTGATGATATAAAGCTTTTTGTAGAGGCCCCTTTATGACGAAACCCTTCCTTTTTATCCCTTTGTTAACTCTCGTCACATGCATGGTTGGGAGCTAAGTAATTTCCATATCTGGGACTCTCTATATAACTATACGTGTAACTATTAATATAGCAAATAATTTTATAACTTTGGATCACTTATTTCGTATTCTACAATTTTTTTATTGAATGACACGTGTTATTATTTTCTAAAATAACGTCATATTCTAAGGATTTAATAATCATTTATATGATACGTTTTTTATGTTAAAGAATACCAATATTATGAAACGTGGAATTGAGAATTTAAGTCCTTGATATGGGATTGGATGTTACTCACCCTTATTGTAACATTGTTTCATGTTATTTAAGTAAATAGGTTATTTTTAAAATTAAATTTAAAATAAATAAAAATTTTAAAATTAAAATAGAGTTGGTCTCCTGTGTCCCCGGACACACTGTGCCCCCATGAGAACATAAAAAATTTTGCTATTAAATTCTTGTGTTCCAATGTGTTACGGTGTGTTCCCAGGGGCACACAAGTTTTTACCATTAAAGTGTATGTATTTTTACGTTTTGAATTGATATATTTTCTTTTTATGAATAAAAAGATTTTATGGAAAAAAAATAAAGAAATGGTGAATGATTTTATAATTATAGTGTATTTTTATCACTTTTAGTAAAATAAAAATGTGTAAAACTTTATGGTATATATTAAATTACTGTATTGAATGCTTTTATCATACTTAACATTGTTTCCAATTTGGTGGGACGTATAAAGATGAAAGTTATTAAATTTAGCATGAGTAATTCCTAACTAAAACATGGTCGTCTAAAATTAATTAATTAATGTAATTTGGAGAAAGCAGAAGAGAGAATGGAGAAAGAGATTATGAATATTCTGAAACAGTTGGATGAAAATTGATATTCTTGTGTGTGACGCGAAATGATGTGATGAGATCTTAGTTGTGTAGAGAAGACTGAATCTATGTTGAAATTTATGAACCATTCATTCCATTTGGTGTAATGATGATTCATTGATGAGTAAGACTGCCTATTTGTCAAATCATTAATGTTCTAATTCTCATTATTTAGGAGTATTAATTAATTAATTATGCTGTACCTGATCTGCTGCAACTCCTTCTTAGGAGTTAAGCAAAAGATTCTTCAAATGCCTACAAATTTAATTTTATTTAATTTTATTAAATAATTAACTCTTTCTGCACATGCATTCGCTATATAAAGTTTATCATACTTTCTTTTTTTCCACTGTTAGTAACTGACAAATTAATTCAGGTGATTTTGGTGTATTAATTATTAGTAATGATTTCTTGAATTATATATCGTATATTAATTATTAATTATACACTGAATCTTAATGTGACCGGATGAATGAATTAATTAGTAGTAATCAGAATGAGATTGTACAGGGAAAGTAAATATGAAATTTTTATCATAATACTATTATTATTTGGAAAACGTGCACTTAGAACCGTCTCGTTTTTACGTTTTAATTTAAAAATATTGTTCACTACATTTCTTTTATTATTACTTTTTATCAACAAAATTTATCAACGGATTTAATTTCGTTGGTAATTTTCAATGGATTACCAATAAAAATTATATTTTTCTTTTAGCAATAAAATAATTTACTAAGTGGAATCATTTTATAAATTTTTAACAGAATTGAGTTTTTGTTGATAAAAATTTACCAACCATCAATTTACACAAAAATTTACCAATATTAATTTGTTGGTAAATCAATTTAATAATGAAATTAAATTTATTAAAAGACATTTAACAATGTAGTGGTTACCACTTTTCTTATATTTTTATTAAAAATATTATTTCTTTCTATTCATGCAACAAATTGTTTGTGAAATATTTCATTATCATTTTTATTAATGCATGTATTATCTTTTACTAAAATACTATCAATTCTTATTCCTCTACGATTTTTTTTTAATTTTAATTTTTTATTTTAAGTTCGCACACAAATGTTGCCTTATTATTGTTAACTGAAAGATAGTTTGTGGGAGCCTGTCCATGTCAAAATGTTAATGTCAAAAAGGTACAATTTTAGTGTATATTTTTCAAATATATATATATATATATATATATATATATATATATATATATATATATATATATAGTGGTGGTTTATATGTAGATAATGCGTCAGCAACAGGAAGCAAATAGGAAAATAGGAAATGAAGAAAGTAGAAATTCAAAGATAAGGACACAAGTCTACTTATTCCCACGTATTAATCCCATTCCTTATCCATCTACCAAACACTTTCACTTTTCTCCTGCTTTTACTTGTCCCAAATTACGTGTAATTACCCCACCACCAATAAATATAAATATATTAATCTCCAATTAATTGTCACACACGACTTATTTCTTTCCTTTTTCCTTAAAAACATATTTATTTATTTAATCCCACTTTTAATCCCACCAACACAGATTAAACTTAATTCTGATATATGCATATTGGGGTGCCTCATGATGGTTTATAAAATTAATGAGTGTAATGAAATCAAGATCACCATCATAATTCAGCTTTGTTATGGTTATATATCTTCACTTTTCCCGTCATCACTAATTTAAACTAAAACTTACATCTTAATTTAATGTCACCATCCTACTATATATATATATATATATATATGCCCCTCTTTGAGTATTTTTTCCCCCTTCTTTTTTAAAAGTATTTCAAATCGGTGTCCAAAATTTTTAACTATAAATTAGAATCTTAATATTTATAAATTACCATTTCAAGACTAAATCATAAAATTAGTACCTAATATTTTTAATAATGATCACAAAAATTTGCCATTTTATAATTTAAATATTATTTTAATAATAATAAATTATTAAAAAATTAATGACATATTAAATATATGGAGTTTAATATAATTATAATTATTTCTTTAAAAAAATATATTTTTTTATTCTTTTTAGGTATAGTTTTATATTTTTCAAATTTCAAATTAATAGGAAAAATTTTCAAACATCAAATTGATAGTTAATTTATTTTTAAAGTGGCGAATTG
This sequence comes from Pogostemon cablin, assembly GCA_023678885.1. NCBI lineage: Eukaryota > Viridiplantae > Streptophyta > Magnoliopsida > Lamiales > Lamiaceae > Pogostemon > Pogostemon cablin. The sequence continues at coordinate 2,680,226 of CM042956.1, forward strand.
AAAAGAATTTTTTTAATCTTTTAATTTCAAAGTAAATATTTACCTTTACCCTCCATGTTTTGGACTAATCCTATTCGAAATAAATTGAATAATTAACGTAGAATTTTTTATGTTATAAGTATTTACGTAAATATACACGGCAACGCACTAATAAATGGACCCATAAAAAGCATAATCTAAATTACTGTTCTTTTTTAGACCATTTTATATAAGAAAAAAAGTAGTATTAATTTTCAAGTTAAAATGGATACTTTTTTTAAGCATCGAATCATCTATTTTGATCTTTGTTCCACAATTTAAATGCACGATTATTGTTCAATAACATAAATGAATAGTTAAGACTTTATATTTATTCTATCTTTAAATAGGTATTGATCCAAACATATTAACACATGGTGGAAAATGTACAGATAAATAGATCTCCATTTCTGTTTAGTGCAAAAATTATTTAAAACTATTTTAAAAAACATTATTCTTTTTTTTAAATGCTTTTTTTTTAATGCAAACGTTTTCATTTCTGATCAAAGTGCATTAGTCAATACATTTACCCTACATATAACATGAGAATTGTCACTATTATTCTAATAACATGAGTTTTTTTTAAGTATCAACGTAATCATTATATAAATTGCAAATGAAAGTATCAGCAACGGATCAACAACCAATTTAGTAATGAGATTAAGGTTTTTATCAGCAGAATGAAAACATTCTAGGGTTTTTGTGAAAATGTCTTATTTTCAGCATAAATTGATCCCATGAGCAGAGCGACACACCAGTTTCTCAAACTCGTAACATGTTAAAATATTAATAAAATAAACCTCAGATTCGTGTATTTTTGTGAAATTTTCTTATGTCACATCAACGAACGTATAACATGTAGGTAATGTGAAAAATTATACCTTAAAAAGAAAAGTATAAATCTTAATGGTTAGATTTCATTACCTATTAAATGCGTCAATCATGCTCCCTCCGGCCACTTACAAGCTATCAATTTCACTATTTCTAACGTCCATTTCAAATGTATCAATTTCCTCTATTTAGTAAAGAAAGTACATAATATGACCCACCACTTCTCTCTAATACAACTACCCACCTTACCTATAATAATAATACTCCTTAATCCACGTGCAAAAAGCAAATAATGACCTTAGAATTGTACACGTGCAAACAGCAAACGGTTAGCTTTTAAGTGACCGGAGGTAGTATATAACAAATACAAAGAAAATAATACACGAAAATGGTGTAGAAGATTTGAGTGAGTAAAAATTATAATTATAGAAGCATTAATATTGTGTTAGGGAATGTATGTATATAGATTAAAAAGAAAAAGAAAAACATATTTAGAAATTATTAGTTAAGATGGATGGTTAACATTAGTGGTTTTCTTTAGTGTGAAGAAAGTGGTGGGCAAATGGCCTCCCCAAAAAGACAAGTTAGGACATATTTGGATGGAAAGAAGAAGAGGAGACCAAGTCTTCATGATAACCAACTCTAAACCCCAAACCTAATTAAACTACAAAACAAACAAGTAAAGAAAGGAATTCACCCTACTTCTATTGCCCCCCCTATATAACCCTCCCATCCCTCTCCATTTCATTTCCCCCTCCCCCTCTCTCCATCACTTCTTTCTTACATACACAATCCCTTTTCCTTTCTCTCTCAACAACCAAAAGTCACTCTCTCTAATGGAAAATCTTCTGACCAAGATCTTCCTCTTACATATTCTTCTCGGATTCTTCCTAACTTTATCAGGTAACAAACTAATCCTTAATTCCAGTTTGGTCTTAATTTTGATGATCAGTTAATTAACTAATCACGTGTTTAATTAATGATGACAGATTTTGGTTTGGTAGAATCGTTGGGTATTAACTACGGCCAAGTTGGCAACAATTTACCGCAGCCAGAGAAAGTTCTTCAACTCCTACGCTCTCTCAAACTAACCAAAGCGCGAATTTACGATACTAACCCTCAAGTCTTAACCGCATTCGCCAACTCCAACGTCGAACTCATCGTAACCGTCGAAAACGATGTTTTCCCCTCATTAACGGATCCGAACCGGGCCCTTCAATGGGTCTACACCCGCATCCGACCCTATATTCCCTCCACCAGGATCACCGGAATATCCGTCGGAAACGAAGTCTTCACCGGCGACGACACCACACTCATAACCTACCTCGTCCCCGCCATGGTCAGCATCCACGCAGCTCTAGTAAAGCTAGGATTAGACCAATACATCAAGGTTTCCACAAGCAACAACTTAGCCGTTCTGCAAGAATCTTACCCGCCGTCGGCCGGCAGTTTCCGACCGGAGCTGAGCAGAATAATGCCGCAGTTCTTGCAGTTCTTAGCCACCACGAAAGCTCCGTTTTGGATCAATGCGTACCCCTACTTCGCGTACAAAGACAACTCCGAAAAGATTCCTCTGGACTACGTGCTTTTCAACCCGAACCCGGGGATGGATGACCCGAATACGAAGCTGCATTACGACAACATGCTGTACGCTCAGATCGATGCGGTGGTGTTCGCGATGGGGAAAATGGGGTACGGCGGACTGGAAGTCGGGGTGTCGGAAACCGGGTGGCCGTCGAGAGGCGACGCCAATGAGATCGGCGCCACCGTGCAGAATGCCGCCATTTATAATCACAATATACTGAGAAGGCAACTGCAGAATGAAGGGACTCCGTTGAGGCCGAACATGCGGTTGGAGATCTACGTGTTCGCATTGTTTAATGAAGACATGAAGCCCGGCCCGACATCAGAGAGAAATTACGGCCTGTTTCAGCCCGATGGAACCATGGCTTACAATGTCGGTCTTTCTGCATTGTCGACAACCTCGTCAACTTCTACTGCCTCCATTTCATTAACTTCCAATGCAAACCAGGTAATTAATTAATTTGTGATTATTAAGAATTAATTAAGCTGAGTACAGATTGAAATAATTTGTTTATTGAGGCATTTTATCGAACAGGTTGGATACTCAAGCTTCCTGCAGTATTCAGTAATCCTATTTTTGCTGGGCTTCCAAGTTTTAATGAGAAGATAGTAGTGAAGAGGTGATTGCATGTAAATATGCCATCTTGGAGGAGGAATTTGGACATAATCGGCATTTTAGACAATTTACCCGTCGTACAATTGTTGGAATTAATGTTGCCAGAATGAAAAAAATAATTAATTTTGGCGAAATTGATGAAGATTCTTTAGTTGTGGATGCTACATCCATGATGAATTAAATTATTAATAATTAATATTCCTGCTGCCAAGTGCCAATGCAATCCACATTTGTTGGTGGTCCATCATCCACCGTTGAATGGCCACTGCAAAAATGAAGGGTCGACGATGACACATGTACGGTTCAACATTAATTAAAAAAAAAATAGTCGGCGAATTGAAATGATGAAAGCGAAGATTCTTCCTGCGCACAAATCACTTATATATTCATTACTTTGTAAATTTAGCTCATTACTTTAGATATATATTAATTAAATTGTAATAGGTAGATATATATGTAATGATTCTTCATCTCCCATTGTACATATGAAGACTTAGTAATGGAAGGATCGTCTTTATTTGTTTTTAGACTGGAGAAATTAATGAATAGTATTTGCGCCTACATACAAACAAGAAATTCACAGACAATCTTAGATCGGTATCCACTTTTAGACGTGGATTCCACAGACGGTTAATCTTGCATGTACAACTATTTGCATATGTATATGTATGCAGAATTAATATAGTATAAAGTTTAGGATAACATATTAGAAGATAATGTAATTAGCTTCTTTATTTCCGCCACAATGGGCGGCCGAGCTTTATTCCCTGACCATAACCGTCAGCATTTATTGGCACACTCATCTTTTTTACAGACTACTTTCTTATTTTTTTATATTCTTGTCTCAATATAATTTTTACTAACTCCATTTCGAAGAAAGTGGAAAAATGGTTATTTTTTATCAACTTTGCTGGCTTAGGATATTATAATTTTTTAAGTATATATATATATATATATATATATATATATATATATATATATATATGAAAATGAGTGATAAATTTGAAATTAAAATAAATTTTGAAGTTTTTTAGATAAAAAGATCTTTTCTATTTGGTATGTTAAAAATTTAATTTGACAAACAAATAAGAAAAATGTGAAAGGTTATATGATAACGAGGACTACATTTGTTTCATTTATCCTTTTACTTTATTTATCATATAAAAAAATTATATTGCCCTAAAATTAAATATAATAGATTGAAAAAAGTTCCAATGAGCATGATCACTCAGCCGGTCAAAATATTGTCACACAAGGTGTTTACAGATAATGTGAGAGATAAAATTAAGACTTTAAAACGAAACTATAAACCCAAAAATAAAAATTTTAGATTTTTTTCTTTGTACATTGCCCGTTCACGAATCAACCTTAATATGGAGTACATTTATACATCGATCTGAATCTCTATTCTATAATGGTATTTACAATAGGTGATGTCATTTATTATTACATACAGTGAATCTTATAATAATTACAATCAAACATTAAAAAACAGGGTAAATTTAAAACCCACAACATAAGTAAAACAGCCTATAGTTTAAGATGTGGATATATATACTGCACGAATATTCTAGAAGATCCAGTGAAGGGAGAAAGAAGGTCTTAAACAAAGATTAAGATAGCGATGAAGAGAGAAGTTAACAGAGATTATAGTTGAGTGGAATTCCATGAGTTCACAAACTTACATAGGTTAGACAATTCAATTGATGCACATGAAACTCAAAAGCAAGGGCATGTAGAACCCTAACATGTTGCCTTAATAGTTGCACACTTTAGTTAGGGAGTAATGGGGGGTGTCTTTACTCTTTATGACAAACATGAATATGGATATATTGGCGTTTAGGCAGCCTTTAGACAAAGAAAGTAACATGCATACTAATGTGGGAAGATCAAAGAGGACCCCATTTCCACGTATAAAATACATGTGCTTGTGTACTCATACACATGCACCCCTCCCCCCAACTTCATTTCCAAACTTAGCCCCTTTACCTTCCTCTTCTACCAATTTCCTTCCCTTATATATATATATATATATATATATATATATATATATATATATATATATATATATATATATATATATATATTCAATTTCCATAACATTAATATTTGCTTCTCCATCAATAAATATGCGTATACAATAATAGGTGGGTTGTATGAAAAATTAAAAGGATACGTATTTTACTCCATCATCCACATAATTTCTATAGCCATAGCTAGCTAGTTAATTTGGAATTTTGTCAAGCGTATTTGCAAATGAAATCGAACTTTGACAAGCGAGCTCGATCGAACAAGGTTTTAAACGAGATCAAGCTCCAACTTGTTTCCTACTAAACAATCAAATACTAAATCGGTGAAAAGATTGACTCAGTTTACACCCCTATATGAATACAACTAATTGAGCTATTGTTTAACCCCAAGTAATTAGGCTATTTGTGCTTCGAAAATAGCACTAGTTAGGCTACTTATATTTCTAATTACGTTCAAATACTTCAACATGAAGAAATTGCGAAATTTGAATAAAAATCATAAAAACGCCCTCAATGGGTGCACAATTTAATGTGCCAATCGTTGATTTGGTGAAAGTTTCTTCCCTATCCAAATAAATTTTGTGATAACTTTTTCGCTTCCACCCAACATTCTATCAAGTATAAAGTACCAATTAACAACCTTTCTTTTCTTACAATCTTTCTATTTCTTTTATAATGACATATATTGGTTTGGAATGATGTAATTAATGTTAGAGACAACGAAATATATATTTAGGTTTTGTTATATATTAATTTGCTTTTCACTTTTTACTTCTGACTAGAACGGGAGATCATTATAGTACTATTAAATTAATTAATTTTGTTAATTTAGAACTCTTTTGGTTGAGTTGAAGAAGGATGGGATGGATCCATTAGATGAATAGTATTTATATTTCTTACGTACCAATGTTAACCGTAATCTATCGGAACCCTACTTATTTTTCCCTGTATTGGCAATTAAAATTTCTCTATCTGAGGTCATTGTACATTTTTCTTTCTTGCTTTATTTATATATATACTACTATATTAATTCTTTCTTTTTGACTCGATATCTTTTTATCCCTAATTTTGCTTTTCTGTCAAGATTTTTGTATCGTGCATCCCAATTGGGAATTCAAGTAGTTTTATTGGTTTTTCTTTTTAAATCATTACATTATTTTTTAATATCTGCTTAATAAAGCTCTGCTTTCATACAATCTCACACCCTTTACCACTATTTGACTTTTCGGTAATTAGCTTATTATTTTATATATATATATATATATATATATATATATATATATATATATATATATATATATATATATATATATATATATATATATATATATATATTTAGCGTCGAAAAAGATAACCACATTCACATGTGGGAATGCTAGGGTTTCTTCAATTCAGACTTAATAAACTGAATATTTAATTCTATAATTAATGTTCAAGAAAACATCATAGATAGTCTCCTGTCTTCATTGCATTTTGATTACAAGACTGTGCTTTGGCTAAACAACTACAAGAAAAAATTGTCACATGTCGAAATGTTTTTATATTACTACATCTTATGAATGTTTTTTTAACATTACATAGCAGGTTTTGTTTGGTGTTTGACATTAGCACACAAAAATAAGAAACCATTGAGGTAACATTAGGGCAGCATTATGTTATATTGCTATATATGTGTGTGTGTGTGTGTGTATTTTCATAGGGATTGTGATGGCCAGATTCGTTTACGATACTCTGCAAGAGCCCACAGTGGGAAAACATTCCTGTATTGTGCATAATGTAACATGCAGTTCTTCATGTAGACACCAGTAATTTCCTATTTCATGAATTAATCAACAGATAATTAAATTCCATACGGAAAAACAGTTGCGATTTTTTAAGACAAAAAGTTTATTACCTGTTGTGGGAAATCTCCATCCTCCATCTGTGCATTAATCAACAGTTTTGCTGCTCTGTGCAGTGGCCTGGGATCCCTTTCAGCCTTATTTATAGAAAAAGAAAATGATTAATTAATTGTGCAATTTATATAGAAATTCTGGTGTATTTTACTAGATCCAGGCTATATTAACAGCAGACCTGTCCACCGTGCATAAGACCAAGCATTGCCCATGATGTTTGCACCAAATTTGTCCTGTTTCCTTCAAGTGGTGTGTATTTCTGCCACAACATTATCATATGAATTATGATTAGGGAATTATATTTATTATTTGATCTGAAAAATATACTACATTTACCATGCTTGGACATGATTCGAGGCTCTCTCCCCATCCACCTTCTTCGTTCTGTGTGGACAAGAAAAAATCGACTCCTTTGCGAACAGCTTCGCTGTTTTCATATGTCTTCCCTGCAGCAGCCAATCCTCCGAGCACGAAGAAGGTGCCGTAGAGGAAGCATATTCCCCAGTAACCATACCTGCCATTAGAAGTTAATCTACTTTTACAAGTTTTGTTAAATTGAGTGGTGAAATCTAACCATGAACCATCAGGCCATTGCTTTTCTTCAAGAAAGCGTAGCGCCTTGACCATGGAGATCTCAATTTCTTTCTCGCGGTGGCCAGGATGCAGACGCTTGAACGACAGAAGTGCGTGGACTATAGAAGCAGTGCACTCAACGTGCCTGAAACAACCACATAAACGATCACATTCTGTTTAAACGAAAATCAAATGTTCCCTGCATGAATGATCTTACTCTTGCTCGACTACTATGTCTGCGAAGAGCTCTGATGGGTTCAAAACCTGAAATAATAGCATGTATTCAGCCAAGCGAAACGATGAATCCAAGTGATGCATCAGAATGCAGTTTACCTGCAAATATGGCTGAGGAATCGGCGGTTCCCAGATAGCAAATCCACCACTGAGAGGGCTCTGAACATTTTTTTTTAACTATAAGATTCAATATCAATCATTAAATACAGACAGATAGGAAGTTACATACTTGCAAATAAAGGAGCACGTTGACAGCCTCATATAAACGCTCAACATCCGCCTTTTCTCCAGAAATCTCACTAGGCATTTGTGACAGCAAAAGCAGACACTGGCAACACTAGTTAACATGTTCATCTTTCTACAAACAAGTTTCCAATTTTCTTAAAACAGTGTGTGGAAGAAACAAACAAACCATGAGAGCTTCTGATGTGCAGTCAGATACAACCCAGCCCTGATCTTGATCGGAGAAAGTCCACGCGCCTTTAGTGAAGAGACGATACATGCTTTTGAAATCGCCTCTTGGATTTTCCTTAATCTGCATAATTGCATGGTCACATTCAGAATCCAATCACATATGAGGTTGCACTTTAGGGGACAGGTTTCTTGAAATGAACCTGAGATTCTTTAATGTACAAGTGTGCCTTCTTCAGACAATCGCCGTACTCCTCAACCATACCAGTTGCAATTACTGCTTGAGTGGCAAGAGTAGTGTCCCATATTTGACTTCCAAAACTCTGAAAATCAATCAAAACATATATAATTGTCTATACATAAAAATCAATCTAACTTAGTTTTAGTGATCCGTCACAGTGCCTGCATTTTCATGCCATCTTCGGCGAGCCACAAGTAATCAGGGACTCTGGCTAGGTGACGCTTGAACTCGACTCCATCCGGGTTGTGCGCCCACCAGCACATCATTTGAAGACTCTGCATCAACCAACACACTCATTACTTATTTATGCAATGCAGTAAGAAAATAACATGAAGCAAAGAGTGTACTTTTTCAACGCATCCTATGGTAATGTATCTGCTCTCCTCAGCCCCATAACGCATGTACTTGATGGCCTTATCAAGAGCCTTTTGTCGGATCTTGTTCAGAGGCCATCTCCTCATTAACGGCTCCGTGCAGTAGTTGAGAGTGTCCCAGAGCAAATCTTGTATGAATGTGTGTGGATAGTATAGATCATCCTGCATCGTTAAAATGACACCATTGGTCGACAACACTCAATCAGACAAAGTCACTTGTGAGACGAGACAGGGAGTACCTTGCAGCAATCGTGACGTGCCTTATTCCAATCAATTTGATGGTAGGGGTTGACGTGAATTTCTTGTCGAAGGGATAAAACTAGAGGGGTGAGAGGTCCATGGTATTTTCTACCGTAAAGATATGACATGGGCATATACGTTGTCCGACAGTAACACCACATTTTGGCTGCAGAAATTATGTAATTATGTTACTTTTATTACAAACTACACTGCTTGTTAGTAGTATTATTCATTTTTACCTGGATGATAAGGTAGCATTGAAGGGAATAGCCAGAATTCTGGAGGAAGTGGATTGCAACCATCCCAATCATACACTCCAAGCACCTATTCCAAAATATAACATTTTGTTTATTTTTGTTTCTATTTTTAGGGTAATAAATTAGTTCATTAGGAGAAAATCTACTGAATATATTCTACCTATGTCCTGTTTTGCCCTGTTCAACTCAATCTCAAATATAAGTAACTTTAAAAATAATTTAAATTAAAAATATCAAAATACCAAAATAATAATAAAATTGATTAATGAAATATCTTTTCATAAATAACATGAAATGTGATGCGAAGACAATAAAATTAGTAAATAAAGTAATTTTACTTAAATAAAGTGAAATAACAAAAGTGGGTTGTTTTATCATGGTACGGAAATGAGCATATAACATGTACGAAATTGTCAAAAAAATAATATCTTAACTATTAAATTCCATGGCTAGCGTGGCGAGCTATAAATGAATCTAGTTAATTTTCCTTAAAGAATCAACTAATACTATTTTTGTCGCGCTCTCGTAATTATTTGGGAAACAAAAAGTAAAATGTTTTTTTTTAATAATGCAAAAACTATTATTTCCATGTTTTCAATTTTCCCTTTCTTAAGAAAAACTATTATTATATCCTGCGGTTTTACTTGGCACAGATGTGATTATAAAATATTAAAATTCAAACAATATGCATTTAAAAAAAAATTATAAAATAAAAATACCGAAAGATAGGTTTTCCCCCAGGAAGGAATTCCAGTAGCACCACCGTGATGAAGAATCCATTCCCGTCCTCTAGAAACGGCGCCGTTATTGTCATCTGGTCCCTCGCCTAACAACCGCAGCGCAACATAGCTAAGCGCTGATCCAATCATCGTGCTGTGCCCTTCTATGTAAAACCCCCATCCTCCGTCAGAATTCTGCTCTCAAATTAACGGCGTTACTTCCAATTACTCATTTATTTATTAGTTGAGGAGTATTTAATTTTCAAAATACCTGATGGTTGTAGATGTACCGAACCATCTCTTTTTTGTGTTCTGACGTCAATATTGTGTTGATTGCCCCACTGATGTACAACGCAATTATCTGTCACACCCACATTTTAATTTTTTTTAAAAAAATATATATACACTAGTAAATTGAAAATTCCAAAATTAAATAACACAATTCAATTATCATTTAGTTTTCAATCATTTATCCATTTGGCTAATAATTGCTTCTTTTTTTCCATCCATTGTTAATTTTTTCAATCATTTATACATTTGTTAATAACAGTTTTGGTTGCTTCTTTTTTTCCATCCATTGTTTACTCTGTTCTGCTCTGTTTTATATTGTTATTTTTTATGCTTATATTTAAAAATAAAAGTGTAAAGAAATTACGAGTGGGGGAGTAAAAAACAATGGGCCGGCATTTTCAGCCGGCCAGTGGCCGTCCCTAGCTTGAACCGCCCGGTTCAACCGAAGTGCTTTTTTAACGGCAATTGTGGCATTTTCATAGCTGATTTCTTCTGTGTCTTTAACTCTAACAGGCCGCATACTCAGCAGATCAATTCCACTCTCCTTTTTCAGCTGCTCATCAACATAAAAAATATTTATAATATCATATCTATATCTATATCTAATTAATTAATTATAAGATAAATAGATTAACCTGCATTCTCATGAACAAGTCTCCACACGAATGAAACCCCTTCTTCCTATTCTCATTCCATTCTTCACGAGCTCTGTCAAACGCCTCCCGCTCCTCGGGGGTTCCACCCTCCGCCTCGTACTCCCAAATCTGTCGTCCGACAAAGTTGTTCGTGCTGTAAAGATACGGACCATGCCCTTCTGCAATCTTCAACCTCCACATGATGTCCTAATCTCTGCTCACCACAATCTCAAATAAGCTTGAATTTGATGATAGCTAGCTGTTTTCATTTCAAACACGCAGTGAGTTAAGACAAGCAAGTGTTTAATACTAACATATACAAATTTTGATCGAATTACTCACGCTTTGGCTGGTAAGAAGCTTCCAAAGTGGTAGTTGAAGTGTGTTGGAAATTACTGTAGAAAATTATTGTGAGCTTCTCCCTTCAATCCCATAACTAATTGCGTACAAATCTGTTTCTGAATTTATATAAATAAAAATTATAAATAGTACCAACTGAGATTTTTTGTGTACTGATATAAGTACTGAAACCAACTATGCAAAAAAGCGAGACCACTTGACACCTATGAGTCCTAATACAAGTCATCATTTTGAATATACCGTGATAATTAATTTTCACCTAACTTGAAACTAAATTAATAAAAGTTATAAATAATGTGATGCTTTATGATCAGTTGCACAAGTAGCTACGATAGGTGTTCTTTTCTTTATTGGAATATCAACTTATATGTCATATTTTATATGATTGACACTGAAAAGGAAAAAAAAATTCAAACATTACTTTTATAAGTTTTTCTTTATAGTCTCTAGTTTCCCTCTTCCTCCTATACGTGTCATCCATTCAATAATACGACACAAAAAATGATATATTAAAATAATACAAAAAAATTTGCACCATTTTTTTTTATCGAAGTTTAATTCCACAAACTCCACCGACGATGTAAGTAATAATTACTAATATTAGTGGTATAATTCATAGCAAAAACTTGAGTGCCCTCCATAACAATCATCCCCTATATATTTTATTTAAACTTATGTATTATCAGGAGTTTAAATTGCAAAATGGCACAGTGTCTCCGAACAAAATAGCCTCATTCATAATTCATTCCATTTCACATGTAAATTAAGAGTGAGATGTGGATAATATTTATGAAAATAAAATAGTAGATAGATATACCTAATTGTTTCCTCAATTAGTCCATACATTAATCGCTTAAGTTCTTTCAATATTAAACGTCACAAACTAAATTAAATCAAGTAATTCGGTTATGTTGTGATAGCCCCACAAAAAGACACGTGGTCAATTCTAAACGATGGGTGCAACTCACGTGAAAGGACTGTGCCACATGTCCGAATATATAAGCATGACTCATAAGATGTCATTAAAGCTCCACCGCATTCATTAATGCCACAATTATAACCAACCAATCACTTACAATCTTCTAATCTAATCCATTGCTTCCAAAAACTATTCACTCCCTCATTTTACTTGTACTCATTATAACACGGCAAATTCTCACAAAGTGGTTAATTTCAACATTTTATTTTAATTTTACCCTTACGTATAAAAATTGAATATTTATTTGAATAATTTTATTATGAAAGACCCTTTAGCTAATTATTATGCCTAATAAGGAATATGCCTATACTACATGACATATCAAAACTAAGAATGAGTCTCGATATTTTATAGTACCAGCAAGTCTGATACCGTTCACTTTAATGTAATTTCATTTAAACCGTTATCATTTTTCATTGATAACATGTTAATTAAAAAAATACTAGTAATATTTTTTATTCTTCTCGTGAGTAAGTGACAGTGTCGTACAAGGTTTTTGGGCGTAAGAGTAATGTATAGTCAATTTAATAAGTTGATTGTGTTATATAATTAGCTGCCTCCGCGCCACGTCGTGAACTACCCCAACAAAACTGAGATAATTACACAAATGATAATTTTGAATTTTCAGGTACACAAAGAAGAGAAATTATTTTTGAGAATAAATAAATAAATTTAGTTATTTAACTACCGAACAATTTATTACAAGTTTTAACTTTTAAGATGCACATAAGCATAAGTATGCATGTATGTTGAATTCATTTAATGTAAAAATGGAGTTTAGTAAAAAAAAGATAAGTGTGTACCTGTCACACAAGGCCAGTGGAACAAAGCCTGGAGTTGATTAGGCAATTAGTAACTAATCAATGTTTAGCTTATGGTAAAGTTTGTGAGAATGGCAATTAGGAATTGAGTTTACGGTAGTGTATCTCATTCTAATTGGATCGATTAAGTTCGGATATTGGCTTAAATTGTTAATGAATGACCAAATGGGCTACTGACTACCTAATACTCGTTCTGTTGTTATTGGTGAGATTTAAGCACTTATGACAGTAATTATGGTAATTTAATTAGTATTCTGAAAATGCATGTGGCATCAACTTGGCAAGACATGCATTTTTTCGATATTTATGCATAATAAATGTGAATTTACAATCTCTGCCACGTTTTAGCCGTGTTTGGTTGATTTGCATTAATGTTTTGATTTTATGGATATTTTTGGTTAACGGTGCTAATTAAGAAAATCAGTACTGACATATATGCGTATCAAATAAATCGAAGCATAACTTTAATGTCAAGTTTAAATAATTGAGGCATTGATACGTGGTAATAATTATGGCAGTAATTGTGTTATGGTATTATTTTGGTATTCTTTACTTATGCCACAATCAAGATGCTTTGAATACCTACTTTTGTATTCAGTGGTGATTATTAATAATAATAAAATATTTGCCAAATTCAGTTTATATTAAATTGGGATTTTGGAATCCCTAATTAAGTAAAGGAGATCTTTCATCATTATAGGGTAATGAATCATCTAATATTCCTATTTGGTTAGAGGAATAAAATTAAATTAAATTGGGGAGACAGTTAAATGTCGTTTAATTAAATTAAATATTTTAATATTTATTTAATTAGTCTAGTAAACCTTCAATCTAGTCAATCGAAGCACCATGTTGCCACAGCAATATCGTGTGTGGAGAAAAGCTTTATTGAAATTACATAGATGGGTGTGGTATTATTTATGTGTTCTGTGTTCGGCCCACAGGTAGGCACAGTTTGACAGAATAATAACACACATGTGATAATAAGTATGTGATAATTATTTGGATTATTCATGTGAACATGAGTCGGTCCACAGATAGACTCTTATTTGACAGAACTTATTGTCAATACTTGATTGTTACACCAAGATTACCCCTGCAGTTAATTTTTGTCCATAGACGAGGTTAATGTTGCACAAGGTGTCTTGTGATGGGTCCCTAATTAATAATATTGTGCGAGTGTATTTTCATGCGGGTATTGATCGGCCCATAGGTAGATTAATATTTGGCAGAAATACACAAGCACCTGTGGTGGTAAATATGTGACGATTATTTGTTTAACATGTGAGTAATAAGTCGGCCCACAGAAAGACTATTGCTTGACAGTTTTATTGTCAGTATTTGACTACTATGTAGAGAGTGTCACTTACAAGTTGGTATTGATACTAATGATGTGATAGATTCCTTGAGATGATTCTAAACTATTTAAAATTTGAAAGATTATAAAGTTTAGTGCAAGCATGATAATCATTTTGGATTAATTCTCTGTACAATTAAGAAGTCTGTTAATTAAGTTTAACCTATGTCAACAACAAAATTATACATGATGATAACTTCAACAATAAGAATGAACTAATAAGTTTCTAACAAACTCTGTCTCAATAAAGTATAAGGGCAACAAAGAAAAACTCATTTGGAAAGCTGTTAAAAAGAAACTAAAGTATAACTTTTCGTTTTCTCCTAAAGGCTTGTCGAATTGTTTTATAATACACCACATTAAGATTACTTAGTATGAATGGTGTTGTGGTGTAGTTAAAAGACAAAATTAGGACTCCACAATATATGGTTACTAATTGGAGAAATACTAAAGATTGCAGCTTATGGTCTCAATAAAGTTCCAACCAAAGTAGTTGTGAGGACTCTTTGAGTTTCACATATGGTGATATCCAACTAAGTCTAGATCATTGAGATCTACTAAAGAAAATTGGATTCAAATAGATACAAACTACTTTATTGGTATTAAATAAAGATAATAAGTTTATGATCCAATTGATCGGATCATATTTGAGACGGGTAATACGGTATTATGTGAGGATGTTGATTTTGGTGGAAGAATAATATTAGAGACATTGTCCTTAAGGAGGAGTCGATTCGATCCTCACTTATGCTTTAAAGAATTGGTACAAATTCAGAATAACGATATGACAATGTCAATAATATTTAAGGAATAACAAATTCAACAACCTCAAGAATTAATGTCACTAAGGAAACCACTAGAGTTGGGAGAAAGATAATTCAGAAGATTATGTAGTTTTCTCCTAAATAATGAGGACACTATGAAATTAATGGTAGAATATTCAAACAATGTTCATCAAACCATGAAAGGTCCAATTACTCCAAAGTGTG
Organism: Pogostemon cablin; assembly: GCA_023678885.1. NCBI lineage: Eukaryota > Viridiplantae > Streptophyta > Magnoliopsida > Lamiales > Lamiaceae > Pogostemon > Pogostemon cablin. Next base: position 2,695,681 of record CM042956.1, read on the forward strand.
TTAATGCTATAAGTTATGAGTATAAATCAATACAAGATGATTAGGTTTGCATCTTGATATAGGATTATACTCAAAAGGGAAGGAAGTCATTATTATAAAATAATCGTGACATCAGTAACACATTTTGATCTTGAATCATATTGTATGGATGTAAAGATAAAGTTCCTTGATCGCAACACTGATGATATGATCTAAATGGTTTAAGAACTAATAGGAAATCCATCTATGCATTCAAGCAAATTTTTTTTCGTAAAGGAATCACAAGTATCATCATGAAGTAAGTGTCTCATTTGGTTTTGAGACAAATGTAGATGATTATGTGATTCAGTGGGAGAATGTTTAAGTTAAACTAAGGGAGACACGTGCAGTCTCAATCAGGTGCCCTAAAGTTAAACTAAAGATTTAAGAAATGTAGAAACATTTCATATTCATTGGTTGTTGGAAGTTGTTGTATGATGAGGTCTCTACAAGACCTAATTTGGCTTATGTTGTTGGTATATTAAGTAGACATTTAAGTAACTCTAGTATGGATCTTTATAAAGTATGTATAGAGAACTAAGAATAATATGCTTGTACATCAGGGATCAGATTTGTTAGAGATCATGAGGAATTCTGATTATGAGTTTGTTGGATGTCAATACAGTATAAGATCCACTTCAGGCTATATTTTCTGTTGGTCGGAGAGCTATACAAGTAAAAGTATTAAGCAAACACTTTAGCTCATTAACCATGACAACAGAATTAGTAGCACACTAAGGGCATTCAAATATGAAATAAAGGTTGCGAAGATTTGTCACATAAAGTTCATTGTGACAGTTGGTTCGCAGTAAAGTATTTATGACAAGAATACTTATAAGTCAAACAAATTGACATAGAATTCTTGGTTGTTAAAGAAAGTGTTTTGTGTAGATAAAATTTTAGAAGAGCATATTATGATAGACTCTAAATATGGATCCACCAATTATGTATTCAACGCCCTGTAATTTTTATGAGCTAGCTACTCATATGGGTGTTATATGGTTTTAGAATACATTAGTTCAGTGGGAGTCTATATTTATTGTTCTTTAAAGTTTCAAGACACTTTGATTTGGATAATTCAGTTTTCTGCAGAATAAAGTTCATGGCTTTGAATTCATTGTGAATTCACTTAAGTAATTTCATTTTGTAATATTTTACATTTTGAATTGATCTCACTAAAGACTAAAGTTGGACCAGTTGGAAATAGACATGATGTTGATCACATTTGACATGTAATTTCCATGCTACTCTCCATATTTGATCTATGTCATTGAGTATATTGATATGGTGATTGTCGGGGTTTAACCACGATTTATAATGTGGTGAATGCCGCGGTAGTTCCATATTAGTATATGAGATGGACCAGATTGTTAAGTATAACCTGAAGAGGAATAGCATAAAGTTGCGCAACTAAGGACTCTTGATATAATTGCTAACGGAAAATATATAGCCCAAGTGGGAGATTGTTGGAAATTATTAATTTCTATTATAATCTAATTGTGGGCAATATATTATTATACAATTATATTAGCTATTCAATTATATTATGGACTTAATTAAGTTATCCAATTAAGGTTAAAGGTCCATGGGCTATAATAATAAATGATATGGGCTTATTGAGTAGATACCCAATACTACATGATTAGGTGATTATGGGTGGTCTAGTCAAGTAGTATATAAAGGCTCCCAGGTTATGGTCCCCAATATACTAAGCCGCACATGGTCTTCCCTTCTCCCCATCGGGAGGGATTACTACGGTCCCCATAAGGAATAAGGAGGCTTAGTTGAGGAAGACCATATAACCACTGATCCTGAGTTCGTGTTCCGCCTAGAGACTTATTGGATCAGGTACGCTTCCGCTTTACGGTTTAAATCTCTTTAATCATAATAGGGTTAATGTTTCATGATTTATTTCCAACAAATGACAGTGTCGTACAAGGTTTTTGGGCGTAAGAGTAATGTATAGTCAATTTAATAAGTTGATTGTGTTATATAATTAGCTGCCTCCGCGCCACGTCGTGAACTACCCCAACAAAACTGAGATAATTACACAAATGATAATTTTGAATTTTCAGGTACACAAAGAAGAGAAATTATTTTTGAGAATAAATAAATAAATTTAGTTATTTAACTACCGAACAATTTATTACAAGTTTTAACTTTTAAGATGCACATAAGCATAAGTATGCATGTATGTTGAATTCATTTAATATAAAAATGGAGTTTAGTAAAAAAAAGATAAGAGTGTGTACCTGTCACACAAGGCCAGTGGAACAAAGCCTGGAGTTGATTAGGCAATTAGTAACTAATCAATGTTTAGCTATTTATATGGATGAAACTTTATTTATAATTAATCCACTTGTGGTGCAATAACGTCATCCAGTAGATATTTTAAGACGACTTTATAGAAAAATGGGGGTAGGAGTTGGTATTTACATTTGAAGAGTGGGTAGTTATAGACTTGGTCATTTATTTTTTCTTCCCCTTTTTCTTTGCTCTTTAATGGGAACATGACCTTTAAACACACACAACCCCACCCCCACCCCCACCCCCACCCCCAACCCCAACCCCAACCCCAACCGTATCCTACCCCTACATAATACTATGTCACATTAGGGTGTAATATCACTATACCGAAAATATCGATACAGTACCGAAAATTTTGATATGGAAAAATTCATACCGATACCGATACTAATTTCGGTATACCGATTTTTCGATATACCGAAATTTCAGTAAATTAAATCGGATACCGATATCGTACCAAAATTTACATCATATCGATTTTTCGATAATTACCAATTAATACCAAAATGTTGACATACCATTTCATACCGAAAATTCAACATACCGAAAAATACTGATTTACCGAAACCATACCGAAAAATAAGAGTATTTAATTTTAATCAAAATAATAAAATTAATATAAAATTATTTCAAAATAATTAAATTTTTTAATCTCAAACATTCTACTTTGACACTTATGTTCCTTTTAATTTATTCATATTTATATATTAAATAATAATTTTTTATTATTATATTTTTAAAGTCCTATATTTTAATTAGAGCTTATTTTAAATTTTAAAAAATATATATGAATAAATGTGATATATAATAAAATAAAAATAATTTAAATATATTAATAATATAATATATACTTAAATATAGTATTATGTATAATTAAAATTTTAAAAAATAAATATAAAATTTTTGGTATATCGATATTGGTATACCAATATCAAAATACCGAAAATAATTTCGGTATACCGATATACCGAAAATTTTAATATTCAATATTGATACCGTACGAAATTATTTATAGCTTTCATTTCGAGTTGTTACAATACAATTAAGGTGCATGAAAATTAATTTTAAAAGAAGTTAGTAATACTATATACTATAAGTTAATTTTATATTTAAAAAATTAAGTATGAAAATTAGAGAAAACAAATAAATAAAAATAAAATTTGAAAAGTAAAAAATGATCAGTAAACCTATACTATTGGAAAATTAGAGTATAATAAAACAATTTCAGTGATTAAAAAAAATGTAATAATCAGATATTCATATTAAATAAATACTTATAAAAATTATTCACTTTGAGAAAAGTACTTTTTCCATGTATTAGTTTCATGTGATGATTCGTATTCAATTTAAATTTTATATATTCATAGTTATTTAATTTAAATCATCTAGAAGTCTAATTACAATACTCTCTCCATTTACGTTTAGTTTTAGAAATTTTCAAGTAATTAAAAATAATATTTTAATAACACCATTATCATTATATAGGTAAAAACAGAAACAAATAAAAAGTAATAATCTTTGTAATAAAAGTGATACTCCACTTAATAATAGATGAAAAGTGAAACGACAATATGAATTATTTCATGAATAAATTTATAATATAAATAAAAATTAAAAAAATAATAACATTTTATAAGAATTGTGATAATATCTTTAATAAAAAAATTATAATTAATTATAAAAGTATGAAATAGTCTTTTCGTAAAATAATCTAACACAAATATGTTCCATTAAAAAATTATGTGTATCATTTTTTTTTCTTTTTTTTTTTAAGTATACTATCATTTTTTTTATTTTTTCATTAATTATAAAATTATCTTCATATTCTGGAAAAAAAATCTAATATAATAATTTCATAGTATACTTATAATTCTTAAATTTTCATTTCACTTATATATAGAGCATATTTAATTATTATCTAAAATTATTAAATTAGCTTCCAAAAATTAATAATCTGAGTTTTCGTAAATCCTGTTTAAAAAAAAAAAACGAGTATGGGAAAATTGCGGCATTAAGAGATCTAGTAATATCCTAGTATTATAATAAGGCAAAAACATTTGTGCGCGCACACTTTTCGTATGCCTTTAAATTTTGTGTTAAATTGTATACCTTTTAGTATAAAAATGTGTATCCTTTATTTTTTGAAGAAAAATAAAAAATATTATTGAAAAATGTATACCATTTAAAACAAAATGATATACACTTATTAATTAAAGTGTATATCTTTTAAAACAAAATAATGTACCCTTATTCATAATATTAAATTCTAAAGGCGCATAGTGTGCATCCAGACAAACGAAGCCACACTCCTATAATAATGAACGAGATTAACTCTTTTTTTTTTTGACAAAATTACATTTATTAACCCGTCGAAAGTCATCATTTAGTACCCAAAAGTAAACCGCTAAACAATTGTCAGCCATTAACAAATATTAGTGGTTGTAAAAAAAGCATTTTATCAAAATATCAAGAAATAGGAACGCTAAACAATTGTCAGCCATTAACAAATATTAGTGGTTGTAAAAAAAACATTTTAACAAAATATCAAGAAATAGGAAAAAGAGCTCACAGTAAATAGGTTGGAATAGTGAAAAGGTCTTTCAATGGAGCTTGGTTGTTACAGGGAGGGGATTAATATGTATTTGATCCCTTGCAAGTACAAGTTAAACAGTGAGTCTCTCTATAAGTCACTTGAGGCATATCCTGCGATTTACCCCCTCCACCAATTTCCAGTGCTAGATTTGACCCCTTGCAAGCACAAATTAAACAGTGTGCCTTCTCTATAAGCCACTTGAGGCATATCTGCTATTTACATGCTCCATCAATCTCCAGGGCAAGGGCGATGGGACCCTAATAGTAGGGTACACCATTTTCAAGAAATAAGAAAAAGAAAAAGATTAAGATTGACCTTATTACCTCGACTTCCGTAAATATCAGACATTATTAAGGAATAAGGATTATTTAGTTCACATTTACGCAATAGGAGAATTATTTAATAGATGTTAAGAATTTATCATAAATTACCGATGGGATACTAATTGTATTTATAAACTTAAATTTTAATTTAAAGAAAACGTTAAAAAACAATAAATAAATAAATAAAGGCAACAAACAAATAAAAATATACCTCTGCGCGTAGATGACATTTGGCACGTGGAGGGGAGCCGGTTTTATAGAAAGAACCGGTCTAAACCTAGTTAATGCCCATTAATTAATACGGGATTCAGTTTACATGGTACGGACAAATTATTTATTATGGCTAACGTACGGCAGACGGCAGTGTTCCAATTCTTTGCTAGGTTATAATTATGAAGATGCAAACCTAATTTTTTAAAATTGAGCACATTTTTTATTTTTATTTTCTTTTCATCAAATTAAATACATAGTCCTATAAAATTCCAATAATCAAATTATTATGTGCATACATTTTGAAATATATATTCATTAATAAAAAAATATACACTTTTTCTTAGTGATTTTCTTATTTATTTTTTATGTAAAAAAATTATATAATTATTAAAAAAAATACTCAACACTATTAAATAAAAATTAATAATATAGATGAAAATTAAGTCCGTATAAGTCCAATTAGTATATAAATTATTTAATTTTTAAAAAAAATTTAAGGACCAATAAATATTATTAATTCAAATTAAACCAAACACTCCTATATGTATTAAATAATTATATATATATATATATATATATATATATATATATATATATAACAGGAAATTACTTATAATGTGGAATTGAAATTAAACTGTTGATTGTTTTGAGGGGAGGAGGATTAGTTCGGTTCACTGAACGTGTGGACAAATTATTATCGTAAAAGAAAAAAATGGATAAAGAATCCATGATTCATACTCTCTTCGTCTCACACTTATGTTCCATTTTCGTCCATCACACACTTATGTTCACCGCTCAAAAAAAACTTCACATTAACTAAAAAGCTCAAAAGTTATCTTAATTTCAAAAATATCACTCTCACCTAACACGCATAACATACTTTATAATTTATTTATTACCTAAAAATACCACAATATTCCTAAAAAATCAATAAAGTTGGTCAAAAATTAATCTTTCTTAAATTCCGTATCTACAGTGTCGGTGAACTTAACTATGAGACGGAGGGAGTATATGTTATAAAAAAGAAATGGTACCACTTTTGATTTTGTAGTAAATAAATATGTTGAATCTGTATTTGCCTCCTTTTTTTAAAAAAAATTTCATTCTCAATTTTAATTATTTCATCCAATTTTAATCATTCCTAAAATTAAAAAAATGTGGCGCCACGTCATCTATGAATTCAAATGATGGTATTTTTTTAAGGCAAGTTATTATGTGCTTCAGGGTACATTGTGGACCCATTTTAAATGTTTATACACTTATGAAAAAATATATACTCCCTCCGTCTCATTCAAAGAGTTTTTTTTGTCATTTTGGTCGTTCCACCAAAAGGGTATCCTTTCTTTTTTTACACACATGGAACCCACACACCCCCTCTAATACAATTAAAATATGGGGTCCACACTCCCACTAATACAATTATCCATTACACATTAAATAATAATACTTCTTAATCCACGTGCCAAAAAGCAAAAACAACTTTTTGGGCGGGACGGAGGGAGTAAATATTAATGAATAAAAATGTATGCACTTTATTAATAAAAAATTTTGAATGTAAAAATATCATACAATTATTAAAAAATATATATATTCACTATTAAATCAAACAGATATACGTAGATACACATGTGCATCTTGGTTATCAATTTTTTTTTTTAAATCTATAAACTTTAACTAACGAAAAGATGTGAATCCGTAATTCACGAGCAAGGAAAGAAAAAAATATATAAATGTTTATTTTCAAAAGAGTTTAAACCAAGTTGGTTATGTACAAATAAGAGTTAGTTGGGTATTTAATCCAGCTAATAAAGCCTTGATGGTGAAACTAAAGTGATAAATTAAGCAGGCTAAAGTTTCTGATTTCATTGACTTTTAACTCATTTTTATAAACTCTTACTCCCTTCTTACAGGATAAGTTAACATATTTTTTTTGGCACTGAGATTAAAAAGTATACTCCCTCCGTCTCGAAAAAGTTTGTGGCCCCCTTTTCGGCACGGAGATTAAGAAAGTGATAACTTTTAGAGGTATAATGATATATTTTTATAATAAATAAATGATAATGTATGTTAGGTAGAGATGATTTTTTTGTAAATAAGGTGTATGAGGAAGGGTGGCTGTTTTTTACTTTTTGCTTTTTTTGGAAGGTGAAAACTTTTGTGGGACAGTCCAAAATGGAAAGTGTATTATCTGAAAGGAGACGGAGGGAGTAATAATTTGATGTAAAATGAAGTGGGAAAAATAATATTTAATGTGTAGTGGGTAGTTGTATTAGAGATGGTATGTGACCCCTGAGAATAAAATTAATTGTTTTTGTGTGAATCTTATGTATTAAAAAAAAGGTGTCAATTTTTATATGACAAACAAAAAAAGAAAGTGTGTCAATGACGGATGAAGTATTATTTAGTATCGAAAACTTTTAAATTTTACAATAAAACGGACTTGAAATAAAATTTTATAGCCCAAATTTATAAATTTTACAATAAAACTTAATCAATTGGGCCGAACTAAAATCTTATAGCCCAACTACTATTTGATGATTGAAAGATTTGACAGTGAAATCAAACGGGCTTTTATTCGGTCGAGGGCCCAATTTTACATTGATTGTCCAGAAGCTTCTCTGAAGATTGAAGAAGACCTATCTTCAGCCTTCTAGCAATTTCCTCGTGGATATAAACGATCAGTCTAAATTTCCAGGATCAATTTGTAAGTTAAAGAGAATTGGAGAAATGGCAAGCAGTGATAATTTTGCGCTTGACATCGAGGAATTGAAGCATCTTCAAAGCATTGCGAAGAGGCCTCGAGTTGTTTCCCTTATCTCCTCCGAGATCGGCAAATTGGAGAAGGTCATTTCCTATGTCTTTGATTATCTCCAAATTTTTTTTTTTTTTAAATTTATAAACAAGCATCTGTTGTTTTGTTTAGAAGAAAAATTTGGGCTTTCATGGTGGGATAATTTGCTTCTTAATTCGCTTGTATAACTTCATTTCTATTCTTCTGGATAGTGCATCTTCTCCACGAATCTAAAATGTGGTGACAAATTTGTAATATTTACTTTTTTTAAATTTCTATGGACTTGGTATTGAATGTAGAATATTGAACTTGTAGCAATTTGGTTCTTTTACGAGCTCTATTACGTGTCACGAAGTCGTGTAATAAGTCTTTGATGATGCTTGGATGCATGTATTTGAGCGCATGATAGTGATGAGCCTTTTAAGTTAACCAGCTTGTATTGCTAATGTGCTACACAATATTGCCTCTTTTTCATGTTATTTTAGGAGCCGTTTGAATCAAATTCTGGAATGGTAATGGGAATGAGAATCATTAACGAGGATAATGGTAATGAGAATGAAATTGATTGAAGGGGTAGGGAATATATATTGAATCAATGAGAATGATTGAGGATTTCGGGTTCTCATTACCTCTCGAAGATTTCGTATTCCCATTTTGGATTCTCATTACCTTGGGAGTCAATACCCTTTCATTCTAATTACCCTCTCCAATACCCTTACCAAGCATCCCCTTAAACTTGAAAGGATTTTTCGTATGTGTTGCAATTTGGGTTATGCACTTGTTGCTGAAGAATTTATGTGGAATCATTGTTTGGTTTACTTTTGAAAGATAAATAGATTGTCCCACTTTTTTTAATCCATTCTTGGAAATGTAGTTTTTCTTGGACCTGTGGCATTGCTTAATTTTGATATTTGGTACAGTTGACATCTCAGCAAACACCAGCTCCAGCCCCAAGTGTCAACACAGCAACTGTATCAAGTGCTCCAAAGGCAAACACATTGTTGAATTATGCATCTCTTAGCTCCTTCAGCTGGGATCAGGATAGTGATCACCTGATGGTGAGGCTTCCTGCTGAACTAAGATTTTGGTGGAAATTCTATCTACTCAAAATATCTGATGCGTTTACTGTCTATTTCGTGTATTACCAATATTACAAGTTCTAGTGGTAATAAGCCATATAAATATACTTATTAATTATTATTACAACTAAGCTGCTATCCCTACTGGATAGTGTTGGTTGTATGGTTCATATTTATCCATTGTTTTTTTGTACATTAATGCAAACTTTAAATCCTTCTTAGATGCTGTTCTGTTGGTAAATATTTCAGCTGCTGGAAGTAGAAATGCGTTGTCATTGACAAGTTTTTATTTCTAAAATCAGATTTACATATCACTGGAGGGTGTAGATCAAGAGAAGATTGAAGCTGATTTTAAGCCTATGTCTTTTGATATCAAATTTCATGATGTACAAGGGAAGAATTATCGTTGTGCTGTACCAAAGCTGAACAAAGAGATTATACCCGAAAAATGTAAAGTTCTTGTGAAGCCCAAGAGGGTGGTTATTACCTTATCCAAAGCTTCAAAGGGCAACTGGTTGGACTTGCACTTCAAGGAAGATAAGGTTTTCCCTCAGCACTTGTAGTGTACATATAATTCATAAGGTTGGCACTAATACAGAGCTTGGTTGTTGCAGCTGAAGCCGAATTTAGACAAAGAGCGGGATCCAATGGCTGGGATTATGGATTTGATGAAGGTATGATTCAAGAGTGATAAAACTTTTCAGATCACCTTTATTTATCTATTAAACATATGTTCTTGCGCGTCAAATTTCATAATATCAATAGAACATGTACGAAGAAGGTGATGAGGATATGAAACGAACCATTGCAAAAGCATGGACGGATGCAAGATCTGGCAAGGCAGCTGACCCGTTGCAGAACTATCGCTGAGCATTTTTTGACTCAATTGAGTGGTGTTCGTGGCTTGTTTGTTTGAAGGTTGATTGGCTAAAATCGAAGACGTTGCGCTTCTGGTATTACTATGCTGTGGATGGTGATCACCATTTCATATGAGTGTTTATCGTTTGTGCTAGACTGCTAGTGTTGGTTATAAGTTATAACTAGAGAATATGAATATAGAATTTCATAATTTAATGATACTCTCTATTGTTTAATCCTTAATTCAGAACAGTTGCTAATCTTTTGGATTTTATAATTTAAATTCATACTAAAATTTTGTTTGTAAACGAAGAAGATAATACTATTTTAATTGACTGAAGATGAACCCAAATACATTATTTAGTGATCAAATATTTGTAACAACAAAAGTGAGATTCAAAAGAAGTCGACACTATTTATAATGGTTTAGTCTCAATGTAATTAATAAGTGCTTTAAAGAACTAATTAGAAGTATATCGAGAAGAGTCTATCTCACTCGATTAAACGATTAAGAATGAAATGATTGATAGAATACTAATTGGTTCCTCTAACTTATATAACTATCCGTTGGTGTTTCTAGTATAGTTTTCATGGTAATTGAATCATAACTCTTTCAAGTGATACTCTTTAATTGACTCGCAAAAAACAGCATATATTTTTACATGAATAAAGAAATCCCATTACTTTGGAGACGGTTGATTACTTGTAAAAAGATCGAAAGAAAAGTTACCATTGTGAATAAAGAAAGCCCATGTGTGAATGTCGAACTGGACCCAATTAAAAAGGATCCTCGGCCCAATCAACAGCCCGACTTTGGCCCACAACATTTATGGGTGGGGATGTAAAATTAGGGTCATATCGGCCATCATCACTTCTATAATCTGCGGTATAATTTTTAAATACACACTATTTTCGTATTCATATTTATTTTGGTTCTTATTTTCTCTTTTGATAAAGAAAACGATAAAAAAAAATGGGATGCGAACTAAAGTTTCTTAATACCAGGAAGGTATTTCGAGTAAATCACTTAATTTAGACTAATGAAATTGCTTAAAACTTGTTTTGTTATGCTTACTTGCCATGGACGACTATAGAAAAGCAGCACAAAATTAACACAGCTACATTTAATATTCTACCCATTAGATGGGTAACACTCATTTGTTGAAGAGTTAAAAATCTGAATTCTTTCTATGATGAGATACTCTCTTGAGACGAGTGTGAGACGAGTCAACCCATCATTAAAGTATGCTTATTGTATAGATAAAGTATGTTTATTTGCAGTTAAAGTATGTCAATATTAAATTAAATTATAACACACTAAAATCATACGGACATACTTTAAAAAATATACTTTAACAACCATTAAATATACTTATCTAAATAATAGGCATATTTTAACACGTCTCACAAACCGTCTCATCTAATTAGCGTCTCACAAGAGACTTTGTCTTCTATGATTTATACATTTATCTTTAAAGATTATAATTTTATCTTCTTTCTTTTTTTCCACATATCGTTGTTAAAACAATTGATGTAACATGAACACATCAAAAAATCCTAAGAAATGATTTCATTTTATAATATAAAACTCACTCCATCACAGTAATTTACATAGAAAGTATATATTAATTATTGTGACGGAGGGACTAATTCATAAATTGGTAAAATAAAATATATATTTAAAAGATATAGTAAGTCATCATTTAATTGAAGGTTAAATGCAGAACATGAACACATAAGAAAAAAAATCTGCAATTTTTTTTCATTTTACAATATAATAATGAATAAATTGCTAAAATAAAAATGTTTTTAAAAGATAGAGATAAGTATTCATTTAATTGAAGGTTAAATGCACAGCCGTGATTCAGAGAAGTAATTTCACTGTCATAAAATCGCACTTTGCAGAGGGAAATAGGGCAAGTCTCTAGTAAATGAGTGGCGTTGACTATTAGCCAATTATTACATTAAATAACAGGGGCAAATTTTTTAGTCCTTCCCATTATACGATAAATACTTCGTTTTTACAAAATTCACCCACAAATTTTAAAAGCTACTCATATATAATACTCCATATATCTACATATATTCTCACTTAATTAATATACCCCAATATACTCCATTCCGCCTAAATATGACCATTTTACTATATTGGACGTCATGTTCAAATTACATCATTTCTCTTTTAGTAAAAATGACCCACCACTACCGATCAAACTGTTGGTTGTCAAATTAAAAGAATTTTTTTTTTTGTCCCACATCGGGTGGGAGAGCAGGGGGGCTCCTTGTGCTATTTAAGGAGATCCCTAGTTTTGATATTAAGTGCACCAATTAAGTACACTTTAATCTTTGTGTTTGATTCTAGTTAAATTTCTTTTTTGGATTCTCAGTTGTGAGAATGGAGAGAAAGGTAAGTATTAGTCAAAGATTTATAAGAGTGTAGGGATTGTGGTCGGAAGAGAGAAATTCTGTGTGATTGTACAAAATTTTCACATAGTGGTATTTTCTCGGTTCGTGATTTTTCTCCGGTTTTAGAGTTTTCCACGTAAATTCTTGTATTGTGCTTTTTATGTTCTTTTTTATTTGTCCCTTAGGAATGGATGGGGATCTGTCTATCCCAACAAGTGGTATCAGAGCCCGGTTCGGGCGCTTACAAAGTTCTTAGTATGCTATGTGGTTGCAGCATAATCTGACCTTCCACATCAGAAAAGACTTATGAGAGGAAGATGGTTATTCATTGCGCTAAGGGTGACATGAAAGAAGTGGGTAAAGCTAGTGGCACGAGGGGGTCAAAAGATCAGCCGGATAAGGTGGCATCTCCTTTCTTACGATAAAATGCGTCGGACTGTGGCGTGGCAAGGGGTAGGATTTGTAGGTCAGCAATTTTTGGCAGAGTTTTTGGACCTGCAGCTATGTGAATTGATGGGACTTTTGAAAGGAACGAGTTTTTCGTTAATGACTGGTGGCGTGCGAAAGCGGTGATTCAACGGGGAAGATGGCGATGTGAAACTTGGTATCGGGTGGCGCTAGATCGGTAAAGAATAGCATGGATTCAACTGACAAGTGGGGAAAACATCGTGAATTCCGGAGAGTTAGAATCGGCTTAAAATGACGACACTTTCAGTAGGAAAAAAGTTCAGACAAACCTGGTGTAAGCTTGGAGATAAAAGGCAGCGACGTCATGTCGGTACAGACGAGTTTTGCTCAAGGTGGAGCAATGGTGCAGTAATTGCGGTGGAGCAATGACACGGTAATTGCTTACGGTGGAACAATGGTGACGTTACTGGTCAAGGAGGAGTTGGTGCGGCAACAACTCTGAATGTTGAGTTAATATTATTGGGGATCCTTATGACATGTTCAGTTGTCATGGAAAAGGATGTAATAATATTAGAGGGTCCACAAGTTTGCACACGGACATTGACTTGTCAGGTGATGTAGGGTGTGTGGTGGATGTATATCGATGGCTGATGGACTTCCAGGGGTAGCCAAGAGCTGGAAGTAGCACCATAAATATCAGTAGGTGTTTTTCGATATGTGTCGCAGGAAATCCTTAGAATGGTTGATTCTAAGTGGTCTACTCATATGGTGGAGTAGGATTCTTGGGATGGAGAATAATTGTCGTTGAAGACAATGAATCTTCTTTTATTTTGACAAGGTGGAGATTGTTGGTTGTCAAATTAAAAGGAAATTTTTTTCCTTTATTTTTGTCCCACAAGGTGAGTATTAGTCAAAGATTTATAAGAGTGTAGGGATTGGGGCAGGGAGAGAGAAATTCTGTGTGATTGTACAAATTTTTCACATAGTGGTATTTTCTCGATCCATGGTTTTTCTTTGATTTTGGAGTTTTCCACGTAAATTATTGTGCTTTTTATGTTCTTCTTTATTTGTCCCTTATGAATGAATGGAGATCTGTCTATCCCTCCACGTAAATTATTGTGTTGTGCTTTTTATGTTCTTCTTTATTTGTCCATTATGAAAGAATGGAGATCTGTCTATCCCTCCACGTAAATTATTGTGTAGCTAGACCACATCCAGTTTGAGTTCTGAACATCCCCCATCCGCCTGGTTAAGGCTGGGACCTGACTCTAATACCACTTGTTGGCTTTATCCGCCAGGCCCACTCAAATCCAATAGCAAGATATTGTCCACTTTGGGTCGCCCACTGGCCCGCACGGTTTTACCACTTTGGGTTCATGTCCAAAAGGCCTCATGTTAGGGAGAGTTCATCTCACACTTATAAACTTATCGTCATCTCCACTCCTAACCGATGAGGGACTTTGGTTGATACCCAACCAACAGTTATTACATTTTGTTAAAGCAATGTCACTCTATTTTTCAATAATATTATAAATTATTCAAGAAGTGATACACATCACTATTATAATTTTTTATCATCTGTGTATCATTTTTTATAATAAAAGTAATCACTACTCATTCATCTTAAAGAAATCATAATTATAAGACTCTTTCACATAAATATTTACGATTTACAAATTAAAAAAAAAAAAAGAAGGAAGGTGGGTGATGAAACTGAACTGAAATTCCGTATGATACCGACAGATTCACAGAAAAAAAATGAAGAGTGCCCCCCACCCAGTTAGAGCAGCAAAAACAAAAGGGAACTACGTGTGAACAACAATAATCCATTAAATGATCATCATTATCAGCTATCATAATCCTTTTATTTGTTTATGTTTCCACATATGTTCGTTCAATGAATGCACGATCAATACCTCTAATTTCAATCTCAATAATAATAGTACTAGTAATAGGGGGTCTACAATTACCATTCCACCCCAATTATTGTCCCTTTCTACTGTTTATTTAATAATTGAAACTAACATTTTAATATCTTCACATTTTCCATTATTAACCAAATATAATCTCATATATATATATATATATTTTGAATATTCTTATACTACTACAAGTTACAATTGTTTTCTCAAATTATAGTATTTTCTTTAAGCTATATATAGCAAGACAGCTGAAAATCAACTAGCCCATCTCTACAAATTTATCCAATTTACAATAACCTCCAAACTAATTATTGTGTATTTAATTTGTTAAAATCGGACAAGTACTTTTCATATGGTTAGGAACTTAGTAGTTTGATTTGTTTTTAATTTGGCTCTAGCTATATATATAATCATATACAGTTGTATGATATATGAAAATTATAGTATTGAAATTATAATTATTACCCTAAAAATTTTATAATAAATTATAAGATGTAATTATGTGTGGTTGAATTATTATCGAAACAGTCTTAAAACGAATATATATAAAGCATCTAGAAATGTTGTTCACCATTAACTTTAAATCACATACAATTATCAATACTCTACATAGAAATTTAGAATAAATTGAACTGTGAACATATCGCTTTATTATTTTTTTCATTTAAAAAAAAAGATTTTGGTGCAATTAATATGAGTATTAAAATTGTCACATCGTCAGCTTTTGATTTATTTGAATTGAATAATGTGGGTCGGTGAATAATGATAATAAATACTCCTTCCGTTCCATAGAAGTTTGACACACTTTTTTTTTTGGTTTGTCCCACTAAAGTTGACACATTTCCTTTTTAATACATGGATCCACACAAAAAACAATTAATCTATTCTCATGGGTCCCACACATCACCTCTAATACAATTACCTATTACTCATTAAATATTATTTCTCTCACTTCACTTTACTTCACTTTACATTAAATTATTATATTCTTTAATTTTCGTGTCAAAAAAATTATTTCAATTTCTATGGAACGGATGGAGGAAATATATAATTATGGTGACATGAAGTCAAATCTGAAGTCTAATCAATGTGAAAATTACAAGAATCGTGTGTGTGAATTGTTCATGTACCTAAATTTGCAGTCGGAAATAGCCTTGAGATTTTTCCAAAGGTGCTTATAAAAGTTAATCAAAGATTCTATGTTAGTTGAAAAGGCAATTTATTATATGATTTAAATGTAACCTTTTTTTCTTTGCCTAATGCCACTTCACTAATGATAAAACTAGGCTAATTATGGAAAAAATAAAATTATAATCTTTGGCCCTACAACTAATCTAACCTTGGATTTGTGGGTCATTTAGCATACATTATTTATTGTAACTTTTTTATGTGTAAAAATTATAATTTTAATATATAATTACATAAACCCGTGATTGTTTAATTAACTTCGTAAAGATTTATATTAGATATTAATAGGGGTGAGTCTGGTGTGAAATGAGTTCACATGTTAACTCTATTTTTTCAAAATTAATACTATTTGGAAAGTAACATTTTTTATTTAGTAGAGAATAATAATTCATCTCTTTCAAAAGTAATTTTTTATATATTAAAAAATCATTAATAAATTAAAATGTGTAAGAATTTGAAGAATTATTATTATTTATTTAGAGGAATATACTAAAACAAAACAACATAATGTACGATAACATAACCATCACTCACTCATGCGATGAGAAAAAAAGCATTGAATGGTAGTATGAAATGATTCATGATAAGTTTCTTTCTTTTAAGTGGATTCAAGAAGTGACATATTTTTATACGAGAAATTGTTAAATTTCTACATAATGGATTATTATTTATTTAAAAAGTTGAATAATTTTATGTTATGCATGTTGTGCAACTTAATTTACCAACAAAATTCAATCCGTTGGTAATTATCAATGAATTAGCAACAAAAATAACATTTTTGTTTTAATAATGGAATGTCAACGGATTTATTCTCTATTTTAGCAATGGAATTCAATCCGTTGGTAATTACCAACAGATTACCAAGGGATTCATTATATAAATTACCAACGGAATTATTAGCAATGGATTACCAACAGAATTGGTTTTTCGTTGCAAAAAATTTACCAACCACCACTTTACCAACGGATTCCGTTGTTAATCCGTTGGTAAGTCAATTTAACAATGAAATTTAGGCTTTTTACCAACGAAATATTCCGTTGGTAAAAAATAATTTTTTTGTAGTGTTTTCGAATGATATAATTATTGATTATTCAAAAAGAAAAAATTACTCCATAATTTATCATGAAAAAGCTAATTTCTAATTAAATTAAGCATGAAATACACACACGCACAAAAAAAAAACCACTCTTACATTCAAATTGATAATATTTAAAAGCAACTACTATTGATAATTTTTGAAAGGCAACTACTATATATCATGCGAGAACAAATGTATAATTTAGAGATTATTAAAAATGATGGCTAAAAGTAGTTGTTTTTATAATGGAAAGGAGAGATCCGTATGTCTGGACATGTCGCTTGTCTACCTGGGAAACTAATCTTAAAGTCAATAATTTGGTGATAAATTGACCCAGAATTGAGTGGTAGATTAATTGTATGATGGGCAAACTATTTGGACATTAATTAAATTTCAGAATAATTAAGTAATTGCAATTTGCATAGTTTTGTGGGGCTCAAAGTCATTTCACCACCATTATTTTCTTCCCGCAGTTAGGGTCTAAATCTGTGGGGAATAAATCTTGTCCAACAACCGTGATTCAATTATTATTCTACGTATATACTCACATTTATAATTAGGATAAATATAAACGGATCAAATTGATCAGAAATTAATTGAGTTGTTATGGTAAGTTTTGAATAATTAAAAAAGCTCAAAGACTAAATGACCCTTTTTAACATATAAAGTAGTATTAATTATAATTTAGGTAATAATTTATCATATTAATTGAACTAATGAGATGCATTAATTGTTTTACTTTTCTTATAAAATAATTTTAATTATAATATAAATATTAATCTATATCTAATTTATTATTATTAATTAAACAAAATTATATATATATAATAAATGTGTTTATAATTATTAGTAAATAATTATATTTATAATTTTAATGCAATAAAATTCTTCATTAGTTATAATTATAAACTAATAATTATATACACTTATATTATATATATTTATTTAAATAAATGTTAAGATGTTGTTTAGCGTATAATTCATTTAAATAAATGCAAAGAAAAACGCACGCAACAGTTTTTTTCTCTTGTTCATAATATTTTAAAATAAATGATTTTTTAATTATTAAAAGTAGTATACTTTATTTTATTAAAAAATGTTATCAATTTTTATAACTAAATATTTTTAATTAAGAAAGTTATCATATTTTATTTATTAGATATCATTTTTTATTAATAAGTTATCACTTTTTATCTAGCTTTTAAATTATTTTTCATAAAACAATTCAATTGATTATTATCACTTTATTATTATAAAATATCATTTTCTACTAAAAATATTACTCCCTCCATCCCGAGTATTTTTACCCGTTTGTACGGACACGGAGATTAAGATGTTTTAATTTTTTAATATATAATGTAAGAGAAAGTATGGATAAATTAGTAATTTAAAGTGAATAAAGTTATTGGGAATGATGAATAAAGTGTAAAAAAATAATTAAAGTTGTTGAGATTGTAAAAAGTATGTAATAAAATATTATGTATTTTTGCCAAAAATAGAATGGGTAAAAATACGTGGGACGGAGGGAGTATTACTTTTTCTTCTATCACAAAAATTGTTTATTAAATAATATATTGGATGATTATCATTTTTCATTGATCACACATACTAATATTTATTAAAAATATTATCACTTCTCCTAAGACCTCAACCATGATAAATATGATGTTGCGCCAAAAATGCAATTTAATTTGCGTTATTAGCTAGAAACATAACAGTGAATCAAAAAATCTTTTAGAAAGCAATAAATCTGGATCTCAAAAGGATCTCTCTCACAGAATTAGATCCGTGAGACTATCTCGGACAAGTGTTTACCTTAAAGTTAATAGTTCATTGTATATTATAAAATATAATTATTTTTTTTACACTACTGTGAAGTAATAATTTATTACTGTGTATGTTTTTTTATGTTGTAAATTATATTATATAGATTTAAAATATATACAAATTTAATACTCCTTCCATCCCAAATTCAAGTTCACGTTTACTGTAGATACGGAGTTGAAGAAAAATCACTTTTTGACTTACTTTTGAGGGTAGTATGATATTTTTGGGTAATAAATAAATGATAAAGTATGTTATGTGTGTTAAAAAGGTGATGACAAATTTGAAATTAAAGTATGTTAGAGGGGTATTAGTTTGTTGCTTTTTCCTTTTATGGAAGTGTGAAGTTGAAGTTGGGACGGAGGGAGGGAGTATCTTTTAATATTTATATTTAAAATTTATTTAAATTAACTTTAAAATTTTAAATTATATTCATTTCAAACTAACTTTAAATTTAATAACACTACAAAAATACAAAAAAAAATTACCAACGGAATATTATGTTGATAAAAGTCTTAATTACATTGTTAAATTAACTTATCATGGAATCCTAAATTTTCGTTGGTTAAGTGAAGGCCGGTAAATTTTTAGCAATGAAAATTCAATTCTATTGGTAAATAATTTCGTTAGTAATTTATATAAAGATTCACTTGGTATTCCATTGGTAATTACCAACGGATTGAATTCCGTTAGTAAAATAGAGAATAAATATGTTGGCATTCCGTTGTTAAAAGAAAAATGTCATTTTTGTTGCTAATCTGCCGATAATTACCAATGGAATTCACCGTTGGTAAATCCATTGTTAAAAAATAATTTTCTTATAATGTAAATCGTCCATGCCTTTTTTTAATAAATAATTATTAATTAAAATTAATTTTAAGTATAATATATATATAGGAAAATCACTAATAGATACACACTTTTAACCTAAATTACTATGAGATACAAGGAATTCAAATAATTACTCTCACATACAAAATATTAAAGTAAAATATCAAATATAATCTTATAATCTCATACACTTTAAACCACCAACCCTACCCCTCACCCACCCACCCGCCGGACCGGAGTTGACAGTTGTTGACCGGCTTTGACCGCCGACCGGACATCCGTTGACCGGTGCCGCCTGCTGCCGGGATTTAAAATGTGCAAAAATAAAATTGTGCAAACAAATTGTGTAAATACATAGGGGTATTTATGGTATCACAATCATAATTGTGTAGTTATAAGTAATAGTACTTTGAGTCATGTAGTTTACAACAATTATGCATTATTTTATGTATCCAATAGTAAGTGACCCTATATATATATATATATATATATAATTTAATAAATAGTCAATTCCTTTTTTTATTTTTGAATAAATAATTATTAGTTAAAATTAATTTTAAATATAATATATATAATATAAAAGAAACAAAAAAAGAATAAAAATAGTAATATTAAGATACGGTATTCAAATAATCTAAATTAGTTATAGTTTATTTATGGAATAAAATTAATTAACCTAATTAATGAACTTAAATAAGTTAAATTAGCAGTAAAGTTAAAATAGTAATTGGATCTTGTTAAAAGACTATTGATCCGAATCAAATTGATCCAAATAGCAAGTCCTATAATTAATCACACAATAATATCACTTTACTATATATATCCAACATAAAATAAAATAATATTCAAATTCAATTTTAAAGAAACCCTTTGCAATTATTATCCGACTCACGCAAACGCACACTTTTATTAAAGATTATCATCTTACTAATCATAATCAATTACACCATAATATCACTTTACTATATATATCCAACATAAAATAAAATAATATTCAAACTCAACCTTTGCAATTATTATCCGACTCACGCAAACGCGCACTTTTATTAAAGATTATCATCTTACTAATCATAATCAATTACATTTGAATGATTTTAATCGTAAATAATCATAACCTTAATAAAATGACGTCCAATAATCCATATTTGTACTAGTGAATTTAAAGTTAGTTTTTGGATCAAATTTACGGTGTAAACTCTGTAATTTCCTTGTAATTTTTAATTTAAACACACTATCAAAACATAGAGTACTACATAGAGTTATAAGGGGTAATAAGGAAAAAGAAAACATAGAGTACTACAATACAATAGAATTATATAAGGAGTAAAAAGGAGGCTTGGAGATAGGAAGGTGTATGAGTACTTTGTGAACTAACTACTAACTATACTAACAACTAACTTTGTCAAAAAAAAAACATAGAGTACTACAATAGAATTAGAAGGGGACCACAATTTTACACCGTAAATCCAATTCACATAAGTGTTTACTGTAAATTTAATTAAATATAAAAAACTCTAAATTAAAGTATTTAGAAAACTTTGTGCTCATAAAGAAAAAAAAAATTAAGTCAATATTGAGTGAGTTTGTTGGGCCCTTTTAGTATTGCATTTTCAAGGGACGCCCCATTCCCCTATTACGGCCCGTCCGTGATTTTTATCCAATTATATATATATATTTATATTATTTATTTGTCTTCTTAGTTACTACATTAATATTGAATTAAATCAGTTTGTGTACTTATTTGATGTATGATTTTTATTTTATTTTCAAAGTTCATTTTCTTACAATTGCCGAACAGAAATCGAAAATTGCCATCTGTGACGTTGTTTTATTTATATTTTTTTTTAAAGAAAAAAAAAGGAAAAGAAAGAAGAGGATATGTGGAAGAATCTTGAGAGAGAGACTGGGTAGGACAAGACCTAATGTTGGACGTCCTTTTCCTCAAAGTAGACCCATAATTGCAAGTAAAAGGCAAAGAAACTAAAGAAAGAATATCAATCCAAGAAAATGAACACCTTGATATAGACTGTCATAAATTGGTAGGCACAAATTCGACCATGATCCATCCTATACAACTTTCACATTTTTATCACATTTCGACACGTTACAACTTTCAACACACACATACACATTTCTTTCTTTCTTTTTTTTAATTGGAGTTTTTAAACAAACTGAGACTGATCACTACTTAAATCTGTACTAATGTTAAATGTTAACTAAATGCAATTTGAGAAAATTGTGGACAAAATTTCCACATAAAAGATTTTGTCCCAGAATATAGAATTCTTTCATCTAATTAATCTTTGAACGCTATACAAAATCTAAACAAAGTCAAACCCAAAGTACACAAGGTTGAAAGAAATAATGTAACCATCGTACAACACTACATTCTGCTTGTCTGTCGTCTTAATTACTAGAATGGAGGCGGAACATTTTCTTTTTTTCCTTTTAACTCAAGATGTTTGTTTTGATAAATTTTGAGGTATCTATTGGTCCACAAGGCTAAATATGGTGCACAGAAATATCATAATTTGTAGAAATTATAAGGGTAGCAACATGATTGATGATGCTAGAATATTGAGCAATTATATGCTATAACTGTTGATGTAATAATAAGTGGGGAAGAGAGAGAGAGAATCACCCAAGACAAGCCAAACAAGGCTAAGGATAACCAAATGAGATCACATATTACACGATGATGTTTCATCTCCTATTACACGAATTAAATACTTGTCAAATCAAAGACCAAAATTCAATACATGCCCCAAGGGTTTTATGACCATTTATAGGGTATAATTTTTTTATACAGGAAAACACCAATGAAACATGAAATAAGTAACAGGAAATTCAACTTGAAGAATAAGGGCCACATTAATTAAAAAGCAAGCGTTAGGTCCATAAATTGCTCTTAGTTTTCAAGCAGAGATGACATATGTTGGTACAGATAACATCTCATTGAATACGAAAGCAGGAGTTGTTACAATTGAACACAAAAAGAGAAGTTGGGTACTTATTTTATTAACACTAAATATGATAAGTCAACCAACTCTTTTCAGAGTTGGCATTACAACTATACTAAACTAATACTATAATATACAATACTTATATGATCCTAGCTACCAAAATTGAGAGGAGGTGATTTAATCAGCAAGCGAAGAAGAAGAAGAAGAAGATGCAGCATCAGCAGGTGGTTTCTCAAATAGTCTCAACCTATCATCACCCAACTTAGTCGTATAAGCCGATTGCTTATATTCCAACCAAGTGAACTCCTTATACAGGGTTTCTTCACCCGGTTCCATAACTCGAGATAGTGGAGCTATCTTCTGACACAGAGGTGGCCCTCCGAAGTATATCATAGACATCCTTTCGTTGTAGGAGTCAGCCATCACTCTGTGTTTTACGCTCTGGAACCGCCCATTGGTCATAACCTGAATCATCACAAACGTGTGGATGAGAAAGGGCTATATGTGCAATTAAGTTAACTTATTTATTACCTGCAACGAGTCTCCTACATTGAAAAAAAAGGTTGAGTGATCAGGTGGGACTGCCACCCATGTCGAGTCTTTCAAGCATATTTGCAGACCTGCTGCATTATTAGACCTTAACACAGATATAATCTGTGGGTCTGTGTGTTCCCCGAACCCGACCAGCTCCAACGCTTCCAGCTCCGGACAAGTTGGGTAGTGGTTCAGTCTCAGACAGGAGTCGCTGTTTTCATCTCTCATCATTCTGCTCAGAGTGTCCGACTCCAGTCCCATCCCCTCAGCGATCATTTCGACCACTTCACAGGCCATGTTTTTGACAGTAACCACATACTCCTCCACCAGCTCCCTGCACCAACATAAGTGAGTGAATTAATAATACAGTATTCATCACTGATTTGATGGCTTAATTACCAGAGTGTGTCCGAAAGCCCCGGGATGATGTCGTGCGGGTTCCGGGAGATGCGCTCCGCATCAGCGCAGATCAATAGGTACTCCACCCACCCAACGTCGCCTTTCCGGCCTATGTTCTTGCTCCCGTAGCCGAACGGGTTGGGTGGGCCCAACATATCTTTCTCCGTCTGGGACATCTTGAAGAATTTCAGCGACTCCTCCTCCAGCCGGACCAGTAACTCCATGGAGACGCCGTGGTTGGTGAGTTTGAAAAAGCCATACTCTTTGCAAGCCTTGACTATAAGAGTTTTGGCATTAGGGGAGCGAAAATCAATAACAGGAACATCATTAAAAATATTAACGTTAGACGTGGGTCTGCATGAAGTAAGCATGTTGGAAAGGTCTTTTAGAGCGTGGTGAGACACTAGCACCATCACGAAAACGATGGATCGGTTTGAGAGAGAATGTGAAAGTGTTGTGTTGTTGGGGAAGAGAGAGAGAGAGGAGTTGTAACTTGTAAGTAGGAGTGGAAGTGATGGTTTGTGATTTGAGGATTGAAGAGGTGATGGGGGGTTTATATAGGGGGGAAAATGCTGCATGGGAAGAGGGGCAGAAGGGCGTTGTTAACTATACAAGGACATCTGGCTTGTGTGTAAGCTTCGCCAAATTTTTATGTTATCGAGGGGCTAAACGCCTCGTCTAAGAAAGTAACAAAAGTGAAAGCGGGTTCCTTCTTACCCATTCGTGCCCACGTGAATTACCCTATTTTTATATAATTTTTAAATGCCAGCTTCAATTATATTCTATTCACAATCCTTATTAACAATTCTTCATTATAATACATGTTCATTAATGTAATTAATTAATTTGCTAAACATTCCGCCTTTTTTTATTATTAAATTTGATCAGTTTTATGATTGGGCCGCCATGATGTATAAAAATAAAGAATGTCATGATTATATTGTCATGTTTGGTGTCATGTTTTCTAAGTTATGCTCATGTTTTCTAAGCTATGGTAGAATATGGTCATGTTTGCTAAGTTATGCTCATATTTTCCAATGGCAGCAACGATTGGTGCAATGGTGTTCTTGAGAAAATTGTTCAAAATTTTTTCACATGATAATTGAAGGTTCATTCAACCAAACTTAAATTTCTGACAATTTTATAAATAAAAGTTCTTGTTGATTTTTTTTTAAAAAAAAAATCCGATCTTGGAGCATACGAGAACTCATAGAAATACTACGAGTGGTGCCACGATCTATTCTGGCAAAAGTTCCTGCGTTCCCGGGACATGGAGGGATACTCCATGTCCCCACGTGAACACAACCCTCCCCCTCTATATTCTATTTAAACCTATGTATTGCTAGGGGTTTAAATTGTAAAGACACACGAAAATTGTAAAGGCACACGGAATGTGTTCTGTGCGCCCGAGAGCCTCACTCATCTATTCTAAGTACGTACAACAAATGTGTTGAACTACTTCAACAAGTGTCCGCGTGAGATATCCAGCATGTATAGTAGTATTCACGCCGCCTTTACTTACTTTAAGGATATAAATAGGAGTTCTTCCTAATTGTACAAAAAAAAATTGAGTTCTTTTAATGATCATCTAAGTCAGGGGCATTGGATCACCTTTTTCAACATGATGTTTGGTATCTATGCACCTTTCTTTGCTTCCTCAAATGGATTGCACATAAGGTTGAGAGAAGGGTTAGCACTTTAAATATTTGATATTTGGCAGAGTTAATTCCCCATATTTTCTAAGTTAGGGTATAATCAAAAGGTCAATATGATATTGATATAATGGTGTTTTAAGTATGTTCGTGTAATGGTGTTTCTATTTGCAAAAGAGTCAATTCATCGGTGTTTCTATTTGCAAAGAGTCAATTCCTCATATTTTCTAAGTTAAGGTATAATCAAAGAGTGAATCTGATATTGATATATCGATAACTACATTGGTGTAATGGTGTTATATTGGCAAAGGGTCAATCCCTCCTATTTACTATGTTAGGGTATAATCGATCTGATATTAATATATACATTCGTGTAATGGTGTTCTATAGAAAGTTCCAAACTTTCTTCAATAAGATGAGTCCATTGAAATAGTGAATATAGTAATATTCTGGTGAAGTTTATGAATAGAAGTTCTTCCTCTGCAAATTTTTTCTGAGTTCTATTCAAAGTCAATTCCCACGTTTCTAGATATTGATATAGCGATGAGAACGTTGGTGTAATGCTGTTCTACATAAAAATTTTCTATGATAATTAAGTAGTCCGTTCAAATAGTGAATACAGGACAATTAAGGAGTCCGTTCAAATAGTGAATACAGCACCTAAAATTATGAAGTCGGTTCAAATAGTGAATACATGACCTAAAATTATAAAGTTTATGAATAGAATTTCTTCCTAATTATAAAAAAAATAAAAATTGAGTTCTGGTTACCCACGTTTTCTAAGTTAGGGTAGAATAAAAAGTGATGAGATATTGATATACTGGTGCAAGAAATTTCTTCTTTAGGTAGAATCAAGAGTGCTCGAGATACTGATACAGCGGTGTAAAAAACTTTCTTCTTTTAATCGTATTGGTTCGTTAGGATAGAATCAAAGAGTCCTGAGATATTAATATAGCAATGAGTACGAAGGTGTAATGGTGTTTTAGAGAAAATTGTCCAAACTTCATTGAGTACGATGATAATTGAAGAGTAAGTTCAAAAATAGTGAATAAAAAAGTAAATTTTGACAAAATTTATAAATAAAAGTTCTTCTTGATTAAAAAAATAAATATTTCTTATAGTAATTTTAAATCATCGATAAAGTAAATTTTGACAAAATTTATAAATAAAAGTTCTTCTTGATTAAATAAAATAAATATTTTTTATAATAATTTTAAATCATCGATGATATGAGGGGGAAAAAAATACCAATTCGTATAAAATTGTAGATAATGGACTTAATAAACCACAAATCAATAACATACTTTAGAAAACATTGTTATCTAATTTATTTGATAACAATTAAATACTTTTTAATTCAAAATAACTATATTAAAAAAATTACAAAATGAATATATGTTCAAATATTACATCTACAAATTCTATATATAATTTCAATAAAATAGAAAGAATTAAATAAATAAATAAATTGGCTCTTAGGATAGTTTTTACAAAATGAATATATGTTCAAATAATACATCTACAAATTCTATATATAATTTCAATGAAAAATGACAAAAAAAAATGGCTCTTATGATAGTTTTCAGTTTTCATTGTTATTATACATCATTTGTTACCAAACATAACATATTTATGCAATGTTAAAAAAAAAATCTATATTAAATTATGATTTAAATTCAATTTTAATTTAATCACCACTATCGTAACATTATTCAATATATTATGTATTGATGATAAATTTTATGATTAAATGATGATATAGAGAAATAATGGATTAAATAAATTATATATTCAGTTAATTCATTAGACAAAACATGTTCATAGTTTGAGAATGTTTACGTAATTTATTCTTTATCAATTATTTCATTATCAAACATCATATATTTATATAATATTAAAAAAAAATTACATTTAGAATCACCCAAAATTATTTAAATTTGTGCATACATTAAGTTATCTCCACATTAGTTTTATTTAAGTTATTGGTAGAAATATATAGTTAGTGCTGTTTATAAATTTATTTGTGTTGCGACATAAATGCTAATAAATAAATCCTAATTATGTTGACATACAACTTCTATGTTAGAGGGGGAATTGTAATTCTCCACTCCTCAACATTTTTTCCTCTTCTTTACCATTATTTTTTAAAAGATTATAATAATTTAAAACTATATAATTAAATATAATTAAATGAGGAATAAGTAAGGTTGAATTTTAAACTCAATTAGTCGAACTCATCCATGTCACCACTGTCACTTTTTTTTATTAATTTTAGTTCGAGAAGCACAAAATTTTGCCTAAATAATAATAATAATAATTCTTAATTCATGCAATATACACTTTGTACCCCTAATTACTATTAGATATACTGATTTAAAATAATTATTACTCCATCCATCCGCCCGAAAGAGGGTCTTTTACTTTTGTGCACGTTGATTAAGGAGTATTATTATTTAATATGTAGTGGGTAGTTGTATTAGTGGGAGTGTGGACCCTATATTTTAGTTGTATTAGTGGGTATGTGTGGGTCTTGTGTGTAAAAAAGGAAAATGACCCTCTTTGGAGCGGACGACTCAAATGAAAAAAAATACCCTCTTTCGAGCGGACGAAGGGAGTATCATATACAAAATATTAAAGTAAAATACCAAATATACCTCTAAACTCATACACCTTTAAACCACAAACTCAACCCACCGCCAGACCACCACCGGACCACCTGCCGGACCGCCTCCGCCGTCGCCGGACTACCATCGGCCGACCTCCGAAAAATGTCGCCGGCCCCCGCCACTGCTGCCGAACCACCACATTTTTTTGCTACACACACTTTGTTGCACACGAACACTTGCTGCACACAACATTTATGTGCAGCACATTTGTAGGGGTAATATTGGAATATCACTGTATATTTTTATAGTTAGTAGTAATACTTTTGTATGTTTGTATCTCATAGTAATTAAGAATTTTTTTGTATACCTAGTAGTAATCATCTCATATATATATATATATATATATATATATATATATATATATATATATATATATATATATATTGTATTCAAAGATGATGTATTTCTTAGGTTTAAGAAAAATAAGAAAAGAAAGGTAGGTTTAGAATTAGATTTACTCCCTCGTTTCATTTTAATTTTTACATATTTCTATTTGAGCGTTCATTTCAACTTTTACGTTTTTTTTAATATATAGAATCCACCTAAAATAATTAATATATCATAATATAATCCACAATCAACATTAATACACCTATTTACTTTACATTAAATATTCTTTAATCAATGTGCAAAAAACAAACGTAAATATTAAAATGGGATGGAAAGAGTATTTAGTAAATCTAATTAATAATATTAATATATGTCTTTTTGGTAATTTAAATAGAGAAACTCTCTTGTGAGACGGATTTTTTATTAGACGGTTGTAAAAAGGGTTGATCAATTACTAAAGTATGCCTACTATATAAGTAAAGTATACTTATTTCTAATTAAAGTTTATCAATAATGAATCATATTATAACACCCTAAAATTATATTTTAATTCATCATTTATCATATTTTAGAAAACATACTTTAACAATTATTAAACATATTTTATCTATATAATAAACATACTTTAAAGCGTCTCACAACCCGTCTCATCTATTTAACTTATCACAAGAGAGTTTGTCATTTAAATATGATAAATTTTAATTTTATGTCAAAACAATGAATAAAAATAGAGAGTGATGTAGATGAAAGAGTATAATGTGATGTATGTGTGAGAATATGATGTGATGGGTATAAAAAAAAGTGATTCATGTAATGCAGTTTTATTAAATCCCAATTAAAATGAAGAATAAATAAATTACATAATTAAACTTAAATTAAAAATAAAAAATAAACATAGCCTAGAAGTGTAAAGAATGATAGTATAAAAATATTTAATTTTACATAGAAAAATATTACTCACTCCCACACAACTTCATCAACTATAGATACTAAGTTTAAGTTTTTTTTTTCACCAATTTTATTGATTTTTAAAGGAAATATGATATTTTTATGTAATAAATGATAAAGTAATTTATATAAATTAGGTAAGAGTAATATCTTTTTAAAATATAATAATGTATTAAGAAGTTATTTATTTTTAAAATTTTAGTAATTTTAAGTGGTGAGAAATGTATTTTTATGTACTAATGTAGAAAAATGAAAAGTGGGTTTGAGATTGGAGTAAATTTTATTTAAATGTCACCATTAAAATTAATTTTAAAAATAAAAAAAGTCGCATCAATTTTATTGGGTGGGTTGTCAATGTCAGAAATGGGGCCCAAACAATGTTCCTCAATGGGCTGTCAATGTCGGAAACGGGTCGGGGGATTTAACAGGACACATTTTAACGGCAGTGCAAGGTCTCAAGAAAATTGACTAGGTATGACTAACGAGCTGTTAACAGTGTTTACGGTCAGTGAACAATGACCTTTGTACCCTCCAAAATTTTCCACACCTTTAAGATAAGGACAACCCATTTCCTATACATAGAGGGTAATAACGGAAATATACAGTAATTTAATACGGGACACAAACAATACTCCACATCAGTCATGTACATCAATAAAAGTTAAGAGTAATTTTTTTAGATAAACTTTTTATGAAACGTTAAATATATGAGTTGATTTGTAAGATGTGTTAAAGTATTTATTATATAGATAAAATATATTTATTAATTGTTAAAGTACGTATTTTAAAGTATGATAAATGATGAATTAAAGTATGATTTTATGGTGTTATAATATGATTTACTATTAATATACTTTAACTACAAATAAATATACTTTAACTATATAATAAATATACTTTAGTAATGGGTCGACCCCGTCTCACAAAAAACTCATCTCACAAGCGAGTAACTCATTTTTTTATTCTCTTTTAAATATATTTTTTTTTACAAATAATTGTAAAGTATTTTATATGTATATAATATTAATGATACATTTAAAATTAAAGTAAAAGGTTATTAAATTTAGTGCTATTTCCTCATATTAATTGTGAAGATGAATTGTTTACATACGGAAATAGAAAGAAAAATACTTGTATAAATTGTTTTATGGGAAGCCTATGGTGAGACAGATAAGAAAAATCATACTACATCTGTCCTGCTTAAAGATCTTTATTTATTATTTTGGGCATATTTTCAAAAGTTCTTATTTTTTCTTTTTAGTAAAAAATAATCCACCGTCCATCACATTTTCCATTGAATTATTTTGGGAGTCTTCATTTTTTTTTTTTTTTTATTTAACTAAGTATCCATAGTTTGGTAAAAGATAAATATGAGAAGAGAGAGTATAATTGTACCAACCCGGTTATGATTCCTCTTCAATTAATTCAAGTGTTTTTACAATCATTCCACATTAAATAAATATACATGCAATTTTATCTAAATTCATCACTAACGCTTGTTAGTAGTTAGTTAAATAATGAAATCCAACAACTTTTAATTAAATTTTGATTGTTACATAAAATTACTTATTTCTTTTGTTTTTTTTCCTTTTCTTTTTATGGTTAAAATTACAACAATGGGCTCCACTAGGATATTTAAAATTCACGAAAAGTCGAATGATTTTAATGCATATATGAAGAAGTGATAGGGATTATTTGATGTGGAAATGATGCGACACAAAAATATTTCAGTCTATTTTTTTTGTTAAACATACTCTCTTCCTCCCGCATTAAGGATCTCTTTTTTCCATGTTGATCGTCCTACTTAAAAGATTCATTTTCCTTTTTTTATACACATGGATCTCACACTCATCCACTAATATAATTAAAATATGGAGTCCACACTCCCACTAATACAACTACTCACTACACATTAAATAATAATACTCCTTAATATACGTGAAAAAACAAAATGCACCCTTAATGCGAGACAGATGTAATATTTAATTTTATTATCTATAAATGTTTTTAACGAATTGTAAAGCGCTAATAATTATTGTATGAGCTTTCATTGTCAATACTTTTTAAAGGACATGGACATTTCATTCTGTCGTATTTTAGACATGGAGCAAGTGCTTAAGTAGTGCGTATCCAATTAGAATCATAGCATTAATTTGATGAAATCAATGGCTATAAATGTTTTGCACATATTCTTAAATTGGACAATCTTATAATGAAAAAAATGATCATTTTTATAAAGAGGTTCAAAAATCACTTATTTAATTTATTCTCACTAAACAACATTATACATAAGCTTTTTAAGAAATAAGTATATGTACTAGTATTAAATAGTATGTCTAAATTCGAATGTTCTTGTCTAGAATAATGTCAGGCGTCAACGTGGTCAGTCCCTATTCTCTAGTTTGCATTACAAGAATATTTATATTATTTTTCAATTTTTATTTTTATTATTGGGCATAAACTCGATTACACAATGTCATTTGACTTTGTGTTATACAATGGAGTATGTTTTTAATTAAATTATTATACTCTAGCTTATAATAATCATTAAATCTTGTATATTTATCGATAATTTAAGTAATTATTATAATACAATAATAAATTAAATATGAGAGTGAAATAGGTGATATAATTTTTTTCTAAATAGGATCCAATTACATCTCCAAAAATATGTTTTCCAAGATCTTTTTTAATAAAAATAAAATTCTAAAAATATTTTTCGCAAGTCACATAGTAAAACTAAAATAGAAAGACAATAATTATATAAGACGAGTCGACCTGTTGTTAAAGTATTGTCGTTATATAGATAAAGTATGTTAATTTAAATTTAAAGTATGTTTTTCAAAGTGTGATGAATATGAATTGAAATATATTTTTAAAGTGTTATAATATGATTCATTTCAAATATATTTTACTATCAATAAATATATTTTACTTATTACTTATATAATAATTATAATTTAATAATGAATCCAACCATCCCCCGCAGCCTTCATATATGAGTATCTCAAATGGAGTATAAAATAGTGAAAACTTATTCTAGAAGGAGTATAAAACATATTTTTCGCCGGATTAGGTGTGAATGTGTGATCAAAATTAAGACAATGTCACAAGTTTATGCCCATAAGAGATTTTCTTTTCAATAAAAAATTCATAGCGAAACGATGAAGCAATATGACGCAAGCATTGTACATTAATCAAGGCTTTATAAATTATTTTTGGAATAAGAGTTTTATTTCTTTTATTAAATTACACTCCTCAATATATATATACTAAATTGAATTTCATATTTTTTGTTTTTATTTCTCCTACGTTAAATTTCACTATTCCAAAAGTAAACATTACATTCATCATCAATTCTAAAAGTACATATTAATTATAAATTTATTATTCTCACCTAACATATATAATATATTTTATAATTTATTTATTACCTAAGAATATTAAATTACTCTCTAAAAGTGAATAAAATAAATAAAATAATATTACTTTTCTTAAACTCCGTACTTATAATAACGATACAATTAATTTTGGGACGGAATAAATTAAAACGACACCCCATCATAACATAATTCTTAAAGTTCAGTACATCACATGCGAAAATGATAATGGCTCAATACAAATTTAGATTATAATTTGAAAAATATAGCTAGATATTATGTTAATAAAGTTGGAGGTAAACATGAAAATCTGGACCAATCTAATCTTTCAAAATTTGAAGGTAAACACAATCAAAATCATAGATAAGATTAAAAGTAGAGCTTGGAATTGGTCGGTTGGAAAAATCACAAATTTAAAGATGAGAGTTTTGTTAATTGAAGGAGGGAATTAAATGTATATTACAATTAAAAGTGACTTTTATTTGGAATTATATTCGGTTCACTCATATATTATGTGTAACTTTTTATTCTATATTATATACATATTTTTTAATAATTGTATACTTTTTTTACACTTAATTTTTCATTAAAAAAACTAGCACACTCATATGTGTATAATTTTTTATTCAGTAGTGTATACATATTTTTTAATAATTGTAAATTTTTTTACACTCAATTTTTCATTAAAAAAAGTGTAGTAAATATTTTTGTTCATAATTATACACTCCATTCGTCCCCTTGAAAGATATTCATTTACTTTTTGCACGTGAATTAAGGAGTATAATAATTTAATGTATAGTAAGGTGAAAGAAATAATATTTTAATGTGTAGTGAGTAGTTGTATTAGTGTTGAGTGTGGGGTCATATGCAGTGGTTGTGGGACATCAATCAAAAAAGGGAAATGAATACTTTGTAATGAGACGGATCAAAATAAAAAAATGAACACGTACTAAGGAAACGAAGGGAATATATTTGTGTTCATATTTATATACGTTTCTCATGGTGGGTGCATCATATGCATTAGTATTAGCCCTTTTTTGTATGGGGTTATTAGTTAGATCTCTTTGCCTTATACTCTTATAATAATAAGATTTATCCTCATAAAGAAAATTACGTTAATAAAGTTGTGAATGATAATTATAAAAAGTATAGATTGGGTATTGTTAAATTTGGGGTGGGCATGGATGGAATGTAAGAAACATGAATAATGGCGTGGTGGGTGGGGAGGTGGTGCCGCTGTGCATGGGCGCCAGGTGTATTTAGTGAGTAAGGGTGCAGTTAGAGCCTAAAAATAAATACTCCATTCATCCCACAATTATTTTCACACTTTCTATTTTCGTTCGTCTCACACTTATCTTCACCACTCAAAAAAAAAAACTTCACATAAACCAACAACCTCAAAAGTTATCCTTATTTCAAAAATATCATTCCCACAAATACACTAACATACTTTATAATTTATTTATTACCTAAAAATACCACAATACTCCTAAAAAGTCAATAAAATTGGTCCAAAAACAACATTTCTTAAACTCCTATCTACAGTATCAATGCATATAAGTATGGGACGAAGGGAGTACAAATTACAAATTTATCATTCCTATCTACCACATATACTATATTTTATGATTTATTTATTATTCAAAATATTACATTACTTTCAAAAAATGAATAAAATAAATAAAATGCTCCATAGTTTTCTTAAACTCCGATACTTAAATTAATGAATAATAATAGTATTTTTGGACGGAATAAATTAAAACGACACCCCCATCGTAACATAATTCTTAAAGTTTAGTACATGACATGCGAAAATGATAATGGCACAATACAAATTTAGATTATAATTTGAAAAATATAGCTAGATATTATGTTAATAAAGTTGAAGGTAAACAGAAAAAACTGGAACAATTTAATCTTTCAAAATCTTGGATGTAAACACAATCAAAATAGAAGATTAAAAGTAGAGGTGGAAAAATCGCAAATTAAAAGACTAGAGTTTTGTTAACTGAAGGAGGGAATTAAATGTCTACATATTGATATACTCCATATCACAATTAAAAGCGACTTTTATTTGTATGGTATATTGAATATTGGTTATTAGTTAGATCTCTTCGCCTTCTACTCTTATAATAATAAGATTTTTCCTCATAAAGAAAATTACTAATAAAGTTGTGAATTATAATCATATAAAGTATTGCAAAAACTTCTGCTATCCCGAAGACACAATCCTTGTCCCCAAGTGAATACAACTCTTCCCCTCCTTATTTCATTTAAAGTTATTTATGTCTAGAGAGTTTAATTTGTAAAGTGTCATAAAAATTATAATAAAGTATGGATCTAAATCTATGCACCAAACGCACAAGAAACCCACTCATCAAGTTTAGATTGGGTATTGTTAAAATTTTGGGGTGGGCATGGATGGAATGTAAGAAACATGAATAATGGAAGTGGGGGTGGGGGGGGGTGGGTGGTGCCGCTGTGCATGGGCGCCAGGTGTATTTGGTGAGTAAGAGTGCAGTTCGAGTCTGTTGAATTCAATTGAATTTAAAGGAGAGGATGAGCTCCCCTTCACATGGGCCTCACCTTTGTTTCCTACTGCGTTTTTAATACCAACAAATGTTGTTTCACGGATATTTGTGCATTCACGTGGTTACCCGCTTTCTATTGGGTGGATGCTCTCAATTCCTGTGGTCCTGGCTTATCTCTTCACTTATCGCTACTGCCACTCTTTCTTTCCCTATCTCCACTCTAAACCCTTTCTTTTTCTCTATTAATCACTCTTTCCATTTTAAACAATTTTATAAAAGTTTTTATTTTTTCATTACGCCAAACAATCAAAATAACCAATTAGTACCATAAATAATTTCACTCTCTCTATTTTTATTCGTCTCATAAATAAGTTCACACCCCTCATAAAAAATATACATAAATTAATAACCCCACAACACACTTTAATTTTAAAATTGTCATTTTTTCCAACTTACATAACTTACTTTATAATTTAGTACTATTTATTATCTAAAAATAACAAACTACCTCTAAAATTAAAATTAAAGCAAAAAACATTTTTTCTTAAAATTTGTATCTACAATAACCTGTAAATCTTTTTTTTTGGAGGCAGTGAGTATTTATTAAAAATTCACCTTATGTGACATATTCAATACTCCATGTTTTACTCTCTTAATTCATACTCCCTCCTTTCCAAATTCATCCTCACATTTACTATAAATACAAAGTTAATAAAATTATTTTTTAACTTACTTTTGAGGATATTATGATATTTTTAGGTAATAATGATAAAGTGTGTTGTTAT
Organism: Pogostemon cablin; assembly: GCA_023678885.1. Classification (NCBI taxonomy): domain Eukaryota; kingdom Viridiplantae; phylum Streptophyta; class Magnoliopsida; order Lamiales; family Lamiaceae; genus Pogostemon; species Pogostemon cablin. The sequence goes on from CM042956.1 coordinate 2,731,708, forward strand.
GTGTGTTAAAAAAGGTGATGACAAATTTAAAATTAAATTATGATAGAAAAATATTAGTTATTTGATTTTTTCTTTTATGGGAGTATATGAAATTAAATTTGGAAAGAGCAAAATGGAAAATGTGAAATTGAAGTTGAGACAGAGAGAGCATTTAAGTTCACAGTTAACTATACATGAAAAGCTCATAAGAAGAGGTTTGTTTTGAGATCAAGTTTGTAAGATTTAATGTTTGGATTGGTTGGAAATTAATTTGAATAACCTTAATTTGTATCGTACTAGTAAAAAAATTCCAACAAATTATAACACAAATAATATATGTCTACAAATATCGAATCAAAAATCTGAAATAGTAAATGATAAACTCATGAGAATTCCTTTAATTCACTATAAGGTGAAAAAAATTTTAATAGTAGATTATTTGCATTGACTTAAATGAAAATTATACATTAATTTTTATATTATTTGGAGAAGGCATGAATGATCCATCTATTAGGTAAACAGCATGGATGTTTAATTTCAAATTTTAAAGGAAATAATTGCTCCACTATATAAAGATAAAGGATATTTTCGTACCAAAAATATTTTAATGATTTATTTGATCTTAAAGGCTTAATTGATCATCTGTCCTTTATTTATTAAAAAGTTATAATTTTTGTGTCACAAATATTTATATAAATCCGGTTTACACAGATTATTATATAAACTCTGAATTTTTTCACCTTAAGTCATCCCCCTCTAATCCTATTATACTCTGGTATTGATAGGAGTTTTAAATTAAAATGAAAAATAGAATTTATAAGAATTTATAATGTAAACCTCGTTTATAAGAGACTAACCCATTTTGTGTAAGGTTGAGGAGAGTAGAAGTGATATACTATTTTTTTCCATAAAATATTGATTCATTAATTTGTTGACACTAGCTACAATTAATGTTACAGACTTCTAGTATTAAGTGTGCGCAAGCTACAATTAATGTTACAAACCTCCTTCCACCGGTATTAAGTATGTGCAAGTGCAGAAATTAATAGTGCGGCGTATTGGATAATGTATAATTTATTTGAAAATATTTTATTTAATACTACAGGTGTTAATAGTTGCGAAAACATTATTCATTAACATTAATTTGATAAGAATAGAAATTTCACTTGGAAAAAATTGAATTTTAATTCCTTTACTTAGTTTTGTGAACTAATTTAATTAGTCAACCCAAGTACCCAACCATGAAAGAGTATATAATGTCACATATAAGGTGCTATTCATAAGAGACATAGATGTGAGTGTGTGTGATTGTGATGGATTCTACACCACGTGGTGCGTGTAACGCTTATGGTCGGATGTAAGGGACATGTACTAATAATTAATACTCCCTCCGTCCCGAAAAGTATTTCATGTATTGGTATGTGCGGAGTTTAAGAAAATTTTGTATTTTTATGTATAAAGTAAGAAAGAGAATATATATTTTAGTTGAATTAATGAAAAAAATGTGTAAAGTTGTTGGGAGATGTGAAAAAGGTGTATAAAGTTATTGGAAAATATGAAAAAATAAATATTATATTGAGATGTGGATAAAAAGTGAGCATTAGTATAATGTATTTTTTTACCAAATTTAGTAAAAATAAAGTGTGAAATACTTTGAGGGACGGATGAAAAAGGAAAGTGTGAAATACTTTGGGGGATGGAGGGAGTAGCTAATTATACGATACAACTGACCCACTTTAAAAAATGTATATAAATATAAACAAAAATATATACAATTACGAAAAAAATGTATACAATTTAATTGTTAGTTTTTTTAATGAAAAATTGAGTGTAAAAAGATATACAATTATTAAAAAATATATATACTATTGAATAAAAAATTATACACATATAGATGCTAATTTTTTAATGAAAAACTTAAGTGTGAAAAAAGTAAATTATTAAAAAACACGTATATAAAATAGAATAACATACATAAAAAATAAAATAAAAAATTATACACATATTAATGTACCTTGCATTCGAGTACAACTAATATCAACCCACGAGTACAACTAATATCAACCCATAATTAATGTACCAACATAAGTCATGATGAAACTAAAATATGAATAAAATATTAATTGAATCTTCGGGAAATACAGAAATGGATAAAGCTACACGCACGGGCCGGATCCAACCCGACCCGATTCCTAAAAATAGTTCGGTCAAGACATTGAGAAGGGTGGAGGCTGGGAATGACAACATTAGTGTGCATTTCACGTGATGGAGAGGTTTCAATTGGATGAATAGAGATGATAGCACAAAAGGCTGACATGGTGTACCACGGGTGCATCTACATCCATGTTTCATGTTCTGGCACACCTCTCACTGCACCAATGACGTCGAAAACAAGTTGTTTATATATTTTTTTGATGTTTCTAGTGTCTACTATTCATGTATTGTCATTCAATACATATTTCTTTTCCAACGTTTGTTACAGGCAATTTTTTTATTCAACGTAACCGCTTCACATGGATTACTAAAATTTAAATATAATAAGTGAGTTTCCTGTGCATCCGGATAAATAAATTTAGATTTGTGCTCCTTTACAATTTTTGTGCTTCTATATAATTTAAACTCCATAGCAATACATACATTTAAATAGAATAAGGAAGGGAAGAATTGTGTTCACATGAAAACACAGATCGTGTCTCCACGTGCCTCTGTTCAGGAACTTTTGCCTAAAATAATTTTAAATTTAGGGGCCCTATAACTCTTAAGCGTGAAGGAAATGACGTACGTGAATACGTTGTCTAGGCAAGTTAGTTAAATTTTCTATATTTAGTCTCATAAACATTCTTAATTTGCTTCCATTCTATTCGAAATAGTGTGTGTATCCTAGAGTTTACACTAATGTAAATATTATAATTTATTTTAAAATTTAAATTATAACAATATAGAAAATATAATAGAATAGATATATATCCAGTTTGCACCAAGTATTTGCCGTGTACAGTAATTACTTACAATATTTGAATTCAAATCAAACCATAGGTGATTAAAACTCTTGTGTTCTTGGGATACCGTGCTCCTTTTTAATTTAAACTTCAATTAATAAAAAAGTTAAATAAAATATGAAGGGGGATTATTGTGTTTCCACAAGGACACCGTGTATCCCCGGAACACACAAATTATTTTCCTTCCTACTAAACACCAAGCTGATATAAACATTCTTTAATAATATAATTGCAAATATTGATTTCTATTTCACAATTCATGACTTTATAACATGAAAAATTATATTTTGTGTAATGAATTTGTGGTATTAATTTAAGAAACATTAATGGCATAAGTCATTCATTTTTTTTATTTTTTTTATTTTGACAGGCATATGTCATTCACTTAAAGAGTACCCATTATTAGCCCACATATCTTCACATTATTAGTTTTTATTAGTTTCATTCTTATTTTTACTATTAAAAAAAAAAGAAAAAACAATTAACATTAACCAAACCTATAAAATTATCTTAATTTCAAAACATCATGTAACACACTTAACATACTTTATAATTTATTTATTATCTAAAAATATAATAATACCCTTAAAAAATCAATAAAATTGATAAAAATACTTTTTTTAAACTTCATATATACAGTACGAATAAATATAAATCCGGAACGAAGAGAAAATATTAAATGAAATACTAAGTTAAATCGGTAATAGCCTCCATAATATCTGCTATGCATTAATTGCACAAATTATACGCAAAAATGGCTTAAATCGAAAATTCGAATCTTACCTCTAAAATGAATTACATCATTGCACAGCAAATTAAACAATTTAATTGGTTGCTTCTCTTATTGTATTTTAGTGTTACATCTTTTATTTCGTTTCATGATTTATATGTATAATATAATTAAACATACATCATAAAAGGAAAGGTTAAACCTCTAAAATAATAGTTGTGATTTTTTTCCCATGTCACTCATATAATAAATATAATAAAAGATATAATATAAATATAACTGAACATCCAAAATCCAATTTAACACTTCCAACTAATTCTAAAATTTAATACTTCCACCTATTCATATAGTAGGGGTAATACACCTTATCTAAAAATATTGTAAGGTATATATCATATTGAACATGTTAAATTAAGTAGGAATGTAACTCATTTGTATTTTTATCATTTTTATATTAATTATTAATTTTTGGTTAAAAATTTACTAATATATATCATAAGAGATAATTATTTTTATTTAAAAGAGTAGTAGATTAAAGATTTAATTCTACTAAATTAAGTAGGAATATAACTCATTTTATCATTTTTATATTTAATTATTAATTTTTGCGTAAAAAATTACTAACATATCATAAAAAATAAGTATTATTATTTAAAAGAGTAGTAGATTAAAGAGTACATTTTAGTAAAATTAAAGTATAAATTCAGTAGCAATTTGCCATAATTTTTGTTACACTCTCCATATTGATTTTTATAAAAATTTCATATCTTATACATATATTTTAATAAATTTTTAATATTTAAAAACACGTGTGCAACATACGTGCGGAATGTATATAGCCAACCAGAACCTTATCACTTCACCACTCCTCATATGCACACATACGAAATCTCTATTTATTTAAAAAAAAAACACGTATGCATACACGCGTAACGTATACAATCCATGAGAACCTTATCAGTTCACGACTCATTCTCATCTACACATATACGAAACCTCTATTTATATCTGGTTTACTTTATCATTTCAGTGCACTCTCATCCTGTAATCTGTTTTTCATCTCTTTTCTTCATTTTCGTTCACTGTTCTTTCCAGCTTCAAATTCAGTATATTTAATTTTACAACTTTTTATCTTCTTTACCTTTAATCTATTTTCAGTGGCCCATCTCCAAAAATCAATCTATATATAGTTTGCAATTTTTAATTCTTTTTGCCGATCCATTTACGAACATATCTCGCAGAGATCTGAGTTTGAGCCAGCTCTATTCCCAAGCGCGTTCTCGATTCGTTGTCTAGTCTTAGTCTGAGTTCGGAGTTCGAGGGTAAAAGTTGTATTTGCAGTGGTTCGCTTGGAGTTCAATATCTCAAACCATTCACGAAGTAGTTTCTAAGAGTTCAAAAAGACAAGGTTTGAGCTCTCTTTCTTTAAATCACTCAAGTCTCTTCTAGATCGATCATGGGTAGAGTGACATTTTTGAGTTTGAGTCTTTCCAATGAAACCTACCTTTGGTTAATTCTTTTAGTAATTTGTATTTACAGGTTTGAGTTGTACTACCGAACGAGTGTTCATCACGTAAGAGTATTTTTGTCACGACAAACAGAGTACCACTGCTGCCAGTAAGTTTTAAGTTTTTTCAATTCAATACACTGCTGTTCAATCTATTAATTTGAATACACTCTCGTTTAATTGTTTAAATTGTTTGTTAAACAGGTTAGAAGTAGTTGGTTTTGTTTCAACATCTTAAATGTCCATGTTGCTAATTCTTTTATCCAAAATTTTGATCGAATTACTATTAAATATGATAATATAGTTTTTTTTTTTATTTTTTAAATGTGTTAAGCAGAATTAATATTTCGATAGTAATAAAGGATAAAAATAATGATATCATTGATAATATCAATATTTTAATTTTTAATATAAAATTATATTTAAAAAATCAATATTGTATATATTAAATAAAACATTATAATAGTGTGGCTTTTTAGAAAACCTAGCATGCTGCTAATTTAATAAAATGTTGGCACGACATGGGATTAGCATGAAGAATCCACCTAAGCTTATTAATCAAGCAATAATTGGGCTGGTGGAATTGAAATGAAGTGGTGGGCATTCTCTATTGAATTCTATTTGGGCTTCCAAATTAAATGTGGGCTAGTCTAGTCAACAAATGAGGTAAACGTTTAGTATTTGAGCCGCAACATTTAAGTTGAAAATTTTAGCTTGTTTTGCCCTTCTATTTTCATTTGTTTTAAATTTAAATATAGACTCATTTCTCACTTTACATTTATTTTCATTTTTCTTAAATCTCATTTATTTATATTTTTGCAATTTTAACCTTTACCAAAATAATAATTTATAATAATAATAATAATAAAATTACAGAAATTAATTCTTGCGATATTGTCCCAAATTAGGCTATTTCTAATTCATAATCATTTCATATCCCTCAATCTAAATGTAATCTCAAGAGTTCATACTTTCAAAATTTAATATGTTTTTCATTTTTCATTTTCTCTTCTCTTTTGTTTCAGGCTTGACAACACAGATCAAGAATTGATTCCTTGCACTATTTCTCAGAGAAGATTAGTGACTTTGGATTCAAGTTCAAATATAGTATTGAAGTGGTTTGGATTCTCGGTGTTATTGACACGTAGGGGGAATGTTGAATTTCTTTTCCTTCCTACGTGTCTATGACACAAAAGATGATATACGAAAATGACGCAGAAGTCCTATTAATGTCATAATCCATCAGACTTTTACTTGCAAGGAGTCCCCAAGTGGTGGCTCTTCGAAGTCTATCAACGATACCCTTGCACTGTAAGAGTCAACCATCACTCTGTGTTTTACGCTCTGAAACCTCCCGTTGGTCATCACATCAAGTCGGGTAGTGGTTCAGTCTCAAACAGGAGTCGCTGTTTTCATCTCTGATCATTCTGCTCAGAGTGTCCGACTCCATTCCCATCTCCTAGGTGATCATTTCGACCACCTCACAGGTCATGTTTTTGATTGTAACCACATACTCCTTCACCAGCTCACTGCACCAATACATACACATAATGAGTGAACAAAAGTCCAGGTATGATGGTGTGCGGGTTGCACGGGATGAGTTTTGGGTTGGTGCTGAACATGAAGTCCACCCATCCAACGTTGTTGTTGCGGCCGATGTTCGTAGCCGAACGGGGTTTGGTGCTTTCTCTGGCTGAGACTGCTTGAAGAAATTCAACGCCTCCTCCTCAGCCGGGCCAGGAATTCCATGGAAACGCCGTGGTTGGTTAGTTTGAAAAAGCCATACTCTTTACATACCTTAACTATAAGAGTTTTGGCATTTGGAGAGTGGAAGTCAATAACAGGAACATCATTGAAAACATTAATGTTGTACGTGGGTTTGCATGAAGTAAGCATGTTGGAAAGGTCTTTAAGAGCTGCCAAAGACATTGAGAAGGGTGGAGGTTGGAAATGACAACATTAATTAGTTTGTTAGCATGGAGACATGAATTATAAATTCCATATACTAATTTTAGAAGTGGGAAGAGATTAGTATTCATTACACTTGATGGAGAGGTTTCAATTGGATGAATAGAGATGATAGCACAAGAGGCTGATATGGTGCACCACGGGTGCATCTACATCCATGTTTCATGTTGTGGCACACCTCTCACTGCACCAATGACGTCGAAAACAAGTTATTATTTATATATTTTTTGAAGTTTCTAGTGTCTACTATTCATGTATTGTCATTCAATACATATTTCTTTTCCAACGTTTGTTACAGACAATTTTCTTATTCAATGTAACCGCTTCACATGGATTCTTAAGATTTAAATAAAATAATTTTAAATGTACCTGCCCTATAACCAAGTGGGATCCCCCTTACACAAGGTGTTACATCTTGTGTTACAGGGGTGTGTATGGGTGTGTTACATCTTGTGTTACAAGGGTGTGTATGGGTGACAAGTGTCCCATTTCACAAACAATGGTATAACAGGGGAATTGAATTGCCCTATAACTCTTAAGCGTGAAGGAAATGACGTAAGTGAATACGTTATCCAGGCTTAAGTTAGTTAAATTTTCTATATTTAGTCGCGTCTCATAAATATTCTTAATTTGCTTCCATTCTATTCAAAATAGTGTGTGTAGGATTTAATTTGCTTCCATTCTATTCAAAATAGTGTTTGTATCCTATAGTTATGAGTTAAATTCATTTTTTGCCCTATAATTAAGCAAAACTTCGATTTTTGTCCTAAAAAAGATAAGTGGTTCAATTTTGCCCAATTTTCGCCGGAAAATGTAAATTTCGCAGGAATCCGACACGTCATGCTTCAATTTGGGGATTTCCGGCTGGTCAATCCGACGTGACAATTTTGACTTTTTTTTTTACACTAGAGTTAAATCATTTTTTGCCTTGTAACTAATCAAAACTTCGATTTTTGCCCTAAAAAAGATAAGTGGTTCAATTTTGCCCTATAACTAACGAATTATTTCAATTTTTGCCCAATTATATGATCTTCTCTTTTTTTTTTAATTGAATCACGAATTTATATTTTTCTCACGAATTTTAATTTTTATTCTTTTAATTTTTTTTTGTGTTTTAGTTTAATTACAAATTCTTCTATTAATAAAATATATGACTATCTTAATTAATAAATAATAATATAAAATATTAAATATTTAAAATAAAATAAATTAATTAAATATATTAAATATTAAAATTTATTAAAAAATTCCCCGACATAAAAATAAATGGAAGTGATAGTTATTACGTATATTTTAAATATTATTATATTTTAAATTTTGAATATGTTAAATATGTATTGGTTTTTATTCATAGGTAAAAACTTGTGTGCACCCGAGCTCATGGGGCACACACCGTGCGCCTTTACAATATTGTGTTAAATTGTATACCCTTTAGTATAAAGATGTGTACACTTTATTTTCTAAAGAAAAATAAAAATATTAATGAAAAGTGTATACTCTTTACAACAAAATGGTGTACCCTTATAAATTAAAGTGTACACCCTTTAGAACAAAAAATATACATTTACCCATAATACTAAATTTTAAAGGCGCACGGTGTGCCCGGAACACATTAAGAATATATTTAATTAATAAAAGATAATGTATCAATGTGATCAAATTGTGAAAAAGAAACATATATTTATTTAATTGGATAAAAATCGTGTATTTAATTAAGAAAATAAATTAAAGACATATATTTAAATGATATAAAAGAAAAGTTTGTGATTAAATTGACATAAAATGAAAAGGTCATGTATTTTTTTTAAATAAAATAGTTTGTGATTAAATTGAGAAAATTAGTAAAGGTCATGTATTTTGTTGTAATTAACCTTTTAATAAATAAATTGAGAAAATTAAAAATATATTCCTAATGTGCCCTCGAGCACATCGTGCGCCTTTAGAATTTAGTATTATTGGTAAGCTTACATTCTTTTGTTCTAAAAGGTATACACTTTAATTTATAAGGGTACACCATTTTGTTGTAAAGTGTATATACATTTTTCATTAATATTTTGTATTTTTCTTTAGAAAATAAGGGGTACACATCTTTATACTAAAGGGTATACAATTTAATACAAAATTATAAAGGCGCACGGTGTGTGCCCCGTGTACCCGGGTGCACACATGTTTTTGCCTATAAATAAAAACCAATACACATTTAATATATTCAAAATTTAAAACATAATAATATTTAAAATATAATAATGTTTAAATTATAACCCATAAATTATATATAATATAAAAGATTTATAAATGCGTAATAAATTACTCTCATCCCATTTTTATTGAAAACCATTTTTTAATTTTTTTTCTTATATTCATATTTAATTTTTGTTAGTTGATCGACACACCATTTTTTTCATTCGAAAATATACGTAATAACTATCACTCCCTTTTTTTTGTCGGGAAATTTTTTTATTAAGTTTTAATATTTAATATATTTAATTAGTTTATTTTATTTTAAATATTTAATATTATTATTTATTAATTAAGATGGCCATATATTTTATTAATAGAAGAATTTGTAATTAAATTAAAACACAAAAAAATAATTTAAAAGAAAAAAAAATAAAATTTGTGATAAAAATTGAAATTTGTGATTAAATTAAAAAAATAAGAGAAGGTCATGTAATTGAGCAAAAATTGAAATAATTGGTTAGTTATAGGGTAAAATTGAACCACTTATCTTTTTAAGGCAAAAATCGAAGTTTTGATTAGTTACAGGGCAAAAAATGATTTAACTCTAGTGTAAAAAAAAGTCAAAATTGTCACGTCGTATTGAAGCATGACGTGGCGGATTCCGACGAAATTTGCATTTTCCTGCTAAAATTGGGCAAAAATTGAAATTTTTCGTTAGTTATAAGGCAAAATTGAATCACTTATCCTTTTTAGGTCAAAAATCAAAGTTTTGCTTAGTTATAAGACAAAAAATGAATTTAACTCTAGAGTTACACCCATGTGAATCACTTTACGATGTAAATATTTTAAATTATTTTTTTTAAATTTAAATTATAACAATACTTAAAATATAATAGAATTAAAAATGATCACAGGATTAGACATATATCCAATTTGCACCAAGTGTTTTCCGTGTACACTAATGATTTACAGTATTTGAATTCAAACCAAATCATGGGTGAGTGAGGCTCTTGTGTCCTTGGGACACCGTATCCCTTTGCAATTTAAACTCCTAACAATACATAGAGTTAAATAAAATATGGAGGGGATAATTGTGTTCCCATGGGGCACACGGTATGTCCCTGATAACACACAAATTTTTGCCTTCTTACTAGACACCAAGTTGATATAAACATTCTTTAATAATATAATTGCAAAAATTGAATTTCTATTTCACAATTATGTTTAATTGACACTTTATAACATGAAAAATTATATTCACAAGTAATGGATCTGTGGTATTAATTTAAGAAGCATTAATGACATATGTCATTTATTTAAAGAGTACTCCCTTATTACCACACTTATCTTCACATTATTTTTTTTTATTCGTTTCATACTTATTTTCATCATTCAAAAAAAAAAAAATTTAACATTAATCAACAACCTAAAAAATTATCTTAATTTCAAAATATCATTCTCATATAATACACATAACATACTTTATAATTTATTTATTATCTAAAAATACCACAATTTCCTTAAAAAGTTAATAAAGTTGATAAAATTTTTTTAAACTCCGTATCTACGGTATTGTTAAATATAAGTCCGTAACGAAGAGAAAATATTAAATGAAATACTAAGTTAAAATCGGTGATAGCCTCCATAATATCTTCTATGCATTAATTGCACAAATTATACGCAAAATGGCTTAAATCGAAAAGGCAAAAACCCCAATGCACATGGGCGAACAGACCACATTCCGTGTGTCTTTAGAATTTTATGTTAAATTGTATACCCTTTAGTATACAGATGTGTACCCTTTATTTTCTAAAGAAAATTATTGTGTGTATCTGGGCGCATGAACAACACTCCGTACGCCTTTAGAATTTTGTGTTAAATTGTATACTCTTTAGTATAAAGATGTGTACCATTTATTTTTTTAAAAAAAAAATATTAATGAAAAGTGTATACCCTTTATAACAAAATGATGTACATTTTATTTATTAAAGTATATACTCTTTAGACCAAAACAATGTACCCTTATCCATAATACTAAATTTCTAAAGGCGCACTCGTGCGCCTGGGCGCACGCAAACCTCACTCTAAATCACTAGGAGCACCTACAATTTAATTTTTTTACCTCTCATATTATATTTTGGTGTTATATTAATTAGGAATATAACTCATTTTATTATTTTTATATTAATTATTAATTTTTGCATAAAAATTACTAACATATCATAAAAAATAAGTATTTTTATTTAAAAGAGTAGTAGATTAAAGAGTAAATTTTAGTAAAATTAAAGTATAAGTTCAGTAGCAATTTGCCATAATTTTTGTTACAATCTCCATATTGATTTTTATAAAAATTTCATATCTTATTCATATATTTCAATAAATTTTTAATATTTAAAAACACGTGTGCAAGCATACGTGCGGAATACAGCCAACTAGAAAAAAAAGAAAAAAAAAGCATGTGTGCATCCATGCGGAACGTATACAATCCTCTATTTATATGTGAGTACTTTATCATTTCAGTGCACTCTCATCCTCTTATCTACTTTCCGTCTCTTTTCTTCATTTTCGTTCACTGTTCTTTCCATCTTCAAATTCAGTCTATTTAATTTTACAACTTTTTATCTTCTTTGTTTTAACCTATTTTTCTGTTGCCCATCTCCAAAAATCAATCTAGTTTGCAACTTTTAATTTTTTTAGCCGGTCAACTTATCCCGCAGAGATTTGAGTTTGTGTCAGCTCTATTCCCAAGCGTATAGCGATTCACAATTTTTCTTGTCTAGTTTGAGTTCGGAGTTCGAGGGTCAAAGATTAAAAGTTGTATTTCCAGTGGTTCGCTTGGAGTTCAATATCTCAAACTATTAAAAGTTCAAAAAACAAGGTTTGATCTCTCTTTCTTTAAAACACTCAAGTCTCTTCTTGTTCGATCATCGAGTGGCTTTTTGAGTTTGTTTCTTTTCATGAAACTTACTTGTGGTTAATTCTTTTAGTAATTTGTATTTATAGGTTTGAGTTGCACTACCGAACGAGTGCTCGTCATCGTAAGAGTATTTTTGTTAGGACAAACAAAATACCTGCTCAGTAAGTTTTTTCAATTCAATACACTGTTGTTCAATCTATTAATTTGAATACACTCTCGGTCAATTTTTTAAATTGTGTTTGTTAAACAGCTTCGTAGTCGTTGGTTTTGTTTCAACATCTTAAATGTCAATGTTACTTATTCTTTTATCCAAAATTTTGATAGAATTATTGTTTAATCTAATTATAAATGCCATTTACTTAAAATCTAGTTTATTAAACATGTTAATATAGTTTTTTTTTTAATTTTTAAAAATGTGTTGAGCATAATGAATATTTCGATAGTAATAAAGGCTAAAAATAATGATATAATTGATAATATCAATATTTTAATTTTTAATATAAAATTATATTAAAAAAAAGAGTAAGGCTCCTGTGCACCCGAGCGCACAGAGTACGTTCCGTGCGCCTTTGCAATTTCCGTGTCTTTTTGCAATTTAAACCTCTTGCAATACATAGGTTTAAATAGAATATAGTGGGGGAGAGATGTGTTCACATGGGGACACGGAGTATCACTCCGTATCCCGGGGCGTGGGAGCTTTTGCCTTAAAAAAAATCAATATTTTATATATTAAATAAAATATTATAATAGTGTGGCTTTTTAGCAAACCTAGCTTGCTGCTAATTTAATAAAATGTTGGCACGACATGGATTAGCATGAAGAATCCACCTAAGCTCATTAATCAAGCAATAATTGGGCTGGTGGAATTGAAATGAGTGGTGGACCCTCTCTATTGAATTCTATTTGGGCTTCCAAATTAAATGTGGGCTAGTCTAGTTAACAAATGAGGTAAACGTTTAGTATTTGAGCCGCAACATTTAAGTTGAAAATTTTAGCTTGTTTTGACTTTCTATTTTCATTTGTTTTAACTTTAAATATCGACTCATTTCTCACTTTACATTTATTTTCATTTTTCTTAAATCTCATTTATTTATATTTTTGCAATTTTAACCCTTAACAAAATAATAATATATAATAATATAATATTATTACTAAAATGGCAAAAACTCTTGTGCACCCAGGTGCACGGACCACATCCCGTGCGCCTTTAGAATTTTGTGTTAAATTGTATACCCTTTAGTATATAGATGTGTACCCTTTATTTTCTAAAGAAAATTATTGTGTGTATCTGGGCTCATGAACAATACTCCGTGCGCCTTTAGAATTTTGTGTTAAATTGTATATCCTTTAGGATAAAAATATGTGCCCTTTATTTTCTAAAGAAAAAAAATATTAATGAAAAGTGTATACCCTTTAGAACAAAATGGTGTACCTTTTATTAATTAAAGTGTATACCCTTTAGACCAAAGCAATGTACCCTTACCCATAATACTAAATTTCTAAAGGCGCACGGGCGCCCGGGAGCATGCAAGCCTCACTCTACTAAAATTATAGAAATTAATTCTTGCGACGTTGTCCCAATTTATTAAGTTAGGCTATTTCTAATTCGTAGTCATTTTATATCCCTCAATCTAAATGTAATCTCAGAAGAGTTCGTACTTCCAAAATTTAATATGTTTTTTATTTTCTTTTTTATTTCAGGCTTGACAGCATAGACTAGGAGTTGATTCCTTGCACTATTTCTCAGGGAAGATTAATGACGTTGGATTCGAGTTCAAATATAGTATTGAAGTGATTTGGATTCTATGTGTTATTGACACATAGGGGGAATGTTGAAATTATTTCCCCTCCTATGTGTCTGTGATACAAAAGATGATGTACGAAAATTGCGCAGAAGTCCTATTAATGACATAATCTGTCAGACTTTTACTTGCAAGGGGTGGTTCTTCGAAGTCTATCATCGACACTCTTGCACTGTAAGAGTCAGCCATCACTCTGTGTTTTACACTCTGAAACCTCCCGTTGGTCATCATCTAAAGTCGGGTAGTGGTTCAGTCTTAAATATGAGTCACTGTTTTCATCTCTGATCATTCTGCTCAGAGTGTCCGACTCCATTCCCATCGCTTCGGCGATCATTTCGACCACCTCACAGGTCATGTTTTTGATTGTAACCACACTCCTTCACCGGCTCCCTGCACCAATACATACATATAATGAGTGAACAAAAGCTTAGGTATGATGGAGTGCGGGTTGCACGAGATTAGTTTGGGGTTGGTGTTGAACATGAAGTATTCCACCCACCCAACGTTGCTGTTGCGGCCGATGTTCCTCCTCCAGCCGGGCCAGAAATTCCATAAATTCCATGGAGACGTCGTGGTTGGTTAGTTTGAAAAAGCCATACTCTTTATATGCCTTAACTATAAGAGTTTTGGAATTTTAAGAGCGGAAATCAATAACAAGAACATCGTTTCAACATTAACGTTCGACGTGACGTGGGTCTGCATGAAGTAAGCATGTTGGAAAGGTCTTTAATAGCGTGGTGAGAAACTAGCACCATCACAAAAACGATGGATCTAGAGAAAGTGTGGTAGGGGAGAGAGAGGAGTTGAATGGAAGTGATGGTTTGTGATTTGAGGATTGAAGAGGTGATGGAGTTTATATTGAGGTGATGGGTTATGTTGCATGGAAAGTTTATCTTAATAAATATAAAGAGGTTTATATTTGAATGAGAGGATGGTGAGTTATGTTGCATGGAAAGTTTATTTTACTAAATACAAGTGGTTTATATTAGAGTGAGAGGATTGGTTATGTTGCATGAAAAATTTATCTTACTAAACACAAGGCTAGGATGATATTCTTTAATGAGTTGATATTCCGTGCATCTGGTGTATACGTGTGTATCCATATGTATAGATTTTTATTGAATAGCGTATATATATTTCTTAATAATTGCATAATTTTTTACATTCAATTTTTTATTAAATAAACTAAAAAAAAATTTGCTTACAAAATGTGTACATTTTTATTCATTCGTGTATATATTTTTATTAATAAGTATAAATTTTTTAAAGTAGATATACGGTACATCAAACAAAATAATCTTTGATAAACATAATATAATTATTCAATATCGCAATTCATCTTCTTGGATAATTCATTACATGAAAAATTATACTCATAAGTGATTATTAAAAGGGTTCCACTAAATACACACCCCTTTTTATTAAATACGCATCCTATTATTATAAAATTAAAAATATGTATTTTAAAAAGTCTAAATTATCCTTACTTTATTAAATACACACCCCTATATATTTTATATATACAATTATAATCTAATAAATAAATCTTAAGTTAATTATTCTTTTTACACATCTATATTTGACCTAACAACTTCGTAACCATAAAAATATAGAAGCCCATCCCACTCCATATGAGTAATAGTAAAAGAATGGAATTTTATGACTAAGAAGAGATCCAAGGTAGTTATATATTAAAGAATATATCGGAAAAGCTTTGATCCTAATGCAAAAGTTAGTTATATTGAAGAATTTATCTGAAAAACTTAAAGTCGTGTGGATCGAACAACTTAACCACATATCATCATTTTCCAAAATGAAAATTTGATTTGACACCCCCTTCATTACAACAATTAATCTGAAACGTGAATTAATTGAATTCAAACCAATTCATTTAATTATGTCTTTTGAGTTTGATTCATTAGAGTAAGTAGGAAAGAAACATTAAATTGATATTTGAGGGATGACAGGGGATCTAAACTGTAATACTCCATAATTAGGGTTTCACGCCATTAGAGATTTGTTAATAAGAGAAATAGGGATTTTGAGGGGTGTATGATTTTAAAAGTAAAAGGGGTAATTTAGAGTTTTAAGGGGGTGTACATACAAAAAATTAAAATTTAAAATATTAAAGGGGATATGTATTTAATAGAGGGTGTGTATTCAATAAAAAGGGGTGTGACACTCTTATTAAAACCGATCTTTTTTTTTTCAAAATTTTTATCATAAAATTTTTTTTTAAAAAAAATACACCATACTCATTAAGCACAAGATAACTCACAAATTCATCGTTAAATTTTCTATTTCAAATAACTTAACAAGTTGAAGCTATGATCATTAATTGGACCAGATGATAGCTACACCATACAAGTTATGTTGATAGAAAGCCCCACCTTTTGTATCATAATATTATTTTCTGAGCTAACCAAGGCTAATCAGCCTTCTTTACGTAAAGTGATAAAAAAAAATAATTAAATTAAATATAAGTAAAAGAAAAGGATTTGATAGTGAATATAGTATATGATGGGATGAGGTGAGTGGTTGCTAGAAATTAGCATAATGGTTAAATGAAGTTCTCATCGCCACTCATCTTCCAATCAAAACTCCTCTGTTTCTCTCTGCTCTAACTCTTCTCCGCCCTATTCCTCGCCGTCTACTTCACTTTCTCCGCCGCCAGATGCATTTTCCGATCATCCCCATTCGACCCTCTTCAGGGCCCACTCTTTTCTTACCCTCTCTCCTACGGCCAACACAAACACGCCCTTCCCACCACTCGCTCCTCATGCACCTCCCCTGTTTTTTTCTCAGGTATTCTAACAATTCTTTTTCTTTTTCTTTTTGCATATTAATGTAATGTTGTTTTTGTGCATGATGTTGTTAGATTATTGGGATGTTTTGGAGGAATTCCAAAATTTGTTTGCCAATTCGACGGCGGGGAAGTACATGCAGGGTAATGCAGAGAGTTTTGGTGGGAATTTCGATTTTCAGAAGAGAATATCTTATTTCGATCATTACGATAATGGAATCGAAATCCCGTGTGGATTCTTCACACGCTTTCCGATTACACCCTCTGGTGAGTGAGTGAGATTCTTGGTTCTTGATGATGATGATGTTAAAGAATATACGACGGCGTTTCTTGAATTGCAGATCGTTCTTCAATGGAGAAATGCGGCGGATTGGTGGTGGCGTCAGCAATATTCAATGATCACGACAAAATCCGACAACCCAGGGGCCTGGGATCCAAAACCTTGGATCATGCGTGTTTCTTCATGTTTGTAGACGAAGCAACAGTGAGAAGATTACAGTTCCACAATTTGGTATCAAGAAGGTCGAAAGAATTCAAGATCGGAGCATGGAGGATCATCAGGGTATGGAGCGACCAGTTGTACGAGAATCCCGCAATGAACGGTGTGATTCCCAAATACCTAATCCATCGCCTCTTTCCCAACTCAAAATACAGCATCTGGGTGGATGCGAAGCTCCAGCTGATGGTCGATCCGTTTCTGTTGGTTCATTCTCTGGTGGTAGTGAAGAATGTGGATATGGCTATTTCCAAACACCCGTTCTTCGAGCACACCATGGAAGAAGCCATGGCTACTGCCAGGTGGAAGAAATGGTGGGATGTGAATGCACTCAAGATTCAGATGGAGACCTACTGTGAGAATGGCTTGCAACCATGGAATTCAGACAAGCCTTATCCCACAGGTACATCATTCTTGCTTTGCTTTAAACCCATCCCACTTGATTAATTCTTTGTTTTCAAGCTTACTAAAACTATAACCATGCTTTCATGAGTGTGCCTTTTGACAATCGCTTTCTCCAAATATTTGTTCAGCAATTTTTTTCCATTTGGAATCATCTAGCGGGTCACATTTTGGTGCTACATCTCATGTTGAGAACAATGATCGACCAAAATGTGATGTCCAATTATGCGTTAGTGTTACTCAATCAACACCAAAATGTGATGTCCAATTTTGAAAGATTTTTGTATGAATTGCCAAATTACATATAAGATGGATATAATAATCTTAGCTAGAACCTGACTTTCTTAATAAACTCTTGCCTTATGTGATGTCAATTTAGGGATTAAATTTGTTTACGCAATGCAGATGTTCCGGACAGTGCTCTTATATTGAGAAAACACAGTGTGGCAAGCAATCTATATTCTTGCCTATTGTTCAACGAACTAGAAGGATTTAACCCAAGAGACCAACTCCCATTTGCATTCGTGAGGGACAAAATGAAGCCAAAATTGGAGGTGAACATGCTCGAGGTAGAAGTGTTTGAACAGGTTGCATTGGAATACAGACACAACCTCAAACAAGGTGGTGGGGCCAATGTGGGGCCCAAGACCAAGAGTGCCAGCTCAGATCTATTCGACAATGGGAATGGGACATGTGGCAAATGCGAGAGGTATCTTCTCAAGATGTGGGGTGAATCCCATGATTGATAGGTGGCTAGGTTAGCTTTTTGCAACTGTTTTTTCACGGAATTAAACATCACTAACCAACCAAATTGAGGTTTAGTAATCACATGTTGTTGGATTCTTTTTCTACTATTTTAATTACTCGCATTTGGTTTGGTTTGGTTTGGATTATGGTGAGGCATACATAATTTTAATCGCTGATGCTGCAATTTAACTTTAACTAGATCAAACAATAAATGAGTTTTATGGAACTCCGAACACATGTTTTACAAAATTATACCATACCTTGTCAAATACAAGTATACATGTATGATTATGTTGAAATTTGGAATAAATGTACCATTCTCATGACTCTATACACATGTTTGAACCCAATTTATATAAATGTTTGTCTTTTATCAAATGGGTGGATCTCATATAAATTAGGTTTATATGAGTTTACATGTGAATCCTATTTTATAAAATTACTTTCTAATATACTATAAAAAATTTTTTTTTAAGAGTAATAATCTTTATATAGAAGAAGAGTAATAATTCATGTCTCTAAAGAGTAATTGAATTATCAAGGTTTACAAGAATTTAAAAAGTAATAATTTATGTGTTAAAAGTAATTTTTCATATACTAAGCAGTAACAGAATTTACGTCCAAGTAGAATAGACCGATGTGCCGACCCATAAAATCCTATAATTAGACTGAATTTTAAAATTGAAACTCCAAAAAGAATTATGCCTATACGGCCCGGTCCAACAATCTTGATGGGTCAAGTAGGCTTGGGCTGCTTTAACCCAGTGAGCCTAGATTTTTTTGTTCATTTTTAATTATTAAAATGTAAAATGATTTTATTGAAAGATTGTCTCACACAATACTATCCGTTAAATTAAGAGCATTGTGAACATTTAGATAGTTAATTATTTTTATTTTTTTAAATATATAGTTCGAGATCAGATTGAAATGTTAATAGGCCATTTTTTTCTTCAAATATATAGTTAGAGATCAGATTGAAATGTTAATAGCACTAAAAAAAATATTTTTTAGGAACATAATTTATTTCAATGGATTAGCAATAAAAAATATATTTTTATTTTAGCAACGGAATGCCAACGGATTTATTCACTATTTTACCAACGGAATTCAATTCATTGATAATTACCAACGGATTACTGAGGGAATTATTATATAAATTACCAACGAAATTATTAGCAACGAATTACCAGCGGAATTGATTTTTCGTTGCTAAAAATTTACCGATCACCACTTTACCAACGGATTCCGTTGCTAAATCTCTGGTAAACCAATTTAACAATTAAATTAAGGCTTTTACAAACGAAATAAAAAACAGTTTTTTTAGTGTGGGCAAATGGACGCTATATAAAGTATAGAGAGTATTAATTTTGAAGAATTACAAACAAATTAAGAAGCGTAATCAAACACAACTTAGATTAATGTCAAATATTATCACAGCATTTAGAGAGATTAAATAAATCAACTCTCTCTAGTACTTAAAACTATCTAGACATGGCTTCCCATTTAAATTTTCCCAACTTTCAGCCGCCCTATGAATATGCACTCATGTGTAACACAATTCGTTGCTTTAAATTTTGGAATGAGAATGTTAATATAAATTATTTAACGAAGGAAATACTCCCTCCGTCTGCTTTCAATTACATCATTTTTTTCATTTTGGGCGTCCGTTCCCAAGAGTCTCATTTCATTTTTTATCCACACACACTCACTAATACAACTAAAAAATGGGACCCACACCTCCACTAATATAACTACCCACTACACATTAAATAACAATACTCTTTAATGACACCCTTAAATTCGGACGGAGGGAGTAATAATTTAAATTAAAAATAATTGAAAGTTTCGAGTTACAAAAGAATAATAAATGGGAAATGGTTAAAGATTTTACATTTTTATTTTCTGATTTTAAGTATTATAAATAAAAATTAATATCCTTTTATTCTCAATATCCTCCCTAATACAAGTATTTAAATAAATAAATATTAGACTAATTATACTGTGCACCCATTTTAAATAACATATAAAATATAAACAAAAATATATACAATTATGAACAAAAATATATACTACAATTTAATTGTTAGTTTTTTTAATGAAAAATTGAGTGTAAAAAAATATACAATTATTAAAAAAATATGTACTCCCTCCGTCCCCTTGAAATGTATCCGCTTACTTTTTGCACGTGGATTAAGTAGTATAATAATTTAATGTATTTTAAGGTGAGAAATAATATTTTAAAGTGTAGTGGGTAGTTGTATTAGGGTTGAGTGTGGGGTGATGTGTGGTCACATCAATCTAAAAAAGGAAATGAATACTTTGTAATGAGACGGACCAAAATGGAAAAATTGATACGTATCAAGGGGACGGAGGGAGTATACACTATTGAATAAAAAATTATACACATATGAATGCTAGTTTTTTTAATGAAAACCTTAGTGTGAAAATAGCATACAACCATTAAAAAACACATATACAAAATAAAATAAAAATATATACAAAATAAAATATAAAATTTATACACATATGTGTGCACCCTTACACCGGATGAACCTAGTATCAATTCTAAACATTTATATCCTTTTATTCTCCCTATCCTATTGTTACTCTACCCAACGCACGAGTCACAGTGGCTAAATATCTTCTGGGAAAAAATGTCTTAAATAATTATTGATTTTAAAAAATCAACTAAACATATTATTTTTTTAAAAAAATGCGACTTAATTACCTTTTTCCCTGATCAGCCACTTAATAAATTATTTTCACTGGTAACCCCAAGCATTAACAGAAAGCAAGAAGCTATAAATGATGCGAGAGAGAGAAGAGAAAGAGATATCGATGGTCGAAAAATGGCGAGCTCGAGCTCATGTAAAGTGATCGAATCCGAGAGAGGTGGAGCAGCGATTTACAATGGAGACGCACTCTGCAGAGAGAAACTCAACGAGGTGCTGAGCGAATTCCACGTGCCCTGTTCAATCTTCCACGTGCAGACTGATATCCAAGAGTTCGGTTTCAACCAATCCACTAACTTCTTCTGGTTGAGGCTGAAGAAGAAATCAGAGCGCAAGGTCAAGAGCGTGGGGACCATCTATGCTGACGTGGAGGTGACAGGTGTCCTCGAAGACCGCCACGTGAGCAAGATTACAGGGATCAAATGCAAGGAGGTACTCGTCGCCATGGGGCTTTATGATGTGTACGTTGGAGTGCCCACCACTGATAAGGCCAAGTTTATAGGTAGTGCTGGTTTGTGGCGGGTGTATCCAATAAAGGCCTTCGACATCTCTCTCGACAATAACCACAAATAAATGTCGTCTATGTCATTTTCGTATAACATTTTTAAGTGATGTAATATGTTATTTAAATCCGGTCGACCGTGCCAGTTCATCATTTGTAATAACTTAATTTATTTTCCGACGTTTGTTCACAAATAAGTGCATAAAAAAAGTCTCATGTTATGTTCTAATTATTATAAAATAAGTGCATAAAAAAAGTCTCATGCTATGTTCTAATTATTATAAAATGAAATTTTAATAATCCCTACTTTCTGTATGTATAAAAATTCGTTTGTTCCATATTGTTCAAGGAATGGAGTAGTTACTTTTGACTAATTTTATTATTACTTTTGACTAATTTTATTAACTTTATATAACAATATAATATTTTTAAGTAATAAATAATATATAAAGTACATTGTGTATTTTTAAAAATAATGATAATTTTGAAAATAAAATATACTTTTGAAGTTTTAGATTGATATGTTATTAGAAGAATAAATTACTACTAGGTACATACTTTATACTCCTAATTACTATTAGATACATTGATTTAAAATGATTGCTATCACATACAAAATATTAGAGTAAAATATCAAATATAACTCTAAACTCATACACTTTTATACAACAAACCCAAACTCCCACCCACCACCGGACCACCGCCGGACCGCCGTTGGCCGATCTCCCGAGCTCCGCCGGACCGCCGGCCGGTCGCCAGACCACCCAATTTTTTTGCTGCACAATTTTTTTTTACTGCACACACTTTGCTGCACATGAACTTTTGTTGCACACAATATTTATGTGCAGCATATTGTGTTAGATTAGTATGCCCAGCGCACCAATTAGATTGGATAATTGTACTCTTTATATTTTGAATGAAAACAAACTAATTGGAAATTATATTATTAAAGGTTGTTTTAATTTATCTATTTTATGCATTATAACATATGCTTATTAGATAAAGTCCCTAGATCAATTTAAGCTAAAATATATGGTTACGCATATGATGGTGATCATGGAATATATACAAAGAGCTTTGGTCTTAAACATGGTTCCGAGTCAAGAATTTTTTTAAATGGGACAAAGAATAATTCAGTAAAGACTCGTACATATGATGAATGCTCGTCGGACGAGAATATTGTATTCCATCAATATTAGTATTGTGACACAAATTCATATATGTGGATACTTATTAGAGAATAAATTTATCGAACATGATCTGTATGAAATTCTTATTGGATATGTCGAAATTAGAATTTTCTAATTACGATAGTACACGATTAGTCTTTAGACTTGAAGCACCATTGTAGTCTTATATACTTCTTCTAATACTTAGATTTATCTTCTGATTGTTTAGCAATCATAAAAGGGGTATGTTGGGTATTATATTGATGTACATGGAAACTTGTGTGTGGCTAAGATAGAATCTAACACTTGTCTAAGACAAGAGAATCTCCTGTGTATTTCATTGTTAATGATTTAAAGATCTTGGCCAAGACAATGAAAATAAAGATTCGCAATGAATCATTATAACATGAAATAGAAACACAGTTATTGAGTTAGTAGAGTTTCGACTGATATTCCTACTCTAGATTCAATCGGGAGATTAACTGTTAGAAAGACCGTACTTGTATGTCACTCGTTAATTTGCAGGTTTACTCGCTATTTCGCCTAACACTAGAAGATCATGCTACTTGCTAGATGTTACCGTGATTAGTAGGTTCTTGAAATTAATTAGTTAATTTCAAGTGCATTAATTAATTGGATTAATTAATATAATAATTGCTATTTATAAGTTACAAGTGTTGTAAGCCTACTGCTAGAGTTAGTAGTGAACCTAAAGGATCACACCTTAATTTGAATGAACAACTTTTGTCAATGGGAACAATAGTTAAATTGTTAACTATTTACTATAATTAAATAATTTAATTATTTAATTAGAATTAAAAAAAAAGATAATATTAGTGGTATGTAAAACAAACATTATTGAAGTTAGTGGAGTGTAAAAAAAGCAAGCACTCACTTTGGGAGTGGAAGATCAATGTACACGCCCACTCACTCTATTAATGTGATCAACATATGAAACCCCATTCCAGAAATTCCACTGCTATCAGTATTAATAGCTGTGGGTTTGTGGGGTTGTTTACTCGCTAATCATCATCACTATGCACTGCTTCCTCTCTCATGGAAAACTCTGGTCTTCTTTGCTAATTTGTAGTATTAAGGAAAATTGCAACGAATTTTCCAGGAAGTAACAATAGCCCAGAGAGGAAGTATCCGCACTTCATATTTTGGCAAAGAGAGGAAATAGTTTCCTTTCAATTTTATACTACTAGCGAAGTGTAACATCTGTGTTGTTCATTCAATTGGTGGATTGCTTTAGAGGGGATAAACTTAGATCCCTTTTTAAGAAGAACGGAGTTTTAGCTACAATTTGGGAATCGATTCCCTCACTCCTTGCATCCAACTGGAAGAAAGTCTACGAGGGTAAGAATAATCTTTACGTAGATTTCTTTCAATATATTTTAACACCGGATCCAATAATCGTTTCCGAGCATCGGGAGTAAAACCTTTTCATGAATTTAATAAATATGATTTATTAATTTTAAAAAATTTTAAATTCCGCTACGTTCACCCAGATCTCTATAACGAACCCAACACATTGTAGGGGTAATATTGGAATATCACTATATATTTTTGTAGTTAGTAGTAATATTTTTGTATGTTTGTATCTTATAGTAATTAAAGTTTTTTTTGTACTTAGTAGTAATCTCCCTTATTAGTATTATTTTTTTAGAATTATGAACTTTATTATAAGAACGAATGAAAGAAAAAAATAGATATAATAAAAGTAAAATAATTACTCCACTACGAATTATTGAATATTTTTGGAAAAATTAAATTAAATTAAAGTTTAGAATCGAATCCAATTGTCATGCAACCAACGTATATCAACTATTACGAGTTGTAATGTGAGATAATTTTATTATTTCGTAATTAGTTATTATTTTTATTATAATAAAATATTTTTATTTATATATTATAAATTGTTCATGAAATAGTAATGAAATAATTTAGTGTACTATTAATTATTTTTCATTAATTAAATATCACTTTTTTATTAATGATGTTACTACTTTTTATTCGTTTTATATAAGAGTTTATAATGTAAGATGATCTCACACGAGTCTTTTCACAAGTATTTGTGAAACCATTGTGAAATCCACTATCTGCGTAATTATTTTTGTGCATATATTAAATAAATTTATTTATAATTTATTTACAACTTTTAATACTGCCTTTTATTTTCTTTTATTTTTTTATTTTTTATTTGTTTTAAATTTAAAAAATAAAATAATACATGAGTCTCCAAAGTAAACATCTCATGTCACGGGTTTATAGAATTTATTGGCATGATATAAAACGCAATATGGCAGGCATGCTCTCTATAACTTTGGTTTCTATGTGTCTCACTATCTTAATTTAATTCCCAAGAATAATTCAATAAATTATATGGATTTCAGATTTTTAATTTTATACTTGAAGTCCATATGTGAAATATTGTAACAAAAAACAGCAAGGTAAATGACCTACAACGGGGTACACTGCCGA
Source organism: Pogostemon cablin (assembly GCA_023678885.1). Taxonomy (NCBI): domain Eukaryota; kingdom Viridiplantae; phylum Streptophyta; class Magnoliopsida; order Lamiales; family Lamiaceae; genus Pogostemon; species Pogostemon cablin. The sequence goes on from CM042956.1 coordinate 2,757,126, forward strand.
CCTTTTATTATACGGTTGCACAAATTCCACGTGATACTAAATTACATCCTTAGACTTCCCTTTATAAATTACATCAAATCATTTACATGTAAGTATTAATTAATCATTATCAATTAATAGTCATAACTCTTGAAGGTTATATTATATATAAATTTATTCACAAAAGTGAGTTTGGATGATGAAGGTGAACCTTCAAAATAGTCTCTCTGAAAGAGAATAAAAAAAATATGCAAAAAAGTTCATTTGAAGAAAGGATGAGTTAAAAGATATACGGAATAGGATGTTGAACGTTACGTAATTTGATAATTGCGATTACATTGGAAAAAGAAGAAAAGAGATGTTTGTATATGTAAAGCTTTATATATGGTAAAGGAAATCATACTTATGTCAAACTATCCTATCATGAAAGCTCTGAAATCTAGAACCTTCCATTTATCCCACGTAGCATCAACCACAAATTGCACCACTGATCTCTATCCCATTAATAAAGGTATATAATTTTATGAAGTTTGATGAGCAAGCCAAATTAACAATGACAAAGAAAGAAGGAGAGCATAGAAAATGCACTTCAAGAAACAGAGTAGATAGTCCCACTCATTTGGGGATAATATTATGGCGCCGGATGAACGTCTCCCCACTAATATAAACCCTCCAAAAGAGAAAGATTATGGCGCCAGATGCAATTATTAATGGTTGCTTTTGCAAAAAATCTCTGGAAATAGTTCGTCATGTCTTTTTTGAATATGAGTTTTCTTATCATTTCTGGATGGAGTGTAGTAATTGGCTTGATGTGAAAATAGTTTTATCCTCAAATTCCTTTATAAACTTACTTCATTTTTAGTAGGCTTATTAGAGGGGGGAAATGAAAGGTGTTCTTGGCTTGTCTTTGGGAATGGGTTGTGTGGTTGTTGTGGAAGACTAGAAATGCTGTTATTTTGTGAGATGAAAATTTTGATATTGGCAAATTATTGGAAGAGCTAAAGCTACGCTTTTGGATTTGGATTTTTGGGAGATATTCTGAGAACTTATTAATTTGTTATGGAGAATGGAAACGACTTCGAGATTCATTCTATAATTGTATTGAGGGTGCTAGTTTATGGGGTGTTATCTGCTTTATTTTCATCAGATTGTAATAATGTTTTCTTCTTCTTGTAAGTATGGGTAACTTTCTTACCCATTACTCCCTCCATCCCGCACTTATGTTCACCGGTATTGTAGATACGGAGTTTAAGAAAGTTGCTTTTTGACCAATTTTATTGACTTTTTACGGGTATTGTGGTATTTTTAGGTAATAAATAAATTATAAAGTATGTTATGTGTGTTAGGTGAGAGTGGTACTTTTGAAATTAAGATAACTTTTAAGGTTGTTGGTTAATATGAAGTTTTCTTTTTTGGGTGACGAACATAAGTGTGGGACGGACGAAAACAGAAAGTGTGAATATAAGTATGGGACGAAGGGAGTATTATTAATAAAATTACTATTTATTTTGCCGATAAATAAAATGATAGTATTATTTTTTTTAGGCATAGAAACACTGAAAGGTAACCTATCATTGTATTTAAAGTTGTTATTTGAGTCGAGCAAATTCAAGGAGTGCATATTCGAACTCGACTCATATATATATATATATATATATGAATTGAAGAGGTAAACTAAGAAATTAACGAGAATATGATGGTATTTTATTGATAGATAAATATTTTTTTTTGGAATATATATGGCTTAGAATTTTTATTGGTATTATATATATTTTGTTAATATTTTTTTATTGTAATTATCACTGTAATGAATATTTTATACTTTATCAATTTTATTTTTATATAATTTTACGTATTATACTGAATATATTTTCTTGAAATTTTTTCTATATTTATATGGTTTGAAAATTGATATTCAAAAGTATAATTAAAAATAAAAGGAATTATTATTGTTGGATACACACTTTTGTCCATAATTACTCTCGCCTAAGTTAAAATAGAAAAATAACTGGGAACTACACAAATATACTTTGATTCTCAAACTTACCATTTGTTGCGTAATACTCCAGCATCGAAGTTCCGGCGGATGTCTCCTGGCGGCGGTCTCAATCAGCGGATGTTCTCCTGGCGGTGGATGTTAATATGACTCTCCAGAAAGTCGACCGATCGCTGTATTCCATCTCCGATCAAAATGAGGAATTTCGACATGGATCCTCATGTCAAGTTCGTTCTAATGATCTATTCTAATTTCAATTGCTTAACCCAAAATGTTTAAATTGAATTTGGGCACAAAATATACAGAATCATTTCTTAATGTATTTGAATAGAGTAGTAATAAACATCTTGCTGCTCAATCTCTTTTCAACTAAGTGTTTGGATCTAGTTTGATGATCAATTCAGCTAAGCATGTTGGATCTTAATCCTTTCATCTGCCCTCTATTATGTCGAAATGTCTGCAAATAACATGCCATGTTATCCATCTCAGATCCATACGATTTCTTCTTCTTCGGACCATGAAGTTAACTTTTATGATTTTCTATTCATGTGTCATACCTTGTTATTTGTTGCTTGTCCCTAAGTCATGTTCTATTTAGTTTCGTGTTGACTACTTTTCCCAAGTATACCTGATTGGTTTCTAGGTGGAGAGTTAGTTTTTAGTTTGGTTGGGGTGTTGCTTCGTCTACAACAGATTTTCATATGCTGGTTTTTGCGTTATTCACTCTGCTGATTTGCGTGTTGTTTTGCTCTTCATGCTGTTTGCTATTTCTGAGTTTTGCTAGCTTCTTGGTTGTTTGTATTTTCACGTCGGCATCACTTTATCTTGATTTTCTTTATTGTTTGCAGAGTTGGGTGGTTGAAGGGAGTATTACTTGTCAATTTTAAAATTAAGAGTCCAATAAATTAATAGAGGCTGCAGTAACTTTTCTTTATTGGTGAATCAGCTACTGAGGAAATTAGCACTGCTGAATCCATACAACATGATTTTGGCAAAATAAGAGCAGCAACTGATGATTTTGCGGAAGCTAACAAACTGGGGCAAAGACGGATTTGGTGTTGTTTATAAAATCAATTTTGCAAAATTTAATTAAATTTGCACAATTTTCTATATGGAGTCGGATACGTGTAAAATAAAAGTTAAGTTAAGAAATGTGCAGAATCATTTTACAAAAATCAATTTTGCACAATTTAATCAATTTTGTAATTTTCTATGTCGAGTTGGTATATGTGTAAAAGACGATTTAGATTAAGAAATGTGCAAAATTATTGTGCAAAAATCAATTTTGCACAATTTAATCAAAAATGTGCAAAAGAAACCCTACCCCTCACCCACCCACCCACTGACGGTCGGTCCCTGAACATCCACCGGACCGCCGCCTGCTGGACATCTACCGGACTGTCGCCGCCTGCCGGACCTCCGCTGGAACTTAAAATGTGCAAACAAAATTGTTCAAAAACAAAATTTTACAAACCAAATTGTGCAAATACATAGGGGTATTAATGGTATCACAATCATAATTGTGTAGTTATGAGTATTAGTGCTTTGAATCATGTAGTTTATAGTAATTATGCACTATTTTATGTATCCAATAGTAAGTGCCCAATTTTTCAAATTATATTAATATAATTAAATAAATTAATATTCTCTCTAAACATCAATTTCACAATATATTTCTTACAACCTTCAACATATTTACCTTCTATAATATCTCCTCATTTAATATTCATTATTTATTTATCTCTCATCTTTTTTCTTTTTTATACTATAAATAAATTAATATATATTCTAATATATTGATTTGATATAAATTTAAAAACTATCATATCAAAATAAATATATATCATATTTATTATATTTTCAAATCCAAAAATCTCAATTTTATTAACAAATTCGTCCTCGCTCGAATAATTTTTGAGTAGGGTGGAGTTCGGATGGGATATTTTGAAGGATATTCTGTAACAGACAAATATAGGAGGGAACAGAGGATTATTTCCCACTGTTGAGGGTATTTCCATAACTTCCACTCCCTCGCTCCAAGCATAAAAGAAACCACCCCTAGACCCAAAACTACGCAATTGCTTTTCAAACTCGTTTCCGTCAACGCCACCGCAAGATTCGATATCTCCGCCACCATAATGTCGTCCCAGCTAATCGAAACCCACCGTGAAAACGCCGAGGTTTTCACCGGGCACGAGATATGCAAGCAGAAGTTACTGGAGCTTCTGGAGAAGATCAACATGCCCAAAGGCCTCCTCCCCCTAGACGACATCGTTGAGGTAGGGCACAACGAGAGCACTGGATTCGTGTGGCTGAAGCAGAAGAAGAGCAAGACGCACGTCTTCCGCGCCATCGGGAAGAGCGTCTGGTACGACACCGTCGTCACGGCCTTCGTAGAGGACCGTCGGATGAAGCACCTGACAGGTGTCAAGAGTAAGGAGCTCCTGATCTGGGTCAGGATTTCTTATATTTCCATTCAGGACCCCAATTCTGGTAGAATTTTGTTTGCCACCCCTACCGGCCTCTCCAGAGCTTATCCGGTGTCGGCCTTCGAGGAAGACGAGGTGGAGGAATTGGAATAATTCTGCTATTAATAGTAAATGTTGTTCTTCCTTGTAACATTTATCTTCTCCATTTAACTGTATGCTTAAACTTTAAGCCATCTTGGATCCCTCCTACCACCTTTTATTACTAGGATATCATTTTCATTTTTATTGTTATGATCTAGTTTAATTCAACTAAAATTAAATAACGATTTGCGTTTAACGACTAAATATACAAAGATTGATTGAATACAGAACTGCTACGTATCAAGTACAATGGGTTTTTGGCAGTTGTAGCTTAGATGGAAGTCCTAATCGACAAAATTAACAAATTGAGATTAATACAATACACATTATGTTGTTAAAGAGAACAAATTGCCGATGATGTGTTCACGGTTGGGAGTTTGATTCGGACCACACTGGACTGAGAAAAAAGCACCCACTTTTAAATCGTCACTTTCCGGAATTAAACGATTTTACGCCAAGGTAACAAAACTGTCAAAATGTATTAAAAAGGTGAAAAAATAAAACTACAATTGAATCTCTAAATAAATGAAAAAGAAATTGGTATGCCTATTTTTATAGGCAGGGCAGGACTATAAGCATGCTATGCAAATCTTCTAAACAGGGTTAAAGTGGAGAAACGAGAAGAGTAGTGAGTGAGTAGCTAATCCCATTTTCACAGCTCATCCGTCCACATCTATCCATGTATTAACAACCAAACTAACCGCTGACTTTAGAATGAAATAAATATGTACCAATGAAAATTAATTAGGATTTACCGGTTAATGGAGTGACAATTTTGCTAAAATACCAAGGATTGAATTCCACGAGTCACCATGATTTACTTCTTCACCACTCTATCTAGGGTGAACAATTACACTTTAATGCCCTAAGAATATTATCGGCGAATTAATAGAAATCAAATATTGTTTGAATCTTTTCCACACTACACATCACTCTTCAATCTCCTTTTTTGAAATTAACTGAAGTATGCTCTTTTAATGCTTCGTAAGTGGGGTTTGATATTTGTCAGCAATGCTTTCCTTATTAATTTTTCATGTTAATACACTAAAAATTTTCCATCCCTGCACTGTGTGTATACGCAATGATGATAAATCAGAGAGGCAATGGCAAAAGCAACAATAATTAAAACTCAATTTAAAGGAAGTGGGACTTACCGTGGAGCTGTAACGTGCATCGTGAGAGAAGCTACCCAGAGTCCTGTTGGTGTCCCTCCAGAAATAAGATCATATTTACAGCTTTCGGTTTGTTCCCTGAGTAGTCAACCTCTCACTCTACCTGAAGATGAACAGCAAATAGAGAGGAAATTAAACAAAATCTTGGTAACCATGTCTTAGTTACTGCAATAAAGTGATCCAAATCTTACCCTTTAAAATAGAACAATCCAGTCCCAGAATGCATCACTCCTCAACAATTCCACGTATCTCTTAACTAGCCTTACAGCATCATAAGCCAAGCTCTATTGCATGATCTTCAGGCACCATGGATGCAAAATATTTTTCAAAACGCGCAATCTCATCCAGCTTCAATTAAAAACCTTATTTGACATGAACCAATTTTACAGGAAGTCAGAAACAGATTCTGACCTCCAGGGAACCTATATTCCTAAACCAAAATCGATACTTGGCTGTATGATATACCCCCTATGATATATTTTCTGTGTCTTTATCAGTTCTAAAACGATCACTCAAGAAACCGAGGACCTTGTAGTCCCATACAATCTCAGACACCTTGTCTTGAGGCAAACATAAACCTTGTCGTTTAACTGATTTATTGAGTTCACAAAAAAATTTGGCATCTTGTAATTTGATATATTCCCGCAACAATTTCTCATGATCAGGAACCCAATTCCTAGGAAAAGGAGAATAATCACAAGACGGGATCAACGACATGTGTGAAAACTGTAATCCTTCAATGGCGTCAACAAGTCCCATTCGCAAAAGGTCAGAATACTCGGGTGCAGAATTATTACTACCTTCCCTCAGTGGACGGCTAAGATCGCGTGCAGCAATCTTATACACCTTGGCCCGAGATTTTAGTCTATATCTTGCAGCATACAACTTAGCAAGAGAGCTACGGATAACATATGCACAAAACCCAACAATTTTCTTGCGATTATCAGCATATCTATACCAATCTGCCATGGTTTCCAGTAACTTATTCATCTGGGCATTGGTGTGTGCTTGACCAGAATAGAGCATCGGATTACAAGGCAGCGGTTCAGGATCTTTATCACCCTTCACGAGTGCAATCTGCCTAAACTGACGAATACACTGTTGAAGGCTTGCTGTAACTGAAAGCAAAGTCCCCACACCTTTCTCACTCACAATATTACCACCATTCGAAGTGTAGCGAAGAGTAGGCTGTATAACTCTCCGGCATATAATGTGATCCAAAAACTGAATTCCCCTGGTTATATGTTCAATCACAATCTTTGAATTGTCCAACCTAATCCCAAATTTCTTGTCACAAAACTCTATTATTTCCTTTCTAATCCCCACAGCATCCTCTCTAGGGCCCCTTATACCAATTAAGATATGACCTGCATACCTAACATAATCCATTTTTCGAGTTTTGTTCTTGCCACTCGAGGGCACAAACTCGGGCCAAGAAGGGTTATGGCAACCGTCATTTATAGAATACTTCCATATTGAATCGAACTCACAGGGCCTGAAAAACTCAACTATCCTATTCTCCATCATGTAATCAAATTCATTCAGGCAAACATTCATCAGCAAAGGACTCAAAATTCCACAGTGACCATAATCAGGCACCTTTGCAGCCTCCTCAGGAGCAAAACAAAAGAATGTCCTCAACCAATACGGGTCGGGTTTGGGTTCGTTATCATTCAATATCCTCTTCTTGGTTTGTCCCTTCTTTCTTTTCCTTCCATCCACTTTCTTTCCCTTATCTTCCACGTGCTTAAGATTTTTTCCTTCCCCTTCCAATCCTGATTTAATCAATTTCAATATTTTCTTGTCTTTTACAGACTTCTCAACACAATCCAACACTACATCTGAATCTATATTATCAAACATCTCACTTAAATCACCTTTTATAAACCACAAATAACCAGCAAAATTACTCCTGATTGTTCTAATTACAGTGTGAGGATTCCTACCTGGTCGAAAAGCGTGTGACTTCGCAGAAAACCGTGCCTCAAAAACCGGTTCAAGTATCATCAACAAAACTTCCTGTACAACCCGGTCCTGAAACGGCGGAGCAGCGGAGGCCAAAACGGAGTGAAGCTTGCGATTCGAGAGTAGGGCGATAGGCTTTTCGTTGGGGCCACGAACCAATTGCTGAGTTTTGGAATTCCAATTGAACTGATTGCGAACGACGGCATCCCTGAGGTTACAGATGCTGGAAAGGGTGTGAAAGGGAATGGCATTTTTGGGAGGGAAAGAACCCGTGGCGTGGGCACACGCGCGCTGGTAGGCGAGTACCCAGAGGTCGAGTTTAGAGAGGAAGCCGGTGAGGTTTTGGAAGGGTTTCTGGGTTTGAGAGAAGGATTTGACCCAGAAGTCAGACAGGACTTGAACTGGATCTTCTTTCAATAAGGAGTATGGATCTTGCATCGGTGGTGGATGGGGACGGTGGTTCAGGTGGTGGCAGAAATGGCGGGTGGCGGTGGGGAAAACGCTAACGAGGCGTTTGAGTTTCGTTCTCAGCCACATTGTTCTCGTCACTGAGCGAGTTCCCCATTCCTAAAACCCCATAACTTTGCCAATATAATTAATTAATTAATTAATTAATTAATATGTCAATAAAATTAAGGGGAAAAAATTAATTAATTAAGCTCGAATCTTAATCATAGCGTTATTCATTTTATTTTAGAAAATCTAATGCTAAATGGGAAAATAATTTTTTCTCCTTTTCTGGATTTGATCTTTTCTGAAATTCTTTTTTTTTTAAATAAAGTTTTTTTTTTTTTAAATAAAGTTCTATACTTTCTTACAGTGTAAAACATGTTTCTATTGGGCCTTACTTTATAAATTTGGGCTTTCTTTGTTGGCCCAAATACTATTTCATACAACCTTGTATTTACCATGAAATTTGGGCTAGCTTGGAGTTACTCATTGGGGTGCGTGCTGTGATTCAAACAAAAAAAGAAAAAAGAAAAAAAGGATTGAAGGAGTGAGGGTAATAAAGAAAAGGTCGGTACTCTCTCCGTCCCGATTATATATTTTCATTTTCAGCGTCTCATTCTAATGGTTATATTTTCTTTTTTAGCATATTAATTACTTCTCTCTTGATGGGCCCACACATCCCACTAATACAACTACCCATTGCACATTAAATTATTATTTCTCTTATTTCAATACACATTAAAATATTATATTCATGAATTCTCGTGCAAAAAGCAAACGTAACCATAAAGACGGGACGGAGGGAGTGCTCATTTTAAAAAAAATTATTAGTCAAATTATAAGGCTAGTGTATTTTAAATTGTAATTAAAAAAAATGCTTTTCAAAATATAGATGGTATTTTTATTCTTGTATTAGATAGAAATTAAAGATATATAACTCAGAGGAAATGAATTAAAATTGAATATAGTTATTGATTATGTAGATGCATGGAGTAAACGGTAAGAAATGTATGCATACATTATAACAAAGCCCCTCAAATGATGGAAAATCATATGGTTTCTGCTCAATTATTACCTGTAACAAATGTTGAGCTACCCCTTGATTAATTAAATGCATTTGATTCTAAGATCTCATTACATTGAGAAAAACATTAATACTACCCATAGATTAAGAATTAATAATTCAATATTTGAAGTATGATGAGTTCACTATTTGACCTAAAAGAGTAATAATATTTTGAAGTGTGAATGAATAACTGAAACAATAGTTCACAAGAAAATAGTATACTATAGCATAAGGATATATATGATGTAATGGGCTAATACAGACGAAAGATAGAGAAACATGATTAATTCAATTCATCAAGAAAAAAAAAAGTAATTAAACAAGAAATTTTATACAAAAATGTAGAAATTAGGGTTTGCGTAATTGAGGGGGGAAATCACAGAAGAATGTGAGGGAATTAGGGAAAAGGTTGTGGCAGGGGGAGGAAGCGGAGGGGGGCACATACCCCCGGGGCAGCATGGCGGAGAAAACCCTGTTTCTCTTTCTCCTCATCAACTTGTTTCTGTACACCACATTCTTGCTCAAGAAAACGGGTTTCTTGACCCGGAGATTCTGATCCGGAGCGGCAAGTTGGAGTTGGTTGGCGTGTGTCAACATTAGGATGGTCACAACAACTAGAGACAGCAGAATGCCAACGATCTTCATGCTATGATTGGGCTTTTCTTGATTTCTTGCCCACCCAAGGTTTTTCTCTCTCTCTCTCTCTCTCTCTGGTTTAAGCTACCTCTTTAAGTGTAACACTACCATATTCGGATGGAAAATATTTATACTACTTTTTCTTTAGTGTATATATATACACTCTACCTATACCTATAATGTACGCTCCAAAATGCATATACTAATAGGAATTTACAGAATTCAAGAGTTTAATTAATAAGGCTAGCTGCAGTCCCTAAAAAATGCTGTATGTAGAAATATTTGTGTGGGATGAATAAAAGTGATATACGAAGAGGGGTGATATCTAAAATAATTAATCAATGAAAAATTATTAAATGGTTTCACCTAAAAGTTGCAGAATATTTCATTGTAAATTTATGCTTACAATTTATATTTTAATTCTTGAATTAGAAAGTTAATTTATTGTGGTGAATTATAAATGTAAATGAAAAAAAATAATACTCTCCAAAAAAAAGTTTTTACTATTTTTTTAAAAATATATTAAATGTATTAGGTAAATATAGAAGAGGTTAGTAGTTTTGATTTTTTACCATTTTAAGAAAATAAAGACTTTTTTAGGACGAAAAGAGTTAAAAATAAAATAAAATATGAATTATTATAATAATAAATACAATCAATTGTATATAATTCTTTGTTAAGTTCTTCAGCATCATATAAACTCAATCGATCAAATATAGTCTTGTTTTGTTTAGATCAAATAATTGTGGAATATGATTTTGAAAATGCCCCCAAATAATTCCATCTGGATATATGTAGATCCTCTATAGTATTTCAGCTTCTTTTTTTTTTAATTGTAAAATAACTTATATTAAAAAATTGAAATTACCAGCACATATTAATAAGATAAAGTCAGATAGAACTGAGTAATTAAAAAAGAGGCATTCTTATCATAAAAAGTAAATTAATGAATAGTAAGACTTATCTAAAAAAAAATGAACGGATGACGTACCCCAAATGGTTCAAATCATTCTTTTTTTTTAAATAAAATAATATTTACTTTTAATTCTACATCTAATAATAATTGAATTAATCTACTTTACCAAATACACTAAAAACAGGATCCATATTTTGAATTTGGTCAATTATATAACCCAAATGGATCATTCATGCTCTATTCACGCTAATCTCTTTTCTCTTCTCTGTCAGATCTCAATTGACGTCTTCTAGATCTGAACTTAATTGACGTCTTCTAGATCTGAACTTACGCCACCGCTCCACCTCCTAAATCTGAACTTGCGCTACCGCTCCGCCTTCTCTCTTGGGCCGCCGCTCCGCCACCTCTCTCTACGCCGCGATCTGCCACCTCTCTCTACGCGTTGCCTCCATCCGCCATCCCCTTCCTCATTCCGCCACCTCTCTCTAAGAATCGCTACATCCGCTATCTCTTTCTAATTTCGTTGTCTCGTTCCATCTGTTTTCTCTCTCTACTATGTCTGCTCCGACTCCTTCACTAGATGTTGGTTGGAGGATGGAGCAGTGAATTTGAGAATGGGGAATTTTGTTGAATTTGAATCGGATTAAATCTTGAGAAGATAGAACAAGTTGGAAAATGGTCATTGGAGGTTTTGGGTTTGAATTAAAAAAGATGGAACATGTTCGGTTGGAGGATGAGATTTGGAATAAATATATTAATTTTTATTTATTGTTGTATTTTTTTCTTCACACTTGTATAGTTTTATATTTGGAATATATTGTATTAACTTTTATTAATTGATGTATGTTTTTTTCTTAATTAATTAATGTATAGTGTTATATTTGAATATTTTGAATATATTGTATTAACTTTTATTCGTATGTTTATTTTGAAGTATATTGTATTAACTTTTATTCATTGACGTATATTTTTTCTTCATTAATGTATAGCTTTATATTAAAGAAGTTTTAAATTTCTAAATTTAATTTTACTTTACTATTGAGCTTAAGTTGTATATTTTTAGTAATTGTTGATATAGAATATAAATCTTGATAAATTCTACAGAAAACATAAAATAAATACATTTACTTGAAAAAACAAATACACTATACAATTACAATTAATACACATAATTATTAAATATATTTTTGATATACAAATTCGGTTATACATTTAAAAGCAAAAATTAATATATGTAATATAATCTATACATTAAGGAATTAAAATTAATACAGTAAGATTTAATTCCTCTCCAGACTTCAACTACTTCTCTTGTTCCGCCTCCTCACCACCTCCACCGTCTCCCGTCGTGCCTCCTCACCACCTCCACCGTCTCTCGTCGTACCTCCACCACCGTCTCCCGTCGTACCTCCACCTAGCACAAAGTTCAACCACCGCATTCACTTATAACATCGTCTCATGCAAAAATTCAATCACTAAAGAAAGATAACAAAAGCAAAAATCAATTATTAGACAAAGATAATATTGCAGCCTAAAAATTGGGGAAATCTAAAAATTCATAAAAATTGGGGAAATCTAAAAATTCAATCAATAAAGAAAGATAACATTGCAGCCTAAAATTAAGGAAATCTAATAAACGATGAGAATACATAGAGTTGAATCGGCAAAGAAGAGGAGCAGCGGCGCGGCGATGAGAGAGGAGAAGCGGCACAATAGTGAGGAAAAAGATGAAAACAGTGACAGAACAGCGGCGCTGCGGTGAGAGAAGAGCAATGGCACGGCGGTGGGTGAGAAGATGGAAACTTGGAAGTGAGAGAGGACGAGAGAAGGGCGGCGGCGGTGGAACCGGTGAGAGAGGATGGGAAGAGTGAATCGGGCTGCGTGAATTAGAGCAAATGATCCAATGACTTAAAAAAATATAAGTATCCGGGTCATGAGTTATTTTTACTCGATTACACCTTAAAAATTAGTGCACAATAATATTTGCTATAATAATTAATAACAAATCTTCGGATGAAATGCTGTAATTTAATTGGGAGGAGGTTTACTTGATTTTCAGTTAAGAATTTTTTTTTTTAATTATGTGCCCAAGATATTAAATAGTGAAACCCACACGCTTTCAAGATATTACCAAAATTAGTATATAAAAATAAAAAGTCTTATGGCTTATTGAAAATCCACGCGGTTTCATGTTAATTGTAGCCGGGGTCGACCAAAACTATTCCCACTTAACTACAATTAATATGTGTTTAACTTTATGGTTATGGATCATAAAATTAATTAATAAATAATTATAAAGTATTATTGGAAATTTAAAATAATATTCCTCTTACGCAAATTCCCAAATTAATTACTGAATAAGTTATAACGAACGACGGTGAAGACGCCGGAGAGGAATAAAATTAAACTTACGGTGCCAGCTCAGGGACAGGGTCGCCGTTCCGACCACGACCGTTGACTTCACTTCTTGAGATTATTTTCTTACCATGTTGGATTGTGGATCGTCGTTCCTATAATCAATACTGCGATATATAGTAAAAGATCCTCCCCATACTGATTTGCCCTCCTAAAGCGTCTTCAAGAAATTAAGAATTCGCGCGCCTCTGAATTCTTGCAATCCTCCTCTAGATTCCCTCTCCCCACATCTCAATTCACTAATACAAGCAAATATATACTTTTCGTAGAATTTGCACATAAGTGCTAATCGTAGTCTTTCGCCGATGTCGAAACCTCTGCCGTATTCGATGAAAGATGTTCATTACGACAATGCCAAGTTTCGCCAGCGATCCCTATTCAAGGTTCGTATTGTGTTTTACAGATCTCATTGTTTGCTCTTCTTTTGTTTCTTTTGTTCAAGAGTTCTTTCTTTTCCCCAATGGTATGTTAGTCCAGATTTTGGTCAATTGAGTATACTATTCATCATAAAGATTTAGGAGAGCTAGGCTTGATATTCGTTTGCAGAATGAACTGGAGACGGATCGATTAGACTTGTTTGCAATTAGTTGCTTTGAACGTTCAAGGTTGAAAGAGATTTGTTTGAAGCTGAATTACTGTTTTCTTGTGGCCAGTAATGGTGATAAAATCTTCTCTAAAGACTGAAACTTTTGCTAATTGTCTACTTTGGACTTTTGACAAGTATGGGTTTTAGGGGTTCTTGACTATTTCTTGGAATCAATTTGCTATGCAGGGATTGTAGTTTAATGTGATTGTGGACGTTCTCTATATAATTTTATCTGTTCTTTACTACTGGGAGTGGGGTTTATGGTTTAATTATTTTTCCTTATATGTCTATGCTTTGGTTGGTAGTGACTTATCATGGTTTCTTCTTTAGGTGATCACTCAAAATGCTCTAACCAGTATTGCAAAACGTGAATGTGTAAAATGCAGCACAGGAAGGATTCTTGTGCTATTAATGATATTTGGTGTAGCCTATCTAATGCTGACACACACAAGCAATATTCCTTCTTCGTCGGTTAATACAGCTAAAAATGTTGGCACTGAGGAAGGGAAAAATTTCTTTACAGATGGAAGTGGTAGGTTTAGAAAATTATGGAGAAAGCCACCAAGGCTTCCTCCTCGGTTGTCCCCTGATGAAATAGTTGCTAGGAACAAATCTATTCATAATTCTGACAAAGATTCTGGGCCTGATTGGAAAGCTAGGCAACAAAGGGTCAAAGATGCTTTTATTCATGCATGGTCTGGCTATCGGACCCATGCAATGGGATATGATGAACTTATGCCACTGAGCCATAGAGGCATTGATGGCTTAGGAGGTTTAGGAGCCACTGTTGTGGATGCTCTTGACACGGCCATGATAATGGGAATTGATGAAGTTGTCCATGAAGCAGGCTCTTGGATTGAGCAGCATCTTCTTGAGAGGATCAATGGAAAAGGCCAAGTAAATTTATTTGAAACTACCATTCGTGTCCTGGGTGGTCTTTTGAGCGCTTATCATTTAAGTGGAGGTGAACATGGTGGAAATGCTTCAACCAAAGGTACAAACCCAGTTGTCTACCTTGACACTGCTAAGAATTTGGCTGATCGTTTACTGGTTGCTTTCACATCAAGCCCTTCTGCAATTCCCTTCAGCGACGTTGTTTTGCGTGACCGGTCAGCACATTCAGCTCCTGATGGATTAAGTAGCACAGCTGAAGTTTCTACTCTCCAGCTTGAGTTCAATTATCTGAGTTCTTTGACTGGTGATCCAAAGTATGCTTCAGAGTCTATGAAGGTTATGGAACACATAAAGACTTTGCCAAAGGTTAAGGGACTGGTGCCTATCTATATAAAGTAAGAAAAAGGTGTTCCTTTCTCTTTCATGTTTTTTCTTAGCATGGACTGGATTTTAACTTGCAATTATCTTTTTCTCAAATAAGTAAATAGCCTGTAGTTGGTTTTAGTTTTCTTTTTATTCTTTATGCTATAAACCTTATAATGTGGTCATTACCTGGTGTCACAATGTCATTTGGAGTTAATCTTTGAGTAAAAACGTTTTTTCAGTTTCTACGCATGGTCAACTCACCAGGTTGTGCCTCGTCCACTCTTACAGCACAAACCCTGTGTTTTAGCTTTCTCAGCAGTTCTTTTTTACTAATTTAATTTAGAAGCATATTCAGAAGATGTAAATAATTAATGCAAGCTGTGTTTTCTACATGTTAGTCTGTCAGTATATGGTCATTCATTAATATTTGTCATGATTGCAGCCCTCATACTGGTGAATTTAGTGGAGAGAATATTAGACTTGGATCTCGCGGGGATAGCTACTATGAGTACCTCATAAAAGTGTGGCTTCAAAATCCAGGAAGCAATTTGACTTATCTGCGTGACATGTACAAAGAATCTGTTAAAGGTGTCAAAGAACTTCTGGTAAAGAAAACTGTGCCCAATGGGTTGGTTTTTGTGGGAGAATTGCCCCATGGCCATAAAAGCGGCTTCAGTCCGAAAATGGATCATCTGGTACATTGGCTTCTCCGTTTGAACTTTTGTCTATCTTCCTTGATAATGTAAATTATTTGCAGATACGAATTTACATGAGTTGGCTAATAAATAATCTTTGCACTATAGGCATCGTGTTTGTATAACTAACTCTAGCCTTAACAAGTCCTTGTCTGAAGCTAAGTCTTTGTTAAAGTTGTGAATTTTGTTAGCAAATAGAAAACATGCCGCTGGGGTATTTATATGCTATTTCAATATTTTTACAGTTGAAAGAGATGCTGTTCCTCATAAAACTTATTATCCTACTGTCACCAAAGCATGAATCTTTTATAGATCTGCTTTGTGTTTTGCTTATGTGGAAATGACACTACCAACAAATTTACTCTGTTATCTCGAAAGAGGAGGCGAGGATGTTGTCATGCTTTCTATTACCTCTTTCACAACCTATTGATTCTATCCACTACTCTATACACGTAGGTTTGTTTTCTTCCTGGCACTCTTGCCCTTGGTGCCACAAAGGGCATTCCGAAGGAAAAGGCTATGAGAGAAAACCTACTCAATTTTGAAGATCTGGAAACCTTGAAACTTGCTGAAGATCTGGCGAAGACATGCTTCGAAATGTATTCTGTTACTTCTACTGGTCTTGCTCCAGAAATAGCATATTTCAAAACAGAGGTAACCTTTTTTCTTATTTTCCCATTGTTGTTCTTTTTTCTTTTCTTTTTTTAACTTCTCTGATTCTTTATATCTCGAGGGAAGTCGTGATTCTAGTGTACTCAAATCCTGACCATTCTCACTTCTACTATATGTCTTAAATCATAATTTTAATTTATTTTATATGTGGATATAATTGATTTTTACATGCAAATTCATGATTTGATTCATGTTAAGCAGACAGAAACAGAAAGTGGTCCTGGTGGTGGAAATAAGAATTCAAAATATGTTGATGACATAATCATTAAATTTGCTGATCGTCACAATCTCTTGCGCCCTGAAACCGTTGAATCACTGTTCTACTTGTTCCGCATTACAGATGATCCCAAGTATGTAGTTTTTAATTAGTTTGGTTTCCGTTTTTCTCTCGCTGGTGTCTTAAGTGTGCATTTTGCTTTTCTCCACCTCTTTGTTTTATCCCTAGTGTCTAGTTTTGAGTAGTATCACTAATCTTGCAGATATCGTGAGTGGGGATGGGAGATTTTTGAGGCATTCGAGAAGCATACAAAGGTTGAGTCTGGAGGTTACTCTTCGCTGGATGATGTTACTGTGGTTCCTGCACCTCGAAGGGATAAGATGGAAACTTTTTTTCTGGGTGAAACATTAAAATACTTGTATCTATTGTTCAGTGGAAGCAATGTCATTCCCCTGGATGAGTATGTATTTAACACCGAAGCTCATCCATTTCCTATTCAAGGCAATGCTAGAAGAAAAATGACGCGTCCATTCAGATAAACAAGTTTAGTTTAAAGAGACTGAGAGAACACAACTTTTGAATTCCATTTTGATGGCTTGGGTGCATTTGCGACAGGATTCTTCCTGGATGTCAGTTTATCCTGGTAACAAGTTGACATGTTCAACGTTGATCGAATTTCTACTGGCCTAAGCTATACAATACTTTGTGGAGTTTGAATGTAAAATTCTTTTTGTACTATATATAATTCAATCGAGGGAACTTTTTATACTGAGTGTTGAATGCAATTGCTTACTGAGTGACTGAGTCATACAATTAGATGCAATTTACAGATTTATTTGGCTGTAACTCAACCTTGTAATTCTTAATGCCAAATTTTTTACTATTGCTGTTAGCACCAAAGAATTCTTGGAATGATTGGTGAATGTTAGATTATATACTTGCTTTGAATCTAGCCTATTCCTACTAATGTTGTGGTGGCCAGTAGTTATTGTCTGTTAGTTGATTCTCTGTCTTCACTCCGACTTGATACGAGAAACAAATGATCACCGTCCCTTACAACGCTGACGTCGTCTATTTCTGCATTCTCTTCATTCACTACACTTGTGAAACTATCATCTCCAAATTTTTGACCTGCAGTTTCACAAGCCATGATCAGATATACAACCAGGTAACATGTTACTATTTATTTCATTTACCAGACTTCATTGGAGTTTGAACGATGTATACCTGCTATTATGAGTAGCTCTTCTAACGTATCAGGTAGGTTTATGAGCTTTGGGAGCTGCTTTAGTGAATGATTATTCTTTTGAGACTTCATGTGAATAGTTACTCTTTTCTTCTGCTTTATTGCTTCTTCGTGAATTGGATATACAGAACTGCTCGAGCTGACATGTGCATGCTTCGTGTAATGATCGGTTGTGTGATTGATTGCCCCATCTGAGTTCTTTTCGTTTTTCTCATAGTTCAGTATAAGGTCATATATACCCTTGTTTGCATGTGTTTCTGCTAATGCTTTTGGTGTCCAGCCTCTTTCATCTGGTTTGTTTACACTTGCTCCTCTTTCGAGCAAAAGTCTAACCATTTCAAGATGCCCTTGTCTGAC
Source organism: Pogostemon cablin (assembly GCA_023678885.1). Classification (NCBI taxonomy): domain Eukaryota; kingdom Viridiplantae; phylum Streptophyta; class Magnoliopsida; order Lamiales; family Lamiaceae; genus Pogostemon; species Pogostemon cablin. The sequence goes on from CM042956.1 coordinate 2,775,324, forward strand.
AGCAAAATGAAGAGCTGTCTGGCCATCCTCTGCAGATGTATGCACCTGAGTTTCAATTCCCTTAGCATCTTTACTACCCGTTGTAACTGTTGAATGTGGAAAATCGTTGCTCGTTTCTTGTTTCATTGCCGCTCCATGGAAATCATTCTGATATCCAGTGTGACTATAGTACTCTCCTCTTAGGATCAGATTTGGGTCCTCCTGTTGGCCCTCTATGTCGAAACTTCTGCTTGCTTTCAGTTTCTAGAAAACCGTAGTTAAATTGATCAGTTTTGAGTGTGCAGGAAATCTATACTCATGCAGGAAAGATTTGCTTTGATATTTACCAGGAAAAAGTTGTTCATAACAATACGTTCATCTTCTGGGCTTGCTTGAAGAATGCTGAGAAACGTGGTCTTGTTCAGCCGCAGTATTTGACAAACTTCAGTCGTTCGAACTCCGTATGGTTGTGGATTTCCTAATAAAACACCTATTTCGCCGAAGATGTCCCCAGCAGAAGCCTTTCCGACTATCTGTAATGGGAAAATTGAATTGAACGGTGAGATACAGCACTAATGATTTTGAACGTAGGCTTATTCGGAAAGCTTACTTGATCATGTCCATCAATCTTCACAGTGAAATTCTGCAAACAAAATGATTCAGAATATGAAGGTGAGATAGGGGCTTCTTAAACACTTCACATGAGTAGTAAAACTTACAACTGCTCCTGTGACTAGTATGTATGCTTCTGTTGGTGCCTCGTTTTGTAGAATCACGTCTTCTCTCGGTGGGTAGTATTCTGCTTCCATTTCTGGGACCTTCAAGAAAAACATGAATAGTTGAAAACCTAGGAAGAATGAAACAGGAAAAATAACCGACCATACACACAAGAGTGCAGGGGTGAAATTACCAGTTGGAGAAGGAAATCCTGTGAAACGCCATTGAAGAGAGTGACATTCTGGACGACAGGGTGGAACAGATAATGAGCAATGCTGGAACGAATTGCTTTCGGAATGCCATTCAGCGTTTCTTGCTGTTTCAATCCTTCTGTCTTAAATTTGAGACATATATGCGACAAGAGTTGATCTTCAATCTTGGGGGGCAGCTGGTTCCTTTTCGTGAATTCGGAAGCTGCTCGAACTGTATCTCTCTGCATCACCACACCACAAAACTTAAAAGACATGTTTGATCAAAACTTGCTGACAGAGAGAGCGAGAAGGGTGAGCTTACGAAGTTTCTCGTTCGACTAGTCCAGTGGACGACAAGATTTGTCATGTTCCCAATGATGTATGCTGTCAAACCCAGAATGAAGAGCATGTAGAAGATATCAAAAAGCATCTCTCTGGGATTCTCAGCGTGCAAGTCCCCGTAACCCGTGGTAGTTAGAGTTACGATGGACCAATACATTGTAGTCACGTATCTGTCCCACAGGCTCATCTGTTTGAAATCAGGATACACTGCACCAATCCAGGTTCTTTTCGGGTCCGGATATCTGTCCGCAATCATGAACATAAAGCACCCCGCACAATGCACAGCAAACAGAGTCACCTGTAACAATTGTGCAGATTATTACTACATGTTACTGGGACATATATATGTGGGTTACTTACAGATATGAGTTTTGTGCATCGAGTCCAGAAGTAGTTGAACCGAATGTCCTTCTCAAGCCTGAAGTAGAGAAAAGTTTTTCAATCCTACATTCGAAGCAAAGCAGATAGGAAGCTGTCAAGAAGAAAGTAAGGGACCTTGCGAAGAGGGAGCTGACTCGTCGGAGACGCCATAGCCGTAGCATACTGAGCATTTTGAACCCCAGCCCGCCGTTATGATCTGTGAAGAGGATGCTGAGAGATTGAAATGGTATTGTTGAGCAGACATCAAATATGAACCAGGTGGATAGATACCTGTTGGTCAGTTTTGAGAAGTTAATGATGATAATAATGGTAGAGGTTGTGGTATTAATGAAAGGATGATCTCAAACTACCTCACTGCAATCCTCCTGTGATCGTCGACGAGGAGATACGACTCGCTGTCAAGATAGGCGACGAAGAAGGTGAGAAGAATGTCAATGGCGAAGAAACAGTTGACAACGTTGTCTACCACGAACAAAGCATCTTGCTTGTAAGCCAGGAATGCGAACTCGAAGGGGGAGATCCAAGCAGAGTAGATCACCAGGAGAATCAGAAACATCTCCCAACCCCTGAATGAAACAAACCGTTGAGACAACAGTAAGAAAGAGAGGGGTGGTGGTGGAACCTACCTGTATCTGGCATTGAAGGGAGAGATGGTGTGCTTTCTGAGCTTTGTGGTTCGATTGATCTTGGCTCCCAGAGAAGGAATGAGGTCGTAGCTGGAGAAGAAGCTACTGTTGGTTGCTGTGTTCATGTGGAAGTCCTCGACGCAGAAGCGTCCGATGCAGTTGTTAGAATTCAGACACGTCGACATGGATATTGCTTGTAATCAAACACACAGCTGAGCAAAACTGGACTCCATTAATATATATATATAGATATACGTACACGGGTGGATTCTTGTGTAACTACCTTTTTAAATATACCGTGAACGCTGTTGGAAACATATACATTAACAGAAAAAGATTACTACTTACTTTTGACTAATCACGCCAGAAGCCTTGGTGAGAGAGAGAGACAAGAGAGTTTATATGATAGGGTAAAGATTGGCTGGTTGGCCAGAATTCAAATTATAATTGTATAATTACTGTATTGCCCTTAATAAATTTTTATAATTTTTCCTTTATATAACTAGGCCTTAATTAATTTTGATAATTCCAAAATTCCTCCATCATTAATACTTACGAATCAACGGAATATGCTTTGTTTTCACAATTTTGTACCAAATTTCATTTAACTTATTAATTATTCTAAACTTCTATTTATATGTATTTAATAATTATTTATTGACCTTATTATATTAACATGTAACCGACGTTTTTTTTTTTAATGCAAGTAACCGACGTTTTTAAAAAATCTCAATTGGAAATTTCTATTATAAGCTTATTTCATTGAAAAAATTCATTTAATAAAATAAAAATTCAGCTTATTTCATTGAAAAAATTCATTTAATAAATTAAAAATTCAAATTCTTTCAGTGAATTAAAATTATTATATCTAAAATTTTAATTAAATATAAAAAATAAAATATTTGAAAATTTTACAACATTATATTTTCTAAGGATGACATTCTATACATAAGTTGCAAGTAGTGACAAAATATATTTAAATATTAAATTAAAATTAAAATTGATTTTTATATATATTATTTTTCCGTCAATCCCAAATATTCATATTTTTCTAATTTTTTTATCTAAGCGATAGTATATATTATAGAAGGAAAAGATTTGTGTGAGGGTTATTGTAGAAGGAAAAGATTTGTGTGAGAGTTAAACGGACGAAATGACTCTCATGCATAAAATTTTATGTTGTTTGTTTGTAATATGTAAATTAAATTTATCTTTTTTAATTCTTGAGATAAAATCATATAGTGTTATTTTTTATAATTATTTGCTTGACCTTATTATTTTTTTAAACAAGTTTTGTTTTTCATATAATTTTTCTTATAAGTATATTAGGCAAAGATTTGTGTGATACCGTCTCACATAAATCCTTATGTGAGACAGATAAAAATTGATAACATTATTCATGAAAAGTGGTACTCAATCGAAGAAAAGTGATAATAGTGCAGTATACTAATTCATGAACAATTTATAAAAAATGATAACATTTTATAGCGAAAGTATTAATATTTTATAAGAAAAATAATAATTTTATTATTTTTTATATGTCTCACGCGTAAGGATTTATGTAAAACGGTTTCAAGACCTACCACATATATTAAATGGAAATTTTATTTTGATAAGATGTGGATTTTAATTTTTTTTAATTATTTTTATTAATACATATTATTTTTATTATATATTTTTTTCAATAAATTATATTTTTTAATATTATAATCTTGTCTCATGTAATACGCGGAATTTATACTAGTATAGTATATATTGTGGAAGGAACAAATTTATATGAAAGGTTAAACGAAATAACTCTCATGATAAAAAGTGATAATATTTCAAATATAACATATATTAAGATGTTAATTATAAATGATATTTGTAAAATTAAAAAAAATTAATATCAATTATAATAGATATTTTTAAGATATATTATATATAATTTTTAATACAAATGTTAAAGAATAAACTGAATTAATTATGTGGAATCTTATAATATTTTATAAAGATAGAGAAGTAATATTCTTATGTATCTATTTATCGATAATAATTTAGAAAACATATAATCCTAATTTATTATACTTTACCGTTTGTTGAAATTAATGCACACCTTGTATTTTACTCCCGCATACTACCATAAAAAAAATTCTTATTTTCCTTTATAGTAAATGAGACCACATAAAATATTTAAATATCTCCATGTGGCCCACAATACTACACTAATATAACTACTCACTACACATTAAATATTATTATTTAATATGTAGTGAGTAGTTTTTTTAATGTATAATGGGTAGTTGTATTAGTGAGTGTGTAAGCCACATATTTTAATTATATTAGTGGATGTGTGTGAGTTCCATATGCGTAAAAAAGGAAAATGTCTCTTTCAGAAGGACACCCAAAATGAAAAAAAGGAAATCTTGAAAGAGAGCGGAGGGAGTATATATATATATATATATATATATATATATATATATATATCATTACAATTTCCCCGTAAAAATAATTAAAGTTGTTTATATGAATCTATAAATTTTTAGTGGAGAGAATTATAATAATTATTTCAGAATTATTAAAAACAAATGAATGTACTCAGAGATTTTCTTTGTTTCCAAAATTAAAAACAAATTAATGTACTCAGGAGTAATAAATTTGGAAACATAAAACCGAGAATTTTATTATTAATAATGACTATTAAAAACTGTCTTGGAAACATAAGACTCACTAAATAGAAAGAGAATATAAGTAAATACAGAAAATCTAAATTACTTTAAGAATGATGAGGATATATATGTCATTTAAACTTGTTAAATTAACGCTATTTACAAGATTGTCATTTTCTGACGGGCAGTGGCCAAATAGCATGATCCTATACGATATATGTAGAGCCTAGAGGAATGTAACCGACATGATTTGAGTGATAATCTGTTGATTAAGTTAACCCACTGATTAGCGATATCATTACACCTAGGCTACAGGATTAGGATTAGCTGGACGGTCCAGATTTTGGATGCCACGTGGACCAATTGTGAAGTTTATGTGGGCACCCAGCTTTTTCAACGCATCTATAGATCCTTACCTCTTTAATACTTTTTGAATTTATTAACATTTCAAGTTTGCATGTCCGTCAACGTATTTGGGTTATACTTGCGTTTTACACCAGACTCACCCCACTCTTATTACAAACTATTATATAATCAGAATATAATATTTTTTTTAAATAATATGTTATTTAATAAATATAAAATAAATTATATATTTTGATTATTTCATTATTCATATTATATTAAATGAATTATACAAAATTAAAATTAATATTATGGAATATATTTTTTAAAAGAGTAATTAATATTATTACATTATTTCTTAATTTATTATGAAATATATTATATACTTAATTTAATTGTTTTAACTAATATTTTTTTAAATTTTATTTTTGACTTTAAATAAAATATAAATCAATTAAATATTAATTTACACACTTTATTTTGATAAAATATAGATTATTTCATTTTATTTCGAATTTAATAAAACTAAGGGTTAATTACGATAAAATACATGATATTTTTCTCTTTTTTTAATTTAATCACAAACTATTTTTTTATCAAAAAAATACACAATCTTTTTCTTTTTTGTTAATTTAATCACAATTTTTTTTATCAATTAAATACACGATCTTATTTTATTTTTTCAATTTTATCACGATCTTTTCCTTTTATTAATTAAATATGTAATATTTTATGTTTTACAATTTAATTAAAATTCGTCTATCATTAAAATTTTATACACGTTAAATATTTGAATATAATGTAGTACAAATTAAAGATTAAATATTAAAAAATCATAAAAATATACACAAAATTTTATATAAATTAACTCGATTAGAAATTAATTAGTTTTCTAGATAATTAAAGAATTCATAAATTTAAAATTAAAAGAAATCCAATTAAAAGAAATTAATTCAAAATCCGATTAGTGAATAGTATACGTAATATTTTCCTTTTGGGTGGAAAGTTTCATAAATATTTTTTTAAAATTTCATTAATATTGAATCTTATTGAATAAATCCAATTAAAAGAAATTGATTCAAAATATTTCTATCATTACGGGTGGAGTATATTATATTATGGAGTATTAATTTGTTATAGTTTAAAATTTACCAAATATCAACACATTGGCATTATTGAGAGATAGAATTATTTTTTTTATAGAAATTTTGTCATTGTTATAGTTCAAAATTTACCAAAAAATAAACACATATTAGGAATTAATACGCACAAATCCAACAAAAACATTTTAATTTAAAAATAAAAATTAAAAATTTAACACACAATATACTTTATAATTTATATATTATTCAAAAATGTTAAATTACTCATAAAAAGTAGGTCAAATATAACTTTTGTTTACATCCTCACAAATAATAAATGTGAATATGAATCGAAAATGTAAGGAGGGTATTACTTTGCAAAATTTACAAATATATAACCTAATATTTTTATCTTATGCGTGATACTTTATTTTATGGTCTAATCTAATTCAATATGAACAAAATTTTGTCAAGCTAGACTCGAATGGGACCCGTTTGGATAGATACTAGGACCACTGCATATACTGTATTTTTCATTTATGAACGTTGATAAGATCCATCCATTTAGTAGCACCTTAGGATGACATAGCTTTATTTAGAATTTTTAAGAAATAATAACAGCAACATAGTAGCTGTGACGTGAACAACGTTTCACTCCGCCTCTTTGCATTGATTATAGCTACTTCTAATTCAATTGTGACAACCCCTTTTTCTCTTTACATTGATCATAGCTAATTCTAATTCAATTGTGACAACCTCTTTTCTACTCACCGTACAACATGAGTTTTCAATGTGTCATTCCCGCGCAGGACCTCCCATAGCAAAACAAGGACGAGCATTCCCTCTTGATACCCCATACATTTTGTGTTAAATAAAATTTAAAGGAAAGTAATGTTCCCTCAAATTCACACACCCAATATATACCTATTGATTAAAATACAATATTTTCTAAGTTAAATTGACTACCCATAAGATGACACATATTCAATAACTTTTTATACAAATTTGGTATCTAGATATGACTTTAGTGATGATAAAATATTCCCAAAAGAATGGTCATTGATTTTCTGAGAAACAGTATATTTTTGACTAATAATCAATGTTGGAGGTAGGTTATAGAAAAATCTGGGAGAATAGAATATAATATTTTATTATCGGAGTAATTATTAAATGATGAAATTAAAGGTAAGTTATAGAGGTATAGAATGGAGTGATGGACCCATTAATTGCAAAAATTAAGAAACAGTATTATATTATCTTGACGGGATTATATAATAATTCGAGAAACGGGGCGAAATCTTTGGCGGACCCAGAAAAATCGGGTGTTGCATTAATTAGAAAACGTGGATATACATCCAAACAAAGTCTTAATCCGGCAAATGGGTCCTTCACACACCACTCCCTTGATTGGACTACATTTATGTTCACGATAATTTCGAACCCTCTTTTTTAATTTAAAATTGGATAATTCCATTATATACTATTCCATAACATAACATGTGGTTTTTTATTTTAATAATCGTCATTCCTAATTGTCTCATCACAATTTCGCACTAATAACTAGTCCCTCTATTTGATTACTTTAATCCTATAAATATGGAGTATATTATTATTTTTAAAAATCAATAAATTTAGTTGAAAAATATATTTTTTATTAAATATGCATGATACACTAAAAATGACTAATTTTTAGAGACGGGAGTAATAACTTATTTACATTATCATGTCATTATTAAATAAAAAACATGTATCGAGTCAAGTAAAAATGACTAATTTTTAGAGATGGAGTAATAACTTATTTACATTATCATGTCATTATTAAGTAAAAAATATGTATGAGTCAAGTAAAAATGGTTGATTCAATACATTTCTTTTAGTTTTGAAAATTAATATTGTATCAAATTAATTAAGGATTTTTTCAAAGTATTTTTTTTAACATATTGTGGGCAAAAAGAAAATTTTTAATTGTGACCGAGCACTATGATTATTGATTAATGAGTTAATTGCAGAATAAATCACAAATTTTACTTTTATAGCAAATTAATTTTCACTTTTGAGGAATTGCAAAAAAATCACAACTTTTAAGTATTGTTGCAAAACGCATTCAATTTCTAATTAGAAGTATAGTTTTTTGAAATTTTTTTGCAACAATATTAAAAAGTTGTGATTTTTTTTTATAATTTTTCTGAAGTGAGAATTCATTTGTGGGTTTTTTTTTTTCAATTAATTACTTCTAAAAGAATAAGTAAATCAGTAATTAACAGGTAGGTGTTGACTTTGAGAAAAGTTGGTGCGTATTATGGGCATAAACGTAAAATGAGAGGGAGGGAGTGGGACCCAATACACATATCCATCCACTCGTTTTCTTAAACAAATTTCCACGGGCAATTTAAAACCTTGTATTTATCCGACGTATAAATGTTCACACATACGTAAATAATGTCGTTTGCGTATGTCATTGATTATATGATAATTATATATTTCCGTTAAATAAATATATATATATATATATATATATATATATATATATATATATATATATATATATATATATATATATATATATATATATATATATATACACGTAAATTTGGTTCATAAACGCCCTCAATTTTCTATTTCACATCTACTACTTCTACTTTATATTTCAAAAAATATATTTTCCTCAAAATTTTATATTCAAAAAATTATTATTAAATTATAAAATACTTGTCATTGATTAATAAAAATATTGCACTTGGATTAGATGAAGGTACTTGTAAGTTGTAATTACTGATTTATGGGTTAAATATCTAGTAGGACTACTCCTGACCCCACACCACACATCCTGCACTTCCGGAAGATGTAAGCCAATATTTTGACATTGACATTCAATACTATTAATTTACACATTTTTATCTTTATTTTCATTTGGTGTTATTTAATACTCTCTTATGTCACTTTTAAGATACACATTTGTTTTTTATACGTAAATTAAAGAGTATTATTATTATATGTGTAGTGAGTAGTTATTTTAGAGAGATGTTTGGGCCATGTGTAGGTCCTTTTTTACTAAAAAAAAATTAATACCTTTGAAGTGACAGCCCAAAATAATAAAATGAATAGTACTTTGTAAGTAGTCGAATGAAGTATTATAACTACTATAATCCTAAATAAATTGTTATGTTTAAGTGAATTGATTAAGTTTTTTTAGATGAGATAGTCATTTAAAATAGTGTTAAAACTCTAGCAAAATTTCAGAGTTCAAAATAGAAATTTATACAAGTATATTTATTTTTATTATCAAACATATTTATCAATGATTCAATATGAACCGTAGAAGTATTGATAGCACAATTATTTAATTATATTTAGTAAGGAAGATTTTAAGTTTGACCAATATCTTGTGTAGCGATTATAACTAACAATTTCAAGAAATATCTTCAAAAGTGGAGGGGCCAATCCTTCAAGCATTCAAAGTGATCAAAGGCTAAAGTATAATTTTAGTTGTGTTGGTTTTTTATTAAAATAAAAGTAGGTGTTTTTTTTCCATAGAATAAGAAATTAAAAGTGGAGAATTCTTTAATGCTAATTAAGGAGTACCTTGATTTTGATGTCAAATACATTATAATTTTCGTGTTCGATTCTTCTAAATTTCTTTCTGGTATTTTTTATTTAAGAGCTGAGAGAAAAATGTGAATTATTCAAAAATTTTGTAATATTGTTGTAGGATTCGGGTAAAAAGAGAGAAAATTCTATGTAATTGTAAAAGTTTCAAATAGTATTATTTTCTCGATCTATTGTCTTTTCTCCAGTTTGAAGTTTCCACGTAAATTATGTGTTGTTATTTTTCTGCTCAATTTATTAGTTATATTTTATTTGTTCCTAAATCTCACATGAATTCTTGTACGTTTCCCTAATTTAGTTTGTGGTTGATTAATAGTTCGAATACCGGACTTAAAATTTCTGGTTTTGGCACCGATCGTAATTAAGGAAATGAATGCTTAAATTGTGTCTGTATTCATAACACATCAAACGTGGGGTGTAAGGATTTTCATGCAAAAAGACAAAGAGCATGCAAAGTTGGATCATGAAATGTGTGATCAAAAAAGTGTCACCAATTGCCCATGACTAATCTAACTGCCATGCCCCCTACACTTTGTTTTCTTTTTTCCATCTATAACTTTCAGAAAATGATCAATCCTATTCACCCCAATTTTCACATACCAAACCGCCCAACGGTGGCTTTGAGGAAGGGCGAAGATGACCCGGACCCAAAATTTATATATATAAATATCAACTTATTTTGAAAATGGCCCCTATATTGGACTTGAAAATGACCCCTATATTTAGATATTAAAAGAAATTAATTTGATAAAGAAAAGAAATAATTTGGGTTTTCGTGGAAGAAAAGAAAGAATTAATAAAAAAATAACGAAAAGTTTTTAATTAAAAAATATATATAGCAACGAGGGCCTATTCCTTTTATTCGTTCCGGGCTTAAACCACTGAAACAAGGAATGACAATTTGACCCAGCCCGCACTCGACCTGCCCTGCTCTGCCCCGCTCCGTGCACGGGTCAGTCCGGGTCTGGGTCCTAGCCTCGCCCCAGCCCACCCTGCCCCGCCCAATCCAATGTTAAAATTTATGTTTTCTTTTGAATATAGATTCTATCTCTCTATGCAATCACATTCATTCAATGATTAAAAATATAAGAGGTATAATATCAAAGTATAATGAAAAATCATGTCACATTAATTTCAAAATATTAGTACTAAATACTATTCCCTACGTCCTACACTACTTTTCACATTTACTGTTCTACGTTGTTTAAAAAAAATTGCACTTTTTGACCAATTTTATTGATTTGGGTATTGTAGTATTTTTAGGTAATAAAAGAGTATAAAGTAATGATATGTGTGAAAAATAAGTGGCAAATTTGAAATTAAAGAAATTTTTGAGATTGTTAGATAAATTGAAATTTTTTTTGTAGTGTGAAATATTTTGTGGAATAAATAAATGAGGAAAATATGAAAGGTATTATGGGGAGTAAGAAAATAAAGCACATAAGATAAGAGTCCAAATTTCTATATTTTCAAAGTACTCTTTTTAATAAATTGGAAAAGGAAATATTGACCACCAACGAAAGTGTTCGAATAAGATAATTCCATTTATAACCTAAAATGGGTGAATAAACCAAGAAACAAAATTAAAGTTGAATTCTTTATTATTTATATATATATAATAAAAATGAGATACGTACGTGTCGACTGAAGAGCTATTCAGTTGGAAAATGCATTGAACCTGCAGGCTAAAAGTCATTATAATTTGCAATCCAACGCGTAATCATTCAACATTTCATAATATTATAATCCCGTACCATAAAAATTGGCATATTTTTCTTTTTAGTTTATCTCATTAAAGTTGATATAATTTATTTTTAATATATGAGACCCATACAAAAATAATTAATTTATTCTCATAGGCCCCACATACTACCTCTAATACAACTACTCACTATACATTAAATATTATTAATCTCACTTTCCTTTACTCCACTCTACTTTAAATTATTATACTTCTTAATCTCCGTACAAAAAAAATACCAACTTCTTTGGGACGGAGGGAGTATCTCATATCTATCTCCTTATATATTAAAACAAAATAACTTGTCTAAATTATTTTTTTTTTTAAATGTGATTTGTCATGATGTGGTGAATTATGTATTTATAATTTGTGTAAATATGTGATGTGTCATAATAAGATCAATTGTATATTTATAATTTTTGTAAAAATGTGACGTGTAATAATATGGATACAATTATTTAATTCCATGCAAAATTCAATAAGTTTCAAAACTTTATTTCCTCCATTAACCAAGCTTTACATGTAATTGTGTATTAGTCATAATTGCTAATTGTATTGATATTATTATTTAATATATTGCATACAAAATTCAATAAGTAACATAATGCTTTTTATAATTTTTTAATTCTTTGTATTTATAATGTTTTAATTACATGCAAAATTCAATAAGTTCTAAAATTTAATTTCATCCATTTATCAACCTGTTTGCAATCTTTTTTAAGGAATAACCTATTAAGGTTAATATATTGCATACAAAACTTAATACATAACGTAAGTTTAATTTTTTTTCAAGTAATAATTTCATCCACTAAAAACAAATTTTGCAACACAAATCATGTTTTTTCCTCTTTTTCTTTTCTTTGTCTTTTTTTTAAATCATTGTTGTGTATTGTTTTCTCTCTCTATATATATATATATATATATATATATATATATATATATATATATATATATATATATATATATATATATATTAGGTGTATGTGTATATGTACAGTCAATTTTAGTATATTATTTTATTTTGAACTTTTTTTTCAAAGTTATATCGTCTTTACGATTTAATTCTATTTCTGAAGTAGTGTTGGATAATGAGACATTACGTATCAAGGTTAAGATTGTGAAGTGATGGGATACATATGAAGACGGCATTAGTGGTCAAAAGTGGTTTGTCGACTTGATTTTAATTGATGAACAGGTATTCTTGATTTCTGATCAAATATCTTTTAACTATTTTTCTATTCCAATTTTATTAATTTAATTTGTTCTAATAAACATAGGGGAATATAATTCAAGCTACCATACGTAAGAAGTTTGTTAAAAAATTCGATTCTATTGTATGTGAGGGGAATTCATATATCATTACAAATTTTGGTATTGGTGATAACACCGGAAAGTTGATGATGACATCTCATCCTTTCAAGTTAAACTTCCACAATTACACAGTGTTTGAACAAATAGAAGATTTTGCTTCAGATAAGAGTGGTCACATGTTTGTTAATTTCTCTACAGTCAAGTCTCAAAGCACAGATAATGATAAATTGTTAATTGATATTTCAATATTGCAATTTTTTATTATCTATTTTTATTATATATGTTACTATAGTCTTTTTAAATTCATAAATTAAATATGAATTCATTGAATAAATTAATTAAAAATCAAATGTTGGGGAAATCATGTTATTGAAGCTAAAATATTGTTGGAAAAATATTGGGGATTTAGTCTTCATACCTCGAATGATACTCAAACCGTCTGATGAATCTGTTCCAGTAAAATTTCAAAGAAGACAATTCCCAATCCAGGTTTGCTTTGCTATGACCATTAATAAAAGTCAGGGACAAACTCTCTCAAGTGTTGGTGTATTATTGACGAGGCCTGTTTTAACACATGGACAACTGTATGTAGCAATTTCTAGAGTGAAGAGTAAAAGAGGATTGAAGATACTTTGTCTTGATGATGAAGGAAAATCAACAAATAAGGCCCTCAACGTAGTGTATAAAGAGGCTTTTCAAAAATTGATTTAAATAATTTATTGGGTACCATTTCATTTTTTGAGGTGCACAATTCATTCCTTATATGAAGTTGGAAATCTAAGTTAATTTATTTAATAATAACAAGTAGTATGACGTACATTTATTTTCTTAATTAATATAGGAAGTCTTAAATTTAATATGTCAAACTATAAATTTTTTTATTTTATTACGTGCATAGAATGAAAAAATAAAATTTTGTAACAACATGAAAGTTATTTATGAAAAATGATAAATGTATCATCTACATAAATTATAATAACTTGAAGTGTATTAATGTGAAATAAATAAAGAATACATGTTTTTCACTTAATTGAAATTATATATCATCCAATATTTTTTTTTGTTCAAATAAGTATTTATATTCATCAAAATTGATATAATTAATTTTTATAAACAAACAAAGATTCAAAATAATAATAAATAACAAACACAATAACCCGCGTTGCACGTGGACATTTTACTAGTAGAGAAATATTTGAGTTATACTCCTCCGTCCCACAAAAGATTGCACTCTCAATTTCGACACGGAGATTAAGAAAGTGATAACTTTTAGGGGAATAATGATATTTTTTTTTGTAATAAATACTCCCTCAGTCCGGATTTAAGGGTGTCATTTGCTTTTGCGCACGGAGATTAAGGAGTATTGTTATTTAATGTATAGTGGGTAGTTATTTTAGTGGATGTATGAGTCTCATTTTTTAGTTGTATTAGTGGGTGTGTATGGATAAAAAAGGAAATGAGACCATTGGGGGCGGACGCCCAAAATGGAAAAATGATACCCTTAAAAGTGGACGGAGGGAGTAAATGATAAAGTATGTTAGATAAAGATTTTTTTTTGTAAATAAAGTGTATGAGAAAGGGTGATTGTTTTTTACTTCTTTTTTTTTTTTTTGAATGTGCAAACTTTTGTGGGACAATCCAAAATGAAAAGTGTGTCATTTGAAAGGAGACGGAGGGAGTATATTATTATTTTATTTTAAATAAAATAAGTTGAGAACATTCTCTCCTGATCATAGAGCTGATTAATTTTGGGAGTAGTGGGATACCCTAGTCCTCATGGTCCATGAAATTTTGTTACAACTCCCTCTCTTGATTTTAATTACATGTGGTCCATTTTTCGTAATTTACTACCTTCTCCATCACTCTAATTCAAATTTCATATTAATTCCTTCCTCATTATTTTATGCAATTTGATACACTTGAACCTGTATTCATTTCAAGTAACATTACATATCATGCACATCTTCACTACCTGATTTTTTACTTGCACTCATACATGAATTTATTATATAAGCATAGACAGATGAATTAATTATAAGGATAACATCTTATATCAATACCCAAAAACTTCTCAAAATGAAAGCTCTTGTTTGCAGTAGGATAGTGTAGGAGCAACCTCTCAAAATGAGGGGCTCTTTGTGTGCAGTGGTAGTGGTCCATTGATCAATTGAATTATCATAATTTACCTCTCCATTATTCTGTCGAATAGAGTGTATGGACATTTGGGGTGGACAATTTCACCTTTTTCTTTTATTTTTACCAACTTGTAAATTTAAAAAAAAAATGATTTGTTATAGAATCACATGTTTGTTTGAGGTTTTCCTGATTATTATGTGGATAGTAATTTATTTTGATTTTAGTAAGGTGGTTCTTAATTTCATGTCATTGTGTAATAGGTGGGTTATATACGTAAAAAGATATTAATTGATAAGAGAATATATAGAGGAAAGGAGAAAAATATTAATTAAAAAAGAAATAATTTATAATAGGTGGATGGGCTGAGATAAATATAATTGTAGACAGTGATTTTTATAATTTAAGTGTGGATTTTAAAAACCTAATCCTAATTTTTTTTAAACATAACATAGAAAATTAAATTAATCAAAATTATAAATTATCACCTTAATTTAATTTATATACTTTTAGCCACGTGTGTAGTACTTAGACTAAAAAGCAAACCATGTGTTTCATATAATTTATATATATTACTATTATAATTAAACAAAACAAAATAAACCACTAAAGTTTCGTTTGCTAGCATATGAAGAAGAGTACGTAATTAATATCTAGTATTAATTCTACTGTAACTAATTTCTCAGAAGGTAGGCCATGTCACGTACTAATTGATTTAATAACCAACTAGATCATGTGTGTCTATATATATAAACATATGCGATTAATATATATATATATATATATATATATATATATATATATATATATATATATATATATATTTTTTTTTTTTATTAGACTCTCATTAAATACAAAATTAATATGATTAGGAAATTAAGACGCCCAATATCTCAATTATAAAAATCAGCCATTTTGTTGTCAACTATTGGTACCACAGCAAGTTGCCCTTATGCTAGACATGCCCCTTCCTACTTGCTACCTCTTTTATTTCCCTTTTTTTTCAAAAAAAAAAAATCAGTTTTCTAATACACAAAACCAATTTTGATCATGCAGGGTGATTTTTTTATTTAATTCATATTAATTTTTTGTATACCCAGAGGTGGGACTAATGGATATTTTTTTAATCCGTCCATCTATATATTTAATTAACTCTATCAAAATTTAAATACAATCACTAGTTAAGATTAAAAAATAATAATAAATATATTAACGTCAGTCACAATAATTTTAATACTTCAATTTTATGAGTGTCACATTATGATATTTTTGAAAATAAAATTATTATTTGAAAAAGAAAATTTACATCATTACTAATATTATTACATAATCAACAACAGTGATTATATATATGCAATAATGTATGTGATGGGGTGTATAATCTTTTATGCGACTCTTCAGTCTTCATATGACCACGCACCCACTATGTGTACTATTTTTCACACAACTCTATCGAGTGACCTTGTATTCGATCATACATTAATTAAATAAATGATCAAACGGTAAATCATTACGTGATTTAAAAAAAAAAAAATAGTACCATTTAATGTTGACATTAAAAGTGGAATAAAAATTAGTGAAAAAGAAAAAAAAAAATAGTAATGATTGTTGTATGTATGAGGTAGAGCACGGTTATTGGAAATGGTGGGGGCGTTGGTTAGTGTATAATGCGTAATTTCCATGTGCTACATAATTATTATATCCTTCAACATTATACTCCATTTATTTATTTATTATCTTCAAATATCATTTTGTTTAATTTCCATTAATCTACAACACACATCTCTTTGTCTTTCCATCCATCTCCCCCTCAAATAATTAATTTCTACACTAGCTAATTCCCCATTTGCTGATGAATAATTGAAATTTAATTTAGTTACATTCATGAATTTTGAAAGTGTATATATAGAGGGATATGCATGTGTGTGGTGAATGTGATTGGTTGGGAGTTGATGCATAAAATAAGTGATGCAAGTTGGAGAGATTGTGGAAAGATAGTTGGAATTGTGAAACATAAATGTGGGCTTGTCTAATGTCCAGTTGCATCTAATCTACTTCCCATTTCAATTTCATTTCCTTCCCTCTCTCTCCTCTCTTTTCTTATATTCTCTCTCTCTCCAATCTTCTTTTAATTATTATCCTCTTACCAACTTTACTATATATATATATATATATATATATATATATATATATAGAATTGTGAAACATAAATGTGGGCTTGTCTAATGTCCAGTTGCATCTAATCTACTTCCCATTTCAATTTCATTTCCTTCCCTCTCTCTCCTCTCTTTTCTTATATTCTCTCTCTCTCTCCAATCTTCTTTTAATTATTATCCTCTTACCAACTTTACTATATATATATATATATATATTTTTTTTTTTTTTATCTCTATCTATCTTCAACTTCTACTTACACTTCTTTCATCATATTTTCACTATATATCTTCACCTTCAAGTCTTCAATTTTTTAATGAATGAATACAGATATATATGAGACTGAGTAGACTTATTATTAAAGTAGAGTACTTATTATATAAATAAATTAAGTAAATTGATATTTATAAGTATGTATTTATTGAATCATATTATAACATATTATAATTATTTATTATATTTTATAAAGTATATTTTAACAATTAATAAGTGGACTCTACTTATATAATAATAATTATACTTTACTACGTGGCCTCTGTGTCACAAGCATCTTTATTTTAATAGTACAATTTTTTATATTCAAAAATACTAATAACATTTAATTTGAAATATAGTTTCTAAATATACAAACACATGACATCATCTCCATTAATACATGAGTTAATTTACTTTATATTTATTTATTATGAATTTATTAAAAATAAAAGACTTGATTTTTCTTTAATTATATAGTGGTGTGTGATAATATATCTTATCTTATAAATAAAAGTCATTTTGCAATTGAAGAGTGTTTGACTAATTGGTAGATTACTTTCTGTCACTACAAGAAACTGCCAGAATAATGACGGATTTACCGACGGAAAAAAATCGTCGGTAATTACCGACAAATTACCGACGGTTTGTTTATTTAATAGGATTTATTTTTAAAAATCATCAATAAAATTTTTTGATGATTTTTACGACGGATTACGACGGAATTAGCGACGAACGTTTATTCCGTCGGTAAATCCGTCGGTATTCTGGAGGGAATAAATCCCCGAAGATTACCGACGGATTATTTCTGCCGGTAAATATATAAATGTTTATTTAAAGAAAATCAATTTCAGTTTTTTAATTTACCGACGGATTTATCCGTCGGTAAATATATTAAACTTTAATTTTTTAAGAAATAATTTTAGTATTTAATTTCCCGACGGAATTTTTCAGTCAGAAAATATATTAAAATTTATTTTTTAAAAAATTAATTTTAATTTTTAATTTACCGACGGATTTAATCCGTTGGTAAATATAACAAATTTTATTTTTAAAAGAATTAATTTTGTCTTTAATTTACCGATGGATTAAATCCGTCGGTATATATAATATTTACAGACGAATTTAATCCGTTGGTAATTTATCGACGGAGTAAATCTGTTGATAAATATATCAAATTATATATATAATTTTTAAAAATTAATCTTTCATTTATCAGCAAATTTAAATAAAATTAATTTTTTTATTTATTTTCTGACGGATTTAATCCGTCGGTAAAATAGAAATTTATTTTACTCAAATTATCAAACCTAATATTTCTCCAGATAAAATAAAAGTGAGTTAGGGAGATTAAAAACACAACCATAGCCAACAAACCATCTTCTACCCCTTTTTCACTCCGCCGCAGCTACTGTTGTTGGGGTCTTTCGTCGCCGTAGATATCGCTGGTCACTCTTGCTGCTGCTCCGGTATCGGTCACTTCCACACACATCGTCGCCCCTGGCTTACCCCCACCCTCTTCCTCACATCACAATACTCCCCACATTGATTTTGAAACTCAAAATTCGTTCCTGTAGAATAATCGATCCATTCCTTCCTCTAGTCCCAGCGCGAGACGACCTCCACCGTAACTCCACCGGACCGCCAGTTTATTTAGTGCTTCCCCTGCTCGGCGTTCATACAAGGTTAACGAGTATTTCTTTCATTTTCTGTAAATTCTTTCTCTTAATCTCGATTAAATTACATTCTCTATACTTCTCCGTGCTCCACCTATCAGTAGTGAACTATTCCCAAAATGCTAGGGCTAGAAAATCATATACTTGTGATCTTATTATGTGGTTTAGGGTTTAGGGCTAGAAAAGAAAAAATTGCTACAAATCTATGATAGAATGATTCAACGTGGTGCATATGTTCAAAATATATACAGTATTGTCGATGCAATGTCCTTTTTCCCTTCACGCAATGGGTAAGTATGATAACTTCAATGCTGAAAAAGTCTATATAGGCTTATTAAAGCAAAGATAATAAATGAATGCTTCATCTTTCATTAATCACCATCTTCCGTTCAATATAGATAGCTCCATTTGGAAGTGTGACACGATCAAGTCTTGGTCGTGAAGGATCCAAGTATGGAATGAATAAATATCTGGAAGTAAGTGAATTCAATTTTTTCCCCTCAAGTTATGTAGACAAGATTATCAAAAATCCTCTTTTAGATTCATTTATGGGTTGCTTTTATCTAGATATTTGTAAATATTTTTTAATAATGTTTATACAGTACACATGTTACATCAATGTGTTAATGTTTTTGCAAACGAAATATATATGCAAGGGAAATATAAGGTAAATTTAAGGTTTATTCTCTTTGTGATTCTTATAAATTAGTTTTTCACTTCTTGTTGAATTAAAAGTTTATTGCTCACTATGCTTATGAGATATAAAATAATAAAGAAAAAAGTTTGAGACTAAAAAATTGTAGTTCTTGTATTTTAGTGCAGTAAACATCATTTATGAGTATTTTTGTTAGTACAAAGTGATAAATATATCTCTTTAGTCTTTACTGGATGAATTTTAATGTCAAATTGTTCATATAGGGAATAGTCCTTGCAGGTAGAAGTGTTGTGGATGAGTCCATGCTTACTAGTGAATCCTCTTCCTGTATTCAAGGAAAAAGGTTTATCAGTTTCTGCAAGAACAATCAATTTGGTATGAGGATACTTAGAGCACCTCTCTTTAAATATTATTAAAGTTTTGCATGATGTTCTAAAATTGATTAATATAGTTCAGATGTGTTTATGTCTATAAATTCAAACGTTAACATTTGACATTTATTCATTGTTTTATTGATGTTTTATGAACATTTTTCCAGGATGGTCCTTTACGGATAGAGGCCTCTTCCACCGGTTCAAATTAAACAATATCCAAGATTGTTAACATGGTTACTCCTCTCCCTCTCTATCTTCTGTGCATGTACGTGCTTGATTATTTTTTCCGACTTCCCTTTATTAGTTAGTTAGTGATCTTTAGTCTTCCCCATCTTTAAAATTGGTTAGTGTGTGAATGTTTGAAGTTTTTGATTGCGTGAAGGTTTGAGTGTGGTGTGACCTTTAGTAGTTGATGAGAGTAATTAAAAATATCAGATTTGGAAATTTAAAAATGCATAAGAATATTGAGCAATTAACTGTGAACAGAGTTTTAGTCTTAAGGTTTGAGTGTGGTGTGACCTTTAGTAGTTGATGAGAGTAATTAAAAATATCAGATTTGGAAATTTCAAAATGCATAAGAATATTGAGCAATTAATTGTGAACAAAGGGAGTTTGCTTGTGATCGAGTTTTAGTCTTACGTTGAAGGTCACTGTGATTCAAGCTCTATTATAGCCCTCAGACTGAGGATACATGTTAGCATGACTAAGTTTGATGAATCATTTCAATGATATACGTGGCATTCCCTATTACCATAGCTTTATAAATTATATTGTCATCTCATGCAACTTATATGGTATAGTTTACATTATAAAGCTTTCTTATACTCATTATGGATTACCCACAAAATCCCCTACATTGGAATTTTCTAAATAAATCCTATATGTTTTGACTCCTTGTTTTGAAGGTAGAGGATGCCCAAGGACGAGAAGCACTTATTCAAAGACTTGCAGATTCTATTAGTATTTTATCTTATATAAATGTTTGATGACATGTTTTTTGTGTTTCAATTTTTTGTACCATTTGAATTTGAAATTGTGGAGATTATAATTTGTATATTATATTAAATGATAAATTTATGTTGGTATTTTGAATGCTTATTTAATTAAAATGTTAATTTTTTTAACAGTATTAATATTGAAATTTCAAATATATTAATAAAATAAATATAAATTAACCACGGATGAATTCGTCGATAAAACAAAAAATTTATATAAAAATATTTATAATACCGACGGATTTTTTCGTCGGTAATTTATTATTTTTTATGTTTTTGCATTTTTTATTTTCCGACGGATTTTTTCGTCGTTAATTAGCGACGGAAAATTCCGTTGGTAAAATCGTCACTATTTTATGATCTCCGACGAATTGGCAATGAATGATTGCCGACGGATAGTTTATTTACCGACGCTCAAAATCCGTCGGTAATTAGCGACGGAATTAAATTTGGTTTTAGCGAAAACTCCATTTCCGTCGGTAATTCGTCGGTAAACAGTTTACCGACGGATTTTTCATATTTTACCGACGAAAATTTCCGTCGGTAATCTGGCAATTTCTTGTAGTGTGTCACAAACGTGTATTCTAGTAAGTAGTAAGCTACTCAAATTAGTCTTTCTATTAATAGAGTATAGTTTTTGTTTGTGCGACTTCTTCATTTAAAATATCAATAATTGGTTCTGCCTTTTCATATATTCAAATCAATTTAAAATATACATACTCCCTCCCGACATAAGAGGGTCATTTGCTTTTTAACACGTAGATTAAGGAGTATTATTATTTAATGTGTGGTGGGTAGTTGTATTAGTAGGAGTATGAGCCCCATATTTTAATTGTATTAGAGGAGATGTTGGGTCTCATGTGAGTAAAAAATAAAAGAGGACATTTTGGGTGGAACAACCAAAATGAAAAATGGTCCCCTTAACCTGGAATGAAGGGAGTATATTTTTTTAAATTTAAAAGTTTGTGTCATTTATGCTGTAGTATACAGAGATTGAATCAATTATATGTAACTAGCTTGAACTTTGATTTTCTGTGTCTTATAATTTTTTATGAGAAATTTAGATTGATTGAAGTCCGCATGATTTAAATATATCGAATCATCTATTTTATAAAGATGTTTCTAAATCGATTTCACGTCACATACTTCATTCCTTTAATTGACACTAAATTTTTGAGGGTTTAATTAGTATCATTTTTAAGATGGAGTAATAATATTTTAACAGGATAGAAAAATACAATTAAAACATGAAATAAAATACCATTATGAAATAGAATATTCTAATGGAACTTATAACTATTATTCCCTCCGTCCCATAAAACCTTTTATATTTTTCTCATTTGTTTGTCCCATAAAACATTTCACACCTCAAAAAAGGAAACAACACTTTATCTAACAACCTAAAAAATTACTTTAATTTCAAAATTGTCACTCCTTTTTTCACACACATTTCATTACTTTATACTTTTTTATTACATATAAATATTACAATACCTTCCTAAGTTAATAAAGTTGGTCAAAAAGTGCAACTTTTCTTAAACAACGTGGAACAGTAAACATGAAAATTATTATGCGATGTAGGGAATATATAGCTGGCAAAATATGGAAAATGGAAGTGGCAAAACGAGAAAGAATTGTGTGACGCTTAAAAAAAAAGGGGGGGGGGGGGGGGTTTGTCTTTTCAATAAAATTATATTAGAATAAAAGGATGGTTAGAACTTAGAAGCATCATTAGTTAATTTAACGAACTAATGACTGTTAGAAGCATCATTAAATTAACTAATTTGATAAAAAGGAGGGCTAGAAGTTAGAAGCATGATTAGTTAATTAAATTAAATTGAATCGGTGGTTAATAATTTAGATAGAAAGTGAAAAGAATCTATGAAAGATGATCTCCCAATCAATTGGAATCTGATCTTTAGAAGAGAAGTCCATTAAAGACGACTCGTCTTTCTCAAAGAAGGAAGCCAAACAAGGCCTTGTGGTCCTTTATCTATAACTAGCAGCTTACCTGCAGCCTCTCTTGTATAAAATAATAATAATATTAATGTAATATATATCTATATAAATATAAATAAATTAATCTGTCAAGTTGAATCAATTTTTATTTTGGGACCATGCATGTTGCAAATATATAGACTTTCGTTTGATCAATTACTTCGAATTTTTGTGGTTGAGGAATTTATACTCTGTATTAAAGAGGTATATATAGTTGCATACATGCATGAATACATTTTATTTGTTTATGAGTTGGAATGAGAATTGTATCATAAAAAATTTATATTAAATTAAAAAATTAAACTAAATTTAAGAAAAAATTAAACATGAATTACAATAATAAAACATTACATAAGTAAAATTATAATTATGTTGTAATTAAGACTTATTGCTAAAACTTAAAGTTGAGGAAATATGCGTGTGAAGTATTGTGCTGTGAATTATTTCATAAATTAAATAGTATAAACAAATTAAAAGAGATAACATTTTAAAAGGAAAATTAATAATATCTCTTACACAGTGAATTATTATAAAAACGTAAAATTATTGAGATTCTTATAAGCCTACCCCTAAAATTAAAGATTAAATTTTATGGGTAAAATAAAATACGAACGGCATAAATGTAAATTGTAATATAAGTTGCATAGAAGTTTTGAAGCAAATAAATAGTTAAAACATATTTAATAAAAAAAAATTGATACACATAGTAGATGGTTGGTACCATAAAATGTTACTTGTACGAAGCCCGCTTAATGTGCGAGATATTCGATTTTTTTATAGAATCAACTATTTATAATTTTGAATTTGCTAAACGTACTCAACAAATAATTAAATTAAAATATTAAAAATTAATAAGACATAAATATTCTAATAAATAAGATCTTATATTATGTTCAGTTGTAGTACCCGAATAGTATATTGTGTGTTTGGTTGGAGTACCAAAAACATGTATTCGATTTCATATTATGTTCGGTTGTAGTACTCGAATAATATAATGTATTTGGTTGGAGTACCCGAAAGATGTATTCGGTTGGAGAAATTGAATGGTCCTTGAGGGATGATGATAACACTTTCACTATAAAATGTTATCCTTTTATTATAAAATTTTATTACTTAATCTTCATTTATATTATAAATTGTTGATAAATTAATATTGTCGCTTTTCGTTAATTGAGTATTAAATTTTTCGTAATTAAACATTATAAAAACTAATAGTTATTTAAAAAAGATACATATATTTATTATTATATGACAACATTAAACAAACACATTCTCATTCATTGGATGGTAATATTTCCCTTAAAATATATGAAGATGGACATGAATTTTTTTTTAAATTATATTCATATTTCATATTTCAGTTTTTTTTTTTTCACAATATATTCATATTTCATGTATTTCAAATTTTTTTGTTTTGCGGAGTCAAGGAAGCATGGGCTTCATTTTTCTTTTCCAGTTAAATTCATTTTTTTCTTTTCCACCAACATGATTTTGAGAGTTAAATTATTAGTGTTAGGTTGTCGTTCATTTTTTTCCAATCGGATAATTTTGAAAGTTAAATTCATTTTTCTTTTCCACCAGCATGATTTTGAGAGTTAAATTATTAGTGTTAGGCTTCCGTTCACCAAAAGGCTATTTGTTGGACTCCTTAAAGGCGCCTCGGCTTATTTAATTGACTATGTCAATATTTACAATTTATACTTTTTTCCCTTTCTTATTTTCATTTTACTTTAATAAAATACGACTTATTAGCGAATTACTATTAGAGTTTAACTGCTATGCACCTGGTGTATCTGAATGATCATAACCGTTAGATTAAGTTTTAATTTGATCTCAACTAATAAATAAAATAAAATAATAAAAAATAAAACAAATAATCACCCACTAACCCTTAATTTATGCTTATAAACTTTAGGTGCACCGGTTCACCCAGTGCATTCTAGAATTACCCTTAATTTGTATATTGATCTAATGTCTAATATTATCCAGATGCATCGGTGCACCCTAATTGGATTCTTAATATCAATATATATGGAAGAATTATATGTTACTCGAATCCACACTAAACTAATCATATTTCATATATCCATATTTCAGTCTCAATTATTTGCATGCTACTTGATTAATAGACCCCGCATTCATGTAATAGACAATTAATGGAGTAATATTCTAGGAAATCACTACAAGACTTAGAATATGATAGATACAAAGGGATATGAGTGCTAACTGCTAAGTGATTGTTGATAAAGTCGATCGAAATCCATCGGATCGAAATCCGTCGCTGCCCATCAAAGAAGATGCTGCCATCATCCATCTGCTCCCGTCGACTGTCGTGGTGTCGCTGCCG
The DNA here is from genome assembly GCA_023678885.1 of Pogostemon cablin. Lineage (NCBI taxonomy): Eukaryota > Viridiplantae > Streptophyta > Magnoliopsida > Lamiales > Lamiaceae > Pogostemon > Pogostemon cablin. The sequence continues at coordinate 2,800,877 of CM042956.1, forward strand.
CCTCTGAAATATCTTTATTTATCAGATTGCGTGTATCGCTTCAACGATTCTTCAATGTCGGCCATTCAGATATTAGAAGGGAGAGAAAGGGTTGATATATTTTTTTTCTTTTTAAAGCACACTAATAACCCTTAATAATAATATGATTAAATGAAATTTATAACTATTAATTAAATATATAAAATATTTCATAATATATAAATTATATAATATATATTAATTTTTATAAATCTATATAAATATAAATGGGCGTACCGCGGTATTGAGGCATTTCCCGTACCAATTTCAAACTATAATGGAATTTTTTACAACTATTTGTACTCATCTTAAACTTGTTTTCAACTAACCATACCCACCCTATTAAAGTTTGGATAGACGGATACTCAAAAATACCCGTCTCACTACTATTCTTAATTATTATCGGTTAATAATAAAATTAATAAATATAAATAACAATATACATTATTGTATAATTAATTATAAATTATTAAATATAATAAATAATTAATTAATGATAAAAAATTATGAAAATTAATCAGATTTATTTTCTCATGAAATTCCTTATTTAGAAAATTTTAATTAACTAAATTTATTAAACTTAAAAATTCTAAGGATAAATAGATTAAATAAATAAAATATTTATTACTCTTCTAAAAATATTTTATTTATTAATAGATTTTATTAAAGAATCATTTAAAATAAAGAAATTATTATTAAATTTAAGAATTTATTTCTCCAATCATATAATATTGATAATATGGATGTCAAACTAAAGATCATGAGAAGATGATTAATTTGATATAATTTTTATATAAAATTAATTTAAAATTAAAAAGATAAAAATACTTAAAATTTTAGGTAAAATTTTAAATAAGATAAACAAAATAAATATTTTGATTGGTGGTTTAAAATAAAGTAACTATAATATCGATCTTCTTTCATAAGCTAAGTTTATTATTAAAAAAAATCAAAAATCTAATAAAATGTCATGTGACCCTTAATTTACTATCATGTTGACACCTAATTAAATTTGGATCCTCCTTTAATATACTAAAGATGTTATTGGTTAATCAAACCTTCCGTTCCATTTACTTACTTTTCATGCCTCTTTAATTCTTTGTTCTTCTTCCACAAACCTATTATATACCCATCTAATGAAGCATCAATTTTATTTTATTTTTTAAATTAGTAAAGATTGCGGTGGAAAGAAAGAAAAAAAAAAACTATCATTATTCTAAAATTTATGTTTTCTTTTTAGATGGAGGCGCGATTCACCAACACTTTGTTTTTAAAATTACTCTTTAATAAATAAAAAATTACTCTAAATGAATTATTAATCTTAATTAATTTGAATTAAAAATATTATTCATAAAATTCTGTTCTACAAGAATATAAAAAAATCACAATGTATTAGAACATGAATGATGAAATTAATATTTTTCATTAAAAAAATTAATTATATTTCATCTTTTTAAAAAATAATTTTTATTTACTAAACAATAATGATAAATCAGGATGCATGAATTAGAGGAGGAATATTTTTTATTAAAAAAAGAGTAGTAATTTATCGTTTATATAGAGTGATTTTTTTATGTATTAAAATGTGATAAAGTAAATTAGAGTGCAAGTATCACTTTGTGACCTGATCCACACAAATTAATAATTGTCTTTCTTTTTATAATAATTTTTTTCTCTCTCCAAAATACTGTAGAAGTTAATACTCAAAATAATAAAATCGATATGTGAATTAAATAATAAGATTGAATTTTTTTGATAATAAAATGTCCTAGTAAGTTTCTTTTAGGAGAGTGACAAATATTATTGGATTAGATTAAAAAGGAATTTTGCATATTAATTTAAACAAATATTAAAATTAAAATTAACAATAATGTTCATAAATGAGAAAACAAATAAACTATATTTGCAAAAAAAAAAAAAAAGAATGAGGACACAATCTTGACACATGAAAGCACAGAATCTATTTAAGTGAAAGTTGGGGACAATGATATTTTGGTGATGGGGAACTCTTGCATTACCGTCTTACAGTGAAATATTTTATAGTACTTTCTTAATTAGTTTTTTTTTTTCACTAAGAATACTTATTTTTAAAAAATATATACTATATATTACTTTTTATTTTAATTATAAATTATTCGTGAAATAAATTATTACATCATTATCAATTGAGGATTATTTTATATTAAAATGTTATCACTCTTTACCCATTTTATAGAAATTATTTTGTGAGATGGTCTCACCAAATCTTTTTGCAATTGGATTAAAAAGCATTAATATTATTTAATATATAGTAAATAGTTATATTAATGGAGTATAGATTTCATATTTTAATTATATTAGTGGATATATGTGAGTTTCATATGTATAAAAAAAATTAGACTTAATAGACTCTGGGTGGAAAGGAGTATTCAATTAGCTAATAAACTAAATTTAAATTAAAGTAACTCGATTACATGATTTCTAGCTGCGTAATTTCACTTGCATGGAATCTCTCTATCTCATTTCAATTTCTAAATATTTTAATTTAATTGGACGTTTTATTTTAATATTTATATTTATATTTTTTTAAGATAGAACTACACAAAATAATTAATACATCTTATTGATATGATACATAACATTAATATAACTATTAATTATATATATGAAAATATTATATATTTAAATTCATTATAATTAAAATATTATATTATTTTATATATTTAAACTCATTATAAATTAAAATATTACTATTCTTAGTTTTCGAAAAAAACAATGTAAAAAATTGAAATAATATGGGGAGTAATATTTTTTAATATCATAGTAAATAAATGAAACTTATATAGCAAAATATACCTTTAATTCTCACTAATTTTCCATTTAAAAGATGATTAGTTAATAAGAGGACATTCTCTAATTCAAGATGATTGGTTAGAACTTCGAAGTGGAATGTGAGTGACACGTGTTACCTTTGTCTAAATGCTGTAAAGCATAAAACAAACACATGTTAAATCTTTCAAAAGGAATTGCATTTGTTCTTGAGTTGACCATGGAAAAAGTGCTATTAGCATTTTAATTAAATATTAAATATGAATAATTAGTTTAAAGATTATGTAGAGCGCATTCGATCTTACCAAGCCATGAAAAGATGGAATCACATTAACATTTCCATATAGTTTATTTAACTCATGTTTATAATGTTCACTATATTAATATTTTAAATATATCATACCATTCCATATTGTTCATTAATCCTGCTAGTATGGAGACATTTTTTAAGCACAAATAAATAGATACCTTTCCTGATCATATGCACATATTTTAACGGATACATTTTTTATACCTTGATATTTTTTTAGTATTTAATTGATGTTTATTAATAAATGTCAAGATAATAATTACAGAAAATTAACATTAAAAAAATTATTAAATAAATGGGATGATGTGTGAGTAACAAATAACAATCAATCATATAACCATTAGTCAAGATAATATTTTAAAGGGTTAATGGCAAAAAAATCACGAACTTTACTCCAAATTAATTCTCACTTTTGAGAAATTACAAAAAAAAATCACTATCTTTAAGTATTGTGCAAAATAAATCCAATTTTTTATTAAAGTAGAGTTTTTTGGGGTTTATTTTGCAACAATACTTAAAGGTGATGAGTTTTTTTTGTAATTTTTCAAAAATAAAAATTAATTTGAGTATAGTTTTGAAACATTCATGAAGACAAGTACACACTTTCTTACAACACTAACATTAGTTCCTAATTACTATGCCATGCACTAAAGATCATTAATGATTTTAATTATTGTCATCCTAGATCCTAATGCATGTCAAATCTTGTGCCATTCAAAATCTTCTGACCTTTTCCAGCAATATCTTGAATATTTAAAAAAAAAAAGTTTTTCTTATTCTTGCAACATTCACATAAAAAAATAATAATAAATAATCCTTGCATCAACCAAAGAAGAAATATTTCAGCCCAAAATTAATTTATTGAACTATGTTCAGTATATGGCAACAGTATGAGTTGGGTACGTAAATCCAATGAGAAATCATGATTTTTTGATACGTTTTTGTATGTACATCAAATTCATTGTATTTATTTTTTGCTTTATAATTTGTTTATATAACATCGTCTAAAAGAATGTGCTGGTGTAATTATTTAAAAATATACTACTACTATTTATTTTTACAACTAAAATATTAAACTTTTTTTTTTGTCTTGAAAAATCCATTTTTCCCCAATTCTTTACTAACCCTAGGTGCAATTCTGAGAAGGGGTTTGGATTCGATTTAAAGTGTATCTTAATGGGTGGCTTTTTAAATTGAATTTAATTTTAAAATAATTGTCTATTGTATTTTTATTTTTATTTTTTTGTACCTAAGTGCCATGAGCTACCCTCTTGTGGGACGGATTATAAAACTGATCGATACATTGTTAAAGTATGATTGTTTAAGTAAAGTACGTTTATGGATAGTTAAAGTATATTTGTAATAAATCATATTATTATAACACCTTAAGAGTATACTTTAATTCATTATTCGTCATACTTTAGAAAGAAAAATATACTTTAACTAACTATAAGTATATTTCACCTATATAATAATGATACTTTAACAATGGATAGACTCGTGACACCCGTCTTACAACCCATCTCCCATAATTACCATCTCACAAGAGACTTATCAAATGTCATGAATATTTTTTTACCAAAAAATTAAAATCTCAATACTATATTATCAACATTATGTTTTTAGGGTTTAATAATAAAATTTAGAGTTTAATATTTTAATAACTTTGAAATTACACTTGGCATAATTTTAAAGAATGTAACAGTATACCAAAACCAAATTGATTTTGTCGTTAGAATTTGGGGTTTCTCTATGCTATTTGGGCATATTTAATGAGAATATGCCAAATGATTTGATGTTGGTGAATTTAAAGTCGTGAAGAATAATAAATAAGTATAGAAAGATATTTAGGAATGTTGGCACCACAAAATATCATTCTTAAACCACTATGTAATCTGAAGCCGAAATTTTCAACGAGCAGATTATTACAGCAGCAATAATCATTTGACCAAATGAAGCTATCGCCAGATCCAAGTCATATGATGAAAGACTTTGTCTTTATGCTGCCCTTCTCATTTGAAAAACACAATATATTGCATTCGAAAAAGAAAAAAAGGACAATATATTAACATTAAAATTAGGTGGTGTAAAATTGCAAAGATATCCCCAAAATTGGCACTAAACTTTCAAAGCAAAGATTAAATTGTGGGGGCAAAATAAAACATGCATATTTTTATACACAGTAGATGTAAAGAAACATTTATCATGATAAAATAAACATTGTTGGCTGTATCAGCGTTTGCTTCTTGGATTTAGAGAGGTTAGGTTTATTTAATCCTGTAATAAAAGCTTTTCACCATATAAAAAATCATAAACAAAATTTATATTCCATAAATCAGAACCTGAAGTAGTGCCAAAACTGATTCGAATTAATTTATTTTGGGTCCAGGCCCGGGGAGTGCATTGATTCTCTAATGATATGACAATATGGATAATTTGTGAAGCTAAGAAAAAAGTTATCAAAACATGTCAGAAGATAACAATAACACGTTTTGACAAAATATAATCCATATAATCTTTGGACCTGAATTTATGATCATAATAATATTTGAAAGCATCAAACAACAATGCAGTTTGTTGGACTTGGAGGACAACTACAAGATGGGGAATTAGACGGTTCGAGAAGGCGTAGATTGCAGAATTCACAAGTGAACTCTGGAATCGTCGCATTTGCATCACACGTAAAATCTCTCTCAACCAGAAGCAAATCCACTACTTAACAAAGCATAACATAATTATAAGCAACTTCTGGCATACCCCAATTTTCCTTTTGGGAGATTGACAATAAGTTTTACTTTTTCTCCATATTCAAGAATTTCATCAATATTTTGCCACTTCATACATGTCTCTGGTGGATGCCATCATTTCTTGCTGCCTGGATTATGGCCCAGAACCTCAATTTTCAGCAACATATCGTGCGAATCTGAGTTTTTAAATCTCTAAACACTATCTTCTCCTGTAAAACTTTAAAGATTCTTCTCTCCTGTAGAAGAAGATCACCACACCAACATACACTACACATCTCTTTCTCTCTCCCTTAAAGTCAGAATATACATGAAAAACAGAACTAATGCACAGCAGGTTTCAAATGTATTTCCTCCACATTTCAAGAACCCTAAAAAGAATGTGATGTTGACAAAGGAACAAGCTTAACTTACAGTAAATGACACCATCAGTTAGACCTTCTCCAGAGTATTCATTTTGATGCTGCATTTTCTGTGGCTAACAAATATTCCTTTCCAACAAAAGAGAATAATGGTTGATTACAATCCTTTCTAAACATATTCAACAACTGCTGCTAGTGATCATTATGTTCCTTTCTTATCTAAAGAGCAGTGATATGAAGATCATCTTATGGAATGTTATTCCTTCTTATCACTAAGCAACTTCATCTTAAAGCCTCCTTATATTCTGTGCTAATGATTATCTAAATTCTTTTCAAACATAAAGCAGTATGATTCTTCCCACTCTTGAATCAGTTCAAAACTTCAAGAATTCTAAACCAAGTTAGGCAGGGTCAGGCCAGTTGTGTGCAATAAAATGTAACTATCCAATAAATGTTAGGAGAGCACGTGATGAATTCCAAAGACCTGTAGTTCAATCATAAATATACTAAATCTTCGATCATCAAAATTACAGGAACGAAAATTAAATTTGGTACCATGGTCCCAAAGTCCTTGTAAGTTACCTACAAAATGTCAAACTTTAATGGTACACAGTGCAATTCCAACAAAGAGAGAAACCATTTATCTTTCTACTCAGGCATTTATGCCTTGCCTTTTCCAGCCTGCAGAGACTGAATTCTTTGTTGCACCTTGAAAATCTGCAGCGTTTGATAAAATTAACGCATTTCAGTTATAGAGAAAAATTATTAAGGGAAAGAAAGTTAATTAATATAATGAACAAAAAGGAACGGTGACTCATAAGAAACAAGATAGTATAAACCAACACCAAAGACTGAAACTACAAATAATACAAAAGCTCTTGCTAAAGATGGATTAACTTAATTTGAATGGGTAATTTTTGTCGTAAAATTAGTGCAAACATAAGCAATGCAGCTTTATAGAGCATTTAACTATCTTTGAACACTCTCAAACAAAATATAAGCCAGGAACTAAATACTGCAACTCATGATAATTGCCTCACTTCCTCCAAGATATCATTTACAGAATTTTCAAACATTTGGGGATAGTAGAATCGTGCAGCTCTTTAATATCAGTAAAATATTTTACAAACTCCAAACAAGACAGAAAGTCCTATCACATGCGAAATGAGAAGAAGAACAAATCAATCCTAATGCTGGTGATTCAAATAACTTTTTAGCATAATAACATACAACAATACCATATGGCAACCTAGAATTCAAGTTAAGCAGCAAACAAAATTGAAGAGTTACCAACCGCTTCTTTTTTGCTGTTTTGCTTGTCTTCTAAATCTTGAAGAGAAGCATCTAGGCGTTTCCTGGTTCAAGAACAAAAAACCAATGCTCAAGAAATGCAAGGTAGTTAAAAAGAAAGATCAAGTTATTTAAAAATGGGTAATTTGAAACAGCTGAAGCAACTAAAAGTTTACTCCACTATTGATTTATAAATCAGACAACAAAGCAAATTTGAAAAGTTCCATCCTAGACAAGCACAAATTATTGATATGAAAATCTTGGGCTAATGCATCTGCCATCTTTATGTAATAAACTATTACACGTTCAAAGCAAGGAATGAGAGATTTTTTTAACTCCCAACTCCATGCTTAACATGGAAAATAACCCAACAATACACTAACTCAGCTATCCAACACCGCACAAATTTAAAACTATTAGTACAGATTTCTTTGACCTGTCATTAAAAACCAAAATTTTTAATCCCATTCTCTCAGTTCAATGGTGATTAGTACTTTAACCTTTCAAAATGTTGTGCATGTTATAAATCATGTTACCTTTCGGTAGCCGCCAATTCCTTAATATCATCTTGGTTTGCACTAAATCCCAAATTGAGTATAGAATCAGAAAAGAGACTTGAAACGGATTTCATTTTCATTTCATCAACTACTAATCTTGACTGTAAAGGGTTCAATATGAACTATTAGTATCACATAACTAATCAAACCAAGTTCATACTAAAATGTAAGAGTTCTCCAACTTAAAATAAACATAAAAAAAACTGGAAAGAACATACAATTCTGCCGAAATGTAATCAATGCGCTTTCGAACATTTGCATTAGCCTCCGCCAAATCCTGTTTCACTAGCACTGGGCCAATCAACTTGTACACATTCGCATCCTCATTCAACAAATCTAATTCCTTCAAACACACAGACACACACCAAAAAAAAAAAAAACTGTCAATCGAGGTCATCACAAACTCATTGGAAGCACTCTCATAACAAAAGTCATACAGAACAACATACTTTGAGGACAAGCTCGTTTTCGCCAAGTTGTATGGTGTACTTCTTCCTCACTTGGTGATTCTTCGATATATCTGTTAATGCATAAACGAATGATTAATTCAACAACCAAAAAAACTTCGAAACTGTATCCATAGTTAGGGTTTAACAGTAATAAAAGAATTGGAGAGGACACCTTTCTGAAGTTTGTTGAGATCGTTGGCTTTGTTCTCTAGATCACGTTGCAGCTCTTTGAGAGCGGCCATCGGCCCGCGCTGCCGGCGACGTCGAATGCTCGGATTTTTCTACGACGGCGCTGAAAAATGGATTCCCGATTGGTGCCGCCGTGTAATTAATTGCAGATGGAAGGAAAACCGTTTTACTTAAAAGGCCCAGACATTTGGCCCGTTCCAAATTGGGCCCCCGCACATCCTTACATTCGTTAATGGTGATGATAGTCGGCCCAACCTAAACTTATTGCAGAATTTAATCCAACCCTAATTTCCCAATTGGCTTCAACACCCTATAACAACTCATTGAAAGTCGGCCGAACCTAAACTTATTACTCCTTATTTTTATGGGTTTTTATTATTAATTTATTAATTAAAAATTAAATTTTCAATCAGAATATAAGAAGGTATAATAAATTTCCTTTCAGTATCATTACACTCTTATTATCATTTTTTTCATTTGTTTTTTCACTCTAAAAAAAATTTAAAAAAAAAAAGCCTAAACCCTAAACCCATTACCATGAAAATAAAAATTAAAAAATTATTTTTTATTTAGCTTTCTAAAACTGCAAGAGTGGTGTTTTTCCATGTTTTGATCCTCCTTGATGCTGGCAACAATTACTGGCTCACTTTTTCTTCTTTTATCAACAAAAGTTGCACATTTTGTGTACCAAAAATCTCTGCTTTGGTCTGCAATTCAGCAGGAATTTGCCTCGGACTTGTCGATAGTGGAATCCCACGATCAAAAGTAGCCTAATTAATTATTTTCGGTTCTAATTACCTTCATCAATTATTTAACTCTACTTTTTCAATACTAATGAGTAATGATAAATACGCAGTGCCTTTGGGGGGCCCCATGGATGCCATAATATGTTAGGATTAAATTATTGTACGTTGATACGATTCTAAATTGATCATGATTTATTAACAATTGAAAGTAAGAGTGAGTTGAAATACAAAGATGAATGGTTAAAATGTGAAAATAGTAATAATATTAGTGGTGGATAGAGTTTATTAATGAGTAAATTTGTACGCGTAGCCTAGGTTTTGTTGCGACATGTGGGACAGGTTTGTAATAATAAAAAAGTAGTAGGATTGAAAGAGAGTAGAAAAAAAGAGCAAAGATTGAAGTGTTGGAATCTTGCATAAAGAGGCCCCCTTGTTGTATTCCATTTCACGCTATTCTCCATTCTCACTCCCACTTCACTCTGTTACTCCACTTTCCCCTGCTCACACTCACAGAGAGAAGAGAGAGAAAGAGAGAGATGGTGGTGCTCTTAAACTCAGCAAAATGCAAATGGGCTTCTGCTCTTCTGCTTTTTTTAGCTTGCTCTGTTGCAGCAGTGATTGAGGATGGTATGCTCTCTCTCTCTCTCTCTCTCTCTCTGATTCCATGTTTTTCACATTCATTTTCTTGTAACTACTGTAGAAATATGTTTTGTTAGTATAATCTGTCATTCTTTCCTGGGGACTGATTAGAGTCACTAAATCTTGTGATTGAGTTTGATTCTCCCAATCCTTCTTACATCGGCCAATGGATTGCATTACCTTAAAAACTATTAAATTCAAGATTAGTTCCTAACTTAATCTGCACATTCTAATGCATTCACTGAGTAGTGTGTTAGCTGAGGAACAAGAGTAAAATTGGGAGCCATAATCTGGAAAGATTTCAAGAATGAGTAGGCCCAAGTTATCAATTGATTTTTTTTATTTTTTTTTAATATACACATCAAACACAGTTGTCAATTTAATATGGGTTAATGAGCCCAACAGCTAAGATGTATGAAAGTCTAAATTCAGGTTCAACGCGTCTTCTTCAATTATTTCAACCTAAAACAAATTGTACATGAATCAAAAAGATTGCCTCCTGCTCAACAAAATCCACCGCGGGCCATCCTTTAATCATTCTAAATTATTGCCCTCTACTCTTTTCTTTACATTTTTAATGTACTACTAATCCACTATAATTTGTAACAAAAAATAAAAATATAAAGAATCCTCAATTCAATAACTTCTTAATACTTGTTAATTTGAAAATTGTTTCTCACCTAACTATGTTAGTAAAATATTATATATTTTTTTATTAATTAAATACATTGAATCCAAAAAATAATTAAAACTATGTTGTATGTAATTTTATGCGACATTCCTCATTAATTAGGGAGCGAAGAACTAACGGACAGGCCCAAAAAAAAAGTTTTGTACTCAGGCCCAAATAAAATATGAAAAAGATTTACTGTTCGATTTCTGCCAATAGAGCCTTCAAAATGGGCTGGGCCTGTCGGGCCGAATCGCACCCTTTTATATAATTGATGGGTTGGGCCGAGTATTTTTAGCCCGCAACCCACCTAGGCTCGCCCGCCTAAGCCCGCCAAATGAGTGGGTTGAGGCGGGTTTGGCCAGCCTCGCCCCGCTTAAGCCCGCCACATGTCAAACTCGAGATAAATACCTAAAGTTTATCTTTCGTGTATTATGTTTTATAAAAGTTTACTGCTTTAAACATGTTCTTTTAATTCTTGATTTAGATTGAAAATTTGAAAAATAAATGTTGATTATGTTTTGATAATTATTTTGTTTGGAGGTAATTAATATTTGTGTTTGTATTTATATTCTTGCAGATTAGAAGAAAAAAATTATGGAGTTTGTCTATTTGAATTAAAGTAATACTAATACATATAATATTAGAAATACAAACTCAAGTGGTAAATATAAGTAAAGGGAATTTTCAAATGTTTGGAATTTTTTTTGTGAAGAGAGTTGTTGGTAAGAATACAGATTCTATAGGTATCATGTTTATGTTGATATTATAGTATTTTATATCATTATTTTGGTATTTCATTTTAATAGTATCATCCATAATTAAAAAGAAAAAAAAATTGCGGGTTGGCCTGCTATAGCCCGCCATCCGCTTTTGAATTGGTTGGACCGAACATTTCTAGCCTGCAACCCGCCTAAGCCCGCCAAATGCGCGGGTTGAGATGGGATTTGACCCGTCACGCCCCGCTGGCCCGTTTTGACAGCTCTATCTGCCAAGGAGTCAAAGGTCTTTTTAAAAAAGATTATTTTATTAAATTAAATTAGTAATAGGGTTTGATTGAAAATCAGATTTAGAAAAAGGGAATCAAACATGGGTTAATTTTGGCAGGGTCACTGGTGAATGGTGATTTCGAGACACCTCCGACGGGAGGATTCTCTTCCGATGCCGGAATTTCCGACGGTCCTGTGGCGGTTCCGGGGTGGGAGACGAACGGGACGGTGGATGTGGTGGCTTCGGGGCAGAAACAGGGCGGAATGATCCTAATCGTACCGCAAGGCGCACACGCGGTGCGGCTGGGCAACGACGCGGAGATCAGCCAGGAGGTGAAGGTGGAGAAGGGTTCGCTCTACTCCATCACCTTCAGCGCCGCCCGCACGTGCGCCCAGCTAGAATCACTCAACGTCTCCGTTCCCCCTGCCTCACAGACCATCGATCTCCAGACTCTGTACAGCGTCCAGGGCTGGGATTCTTACGCCTGGGCCTTTCAGGCTGAAAACGACGACGCACGCGTCGTTTTTAGAAACCCCGGCATGGAGGATGACCCCACCTGTGGGCCCATCATCGACGACATCGCCATTAAAAAGCTCTTTGTGCCGGACAATTCCAAAGACAATGCTGTGGTCAATGGTGACTTTGAAGAAGGTCCATGGATGTTCAGAAATGAATCACTAGGGGTGCTGCTACCGACCAACCTCGACGAAGAGACATCCTCGTTGCCCGGTTGGATCGTGGAATCGAATCGGGCCGTCCGGTACATCGATTCGAACCACTTCTCTGTTCCAGGAGGCAAGCGAGCTGTGGAGTTGCTGTCGGGAAAGGAAGGGATCATCTCACAGATGGTGCAGACCAAGCCAAACCAGGCTTACAGATTGACTTTTTCGTTGGGCCATGCGGCGGATGCGTGTAAGCAGCCGTTGGCCGTGATGGCGTTCGCGGGTGATCAGGCTCAGAACGTGCATTACACTCCCAATTCCAACGCTACATTCCAGATAGCGGACGTGAACTTCACGGCCAAAGCTGAAAGGACACGTGTTGCCTTCTACAGCATTTATTACAACACCAGAACAGACGACATGAGCTCCTTGTGCGGTCCGGTTGTTGACGATGTGAGAGTCCAGCTATCCGGATCGATTAGAATTGGACTTGGGGGAGTGGGATTGCTCTTCATCTTGCTCTTCATTTTGCTTAGTTAATGATGGTTTGTGTAAATGGAAGGACACCTGTTGTTAAGGTTTTGGTTTTATCATGATAGAAATGAAATGGTGGTATTGTATGTTTAATGCTTGGCTGTGGTCAATATTTATGTTATTTTATTTTATTTCTGTACTTAATTTTATTTATTAATTAATTAATAGTATAGTATGATTACAATAGACACAAGTAGAACGATTAGAAATGTTCCTCAAAGATTTTTGTGTAGGAAAAATTCTGGATTCAAAGTCCTCATTAATGGGCCGTATGCTACCACAAAATACACCGTTCTATCACAAAATATAATTGTTAGAATGTGTTGGTGGGCAAACGGGCTAGTCCACAATTCATAACATTTCACCATTTTGTTGTTTTAGCAAGTTTTAATGTGGTATGAATTATTTGGGGAGGCCGATTTAGAACCCATATTCACTACTCTATCCATAACCATCTATAAATTATGAACGCTATACTCTCTATCCATAACCATCTATAAATTATGAACACTATAAGAGTATATATTTTAAAAAATTAGAAATTTATTTTTATAGAATTTATTTAGAATGCTAGAAGCTAATTAATACTCATTTAATACATTATTAATCGATTTGGTTCTCATATTACATTTTGGTTTGCGCATCGTTAGTTGATTGACGCAAGTATATAATATAATATACTAACATATATCCAGGGGCAGATTTACTTGACGAAAAGTTCATTACATTATATGTAAATAAATTGTATTTTTAAGTTTAGCACAGTCCAAACATATTTTAAGTCTATCCAAAAGAAGCAAAAAAATAAATATATCTTCTCAAATTATATATTTTATGAGGTAATTTCAATAAATATTAAAAATTAGTCTATTCTTCATCCACATTTGAAAAAGTGATTTAGTGTAAGTATAATTAATATATATAATTTTATTGATTTTAATAAATTTAGCTCACCTTACCGTGAATTTCTAAATCCGCCACTGCATATATCCTAAAATAACACCTAGTGTAACATAACATTTAACATCATTGTTAATGCAGTTAATCTGAAGATATCCTAATGATTATTTAATTATTTCCTAATATAAGAGAGGTGGATGTAGGGGGTGTGAGTATATATGACAATTATTCAGAGTAGTATTACATGATTCTAACTCTTCTCGTAAGTATATTCTTATTTAAGTAGTGAAGATATTTATGGATTAATGAAAAAAGAAAAATAAGTGCAGCACTATTTATACAATTTTGCCTACACGACGTCGTCTGGGTAAAAAAAAAAGAAGTTGCTACAGTTTCCATTATTATACAGCTGAGTCTATCACGTTTCAGATTTCACAACGCGGTGACCTACTCACTAACTGACAGCACAACAACTCGGAAACAATGGCGGCGGCCATTTCTTGGCACCTCTCCTCTGTTGCCTCACCGGACTCAATCTCTCTCTCCTCATCGTCTGTTCTTTCGCGTGGCGCTCTAAATGTCCGCCGATTCTCCGGTGTATCTGTTGCCGTTCCGCCAATTCGTCGACGAATCTCGTGCCAGACTGTTTCAGCGCCCTCATCTCCTTCCAATGCTAAAGGTATCTTCGTTTCTTCCCTATGGTTCGGTTTCTGAACTTCGATTAATATTTGTTTAGAAGGATATCATATGATTTTTTCTTTTTCTTACTTGAGTTATAACTGTTCATTCCTTGATGTTTTCCTGTAAATTCACTAAATGAATCCCATTACTAATGCATTTTCCTGTTAAGTGTATGCTGGAATTAGATATCATTTGTTTGTTGTTCTTTCTGTTATTAATTAATTTCTTATCGATGAGCAAATCTTTCCTGGACTTATCAAGTGCTATATTTGTATAATTAGCCCCTCAATACATATAAAACAATTACTGTTCATGTTTTTGTCCCCTATAATTTAATTTTAAATTGTTGATATATGAAAGAAATCGAAAAGCCAATAACATTTTTCTGCTGGCATAACTGCTCATGCTCTCAAATTTGTGTATATTTCATGCTTTGGCATTTTATGTGCTTCTTTTACTCTTTTTTCGGGCATCTTATCAATAATGATTGGTCTCAAATGTAATTGAAGTTCTTTTACCTCCCTATAATTGAGTTCTTTTGTGTTTTCTGCTTTTGCAGACTTGAGCATCAATGATGTTTAGTGTCAAAATTTGATGTATTGATAAATCATATTATATCAATATGAGCATTTTTCATTGTCTGTGACTGTGATCTCATTATCTTTATATTTGTGCTTGTAATCACATAGTTTAGAAACATTCATAAATTTTGCAGACCACTGTCCGACGTCAGCCAATGTGGATGTCTGACCATTTTGATAATAGTTACTCACAATTCCTTGTATCCCTAGTCTAATGCTGTGTTGATATTTCAGCAAATGCAGGCCTTAAGGATTTTCTTCACATTAATGATTTTGACAAGGAGACAATTTTAAAGATTTTAGATCGAGCCAAGGAGGTAAAGGCACTAATTAAATCGGGGGAGAGGACATATCTCCCATTTAAAGGGAAAACTATGGCAATGATATTTGCCAAGCCTTCTATGAGGACAAGAGTTTCATTCGAGACCGGATTTTATTTGTTGGGAGGTCATGCACTGTATCTGGGGCCTAATGACATCCAGATGGGTAAGCGAGAGGAAACTCGTGATGTTGCTCGTGTACTATCTCGCTATAATGATATCATCATGGCTCGAGTCTTCGCCCATCAGGTATGCTGGTGAGTTATCTATTATTAAGGGGATCCAAAATTTGAAAGCACTTAGTCTTTTGCTTTTGTCATCTGAATTTAAGGCCAAATTCGCTTGATATCTTGTTCTATCAGTTAATCAATCATTTGATAAGCTCCTATATGTCTTCATCTGATAATTGCTTATTTCTTTGCTACATGTAATAATTTATGTTATGACATGTGTACAATAATATACTAATAAGTTCATGTTTCTTGGATATTGATGATCTCTTGGATACTTGGATTCCCCATAACTCATAAGCTGTGTTAAAAACTTAAAAGCTATAGATGTGCTTGAAATCAAATATAATTAGGCCAGGTGGTACTATGGGTAGGACTCTTGAATCTTTAAACTTACAAAAAATTACATGAGTACAATTTTTCTAAATGGTACAGTAAGAAGAAATTATGCTTTTCTTGAATGCATTAAAACTAAGTTCCTCGTCCTGGCCATCCTCAGCTTTTTTTTCCCCCCAATTTCATGGTGGTACTACAAAACAAGACTAATTACATTCCTTGTTCGCTGGTTACAAGTTCACTTTCATCTTGGATGTACAAGTCCCAAGTAAAAGGATTACAGCAGTTCTTTCATCTTGCGGGACATTCTTGATCTTGCTAACTATGCCACTGTCCCTGTGATCAATGGCTTGACAGACTACAACCATCCCTGTCAAATTATGGCTGATGCACTTACAATCATTGAGCACATTGGTCAACTGGAAGGGACAAAGTTTGGTATAAGTGCTGATATTAGAGTGACTGTCTATCCGTTTTTCCATTTTTTTTGTGGGATTGAAGTTACATGACAGTTTTTGTGGTGGAAAATTTTCAGGTTGTCTATGTTGGAGATGGGAACAACATTGTGCATTCTTGGTTGCTGTTGGCATCTGTTATTCCTTTCACTTTGTTTGCGCCTGCCCTAGGGGGTTTGAACCCGACCCAAGGACTACTAAGAAAGCAATTAAGGCTGGAGTCAGCAAAATAGACATAGTTAATGATCCAAAAGAAGCTGTCAGGGGAGCTGATGTCGTCTATTCAGACGTTTGGGCTAGCATGGGACAGAAGGAAGAGGCTGAATACCGGCGTAAAGTTTTTCAAGGATTTCAGGTATGCAACCTTCTGGAGATATTTTTTTACAAGTTGAATCACACAGACATATTATCTGATGTCATGTGGTGGAGGGCACATTTGTCCTCTTGGGTTACGCTGCTGGCTAAATAATTTGTATTGTAGGTGGATGAGGAGCTTATGAAATTGGCGGGCCCAAAAGCATATTTTATGCACTGTCTTCCTGCTGAGAGAGGTGTTGAGGTTACTGATGGTGTTGTAGAAGGCCCTGAATCCATTGTTTTCCCGCAAGCTGAAAACCGGTTGCATGCCCAAAATGCTATAATGCTGCATGCCCTGGGGTTATAAGTCCGTACTTTCCCATCGTTGCTCGAAACTTTTGTCTTGAATACTATGCGAATCAATTGCTCTATTATTCTCTGCGATGAGCTATTGTGGAATTTCTGTACCTTGGCGTTAGTACAAGCTTTAGAGCACACATTTTAGGCAGACGTTTTATCTTTTTGCAATAGCCTGTTGTAAACCATTGAGATGTGATGTGCATGTTGTTGAATGACTTGTGGTGTCAATTTTGATCTTGTGAGACTTGACTCTGTCACTCTAGTGGGGAATTGACTGTGTTAACCTTGATTAATGATTATTGGTATGAAAAGGGAATGAGTAAGGGTAAAAAAGGAATTTTAAGAAAATAACAGGTTGGTGCTGACTTACAATTCGAGAGGAGAGTTGAGGAGAATGAAGGAAACGGAAAAGAAAGAGTGGGGAGTTCCTTCTCTCCCTCCAATAGCTCAGCTCAACTCCAAGGGCACGGGATCCAAATTCACACCGCATTATCTCAATCATGATTTCATCTGATTTCTCCCCTGTTTTTTTGTTTGTTCCTTCTAATCATTTTCTTGATGATTAAAGGTGGTCCTTCTTAGGTTTCTTGAACGAATGACCTAGTATTGTTCCCAAGAATCGTTTTTGATAATTTAAGGTGCTCCTTGGTTTTACTTAAAACAAGTTTTAGGTTTAAACTTGAAAGAATGACTTAGTATCACGTGTTTGATCCTCAGAATCGTTTTCTTGAAGTGGGCTATTTTGCCCACATGATGTTGATTACTGGTTCAAGGTTCTTATTGTAATTTTACGGTGTTCGTTATTCACCAGTTACGAAGTCCCTTCTAGGCTGATTCCATTGTACAAAGGAACTACAGTCCATGATTACCATCAATTTGTTGAAGGGAAGAGGAGGGTCAAATCAAATATGAATCAACATTCTTATACAGAGGGAATGGAAGGGTCAAAGCAAATATGAATCAACATTCTTATACAGGGATAACCTCTATGGAATCAACAATGTATCTATAGTAGAATTGAGTCTTATATGGTTTTGTATGCTCATCTCACATTCTTTTATCGACTCACCTCTAATTATTACACACAGATATGGATGCAAGAAGGAAATTGTAAAGATATCCTATAGACGAATTTCTCCTTTTATGATCACATATTGCATCCCATCTTCTTTTTAATGCTTCTCATTCTTATACACCGATTTTATTACTATTCTTCTTTACACATGTATATGTGAAACCGTGTGCACATGTAACATCTTTTGTTGAGATTTTCAGACAAAGGAACAAACTGAAGCAAAAAGTGAGGAAATTGGAGGGATATATCCAGAATTATTAGCCATGAAGTAAACAAACCTTTTCACTTTCTCAAAGACTCGAATGTAAAAAAAGATATAACCCAACTATTTGTCTTAGTTTATTCATTTAAAATTTAAGAGCATGTCACGACAACAAGCTCGTCTAGCTCAGTCGGTAGAGCGGGCTCTTAACCTTGTGGTCGTGGGTTCGACCCCCACGGTGGGCGGTTATTTTTATTTTTTTTACTCTTTATTTATTTGAATTTTTTTTATTCTATTTATTTGAATTTTTTTTATTCTTTATTTATTTAAATTTTGAAGTCAAGTGTTTCACTTATTAATCAACTGAAACCAGTTCTAAATTAGTACTCCCTCTGTCCAAATAATACATTCGCCCTTTTCATTTTGTTAATACATTCGCCCCCTAAAAATAGAAATAATATACAATATCAATAATCTTAAAATACTACAATATTACAAAAATGTCATTTCTTTTTACACACAATTTAGTCAAAGTCAACTATATCATACACTTTATTCTACTCAATTACCAAAAATAACCATTCTCTTTTTTACATCACACCACCAAAAAATTATTTTCTTAAATTCCGTGCCCAAGAATACGCGAATGTATTCTTGGGACGGAGGGAGTATTAGTTTTGGTCTTTGTAACTTTATGCATTTCTGCTTTGCTAACCAAGTTAAGAGTTAATAAGTGGTAAATTTTTTGGTTAATTGAAAAAAAAACATGAACTTTATTCATATTGCAAATTAATCATCACTTTTGAGAAATTGCAAAAAAATCACCATATTGGTAAGTAATAATATTACACGAAATTAGAGAGATTTACTAATTGCAATTATATTTTAATATATAGAAACTTATTGAAATACTTCCGCAACGCATTATGATCATATATAAAAGTAGCAGCATTGTTTCTTTTAAAGAGTAACCATTTGTTATCTATATTATATATAAAAGCACGTAGGGTCAACTAAAGTTTTCCCGCTCAAATTTTGGTCAAAATCTCTCCATAATATATTTTCAATTTCTCGATTCTCTTCAATTTCTCTTTAATTTCTCACATCCCAATTATATTGATTTTCCTTTTTAATGTATGATTTAAATATAGTATTAATTTTATGACAATTTATTTCACCCATTAATTATTTAATTTTTTAAAATCTATTACATTTTTAATTCTAATAATTTTTATGTCCAACAAAAAAATTAAAATTAAAGATATTTTTATATGTTTTTTTTATCGATTAACATGTTAAAATTTATTTCAATTTGAGTTAATTATTGAAAAATTTTGGGTTGTATTTGAAAATAATGTTGAGTAATTAAATCCATTATTTGAAATTATTTATACGTTAACATATGATTATGTAATGAAATATAAATATTAATAAAATTTTAAAAATTATTGATTTCTTATAATTACATTAATTTGTTATACACGAAAAACGAATAAGGATCGTGTAACAACGATTCAACTAAATACTATTTAATTCATTACACATAAAGAACTAAACTAAATACACATACCATCACAATATAAAACTTCATACATATATATTCCCTTCGTCTCATTCTAATAGTTATATTTGTTTTTTGTACAGGGATTAAGAAATTTAGTATTTTAATGTGTATTGAAGTGAGATAAATAATATTTTAATGTATAGTGAATGATTGTATTAATGTGGCGAATAAATCCTATTGAGATATTACTTAATTGTGTGGATCTCATACACAAAAAAAATGTAAACGTTAGAATAAAACACTCAATTATTCCCTTCGCCCCATTCTAATAATTATATTTATTTTTTACACAAGGATTAAGAAATTTAGTATTATATATATATATATATATATATATATATATATATATATATATATATATATATATATATATATATATATAAGCACATAGGGTAAACTAAAGTTTTCCCACTCAAATTTTGGTCAAAATCTCTCCATAATATCTTTTCAATTTCTCGATTCTATTCAATTTCTCACATCCCAATTATATTGATTTTCCTTTTTAATTTATGATTTAAATATAGTATTAATTTTATAATTTATTTCACCCATCAATTATTTAATTTTTTAAAATCTATTACATTTATTAATTCTAATCATTTTTATGTCCAACAAAATAATTAAAATTAAAGATATTTTTATATATTTTTTTATCGATTAACATGTTAAAATTGGTTTCAATTTGAGTTAATTATTGAAAATTTTTGGGTTGTATTTGAAAATAATGTTGAGTAATTAAGTCCATTATTTGAAATTGTTTATACGTTAACATATGATTATGTAATGAAATATAAATATTAATAAAAATTTAAAAATTGTTGATTTTTTATAATTACATTAATTTGTTATACACGAAAAACGAATAAGGATCGTGTAACAACGATTCAACTAAATACTATTTAATTTATTACACATAAATAACTAAACTAAATACACATACCATCACAACATAAAACCTCATATATATGTATTCCCTTCGTCTCATTCTAATAGTTATATTTATTTTTTGTACGGGGATTAAAAAATTTAGTATTTTAATGTGTATTAAGGTGAGATAAATAATATTTTAATGTATAGTGAATGATTGTATTAATATGGCGAATAAGTCCTATTGAGATATTACTTAATTGTGTGGGTCTCATACACAAAAAAAATGTAAACGTTAGAATAAAACACTCAATTATTCTCTTCGCCCCATTCTAATAATTATATTTATTTTTTGCACAAGGATTAAAAAATTTAGTATTATATATATATTATATATAAAAGCACACATGGTCAACTAAAGTTTTCCTGCTCAAATTTTGGTCAAAATTTCTCCATAATATCTTTTCAATTTCTCGATTCTCTTCAATTTCTCTTTAATTTCTCACATCCCAATTATATTGATTTTCCTTTTTAATGTATGATTTAAATATAGTATTAATTTTATAATAATTTATTTCACCCATCAATTATTTAATTTTTTAAAATCTATTACATTTATTAATTCTAATAATTTTTATGTCCAACAAAATAATTAAAATTAAAGATATTTTTATATGTTTTTTTATCGATTAACATGTTAAAATTTATTTCAATTTGAGTTAATTATTGAAAAATTTTGGGTTGTATTTGAAAATAATGTTGAGTAATTAAGTCCATTATTTGAAATTGTTTATACGTTAACATATGATTATGTAATGAAATATAAATATTAATAAAAATTTAAAAATTATTGATTTCTTATAATTACATTAATTTGTTATACACGAAAAACAAATAAGGATCGTGTAACAACGATTCAACTAAATACTATTTAATTCATTACACATAAAGAACTAAACTAAATACACATACCATCACAATATAAAATCTCATACATATGTATTCCCTTCGTGTCATTTTAATAGTTATACTTATTTTTTGCACGTGGATTAAGAAATTTACTATTTTAATGTGTATTAAAGTGAGATAAATAATATTTTAATGTATAATAAATGATTGCATTAATGTGGCGAATAAGTCCTATTGAGATATTACTTAATTGTGTGGGTCTCATATAAAAAAATGTAACCGTTAGAATAAAACACCAAATTTAAAAACATTTAATTATTAGGATGAGACGAAGGAAATGTGTAATTATATTTATTTATGTGTCCAATATATAATATATATATATATATATTTACTATTACAAAATATAATTTTATTTTTTAAATCTATCCCCGTGCAACGCACGAGTTAAAGTGCTTGTTTAGAAAACAACATTCCACAATACAAAGAGTATAAGAAACAATATTATACATCTATATGTGTAAGTTTTTAATGAATAATGTATAGTATTTTTTAATTAATATACTTCCTCCGTCCCACGGCAATGGTAGTTTTTGCTGTTTGGCACGTGGATTAAGGAGTATTATTATTTAATGTGTAGTGTGTAGTTGTATTAGTAGGAGTATGACCCCATGTTTTAATTGTATTAAAAGGGACGAGTGAGTCCCATGTGTGTAAAAAATGAAAGATGATCATTTGGATGAGACGACCAAAATAGAAAAAGAGACCCTTACTGTGGGACGGAGGGAGTATCTATTTTTATTCAGTTGTTTATTAAAAAATTGGCAATTTATAGTGTGCACCAGGATGCACCCACATACAAATATAAATAAAAATATATACAATTAAGAGTAAAAATATATACAACTTAATTGTTAATTGTTTTAATGAAAAATTGTATATAATATTCAATAAAATGTTATACACATATGGATGTTAATTATTTTAATGAAAAATTAATGTGAAAAAAGTATACAATTATTACAAAACACGTATACAAAATAGAATAATATGTACAAAATAGAATAAAAATATATACACATATGAGTGTTCTCTTGCACCCGGATGCACCCAATATACACTCTAAAAATTTAATAGAAATTTTACTAACAAAATGTATAAATTTTTATTTATTAGCGTATATATATATACAATTTTATTAATTATAAATGCTAAATGCGAGTAAGAGAATTTGCCTTCTTAAATTCATTATGTATGGTTAAAACATCAATTATAAGATTATTAAAGTTAATTAAAAAAAATGTAGGGGTAAAAAAAAAGGATGTAAGGGTAAAAAAGGAAATAGAAGAAGTTTTGACAGGTGGATGCGGCTGGCGGCACCGGGATCGTATATATTAGAGCCCCGGAAGCAAAAAAGAGTTCGAGAGATCAGGAGAAAGAAGAAAAGGGGAAAACAAAGAGCGGGAGGCTTTACGTTTACCTTTCTCCATTATTCTTTCTCTCTCTCCTATGGCTCAACCCCTAGGGCATGGGATACTAATCCCCACCGCTTCATCTCCGCCCTCTGATCATGATTTCGATCACGATGTCTCCGATTTCTCTCCCGTCGGCTCCCCAGAACTCACCGATTCTCTCCTACCCCTGCCTGCCGATCAGCCCTCTGCACTCTCCGATGATCTCCGCCGCAAGATTATCAAGCAGGCAATTACTCTACTTTTTTCATTTTAATATTGGCTTCTTCATTCTTGACTGTTTCATTTTTTTTTATTCTTTCCCACTCACAATATGGTGTTTTATAGATTTACCTGAAATTGAACCGTGATTCTTGAATCGTTTTCTTGATGATTAAAAGAGGTATTTCTTGGGTTTCTTGAAACAGGTTGTAGGGTTTTAACTTGAATGACCTAATATCGCCTTTTTTTTGTGCGAGTTTATTTTATTCCTGCTTATTGGTCGAGTCTTTTCCAGTATGAACATAATTTATATTTTTTTTAAAGATTCTATTTTATTGTTCCTTGAATGTAATGTCGGTAATGCGAAATTGCTCTTGGTTTACTTTTATTACAGTATAAGTGCAGCATCAAACTTGATTTATAACGGTTCTTTGGAAGTCATGCTCAGATTTGATTACAATCCGATAAGTTGTTCCAAAAATGATTATAGCATAGTTTTGTTCTACATGGATTCTCAACTTTATGTTGTCTGCCTATGTTAGATCAATCATCAACTTATAGCAGTTGAACCTTTTCACTATCCAGGCGGAGTATTACTTCAGCGATGAAAACTTGCCAACTGACAAGTTTATGTTGAAATATGTTGCAAAAAATGCGGAAGGATATGGTAAGATCCATACATTGTTCTAACTCGTAGATTTGTGAGTTTTTTTTTAATATATTTTTTTAACATGAAATTAATATTGTTAGTATTTGTGGCTAAGATTGTTGGAAGAAAAAAACAGTTATTGCTTCAATGAAAATAATAACATTCTTCATACTGTACTATGATGAAGTCCTTCTACGAAAATGTCACGTACTATTGTCTGACGGTTTTAATGCTGTGGTGAAAGTCCCTGAAGATATCCAGAAGGAAGAGAGTGTCTATGCCCAATGAAGGCATTAGATATTGCACATGAAAATGAGGAATCTCATAGCACGGCCAATGTGCACTGTTTTTAGTAGAATTAATGATTATATTTTCAGAAGAATGGGTTATTCTTTCAATTGCTTTATCTTTGAGCCTTAAGAAATTAGGATTGAAAATGAAGTGCTTGAATTAGTTCAAGATTGTTCTAACGATACACTGGCATGTATGTTCAAGAACAATAGATATTTTCCTTGTGAACATTCAGGATAAGCTTGATCAAGGGATGGATTTGTCTATTGACGTTGACCCCATAATTTAACTGTAGTCTGCTGTCTTTCAGAAAAGTAGTGAATTTTATCATACTTATGTGAGATTTTTGCCATTGATCTCAGGCAATTATATGACCCAAGAGTAGTTTTTATATGGATTGATTTTTTTCACATAGAGCTCTAGTAATCATGTGACAGGTCTTTTTATGATGACCATGCATTTTTGAATTTGCCATCTCAATTTATTCTTTCACATGTCTAAAAAGAATCCTCTACGTTGCAGTTCCTATAGGAGTTATTGCCTCTTTTAGAAAAATGAAGAAGCTGACTAGGGACATGTCATTCATCGTTGCTGCACTAAAGGAATCTGAGCTTCTTGTAAGTGGATGAACTTTCTCAGACAAAAACTATCATGTGAATTTTCTGAAGCATATATAAATGGCAGGAATCAACCATTTTAATGTAATCTAGTGATTACTTGGTTCTTGAATCTGTTATGTCTCACCAAATATAATTACCTAGCTTATAACACTGTTTTAGATATTTTATTTCTGTATTCAAATTTGTCTTTACTTTGTTATAAATTATGCATACCTATTATGTCCCTGCTGTCTTCACAGGTTGTTAGTTCTAATGAGAAAAAGGTGAGGCGGCTGCATCCTCTTCCATCAGCTGAAATCAAGGATCCGATGGTATTGGCCTTCTTCAATGAATTTGAAATCTTAATTTTCTTTATGGTTTCTCTAGAAGAGTTTAATTCTGAATTTGAAATCTAGGTATGCACTGTACTGGTGGAGAATCTACCTGAGGATCATTCAGTGGAGAACCTTCGTCGAGTATTTGGTGAAGCTGGAAAGTAGGCATTTCATTTTCCGCTATATTACGCTGGTGCTCTATTTTTATAGTCACGTAACAGCGTTTTGCTTCTGAATGAATGCCAGAATAAAGAACATAACAATCCGCGATCCACGTGATTTGAGAGAGCAAAAGAAGTGCACTGTGGCGGAGAAGCTGATAAGTGGAAAGGTAACTTTATCAAACCTTACTCAATAAGAGGACATAAATCTAGAAACTTTTGTATTTTTAAAAATCAACCCTGAAGTGCCAAAATATGTCTACTAGTATGGTGTCTCTTAAGTTCCATATCACACGACTGTCAAATTGATTTAACTTTGTATTTTTGTAGTTTCCTTGAGTTCAGATGATCTATGAGTTGATTTTTATACAATTAGTTTAGCTCACGTAGTTATTTGCAAATTGCCCCTACATATAAGGTTTTGGATCTTGGGAAAAATACTTTATTCATTCTCTGTAATTTATAATTTGTATATGTGTATTATTATTATTATTATGATTATTATTATTATTATTTTTGACCTTTTTCTTGTGCATTTTCATTTGAGTTCACGCAAATGATCACGCAACATGCACACAGCTGATGTTGAATGATGGTCCTTATGGCTATTTGTGCATTGATTCACATGAATGACTGTTCCTAAATTGGCTCATCATCTGTCTTTTTTCCCTATAGTTGCATGCTCTCGTGGAGTACGACTCCGTAGAAGCTGCTGAGAAAGCCGTAAGTTGTGAAGGGCTAGAGTTTTTCCTCTTGAATTATTTAGTACTATTATTATGTTTTAGCCTCAACATATTGTTTTCCTAATTTCATTTAGGTGGCTACATTAAACAACGAACAAGATTGGAGATATGGGTTGCGGGTTAAGCTTCTAAAGAAATGGGTATAAGTTGCCCTTCTTTTCCACCAAGTCATCTTTTCCACCAAGTCATACAGAAGTATACAAATGTTATTTTCCGCTGGTGCAGTGTGAATAAACTATTGTCATTTGAAATATTTAGAACAAACCAGGGCAGAAGAAAAAGGTTTGGAGGGAGTTGGAGCCTGACAAAGGTAGCGCTGTTCAAACATCCGAGCTAGGTGGGAATGAGGAGAATCACGATGGAAGTGAGCAACATGATGATTCATACGAGGATGAGGTACTTCTTCAATCTTGGAGAATCTTTTGTAACTCTAGTTCTTATGATTCTGTTTACGAGTTTCCAGACTCATGTTGCCTACTTCATTTGATCTAATGTTTATAAAAATTATTATCATGGAAACAGATTATAAATATTGCATTGAATAAGGTTAGTTAGATCACTCACGAGCTCATAGACTCTCTATGGCTGAAATTACTGAGCTATACACTTCACAACAATACTTTATTTTTCCTGCGTGCAAACCTTTTGTTATTTGGAGGATCAATTACATCTGATAACATATTTCAACCGCATCTGTAGGGTGTGGTCCATTTGCCAAAAGATAAAAATGAGCACAAAGGTCGGGGTCGGGGACGTGGAAGGCGGCAGAAGTACCATGTGACAAATGGACATGGTAATAATTTGGTCACTACCTTCTTGCCCAATATTTCATTCTCCATAAAATCTTGTTTTTCCAGGTCACGGAACGCAGTATTCGAGCCATGTTGAAGCGTCAAAGCCGCCACCAGGCCCAAGAATGCCCGATGGAACGAAAGGATTCACCATGGGCAGGGGAAGGCCATTGCCACTGGCTACTTCCAGTTGAAATCAACCAATGGCAGTTGGGAGTAAATATTACAATTGTTCTGTCAAATACGTTATACGTTCGACCTGAACAGTCACATGATCTGTCTTGATTGCTCTAGAACAAAGATGCCATGGCTATTACAGGTCCTGTAATATGTGGAACATTCCCTTGGTATTTTGCTAAGATTTGCATTTATTTCGTTATTTGACATTAGTGTGGATGTGTGTGTATAATGTAGTGTACTAGATTTTTATGGATTTGATAAATATATATTGGAGATAAATGAACTTTAATTCGACGTCCCCTTAAAGATTCATCAAGTGATAATTAAAGGGTATGTCTTGCGAGTTTCATGTTAGTTCATTTTACATTTTTTAAAACATGTATCACTTTCGCTCGCTATAAAACACTATCACTTTCGTTATAAAATGTTATTACTTTTCATTTATACTATAAATTGTTCATGAAATAACATTATCACTTTTTATTAATTTAATATCACTTTTCAATATAAAATTATTACTTTTTGATAAGACAGTATCACACAATTGTCTTATCACACAAATCTTTTGACGTAATTTCATTGAAAATTAATGAATTAAAAATCCATTTTTAATCTCACGTTTCCCACTTCTTACCCATGTTTTGTCAACTATAATTATTTTACTCATCTAAATTTATTCTAAGTCCTAAACTAAATGAAATACGAAATCAACATTGATGGAATAAAGTTTAAAATGTTAATTTTTACTTTATTAATTAATGTTTGTTATGATGTCTAAAAAAATCTAAAATTTTTGATGGAATATTAGACGTTTTACGAATTAAAATCGTTTTCAATCAAAATCATTTTATTTTGTACACATAAAATTATGAATTACTCATTTTTAGGCTTTCCTCCGAGCTGAAGAGCCAGCCAACTGCATCTGGTATGTACCTCTTCGACGCGTTCATAAGGCGCGTCTGATTCCCTCCCAAATTGTTTTCGGAAATTCCGAAGAGCGGTAAAATTGTTTTCTGGTACTATTTCTCACTAAATTTGGCCTGTTTCAAACGTTGAACAGTATGGGCTAATCCTGTTGATAATCGATTTCATGTGAGCGTAGTCATGCAATCTCATGCTTTATGTACCACAAGTAGTAGAAATCTCAATCACATAGGGTTTCTTGCGCCTAATTTTTGTTTTCTAAGGATCCCAATCTCGCGCGTTTCATTCGATTGCCGATGTGCTTTTGTTGATCGCAAGGTGAACTTTTGTAGTATTTATGGATTCGATTTCTGTTGTTTCTTTAAACCAGCTAATTCTTTGTCTGTTTTGATTGCGATAGTTACTGGAATCACGGGTTCGAGGACATGGGTTTCGCGTGCGGCGTCGAGTTAATGCGATGGATGATGTATGAACTAAATTCCGTGATTAATCTCCTTAAAAAAAATAAAAATTGATTGATTGATTCATTGATTGTTTTGTGGTAAAATTGGAGTAATATATTTATCAAGAAACTGGGTGAAGTTTCTTTAATTTAATCTCCAAATGTGTTATTCTTCATATTATATTCATTCTTAATGAGCAATTGATTAGGTCTTCAATTGAACTTTTTAAGGATATCAACTAACGAATGTGTTCTTTTCCAGGATTTTGGTGTTTCCTTTGATCATTGGGGTAGCAATGATAGACCTATTGAATATATGTACTCATCAAGCGAAGGTGAAGATAGCGATGGGGACATTATTTTGCAGCCAATAACTGATATTGATATTCCCACCTCAAAAGAGCGGTTGCATTCTTCAGATGATTCCATTACTGTGACTGCACATAGGCTTGCAACGCTTAACGGTTCGAGAAAGAGAAAAACGTAAACTCATTTTGCTAATCTAACTTTGACTTGAGAACTCCATTGTTTTAAAACTATACACTGTGCACTTTATTATTGTGCTGATCGTCCATTGCTATTCTCATACGTGCACATACTCAGTACTCCTTTGCCAATTTCCTATGTTGCATTGCAATAAATCTGCCTTATATATTATATATTATATTATGTGGTTGATTTGTTTCTTGTTTCTGGTTTTGAAGTGATTTAGCTTTTAAGTTGAATATATTGACTAACTTTTAAAGGTCTATTTTAAACTCTCTGCTTACAGGTCCGTTTATGGATTTTGGAACAATATTGGGCTTGTGTCGTTCTCAACATTCATTCTGTTACTTGTAGATCAGTGTGCATGGCGTATTGTGAAATTGCCTCTTGCACCATTCCACTTGACGAGTCCTTTTCTGATATCTATAGTTTTAGTTTCTTGTGTTGGCTATATTTGTGTCCCATTATTCCGTATGTTCAAGCTTCGATCCATAGTTAGGAATGGTCGACACTCTTCCAAGAGAGGAACACCTACAATGGGCGGATTATATTTTGTACCCATTGGCTTGCTTGTTGCTGAAGTTGTGCTAAACTTTTCTTCTACCGAAGTTTCTGGAGTAGCAGCAGCAACTATTGCATTTGCTGCTATTGGCCTATTGGATGATTTTGTTAGTATTGGTTATAAAAATGATGGCCTACCTGCTTGGATAAGACTTTTGTTGGAGGTAAAGCTTGTTCCAGTCTTCAGTTATGGTACTACTTTTTGTTGTGGAGCTCTTGGTCTGGATCATCGCTCTGATGTCATGTTTTCATGCTACTCAGGTTGCTATCGGGGTGTGGTTCTCCTATTGGTTGTGCACAACAAGCATATCAACACCCTACAACATGTATACCTCTAGTAACTAATTTGATCAACCTTTTTTAAAGGGTAACTCACATTCATGCTTATAATCTTGAATTTGAAAAGTATGCCTGCTACGACCATAACTCGAATAATCTGAATGCGTCATCTGTGTAAGAAGTCATAAGTTAAGAGTTGTTTCTAGTACCTGACAATGTTCTTCTTACTTATTGTTATTTAGCCTGCATATAAGTTTATCAATTCAACACTATAGTTATAGGTCCATGGTTATATTCCTTATTCATTTTGCATCATGAAAAGACTTTGCTGATCAAGGATCTGATGTCACCTGTCTTATAGTGGGTTAGTTCAGAAAATAAGCAAGTTAAAAGTTTTGTTCTTAGTAGTCAAATTCTATTTGGATGTTTTGCTACATCTTCAATTGTCAATAAATTTGGCTGTCATGCGTTTTGCATTAGATCTGATGTTTTGCTACGTCTTCGTATGTCTATGAATTGAAGATATTTTGCTTCAATTTTGATGGTTCATGTTATGACTAAATTGAGCTAGTTAAAAGACTTTGTCATATTACTTATGGCATAATCTATATGTCAGGAAAACAGTGGTTCCTTTACCTGCACCATTGGGCCTTGTTTGCCTTGGAAAATTATATCCAGTTCTGACATCGTTCTGTCTGGTTTCCACGGCAAATGGTGTTGATGTGACTGATGGTCTTGATGGATTGGCTGCTGGGACTGCTGCACTAGCATTTATTGGGATGTCAATTGTGGTCCTTCCTATATGTTCTGGTAATGAACTCGTGCTTGCTTTTTTTGGGTTCTAACATACTCGTTTCAACGTGAAAAGTGTTGAAACAGTTCTCTTTAACCTTAGCAGATTTTAGATTGTAACTAATTATGTGCACAATTATTTCTAACTTCTAGCATGTGCTCACCAATATCAGACCTCTCTATATTTGGAGCATCAATGGCTGGAGCCTGTGTTGGTTTTCTTTTCCAGAACCAATACAAGGCGTCTATATTCATGGGCGACACAGGATCGTTGGCCTTAGGTGGGGCTCTTGCTGCAATGGCTTCTTGCACGGGAATGTTCTTTCCCTTGTTCATTTCGTCCGGAATATATGTCTTGGAAGCACTCTCAGTCATCATTCAGGTATTTTATACCTTGTATTGGTTACATAATCACCATGTGTATGCCATTACAATATGAACTTTCTTTTCCGTGTCATACTTGTATCACATCTGATGATAGTTTCCATACCATCTTTGTGATACACAATGTTTTGTTTTGTTAAAGTCTATAAAAAGGGAACCTAAGTAGAGCCTTATTGTTGTAGGTATCCGTCTATATGGCAGCAAAACATTTCAGGCGACGGGGCTACAGGGTATTTCGGATGGCGCCTTTCCACCACCATCTTGAGTTATGTGGAGTTAAAGAACCAATAATTGTTGGTGCTGCGTATGCTGTGGCGAGTGTGTTGACCTTGTGTGCGTCCTACCTCGGTCTCTCTTCAGCATGATCCTTTGGCTTTTTACCTTTTTTTTTACCAATTTTGATAGAATTCCTCATTTGATTTGATTTTGGTTCTCTCATCTGAAATGGGGAAGGAAGGTTTCTTAAGCATTTATAATCTGATCTAAATTAGGTGTAGTAAAGAGTTCATGTATACTAACATTGCCAGAAACACTAAATCGTTAGTGGTATGCTATTTAGTTTAGTTCTCAATATTTTTTGGAAATTTAAAGTCATGCAATGGAATATGGCCGGACATATTTATTTATTTCTCTGTGTAATTAACTTAGAAGCGAATTAAAATGTGATTTATTTTAGTATTTTACTAAACTAATTATAATGTCCAACGAGTAATTAATATATATACGCATCTATAGAGATACTCCCTCTGTTCATACTTATGTTCACACTTTTCGTTTTCATTCGTCCCACACTTATGTTCACCACCCAAAAAAGAAAATTTCACATTAATCAACAACCTCAAAAGTTATCTTAATTTCAAAAATATCACTCTCACCTAATACACATAACATTATTTATAATTCATTGCCCAAACAAAACAATATTTCGAATTAGCCGTTACTTTCCAAAGGCGAGAGTAAGGTCTGCGAATTTGGGTTATGGAGGCGAAAGAGGAAGTCGATGTTTCATGCCTTCATATGGTCTCTTCTTTTCTCGCCTTGGAATCACCCGACGTTGTACTCTCCTTCGCCAGGTCACTCCAACCTCCGCCCCAAAACTTCATTCAACCTCTCTTTTTTTACTACAGTTTGATTTAATGAAAGTATTTTTATGGACACTAGGGAATTTGGAGGCGGTTCGATCACTCAGAGCGTGCAGAGTTGCATTTGGCACCGATGCATTAGCAAAGTTGTAAATCTCTTCGCTTTTCTTGGAATCAAGAAAACAAAAGAAATTGAGAATTAAACATTTTTTTAAAGAAAACAGACGTGGTAATTTCAGGATTTTGAAGTGGCACGGCACTTTCTTGAAAATATTTCTCAAGAAACTAATATTTGAAATCGAATAGAGTCAGTTCTTGGATGAGTTTTATGATTTCGAAGTGGTATTTTTCAGGATTTGAAGTGGAACTGCCATATCTTGAAAAAATTTCTCAAGAAACTAATTCTTGAAGTCGAATCGACGGGCGACCTCGTGTTGGATGAATTGTACGAATTCTATGCCTCACGTGTGATCCCTTTAAAGGTAAAATCGTGATTTCCTACTCCCCCCAATCAATCGTTATTTTCTGAGTTTAATATTCTTCATTGTCTATTAGGTTTATGATGAGAGAGTAGGGAACTCGAGTCTTGAAAACTCTATCATATCTTTTCCCTTGTGGTAACATTTTACGGGTTCTATGTTTGTTCATATGTTCTTGTTAATGATTTATGACTGAAATAATGAGTTTAATATATTTTGTTGCATGGGTAGAGTCTTCTGGAATCACCAAGTGTCCAAGACCTTTGAAACTGGAAGTTCAACTTCGATGTTCTGTCAACATGCTTGAAGGAGACACTGGGTAATTTAAACATGATGGATTTCCTTTTTTGTTTCAAATTGTGTGTTCCTCCACATTTTATCTCTTAAGGGGGAACTAGGATCAACTTTGAATGTAGTAATCCAGGGACTTGCTGCATTGATAAATTTTCAATTCAAGAGCTTCTATTTGAAAAAGATGGTCAGGTAAATCTTTTTCTCATGTAATATGGAATTATACTGTGTCTTAATGATGGCTAGAATAAATTGTGAGAAATTCGCCAAATTCTCTGGCATGTAAAAAGCGAGGTTAATGTGCTCGTTGGCGAGGGAATTGACTAACAGTTGCACCTTTTTTTCATGGCAATGGGCCTTGCACTTAATTTTTTATGGTAGCAGCAAAAATTGATGAGAAAAATCAGGATCATTTGGAAGAAATCCTTAAAGACTGCTAGTAGAACTGATTTGCAAATGACATGATGTAAAATATCAGTGAGACTAAAGAAAGATGGTTTCTCTTTTTCTAATTTTAATCTCAAACAAACTCCAAATATAACTTGTGTATTTTTGTATCTCTTCTCTTAAGTTAATTGACTTCATTTATTATTGCTTGTAAATGATTATGCAGCTTTGCTATTGACTTTTCAGTTGCTTACTTTGATGTTTGTTTATTTTATTATATATGACAGATGCTCTATTTGGCCGTCAAGCATTTTCCTGTCGGAATTTGTACTTTCTTTCCCAGAAATTTTCACAAATAAATGTTGCTTTGAGGTGAGATAAGTGTTCCAGAAATGCTGTGCTACACTAGCCTCTCCCACTGGTTTTATTTGTAAACGCTGTCAACTTAAAATGTAAAAGTAGAATTTCAAGTTTGAATTGTGATTTTGCTGCTTGATCCTTCTTGTGCCGAAACATAACCTATCTCAATATAATACAAGCGGTATTGATTTGTTTCTAATTATTTACATACTGATTATTGCTGCTGAGTTAGTTTCATTTTGTAGATTTATGATCTCCTTGTAACAACAGATTGGTTCGGGGGTTGGATTGGTCGGCATTTGTCTATCCCATGTGAAGGCATCTAAGGTAAGCTCTACAAACCTTTCTTGATGCAGTCAGGGATGGAGTGAGTTTATGACAGGAAGGGCATTGCCCCCCCCCCCCCCCCCCCCCCCCCCCCCCCCCCCGGGAAATTATGGTTAACAGTTCAAAAAATAAGTTCACAAGGACAACTGTTAACTATCAACTGCATTCTATTGTTGGTTGGAATTATATTTTTTGCATTATACTACTTAGCCCTTAAGACACCTAGATTGGTATCTCACAAGATCTTAAGTACTCTATGCACCATGAAAATGTTGTATTATGTTCTGAAGAAGCTACCATGAGAATGTTGTGTTATATTCTAAAGAAGGTTCCATGAGAATGTCTGTTATATTCTGTAAATGGAAATCTGCTACGTTAGAAAAGGTGCTCATAGAATACTCTCCGAATGATTTTCTCAATGCAGGTGATTCTAACTGATGGGGACCTCTCAACTTTAGCAAACATGAAGGTCAACCTGGAATTGAACCACCTCAGTACTGAAACTTCCACATTGAGCAATGTTTTATCTGATGAAACGGTCAGTTAGAATAAATTGTGCGTATCTGCTTATGCTTTCTTATTTCAAGTCATTTAAGGATACCTCGCAATTTATTTGAAGGTTTCTAAGATTGAAAAATGATTTTTAA
The DNA here is from genome assembly GCA_023678885.1 of Pogostemon cablin. NCBI lineage: Eukaryota > Viridiplantae > Streptophyta > Magnoliopsida > Lamiales > Lamiaceae > Pogostemon > Pogostemon cablin. Next base: position 2,835,485 of record CM042956.1, read on the forward strand.
CTACGTATCTGTTTTGTACTTCAAGACATCTAAGGGTACCCTCGCAGATGTTAGCATTGATTGAGAAATGCAGCTGCATCAATTGCATGAAATTTATTATGACAACTACGTCATTAACTTCCACTTGTGTCGTTTCAAATGTGAGACAATTCATGGCTCTGAGCTGATACCCTGTTATTATTAGGTTCAATGTGTTCATATGCCATGGGAGTCTGCCTCGAAGGAAGATCTCCGCAGCTATGCACCGGACATAATGTAAGTATTGCATCCAAATGATATGCTGTTGGATTTCATACTTCATTTGATTCAAAGTTCTGTTTCATTTTCTCCACAGTTTAGGTGCTGATATTATATATGATCCATCCTGCCTCGCTCATCTCGTTAAAGTTCTATCTGCTCTTTTGAAATGCAAGCGGTCACCTGCTGAATTCAGCTCTGGAAGTCAAGAAGGAAAAGAAACTAGTAATGGTTCTCGAGCATCAGACGATCATCTGATCCCTCCTTCAGTGGAAGGTCCCGTTGCATTCATCGCGTCCGTCATCCGTAATGTCGACACCTTAAACTATTTTCTTGAGGTGGCTGAACAGGCAAATCTTGTCATAACAGACCTCACTGAAAAGATCAGTGTTTAATTTTCTTCCTTACTTGAAATCTTATGATCGATCTACCGTACGGATGTTGAGAATTCATGTATAAGCAATGTTCTAATCCACCCTTTTCTTTTTCTCAAAATTTTCTTGCTCACTTTTGATCATCTATTAGACTACTACTGTCTCTATTGTTTGGTAAAATTTCATTTTGCTACTTCATATATAAGTGGAGTAATTATTTAAGTTTTGTCTTAGTTGACTATATATATTTCTTTTATCTAATTCTTAGCCTTTTCTTAACTATGTTATTTTATAATTATATATCTTTAAATTTGTTAAATAGGCTTCTTTAAAAATTATGATAGAAATGAAGTCTCTGACTTATTTAATGGAATGAAGGACTGTAAAACTTACTCCTATAGTTTTTCTCACTATATTTTAATTTTAAGATTATTATTATCTTTTTTAAGATTTCGCCTCTATAAAAAAAGACGCCACGTGTAAATTAGTGATAAATACAGCTAAGTCTTTTGAGGAAATTAATGAAACCAGCATCTATTATTATCGCATTAGAACAAACAATTATCTCAGCAAACAAAACGACGCAGCTTCGGAGGCCTACCGCTGACCCCGATCTTTGATTCTTAGCCAGAGAAAATGAGCGAAGAAGGCGGTGGGAAAGTCAGAGGCGTCGCAGATGCTGCCGCCGATCAGTCATGGCGACCGCCGCCGCCCAATTATTATTACGGTACTTTCCAAGGCGTGGCTAATTATCAACCTCAACCTCCCCCAACCGATTATTCGGTGATCGGTTTCCCTCAGCCTGCGCCTCCTGCCTTTTCCGGCGCTCCGCCGCATTACTCTCCCCAAGGATATCAGACTGTTCCCGGTATTCCCATTTTTTTTTATTATATTTTTTTTTGTCATGGCAATTGATTTAAAGTATTCAGTGTTTTTGTTTATATGAATTGCCGGATTTAGTCGGTGGTAGGTTATTCCGTATCGGGGAGATTTAGGCACCGAAAGTTCATAGTTTTATCTGGGAATCTAATGATGTTTGATGAGGTGTAGATATGTCTATGGAGAATGTATTGTTCCTATTCTTCCACCTTGATGGATAGTTGGAGAATTGGTTCCTGGAGCCTGATAAGTTGAGGGTGTTCATATGGGGGTCAAAGTCAAGATAGTGGTAAATTGACAAAGGCAGAGGTGATAGGAAATCACACATAGGTAGGCATCCTATGATAGGAAGTCATACATTCTTATTCATTTAAAGGTTGAGGTCTCACCAGAAGTGGCTTTCACTATTACTTAGAATTTTAATTGAAGGTGGGAGTAGTGTAAGTTAGATGACCACACTTGTCAAATGTGGAAAGGATGGGTCGATATGGTAGAAAAACTTATATATAGGGCCAAATGACCTCCATTAAACCATTACCATTATCTTTTCGTTCCCTAATCTGTTGTGGTTGTAGGTTATGCTGTTGCTCATGTTCGACCTTTTAGAGAGGAGAGGCTACCCTGTTGTGGTGTTGGACTTGGCTGGTTCTTGTAAGTCCTCTGTTATTTTTGTTGTCACGTATTCCGTTCTCATAGATCAATCGTGTACAGCTGATTATTTTCATGATTCTGTGATGTTTCATTTGCTTCTGCTAATCTTTGTGGAAGATGTCATCATTCTAAAGTAAGGTTGAAACATGGAAGGCAATATTCTGAAATTATTGAGTTGAATGTTACTATATATTAACTACTATGTTGTTATCTCTCATAGTTAGGGTAGAGGATTATGTTGCTCTTAGGGTTATTTTAACACAAATGACATAGTATCATTTTCATGATTTTATAATGCTTATTATTTGTCGATTAGTATTTCTTATATGTGATTGCATTGCTGATCTCACTGGACTTTGTTCTACAAGGTTTATAATTGGCTTCTTTATGGGTGCTATCCCGTGGTACATTGGAGCTTTTATACTGTTATGTGTTCGTATGGATCACAGAGAGAAACCTGGACTCATTGCATGTGCCATTGGTGTAAGTGATCTTTTTCCTTAAGGGTGAATTTATGTAGCGTGCTGAATACCATCTTGAACTTACAAAGCTTTGCCGGTGTGTGGTATTCAAATTTTAACTTGTGTATATGTGCTGGTCGTACACTTGTAGGCTATGTTAGCTGCTCTTGCCGTTACTCTTGGTGTGACGAGGGCAACTCACTCGTGGTGAAGATGAAGCTTGTACATTCTGCAACTAAAAATGTCTATATATTAAGGGGTTAAAAGGATTTGATGCTATCTATACGTCATCAAGGCCGATTGCTCTTGTATGATAATACTACTACATTATAATTATCAATAAATCAATCGAACAGTTTTTCAATTTAAATTAATTTCTTCTCTATATTAAATAATTAAATATTGCTACAGGGTAATATATCAATATAGAGTTTTGTCATATAAATTAAACTAAACAAAATACAGAGTCAAAATATTCTGCAATTTATATTAATTTTTTAAGGTACATTTCATAAATAAATAAAGTAATTAACATGTGTGTACATTGTATTTAATATTTAAAAGTCATTATAAAATTTGTTAAATATCAGGTTTGATTATAAAATTGTATTTTAATTCACTGTGAAAGAGCGGATATTTTGATTGTTATTTTATTATTATTATTATTATTATTATTATTATCTGCTTTTACCAATTGAATAAGAATAATAAAGTATTCTTCCCACATTATTTATTGCGTAACTTTCTTTTTAGTAATTATTATGGATTCCATTTCTCATAATAAAATTTTAAAAAATTACAAAAAAAATTACAAAATGGTGAACGAATATTCAAAACTCATAAAATTAAAAATTAAAATATGGGAGCAAAATGGTGAACGAATATTCAGAACTCACCCGCGAATAGAGGGATGGAAGGAATATTATTTTATAGGTAAATGATATAGTAAGATCTTAAATAAAATAAAAATATTATTTCTTTTCTATATACTTATCGTAATGTGAATATGAAATAATTATTTCTTCAATGTCCGATACAATTTTCATGTGAATTTTAAAACTACTATACTTATTTACACTTGAAACAATATATAATTGACTTAATTTCATAAGATAAGATAATACTTAAGTTAATTATTATTTGCTCTTAAAACAATGTATAATTGACACTTAAGTAAATTATTATTTCCTCTTAAAACAATGAATAATCTAAAAATTTAAAAGATTTGTCCGACTATTATAGGTTGAAAATAGTATAGATGGCATGACATAAGATGAAAACGGGAAATGCCAACTACACTTTAACAGAAAATCAATAAATAAAACATATGTAGTTTGTACTTTAAATGAAACAAAAGCATCTAAGAAGAATGCATACAAGATAGAAGAAATGTCAACAGGTAAGAATCAAATAATACAATACAGAGTTTTCAAGCTTCAAACAGGCACATGACATGTAAATTATTGCATAGCAAAATAGATTAGGTAGTAGTATAGTATGTCTTGAAGGTATAATGCTAAACTAATATTAGAAAAATAAAAGCTGCAATGAAGAAATAATGCTAACTTCTAATTTTCTTTTCTGTGGTGAAGCACTGTAGTTTCAACCCTTTTCCTGTGAATCTGCAAGCATATATTACACATATATCATCCAATAATAAATTTTGTTAACAAAATAGTAGTTTTATAAATATCATACGGAATAAACCGAACAATGATACATCTTCCTTTTTCTTTTAAATGAGCTACCTGTTCATATAAATTGTGGAAATTCATCAAATCAAAACTAAGGAAAAAAGAAGATGTAAAAAGACTTTGTAGAAACTACTAAAAAGTATTAGATTTTCTAAAACATAAGTGTGAACATTAAACATAAACACGCTGGTAACATTTACCGGTCCACAAACTCCTTTCTAAAGCCAACTCAACCTGGTTAAGCATAGTGAAAATAATACAAACATTAACAATTCCCCAGGAAAGGACAACTACATAAATCCTTTGAAATTCCCAACATCAGAGCTAGAGATGCTATCCCTGCTTCTAAAACTTTTGTAACTTCCATTACAAACTAATATTGTCTCTAAGTTGCACCATTGTTCACCTCATACTGACATCTCAACCAATCCTAAAGTTAGACATTACACGTATTCCAACAGCTCATTCTTGAGATAACTATCAGCCCATATTTTGGTTTGGACCACTTTGATCAAGTCATGACTCCATAAAAGATGCAATTCATTATTAAAAATTTTAAATGCAATCTCAATGAAAAATCACAAAAATAAAATTAAATATAAAGCACTCAAATCATCGTATAAAAGGAATTCAATAAATTAAACTCATGTGAGACACCGCAGTGTCAAAGTTTATGATCCAATAAGTAAAATGTTTTATTACAGTTGAAACAATCAGAAATCTAATTATACTTAAAATCAATTTTATTTGAGAATGTTGCTAGTTGTCAAAACTCATATAGCATAAATAAGATAAAACACAGGAAATTGGTGGAACAACCTGTTCACTTGAGCCAAACCAAACTTTGCTGTTCTCTTCACATTTGATGTCTTATCCACCTTCAAGTTAATTTGAGCACAGATCCTTAAAAATTATTTCCCCTTTGGTGATACAATCCTTTCCTCTCCTCTCCTTAAACTTCGGACATAAATCATAAATCCTCTCATCTCCTCTTCTTCAACCATGCACATAAATCATACAATCGTCAAATATCAAGCGTCACCCAAAAATTAGAAAAATTACAAAACCCTTCCAAGATTTTACCTTTCATGAATGAGAACATTCCAATGACATGAAATCAAAACCTACAACAACACATCGGCAAAAAATGAAATATTATACTCGACAAAGTTCACAAAGCAGATAAAAATGAGATCCAAATAATAATCAGGAAACCTAGTGATGTTCATGAATCCATAGCTCCAATTAGCCTCCCAATCTCGAAATACATACACGCTGACTCAATCGATCAAGTTTTAATTCAGAGATAGTGAATTAGGGCCTTGAAGAAAATTTAAATTGAATAAAATATTGGTAAATGGAGCAGAGGTTGAATATTTACCCAAATCATAGATGGAATTGTCGAGGGTAATTAATGATTTCATAAGTGTCACAGAAAACTAAAAGTAATGATAAGAGTTCCTAATAAACATGGGCTAACATTTGTAATACAGTTACATCCCATAGTATTCAAAGATATAATTAAAGCAATTTGGAAAAAAAAATAAAAAGCAGAAAACGTAAAGGTTAAAAGCACTCTAAACATCTCAATCGTACCCTTTAAAATCCTAAAATTTAAATGAAGAGAACTTAGAAGGAAACTCACAAAACGCATAACAACGACTCCTCAACCACAGCGAACAAACTGGCAGTGATGATGTCGCAAACAAACACTTATTCATAGACTTTAAGAAGACTGTTTATTAATTTATAACCCAAAGAAATACGTTGGACAAAGAAATTCCATGTAATAACTAAAAGAAATCTATTGAAACAAAAGAAATCCAAGAGAAGATGGGTCGCTACCGCGCTGAAGAACCCTAATGAGAGATCAAGAAACTACATATCAAATGAATTTATAAGGAGTAGGATTTAGACAATGTATACCTGATCCTTTTTCCAACGGAGAATAAAGCAAAATAGAATAGAAAACCCACACTAATAATTATGAAATAGCTTCAATGGGGAATTTCGATAGTAAGAGATCTTACCAATATTAGTCGATGATTCGCTGTTTCTGTATAAAAAATAAAATAATGAGACATTCAATCTAAAAAGAAAATCGAACGAATTGCGAAAATATAGGTTATTAACAAAACATACCTGTTTTCCAATTAACGATCGAAGAATATGAAATGTAGAGGAAACACAAAAACACAACATTGGAAAAAAATGTAAATTAGGGAAAAGGAAAATTAGTAAGAAAAATCATAAGAACTGAAATACTTAGCCAACAAAAGGAGAAGAAATAATCAACTTGATTTGAATTGCTATTATGAAGAAATCTGTTTAGAGATTTGAAGGTCCAAAGGCTGCAAAATGGATTAGGCATCACTGATTGTACAACAATAATCAACTTGGTCTGGATTTTACTATAGCGAAATGGATTGTCCATGATTTAAAACTAAGAAATAGTTTCCTTTTGTAGGATATCAAAGGTAAATATGCTTACCTGATTTTCTGAAACATTGCAGCAGCATAGCAAGCAAAGAATTTGCAATTTTGACGACAAATTTTTCATTGCAGGCATCGCAACACCCTGATTACACAATAAAATGCATTCAGGTGACAATAATTAGTTTGCATCTTAAAGTATTCTAATAAAAAATTGAGCGCATGTTTAAAAAAAAATGACAGCTTATTTCATCACTATTACATAATTTACATTGCACGCACATGGAAAATGCATATAAAATGGAATCTACATTAATTCTTGTTATCTCACGCTCTTCAAATTTGAAGTCGGTTTGGCCCTAGATAAGCATACGACAAAACACAACCAATTTATTAACATTTGATGAGAGATACAAATCTTACATTTAAGGGTAGGATATGTCAAGAAGAACCGTTGATTCTTATTTTCATCCATCTTCCGCCAATTTCAGCAATCAAACATTGGCAACCAAATGACATTTAATGACATACTTTATACTCCATAAACATACTTTAATAATAAGTTATACACCCAATTTCACATAGACACTGTCAAACTTTGTTATAATATATTATTAATTATAAAAATGAAATAGTAATAATACATATCAACTAAATTCAATTAAAATGAATTAAGGATAAAACTTCAACCTTTTCAACATAACTATCATTTGATATTTATGATGGAATATTGGCACTAACTATGGCTATAAAATACTCCAAAACTGTCATTTTTAATTATTCATATTCAAATATTGGGTTATCATTTGAAAGTAAAGGAAAAGCTTGTCACTTAAATAAGATAAGTGGTGCGCCTTCAAATTACATAACTAAATAAGTAGACATTTTTCAATCTAACATTGTTGATTGCTAATAGTTCATTAATAAAGCTTGCTTTTTTTGCTTGTATGAAACTAAACTCTGAACAGTTTATCGAAACTCTAATGGAGTAATATATCAATGAAAAGATCCATTTTAAAGGAAGAAATCATAGACATGAACCTGCATGAATCAATGAGATGGTTTATTTCAAGATTTTTTTTCAAAGGTATCAAAATTCATTAAGAGAGTAAGAACTAATGGAGTAAAATATCAATGAAAAGATCCATTTAAGAGGAAGAAATCCAAGACATGAACCTGCGTGAATCAATGAGATTTTTTTTTTTACACATGGTTCTTTCAACCTGCAAATGCACGGTATTAAGATTAATCTAAACTAAGTGAGTAAACTAATTTAGGTAGTATCACAATATCAAAGTTCCACTAAATGTGATTTGAAACCCAAAATATGAAATGTAAAGCCATTTTTTAATAATAATTTAATAATCCCATAAAAGAACAATTAAAACCAAAATCTTGGAAACTTACAACTGAGAGGATGTCATTTGCTAGTCCTTTCTCATATAGAGGAGGCCCATCTTTAATGTCAATAATTACCCGCCTAACAGAACCTGATACAAGCTGATACAAAATACAACCAAACTTAAGGATATACCATTCAGACTTTCAAAGAGTGAATGATAATTAACTGATCTAGATGCGCTCAGCATGCTGAAGGATTTTAGCTTCAATTTATCTCATTTGATTTCCACTATTTGACTTAATTCTAAATGGCTCTTATCGAATATTGATTCTAGAGGCATTTAAAACATCCAAGCTTCTATTTGCAAGATGATAGAGGTATTGAGCAAAATAACTCCCGGAACCTTGCCACAGCTTTCATAGTAGAGAAAGGGATCAGAATGATGCATCATACCTTCAATGCATCTTCAATCGTTGGAATTTTTACATCATGAACTCCAGAGAATGCTGATTTCTAGAACCTAAGTCTGCAATCTTCAGGCAGAGTGAAAAAAGATCCCAGATTTTGAACAACGATCTAGCATACTTAAGCTTATTATATGAGGGAGAGCAGCTCACCTCTTTCATGCTCCAATAACCAACTCTAGACGAAATATTCCCAGATACTAAGAATTTTTACTATCTAATAGTTAAAAATTTTCAACAAAATCAGGGCCACATATATGAATTCAATTAAATACAGCATTTAATTCTAAAATTTTAGCAATGTTGTACATATCAACTTAGTAGACATCTTTGTACTGTTACTTTCAATATTTATCAAATATTTTCTCCATGAATTAGCAAATTCATTTCGGCCATTCTAATTTCTAAGAGCCAGATGAATAGTTTCAAATTAAAAGAAAATCCAGCTATGCTCACATCTTACAAAAACTAACTTTGAATTGAAACTACCTTTCTCAGGTAACTTGGCATTTGAATCTACACCGCCGCCTTCATTAGTGCTCTGCTCACATCAAACCCACTAAAATAAAATACAATCATAAACCTTTTCTTTTAGTTTACTGACTATCTAATTGATATTTTTCCAGAAATCAGACGTGAAAAAAACCCTCTCTATGCAAGAAGCGGAAGCAATTTCTCAAAGGGAAGATTGGTTTCTTGGTGCTAATTGTTTAGAAAAATGTAACTATATTTTTTTTCCACTCTTTCATAAACTTCAAAATAAAGATAACATTATGCCACTTTCTTATAAAGCATGCGGATATCTATTTATTTAGGCCATTTAAGTTCAATGTTCTTGAAATACTTTTATCATGATTGTAAAGCAAAGTCTAAAATTTAAAAAAAAAAAACTATTTCAATAAAATTAAAACCATGGCATGTGCAGATTGCATAGGAGTGAAGTTACCTAGTCTTGAAGCTGTCAATGGATTAAATTTTTTATATTAAAAATTTTAATTCTTTATATTAAAAATTTTAACTTCTCTTTGGCAATAACTCGAACAGTTGATGTTCAAGTATGGCTAGTTTCACAGACAGACGTCCACCACTCTTAGTGCAGAGTTTCCTACATATACCAATTCATAAAGTCCCAGCAGTCAAGAAAACACCATTATATACTTATGCTCATAATTGTGGAAAAGATGTCTCTGATTACATTAAAAAAATCTAAAAATTGCTCAAATATGCTAAAATTCCTCTACCGTATAACCAAGTAGAACATACATTAGTGAAAAATTTAATGATTACTATTCCATTGAGAATATTTGGATTTTCGTTCATCCTTCCATAATCTCGATCCTGAATTAGACATCTTGTCTCAGAATCACGGACCAATTCAAAATGCATTCACTGACAATGGTATAGCTAATAATTCGTCACTTTTTATGTATTCCTAAATAAAAAATTTGTAAGAGATATAGGGTAGGTATTACCTCACAAATGAATTTTTGACATATTTTATAGAGGGTTGATGAAGTTTGAGAGGTTCTGCCGGAGGGGTTTCTGGAGAGAACTTAAGACAGGGGCTTCGTGATATAATCGTGGGCTCCGCTGACGGGTTTGGGGGAGGCAGACGGGTTTGCAAGAAGACACTGATCTGATGTCCCCCATGCTGTTCCTCCTAGACTTGGCGTAACGATCAGGCCCCGGTGAGATTTCTCTGCGTAGATTGTTGGTGCAAGATCCAACGGCCGAGAATTGATCATCCGCAGGGCAGACATGGCCTTCGAAGTTCATCGATTCGGGTGGAAACCCTTTTCTAGAAGATTCGTTGGTGGTTCTGTAATCTGATAATGCCGATTCATCAGGAAAAGGGGAGAAATAGAATGCGATGAAGAAATGCGTTACAAAACGCCCGGTAGTCTTTAATTACAAATAAGGGAAACATAAAAAAAAAAAAAAAGCTTAAAAATGTATTAGGTAATTAGAAAGAAGAGAAACAATAGAAAATGTTTAAAAAGAAGGAGGTGATGCCAAGTCAAGTGCCAACGTGTACTGTTAATTTCACATATATGGAACTTTTTTCTCGTATTCCCTGCATTAAATTTTCTCTTTCCAAGTGGTGGGGTGAGAATCAGGTCTATATGGACTATTTTCTCTTTTAATCTGTAAATATGTTTTCTTGTTTTTAATATAAACTATAGTTTCAAAATAAAAAATTAAAAAAAATTATAATTATTTTAAGTTTTATGATGTCAAGGAATTATAAGGAATTGCGTGATAAATATGCGTTCAAAATTTCAAATTATGACAAATAACGCGGAACACATCAGTAATAATAAGCTCAGATGTGGCCCATATACTATTATTGAAGAAGCCCAAATACTATGACAGGCCCTAAATTCTGAAGCCCATTAAACACTAGGGCTTTATGAATCATTACCCCCAACACAAAAACCCTCCATCCGCCTCCGCTGTGCTCATTCCCCCACACAGAGAGAAGGAAGATTTCTGGTCTCCACCGGAAAATGGTGACGTACAAGGTATGTAGCCGCCGCCGATTTAATGCTCATCCGACAATTTGATTTCTCACCGCAATCGTGTGTGCATATATGTATTTAGATGCTTGTCAGAATGATACAACGAGGTTTGAAACACTGATAAATGCAATTTATGACTTCTATGGCTTGTTCGTTGTTGCAGTTCCATCAGTACCAGGTGGTTGGGAGGGCTCTGCCGACGGAGACTGATGAGCACCCTAAGATCTACCGTATGAAGCTTTGGGCTACCAATGAAGTCCGCGCGAAATCCAAATTTTGGTACGCCTCCCTACACCGCTTTCGTGCGATATCTTATGAATGCTATTTTTTTTTAATTATTTATTTTCATATAAAGTTTTGTCTAATTTCACCTGAAGCTAAGCAGAGTAAATGTATGGATTTAGGACTACACTTCTTGTATAATACTTACTGCGCGAGTTAGATGAATCGATGATTGAATCAACTACGTATTTTTATAAATTTCTATAGGTACTTCTTGAGGAAACTGAAGAAGGTGAAAAAGAGCAATGGTCAGATGCTTGCTATCAATGAGGTGATAATTTATACTAATCTTATATGATGCCACGCTGTTCTCTATTCTTTTAACATAGTCCTACAGTGATTTTTTTTCCTGCTTCCAGATCAAAGCGTTGTGAATTGTGATTTTTCTGAAACTATTTTCTATCGTCGAAGCAAATTTTTTTAAAAGTTCACAGTGCTTGATCTTGCTTTTCTAAGGTTTGCTTCTACTGTGTCGCAATATGATATTTGGAGCTTCATTGTGTTAATTGAAATGGAAAGGGTCTTCGTTTGATCTGCTTGAGAAACTGCATCTAGATTTGTTATTTTACTACTTGCATGTTGCAACTTTTCTCGTGTTAGTTGGGGGATATGTTCAAACTGTTTTATAAAATGGCAACGGAAAACAAATAAATATTATTGCATAGCTTAATTTCTTACCCAAATCACAATGGTACTCTTGTCTTTTATTCATGTTGATCTTTATTTTCCTGTTATTAAACAAATGTACTATCAGTTCCACATGTATAATCACATGATTTAGAGTAGTCATGGTTTATTTGTGCTTAAATTCCATTTGGAATCTTTGCTTCCGCCGCCAATTCAGTATTTTTGAGCATGATCACACAGAAATTGCATTGATTCTTGAGATATTAATAATGTTATTTTAAGTTTTTATCTAATTTCTCTGTTGATTTTTTGGGTACTTGGAGCTTTTCCCGTCTGCAATATTTAATCTAACAACTATAGAAATTCCTTGCTCTTGTTTTAAAAACCTGGAGTCTTGCCAAATATGTCAACTAGTAATCTTTCAATGACATCCCTTTCTAACATATTCTTCTTCTTTTGTCTACTCAGATTTTTGAGAAGAACCCTACAACCATCAAGAATTATGGAATCTGGCTGAGGTACCAAAGTAGAACTGGCTATCACAATATGTACAAGGAGTACCGTGATACCACCTTGAATGGTGGTGTTGAGCAGATGTATACCGAGATGGCATCTCGTCATAGAGTGCGTCATCATTGTATCCAAATTATCAAGACAGCCACCATACCAGCTAAGCTTTGCAAGAGGGAGAGCACCAAGCAATTCCATGATTCCAAGATCAAGTTCCCCTTGGTGTTTAGGAAGGTGAGGCCACCAACAAGGAAGCTCAAGACAACATACAAAGCATCCAGGCCCAACTTGTTTATGTAAACACTGGTTATTTTGGAAGTATTTCTCTGCCGGAGAGTGAGAAGACGATTTTTATTAGTTATTTTCTGGATTCACACCTTAATCTGTTTTGTCTACTTGGGACTTCTGATTTACAAAATTTAGACGGTTTTTCCAGGCTTTGTTATGAGCATTATAGTATCTTTCGTTCTATAAGCTTGTCTTTGATTTTGTTGCAATTCGGATACAAATTTGTCATCAGAATTTTGATTCAGATATTTTCTTATGTTAGGTTTTCTTCCTGATATGCACCCACAGAGTTCTTTGCAGTAATATAAAAAACTTAATCCCTTTTGATTGCAGTTTTGATCCTTGTTTTCTTTGCATAATGACTATTTTTTGGGGGTTGATCTTAAACATTTTCTTGAAACTAGCTTTGTTTTTGTGGCTTGTTTTTGAATTACATCCTCTACATTGTAGTATCTTTTTTAGTTATTTAAAATGAAAACATAAATAAAAAACGAAAAAAATATTTGATACTTTATATATGGTGAACTGTTGGCTGAATTTGAATGTCCACATAGTTAAAACACTTGGAATTACTATAGCTCTAAAGTATTCCCAGTTCCACCAAAAGAATTCATTTTTTTCATTTTGGGCGTTCCACTCATAGATTTCCTTTCTTTTTTTATACACATGGGATCCACACACCATACTTTCACTATTACAACTACCAACTACACATTAAATAATAATATACCTTATCCACGAGCACTTTTTGGGTGGGACGGAGGGAGTATTTTTTACCAGAACCCACTATTACCCAGCACACAGCTAACTACAAAACCATAAAGTTATGGTTGCATGTGATTAACTAGCTAATTATAGTTGATTGTGTTGAAATCATATAATCTCAAATATAAAATGAAATATCTTTTTAGCCTAATAGGATAATACTTCATGGCATAATGCTGTCTTTGTGCTATAATTACAGTGTAGATTAAATAAAACTCATTGATTACCTCTGTTTTGCAAAAGAAAGTGAAAGTGCCATGTCAAAAAGCAGCATATTTTTCTAATTAGAAAAGGAGCTAAAAGCAGAGAGCAAACAATCATTTCACTTGGGAATTATTTGGCTAACAAGCTACAAGAGGGGCTCCTCTTAATCTTAAAACACGTGTTGTATTCCAGTTTAAGTTCATTCAGAACGACAAAATTAAATCCAACAATCTCAAACTTTCTTTGGTGATGCACATACTGCTTCACAATATGTATTCTTTCTTGATTCTTTGGGGCTTATTCCTTCTGATACATCATGTAAACTTGGCTGAATGCGCGTCGAATCAACAGAGGATCACCAGCAATGGTAAACAAGATGCAATTTCATTGGTATGGATTGGTTCTTTCTCTTTCTCTTTCTTATTGTCTTATAGTTCCAGTGAGAGAGAGAGTTCTTTTATTGATTTAGATGCTGGTTGGCTTTTGCAGGTAAACTCCCAGAAGACTCTTGACATTGTTGTTCATGGAATCCTCTTATGGGCTTCAATGGGACTCTTAATGCGTGTTGGAATACTGATAATGAGAGTGTCTAGTACAAGGGATTGCCTCCTCACAAGCCACAAAATCTTGTTCAATCTTCATGCAATAATTCAGGTAGTCTATTAAGTAGTATACCAGAATTTTACACTTCTGTCAAATTTATGCAATCGTCTGGATGCTCTGGCATTGATTGATACATGCCAGAATTTATTTTCGAATATATCGAAAAAAGCAAAAAAATATATATTCAAGGGAAAGTCAAAGAATATATACTATTTGGCTGAATGAGAACAAATTATGATGTTCCTTTATGGTCATATGCTGCCATGATTAAGCATTGGTCTTTCTTTCCTGCTGCATAATCATGCCCTCTCATAGTGGCCTGAGAATTTAAATATAAAAGTTTTACTTTTGACAAAAGTGTGATACAAGATAGCCCACAGATCATAATCCATTATCATGATCAGCATCAAGATCTTTTTGGGATGATGTAATTCTGCTCTTTGGATCACAACAGACTAAAATTGTTTCTTCACAATTTGAAGGCTCTCTCAGTGCTTCTTGTTACAGTTGGAGCTGTTCTATCCATAAGAACCTTCGAGAACAAATTCGACAACACTCATCAAAGAGTAGGGCTGGCACTTTATGCGGCCATCTATGTGCAAATCTTGATTGGATTCAGAAGGCCAAAGAGGTCAGCTACCTGATTTCATCTGATTTTCGAAAACAAGCCTTATAACAGCAGATCTCATGATATTTTTCCTGCTCTTCAGAGGTGGCAGAGGCAGGAGTGCATGGTATTTCATACACTGGATACTTGGAACAATGATATCGTTGGTAGCAATACTGAATATATACACAGGGTTACAAGCTTATCATAAGAAAACGTCGCGTAGTACAAGCCTTTGGACCATAATCTTCACAGCTCAAGTTTGTTTCATGACCATTTTGTATCTTTTTCAAGACAAATGGGAGTACCTGCAGAAGCAAGGGATTGTACCTTGTGATGATGGTGCACCTGAGACCAGAGGTGCAGCAGATCAGTTGGAGAATCAAAAAGATATCTTCAATGAACCAAGCAGAAAAAGTAATGCACTTGGGACTTACCTTTCAAGAAGCAATGCTCTGGATAAATTATTTCAACTTACATGATAGAAATACTTATTTTATTTGCATGGTGTTTAATTCAATGTGAATGGAGCCATATTGTTAGAATTTGTGATTTAAATAACATTGTTGCTAATTCTAGCCGTAAGGTTTCATATTCCCAAAGTATTTTGTATATGAACTTATTATCACTGTGTATCAGCCTATCAGGTATTCTGTTCTCGATTTGCAAAATTAATGTTTACTATTGCTTTTCAAGACAAGAAAAAGGTATAATTGTGACAACTTTATATAATAGTTCAGGCCACAGTTTTCATAATAAAATTTTAATTGAATAAAAAATATACTACCCCTCTGTGAGTCCGTCTCTTAATAATTTTCACTTTTTTTCGACACAAAGATTAAGAAAAGTAATAAGTATTATGGTTTTTTTAATAAATAAATAATAAATTATGTAGGATTATAATATTTAAATAAACAAATTCTTAATTAATAAAAGCTAATACTATTGTGTACTTGGGTCCACCCAAGACACGGTACACTCACTTTCAGAAATGTATACAAATATGAACAAAATTATTATACAATTATGAACAAAAATGTACTTCATCCGTCCCGGTCAAATGCAACGTTTGATTGCATAAAGCTCTCACAAAAGTTACAGTAAATTTTGCTATATGGGCTGGACGGAGGGAGTATACACTTTGTTTGTTAGTTTTTTTAATGAAAAATTGAGTGTAAAAATGTATACAATTATTAAGAAACATGTACTCCTATTGAATAAATAAAAAATTATACACATGGGTGCTAGTTTTTTAATGAAAAATTGAATGTGAAAAAAAATATATAATTATTAAAAAATATATATACAATATTGAATAAAAAAGTATACATAATGCGTATTCGGGTGCACCGGATATCAACTCATTAATAAATGGAAAAGGAATCCAATCACCCACTTTAAAAACTGCAGTCCTCTGAAACCTCATATTTCCAATTACACCCCACTATTTTTCCCTCTGATTATCGGTGAATTTTCATTGATCGGATTCTTCTTCGGAGAGAGAGAGAGATAGAGGTGGAGAGGGAATATGGGCGACGAAGAACCATCGAAGAAGAGGGTGGTGGAGTCATTAGGATGGCTGACGGAATCGACGATAATGCCCCGAAAACATCGTGCCATCGAGGGAGTTGGAGCTTCCTCCATACTCGAACTCAAGGCCCAACTTTACAAGTCGCAGGAGGAGTCTAAGCGCAATCCCAAGGAAGCCATCTACTCCGCCGACCATAACTACGCCCAACATCTTGAGGTTCACCGCGCCAAGAAGAAGATTTCTAACGATACTTTCTCCAATAAGAACTCCGGTGTGGATGCTCGCGCAGCCAAGTACGTAATTTTTCTATAATTTTGGTGTTGATTTCAGTAGTAATTCTTGAAACTATTGTCTTGGGTTACGTATGATTAGGGTTCTAGGGTTTCATCGTTTAGGGATTTCTGGTGTATTAAATAGGATGGTGTGGTTATGATTATTTCATCTATATGCTTCAGACTCATACAGGGTCAGAAGTTTATTTCACTTTTCTGATTGTAGAGGAATGAATATATCTTTGATTATTTGTAACTACATAACAGCGGATACATTTGATTTTATTTTTGATTATAAATTGATTCAATGATAGAAACTTATCTTGTCTCTTTCCAGGGACAAACTTGAGTTAAAAGCTGTTCAGGATGGATCAGCAAGCTACGCAGCATTGGAGAAAAAAGCGGAATTATATAATAAGCTAGTGAGAGGGGAGCTTTCTGATGAAGAAGAAAGTGAGAAGTATTGTGTTGATTTCTTTAGGAAAGGTCTTCAGCGCGATGAATCTGAAGTGCCTCCGGGTACCTATACTTTTACACTACAAGAACAAGATACAGATGGTGATGACGGTGATGGTTTTCTGTTAAACAATGCAAAAAGTGCAGGGCTTGGGCGGGCATCGACTACTGTGGACAGGAGTCAACATAAGCATTTTGTAATGTGAGTTGCTCTATGGCATTTGTGTTCTCTCTCTTGAGCTTTTCAAAGTTTTTTGAAGAATTAATGACGAGTATTTTCAATATCTATGGCATTTGGGCATAAACTATTAACAAATGTGAAAAGCTTGCTGTCATTTTTTCTCCAACAGCGTTTTAGTTGTAAGTGGACACCTTTGATGGGGGCTGAATATGAAGTGTGCTTGCTGTCCTTTTTTAATAGTGACTTGTGAAACATGTTTGCTCTCCTTTCAGAAAACAGTTGTAAGGGAACTGCTAAATCACACTGGCCATTGATAATGTGAAAATTGGTTCTTTTTCCTTTGTTTTGACTTGCATCTTATGAAATTTAATCAACTTTGGCTCTGAAAGATTTTTATAAATCAGGAATCATACAGTAAAAGTTGCATTATGTATAATGCTCATCATTTTAGAAGCATGAGTTAACGTGTTGTTTTACTTTTTTGAGCTACTCTTACGTTATTCAAACTCTAAGGACACATTTAAATTATGAGTATAAGAGAAACTGAGTCTCCACCCATTTGGAAACAATTTTGAACTTTCTAATTGTTGATTCCTTCTCAGGGAAGTTCATGAAGAAGCAAATCAAGCGAGAGAAAAAGTGTCTGAGATCAAAATGCGTAGACAAGAGCAGGTTGCTGCACGAAGAGAAAAATTAAAGCAGGCATACCTTCGAAAGCAACTTGAAAAGTTAAAAGCATCTAAAGCAGAGAAAACCACTGTGGAAGCCGAAGGTGATTAGTATTCTAAATTCCAGTTATTTATCAAAAATTTAAGTTGCATCAGTTTGGTGATTTTTAGATAAGCCTGATATTCCTATGGAATTTTTGTGAGACTATTATCTTGAGCTCTCTCGCTATGGTATTGAATTAAGTGGCATTGTCATCATATAAGTGAAAACCACAAATGCGACATCTTTGTTAAAGACCAATTGATAACTTACATCCTTTTAGGATCCCATTGTGCTCTCTTACAATGAAGAACTGAGTTATTTACTACTATTGAAGTTTTTTGGGGGTCTTACTACCTTGGAATCACCGGCCATGCCTCTTAACTTTCACTTTCCAGGGGCTGAATGTGAGTGAAGTCACATTCTTCGACTGAAAATCTACTTGAGGAAAATCAGACTGGACAGAAAGCTCGTATGTACAGGAATGCTGTAACTGATGTCTGATCAAGCTGAGAGATAGGGAGGATCTGCTCACAATTGCAATGGGCTCTGAATTCCCTACGCAAGAAAAGGAAAGGAGTCCATGCTGCCAAGATTTTTATACCTCTGTAATCAGCTGGAGGTAGGCTAAAGAAAACAACGGTTATTCAATTCTCTTTTTTTTTTTAGATAAATTTCGTACCCTTCATTTTATTATGCTGTTGTGCATATAGTAAACAAGAGGGTTAATTTGTACCAAATGGTTATTTTTTGCTTGAGATGAATTCATTTGTCTTCCTAAAATACAAGAAATTTTTGTTTAAAGTTTTCTGTAATTACTCCTATTATTCAATCTAATATTTAAAATATAAATTTTGTATATACTTTTATTCAATTTAATGTTTCAGTTCAGTACACGCTAATAATGCCTAATATGATACAGAAATAATTACTAATGACCCCCAATTTGATTCAATCTATGTTCTGAGAATAATCCAGTTAATAGGCATATTTCCTGCTCATGGATTTATAATTTATTACAGCAAAATTTTAATTTTCTCTTGATAATAATAAAAAAAAAGAAGGAATGAGCAACGACTCCACTGGGGATCGAACCCAGAATCTCTGGTTCCGTAGACCAGCGCCTTATCCATTGGGCCATGGAGTCGTTTTTCTGGGCTCAGTATTTAACAATTTACTTTCCTTTTTTATACTGTGTTTTGAAAGTCATTTTATCCATTTTGGGAGGATAAGTTAATTATTTAAATAATATATATAACTGCCATTAGTAAATTGTAATGACGTTCTAAGTGTAAGTGAATTACCACAAATGTGTGAATTTAGGAATATTTATGTTTCTCATCAAATCTTAACCTAAAGAAAATTCTAATAAAGTTAACAGTTGTAACTTTGTTGAGAGAAAATGAATTAAATGGTGGGAAGGGAAAATGCATTAATTGGCAATTGCAGTTTAATTAGCAGCTAATTAAAATTGCAGTTTAATGGCAATGCCAACTGGCACCCATGCATACTCAACTGACTAACACGCTACACATCACCACCCTTCTCCACCGCCGCCCTCTCTCTCCCACTAAACGACAACGACTCCCGCCGGATCAAAAACCTACCGGTAGGCGGCACCCACAGATTCAGCCACCCCTGCGGCCTCCCGGAGTCCCTCCAAACCTGCAACGTCAAGCACTGGATCGGATTATCACCGGCTCCGCCGCGTCTCCGCCCATCAGAGCATCACACAGCAGCGCCCTGGCTCGCCCCACCAGCTTGTGCAATCCCACGTGAGAATGTGCGTAGATGTCCACGTTCAGGGCCGCCATGACGTCTATTTCCGGCAGCCCGTTGTGGAACTTGACCTTCACAACCTCGTTCCAGATGGGATCGGCGCCGCCGTGCTCGTCCACGTGGGTCCTCGCCACGTGTACGTCCTTCTCCACGTATATTTCGGCGAACGTTCTCATCTTGGAGATGTGCTTCACGTTCTTCAAATCTTGGGCGGAGTAGATTAGGACTTCTATCTCTCTCAGCTCTTCTTGCGGTGGCGCTCTTCGCCGAAGGTTGACGGCGCCACTCATCGATAAATATATATTCTCAAGTTGTGCGTAAAATTTTTAGTAAAATCGAGTAATCTAGTTGGCTAAAAGGTTTTTCAGGACTCAAAAGTAGTTATAATTAATAAATAAATAAATAAATAAAATTCACATACTTATGTCATATATATGTGTGATTAATAATAGTCCCGTCAAAAAAAAAAAATAGTAACGTACTCGTCTCATTATTTCAAATGTTACACTTTCTATTTTGGGTTGTTTCACAAAAATTTGTATATTTCTAAAAAAAAAATAAAAAGTTAAACATAATCACTCTTCCAATACATTTTATTTACAAAAAAAAAAATCACTCATACCTAATACACTTAATCTATTTTATCATTTACTTTTATAAAAAAATATCATAATATCCCTAAAATTATCACTTTTTTAATCTTCGTGCCGAAGAAAGGGTGCAAACAAAAAATGATACTTAATTAAAAAAAAAAGTGATAATGATATTTAATTAAAATTACATGGCTTAAAATTCCTATGTCGGGTGAAATACAAATTCTAGCACCATCAAAGAGAGTTTGATTAAAATCAATACTAAATAGATTATATGTCAAGAGATTTTATGCCACATTGGTTAATCTTATATATCACATTGGTGAGGCTTCCACTTAGGTGGATCAACAACCAACCTTTTTTTTTTAACCAAATTGAACATCATATATGTGTAAATTTTGATTCCCTGACCAATAAAAACATCAGCAGTACACCAAAGAAGCAAAATACAAAATATGCATACCCTATAATACTAAGAATCTGCCATTAGGTCACTTCTGTTTGATAGAACCAAAAAGCTCCTCAAAAGAACGTTTGGGAGCTTCAGTTCGTGCCACAATCTCCACCACTTTGTAATGAGACTCTGGATGCAGCAATGCCTCCACTGCAACTTCTGCAACCTGATCTCTTGAAATCGACCCTTCATAAAGAGTATCCTGTTAACGACCGAGTATCAGCTGAGTAACTAAACGCACAGAGCACCAACAAATATATATTCTGCCCAACACAATCAGGGAATGAATGGTGTTGGCTGAACATTGTACCTCTGGCTCCATCACTATATTCCCCTTAGGGGGGTCGTTCTTCAATCCACCAGGCCTTATGATGGTGTAATTGATACCAGATTTCCGAATGTGATGCTCTGCTTGAAGCTTTGCAATCAGGGTTAGTCCAAACACATTGAGAAAGATGTAAGCTGGATTTAACAATTGTCCCATGGCAGCCCCGTTCACTAAAATGGAACTTATAAGTATGAATCTGTTGACATTTTGTTTCCGACAAGCTTCAACCAGGTTTACAGTGCCAAAATTGTCCACCTGTTTAAGAGGAAGGAGGATTATGTATTCAAACAGCGAGATGTGTATATCATAACCAAACATGAATATCAAATACTCAATTTACGGACTGACCTTCCATGGAGCCAATAGATCCCATGATGGTCTAAAACCTGTAGAGCAAATAACTGCATCAGAATCATCAGTAATAGCTTCAGCCAATTTTGTTGAACCCTCAGTCACATCTGCTTTCACCTGAAACATTATCACATATCATAATAACATTCCCTTAAAATTAAAATGTTAAATATACTAACGTGATGATACAGATAAAAAATTACTTGAAATTACAAATGCAATTAATTAAATCTAAAGAAGTTTAAGTTTCAAATAGTGGTGGACAGCATAATATATTCTAGAACCAGTTATGCAAAGACAAATGTATAGAATGCCCACTAATTCCAGTTATGCTATAACCAATCTTTCCAAACCCTCTTCGCATACTCCAAGACACTTATATGCATTAAGTTCAAACAAACGATTCGCGGACAACCAACGCATTCGCAGCCCCAATCTGAAGAAGTACATAAAAACAAAAATGGTGCAAAATTTCAACCCAAATACTCACAAATTGAAGATTAGGGTTATTTCCAGGAAATGTTGATTTCGCCTTATCTAAATCTCGAACACCAGCTTTAACAGCAAATCCCTTAGCCAAAAGCTGCTCCACTATCCTCTTTCCAGTATTCCCGGTGGCACCAGCAACAAATATCTTCTTCTTCCCGTTGACGCTCTCGCTCTTTTCCTCCTTAATCTCGCTTACCTCCATCTGCAACCCAATCAAACACTATGAAATAATTGTGGAAATAATAATTCACAGATGAAGCGAAAAGGAAATCAGAAGATTGTCTAAGAGCAGAAATGAAAAATCCGAGAGAAATTACAGTGGAAGCTCTGACGCAGAGAGAATGGAGTTTGGCAGCGAAAGATAAGGGGTGAATTCGAGAGGTTCTGAGAGTGAGACAGAGGTTAGCAGCCATTGCCATTGGCTTGTTTTTATTTCTTAAAAATAAATATTTTTTTCACAAGATTATACCCGCCACATATATAGTTAACTTAGTTGTAACATATTACTATGTCACAAACAAATCATTTATGACAAAAATAATGTTTTATTTTAATTGCTCCCTCATTCTAATAAACCTTGGGCTTTTCTTTTTGGTCATCTTATCTCACCACGAGTACTTGAATCACGAGTAAAAATAAAAGAATAAATCGTAAAATTGCATCCAATACATCCATAATTGAGATTGTTCAAATGAAATAGGTGATTTTTAAAATAGATGCTTATATCTCATTAATAATCAAAATGCACAAAAAATTATGTGCATTTAAAATTATAAGTAATATCTCTCAGTAATAATCAAAATGCACAAAAAATTATTTGCATTTAAAATTCTAAGTAATATCTTCATAGTCATTTATTTTTGGCTTATAATAATTTAAATGAGGTCTAACTATTAAAGGGTGACAGGTGATGACGGAGAGAGGGTAGGATTAGGTAGGGATGGTAATGGGGCGGGGCACAGTGGATATTTAGATGCCCCGCGCCCGCGTTCCTATTTCATCGCCCCGTCCTGTTCCGTGCCCCACTGCGAGTGAGAAATTGAGGGCCCATGCATGCCCGCCCCGCTCTGTTCTATTTTTAATTTTAATTTTATTTTTATAAATTAGGGTTATTGCAAAAAAAATCACGAACTTTACTCCTATTGCAAATTAATCCTCACTTTTGAGAAATTGCAAAAAAAAAAAAAAAACCACCACCTTTAAGTATTGTTGTAAAATAAACCCATTTTTTTTTACTAAAGTAGAGTTTTTTTTTTGTTTATTTTACAACAATACTTAAATGTGGTGATTTATTTTACAATTTCTCAAAAGTGAGAAATAATTTGCAATATGAATAAAGTTTGTAGTTTTTTTTTTTTTTTTACAATTAACCCTATAAATTATAATACGCTAAAAGAGAAAAATTATGATAAAATGAAGTAAATTTAAAGAATTGATATATATTATGTGTAAGTTGACATAATGGTTAAGTTCTCTCAACCCATTCACCTTGACATAGGTTCAAAACCTAGAATTTAAAACCCACACGAGTTTTAATGTAGTAATTATTATCTTTTATTTTATGTATATTATACTACCATATAGTATATTACATTACGTCCTTCCGCTTTCAAATCGATATTACTTTTTAGACAATGACCTGTATACAACCTTTATTTTGGTACAACCCCCGATACAATCTCATTCCTTCACATTAAGTGTGCGTTTTCTTCTCTTTTTTCTTCTTCTTTTAAAATGTTGTTGTTACTGTTTTTTTATTTAATTTTAGGGATATAATTGCAATTTTACCCTTATGGTTTAGGGTATAATTTATCCTTAGAGTTTAGGGTATAATTGTAATTTTACCCTTGTGGTATTTACCCTTGGGTGATATTTGGTTTGAGATTATGTGGGATTTGAAAACCATGAATAGTGTGTTCTATGTTTGTTTTGAGTTTTGAGTAGGGTATGTTTTAACTTTATGTCAAATCAATATATTAATTTATTTAAAAAGTTAAATGAGAGAGGAGAGATAAAGAGAGAAAATGTATTAATTGAAGAGAGATAATGTAGTATGTATATATAGGGAAAATTTTTAAAATTTGGATGTGGGTTTTGGAAAACCAAAACCTGGATTTAAAATCTGAAAACGAACATAACTTTGTAGTTAAGAGTATAATTTATCCCTTAAGGTTTAGGGTATAATTGTAATTTTACTCTTGTGGTTTAGAGTATAATTTATCCCTAGAGTTTAGGGTTAGTGTATAATTGTAATTTTACCTATGTGATTTAGGGTATAATTTATCACTAGGATTTAGGGTGTAGGGTATAATAGTCATTTAAATAAAATAAAAAACAGCAAAAGAACATAAATTAATTAAGAAGGGTGGGACCAATGTTGTACCCTAGTACTCCCTACTTTTTATCAATTAAATATATTTTATATTACAAAATCTTTTATTCGTCTATTTTTATGGTTTAAATAACAGTTAACAAATGTCGTAAATTTATGAGAAATGTCGTTAATATTTATGATATTATATTATAGATTAATTAATGACGGCAAAAAACACGCATTAATCCAACAAATCCAACTTCCCCTCACTTATCACATTACATTGCCAGACAGACGCAATTTTCCCCACCACATCGGAAACTCCGATAGCTCACCATTACCATGCAATCCCTTCAATTCGCCGCCCTCCGCCCATCCCCCTTCGACCCCCTCCGCAAACCGCACTCCTCCACCGGATTCTCCTCCAACAATGCCAGGCCTTCGGCTAAGAGGCTGCCCTTCAAAATCTCCGCATCTGCGCCAACCGTTGCGGCGCCGCCCAAGCGCGAGACGGACCCTAAGAAGCGCGTCGTTATTACCGGCATGGGCCTAGTCTCGGTGTTCGGGAATGATGTAGATGCCTACTACGATAAGCTGCTTTCCGGTGAGAGTGGCATCACTCTCATAGACCGCTTCGATGCCTCTAAATTCCCCACGCGCTTCGGGGGCCAGATTAGGGGGTTCAAATCTGAGGGATATATTGATGGAAAAAATGATCGGAGGTTGGATGACTGTTTGAGATACTGCATTGTTGCAGGGAAAAAGGCGCTTGAGGATGCGGATCTCGGAGGCGACAAGCTCAATACGGTACTAATTGAATCCGGAGCTTAATTCATTTCCAATCAGTTTTTGGTATTATTCGGTGTTTCTTCATTGAATTGTTTGTTTCTAAATATTTACTTCTTTTTTTGAGTTATGTTGATTTGTGTTGTAATTGCTCTCTGTTCATCTGTTGATTGGGTGAGTGCTCGTCTGCAATAGATTGAAAACAACTTGGGAACATCGCTGTTGAATATACTGGGACTTGTCGCTTTTTCTTTGCCCTTTCTAGAATTCAGTTTGCTTTTTTAATTTTTGTACATTAGTTCTTCCGCTGAATTGCTCATTCTGAATTTTTCTCACGTTTAAAAAAACATCACTATTTCTTCTTGTCCACTTTGTTAATATGTAAATCGGTTTACAACAGATCTCATTTTATATTCCAACTTAATTTACTTTTTTCAAAAGGCTCCCGATTTATTTTGTGACAGGGTTGATATTTCATAAATACACTTGAAAATTGTGGATTTTGAATTTCCTACTCTTTCTTGCTAGTTAAATCCTTTGCATCTTTAAAGAGCAATAGTTTTCTGGTTGAACATATTAAGGGGTTCATATTTAATTGATGCTTTGATATATGTATCATTCTTGATTTCACTTGCATTTGATGATACGTCCATGCTTCTCACTGCAATAACTTTTTGTTGGTTCTATCAATTCATTGTTTACATGTGATGGTTTCTTTCTCTTCATTTTGGCTGTTATCAAGGCACAACTATCTGAACCTTTTACTTTGGTTTACTGCAGATCGACAAGATTCGAGCAGGTGTTCTGGTTGGAACTGGAATGGGAGGTCTCACTGTATTTTCTGATGGTGTTCAGTCTCTAATTGAGAAGGGTCACAGGAAAATCACTCCTTTTTTTATTCCTTATGCCATAACAAACATGGGATCTGCCTTGCTTGCAATTGATCTTGGCTTGATGGGGCCAAATTATTCAATTTCAACTGCCTGTGCTACTTCAAATTATTGTTTCTATGCTGCTGCAAATCACATTCGTCGCGGTGAAGCAGATTTAATGGTTGCTGGTGGTACTGAAGCTGCTATTATTCCAATTGGATTGGGAGGCTTTGTTGCATGCAGAGCTCTATCTCAAAGAAATGATGATCCAAAAACTGCTTCTAGACCATGGGACAAAGATCGAGATGGCTTCGTGATGGGTGAAGGTGCTGGAGTCTTGGTAAAGTAGTTGCCATTTTTTGCTTTTCTTTAAAAGCTTGGGCTTACAAATTGAAGGCCAAGTGAATGAGTAATTTATCATAGCTTACTCACTGAATAATGGAATAGTTTAAAAATTTTAGGCATGTCTGATGGTGTCTGTAACCATTAATTTGGCATGATCCTGCTAAGTCTACCAAAATTTAGTTTTTTTTAACAGTTATTGTGGTTGGAAGGAAAGGGAAGGGAATTTGGATTAACTTTGGACCAGACAGATCCTTTCTTCTCCTTGGGCATAAAATTCAGATGGGTGAATCGCATGCTATTTCGTACTTGTGAAAATGAAACATAAAATTGACAGCACAATTCCTCCAAGTAGAAAATTCCATCCAAACATTCAATTGAATTCTCTGCAATTTTTTCCTCTTGTTTTATCCTATTTTCCTTTTACTTAATTGAATAATCGTGTCACTCCCTGTAAAAGTATTTAGTTAATGCAAACCATGTGAGTCAGATCTCCGTGAGTTCTCAAATCTTTATACTTTTTAAACTTTCTTAACAGATTATGGAAAGTCTAGAACATGCCATGAAACGAGGTGCACCAATAGTTGGTGAGTATTTGGGAGGTGCAGTGACTTGTGATGCTTATCACATGACTGATCCCAGAGCTGATGGACTTGGTGTTTCTTCGTGTATCTTGAGGGCCCTTGAAGATTCTGGTGTTTCACCTGAGGAGGTATGCTTTCTTTCCTATTTAAGTATTTGTCAGCATCTACTAATAAGAAATATAACAAGCAAAATAATCATATGCTTCATAAGTATTAAAACTTCTGTCTCAAATCATGATATGCTTCGCCATCATCAGCATGTATTCCCTTTGAACTCTAATGTAAGAGTGTAGCTTTTTCCCATTATCTGGTAGTGTTATAATACATCGCTCATATATATATATCTTCATCTGTCAGAATTAGAGCTCTTTTAAATCCTTGCATACTGATGATGAAATATTGAAATAACTTACTTTCAAGTTGTTCTCTTTCAGGTTAACTACATCAACGCCCATGCAACTTCCACTCTAGTAGGTGACTTAGCTGAGATTAATGCTATTAAGAAGGTATTCAAGAACACTTCAGAGATAAAAATCAATGCAACTAAGGTAGGCCCCCCCTGATGAAAGTGTGCTGTGTAGCATGTGCATCTCTGTTTCACACTATGCATATTTGATTCACATGCACTCCTTACCTGGAAGAGACACTTGTTCTTTGTTTGAGAGTGAGACATGGTATGAGATGGTTTATTGCCGAAATCTCACTTGTGATTTTATTTCAGTCGATGATTGGTCACTGCCTTGGTGCTGCTGGTGGTTTGGAAGCTATTGCAACTGTGAAAGCCATAAACACGGGCTGGATTCACCCTTCAATAAATCAATTCGTAAGTTCAGATTTATTTTTAAGCTTCAAAATGTACGTCTCTAATGCAATTTGAATTTGAACACCAAGCTCTTCAAAAAATCAGCCAATCTCATTTAGAAATTTATTGCTAGTAAAATGCTCTTGACAATTATTAACCAGTCATTGTAATTACGAATGTAGAATCCCGAGCCTTCTGTAGACTTCGACACTGTTGCAAACAAAAAGCAGCAGCACGACGTCAATGTTGGTAAGATTCAGTAACCTACCTCATAGAAGGGTGAAGTTTTACTCTTCCTACTCTTAATCCTGATTTCTCGTTTGTTCACAATCAAATGCAGCCATTTCAAATTCATTTGGATTTGGTGGGCACAACTCTGTTGTAGCATTTTCTGCATTCAAGCCCTGAATGACGATCCGTCGGTCTGTAGCGAGAGTAGTGTTGCTTATGGGAGGCATTCTATTCTCATGTTTTGTTAGTTGTTAATGTAGCATTTCAAACAAGGGACATCCATTCTTTAGTGTAATAATGTTGAGTTTAGCTTTGATAGTTTTGAGGACTGATTTGCCATTCTTGGGATTCCCGCTGCCGGCGCCCGGTTTATTTGTTATATTAAGTGCATCAGTTTTGCTTCATCGCTTTGCTCTTCCCCAACCCTATTTCCAGATTCAAACATTTTGTATGTAAATCATTTCTTTATATTAATTTTATAATTTAGACTGATTTTATGTTTTTTAATTTTAAATTACATTATTTCATAGTGATTAGTCTTTCAAATTCACTCTTTCTCATGTTAATTGATGTTTTAGTAATCCAATAATATATGATCCTTGAATGACGGTTTTAAAAAGGAACATGACTACAGTTAAAGTATAGAACCAATTCTACTGGATTTTTACTCTATCAATTAATACTAATTTCTTTTTTTAAAAAAATCATATTATAGAGTATTATACAATAAAATTTACTTTAAATTAAAAGAATGAAATTGTAATTATACTTTTAGAATTAAGTCTAAATTATATGATTAAAATATGTTCTAAGCCATGATAACGAAATTACATTGTATCTTTAGAATTGCTAATCAAATAGTATATGATTTTCTTTTTTAAAAAATTAATTAATAATTAAAATCAAATAAAATACTTATATCGAAACTACATGTTTATATTGGGAATGAAACTTGGATATACATAACCGAAATTTGCTAATGTCGCATGGCTCGCATCTCCACTCTCTCCTAAATTCCAATTCACCACTCACCGATCGGCGCCTCCCTTCACCAGCAAGTCGGCGCTGCAGAAATGGCGAGAAGAAACCCTAGGAGGTCTGGAACTTCCTCACTTTCCACTTCTACCACAACCAACGGGTGAATAATTCTGCTATATCCACCTTATTTTCAATTTTCACTGGTCTATCCTGATACAGAATTTTCTTCTTTTCAAGAGAAAGGGCTCTATTACCGAAGCGGCGAGTAACCAAAAGGACCGGGAAGAAGAGGCCGGTGAAGAAAAAACCTTCCAAAATCGACGTCATGAAGCCTAAGAAACCTCCCACCGCTTTCTTCTATTTCTTGTAAGTTCTTTGATTTTAATATGCGTTGATGATTTTTTATTTTTTTCCTTCATTTGAAAATATAGGGCAATTTATTTACTGGTATGTTTGGATATCGATGTAATGAGAAATTTGTTGTGCGTTTGGTAATATGTTGATTATCATAGTTTTTATTACATTTGTTGTACAGAAGATTGTGAGGAAAAGGTATTGAAAATGGAAATTTGTGGGGAATTAAACCGGAGCATGAGCATGGTAAAGATGCCATTAATTTTAGATTTGCTATTTCCTGTTCAGTTTCCAAAAAAAAGAGTTACTTCTTCCTCTAAATGTTGTACTTGTTATGTTCTTGCATATCTTAATGGGTATTGGACCCATCGAGGTGCAAAATTTAAGTTGATTGTGTAGTATATTTTTCATTATTTTCATGCATTTGTGAAGTTGTATTTTTTTTTTTCATTTGAGCTTTAGCTTTTACTTATTTGTGAAGGGTGTCTTAATTATTGAGTAGTCATAGCACAGCTTAATCAAAAAGCGGTGCTTTTACTGTGTCACAGACAACTTAACATTTCTTCTCCACGATCTTATAATGTTCCAGAGAGGATTTCCGTAAGGAATATCAAGAGCAGAATCCAGATGTCAAGTCAATGCGTGATGTATGTAAAAGGGAAACCTGGATATGAATTAGATCCCTCCTTTTGGTTTTTGATGATTAGTCTTGAATGCAGTTTTTCTCTATGTTTGCAGATTGGCAAAGCATGTGGGGAGAAGTGGAAAACAATGACTTACGAGGTTTGGAATCTTGTGCTTTCATTCATTCATTCATTTTTCTACATAAGATTGCCATGATCTCTTTAATCCGTACCGTGTTTACTATCACCTTGAAATATCACCAAAATGTTGTTCTTGGGGGGGGGGGGGGGGACTCTTTTTGAATGATAGCATGTTAGAACAGTTCAGATCCATATGTATCTATTTTGAAGGGAACAAAAAAAGAAAAAAGACCAATATAATATTTGAAGAGAAATATGCTCTTTTGCAACTTGTGGTGTCTTTCCTATTTGTTAAAATTTTAAGTAAATAAACATACGAATGAAAATTTAAAGGGTAAAGACGACTATATCATACATCCCTTTTGCTTGGTTTGTTGGTTTAAAGCATGGGACAAAAGATCTTATTTCTGGTGTAAAATAGAAATGCCTAGATGCAAGTTATCACTCATGCAATTATTGGTTTCGTCTTTAATTAAATACTGTGTTGACAAAATATCTAGAAAATGTTGGGTTCTTATTAAGTTGTTTGAAGTTGATTAATTGCCTTTTACTCGAGTGGCCTGTACTCTTATTTGATGATTGAGTTTCTCTTATACCCACCTGAAGCACTTGTGATCGATAAAGCAAGCTTTGATTTCTCCTATTTCTGATTTATTTACTTTGCTGATATTAGGAAAAGGTGCAATACTATGATATTGCTACAGAAAAGCGAGCAGAGTTTGATACTGCTATGATAAACTTCACTAAGCGAAAGGTAAATAGACAACGTGCACTGCGTAATTTTTCTAGTATAAGTCGTATGTGCCTCGTATACAAGCAACTATGAAGTACTAGAATTGCTTTCTCCTTGAAGAAGTGTTAAATATCTTGCTGACAAGACGAAGAATTTGCAGGAAAGTGGGGAGTTTGATGAAGAAGACTCAGAGTTTGATGAAGATTTTGATGGTTGAAATTGTTCCGGTAGGGCACATCGTGTAACTGTAAATGAACGTCGTTTAACTCGCTCTCCTACTGTATCCGTTTGTGTGCAGTAGCTCCCCCAACGTGATCTCAGGGATAACATCATTCTCCTCTAGTTGTACAAATGTGCAAAATCTTGCAGCTCTCACTAAGCTAGGTCATTGTTAGTCGATTTTCATACTCTGTTTTCATCTTAGATTCGTCTTTGCCATCTTTTTTATCAGGACAAAAGCTGACCTTCTGCAGCTTTTGGTTTTGTATAATCCAGATTGTGTTGTTATTGGTTATTAGATCCGAGAGGAATGAAGTGGAGAGACATTATGCTCTTGTTGCAACTTGGTCAATCAATTTTATCCCCATTTCATCTACATTAATGATGTATTTTCGTTTGGTCTCAAATTCCCAAAGAATAATTTCAAATATGCTATTTGTTTTTATGTGGATTAAAATGTATTATTATTTACTATGTGCATTAGATAATTGTATTAGTGGGGTGATTGAGAATCATAATGTAGTTGTTTCAAAAGGAAAATAAAATAAATTATTTTAATATTTATTTATTGTATTTAATTTAATTGAAGTAATAATATGAAAAAAGAAAAAAGGGCGGAGTACCATGAAATGATAATGATGGGGTAATTTCCATTCACATTCATTCCACGGCCGGAAGAGGAAGAAGAGGACGCAGTGGCGGCGGTGGGGGCGGCAGAAATGGCAAACACCACGGTACCATCAAACTTGGATGTTGTGAAGCTCAATGAAACCATTCTCTGCTTCGCTGAAACCATCTACAGGTTCAATGGCCTTTGGGAAGTACCCGATCCTTTGACCCCCCTCATTTCTCTCTTCCTCCTCCAGCTAACCCTTTCCATGGCCATCATCCACTTGTTCGTTTTCCTTCTTAAACCCTTCAACCAACCGCCCATAGTTGCTGAAATTCTCGTGAGTTTTCCCTTTTTTATATCATTTTTTTCTTTTGAACAATAAATTGAATTGCATTTCCTTTCTATCGTATGTGGATGTATGGTTCCTTTTCTGGGTTGATTGGATTACGGAATCAAAGCATGAGGTTAATCACTTGTACGTTGATATCAGACATCCAATCATTTGTTTGATATGGCGTTCCAATATGATGTGAGATTGATCTTCCTTGAATTTTGTTTGGTACCATTGTTTTTCATTTACTAGTTAGAGTTAGTTATCATCAATGCAGACTCCTCAAACATGTTGTTTTCAATTATTATATTCTGGAGCAAGCATTTTAGAATTCCCTTTTACTTGAAGCATTCCATTTATCCTAACTGGGTAATTCTTTGTGTTGCTGATTGAATCTGAGATTTTGTTTGATAATTCAATAAATAGTGTTGCTGATTTGGTTAAGTAATGTGACTACAGGGTGGTATATTCCTCGGACCCTCCGTATTGGGGAGAATAACACCATACAGAAAGACTCTATTCCCTAGTTATTCTTTCAAAATGCTGGAGCCAATGGCACATTTGTCCATCATATACTATGCCTTCCTAGTGGGATCGAAGATGGATGTAAAAGCAATTCTAAGAACCGGAACCAAGCCTATGAAATTTGCTGTTGCTGGAATCTTCATCCCTCTCTCTCTTGGCACAGCCTTGTACTTTGTTTTCAACATCGACGAGCCAAGAGGCTGCTTTTTCTGGGGCTCTGCTCTTACGGTCACTGGCTTTTCCGTGCTGTCAAAAATTCTCGAGAAGCAGCAATCCTTCACACTGAAGTTGGGAAGACTGCAGTGGCTGCTGCCCTCATCAGCGACATTACCTCGTGGGGTTTTTTAGCTCTCGGATATGCATTAACCAGCTCCCAAATAAACGTGCATTTGTCGGTTATCACCAATGTTGCCTTTATACTTCTGTATCTACTACATCCGCCCTGGCCTCAGTTGGATCATCTGGAAAACACCGGAGGGGCAGGGATACAGTGAGTTCTACATATGCTCCATTGTCACCAGTATGACCCTCAGTGGGTTCGTCACTGATGTGTGTGGAACACATCCGATGATTGGGGCTTTTGTGTTTGGGCTCATTATACCTAGTGAAGTGCTGGAAGCTACAATTGTGGACAAGCTGGAAGACTTTGTGGTTGGGGTTCTGATGCCAGTATACTTTGTGGTTTGTGGGCTGCGAACCAACATTGATGCCATCTCCAACGATGCTCATATTGTTGTGGTGCTGTTAATCATAGCTGCACTCTGCAGTGTAAAAGTTATTAGTGCCATTATCATCACTGGATTTTCAGATATGCCAATAGGCGAGGCGGTGTCAGTTGGATTCATGTGCAACGCCAAGAGCGTTATGGCACTCATCATTCTTGAAGCTGGCCAAATACAGGGGGTACAATAAGATTACATCAATTTTGAGTTAATACATTCTACTATCATTTTAGTGATGATAATGCAATCATTTGTGATCAGGTGCTCAGCACACAAACATACTCATTGATGATGGTGGCGGTCCTGGTGATGACAATGATGGTCACTCCAGCAGCTATTAAGTTCCAGCCTGCGCAGAGTGCAATACCTTACAAGCGCCGGACGATACGGAAAGCAAAATCTGACGATGAGCTTCGAATACTGGCTTGCATCTACAACACCCGAAACGTCCCTACAATCATCCACCTCCTCAGGACTTCCAACTCCACCCACAGGAGCCCCATGAGCGTCTTCGCCATTCAACTAGTCGAGCTCGTGGGCCGTGCCTCCACGATGATAGTAGTCCATAACTCGCGCAAGGCCGGCCCCAGGAACCCCAGCCACATAGAGGCACAAGCAGACCAGATAATCACAGCTTTTGATAACTACGAGTTGCGGTCTGATGGCGTTGGAACACAGGTCCTGACAGCCAGATGCCCGTTCACCACCATGGATGAGGACATCTGCAGAGTTGCTAGGGACAAGCGTGCTGCCTTCATAATCATCCCTTTCCACAAGCAGCAGACTATAGATGGTGAAATGGAGGATATTGATCCTGCCATTCGGAGCGTGAACGAAGGCGTGCTGGTAAATGCACCTTGCTCGGTTGGCATATTGATCGACAGAGGGATGGCGGAAACCCGCGATCATGCTCAGAATATTTCCTTCTTGTTCTTTGGTGGCCCTGATGATCAAGAAGCATTGGCGTACGCATGGAGGATGGCTGAAGATACAGACAGCGTACTTTCAGTGGTGAGGTTCATTTCAAGCACATATCAAATGGAAATGGAAGTGGAAGCACCAGATAGAAACCATATAAGCCTGGAAATGGACTCTGGAAGAGAGAAACTTCTGGACGATGATTACCTAGGCAAATTCAAGATGGCAACAGAGAACAACAAATCCATATGCTACTACGAATTGGTGCTGAATGATGAAGAGGAAACAACCAAAGCCATAAAATCAATGGACGACCACAGACATGATCTTTATATCGTAGGGAGAGGGAGAGGCGTGGTTTCACCGCTGACGTAGGGGTTAGCCGACTGGTGCGAGTGCCCTGAGCTAAGCCCCATTGGTGATCTCTTGGTTACATCCGAATTTGAGTCCAAGTTTTCAGTGCTCATCATACAGCAATACAGCATGAAGTTGAGAGACGGCTCCTTCAGCTCTGCAGCCTCCACCAACTTTGCTGAGGACCCCACCATGAGGCCATCCGAGGCTGCCACCGAAGGTGTCGACTCATTTGCCAGTTTCAAGAAATGGGATCATGAAAATTGACTCAACCATTGCTTGATCTTCAAATTTATCTCCTCAACCTCACCTAGAAATAGATTCAAATGTTGCATCCTCAAAGTTTGTGTGGCTTCAAGATTCAATCCAAAAGGCACTATCCAGCTCTGGAGTTTGAGAATTCTTGCAGGATTCCCCTCTCCCTCTCTCTCTTTTTGTTACAGTGAATCACTCAGAACCTATCCAAAAAATCTAACAGCAGAGGAAAGTAAATAGTACAGGGTGGTTGTTACAGGGAATTTGCGTGCACGAATATATTGGTATTCAAGATGTATATGCACCAGGATACAGTTTGTTCATATCATAATCTGAGTTTTCTTGCATGATATCTCCCATTTCCATTTTCCAAATCAACCTCTTCAGAGTTTCTTCAAGAAAAATTAGATTTTTTTTTAATATTTAAGTTTAAGTATTTTCAACAGCATAAGTGATTCGTAAATTATTTCTCTTAAAATTTTATTTTTATATACTTACTTTACTCCAAAATTTTAATATTTGGCTTCAGTATTTTTTTTAAGGGTCCAATTCTAAGTCATGTATACCTATTTTATCTATAAATTTAAGATTTACTTCTATGTTATTTTAAAGATATAATATAATTATCAAAAACTAATTATGGAATTCCCTCATAAAAACCATTCTACGCCATTCATAATCAGAATTAATACTTTGTGCTTTTAGTTATGTTTTGCTGAACAAACCCATGGTTTAGTTCTTATCCAAAAAGCTACTTGTTATTACCACATAATCAGATGTTTATTAATGGAAAATTGAGTTTAATGTCATTTATATCTGAATGTTCAACCACTAATCATAATTTATTTTTAAAAAAATATTATTATGTCATTAAACAGCACACCTACCTACAACGCTGAATACAATAACTGCCAGCCCAATTTGAAAGAGTTCTCGTTCACTTTAATCATGCCATAAGAGCGAGATCATATGTAGACAAATTCTTAGACCAGTTATTATTATACTACTACTATAAAATTGAATAAATCCTAATATTATATATATATATATGTTTCCTTTTTTATTCATATTTTTCTTAATGAGGTAGATTTTGGATCAATTAAATGTAAACTTCTATGGACGTGAAATCAATTACGTTGAATTCACTAAGGTGATGTTTGGTTTAGGATTATGTGAGATTTGAAAATCATGAATAGTGTGTTCTATGTTTGTTTTGAGTTTTAAGTAGGATATATTTTAACTTTATGTCAAATCAATGTATTAATTTATTTAAAAAATTAAATGAGATGAGAGATAAAGAGAAAAAATGTACTAATTGAAGAGAGATAATGTATTAGGTATATATAGGGGAGTTTTTAAAATTTGGACGTGGGTTTTGGAAAATCAAAACCTGGATTTAAAATCCGAAAATGAACGTAACCTAAAGAAAGTGTATTTATATACTCCATATTTATTTACTTATTACAACAAAGTCCCACCTAATCGGGCAAATTGCTGGAAATTAATTTAGGGGAATTAGGCAAATTAGGTAAATTGAAACTGTGTCTGGAAATATTAAAAACTAAGATATTAGTATGTTATAAAATTCGAAAGCACATAATTCTGGAACAGTTTCTGCAGAGGCTTGAAATAGAAGATTCGAGATGAATGAATTCTCAGCAGATTTACCAAAACAAGTACAGATTTCAAATCTAAAGATATACTTAAATTAATTCAAAATCAGGGCCATGGAGCTCTAATGAAATCCAAGACAATACAAACAACCATAGATGAAGTTGCTATTAGATTTCAAATCCATCAGGAAACATTTCCATACAAACGCAACAATAAGGATGCAATAAAGAACACTAACACAATTCTAACCTTCATAAAAGAAACTTCCATTATTTCACTCTCATCTCAAATCATAGCCGACAATCGCAACTCAGATTCTTAAAACCCAGCTGCTGTAAATCACAGTTTCAACCAATCAGAAGGAACCGGAGAAGAACCACCCCGATTCCACTCGGCATTTGCCAGATTCACCTTGCCTGGAACTGCAGGTTTGATAACATTTGTCGGCTTTGGAGGAATTGCAGGCTCGGTAATATTTCCCAAGTTCAGGGGCCCAGCAATGCGCACTTTTGGTGGTGCAATGGCTTGAAACCGCACATATTCTCTCAGCTTCTCCTTCTTATCTTTCAGCTGCTTGAGTTGCTCTAAATTCATATTATCTAATTTGTCTTCTGTGATTTGATATGGAGAGTCATCCAATTCTGCTTCGATTTCTCTTCCCCTCTTCTTCGTGGTTTCCAGCTCTTCATTCTTTCTATCGCATTGATCTTTGAGCTCCTGCAGCATAGCAGCACGAATTCTCATGCCATGAGCAGAATCCTGCAGATTTGGAATTGGATTCCTGTTACTAAAACGACCAATGACAGATTCTACATCAGGATGGCTGAATGAATACGCCCTACCACCAAGAGAGAAAATTATAAGGGCGATTTGAGCCCCACACAAGATA
The DNA here is from genome assembly GCA_023678885.1 of Pogostemon cablin. Taxonomy (NCBI): domain Eukaryota; kingdom Viridiplantae; phylum Streptophyta; class Magnoliopsida; order Lamiales; family Lamiaceae; genus Pogostemon; species Pogostemon cablin. The sequence continues at coordinate 2,872,767 of CM042956.1, forward strand.
GAAAGCTCATTGGCTTTCTTGAATAGCCCAACTCTTCGCTTGGAGAAAGTGACAGTCCTAGCATTTTCGTCCTCTATTAACTTCATTTTAATCTTTTTACGCCCCTGTGACTTCTTCCTTCCCCGAAGAGGAGCCATGTACAGGCCTATACGATTGACAGAAATACAAAGTAAGATGTTGGAATTGTGTGAAGAAAAGCGACTACAAATAGTCAATTATATAGCGCTTCACTCATTAAATATAAAGCAACAATTGCTAGAGCGAATCCTGGTTGGATTACCATGATATATGTTCAAATGTTTGAAAAATCTGGTAACATTCAATGCCAGGGTTTCCGTTTATTAATACAGCGCAGAAAGTTTTGGGCCTCTGGTGATACCAGGTGGCAATCTGATTTGGTAAACCACGCATCACCGTCAAATAACTTTTTTACATTTGGCAAGAAATGACAAGCAAATAGTGAATGAGTGATTGATTTCAACAATTTTATAAACATAAATCTGCATGCCCTCGCACATTGATCACTCGAAACTTCTTAATAGAATGAAATAATTACTACGGATTTGATTGACAAAGTATGCACCATCCATATATTTCTCTCAAAATCTTTTACAGCATGGGGTGGAAAAAATAGGGCTTAGCAGGTCTGTTTTGAAAGTGAAGTTCGGTTTATGAATTGTACAAAATTTGGCCAGATCAGTTTAGTCAAGAGACTCAAGACTGCATGAGAAATGCTTCAATTTATGAGGTAGTGGAGTTCAAGAATGATAAAGGTATCCATGAGCATTTCTGCTCTAGGTTCATAGGTGCTAGAGGCGAGAGGCGCACAAAGGTGCAAGGGCCCTAGGGTGTACGCCTCTTGTACAACCAGGCCTAATATTTTTCTACTACATATATACTCAGGTATATCCTATTTAAAACATAATTACCTAACTAAATAAAGGTAATAATAACATAACAAAAAACACATAGAACATCCATACATAATCAACTAAAGTTCAAATTTTCAACACAAATAAACAATATGCTAATAAAACAAAGTTTTCAAGTTTAAAAAAGTTATCAAGTTTCAAATTATTAACAACTAGCAAAATCAATTAGCATCCTCATCCAACTCCTTCTCTCCTCCTAAAATTGAGCACCGTTTCCGTTAAATTCTTCCACTTCATCGCCTTCACACTTAAAATCAATTTCAATACCATCATAATCACCTCAAAGTCATAAAGATAAGCCTTTAACTCTCTTTTCTTTGTCCAATTGATATTTCCTTATATTTGGTGGTCTAGCATTACAGTGGATGTGTGCTTGGTTTCACTTTAGTTTGAATTTCCCAACCCTAATTTCAAGCCAGAGTTTGGGCAACTTATTTCTAGAAGCTTGGTGATACATAACAAAAAGTCCATTGATCACAAAACCAAAACTTACTTTAGGGACTCTGGCTTGAATAGAACACAGAAGATGACAAAGCCCCGACTACACTACAAAAATAATAGTAACAGTCCAATATGTATTGCCTACTCATGTATGTTTGAAAAATTAAATTCAAACTAATAATCACCATAATTGTAGCTTTTGAGGTGGAGAAAATTCCAAAATGTAACACCAAGCCTAAAGCAGCATGGGAAAGGTGATTGCCTCCAAGGGTACCGCCTCTCCACGTAAAGCTAGACAACATAGTGTTTCGTCACAGTGGCAGTTAGTCGAACACCTTCACATTTCGGAAAAAAAAAGCATAAGAATCTAAAAAGAGTACAAACTTACAGCGTGCAGTTCAATTGACGAATTGGGCGTTTAAAAAAATCACAATACCAGCAAGGGTTTTGTTACCGATTTCACCGAACGATGAACCATAAGAACCATCTGAGAGTTTTGCCTCCGGCGAGGACATGTGGATCATATTCATCTTGCAATTTCGAGTATTGAAATCCGAAAATGATTCTGGGACTGGGTGCCATTAACTCGAGGAATAAATACGATCAAGATTCAACAAGGAAAAAAAGAGAATTGGTAATTTATGGGTGATCAAGACATGGACTCGCCTTCAAAACTTAAAGATATTAATTGGGCTTACCGACCCCTTTCTCAGTGATTGTCAATGGGCATTAGGTAGCCCAATATACTAACGGTCCATGAGATTTTGAACAGCTATCATTGATTGGCTACGGCCCATGCTATCATGGAAATCTCTAGAATCCATACTAAATTTCAAGAATTTAAATTGATTTTTAAATGATAAAATCAAAAACTAGTAGGGACGCTTAGCTGTTCGATATCGTATTAATTGAGACAATAAAAATGTTTGAACAATATTATTTTAATTCCATTTTAATATGAGAGAAATAATCAAATTTTGAAATTGTTCCAGCTTGCTCTGATGTTGATGATACTAAAAAAGACAGTATTAATTTTGGTTGGCAATGCCAAACAATGATACTCCATTCCACATGATAAAGACTTTATATTAGTCTCAAAATTATTTTCAGATTAAAAAACATTTTTAAGGTTCACAACAAGGAATTTTTTTTTAATAAATAAGGTCTTGTGCTATTAAATTTTTCTTAATAAATAAGGGTCTTGTGCTATCAAATAATAATAATAATAATAATTATTATTATTAAATAATTTGTTATTAATTTAAAATAAAATAAAAATAAAAATACAACAAAAAATTATCGCCAGACATTAAAATACTATTACTTTTTTTAAATTTGTATATAAGCAAATGTATGTATATATAGCTAATTAGGCAATGGAGAAGGGAATCCAACTTAAACATGAAAAATATGCTAATATTTTATTTTACAATAAATTTCTTGTAGACGTTGCTTATTCGAGACTGATGGAAAAACGTATTAAAATATACTAGTGAAATGTATTAAAATATAATTATTATATAGTTAAAATATGAATATTGAAATTTGAAGTATGATAAATATATTTAAGTATGATTTTAGATATTATTATATAATTTACTATAAACATATTTTTATTACTAATAAATATATTTTACTTAAATAATAAACATATTTTAACAATAAATCGATTCTTCTCATAGCCGTCTCATTTATATCTATCAAGGGTGTCACATAGGCCATTGCACATTTGTTCCACTTTGTCAAAGACTCAATCTTGATCCCCTTTTAATCAAGTTCTTTTTTTTTTCCCGGTGGTCAGGGCAATTGGCAAGTATTTGTATCCTCAGAGTATGAAAGTTATAATCGTGTCCCTTTTCCTATTTCTCTGTTACGTATGTAGCAAATTACACTTTTTAAGAATAAATATCTAATTTTGTGTAACATGGACTATTATTGTTCTCATATTCATATACTATATACTATAAATTACTATATAAAATATGCACGATGTATATATAACCATAACAATAAAACGATTTGTCATTTGGGAAATGTGTGTTGGGGTTGGTTGTTATTTCGTGAAGGAAAACATTGGAAAAGGATCATCTAAGAAAGTGAAATTTGGGTGATCTAAGCCATCGCTTACGTCGACGTATGCAAACATGCCACCTCATTGGAACAAATTTAGAATTCATTTGAGCATGTCACTCTTGTTCATTCCAGTTCCAGGCAATACAATTTAATCACCTTTTAAACTCAAATCAATTTCTCCAATCTGAATTTTTAATTGAATTGGGAGTTAGAGGATTCTTTCTTCTACTCTGTTTCTCACTCATTATTTCCTGAAATTCAACCATTTCATACATCTATTGATTGAAACTACCAGTTACTTTAAACACCTAAACTAGATTAAACTCTAGACTATATACATCACAATAACATGAAGAGGAGAAGGGGAAAAATACAAGCAATAAGAAACCTTAGGAACACATAATCAGCAATAATCATAACTCAAAATTAGACTAAACTATGAAAAATCGCAGTAAAAACACTCGATTCGCTTCGATTGAAATTCATCCCGTAGTCCATGCGATTCGATTCTCAGTTGATCGTCGAATTGGAAGACCAAAAAATCAGAAGTGGCATCCACAACAAACGAAGAAGACGCAGAGTGTAGAGACCAGAACAATTCCCTCGAAAACCGAAACGATCTTAAAAAGGATGTCGTCGACGAACCAAATGTGCAAATTGAAGCGCTTCTTCCACCGCAATCCGCCGCCGACGCTACTCCCCTTCTTATTCAGGCGCTTGAAGAATAATGAGAAGGTGGAGGTTGAAGGCTTCTTCTCCATTTTTTCGTTAATTCTCGATCTGTGAAGGGGGTGGGTTTTGTGTATCGTGAAGAGAGATCTGTGGGAGTTAATAAGGTTGGAGGGAAAAGGAATAACGGGCGAGAAGGAGGGTATGTTGGGAAATAACAAAGTGGGCCCCTTTAGAATGAGGGGCTTCAATATGTAACGGCTCCGCGTTTTCGTGGGTGAATGGGCTGTATGTCGTGCCTTTTTTGGTGGAAAAGGTTATTTTAAATATAATAAATTTTTCTCATAAAAAAAAGTATAATAAATTACATTTGCCTCTTCTTTAAGAAATATACTCCTTCCGTCCCCGAAGTATTTCACACTTTCCTTTTTCATTCGTCCCTCAAAATATTTCACACTTTTTTTTACTAAATTTTGTAAAAAATACATTATAACAATACTCACTTTTTACACACATCCCAATATAATACTACTTTTTCACATTTTCCAACAACTTTACACACCTTTTTCATTAAATCAACTAAAATATATATTCTCTTTCATACTTTATACATAAAAATACAAAATTTTTTTAAACTCCGCGCACACCAATACGTGAAATACTTGTTGGGACGGAAAAGTATACTACTACTAAAATAAAATAGAATTGAAAAAAAAAAATTTTGTTAAACTTCAATATATCATCATATTTTAAACAATAAAATAAACCCATAAATAAAAGATGCACCCATCAAAGGACTATTTAACGCGTATTTAAAAAAATATTTAAATAAATTTAGCTTAATAATGTAAGAAGTACTCTTCGTATTTTTTAGTATAATAAAAACGTATTGGGTGTGTTAAATGAGAATGATAATTTTAAATTTAAAATAGTGATATTTTAATTGAATTAATAAGTCATTTATTTTTTGTGAAGAATTTTATGAGAACAACAAATTATTAATAAAAATATCAAGAATTATATGGACGAACAAAGTTACAATTTTATGTACTTGAATTGTTTATGTTATTTTATTTTGTTAGTGTAAAAGAAATCATGGTTGTCACTCTGGAAATTAATCATGAAATATTCAAATACATAATGCGCCTTCATGCTGGATGGAATCTCCTTTGTACTGAAAGATAACATCTTCAAATATTCATTTCAGATTGAAGCTTTGTGGTAATAAAAGAGAAAGGTAACAAAAGTGACAACATAAAGGACGAAAATATTGGGAAGATAACAAAAATTGAATTTCTTTTTTACCGACTTTAATATTCCTTTGAAGTTGGTGGTGAACGTCACTCAACTTGAAATCACACTCAACGATATATATCGAATTAATAGAAATTTATAAATATATACTATTATTCATTTGTTAGACAATAATTATTACACTAAGATAACATGAGAAATAAATTCATTTATGAGTCTATGACCAAAGTGAAATAGTACTTGGTTCGATTTCTATTATTGATTGAATATTGCCATTATCTTTTCCAAAAGTTATAAAGACTTCTTTTTTAGCTTAGTCTTAATTACACGCGTCAAAACAAATATTACAAAGAATAATGCTCGCAGACAAATTTAAACGGCATAAACTATGTTAGCTATAATTTTTTTTTTAAATATATATATTACTACAAACTAAAAGACAAATAATTCCTAATCGTAATTTTAAGTTTTGTTAAATTGATGGGATGAAGAGAGATATTGTTGCATGAATTGGCTAGTTTAATTTCATGTGGAATCATATTATTTTGAAGTATGTCGAATGTTTCTATATATATATACTGTCTTAGGAATTACGTAGACTATTTTACATTATTTTAATTAATAATAACTTTTTATTAAAAATATTATTATCTTTATTGAAAAATATTTTATTTTTCTTTTATAATATAACACGATAATTCACTGCACCGTTATCATTTTAATTTCATCAATTAAATATCACTTCTTATTAAAATATTTGCACTTTTTATACCTCTCACATAAATCATTTCATGAGATAAAAATCTACTTAAGTCATTGTTTATAGGTGTTACTTTAAAATAAATGCATGATACTAAAATGATTAATTAATATGTTTATGAAGAAATTCATGTAATATTCGTTTTTATTAAACATAAAAGTTATTAATTAATTACCAACAATTTAATAAATCATTAGATCATTTCAATTTAATCAACATTATCCAAAAAAAAAATGTCTCGTAAAATAATGTAGTGATTATTTTCCAATCTCCAATAAAAAGCAAGGCGATCGATGACACACTACGACATAAAAAGATATAGGACATTATCATTCAGTCATTACTATAAATTAAATTTTAATGCTGCCTTGGTGTCGCACTTTATGCCAGCATTTTGAAGTAATTGCTCTAAATTTTTTGGGCTTATATTATTTTATTTAACCAACTCTTAAACTTAATATTCCTTATTGATGACATGGCTAGCTAGTTATATGATCTTTTTCATACTTCATGTTGTTGGTGAAACAAAAAGTATAATTTAATTAAAAAAAAAAGTGAAGATCCACATTTGTACATAATGATGCCGAATTGACTTTTGACTCGAATTAAATTATATATTTATTTATAATAAGGATTGGAATGGTATTATAATTTATAAAATCATAAATGGGTGGTGATGTTCTTAGCATCAAAATTAGTGAAAATAAGTGTATTATGCAACATAGCATGTTATTCAAGTCGTCTTTTTTCTCAAGTATCATAACTCATAATGTTGTGATAAACACACAAAATCTCACAAAACACTCAAGAATCAAACATACATAAAATGATAGAATTTGAAATGAAAAGTAATCTTGCACAAGGATGTATAGTAGTTCGGTTATGAATAACCTACATCCACTTTGGGGAGAAGAATTCTTATTATTACTTAATGCTTACAAAACAGATTGGATTGATCTCAATCTGCAACAAGAAGAATGAAAACAAAGCTACAGAAACTGTCAAACTCAAAATGCAAAATTGCTGTAATCAAGCATTTTGAGCCCTTATATCTTGTTACTCCCTTAACCTATTGATCCGGTTAAACTTCCACTAGAAAGCCCTCACTTAGTAGTTGAGATGCAACCATCTAACAAGTTCCAAGTAGCTTGATAAACCGTTCGAAAACTGCTCCAAAGTTGGCCACTCAACACTGCACCAGTTTGGCAGTTTTCCACCAGTTGTGTTGTTTGAGTTGTTGTAACAACTCCAACTGCTTCCAGCTTGCATGCAACATGTGAACATCATTGCTGAACATCTAATGAACACACTCCACGTGTAAAACTCCCTCATGCATGAATCTATTGTCATCAATCTCCACCTTAGATGTATGCATGCTCAAACTTGAGCTCTCCTCCCCATCTTGCTGCTTTTTAAGGAACAACAACCTGTAAGTTTGAAACCATACCAACTAATGTCTTGCACAGCTCAAATTTTGTTGCTAGCAAAGCTTTAGTAAGTCCATCTGCTGGATTTACAGATGTATCAATCTTTCTCACTTCAACAAATCCACTTTCCACCATATCTCTCACAAAGTATAGCTTGACATCAATGTGTTTGGTCCTCCTCATGATATCCCTGATATTTAGCTAAGTGTATTGCACTTTGATTGTCACAATATACCACTACAGCATCCTGATACTCTCCCAATTCTTTCAGCAAACCAACAAGCCATACCCCTTCTTTAATTGCTTATGTCAAGGCAATAAATTCAGCTTCTGTAGTTGATAATGTCACTACAGACTGATGGCTAGCCTTCCAGCTCACTGATGTTCCAAACATATTAAACACATATCCTGTAAGAGACTTCCTAGATCTAAGTTTGCTGCAAAATCAGCATCAACATATCCAATGACAGTTTCTGATTTTGCTTCCTTCTTCTGAAATTTTAAACCAAGTTGTTCAGTTCCCTTGACATACCTTAATGCCCATTTGATTGCCTCCCAATGCTGCTTACCTGGACAACTTAAGAATCTACTAATCAAGCTCATTACATAAGCAAGATCAGGCCTACTGCAAACCATAGCATACATAAGACTGTGCACTGAACTTGCATATGGAATTCTGCTCATTTCAGCTACTTCTCTGTCTGTTTTAGCTCCACCAAGTAGAGACATACTTAATCCTTGCTTAACAGGTGTTGTAACAGGTTTGCACTGATCCATATTGTACCTTTTGAGTACTTTAACAAGATAAGATTGCTGTTTCAACACAAGTACTCCAGCTGATCTGTCTCTGCTTATTTCCATACCTAGTATCATCTTAGCTTCACCAAGATCCTTCATCTCAAACTCCAGTTTGAGTAATTCCTTTACAACATCAATGTCTTGAGAACTCTTGCAAGCAATCAAGATATCATCCACATAGAGTAGTAAGTATGTATAACAGCTGTTTTCTTCCTTGATGTATACACAACTGTCATAGAGACTTCTCTAAATTCCATTGGCAATTATATATTCATCAAACCTCAAGTACCACTGTCTAGGACTTTGTTTAAGTCCATACAGAGACTTGAGTAGTAAACAGGCCTTTGTATCAGCCCTCTCAACTGTAATACCCTCTGGTATCTTCATGTAGATGCTTTCTTCCAACTTACCATGTAGAAATGCAGTAGTTACATCCATCTGATGAAGCTCAAGATCATATTGAGCCACTAGTGCTAGTAATACTCTGATTGAACAATGTTTAACCACATGAGAGAAGATCTCATTGTAATCCACTTCTTCCTTCTGTGAAAAACCTCTAGCTACTAGCCTAGCTTTGTATCTGACTCCACTTTCAGCTGCAGATGCTGGTTTTCTCTTGAAAATCCACTTACATCCAACTACCTTTTGAGATTTTGGTTTGTCAACATTTCTCCATGTTCCATTCTTATTCAGAGACAATAGCTCTTCCTCCATGGCTATCAGCCACTTATTACTATCTTGACTTGCCAATGCCTCAGTGTAGTTTCTTGGTTCATAAGCTTCAATTTCAGTTGTTGTATAGAGTGCAAATGATACTATATCAGCTTCCACATACCTTGCAGGTGGCACTATAGTCCTTTTCTGTCTGTCCCTTGCAAGCTGATAGGTATTAGGTTGTTCTTTAACTCTTGAAACTTCATCTGTATCTCTGTTAGTGAAGTTCTCTTCACTTTCACCTAATCTGTTCATATTTTGAGGCTCCACCTCAAGCTCAGACTCTCTTCTCTGATCATCTTTGATCAAAGACATCTTATCTTCAATGAAAACAACATCTCTACTAACCAAGAGTCTGTTCTCTTCATAACAACACAGTTTATACCCCTTTACACCTTTTGGATAACCAATCATAACACATTTAAGTGCTCTAGGTTCCAATTTATCCTGTTTCACATGGGGATAAGCTTGACAGCCTATAACTCTAAGGTGAGAGTAGCTTGGAACCTTACCTTACCTGATCAGACTTCTTCTGGAGTTTTAAAATTCAAAGTTGTAGCAGGACATAAGTTGATCAAGTAAGCTGCAGTTGCAGTTAATTCTTCCTAAAATATCTTACTTAAGCCTGTACTGCTCAACGTGCATCTAATTCTTTGCAAAAATGTCTGATTCATCCTTTCTGCAATGCCATTTTGCTGTGGAGTTCCAGGGACAGTTTTGTGTCCCTTAATTCCCTTTTCCTTGCAATATGAGTTGAACTCTTCAGACACAAATTCCAATCCATTGTCTGTTCTCAAGTACTTCAAATTACTCCCAGTGTTATTTTCTGTTTCTGTTAACCAGACCTTGAATGTAGAAAATGCTTCATCCTTGGTTTTCAGAACATATACCCACAGCTTCCTTGAGTAATCATCAATGATGGTCATTATGTATCTTCCTCCACCTCTGGTTATAGTCTTTGAAGGTCCCCAGAGATCTGAATGAACATAATTCATCATTCCTTTGGCTGTATGTTCTGATTCACCAAACTTAAGTCTCTTGGACTTACCAAGAATGCAATGCTCACACTGTCTGATCTGATCATTTGTATTGAACTTGATCAACTGTTGTTTAGCCAATTCTTGCATTTCTCTTTCACTAACATGTCCCAACCTACCATGCCATAGCTTAGCATCATCCTGCTGATCAGTGTTGTGTATCTGTCCTACAACAACACTCCCATCCAGAAAGTACAAGTCAGATCTCCTAGTTCCCTTCATGACTATTCTATCATCCTTAGTCACTGTGAGAACTCCCCTCCTCAGGTTTGAATCATACCCTTGAGTATCTAGCATCCCAAGGGAGATGATGTTCCTTCTTAATCCAGGAACATATCTAATATTCCTAAGAAGCCTCTGAACTCCTTCAAACATAAGCAGTCTGATGGATCCCACACCCATTATTTCACAAGAATGATCATCACCTAATAATACTGATCCTCCTTCTTGATGCTTGAATTCCTCAAACCAATGCCTCATAGGTGTCATATGGAATGTACACCCTGAATCCAATACCCACTCAACAGACACATCTGATGATATGATGGCCAGAGCTTCAATATCTTCCATACCAGCATTATTTTGAGATTCACCAACCTGATTGACTTGATTCTTCTGATTTTCAGTAGTTGCATCAACCCTTTTGGACTTGTCAGCTTTCCATTTTGCACATTGTTTCTTGAAGTGACCTGGTTCATGGCAGTAGTAACACTTCTTTCTAGTTGACTGACCTATTGCACCCTTCTTTTGATCAGAGTTACCTCCTTTGTTCCATTTCTTGTTTTGGTTTCCTTTCTTGGCAAAGAGTCCTTCTGCTCCAGATTTTTCTTTACTGTCAGCCCCTTCCTCTAGATCTTTTGATCTAAGTGATTTCAATACATCTTCAAGCAGTACTACATCCTTCCCTCCATAGAGAACAACACCCTAGAAGTGCCTCTGTGATCTTGGTAATGCTGACAGCAACATGATGGCCTTGTCTTTACTGGACAGCTTGAAATCCACACTTTCCAGATCATCTGTAATCTTGCAGAATTCATCAGCTTGTTCCTTTAGAGACCTTTCATCAGTCATCTTGAATGCATGAAGCCTTTGCCTCAGATGCATCTTGTTGGCAGATGATTTAACCAAAAACAAGGCTTCCAATTTGTTTCATACCCCAATAGCTGCTGTCTCCTTTGATACTTCTCTGAGTATTTTATCACTTAGACATAGAATTATTGTAGAATATGTCTTTTGAAGTACCTGATCATCCACCTGTGCTCTTACAACACCTGCTGCAGCTTGAGGATTTCTGAGAACTTCAGTCTTCACTGGTGGAGGAGGTTTGAGAGCATCCATCAAACTTTGCTGCATTAGGACTGCCTTCATCTTGATTTTCCATAGATTGAAATCTGACTTCTCTGAGAGCTTTTCAACATCAAATCTTGTAGTATTCATCTTGAATGCTTGTTGTATATCTGGACTTCCCACAGACGGCGCCAATTGTTGTGATAAACACACAAAATCTTACAAAACACTCAAGAATCAAACACACATAAATTGATAGAACTTGAAATAAAAAGTAATCTTGCACAAGGATGTATAGTGGTTTGGTTATGAATAACCTACATCCACTTTGGGGAGAAGAACTCTTATTATTACTTAATGCTTACAAAACAGATTGGATTGATCTCAATCTGCAACAAGAAGAATGAAAACGAAGCTACAGAAACTGTCAAACTCAAAATGCAAAATTGTTGTGATCAAGCTATTTTGAGCCTTTATATCTTGTTACTCCCTTAACCTATTGATCCGATTAAACCTCCACTAGAAAGCCCTCACTTAGTAGTTGTGATGCAACCATCTAGCCAGTTCCAAGTAGCTTGATAAATCGTTCGAAAACTGTTCCAAAGTTGGCCACTCAACACTGCACCAGTTTGGCAGTTTTCCACCAGTTGTGTTGTTTGAGTTGCTGTAACAAATCCAACTGCTTCCAGCTTGCATGCAACATGTGAACATCATTGCTGAACATCTAATGAACACACTCCACGTGTAAAACTCCCTCATGCATGCATCTATTGTCATCACATAAGCTTGCATGATAATATTAAATAAATATAATCAAGAATTCATTTGAATTTTGAATACATTCACATTATTATATATATTCTTTTGATTTAAAATTTATTTATAACTAATGCTCATCCCTTGTATTATTTTGACAATTCGTAAAATAAAATTCAAAGTCGCGCGATCACATAATGGCTATTTTTCCTCAATAATTTCCTTTTACTCTTGTGAAATGTCCTATTCATATTAGTTAATATCAATTAACTAAAATTTAAAATTTATTAAACATAAAAAATTTACATACTAAATTTATGTGGGCTTAAAAGCAAGAGACCCATAGAATACAATCTAAGGATAAGTTGAGTTACGATATCCATAATAAAAAATTTAGAGAATCTCATATTTATACCTTATTATGATATTTACAAACTTTATTAACTAACCAGTTCACCTATTAATTTTATTGAATCAAACACTCACCTATTAATTTTATTGAATCAAACACCCTCTCTTGTTCTTTTGTATTATGGTATCAAGTTTGAATGCCCTAAATTTGTTCCTCGCCTTAGATAGCTCCTTTTGGAAAAAGAATATAAATAAATAGGAGTAGTTTAAAATGAGGGTTAAACAAAAATTAATTCAACAAACGTACACAAGGCTTGTAAATTGGGCTATGAAAACAACATAGGCCCAACTTTATTTATAACGTATTGGATTTAGACTTTTGGATCCACCACTCCAATCGCAATTGATTCAATTATATAGCAGTATAAAGTTTCAAATTTGGGTATAATCTAGCTCAAACTCGATTTATTTAATAAAATAAAATAATCCTTTTCAAAATCCAATTATAACTTTTGCATGGAAATATACAAACCATTGGATTATTTAATAAATTATAATAGTTTTCATTTCTATTTGATGATATATTGCAGCATGAAGGGTTAACTATGAAGTGGAATATATATATATGATGGAAAAAAAAATGTTCATTTGTGCACAATGATTAATGTTACTCTTAAGAATGTAAAGAGTTTATTTTTCTCTTTTTAATAGAAGCAGAATTGCGTGATACCATTAAAATTTTTTTTAATTAGTTATCACAAAAGATATTTTTCTTTTAAAATTATATCACTTTCCTTATATATTTTGATTAATGACTTACAAGTTTTTCAGTTGATGTGCTTCTGAATGACTTGCAATAATCCGTTGTTGCAGCAACATTCATCTTACAACTTTTGGCCTGTTTATTGTCCAAATCTAAAAATCCTCAGATCTCTTGCTTCCACTCTGGGCTGAAGATTTCCTATGAATTTAGATTATTAATTTATTAATTAAGGGTATACTTGGTGTATGCAAAGTGTTATGTTGGGAATGCACTTTATATGAGCGATCACTGTAGAAGTAGCATTTTTAGTATATTGTCTTTAATTTCTAGTATAACTTATAGAGACAGACTTCAGGATCGCATGTTTATATATGTGTAATCTCTGCTCACAAAACAGACCAAAATACAATGATTTGCAAATTTTCCACGATTAATTAATAATGCAATATATAAATTATAAACTGAAAAGCAAATAAAAACTAAACAATTTCAACAGATACATTATCTATAAAGAGATTAATTTCTACAATTCTCATTAATCTGCTAAAGTGTAACTAATACATCCGAAGAGAGATCCCTACAAACAAATCTCTCATGATATAATAAAAAATATGAAAATATTACAAATTATTAACATGTAAAATCAATGAACTCAATAATAGGATCACAATCAAGGAACACAAAAGAAGGATCATAATAGGACGTGTTTAGTTTCTCCATCCCCTCTACTTTCTTGGATACATTGTCACTCAAATCAAATATTCCTCCAATTCATGCAATTCCATGCCTTCCAAGGGTTTATCCCACCACATCAATTCTTCTTCATTTTCCTTTTCCTCCCTTCTTCTCTTTTCCATCTCCAATCTCATCACCTCCTCCTCGTAACGTTGGGTGACCGCGTCGGCAGATGGGTGCCCGAAAGTGAAAATCTTTCCGCCGGGCGACTGTACGAGAATTGCAATCTCCGCACCGCAGAGAACATTGAGTTCACTGGCTTTCTTGAATAGCCCATTACGTCTTTTGTTGAAAGTTACTGCCAAATGCGCTTTCTTCTCCATCTTCTTCATCTCAATCTTTCTTTTACCCAGTGTTTTCTTCCCTACCGAAACATCCATCATGGAGGAGATAATAAAAATTTATAAAGAAACTGCGATTCTATTCGGAAATTTTATTTTTCTTTCCTCTTTACTTCATGCACATCGTGTTTATTTATAAGTATGATTTCTGAAATTAGTTACTTTCTTTGAAACAAATCATGTGCTCTATCTTTACTAAATATAATTCTTTCTATTGTATTTATTGCTTTCTTTTAAAAACATGTGCTCATATCTTTACTAAATATAATTCATTCTCTTGCATTTATTGTTTTGTTTTAAATAAGTCATGTGTTTAAATGTTTAATTCTTTTGAATAAGTGGCGAGTTTTCTTTATTAACTGTGTGAAATTAATTACTTTCTCTGAAAGATATCATGTGCTATATCTTTACTAAATATAATTCTTTCTATTGTATTTATTGCTTTCTTTTAAAAACATGTGCTCATATCTTTACTAAATATAATTCATTCTCTTGCATTTATTGTTCTGTTTTAAATAAGTCATGTGTTTAATATATATATTATGTGATGTTTAATGCTTTTGAATAAATAAAGTGGCGAGTTTTCTTTATTAACTGCAGTCACCGCCGCGTATGTATGTGATATTTTACGATCTTACATAAGAGCAAAGGATGAAAATAAATAAGAAAAAAAAATCTTATTGATTAAATAAGTACTTTTAAAATAAAATTAACACTCATATATACAATTATTCATATGTACATCGAAAGTTATTTTTAATTTTTTTTTAAATATTTAGGTTTCTTTCAAATGAGATTGATTAATTACATAATTCATATATATGGTTAATTAAATTAATTGGTTGTTTTCTTATATGGTAATAATTTGTGTGTGCCTGTATCTAGGTTACATCAGATCTAATTTTTATATTATTGTGCATATTATTCAATAAAAAAAAATATACTCTATTTTTTTTTAAAAAAAATATTAAACTTCGTACGGAATGAAATGAAGGGAGTACATTTTTATTTATTTATTTACAAAGAACCAGGACATCTAACACACTAATGAATTTTATTATTTACTATTTATAAAAAAATATACATAAGAATTACTACTACATATTTTTTTTTTTAATTTTCGTGTCGAGTAGAATATATTATTGCTAAAAAAAGTAAAACTATTAAAACTGTAATATGTTTATTTTTTTGGAAAAATCAATGTTAATTACTTAATTCGTTTATTTACATAAAAATAAAAACAATAATTTCACAGAACAGGTTAGAACAAATCACCGCCTCACATTTTGAAATAATCGTGCGTATAAAAATCATCCATTGTCATTAAAACTGCCCTCACATATGGTCAAAGTCGTGTTAAAAAACCAGCCACCATCCCGCATAATCTCTCTCCATAGGTATATATTTAGAGAGAGAAACTGATTTAGGGGAGAGAGAGATTGACAGGGCTCTGTAATTCATTGATACTCGGGTGGTGGGGAATCCTTGATAACCCCTGAAATCTCAATAGATCTGCATACGACCCGATATGCGAAGATACCGTTGAAATATTCTACAGAGAAGTGAAGATATTCTTGAGATTCTTACCCCACCACAATTATTACTTTCTTTAGTTATTAACGAATTAAGAATTTGATAGTATATTCATGTACTGTAAACATCCATAGAATCACTCCACAAATTCCTAGCTTTTCTAATTTTCCTTTTATCAACACACGCACACGGAGGGTGTGTGTGTTTTGAGGGAAAATATGTTGGAATTGAGAGACGGGGGGAGGTGCTACCCGGAGGCGGTGGAGGGAGTGAACGTGGGACTGGCTTTTGTTGATGTTCTGATTGCATTCTTCGCTTTCTATAAGGTAATTCTTGTTCCTCTTTTTTGAATTTTAGATTTTGGTGGTTTCTCTTTTGGCTTATCTTGTTTGTGATGCGCTCAAATTGGGTCAAATTCTTGAGCTATCAATCATATGACGACTGTGACTTATTGATAATGCCTGAAATTTAAACGTCTGTGAAGTTCTTTGAGTGAATTTACGCAATGCTGAATCAATGTATGCCAAACATCAAGTTGGTGTGGTGAATTTACGCATTGCTGAAGTTTCCTGGAAATTGATTAAACTCCAAATACAATGATTTTCAAAGCTACTTACATTAAATTTTTAATGATTATTTATTCCTTCATTTGTTACTCGATTGTTAATTTTCAAAGTACCAGCTTTTTTTCATGCATTACTCACATTGAATTATTTATGATTTTCCCAGTTGATTAGAATTCAATCGAGGAATTCACAGCTTGGATGGACTCGCCAAAAGGTTTGTTTATTTATGCAACCTCTTAATATGGTAACACAATCTTTTGACACTATGCAATTGTTTTGCCAAAGTGATGATATAAAATAGAGACTACATTGTGATTTCTTGCAGTTAGCGCATCAGATGGCATAATCTGGAATTAGAATTTTTCTTCATCAAGATCACTCTTAACGTATTTGTATCAAATGGTCTGACATTATCTAATGTTGTAGTAGTATATTAGTTTGCTAATCTTGTAGCGATTTAATGTCATATTAGTCATAGTTCTTTATGCGGCTGCTTCTTTACATCTTCTCATAAGATTATAAGAGTAAATTTGAGAAGTGAGTACTGAACTGAACACTGGTGGAATAATTAATTGAGATTGGACAATGGTTGTTATTGTTTTTCTGATAGAGATGTTTGATATCTTGCAGAATTTTATGTATCTATGGTCAGCATGCCTTTTCGTTTAATTTGAATTTGATAAAACTAATTATTTTCATTTCAGGTCTTCCATCTATTAATTGGATCCTCCAATCTTGGTGAGAATTTAAAAGTATTCTGATTTCTGACTTTCACAAAATTTTTCAGTCTATATGCTTCTGATTAACTTTCATATCAGCATACTTGCAATAATCCGTTGTTGCAGGAACATTCTTCCTAAAACTTTTGGCCTGTCAAGTCGGACCTTTATTGTTCAAATCTAAAATCCCCTTAGATTTCTTGCTTCCACTCTGAGAAGAAATGCTGAACATTTCCCATGAATTTAGCTTATTTATTAATTAATGGTATACTTAGTGAATGCAAAGTTCAGGTTCTCTTGTTATATTGGGAATGTACTTATTTGAACGATCACTTGTAAATGATACTGGTGCTGTAGAAGCAGCATTTTTAGTAAGAACAAGGTATCTATATTAGTGTCTTTCTAGAACTTATAGAACAGTCTTCAGGATCGCATGTTTATATGTAATATGTGCTCGTGTTGGTCACATTGAAAACAGACCAATTAACATATGATATACAAGAGAATATCTAGTGAGTGATTCGAGCAAAAAGTGCGGACGAGTTAATCTTATGAGTTTTGACTGTAATCTTGGTTAAACTAATACACTTGATTTGTTTCCTACTTTTTTAATGTGCTGCTTCAAAATATATCAGCAATACCTTAAATTGTTGTTTGTATGTATTTTCATGGACATCCATCATCTCCCCAATGATTTTTAAATCATGTGCCAATGTTGAAACTGCAAGCTACATGACACAATAAGAGGAATCATACTACTGGTTGGTTGTGTTTTTTGTATTGCTGACTTGCACCAATAATTGTTTCATGATGGTGATAAATTTATCTACGGAGCATATACATTGTCCGTACCATAAGGGACAGAGGCTCATCAACCCCCCTCCCCCCAGCTGCACAGTGTTGTGTTGCTACTCCCCTCCCCCTACAATAGTTTTATTCATCGTCTATTTGAAGCTGCTTTCTGACAAGCTTCCCATTTTGGCACTCACGAAGCTTGAAATTTCATTGGCAGGATATTTCCTTTATTTTGTATTAACTCTTGTTGCTGCTTGTAAGGGTTGGATTTGCTGGTCGCATTCCTGTGGCTTCATTGTCATGGGTAGGGAAAATTTCACCCTTTAGCGTGATTACTGTTTTCATTGATTATGATGATAATAGCATAAACTTATGCTTACTACAAAGATATTATCATTGGCAGCCTTCCCCAAAATTCTGTTTGTTGCAGCCTTTCTTCTTCTGTTGTCGTTTTGGTAAGTTGTCTCCCTTATCTTGATAATGCATTTAGCACCTCATCATCTGTGTGCGATTCCTATTTCCAGCTACATGTTTGGTAGTTTGTACAGAGGAAGTTTCACCTTCATCTGCGCAACAGTTTTAGACACCTTATTACAAAATGTTGTTGATTTGAAGTATCTGTAATGTTCACATTTGCTCTATTATTTCGAAAATAGTTCCGACTGGAATAATTTTTTTGTTTCTTCCAATGTAGAAAATGTAACACTGTCTGAATTGTCAATGAGGTATGAGGTTAGGGTGTCCTGTTGTCAAAGTCTGGTTGCAAGTAATATCTTTGTCTGTGCTTCTCTCACTGTACTGAGTTATACCATTCAATCATTTTCTTTGCATTATCATGAAGACATGAACCAATAAGTGACATTTGTTATGCATGAAACTCAATACCTTTGATTATTTCTCGTGATTTCACTTTAGTGGTCTGTTACTATATTTAAATACCCTCATCTTTGAACCACTCATTATTTTTGGAGTATTTGATTGTGTTTGATGCTTGAGCTGCATTCGCTCAACTAAAATAAGTGTCACTTGGGAATATGATGGTTTGCAGGGTAGACCTCTGCCATCAGGCAAATGACGATGATGAAGATGAAGGATGTAGCCCCCGTGAAGCTCTGCTAGAGAAGACACATATGTCTAATTCTAACGGCAACAGTCGCCGAAGATGTTGCACATTTAGATCTATTCGTATAGGAAGTCGTCAAAAAATTGTGCTTCTGGTAAAGAAGAGTCTTTTAATTATATGGCATTCACTCAGCTATTTAGATTTTCTATATCATCTACCTTTTGACTTATCTGATAACAAAAATTTCACCAGGTAATTATTTTAGTTTTTGCAACAATGGTAGCATCTTCAGTGCTCATATGGACTGGGGTTGGAAAGAACCCTATCCTCTCTGCTGTTGTTGCTGAGGTTAGTGCTTTCATCAAAATTAATTCCTATGCACACTCAACTATATTGCTTCTCAGTTATGTTCTTAACATTGTACACAACCTGTATGCCATAAAAAAATAAACTCATATTCAGGCACTTTCTCCATTTATCATCACCACGCAACAAAATCAGCCATCTTTACAGCCATAATTAGTTCTGTTGAGTGCTACAATTGTACCATCATTTCTTAGTGGATAGATCTATGAATACACATGATATAAGTTATTCAGATCAAGTTCCTTAAACTTTAAACTTATATTTTGTGAGAAATTTTTGACTGAGGGCAATGGGAAAGTTAACTAATTGCTCTATCGATAAATACTCATTTTCAAGTATAATGCTTCTGAGAAACTCCAGGAACTCTCTGCCCAACGTTAACAGTTGGCCACCATCTTGTAGGTATATGTTGATCTAATTGCTGTAATGGTTTTTGTGCTGGGAGGAGCATTGGCATGCTACGGTAAGCATCTATAGTAGAACCTCCTTAAATAATCTAAAATATAATTGCATGATACTACTATTTTTCAGAAATTATTATTTGGTCTCTTAACTGCAGAGCTCGTTCGTCATAAAATGAAAGATGGCTTCAGTTTATAGCTATTTTTCTTTTGCATGTATACATAAGTTTTCATCTAACATATTTGGTATCCAGGACTTCTGTTGTTCTTGAAAATGAAAAAAGTGAGGTCCGAGCGGACTTCATCGGACATGTGGAAGGTAATTACTCAATTCTAATCTTTCTTGTCTTGAGCATTCCTCCAAGTGATATAATATTATACTTATTGAGTTTTGAAGGGGCTGAATTAAATGTTTGATATAAAAGTTGATGCACGTATTATAAAATCTATTTTTCTTGGCTAAAATTTAAAATAAGACATGAAGCTTGGTAAATGTAATAAAAAATTTGATGATGATATATATTTGTAAATTAATAGAAATATGTAGAGTGAAAAGTTTCACCCTCAAGCCAATTTCATGTCTTTACAGTTTCTTTTCATTCAAAAGATGGTATATAGTTGAATCGTTTTCTTCATAGAACCAGGTTGCCCTCTCTTTATTTAATTGAAATCATCACGATTTCTCTCCTGAAAATTATCTTCGGCTTGTGCTTGCAGGTTGCTGGTTTGGCCACCGTCTCTGTTATTAGTTTTACATTAAGTGCATCGGTTGCAATAGCTACACATATACCCGTAAGTTCTTCTTGTTATTCCACTATTTTCCCTGTTTTCTCAGCCTCCATTAAGTTTTTGAAGCCAAAACTCCGAATTGCAGTTGTTCTATCACTGGAGTGAACAAAAGGTGGATGGCATCCGTACCTCCCTTCTACTAGTTCTATATTATTTCATAGGTATTTTCAGCTAAAATTTTCATTCTTGGATTGAATAATCTAGAAAGCCTTGTAAGGGTGTTTAAATGATGCATTGTTTCTTGGGCTTCCTTAAACATTTCCAGGTTCATCAGTACCTTCTGCGTTTGTTCTATTTGTGATGAGAGAATTACCACCTCCAGTTATGAGTAGCAGACAAGAAGAGTCGACAACAATAGCCTTCATAAGCGATCGTTCTGTGGCTGTACATTCACAGCGCTGGACTGCTGCGACTAGTGTGCAGAACCAGGTTCGACTTGTGTCTCTCTCTTTAACCGTCTGTCTCTTTCGACACGAATTCAAATTCTCAGTTGTTATAGTGCAGGTTTCAAGAGCAAGCCCCATATGAAGACAATCCAAGATGAGTCAGTCGAGAAGTCCAGAATGAACTCCACTCAGAAGTAAAGCCCAAGACTGCATATTTCTGGGATGGATTTCCCTTTCTGTAAATACTTTTGTTGAAAATCTTCTTTATATGCGTGAAACAAGTTTAAATTATTAAAAGTTGCTCATAATGTCTCCATTTTATGTACAGAAATTAGATGCCTAACACATTCAGTTACCACTAATGATGGGAATTTATTTATTCCATACCAGTTCAAAATAAATGATTACATACTATCCATAATAATAGCATTCTAATATAAAGCAAACAAAATTGACAATCTTGAGCTATGAATTTCAAGCCTTGTTCTTGCGGATTAATCTGAAATCCCCAAAACTGCAATGATGTGAAGTATGATCAAGAAAATAACATAATCATTTATCCATGTAAAATGAGGAAAGAAAATGATAATTGCTTACCACAATGAAAATTCTGGATTCCACATTTGCATAAGGAATTGCACCGAACTGTCTTGAATCCCTACTGTTGTGCATGTTATCCCCCTGTACCCAAACATGCCCCTTTGGTACCTAATGAAACAAATTCTGTGATTCTTTAATCATCATTTGCAGTTAAATCGATGAAAATGTTGTACAAGAACAATTACAACGGTGGTTTTCTGTTCATCGTTTTTCTTGGGGTCTACTACGTACGAGACGACGTCGCCTTCTATGCCCTTCACTCTCTTGGCCACGACCTTAGGAGGGTCTTCGGGGCTTCGAATCAAAACCGTGTCACCACGCCCGACTTTCCCCGATCGGCTCGTTATCCTCTCAGCCAGAACCAAGTTGCCATGATTGAACGTTGGGATCATACTGGGACCTACTAGCTGGAAATGCAGGGGATCAGTGAACAGATAAGCGTGAGTATTTTAACAGAAGCTGTATACCAGAAGGCGTACTTTAGCCGCCATGAAGAGGTGGGCGTTGGTGACGTGGAGAAGGCAGAAGACATTCACTACACGTACCGCCTCCTTCACAATCGGCTTCTATTCTTGCAGTTTACCCATCGCGCCGCCGTCGTCTTCTCTCTGTGTCCATCCTCATTTGCCGGCCCTCTTTCAATTTTCTGGCCTCATTTCGTGGGCCTCAGTGATTCATGGAGAAGGTACGGCCCAGTTTAGTCTTTGGTCATCATTGGGCCCAAAGAAAACCCACTTTTGCCCCTTCAGATTCGAAAATAAAAGTATTATTTATATAATAAATAAATCGTTCACAAATATCAAAAACACAGTTTGGCCGAGTGGTCTAAGGCCCCAGATTTAGGCTCTGGTCCGATAGGGCGTGGGTTTAAATCCCACAGCTGTCAATTTTTTTTTTATCTTTTTAATACAATAAAAATTATTAGTCCTAATTTTTAATGTTATTTTTAATTTTATAAAATTTTTAAAAATAAAATACTGCTTGCTTTTTTTATATAATTTTTTAAAATAAAATACTACTTGTATTCTTTTTTAATAAAATACTTGTATTACATTAATTTTTTAATTACAAATAAATTAAAAGAAATTATTAATCCTTATTTTTTATTTTTTTATTTTATATAATATTTTTTAAAAAAGTACTACTAGTAATTTAAATGTATTATTGTATTGTAAAAGAAAGTGTTTTAACTTTTAAATGTACTAATGGAAACAAATTGAGGAAATTTTTATTTTATTTTTAAAAAAAAATGAAGAGATTTTACAAGCACTGATGAGTAGATGGTTCATTGTGCAAGAAGTCATCAATGGTAGAGGGGAACACCAATCCTTCAAAAGCATCATCATGGGAGTGCATAAAAGCAGCTTTGCCCAACAGCAAATGAGCCAATCTGAAGGGCTCCACTTTCTTCCCTCCATTGAAATACCCCTTGATCCACCCCTCCAACCTCTCCAATTCCTTCCCACTCTTGGGCCCCTTCACCCCTACAATCTTTCCATAAAATGCCTCATCTGCACCCGCCTTCTCATTTAACCCTTCGCATTCCCACAATCTCAACAGCTGCATCAGAACCTCAATATCATCATCAACATTCAATCTTTCGGCCACTCTTTCTTGGACTTGACGGGGTGGTGAGAGATCAGCGGATCTCGACAGAAAGTCCGGTGGAGCTTCACTCTCTGTATTCGTGATCGGAGATTCTTCGTCGTTGAGGTAAATGGGAGTGCCGAGTGATGTTTGTTCGCTTCCCGTCGGCGGCGGTTGTGAGAGGGTGGAAAGTCCTGCAGGGTGACTTTCTTCAAGTCTGAGCCTTTTCTCCAGGTATCTGAGAGAAGCGAAGAATTGGGCGTGTGGAGAAGGTGAGTTTTGCATCCTCAGATTTAGGGATTTTGATTCAATTAGGGTTTCTGCTTGATTTGGGGGTGCGCCTTATAATCAAAGCCGTCTCTTTTTATATAGCGCATTACTCCCCCCACTTGTTCCATTTTATTTCTACTCATTATTTCGTGATATCCGGTTTAGAATTTAATATTACTCCATAAATTAAGCTTATCACTAAAAATTAAATAATTTTAAATATATCCACATTTCGTGTAAAATTTCAATTTTGTAGGGATGACAGCAAGTTGTGCTTGTGTTAATATTAATGTTGAGCAAAATGAATAACATTAGATGAGAACCATTTACACCACATTCGACCAAAACACACTCAACTTAAGCTCACTTTCCAGGAACGAAGTTTGTGGCGTATGCCCAAGCATTGTTGTTGACCGGGTCGGCCAGGTGATCGGCGAGGTTCTCCAATGGACCCTTTCCAGTGACGATGGCCTGAACGAAGAATCCAAACATGGAGAACATGGCCAACCTCCCGTTCTTCAGCTCCTTAACCTTCAACTCTGCGAATGCCTCCGGGTCTTCCGCCAGCCCCAACGGGTCGAAGCTGCCACCAGGGTAGATCGGGTCGGTGATCTCTCCGAGCGGCCCGCCGGCAATACGGTAGCCCTCAACGGCTCCCATGAGCACAACCTGGCAGGCCCAGATGGCCAGGATGCTCTGTGCGTGGACCAAGCTCGGGTTGCCCAAGTAGTCCAAACCGCCCTCGCTGAAGATCTGCGACCCGGCCTTGAACCACACCGCCTCGCCGAACTTCACTCCGTTGCGTGACAGAAGCTCCGGGAAGACGCATCCCAGGGCTCCGAGCATGGCCCATCTGCTGTGGATCACCTCCAGCTCACGGTTCTTGGCGAAGGTCTCTGGGTCGGCGGAGAGTCCGGCGGTGTCCCAGCCGTAGTCGCCGGGGAACTCACCGGTGAGGTAGCTCGGGGGCTCGCCGGAGAATGGGCCCAAGTACTTGACACGGTCGGGGCCATACCAGGGGCTGCCAGAGGAGACGGCCTTGGAGGCGGTCTTCCTCATGGAGACTCTGCCGTTGCCGGAGAGTTGTGGGGTGGAGGGGGAGAGCCTGACCTCCTGGCCGGCGAAGGATGGGGAAGAAAGAGCCATGGTGGAGGAGGCCATTGTGGTTGTGGAGGTGATCAAAAGTTGCAAGTGTTTGTATTGTTGGTTGGAGAAGACAAGTATTGGGGGTTGATGTTATATAGGGCTGGTGGGAGGGGTATGAGGGTCCTTATCCATGGATATCATTATCTGTGCTCTCATTGATGCATAACATTTGGTAATCTTCCACTTGGCAACGCCTATGGCCATTAATCTTCTTTTGATTTTTCGTAGATATGATATGAGATTGCAAGAATCCTACACACTACACAGCTTTCTTGCGAGCCTATAAGGGCTTGCCACGTGTTTCTGAGGTGGATTGTATTGAGATAAATCTTAAAACACTGTTTTAAAAATGTTATTTAGGAGTAGCTCTTTTTTAAGGAAGAGTGGAGGACAGTGAAAAAGTAACACTATTTAAACCTACTTTAATTGTTCATTAGCAGTTCTAATCAAGAAAATTAATGAATTTGTGTCATGATATCATATGTATTGATCAAGTGCTGTTCAAATAGATAAAAGTGTGAAAATGAAGTAAAATTATAAATTCAAGAAAATATAATAGCCAAAAGGCAAAAAATACAAAGTAATATTGAGTATACATGCATTGGCTGTCTAAATTTTGTGTTTCGTGATGACATAAACTAGAAAGAAAGATATACACAAACTAAAAGAAAGATATACACACACAACATCTTGGAGTTCTTTTTCCATTTCCAACTACCACCAAATTTCGTCCATTTTGTTAATTACCTGAAACTTGATAAATGTTATCTTAATTTTGAGAATAAATTTGTGGATTGTAAAATTGGGTAAAGGAAATCCAAACCTAGATTTGGAGATGTTCTACTAGTATTTAAAGTCTGCTTTCGTTGAATTAAAACCTTCTACACTTTAAACTCTAAGGAATTGATATCATTTGTGTTTGGAGACGCAGAGTTAATTCCTGCTGTAATTTTAATCTATATTAATTTTATTCAATAATGTATATTATATGATTCTTAATAGGTGTGGAGTGTTTGTTACTTTTTGATAATCAGCCATTTACATATATAATAAAAATGATAGGAAATTTGCTAAAAAATCAATAATACATATTAAAACCTTTACTTGTTAATAATGAATGAAAGTGAAGATATTTTCTACACGTTAGGCGTAGAATTCTCCACCTCAGGATATTTGTGGGTGGGCCCACTTACACAAAACTAATGGACTAAAAATTGCCAAATGGACCGACGCCAGCAGCAACGGAATCTTGAAGCCCAATGAAATGCAAGATTAAGATATGACAAGATAAGATCTTCCCTCCCTCTTTAAACATAAATAACGACCAACCACCCTCTCCTCTCTGACCAACACTAACACTACAACTAAACTACTCATCTCTTCCATTCCAATTCCATCAATGGCCGCCTCTTCAATGGCTCTTTCCTCCCCATCCTTCGCCGGCCAGGCGGTGAAGCTCTCCCCCTCCACCCCACAACTCTCCGGCAACGGCAGAGTCTCCATGAGGAAGACCGCCTCCAAGGCCGTCTCCTCTGGCAGCCCCTGGTATGGCCCCGACCGTGTCAAGTACTTGGGCCCATTCTCCGGCGAGCCACCGAGCTACCTCACCGGTGAGTTCCCCGGCGACTACGGCTGGGACACCGCCGGACTCTCCGCCGACCCAGAGACCTTCGCCAAGAACCGTGAGCTGGAGGTGATCCACAGCAGATGGGCCATGCTCGGAGCTCTCGGATGCGTCTTCCCGGAGCTTCTGTCCCGCAACGGAGTGAAGTTCGGCGAGGCGGTGTGGTTCAAGGCCGGGTCGCAGATCTTCAGCGAGGGCGGGTTGGACTATTTGGGCAACCCGAGCTTGATCCACGCGCAGAGTATCCTGGCCATCTGGGCCAGCCAGGTTGTTCTCATGGGAGCCGTTGAGGGCTACCGTATTGCCGGCGGGCCGCTCGGAGAGATCACCGACCCGATCTACCCCGGTGGTAGCTTCGACCCGTTGGGTCTGGCGGAGGACCCGGAGGCATTCGCAGAGTTGAAGGTTAAGGAGCTGAAGAACGGGAGGTTGGCCATGTTCTCCATGTTTGGATTCTTCGTTCAGGCCATCGTCACCGGAAAGGGTCCATTGGAGAACCTTGCTGATCATCTTGCAGACCCTGTTAACAACAATGCCTGGGCATACGCCACCAACTTCGTCCCCGGAAAGTGAAGTGGAGTTGATTGATTAGAACATAGGAGAGTGTGATAATTAATTCGGATTGTTTGATGATGATGTAAAAAGTTAACGTGAATTATTGGAATATAATGCTATGTTTGTGAGCTTAATTCTCTTCTCTTCTCTTGCTTCATCCATGTTCACCAATCCCTAATTTTGGAATTTTAAGGCTTCATAAACAGCAAGCATATATTACCAAGAAACAAAAAGTTGGAAATGAACAGTAAGGGATTTCAACCTCAGATTGTACCAATTCAATTGTGATGACTTTGGGAGTGAACCTACTTGGGAGAAATGGCAATGTTGTGTTAAAGCTCAAATTTTAGTACAGAACAGAACACAAGGACACCACTCCTCCCAGCACTTTACCTAAAAAGGCTCCATTTGGATTAATCCATTGTGGGGAGTTATCCCAATGAGAGGTTGCATGGGATGGGATTATTTAGATTTTAGGATATACATCCCTTGCCCAATAAAAGACAAGTGTGAAAGTTAGTTGGTTGCCCACATCTCATTACTCTTGTGACCCAAATTGTATGACCAAACTCCTCGCTTCAAAAGAGAGATCCGCCCCCTCCCATCCCGCCCAGCCAAAACTCTGGCTTGGAAGACAGAGACCAATGAGTTCACCTCTGGGGTGAAAACATCAAGACCACAAGTTGCAACTTGCAAGATTAAATTTCGAATCTGGTGGAATTCTCAAATTTAACCTATTTAACATACAATCAATCTCGAATGGATGGTTAATGCTGAACAAGGTAAAAGAAATTCAGTTGAGATGCTGCAGTAACATCATCAAGTAGTAATTTGAATTTTAATTAAAATTTTGGTAGATTCAAGAAGTGGGTCAAGAAACGCTGTCCACAAAATTGGAAGAGAATATATTTAACCAACCATACACAAAGGTTAAATTTGCCAGATGGGCAGCATCAATTAAAAATCTTGAAACCCAACGAGAAACCAGGTATAGATATCACAAGATAATGAGCATCATCTCCTCCCGCCTATAAATAACTACTAACCAACCTTTTCCTTCTCATCACCACCAATATCCAGTTCTCACACCACACACCAACTTACCTCTTCACATCCTTCAATGGCTGCCTCTTCCATGGCTCTCTCTTCTCCCTCTTTCGCCGGACAGGCAGTCAAGCTCTCCCCCTCCACCCCCCAGATCTCCGCCAATGGGAGAGTTTCCATGAGGAAGACCGCCTCCAAGAGCGTCTCCTCTGGAAGCCCCTGGTACGGCCCTGACCGTGTCAAATACTTGGGCCCATTCTCCGGTGAGCCCCCAAGCTACCTCACCGGTGAATTCCCTGGTGACTACGGCTGGGACACTGCCGGACTTTCTGCTGACCCAGAGACCTTCGCCAAGAACCGTGAACTGGAGGTGATCCACAGCAGATGGGCTATGCTTGGAGCTCTGGGATGCGTCTTCCCGGAGCTGTTGTCCCGCAACGGAGTGAAGTTTGGCGAGGCGGTGTGGTTCAAGGCCGGTTCACAGATCTTCAGCGAGGGTGGTTTGGACTACTTGGGCAACCCGAGCCTGGTCCACGCACAGAGCATCCTGGCCATCTGGGCTTGCCAGGTTGTTCTCATGGGAGCTGTTGAGGGCTACCGCATTGCAGGCGGGCCACTAGGTGAGATCACTGACCCTATCTACCCAGGTGGCAGCTTCGATCCTTTAGGTCTGGCAGAAGACCCAGAAGCCTTCGCTGAGCTGAAGGTGAAGGAGCTGAAGAACGGTAGACTGGCCATGTTCTCCATGTTCGGATTCTTCGTTCAGGCCATTGTCACCGGAAAGGGTCCATTGGAGAACCTTGCCGATCATCTTGCAGACCCTGTTAACAACAATGCCTGGGCCTACGCCACCAACTTCGTCCCCGGAAAGTGAAGTGACAAGAGTGTACTGAATTGGTTTGACTGATTATGATGTAAATTATTGGAACACAATGCTATATTTGTGAGCTTCAATGGCGTTGAATTTAGTTCTTTTAATTCACTCATATATGCTAATATAAAATTATGGATAAGATTAAGCAAAGACGATACTGAATCTTAATAAGAATACAACAAAGAAAGTGTATCTCTAGTATACGTTTTTTTCAAATTATTCTGAACTGAACATTGCATGTTATATACACCATTTACAGATTCAACTTCTGTGCCTACTATCTGTACACGGACAACGCATATGATGTTCAGGTGTAATAATGAAAGAATTGGATCTAAGATATTGATACCTGAATCAAATTATCATTGTAGCTTCTAAAATCAGCCACAGAAGTGACAGAACCATCACATGCGACGACGTCTCTTCATTTTCCGACTGAATATTGCAGAATTAGACATCTCATGATCAACTCTTTAATTTCAACTAGTACAGTAGAGAACTGTCCAAAAAATCCAAAAACCAGCTTCACCTGGCATAAAGTCCCAATTTCACGTCTGATATCTGCCCCTTGCTCTGGCAACAGATTTCGCATAAAGTTCTTCATATACTGATGCTGATGAGTCCCAACTAAAATCCATGTTCATCACCTTTTGGACAAGTTCTTTCCATCCATTGGCATCATTCTTATAGTAATCAAATGCACGTTCTAAAGCCCTGCTAAATCCCTGCATATTTATGATAACGAGTATCAAGAGCTCTTTCGGTTGAATGATAACACTGAATTCAACAATGAAGGCAAATAGGGAACCTTCTTTTCAGTAGGATGAAATTTGAAAGTATACACGTGTCAATCTATTGGTATAATCTAGAAATTTATCTGATGCACATGATTAATTACCTGCTCATCAGCAGTCAAAAATGTAAATCCGTTTCTGAACTCAGCGGGTATGGTGTCATCATTTATGTCAAAAACACTGAAAAATGATTTGAGCATTTGATTATAACATGAAAAGTAGGCACAAGTGAAATAAGAATACTGCAATTCAAAAGTCATTTGCAGTTCACAACCTGTCATTTAGTCCTCCAGTTTTCCTAACTATTGGAATAGAACCGTATCTCATTGCAATCATCTGCATACAAGTGAAATGATCTTAGAAATGCTTGGAAGTTCAACTAAAAATTTAAGAAAGAAAAGTTTACAGGAAAGCAATCGCAAGGAGTACCTGTGTAAGACCACAAGGCTCAAAGATGGATGGGATGATGAGCATGTCTGATGCAGCATAGATCAAATGGGAAAGAGGCTCATCATATTTGAGTACTATACGAGCATGCTCATGTGTTTTAAGACGGTCTCTAATGCCTTCAAATTCCCTCTACAAAAAATAGAATTTCCATTATCACTTGATAATTATATGGAGATATTAAATTAGTGCAACATAATCAGGAAGTGATACAGCTAAAATTCAGCCTAAAGTTTGGGTTAAGTTTCTTATCCTGGTTGACAAATGAAAATATTCCACAAACTATGACTTCAGGAAAATTGATCTGCCAAAGACAAAACTACAGAGAAGATGAAGAGAATTAAGCCCCCTATATAATGTTGTTCCTCACAAAAAAAAAAATAATCCCTCCGTCCCACATATTTTTACCCACTTTCCATTTTGGAGTGTCCCACGTATTTTTACCCATTCAATTTTTGGCAAAAATACATAATATTTTATTACCTACTTTTTACAATCCCAACAACTTTAATTACTTTTTTACACTTTATTCATCATTCCCAATAACTTTATTCACCTTTTCTTTTTAAATTACTAATTTATCCCTACTTTCTCTTACATTATATATTAAAAAAATAAAACGTCTTAATCTCCGTGCCCGTACAAACGGGTAAAAATACCCGGGACGGAGGGAGTAAAATAAATAAATAAATATATATATATATATATATATATATATATATATATATATATATATATATATATATATATATATATATATATATATATATATATATATATATATAATAGTGACTCCCTTCATTATCTATATTCTTTTTTAGAATCCTTTAGATTTGAATCTCATTTTCCTGTCCCTATATTCTTTTTGGATCATAACCTCTAATTTGAATCTCATTTTCCTGTCCCCACTCCATCCTTCTTAATTATCTATAATTTCACAAGCAATTTAAAAGAAAACCAACCACCAAACTCAAAACTCAGAATTCAAGATTACCTGAATGTCTGGCACTGGACTTGAACCAAGAAGAACAAACTGACCACCAAACTCCAATATCCGATATATTGCATGCCTTATAAGATGTACACCCTTCTGAGGTACCAATCTGGTTATGCAAGCAACCTGCACATGATGAAATAATTAGATTTAATAGAAGCATTTTTTTTAAACATGTTTATTTCTAGTTGATGAGTAAGCCACATATCAATGATGACATGAAAGGTCTTAACTCTCAATATTCCCATGAATAGTCTCTCTGTGTTGTATTGCATATTATAGCATTAGCTATTTAATCCAGAATCTAATCAACTCAATACATAAACAACAACAAACCTTGGTTACAGTCATTTTTAGTGACAGATCCCATATAGGTATTCCCAATATCAATTTGGGGGCAATGGTTTGTGCTCATTAAATCTCTATATAACCATACCCATCGTAAAGCATAAATTATTATAGTCATGCTGTCATCTCAAAATGGAACAAAGTTTCACGAGATCATCGCCTTTGCTGAATGCAATCAATATTTACCAGTGGTTGTCTTGCATTAACCGAAGACAATCCTAGATGTCTCCTTAAAGCTGCTTTATTTTCTACTTTTCCTTCAATATCATTGGAATGATACTGAACTTTCAAAAAGGGGTCAGTTGCCGGATTCCATGCACCAGTATCAATTCCATTTAAAATTCCAACAAACTTTTTTGTATGTGAATTAAGTGTTGCTTCCAAGCCTCGGCCACCCTGTCCATCACAAGTAGAAAATGCATAAACTATTCTGAAAAGTATTACCTGATTAAGCGAGTGTGATTTCTCAGTAAGTTAAAGAACTCATAGTTGTGAGAAAATTATGTGCATTTTCTACAGTGTCTTGGATTCTCATATTAGCTCTGAAAAAAGAAATATACATATGTGTGGCTGGGTAGGTGGGTGTATATATATCCCTAATTTGTCACATTTTATGTTGTTATACACATTATGTTATGAAATTTCAATTAATCCTAGGGGTTTTCTGCGTGATGAAACTAGCAGAACTGCCATAATTTTGTAGCTCTGATAGCAATAGTAATGATCCATCCTGTTTTCCCTATATTCCAATAGCCTACATCCATAAACATCAACTAGATGAGCTTTAGGAGGCTGTGATATTATGCGAATACAACAATATGTTTTATCACATAATCAGTAATATACTCCGAAGATAACATATCAAGTTTATACATGATGCTTGGTTGCTGAGAGCCTGAAACTTAAAAATATACTGCAGAATATTAATCAACTCATGTAAAACCTGTGTGTGACACTGGATTAACAAGTCTATATTTAGTAAATATAACGAATGATGATATATATTAATTGCATTTTCAAGCATTTAATTGTAATATTTACAAATATAATAATATTTACAAGTTAAGCAAGTCAAGTACACACCTCAGCAGTCCGCACTTCTTGGGCATAAGATGGTGAAACTGTTGTCACAATATTAGAGTACACTATTGCACCCTGATTACAGAACATGGGAAAAAAAAGGATAAACTGGTCAATTACAATCAGTTAAGAAATGATGCACACACATTATGAGATTCAGTCACTACGTGCTAATCCTAGCAACCCAGCAACACACCAACCATTTATAGAAGTGTATTGAAGAGGACAGAAGGCAGCAAATAACTTTTGACATTCCCTAGTCCAGACCATAATACTCACAAAATCTTACCTAAAAAAGTAACTCTTGAGAGGGAAGGGGAGGGGGAAGGCCCAAAAATATTATATTACCTTAACAGGGTTGACCCTATCACTTGCTGAGTTGTCCTGCATCCTATCAGGTTTGTTGAGGTGGGAAACATCAAGGCCACAAGATGCTAGGTCTGAAGCCGGTGCAGCTCCTTGGTACTCAAAATTGTGACACGTGAAACAGATTCTGGCTGAATTCAAACCTTTTGGTACATACATATCCCAATAAAGGGGTGCCTATAACGAATGACAAAATAGAATTAGTTAATACATAAGGCGCAGGTGCTGCAGAAACATTGATGAAAAATAATCAAATGCGCATTCATACAACAAAAGATGTCTGCCAATCATGACAATGAATTATGTCTGGCTTCTTGCCAGCTTGAAGAAGTAATTCAAGTGCTGCCCTGCTGAAGAAGGAAAACCTCTTAAAATCATCATGCTCTCCGTAAAATTGTTTCCTCCAGAAGAATTTACTCGGGTGTTGTGGCTCAATGAAATAAACAGGAAGCCCTAGTTGATTAAATTTGCAGCCAATCAATAATATTAAGACAGAAAAAAGCAGTAAATACTTCTCATATTTTGAATTTAAATAAGTCCACACCTTCAACGGTGCCAACCCAGATTTTGTTTTTGAACAGCTGACCATCAAAATATGATTCAACAGGAACATCCAAAGCCTGAATTTCATCAAGATTGGAGCCTCAGGTCAAAGAAAGTCAAATTTAATAAATAAAGCACCATTCTCTAAAGCCAAATATTTACCTTTAAATCACGAATGCACTCATACTGCATGCAATCATATTTTGGTAAAACAATTTCCACAAGGTGCCCTTTCTTCTGAAGTGCTTTACTGAGACCAGTCACTACATCTCCCAGCCCACCAACCTAGAAAAATTTTATTGATTTAACGAATACCCTTCAGGTTGTGAGTCAACATAAGCAGATACAATAGACAAATTAATCACGCTGAAGGTGAACAAGGTAATCAAGAATTATGAAGAACCTAATGTTATTCTTCGGAAAAATATCACTATAAAAACCAAAACAAAAACATAAAGTAGAAACTCGGAATCACAAAAGATCACAACAAAAAATTAGTAAACTCAAGAACAACAAAATATGCATACCTTTGCCACAGGTGCCATCTCCGCTGCGATATGTATAATGTTCAACCTTTCACTAAACAGTGACAGAAAGTGCCAGTTAAAATATATATTATGTATGATATACCTTCATTCCATTTTAAGCTTACCCAGCTGATGATGATGTTAATTTGAGAAATATCGTAATGGTGTCGCGCTCATTCTTTTCTTTAGATGACATATATGCATCACATATACTTCCCTCCTTGTTCCATATCATTTCTCTTAATAGCTCTGCTTGATCCACCGAAATTTTCTTTTCAAGAAACCATCCATCAACCATAAGTAACAAATTGCTCCAGAACTCAACAGGTTTGTCATGTACAGACTCATCTTCTGCCTTTTTCTTGCTTTCTTCTTTCAAAATATTTAGTGTATCTTGGAATTCCTTCATAGAATCTTGATACAACTTAACATAGTTGTTAATCTCTTCATCAGATCTTTGCAGGCGCTCATCCAACAGCTTTATCTTCTGCTGCATCAGATCATTATATTGTTGCATCTTCTCTGATGACAATCGATAACCATTGGCCTCAGTGAGAGATTCCTCAAGCCGGTCAACCTTCTTGCGGAGTTCTTGGTTTTGCTGGAGCACGAGAATAGCTTGATCAGCCTGGTCTGTTGCCTTATCAAGAAGTTTTTGCAGATCCTCTACTTTCTCATATAAACTTTTGCATTCAGATTTCAAGCTTGAAATATTCGATACATCTTCATGAGAAGCAGCAAGTTTAATCTCAAACTCTTTTAAAGAGGACTCCAGAAGTGCCCTTTCTTCCTCTAGCATCTGAACACGTTCGTCAGTTTCCCTGATATTACTTAGCTCTGCCTTCAAAAACTGTAGCTCATCCTTTAATGATATATTCTCCGCCCTAAATAAATCTAATTCCAGACTAAAAGAATTGACAATATCAGACTGAGAAGGAGAAGCATAATTATTTACATCCTCAATATCAGATTGGGAAGAAGAAACATTATTAATCACATCCTCTATTTGTTCCTCACTGCTACCCCTACTAAAAAATTTATCCTGAAGCTTCTCCAAGTGTCCTTCTAGGAGTTCCACGTGTATCTTCTCTTGTGCAGCCACTTTAAGCCGTGCATCTGTTTCAGCCAGTTTCATCTCCAAAATGTTAATTTCTCCCTGCAAAGTCTCTTTTTCGCTAAGAATTTTTTCAAGATCCTCAAGGGCATGTATACGGGCTTGATTAAGAAGATGTATATCTGCAATGAAAAAAGAAACATATGAAACAGCTAGCCTGGCGATAAAATTCATATTTTATGCTTGCATAAAATTTCTGAAAAATCCAACAGTGGAGAAATCATTCCAATCCTCTACCGTTCTATAGTTAATCGATAGAAAGTGCAAGTAAATGAATATTCCAAGATAAAGAGTTCATATATAACTTACTCTTTTCAGCATTTCTTATCATCCCAATTAAATCTTGAAGATTAATGCCAGTATGTTGCTCTCCTCCATATTTTGTGATGGACTGTCATAAAAAGAAGAGATTAACGTATTGTCAGATGACTTCACCACAGTTAGTCTGAATTGAAAAGGTTTCAGTGCATACTGGAATGTCGTTCAATGGAAAGGAATTGCTCGTGTTTCCGTCATTTGAATGTGATGATCCCTCTGCAGAGTCCACAGCGTCGTCATCCAAAGGTTTTGCTTCATTTGGCTGAGAAGAACTGTCATACCCTTTCTCTTCTAAGTAATTTGCTTCTATTATGATGGGAATATGGTCACTGGAATCTGTCTCTTGATTTGAATCTATAATGCTGTCTGCCGGCAAGTTGCTAGGATTAGAGTTGCTGTCATCTTTTGGCTCAAAATTGGTATTTCTCGGACGCTCAAGATTGAATTTCTTTGCATGTTGTCTCTTATTCTGTAAACTGCAAAAGTTCAGTACCAAATACATTATGATACAGTGACAGTTTCTGACGGGGTTAAATATTCTACATAAGAAGAACAATCAATGACTTATGGACATGATTAATTTTGTACTAGGGTAACTGTTACCGCATGCGAGCAACTATATTGAACTTGAAGAGACTCCAATCAAAAGATGAGCTAAAACGTTCAATTTCTCATAAGCCATTGACTCCAATAGTCATAACATCCAATAAGTTTCCACATCAAATTCAAATGTCTTAGATAAGCATCACATCAGGCAGGCATAGCACAATTTTTTTTTCTGCACTCAGGAAAATGTGCAAAACTCCAAGAAAATCAGAGAGACGCTTGCGAGTGTGCGATTGCGAGAGGGAAATAAATAGACACCTGTTGCAGTCATTGACAGTGTGATGCCAAGATCAAACACAACATAAAACCATGCTAACTTAACATCAAGAATAATGACTCTTGGAACAATCCATTTCCACTTTCAATTGCCTTTAAAAAAAAAAAAAGCACACATTTATCATTTCCGAGCAACAACATCATTCACCACCCTCTCCGATTAAAACTCAACCAATTTCTGCAAGAAAATAAAACCGGAGTTGCAAACAATCAGATTGGAATCTACGGAAAACCTGAAATTTCGCTGTCGCATTTTACAGGAAGCAGAATACGAACGTCGGGAAGAAGAGGAAGGGCTGAAACGCAGAAAAACTGGACTACACTTGAGTCCTCCTCCGACCAATCTCCAGCCGAGAAAACAGGTCGACGGCGTCGCCTCCATTAATCTATACACAGTGAAACGGCCAGTGTGGGAGATTTGAGAAAGAGCAACGATGGCTTAGAACCACTGCTTACCTTAATTTACGCTTTTATCTTCTTTCCATGTGGAGGCTTCGTATCTTTCCACACTTTTAAAGATTTTAATTTAATTAAAGAAGGTAATTATATTCGCTTCAAATTTTACACGTGACTGTCAACGGTCGGATTACATTTTAATTCTGAACAATGGCGGTTATTTTTACTATAATTGATATGGTTAAAGAAAAGAAATGCTGTTAATATATGAAATGAAATTTAAGTGGTTGTCATTAAAATATTTAAATGATTTTATAATTTGAAATTCTAAATTATAAGTGAATTCAAACCCGAAATTGATGGTTAATATATTTTTTAAGACAATTAATTAATAACACTATTAATAAATAAAAAATAAAGAAAAAAATAGAGCAAAAGGAGTTTTAAACAATTTTACACTTTGACAAACGAAAAAATAGGTCAAACATGGAATTGATGGTTAATTTATTTTACAGGTTATTTTATTAAAAAAGAAAATTCCATTAATTTAACCATAACTGTTTAGCTACAGAAAAAAATAAAAAGAGAGAGAGAAGGGTAAAACAGTTCAATCTCAAATTTGATCCAATTAATTAATTTTCCAGTCATTTAATCGACAAAATTCTACTAATACTTTTATTTAACTATTAATGAATATAAATAATGAAAAAAATTAAGAGCAAAAGAGAGAATTGTTGTTTAAAAAGGGAAAAAAAAAATTGGGCTAGAGATCCACCTCGGGAGATGCCAACCATCTCTCCTTTCTACCAAGCGATGTGGGATAGCTGCCAACACGAATAGTAAACGTTAAGATTTGGGCGGAAGCAGATATTCCAGTTCCATGCGGTGTTTCACCTCGAGCTTCGTCGCCTTCCTGGTTATCTAACTTCTTTTCATGATATTTGACTTAGATTCAGTGATTTAAAGAGTGGGTTTCTTTAATTTCTTGTGAAAATTCAATCATTCGCCTTCATGCTTCCCCTATTTGGGTTGATTTCTTTCGAGTAACGAGAAATCGTACAGTTTTTGTTTGATTTTGATAATTTAGGACTGCCCTAAGCCTCCTGTGATAAAGATGATCCATTTCTTGTTTTCACTCGAATTCTGATTGTGAAAATTGAAATTGTCGCCTCAAGTTGTGAAACTTACCTAGTAATTATGTTTTTTAACGACTGTGATTAAACTTTTTGATTTGTAGACTTAGGTTTTCCTGTTGAGAAATGAGTTGATTTTATTTGTTCAAATATATTGATTATTTTGGTTGCTTAATTTGTAATGTAGGATTAGTTTGTTGCTGCACACTGCACTACTTGAAGATTCTTGCAATGAATAACCAAGACAGCCATTTCCTTGCTAACATTGGATTCTTAAACATTGTAATTAGGCTGATAATTGGTACTTCTACCTTGGTTATGATCCGAATTATATATGTTATCTTTCGGAGCAGCAAGCCCCTACATAAAAGACCTCCAGGACCTTTAAGTACCCTGATAATTCTTGGTTCAGGTAGCAAATTCTTTCTTTTCTGGGCTTGTGGGTGGGGTTGGGTTTGTTGAATTCTTGATGAGTAGCTCCTACCACAGGGCTTATCATTCCAAGTTGGTGGGGTTATATCTTCGAATACGGCATTAGTATCTGCTGATTTTGATATTGTCATTTGATTCTTAATGAAGGTGGTCACACGGCAGAGATGCTAAACCTACTAGCTGTTATGAAGATGGACAATTTTAAGCCAAGGTACTATATTGCTGCTGCCACGGATAATATGAGCCTTCAGAAGGCTCGCGTTCTAGAAGATTCTTTGATGGAAAAGGTAAAATATCTTTAGCCACTACATACTTTTGACACTGTTTCTATTTCAGTACTGTATGACTCTTTTTTTGAGTTCATTTCATGTTTCTCATATTTTAAATTCAAGATAGAATTGTGTAGAGTTTTTAAAAATGCATTAGTTTGGCTCTGTTTTGGGGGGTGGGGATTGAGATTATGAAGGTATATGTGAACACAATTGAGGCAGTTATAACATGTGGGAGGATTTTGTGGACTATCTCCTTGTTGTACTTTCTCCTGATTTCATGAATTGTATGCTCTCTGAGATGAAAGTTTGTTGCGTTAGGCAGACATTGAATTCGAGGGAGCTTCTCAGTTTATGCAAATCTACCGAAGTCGTGAAGTTGGCCAATCATACATCACTTCAGTTGGCACAACTTTGATAGCTATGACCCATGCGTTGTGGTTAATGATCAAGATCAGACCTCAAGTGGTAATCTTTTTTCTTGTTTAATTGAACTATTGTTATTCCTTTTTTATTCCATTTTCTTGACTCAATATTTCACCTTTTGCAGATTTTGTGCAATGGACCTGGAACTTGTATACCGCTCTGTGCAATTGCTTTTGTTTTCAAGGTTTGCGTTACTTATTTAAAATGATAAGTTGTCTTGCTTTAGAGGGCTGTATGCTTAAACCTCATTCACGCATTATATAAATAAAATGTCTATCGAGTGCACAAAAACCTGGACTGTTTCATTTTCTTATATGAATTATATTATTATTGATCAAGACATAATGCAACTTTCAGGTTCTTGGGATCAGGTGGTCGTCCATTTTCTATGTTGAGAGCATTGCTAGAGTTAGAAGGCTATCTTTGAGCGGATTGCTTCTTTACAAATTACATATGGCTGATCAATTGTTTGTGCAATGGCCACAACTCAAAAGCAAGTACCCGCAAGCTAATTATGTCGGTCGTCTCATGTAATAACTCCATTCTTGCTCCTGCTGCAAAGGTATTCCCTTCACTTAACTGTGCTCTC
The DNA here is from genome assembly GCA_023678885.1 of Pogostemon cablin. NCBI lineage: Eukaryota > Viridiplantae > Streptophyta > Magnoliopsida > Lamiales > Lamiaceae > Pogostemon > Pogostemon cablin. The sequence continues at coordinate 2,912,081 of CM042956.1, forward strand.
TATCCCGCCTTTGGTTCCTCACTCAAACAAGGCTGGCCTATAATTTGTTCATTTGAGCAAAGTTGTTTTCGGAAAATGTGATTAAATACGTATGGTTATTGAAAATGCGAACCTCAAATGCGCTTGTTATTGTTGCATAACTACCTACCTTTTGCTCTCTTGGTGGTGCTCTTTAAGTATTCTGTTAACAAATGGTAAACTAATTTTATGAGTGGATGAATCAAAAATGCTTTCTTGGATTCATGAGAATGATTTCTTACAATTCTTGCAGGCTGTCAGGAGGCAAAATTTCGGACAGTATTGAACAGTGGAGTTGCTGTTCAACTAAAACACTTCTTCCCTTCTATAGAAGACTCACGAATACAGAATTACACATCTGTAATTTTACATGCCTGTTGGAAGAAATTCTTAATGAGGGATCATCTTTCTAAAGGAATTTTATGTCCCAACAAAAAACCATTTAGCAGAATTCGAGATGCTTGTGAAGCAGTATAATTCATGACTTTATTTTTGATTAATCAATTACTCCACTTTTTACCACTGTTTCCAATTTACTTAATTTTTTAATGATGGATAAATAAATAAATAAAAATGTATTCACAACGTCCTGCATTACGAACTCAAACTTATTTCCAAAAACAATTGTTGGGGCATCATATGATTTGTTATCTCACAAAACAGTCTCCCTGAAAAACTAGACTTGTAAAATTAGCAATGTGTCCTCTAGACAAGTTTTGATAATTAAAACCTTCATTTCAAGCTATCCATTTCTGTTAATCAACCACAGACATGGAGCTCTTTTAAAGTTGAATTACACCAATAGTTCAGAGATAAAAGGAGTTGACACATTTGATTGACATGTGAAAGCTTGTTCTATGAGCAGATAGATATATGGTCCAAAAACTAGCATTATGGTGAAAGATCCATGGGCTTGATGCCTTGCTTGTTCTTGAATTCTATAACAGCTTGATCAAAGGTACTTGTAACATGCTGGCATACGAGAATCAGATCATCGCATGATTTGGCCAACACCTCTCGCGCTGGATCACCTATGACCACAACACCACATCAAGGACATCAATATTATACGCTCAACTTGGCAAAACATAAGGTTCTCCATCTAATCACTTGATCACTGAATAATAATTCTTTCATTAATGGTAAATAAGTAATCATACCCAAGCAACTTAAGAACATGCATTGCTACACATACAAAAAGAACACAAAATAAAATCGGATTTAATTCAATATGAAACTAGCAAGTAAGATGGCCTTTAGGGCAACCCCAATGGTTGCTTTCCTCAAATCACCAAAAATATTTGGTGATATGTTTCTCCAATGGTTTCCTCAAATAAATAAATAGAAGAATGAGGATGGTTTGAGGATGGCATCAAATATGGAGAAGGGAGAGGCATCCTCAAATTTGAGGATGAATTGGTACTACCATTGGAGCTCAAATGGTACCAATGGTACCAAATCCTCAAAATTTGAAGATTTGCTTCTCACCATTGGAGAAGCCCTAAGAAACCTTGTAGTTAACATGCCAAGGTAACAATGTGAAATGTAAATGCCAGTCTCCAGTTAGGAAGTTTAAGCAAGTTGTATGGTAGAAGACAATGAAAATTAATTTGAGTTGAGTATATGTTTGATAAGTTTTACCATTGGTCTGCACTCTTATGTTCACACGAGCATCAGAAGGGTGTGGAATGCTGTAGCCACAAAATGCTACTCTGGGGCTGCAAAATAAATTTTAATTTCTAACTACAGCCATGAAAGAGAGTAAATGTTGATGGATGAACTGAAAAAAGTAATGCATAGGAATGTAATATAACTAACTCTTGATTAAGCATGTATCTTAATGCATTTGCTAGAGTATGATCTTCATCGGGTATCGAAAATGTTGCTTGTGATTGATCCTGGAACGACGTGTGCTCCATTGACACTGCAAGTACAACACATATCATCATTCAGTGTAATAAAAGTAAATAAAGCAGATTGCATCTAAATATAGTGAATTCACAAAAACCCTATTCACGATAAAGATATATAATTAATAAAAATAAAAATAAAAATAAACAGAGAGATGACTCTGCAATTGCTGACCAAATATAACAGACCAAAACAGTTTATAACTAGTCTTGCTCCCAATCAAACACTATAAAGTTAAAAATAAAATCTAATCAAACTAAAAAAAGATGATCAAAACTGTAATTCAATCAAAAATGGAGATTTCAATAGGTTGAAAATACAAGATTAAACGACGTAGGTAAGAGCTTATCCGAGGGAGCGAGAAGAAAAATTCCAGCAGCAAATAGAAGAGAAGATCGTGAGTAGAATCTGTCGGTGGCGCGTGGTAAATAACTCCGACGGTGGCCGCGATTGAAAACAAAATAATGTTAGCTAGGTTTGCAGGGAGGTTAGTTTCAAATGTGGTTTCTCGCTTTCTCTATTACATTAATTTGGGCCTATGGAAATCTTTAAAGCCCATATATATTTCTCAATATCTAAAATTATATGGGCCAATGAAATTTAAAAATAGGCGATACTATTGTCACCCAGTCTTATTCTTAAGGTACCCGAATAAAAGACAAAAGATATGTAAAATTATAAAAATACCCCCAATTATTTTTTTAAATCCAAATCCATTATCTATATAACAAACGCACGATTTGCAATTTGGTTAGGACACCCATCCCCACGTTATACCTGAAATATACTACAAAGTTACAAACGTGTTCTGACGCCAGTATAGCAAACTCACACATACATACACCAAACACAAACACACAATCATACACAGCACACGCACACCACAAAAATGGGAATGGGAGAGAGAGAAAAAGAAAAGAGGAGGGTTTGTAGCTCAGTGAAACTGTCTAATTTATTGACAAATTATTGGTGGATTAGTGGAATTATAGGTTTTATTTGTATTTAATAGATGGTAGGAAAATGAATTAGTTTGGATGTTAAAAATGGGACCTTTAAATTTTCAAAACTGGTTCATCGATTTGCAGCATAGATTTCATTGAGTGACAACCGAAAATAATGCTAAAATTCGGCAAGAGGTTTGAGAAATTCAATCAAAATGGGGTTATCAATCGTGAGCGCCGATGAATGCTCCCACCCACACACACACAGAGTGTTCCTCCTCAGCAACTACCTGCTACTCGGCGCCGCCTCCAATTGTATCTTCCTAACCTTATCCCTCCGCCTCTTCCCCTCCATCATTGGCTTCCTCTTCATCCTGCTCCAAATCATAACCATCGCCGGCGCGATTTCCGACCTCGCGAGCCGCCACCTCCGCCGACAAATTCTACCGCGCGCATATGGTGGCGACCGTTCTGACGGTGATTGTCGGTGCTGATCTCACACGGCCGTCGGACTTCCTGAGCCACCTGAAGTTGTATGTGAGGAAGGAGGACGGCATGGTGATTCTGAAACTGGCGGGAGGATTGTGCATCGTGATGGAGTGGGTGGTGCTGACATTGGCGTTCTTCCTCAACAACTACGCTTATGTGGAGAGGAAGGGGATCAATGGTTATGGAGTGAGGAGTGGGAAGTTCAAGATGAGGAAGATCTCAAGGCCTGGCCATGACCTACGCAAATTGTGGGTTTAAAAAAATAATTGGGGGTATTTTTATAATTTTACATGTCTTTATGTCTTCTATTCGGGAAAATACTGGGTGAAAAATGAAATCATAATGCCCATATATGCGCAAATATAATATTACAAGCGTTGTTTTAGGACAATATAGAAATCGGCTTCTTGGCTGGTGTGTGAAGTGTGAACGCTGTTGGGCATAAATAACACAAACTCCTCCTTTATATAAATAAAGGTATAGATAGATAATCACATAAATTTTTAAATTAATTTCGAATAAATTCAAAATATGAATGTTTAAATAAAAATGTAACTCATTCAACACTAAAAAATCTCAAGAACACATCACCAAGTGAGAGTGACAAAAAGGAATTAATTAGAATCATGATCTAGATGTTGTGGTGGTGTGGAGTGATGATGAAGATCATCAAGATACTGCTGATAAATGTAGGAAACAGAGCCCCATATGGCCAACACCATAGCCACAACTTTTAGGCCATTCATCCCATCTCCAAACACCACAACTGCAGCCACTGGGACAACACCCACATTCAATGTACTCATCACATTAGCAAACAAACTAGACACATTGAGAATCAAAGACACCATCCCAAAAGCAAACACCTGCCATGCCAATGCTGCAAACACCACTATCATTACATAATCTCTCCTCCCAACTTCAAATCCCTCCACCTCCCCCTTCAAACTCCTCCACTCCCCACTCCCAAATAGGCCCACTGACAGAACCACAGTGGTGACCATAGACTCATAGAATATGACATTCAAGATTTCTATAATGGTTTGCTTCTTTAGCACCTTGCCATAAGCCAACTGCTCCAGGGACAGCAGCAGAGCATATCCGGCTGCTCCGCACAGCGTGCAGACGAACCCAAGCACGTGTTTGGTATTAGAGGCAGCACCAGATGAGCTGTCGGGGTGCAGCACGAGGAGGACGGAAGACAGGGTGAGGAGGAAAATGGAGTTGAAAATGAAGGGAGTGAGCTTTTGGGAGTTGATGAAGTAGGAAAAGAAAGCATTGAATCCTAGTTGGGTTGAACATATGATGGAGAAAGTGGAGACAGGGAGATACATTAGGCCAACTGAATACAACATGCTGTCCAATGCAAGCAGAATGCCAAAACATATGTATAGAAGAGGCAGGGCTAAGGCAGGGGTGGCGTTGTTTTGATCATGTGGTGGTGAATGTGATTCTTTGGTGGGGTAGTTTCTTGATTTGAGATAAATAATCAAAGGGAGAAGAAATGGAAATCCAGAAGATTGCACTAGTGATGCTATGTATTTGCTTTTCCCTCCCTTTTCATAGTACAATCTTCCGAGGAGCGTCGCGGCCGACTGCCCCGACAGCACCATGGTCGAATAAATGGCCATACGAAACCACGTTTCGTATCGTTTATAACCAATACGAAACGTGCTTCGTTCGAGAGTTCCTCTGCTTTCTTGAACGGGAAGATCCATGGAGATGAAGATGAAAGAAGTTTGTGTTGGTTAAGATAAATGATGGGTTCTTGGTATTGGACAAAAAGGTGACGATATTTGCTATAGGTTTGTAAGAGGATCAATTAATTGTGGACGAGGGTCACAAGAATTTGAATGAACAATACTAATTATGCTTTGTCCCATTTTATTTCTTTAGTTGATTTTGATTTAGTTAGGAATCAGATTAAAAGTGTAGAAGGTGGGCTTTGTAGTGGAGAACTGAGGTACACATTCTTGGTGTGATGATAAGTGAGAGTTATCATATGAAATCTTTAAACACATTCATAATGTCATAACATTCGTTTAGTTTGATTACACTGCATTCTTACACACATCCATAGTGTGAGGTTTGTGTACAATAAACGTGACTTGAGCTTATTTGGCAAAAATTTTAAGTTATTTTAGGTTTGTGTACTCAATAATTCTTGTACTATTAAATATACAAAACACCTATAATAATCATTAATTATTAATGATAACAACTGAACGATAATAATAATTAATAATAGGGATATCAATTTGATCCGCTTCAATCTGAATCCATCCTCACCCGCAATGTTTGGGGCGGATACAAAGGGTCTGTTTTGAAAATGGAGTGGATCTGGGTATTAATCACGCCTCGTATAACCCCGTTCCGACCCATTATGCTCCTTTATTATATAATGATATACTCAGTTATGTTCACCGTTATTATTTTAGATATGTAGTTTAAGAAAAGTTACTTTTTGACCAACTTTATTGACTTTTCAGGGGGTATTTTTGTATTTTTAGGTAATAAATAAATTATAAAATATGTTGTGTGTTACGTGAGAGTGGTATTTTTGAAATTAAGATAACTTTTGAGGTTGTTGGTTAATGTGAAGTTTTCTTTTTTGGGTGTGAACTAAGTGTGAGACAGACGAAAATAGAAAGTGTGAATATAAGTGTGGGACGAAGGTAATATATTACGTGTATATTCTGTAAATCTTATCAATATTTATATATTATATATATATTTTAACATTTATTTAATTGATCAATTAGAGTAGAAAAATATGTAATAAATCATTAAATGAATACTGATTAAGTAAAAATTAAATATAATACATTATTTATAAAATCAGTAAAATAAAATAAATAAATAATGTGGATAGAAATAAAATAGACCTATCTCGTACCGTTCTGAACACGGGACGATTAGACCCACAAAAGAAGAATGGGTATTGAGTATGGCTATATGTATGGATATGGTACTACCAGCCCCGATCCATTGACAATCTTAGTAAATAATGATATTTAATTTAATTAAAAGTTTACACTGACCAAATTGAAGTGATGATTATCAGATTCAATAAATCCTAACATAAGAGATGTTGAATATGTGACAGATTTGGTGGTTGATTGTGACCACTATGATTAAGAAAATAAAAAGAAACACACTAAAAACTATCATCCATCTTTTTAGTATTTTCATAGTCCAATATGATGGCTGCTGAAATATTGATGGTATTTGCATGTGAGGACAAAATTTGTTGGGTTATTTTTGTCTATTAACCTTCTAATCATAGGACATCTTGTTGTCTTATTTTTGTGTACCTACCTTATGCGTCATTTAACTATGATTACCATTTAATATAGAAGATAATTTGATGAGAATACTTTCCTAACATTTATTCTTTCAAATTTATAGTTTTCTCCACTTGGAGTTGTCCATGTGAATATGTGATAGAATGACACAAAGTAGTATACTGAGAAATCTGGGTAGTTGAAAGTGCACTAAATTCCGTCAATGTAGTTATAAAACTTAGTGGATGTGTCTCATTTAGTAATATTGTAACTATGTCATACCCCTCTTTTCCTCTTCTTGAAATCATAAATAAATAATCCCAATCATTAGTAAAATAAAAGAGTGGCCCAATCACTAATGCCCTGTTAATTACTCCGTTTAACACATGATCAATCAATACCCAACTTGTAGAATAACATATGACTTTTTCTTTTATTTTCCCCATTGATTATATCAAGCCAACAAAATTCAAGAGGGTCATTATCATGGATATCTTTCACTATTGTCGTCATCATCGTCTAATTGTTTTGATTTTTCATCAATCATTCCTGCCGTAATATTTTAATCGTTGTACTTTTTATCAATCCAATATTTATGAAAAATGATAATCTTGTTGGTATTATTAAAATTTATCCTTTATCTTTTGTACTTTGATCATATCTCATATCTCTCCATTCTAACTAACATTTTACTCTTTTTTTTTCCGACAAAAATTCTCAATTACATGACAAGCGTCTAATATGTGAAGAAATGAAATAGGGAATTAAAGGATTCTTTTCCATAAAATCTTGATTAAACAATTTCCACATTTTGGAAATTCAAATACTACTACTACTTTATATAAGAGTTATCATAGTGTGACAGATGATCCTCCTCTTTCATCAATCAGCTGATGATCATCAGCAGAAGCCCTCTGTTTCTCCTTCTTCTTCAAATCATCCAGATAATGCTGGTATATATAAGACACGAAGCCCCACATAGCCAGGACCATGGCCACAGCCTTCAGTCCGGTCAACCGGTCCTCCAGAAAGATCACCGCCAGCACCGGCGCCACCGGCAGCCCAAACACACGAACAAGGAAGAAATCTTGAAAATCAGCCCAATACATCCCACACCAAACACCTGCCAAGAAACCGCCGTCCAAAAAAAGTTCATCACGTACGAAACCCGACCCGTTTTATACCCCTGCATCTCCCCACTCAGCTTATTCCAATCCCCGCTGCCGAACAGCCCGACCAAGATCGCCGCCGTGGCGACCACGTTCTGGTATATGGTCATGTCGACGACGGCGCGAATGGTCTCCTTCTTGATGATCTTCTGGAAGGCGAGCTGGGTGAGGGAGAGCATGATAGCGTACCCTGCGGACGCAGCCAGGGTGCAGATGAACCCGACGATGTACTTGCTCTTGGATGCCTTGTTGGAGTCACCCTGGTCGGGTTGGAACACAAGGAGAACAGAGGAGATGGTGAGGAGCACGAGGGAGTTGATGATGTAGGGAGTGAATTTTTGTTTGTTAAGTAAGAAAACAGAGCATTGAATCCCAATTGGCTTGCGCAGATGAGGGTGTAGGTGGTGACAGGGAGGTACTGGATTCCGATTGAATAGAGCATGCAATCTGCCGCCAGAAAGATTCCGATGGAGAGGTAAAATGACACCAGAATTAGGGTTTTTTCTGGTGGCGGTGGGTTCGTCGGCGGCGGCGGCGGCGGCGAAGTATTGAAAGGGGAAGAGAACAGGGAATCCGGCGACTTGGACGAGTGTTGCGAGCCACTCGCTGTCGACGCCGTTGTCGAAGTAGAGCCGGCCGAGGAGAGTTCCGAAGGATTGGCCGGCGATGACGAAGAAGGAATAGATGATCATTTAGATCCACCATTTGTGTTGGTTGATGAACACCAGTAGCGGAGATTTCTTCTTTATAATTTCTGCATATATAATTTATTTATAGAAAAGATGATATAGAATTTGTTTAAAATAGGTGTAGTATATTAGTAGTAAGAGGAAGTACCGTTAATATCTTGAGGTTCTCGCATGGCGATTGAGAGAGAGAGAGAGAGAGTGTGTGGGAGTATTAAATTGTGTAAACTTATTACAACTGGATACTATAGTGCAGCTCTTTCAATCTTTATAGATCAAGATGTGGGGACAGCTGTCAACCAACCTATATTTCCCATTTTAAATTTCTTATTTTACTAAAAAAATCCATTAAAATGTTGGTAAAAAATTATACTCACTCCCTCCTCCGTCCCCTCATGTTATACAGGAGTATTTTCATATTTTCATTTTCTGCATTCCATTGTTAAATTTTCCTTTTTATTATATGAAATTCATACAAATTAATTATTTTTCTTTTTATAGATCCACATATTCCACTAATATATCTATTTATATTAAATTATTATTTTCAACTCAATACACATTAAAATATTATATTCATTATTTCTCTCACCTCAATACATATTAAGATACTATATTCATAATCCACGTGCAAAAAGCAAACGTAACCATGAGGACGAGACAGAAGGAGTATACCGTATTTATTTTCTCAAATTTCGAAATATATTTTTTTTAAGGGATAATGGAGACATGGAGTAATAAAAAAGTGTAAATATGGAGTATTAAAGAATAAATAAATAATAGAGAAAGATATTTTGTATCAGGCAGCAAAAATGAAGTAGCTGACACTGGAGATATAAATTGGGATATTTGTAATCTTAAGAACCTACTCAAAACTAATGGCTCATATTTAATTACTTCCAAAATTAAAATTCCACTCCTATTGGATTCTTTTTCTTCATTTAATAGTACTGGACTACTGGTGAGATACGGGATGTGAAATATTTTAAAATATTTCTAAAAATAAAATCTAATTATAGAAGGAAGTATGATTCTCCAAGCTGTCCACGAGCACAATTGTTAATAAGGAATTTATTTATTTTATCTATTTTTTTATTATTATATATCCGGATTGGGAGAGACAGAAAATGTTGAATAGAAGAAAAAAGGGTGCTGAACTTTAACCTCATCTATTTGTTCTTTCGACTGAAGTCAAGCTTGATGAAACTTGTAACGTTGATTAATGACTATTATGTACTAATTTAATTATTTTGATATATTTTATAAATATATATGTGATGTGATCATCTGATGTTAAAAAAAAAAGGCCATAACAGTCGGTTTCATACGTTACACTATCACCCCAAATACTCTTTTCAAAGCTTAACTCTGAAAATTGACAAACACCCCATCTACATATGAAGCTTGTTGTGTGAAAAGGAAAAACTAATTACTAATTACTAATTAATCCCATATGAACGGTTCTTCAATGAAAGAGAAAGCATTTGGGCAAAAGAAGTGTTGTATTCAAATTTGGAGTTTAGTGTAGTGAGGCTTGCTATTCTCTGAATCTAAGAAAGGGGATCAAATTAAACTGTTATTAAGGAGTTAAGAGGGAGTCATAATTTTCGATGAAATAACCAAGATTATGGAGACAGACAAGAGGATCTTAAGAAGCTTAAAAATGCTTCAAGTCCATATTCAATGAAACAAAATATTAAGGATAAATGGTCCTCAATAAAAGGTAACTACAAAATAAAATATGCAAAAAGTGAAGAAGGGAATCGTGTGATTTGGTATAGCATGCGCAGTGCCTTGTTAAGACCATAATTTACTCTTGGAGAGTATTGAAAGAACGACAAGATATCAACTATTGAGGAAATAAAATTGAGTCGGAGTTGGTTTGATGTGAAGATCGGGTGATAAACGAATTGCTGAATTGTTTTTTTATTATATTATTATTATATGATGAATTCCTGAATTGTTATTTTTATTTTATCTGATAATAATAATAATGAATATATGTAGAGTTACTAAAAATAAAAGAGTTTTGATAGAGAAAAAGCAAACGATAGGTACAAAGTGCGTAGCAAATGTAAGAAGATAGGACTTTTCTCCGCACGGCACTTCCTTAACTCAGTTCGGAATTTCAATGCCAAAATTGTGTATCGACATTTTTCAAACTGTTTGATACGTTTGATCATCATCATGACTGGAATTCCTCTTTTCTCATGTTATTTATATAATAAAAATGGTCATGACTTAATTAAAAATAAAGTAGAACTCCTTTTTTTTATAAAACATGCATCAATATATCATCATATAGAATCTATATTTAAATAATCATAATAGTAATTGTTAATGTGGACCACCTTGAGTAATGATATGACAATCATCATATGGGGTTCAAAAACACGCATGTATATTTATGCGTTATGGAGATTGGAGACCACCATAGGTATATAGGTAGGGAAGGGAAGATGATGACATACTTATGTGTATACTTATTTAATTATTTAAGATAAACAAAAACTATTTATTTGTTAGAGTCTGGATGATTATTATTAATTAATAAAATCTCGAATTATCTTTACTTAGTTTCCTTTTGATGATATAGTATTATAATAAAAACTTCTAATATCGTATTTTGGTTGAAACTGTAATAAGGTTTTGATTGGACTTAAAAATGCAAATTAGGTTAACATTCAGTCATTAGCTATCCATCAAGCCTCATGTCTTGCATTACACTACAATATCGCAATACACTCTGATTCATTGAATTATTCAAAATACCCTACATCCTTCTCAGATCATCAAATCAAGAAGTAAACTTTCTTTAACAAAGCATTTTAAGAGACGATGAAGAAGTATTACTACTTTATTTAAAGGGTGTTTGCAGCAGTTTTTAAACAATGAAAATCACTTGAGAGGTGATTTCTAGATGTCTAGTTGAGGGTCGGATTTAGATTTGAACCCGTTATGTTGACGGGCAGGGCCTGCATAATGATGGGTTCTTGTAACACATCACAACAGTTCTAGTTCTAGGAAATGCTAGAGTGAGAACAGAACACATGTAAAAGAATAAATTTTAATAACATGACGAGGAAAACTATAACCGTGGTGATGAACATTCTTACAAACGTTTTTCCAGTTTCTCTTTTCCTTCTATATTATATAACTTGGGGGGCCAAAACTGGGCAGGCAAATCGATGAATGCTGCATGAAATCAAGCAAGCAGCATCACGAACCATTTCTGCGTCGTATTCTGTTTCTGCTTCCATCGATACACTCTCTTACAAGTATTCATCCAACCAGAAAAGGAGAAACTCTAAATCACATTACACAGTTGGGCACTAAATTAAAAAAACTCCATATCTAGTGAGAATGGATTGACCATAAATAACAGTGAGCATGAACTTACTAGTGGGAGATCTGCAGAAGAACAAATGAAATACAGTATAAACACACGGAGATGGCAACTCCAGCTATAAAATTCTGAAACAGCCTCTGATTATCTTTGGTTGGAACAAAAGCTGACTTGAGTGTATTCGTCAGCTCAAAAAGGCGGTATGATATCTGCACAACCAACATGGTTAGAATTATGAAATACACAATTGTAGGTAGTACGATTCAATTTCAAGTTCACTCACCAAGACATAGATGGCAGTAGTTAGCATGAAGTTAAGCATCGGATAATCTGGTATAAAACAGAGTAGCCACTTAGGCTGTCCATTGGGTACATTTGACCTGCACATATGTTTATAGAAACACAGCAGACATATGCTTAAGATCAGAGTAAGGTTAACTTAAATTTCGACTTGGTTCAAAGACTCCTAAGGTGCCCAACTATGAAAATCACAGTTTTTTTTTTTTTAACTCAATAAAATAAAATAAATAAGTATACATTTACAAAATTTAACTGGTCAGTCAAAAAAGAACCGCATCAAATGAAACAAACAGAGAAAACTTAAATATATAAATCATGTCCGGACAAGGTTACCATAATACTCAGTGAATAAATAGTCAATTGTAAGCCTAGAGTCTACACATTGGATAGTTAGTATACAGAATGTTAAAAGTCTGTATGGCTCGCATTGGTAGATCCAAACATAACATGATGCGTAACAGTAAACTAATAGACTGACCTCAACCATATGTGAAACTGCGAAATATAGGTTTCCAGTGTAATCTTTCCAAGCCACCTGTTAGCAAAGTGCATTTGTTAAATCAAGAATACAGTTATAGTATGAGTTAGATAGTGTAGCAGAGATTGATGGAGGTGCGAAAGGAAACCTTAGAAAACTTACGCGAAGACAGTCAAAGAAATGTTCCGAAGCTGCTGAGTACAATTTCGCAAGCAAATATAGACACTGAAAGGAAATAAAACTAAGAGAAGTGAGAATAGGAAAATAGAACTTTTAAGAGACCCCAAATGGGCCTAGCTAGTTACAATGTCTTATGCCCTTCTAATAAAGTCATGTCTTGCCAAAAGAAACCACAGAAACTACAGAAAAAGAATGATTACAGACGTTATGGGAATCCACGATGTGTAGGGATGGAGCTTGTTATATGAAACCTTGTCCAGCTTGTATATGCATTCGTACCACAAGTAGCCAACCTAAGCCAAAAAAAATTAGGAAGTAAGCAGATATAAATATCTGCAAAACAATTTATCCCAATACAAAATAAAGGGCAGTATGTATTAAGAGATTTACAATTAAAGCAATGGTAACTATGAAAGTTTTGATTATGCATCTCCGCTTGATCTCAGATTCCTCCAGTTTCTCCATCCATTTTTCAACCTGCCATTAAAAAGGCATTTAAAATTTAAGCTCATTGAAAGAAGAAAAAGGACAAGAACTAAAAAGGATTAGAGATTACATTTGGGTGAACATAGGCATAGATCATGCCAATGATCCATATATACCGATCAAGCCCAGATCTAAAATGCCATTCATGTAGTCGTGGAAGATCTGGTTTAGCAGGATCATTATATCCTGTCAATGAAGCAGGTACTTTTTAGTATTTAAATAAGAAAATTGATTTTACCCACTTCGCAAAAAATATTGATTAAATATAAAAAAAATTATGGCCGAATCAAATCAATATTCTTCAAGGAGAAGTAAAAATTATCAATACCTAAGAAGAAGGTGAGAGGACTCCACAAAATCTCGAAAACTCCTGGAATTTCCCATGCCAAGATAACCACAAAGAAGCACATAAAAATTTTGAGAGCCATCACTGATCTTGTCCCATTATATTTGTGACCTATACCAAGGGCTCCATACACCATAAGTGTAAAGAGGGTATGCATTGGGCAGATGTAGTACAGCATGTAGTCGTTGTTAAGAACGAAACAACAAAATGCCACAAAAAAGTTTAGTCTCCACATCATCTGCATAGAGAATATTATAACTCAGAATACCCACAAGTGACATAAAAAGATGAGACATGAAAATGTGCCAAAGAAAATCCAGAAATAAGAAGCTAAGAATGTTTGACTCAAATTTTATAGTCACCTGAGCAAATCGAGCAAGACTAAAATCTTTTCTGATGTAATAATAAGAGAAGTTTCCAAAACCAGTCATCCATAAATATGCAGCTATAAAAACACGAATTGCATTGTAGATCTCTGTTGCAGCAAAGTAGTGGTACATCAAAAACAGAACCTAACAAAAACACAGGGAAAAACGATTAGAATCAGGAGGTAAACAAAGTGCAACATGGAAACAGACATTAGATTATGGAATACAGAAAAGAAATGCAGAAAGGGAAGGTAATAGAAGTTGGAAATATTGACTTATGAAAAGATTGATCATGCCGTATAATAGTACATCCCCTTCTTTCTGGCATTATATCAATCTAGAGGTAGGTCGTGAAATAGCAGATCATTCAAGCAACTCAAATGGCATGAAAAAAATAAGAAATTGTTATGACCAGTTAGCTTGCCTGCATATATCCTTTCCATTCTTCCGTCTGGTGGCGGTTAAGATAAAGAATGGATTTCCCCGAAAATGCTGACTTGTCATTATGTCTCTTGAGAGAAGTCATTGCTGAAGCTATGATAAGGAGAAAGAATAGAAAAAGGAATAGGTCGCGGTTGTAGCTCTGTTAACAGAAAATAAAAACAAAATAAACTTAATAAAAGAAATACTAACCAAATTATTAACAAGCAAAAGTATTTACTATGAATAAGTCAGAGCTAAAAGCCCCATTTTTCTTTTGAGCATTACTTTTGGTGATTATTTATTGGTAACCTTTGAAAACTGAAAAACATAGCGACTAGCATTTAAATTTGAGAATTGTACTTGATTATCTGCAGACCAAAAATGTACATCAATTTATTGTTACATCAAAGGAGCCTAATATATACCAAGATTTAGATGGAATGACCAGCAGCTAAGGATGAATTCAAGAGAAATTGATACACATATTTGCATTCAATCAGTAATTTAGCACCACAATATAGCTAGACATAAAAAGCAGTTAACAGAAAAACTCTCTGCTAAAAACCTCAAACCAACTTGAAAACCTGAATAATGTCATTTTCAGTCATGAGTAACAGAGAAAACACAGCTACACCCGGCTATGAATAGAATTGTATATTAACAGCACATGTATTGCCACCTTAGGTTTTGACATCTAGTCAGGAAAAAATAAGTCAAAAGCTATTTGCAGTTTTAATCAACTGAATTAAAAAAAATCACAAATTCCTATTTTTGATAAAACTGATAAGAAAGAGCACCTTGGTTGAATCTGCAAAAAAATTTGTGCGGTCACATAAGTAGAAATACAACAAAATTCCCCCAAACTCAGCCCTGCATAAGATTGAAATAGAATGGATAAAATGATGGCAATTTAAGACAGTGCAATCAATATGACCAAATAACGTACATTGCCCTCAAAAGTAGACGATTATCCAGCAAAAATGAGTCTTCCATCATCAAAAACCTGAAGAATGAACCCAGATAATTTTCAAACATATCATAAAAGTAATCCAAGAAGCAACCCCAAAAATGACTATCAAGCCTTAATATAATAAACTCGCCTAATTAAGTTTGTCTTGATAGATGGATTGGGAAACTTTGAGGATGAAGACTTCGTAAGACCACCTTCAAATAAGACAGCACGATCATCTTCCTTGATTTGTTGATTTTCTAATTCAATCAAATTATAATCTGCATGACTGCCACCAGGAAACAAAATGTTATTGCAAAAGTAGATATCAGAGAATAATTGTTTTCAATTTTATAGAACATTGATTGATTCTGCAAGCAGAATGCAAGTTCAGGGAAAGCAAGTAAAACTTCAACAACGTGTCAAAGTAAAGGGAGCAGGTTCTCACATTTTTGAATGCGATGATGACTTCTTATATTCCAACCACTCTGAGTATATCCATGCTACGAAGACTGGAACGACTCCAAGCAAAAATGACACCTGCGACATCATGAGTAAAGCATTGCATACAGTGCAAGTTAGAACAAAAGCAGAAATCACGACGGGCAGAGACGAGCAAGAGGGGAAATAAAATTAAGATAAACAGCAAACTGAAATACGCAATCGATACACCACGGCAAACTCACCCATTTAAAATATCTCGTTATAATAACTTTTGAAATGAAAAGAGTTACACATAAACTGTATATTTTAAATGATAAAGTGAAACATCAAGTCAGCAAATTAAAGGTTTGAAGTTAGGTAGTATTTTGTATCTGAAACATATAAATTTATTTTGAAAATGATCAAAATTTTACTGCAGTGGTCAGATAATATCTCTCAGATATCATGTGTATCACAAGAACATTTCTCTAACTTACGAAAGTATGACTCTCTTTATACATAACAAAAATGATAATTAAGAAATCCTCCGCGGCATAACAGAGCAAAGAGATCAATAGAGTAGTAATGCTGCACTTATTCACTTTAGATAGGAATATAATAAAGTACCAGTAGAAAAGTAATGCTCAATCAAGTCCACTGGAATCTACTACATAGCTACTCCACGGATGTAGAGATCAAAAGTAGAATTATCAAAATGAACAACATACCAGTTCACCAGCAAACTTATAATCTTAACAAGTTAACTTCTCCACCTTTGAGCCATCTCTATTAAAAAAACAATACTCATAATCACAAGTTCTCTATTCCTTTATTCCACTGAAATTCATGATATCTTCATCACAGATCAAATCATCCTAATGCTTACTTTAGCAACAATGCATCCATATTTGGCTGGGGACTAACCCAAAACAGAGCAGAAACATACACAGATACAGATATGGTCACAAGAAGCACCAGAAATAATGCATTCTCACTCTTCTTCATTTGAAATCGTATATCTCATCATATCGCCGAAATCAGTTAAACAGAAAATATTTAGGAAGCTCTACAGGAAAGAGGTTAATTCACCACAAACTAAAATCAGACGACAATTTTCAATTATTCCTACAAAAAAATACTATCAAATACAAAACATAGAAACGCCAAGTATAAACAAATAAAGAATTCACCGACGAGAATGATTTACATCGGAATTGCACTACACTAATCAAATAAACTTGAAGAATCACAATTTGGAAACAGCTTCACATCCACATTCAATGAAAGAAATAATTAACGCACAATGAATTGTAGAACCTTACCTGTCCAGGTGTCACAGGTCCAGGATCCACCGACATTCCCTTCGCACAACGTAAACCAAAATTTCCAACAAATCAATCGATTCAATACGCAAATCTACAAAATTCCCATCGATCGAGAGAATGCGCAAGAATGAAGTGGATATACACAGGCCGCAGCACTGTGTAGAGAGAGGATTAAAAACAGCGAATGGAAATGTCCAAGAAAGCAGAGATCTGAAGCAACAATCAATAGAGAAATGAAGGAGAGAAGAATCGGTGATAGGGATGTTACGTCGTCGTTTGCTTCAAGAAATCGATAATTAACAACTTCAGTCGAGATGTCTTTTTAATTTTCAGACCAACTGTCAATGGTGGTTGCCGCTTTCCTCCAAATATTTTCTCTCTTTCATTTTTTTTAATTAAATTAAATAATAATAATATAAAAATTACTACTTATTGAATCACTAATCACTAATAATAAAACTCCGCGTCATTCACAATATCAGATAAGTATCTTCTAATTAAGTAAATATATCATCGAATTAATGTTTTCTTGATTTTCTTGAAATAACATAGACTTAAAGCAACTATTTTAAGAAAGAAACTTATATGTTATGATTCATTAATTAGTCATCATGAGCTGTAAAATTACATAATTGAAACGTGATTGAAAACAACTGTTATTAACGTAAATATCGTAAAAATTAGAAATCCAATTATCCAACTCTTATTAATCCTTTCTTGTCTTATAAAAATTAAAATAGACGAAGAACGGTTCTTGTGTTTAAACTTTTAAAATGCTATAAAATATACTACCTCCGGCAACTTGAAAGGTAACCATTTGCACAATTCTAAGATCTTTATTTGTTTTTTGCACGTGGATTAAGGAGTATTATTTTTATAGGTAAAGTGGACAGTTGTATTAGAGGGAAGTGATGGGTCATATTATGTACTTTCTTTACTAAATAGAGGAAATTAATACCTTTGAAGCGGACGCCAGAATAGTGAAACGAGTACCTTATAAGTGGCCGGATGGAGTATAAATAAAATTAATTAAATTAAGGGATGACTACTACTAGATAAAAAAAATCTTAATTACTATGAGATACAAACATACAAAAATATTATTACTAAATACAAAAATATATAGTGATATTTCAATATTACCCCTACAATGTGCTGTACATAAATATTGTGTGCAGCAAAGTGTGTGCAGTAAAAAAAGTGTTTGCAGCAAAAAAGTGTGATGGTCCGGCAGAGCTCCGGCGAAGCTCCGTCGGCGGCGGTAGTCCATCAACTTTTTCGGCGGCTGGTCTGCGGTCCGGCAGTGCCCGGCGAGGTCAGTTTTCCGGCGGCGGCAGTTTTCCGATGGCCTGCTAGCGGCGGTGGGTGGGGGTTAGGGCTTGTGGTTTAAAAGTGTATGGATTTAGGGTTATATTTGGTATTTTACTTAAATATTTTGTATGTGATATTAATTATTTTAAATCAATGTATCTAGTAGTAATTAGAGATACAAAATGTGTATCTAGTAATTTTTCCTTAAATTAATAAACAACTATGTAAAATATAGTATGATATTTAAACAAAATTTAAAAACTATTTTGATGAATATAATCCGTACATCATTTATTTAACTAAGCGTCTATTTAATATTACTCCTTCATCAAATATATATAAACATGTTCATAATTTTTTTATTATTTGTTCCAAAAGTATCTTCACATGCACCTTAAAAAAATTACACTCAACCTAATAATCCAAAAGACTCTAATTTTTAAAATTGCCCTAAATTTTCAATTCATATTACTTGTTTTATGATTTAATTTTTCATTTAAAAATTTCAATAATTTTTTAATATAATATTAAAATATTTTCTTACGTAATAATTTGAAATGACACTAATTAAGAATTTTAATTCCTTTCTAAAACAATAGTAGAAAAGACAACAACTAACTCCAAATACATTAAATTTTTTATATTATGAATTTGAAAATTCATTGATTTTTATATTGCATCTTTATGTGATAAGAATTAGAGGAATAAATTTATAAATTCTTTCTCAAAACCGTTCAAGATTAAATTTGTGAAAAAAAAAACTTTAAATAATATATTTATGTATCAGTCCGTGATTTATATAAAATAGTCTAGCAAAATACAATGCATACTGGGAAATAAATGTACACGTCATTAATTATATATTCAGCCAAATTTATTCAATGGCTGACGTGATGAGCACCAATTCCCACTAAATATTAAAATAATTAGTTCATTTTAATTAGTACTGGATCATCAGAATTCTACTCTACACATGGCTTTTCTGAATCACAAAATTGTCGTATTTCTAAAATATTAAATGTTATTCTTTTTCATGAAAAATTACTATATAAAAAAATGTAATATTGTAAATTTACTAAGTCTTTATAGTTTGTAAATAATTTGTCTGGTAAAAACACTATATATAGTACATGATCCGATATCAAATCATATAATTCATACAATTCATGTTGTTATTTTTATAATCAATGTTCATCGAAGGGGAATCTACCGATTATTAATTAATAAATATATTTATTATTATTCTTATTATTATAAATTTAAAGAATATTTCATTTACGTAATCAGTGACAACTCTATAGTATTATACTGTGGTATTTGACTTCAATTCCTTTTAAGAGTTTAGTGCTAAAGCCTATTGCATTCTAAGTGGCTAATCATGCCTCTTAATCCATTAATTAATTAATTATATATATATATATATATATATATATATATATATATATTAGAATCTCAAATTAAATTTTTATTGCTTATCAATTTATTATTATTAATTTTTAATATTGAATGACTAAAATGAGATATGAAAGTGGAATTGATTTTGATTTGAAGTTGACTTTGATGGCCGGTCAAACTTAATTAGGATTGCAGGTTTATTCTTACATTGAAATTGGAGTATATTAGTATGGGTTGCATATTATATAGTACATAGAACACAAAATAAAACATTATGTTAAATTTAAATATAAACTCTGGTTTATAGAATGGGATTCAGAAAATATGATTGATCATGTATAGTATGAATATTTTTCCCAAACTAATTGCAACATACCAAATGTATATTGGAAATATTAATGGTTACATGTGAGGATATATATGTAAATTAAAAATATTATGAAAAATACTTATGTGAGAGATTTGTAAGAAATAATTTCATGAGATAAATAAGAATTGATAACTTTTATAATGAAAAGTAATATTACTTCCTCTGCTCCTGCATTTGTGCTTCCGCCCTGTTCTTGTTCTAAGGAAAGCACTTCCATCAACCTTGTTGACCTGACATCGCGGTGAACCCATTTTCTGCTCTAGTCAGCATTCCTAATCGGAGCCTGTAGCTGAACCGGCGCTTTCTCATGTCTCCAGTTTCTTTTGTTTCCGTGTTCATGGATTGGATCCTTTCTGAGGGTAGCTTTGTGTCAGGCTTAATATTCAATTAATGAAAAATGATAATGATATGTGAAGGAGTATTTTATAAATAATTTATAATAATATAAATAAAAAGTGATACTTCCTCCCTCCCACAAAACCCTTCACACTTTCCTCATTTGTTTGTCCCACAATATCCTTCACACTCCAAAAAAGAAAAAATTACTTTATCCAACAACCTCAAAAGTTATTTTAATTTCAAATTTGTCATTTCTTTTTATACACATACCATTACTTTATACATTTATATTACCTAAAAATATCATAATGTCATCTAAAGTCAATAAAGTTGGTCAAAAAGTGCAACTTTTCTTAAACAACGTGGAACTATAAACGTGAAGCGTATTGTGGGACGGAGGGAGTAATATTTAAAAATAAATAATACTAATATCTTTAATAAAAAAATTTAACTAATTATAAAAGTGTAAGAAGATGTCATCGTTATATACAACTCCAAATATTATTAATGGGCTAATTATATTATGCATCCAAGTGCACTTTAAGATATGGTGCACCCACTTTCAAAAATGTATGCAAAATATAAAATATATATATATACAATTAAGAACAAAAATGTATAAAATTTAATAGTTAGTTTTTTTAATGAAAACTTGAGTATAAAAAAATATACAATTATTATTAAAAAACATGCATACACTATTGAGTTATACAAATATGGATGCTAGTTTTTTTAATGAAAAACTTAGTGTGAAAAAATTATACCATTATTAAGAAACATGTATACAAAATAGAATAACATGTATACAAAATAAAATAAAAAATTATACATGAGTACAACCTCGCACCACCTAATATCAACTCATATATTAATGTAATCACTAGTGATTACTATTACTCTTGAGTACAGCTCCAAATATTATTAATGTAATCAGTGATTACTAATATTACTCTTTGAGTGCATGTAATTTTCTTCAATATCTTACAAAAATGATACAATTTAAAAGACATATTTGAGGGAAAAAAAAGGAATATTGAATTACTCAATACTTAAATAATAGAAAATGAAAAAAAATTGACCCAATTAATAACTATAAATGATCTATAAATAGAAGTCTTGTACGGTTAGCTTGCTGCATAAACTTCCACATGCAATTTGGTCAGAGTACAAAAATCAATGGCCAACTCTAGAAGCTTTGAAGTTGGACTTTCTATGATAAGCAAGCTTATATGATCATTAAATCCTTAATCCATGTGTATAATACTACCACACATTCTTAATTAAGACAGTGTTTAGAATTAACCCTCTTAACTAGAGTTCCATCATGAAACTTAATAACCTTAATGACTTAATTAACCTTCTAGCATTCCCTATACTAGTCATAACCGACTTAATTTATATATATTTACATCATTTAAAGTGAGTTTAGCTACATTCATATTCCAAATAATCAATTAGCCTTTTACAATTAACTATCTCAAAATTTTATGTAATTCATTATTTCAACTTTGCATGCCTTATTAAATTTACTTATATGAAAATTGCATGGAGTTTTTTTTTTTAGCAATAAAATTATAACATCAAATCAAAACGAATTTCACTGATTAAAAGAGTTTTACTAATTAATTACATAAAAAATCAAAGAGAATTTATATAATAAATATAGAGAAATAATTAGCTAGATTATTTTATGCTAGTAGTATATATGAATGCGTAGTCTTGGATTCATAATTTCCTTTTAAATATGAAAATAATTTTCTATCAATTATCCAATGATGGACTAAAAAAATGATAATACTTGTGTCACTCGTAAAATAGAGGAGGGGACTATACTCCTAAATCAATACTTAAACCCTTGGGCAATGGATTGTCATTCTCTATCCCTCCATATGTCATTCGCTAAGAAAATGTTATAGAAAATTTCATCAAAGTATCACAGGACATTCCGTGTCGGAACTCGCTACAACTATATAACTAATTTGCTTGCATATATATTAATGCAAAGATAAATATGAAATTTAACTGACAGCATTAAAATAAGTTCATAATTAAACATGAACAAGAATACAAGATTATGTACTACTAAATGAGATAATATATATAGGGGCTACAAGTACAATAGGTTTATGCATATAAAGAGTTGAGGATTGAGAATGAGGGAGAAGAGATAAATAACACTATGGCTGATGGCTGTACAAACAAGAGCCAATTAATTTAGTCAGAATTAAAAATATAATACTACGAAATTCAAATAATTAAAGAAAGATACCCCCAAAAGCAGTGGTTAGAAATCTGCAACTCGAAACCCTCAGGCCTCCTCTTTAGGGTAAACGGGAGGAATTATATCCTGCAACAGTCCATAGTCGGAGAACTGGTGGAACTGCGGACACGGTGTACTTTGTGCATATGCAGTTGTACCCCCGCCGTAATTCATGTAGAGTTGAGGCATCTGGACTAGAAGTTCAGGAGGGAAGGCTTGTCCTTCCGGTGTCATCAACGGCGTGGCCAGCATTGAATGTCGGAATATTCCAGCCGCTGCTGCGCTTCCGCGGAGAGTGGCCGGAACGTGGTGGTTGTGCTGACCTTCGTATGTTGTGATCACCACCGAAGGGTCTTGGAATGATCTCTCTACACGTTTCTTCACCGGACATTTTTGGGTTGTACATCTATAGTAGCTTCTGCAAATTATTTTTTAAATAAATATTAAATTAAATTTATAAAAATTAAGAATAGTGAAAACATGTGAAATGTACAAGTGGCTTAAGGTTTGCTTCAATTACAAGTATGTTCCTCGTAATTTTATGAAAATTACTATTGACAAATGTGGATCTTCTGTATCGTTTAATTATATTGGAATATGATCCGAAAAAGGTAAATTAATTAGTAATTAGGAAATTAATGTAGATTTAATTTTGAGTGTTCATACTAGGTTTAGTTTACGTTCATACTTGCGAAATAAAAATAGATGTGCAGTTTAATTACTATTAATTTGGGAATAATTAAGCCAAAATTTGGGAAGAAGAAGCCAAGATGAGATTCTACACGCTAACAATAACGTTGAATTTTGACCTTAACAACTTGCATGAATTCCTTTGCCTTTTATAACATTTCTAAAGATCTTGTTCATACAACACATGGAATTCAACTTACTAAATCAAAACTTTAATTAATCATTATATTTCAAGAATTAGTGATCTAATTAAGGAATTAATTACCTTGGATAAGGGCTGTTCTTCACAGCTTTTTGTCCATATTTTCTCCATCTATACCCATCTTCAAGATGATCAACTTCACTCTTGGTCATGAATGCGAATCTTGGCTGTCTTTGCTTCTTCTCCCCTTTCTTCTTTGCTTTACATCTTCATCATAATCAAATTTCACAAATTAATTATCAAACAACAAATCTAAAAAAAAAAATTAATAATAGCTAGGTTTAATTAATTTACTTACTCTTTCTTGGAGTTCTCATCATCTGCATGATCTTCGAGGGTTTCCTTCACTTCCTTCTTACCCTTATTGCAATCTTCATCTCCAGCAGCCGCCTCCATGGAGGACGACGAAATCGAAGAAGAATTAGGCGTCGCCGGTGTGGTTTCCCCCACCGGCGGCGTCTGCTCTTCCTTCGCAATGGAAAACGCCCGATCGGGCGACAACCCGAAAAACGAGGTGTGATCAGTGGATCCTTGTAGAAACTCAGTGAAACTTAGGTAGGTAGTGGGATCAAACATGGTGTGAAGTGAGGAATAGTCAGCTGAAAGATCATGGAGGTTGCCGCCGCCTCCGGCGGTGGCGGCGCCACGGTCGTGGAATGGGTGGTGGTAGTAAAGCTCAGTGTAATCTTCCGACATGGGATTGAGAGGAGTGAGTAGAGAGAGTAGTGGAGAAAGGAGCAGAAGAAAATGAGGTAGCTTTTACAAAGGCTTGATTTGCTCTGCTGTCTTACATTTAAAAGCTTTGACGAGATGAATATTGTTTGGGATTAATCAAATATTAATTAATTGTGATTAAGAATAAATCTCAATCTCATCTCTTAATCCATTTCGTCCAGAATAATAACTGGTGGGTGGTTAGTCATCCGCACCCCCACCTTTTTCTAGACGGGAAAATTTCACATTTAGTCACATAAGAATTCTTTTAATTCAATTATAGTCCCGTAGAAATATACTGATCTCATAGTTAGCGGTTTTGGATACATAAGAATATTATAATTGAAAATTTTCATTCCATATTAACTTATATTATTATAAACTACCAAATTAATATTATTTTCTGTGTTTCAAAATAGACATAGTCCGTTTTGGTCTTGTTAATGGTTCAAAATATTTCGTCAATTATTAACAATTTAGATGAAAAATTCCTATGAGACTAAATCTGTCAATTTTAAAATATTTTTGACATTGAGCAATTCTTACGGAAATTATCCCTTTTTTAGTCAAATAAGCTTTAAGTTCATACTTACGTAGAATGGTACCAGTTTAAATATTACAGTATGTTGTACTTATATTGTCACAATTAATTATATTTAATACGTTTTGAAATTGGAAATTTAATGACAAAAGAAATGGAAAAGGTCGCGTGGTTGTGATTGGCTACTAGGTCTTTTATTTTGAAAGAATTATTCCAATTTTGCTGCAGCCTATAATAAATTATTAAAGTGATCAGAATATATAGTATATTATGTCTTAATATAAAAATGTAGGAATATTTTACATAAACTTTTTTATTCAAGTTGTTATATATACTTATATAAGGTCATGTGAGACCATGTATGTAAGGACTATTTAATTAAATAAAAATAATACTAATAATTTATTTTTGTGGTAATATAGTACTTAATTCTCTTGAATACATACATAGTTTTAAAAAATTGGCCTTTTAGTTTGTTGGTGTAAGAAAAAATATTGATATTTCGGATATAATTAATGAAATATTAAAAAAAAATTATATTGTTCATTTTTACTTAAACTGTAGGTAAATTTCATGTGGATCACCTTATGCAACCCTCATATCCAAATACTATATTATTTCAAACCTTAAATACATATCATGCATTATAATCATTTCTTAAAGTAACTTCAAAGTATGAAGGCCGATCATTTGTTAGAATTTAATGTTTTAATAAAAACACAAAGTGAAACAACATTTTGAAAAAGGAATTGGACCGATATTTTATGTAGATAGTATTATTATATTATGAGTCATATTAATATAGTACCATAATTAGTTAGATTGTTTCTACTTTAAGATGTACAATTAATATGAAATGTATAATGTATAAAAATAATAAAAGTGTGTAAATATTCTTAATACAAGAAAATTTATAATGTATACATATACTTCAAGAAAATTTATAAAGTATACATATACTTTAATTAATTACTTATACAACATATGATGTAAGTTTTCCTCTTTCTTAATTTGGAAATTAAATGCTATTATTAATAATTTTGACTGATCAAGCCGTCTCAATATTTCAGGCCAAACTAATTGCTTCCTTTACTCTTGATACTTTTTTTTTTGTAACATGAGTACATATTTATTTTGTTCTATATATGTACAAATTACTAATTATATACTACACATTCTATTAATTATGTAAGATTTTCTTATTCACCTATTTGTCCACCAACCAATCAGTATTTTTCACTTTAGTTAAATAACCATTTAACAATATTGATTTCACAATATAATCCCTCGTAAACATACTTTGCTCATCAAGTTAGACTACATGTACTGCTGCGAACATGTTAAAATAAAATTAAATTTAATTTAAATAAATAGTACGAATCATTAAGTATATAACACATTTTACACATCATTAAAATATGAGTCTAACATCTGCTTAATTTGGTGTCTGAATGTGAGCAACTGAGAAAATATTTAAGGGAAAAAAAGAAGTAGAAAAATACATACTCCCTCCATCCCATAAAGTTGACGCACTTTCCTTTTTGATTTGTCCCACTAAAATTGATATATTTCTTTTTTAATACATGGATCCACACAAAAAACAATTAATCTATTCTCATGGGCCCCACATATCACCTCTAATATAACTACTCACTACATATTAAATATTATTTCTCTGACTTCACTTTACTCCACTTAACATTAAATTATTATACTCCTTAATTTCCGTGTCCAAAAAAAATTATATCAACTTCTATAAGATGGAGGGAGTATTTATTTGTTTGGTACATACTCCCACCGTCCCAACTTCAACTTCACACTTTCCATTTTGGTCCGTCCCAAATTCAAGTTCACACTTCCATAAAAGGAAAAAGCAACAAACTAATATCCCTCTAACATACTTTAATTTCAAATTTGTTATCACCTTTTTAACACACATAACATACTTTATCATTTATTTATTATCCAAAAATATCATACTACCCTCAAAAGTAAATCAAAAAGTGATTTTTCTTAAATTTCATATCTACAGTAAATGTGAACTTGAATTTGGGACGGAGAGAGTATATATGTGGAAAGAAAGAATTAGCAGAGAGTTGGGAATGAGTGAGGCAAAAAGTCAACGATGGGTGGGGGGAGGATGGTGGGGCTAAACACGTGTCCCCACTGCTGCACTGGCATTTGATTGTAGCCGACACATCATCAGCACGTGGGAGCTCCTCCTTGGTTCCTCCACCAGTCTTTCTCCAACACTACCATACAATTTATTATTTCTATTATTTAATTACGCTATTTACTGTGCTAATCAAACCAACATCGCACCTTAATCAACTATTATCACTAATATCACAACCCTCATTCTGCTTCCAACTATTGTAACCTATGATTGTTATCACGGTATAAATAGATATTGGATGTCCTATTATATTTTGGTGTTACATCTTCTGTTACATGCGTCAGACGAGTGACACGTATACAGAGAGAAAAATCTCAATTTTTCTCCTTAGAGTTGATTGTTAGAGTATAGATTAGTTTATCTTACGTGTCAATCATCTAACAGTTTGTAACAGGAGATATAACACCAAAATGTAATAGAAGATGTGAATCGATATATATATAATGGTGATCATTTATTAACATTATAATATAATCACCGCAATAACTCCCAAAAAAAATTAACACTGCACAATATAATAAGAAGATAAAACTTGATATCTTAAACTTTAAAGAGTAACATTTTCCAAATAAAACATCTAAAATCGATTGTATTGAATAACCTCCCACAAATGATGCTAACCATTGGCTAAAAAACCTAGTCCACTAAATACTTTTCAGCCATAGTACTGTTACATCTATAAGAAATCATTGCTTAAAAGTGGATATTAGGTAGTTTATTTGATTATTTTTAAATTATTTATTTCGTTAAAAACTTTATACTCCATTAAAATATAGGTATAGTCTAAATTATATGGGTGCACTGTACCGGCATCCATTTTCATCCTAACGAGGCTCCAAATTTTATTACCTGTAATAATTGCTAGGAAATATTTTATTGTTGTAAGAAAACAATATTACATCTTTTTTTTTTATCAAAAGCAAGTACATGCAAAATAATACTACTAATATTAATAATAATAAAAGGAGAACTTTTTGCGTAGGGTTTTTAACAAAGTTAAATCGTTCGTGTGGATGCGTTATAAAAGTTTGACTGAAGATTGAATAAAGACAAATGATGTGGCTAAGGTTAGGCAATGTCTTTATTGTATTATAACAAAAAGTTGTGCAATAAAGGTGACTAGCCTCATTTGGTTTATTACATAAAAGTTTATAGATTCACTCCTCTTTTACTAAATACTATCAACAATTATAGAGATCACTTGGGTGACACGGTCAATCATGACCCTCTCACATAAGGGGATGGAAATTCACATATTAGGACTAGTCCCCACCCCTCATGTGAGAGGGTCATGAGTGACCACGGGTCACACAAAAATTACCCACAATTATATGCTCATCTCAATTCATAATACAAATTCATTATTAATTTCATATTAAATTATATATCGTCCCAATAATGCACAACTAATATATATATGTACGCAAAATGCAACACTCACGCAACATAAAATATAATATTTAAATCAGATTAAAGAGTAATATAATACGAAACAATTAAAGATTAATGCACGTATGATTAATGCAATTATTTACAACTCAGTTTTTAGATATGTAGTATACGTGAAAATGACCTTTTTAATTCGATTTTACGTACGGAGTTCTTATGGTAAAACTTAAACATGTGAACATTTTTTCCTGAAAAACAACAGAAATTAGGCATGAAATGTTTAAATTAAATACATAGAAAATTAAGTAGTTTGGTTAATATGAATTGTACGTGAGTAGAGCAATATTTGGCGACCAAAATTTAGTTAACTTGCCAAACGTACTTTAACTTCTTGTGCCATTTATGACTAATTAAATTATAGTAAGTACTAAATTGTACTACTACTACTTTTACTATTTGTATTTACACTTTTCTACACCTAAAAACATCGCTGGCGGTAAGGAAACAATAATTTGGGACCATTTATATGTACGGTTGAAACGGAAAAATAAAAATATAATATAATAATTACTGTAATAAAAAAATAAAACAATACGCCCTATAAATGATACGCGCCTCTTTCTATTTTCATGACTCATGGCTTATAATTTCTTGAGTACGGATAAATATGTACACACATAGGAGTATATAAAGTTTTGCCATTCTTTTTTTTTAGTATAATTGATTTTGTGAATTGAAAAAAAATATATATTATGCTTTAAAATTTTATAATAAATCAGGATAAAGATAGAATTTTAGAGATAAAATATAGTGCATACATCTTAATCAACTGGAAGGACGAAATTATAAGTATGCTTTAAAAAAAATTAATGGACTATTAAAATAAAGATTAAACTTTATAAATAAAATAAAATAAAATACGAACTTCAATGATGTACAAAATGTAATTGATTTCATAGAATTAGTAGGTTAGTTTTTTTTTTTAATTTAACTTTTAAGATGGATATATCCTACTTATAAGGATGGTCGACCTCAAATCTATAAATGATATAACAATATGGATTTCAGTACTTGTTCAAATGATTAGGTTAAATCTTCTATAATGATTAAGTATTAAATTACGTAAGCGACAATTTCCTAAATTATAATTTAAAACCTAAATATTTCAAATAAATATGTTTTCCACTAACCAAAATTAATTCAGCTGCCACCAGTGTTGTTTGGATTCTTCTTCTTATTTAATTGGCGATTTCTGTTTCGTCAAGAATATTGAGGATGATATCACACCAGAATACGCCAATGAAGCCATAAAACGTCACTAATTTAAAAATACAGAAATAAATAATCGTTGTGATAATATTTATTTGAATATTAATTAATTTATTATGGATAATGGGATATAGTATAATATATACTCCCTCCGTCCCAAGAAAGATTGCACCCCTTTCCTGACACGGAGATTAATAAAGTGGTAACTTTTAGGGGTATTATGGTATTTTTTTTGTAATAAATAAATGATAAAGTATGTTATGTACATGTGTTATGTATGAGTGATTTTTTTGTAAATAAAGTGTATGGAAAAGTGTGATTGTGTTTGACTTTTTTTTTTTAGGAATGTGCAAACTTTTGTGGGACAACCCAAAATGGAAAGTGTGTCATCTTTTCTGGGACGGAGGGAGTATGAATTAGCTAGGAACTTAGAAGAGTTTATTTACATTTCTAACCCTTCATCTATGTTAAGCTATATATTGGCTACAATTTTGTACTAAGATCATATTAAGAAAAGTCCGTCAATTAAACTTTTTTTCTTTTTTTTTTTATTTTCTAAAACTGATTTCTCATAATATTGTTCACGATTCTCCACAAAATTCAGAGTGGCAATAACCAATAACTTTCCCAGTTCAAAAACAAAATGATAAAGAAATAGGAAGAAGGTAGTAATTAGTATTGACTAAAGTTGCGCCCATTATATGTGACATAAAATATAATAATATTATTTGGCTTTATTAATGAAATTTTCGTCAATGCAAATTGGGGGCAGGTTATTTGTTAGGTATATATCATACTATGTGATAGTATATATGTACGATTTTTTTTTTCTTTTTTGAAGGAATCTTTCTGATATCGACACATCCGTTTTATCATATACAGAATAAATATATTTTTATTAATTTTCAAAATAGATAAATATAAATAACAAATTTTGAGTAAGTTCCAAAACAATCTGTAAATTAAATTAAATCATACTGTATTTGTATCAAATTTTACATTTAAACGTTTGATTAATAATTGCAATATTGTTGACTGTAACGACCACCTCATCTAAAAGTTTAATCACGTCCTCTCGCATGCAAGTGGGGTTAATTTTTGTTTCAAGTCTTGCATGTGAAATTTTCTTTTAAATGGGTGGCGGTGAGGTTCGAACCCTGAACATTTGTTAACCATGGACTCCGATATCATGTTAAACGATCACCTCATCTAAAAGATTAACTGGTAGAAAGGTAAATCGTTTAATACTTAATCGAGTCACTATAACACATAGTATATTATAAGATTAATTATTTCGGTGAAATTAATATATATAAGTGTGATTGGAAACATTTGAGTCTGATCATAGTATAAGATTAAGACTACTAATATGAAATTCCACATTTGATAATTAAGAGAGTAATTAAGTAGCAGAGAAGTTCTATAAAGTCAGCTTATGACCGATTCAAAAGGCCCCACTTTGGAGGCAATCGATAACGACTTATTTCATATTTATTCTATTCGCACATAAAAAGGCAATACACCATTAGGCTCTTAATTTACATTAATTGAAAATTAATAAATAATCCACATTTATAATTACTCCTCCGTCCCATAGAAGTTGACACACTTTCCTTTTTGGTTTATCCCATTAAAGTTGACACATTTCCTTTTTAATACATGGACCCACCCAAAAAATAATTAATCTATTCTCATGAGCCCCACATATCACCTCTAATACAACTACTCACTACACATTAAATATTATTTCTTTCACTTCACTTTACTCCACTTTACATTAAATTATTATACTCATTAATCTTCGTGCCCAAAAAAATTATACCAACTTCTATGGGACTGAGGGAGTAAATTTTAGGAATTTTATCATTGGAAGATTTATATATATGCCTATTATAACCTTCTTTCTTTTCTTTTTTTTACTGCGTGTAAGATTAGCTAGAGCACTTTCTAGTTCTCTATTACTCATTCCGTACTAAATTCATCTTCACGTTTATGAAATTTAAGAAAAGTCACTTTTTGATTTACTTTTGAGGATGGTATGATATTTTTTTATAATAAATAAATAATAAAGTATATTATGTGTGTTAAAAATGTGATGACAAATTTGAAATTAAAGTATGATAGAGGGATATTAGTTAGTTTTTTTTTCTTTTAAAGTATTATAATAACTTTTTTTTGTTTTTTTGAATGCATAGATTTAATCAATAGCAAACTAACATTCCCCGTTTTTTAGTATTTAGCTCTAATATTCTACTACATTATTTAAGAAAAAATATTTTTAAGTAATGTTATTTGTTTCTAAACTAATTTGATTATTTTAGGTGTAAAATAAATTATAAAATATATTATGTGTTAAAAATGAACTGAACTTTTAACTTTAAATATTCTTTTGAGACTTTGAATGTAATTTTTTTTTATTAAACAATTTTTACTTGAAATATTAAGAAAGAGTGAACAGGTATATGGGATCAGATACAGCATATAATACACTAATAAAATATAATTGAAGTTAACATAAATTGCACTAAAGATTGCAATTTAAAACTGCATTTTGTGGGGTTCCATCAATTCTTTCACCTAGAAAGAGGTCCAAAGTCAATATATAATCCTAATCATTACTATCAATCTACTCCACTTGGAATGTTTTGAATGAGTCAAAATTAAGTATAAAACCCCTTATTAATTTATTTTAAACCACAATTATTTTAATTAATTCATATGAACATGTAATAACCGAATAAGGTTTCTCCCAATGTGAAATGTGTTCTTGTTCACGAATCCCTACATTTTTGACCAACCTTTAATTTGGTGTTCTCCATTTTGACTCAACTGTGACTACTTGCGTTGCGTTGAGGATGTTTAATAATATATTAATTAAAATTTGGACAATAATCTTGGTAAAAATTAATTAACTTAAGAATAAGATGGTTTGACGGGGTCGTGCCGCAATTTTCTCTTCAATTATTTTTATTGATTCCATTTGTGCTTGCTCATTAGTCAAAGTCTTGAAATTCACTTATCCTTTTTATGCTTTTACGATTTTTTTTCTTTTTTATTACATTACACATTTTATTTGGTGTAGGGAAGATGTATATAATCGTGCTCTTATATTGAGATGTGTGTTTCAGAAAGATGTAATCTGCTCTGTTTATTTAACTCTTGAAAAGTATGTATTTTAAAATAATTGGAAACACTTGGACATGTAAATTGTACCCAAAAAAAAAAAAACTAACTGTCATGAAATAGATAATAACCGATAATACTTTAATGATAAATAATACTAATGATCATTTTAATGAAAAGTGTAATATTTTTTTAAAAAGTGATAATTATTTGAAAAATCTTAAAAACAATTTAACGTGAGATATCATACACAAATGTTATCAAAAATATTTGTTGAGTACTATTTTATAAGAAAAGAAAGATTAAATATACGAGTAGTTACTTTAATGCGGTAAAACAATTGTACGTTACTTTTTCCTAATTATTAATCGATTGAGCTAGTCTTCTTTTAATTAAGATATATACGAGCTAAGCTGTACAATAAATAAATAGTACTAGTATTAGTTTAGAGAATAATTGAATGATTAGAGGAATTAGTGGGCCAATTAAATAATATGGAAGGTCCTAGCTTTGGGTTATGTCCAAATCAGACCATCATTAGGGCCCAGCCCACTTGTCAGCTCGCATATCACAACTCATAAATAATCACCCCAGTGAAAGGTCAAATATGCCCCCAACGCTTTCTCCAACTCCGAACTGGAGTATAAATCATTCAATACTGTATTTTCAAAGACTGGAGTACTACATTTTTAGATACAAATGCAGATTTAATATTGGGAAGAACAGTCGAAAATATTTGCATATTTTCACATTTTCTACAATATATAGGATCTTTTTGTGGAGTCTTTAAGACATTGAATCCCAGCTTATTCTGAAAATTTTTGGAAATTTAATGTAATCATGTTAGTAATTTGCATCTCACAGCAATCACAGCTACTGAAAAGAGCAAACCTGGATAAATTTTGTATATAATAACAAGATTTACATTTTGAAGTTTCAGAGAATTAATCAACTCACATGGAGGGTTCATTTACAACTTCCTCAATGTGTAGGAGATGAGGTGGAGCTCATATAGATACATTACAATCCCCATAGCTGGATCCAGGGCAAGCCTATCACCACGACGAGCTGCGTCCTCTAGTGTGTCGCCTCACGGCTGAGTTTGGCTGATATCAGTGGTGATGGTGATGAGTTTCCATAAGATCGGCAAGAGTGATCTTTCCACAGTTGCCAGCGTCCAGCCGCGCAAACTGTTGACATATCAGGGAAATGTCCTTCTCTGAGATCTTCCCCATTTCTTTGAGCTTGTATACTACAAACTCTGATTTCCTGCAAGAAAATGCGTCTTCTAAGTTCGTAAGCACTTAGATCATACGAGGAGGTCTTAACCGGCCTTTAGAACATAAAGCACCTATGCTCTACTTTCGCGTAAAAATGAACTTCTACTGCACACGGAAATATAAGATTACTACAAGCTATAGAAGTGTACACATCCTGTGGCTTTGAAGTGTCAATTTGCCGACTTAATGTCGTTCACTGTAAAAGATTCAGAGTGTATTCAACTATAAAAGCAAGACAAGTTCAACAACTGAGTTTAAGTAGGTATGCTAGTTGATTTCATAGGTACAAGGTGAGCTAAAGTTATACTACAGCAAGCAAAACTATCTGGAAGTAATATCTTCAATATTAAAACAACAAGAAGCATCACAAACGGGCGAAACGAGGAAACATAAGAGAGAGCTTACGTGACAAAGCCATTGTTATCAATGTCTGCAGCAAGAAACTGAGCAACAGTCATGTCCTGTCCAAGCACCCACTTAGCCATCATCCGGTGTCGTTTATCAACTCTAGCCTCAGCCAAGTAAAGAAAGGCTCTAGCTACAGCAAGCGTCGACACAAGCAACCAAATAGATGCAAAAACCCGTCCAGGCAAAGAATTAAAGGCCCTATCCCCATATCCCACTGTAGTAACAGACATCACCGAAAGATAGAACGAATCCACCCAATCCAACTCCTCAACAAAATGCATAACAGCAACCCCAATTCCAATACATAAAACCACAACACCCAACGCCAATCCAACCTTCATCCGAATCCTCATTCTCCCTTTCTTCACATCAATGATATAAGACCTAGGGTCATGAGAATTCCCATTCTTAGCAGTCCTCCCACTCTCATTCTTAATAGTCTTTAATAGATAGTTCTCTTGAAGATCAAGCATGTAACTAACCATCCCACTCAACAAAATATCAATAAAACCAAATCCCACAAGTACAAATGTGATGGAAAACAACTTGGTTGCAGTACTACTAGGAGTTATATCACCGTACCCTATTGTACACATAGTCACAATACAAAAATATAAAGCATCAACCACTGGGTGGGTCTCAGCTCCACTGAAATGATCTCTATTAAAAGAGTATATAACAACACCAAGGCTCAAATATATGATCAACAGAACAACACCTTGCCTTAAAATGGATAGTTTACCAATTTGGGGGGGTTTTGTATCTGAACCAAGATCAATTTCATTGATTGTTGCCATAGCTGGTGCAGTTTTGGACCTGTGAAGATTGCTCTTACTAATGGGGTAATTGGGATCACTCAACCAATACTCGTTTTCTTGGTCAAAATTCGATCTTTGCTGGTCATGATTTAACCTCTCACTTTCAAGATTGGAAATTCTTGGGGATGTGAGGGGTAAGCTCAAAGCCTCTAGAAGATTTGCTGAGGAAGAATCCTTAAGCTGAATTGATGATGAAGATGAAGGTGAGCCAAATATAAGTATGTCCTTGATTTCCTTGGAAGAGGGTGTGATGGGCACGGGCGGAATGCAAATTTCACTGTCTTCCGGTAAGGGGCAGAGTATTGGCGGCGGAAGTGGCGGCGAAGGGTGGGGCCTTCTGGTGTTGATGTAAGAGAGGAGTGGCTCTTCCATGTGAATTAGGGTGAAGTCTTTCCTAGAATATTCCAAATTTCACGCCGATGGCGGTTGAAGGTTTGCCGGAATATTCCAAGACGGCGAGCGGATTCACATGGCGGGTTTCCGATGATGGCGGCGGTGAAGAGCCCTTATGGTGAATCGGAAAGTTCTTACAGCAAATGGAAATCATTTAACAGAGATTCGATTATAATTCTAATTTCTAAGGACCGATTGACTGGTAAGGGGAATAGAACGTGTAAGGACCTGTTTGGCTGCGTCTGGAGGTTAGGGACACACTTTGCATTCCTATTCCTTCAACCCCCAAAAGATTTTACTCCCAAAAAAAAAAAAAAAATCGGAGTCACAAATATTTGTAATTATCTAAAAATAGTTTTTTTTAACAATAAAGTTGAGGCTGTGATAATAGGATTTTTCATTTTTTATATTTTATTTACCAAATTTTAACCGATAATAAATTCACTTTTTTTATTTTTAGAGATTTGTATGAATTTAATTCGTATATGCATAGTATAATATTTGTTTTAAATTATATACACTTTACTTTATATAAAAATATTAGTATTTTTTCTATGAAAGAGTATGTTGAAATAGGAATAATATTAAAGTTTGAGAAAAAAATATTTATTTTTGTTAAAAATGACTCCAAGTTTTTATAGAGAAGGTAAAATGTTTAATACTACAATGTATAATTTTTTAAGGTAGTCAAATCTGAGCGATGGTGCTCCCGAAACGCACAATTAAAATATTACTGATATATTATTTTTATATTTTATTGAATAGGAATAATATTTTTCTCAGATTTTTTTTAATCCATAGTAATTGCAACCGAAATAACAGGACTTTCTTCTCCAAATTTAATTTACTAAAATTAAAGAGACTCACTTCGTTTTCTACTTGTAAATCGAAATCAATAATTGTGAATTATGTACACTCGTCTCATCACATATTACATAATAGCAGTACTGTAGTTTTATACTTCTTCCATTTTTTAAAAAATTAATAGGTGTTCTAAAGTTTTTATTCTAACTAAAAATGCAAAATGATTATTCTATTCTAATTTAATATTCATTATTAATTATATAAAAAACATCTTCTCTCTCTTTATATTAATTTAGAACAGTATTGGAAGATCATAGATGTTTTATTTTAGAATACTAAAACATCAAGTAAATATTTTTTGAAAAGAACATATATTTTCTAAATGAATAGAGTATATAATATGTGAAGAATATTACTCCATTATACATAAATGTCAATAAGGAAAAAGCCAAACACGTCCTTAGCAATTATTTGCGGCACAAATACCCAATTATCAATGCTTAACTTCTCGTATATTACCATTTGACGCAATGATGAAAAGGACGTAAGATGATTGTGTTATCCTTTATTAAAGTGGATAATGTCACATAAATAATAACATGTTTTTTAATCAAATTGATAAAACTCATAAATAAATAAATAATTTTTTTGCACCAATATTATACGTAATCTTTTTAAACTAAATCTATTTGATATATTTCAAATCGAATACGTTAAAATAAATAAATAAATTTACATATTAGATCACGTGAGATAGAGATTTAGGGGGTTTTTTCCAAAAATTTAATATAGCAATTTAACTACATATTCACCAGTTGTGTGTACATATCTAAATAGATTTCTTTAGTGCGTCCCACAATTTTATTCACAACCTAAAAATGGCAAACATCAGTTCATCCAACAACTTCAAAAGTTACTTTAATTTCAAATTTGTCACTTCTTTTTTCACACACATATCATTACTTTATACTTTTTTATTACCTAAAAATACTATTATACCCTCTAAAGTCAACAAATTTGATCAAAAAAAATATTTTTCTTAAAAAACGTGATATAGTAAATGTGAACGAAATTATGGAACGGATGGAGTATTAATTAATTAAAGTAAATTAATAAATGAAGAAAGTTTGCGGTGCTTATTCCATGCTGGGTTGAGTCAATTTTAAATACGATATTTTCAATTACTAATTATGATTACCACCTACCCTAATATCTCAGACGATGATTACAACTTTTGTCCCCAGGCATAGCTCAAGTGATAGAGGAAATGGTGGAAAGGTCTTCCAACTGAGTTTGGTTGCTGCAGGGTGGGGGTTCGAATCCTGCCTTTGACATGAATGCGGCTCCTTGCAAGTACAAGTTTAACAGTGAGCCCTCTCTATAAGCCATTTGAGGCACATCCTGCTATTTACCTCCTTCACCAATCCCCAGGGCAGTCCTTCACCAATCCCCAGGGCAGGGGCGGTGAATGCTCAAGTGATAGAGGAAATGGTGGAAAGACTTTCCAACTGAGTTTAGTTGCTGCAGGGTGGGGGTTCGAATCCTGTCTTTGACATGAATTTGGCCCCTTGCAAGTACAAGTTTAACAGTGAGCCCTCTCTATAAGCCACTTGAGGCACATTCTGCGATTTACCTCCTTCACCAATCCCCAGAGCAGGGACGGTGAATACCCTAATAGTGGTGTACACCATTAAAGAAATTGCAGATCCAATCTCTCAAATAAAATATTTAATAAGCAAAAATTACCAAGCACAGCTACAAATCAATTTTATTTTTTGAAATTATATCAGCCATTCAAGTTGAGGTCATCCAAAAAGAGAAAAAATTAATATCAACTGGTTAAATCATTGACAAAAGGACAGGCCCCAACTCACTGAGTTACTGCTAATCTATCTCCATGGAAGTCCTCCACATTCCTGCTTCTCATTTTTTATAAATTGGATTATTCAATTTATATATATATATATATATATATATATATATATTATATCAAAATTGCCTGAAATTGACTGTTAAAAAAAAAGGAAAGATTGCAAGATTACAGTGATGACTGAAGAAGAGCTAATGAAAATTAAACAGCTCATTTAGAGAATTTTCATCACTGTTGAACAAAATTAACAAGCTACCTCTCTCCAGGATGAACATTTGTAGAATATGAAAAATTTGCCTCTTTTAAATCAAGATAGAGTGAAGATGCAATGGAGAGACCTTGGCATTTGTTTCTTGAATCCCTCCTTATCACTGTACATAACATTCGTCGACGAAAAAAAAGCTCGATTTGAACACGCGGACAAGAGGTTGCCAAGAATGCACCATAAACCATTTCTATTTTACCCGGTAGAATACCTTTGAACTGTGGGGTGAACCAATTCAGCAACTGCTCTCACCTGTAGCCTGCTGATTCGTCCAGAACGATTGTTGCTCGTGAGTCAAGGAAAAAAACCAATCCCTCACGTGACTGGCAGGAATGGAGTGATTTGTGACTGCTGGAGCTTCAAATTTACCCAAAACTATATCTTCGAGTTTGATAGTAGTAAGAGCGAATAAAGAATTTATGACGGCACATTGAACAGAAAAGCTCAGTTTCATGAAAGTGCTTTCGCGTACAACTGCAGATAACCATCCTCTCAGTTTATTAACACCAGCATCATCATATCCACTAGTATCAACTCCAAGACTACAAGACAAATGATAGTCAAGTTAATATTTAGAATAATGAAAAATGACAGGAAAAACTGGCAGTATTGTACAAGTGAAAATATGAGTATCCCTAACATATCAATTGTATTTCGTCTCTAAAACTGAAATCACAAGTTTTAAGGGTATAGATGTTTGAGGTGACGACTTGCTGAAACTGAAACTACAAACATGGGTTCAGATATACTTCTTTAGAACGTAATGATGCAGTATAAGACTTCACACATAATTATCAAAGAAGTTATTTTGCCATTTAATATTTATGATCTGATTAAGATATTAAGGACAAGGAAAGCCACCACAGCATAAGCATATGAATAAATCTGTAAATACCTCCCAAGTTGACCGAGAAGTATGATAACAGCAGCAGAGGATCCCATCATGAGATGCGCTTCCAGATACTCACAAATTTTCCCTATGAAGTTATCAGATGTCCAATCCCAGCTCTGCATATCAAGAAACACAAAGCCGTGAGAAAAACAATAAGAAAAGAAATGATGTGAATGAAGAAAAGTATTGCCTACAATGACAGCCATGATTGTCAGTTAAAGGAAATCCAATCAAAATCATGCTATAATATATCAAAGATGGAACTCACATCAACATATAGTATAAAGCATAAAATCAGTAATAAACCTAATAGAAGAAAGGAAAGCACCATTCAGGACAGGATGAGATGCATACCATGCATGAAGCCAGAGCCTCAACCAAAGAAAGAATGTCCATGAAGTTGCATAAATTTTCACCAGATGTAGAACTTAAAGAGACAGACTCTCTCAAGCCTGAACCTTCTTCAGTATCATCCTCATGACACTGTACTCTAGGAGCTAGAAAGTTTGTCCAGGCAATGGAATCTTGTGAACATAATTCAGAACAGCACTGCCTCTGAAGATTCTCTAACAGCAACACCGCTGCATTCTCCATGGAAACTGCACCATCTAAGAATGGACAATTGGTGCACTGCCAAATTTTAGATGAGTTTTCAACCTCTGATTGGATAAAGGATGCAGAATTTGTTGACAAAATTTGCTTCTCAAAAAAATTAACCAAGGACTTCACTACAGTCATTGCTAAGGAGTACTGCTGAAGTGTAAAGTATCTTGAACCGGATATGTGTGCAAAAGCATGAAGAATACCCAACATTACTGCTAGGTCTAATTTCGGCATTCTGATAATGTTGCATGACACCTCACAAACAAAGCCAATATGGTCAACAGCTGAGCATAACAACGCTAACAAATTAGCCCCCACAATTAACAGGTGTGCTGAAGCCACCACTTCTGACAGCATTACCTCATTACCATTTAGAGTGAGATTTGCCTTGGAGGTGTGGAGGATCTCTGATTCAGCAGATACTTCCCCACAGACCAACACTTGTCCCTGAAGAAGAAAATCTTCAAGGACGGCAAGTAGCTCAACTAGACCGGATGACTCCATAAATAACCTTCTGAAATTTGGGTCACAGAATACTGCACAACAATATAATAGTTAGTTTTATGAAGAACATGAAAAAGAAACTGCAACTGAGTACTGTATGATATTTAAAAACGATAATAATAATTACCTGAGTTGATGTGCTTAGTCACTGAACCAGGAATCTTAATGGAATTATCACTCAACACATTTGACGAGCTTCCTAATCCAACCTCACAAATTTCATGCAGTATTAAGGAGAAGAATACACAGGCCTTCTCTCTGCACACACAATAGAGCAAAGAATTATGATTAGCTTCTTCACGGTGGCAATCTAAACATAGAACTAGGTAGCTTACTCAGAGCTAAATTGTTTATTTGCAAAGAGCAATTTGTGACTATTTACTATTTAAATTCCAAATATGCATTTCTTACACTCACA
The DNA here is from genome assembly GCA_023678885.1 of Pogostemon cablin. NCBI lineage: Eukaryota > Viridiplantae > Streptophyta > Magnoliopsida > Lamiales > Lamiaceae > Pogostemon > Pogostemon cablin. Next base: position 2,953,237 of record CM042956.1, read on the forward strand.
ATTAACATGACAAGAAAAATGGGGAGGGAAAAGAACCTCACAAGTGCCACCAATTCAGGTTTTCTCATGTGCAAAACGCTACAAATAAACTGAACAATTTTATCACTATAATGTCAATATACACATAAAACCACACAACATTCAACTTGAAAACTTGATGCATGAATGTCGAGATGTTGGTTCTAGAAGGCCAGAAATCCATTAATTGAACCTAGCTACATTTCACAAAATACCCGAGTGGAGAGAAATCACAAACATATTCTATCAATAGGGGCCAATCGCTGGACAAAAGATATGTTATATACATAAAATTCCTACATGCAATGTGGCAACACACAAGAAATTGATGTGCCCAGGAAAAACATTGGTTTTTTCATATTATTGTATCTGGAAGGTTATACTGGTCTTTGGTTGATAAAACTCACAATAACCACAAAAATTTCTGAAGTGTATTAAAATTGAACCCCAATAACTAAATAAAAGGAACAGCGTACAAACAGAACGGAGGATGAGTTATCAAGACAATATACTTACTTAATTGAAAGAGCTTCTGCCTTCAAAAGGGTATGTAGAATAGGCCGAAGGAACAGCTCTGCTGAATTGATGAAAGAACACAGTGGAGTGCAACTGCCAATCGTCTGAAAAATCCTCAATATGCTAGAATTGTCTTTGATGTCTGATGATACAAAAAAATATTTCAGAAGTCCACCATGAGAAGATCCAATCATATTTTCATGTGATAAACTAGTATCCCCTCTTAACAGAGAATCCAAGTTTTTCGAGGAGTCAATAAGTCCTCTTCCTGTCCGCAACTGGGAAGGAAAATGGTTGGTGTAATTCTTCTCAAACTCAATAACATGATTGCTAGAAAATGGTGTTTGATTATCCTTCACATAGTACAGCCCCTCTTTAAAGCTCCTGCATGTCGGCATCTCAGGATTATCTAGTACAAGTTTCTCATTGCTGTTAAATTCAACCTCAGGACGCATAGGGGACAGAGGCATAGCAATAGCTCTGCGATAGGAATCTTCATCAGTGGCATTGTCCAGGTCTAGCAACTTCATATAATCATCAGCCAACATTTCATCAAAACCTTGAGGGCAATGTTTTTGTCCAGTAATATATTTTGTTCCATCCTTAAAATTCCCATGCAATTTCATAATACCAGACCCTGATGATGAAGCAGGCATACAGTCATTAGGGTCATCAGTCTTAGAATCAAGCATCGTTTTGGGCTCACCTGATTTTTGCAGAGAATGAACAACTACTGTTCCTTCAGACAAAATCCTTCTCTTCTTGCAAGGTCTAGAAAGCTCTCTGAAATAAGTCTCTTTTAGATTCTCATATTTTGGGTCATCCTTCTGACTGTTGAGAATACCACGCAGACTGGAAGGTTTCTCTGATATCCATTGATTCAACTTCTGACACTTGGAAGACATGATCTTCATGGACTCTTCTGCGCCCCTCCTTTTATTATGACGATCTTTAAATGGACTTCTCATGTTAATATCAGCTTTAGCTACATCATGCTGGCTGCACCTTGTTTTCATTTTGTCAGACAACTTAGCAATTATTGGCTCGCAATTTGATATATCTTCCCCAAGGTTAGCCGATGTCATGATAGAAACAGAACCTCTTTCCTGTGATCCCACCAAGGGTCGATCAGAAAAAGATGCCGAACTGGAATTTATCGCAGAACTCGGTAACATTTTTTGGTTGGAACCTCCATAAGGAGGATCCATTCGAGAATCTGTACCTGATATAAGTTGACTATGATATCCACCTGACCCTACCATTTCTCCTTTGGATACTTGGTTGCCAATCTGCAAGATAAAGTCACTTAATTAATTATCATCAATCTAAAATAAGAGCATGTGAGCACTTAATACAGAGTACACATTGTTATACCAATAAAGGCCTAGATACCACATGTTTTTCTAGATTATGCAATACTAAACAGTTCTAGTTAGTAATATACTGAATATGAAACGTGCTACCTTAATAATTATAAAGAAAGTCTACAGACTGATTAACAGTTCTTGTTACCTTATAACAATTTCAAATACCATCGGAGAGTAGCTGAAGGCCAAAGCTGAGATATTAAAAAGTTGTACACACTGTCAAATTACTTGCCTAAAAATGTTGCAAGTATATCAAGACAAGTTTTGACATCTTTGACAAATATACGGTCTATAATTAAAGTTAGTAGATCGAAATATTAACTTCATCTTTTAGTACAAGCACAACTAAGCTAGTTCTCAACTTTATTAAAATTCAAAATCACAATATCATTCACACTGGTCTATATTTTTCTAATTAGAATTTAGAATCCTTGCCACACACTGACAACACCTCTCAGTTTAACTAAAGAGTCAGAATCCTTACATTTGAATCCACAGTGAACAACATTTGAATCCTTGCATTCATACAACCTATAGCACTTATAGCACAAAAGATGTTGTGCCATGTTGACTTCACCTTGCAAAACTATTTATTAGAATGAAAAGTGGACAGATCATAGACATCACCAAAAAGACCTCAAAGAACAGTATTCAGATGATAAATGCTAATCTTCAGATGTGCGTTCAAAAACAAACACAACCAATTGGAAGTAAGAATATGCTTTTTAATTTACAGAAAGAAGAAAATATTGCAGATATATCTAGATGTGATAGAGAGACAGCATTTTTCAGATTTGTGATGATCAGACAAGCCAGTATCAATTATGAGCAAGAAAACTAACCTTATCCAACCGATTTATACCTTCCGGGACAAGCAAGAAGCTCTTATCTAGTATATCCAAACGCTGTTGGAACTGAAAACACTCCTGTTTTAGGTGACATAGTTCTTGATGCAGCATCTTATTACGAAAAGCTTCTAACATAGTTGCTTTCTTGGCATGCTTTCCAACCAACCTTTCTAGCTCCAGCTGTTTCTTTAGAAGTTTAACTGTGTCAGTTTCAGGAGTGACATCATTGTTTCTTGAGGGTAGATTGCTGCCATAAATTCTGTACGAGACCATATCATGTAGCTCTTTCTCTAACTCTTCACACTTCAGCTTATAATTCTCCAACTCTCTAGATAGATGATCGGCACGAGATTTCTGTTCCATTGCTGTCTTTTTGTGATCTTCTGCAGCTTTCCTCTGTTTCTTTGCTTTTTTTTTCTCTAAATCTGCACACTTTATTTCCCTAAGAATACTGCCTCCTTTCTCCAAAAGCATCTTTTCCATCCACTGAGAGAATTGGGAGTTCTTCATTCCAGCGCAAGCATCACTTGTCCGTTCAGAATTTCTGCCAGCATTGGATTTAAGATCTTGAGCCTCAACAAATTTACCAGGACATTTATGTTTGAGCAACTGCTCCTTTAGCTTTGCAGCTCTGTTCGTAGCCTCTTCCAACTTCGTATTCAGATCATCAGCTCGATCCTTTTCAAATGTTGCCTTCTTCAAATTCGTTTCAGCAAGTTTCCGCTGCTCTTCAGATTCGGCCACTGCCAAGTCTGCCCGTTTTCTTTCTTTAATGGCTTTCTGTCTCTCTGCCTCCAATTTCTTTTCAGCAACTTCAACTTTGTTCCTAATCTCCTCCAACTTTCGATTCAAATCATCTGCTCGATCTTTCTCAGACATAGCCTTCTTCAAATTTGTTTCCGCAATAACTCGTTGCTCTTCAAATTTGGCCATTGCCAAATCTGCCCTATTTCTTTCACTGGTGGCATTCTGTTTCTCGGAATCCAATTTCCTTTCTGCAGCTTCAGACTTAGATTTCTCTGAAGCCAGCATTGCCTTCAAATTTTCAGTTCCCTTCTTTAACTTTTCCAACATAACCCTAATTTCCTCTGACTTTTTCCTTTCAGCATTAGCCACCTTCTGAGCTTCACTAACCTTACTTTTCAACATCTCCACATTCCTCAAAGCTTCATCAGATTTCTTCTTTTCCAATTCGGCATTCTTCTTTTCCAAATCAGCTCTTTCCTTCTCTTTATCCAGAAGCTCCTTCAGCTGCATAATATCTTTGTCAGCCACAACCAGACGTTCTAGAAGGTGCTTTTCTGCTTCTTCAGAAACAGAGTTGCCATTCTGTTTCAGCAATCGAACCTCATCTTGCAAAGCAGATACCTCATCCTCCAGATCAATACGGCGACCAGCTTCATTTTCTTTCTCATCTTTCCACATATTAGCCTGTAGATTGATTTCCTCCAGTGCTGGAAAAAAAACATTAATAAGATACTAGTTTCGCCCTAATAATGACTCAAGAAGCTCATTTATAACGCCCATAAAGGTACAAATCCAGGTAATTATAAAAATTAATGAAAAGAAAACCCTCCAGTTCTCATCTTCAATCATTTTAGTGTAAGAAGTTACTCAGGAACTCTGAAATGAATCAAATGTTGCATCCTAAAATAAAGTACTATCAGAAACAAAGAAAAGGAAACCTTACCTTTCTTGAGACTTTCATTTTCTTTCTCGATCAGATTATATTTCTCCTGCACTAATTCTGTACATTCGCGAAATTTCTTTTTCAATTCTTCAGCCTTCGAATACTTCTCCAAAAGCTTTGTGTACTTCTTCTTTAACTACAAATTCAAGCATTTTCAGTAAATCAATAGCTCACCCCACAACTACATTAACATGATAGCATTGCCCAGAGAGAGAAAGAATAAACTATAGATTGAAGATATAATTACCGCGGCGCAGCAAGCGTTTGACGGCTTGTCTTGCATCACCTCCACATCCTGCGCCATTTTTCCAGAAGAAAAGCCCTTAATTTCCGAATATCCAAAAAGAGAAAACTGCGACCATTGTTCTAAGTATCATCCAGGGAACAGAAGTAACAAATGGCGATTGAAAATTCATTCATCGAGGAAGAGGAACTATTAAACCCTTGCTTCAAAAACCCCTGGTTCTTTCCAGTAAGAAAAGATATAATGGGAAACCCTAGAAATTTTCAAAAGGGGTATTTTTTTTTTTTAACGAGAAAATTTTACTCCAAGCGGGCTTTTAAATATAGCCGTAACTTTATATTGGGCCATGCGCTACTTTTGCATGGGCCGAATAACTTATGGGAAGTTTTAATGAGGGGCTATATAATTGTAGAGATTTTGGGCCCACTCCCAGATAATAAAAAGAGATTTAAAAAAAAAAATAGTATCGTTATCAGAAGAAGAAGGAAATATCATCATAGTAAAAATAATAAAATTAAGGAGTATTTGACAAGATCGAATTTCTCAATTAATAAAATAAATATTTAAGTGAATAATACGTAAATGAACGCCATTATTAGTAATCACCATTTTGGGGATTCTAAAGTTGTTAATACAATTTATTCAAGAGGGGCATGTTGGATAACAAGATGTGTGATGCATGCTTAGTGGATACGGAGGAGGTGTGGTATATATATTTGTTAAAAAGTGTTATGAAGTTTAATTTTTTGAAAATTTACATGAACTTTGTTCTTGCTCCAAGAATTACCAATCGAAAAGAAGGGAGTTTTTGCTATGTTATGGTAAATGTGGAGGGAGCGAAACTGTCTTTATGTAGGATGGAAATATAAACACGGTTTCAAGAGCAGTAAATTCATCTACCAATGTTTTGGAAAAATGGACAATAATTAATGAGGAGATCGCATCTTTATATAATATATAAAAGCAGAAGGGGATTCATTAATCACCCCTATTGCTTTTGTCACTCAACAGTTTTTTTTTATATATATTTGGTATGTTTATTCATTCATTATAACTGATTTATAAATGATTAATTTTGGTCATTAAATACAAATAATTTTAATTAATAAAATTAATATATATTGTTTACAACACACGAAATTCAATAATTTTTTTCATAAATACTCTGTTGTTATTTATTATTGTGTGATGTTTGCCTTTTTATCATTAATTTATTTATTTATTTATTTATTTTAGTTACTAATAATGTTGTATTGGGCATATTCTACTAAGTTGGTCTTATTTATACATTCTTTTATTCATTAATCAATTTTATTCACACTCTTTTCAATACCCTAAACTGAATTAATCTCATAGGTTTTATTCATTGTGATCATACTTTAGTATACATATTTGATCATATTTATTTTTGAATTACCACATTAGTTATTTATCTTTCTTGGTTAAAGAATAAATTATGTATTATCAGAGTTAATTTAGGAAGCAATTGTGATTTGTTTTTACTTATTTACAGTTTTTAATATTTATAAACCTTAAAGCTAATACATTAAACAATGTATAATACTTAATTAAAGTTTTTTACATTATGACTAATTTTTAGGATTTAGTGTTTTATAGTTTTAAGTTTTTTTGTTTAGAGTATTAGGGTTTAGAGTTCATGGTTTAGGATTTAGTGTTTTAGGGTTTAGGGTTAGGTAGGGTTAGGTAGGGTTAGGGTTTTATAGTTATGTTTGTTGCGATTTTTTATATTATGTGTTGAAAATCAACCTTTTATATTAATGTACATGAGTATATACCACTCATTAAAGTTTGAAGCGATAGATGTATTGTATATCTATCATGTTTAACATTGTATGTTCTCAGGTTGGTTAATCTCACTATATAATTTATTATTTAAAATGTCTTGGTAATCTTGCTATTTTCATGTGATTAATTATGTAAAGTTAACATAGATTATAATTTCATTGTTTGTTGTTTTATATTTTTATTGGTTATATGAGTTTGCGAGATGAGAATGATCATATTTATTTAGCATGTGTCGGTATGTTTTTCAAGGTTTAAACTTTTCTAATTCTATTTCTTCAATATTATTTATTCACTAAAGTTATGAAGTGATATCATGTTATTCGTATTAAAATTATTTCCTTAATTAACATTAATAATGATCTTACGGGAATAAAGAAATTTCAATCATTCATAACTCTATTTTACAAAATATGACACCACATTCCTAGAATTTAGAACTTAAAAAGATATTGATGTCATGGTGTTTTTATCTGAGCTTTTCTAATTTATATTATAATCATGCTTGATTGATCTTTGAAATGTAATTGTTAGTTGTTACTGCCTTAATCTTTAAGGTTTGATGTTTAGGGTTTAAGGGTTTTGGGTTTAGGAGGTTTCGGGTTTAGACTTTAGGGATTTAGGGATTTTGGGGTTTAGGGTTTTAGGGTTTAATGTTTAGGGTATAGGCTTCAGGATTTAAGGTTTAGGGTATAGGGTTCGAGGTTCAAGGTTTAGGGTATAGGGTTTATGAATAATTATATTAAAAATAATAAAGTTAAGAAATATAATACCCATATAAATTCCAAATAGTATGATTAAAAAAGTTATATTTTATTAATTTAAGTTCTAAATAATTATTACAAAAAATACTACTCATATTAAAATATTTATAATTTATATTAGATATAAATAACATTGTAAAAATTAATACTCGTGCAACGCACGGGTAAATTTCTAGTGAAAAGAAAAATCCAATTATGTCTTGTAAAGTATCGCATAAACCTTCTACAAATTACACTAAAGTGAGTGAATGATGATATTGGTTTTTTCCCGAAAATATTGTTGTTGGATGATTATTCAAGATGATAAAGATGCATTTATTGCATGTCGATCGATATTGATCTCAGCAAATTTTCGTGTGAACAGGGGTGAGCCTAAAGGAATTCATGAATTTTTGTTGTGGATTAAGGAATCAGGCCTACGACGAGTTATTTTTAAGATTAATTTTAAAATTGTCTTTGATATAGTTTCATCAGCTCAAGTGAGGGTTTCGCTATTTGGATATTTCATTTATAATTGCTAACAAACACTTTTACAAAATAATGTATATTCTGTTAGTCATATTCATCGAATTATCAATGATTGGGCACATCATATTACTTGAGGGTTGAAGTATGTCGCTAGCCTCATTGTATTGTTCGATCCAACCTTTAACTTCTGTGGTTGTTCTTTTCAATATATTTTGTTCATGTGATGTCACTCAATAAGTTTATTAGTTACTTAAAAAATAAAAAAAATTGTTAATACAATAAATTAATTAATAAATTCCACGCAGCAGTAACTTGGAGTATTATTTTATAAATAAACTTATTTAGGACACTAACTGTTCATACACGGTTTCACTACGCTTAGTTTGCTAGTGAGTATATGATAGAAATGTATTGTGTATAATAAGATTTGTTTGACTTGTGATTAATTGTATTGTTGTTTGGTATTATAAAAAAATGGAATTGTTGATAATTAAGTATTAATTATTTTATGTTTGTTATTAAGTATTAACAAATGAGATAATATGTAAAATGACATATTTACCTTTGTTGGTGTTATTATTATTATTATTATTATTATTATTATTATTATAATAATAATAAAGTATTATTTTTATTATTAATTTTAATTATCATTATATATTATTACTTATTATTATTAATATTATTTATTATTAATTTTTATTAATATTTTTATTAATAATAATAATATTATTAATTATTATTTTTAATATTATTATTTATTATTATTATTATTACTTTGAATAATTAATTATTATTATATTATCAATTATTATTAATTAATTACTATTATATTAATAATTATTATTATTATTTATTATTATTATTGGATAAGAATATAATGGTAAAATTATATTTAATATCTAGTTATTAAATGGTGTTGTTGTATATCCCACCTATTGAAGTGGGATACACAATACCAAAAAAAATGATATTATTAATATAAGGTAAATTTAATACATTTGATAAGTATTATAAATATATCGAGATAAAAGTGGTATTATGAGAAACTGTGCATTAGCCCTAATCCCTACAAGCATCGAGCACTTATAAATGACCTCATTGAGCTGGCCTTAAAGGATCAAGAGATTCAAGACCCCCAAGGCGCCGTTTACTTTTATGGTAAGGGATAACTAAAGCTAGGGGTAATCTATCCCTTGGTTGAGGTTAACCTTCCATTACCGTAACCCTCCCTTTATTTACTTTGTTGGTTAGAGCTATATTTATTTTCTAATTTACCCCTCTTAATAAAAAAAATTCTTAATATCATCCCTTATCATAGACATGCAACCCGGTTCGGAACCGCCGGTTCCGGTTTGGAACCGCCGGTTCCGGTTCCAACGGAGGTGGAACCGGAACCGAACCGGGGAATAAGGTGGCCGGTTCGTGAACTGGCGGTTCCGGTTCCGGTTCGGAACCGCCGGTTTTCCGGTTTTTTTTTTTTTTGTTATATTTATACATCATATATGTGTTATCAGTTATTACGTGTAATTTATTTATTAAATAAGTGAAACATGTGTAATTGAAAATTGAAATATTAAATTTAAATTAATATAATAATAATATCATTAAAATTGAAAACATGATATTGATGTTGATGTATGCATTATGCAATATTCAATAATGCAAGTAAAAATTTCAAAGTTGATATTAAATTCACAATAATCATACAATATTAATTAATGTGATCACATAAAAATTTAATTATTAAAGTCTAAACCATTACAATTTACAAATGTAGAAGTGTAGAGAACACTACAAGTTTACTTCCATGTCAAGTGTCAACTACTCTATTGTTACACTTCAAAATTTTAAAAAATACAAACTTTATAAGATAAAATACAACAACATAATAGAAGGGGAGGGGGAAAGGACTTGAGCTTAAATTTAGGGTTAAACTTGAAAATTCAAGTTCAACTTAAATTTAAGTTGCCTACGTATCCTCGAAAGGAATCAAAGCCCACGTAGTTCTCTTAACTTACCTCAACCTACCTCTTTGGCTCGGTGGAGGTGAATGGTGATGGTCTTTTTTATTTACTCTACCAATCTAACTCGCTTCCATATTCCGTAATTTCATCATCTGATCGGTCTTCTTCATTTAGATGTTGAATCCGTCTTTCCGCCTTTGACCAATCATCAAGCAAACACAAATTTTGTAAATTTGTCACACTTAAATTGGATCGTGTCGGATCCAAAGTGAGATTACCAAGACTAAATGCTTGTTCGACGGCAACCGTAGAGGCGGGAGATGCAAAAACCTCTTTTGCAATCAATGATAAAATAGGGAATGACTTTGTTCTCCTTGACCACCACTTCAAAATATCAAAACTAGTTCCGCTTGTTTCAAACTCAAAAGTGTTAGTAAAATAAGAATCAAGTTCTTGAAAAGGATTAGATATAACCCGTGCACGTTTTTGAGATCTAGCATCATAAAAATTATAAAATTTTTGAAGAGCATCATATTTCCTAGAATTATCAACACTATCACTACTATCATCACCACTAGATTGATCATCGTTCGTATCATTTTGTTCTTTATACTCCTTAAAAAAGATCCTTTAGTAGATTATAAGTACTTGCAACTATGTCTTTAGGATTAGGAGCTTGTTGTCTAGTAGGAGAATCACAATTAGCATACAATGAATCATAGTAAAGCATTAACAATTCTTCTAAACCATCCGTTCTAATACGTGGGTCCAACAATTTAGCAACTAAACACAAGTCCGGGATTTGAAAAAAATATTTTAACCACTTAGATTTCATGGAAAGAATAGCATTTGACAACAACGGGTGTGCTTCATTAGCACTAAAAACCATAGCAATTTTAACACAATTATCAACAACTAAATTTGAAGTAGGATAATAAACACCGGATAGTTCTTCCGTAGCATCATTAAAAATTTACAAAACATCACATAGAGTGTAACACGTGTCCCATTGATTAGCAAACAAAATTTGACCACCCGCATCTTGTGAGTAAAAAGCACAAATATGATCTTTATAATCAAAAGAGTCATGCAACATTTTATAAGTCGAATTCCAACGAGTTGAAACATCTAAAGGAAATTTTTTTGGGTGAATGTTCACAGATTGACAATATCTTTTCCACCTTTTAGTAACGGAATGGTTTCTCATTATATAGCATATATCACTTTTAATAGGTTGAATGTGTGTTTTCAAAGCACTTATACCATCTTGAACACATAAATTCAATATATGACAAATACATCTAACATGAAAAAATCTACCACCAATTGAGGGTTTGCAAATATCAATAAGACTTTCTAAACTAGCCGTATTAGCACTAGCATTATCAAATGAGATTGTAAAAATCTTTGTAACTAAACCATATTCTTGCAAAATAGTACTAATTTTGTGAGCAATATTAACGGCGGTATGAGGAACATCAAATGATCTATAAGCAATTAATCTTTTTTGCAAATTCCATGAACTATCAATCCAATGACAAGTAATACCCATATAATCTGCTTTTTGCCAAAAATTGCTCCAAATATCCGAACATATAGACACTTTATGAGGTAATTGTTGCAAAATTTGTTTTAAAACCAAACCATACTCTTTAACAACTTTAGCAACACTAAGTTTACATTTATTACGATGCAAAGGTGGGGCTTGAGGATTTAAAGTGAAATTTACTCAATCTTGAAAAAAAACATTATCGGCAAAGTTAAATGGCAAATGTTTGGTGCACATAAGTTTAAGGTATAATCTCAAATAATTAGATTCATTAAATTTAAAAATAGTGTTACCCGACGCCGATGAATCTTCTCCTCCGGAAGAGGCCGTGAACCCTCGTCCTATTTGTGTTTGACTGGTTGAGATGCCAATCTTGTCCGGATGCTTCGAGTTGATGTGCTTGATGAACGTTCTATATCCTCCGCCATGCTTGAATTTATACTTCGTGCCACAATAGTTGCAAATAACTTTGAATTCATTCGAATTCTCAATCGTCTCCTTCTTGAAATGAATGGAAAATATATCGGAACGTAACACTTGTGGAGAACTTCGAGTCGATCCTCCGCCTCCGGCTCCGCTAGAGTCTCCGGTACCCGCACCACCCGAGGTTGGTTGACTTCCACTCGCCCTTTGTTGTGATTGACCTTGAATATTATCGTTGTCGTCGTCGGAAGGGAAATCATCTCCAAGTATCTCCCTAACATTCAAGTTGAACAAATGAGGGGAGATTTCTTCATCCGAAGGAATATTTTCAAGTTCAATATCTTCTAGAGTTGGTGGAAGTTGGCGTGGAGGTGGTGGAGGACAATTTAAGGTGTTGGGCATGGATCTTCCTCTAGAAGAAGAAGGTGAGGCACCGGATGAAGAAGAACCTCTTCTAGACATTTTTTTTAGATTGAAAAAACTAAAAGATGAATATATAAGAATATAAGATTGATGAACTAAAACTAAGAGACTAGAAGTAGAAGTATACTAATTAGTAATTTAGTAGTATATGTGTGGGAAAGAATAGAAAATGATAATGAGAGAATATAAATGAAAGTGATAATAAGATAATTGAAATAAAAGACTACAACTTTTTTTTTAGTTTGATATATATGAACTAAAAAAGGAAACTTGAGACTTGAGAGTTGAGATGAGATTGAGAACTTGAGTAGTTGAGTAGAATTGTAGAAATGTAGAATATGGAATAGAAGAAGAAGTAGTAGTGTAGAGAAGAGAGTGTAGTAGTAGATTGAATGTGAATGTTGGTGTGCCCAAGTTGATCACACTTGGGGGTATTTATAGAGGATTGGAAGTGATCTCAACCATCCATTTCAAATTTTAAACACAAAAAAATCTCAACCCTTAAATTTAAAAAAAAAAAAAAAAACCGGGCAGAACCGCCGGTTCCGCCATCCATCTCAGCCGTTGATCTTCAACGGTCACACGATCTCGGCCGCACGTTTGAATTTTCAAAATTCAAAATTTCCCCCTCAAAAAAAAAAAAACCGAGGAACCGCCGGTTTCGGTGAACCGGCGGTTCCAGCGAACCAATAAACCGAGAAACCGCAGATTTAACCGTGAACCGGAGAATCGGCGGTTCGAACCGCCGGTTCGTCGGTTCGTGCGCTGCTGGAACCGAAACCGAACCGTGTTCTACCGGTTTCGGTTCCTTTTTTTCCGGTTCCGGTTCCGGTTAAAACCGGCGGTTTTCCGGTTGGAACCGCCGGTTCCGGTTAATCGGTGCATCTCTACCTTATCATAATTGATTTTGAACAAAAATACTCATCCGAACTAGAACTCTCTGAAAATCCTTAAAAAACATCAATTTTACAGAATTACAAAGCAAATTTCAGTGCTGGTAAACAAGACAAACTTTTGATCGCTACATTAGAGTGGTGACACAAATTGGAATCAATTCTGATATCTTCTCCTACCCATCGAATTTAAACAATCTAAAATCAATACAAGAATCCGAAATTAAAAATAGACCAAGGTCAGAGCAGAACTCCAACATTTGAAATCCGTGATGGATTGATGGTACAAACTTCAAAATTTTTTTGAAGAATTTGATAGCTTCGGAGCAGTTGCGGAGTTCATTCTTCGACAATACGCGGTTTTCTGGAGTCAAAACAGCAGATAAATCGGAAGATTTGTTCGTCGCCGCCGATAAGGCTAATGCGGCGGCGGCGGTGGCGCAAACTGGCCTTGTAGTGGTATTGCTCATGGCCAGTAATTGAATGTCGCAAAATGGGAAATACTTAAGAAATCCAAGTACCACAAATTCAATCAGCCATTTGGAGGTAGATTTCATACCTTGTTGTTCAAAGGAGACTTTCGAAGAGATCTGTAATTGAAATCTACCTATGGAAGGGGAAGGATCTCTGCTCCTCCGATGGGGCGAAAGAGGTTTCTTCCATGGTTCTTTGACATTGAAGGGGGAAGTCGTCTGGCAACGGTAGACGAAAACGACGCCGGAGACAGCCAGCAATACGACGCCGACGCCGACGCTGGTTAACCAACACACGGCGCTGGCCGCCAGCAAGCCCAGCTTCACGTGACCTCTCTCCCCGACGTCACGTGCTCCTCTTCCTCCTCCCTCAGCGTGAGTGCTCACCCACTTGTCGCTGATGTTCTTCGCCTCCGTCGGTTGTCGGTTTGAGATGAGGGCAGCAAAGGGATTTCGTTGGCTTAGCCCTCGGGTTTATTTTTATCCGACCAATTTGGGCGTGTAAATAATACGAAGCTACAGTGTGAATAACACCGGGCCGAAAAGGGCCCGGGTGTTATCCTTCGTCCCTAACCTTCAATGTACACACCATGTTTACTCCCTTTAACTAGGGTTAGGTAAGGGATAACCCTTGTTATCCCCAAATGTAAACGGCGCGTAAAGGACCAGAATTTTTTTTGACCCAAGTAAATCGAGAACTCGGTTAACTGTGAAAAATGGAGTAATTATTAGTCACTTTTATTACAATGTTGGCATCAATCACAGTTGTTCATCACTACTGAACTGCACTCACTCATATCCAAGATCAGCTACTCGGAGTAGCAGAATCTGCAGATCAACAGAATCAACAATGGGTTTCACCATGGGTCTAAACCTGCTCCTCCTACTCGCCATGGTTGCCACCAACATTCTCTCTCTATACCATCTCTCCTCCAACATCCAATCCAAACCCCCTGCTCCGCCTCCCGTCCCCGACCACCTCATTCACCAGCTCTCCACCATACGCGCCACGATCAACCACCTCACCGCCCTCCAACCCTCCACCCCACCCTCCAAGAAAACTCCCTCCGCCACCACCACCGCCCCTTCCGATCTGCTCATCTACACTCATATTGCCCCCATTGGTTCGTCCTGCAAAGACAACCCTATTCTCCTCCACCAGTACATGAACTACACCCCCTTCTCACTCTGCCCTAACGATTCCCCTCTTGCTGAAGATCTCATCCTCCGCGGCTGCCACCCCCTCCCCCGCCGCCGCTGCTTCTCAAGAACGCTTTCCACAGCTCCTCCCACTCTCCCCGCCGACCCCTTTTCCCCTCTCCCTGAAAAGACAGCTATTTTGAGCCATTACAGCTGCAAGACTTTCTCTTGCTTTGCTGGGTTGAAACCTGAGATGGGGTTTGACATGAGAATCGAAAAATCTAGATACTTGAGTTACAGAACAGATCTGGATCTCCCAATTTCACAGCTTTTGCAGATTGCTAAAACAGCTAAAAGTGTGATTAGGCTTACTCTTGATATTGGTGGTGGAACTGGAACTTTCGCAGCGCAAATGAAGCTGCAAAACGTCACCGTTGTGACCACTACGATGAATCTTGGTGCACCCTACAATGAAGCAGTGGCAATCAGGGGGTTGGTGCCCCTCCATGCGCCATTGCAGCAGAGATTGCCTGTGTTTGATGGGACGATGGATCTTGTGCGGTGTGGGCACGCCATTAACCGGTGGATACCAGTTACCTCGATGGAATTCTTGTTCTTTGATGTGGATAGAGTGTTGAGAGGTGGAGGATACTTCTTGTTAGACCATTTCTTTAGTAAAAGAACAGATCTTGAGAAGGTGTATACACCATTGATAGGGAAGCTGGGGTACAAGAAAGTGAAGTGGGCTGTGGCTGATAAGAGTGATACAAGTGGAGTAAAAAATGGGGAGGTTTACTTGACTGCTCTTTTGCAGAAGCCATTGACTAAATAGAACTCCAATTCAGGTAATCTCTTACCACAAAAACAAAAGAAAATTACTTATGTTGTTCTGTTTTTATACAATTTGAGCAATTCTATTCTTGCATAATCTGAGATAGGCTGAACTATGGACTTACTGGAATGATCCAAGATTAGTAAACTGGCAATTATGTAATGTGAAAAATGTAGTCTTGATCTGTAATGTATATGTTGCTCGATCTTGTTTGGTATCTTTGATGCAAGCTAGTTTAATGATGCTGGAGTAGTGTTGACTGGTGATAAATGAATGATACTGGAAGAGAAAGTCAAAGTTTGATGTAAAATTTGGTGTGGCCATGGATCTACTGGTTTATTTAATTCCTAGAAGTGTTAAGTTGAATTCATTGATGGAGGTAGTAATTAATAATGAATCATGGCTCTGCTTCATTCAATCTGAAATATTAGTGATGCCATTACTTATTTAGTTTCTTTTTCTGTATTTGGAGTGGCCAAACAGCAATTCCTTGCTTAAAAGTTTTGGTTTTAATTCCAGAAATGAAACTTCTTTATTAGGATAATGATTAATAACCCCTTGCAGTGAAACATATCATAATTTTTCAACTTGGCAAATTAATCCTACGCTTGGTTTGGCATTTCTCTTAGTTGAACTCTTGAAACAAACTTTTCAGTTATGTAGAAAGAGCTAAACAAATAGACTATTACTGGTCACTCATCGTCTGATGCTCATTTGGGATCATTTCATGTTGGATTATAGCAAAGTCAACTGGGGTTTCAGTTCATCATTGAAGAGATAGGTTAGTGGAGAAAAAGGTGGCTGTGAGGGGATGCTCACCCCATGTCAACGTTCCGTCTTAAAAACAGCTCAATAAATTCCATTTATGAACAATTGGAACATTTAGAAATGTGATTTGACCTGTGGAGTTAAGATTCAACATCTGTATTCAGTGGGGGTCCTTTTTTTTTTCCAGATCTTGCATGATAGCTTATTCTCTTGTCCAGTTTGTAGAATCTGAATATGCCGAAATCTTAGACGACCCAATGGTGAGTACACAAACTAGGATCTTGTAAATTGTTTCTAACTTAAGGCATTCGTGGATTACCAGTGGCCATCTTTATCTCACTTTCTCTATGATCTTAGTTCCACATGCATGATCTGTTTCACTTCCCAACCTTGTTATGTGTATTTCTATGTGGATCCAAACTCATACTCAATGTCTTTGCAGGGCTACAGGGATAATATGCATAATGTCGGCCTATTTCCCTTCGTTTCCCAAAGTCAAATACTTGTCTATGATTGCGCAAACCAATTGTCCATACATTCTCCCACCAACCTTTTTGTGTTTGGATATATAGCAGCCAGTTTCAATTTCAGTCTCATACGTGGGAGAAGGCAGCATAGATGTGAACGACAATGTGTTGTAGCATTATACAAAGTACGTGTAGGAAGTGCATTTTTCTGGTTAGAACTCTGTTTTTTATCATATATAGAACTGTGGAAGGAAGTCTGAGATTTTACTCCAATGGCAAACCAAGTGCAGTTCTCCACAGGGAAATAAACAGGCTTATAGAATACATGTAGAATTTATTTCTTTTGTACTGTTGGAAACTCTCAGTGGTTAACTACTACTGAATTGGCAAATTCTTCACCAATTCTTAATTGGCAAATTCTTGATTGTGGAGTATTGTTTTATCTTTATGGTTTAGTATAGTTTATTTTTCTTAAGCAATATTTCATTTCTATCTTAGGTTTTATCAACTCATTCAAATTAAATTGGTCAATGCTGCAATGCAGAACATCTAGATATACAGGTCTCCTATTTCAATTTGTATTCTTTGTCTCCATTTTTGGTATCTTTTCAGTTTATTTTTGGGTTTAAAGTCATCCCATTACTCAATTTGCAATCAAATAATTTTCATTAAATAGGGAAATTTTTATATAATAAGGAGAATTGCGAGACTAATAAAAATACTGTTGATGACATAATGATATTAATTTTTTTTTAAAATGTTAAAATTCATCAAATAATAATGTAATTTAATTTTGTAGAAATGTAGGAAATAAGAAATTTAAAATAAAAAATAAAAAAAGGTTAGAACTTGGAAATAGAATCCAGAATGCCCATCTGTAAATTTTTGGGCCGGGCCCAATCAATTGGAATTGACAAAGCCCAATTTCAGTCCTACTACTTACGACTCCATTGAAATATTGTGAATAGAGTAACGGTTTATTCTTCTCTTCCTTCTGATCTCTGATTCTAAACACACCAACTGTAAACTTCAAGGCCGAGCGACCCTTATCTGCGACCTGTTTTCTCTCCACCATGGTATCTCCTCTCTCTCTCTCTCTCTCTCTCTCTCTCTCTCTCTCTCTCTCTCTCTCTCTCTCATGGTTGAAATCGTTTTCCCAGTTTCTATGCTTTTACAATTGTGTTGGATTTTGATTGAGGGTTGAATTTGACGGTTTTATTTTAAGCCTCGTTAGCTTTAATCCTATTTATTCATGCTATACACTCTCACCAGATTCGTTAATCTGAAGACTCCTTAACTCGGGTGGGTACATGAATCTGAGAATACTTGTGTATGACCTAGTAAACCATAAACAACTGCTATCATTACATTGATGAATTTTTTGGGATCTACTATTACTGAAGTACTTGTTAATTGAGGTTGTAAGAGTTTCTTCCCCGTGAAGGATGTCTAATTAATACTTGATTTGATTGGATTTGCTTGAGGTAATGCAATTATTCATTTGCTGTATTCTACATGCCTCTACCTGAACATGGAAGTATATATACTAGTTAGAATTCCCAAATGTGATATTGCACAATCATTTTTTAAAGAAAATAGTAAACCTAAGTGATTGCTGAGATTTGTACAGCATTTAGTATTTTTCTGTAATCTGTAACATTTTGGCTATATCTGATTGGTCAAGATCCTGTTCTCGTTAAAAAAGAAAATAAGAAAAACAGTACATGAAAACATTGGATGTGTAATTGTCCTTGTGTGGTAGAAGATAGTCTATTGTTAGCCTGAGTTTCTCACTTTGAAAACAATGATCTTTTATGAAAAATGTGGTTATGGATTTTCGTCTTATGTAACATTAAATAAGTTTGCTTTTCTTCTTTTCTAGGATTTATGCCCTTCTGTAAAGTGCATTCTTCTTCTTGATTCAGAAGGAAAGCGTGTTGCTTGCAAGTACTATACAGATGACTGGCCTACTAATAGCGCAAAAGAAGCTTTCGAGACATCAGTATTTTCTAAGACTCATAAGACGAATGCTCGAACAGAAGGTGCTTACAAAGTCTTAATATTCTGTTCTTTTGTGCACTACTGATGTTATAGCAAACATCAGTATAGTTATCATTTTGTGTTTAAGCGGCCTATGTTGTTTGAGTTGGTAGAGTGGACAGTTTGCTATGTTTAAAATGCCATTCAAGAACCATAGTTAGCTAGACAAAGTTAGAATTTCGCAGTCCAAGGGGAATTGTAAAACATTCTTGACTCTCATTATTACATCACTGCATTCGATAGCTGAATGTGTCATGCTATTTACCAAATCAATCTTCAATTGAGATCTTCCTGATGTTAAGTTCCTCTCTTATATTTCAAGTCTAAGATGGTAACAATGAAGTGGGACTTCACTCTCCTTACTAACTCTGCTTCCTAACAATGAAGTGGGACTTCACTCTCCTTCCTAACTCTGCTTACCTTATCTGCAGCGGAGTTTGCCATGTTTGAGAACAACATCATTGTCTACAAGTTTGTGCAAGACCTGCACTTTTACGTTACAGGCAGTGAAGATGAAAATGAAATCATTTTGGCCTCTGTGCTCCAGGGATTTTTCGATGCTGTTGATATATTACTGAGGTATTTGGCATGTTCTACTCTCTAAGGATGCTTACATGGTTCATGTTGTAATCTTTCCACCACATTGCTGTATTTTTGTTCCAGGGGCAATGTCGACAAGAGGGAGGCACTCGAGAATCTGGATCTCATTCTGTTATGCGTTGATGAAATAATTGATGGCGGGTAGGCATCTTTTTCTTCCTCTTACTACAAATGAATGCTCATGGAACTGTGACTTAATGTGATTTTATGGATATTTTGTACTTGAAGCCCTCTCGTTTTCCATGTATAGGATAATTTTGGAGACTGATGCCAATAGCATTGCAAGTAAAGTTGCTGGTCACACTGTGGATTCGGGAGCTCCACTATCTGAGCAGGTCTGTGTTAACAGGATATCACCCCTACATTTTTGTATACATCACTTAGAAAGAAAATTTACTGTGTGTTCTTGACGATAAATTCTTGTGGATCCTTTGTGCAGACGATAAGTCAGGCACTGGCCACTGCCCGAGAACATCTAGCTAGATCTCTTTTGAAGTGATGATATAATGGACTCAAAAAATGAAGCAATGTGGAAGAAAAGGAAATGTTGAAGAGATGTCCTTGAATTTTCTCTATTTTCATTTTCTTTATTTTCTGTATCTCATTATCTGAATTTCACTACTTAAACAGACATCTTCCTCGAGATTATGGTGCATTGGCAGCATTGCTAGATAGTTGCAATGTCACCTTCCCTTTCTTCTCTCCTGTGAGAGGAGGGAGGAATGTCCACAGAGTTAAATTTATATAGAGGCAAAGATGGATTTAAAATGAACATTATTTTCGATTGATTAAAATACTTTATACTCGTATTCTCAACCATCAACTTCTTGAATTCAAATGCTTTGATTCAAGCGCTTATTAAAATAAGAAAATTTAACTCTTCTTTTCTAGGTATCTTGCCTTTGGAGTTAACTAAATTAGTAATCAGATCATATATAGGGAGTTCCATGAAAGCAAAAAAAAAAAATAATAAGAGGGTACCAATAGCATTTCTTCTATCTTACAAGTTGTTATCAGTTGCGCTATATTTTGGTCCTCAATAGCATTTCAAGTGATGAGAACATAATCAGCAGCCGCTGGGAACTCATCACCAGCTGTTGGTGGCAAATTATGGCGAGAAACGGGCTTGTGGACCTGAGCATGAGTTTCTGCCTCGTGCTGGAACGTCTGCACTAGCTTGTTCAATTCTAATTTCCTCACTTCAACCTCTTCTTCTCTAATGGGTTTTTTCAATCCCAGATATATCAACCCAACAGCAATCAGCACTGCACCTAAGAAGAAGAGAACTCCAGCAAATAGTCCAAATGCGTATGGTGTATTTGCTGCACCGGGAATGCCATCCACATTGATTCCAAACAATCCAGTGATGATGGAAAGAATGAGGCCACATCCTCCAAAAACAGCCAGATTATGAGTGACCGTGAGGCTTCTATCCTGTAATTGAATTTTAAAGCATCATGTAATTACTTAATAAACGAACTAATTAAATATTAGAGGATTCCCCCCCCACCCCCTCTAAATTGGTAACAGTAATACACACTAACCTGCAACCATGCACGAATTGTGCTTTGCATAACATCTTGAATGGTAAATAATCGGCCACGAACTGCTTCTTGCTCTTCAATCATTTCCCTAGTACTCTTTCTTATTCCTTCCAACAAAATTCTAGCATGATTTCCCCTCAAATGCTGGACAAGTTCAAAAACTATCTCTTCCCTTGCATGGAGAGACCATTTCACTCTAATAACCTACAATTTATCGAAGAATTGATACACAAGTTGACACACACACACACAAAATAAAATAAAATAAAGTGTACTTATCTTTCCATGAAAAAAGTGAATTGAGAGTCGACTCATCAGACATAAGAAAGTTAACAGAAGAGTGATCGTAAAGAAGTATGGCAAGCACTTACATACCTTAGAACTCGCTAAATCGATCAGCTCACTGTAGATAAAGGTCGTAGTGAATTCTAATAGGGTAGCTAGCTTTCTCAGAATTATCACTTTTAAATGCTGGGAAAACTAGAATAACATCCTAAAATTCAACTCTACCATGAATTGTGGTTGGAAATTTTAAGCCACCACTCCATCTTAAATGCATTAAAGACGTCTTCAATTTGAAGATAATATAATGTATATAAGAAATATAGGAAACTATCAAGAAAACTTGGTGTACTTTAAAGCTTTAAAGTTTATCATCGATTTCTCATTCATGTGGCTTCTGAAATTATCTTTCCCATGCGAACTTGCTCCATGTAGTAAACACGTATGTAAGTTGTGGCATGACAATTATATACCTGTCTTGATAACCTTCTTATTTCTTGGTTGAGTATCACACCAAGGAGATTTAAATCTTCATGATTTCTCCTATTCATTAGGGGGAAAGGTTCAAAAGAGGAAAAGCATACAATTGATCAATAGTTTGTTAATGCAGCATACAGTACCTATTCACAAATTTCAGTTCCACTTCATCCGCTGCCCCGAAAATCGACTTCCGAAATAACCTTAAAGAGAACATAGTAATCAACTGGTGAGGCAACATCCTTCAATTCACTGAGTGTTGCTAGTCTCCCAAGCCATATATATTTATATATATGAAGTATAAACATTGATCAACTGCAGAGGCAGATGATTGTGAGAATTGTGTAAGTAGGACCAGCGAGTTGGAGGGAGACTCAAACACACAAATATCAGTTGCATACACAAATATTGTTTCACACATATTTTGCATTGACTATTTCCAATCATATGTATCATGGTTAAATTGTATTTGAGCACATACACTAATCTAACAAGAGTAACACCACTAGCCTCACCTATCATCCCACCGCGCCAGACGACTTGCAAGATATGATATTATGTCATGTGCTGTCCTTGGAGTATTGTAACCACCACCGAGTAAGAGTTCCTAGATGGGAAATAGCAACCCATTTTAAGAATATATGACGCAGAATCAACCACAACATAGATTGTAGAGTGTGTATTAGCTAGCAAAATGGCCAGTAGAATAAAAAAACCTGGACTTCAGTAATGCCTAGGACATTTATTCTTGAAGCAGATCCTTTGACATGTAGAACAGTTAAAAGGAAGTTCTGAGCTTGCCATGAACGAAGTACAACAGGGATGTCATCTTCTTCAATGTAAGGATCACCAGCAGACTGTCCTAAAAGCTCAAAAAGTAAACCTCCAGCAACCCTCACTGGTACCTGCCATATAAAAAATGTCATTAAAACATGACTCTACATTCATTTTTATTTCTTTGGGCAGACAGCCACACATTTGTCAATACCTTCTAGCAAAATGAGGGAAAATGAAGAAGAATATTATGATATTACCTGTACAAGTAGTAAACAATTAACAAATAGCAATAGTACGTAGATTGTAGCATTTAAATAAGTTCGTTAATCAATTCAAGATATCAGTCAATACAGATACTCTTCTAAAAGAAGGCACATCTCGCCAGAAAGGTTGATCGATGAACTAATTTTGCAAGAAAAGATAATATACCTCATAGAAGAGGTGTTTCATCCGATCACTTATCAATCTGCTTTCATCTCTCAAAGCAGTTCTAATGGCAGGATGCAACCATTGGGCGGACTTGAGCCATAGCTCGACGTTAGGATGACCTGCAGATAAGTGGCACCACCAGGTAGGTCCAGCTGGTCTTTCCCAGTATGGAGCAGCTAAATCCGCAACTGTGGTGTCATCCTCTCCATCCACAAATCCAATTTGTTGAGTGGACCGTTCTGCATCAACTAGCACTGTTTCAACAAGTTCTGAAATTCTAGCCCATCCTATTGGAACCCAAAAACTCCCTTCAGATTGACATTTCTGGTCATCCAGGTGGCTCTGCAACTCAATAAGGGGCTCAGAATCCAGAAGAGGCTTCGCCTCTCCATCAGAGTGCATCTGTTTCTTCGCATTAACATCATCAAATCGATGAGATGACTTGACATTTGAAACGGATTTAGGTGCAATTGATTTTTTAGGTGCTCGGATGAATTCAAAAGCGCAAATAAGTCCATCACTCCATAGTTGGCCTGGCACGCCATCCTTACCCGAGTGAAATGATCTATGGTTTTCCGCTACCTCACACGAACTTATTTCATTCTTCCCACTCATGCTGTACTTCATACACTTCCAACTACGATAACACACAGCAAAATGTCATGATAACGTGAATCTGCGAATAGAATTTCATACACGTCAATCTTCAGCAAGAATCTCGCGACGCACAATTCCGAACTCACAAATAGATGCATGAAATTCCGGTAATTCAGTTTTTTTTTTTTAAAAAAAAGGCGAAAATAGCAAAACAATGCAAATGAGCATTAAAATGAACTCGAATGACTTCAATAACACAAAAGGTCTGATTAAAGGCTATAAACCCTCGAGAAGCAACTGCAAATGCACACAGTGACTGTGAGACACAATATTTAACGAAAACCTAGAATTTCAGAACCGGAGAAACAGGAAATCACCGAACTCGCTGAAGCCTTCAAGCTTCTAGAGCGTGGAAAAAGCGCTGAATTTGACGGAGTGCCGCATCCGATTAACAGTGACACTTGAATATGGTTCTTTACCGTGCAAGCGAATAAAATAGGAAACGCTTTATAAGATGATTACGCGTATTTTTTTAATTTAAATGATACTACCTTACAAATATGTTATGCAACTTTATCTCCTAAACGTTTAAATGAATTTTAAATACGTTTTTTTCTTTCCTAAATATTGATTCGGAATAATACAACATTCCTTAATCTGATGTTCAAAAACACCTTGACACGAGTATTTTCAAAATCAGCAAAAAAAAGAAAATAAGGTGACGTGAAGGTGCCCTGAAACACCAGATGGAGTAGGGAATCCCGACGACGAGAGTGGTGTTGGAACAAAAGAAACAGAAGAAAGGGAGCAAAGAAGAGAGAGCTTCACTAACACAATGTTAGCACTCGTGTGTTCCTAGGTTAATGTTACATCAACTGACCATGAATATGATAGAATACAACCTCCAATCCAAGCAGTGGCCCCTTAGCCAATCTAATCCTATCACTCAACTGCAGCTATGGCCACCGCCTCACACTCATTACATCACCCCCCAGGAGGCCTTAACATTAATAGCCGTTCTGCCAAATCTGAGATTGCTTTGGTTGCTGTCCTTGCGACCCTCCGTCTCTCGGATTCGGCTGCTGGTCCATCGACACACCAGTCTGTGAATGGTAGAAATTTGGGTACCCCAGAGACCCGTAATTCTGCTGACCTTGTCTGAATCCACCAGATTGCTGGTTTTGCCCCTGATAATTGTAGTATGTGCTGGCTGGCAAACCCGTTCTAGAATTATGTCCGTGAAGCCACATCGCGGAATTATCGTTCTGCAAAAAGAATTAGCCGTGAATAAATTTTTAACATATGAATAACAAACATATTTTTAGCCAAGTATGCCTTCCTAGTTTGGTCATGAAAGTCGCAACAGGCTGGTAAGGGTAGAACAGTTTTGTTTCTTTCAGTTCGAGTTAGCTAGGGTGGGATTGACTTACTTCGACAGTACAGGAAAGAGGTCAAGAAATGATGCACCTCCCAACCCCAACCAAATAACAGGAAGGAAAAGAACTTGAAGTTGTCGTTAAAATTAGCATTTTGTATTTGCTACGACTTGTGGACGAAAAAACCTCAAATTTAAGAATGTAAAATACCAATCAATGTACCTGCTGGAGCGAGACCAAGTGGCTATTGTCCTTGTACTGAGAACTTAAAACATCTTCGTAGTTTAAAGCTGTTCCAGATGGAGCAGCAGGTGGATTCACTCCAAAATTTCCTGGAACATTAGTGTTATTTCCAAAGGCACCATATCCTGATGCTATAGCAGCAGACGGAGGCAAACTACTGGCAGATGCATTGTTTTTATACTGAGGAAGAAGAGCAGCTACAGATTGATGGTATGTGCTGTTGCCCGCAAAAGCTTGCTGAAAAGCAGACGGCAAGTACGTGTAGCTTTGAGGCAAGAAAGGGTAGCCAATCATGTTGGCAAAGGGTCCCAGAGGAAGAGCGGCCTGAGAATACGGATGTACAGCAAGGTGTTGAGGAAGAGGAGGTCCTGTTGCAACATTAGTTCCAGGGAGGGCGTGTGGAGCTGACTGTGTCAATGAGAAACCAGCAGTCTTCAAGGCCTGATGATTCAGAATAAACAATCAGATTCAAAGCTTTTTTCATGTGCTGAGGATCTTGCATATTGAAAGTTAAAACAACACATCAAGCACATGGCGTGTGGTCATCTTGGGGCAACCAACTATTCTAGGGAGCATCCATAATTGTTTTGCATATCTTTTATGGATTAATTAGAGAATTGAACAGTTGTGCTTCATATTTTCTCGGAACAGAGAGGAACACCACAAAATAAGCAAAATGTTTCAACGAAATATACAAAACTACACCAAAAAGAGAGCAAAGATGTCAGAGATTCCAGCATATCAGAAACGATAGTTAAAAGTTTTGTTCAAGATGAGCACCTCCGACATTGAAATAGCAGAACCAGCAATGGAAGAGACAGAATTTCCATATTTGGTTGGCATTGATTGTGTAACAGGAAACGGAGAGTACTGGAGGTCAGTTTCTCTGGTGGGATTAACATTAGCAGGAGACAAATTGCTTGGCAACGCACTTGAGTACGACTGCTGGGAAAAAAAAAAAGAAGAGAAAAGTACGTCAATAATCAACATGATTACTTGCTTTCTATAACATCTACAAGAACATACAATAAGACCTGGAAAATGGGGTGACAAGCGTAGCATAGCTACAAGATAAGGTCCAATTCCTCAGTCATTTTTTCAGGTCAACAAATCAAGAGAATAAAAAGCATTGATGCCTGTAGTGTTTTGATTGAGGAAGCTGAGAAAAATTAATAAAGCAGAATAGTGCTTTATTTCTTAAAAATCATCAAGATATCAATAGTATCTTCTAACTCAAAATGTCAAACTCTCGGTACTTTTTGAACCCTGTGCCTTAAGCAAACAATTTGATCCTCAGACCACCATAAATTTAAGTAGAATATAGTCCATTAAAGACAATAACCAGAAACCACCAGTCATCCAACTAACATACATTTGCCTATACAAATGAACAATGAGATTCAGGATTAGGAAAAGGGTTTAGCAAACACAGTACCAAATCATGCTAGAGCTTTTGAAATAGTAATGGATATTTTGTGTTTAGCCAAGCAAAACAAGTTAAGCATTAGAAACTATTAAAGACATTTATGCATCATGATGGTGAAAACTCAAATTCAGATATTAATTTATAAATAAGGAAATCATTCAAATCAGTATACACTGTATGTAAATCATCAAGAAAAAATCATGAATCTTATTAATTATTGATTTACGAAGATAAATAATGATTCAATTGGTTTCAGATTTAATGTGAAAAAACAATAACATTAGAAATAGCATCTTAAACTTTCAAATTATGGGTCACAACTTGTGCGTATATGACTTTAACCAAAGGCTCATAAACCGACAATCCATTTCTAAAATCCAAAGCAGAAGGCAGAAAGTATTTTACCATAACATCAGAGAAAGGAGCTAGATTTTGCATCTGGGAACTTGTTTGATTAAAAGCAGCATTCAAGCGTTGAGCATCCTCAAAGGTGTAGCCAGAGTTGGATGGGTAAGTATATTGATTTCCGTGATCCACTTCAGCATTCTCAGGCTTCAACTCTTCTTCTTGTGGAGCAGGAGATGGATCATAATTCCCTGTACTTGCAATGCTTTTATGAAACAAACCACCATCAGAACCATTTCTCAGAGAATCTTCAACATAATACTCAGAAGTTCTGAAACAACAGGAGCGTAAACTTTTAGTATCTCTTTTAAAGTAGAAGAAAGGGACAGTAAAATGTACTTCAAATTACCTAGTGTCCAGGTGTCCTACAGATGAAATCTCAGCTTCATTATGTGGTTCTTCCAAGTTAGTTTCTACATGTACAGATTTTACAGTGGCTGAAGAATATGTTGCGCTAACACCGGATCCAAAACTACCAAAACTTAAGTGCGAGAAATCTGCATTCTGAACTTGCAAATGATCTGGAATTACAACAGACGGAGTACATCCTTCAGATGAAAGTCCTCCGTCATTCTTTTCTATGGTTAGTTGTTGCATGCTTCTGGCAACAGATGACACTGAAACACCAGCTTCTTCAACTGCAGCATCATGATAAGAATTAGAACTCAAGAAGCCACTCAAGAAAATACAAAATTAATAATGATTGGAAGAGGTGAGTTATATATACATTTTACACACACTAAATATTTGTCAGTTCGCAGATTCATTTTTTGCAATTATTTTTTAATGGACTTTAGACTCCATATCTATTATATGTAGCAGCAGCACCTTGATATCAATCCAGTGTTACCCTACCAAAAATCAGTTTGGTAAGAAAGCTATTAACTTATTAATTATACTATATTGTTTCAATAAAACAATCACCTTCATGGAATTCATGAACTTGATGCTGGTATGATCCCATGTCTTTATATAAATCATTCTCGAACAGAGATGCACCTCTAGAATCATCCTCTGGAACCTTTCTACTGGATACGGAATCAGATTCCACATTACTTGCTCCAGAATTTTCAACATTATCATCTCCTTCTTCTTGAACCTCTTCTGCCTCAGACTGCTGATTAGTATCGTCAGGATGCACACCAATAGCCCCTACACGCTGCTCAGATCTCATAATATACTCCGAGTTAAATATTACTTGTGAAGCAGTTGGCTTCTCTATGGAAGGCCATTCTTCATAAACTGGAATATGCTGGGTTAAAGAAATTCCTGAGTCAGGATCTTTTGATTCTTCTGCAGGATATCTTAGATTATGATGTGGTGCATTTATCGAAGGACCCTGAACATTATTATTAGATGCTTTGTTATGCTGTCTTCCCATCTTCACAATGTCAGCCATGGAGACTTGACCAGGAGAACCAGTCCAAGCAGACTGATATCCAGAGGCCACATGTGTGCTAGATGGCACAGCATCAGCTGTGCTATATGAGAACCCTTTATTTTCAGCAGAGACACCATCACTGCAAAGTATCATGCAGTAAAATATTAGATATGAGAGCCAACTGCATTGAAATTCAGTAACTAATACTTATACTGAAAGCTTATGAATTGTTGGAACATCTAAAAGATATGGACCAAGCCCGAGGACAAAAGAACCTATGGGAGCACTTTCAGTAGAGGTGGGCATTACAGAAGCTATTTACCAAAGAAAATATTCAAAAGAGAAATTTAAGTAGAAACAAGAGCAAGAGAAAATCATTCAGGACAGACCTGTGGCCTGCAAGTGACCTGCTTCTGTCAATTCCTGATATACCAGGCACAGAAGATAAAGTACTAGCATATTGAGTCGATCCATTCTCTTTCTTATAAGATGACTTCCCAGGGAAATTAGAAGACTCTGCCAAAGAAAACAATATAGTTATATTTTCACACAACTAACCTCTGCGGATGGAGTTTCACTAAACAAGGGTACCAGAAAAATTATACGAAGTTGAACCACCAAGGCCAAGGTAGCGATCAGCACCAGTCTTCCCACGACTTGAATTATTATTAGCACGAGACCTAGTCTCGGTGGTATCTTTACCCTGTGAAAAATAAGAGAGCACATTATGCTAAAGCTAGCAGTTTAAATTAAAAATTATATTGAAGACATCATTCTAAAACTAAAAACACACATAACAAAAATCTTATATCAAATAAAAAATAACTGGAAATATAGAAAACTACTATCCTTAATGAGAGTTTGACTACACTATCCTTAAGGTGAAAAAAAAAAGTGAACATCAATAAAGTTTCACCTGTTATGACCAATATATTTTTCTACTAATATTTTGCTTGAACACTTAAGGAGACAATAACCAAACAAAACACACGTCATAATTACGCCGTGATGAAATCGCACCTCTTTTTTCTTCTCTCTTTTACTCTTCACCTCACGGAAAGGATCTAAATAATAGTAAACACATCAGTCAGAAGTAATATCAAAGCAATTTCAGAATTCTCATAGAAGATCACATGCCATTAGTTTAATAAAGCATGTAGCAATGAGCTAGTTCAATAATCAAAAGAGCTAGCAAAATGCAGATACATGAAATGCTACAAGCAATAGTTGATGAAAGATCTCCAAAGTAAAAAAAATAGTTCATAATACGCAATTTCACGACACAAGTCACGGAGTAGCATCCATCTCTGCACTAACATACAGGAGCAAATACATACAGATACAATAACAGAATGACAAAACAACAGAGCCAATATGTAGCATAACCTCCATGAATTGATCCAGACTTCGAGTAAAATTATTCCTCCTTGGGAGAATCAGACATACAAATAATTGAGCATGACGTGTATATTATAAACATGCCAATGCATAAGAAATTTTCAATAAAAGAACTTTCAAAGTATGAAATATAAACCACTAAGCTTGTGAAAGGTGAAAGACGAAAGGGGATAGACCACCTTCAGCTAATTTTATCCTTGGAAAATTAGATGTGCACAACAAACATCTGTCTGAAAAAGAAGAAGTTCCACAGTTTCTTGACCATCCACCAAAGGTACCACTAATAATAACCCGTTTCTTGAAAGTTAAATAAAATCAAGAAAATTTATTTACAACAAAGCATGCAGATAGTTTACCAAAATGAATGAGAACGCTTCTTCAGACTCAAGAAAGACAGTTTCTTGAAAGTTAGATGTGCACAACAAACATCTGTCTGAAAAAGAAACCATCCGCTGAAGGTGCCACTTATAAAATAACCGGTTTCTTAAAAGTAAAATAAAATCAAGAAAAATTATTTATTATTTAAGAAAGAAAGAAGAGAAACCTTGAGAGAGGAGACGGTTTACAGCCTCGTTAGGGTCCATATTGCAGTCCTTGAGAGTGGCATAGATCTCCGCCTCGGAATAGTTAACTATCTCCTTCAAGCTCTGGACCATCTTCCGTGACCCCGCCGGAATGGGCTGTATCACCACCCCACTGCCGGCGCCGCTAACCCTGGTTGAACCCATTCTCGCCAGAAACAGATCTAACGCAACACGTATTCTGCAAAGCCAACGCTTTGCCTTTTCCCCCCACAATCACTACCTTTCTTTTTGATTTTAGAATATCAATAAATAAAAAGTTATAGAATATATATCTCACACCCAAGCAACTCGCAGAAACACACACAGTAGGGAAGGTTAATTCTGTATAAATATTGATTGCTGAAAGCAGATAGTTTTCAAAAGATCCACAGCGCAGAGAAAGATTTGTTCTCTCAGTTTCGTAAACCCTCGATTCTCTCTCTCTCTAAATTTAGAAGTATCTCACTCTCACTCTGCCCGCCTCCCGCAGTTTCTGCCTGTTTTGTGTTTCTTCGGAATGTGTTAAATAAAATTTAAAAAAATAAAAAAATAAAAAAGAATTTTATCTTTAATTTAATGAGAAGGATTCGAATTTATTTGCTTTGCAGGATAATTGGTTTGGTATGCCATAATTAGAGTCGAAACAATAAATTAATGGTACGTGAAATTAATCCGTTATTAAATTAAATAAATAAATAAAATAGTAAAACAGAATAAATAGAGAATAGGGTTCGCTCGCTTTCAATAATGCGATGACCTACTCGAGACTGGATGAGGATGACTAATCTGACGGCTTACCTAAAACTTTGGCTACAAAATACAAATGGATTTGGGCCATAAATATGGTCCATATCTTAATCTTATCTTAATATATTAAAGGGCGGCACAATTGACATTCGAGTATTTGCTAAGGCATCGAACATTTTAAAATTTTATATTAAAATTATTAGAATAGTCTTACACAAATTTATATTCAAATTATAATCCTCACCCAAATTCTTAATTATATATTATCAGACAATATCCAGGAACTTAAAAAAAAAAGGTGATGTGAATGTGAACAATAGACAAAATTGGGAAAGAGAGAATTCCGCAACATCATCGTCGAGAAGCAAAACCCAAAAAAAAAAAAAAAAAGAGAGAGAGAGATCCAAACGAGAAGAGAAAGAATCCTTCTAAACCCATAAATTGAGGGAAAAAATACGTGAAAATGAGGAGAAATTATGAAGAAGAAAAAGAATTCCATTTCAAACTAAACTCAATTTCCAACAAAATCTTGATTATGTTTCGTAATATTGTGTTTTTATTGTTTGGAAATGTTTGTACATAGAATATTGTTTTGAGAATTGAAAATTTTCATTTGCAGCTTCGATACTGGTTTGTCGAAAATTATCATATAGCTGCTGAGAGTTAATGTTAATTTCGATTAGGAGTTGCCTAAATTACAATCGACAATAATTAATTACAAATCTTACCCATCCTTTACTTAAAATCCCACCAGATTTCAAAAGTTTTTAACCGATTTTCATGCTAAATTTCGACCGTCAACAATCGAAAATTATGCAGATTTTTCGACAAACCAGTATCGAATCGGGAAGAAGTGATTTAAACAATTATTTTCCTCTTCTAGAAATCTCAGATTTATATCTCAACAATATTAAAACAATCCAGAATCTCAATATTACTGAAGTTTAGAATTAAGTGATAGTTGAATTAATATTGAAATCAATTTCTTTCAATGTTTCACTTCCTCTTCATTACATTTTTTGTTCATCCTGCACCTCTAGGTTTGCTGCTTCCTACTACTGAAAGAAAATGAGATACTTGAGGAACTTAAAATAATTTTTTTCCATCTTCTTCAGTTATTTTTTCTTCCTTTCTTTCATCTATATTTCTTTTCTTCATCGTTTTCATCATGCACGATTTTTAGATGTAGGTGGGCTCTTCGATTTTGGGTGTTCAGGACAGATGTGATTAGATATGGATGGTCAAAGTAAAAATATTATAATTCGAATATAAATTTGAGTGTAAGGCTATTCTAGTAATTTTAATATATTTTTTTAAGATGATCGGGTACCTTTGGTAATAGCATCACCCTATGTTAAAAGTGTCATGAGTTTGAGAAACTTTTTTTTTCATTTTTGTCCCTACTCATATTTCTTTTTTACATCTCTATCCTTTTAATTAATTAAATAATAACATAATATTTAATACTTTGCATTAAAATTTTACTCCATAATTTAATGATAATAATAATGATATGTTATTAATGTTTTTATATTATTATTATTATTATTACTATTATTATTAGATTTATTTATATAAATAATGTTTCTCCATATTCATTTTAATATATGTTTAAATATAGTATTTTTATTTTCATAAATTTTTTATGAAGAGAAAATTTAATTAAGTTCGTCCCTAACATATTTTATAATTTACAATTTTATTTTAATCCATTATTAATAGTCTTAATCTTATCTTAATATTTTTCATATAAATATAATGTCTTTTTTCTTTTTCATATATTTTAATATCACAATCTCTTCTGTAATATTTTGTTTATTTATTTATATTAATTAGTAAACGATAGATATTATTTATATTTATGGCTATTTTATTATAATTTATGATTTAATTGATAATTATATTTAATTATAAAATACAATTATGCACTTAACCTTTTAATTTCAAATTATTAATGCATTCATTAATCATTCAATGAATATGAAAATGAATATGAATAAGTTGAAGAGATTAATCATCTATTATAAATTGTTAGATTTTCTCCTGTGAGGCTGTGATCAAATAATTAAACATCCTAACCATTCTAACATCTTTAATTTTTTTTATTACTTTTTTTTTTTTTTGTGCATGGGATGATGATGCGCAACAGCCAGTAAAGAAATGTTTATAATCCATCAAAAGTAATCTTCCGGTAAGATGGTAATTATATTTCTTGCAATATATGTAGCACAATATGCACTATTCTAACAGTCCATCAAGTATTTAGCAACCAAAGGCAAGCGTTAAATCTTTTATTTTAATAATACATAATATAGAAAAAAATTACCTTATATAACAGTATATTATGTATCTTTTATTATTATTTATGTTTTATTATAACTTCACAACTCTCCAATTCCTATGGTATAAATCCAATTTCATTATTTTTAATCGATTCTTGTCACTGTATATTAAAAATATATTTGAGTTATTATTATTATTTTGTTATTTATCACGAATTAATTAATTATTAAACGTTCATTGATATCTTTATTCTCTTTCTTTTTTTTTTTTGTCAGGGTATGAGTTATTGGACAACAAATGGTTGATTATTTTTATTTTTTATTATTTTAATATTTTTAGATTTGGAGTTGTAGCTTTATCATTGTCTAAGCGTAAATATCTTTTATATTTGTAGAGTGTATATTGATTGCACCCGTGTATAAGGGTGCATACATATGTGTATAATTTTTTATTCTATTTTGTATACATATTATTCTATTTTGTATATGTGTTTTGTAATAATTGTATGCTTTTTTTACATTAATTTTTCATTAAAAAAATTAACATTCATATGTGTATAACATTTTATTGAAAAAATTTTCATTAAAAAAATTAACAATTAAATTGTATACATTTTACTCTTAATTGTATATGTTTTTGTTTATATTTGTATGTGGGTACACCTTGTCTTTAGGTGCAACTGGGTGCACACTATAAATAGACATATTTGTATGTATGTTACTTTTTTCTATATTTTGGATGCTTCTACTCCTTATATTATGCATGGATGATATATATATATATATATATATATATATATATATATATATATATATATATATATACACGAGTACACATCCCCGCATAATACGCGGATGAATTATTATAATCAATCAAAAAATATAATTAAAAATGATATTTAATTTATAGATATACATAATTTAAATATATACATAAATAATAATAATAATAATGATAATAATAATAATAAAAATAAAAATAAAAGTAGTATTACTAACCAATCAAAAAATATGATTAAAGGTTGTATTTATTTTGAAGATATACATGAATAATAATAATAAAATTAAAAGTAGAAAGATTATATATGTAATATTAAAACAAAAAAATAAAAAATATACGACAATTAACCACGTCGCGACACCTCATACTTTTAAAAAGTTATTTATAGCAGCATATTCGTAATTAGTATATAATATATATATATATATATATATATATATATATATATATATATATATCATATTTAAAAGAAGATAAATAGACGTGTTACGTACTAGTATAAAATAAAAATAAAAATAATATTTTAAAAATAGGTATGTATTTCGTATGATAATTAAAGTAGAATATTATTAATTACTAAATATCTCTATGAAAGATCAAAAGACTAAATTTAATACATTCAATTAATTGAAAAAAGGTGAATAAACACGTTTGGATGAAAATTAACTATACAAAATTGAATATGATAGGTGAATGAAATTTAAAAAGAATAATAGAATGGTCATTTGAAGATTTAGATGTATTTCATATGTAATTAATTAAAAAATAGAAGTAATAAATAAAAACTGACAATATTAAAAAAAAAAAAAAATCGCACAAATATGTTTGGACAAAGGTTGATAAAACAGAAAAAAAATGGGACGGATATAAATAAAAATGGACTGAATAGAAGAAGCAATACTCATTGTACAAAGAAAAAAAAAAAAGTGGTACAGCCTTGAAAATAAAGAAACGAATAAGGAAAAAATATTGGACGAATAGTTATATGAATTGACCAAATAAAAAAATTTGCTAAGTGTGCAAATGAATTAAACTGCCAAAAAAATTTTGGACCGAGTAGAAACAATGAAATGGAACGAGTAAAGTTTTAATTTCAAATTAACTGACTATATGTTTTTAATAATAGCTCTAGAAATAATTAAAATATTATTTTATGATACCAAAGTATTTGTTGAATCAGATGATCTAAGGCAAAAATAAAAAATTACGTACAAAGAGATATTAATGTGATTAGAAACATAATAATGTATCTATATTATTCAAAGATTTAATGAAGATTTTTCTTTTTTTGATCGGTAATAAATCCCCAATTAATTATGGATGAAAATTGCAATTTTGTTTTGGCAAATATTTAGTTGGTTTTTGTTTTGGATATAAGAGGAAATAAGAAATTTATATTTAGAATTAGATTGATTTAGAAATTTTAATCTATATTTGTTTTGAGAATTTTAAATATAGTAGATTTTAACTTTATATAAATTTACTTGATATTATGGGCTTGGAGTAGCGATATGTAATGACAAAAACAAAATCAATCAAATACGTCATGAACGGAAAAGAAGCACTCTCTATTTTGTTTATTTACACCGTCAACTTCACAATTCTCTCTGTATCTCTCTAAGTGTAAAATATGTAATGGTAGCTCCTCACATGAATAGGTGATCTTGCAATCTTATTAACTACATTGAAAAATGTCATGTGTCATTTTAGGGAGTCAAATGTGTCATCTTGAAGGAACCAACTCTCAAGTTTTCTGTGAACTAGTCTTAAAGGTAGGAGAGTTTATATTGATGAGAGCTTGCTTATGCCTTTTGTGTGGGTTATCCTTTTATAAAAAATTTATGAGAATTATGTATATTTGTTCCATGGTTAGGAGAGTTTATATTGATGAGAGCTTGCTTATGCCTTTTGTGTGGGTTATCCTTTTATAAAAAATTTATGAGAATTATGTATATTTGTTCCATGGTTAGGTGTTACTAACTAATGTCGATTCTAGTGTACTAACTAATGTCGAGTTAGAGCTAAGCATATTTAAGGTCATGTTGGATTGGACTTATATTAAGGTTAGGCATGTGATCTTATCCTCAGATTGAAAATAAATAAATAAAGTAAGATATACATACTCATAACAAATAACAATACTACATCTATTCTACAGAAGTTTATACAAATTATTATTATTAATATAATAAAATTAATATTTATTTAGCTCGACAAAAAAAAAACATACAAATGAACACTTATACTTTAAAAATGTTGAACATAAAATTAATCCCAATATACTTAAATAACATAAATAGATAAATTCTACTATAAAATATATAGAAAAATCAATGAAATGTATTTTTAATCTCCGTAAAAAAAAAAAAATAAAAAAATCAAAATTTGGGACTGAGAGAATATCTATATCTATATATAGATAATAGCAGAATGGTGGTTTGCTTGAGAAGTTGCCGTCAAAATGAAGAATAAAAAATTAGTAGAGAAATAAAACGGCAAGGGAGCCTACTTGTGATACCCGAGCTTCTCACTACTCATGTGTCTATATAATTTAATTTGTATTATGTGCATTTTATAATTATGTGATAATTATGTGGTAATTATGAGATAATAATGTGACAATTATGTGACAATTGTTTCTATATTTTATTTATCGTTACATTTTATTTGAGACATTCGTGATAAAAAATTGGGACAGTGTGTGAATATATGGGTGTATAAATATTTATGTGCATTAATTTGGATATATGAGTAAATTATTTTATGAGCATAAATACACTTTTCTTAATTATTAAGTATCACACGTGTTCTCGTAATAATAATAGTGGGTAGAAAAATGTACACGTATGTGTATTAATATGTAAATGTATTATATCTTAGCTATTAAGTATTGCACGTAAATTAAGAATGGATAATAATAAAAAAAAAAAAAGAAAAGGTTGAGGCGGTGGGAGAGTCGTGTACGACTTCCACCCCACCCCTCTATAAATACATAAACCCCTGAGAGAGTAAACAACAGTTCAAAAAAAAAAAAAAAAAAAAGAAAGGAAAGGAGAGAGAGGGAAAGGAGAAAGAGAGGAAGAGGGAGAGAGAGAAAGGGAGAGAGGGGAGAGAGAGAGAGGAAGAAGAGAAAGAGAAGAGGGAGCGCGCCGGAACGTGCGTGTCGGAGCGAATTAGTTACAGTTCTTTACGGGGTTTATATTACTGTCGGAATCCAGGTAAGTAGAAGTCCAACTACAATGCATAAACATGTTGTTTGTGAATTATTTGTAATTAATATGTGTTAATTATGTCATGGATTATTTGTAATTAGTTTAATTACGATATGAATTATTTGAGATTAATTTGTTATACAAGTTGTGGATTTATGTGATTTGGAGAAAGTAGGGTTCATATTTAACAATAGTATTTGTAAATTATTTGTGATAATTTTGTGATACAAGTTGAGGATCCATATGATTTGAAATAATATCATCATCCTATATAGATCTGTGTGATTGGAAACTGTTGCAAATATATTTATATGGTTTGAGAAAATATTGGTTATAAGGATCTGTGGGATCCAAGATGAAGTTTGATTCCAAAAAGAGATCCGTGTGATCCCAGGGTGAAGTGATTATTCTATAAATGGATCTATGGGATTGAGGTGAAGTTGTTATTTCAGAAGTGGATTTGTGTGAATTGAAATTAAGTTGCTGCTTTATGGTGATTAAATGTTGATATTGATATTGTAAATGGTTTATGATGCACATTTAATTGTTTTGGGTGCATACCATGCATAAACATGAAAAGTATTTTTCCTCAAAATTAATAAGATACTAATGGTGTGTGCGGCCACTATATATGCATCTCTGTCAGGGTTCGGAAAAATCGTTCCCGACATTTTTATTAGGGGTTCGGAAAAATCGTCCCCACCACTTTGCCAGAGTTCGGAAAAATCGTTCTCGGCACTATTTTCGGGGTTCGGAAAAATCGTCCCCATTGAGCTCATTTGGGGTGCATATCATAAGTGTGTCGTGGGGATCCCGCAACGTGAACAGTTTTCAAAATAAAAGAGATCAATTAGAAAAGTTAGGAAATAGGCGATAGAGAACTAAATGCATTATCATGCACTGACATGCATGATTTCTACTTACTGAGATTTTTATCTCACTAGTTTATGCATTGTAGGTGAGCCTGTTGATGATTGAATTTGTGATGTGACTGTGCAAGCTGTGGAGCTCCTTCAAGGTTTTGAGCGGATGTACATAGATGACGACCTGTTGGGCTAGGCCGTGGGTTTATTTTGTTTCCGCTGATGTTTTGGTTGTGTAATATAATAAGTATTATCACATGTTTGGGTGGTTTGAAGTGGTATCAAAAACCAGTCACGTATGTTGAACTGGTGTGATGGTGTTGGTTATAAGCATATTATGTGAAAAAAAAAAAATTTATATGCAGGTTTTTATAATGATAATGTTTATATTAAATAATATTTGAATTATAAGTTATGTAAGGAGGGTCGTGTCAGAGTGGTATCAGAGCACGGTTTGGGTCCTGCAGACTGTCTATGTACATGAACTCATTCTTTGGGAGCGCAGCTTTGCAAGTAAGTGTTATTTTTATTCTGTGTTGTTATGTGTCTTATAAATTATATTGGCTATGTGATATAGGAAGTGTAATTAGTAGACAAAATGGTAAGAGCTACAGGTGAAGGTTCTGAAGGGGATAGGACTGTTGAGCAAGCAGCACCTCCTGAAGGGAATAATCGTGATGCGGTCATTACTCGACTAATGGAACTGGTTGAGCGTCAGTCCCAACAGATACAGCAACTGATTCAGCAGAGAGATATGGGTGGACAACCAGAGGGTAATGCAAACCAAGATAGACGTCAAGTAGAACGTGTGGAAATGGTTTGTGAGAGGTTTCGAAAGCTGAGCCCTCCAATATTTGAGGACGCAGCAGACCCCACAGATGCAGAGGATTGGTTACGCACGGTGGAAAACATGTTTCAATACAGTAGAATTACAGATGGGGATAGAGTGCTATGTGCTTCTTTCATGTTACGAGGAAGTGCGGGCCACTGGTGGGATACGATTAAAAGTATCGAGGATGTCACGACTATGACATGGGAAAGGTTCAAGGAGCTTTTCAGAAACAAGTACTTTACGGCACCAGTGAGAGCCATGAAGATGAACGAGTTCATACAGTTGAGGCAAGGTGGCATGTCAGTCACAGATTACCTTCGTAAGTTTGAGCAGTTGTCGAGGTTTGCTGAGCATATGGTGAGTACGGAGGCACTGAAAGTGGAGAGATTTGTGGAAGGCTTAAGGCCTGAACTTTACAGAGATGTGAGTATGGCGGGACTGCATGGAGCAACATACTCACAAGTTGCAGAAAGAGCTCAAATTGCTGAGCAAGCGGAGATGAGGATCAGACAAGCGCAGGCTATCAGACCTCAATTTCAGCAGAAACCAATGCAGCAGTTTGGGAGAGTTGATAAGAGGCCGATGCCATTTCAGAGGCAGAATTCAAATGTTCAAGTGGAGCAAGGACAGAGACGAGGAGAACCTAACAAGCGTCCTAAATTCGATCAGGGTAAAGTGCCACCGGCGCCGCCACTACCTATATGTCCTAATTGTCTTAGATCACATGGTGGGGAGTGTCAAATTCCTCCGAGAACGTGTTACACATGCGGGGAGAAAGGACATGTGACTACTACTTGTCCTAAGAAAGGGAAGCAGGCACAACAGGGAAGAGCTCCAGCGAGAGTGTATACTTTGACGCGAGAGGAGGCAGACGCGAATCCCTCAGTTGTCACGGGTAAGTTCTCTATTTTTGGCACTTCTACATATGTGCTATTTGATTCTGGAGCAACACATTCATTTGTATCCACTGAGTATGTGAAAAAGTTGGGTGGAACACCTAACTTGATAGAAGCTAATTATGAGGTGATGATACCTTCTGGTGAGTCAAAACAAACTAATCAACTTCTTCGAGGTTGTGTTATTCCTATTGAAGGAAGAAGACTCCTCGCTAATTTGATTGTGTTAAGTATGAATGATTATGATATCATATTGGGCATGGATTGGCTGTCAAAATACGGTGCTACAATAGATTGTCAGAAGAAGAGTAT
The DNA here is from genome assembly GCA_023678885.1 of Pogostemon cablin. Taxonomy (NCBI): domain Eukaryota; kingdom Viridiplantae; phylum Streptophyta; class Magnoliopsida; order Lamiales; family Lamiaceae; genus Pogostemon; species Pogostemon cablin. The sequence continues at coordinate 2,993,353 of CM042956.1, forward strand.
CACTTTTCAGCCAGTGAAAGGAGAACCGTTCACTTTTGTTGGAATCAAGAAAAGCTTTCGATTTCCGATGATATCAGCAGCAAAAGCACAGCGGTTGTTGGAAAGTGGTTGTGAGGGGTATCTGGTGAGTGTAATGAATATTGAGGGACAGCAATGTCCAGTTCTTGATAGTGTACCAGTAGTTCGGGAATATCTAGAGGTATTTCCAGATGATCTTCCAGGTTTGCCACCAGAGCGAGAAATAGAGTTTGTTATTGAGTTACAACCAGGAACTGCTTCTATATCTAAAGCGCCATACAGAATGGCACCAGCTGAACTGAAGGAATTGAAGATACAGTTACAAGAGTTGCTAGACAAAGGATTCATCCAACCTAGTTTCTCTCCTTGGGGAGCACCAGTTCTGTTTGTTCGAAAGAAGGATGACACATTGAGGATGTGCATTGATTATCGGGATCTTAACAAAGTTACGGTGAAGAATAAATATCCATTGCCTCGCATTGATGATCTGTTTGATCAGTTACAGGGTGCAGCTATCTTTTCGAAGATTGATTTGCGGTCGGGGTATCATCAGTTAAAGATAAAGAAGGAGGATATTCCAAAGACTGCATTCAGTACAAGGTACGGGCACTATGAGTTCTTAGTGATGCCGTTTGGATTAACAAATGCTCCTGCAGCATTTATGGATTTGATGAATAGAGTATTTCGGGAATTTCTCGATAAATTTGTGATTGTGTTTATCGATGACATTCTAATTTACTCTAAGAATAAGGAGGATCATGCACTGCACTTGAGAAAGGTGTTAGAGATTCTGAAGGAGAGGCAGTTGTATGCGAAGTTCAAGAAGTGTGAGTTTTGGTTAGACCGAGTTGTTTTCTTGGGGCACGTAGTATCGGGAGAAGGAATTTCAGTGGATCCAGGTAAAGTTAAAGCAATTCATGATTGGCCACAACCCTCAAATCCCACTGAGGTTCGTAGCTTTCTTGGATTGGCGGGATATTATCGAAGGTTTGTTGAAGGATTTTCTAAGATTACTTCACCATTAACACAGTTGACCAGGAAGAATGTGAAGTTCACATGGACGGAGGAACGTGAACAGAGTTTCCAAGAATTGAAGAGACGATTGACATCAGCACCTATCTTAACTATTCCTACGGAGACAGGAAACTTCAAGGTTTACAGTGATGCTTCAAAGAATGGTCTTGGGTGTATATTGATGCAGAATGAAAAAGTGATAGCATATGCATCCAGACAGTTAAGGGAGTATGAGAAAAATTATCCAACTCATGATTTAGAGTTAGCTGCAGTGGTGTTTGCACTCAAGATATGGAGGCATTATCTGTATGGGGAACGTTGTGAAATCTATACAGATCATAAAAGTTTGAAGTACTTTTTCACTCAGAAAGAGTTAAATATGAGGCAAAGAAGATGGTTGGAATTGGTGAAGGATTATGATTGTGTTATCAATTATCATCCGGGAAAAGCCAATGTGGTTGCTGATGCATTGAGCCGAAAAGCAATACAGAGTGTAGCTGCTGTGATCGTAAATCAGGAACCAGAGTTGCTTGATTTGCAAATGATGGGTGTGGAGATCATTCAGGAAGGATCGTTGGAAGCAATGATGGCAGCTCTGACACTTCGACCAACTCTGATGGATAAGATTCAACAGAGCCAACAGGAGGATGAATTGTTTGACAAAATAAAGAATGATATCAGCTCTGGAAAGTCTTCTGACTTCCAATTAGGAGATGATGACGTGATTCGTTATGGAGGTCGATTGTGTCTACCTGAAGTGAATGACATTCGAAAAGAAGTGATGATAGAAGCTCATTCAACACCCTACTCTGTACATCCAGGAGCTACTAAGATGTATAGAGATTTGAAGGCACATTATTGGTGGCCAGGGATGAAGAGAGATGTTGCTCGATATGTGGAGCAATGTTTGACTTGTCAGCAAGTCAAAGCCGAGCATCAGAGACCAGCAGGAACTTTGCAGCCTTTATTTATTCCAGAATGGAAGTGGGAGAATATCACGATGGATTTTGTTATCGGGCTACCGAAGACAGTGAAAGGTCACGATGCCATTTGGGTTATTGTGGATCGATTGACTAAGTCAGCTCATTTTCTTCCTATTAGCTCTACATATTCCATGGATCGTTATGCCCAACTATATATACAAGAGATTGTCAGACTCCATGGAGTACCACTTACCATTGTGTCAGACAGAGATACGAGATTCTTATCTGCTTTCTGGAAGAGTTTACATAAGGCGTTGGGGACACAGTTATCTTTCAGTACAGCATTCCATCCACAGACAGATGGTCAATCAGAGCGTACAATACAAATCTTGGAGGATATGCTCAGAGCGTGTGTGTTGGATTTTCAAGGTCAGTGGAGTAAATTTTTGCCTTTGATAGAGTTATCATACAATAATAGTTATCAGTCTACTATCGGGATGGCTCCATATGAAGCATTATATGGGAGGAAGTGTAGATCTCCAGTTCATTGGGATGAAGTTGGAGAGAGGAAACTTTTGGGTCCAGACTTGATTCGTGAAATGTCAGAAGCTGTTACCCGTATACGAGAGAAGATGAAAGTTGCTCAAGATCGGCAAAAGAGTTATGCAGACAAACGGAGGAGAGAATTGGAATTTGAAGTGGGTGATCAAGTATTTTTGAAAGTATCTCCAATGAAGGGGATAATGCGATTTGGAAGGAAAGGGAAACTCAGTCCAAGATATGTTGGTCCGTTCACTATCATTGAGAGAGTTGGCAGTGTTGCCTATAAATTAGAGTTACCAGCATCGATGTCTAGAGTACATGACGTGTTTCATGTATCTGTGTTAAGGAAGTATGTTCCAAATCCATCTCATGTTCTCAGACAGGAACCAGTTGAGTTGAAAGAAGATTTGAGTTATGAGGAGGTACCAGTTGAGATCTTGTGGCGAGAAGTGAAGAAGCTCAGAAATAAAGAAATACCATTAGTAAAAGTATTATGGAGGAACCAACTAGTTGAGGAGGCTACTTGGGAAAGAGAGGATGAGATGATGGCTAAATATCCAGACCTCTTCAGGTAAGTAAATTTCGAGGACGAAATTCTTATAAGTTGGGGAGGATGTGATACCCGAGCTTCTCACTACTCATGTGTCTATATAATTTAATTTGTATTATGTGCATTTTATAATTATGTGATAATTATGTGGTAATTATGAGATAATAATGTGACAATTATGTGACAATTGTTTCTATATTTTATTTATCGTTACATTTTATTTGAGACATTCGTGATAAAAAATTGGGACAGTGTGTGAATATATGGGTGTATAAATATTTATGTGCATTAATTTGGATATATGAGTAAATTATTTTATGAGCATAAATACACTTTTCTTAATTATTAAGTATCACACGTGTTCTCGTAATAATAATAGTGGGTAGAAAAATGTACACGTATGTGTATTAATATGTAAATGTATTATATCTTAGCTATTAAGTATTGCACGTAAATTAAGAATGGATAATAATAATAAAAAAAAAAAAGAAAAGGTTGAGGCGGTGGGAGAGTCGTGTACGACTTCCACCCCACCCCTCTATAAATACATAAACCCCTGAGAGAGTAAACAACAGTTCAAAAAAAAAAAAAAAAAAAAAAAAGAAAGGAAAGGAGAGAGAGGGAAAGGAGAAAGAGAGGAAGAGGGAGAGAGAGAAAGGGAGAGAGGGGAGAGAGAGAGAGGAAGAAGAGAAAGAGAAGAGGGAGCGCGCCGGAACGTGCGTGTCGGAGCGAATTAGTTACAGTTCTTTACGGGGTTTATATTACTGTCGGAATCCAGGTAAGTAGAAGTCCAACTACAATGCATAAACATGTTGTTTGTGAATTATTTGTAATTAATATGTGTTAATTATGTCATGGATTATTTGTAATTAGTTTAATTACGATATGAATTATTTGAGATTAATTTGTTATACAAGTTGTGGATTTATGTGATTTGGAGAAAGTAGGGTTCATATTTAACAATAGTATTTGTAAATTATTTGTGATAATTTTGTGATACAAGTTGAGGATCCATATGATTTGAAATAATATCATCATCCTATATAGATCTGTGTGATTGGAAACTGTTGCAAATATATTTATATGGTTTGAGAAAATATTGGTTATAAGGATCTGTGGGATCCAAGATGAAGTTTGATTCCAAAAAGAGATCCGTGTGATCCCAGGGTGAAGTGATTATTCTATAAATGGATCTATGGGATTGAGGTGAAGTTGTTATTTCAGAAGTGGATTTGTGTGAATTGAAATTAAGTTGCTGCTTTATGGTGATTAAATGTTGATATTGATATTGTAAATGGTTTATGATGCACATTTAATTGTTTTGGGTGCATACCATGCATAAACATGAAAAGTATTTTTCCTCAAAATTAATAAGATACTAATGGTGTGTGCGGCCACTATATATGCATCTCTGTCAGGGTTCGGAAAAATCGTTCCCGACATTTTTATTAGGGGTTCGGAAAAATCGTCCCCACCACTTTGCCAGAGTTCGGAAAAATCGTTCTCGGCACTATTTTCGGGGTTCGGAAAAATCGTCCCCATTGAGCTCATTTGGGGTGCATATCATAAGTGTGTCGTGGGGATCCCGCAACGTGAACAGTTTTCAAAATAAAAGAGATCAATTAGAAAAGTTAGGAAATAGGCGATAGAGAACTAAATGCATTATCATGCACTGACATGCATGATTTCTACTTACTGAGATTTTTATCTCACTAGTTTATGCATTGTAGGTGAGCCTGTTGATGATTGAATTTGTGATGTGACTGTGCAAGCTGTGGAGCTCCTTCAAGGTTTTGAGCGGATGTACATAGATGACGACCTGTTGGGCTAGGCCGTGGGTTTATTTTGTTTCCGCTGATGTTTTGGTTGTGTAATATAATAAGTATTATCACATGTTTGGGTGGTTTGAAGTGGTATCAAAAACCAGTCACGTATGTTGAACTGGTGTGATGGTGTTGGTTATAAGCATATTATGTGAAAAAAAAAAATTTATATGCAGGTTTTTATAATGATAATGTTTATATTAAATAATATTTGAATTATAAGTTATGTAAGGAGGGTCGTGTCACTACTGAAAAATACTTAGCGTACAGAAGAAGAAGTCCGACCAGCAAGATTTGTTATCGCTCTATTTGGTGGAGAGGAATCGCTGTCGAAGTATCGTTGGTGGTGGAGTAAAGAGCGTGCTAAAAAACTTATCGCAAGAAAGAATATGGATTATAATTTAGAGAACGGATTGGGGATGGTGTCGATAGGGAAGGTTGTTTTAACTATTTTTAATTATAAATTTTGTTCTTTTTTAAATAAAAAAAAATGAAATAAGGAAGAAAACATATAGTGTACAAAAAATGAAATGAGAAAGAAAAATTGGGGAAGAAAGCTTGGATTTTTTGTGAAGACAGCAATAAAATAAGGATAAAAGATTGGAGAAGAAGCTTATACTGATAAAGTATACATTTTTTATTATTATTATTATTATTATTATTACCTTTAGAGATATAATTATTGGTTTACATAATGTATTATTAAAATTTTGAAAGAAATATATACAAATGTATTAATATTCCAATTGATTAAGGATTTTTTAAAGAATATATACAAATTTTATCAATATTTTTCTTATAAAGAAAATAATTGAAATATAGTAATACTTAAAATATAAATATATATATATATATATATATAAGATATTAATTTAAATATATTTAATTGAAATATAGTTAATTGAAACATAGTAATTGTATATAAAAAAACATTAAATGAAAAATAGTAATTAAGGGTGAGGATATATGAATTGAGGAGGTAAATTAAGAAGTTTGTGAGAATATGATGAATTTGGTCTAATAATCATAATATTAAAAAAAAAAACTATTTTTTATATATTATTTTATATCATAAATATTTAGTTAGTTTGATAAATTTATTATTATATATGCTACTTAAAAATTATATATATATATATATATATATATATATATATATATATATATATATATATATATATATATATATATATATATATATATATATATATGGCTTGGAATTAATAGTTATTTAGTTTGATAAATTTATCATTATATTTATATATTATATTGATAGATAAATATTTTTTTGGAATTTATATAGCTTGGAATTTTTATTGGTATTATATATATTATGTTAATATTTTTTTAGATATTTATGTTTTACATTATTGTAATGAATATTTTATACTTATATCAATTTTATTTTTATATCATGTTATGTATTATTTAATATATTTTCTTGAAATTTTTTCTATATTTATATTGTTTTGGAATTGATATTTAGAATTGTGGGAAAAATAAAAGTATGGTTAAAAATAAAATTATTCAAGTTATATTGATGTATTTAAATAAAAATAAATAAACTAATATTCACTCTAAACATTAATTTCAGATATATTATGGTTAATTAATTTATTTTTTAATATTATACCATTATAAAGTTATGTAAAGTGAATTAAAAATGATTAAATACTTTTTTAAAATCTATAAGTATATAAAAATAAGATAGTCAATTTGTATTTTCATAAATATATTAAAAAGGAAAAGATTGTAGAAATTGATATGATTTAATTAATATTTTATAAATATATTACGAAGGAAAAGATTGTATACCTTCCAACCAATCGGCCAATCACGCTATCCTTATCTTTCAACCAACTCCTTCGATTCTTATTGTTTGCGTGTCTTACGAGCAATAAGCTTATTCAGCAATACGTGCTCTAATGCGGTAACCATCGTTGTCACGGCCGATTGGATGTTTGATTTGATGGATTGATTGATAATGATAAATTGGTTATTTACATCGTAATGACTTCTTTAATACTAAAAAACTAATGCAGAAAGAAATAAATTATTTATATTTATAAAATATTTTTAACGTATTAGAATCAAATCCAGAAAGAATAGATGGATAAGAAGTACTAAAGATATAAAGAAAAATAACTAAGAGATGAAGATGAGAGAATATAATTAGAATTTTACGATAAAAGAGAATCATCGAATATTAAACATTTTCTGCGACTGCAAAAATTTGTCATTTTGTATTTTGGGACATTATCTTCATAGATTGTCAGGTAAATTATACGCTTAATGCTTGAATATCTAAATAATCCTGGGATAGTCTATAGATTTTGTATGTATAAAAAAAAGGAAAAAAACCGAATATATATCTAAATAGTATAATTTACTCTATCTAAAAATATATAGATTTTTTTATCTAAAAAAGATTGGATATATATTATATCTAAATAGTATTTTATTCTATTTAGAAATATATAAATTTTGTATAAAAAAAAAGTCATATATCACTTATTTAAAATTTATTGGAAATAAGATAATATTAGTTTATTATAGAAAATCTATATATATGGAATTTGTATGTAGGGAGGAGAAAAAAAAAACATATATCACTTATTTGAAACTCATTAGAAAAAAGTTCCGATTTTCGAGGCAAATAAAAAAAACTTCTAAGCAAATTTAAAATAAAAACATATATCACTTATTTGAAATTCATTAGAAAGAAGTTCTAACGCAAATGACATAAGAAGCTAAGGAAGAAAGATTCTCACCCGGGTGCTTACTCTCAATCTCAAGGAAAAGCTTTTACGACTGAGCGAACATACCGAATAGGCTGAGAGAAGGAATATACCTAGGAAGGAAAGCCATGGGGATCAATCTCTCCTTAAGTTTTTCACTCTATGCCTAGTCTAAAGCTAGTTCAGCGAGTAAAGGAAGTGCATGAATTCTTGGAAAAAGAGAGAACGAGCCTTTCCATGGATCAAACCATGCAAGAGATGGGTTTGCAGATTAGCTGCTTATTTATCTGGTATTGAGTTCATAGACCACAATCTAAATGTGATTCCGACACCTGATTATTCATTTCCTGAACCACCACTGCTTATGGCTATTTGAACAATGAATATAAGACCAACTGCGGTTACGACAAGTCACCTGCTCTGCTTAGTTTTCAGAATATCTGTAAGTAGAAAAGCCATTCCCTCTGGCTTCGGGCGCAACTTGCGTTCAAAGACTCGATGGTTCACGGGATTATGTAATTCACCCCAAGTATCGCATTTCGCTACGTTCTTCATCAATGCGAGAGCCGAGATATCCGTTGCCGAGAGTCGTTTAGACATTCGATGGGCGGTCTATCGCTTTTAAAGCATCCCAGGTAGTTCTCTAAGCACCGGTTAAGTCAACTCGTATCACTTATTTGAAACTCATTATAAAGAAATTTTGACTTCCGAGGCAAATTATAATAATAAATAAAATTATTTTGGATTTTAAAGAAAGATGAAAAAAAATAATGAGTGAGTGCGCGCCCGGGCACACAGATTTAGATCTGTGCCCATTTACAATTTCAGTGTCCCAAACAATTTAAACTACTTAGCAATACATAGGTTTAAATAAAATAGGGAGGGGAAGGGCTGTGTTCATATAAGGATGCAGACTGTGTCCCCCGGGACGATGAGCTTTTGCCAAAAATAATATTCATTCAGTAATAGTATATAGAAAGAAGTTTCGACTTCTGAGGCAAATTATAAAATAAATAAAATTATTGGTTTTGAAGAAAGATGAAAAAGTAATATGTATTCAGGTTATATATATATATATATGTATTTCTTAATAATTGTATACATGTTCTATTTTTTGTATGTATGTTTTTTAATAATTATATATTTTTTTATACTCAATTTTTCATTAAAAAAAATTAACATTCATATGTGTATATTTTTTATTAAATAATGTATACATGTTATATAATAATTATATTTTTTTACACTTAATTTTTAATTAAAAAATTAATAAAAAATTCATTAACAAAGTGTATACATTTTTGTTCATAATTATATATGTTTTTGTTCATAATTGTATACATTTCTGAAAGTAGGTGGATAAATAAATAAATTAATATATATATATTCTAATATATTTATTTGATATAAATTTAAAATTTACCATATCAAAAATTCAAAATAAATATATATCATTATTTATTATATTTTTAAATTTAAAAATCTTAATTTTATTCCTCAATTAAATATCACGTATAAAGAAATTTATAGTATTTTATTTCAGTAACCATGTATCACACGGGGCATTACTAGTACCATAAATATAGAAGAATTAATTAAACATTTAATTGTTTGATTACCATATATTTTGTGTATGCATATGAGAGTGTGATGTTTGGTTGATTTGGAAGTATTGGAATGTATATATTTTTTTTATGGTGATACAATTGATGGGATAAGCTCATGGACGAATCGAAAATAAGGCTTTAAAGTTGGTTATATGATACTTGTTTGATTAGCAGACTCGAAAGTATTAAGATTGGTTTCTTAACCTTAAGAACTCGTTACTAAATAGGCAACAATGATTTTTATAATATTTCAATTTGTATCTTATATTACTAATTGTATCCATATACATAATCTGAAGTTGAGATAAGTTACCTTGCTTTAAGTTTTATTATTTAATAAAACTTCATAAAAAATAAAATAAAAATTAAACATTTAATTGTTAAACAGACAACAGATTACCGTGTTACATATTTGATGTGACCAATTGTTTACGCGCTTTTAACTTTTTATTACCGAAAGAAATTTAATTATGTAACCATAAATACAGAAGAATTAATTAAGCATTTAATTCTAATAGATAAACGTGTTATTTGTTGCGAGTTTGCATATGGAAACGCGCTTTTAACTTTTTATTAACATAAATAAATATCAAGAAAATATTATTACAGAGAGGCATTTAATTATGTAACATTTATAAAACGAGTCAATAAACGTGTATTGGTGTAGTCTCAGCTGTCTTAGCACGCTACACGTTTTCAGTATAATTTAGAGGGAAATGTAGCGTATAGAGCCGCAGAAAAATCCCTAATCGTGTATTGGTACAGTTTTAGCTGTCTTAGCACGCTACACGTTTTCAGTATAAATTAGAGGAAAATGTAGGGTATAGAACCGCAGAAAAATCCCTTAACTGAACACGCTACACATTCTCCTTAACGCTGTCGCCGTCGCCGTCGCATCCGAAATTAACTTCACTTGGTCGTCAATTTGGATTGCTGGCTTTATCGCACAGATCAAATTATTCGCAGGAGACTACGTCGATCACCAAGGCGTTAAGTTCAACTGTACTCACCGTTGCGCTTCTTTAGGGTTTTTCTACGGATCTCCCCTGAATGCGATTTCACTAGAATCAAATACTCTGCAGTCGGAATTGAATTGCCGCGAAGAAGAAGAGTTTACAGATGACAAAGTGACTGGGGGAGAGGTTACGAATGAGAAGATTTGTCGAAGACGCATGGGAGATCGTGAATGAAAGTTTCATTGACACTGGTCGGCACAAATGGTCTCCTGATTATTGGCTTGTATGTTAACATTATTAGCTGCTATACTGCTGGCTCGTAATGCTATGTGGTTGATTTGATTGATCTGTTGTGGTATCAGAAAAAGAAGGAGGATATACTTGGCACCTCAATTCATTCAAAATCAAGAGCGCACGAGATTATTAGGCGGATGTTGGCGAGCTTAGGAGATCCTTACACTCGCTTCCTCTCTCCTGCTGATGTGATAACCTCTCACGTTTGATTATTTTCCAGTGAATAATATGTTCTTCATGCAATTATATTCTTGGCCCTTATATGTGGTGTTATCTTTTCATGTGATGCTTTCTTGGCCCTTATCTCTTTTATTGTTTCTGCAAAAATTCATGATACTTCTTGCACATGTGATATCACTTGGCCCTTATTTCTTTTATTGTTTCTGCAGTAATTCTTGATACGTCTTGTATTGCATGCTCTTTTGGTGCTTCACGACTTATTTCTCTCATGAGACCTTTCTGTTTCTCGGCGTGATGCTTTTCTTTTTGGTCCACAATAATTTGCGTTGAGCCTCTAGGTGTTTCTTGAGCCTCAACATGTTTAGCTGTCAACTGACTTTCGATTCGGTACATGAGAGGGTATTTCTGAGGTCTATTTGACAAAGCGTGGTGGATTAACATCCAATATAATGACATCATTCCTGAAGTTATAATGAACTGCCATCAACGAAATAGTATTGGAATAATTAGAAATGATAGTTGCTTCAATATTAAAATGGCACATTTTGCACTCTCAAGACTATAAACTATGTTATTCAGAATTGGATATCACATGCTTGCAACATTTAATTTGTTTTATCATTATGTAAGCATTAATTTAGAGCCACTTAAACTAGATATATATATCTCATTTCATTTTTATCTTTCTCACAGATAACAAATGTTTTATTTTTCACTACATGCTTTTTGTCTTTATCGAAGTTCATTATTACCAATGTCTTTTGTACTTACTTTCGTATTGCTGTTACTTACAAAACTTCCGGTTTTCTTATTCCATGGCTTCTGTTGGTTCCGTCATGAACAAAAGTTTGCCAAGATAGCAAGGTACGATATGACTGGAATTGGAATAAACCTAAGGGAAATTCCAGATGATAACGGAGTGATGAAATTGAAGGTGTTGGGACTTATTTTGGATGGCCCGGCCCACTCTGCCGGTGTCAGACAGGTGTGGAGCTCTGCATGGCTGCTTTTACTTTTGTCAATTTTATGCATCTAGGTTTTGCTTTCAACGATATTCCTGCACTGAGTAAACAATGCATTTATTTGCTAGGTTTGATATCTGGCATGTAGAAAGTTTTAACATTTTTCACTCTCTTAGTGAGCTGCTGTTGTGACGTATGGTTGTATGCTCTTTGCTTAAGCACATAGTCATTTATGCATCACTGATTGAATGATTGGAATAGTTTTATGAAATGTCACATCCCTCAGATGGATTGTATCAGTTTGCTACATAGCTAGAAGAGCTTCAAGATATATAAGCTTCTTATGCGAAAATTTCCTCATTTTCTTCTTCCATTCTTTTCTGATTGATATTTATCCTTGTCTGTGAACTGCTTTTGTAAGAAATTCAACATGTGGGCATATGAGGATTACTAGTTACTTATCTTGATTTTTAGTTCCATATGTGTTCATATGTTTCATTTTGCATCTTAAACTCTGGTAGGGTGATGAACTACTGTCTGTCAATGGGGTGGACGTGAAAGGAAAATCAGCATTTTGAAGCATCATCAATGTTACAAGGGCCCAGTGAAACATTTGTCAACATCATGGTCAGTCAAAGTGTAAAGTTGTTGATGCATTACTCATGCTTGGAGATTCTCCCTACTGATTACTGGCTATCCTTGATTGACAATCATTGCTAGGTCAAACATGGGAATTGTGGACCTGTACAGTCAGTAAGGGTCCAGAGGCAATCTATTGATAAACCTCCAGTTTTTTACCGATTGGAACAGGTTAAAAATGGTCCGAGTTCTGTTGGCTACGTGCGCCTAAAAGAATTCAATGCTTTGGCCCGGAAAGATTTGGTTACGGGTAAACGTCTCTCAAAATGCAATCTTATTCACTGTTCTTCTTTTGTATCTTGTTTCTTTCCGTATTTATCATTTTTTAAAAAAAACTTTTTGGTTATTGTTAGTCCAATCTGAGTGATTTCTCAATCTATTTCACTATTTTCCTCTTTTCTCCTTTTCCTGTAGCTATGACAAGACTTCAGGATATGGGTGCCTCTTATTTTGTCCTTGATCTTAGAGATAATCTTGGTGGACTAGTGCAGGTATGTATCCATGAAAGATATATCATACATTCATAATCTGATAATTGTTGATAGTGGGATTCAGAGACGTATATTTCTCCTGTAATTATGTGGTTATTTACAAGGCATGATCTCTGACAATTTCTTGGCCAACTTTATGCTTCCTTTTACTGAGAATTTCATTTATTGTTGAATTCCACGCCGTTATTCTCTTAAAATTATTTGACTTCATATGTTGATGTCGGTTGAGGGCATCTGTTGAACCCAAGTTGATTTTCCAAATTGAGAAGAAATATCAAATGGCCTGTCAATGAATACATCAAAGTTATTGTGAAGTGATCATTATTGTTGTGGGTAAACATTATCTAAACCAAGTTATGTGCTTTTAAAATTTTACATTTAGATAGTTTTGTGCAAAATTTACCATTCATTCTATGTAGTGAATATTCAGTACAAAAAATTGCTTGGTATTTATTCCAACTATTGTTAGAAATTTTGGAGTTTTTTTTTTTTCCTTCCTTACTTTTTTCTTTTCCCCTCCCGACTTAGAAGATATTGTGTCCAACCTTGAACATCATTTTACTAGTTGGAGAAACCGAAACCTCAAGTTTTGGCATTCCACTGTGAGCATATTGTTGAAACTTGTTCTATTTCTAGAGAAAATGATCTAAAATAATTGGTTTACTAAAATGCTTTTATGCAATTAATTATGGTATACCCGGCGTACAAATCATTGCTCATCTTTATTCTTGGTCATCTAAAATCATTTGCTTTTTTTTGGTGTGCTTTAAGTATTTGATTTTTGTGGGTGAACGTGGTGGTCATGGCGGAAAAACGAAAACACAAGGGTAGGAATGGGAACTGCTGTCTGATTGGTGCTCTTGTATGCATGATTATTGATAGCATCAGTACAATCACCAATGACTTGAGAAGAAAGTTTAATGACTTTAAGTATTTGATTTTTGTGGCTGAACGTGGTGGTGGTCATGGCGGAAAAAAGAAAACACAAGGGTAGGAATGGGAACTGCTGTCTGATTGGTGCTCTTGTATGCATGATTACTGATAGCATCGATACAATCACCAATGACTTGATAAGAAAGTTTAATGAATTAATTTGTAGTTTATAATCTGTATCTGCATCATATAGTGATTACAACACCAAAGGTTATAAACTCCAAAGTTGAACCTACATGTTTTTGTACTTTTGGCAGATGCATCTTGGAGTACGCTATATAAAATTGAATTTACGATGCTGAATCTTGCATCTGGCTATCAGCTTCATGTCAGAATATTGTATATATATCAATTAAATCTGTTAATCTGTTAATTATTTTCACTTTTTTATTCTCTTGCCAGATCCCAAATTGCTCATCACTTTTTCTTGAAGCACAGAAAACGTATTCTTGGCCAATCATAACTCTTTATCCAACTTTATGAATTCTCATCTAATAGTGATTCAAATTTGAATCTTCAATTCTAACTGAAATCTGAAAGTATGAATCAGTCCAAATGGGTAAAGGGGAATGTCCAGAATGATGATGCTTCTCAGTGTTTCATATTATCACTTGTTTCAGACTCTTTAGATTCTCCCATTATCATGTCCTAACACTTTTTCTTTCTCAAATGTTCTCTGTTTATTGTCAGGTGACATACACTGTGGGTAGAGATCCAATGTCTGTGAAAAATATTGTTGCTGAAAGTTCACCTCTATTTAGTGCTCCAGTTATTGTAAGAGCAGTTCTGGATGACTGATACGACTTTTTGTACACTTTTATCACTTAGAACACAAGTCCAGCATTATATTTCGTGTTTTTCAAAATTGCATATAATTGGTGGTCCATCAGATTGATCACATTCATTTTTTCTTCATCAGGTTGTAGCAAAGTCTAGATTGGCAGATGAAGAAAACATGAGAATTTTGCTATTATAATCTTGATATCATTAAACATTATTTTACAAATCCCTCTTCTCTGATATCAACACACTCATTACTTTTCTCTTGACTCAGTACTCGTATGCATTTTCATATGTCAGGGTTAGTAGTTTTTCTTGTATAATCTCCTCTCTTTTGTAAATTTTAATGATGCCAGTTTTTTATTGTCCTCTCTCCACTGTATTTCAATCATTACTATCATGAATTGAATTTCAAATTTGAAATGTTTAACGTCCCCATGGTAGATAGATGACTTATTTGTAAAACATATTTTATTATCAAACACCTCTTGTGAGCTTGAAATATTATATTTATGATTTTTTTTGTCTCCTCTGCAGATTTTGGTCAACAAAAATACTGCTAGTGCCAGTGAAATTGTGAGAACTTCAGATTATGTCCTGTGTTTTAAGTTTGTAATCTAAAGCACTTTTGCTTCTTATAATAATTATTCTTACAACAGTATCAATGGTCTTACAGGTTGCTACTGCACTTCATGATAATTGTAAAGCTGTTCTTGTGGGTGAAAGGACATTTGGGAAGGTCTGAATCGAATATTTGCTATTTATATAATATATATATATATATATATGTGTGTGTGTGTGTCATTGCATTGGTTTTTATTGCAAAATGATGCGATGATCTTTTGGCTGATTCTCGTCAAATATGGCAATGTCTGATATTTTTATAGATTTGACATTGCATTGGTTTTTTTTGCAAAATGGTGCATTAATCTTTGGCTGATTCTGGGCAAATACGATCAACTTCGATATAATTTGAGAAGCATAGATTTTGAGTGGATTGTAACCTTTAAACCGACGCTACTTAAGTGACTGCCTGTTCCTTGTGGATAACGTGCCCTTTTATTCTGAATCTTAACATATGAAAAGCCAGCACCTTTATTTATTGACTTCTATGGAAATGCGTGGGTCTCATCACACCTGGCAATTGCATCTGATGCATATTGTTTGTGTTGCCTCGTACATGAGTACGAGAAATGAAACTGCTGAATTTTGGTCAAGTTGATTTGACCAAATAAGATCCTGCATTGCCTACAAAAGAGGAATGCAATCAAAATTCCTGAGATGGTCAACATAACGGCTTGGGCTGAGAGATGAAAATACCTGTTTATGTTATTTGAGGCGCATTAGGATTATGATATCCTCTGCCGCAGGTTATGTAAAGCATTCATCCTCGGCTCTCTGAGGTAGTATGTCTGTTATATTCAACGTTGAAATTTAGTCGTAGCTGTACCATCAAGTGTGCCCTTTCTTTCTAGTTCGAGAATAATATTGAATAACATTTGGAATCCTGTCTGTTGGACAAGGGTTATAAATTGTCACATCGCACTAGAAATTGTATTTTTAATCTATCATTTACCCTTGAGAAAATTTTCTGAGAATCTATGTGCACAGGTTAGAAAGTCTAGATAGGTAATCAATAGCTTCCCAACTGGATCATGGTTCTAAGTTTTCCAATGCTTGGTTGTGATGTATCAGGGAAATTCCACGCGTTCTTGTTCAAAATAATTATGTGCTAGTAACTTTTGCAGGGATTAATTCAATCAGTGTTCGAGCTTAATGATGGATCTGGAATGGTTGTAACCATTGGAAAGTATGTCACACCGAATCATATGGACATTAATGGCAATGGAGTAGATCCTGATTTTCGTAATTTTCCTCGTAAGAAGTCATCTCTGTGTGTGTGTGTGTGTGTGTGTGTGTGAATTAACACTAAATTCCCTAAATATCATGAAGTGATTTTTGTTGCAGCTTGGAACGAAGTCACCAGATACCTGTCCTCATGCCACAAGCCACAAGATGGATGAATAAATTTTATACTTGTAGGCCTACCGCTTTATGTTCGTCTGGAGGAGATTCCTCAAGGTCAGCACGATTAATATTGTGATACAGAGACGCCCATATAGGATGCAAATCAAAGGTCCGATGACATTCTTGCTTTTGGATACTTGAACGACCCGTTGAGAACCACAAGAGAGATGGAATTAAGTTTGTCTGGTGTTCTCTTTCGAAGTACCATCAGTTAAAAGGAACACCATTTTCTCAGTGGGCTTAGGACGGGATGCTAGTTTTAAGATACGTATATTCCTTTGTACAGCATTATCATCATTACATATATTAAATATATTCTCAGGTTACAGATTAAACATTTCAAGTGTTGTTGTCTAGTCCTTGTTCTCATTTCCTTGACAATTAAGACTGAAAATGAAGTGGCGCATTGTTGGTTAGGCTTATTAACAAGTACTTAGATTAGCAGATGTGATAATTAGCGTAAAGACAATTTAAGACAAGCAGCATCTTATCCCAGTGGGCTGGGAAGACAGTTGAAACCTTTTCTTTTGGTTAAAAAGCACTAGATGTGATATCTTGCAATAATCTCTCTTTATCTTATTCCCCTCCCACCTTTAGCTTTTGTAGTAGTACTATGTTAACAGTGGAAAAAGAGTGGTGTATGGAGATAGAGCCAGTCTACATGTTGTAACCATGTAAGGGGAGCCCTGGATTTGGATTCTTGGACCTTTTAATATGGAATTGAGAGGGGGGTTGATGTGGGTCCCAAACAGAGAGATCCTCCTCACTTTTGGTTTTTCCTCTTCATGCAACTTTTGTTTGTATTGTGACACCTTCTCTTGCTTGTAGTTCCCACAAATCAATGCCTCCTTTCTTAAGTTTCTTATATTCCTCAGCACAAAGCACTCTTTCCATGCTATTCTCTCTTCACTGCAAGAAACCTATGATTCTTCAGCCATAGTATATAAGCTTGATACCCTCCATGGAGATAATTTCTACATTCAAACACCATCCAATCCCACTTCTCTTGTTTGCAAAACACGATTCGTCTCTGCATTTTCCATGGGGATACAAGTCATGCATTCCGCAATACTACGCGATGCCATCTTCATTCTTCTCTGCATTTTTGTTATCTCAGGTAATTTTGAGCATTTTTTAGTTTATGAATAATATCAAGTTTCGACTTTTGGAAGACACTGCTTCTGCAATCTTTTCAAAAGAGGTTGTAAAATTATATCAAAATTCGAGTTAAATATGATGATTCAATACTTAATCATCTAGACTCAATAGGTTGGTTGCACTGAATATTTAACAATACAGAATCACAGGATAAATTATGCAGCAGAAATTTATTTCCCTTATCCAAAGACAACCTTTATTTCCTCTTCAGATATAAGTATCGCTGTGAAGTCACCCTCGGAAGGAATAGAAGAAAGCAGGAAACTGGAGTATCAAGAAAACGATGTGCTCTTCTCACCTCTTACAGTAAATACAGAGAGAGATAACGGTCCAGGAAATGTTCGTATAGTGAACCCAACGGTACCGGGTACAACTCCGATTGTAAATCCAGCCAGCCCACAGCCGCCAACCTTCACCGGACCACCAACTACAACTAACCCTGCAACACCAGGACCACCGGCTACGACTGGTCCTACAACATCAGGTGGGTCATGGTGCATTGCCAATCCCAGTGCTTCACAGACTGCTTTACAAGTAGCTCTGGACTATGCATGTGGCTATGGTGGAGCCAACTGTTCGCCTATTCAACCAAGTGGACCTTGCTATAATCCAAGTACACTTCATGACCATGCTTCTTACGCTTTCAACGACTACTACCAGAAGAATCCTGTTCCCACCAGTTGTGCTTTCGGAGGTTCAGCTCAGCTTTCTACTACTGATCCAAGTAAGATACTGTCGTCACTTCGTTCATTTCGATAGAAAAACGCCATTCTACTTAGGAAATAGAAATGTCAACTCAAACTCAATAGGGTTAAAAATGTGCTAGAGATTGATATTGGAAGATTTAAGCACAACTATGTAGTGAATAAGTGTCCTATCTCTCATGATCTTTAGCTGAAGATCGACAGTTTTCTTATCCTCGGTCGTGTTGGTGGTTCAGGCAATGGGAACTGTCGGTTTACATCATTGAGCAGCACTTCAACAACACCACCCAGGATGACCCCTACAATTCCATTGACACCAATGACCCCTACAATTCCAATGACACCACCTAGGTAAAGTTCTCATTTACTGTAATAAACATAATCAATACTGTAAACAAAAACCACTGAGATCTTTATTCTTACATTGTTGCAGCACAACTACACCGGTCGCTCCTTTCACTCCAGGAAATGTCTATGGTTCAGAACCAACAGGCAACAATTTCGGTTCTGAACCAACAGGTACTCCTAGTGCAGTGGGAAACTTGTCGGTCAACCTACCGCTGCTCACAATCATGAACTGTCTCATTTTGTCGGTTGCTGTAGCCAACAATTTCTAAACAAGTGCAGATCAAATTCGGTTACTATCTCCCAAATGAGATAGCAATTACTTGGAAGCTTCCAAGCTATGCAAAATTTTGAGGCAGAGAGGCATGCATGATGCAAAACTCGAGGCGTTAGCTATATAGTTATTGGTTCTATGCTTTTAGATAGAGTATGCTGCAAGGAAATAGCGAAAGACCACAATCCCACGTCTTAGATAGTTAGCCATATTTCTAAAGTTAATAAGCATTACTGTCAGGATACCTGCTTTAGGATTATACTAGTGATAAAATATGCATTCAGGGCATAGCAATACCAGAAATTTAATAAAAACTACATTTATCAGAAGACTTCAACAATCAGCTGACGATATATACTCTTCCGCTGTTATAAGTTTACAACATGCATAGTTGCAGTTGCAACTTCAGAAAAAATCATGTGAAAGCGACTATCATATACTAACTTATATGTAGAATTGTTCAAGAATATACATCAGGAGCTTGTAATTACTTCGTTAAAAATTCTATTCGTTCAGTTAATCATGTTATAAGAACTACAACAATTTATTATTTTTACTACTACATAAATTTCTATGCCTTATAAGCCAAACAACTTCAAGGGTTGTATGATAATAAAAATAGTTTGTATTACAGTTGCGCACCAACCTCACAAATGACTACAAAATCTGATTGTACTTGCAGATTGTTCATAGTAGAATAGGTTAAGTTTATTCATACCTAGTAATGAAATTGTAACTTTCTATTATTAAACCCAGCTCAGCCAGGAAAACTTTTTGAAAACAAAGAAGCAAAGAGGAAGCTACAGTAAAAATAATACTGTTCCATAACACGGTAGCTGAAAACCACTGTAGAGCAACCTACGTAGTGTAAAATGTAATAAGCAAACGATATCCAGTAATAAATTCAGATGGACAAAAGTACAAGACTGATCTAATCCTGTTAGTAACAATGTGTCACAAGAGGAAAAGGGAGTTGATTAGAACTTTCTAGTCGCTATACCTACTTACGGGCAGATATTTTACAGAAATTATTTTATATATCCGTCAGACGACTCCAAAGTTAGATCAGAAGCAAGCATGGCACAGCAACAATACAGATGGTAGCTAAGGTGGCAAGGATTGAACCTTGATCAAAAGATTTTCCCAAGCTGCCTGCTCTTATAAAATGCTGGAAAGCCAGATAAGCTGCTATTACCAATGAAAGAATAACACCTTCTTGTGTTCCTCTGTCAATGGCGCAATAGATAGTGTCATTCTATTAGTCAATGACATAGCAAACTAGCATCGACACCACATGTAATGGATTTACTAACCGCAGCCTCATAATTTGATAGGGAGACACAAGCACCAACAACAATGTTATAAATGGCAGCTCCAACTCTCCTGCAAAAGATGAATAAAACACTTACAATATATGTTGAACATATTAGTTCAGTGGTTACCCTTGAACAAATGACATGATGGAGATAACAAAGAGTTTTCAAGTACTTTGAAAGTCAGATATTTTGTAAGTCTTGATATACTATGATGCTAAGAAACCAAAGATTTAGAAAACCAAACAAACTTTTTCAAAGGTACTGTTCTATTTTAACATACTGAAAGCTAGAGGAGGCTAGTACAGTTTAGGGCTATACTTGAGTGCAATCAACAACAATAGAAAGTACTAAATAAATCAGAAAAAAAATCAAGTAGTTTTTATTGGTATATGCACCATATTGTGTTAAAGAAAGAGAGCCTACCAGGAATAAAGAAGAAAAGACGCACAAGAAGGGCCAAGAAAGCAGTCCAGATACCATACTCACCCCTGAAAATGCAACTTGATTAAAAGTTTAACGTACTTCATCCAGGAGATGATGCTTGCAGGTGCTTGTAGAGCAAATAAAGGAACAAGAAAAGATTCGTGGATACCTGTCCCTTTTGCTAACATCAGGACTCTGAAAAAGAATTAGTTGATAACTTAGTATGATATAAATCTCAAATACTGGGAAAAGAAAATATAGTTTGTATAGATTGCATACAAGGTGAACTTCAAAATTATAATTACTTAACAAGATTCACCTTTCATCAGAAAAGAAACAATAAACTTACTCCTGATATTAGCTAGAAGACGAACAATCAATTTAATCTTAAAAAAGAACCTAATAATTCATTTTATTTCCTTGAGCTCAAAAGAATAACAGCCACCGAGAAAAAAGTTCAACTTATCCTGCTTCATCAGCTTGATACCATATAATCACTAGATCAAGCACCTATTAACTCTTCCTTGTCACCTCTAGAACTAAAGGCATGCAACAACGCGCTTATTTAAGACAATTATCAAAGTATTTCACCACAAAAATAAATAAAACGGAGCAATAAAGCGGAACATGCACAGTTGAAATAGCGGAGATCCACTGAAGATTCTGAGGAGTGAGCGGCACAGAGTAGCAAACTGCACCAGACATACGACCTTTCTTGCTCATTACCAGCACTCTGCAATGCACGCACTCATGATCAAGATGAAACAAAGTAATTCAACAAATAATTAATTTTTTTTCTCAGAAATCAATGACAAAAAAAATCAAATTGGTTGCACTTGGTAACTACCGGAGTGGATTATAACTGAGACCACCAAAGTGTTGCTGTTTGTTGAGATGTTGAATCTGATGAGAAGCCCTACTTCGATGAGAATTTAGAGAGTTGATCGAGATATGTTTGCTGTTACTGGAGAGAGAGGAGCTAGAGAGAGAAAGAGCCAACATTTTCGTGCACAAAACTTGGGCGAATAGCTAAGAGACACACACGACAAATTTCTGGATTTATTAAAGAAAAGAGATTCACAGCAATTTTGAGCTTAAATGGACACGTGTAAGAGGAATTGGATTTTTTTATTTTATTTTAATTAAAAAATGAAACAATAGTACATATTCTTTTAATTCGCTTTTTTTTTAAGTCGGGAAAATAAATAAAAATATTATATAGGCCGATGCCTATAAATAATCGGGATTAGACTAAAATCAGAGTACGAATTTATGGATTTTATTATTAAATAAATTTTCTTGTGAGAAGTTATATATGTGAAACGATTTGTGAGACGTGGTAAATTATGTCTATTGTATAGATAAAGTTTCTCATTTATTATTATTATTATATAATATAAGAAAAATAAAAGTACTCCATATTTTTATCATAAAATATAACACTCGTTTCATGGAACCAAGAAAAATTATTCCTTTTACACGCTAAGGTTTATTATTTATTGATTTGTCTATATATGAAAAGAAAAGACCTTGTGTAATTATTACTCCACGATACATAATCAGTTAGTTTAAATCCTTGAAAAATTACACATATTCCATAAGTTATTTATATAGATTGTTTGACGTGATATTCTTCCCATTCATTTATTGTGAAAGTAATGTACTCAGGATATGCATTGCACATGCCTTTTAATACTCCAACAGTGTAAAGTTACATGAATACAACACTCCAGAATCCAGGAATAAATAAATAGAGTTAATTACAATGAATATGAATGAATGGTGGTGATTCAAATGCGACATTATTAGAAAATAGTAAGAAGAAATACATTAGGTAGCAATCCTCTGCCAACACAATGCATTCAAAACTGTAAAATATATCATTACCAATTTGCCTAACATCAACTCGTGTTTTCATCGATCGTAAACAGATGATGCATGGTGAGTTTCAGATAAATTTATGATAGCATGATTCTTCCTCATATACTTCAGTTGCATGAATTTACTAATAACGACACCATATGCTAGTTTAAATTCTCATCTGCAGATAGGGACCAGAAGGACCCTCGCCTCGCCTCGACTAATAATACTAATGAAGATGATGAGAACTAGAAGCAATTATAATTTATTCCAGAAACCAATCCATACACACTGTAGAAAGACATATGCCACAATTAGCCTAATTAATAACTAACGAGTCCAAAACAATAACGATAAGTTCACTCAACAGAACAGCTAAGGAATTAATTATATATATCAATTAAGCTAAATAGATAGTAAAGAAATGAGTGCACAATTATCTGATGGATCATCGAACCAGTTCTTAATAGGAATTCCGTTGTTCACCTGCAGCCTGAAAACCTGAAATTAAACTTTCTTAACCAATTGTTATACTCCATGTTTTAAATAGTTGTCATAACTTCACATTGAGAAAGCTTGCTTCTGTAATCCTAAGGCTGAGTAAATTACATTACAACGTTTTAACAACATAATGAAGAAGAGACAGACATTTACCAAACAAAACAATCTCATAGAAAGAGAAAGGAGATACTCCTGGAGAACAATTGTTGTTGTTGGGATTAAAATCACCAAAACCTAGCCCAATCTAGCAAAGGGAATTAAGATAAGAACCCAGTTCTCTAAGAGATGTCACCTATGATCTCCACATAAATTCACAAGGAGAACTGACCAACTAATGCCCAACAATCCTAAATCCTAGCTACTACATATTACAAACAACTTACTAATATTATTGGAGAGAAAGAATCCCTTTCCAAATTAGAAACAAATCCCTTTCCAAATTAGAAACAAATTCTCTATAAAATCAAAACAGTCATAAAAAATTCTACAATTTATTTCTACCCAAATTCACCATCCTAAAACGTCTTCCAGGATCTATTTGTATCTAAAGGAGGATCCACCACCCAGATCCACAATTGGTGACAAAAGGGACGGTGATTTGAAATTGAATCCTCAATGGTAATTTCTTTTCAACGAATGATTTCTGTTGTTAATTGTTATTGCCCTTTCTTTGTCACTGAAATATGGAAGTAACCTGTTTCGAAATTTACTTTTAAAAAATTACAAGCTTTGCTTCTCACTCTTTTATTCAAATTAGGAATTTAATCTTCGACTTATAATGTTTGTTTTCTTTCTCAGTGTCCTAGTCTCATTGTTATATAAGAGGTCCTAATTATGTCTTCGTTTTATAATTTTTATGTTTATTTTATTGCATTGGGTTTCTGTTATTTTGTCCTAGGAAAAACGTCGTTTTCCGAGATGTTAGAATAATTAATTCGTGTCTGATAATAGAGTCATGAGATTTTAATTTGACACAAACACTTCATTTATTTTTTGTTTTAAGGTAATGCTACATTTAATACTTGTTCTATTCAGTACTCGTTGAAGAAGCTGGTAGGGGAGATAAAAATTAGAATTTGGAATTGGTTACATGATCCTTAGTTAGTTAGTTTACTAGGGAGATTTCAAGATCTAATTACTAATTCTAAGAGTATGATCAATTAAGACGATTGTATCTTTGATAGTATCTTTTTATATTTGTAAACTCTCATGTAATAATTTTGGACTAGGTATTTCTAATACCTAACTTTTTTTAATAATATGAATTATTTTTCCTGATAAAAAAAAAAAAAAAAGTGTTCTCTTAGCTTGTGTTTCATGGATTGGGTTATCTTAAGCCAACTGTTTGAGAAATATTATATTTCTTGTGTCGACATTGTGCCCGGTCAAGAGTTTGCTAAAAAGTCTTTTCAATTGGCAGGGAGATGAGATGGGAGTTTTTTTCTTTCCTGATTATATAGATTACCATGGTACACATTACCTGGACTCTGTGGTCATTTTTTCAAGAAGCAATGTTGAAGCTAGATGTAAAGCCATTTATGAAGATGATGAAAATTTTCATATCTATTTGGAAATTGAGAATATTGTCAAAATAGAGTCTCAGTGGAGTGCTCAGGTAAATAACTGCTGCATTGACACTGGCATATACATACTCTCTGTGAAAACTGACGTTGCCATTGTGACTTTTATTTAGTTCGAAGTAGGCACTGTATGTATATATTTCATCGCAAAAGATACAGCAGAAGATGATACTGGTGTCGTCCACAATGCTTCAGGTTGGTTTGATCTACTTGCTCTTATTACATTTGCAAAGATACTGGATATTTGTGCCTCTCCATTTGTTCTAGTGATAGTTTGCTTGGATTTGTACCAGTTTTCTCTCCCTGGCATAGTTATTAAAGGTGAGCCTTGACTAAAGCTACAGATCATGCACCTTGAAATCATGGTGTCAAGTCACTAATCCTAAGCATACGTCAAATCTTTGGGTTCCTCCTTTGCCTACGTCAGATCTTTTACAGTTTGGTTTTTGGCGTCCTCGTCAGATCTCTCTGGTCTATTTGGCTTGAAATTGTTTTGAAAATCTTGAAGATGATTCGATGGTTCTTGAGATATATACACATGTATGATTATGTACAAGTATATATGCATGTCATGCCAGTGCCACACCCACTCACCAGTTTGACCCAATTTTCATTTCCACATCGCGTCATGAACAATCATTGCCAGTGTTGGGCTCTCCTGGCAAAACCCTTCAATCCTTAAGACAGTGGTGTGAAGTGAAGAACCCTAGTCAGAGATTAGAGCACATGGAAAGTAGAGAGCTCTATTATAAGATATAAGTGATGTACCTTCCTTTTACATGTCTACTTATAATGGTTTCTCTCGAATCGACTCATTCCAATCTGTAGGCCTAGCTTCTAAGACTAAGAATATTTTATTCTAGTAGTCATATAGCCTCAAGGTGTGGTTACTGCATTTTGTTATGCTGTCCAGGGACGTTGCATAATGTGTACCTGCAGTGCAAGTGAGTAGACAGAATTCAGCATCGCTCAATAACCTCCTAATACTACAATACCGCCTTAGTGTTGTTGCCCATAGTTAATATCCATTTATCACCTTCTAATGAAGAGAATGGTTTTGTAATTGGTCAGTAAACTGTAAAGGTATAATACAACATTACAACCATAACTACATTGTCCATGGTTAAGTCAGATAACAGCTCTATTGATTAGGCAGGTTGCTGTAGGAGATGAAGGATTGAATGAATATATCTCCAAGAGACAATAAGATCGTACTGTTGTTTATACAAAAGCTAAATAGTAGAATCATGATATATATCTCCTTGAAAAATCTCAGTTGATTGGTGTGCCTCTCAAATTGTTATTCAATGTCTCTGTTTCAGAATTGTTTTATTGATACTGATGGATCTTTTCTCCATTATGCTGTGTTCTGTATCAGGACTTCATCAGTTGAAATTCCAGGCTGTGGATCCTAACTTGTGCCAAAAAATAGAGGCAATTGAATCTCTGGATGCCCGATATAAGGCACTATGGAGCGTCATTCTTGAGTGAGTCTGTATTCGCGTGTGTATTGATTCCCCTTGTTTTATATTTCAAAGCAAACCTATAGATAGTTTAGGTGTTGCATTTGTATTCTTTTCCGAAGGGAGTTCAATGTACCTATTATAAAATTTTCAGGCATTGAGGTTACTCTATTTTCATATTCTGGTGTCCATTGGTTTTTGCTTGGTTCATGTTCAGCATTGGCACAACTTTTCCCCAATTCTAAATTTTCAAGAGTTGAGACTACTCGTTATTCTTCTGATGGTGTTCATTGTTGTTTGCTTGGTTCATGTTCAGCACTGGGAAAACTTTGCCTGCAGGAGAAGCTGAAGTAACAAGAAGATATTTTCCGAAGTAAGTGAAAATGTGCTTGGAGGCTTTTTTTTTTTTTTTCATGTTCTTTATAGCAATCATCTCTTTAAAGGCTTGAGATTAATTAGTCTTCCTTTGTTCTGTTTTCTTTTGTCCACAGCTCTTGACTCTATTATGATATATTTAAGTATAAATGTTTTCTTTAATAATTAGTAATGTAATATTTGTCTGTAGCCTGTAGTCACATATATGGAGAAATATTAGATTTGTATAGATAGTTTTTTTAATGCATATGGAATGAGATATGGGATCTCTCCTGTGCTTGTCTAAAACAATAATTTCCTCATCTACCAGTTGTGAAATCTCTCCTATCAAATCGGCTCTACTGGATCAAGAAAACCTAAAATGTTGCTTATCTTAGCCATTTCATCTCCATGGCCACCCACCCTCCACTGCCCTTTCTCTCAAGTCCAGGATCATCCTTGGTTGTCCCTGAATTCTTGTTTTTTTCTGTCCTTTCTAGTTTATATTTCTTATTTTTCCACATTCTCTGTCTTCTGTCACTAGTTATGCTATTTTGTGTTCACATAAAATCTCCTCACCTTCCCATGTTCTCCCAGATCCGTTCTCCCCTCCTCAAAAACAAGTAAAATCACTCCTCACAGATGGGCAGAAGTTACTCTTTGTTTGAGCCTTTTTGGGTCTGACATTTTTGACCAGTCCCCAATTACCTGATGCACCAACCATCCTTGCAACAAGTTGTCATCTAACCAGTCATCCAGGAGGAAGCTTTTAAACATGGCCTGAGACTTCCTACTGGTCTACACTCCTGTTTATTTGTGATTTGAAATACATGGAAGACTCTTATCATAAAATTCAATTATTTGATCATTTACTCTACAGTGCACTTCCTTTATTAACTAGTGTACATATAGTATTACGGATTATATATATGTAATACTCCCTCCGTCACGTTTGTCTCTTCATTTATATTATAGATACAAAGTATTAGAAATGGCCTTCTTGCTTGTTCTATTACTTTGTTAACTGAGCTACATTCCAACGTTACAGTTTTGATAGGCCTTTCGAAGAGGTGATTTACCCAAAAGGTGATCGTGATGCTGTTTCTATTAGTAAAAGTGATGTTGATCTCCTACTGCCAGAAACATTTGTCAATGATACAATCATAGATTTTTATATCAAGTAAGTTTGTCTGCCGATATGGATTCGGTCTTATTAAAGCTCTATTTTTCTTTGAATGACATATTCTAGCTTTCAAGCAAGTAATTATGATTTTAGTTCTCTTAAGTGCTTGTTATCATGATATGTCTGTCAAAAAAATATAAAGCAGCTTGGCATAAATATGTTTGTAATTTGAGAAATAGCATGATGTTCTTTTTATGGATATAGTCCTTAAAACAAAAGAGGGGGAGGTTATGAATCACAGTGACTGGGATAAAGTGTGGGTTTAGTTAAATTATTTTTTCCGGACTATAGATTTTGGATTGGAAGATATTTATTCTTCCTCTGCACTTTTGCAAATTGCATTTGACCTATCGTAAATCGTCCTTAGATCTTTTTATCTGGTAGTTTATTATTTTTTTACTATATTTTTTTACTGTTAACCTTTCCTTCGCTTACATCAAAGTCTAACCTTATATAACAGATATTTGAGGACTAAACAAAACGTGGATGAGAGAAGTAAGTTCCATTTTTTCAATAGTTTCTTCTTTCGGAAGCTGGCTGACATGGATAGAGATCCATCCAGTGCTTTTGATGGCAAGGCAGCTTTTCAACGAGTTCGTAAATGGACAAGGAAAGTAAATTTACTTGAAAAGGACTTCATTTTTATTCCTGTCAACTACAGGTAAGAAGTTTAGAAAGTTGAAACTTTTTGATTTTCTGATTACTATAACCTCTGCTGTCAAGCCATAGTATCTACACTTATAATGCAATGTTATGGCAGCTATCATTGGAGTCTTATTGTAATTTGTTACTTGGGCGACGTTGCTAGCTATAAAGGCAAGTTCTTTTTGGACGGTGTACTGTCTTGGAATATTTTCCATCTTCTGACATATTTCTTGGTTGTTTCCATTGCCAGATGATGGCAAGTCAGTTAGAGTGCCCTGTGTATTGCATATGGATTCTCTCAGAGGAATTCATTTGGGCCTCAAAGATCTTATACAAAGGTATAAATTTGTTAAATTTTAATAGTGTTGTGTGTGTATCTGTTATGATGTCCCACATCGGTTCCGCACGCAAGTGTGGAAAGACATATAAGTGGGGGTCAACCTTCACCTTCAGCCATGGTTTTAGGTGAAGTTAGGGAACCCTTGTGTGCCTAATTGTTATGATGTCCCGCAAGTGTGGAAAGAAATATAAGTGGAGGCCAACCCTTCACCTGCGGAACCGATATATAAGTGGGGGCCAACCCTTCACCTTCAGTCATGGTTTTAGGTGAAGTTAACAATTTGGTCCGACCGTGGCCCGGCCTAGGTGTGCGGGTTGCCACCCGGAGTGTGCCGTTCGTGGACGTCCGGTTCGAAAGGTGATGGATTGTTATGATGTCTCACATCGGTTCCGCACTCAAGTGTGAAAAGACATATAAGTGGGGGTCAACCCTTCACCTTCAGTCATGGTTTTAGGTGAAGTTAGGCCTCCCTAACTTATGTGCCTAACAATATCTCAGTGTGTTTTTGTTTCATTTATTCAAGGAATGTAGTAGCTTGCAACAAGATAGGATATAGTAATATTTGTACGAGTTCATGGCAGTTACCTATTACTTGCTCTGTTTTAAGCTAGTTGAGGACAGAGGTGGCTATTTGAATGTGCATACCTTTTACTTTATGTAATTGTCCAATTATTCAGCTCATGGACACATTTTATATCCCTTGAAATTAGAGAATCTCTCCTGAAGTGCAACTTTGAAATGAATTTTTTTGCTTAAATGACAATATCAGATAAAATATTCCGTGTCACACAATCGTCCTAAGCCAAATAATACTTGGAAACCCATGTATTCTTTACCTTTCTTTTTCACTCATATTTTTCTGATTCCATTTTATGCGTTTGTCAATTTGCAACACGAAATGACAGTTATTTATGGGAGGAATGGAAAGACAGGCAAAAGGGAACATGTGAAGATTTGTATACAAAATTCAGAAATTTAAAGTTTGTACCTCTCGAGGTATGTATACATTCTCATAACATAGGCTCAATTGACAGAAAAATTTACATTACCTTCTGGTGTCTTCATATAGTTAGAGCACTCTACAAACCAAATCACAGATAAACAGAACGCTGTACCTCTCAACAGAATAAAACACGTGAAATCTTTTTGGCTGCTTTTATGTGGTTTTCATAGATTCAATCAGGGCTTTATTCTTGGATATTCTTCTGCTTAGTATGGACTCACTTTAGAAGAAGAGGATTAACTGTATACTTCACTAAAATGATGTGGGACATCATGGGATAATGGTGGGCTGCCTTTCCTTCATGATATAATAAGACATCAGGAGTCAACATTCGATATCTAGGTTCATTTTGTTAGCATTTATATAAAGTCGCTCATCAGTGCATGATGACTCGATTAAGTGGCATCATCTCATACTTTTGACAATCAGATTTGAGGTTGTGGCCCCAAGTTGTTCTTTCCATGAGTTAAATACATTTTCTCTCTTGATTTTAATTTCAGGATCCTTGTACTTCTGTTTTTTTTTTTTACAAATTTGAATGGTTGAGGGAGTTGATCCTATGTAGTTCACTAGTTGTGCACTCCAAGCCCGAACTTCTAATTTATTACTGACCCGTGAGTTTAGTTTCTAAATTATTTTCACATGTCTAATGATCATTTCTACTTCACATTATCACACCTCTTTTGCTTGCATCTTTATATTGAAATCCTAGAGGGTGGGTATCATTGTGCAGTTAATCATGCATCTCAGTCACTGTTAACTCGCTGAAGCTAGAAAAAGCATAAAGAAATTCACAGTTGTAAATTCCACATAAATATGCATAAATATGCCTTATCATGTAATCAGAAGTCAGAGATGAGAAAAATGTGAAATATACAGTTAGTGAATTTTTTTTTTTTTTTTGGTATTATCCTCAAGTAAAGATTGCGAATCTTTTATGGGCTGGTTTCTATGTTTCGGTTGGACTTATGGACATCATTACCCTCTTCTTTTCCAGATCATGAGTGTTTCTGAGTTGTATCGGCACATCTCTACTTTTGACAAATGACAGCAGAACTTTATGCTCACAAGTATTTTGGACGACGTGATCCTTGACTTTAGTTATGATTTGTGCAGCTACCTCAGCAGCCAAACACTTTTGATTGCGGCCTTTTCTTGATTCACTATGTAGAGCTTTTTCTGGAGCAAGTTCCTGCTAGCTTCAATATATACAAGATTGCATCATCCTCCAACTTTGTAAGTGCATTTTGCCTTCTTTATCAACATTAAGACTATATTTTTCTTATTGTTTGTAGGCTGGTTATACTGCCTGTTGAGATAATTGGAATCTGCCTATAGTGCTAACAACAGTTATTTACTTAATTTTTCTGTTCTTTTGTACTTCCTATGAAACTATATGAATTCTATATGGTTTGCACCTACTACTGAAACTTTATAAACTCTAAGGACTACACATAGAAGAGAGGATGTCATCCTGATCATATTATGTATTCTCCACAGGCATTCCATGCAGGATCTTGTTTTTTTGTCTCTCCTGTAAGCTTGCTAATATCAAGACATCTAATGCTTAAGTGACTGTTTCCAGCTTCAAGCGGACTGGTTTCCTCCTGGTGAAGCCTCACTGAAGCGTGCTCATATCAAGAGATTACTGCATTCTCTGCTGGAAACAAAATCCGAAGATTGTCCTCCGCACGAGGGTAGTAGTATGCATTGCTCCCGCGGTGTTTTGAGCACTACTCATGACTATGGTGAAGGTGTTGACTTTTCGGAAAAATTGGAGCCTTTGAATGGCTATGGCGAGAGCTCAGTATGTCAGCTCGAGCAGGGAATTGAGATGACTTTATTACCAGCTTCATCTGTAAGGACTACACAATGTACAACGCATGCAGTGTTGGAGTGGTTTAAGCAAGAATCTGCTTCAGCTCTTAATGAGTTTAAAAAACCTTGTTTGACAGAGGTAAATTAAACACTATCATCTTATCTGTTCTTTGAAGACCGAGTGTGGATTAGATCACTCTTACATATTTCATGTGATTTCTGTATAGGAAGAGGTAGAACATAGCGAGTGTTTTGCAGCAGGAGCTGTCTTCCTGGAATCAGATTGTCTGAATGCTGAAGCACCCATCTTTCCTGTATCGAATGCTGGAAAACATGTTGATATTAGCAACCAAGAAGGTGATTATTATCCGAGTTTAGTGAACAAGTAAATGAGTTGCCGAATCTGTTGATGACAATTGGAGATCACAATCAGCTGATGAGGAGCACATTGAAAAAAGGATGCGAATGTCCCCCCTTGATCTTGCGACTAATATGTATCAACTGAATCTCTCAAGTGTTGAATCATTTCCCAGTTTATGATGCCTTGCTGTTATTGGAGAGAGAAAGAGCCAACATTTTCGTGCACAAAACTTGGGCGAATAGCTAAGACACACACACGACAAATTTCTGGTACGAATTAGAAATAAAAATCTCTTTACTTTTTATAGACAAAAATGTTTAGCGAAAATACAATCAATGAAACCTGATTAATTGGTTTGCTTTTTTTAATTTATCAAAAATTGATCAAATTTGGATTGTTCTTTTTGGATTTTATTATTAGTATTATTTTTTTAAATACTAACAGCACTCCATATTTATTTATCATACTTAATATCATGGAACCAAAAAAATAATCCTTTTACACTCAAGCTTTATTATTTATTGATTTACTTATATTTGAAAAGAAAAGAAAAGACTTATATTTGAAAAGAAAAGAAAAGACCTTGTGCGGGCTATGATTAATTAATACAATACATAATTAATTAGTTCTTGAGATGAGTTTAAATAAATCCTTGAAAAATAGCACATATTCCATTAATACGATATCGTAAAAACTTGCCAAGTTATTTATATATCACATTGTTTCACGTACAGATGGATACAATAAACATCCAGAATCCGCTATAAACGATAAAGAAAGAAAGAGAGTCTGTTACAATGAAAATGAATGGTGGTTTGTTCAAATGCTACATGATTAGAAATTACTATAAGCAAGAAAAAAAAAAGGGTTAAGTAAGAAAAAATACATTAGCTAGCAACCATACCTAACCTAAATACCAATTCTCTGCCGACACAAACGGTATCTGCAAACCACCTGCATTCAAAACTGCAAAATATAGCATCCCTCCTCCCAAAATTACCAATTTGCGTAACATCACCATCTATTTACACACATCAACTCACGTTATCATCATAAAAAGATGATGCATGGTGAGTTTCTGAAAAAGCTTCTCATTTAATTTATATCATCTGCAAATTTATGATAGCATGATTCTTCCTTATATGCTTTCATTATTTTACTAATAACAACATCACTAGTTTAAATTCTCAACTAATACTAGCATGCATAAGCGAGAACATACACTTGGGCAATTAATAATGCTAGCATAGGATATACTAACGAGGATCAAGAAAAAATTGAACTAGAAGCATTATTTATTCCACAAACCAATCCATATACACGCACCTGCACATCTAAAGCTGTACAAAGACAAAGAAAACCAGAACCTCATTAGACTGTCCTATGCCACAATTAGCCTAACAACTAACGAGTCCAAAACGGGCAGACAATGAAAGGAATAACGATAAGTTCACTAAATATCAAGACTTAGGGGTAAGGTAGGACATTTATAGTGAAGAAAGAAAAAAGACAAGTGAATGGGCCATGGTGTAATTAAAAACTAATAATGATAGACAAGACAAGGAAGGAGCTCTTATTCCTTGTTACCGAATTTCCTAGCAATGATGGGCCGAACATCTTCCACATCAGCCAAGGACTCTAAAAATGGTAGTAAAGAAATGAGTGCACAATCTGACGGATCATCGAACCAGCTCTTAATAGGAATTCCATTATTCACCTGCAGCCTGAAAACCTGAAAAATAAAAATTAAAACTTTCTTACACAACTGAAACAAAATAGTACTGCATTATAGTGCATTGTAATACGTTTTAAATAGCTATCATAACTTCATATTGTCCACTCCGGAAAGCTTATTTATCCTAAGGCTGAGTAAATTACAACGTTTTAACAACATAATGAAGAGTAGATTTTCAACATCTAAGAAGAGACAGGCATTATCTAACCTTCAGAGTGGTACCAAAACCATCTCTTAGAAAGAGAAAGGAGATACTCCCTTGATCCTGGAGAACAATTGCTGGGATTAAAATCACCAAACCTAGCCAATCTAGCAAAGGGAATTAAGATAAGAACCTAGATCTCTAAGAGATGTCACCTAGTCCAAAGAGTATCTCCACATAAATTCACAAGGAGAACTGACGAACTAATGCCTAACAATCATTATCAGTTTTCAAAATTAAATCCTACATATCATCAATTACACAACTACTATTGATACCACTTTAGATGCAACTAATATTATTGGTCAAAACTTGGTTCAAGCAATATCTGCAACCAGAAAACAGAACGAACATTTAGTGAGGGCATAACAACAATATCCAACCTGCGGAGAATTATCGATAATGGCAACTTTCGCAAGATCAACACCTAATACTGTTAAATCTTTTGTGTAGCTTCCCTCCGAAAAAATGCATGATTCACGATAAGCTCGTCTTGTTATGAGATGTCCATCAGGATCAAGAATATCTAAAAGCTGTTTCGCGTAGATGCTTTGACTAGCAGTGAACACCACAATTTCAAACATTTCAGCCACTCTTTTAAGGAAAATCTGGAGGTGGGGCCGTTGTTTAACATATACAGTATGATCTTTAGAGTTGAAGAAAACAGAAAACGTGAAGTCTGCATCATCACTGTGATCCAACGTAGAGTGCACCAGCGTTTCTGAAAAGAGAAATTAGATGCCTAAAATATTAGAACTATTTCATTTGATGCTAGTGATTATATATTAGAGAACAATATACAAATCACAAACTGAGGATGGTGCGCTTACCATCTAAGTCAAGTGCTAAAGTAATCTGTTTATTATATGTCTTCTCATTTGTCACCGAAGTATGCAACAAAGTACATGGCATGTCTGATTGGTCTGGAAGACTTCTTATATACAATTGTGGATCAAAGCAATCATATTCTTGATCAGTGTATGTATCTGTGTGAGTCTCCTGGTTGCAAGATCTTAATTGATGAATTGCCGTGTACAGGCTGGAATTGTCAGCCACTACAATAGTGTCTTCTGGTGGTCCTCCATCAAAGTCATTTCCAGTATCTAAGTTATCCTCAAGAAAAGGAAGTACAGTATATTCTTCTGTTAAATCACAAAGTAAACTAGACTCCTCGAACTTATAATCAGGTAGAGACAAAGTGTTTGTTTTATTATCAAACTCGGAATTGCTTCCAGCTGGTGCTCCTGAAAAAATCATGTCAAATATGTAGAAGTCTGATACATTGCATGCTTGATATTCAGATGACCTTCCACTGCTGTCATCACTATCTTCACTATCCAACTGTGGCACATAAAGGTTGTCATTCCCTACAGGGGAAATGGAGCAATTAATATCAAAGCAACTTAGAACGATAGCGCGAAGCTCAAATAAATATCAAAAGTAACATGGAAAATCACTAGAAAATACAACAGCATTGACAATAAATGCTAAATATACAGTGCATGGTTGTTGAGAGATCACACCTCCATGATTGTAGAAATCAATGGACTCCAAAATTGGAGAAAATATTGTCTCAATGTTTGATGTGCATGTGGATAATGAAGCTTCCTGAAAATTGTTCCAAGACAACATCAGCACGCACAAAGTTGTAAACTCAACATTAGTATAACTGAGAAAAGTAACAAC
The DNA here is from genome assembly GCA_023678885.1 of Pogostemon cablin. Taxonomy (NCBI): domain Eukaryota; kingdom Viridiplantae; phylum Streptophyta; class Magnoliopsida; order Lamiales; family Lamiaceae; genus Pogostemon; species Pogostemon cablin. The sequence goes on from CM042956.1 coordinate 3,028,783, forward strand.
AGAAAGTTTTATGAAGTTAAACCAATAGCAAGAAGAAACCTTTTATACTGGCTTTGAGCAATTTGAAGCTATGGCCACAAGAGACAAAGGGCACAACAAATGAAATAAACAACACATGGCTAAAAAAAATGGGTGTCTATAAACATCTCTTACCGTACTGTCAGTTGCCGAATCTGTTAATGCAGATAGTTGTTTCAGAAGAACTTCACCTTCATGAAACAATTCATCTTGGTTGGCCTCATCCTTTCCAGGATTATACAACGCCTCATCCCTTCTGATATCCTCAGCATGTACCTTATCATAAACTGAAGCAGGATAAATATTAATATCTATATTAAGTAATTGCTTTTATAATATAATAATAAAAATAAGTATTATTAACATAAATTAGAAACTACAGAAAATAAGTATATTAGCAAAAAGATTTAATCTTATATGAGATATAATATTTGGTTCAGTGGAGAAAAAGATGGAAAATCTCAACTTCATGACAATAGATTTTATCAAACCTCTGATGCTCGTAATCATAAATGTCAAAATTATCTTGTACACTTCGCAGATTAAGTTAAATTCCTTTTGGCATGTGTATTCGTGAAATGTGCATCAACATTCAACAATGTGGATCATCAATCGAGAAAGTCTTTTGCATCGTCTTTTCCCAATGTACTTGTTTACATAAACCCAAATAGTAAATGTTTGCATGGTATGATTTTTATAAATCAATATGATGATGTGTCACACTTTTATCACTCTATACTCCACCTTAACTGCATAGTTTCAAAATACATAAAACATGTTAACCAGTTCAGAAGCATGAAAAACTTGGAAAGTAATATCTCGAGCTGATCAACAACATCAGAGAAATTTGATCAAAATAAATAACTCTTATTCATGGAAATGAATTCCACACGCCACAGAGGTAACATCCTACCAAGAAAGTTAGAGAGAAAATATTTCAAAAGAAGATTCAGAATAGACCCAAACTCACCATCCTGACAGCTCTGAGTACAAATAGATATTTCTTCAGCACTCTGAGAAACTCTAGCATGGGAGAGAGAATTCTTGAATACCATACTTGACTTTCGGTTGACATGAAGACCATTCTTCTCTTTCCGACAGTCTGTGGTTGATTTGGTTTTCATTCTTAATGATGGCATTTGATCTGTATATTTGATATTGATCTGAATATTGCATAGAGAGCATTTGTTGGGAAAAAAATCCCCTTTTTGATATCAGATCAGCCACACGAGACTGCAATAGTAAACTTTAAATAAGAAACACTTCACGAAAGAAGATAACATACTACTGAGATACAGTGATTCATATTCATAAACTCATATAACAGAGGAGAACGTCATGCTCTACGTGGAATGTCCTACCATAAAGATACATGTTCCTGAACTTTTGAAACATTGAAAACACTACCAGGCGGCAGATGTGTAAATCTTTTCTTGAACAAATACATCGGTAATAAAGCTAGCATCAGAAGGCATACACATCAAAACATAATTAAATTTTTAATCATAACATGAAAAAAATTAAGGAACCAAATCACAAGAGGCCTAAGTATCGATAATAGGGTTTGCATAGAATGAATTATCCAACAATCATTACTCAAATTTTACAAAATTTATAAACAAAGGTTAACAGAAGATGAAAAGTCATCGGCAACAAGTATAACTCTGATCACTAAGTCTATTACCAAGAAACCTTCCACTAATTTCCAAGAAAACCATCGAAACTATTCAAGAAACCCCAAGAAAATAAGAGTCAACTCAACTCAAGCACTCCGTTTACCGGAAATAACTTTCGAAATTTACTAACCAAATTTTGAAAGAGAAAACCTCATTCATTAAATCTTCGATACTAATCATATCCCACCCCTCAAAACCCTAGAAGTTTAACGACAACACATACCAGAATCGACGCTTGAATTGAAAGCTCAATTATGGCGAAAACACATAGAACAGCCCTCTACACTCGCACATACAACTGAATTACTCACACAAACACCAAAAGAACAGTATGATATGAGAATTCGATGCGATGTTTGGATACCATATACCGCTTCTGCGTGTTCATACCTGTGGAAATCCAAGTCCTCCCTCTCCCTAAAGTAACGCGCTCTCTCTCTAGATTTTCGCTCTCAGCGCGTATATTTATACCAAGTGGGTTTGGATGGGCTGTAAAGTATGGCCCATTTGAGATCCTCTACAATCGCAATTTCGTAATTATCTTGCAACTATAGATTAAGAATATGTACCCCCAGAATTTTTCTTGAATAAATGTCATTAATTGGGCCTTGATCGAGTGCGGTACAATACAGCGAAGCACGCGGTCTGGATAGTCCGCTGTAGAGGATAATAACCCGTGCTTAATTGAGTTTGCCTAGTTGAATGAACGCCTTCGATTGAGAGTTGGGAGTGAAAGCCGAAACCTGTAAGAGGTCGCCACGTAGGCATCAGGGACCCACACTGCAGTGGAACGACACGTGCTGCTTCGCGGAAAGAGAAAAGAGTCGTGTATAAAATGGCTGCCTTACGAGACACCAACGGAGCGTGTGTCACACGCTCCTGCACTTGGTAATGATTTTAAAAAGTAATTCCTCAATTTTAGTGATTATAATCGGTTTCAAATTAATTCGATCATCATTCATGATTGTCGTCAACGTTCCTGATTGAATTAATTTTTTGTTTTATTTTATTTTCAAAAATACAACATTACTTCACTCAAAAATATCCTAAATCGAGGGTATAATTAGCACGTAGAAATCAATTAAAAATAGAATTATCATTCCTAATTTTATTTCTGATATCATATATATATATATATATTAATTAATTAATGATTTGTACCATTCCAACCCATGGTCGATTTCCACGCCTAAAAGAAATCAACATTTTGTTTTTATTTTTTTTTTATGTACCTTAATATATACTATAAAAAATTTAAAAAATATATTCTTCTAATTTATAATCCATATATATATATATATATATATATATATATATATATATGGCAAAAACTTGTGTGCATTCGGGCGCACGGAGTACTTTTCGTGTGCCTATGAATTTTGTGTTAAATTGTATATCCTTTAGTATAAAGATGTGTATCTTTTATTTTCTGAAGAAAAATAAAAAAATATTAATAAAAAGTGTATACCCTTTAGAACAAAATAATATACCCTTATCAATAATACTAAAATTTTAAAGGCACATGGTGTGCACCTTATCAATAATACTAAATTCTAAAGGCGCATGGTGTGTACCCGTACTCAAACCTAACTCTCTCTATATATATATATATAAACTGTGTTATTCCAAGAAATTAAAACACCAATTGATTACTTAAAAAACAATAAAAAATGAATTCGTCCTATAAAAAAATTTGCAATGATAAACTCTTTTTTTTTTTCATTGTTTCAGTAATAATGAATAGAGCTAACAAAATGATACTGTTGGGTGAGATTAACTGTTTTCACCCGTTTAAACAATTCCTAAACATTTAAAAGTGACCAAACTAATAAAGTAGATTATTACTTAAAATTATTTACCTAATCGAAAATCTAAAATATTTACACTTCAGAACAGCTTCTTGTCACAAAATCGTCCACCAATGAGAAAGTGTGGTCTCCTCTTTTAATCATTACTGATATCTCCTCTCATGATCAATGGTCATGTTGTTCCTCAGTACATTTACCAGCATCTGATCCATTTGAATGCCGAACATGGGCAGTCGAACTACTAGCAGAAGAGCTCTCTTGCATAATCTGCAGCAATGAAAGTCATGCAGACAGTTTGGGTCAAAAGTGAGCAATGTGATGAATGATCAAATGTAATTGTTCCAGTTCACCAACACGAGTTTTCGGTTTCACCTTTTTCATGGGTTCGGGGGTTTCAGAATTGAAGAGAATTGGCCTACAACGTTTGTCTTCATTCATCAGACTTGAGTTCTGGAAATGGGCTATGAGGGCAGACTTTCCTTGAATTCGAGCATATGCCAAAGAAGCAACCTTTTCACTGTTGAATTTCTCCCACTTTCTCCCATTAAATGTCTGTGTTTCGAGCAAAACTTGCAACAGATTAGACATAGTAGTGCTGGAGTGTGGGGTGGGGAGATAAAACATGTTGATAAGCATCATCACCAAGAATATAAAAACAATACCTCATAAAATGGGATGATCTTTAATGGAGTCAACATGTTGATAAACGCGTAACCCACATTGCATTTGTTCTGCATACAAAAACAAGAGGTGTATTGTCTATTTCTGTTTTATTGAGAACATAATTGGAAAAAAAAATAGAAAATTTAATGAGCAAATTTGACCTTGAAATCAATGGGTAAATAGATAAAATCATAAGTTCCCATATGATGTTCATCAATGGAATCAAGTAACATCTTGGAGGTGTACCTGGAAGTGGAAGAACACGAGGTTCATGAATATCAAAGTCTTATTACAATGAATGAAGAAATCTAAGGATCTTACTTGTTCGGGATATTTTTAATCATCAGAGTTGTTCTGGCATCTTCGCCAATTCTAATCTTATCAAGATCCAGATGAAATTGTCTCTTGTTATCTATTTGAATTTCATTGATTTCTGTATGCCGTGACCTTCCACGTTCAGTAAGAGCCTCCTTAGGGACTGCAAAGACAGGACTTCGTCTGGGACTGGGAGAATACATCATGCTAAGAACAGGAGAACCATTTCCAATTGAGTTCCTTAAAGCAGCAGCACCGCTCGAAGCACCATAAGAACCCATGAAACTCTGATCCTGGTAACTTCCCCCAATGCTTTCATAACTGGGACTCATAAGCGATGATGATTGGGGTGAATCCTGGAAATAACCAAATTGTTGTTCGAGATGAACCCCAGATGGAGCAGATCCAGTATGGACTCGGTGATGCTGTTGTTGGGGCTGTTGATGGTGATTTAAGAAAGAAAAACCATTATTTCCACCGGGTATAAAAGGTTGCATCATCAGAGCTTGTGTTCTAGTAGTAGAATTTGTGCGCTCAGAATAAGGCTGCGAATTTCCCCAAACAAATTGTGGCAAGGAGAGCAGTTTCGCAGTGGATCCATTATAAGTGGAGGTACCAAAAGATGAACCTGGTCGAGCAAAGTGACCCAACTTCTGCTCGGGAAGTGAATGAGACTGCTCAAAAATAGACCGGGAGCTCAAATTTCCATTTGAGGATATATTATCCAACTGAGCGCCTCTAGGCCCATCTTTGCCAATAGCTACTCCAGGTAAACTGCTGCCCACTGGAGGATTGAGTGAGCTAAAACCAGGTGACTTACTGAAGTTCTGCAGAGAATTTCGCTCCATTGGACTGCCAAGGTGTGACCAAACACCTGCAATTATGCATGGGTAAGCTTGTAAAAGAAGAGTTGGAGTGAGTGAGAGAGAGAGTGAATGGGTGGATGGCATCATTTTAGAATATTCAGGCAAGTAACATGGCAGTTTCTAAGTCTCCATTTTCTACCAGATATATTAACTGAACTCCAGCAAGCCATACCTGTAGGAGAATTTATAATCGGAGAATGTTTCCTTTCATCTGGTTCAGGCTCATGGTTTGGATTCAGAAGCAAACTATAGCCACATGATAAAGCAACATAACATCAGAGATAAAGGTTATAGTGAACAACAAATCAGATTCACTATAAATCAGAAATATCTTAGCAGGCATTTAGAAGAAAAATAACAATGGAAGAAGCTGAAAATCAGTATACACACCTTCGACGTGCTCCCCCAGGGCGACTAGGTTCAAGCTTTATACGTTTCCCAGCTATATCACTTTTATTTAAGGATTTAAGGGCAGCTTCAGCAGCTCTAACATCATAATATTCAATAAATTTGTGATGTCTCTTGTGCGGAGTTTCTCTTACCTGTTCAGAAGTAAACAAAAATACATACAGATATCAGTTTTGAATTGGAAAGAGCAAAAATAATGCCTGAAAGAATAGATGTATCATTACCTCTTTGATTTCACCATAAGCCCCAAATATTCGTAGAAGGTCATCATTAGATACTGATGGTTCCAAATTAAATACTACCAAAGTACCTTGATTGATGTCCTTGTCTGATGGGTTGTCCTATAATTGGAGAAGAACATTAACTATCAGGATAAAAACTGTACAAGAATGCCTTCTAAGATTAAAAGATAAAATTTACAAAACCTTAGGAATTGAGAAGTGAATATCCAGTTTTCTTCTCCGGAGTGGCTTATTTTGTAATTCCCGCATAGCAGTTCGGGCATGACGAATATCATAGTAAGAGATCATCACGAAGCCCCTATGTTTACAAGCACTGTACAAATTTCTGATATCACCAAATTGCTGGAAAAAAGTGAAGCAGCAAGTCGCAAAACAGAGAGATTGTGTTAGTTAATTCATTTCAGAACTCCAGTAAAAACAGTGGGCTTAAAACTAAACCTCCAGACAACTCTGTTAGATAACAGCAGGTACTAAACAACAATGTAGAGGAAAAGAGAGAGAACTGGTAATTAAAATTTAAACAGCAGGTACTAAATTTCATACCCATTACAATATAATACAACTAATGTATCAATCTATCAGCTAAAATGCTAATAGCTTTAGAAAAGGTAAGAAAGAAATGTCAAAGTCAAGTTCAAGAGTATGTATAGGCACATCAACAAACAAGAAGAAACCTTAGCATATGAAATGCTGGAAACCAAAGTAATACCAAGAAATCTATTAGAGATTGCAGGACATCTTCGTAATAGTTAAAATTACCTCAAAAATATTTCTAAGTTCTGTATCCTCAACACTACTGTTAATATTGCGGACAAACAACGTTCTGGAAGGATGTTCTCCAAGAGGATGTTCCCCAACAACAGTTCCCACGCTGCTACTAATATTGAAATGAGCCCCTCCATTGCTGACGGTACCATCAGATAAACTCAGATTAGAAAAACCAACTTTAAATTTTTCTTGTACATCAGATTCCAATTCCAAACCACCACCGCTGCCAAAAAGATCATATTCTTCAGAGTCATCTACAAGATTGGGCAACCAATTGGCCTCAAAGTCATCCATAATCCCAGACAGAAGTTCATCCTCATCATCAGGAAGTAAGCTTCCAAGGGTATGATTCTCACCATCTTCAAGAAATTTGTTGAACTCTAACTTTGGACCAATATCTTTCAAGCTAGGTGGAGTCTCATACACAGATTGGTGATCATGCTTTAGATTATTACGGTTCACTTTATAAGAACAAAACAAGAAAGAAACAAATGAGTATTCTTTAGAGGTAATAAAGGCATGCTAAGAAAAAACGCTGAGTCCATACACTTCTCATGGGCAAGAACAGGTAGGGAACTTGAGAAAAGTGAAGCATCACTTGAGGCACGATAAGAATCAGATTGGGGAAACAACTTCCATCCATCAGTTCCCATCTGCTTAGATAGATTTATTGAAGAACAAGTACCTACAACATATTGTTCTGGTCATCATTAGGACGACCACATTATCCGCACGTCATAAAGAAAGAATTTATACACTTACCAGAATAAGGACTCACTTAAGACTGTTACAAGAGATTTAACTGTTTGCCAAAATAAGATAAGAAAACATGCATAAGAGCGTACAGCATTAACAGAGCACAGGTGGTTAGATTCCACGTGGCTGAGACAAAATTTATGGTCAACAGACTTCAATGCTGTTACCTCAATTTCAAGACATATAAACGACAAAGAAAGAAAACTTCAATAATGATGATTAACGCAGTTGGTCAAATCCAGTAACCCGAAAATATCCAGCATTAGCACACAGGCTCAAGTTATTTTCCACGAAAATATGGCTCTGATCATGGTCATGCAATCACAAAAAAATTGACAGATGGATCCAGTGGTCAGTTAAAACTTAAGCTCATAAGCAACTTCATCTAGTTAAATGTGTTTTATCTATACTAGAACTACTTGCCGAAAAAACAAACTGATGCACACTCGTGATACACTTCCCATTTCCCAATATAAGTCACCATTTTACTTAGAAATAAATTCAAATACCACTTTAATCCAATTTTAACTAAAGGATAAAAAAATCTATAAGGAACTTAGAGAAGACACATAAAATCGAGGTTGCTTTCCATTGTCCTGATAAAATTGAAAAATGTGTCAATTGATGAAAAAGTTCCAAATTCTCGAACAGAGAATTATTTCCAGTCAAAGTAGAAGCAGGAGAGATTCTTAACACAGTTGAATATAAATTGATTTGCACAATGCTACAGATAGTTGGGTTAATCAACTTAATTGTAAAATCTGTGTCAAGCAAACTGGGTTAGATAGAGTTTTCTGCATGAGAGAAACACTTAAACCCAGAAAATAAGAGCCAATTCAAAGCATGAAAGTGTATGTACTCTTGCTTGATTTTCTTGACTAATGCAACGCAACACTCCCACTTAAAAAGCTAGCAAATAATCGCTTATAATAAGAAAGACTATGCATGACTTCTTTTCTTAATAGGGTTATAAGACACACAAGTATGGGAAAACAAAAAATCTACAAGATAATTGGGCGAAAAAAGTACAATGTGAAAACAGAGAACACAGGTGGAAAATCTACCGCAGTCCAACCCAACTCAGAAATCACCAGAGCAAAAGGACAAAAAAAAACTTCATAGCATCGAACCCATGTCATTCAATCAGCCAACGCAATAAATAAACCCGAAAAATTCAACCCATTGAGACTCCAAACAAAAGTAGCTAATATCAGCAATTTGGAACACCCAAAACGTCCTCAGAACAAGCCCAACAAAGAATTTCAAGAACTCATCATGTTAAAGAAATCCATATTCAGAAAACAAGTACCTCGAAAACCAGAGCCGTTGAAATCACTCAAGAAACCGACGGAGCATCAATTCTGGGCTGAAAAAAAAGATAATAAACAAGAAAACAATAGTGAAACAGAGACGTGAACAGCAACAACTCTTCACTCTTATTTGTTTATTGTCTTTTTTCCCGATTTCTCGTCACTCAATTAATACTTAGGCATTAAAATAAACACACATTGTTGAAGGAGGGTTGAGTTGAGGTGATGGGAGGAGAATGCAGTGAGAAGAACGGAAGGGAGAATGATTTGACGACAGGAAAGAAGGAAAATAGGGAGAAGTTATTGAGAGGGGTGATTTTATTTTTTACTTTATTTAAATAAGATTCAACTGTATTTAAATGTTGATTTGATGTCCACGTGCATTCATAATCATGCGCCCATAAATAGAAAATAAATATAAATATATAAATATTAAAAATAAAATGGTTTATACTCGTTTTAATCACGTGAAGGTTAGGATAGTGACGTGGCATTGACAATATTAAATCTATTCTTAGGATTAATACGAGGATTAATAACTTGATAAGGTTAAACCTAGGCCACTAGGGTGGTTCCCTCGTCTTTCATAACTGAGATTTTTTTCTTTTTTATTTATTATTATAAGTTATAATAAATAAAATGTGAATTAGTTTGGAAGGAGTTGAACTAGTAACATTAAAAATTTTGAATATATGAGAAGTACTCCTCTGTCCCATATAAATAAGGATTTTTTAATTTGAATATACGAGAAGTACTCTCTTTCTCCCACATAAATAATGACTTTATAAAAAGGTGGTTCGCTAATGAAACGAGGAGTAATAATTTATAATAATATTTTATTTTAATTTTTACAAATTTAATGTTTCTCCTGTTAATTTGTCTCACCCTTTAATACTAAAAGAATTTCATGGAAACTCAAAAAAAATTATAAATACACATCATGGTTCATACAATCTTAAAAAATTTATTATGTAAGTTAGCCATTAATATTTTATTTTAAGTAATATATTATAATAAATTTAAAGTAATTAATATTTTTTAATCTTGCAATTAATACTTTGTTTTAAGAAATTGTTTTTTGAAGATCTAATATTTTAATCTTAATAAAACTAATAGTATTATGTAATAATATTATTTTAAATAATTTTTTTAATAAAATTTGTATTTTAGGTGAATAAAATATCTTTTGTTTTGTTGATGATTGATTATTTTAATTTATTTAATATTTTAATCCTAATAAAATTAATAATAGGTAATAATATTATTTTAAGTAATCTTTTTATAAGTTTATAATTTTAGGTAAATCTATCAAATAAAATATCTTTTGTTATTGATTGATTATTTTGAGTAATTCATCATTTTTTATTACATTCATTCATTCACAAGAATTGCTGTGGGGATGGAGAAAGACTCTAAGAGCCTGGTTCTTTGTTCTACACCCATCATTATCCTCCCTCTCCTTTTTCTTGCTCTTGATTTATTTGGGGGCAACACCATCCCCCTTCATCTATGTAATTCATCACTTAGTAGCTTTTTTTTTTTTTTTATCCTTTTTGTTAATATATACCAACTTAAGTTTCTTCACAAATTGCAGGGGTAACTAGCTTCAATGGCGGAAACCCCATCAACAAAACACTTCAACACCACGATTTCATCAACTCCCACATAGCAAGATTAGTAAGAGGTGTGAAATTTGCTTCCTTCTTCTTTGTTAAATCAATTGACAATTAGCAAGAAAGCTAAGTTTGTTTTGTGCAAAACAGGGGAGGATAGAAGAAATCTTGATTCCACTGGTTTTGCATGCGATAAAGCCCCACACTCCATCGTTTGTGTATCCAGCAAACCGGTGCGAATCAACACCGCAGACATGACCGTCTACGTACCTTCCGACTACCTACAGAATCAAGAAACAGTGGTCGTCCGTCCGTACGCGAGACAGGAGGACAACCTCACCGCCATCTCCCCTGTCCGCATGATCCGGTGCGCCACAAACACCACAGTCCCGCCGCCCTGCCGCCACCACCACCGCATCCCCGCCGTGATCTTTTCCTCCGGGAGCACCGGCAACGTCTTCCACGAGATGAACGAAATCATCATCCCACTATACATCACCACCAGACAGTTCCAATCCAGGGTGCTATTAATCATGGAAGATTACAAACCTTCCTTCATGACCAAGTACAGGAAAATCCTGTCCCGCCTGTCGGTTTATCCGACAATGGACGCTGCCAAAAACGGCAGCGTCCACTGCTTCCCTGGTACGATCGTGGGGCTAAAATACCACGACAATTTAGCTCTAAATTCAAGTGATATCCCTGGAGGCTACGGAATGCAGGGGTTCAGGCATTTTCTCAAACAGGCTTACGGCATGAAATTCGAACACATCCGACCAACGGACAAGCCAAGGCTGATGCTCCTGTCTCGGACAAAATCGAGGATGATTCTGAACGAAAACGAGTTGGTGGAGCAGATGAAGGACATAGGGTTCGATGTGGTGGTGGTCAAGAAGCCCAAAGTGATGTCGAATTTGAACAAGTTCACTCGTAGCATCAACTCGTGTAGTGTGCTGGTGGGAGTTCATGGTGCTGGTCTGACGAACGAGATATTCTTGCCTGAGGGTGCAGTGATGATCCAGATCGAGCTGATTGGAATGGGATGGGCTTCGGACAAGTACTACGGAGACACGGCAGCAGCCATGGGAGTGAAGTATTTGAGGTACAAGATTGAAGCAGAGGAGAGCTCTCTTACAAAAGTATACGGAAGAAACCATACCTACATCAGAGATCCCACTTATCTGTTCTGGAAGAGTGGGTATAGTGCTGCTAGAGCTGTGTATCTTGACGCTCAGAATGTTAGGGTCAATCTTGATAGGTTCAGACACACACTGGTTGAAGCGCACGAGATAGTTACTGATAATTCACTTCTTTAATTCATTTTTCCATTATTTCAAGAACTTTGAGTTCATATCATGTTTTTGGTATCTTAATTCAGACAAACAATAGTGCAGACAGTATTTCTTTTCAAAAATTACAATTATGTAATATAGAGTCAAAGGTTTTTTTTTTCATTTTGAGTAATTTTTAAATTATATTGGTAATTTTTTGGTATTCTTCTTTAGAAATGTGACTTTGATAATGATTTTTTTTCAAAAAAATTTCAAAAATTACAATTGTGTCAGAATTAAATCTCAGTCTCAAAGTCTTTTTAGTTGGGAGAAAAGAGTTTTACAAACTCTGAAGGGAATTGTAGCAAATCACCCCTGGAACTTACTAAATTGTATTAATTACACTATATAAATGAATGCATTGCTCTTAAAAGTAATCCTAAAACTAGGAATAGTAAAATAGATTATGAATTACAAAATAAAATGTTAGATGAACATTATTAATGGAACGGTGATACATAGACTATTGCCTAATAATGAATACAGTCCACCCTATCCCCATTGATTTTTATATTTCAACCTGCAAATTATCAGAGAAATTTTTCAGTTAAATTTGGGATGGATCATAATCTATTTTGACAGCATTTAAATTGAAAAAAATGACAATTAATAAACATATATCGAACTTTATGTGAACATAATTGTTTTGTTTTTTCAAAAAATAGACATAATCTATAATTTAATTATGATATCCTTGTAATTTAAATCTAAATATGATTTAGCATATTCTTTTTCTTTGTAAAGATAATGCAATCTATGACTTAAATAAATAAATAAATAAGAGTGTATATTGGGTGCATCCGGTGATGTGTATGACTTTTTATTCTATTTTGTATATATATTATTCTATTTTGTATACGTGTTTTGTAATAATTGTATACTTTTTTCACGCTAAGTTTTTCATTAAAAAAACTAACATTCATATGTGTATAATTTTTTATTCAATAGTGTATACATATTTTTTTAATAATTGTATTATTGTTCATAATTATATATATATTTGTTTATATTTGTATATGGGTGCACCCTATCGCATCCGGGTGGACATTATAATTAGCCAATAAATAAATAAAATCACGAATATAATATACTTTTAAAAAAACTGAATATTTGTACTTCACTTAAATAAAACAATTTCATTTCATATTTGGAAAACACAGCTGTTCATTATTTATTTCACTAAATGTCAAAATAGTCCCTACGCCGTCATAGAGAGTTCCATAAGTTTAAAGGTGATTTGATTGAATCGATTAGATTTGGTGTGTACCCTTGTATCAAATGATGGCGTCGCTGACGACACACTGACGGCAATTGACTTTTTCCTTTATTGAATTTGTCTCCGTCTACAAAGTAAGTGATGGGTAAAAATGTAATTGCATCATTTGTTTAGTATTTTGCTCCTCTAGATTAGAATATTCCCTGTATTACTGTTTCGTTGTTAAATTAAAAGATTATTGTCATGATAATCTTATTTTATTTGGTTTGACCAATTTGTTTATGAAGGAAATCACATCTTGCATCCGTGAAAATAATTATTAATTACCACTGTTTGGCAAAGCACCGTTGTAGAGAGTTATGGAGTTTTGATTTACATTTAATTAACAATATTTATTACTTCAATTTTGATAAAATTTAGATAATTTATTGATAAATTAATTGTATTTATGGTTTATGGAGACTTACTTTTTAACTAAACTCTCATAAAGCAAGTGACTCAATAAAATATGAGGCGGCGCTATTGTCACCGGAAAAATTACTAACAACACCCGTGTTCTTAAAAAATATTATATTGAAAATACTATTATGTCTCCAACTCTAAATTTACTATCTATATCTTTATAATTACTAATTCCACCCAACTAATTTACTAACTTAACCCACATTTACGTATTGCAACAAATAAAAAAAACACAGACAAGAAAATTGAAAAAAAAATATCACATTCAAACTGGAAAAGAAGGGGAAGAGGGAGGAAAAAAAACTGATGCTTGCTTTTAACCATTAGAACGATGGACATTGTTGGATCAGATGGAAATTTTATCCATTCATGAACATAAACAAAATGTCCAGGAAAATTTAATAAATAGTTCCAATTAATTATTTTTCGTCATATAATAGATTATATATAATTATTGTGAAGCATTTAAGAATTTACTGAGTTAATAAAATTAATATTATGGTTTTGTTCTTGATCATCATAGATATTACTTTATTTTTGGATAGAATCCGATGGATGAAATTTGCATAAAGGTCAACTAAAAAATCACGTGTTCTTCTCTTCCCTTTATGTTTTGGTTGTCTGCAAGTTTTTCCTTTTCTAAACTTTGTGTATGTTTTGTGGTGTATTGTGTGTATGGAGATATGTTTAGGGTGGGATTAGCAAATTGATTGAGTGAGGTTAGTAATAAATTTATGGATAATAAATTTAGAAGTGGGGATATAATTTTTTTAAAAATTTGGGTGCTCTTAATCATCTTTCGGGTGGCAATAGTGCTGCCCTAAAATATAACCTTAGGAGGTGGGTTATCATATATTATTATGAAATTAACATGTAATTAAAAAAATTATAATGTTCAATCCTTAACCGTCACATTTTCAAGTTTTATTAATATACTTATCAATTTTAATTTTAGTGAACCAAATTTTTTTTAGTCTATCAAGTTTTATTAATATACTTATCAATTTTAATTTAGTGAATCAAATTTTTTTTTAGTCTATCATGTATGGATGATAATCATGTTATAATTAATTAATATTAATTATTAATCTGAATATACTCAATCCGTTTCATTTTTACTTTTATATATTTTTTATTTTCAATTCAATATTTTTACACTTTCTCTTTTTTTTTTTAAAAGCATGTGTTTAGCAAAATATGAGATAAAAATATTTTTGCCCAGTAGGTCATATATAGTTTTTATTTATTAAAAAATAAAAAATTTTGGTTATGTATCTATCTTACTATTAAATTTGATGGTCACGTGACATAAATTTTGGGTATTTGTCCCGCTATTTTTCTAATTACACTAATATTGCTTGTTTTTGCAAAAAAAAAACATATCAAATTTGATGGTCAATTGAATAAATGTGCTCAATTCCGACAAAATCGACAACATTTATGCAATAGGAAGATAGCAAGATAGATGTCCAAAATTTATTTGAATAAATTACCAAAATTCTCTTGAGGTTTGTCAATAGTACTAAATAAATTTTGAAAAATTACTAATTAATTAATTTAACTTTTTTTTATTTGAACATTAATAAAAATATTATTTTATCTTAAAATAAAGAAAGGTGGAAATAATATTTAAATCCATACATTTAATATTATATTTTTAAATTTCAGTATTTTTTAATTTTTTTAATTGTAAAATATCTTTTTAATATGAAATGACATAAATATCCATATATTTATTTTTAAATTTCAATACCTAGGGATTAGAAAGATTTTTTAAATTTTTTTTAAACACGGAAAAAATAAAAAAAATATTTAATCCTAATTTTCTACATTTAATTTAAAAAAATAAAAACACAATATTAAATTCATGAGTATTAATGTAATTTCCCTAATTCCTTATTAAAAAAATATTTTTATTAATGTTTAAATAAAAAATAAGTTAAAAGGGAGTAATTGGTAGAGAAGGATTTTGATAATTTACCTAATTTATTTTATTCAAAGATAAATTTTGTGTACTACCAAATTGAAAAAAAAAAAATTACTCACTTTAAGTGAATTAAAGTTCATTTAAAAAACAAAATAAAAATTAAAGGAGTATATTTCGATAACGCTTTTGTCGATTACTTCTGCCGAAGCTCTATGGTGGGTGGGAGCTGAAACAAGATATTTTATTCATAGTTCATCACTGCTCGATCCATCAACAATTTCAACACTATGCAAATTTCTTCGGCTACCTTTTGTTCTTCAAAAACCATTTATCTCCACCCATCTTCCTCCCGAGAATTCCGACCACTATCAGTTTTTCCGGACAAGCCGAATGATTTCGGGCCTAATTTATCAGTTTTTAGTAATTCCTCTCGTGTACGCCCACGCTCTCACTTCTTAACTCAATCTACTGGTAATTCTTACTGCACCCAGGTTTTAGCTCCAGTACTCATACACATACATATATTAATGAGGCGTGTTGAACTTGTAATTCTGTTAATGCATTTCGAATTGTCGGATTTAAATTACTCAATTTTTCATTTTTTTAAAATTTATGTATGAAGTGATTCGGTAGTTCGTGAACTCCTCAAGGTTGTTTATCTCTAGCTTTTATATAAATGTCTTATTCCTGAATTGGTGGGATTGATTTCTGTTTTTTAATTCGAAAAACGAAAGGTAGATAGTTTTCCTTGTGTTTTTTTATTAACGCTGTAGAACTGTGTAACTATCTGCGCCTATGCATGCGGAGGTGAAAAGTTTTGGATAGAGTTTGGTTGTAACCTTGATTTGCTATTAGGGCCATGGTTTTGCTCTATATCTGTGTTACCAGTTTGTAAGGGGAAGGAATATTTTGCTAAAATTTATTGTTTATATTTGATTCCACTTTCTGTGTGGTAGGATATGTGTTCTGATTTTAATTAAGATATCAAATGACTCCACCTTCAGCTATTCAAGAGCCTGTGGAAGCTTCTTCATCTTCTTCACACTTTGTTGAAACTGGTTACATTTATGGCGTTCATGGGCTCCAAGGAGAGGTTCGGGTGAAGCTGAGTACAGATTTCCCCGAACTACGTTTTTCCAAGGTAAATTAGTATAAAGCCAAAAATGGCTGTAACACGATCGCATCAAATATACATAACATTATAAAGAAATGAAAAAAAATGTAATTATTATTGTTGATTCAAGTACAATTTTTAAATGGGTCATTATTCTCTATAGCCAGGAACTAGATGGTTGAAACAACAAGTGTCAGGGACTGATACTATATATGAAATTGATCTGGTGGAGGGCCGAGGGTACCCTGGACAGAGTTGGATTGTAAGATTTAATGACATAAACACGGTGGAGCAGGTGCCCATGGAATTTGATTGCTCTATGATTATGTTTGTAAATGCTGACAAAAGAATGGCGATGAGCTAATTTTAGCTGTTTTTACTCAGGCACAAAGACTTGTTGGGTCAACAATCATGGTGAGAGATGAAGATAGACCAGTCCTTGAAGAAGGGGAATTCTATACTCAAGACCTTGTTGGGATGGCAGTTAGTCTCAAGGTTCTGGTTTCTTTGTAACTTCTTTTGTGCTAAAATTCTTCACAGCTTACAGGAAGGACATGCTATTGGGTGCTTTTAACTTCTGCTATCACTTTTGTTTCACTGAATCTTCTTTGGTGCTTATTCCTTCAGCTATTGCCTTACTTATCACTAATGAGTAACCTTTCTTTTAATTAACATCAGTTCTTGATTTCCTTCCTGATTGCAGTTTTCATTAATTTGACTGTTCTAGGAATCAGGAGAACAGGTAGGAACCGTTGTTAAGGTTTTCAATTGTGGAGCAAGTGATCTTCTACATGTCAAACTCAATTCATTGATAAAGATTCCTGACCAGATAGAGAACTCTAAAGTTGAGGCAGGTAATTCTGGTCCACTTGTTTGGATTCCGTTTGTTGAAGCAATTGTTCCAATCGTTGATCTGGAAAAAAGGGAAATGTTGATTACTCCTCCAAAGGGGCTCTTAGAGTTAAATGTTCGATCGGACGAGAGGAGTAAGAAAGAAAGGCGCGAGCTTGTAAGCCATACTCTATTCTGCTGTTGATTACTGTAACTCTTGAAGTTGTATTCCGTGGATCCATTTGTCAATACCCGTTTCTTTCTGTTCTCTTGCCACTCTTTAATGTGTATAGGCTACATATGTGAAAATACCTGCAATACCCTTATTTAATAATTAATGCCTTTTTTCTTAATCCGTTTTTACAAAAAATAAACTCATCTTCCCATGTCCATGAGCACAAGGCAATATACTCTTATTAAAGGGGTAGATGCTACAAGCGTGTAACATGAAATGTCATGTAACGCACTGTGTACGTGATGTTTTTAAGTTTTTTACATGATGGGCGAGGGCTAAGTTGGTTAAGGTCATTTAAATAAATTGATGGAAATGGAGGGATTTGGATAAAAGAGTTCTTTTGTCAGCCATAATGGGTACCATGAGTTTGTACCACCTCTATATGTGTTACTTAAGGTTCACTTAGGTGGTGAATAAGGCAGACATACTATTTACGCTATTGGTTTCCACATGCTTATCTGAACTATCTCTATTTTGGGTTTCCTGCTTCCTTTTTTTTTTTTTTTAATGATTATTTCATCCCTGTTTCTCTGTAGATACTCACTTGGTTTATGAAATATTGGGGCTAGCTCATTTTTTAAAATTATTATTTATAAATTTTATTTGATATTAATTGTGTGTGTGCCCTTGTTATTAGTTATTATTTGTAGAAATGCTTGAGTAGGGGAATGATTGCATCTTCTGATTTATTATACTAAATCGTGTAAAATTGATTCTACGAGATCACTTGTGACTTCTTAACTTGAGTCATCAAATAGAGTTTTTTTTTTTTTTTTTTTTACTTTTCTCAGTTTTTAGTCTTCTTAGTTCTTACCATATGTTTTCATGCATTAGGAATGGAAAGAAAGAAAAAAGTTCCAAAGACGTTTGATCGCAGCCAAAAAGAAACTCCTTGAAATGGAACAAGAACACGTGTTTCATGGGTTTCGATATGGAGAGAAAGATCAAAGGAGTTTGCTTGCAAATCAAATAGTAACTGTAAATTCTAAATTGCTTCAACAGGCTCTGGAAAATATTAAAATCCCCCCTACAAGGTAAGTATCTTTCAATAGGCAATCTGCATATTGATATTTAACTCCCAAACCTTTAAGATGCATCTTGGATGTGCAAAAGTTTTGTTTATGCCATGTTTTCATGTGGATTGATCATGGCCTGGGCGTTGGGTAGCATGCAGAACAGACCTCATGCTTCCATAAATTTTTTCATGACACATCAGGGCTGAGTGCAGATCAAAATAGGATTTCTGACTTTCCGTCATCAAAATCCTCTAAAATTTATGTTAGGAGGTTTAGGTCTGATGAATTTATTTCATAATACAACCCTTCAAATAATGTTGTTTATTCGGAACTAAAAAATGTGAAAGTACACCTTATCATGTTAAGACCTGTTGAACTTGCATGAGTTAGTTTCCCTGTTCAGCTTTATCTGTTTTGGTTTTTTTTATCAAACCTTATCATCTTAAGACCATGGAACCCTTTCTGACTTTTCTTGGAACAAGTTTGTTTGTGCTATTGCTTATATAAATGCACAAGCTTATCTCTTTGTGTGTTTTTTTTTTTTGTCTAAATCAGTCTTTTGTCAAGATGATTATATGTCTGCTTCTCTCTATCTTGAATCAGGTTGACTTTGCTCCAAACTCTGAGTGCTGTTCCAAGATCAAACACTATAAAAATATCTGATATTCCCAGTTCTTCTGGAACTGGGTTGCTGTCTGAGCCCTATCACAAACTGAAGATGAATGGTTCTGCTTTGGCTTCTGGTGGAAAAGTTGCCGTGGTACTGGTATTGGAGGAAATTGAAGAGAGAATCAAAACCAAGGGAAGCGAAAATGCCCCTTTGCTTTTAAAAGCATTATTAGATGATCACTTGAAGTTTATTAAGGTAGTGCAGGAAATTTCTTTCTGATTCTTTAACACAAAATATTGCTCTGTTTTTCCTATCTCATAGTTTTCATTTTCTTTTTAATTCGGTTTTTACCATTTTTTAGTTATTTGTGTCGTATTGTGGTTTTTTAAATAATGTCTTGGACTCTGAAGTTAGTTAAGCACTAATGGACCTAATACATGTATGGATATTTCCAAGAGCACTGCTGCTACCATGATATATATCATCTGAATAATTTGCTTGTTGATTACAGATCGAAGAACGCTCAACTGTGCCTCTGCTATTGGTGACTTCCACTAGTTCTGTCAATTCTCTGCAAGAGTTGTTCTTGTACCATGACTACTTTGCATTTGATCCTCAAAAGGTTGGATTAATCTTTACTTCTCTGTTAATACAGTTAACTGATGGTGGTTTATTAAAAAATAATATATCTAATAGTGAACCTGAAACTTAATGGACTCAAGAACACTCTCTTTAATATATTACGGTATTACCCTCCCTCGGATATAATTTGACATTATAGTTTGATGGTAGTCAATTCTTTTCATTGATGCCATCCAATCAATTTTGGTGGTAGTATGGTTTTTGAAGTGGTCATGAATTTTGAACAGGTGTGGTTTCTGGAAGAAGAGAAGCTTCCTGTCGTTAGTAATCCAGTTGAAGAACATGGGAAGCATAAAATATTGATGAAGTCACCATGGGAGTTTCTTCAAAAACCAGTTGGATCCGGAGGGTTGATCAGCTTGCTTTCATCCCAGGACTCGTTAGTAGACGAACTGAGTGAGCTGGGTGTGGAGTATATTGAGGTACGATGCGTAAACTGTACTATTATTAACATCTTTGCTTCGTGGCACTGAACTATTCAAGAAACTGTCCAAAACGCTCTTGCAGGTTTGCAAAACCAACAAAAAACACGAGGATGGCCACGGTCTAGTTGGCCTGGTTGATTCATGCAAAGCAAATGTTGGCCTTCACCTATTCAAAGATATGACATCCGACGAAGATGTAGACGTGGTGTTCTCGATGAGTTTCTTGAGGAAGTTGATGAAACAACCCAACAATGTGCAGTTTGAAGCGATTGTGGGGTGTAATCCGTATGTAGAGAAAGTTGATAAAGAGTGGATGGATGTTAACCCTAGCGCTCCCAATTCAGTGGAGTTTCGTTCTTCAATTTATTGCTGCTTAAATGCTTCTCCTGCCAACAAAATCTGTATGTTCGATTCTACAAACTAGTCATCCATATAATCGTGTGTACCTACACAGCGTTTTCAGATATGAAATGCGATTTAGAGTTGATTTGATTTTTTAACATGATGCATATTTTCGTTTGGATATTTTCTTTGCGACTTTGGTGGCTGGATTTGCATTTATGGGCTTTTATTTTCTACTTTTATCTTATTTCGTGGGATAAATTGTCGATTTTTGAAAATGTACATTTTCTTTACGAATAAACTAGTATGAAATTGATTTCACGGTGATACTGGAATTACTTTTAGTACATTAGAAGGTTATTTTACTATTCTGTAAAACAAAGATAACACTCTATTACTTTGTTAATCAACTCATCTGTTTAGGGTAAGCTATCCTATATAATAAGTTCATATTAAAGCATAAGCACCTACAGTATTTATTGCGAAAAACAATGAAATAAAAAATATTTAAATAAAATTAGTGTAAATATTAATAGTAAAATTCCAAAATACAATAAAACTTAATTTTTTTTCTCTTTTGGGATTATACAAAATTTTAACACGATATAATTCAATAGTTTTTCTTGGGTTTCCACTATTTTATTTTTACGGAAAATAAGTACTCCGATGCGATTCAGGAACGTAACCGTTGATCGAAACACCGTTCGAAATCAACACCGTTCATCAATTAACATTGGTTTGACCCTCAGTCAAAACCCTAATGGCAAACCTAGCTCTTTTCTTGTCATCCTATATAAACCATCGAGCCTTCAATAGCGAACCTTCGCGGGGCGGCCAACCAGACACAAAACCCTAGTAAGCACACACATACTCTATTGCGCTCTATTGCGTTTTGGCGATTCGCGTTCTTTATTGCTGTGTTCTTACGCTTGTTGCGTACAATTTATTGTGTTGCAGGAAGTGAACAATGGCGGTTCCTCTTCTTGATAAACGAATCGTCAAGAAAAGGGTCAAGAAATTCAAGAGACCGCAGAGTGATCGATTTATTTCTGTCAAGGTATCAGTATTTTCTTTTGCTCTTTCTGTTCTCTTTCCATTGCCATATTTTTTAAATTTAATTTGAGGGGAATATGATGATATTACTTCTGTCGCCCCAGTCTTAATTTACATCTAATATAGATGTAATGTGGTGATTGACAATTTGTCTGATTCCTTCATTCTAGATTTTCTGTTTCCCTTTGTTTGTAGTATTTGATTTTATATAATTTTTTAGATTTTCACGGAGAGGCGTGATGATAATTACCCATATACCTAGTCTGTTATTGATGATGATTACAAAATCATGCACTACCATCTGATCTCTCGTTTATTTATATAGTTTCTTCTTTGATTTACTATTCTTACTACTGTTGTTTCTGTATATATAATGTTTATATAATGATGTTTTTTCTGGAAATCTGTTACTGCAATCCATGATGCTAGTTGTTTATGGCTGATTTTAAATGATTATCACAAACCAATTCACCATCTTTCGGCTGAGATTGCTTGCAGATTTCAAATTACAAATCTATTTCATTTATTGTAATTTCTCAAGTGAAAACCCAATATTTGCCCATGGTATCTATTGTCCAGAATTGTATCTTGTTTCTGGACATTTCGTTTTTAGGGCATAAATCATATTCAGAAACAGGTCTTGCGACACGGATAGCTTCAACTTATAAGCTTTCTGTTACTATAATCCTGCTTACATGTGATCATTTGTCAAAAATGTTTACATCTTATACTAGTTCTTTCTTTAAATCCCCATCCGGTGATCAACTTTGACATGCTTGGAATTTGATTTTGTTTCAAGTAAATGGAACCATGGTTTTTACCCTTTTTTGCTCTGGATCATGTAATGTTTCTTTCATATATTTGCTCCGCATTATTCATAGGTTTTGAATTATCAGGGCTAACTTTGTCTTGTTCGATGCATCCACAATAGCCAAGCTGGCGGAGACCCAAGGGAATTGATTCCCGGGTTAGAAGAAAGTTCAAGGGATCCACCTTGATGCCCAACATTGGTTATGGATCCGACAAGAAGACTCGCCACTATCTTCCCAATGGTTTCAAAAAGTTTGTGGTTCATAATATAAAAGAGCTTGAGGTGCTGATGATGCACAACAGGTAATAATTTTGTATCCACATTCCATTTGCAATACTTCTTTGTAGAATTTTGTTATTATTGAATATAATAAGCAACTACGAAATCTTGAATCAGGACATATTGTGCGGAAATTGCTCATAATGTTTCCACTAGAAAGAGGAAAGAAATAGTGGAGCGTGCTACCCAGCTGGATGTTGTAGTCACTAACAGGCTTGCTCGGTTGCGCAGCCAGGAAGATGAATGATCTCTCGAGGATTTAAATTTGTTTTTGCATGATGGCGAGTTTGATCCCCGTAAATTATATCATCCATGCTTGAAGCTTTTTAATGATTCAGAGATCATTGCCATTGTTATGATTTTGACATCTAAAGAACTTTAATCAACATTTTCGTTGATCTGTTTTGTAAACTGATCGATCACCCCAATTTATAAAAGAAAAGCTTATGATTTGACCTAAACATAATGTCAGTATTGTAACAATCATTAATACTGTCATTAATAATTTTTCTTTGATCTGTTTTTCTTTTCTTAAATCTAAAGAATTTTTCTTTTTTTCTTTTAGAAAAAATTCATTTTCTTCCATTTGAGAGTGAAATAATGTTGTCTTAATCCAATCACTAATACGAATTGATTTTTTAGAAATTCAAATTTAAAAATCCGGACAAAACTAGTTTGGGTTTTAAAAAATCTAATATTATGTATAGTGTAAACGTACTATTTATTGGATTTTTGAATCTCTAATTAAAAATATTATTTTATTTTAAAATTCACTAAATCAGAAACGAACCATTTTAAACATCATTCAAATTTCCCTAAATTTGGAACATACGTGCAAATGTAAAGAGATGTGATTTTAAACTATGCTTTTGGTATCAGAACAACGCAGATGTGTTAAAAGAAAATTATTTTAATTTTCAAAGTTATCTACCCAAATTCAATTAATATTTCACCCAATTTGATGTATTTTCACGTTTAATCACGTTCTTTATTAATTGTTTAAGTTTTGTACGGAAACAAAAGATGAGAAATCAGAACAGAAGCAAAAGTCTTTGAGACACCCCCAGAATTGGGAAATGTCATAGAATGCCTTAAATGGAATATGATCCATATAAATTGCCCACATATTTGCATTACATTAAAATTGCCCACTAAATATGTGAATTCCCTGTAACACCCCTGATGATGGGCCACACCATCATTTATTATTATTTTTTCAAATAAGAGCTAACAACCTGTCATGTGTCAGAGTTGACAAAATGGATTATTAGTTTTTTTATGCTATTAATATTAATTAATTTTAACAAGTATTTTAAACCTTGGGTGTGTCCATCAATTCTATTGTGTTAAATTAGCATTCCCGCTGATATATGGTATATGAATTTGCATGTATGCAATTTTATTTTGATGAAATTGCGTGTTCTCTTATATATTCTATTTTAAGTCTAAATTTGAATTAATTTTAGGATATAATATAATTAGTATAATATGGATTAATTGTATTTTTTTAAATTTATAATTAAAAAAATTATAAGCATACACTTTAACCTTGAGAGTGCATAAATAAATGTGTTGGATGCAAAATATGCATTAAATTTGATTATAAAATACAATTTGAATTCGTGATAATGCACGGCGAACATGGTAATTCCAACTAAATTTTTCGACGGACATGCTAATATTTCATATATTTTATGGCGTACATGCAAGAAAAGTCTTCATTAATCGCCGGAGATGTCTTAACAAATTTTCGGTTGACATGCAAGGAAACACTTTAATTAAGGGTGTGTATGCATGTCCGCAAAAAAAAAAATAATATATATATCACTCATGTCCACCGAATAACACTTTAATTGAGGATGTATTATATAATAATTCAATTAGTCATGTCCACCATATTATTTATAATTCCTTATTTAATTATTAATAATGTCCGCCAACAAGAAGTGATATACACCCCAACTAAATTAGGAACATAACATTTATTAAGAATTTTAATTGGAAAAATAGATCATGTCAGTAATTCTTTATTAATAGATCGTGTCCGAGCAATGAGTTATAAATAAGGAATGATTATTTATTAATTTTAATTGGAAAAATAGACCACGTCAGTAAATCTTTCATTCCTTATTAATTAAATAGATCATGTCCACCATAATATTTAAATATTATCTATTTCCCATTTTAAAAATTTATTTTCATTAAAAATTTATTACAAAGAAAAGAATAAAATGTGAATTATATAAAAATATTATTTAAATATATATATATATATATATGATTATATAATACAATTTAAATTAATCGACGGACATGGTAATTCCAACCAAATTTTTCGACGGACATACTATTATTTCAAATATTTTATGGCAGACTGATTGGTCGTATATAGTCAGGTGATCAATTAAACAATTTATCGAACTCAAGAGAATTTAGGATTTATGGCCTTCAAGTTATAGTCTCGTATTAGTTAGGGACGACCGAGAAGAGAGAAAATAGAAACAAGAAAAGAAATTAATTACAATATTTTTGGAATTTTCAATGCAAAGGGAGTTTTCATGATGCAATTCAAATGGATAAATCATGTAACACATCTAATTGGCTCCCAATTTAAGCTATCATAGTAAGAGCGATCACAATTTCCACCTAAACTCTCTCTCGAGATGAAGAGGATGTAGGCCCTTACAAAGACCCCAAAATAGCACATAAGATCGAGACCAAAGTGAACACTTCCCACTAGGTACTAATTACACGTACGAGTTCCCTAAAAGGTACTAAATCATAGGTAATATTCCCTTTTTAGGTACTATGAATCCACTAAGGTTGAGTTCCCCTCACTAGATTAATTGACCTCTCGATCTAACCTCTCTAGTGTCCATTTATGTAATTCTAAATATGAGATGTTGTCTCCAACTCTTCCCATATTAACTCATATAATCTCATGATGAAATGATTCAATTAATTCCTAAGACACATAATTAAACTCTCGTTCTAACCACATGCAATAGACAATTAACCACACAAATCAAACAAATAAATTAGGCAATTAAGCATCCATAAATGAAACTAATCAAAGTTGGGAACACAATTAAACAATATCACAAATTAATCCATAATTCAAGTATCAATCAAATATCCAAAATATAGAAAATAAAAAGATAATAAGTAGGATTATATTTCACTAAATGAAGTTTTTACATCCACCAAGCTCATCATTTCCTTGGCATCCACACCTTCTTGGAAAACAATTAAATTCATAATCTAGAAAAATATTTAAAATTACGGATCCCTCGCCCCGAAAGGGATAGAGATCTCAATTATGGAGGTCTTACTTAAAAACCCTCTCAACTATTGAATCTTAGAATGATTCAATTTAATTGAATTTAAATGGGTGGAGAATTATTCAATGGTGGCTTTCATAGAAGAGGGTATTTATAGTAGTAAGGATGTGATAAATTTGAGTGAGTTTCCAATATGAGACAAGTGGGTTCATGTAGTGGTAGAGTGAGAGGAATTTGTGGTAAGTAATCAATGTGAGATAATTTAGCTCATCGGACCAAAAACGAGATTTATAATAAATTTTCCTTTGGCCCGTTCTTGCTCGTTTCAACTCCAAATCGAGCTCCATTTTCTCCCACATCTTCCTTTTCACTTGTAGAATCCATTTTTATCAAAATCACCCATTTTTCTGAAAAAATAAATAAAAATACATCTCTCCAAATAATCAAGCAATTAATAGTATTTTCATTAAAATCATGCTCAATTATTGAATTAAAGCCACAAAAATCCACTTAAAATCTAGGTGAATTTCACACCGATCATGGACATGCAAGAAAAGCCTTCATTAATTGGCGGACATACAAAATTCTTATCAAATCTTCGGCGGACATGCATGGAAACACTTTAATTGAGGGTATGTATGCATGTCCGCCAAAAAATTCTTATTATTTATATGAAACACTTTAATTGATGATGTATTATACAATAATTCAATTAATCATGTCCATCATTATTAATAGATCGTGCCCGCCATAAAATATGTGAATAAAAGAATTACATGATCTATTTCCCCAATTAAAATTAATAAATAATTATTCTTTATTTATAACTCATATCACTCACGATCTATTAATAAAGAATTCATGACATGATCTATTTCCCCAATTAAAATTCTTAATAAATATTATGTCCCTAATTTAATTGGGGGGTGTATATCACTCATGATCTATTAATAAAGAATTACTGACATGATCTATTTCCTCAATTAAAATTCTTAATAAATATTATGTCCCTCATTTAATTGGGGTGTATATCACTTTGGCGGACATAATTATTAATTTAAATAAGGAATTACAAATAATATGGTGGACATGATTAATTGAATTATTAATAAGAAATGAGAGAATATGATTCGTGTTAAATATGATAGAGAGTGAAAAATAGGATTTGAATTAAAGGGGTTAAAGATTCTCCTCAATTTCAATGTCAATAAAGTGGTAACTCTCACCCATTTATCAAAAAAAAATCAGTGAATAAATTCTGACATGTGGGTGGGGGTAGTTCAGGCATATCAATATAAAACTGGACAAATTAAATATTTTTAAAATATTAGGGCAAACTTGATGTTACACCATTCATATAGGGCATTTAAAGTGCTATCCCACTCTTTTTCATGCAATAACGAAGGAACAGAATTAAGCAGTCCCTCCAAAGGATGTCGGTACTTTCTGAATAATCTTTTCCAGAAAATAGGAAAGGAAAATCCAAAGTAAAACCCCAATTAAAGAATAAAAGAGTTGAAATATTCGAAAGAAAACTCTATAAGGAAAGGTATCATAGACCAGATAGAATGTGGATAATTTCGTTTCCTACCTTCAACACAAAGGCACCCCCTTTACAGCCCCACAAATGAACTTTAGGACATTCAGCCTTACAAGAAAAGAACCAAAAATTTATAGCAATCATCCTTATAAATGTGCCCATAATAATTTCAGAACTAACTCATCATCAGACCAAAAAATGGCGGGAGATCAACTCAAACCTGTTGCTGGGCTGCTTCTGCTCCTCAACTTCTGCATGTATGCAATTGTTTTAGGCATCGGTGGATGGGCAGTCAATCGAGCTATTGATCAAGGATTCTTCATTGGTACGTCGTTGAATCTTCTAAAATCATATGTGTTCCACATCACAGGGTGTTGATGGTGCTTGGGTTTGTTACAGGTGAAGGGTTCAACCTTCCAGCACATTTCTCTCCGATATACTTTCCGATGGGGAATGCAGCCACCGGATTCTTCGTGGTGTTCTCATTGATTGCTGGTGTGGTTGGAGTTGCATCAGCCATATCTGGAGTGAACCATCTCCGTTACTGGGACTTCGAGAGTTTGCCTGCTGCTGTCTCGGCTGCCTCCGTTGCTTGGACTCTTACTCTGTTGGCTATGGGGTAGCTAAACTGTGCTTACATGTTTATTTAGAGAATTCTTTTTATTGGAATATTTTCTGATCATGATGAGTTGTGTTTCTCTTTTAGATTTGCATGGAAAGAGATTGATTTGCATGACAGAAATGTCCGTTTGGTGAGTTGAGAACAAATATTACTCTTCTTAATGTAATGTTGGCCAAACTTTGCCATTGTAATGTTTATATTTTATGATGTTTTTTTCTCTTGGCAGAGAACAATGGAAGCTTTCATCATAATCCTTTCAGCCACTCAACTCTTTTACTTAACTGCTATCCATGGAGCTGCTTCAAGAAGAAGACTATGAGAATCAACTTCCATCTTGACATTTATGGTGAGATTATATATATATATATTTTTTTTTCTTTTCTGTTCATGATGTTCATACAGAGGAAGCATAGGAGAATTCATGATTTTGTGATTAATGTGTGATTGATTGATTCATCTGTATAAACAAATAAAGAAGTGAGTAAATTTGTTGGAGATTTGTCTTACAAACTTCTTGCTCCTCTGTTATGATGTCTTTTCATGGGATCTCCTGTATGCAATATAGCCATCGAACCCACGACAAAGAATCAACTATATGGAAACAGTCGAAGAACAATTAACGGAAGTAAATCCAAAGTTTCATTATACAGTATAAAATTTCTGAAACATTGCACTTGACACTGAAATCTGAATTATCCAGCAAGAAAGCATTCTATCTTAAATGCTAATTCTATTGAAATTTAAGTGCAAAAATCACTTCTTTGCTGCACATTGGTAAAGAAGGAATGATGACATATTGACATCCATCTCCATCAAAATCTTTCCCAGCTTTCTCAGTCACAAATCCGTTGATTGAGTTCATGTCTGTCTGCTTCTGGACCAACAAGATACTAGAATATTAGGGAGAAGAAAAGATGTTAGTCAACTTTTCACATTCCATTGCTTTATCCAATCTGATCTAGTATCTAACTAAATCCCATAATTTTATTCATGTTGTTCATCAAAACAAGCAACAACAACTAAAGGTGTTTATTAGGAAGGCAACCTACACTCTTTGAACTCAATATTTGGTATCCAATTACACGAACCAAGAGACAATTTCTGCAATAATCCATGAATGAAAAAAAATGTTAGGACAGCTATAAAAGAGAAATCACCTTGAATTATGCACCAGACTTTGAGAACATCTCGAACAGTCCACAGCAACTCTTCCAGGATGTCTTTTGCACTGGAAATTGAGGAGCCACGGCAAGCTGCAGAAAAGTTACAGAAATTAGAACAAGAAAAGAAGAAAGACTTATTGAAGCATAAAAAAAACTTCAACAACAATGATACAGGTGAAATAATTAACGGGGAACAAAAAACAAGTAGATACCTGTGGTGTAACTTGAGAATCTTTCATATGTTCTGCTACATCATCAGCAATGGCCTGAGGTGCATTGTAAGCTGATGTTATTTTATCACCATTTTCTTGTGTTGCACATTCCTGTGGGTCTGAGGTAGCAGATTTTGCACCCGATTGAACAAGTACTTCTTCCCCCCTCTCTATTTCTGCATCTACTAAAGCCATTGATACACTAATTTTATCTTCAACAGAGTCAAACTTTTTCTCCCCATTTTCCTTGATTTTCGAGATGAGCCTCCATCGCAATACTCCCTGCATACCTCAACACACTGGATATTTTCATGTATTTTATCCGATTCGTCCTCAATCTTGATATCCCTTACCTCAGGGACAACAATCCCCCCTACCCCTAATTGGTTCTCTTCATTCTCAATTTCCGATCCTTCGGCCAAAGGAAGATTTAGAGGCTTGCTTTCCTTTGCAATCTCTTCCTCCTCCCCTTCCACCATTTGAGTGTTCCCGTGATCATGAGATTTGGGAGATCCATTCTCACCAACATCACTCTCTATATCCCCTTGGTGCTTCAAATCCTCATTCCCTAAGTATTTTGATTCATTTTCAAAGGGTTCAACTCAAATTCAAGGACAACAAACACATTCAGAAACTAATAAAGTAAAAACCTAATTCCCAAATCCGTAAAGCTTTAAATTAAGAGAGAGAAATTCATTCTGGATTTAAGTTTAAGCAACTTGTTGGGCCCGTTGGGCCTTGTGGCCCAAATGTTGATCTTCTATCTCAAAATATTGGGTCAATTGTATTTTTGTATTTGGCCCATAGCCTTACCACCTTGAAGCCCCTTATCAACCCAATTTATGAGCCCTAATGTAGTGGGCGGGAGAACTCAACTCTTCGTGAGTTTGAAACGGGAATCTGAGCACCTCCCGTCGCTACCACCTCCGGCGATGAAGACGTCCGGCCTAGCGGGACGACGACGAGGACGACCGTGTACACCCAACAGTGGTATCAGAGCTTGGTCTGATCGGTCGTCAGTCGTCCTCCGCCTGCTGTCAGCCGCCGGTGAGAGATCGCCGCCGTCCGGCCGCCGCCGAATTTTCGTCGCCGGAATCGCGACGCCTGTCGCCCGATCTGCAGCACCACCTCATCGCCGATCTGAAGGAGGAGATCGACGAGGGTTTGGGCCGCGGCTTCAGATTGCCGTCGCGAGGGAACGCGACTCCGATCGCCGCCGCTTCCAGAACCGCGTCGCCGTCCCAGATCTGCCAGGATCTCCTCCGCCGTCGTTGATCTGAAGGAGGGCGTCACCGATCTGCCGCCGCTCCTACCCAGCCACTAGGGTCCCGCCTGGAGCCGCCGCGACCGCCACTACACAACCGCTAGGGTCCCGCCAGCTGCTGTTCGACGTCACCGGTCGCCAGCGCTGCTCGCCGGGAACGCGACAGGGAGGAGCTCGCGCCGCCACTGGGAGTTGCTCGCTCGGATCTGACCGCTGCCG
Source organism: Pogostemon cablin (assembly GCA_023678885.1). NCBI lineage: Eukaryota > Viridiplantae > Streptophyta > Magnoliopsida > Lamiales > Lamiaceae > Pogostemon > Pogostemon cablin. Next base: position 3,059,821 of record CM042956.1, read on the forward strand.
CCACCCCTGTCCGCTGACCACGAGCGACGTCGTCGGTGCTAGGGTTCCGGTCAGACCAGCAGTTGACCGCCGCGACGCCACTGCTGACCGTCCAGCCTGCTGTCCGCCGCCGGCTTTTACAGCCTGCCCACAGCCGCCGCCGCCTCCGGCTCCGGTCAGATTAGTTCTGACCTCGAGGAAGAGGAGTATTTTTTTTCCATTTTTAATTTTTCTGTTCTGATTCTTGTGTTTTACATAATTGATTTTTTGATTTTGGGGGTCGATTTGTTCGACTTATTTTTGCAGGGCTGCTGTTTGAACCGAAGGCACGAGTGGACCGCTGCTCGAAGGGACTATGGTGAGTTTAAGCTTGGTAGCGGGCAGGGTGTGTCTCCAAGTTGGGAGTTGCTCATCCGGTTGCTGCTTGAACAAGTCTTTGAGAGGTGCTTGTGGCTCGTAAGAGTGGTGCGGTATTTGTCCACCACTTCAGGGGAGTTTTTCGTTTCTTTAAACTTTGTGTTTTTTCTGATTTGTTCAGTTATCTTATATCTGTGTGATATCCTGAAGCGGTTGGTCCTCCTTTGTGCTTTGTGATGCTTTGAGGCGGCTGGTCCTCTTGTGTGATGATTTCAATGCTGTAGAATTAGGGATTTTTTGTGATTTGTGACCTAGTTGGTCAATTTCTTGGTATCTCTAATTCTTATTTGCTTGAAATCTATTGTGAATTTTATATCTTTGTGATATTGTATCTTGGTATGCTTTCGCTGCTAATCTGATTTTTCTGGAATTTTTTGCTCTTTTTGCTATGTATGAATTGAGTTTGTTTCTAGTCTTTGAGATAGCTTTGGCTCACATGTGTGTGTGATTGTTACCTGTGTGTGTTTTTGTATTGTTTCTTGAATCTGTGAGTCGATTCACTCAACTTTAAGCACCAATGACACTTCTCCTAATGCATTTGGGCAAGGAGACTTCAATATCTGTTTGAAACAGAAGATGAAGTATGAGGGGGTGTTCAAAGCTGTGAATGACTCTTATGATTAAGAGATAATTTCTTGTGTAAATTATTTGTGCCTTTTAAAACCTTGTGTGTGTATTAATTGACTAGTTAATTCTGCAACTTTGGAAAGGATGGTTTGGGATGCCATGATTAGAAAATTTGTTTTCTATCTTGTTTCACTTTGAATCTATGTGCTTCTTTGTGAATTTGTGTTTTCTTGTGTGAAAACTTGTTAAAAATGTGTTTTCTACGTTATGTGCTTGTTTATGTGTTAAACTTGTCTTGTCTACATGCTTATTTGTTTCTCTTAGTGAGGTGGAGCATGTTGTGTGCATTCGAATGTGGTGTAACATTTGATTGTTGTTTGTCTGTGTGACTTTTATGTCTGTGTGACTGTGTCTAGTTTACATGCTTGTTTGTTTCTCTTAGTGAGGTGGAGCATGTTGTGTGCATTCGAAAGTGGTGTAACATTTGATTGTTATTTGTCTGTGTGACTTTTATGTCTGTGTGACTGCATGCTTCTGTGTGAAGTGTCTGTGTGACTTGTGTGTCTGTGTGACTTGACTATGTGTCTTTAGAATTTTGTATTCTATTCTATGCGATAAATGTTATGAATGGTGTAATTCATATATCTGTGATCGCATGTTAGCTTTGTGCTTAGTTTTGTTTTATGTGAACTGTTCGTGTGTCATGAGAACTGTGAGTTCTAATCTATGTGATTACATGACTATGTGAACTTTTGTGACTGTGTCCGTGATCTTTGCTCTTGCTTAGATTTGTGTATCTTTTGTGATACTTTTGACTTTGTGTCAATTTTCTGGATCTTGCATCTAAACTTTGTGTTTTCCGTTTTGCAGGTGTCCGGGAAAAGGTGCGATGATGAATTCCTAGATGAACACGATGGTGGATGATTTGGGCCAAGGTGGAGATTTGTTGGGCCCGTTAGGCCTTGTGGCCCAAATGTTGGTCTTCTATCTCAAAGTATTGGGCCAATTGTATTTGGCCCATAGCCTTACCACCTTGCAGCCCCTTATCAACCCAATTTGTGAGCCCTAATGTAGTGGGCGGGAGAACTCAACTCTTCGTGAGTTTGAAACGGGAATCTGAGCACCTCCCGTCGCTACCACCTCCGGCGATGAAGACATCCGGTCTAGCGGGACGACGACGAGGCGACCGTGTACACCCAACACAACTCCATAGAAAATACTCCTGAGAGCAAAGCACGTAGAGATGATAAAGATAACACCGACGAATGAAGAACACAGAACAAATACAAATGGGCAAACAGAGATTGATGCTAATCGTTGAAGAAACATCTCCATTAAGATATTCCCAGAATCACAACCCACAAACCCAAATCATCAGTAAACTTCAAAAGGGCGACATGATAACGGAGAGAATAAAGTAAAGAGTCGTATTCAAAAAACAGAGAATTCCGTACCGTGAGGATGAGCGGGAGAAGAAGGGTTGGTAGATTGATTTTCCTTCTTCCTCTTGGCAGCTTTTCGCTTCTTTGCACCTGAAGGCATGATGTCGGCCTATCAGATTGTTCGAAATCTACTCTCGATAAAGCAAGATTAGCGATTGTCAGCTAAATTTCTCTCTTTATTTATGTCAAGTGGAGTGAATGTTAATTGTTCTGTGAAAGGAACTGTGATTACTGTAAATTAAACATGAAAGAGAAATATTTCAGTATATGGAGACTTGGTGAACTAACTATACTAAAAATTAATTTTGTCCGATAAAAAAAATATTTGAACTAATCAAAGTGCTAGCTTTATTTTTTATTTTTAAGTTATATTTTAATTTTAATTAGAAGATATCGAAGGCGACAGCTCCACGTAGTCGTTAATGTCGGTAATTAAACCTTTTATTTTTTGGTTATGTTCACGATAGTATGTTTAAGAATTTATTTTTATGGTGGATACTGGATATATGTATATGGATTTTGATTGTTGATACGAGAATTAAAATTACTCAATCATCTATTAATTCAAATATTCAATAATTGTTCTTCACGGGTCTCACTCTCATTCTCATTGTCTAACTATTTAATGGATATGATATCCATTTTCCTTCTAATTGAAGAATTCATACAAAGTACTCTTTACGTAATTTAAACTCTAAAAATTATGTAAAATGATTTATTATTATTATTATTAAATTTTTTGTGGAGCCTCAAGATACACATATTCAAGTTAAATAGCTTTAAATGAATTAATAATAAAAATATAAAATAAAATAAAATTTTATATTAAAGTAAATAATAAATTCTAAATTATAAATGTAATTTGATAATTATGGTATTTAATTATAAGTGCAATTTGATTTTCAATGAATATTTTGACGAAATTAAAGAAAAAATTATGGAAGTAGATTCTAGATTGGGGATTGTGTTATTAATGTGTTTAATTTGAAGAAAAAAAGACGTGAGAGCCATATTTTGTGGGGGTGAGGCATTGAAAGAACGGGGCATCTCATGAAATTTGGCACAATTAATATGGAGAGCAATTAGGGTGAACAGTCCCACCAAATGAATTGGTGGAACCGTGGTCCTCACCCTTCTTAATTAATTCATCATCATTTATTAATGTTGTTTTTTATTTTATTTTTAAATTTATTATACTTAAATGACTATTATATCCTAAATCCTTTAATCCTAGGAATAAATTATACTCTAAACCACAAGGGTAAAATTACAATTATACCCTAAATCACAAGGGTAAAATTGCAATTATACTCTAAATCCTAAACCCTAGGGATAAATTAAACCCTAAACCACAAGGATAAAATTACAATTATACCCTAAACCCTATAGATAAATTATACCCTCAACCCTATGGATAAATTATACCCTAAGCCACAAGGAGAAATTTACAATTATACCTTAAACCCTAAACTCTAAGGGTGAATATACCCCAAACCACAAGGATTAAATTATAATTATATCTCTAAAATTAAATTAAAAAAAAATAAAAAAAGGAATAAAAGACTAAAAAAAAAACATAAATTAAATTACCTGGGTGAGAAGCCGTGAATTTGGGGGGATATTGGACTAAATAAAGTGGGAGTGGCGCCGGTTCCACCAATTTGAAATTTGGAACCGGCCCAAGCTAGTGATTGCCATTAATATGACGTCGGCGGAAATTTCAGACTCTCACGTGATAACCACGTGAATTTGATTCTGACTTCCCACAATCCACATCACGCCTATTTGCTTACGTAATATATTCTCTCCTCCGAATAAATTGTTTTAACAAGTTCCTTTATTACTCTCTCAATCCCGAGAGATGTTCGTTCACTTTTTGCACGTATATTAAATAGTATAATAATTTAATGTATAGTAAGGTGAGAAAAATAATAATTTAATTTATAGTGGGTAATTGTATTAGTGTGGAGTCAGGGTAGTAATTGTGGGTCACATCAATCCAAAAAGGAAAATGAATATTTTGTAATGGGGCGGACCAAAATGGAAAAATGAATACGTATCAAGGGGATGGAGAGAGTATTTCATTCATGTATAATGTTCGGCTAAAAACTTGTGTATCCCGAATATGGTCCGTCCAAATATCCTTTTCCGTCTAAATATCATTTACTCCCTTTGTTTTCTGGGTATTTTTACTCATTTGTACGAACACGAAAATTAAGGAGTGTTAGTTTTTTTAATTTATAATGTAAGAAAAAATATGGATAAATTGGTAATTTTAAGAGAAAAAGTAAATAAAGTTATTGGAAATGATGAATAAAGTGTAAAAAAGTAAATAAAATTATGGAAATTGATAAATAAAGTGTAAAAAGTAAGTAAGATGTATAGTGCTTTTTTACCATATATGAAATGAATAATAATACGTGGGACATCTCAAAATGAAAAGTGGGTAAAAATACGTGGGACAGAGTGATCAATATTAAATGGTATATTCTTTACGTGTATCTTTTATTTTTTTGAAAAAAAATATATTAATAGTGTGTACCCAGAATAAAATATTGTGCCTTATAAATCAAAACATATACCTTTAAAATAAAATAGGGAAAATAGATTTTTTTGTCCGTTAACTTTGTCCAATTTTGAATTTAGTCCATAAATTTTTCACTTTTTGAAAATCGTCCATTATATTTGCAGAATTTTGAAAATCGACCATTATATTTGAAAATTTTGAAAATCGTCCTTCATGTTTACCAAGTTCAACAAAATCGTTCGTTTCAACAGGTCATTAGCAGGTTATTCTAAAAAATAAAAATAAAAAATATGTAATATATATATATATATATATATACTATTTTAAAAAAAATAGCATCCACTAAGAATTTATATTATACTCTCTCCGTCCGCTCGAAAGAGAGCATTTTGTTTTTGTGACGTTGATTAAGAAGTATTGTTATTTAATGTGTAGTGGGTAGTTGTATTAGTGGGTGTGTGAATCCCATATTTTAATTGTATTAGTGAGTGTATGTGGATCTCAAGTGTGTAAAAAAAGGAAGTGACCCTCTTTGGAACGGACGACCAAAATGGAAAAAAACCTCTCTTTCGAGGGAACGGAGGAAGTATCAATATTTAGTCAAATTTGCTCCACTTTAGTAATGAGATTAATATTGTTTGTTTGATATACGGAAGTGAAAAATGAAAAGTGAGATAAAATTAATTAAATAAAAATATGATTTAGATTAATTGGGGTGAAAATATTCAAATAACCTGTCATAGCAGGTCAAATGACCAAAATGTTGAATTTTATGAAGTTAATGGACTAATTTCAATATTGTTATAAAATTAACGGACTAATTTCAAAATTAAAAAAAGTTAATGGACTAATTTCAAAATGAATGAAAGTTAAAGACGAAAAAATCTATTTTCCCAATAAAATATTATACTTTTACACACTTTGTTTACTTGAAAACATTAAAATTAGTGGGACTTATGGAAATGTAAAGTGCCCAACATACAAGAATAGATCGAATATTAATTTAGAGCATAAGAGAGATTAAAAAGGATATAATATAGAGATAAATAATAGGATTTATTATTATATACTACAAGATATACTATAATATTATTAGTATATATAAAGTATATATTTTATTATTAACTATTATAAAATTATTCTATAAATAGTCCCAATTATCCCTAAATTAGGTATATATTTATGTTAAAAATTAAAATGATAGGATCATATCATTCTTTATAATTTTCTCTCTGTTTCCATATCAAAATTATTTCACACGTTGAGATCTCTCCCCTCATAGATATGCAGATTTTGTATAAATTAATTTCTGAACACAAAATATATAATTTCTGAATATAAATATATTAAAAATAAATAAACATCTTTAAATACATAAATTTTGAATATTAACAAATGAATTTAAATTTTGAACACAAGTATAATTTTTGAACACAGATATATTAAAAAAATTAATACATAAAATTTGAAAATAAAAATTTCAGAATACATACTGTTTGAACACAAACATACAAAAATATATTTGAACATAAACATTACTAAATACAAAAATAATGTGGATGTGATCAAAGGGGAATCCGAGCTACCGATACGACGTGTTCTTAGAATATTTTTTTAATACAGTGACTAATTAACTAGTAATAATCATAATCCAAATAGCTAATTATGTATTCAGAAATAAGTGTATGTAATTTATTATTCATAAATAAATGTAGAAAATGTATCATGTATTCAGAGATATTTGTAATTGTATGCAGATACGTTATAATTATCTCCCACCTATTTTGTGGAGAAATTTGTGAGACACCTTATCTTTTTGCATCACACTTTTTTAATTAATATTTGAATATAATTAAAATAGGGATAAAAATAATATTTTATACATTCAATTTGTATTAATTAATAATATAATTTATTTTTGTATCTAATAGTAATATAGACACATAAATTATACCTAATAATAATGGATCCTATTTAATGAGTAGAGAGTATATGTAATTGAAAATTTGATAGATCTTGCGTGACACCGTCTAAGATTATTTTTTATTTTTTAAAATATTTTGCTATAAAATATTATTACTTTCGCTATAAAATATTATCATTTTATTTGTATACTATAGATTGTTTATAAAATAACATTATTATTTTTTATTAATTTATTATCACCTTTCTGAAAATGAATATATTAGGTGTTATAAGATTTTTAAGTGTATGAGATGTCACATTAAAGTGGCATAGAAGATCCAGACCGGTGCACTCGGTGCACCACAGAATCACCTTAAAATATACTCTCTCTGTCCCATAAAACCTTTCACATTTTCCTCATTTGTTTGTCCCACAAAACCTTTCACACTCCTAAAAAAATAAATCATTTTATCTAAAAACCTCAAAAGTTACTTTAATTTTAAATTTGTCACTTTTTTTCAGACACATCTTTTTACTTTATGTTCTTTTATGACCTAAAAATATTATAATACTCTTCAAAGTTAATAAAGTTAATAAAAAAATTTAAATTTTTAATACACTAAAAAATCAATAAAGTTGCTCAAAAAAGTTTAAAAATTTTTATAATGTGTAACAGTGAAAAATATTATGATAAGAGAGAGTAATATTCAATAAATTCAGACCGGTGCACTCGAGTGGGATCTAGACGAGCCGAGACTCTGTTATTTTATTAATTAATTAATTAAAAATAATAAAAGGTAGAAGTATTTATTTGTAAACGGAAATAGGAATTATGGAACCCTAGAAAAGTAAATTGTAATACAGCTGTAAAAGCAATTATATGGATATTCTACATTGTATTCCTTACAGTTTTATACAATTCAGACTGACGTCGCACTGGATTTTACGCGTTCTATATTTCTGGAGGTCGCAACTGTAGCGGAGGAAGAAAATAACACCCAGTGGCATTAATAGGGAGATCTCTCTGGGTAGGTCTACTGCACCTCGACTCTGAGAGGTTTACAATCGCAATACACGCAGTGAGAAAGCAGCATGGATGCATTGAGGAAGCAAGCTAGCAAATTAAGAGAACAAGTCTCCAAACAACAGCAGGTTTAGCCTCTTAATTTTGTGTTATTACTTTAATTTCACGAAGGAAAAGAAATTCAGTTTTCATTAGATTACTGTGGGGTCTCTCTTCGAATTTGTAGGCTGTGATTAAGCAGTTCGGTGGGAGCGGCTATGAGAGTTCGGAGAATATGGTTATTGATGAGTTCGAGATGCAGATGCATCATCAGTTAGAGAAACTGTATAGATCCACGCGTTCTGGAAGGGTAATTCAGTTTTCATTATTGATATCTGTGCTTGGAGTCTAGTTTATTTTTTTGTTAAATTGGTGAGATATTTGGTAATTTAAGGTGATTTGAGTATGTAGTCCTGCATGAACAGATGCTTCATATATTGAAGAAATGTCCGAGTAAATCTTAATGGATTATTATCGTCAGAACATAGACTAGTTTGTAACTTGAGGAATGTGAATGTGTGATCAGAAACTCATTTCTACTTAAATTTGTGTATGAGACTGAGTGGTTTGTCTCGGAATTGGCGATGAATGTAAAGCTGTGTGATATCCCTTTTTTTCTCCCCCTCAAATTCATCAAGCAGTTTCCTTATAGGTTCCCGTTACATGTGATGTGCACGTTATTCTGGTCAAGTTTACGGCCATTAGTTCAGGAAATTAATTCAACGCCATCGAGTTCTTTATATGTTAATTAATCATTGATGTGATCATAACTATCCTAATGTAACGGAAGACTGGTACTAGATACTGTCTGTAGGTCAATTTTGATCTGGATACTTGACAGTTATTTGAATGGTTTCCTTATTTTCAGTTTGTATATAATGATGGTTCTACATATTTGTTATTTTTGGCAGGATTTTCAGAAAGATGTTGTGAAAGCAGCTGAAGCATTCACTGCTGTAGGGTATAAACATATAGAAGCTGGTGAGTGTATATCAATATTTTCATTCATAATACCAGGCCGTAATATTTTGTATGAAATAAATTTCATTATGTTTTTCCTTCAAATGTTAGGGATATGCTAGGGTTATATCATGTACTTAAGTGCTAAATGTATCACGGTAGTCAGGAACCAAGTTGTCGGAGGATTGCTCCAGATATGGGGTGGAGAATGCTAATGATGAGATTCTTGCAAAGGCTGCATCCATATATGGGGATGCTCGTAAGCACGTGGAGAAAGAGCAAGATGACTTCAATAGATTATTGTTTAATCAGGTTGGTTTGATGCTTCATCAGTAACATGATCACCACTATGATCTTATGTTTGGAATTTGTAAATCACCGATGTTAATGGTTTTACTTGTTAAATAAATCTACTAGTTTCTTTCTTACTTGGTGCTTGAGTTTTACACATTAGATTCTTTCTCTTTGTAAGTCAACTTTCTAAATGATTTGTGGCATATTAAGGGATATGAAGAGGGAGGTTGACGATCCCCATTTCCATGATCAAGGGTATTAATCTTATATATCCTGTTTTTTTCTCTGAACATTTCAAATAAATTCTCTCTGACATCTACTAGAAGAGCTATAATTTTGCCAATTGGATCTGTAGAAGTTAATAAATTCCAAGTTCTTTATTACAATTGTATATGCTACTTCTTTTGCATTTCTAGGTTTTAGAACCCTTGAGAGCAATGATTATGGGTACTCCACTGGAAGATGCTCGGCATCTTGCTCAACGATACAGTAGAATGAGACAAGAAGCTGAGGCACAGGTAAGCAGATGCATTAGTGCACCATAAAATCTGAAATGCAGGTTACCTTCATTGAAATCAGCAGTATTTCAGTTTTGATATATCCTTCAACTTATCCAAATGACACATGTATGCAGGCTGCAGAAGTTTCAAGAAGGCAGGCGCGAGTGAGAGAATCTCCTATTCCTGAAAATGTAGCAAAGCTGCATGCAGCAGAAACTAAAATGCAGGAACTGAAGGCTAATATGGCAGTACTTGGTAAAGAAGCAGCAGCAGCGTTGGCTGCAGTAAAAGCACAGCAGCAGAGGCTTACGTTTCAGAGACTTGTAGCTATGGTATTTATGTTATGACAATTTTTGGAAAAAATATTTTGTATTTTTGACTCACATCATGTGAAGAACATATAATTTAAATGAGTTTCTCGTTGCAGGTTGAAGGTGAAAGGTTATATCATGAGAGGGTTGCTACAATTCTGGGTAATATTGAAACTGAGGTCTGTATATTCCTTCTCATATTCTTTTAAAGTATGTTATGTGGTTTGGCTGATGGGTGACTATACTATTTGGTGTAGTTTGTCTCTGAGAAACAAAGGAAAGAGGCAGCTCCTCCTGTAGCTCTTCTCAATCACACTTCAGACAAAACAAAGTATTTTCTGGCTGAGGTATGTCAAAACTGAACATCAGTGTGAAATAATTACTCTGTACCCTCTGTAAGAACCACAAAACGAATAAAAAGGAATGTCTATGGCCCTTGAATCAAATCAATGATATTGTAGCAGCACTTTGATTGTATACTGAAGAGGCATTGACAAAATGGTTTATGACTTCCTTTTCTTTTCCTAGTTTAAATTAAAACCTTAAGCTCATGATATTTTGTTGACAGCCATTGTTTTTACTATTGATCATCTCAGTGCAATCTTTTCTGGATGAAAATAACCATGTGGCTCACCTCCAACTTGATTAATTGAACTTTATTAATATGTTTGCAGGCCGTTCATGCTTTTGATGCAGTAGCGGATAAGGAACTAAGCTTATCAGTGGGAGATTTTGTTGTTGTTCGGAAGGTTTGATTATTTTATCTTAGCTTTCTCTTCTAAATATGGTTTCACGTACACATGCATAGACTCGATTGAACATGTTGCCTCCCATTCTATACGCGTGGTCCCCTAGTTGTATAATCGCTGACACTTCTTAGGTGAGCCCGTCTGGATGGTCGGAAGGAGAATGTAAAGGCAGAGCAGGATGGTTTCCAACAACATATGTGGAAAAACGCCAAAGAGTTCCCACAAATTATAATGCAGCTGAAGTTTATTAACTGATACATTACTTTTGATAATCAAGTTTTAATTTTTCTTATCTTTTTCTAATGTTTTCATTTAATCTCTTTCATACAGTAAATACTTATCAGGTGTGTAATGTGGTTTGTGCTGGTCTACTTATTTGATTTGTTGCACATTTCAGGTTTCATAAACATTCATATAAAATTGTGTATTTTGTTCTTAATTGAATCTCGAATGTCAGCCAAATCAAAATTTTAAATTCTGCACTTTATACTTAAGACATTTTTTAAGTAACATGTTTGGATTACGTTCTTGGGGAAATTTTAAGAGATCGATTTCTGAATATTTGAATTCCTATTGTTTTGTTTTTTAATGTGTTACTGGAACTAATTGATAGATCTTCCAAACACGAAATATTTTCTTTCTACTATGTTTTAGCTGTATGTTGAAGTTGTAATCAGACCTGATTTCTAATGTTAATTAATCATGTCAGATTTGTGTGTTGTGTGCACTCATACTTTGTGATTAAATTACTTTAAATTTTGACAAAAATCTGGGCACGGATTTGTGTAGGACGAGTAAATATATGATTCAAATATTGGGTTAGACTTAGATTAGGGTTTGAGATGTATTTAGAAAAAGAAGAAAAGAAAAGGAAAAAAAAAAAAAAACTCTAATAATTTTAAGGGATTTTTATATTTCAATTACCATGCTTTATCTATATAATTAATAATAATCATACTTTTATGGGAGATCATACCCAATTTTCATGTAACAAACGCGTTATGATCGACCCCATGTGACTATATGTGTAATCATGCACATGCTGTTTTTACTAACATACGTACAACACTGTACGCAACATATGTGTGACTATATAGTATATATTAAGAGGTATAAAAAAATTAAAATGCGACATTTTTCCTAAAAAAGAAAAAAATAGAAAAGATAATTAATTGATATTTTTCACAATCAGCATGGACCATTTTTCAAGATTTCTCTTTCACAGAACAACATTTCCATAAAAATTGGATCACCTAATTTTCTGAGAAATATATGGAGTATATAATTATGAATGAGGCAAGATTTGTTTAATTTTGAACTTTATGCATGTTTAGTAAATTGATTTTAGGTAGGAGTCATCGTAATTAGGCCATTGGCTGCTATCTGGATTTTGGAAGGTAATGCAAAATCATGGAACTTGACAAAAATAGAAATCCACGTAATAAAAACGTTGCGTGGAGCAAAAAAAAAATAGGAGAGAGTTGAAATTTCCATGAGTTTAATTTTAAGTCATTTACTGACAAAATTGAGGTCTAAAATGTTAGCAAATTGGATAAATATTGTGATAATACAATTTGGAAATAACTAACTATTCCCAAAAATTTCAAGAAAATGCCTCCTTTGAATTGAATTAATTCTATGTGATTAGACAATGGACTTCGATAATTTTGAGAAAAAATAAATACTCTATTTAATTCTCAATCTTATCAAATAATATATGTAGGACCACCGACGATTTCAATATCCTAGCTATGCATTTTACACATATTTTTAAGCGGCCATGAGCTGACATAATAATTTTCTTCTCAAATATGTGAAAATACCCTTAAAAATTCACACTATCATACGAAAAAGGATGACAAGTAAGAGATTTCAACTAATTTACGTAGTCAATAGTGATTACATAAATTTGGAAAAAATGCCAAGGTCAATAATTCAAATAGGCCATTTTCTTAACGGATATCTCACTGCATCTCCTCTTATACTTTGATATTATGTCATGTTACATTAATTATTTGGGTGGCACGTAAAAGATTACAAAATGATACACTTTAATAAATTAATAAGGGTATATTTTTTCATTGAAAATATCGACATATTTAATTAATTAATAAGAGTATATTTTTTTATTGAAAAGATGAAATATGAATAGTATAAATATTTGATTAAAAAAATTAAAATTTTCATTCAAGAAATAAAGTACACATTAGGGTATACCATTTAATATAAAGGGTATAACTTTCAAAAAAATATAAAATTTAGGGGCGCGATGTCCATGGGGAATGTAATGTATATCCCACGTAAATAAGAGAAATAATTTTGACCGGCTTATTTAGAACTTCTACTTCTTTTTTCTTTTTCTTTCATACGCATCACATTCGTAACATATGAGATGTAACACAAATGTGTAACACAAATGTGTAACGGACGGATGATACATGATATAGTACCCAATTACTTGTTTCGTTACTCTTTATGAAAATAACATTATCGATGAATTAACACCTAATTAAGTAAACTATAGCATGCAATAAGGGAATATTCTTAAACGTGCAATTGTGTCTGATTGAGGGGGATTAAAGACAAAAGTGCCAACCAAAAAGAGTTGTACGTAACAAAATGAGAAAAGGTAGAGTCAAAATGATCATATTGCATGATATAAATGCCTGAACATGTAAGGTGTCGTACGTGATGGCCAACGTTTATTACAACACACATACACACAACATCCTTAGCTAGCTAATTCCAACCTCCCTCCACCTCTTTAAATCTCTCCATGTCAAGCCCATACTTTCTTGCAACCTACGTCGCATTTCGATACATTTAATTCATGCATGCATTCATCTTTACCCTTTATTGATAAGCCCCCACTAATATTAGTTCATTAATACATGTATAGAGGGTGCTGGTGGGGAGCTAGCTAGTTTGCCTTTATTGATAAGCCCCCACTTTTGTGTTTAAGTTCAGCCGTGTTTCATGCACTCACTTGTAGAATTAAACAATTCATAAATTTAATTATTATTACTACTATACTTTGCTTCTAGCTAGTTTGGCCAATTGGGGTTGATCATCATATCATATATATGTATGTATGTATATATTAGGATAGGCATGCAAGAGGAGTGACTAGAATAGAGAAGATGGATATTGGTAGAGGTGAGAAAGTGGGATTGTGGAAAGTGTTGTTAGATGCAGATAGAATAGATGTGTTGTTGATGGTGGTTGGAAGCATAGGAGCAATTGCAAATGGAGCTTCACAACCCATTAGTACTATTACTTTCTCTCAACTTGTTTCCTCTATGGCCCAACCTGACCATGCTCAACTCCTCCATCAAGTTTCCAAGGCACCTCTCTCTCTCTCTCTTGTATTCTGTTAAAGAGACATTGTAAGCCAATTACAATGAGATTTTAATTTGTATGTCAAATTAAACATTAAAACTACTTTACTTAATAACAAATTATACTCTTTTAAATTATACTCAATTATTATTACTCTTTTGTATGTCAAATACTCACTTCATCCCGAAATTTCCCTTTTTTTTTTCATATTATTTAAAAAAATTGTTTCTCTGACCATTTTTTTTATTTATTTGGTGGTAATTTGATTTTTTTAAAGTAATTGAAAAGTAATTTGAATTTGAAGTGTATATTTTGAATGATTAAATATTTTCTTTGAAGTATGAAGGTATGTACAAAATGAGAAAAGTTTAAAGAGTTTTATAAAATAAAGATTATTATTTTTTCGAACCGTATCATTCAAAGAAATGTAAATTTGTCGTATAAAGAAAAAATATTTTTAAAAATAATTAATGCATAGTAACTATTCCACACAAGTATTTGGGTTGTGTTAATAATAAATGGTTGTATGTGATTTTGGTGCAGGTAGCTCTTAAGATATTATTCATTGCTATTGGAGGAGCAATTGCAGGGTTTTTACGTGAGTTCGTGTGCATAATATGCTTAATTTAGAGTATAATTATTATACATTTTATTTTTAATATTTTTACATTTAAATTTTAGAGTTAAGATTAATTAGCTTAAAATAAAATATAATTAATGACTCAAAATTGACGTACATATATTACGTTGGATTCTAATTTTAAATTTGTTCCAAAATCTTAGACAAAAAGTGCATTTTTGAAATGGGTGTGTTGTATTGTATGTGAATTGTGATGCAGAGGTGAGTTGTTGGATGATTTCGGGAGAAAGACAATCAAGCCGACTAAGAGCATTGTATCTAAAAGCGTTACTCAGCCAAGAAATCGCATTTTTCGACACCCAAACCACCACAGCAGATGCCATCAACACCATTTCTGGAGATGCCATTCTCATTCAGGAAGCTATTGGAGAAAACGTATACACACATTCATTCTTCTCCCTTATCATAATATGATAAACTTGTTTCATGTAAAAACACTACTAATCAATTTTCCACAACATGCAGGTTGGCAAATCCATTGAATTTGCATCAACATTCATTTCAGGCTTCATTATTGCCTTCGCAAGAGGCTGGTTTCTGTCCACAATTTTGCTGTCCTGTATTCCGCCCATCGTCGTTGTCGGAGGATTCTTGGCCTTGTTAACTTCCAGTATTACTTCTCACGGACAAGCAGCTTATGCAGAAGCTGGTAACGTTGTTGAACAAACCTTGGGAGCTATTCGGACAGTAAGCTTGGATACATGATGATGTTTAATGCAGTGTGTGTAGGACGTAGTTAATGTGTTTGTTTAATTGACAGGTTGCATCTTTTTGTGGAGAATCACGAGCCATCTCAAAGTACAACGACAAACTGCAGGGCTCTTACAGAGCTGCTGTCCGACAGGGGTTAGCTTCAGGGGTGGGACTTGGTCTAATGCTACTCATTACATTCTCCATGTTCGGTTTAACTATCTGGTACGGATCAAGATTGATCATATACAAAGGGTACGATGGAGGAGATGTAGCCAATGTCATTATCGCCATCATGATCTCCGGATCGTAAGCCTATCATTCATTCATTATCTCTCATTAATCTGAATTCATCTCATCATGAATGAAATGATCATAATTCATGTGTTGAAATCAGGGCGTTGGCTCAGATTTCGCCATGCGTGGGTGCACTCTCAGCAGGGCAAGCTGCAGCCTACAAGATGTTGAAGACCATCAACCGTCAACCCCTGATCGATCCACACGACACGAGTACTGGAATTGTGAAGGAAGACTTTGAGGGTGAAATTGAGTTCCAGGATGTCTACTTCAGGTATCCATCCAGGCCTGATGTGCAGGTTTTGGCGGGGTTTTCTTTGCATGTTGAGAAAGGGAAGATGCTAGCATTGGTGGGGCAGAGTGGGAGTGGGAAATCTACAATCATCAGTTTACTGGAGAGGTTCTATGACCCTGATGCTGGGAGAGTTCTGATAGATGGTATTGATTTGAGAAAGTATCAGTTGAGATGGATGAGAGAGAGAATGGGGCTAGTTAGCCAAGAGCCTGTGCTGTTTTCAACCACTCTCAAGGAAAATATCTTATATGGGAAAACTGATGCTACCATGGAAGAGATTAGATCAGCTGTAAAACTTGCCAACTGTGCAGAATTCATTGATAAGCTACCCAATGTAACACATGCTACTTCAGTTTTCTTGATTCATTACTTGCATTGACATTGGCATTGGTTTGATGATCAAAGTGTGTGTTTTTGACAGGGGATTGATACAATGGTAGGAGAAAAGGGGATGCTACTCTCTGGAGGACAAAAGCAAAGAATCGCCATCGCCAGGGCTATTCTGAAAAACCCGAAAATTCTTCTTCTGGACGAAGCAACAAGTGCTCTGGATACAGCATCTGAACGCAGCGTGCAGTATGCTCTCGAGAAGGTCATGCCTGATCGAACAACTGTTGTCGTTGCTCATCGTTTATCCACAATAAAAAATGCTCATCTTATAGCAGTGATACATGATGGAAAACTGATTGAACAAGGTAACATAATAGTCTTCAATGTTAACTGTCAAACTACCAGTGTTGAGGTTTAGTTATACTGAAAAAATCATCTTCCAACTTATACACTAGGGACTCATGATGATTTGATGCAAACTCCTGATGGGGTGTATCACAAGCTTCTTTGCATGCAAGAGGGAGATACGAAATCAAGTGGGAATGATGCAGCAAAATTAGAGTCACCAAAGACAGAAAGCTCAACTATTCTAACAGGCAAGAATTTGTCAAGAAGGTTTTCATTTTCATCAGCCAAGGGATCTTTCAGCAACCGCGTATCCTCTAGCTTTGACCATGAAAGTAACGAGAAAGACGATCCATATGAAGGAGGCGAAACTGATGTGAAGAAGAAACAGAAGTTATCTATTAAACGTCTCACCAGCTTAAATAGACCAGAGTTACCTGCATTGCTCATTGGATCAGCAGCTGCATCCATACATGGTGTAGCATACCCTGTATTTGGACTGTTGATGGCAACAGCCTTCGGAATCTTCTTCAAAGGTCCGGATGAACTGGGGAAAGAATCCAGGTTTTGGGCCTTAATGTTTGTAGTGGTTGGTGCTGTACTCTTGGTTGCTGCTCCTGTTCAGAACTATATGTTTGGAGTTTCAGGTGGTAAACTCGTGCAACGTGTTCGTTCCTTATTATTCGCGAAGGTGGTCCACCAAGAAATCAGTTGGTTTGACAGCCCTGAAAACTCAAGGTTAATTGATGAACCAACCAACTGATCAGTTAGTAATTCTTTCTTGTAGTTACTTCAGTTTATGCTCAAGTACTTGTTGTTTTCAGTGGTGCAGTGGGTGCAAGGCTCTCTACTGATGCTTCAACTGTCCGAAATCTTGTGGGCGATACTTTAGCGCTAGCTGTCCAGAATATAGCAACGACGATAGCTGGTCTTTTGATCGCGTTCTTGACCAACTGGAAGCTTGCACTCACTGTTGTAATAGTGGTGCCTCTTATGCTCATGGAGGGATTGTTTCGCGTAAAGCTCATAAGGGAAGGCACAAGCAAGGTTGAACTAACATCTTCACCATGCTTTCACTTCATGTAATAACAACCTTAATTAAGGCAACACTTCACTCAGAATCTTGTTCTGCAGGTTGTGTTTGAAGAGGCCAGTCACGTTGCAAATGATGCAATAAGAGGCATCAGAACTGTAGTGTCATTTTCAGCCGAACAAAAAGTGATGGAGATCTACGAAACGAAATGTAAAGCTCCAAAACGACAAGGGGTTTGGAATGGAATTGTTGGTGGTGTTAGTTTAGGATTTGCTAATTTTGTACTCTTTTCTATATATGCCTTCTCCTTCTACATTGGAGCAGTTCTTACAAACCATGGCCATGCTAAGTTCAGTGAGGTTTTTAAGGTAACTTCAGACAGATCACACACTATGAATTATGTTCCATTCAATCTCAAATCCAATGATCAAACATAACTGGAATTGCAGGTTTTCTTTGCATTACAAGTATCATCCTTTGGAATTTCACAGAGTGGCAGTCTGCTCTCAAATTTCAAGAAATTCAAGGAATCTGCTGTTTCTATATTCAACATTCTTGACAGGAAATCCATGATCGACTCGAGTAACCATGAAGGCCTGCTACTCGACTCACTAAAAGGCGATATAAAATTCGAGCACGTTGGCTTCAAATACTCTACTCGGCCTGATATTCAAATTTTCAAGGACCTCAGCTTGAGCATATCACCAGGAAAGGTAGTACCAAGATTAAATTGTACTCCTCCTTAGTTAGGTAACTGAATATTGAAATGAAATAGTTGCTAATTTATTTTGCAGACAAACGCTCTTGTGGGAGAAAGTGGGAGTGGTAAATCAACAGTTATAAGTCTACTACAGAGATTTTATGATCCAGATTGTGGTCACATATTCTTGGATGGAATAGACATCAGAAAATTCAACCTAAGGTGGCTAAGACATCAGATGGGGTTGGTGAGCCAAGAACCGATACTGTTCAACGAGACAATCAGAGACAACATCTGCTACGGTAGGGAAGGACAAGTGACGGAAGAAGAAATGGTGGCAGCAGCAAAAGCAGCACATGCTCACACCTTCATATCAGCATTGCCCCTGGGTTACGATACTAATGTAGGCGAACAGGGGACGAAGTTATCAGGTGGACAGAAGCAACGGATAGCAATCGCTAGAGTGATTCTCAAGGATCCAAAGATACTGTTGTTGGACGAAGTAACGAGTGCACTTGATGCAGAGTCGGAGAAGTTAGTGATGGATACGTTGGATCGGGTAAGGACGAACAGAACGACGGTCATCGTGGCTCATCGACTGAGCATGGTTAGAGGTGCTGATGCAATTGCTGTGGTGAGAGATGGTGTGGTTGTTGAGAAAGGTACACATGATATGCTTGTAGCAATTCCTAATGGGATTTATGCAAGTCTTGTTTCAGTAGGGGCAAATTCGTCCTGAAATTGTTTTAACCAACTTCAACCATGAAAAGGCATGGCTGTGTTGGAACCTGAAATGGTTGATGTAGTAATTGTATTTATGTGATTTTTTTTTTCAAAGAACATTCATCTGATTCTTGATTGTTTAACCATAGCAATCGTTGTTGCATGACTTAATGAACAGATTAATGTCATTCCATTAAAAAAACTCAAAACTCTACCGATTAGCTCACTATAATAAAATTACACATACAATACACTAAAAATATAAATTTAATAATTCATTAAAAAAAAATACTACGAAGTCATAAAAATATTCAAATACAAGTTTAATAAAAAAAATATATAGTAATAGAAAACAAATCAATAATAATTAAAACAAGGGTAAATTACTTCCTCATGGTTAAATCTCTGAAACCACTTGAAAAATAATCCCTCTGAAATCACTAGAAAAATAATCCCATAAACATTGAGCTAGTTCCTAGATTCCTCTAGCTCCATTCTCTGCATAACCATAATTTTCCTTCGTTCAATTCGAAAATATTGATGAGCTGGATCAGAAATAATTCTCCAATTTTTTGGTTGATTCTTCATTTCGAGCTTCATCATCTTCTTCTTCATCTTCAATTTAGACTTTGTTACTCCGTCTGCAACCGGATGGTTTGACAAAAACCACCTTCATTTTCCTCACTAGCTAAGTTGCCATTAAATGAAAATTTTGGGAAAGGAAGGATGAATTGATGCATAATTCCGAAGAGAAAGCTCCATCTTTGCATGTTCTTTCATATTATCCCAAATAATCAAACTAAACAAATACTTATATATATATTTAAACAAATGATATTATCTACAAGTTTACATTTAAACATATATCAAAACAAGTAACTTACAATATTATTTTCAAAAGCACCACTCTCATTCACCTTTTGAACTTGACTTTAAATTTAAAGTGCTTTAAATTAATAAATGATGAAATAAAAATATAAGATTTAATTACTAATTAAAATTAAAATATTCATAATTAACAACATCAAATATTATACTTTGTTTAAATAATTGAATAAAATAAAATAAAATACTAATTTAGGGATGCTCTATATAAACACTTTTTAGTGTAAAATTCGGTGTTCACCAAATTCTATATTTTTTTTAAAGAAAAGGTGACTTGCAACATAGGGCCAAATATCAATACAACATAAACACTTGTTTATAGGCTTCAGACCTTAAAATTTAATAAGGTTTCCATCACTGAAATTTAAATGTAGTTCAAAAGTACTAAATCAGAATTGCTGCATTCTTTGCTAAATATATTACGCAATACAAGATCAAATAAAATAATTTTGAGGAGCTCAGGAGCATCAGTTTTAAAAAGCTCGATTTTGTATCTTCACGGATTAATAAGCACATATAAAATTTCTCATCATCTGCCCCAAAATATAAAACGTATGGCAATTCAGTACTAAAATGTATAAAAACGTTTCAAAAAAATATAAATACAAAAAATGAAGAAAGTATTAATATACTATCCAATGAAGATCAAATGAAATTTTAATGCATAAACTCAATAGAAAATGAACAGCATCATCATCTGACTCAAATACTGAGAATGAGAAAGTTAAAAATCACAAGGCAAAAAACAATCCAAACAAAAGCTGTAGATTAGAGATGGAAAATGTACGAAATCGAGACAAAACAGAGGCCAGTAATGAATTTCAGGCGGTCGGATGACCACCCGTAAATTTCATAATCTTGCTGATCCCAGAAAGCAATCCTATCATGATACACAATGCAGAAGCATGTGCATCAAGACACTGCTTAAAACAGATTCGATGTCATTTTACGCCTCCGTCTGAACTAAATGGCAAACGTGCACACTGAATGCACTACCCATCAAGTTATTCAAGAGGCATATAAGGGTGATTTTATTTGTGAAATTGATTAAACCAATGAAATGTCCAAGGCTTCTAGGAGGACAGTTGATAGAAAGATCAATGGTCCAACTAAAAGTCTTTTGACTCCCAGATTTAACATCTGAAAGATTACTGTTGGCCTCCTAACTAAGCCAAAAATGAGATTTTGCATAAGCTGCTCCTCATTAGGCTACTCAAAGAGGCTCCAGTCTCACTAGAAGGAGAAAAAAAAAAATCAAAGCACAAGAAATTCTTGAAACAATTATGTGTGTAAAATATAAAGGCAATTGAAAAGGAGCTGTTCAGAGCAACATAACACACAAGAAATTCTCAAACAAAGCTGTATGTGTAACATACAAGGGCACTTAAAAAGGAGCTGTTCAGAGTAACATACCACCAGCACAAAAAGATTAATACTATACAAATCAAATAGTTGACAGATAACCTACTTGAATAGATGGAAATCTGTTGAGCTTGGCAAACTGGAGAGCACACCAACACAGCTTTAACCAGAATTTTGCAGAAATAATGCATTGCTTAATCTTAAATTCAGAAAACAGAAAAACCTGTGGTACCAAAGTCCAATTTTGTGCTGAAGATTAGACATTACAATATGATAAGATACAGAAATACTTAATTGAAATTTCCACAGATTTTATTTTTAAAATTTTTTTTTTTTGAAATTGTAAAAAAGGGACAAGAGAAAGAGAACAGAACGAAAACTGATTATTGATATCGTTACCGTCGTTTATCTTCGGCTCGATCACCATTCCACAGCGATTCTTCACCTACCAAACCCTAATGCTCTCTCCCTATCGGGAGTTCAGATTTTCTTTTCATCGTGCTCCATCTGCGTTCCAACACACCGATTGACACATTTTCATTTTCAATTATCAGAGGTGATTGTCAGGCACCTGAAATGTTGGAGCAACAGATGGAGCAGATGGGAAAAGGGCATCTGAACTCCTCTCTAAGTCTCGGTGTTTAAGGTGGAAGGCTTGGCGGTGTTGTCCAACAAAGCTGCGGGAGAACTTCTAACTCTAGGGTTTTAAGAATATATGACGGACGGTAGCCCAATTTTGAGAGGCCCAACCCACAACTATTTGGTTATATTTATTAGACGAAGTTGGCCCATTTTTTTAACTTGTAATTTCGCTTTTGTTGGAAAATTAGTTGTAATAAGTCAATCTAGTTAAAACTTTATCTAAATAGAACCAAAATGTCATTATATTATTAATTAAAAAAAAGAAAAAATATAAATTATTATTTACAATTGAGAGTTAAACTTTTCTTTATTTAATATTTGCTCCAGTTATATAAACTTTCATGTAATCAAATTCCTGACATATCCAGTGATATAAACTTTCATCCTAGCCTTGTAGTTAGTGCAGCTGAATTATCACTTGGCGAAGCTGAGGATGAGAATGATGATTTGAATAAAGTGTTCAAGTGGGAGTTGTATAATTGGTTAGGTTTGTTTTGAAATTTGGTGAAAATTGCATTGCAAATATGAATGATGTTCTTATTCTTTGAGATGCATGCAAGGTATTTGATGAAATAGTAAGAGAAAATTTTTGCTTTAAAATATTTCATGGTGATTTTAATTGAGCAATAGTAATTGTTTATGAGAGAAGAGTGTGGTACAATGATGTATGATTTTGGGCTTATTGTTGAAAGAGTGAGGTTGAATGAAAGCAAGAATCATGAATCTTAAAAATTGAAAAATTGTGCACACCAATTGTTTGATGAAAAGTCTAAATAAAATTTTTTATGTTTTATGTGTTTCATTTTGTTATAAGTTAAGAACTTGTTTATGAGAGAAGATGTGATGCATTGATGCATGAAATTTAGGCTAAAAATGGTGGAAGTGATGAGATGCATAAATCCTTACTAAGAAAATAAGTACCTTAAGCTTTGAATGAACTGCTTTTATTATTTTATTTTTGTGTATTTTTTTTATTCTTGTTCTTGAAGTTTTTGTTTTTGTGTTTGTTTGGAATTTGGATTAATTAGATTGATGCTTGTAAATTAGAGACTTGAAGGAGTTAGAAGCTCGAATTATTTCCTAGCTGCTGCTAACGATTAATTTAAAACTATTTGCAACACTCACATAATTTGAAAATCATAATCTGATAAGTCATATTTTAACACAATTATTTGGTTGAAATTCATGTTTATTTGATTGACTTGTGTGCTAATTTAGGTGTTAAATTGACTTATTTGTCTTTGATTAATTAGAGCTTTAATGTTATAATTTGATGTGGAAACACGGTGTTTTTTGTGAAGAAAATTCGTAAATAAGGAAAGCGCAGCTGGAGATATTCTCACATATTTTCTCACTTTCTAAAGATTAAATCACTCCAAGATCAGGCCCATATCATGTGGAGAAAATATATAAAAAAAAATATCTTGATATAATTTTGGAAGAAATAAATTAGGAAAGAGATCAAGCAAAAGAAAGAGTGGATATTATTTATTTTTGGGGCTGCTACACAAGGAAAAACACGTGAATTCCAAGGCAGCAGATGAACGTGGATTTGGAGCATATTGGCTTGAAGAGCAGCGGCTTTCTTCATTCTCCAAGGCAGATTTAGGCGTGAAATTCCAAGAGCAATCAGATATCATCGATTATTTAATTTTAATTATTTTTTTCATGAACATGCGGGGCTAATCCCTTTTTCTAATTTATGATTTCGAAAACCTCCCGTTGAATGTTAGTTAATTATTAAGGATTTTATTATTGAATCTTTTGTGTGAATTTATCTTATTACATGCTTTGATGTTTCTTATAGCACTTTGATAATTAATTTAACCTGATCAATTAGATTAATTATTTTAATGCTTAATGTTATTTCATGATTTACAATCCGTAATTGTTGTAGGAATTGGATTAAGTAGCAAATAGAGGTTATTCCCTCTAGGTGTAATAGGATCTAGGTTGTATGATTCCTAGCCGGATTTCGTAGCCTAGTAATTCTATGTTTAGAGTTTTAATACGTTTACGAGTTCGAATCCATAGGGTCACTCGTAGATAGTTCAATTTAGTGGTCGTACCATAGTTGATGAACATAAGAACATTCGGGTTGATTGGTCGTACCGTCAACCTAGGGATTTGAGGTTGCATGTTAGGCTAGATGTTTAATTTCTGTAATTAATTAATTTAGTAAACGGGAGGGGATCGTCATCCTAAACTAGGCTTTTATCACTTGTTAATTTAAATATTAATTTTCGCATACTTTGTTATTTAAAAATTGAGTTGATTTATTACTTAAGTTTTTATCGATTTTTCACAAACAAACCCCCCTTTATTTATTTATTGTTTTCAACACTTTAATTTAATTAAAATTCATTATACTCTCTTGGGTTCGACCCGTACTTACCATTTTACTAAGTATTGTAGTAAGTCGGAAATAAATTATATTTTAGTAGGCCGACGACATTCTATCATAACCATGTGTAATTTTAGTTTTACATTAATATATAAAAGTGCATTATTCTGTGTTAATATTTTGTTGAAATATTATAATTGAATCTATTTCTTTTGGATATTTAGGGAAAAAGATATTGGAGAAAAAGATTACATGGTAGCTGTTTTGTTGCAAGGAAAATAAAAGGAAAAATGGTTCTTTTGGTTCATATGCAAAGTTGTTGTGTTATCACATGCTATTTAGAATATTTATGGGATATTCCATAAGTGCGTCAATATCAGCATTTTTTTGTTACATTATGATAATATTAGGTTTTACATATATGAAGATTCGAGCAAGTTCAAGGCCCCTAAAATCACTCGAATTTCGAATAGCGAAGTGCAAGTCGTTATAACGGAATGATTACGTTATGTGGCCAAACAATACTAAATCAGCTATCTACTAGAGAAACAACTCTAATGGTGTAGATTAAAGTTAAAAGTAAAAAATTTTGACTGAGACGACTTTGGGATAACTCGAATTTTGAATAGAGACGTGCAAGTCGTTATAACGGAAATGATTCCGTTATTGACATAAATATACATATTATTGTATACCAATCAAGTAGTGATTTTGGACCTTATTTCAAACATCAACCTTGATTTTATCATATTACTACAAGCTTATTCGAAAATTCAAGTGAGATACTTCATATTTGTAATTTTTCGCATCCAAATATTTTTATACTTAATTTATACACTTGTTTATATGACATGTACGAAATAATTCATATATGACTCAATATCAAATATTCGTTTGTTAGTTTATCCAAATATTATGTTTTGACATTGTATGTGGAGATCCAAGCGAATGAAAGACCCCTAAAATCGATCAAATTTCGAATAACGGCGTGCATGTCGTTATAACGGAATGATTGCGTTATAGGGTCAAACAATGCTAAATTTACTATTCACTATAGAAATCAATCAAATAGCATACAATGATGGTAAAAGTGAGAAATTTTTACTGAGACGACCCCGGGATAACTCAAATTTCGAATAACGACATACAAGTAGGCATAACGGAATGATTCTGTTATGGGCATAAACACGCATATTTTCGTACATGACGATTAAGTTGTGCGTTTGGACCTCATATTAAACACTTGCCTTGATTTCATAATATTTCTACAAGCCCATTCAAAAATTCAAGTGGGATACTTCATATTTGTAATGCTTTGCATCCAAACTGTATACTTTATATACTTGTTTTATTTAACATGTATGAGATACTTCATATGTGATTGAATATCAATATCTATTTGTTAGTGTATTAGAATATTATGTTTTGACATTGTACTGGAGATCCAAGATAATGAAAGGCTCCTAAAATCGATCGAATTTTGAATAATGGCGTGTAAGTCGTTATAACTGAATGATTCCATTATGGGGTCAAACAATGCTTAATTTACTATTCACTATAGAAATCAATCAAATAGCATACAATGATGGTAAAAGTAAGAAATTTTGATTGAGACGACCCGAGATAACTCGAATTTTGAATAACAACATACAAGTGGGTATAATAGAATGATTCCGTTATGAGCATAAACATGTATATTTTTGTACATGACAATTAAGTTTTGCGTTCGAACTATCATATTAAATACTTACCATGATTTCATAATATTTTTACAAGCTCATTAAAAAATTCAAGTGAGATACTTCATATTTGTAATCCTTTGGATCCAAACTATATATTTTATATACTTGTGTTTATTTAATATATATGAGATGCTTCATATGTGACTGAATATCAACATTAATTTGTTAATTTATTAGAATATTATGTTTTGACGTTGTATGTGGAGATCCGAGCGAATGAAAGGCCTCTAAAATCGATCGAATTTCGAATAACGGCGTGCAAGTCGTTATAATGGAATGAAACTACCCCGAGATATCTCAAATTTTGAATAACGACATACAAGTGAGTATAACAGAATGATTCTGTTATGGGCATAAATACGCATATTTTCGTACATGACAATTAAGTTGTGCGTTTGGACCTTATATTAAATACATGCCTTGATTTCATAATATTTCTACAAGCTCATTCAAAAATTCAAGTGGGATACTTCATATTTGTAATGCTTAGCATCCAAACTGTATCTTTATATATTTATTTTATTTAACATGTATGAGATACTTCATATGTGATTGAATATCAATATCTATTTTAGTGTATTAGAATATTATGTTTTGACATTATATGTGGAGATCCAAGATAATGAAAGGCCCCTAAAATTGATCTAATTTTAAATAACGCCGTGCAAGTCGTTATAACGGAATGATTCCGTTATGAAGCCAGACAATGCTAAATTAACTATTCACTAAAAAAATAAATCGAATGGTGTATAATGAGGTAAATGTGAGAAATTTTGACTAAAAAGACCATCCGATAACTCGAATTTTGAATAACGACATACAAATCGATATAACGAAATGGTTACCGTTATGAGCATAAATGCTAATTTTAAAAAATTCATAAAATATTAATAATTTAGTAAAATCCCCCATTTTTTTATTTTACAAAAAAGTCCAAACTTTTATTATTTTCTTAAAAGTCCCTAAAGTATTACTTCCTCTGTCCCAAAATTTTTTGCACACTTCCTTTGTAATTTATAAAGGATGTGTGCAAAAAATTTCGGGATGGAGGAAGTAATAATTAAGTAAAAATCTTATTTTTTAAAGGGATGCTATTTACACAAAATTTCATGACTTTAGGCCTTTTAAATAAGATTTAATGTTGACTATGCCTTTTAAATGAAGATTTTTTTTATTGGTCTCGAATAGGCCCAGCATAAGACTAGTATTTTCTAGTAGACAATTCATCTTCAACCTTACACTTCAATTGTTTACAATTTATCTTTACATCCTATAAAATATTATAACATCAAATTTAATAATTTTATAATGAAATTTAATTCCAAATTTATTATAATTTTTATATTGCAAATAACTTACTATATAATTTATGGGTCACTTACTATTGGATACATAAAATAATGCATAATTGCTGTAAACTATATGACTCAAAGTAATAATACTCATAACTACACAATTATGATTGTGATACCATAAATACCCATATGTGTTTGCACAATTTATTTTGCACAATTTTATTTTGCAAAATTTTATTTTTGCACATTTTGCTTTGAATTTTTTTTCACATTTTGTTTGCACATGTCCAGCGGTGGTCCGGCGGCCGGCCAGCGTTCAGTTAGTTTTGTTTTGCACAATTTCTTTTGCACATTTTGTTTTGCACTTTTTTTTGCACATTTTGTTTAGTATAATTTTATTTGCATATTTCTTTTGCACATTTTGTTTGTATTTTTTTCACATTTTTTCTCTACACATGTATTTTACACAATATTTTAGCACATTTTAACCATCCTCATAGGTAAAAAAAAAGGTTGCTGCCATATTATGAACCAAATGTTCGTACCCTCTTTAATCAATAACCAAATATTCCTTTTCTCCTAGAAATTGGTTCCAGTTTCACCTCTGCATCAACACACTTTTCATATTTACTGCTAACAAAAAAAATTAATTTGAAAGAAATCTACTCGCCATTTCAAAGTGATGCAGCATGAAATCAATTTGCTGCTTTGGAGATATGTGAATTAAATATCCTGATTTATATTCCATAAGTACACAACAATACAATTCTAATTAATATTTTATTTTATTTTCGTAAATATATTGAAGTTAATTAATAAAATAACAGAAAAAGCCTTACGACGACGTTTCGTTGTTGGAATTGGGATTCCACAGCTTGGCGTCACTTCCTTTCCATCGACGAGCCGTCGGAGTCCACGCTCTCCTCGCCGGTTTTCAGCACCGATGACTGCCCACGTCGCAGCTTCCCGTCAACCATGATAAGGCCGTCCACCGTCGGATTTGTTGTTGGAGCGCCACCACGACCGACCAGACCTTCCACCAGAGCCTGTTGCCTTTCCTCTCTACCGCACCAGTCAGCTTCGCCCAGTCGCGGTCGGATCTGATTTCAGTCGACGTCCTCACATCACCGCTTGTCGCGGCTTATCGCTGATGAAGATGCGAACACTGCCGAAAATCGCTCCAGCCTAGCCGCAGTCTCTTCCAGCCTCTCATCGATCGTTGGAGTTTTGACGCCAGCCGCACTCTCTTCGAGCCCATCATCAGGTTTGTTTCTACACCATTGACTCTTAACGACTACCACCACCACGACCATTCTCCTTAATTACAGCTATTGCCTCACTCCTCCAGTTGTCGTTGCTCGTCAATAGCATGTGAACATGAGCCCTTGTGGAACCACCTTGTCATCCACGTCTGCTGAAAGCTTTGCTCACATCCGCCCGAAGAAATGCCTTCATTGGAGAATACGGTTGATCTGTACAGTCACGCAGTTTTTATTTTGTTGGCAGAGAGAGTAAATATTTATTTAGTTGAGGGTAATTTAGTCTCTTTATCTACTAATTTGTGTATCTGATTATATTTTCAGTTTTTTAATGTATCTCATAGTTATTAAGCCTCAAATGTGTATTGAGTGTAATAAACCCATAATTTATTTATTAAAAAATATTAATTACCCTTAAAATAAGTCGGCGAATTTTCATAAAGTCAAGGTGTTCAGCTGTGTGCGAGTGAGTATTTGTACATGCAAAACTCATGCAATAAGAATTAAACTTCCTAATTCCTAGAATAGTAATCCTATTTTATTGATATATTATAATTAACTCATTAAACAGGATACACATACAAGTTCCTAATAATTTTTTGTTTATTGATTAGATATGAAAAGTCTTTTTTCTTAAACTAAGATTTTTAGTTTTTAAAGGAACTTTTAATAAATAATAATGAATTTACATATATCTAATTAAATTTTTAACGTGAATATGAATTATTTTCAAATATTTTGTAATATAAATGATTTATTTGATATAATATTTTTATTTACTCCATTTATTATGATGGTCGGATAAATTATTAACTTTGAAATATTATCTCAAAATTTGTAATTAAAAATAAATCTTTAATGTATTTAATATTTATCTATGAAAAAGACCAATATAGTTATTTGGTATTATGAATTATCATTAATAATTTTTTAATTTCTTTAATTATTCAATTATGAAATAATTACTGGAAACGGGATTTAAATTATTGTAATTTATAAAACTTGGAAAGAGCACTCATGATCACTAAAGAACTTCTTACAAATGCCATTTAATTTTCTTTTAATGGACAGATTTTTTATAATCATAATAATAATAATAATAATAATACTTAATTTTATATATTAATTATCAATTATTTACAGCTATCACTTCACTTGTCGAACGGCAACAATACATCTATTAGCTATCACTTGTCCAATAATACATGAATTGATAGATTAAATATCTCAGATATTCAAACCCTTCAACTGTAATTACCCGAGGCTTGCGCTAGTTAATTTTGATCTTCTCATTAATTTCCATCATTTATAAACTGTATTTACATAAAATTAAAAAGGAAAAAAACCCACCTTCTAGAACTATAATAAATTTGTTAATTTGCTGAAAAATCGTTAGATAATAAATGATTTTACTCATAAATTAGATAAATCTTCGAATTTGAATGATACATTTATTCGAGTTGGCCGTAATATGCAGATTTGTTGTTTGATAATTTGACGGCTATATATATATATAACCTTCAACGTCTCTGTTCACGAGAAAGGCTTTATTCGGAACCCTTTCTTGAATCATGGTCGACTCATCAGAGGAGAAGAAAGAAGGAGATGAGAAAGTCCCGTTTTATAAACTGTTTTCGTTTGCCACTAGGGTTGATGTAGCCCTTATGATCATCGGAACTGTTTCCGCCGCCGGAAGTGGGGTGGCGCAGCCGCTCATGACCCTCATTTTCGGTCGCTTGATTCATTCTTTCGGCTCCACCGACCCATCACATATTGTGCATGAAATTTCTAAGGTATTTATCTTTCTTTCTCTTTTTATTTCCATGCAATCGATACAGATTTTGACAGATGCATTCAAGAAAACAGAAAGAAGATTCAAGAAAGGAGAAAGTAAATCTATACGTGTTACTCATGATCAAGACTTTGACAGATATATGCATTCAAGAAACGTCTAAGAAAACAGAACTATTCACTTTCCCCTTTCTTTCGTTCCCTTTTTTCCTTTCTTGAATCGATTTTCGATTAATATTGATCATATCATCTTGGAGAAGAAAGTGTTGGTACGATTTTAACTATCTTTGATTTCAGATATCGTTGGATTTGGTCTACTTGGCTATCGGCTCCGGTATTGCTTCATGGCTAGGTGAGTAGTATTTTATTTTGGGTAAAAAACTACTTTAACATCATCTTTTTGCTTGAATATAAAGATTATGGTGATAATGTATATATACTGTGGTTATGAACAGAGATGGTATGTTGGATAGCAACCGGAGAAAGACAAGCGGCCCGAATAAGAGAGCTGTACTTGAAAACCATATTAAGACAGGACATCGAGTTTTTCGACACTCAAACTTCAACAGGAGAGGTGATTGGGAGAACGTCTGGAGACACAATCCTAATTCAAGAAGCCATGGGAGAAAAAGTAAGGTTTTGGTGTTCTAGTAGTACATACTATGAGAATGCTCATAATATTCCATGTTTTTTCTCATAATTTGAACACTTTAGGTTGGAAAATTCATTCAATTTGCATCAACATTCTTGGGAGGCTTCGTTATTGCTTTCATTCAAGGATGGCTTCTAGCACTGGTGTTATGTTCTTGCATCCCTGCACTGTTGCATCCCTGCACTGTCCATAGCAGGAGGGTTTGTGTCTCTGGTTATGTCGAAGGTGGCGAGTCGAGGACAAGTAGCTTATGCTCAAGCTGGAAATGTACTGGAACAAACAGTTGGATCAATCAGAACGGTAACGTTACTGCATTCAATTCAAGAATACATCACACTTAACTTATTGAAGAGGTTAATTAATTTCTTGCTCTGTAGGTCCAATCCTACAATGGTGAGAAAGCACCAGTGGATAAATATGATAGCAAAATTCAAATCGCTTATGCAAATGCTCTGAAACAAGGGCTAGCATCAGGGTTCGGAATGGGTGTAATTCTGTTCATTGTCTTCTGTACATATGGACTTGCAATTTGGTATGGAGCCATACTGATCATAGATAAAGGTTATAATGGAGGGGAGGTCATCAATGTTATAATGGCCATCATGACAGGGGGAATGTAAGTATGATTAGTGCATTGTGCTGTTTTCTTGTAGTTTATCAACGTTAGTTTAATGTTAACTGATCTCTAGCATGCTTCACCAGTGCACTTGGCCAAACGTCTCCTTGTCTGAACGCATTCGCAGCAGGTCAAGCTGCAGCTTACAAGATGTTTGAGACCATCAAGCGTAATCCAAAGATTGATGCAGCTGATGCTAGTGGGATGGTGTTGGAAGATATGAAAGGCGATATAGAGCTAAGAGACCTGTATTTTAGGTATCCGGCAAGGCCTGAAGTTCAGATATTCGCGGGGTTCTCACTAGACGTACCGTGTGGGAAAACTGCTGCTTTAGTTGGGCAGAGTGGAAGTAGAAAGTCTACGGTGGTGAGCTTGGTGGAGCGATTTTACGACCCTGAAGCTGGAGAAGTACTGATTGATGGGGTTAACCTCAAGAGCTTAAATATCAGATGGATCAGAGGAAAGATTGGACTTGTGAGTCAAGAGCCTATTTTGTTTGCAACTACTGTCAAGGAGAACCTACTGTATGGAAAAGAAAATGCAACTGATGAAGAGATAAGAAAATTCATTGATAAGTTACCACAGGTAAGTTATGACTCTTTTATCTATTTTAGTTGGAAAATTCTTGTATTAATGAGAATGACCTTATCTGTAGGGTCTTAATACTATGGTTGGTGAACATGGGACTCAGCTGTTTGGAGGTCAAAAGCAAAGGATTGCAATTGCTCGAGCGATTATCAAGAACCCCAAAATTCTTCTTCTTGATGAAGCAACAAGTGCTCTGGATGCTGAATCCGAACGTGTAGTCCAACAAGCTCTCGACAATGTCATGACAAATCGAACGACAGTAGTTGTTGCTCAACGGCTGTCAACCATCAGAAATGCAGATATTATAGCAGTTGTGCAGTAAGGGAAATTAGTAGAGCAAGGTACATGCATGAATCAAGATAGATTTCTTCCTTCTATTCATGCCTTGTTCAATCAAACATACTTGTATATTTTTCTGATTTTTAAAGTTAATTAGGTACACACGATGAGCTGATAAGAGATCCCGAGGGAGCATATAGCCAACTCGTTCGCATGCAAGAAGGAAGCAAGCAGTCCGACAGTGGGGCTGAGGTCCAAAGAAGAGACAAAGATATTCTAGACATAGATAGGAGCTTAAACAGGTCTTCAAGCCAACAAAGAACTTCCTTGCAAAGATCTACTAGCCAAGGATCCTCAAGGCACTCTTTTACACTCTCATATGGTGTTCCTGGTTTTGTTGATATTCAAGAGGGTCAAACTGCAGATCATGTGGATGAGAAGGATGAAGTACAAGTGTTGAGAAAACCGCGTAAAAGAGTTTCCTTTGTGCGGCTCGCCTGCCTAAACAAACCCGAGCTTCCATATTTACTGATTGGATCTGTTGGTGCAGGATTGAATGGTTTGGTCTTCCCAATTTTTGGACTCTTGCTGTCTATAGCTATCGAAATATTCTATGAACCTCCACATAAGTTGAGGAAAGATTCCAAATTTTGGGCACTCATGATGGTTTTGCTTGGCACCAATATTCTGATTGCCCCTCCTATACAGAACTACTTCTTTGCAATTTCAGGTTGTAAATTGATACTGAGGATCTGTTCCTTGACATTCAACAAGGTAGTGCACCAAGAGATCAAATGGTTTGATGATCCTGCAAACTCAAGGTTTGTCGATTTTGTTCTCAACATCATATGTTCTATCCTTACATTGACAGCTAAAAGAAAATCTAGAATTTAGAAGTGAGTTTTGGTTTGTGCAGCGGTGCGATTGGGGCGAGGCGCAGTCACTCTCAAAAGCCTAGTAGGGGATGCATTGGGATTGCTAGTCCAAAATGCTACAACTATGCTTGCTGGTCTTATAATCGCCTTCACTGCCAACTGGTTGCTAGCCATCATAATCCTGCTTGTTTTGCCCTTCGTTGGTTTGCAAGGAGTCATGCAGATGAAGTTCTACAAGGGATTCAGTGCTGATGCCAAGGTTTAATTTCTTTCTTCACTAAATATTATTTATAAGCTATGATCAATAAGTACTTATGGTTAACTTGCTTGCACAGGTGATGTATGAAGAGGCCAGTCAAGTAGCAAATGATGCTGTGGGCAGCATTAGAACGGTTGCGTCGTTTGGCACCGAGGAGAAAGTGATGAAAACGTTTGCGAAAAAATGTGAGGCCCCTTTGAAGAAAGGAGTGAAGATTGGTATGGTTAGCGGCGCAGGTTTTGGAGTTGGCGCGGCGGCCCTCTATTTAGTACAGGCCTTCTGTTTCTACATTGGAGCTGTTCTTGTAAAAAATGGCAAAGCATCATTTACCGAGTAATGCTGATGATCAACTTGATCAACATATTCAAACACTGTCTGAATCTAATGCACATCTTCCTGTCAGGTTTTCTTCGCCCTTACAATGTCTGCCACTGGGATTTCTCAAGCAGCTGCATTAGCTCCAGATGTTGCCAAAGCTACAGAGTCAGCTGCCTCTATTTTTGAGATTCTTGACAGCAAACCTAAGATTGACTCGAGTAGTGATGAAGGAATTAATCCTCATTTCTCTCTTTGCTCGCGTTCACCATCGCTCGATGCTCCACGCTCCGATAACAACCATTCGTCACAATCTGTTCAGGTACACATCAATTATCAATATTGTATCCAAATACTAACATGAATCATGAAATGTGTACTTACCTCCAGAATGTCCCCTATATTGATTATAAATGGAGTTAAATTCATTTTTTGCCCTATAACTAAGCAAAACTTCGATTTTTGCCCTAAAAAGATAAGTGATTCAATTTTGCCCGGTAACTAACGAAAAATTTCAAGTTTTGCCCAATTTTGACTGGAAAATTCAAATTTCGCTGGAATCCGCCACGTCATGCTTCAATTTGTGGGTTTCCGGCTGGTCAATCCGACGTGTCAATTTTGACTCTTTTTTTATACTAGAGTTAAATCATTTTTTGCCCTGTAACTTATCAAAACTTCGATTTTTGTCATAAAAAAGATAAGTGGTTAAATTTTGCCTTATAACTAACGAATTATTTCAATTTTTGCCCAATTACATGACCTTCTCTTATTTTTTTAATTTAATCACGAATTTCTATTTTTATCACGAATTTTAATTTTTATTCTTTTAAATTAATTTTTTTGTGTTTTAGTTTAATTACAAATTCTTCTATTAATAAAATATATGGCTATCTTAATTAATAAATAATAATATAAAATATAAAATATTTAAAATAAAATAAATTAATTATTAAAACTTATAAAAATTTTCCCGACAAAAAAATGGGAGTGATAGTTATTACGTATATTTTCGAAGGAAAAAAATAGTGTGTCGATCAACTAACAAAAATTAAATATGAATATAAGAAAAAATTTAAAAAAAAATATTTTCAACAAAAATGGGATGAGTAATTTACTACGCATTTATAAATCTTTTATATTATATACTATAATTTATGGGTTATAATTTAAACATTATTATATTTTAAATATTATTATGTTTTAAATTTTGAATATATTAAATGTGTAATGGTTTTTATTCATAGGCAAAACTTGTGTGCACTTGGGTACACGAGGCACATACCGTGCGCCTTTATAATTTTGTGTTAAATTATATACTCTTTAGTATAAAGATGTGTACCTCTTATTTTCTAAAGAAAAATAAAAAAATATTAATGAAAAGTGTATACACTTTACAACAAAATGATGTACCCTTATAAATTAAAGTGTATACCCTTTAGAACAAAACAATGTACGCTTACCAATAATACTAAATTCTAAAGGCGCACAGTGTGCCCGAGGGCACATTAGGAATATATTTTTAATTTTCTCAATTTATTTATTAAAAGATTAATTACAATAAAATACATAACCTTTACTAATTTTCTCAATTTAATCACAAACTATTTTATTTAAAAAAAAATACATGACCTTTTCATTTTATGTCAATTTAATTACAAACTTTTCTTTTATATCATTTAAATATATGATTTTAATTTATTTTCTTAATTTAATACACGATTTTTATCCAATTAAATATATGTTTCTTTTTCACAATTTGATCATATTAATACATTATCTTTTATTAATTAAATATATTCCTAATGTGCCCAGGGCACACCGTGCGCCTTTAAAATTTAGTATTATGGGTAAGGGTATATTGTTTTGTTCTTAAGGGTGTACACTTTAATTTATAAGGGTACACTATTTTGTTGTAAAAAGTATACACTTTTTATTAATATTTTTTATTTTTCCTTAGAAAATAAAGAGTACACATCTTTATACTAAAAGGTATACAATTTAACACATAATTGTAAAGGCGTGTGTGCCCCATGTGCTCGGGTGAACACAAGTTTTTACCTATGAATAAAATTTAAAATTTAATAATATTTAAAATTTACGTAATAACTATCACTCCCATTTATTTTTTTTGTCGGGAAATTTTTTTTTAATAAATTTTAATATTTAATATATTTAATTAATTAATTTTATTTTAAATATTTAATATTTTATATTATTATTTATTAATTAAGATTGTCATATATTTTATTAATAGAAGAATTTGTAATTAAACTAAAACACAAAAAAAATTAATTTAAAAGAATAAAAATTAAAATTCGTGATAAAAATAGAAATTCGTGATTCAATTAAAAAAATAAGAGAAGGTCATGTAATTGGGAAAAAATTGAAATAATTCGTTAGTTATATGGCAAAATTGAACCACTTATCTTTTTAGGGCAAAAATCGAAGTTTTGATTAGTTATAGAGCAAAAAATGATTTAAATCTAATGTAAAAAAAAGTCAAAATTGCCACGTCGGATTGACCAGCCGGAAACCCCCAAATTGAAGCAGCGGATTCCGGCGAAATTTGCATTTTCCTGCGAAAATTGGGCAAAAATTGAAATTTTTCGTTAGTTACAGGGCAAAATTGAACCACTTATCTTTTTTAGGGCAAAAATCGAAGTTTTGGCAAATCTTATAAATGCATCAGGGAGTGGAGAAACCGGAACCCAAACACCATCTTTCTTGATCTGCAGACCTTCAATTTCGTTGACTTGGAGCAGAATGGTGAGGCCAGCTGCATCCGAATGCGGGCATATGCCCTTCACAAGCTCCGGCTGTGGACATGGTGGGTAGTAGTTCATTCTCATCGCCTGCGTCCCGTCTCCGAAGAGTGTCTCCATCTCCTCAGATCTCATACCTACAGCTTGCCCCATCAGCCTCAGAATCTTCATCGCAACACCTTTCACTTCTTCTGCGTATGCTTCTATAGCATCTCTGCAGCAGACAGGATCATTAATTATTTCAAATATTAATTACATATACAGCTCATCCATTAAGGATTAAGTAATTTTAATTACCTGAATCTGTAGGGAAGCTTAGGAATGAGGTGAGGTTTCCTTAAAGAAGGTGGTAAGGTGACAATGTAAAATATATCAGACCAATCAAGCTTTTGTTCTTCTGAACTACGAAGGTCTGGCCATACCCCTGTATATCACCTGCTTCTTTATAGAATTTATTCTTTTCTTCCACTGGAAGATTGAAGAACTCCTGTGTTTCTAGTTTCATTCTCTCCACTGCCTTCACACCATGGTTGATCAACTGCATACAATACAATTAATTAGGACATGATACCTATAGGCTATATATATATACCTGAAAGAAACCCCATTGTTGGCAAGATTGGTGCAGTTTATGAAGCTCAGAATCCATGAAAGTAGGATCAGATAGGTTGTGCATATCAATAACAGGGATTTGAGGCAGGAAAGGAAGATCAGATTCAGATGGGATGAAATGATGATGATCATCACGAATATATCTTGATGGAACACGTGTCATATTCTCCTTGGCGAGCTCTTGCACAATAGGCAACTTCAGAGAGCCACCTAAGTTTGTTGACTGAGATTCCATTTGCGACTTGTGCTTCATGCAACAAATCCAAGCTGCCTATTATTTATGTATATATATATAGACCATGCATTGCATAGTCCGCCTCTCCTGTGCAGTTAAGTATTTTTTATTTTTTATTTTATTTTTGGGTTTAAGTAGCATGAGTGATGATGATGACTGATGAGACCTGTTTCAAGGTAAACGGCTCATGTTTATTATTTTTTTATTATAATAATTATATCCAATGAATGAATATTAAATTTTAGGCAAAGGTGAGACATTCTCATCTCATATAAGTCCTTACGTGAAACTGGAACGGGAATGGAGATTAAAGGGAGATTTTACTATACCATTTAAAAATGGGAGTGGGATTTTAAGAAGATTGAAGAGGAGATTAAATGGAGATTTTGGGGTTGGGACAAGATATATTCAAGTTTTGTATTTGATGTTAGCTTCTTGAATTGATCATCTTGTGCACTGCATGAAAAAGGTGATCGTATTGTAAGTTTTTTTGTGTGTATAATGCACTGTACTGGTAAATTGGTATTAATTGTGTCTTCATCCCATTCTTTCTATATATGACATTTATAAAAAAAAATTTTAAAAAGGATAAAATACAATTTTTTTTGTTAATGGGATATAATTATTTAATTATGGAGTAATTAAAATTAATAATAATAATAAATATTATTATTATTATAACCTATTAAAATGGAACTGTTCCATCCGTTCCATCCTAGTCCGGAGAAAATTGCAAAAATAGTCCAACCCGTCACGGTTCTTTTTGGGTTTGGTCTCAATAGTCTTGACTTCATTCTCAAACCTTTTTTTCAGCAATAGTGGTCCAAACCGTCTAAATTTAACGGAAGCCCCCTTACGTGGTATCCACGTGCCGTTAAGTCATAAAAATAGGGATTTATCTCCCTAATCCAAACCAATTCCCCAAAACTGAAACCCTAATTTTTTCCCCCAAATAGCCTCTGCCCTGATTTCCATCCCACTTTGCGTACAAGATGTTTTAATTTTTACCAACGACGACACCATTATCCTCGATAAGATGAAAGTTCTCTAATGCACCGGCAAGTTACTGGCGACGCCAGCCGAACGCCGCCACAGTCGCCATCGCTGACAATGCTGAGTGTCGTCACCACCACCTAATCTACAACCGAACGCCACCACCTTCGAAATTGCAACTTCATCGCCAAAATTCACCACCTAATCTCAATCGCGCCACCTATCATTGCTTCTCGCTGGATCTGCCAGTGAACTACCATACCGCTGCTGCCGCCAAAAGCCACAACACGCGGTCGTTACCGTCGGTACTATTATCATCCACTGCACCACACTTAACCTTCTCTCCAATTATTTCTCTCTCTAAAACTCCGATTCGAAACCGTCACGCCATCCTCCCTCCCATTGCAACTAGATCAACCTCGCTGATAATTCGAGCATCCGATGACCCCATCGATTTGTTGGGCGATTTTGGAGCTAGGGACCCTTTTCCTACAGAAATCGAGAGCAACTTTGATGGAAAAGTACTCGAAAATGTTGGCATAGATTATTGGTAACGTTCTCTCACTAGAATGCTTTCCCCTTTCGCAACTTCAACCCCTCCCCGAAGAAGATGTTCAAGG
The DNA here is from genome assembly GCA_023678885.1 of Pogostemon cablin. Classification (NCBI taxonomy): domain Eukaryota; kingdom Viridiplantae; phylum Streptophyta; class Magnoliopsida; order Lamiales; family Lamiaceae; genus Pogostemon; species Pogostemon cablin. The sequence continues at coordinate 3,099,053 of CM042956.1, forward strand.
TTTAGTTTTTTTGTTCTCTCTCTCCAATTTACTCAATAATCGAATTAAGTAATGTGTTTGATTGCAAAATTAGGTTGTTGGATGGATAATTGTGGATGGAAAGCTTGAAGGATTGTGGAAAGTTAGGAATGAAGAATGTGGCGAAGCATTGATAAACAAGATTAAAAATAAGATAGAATCAACTGGGCACGTTCAGGAGTTACAATTTGAGGCACTAATCAAGTCAGAGCCCAACTCTGCTTTAGTACCATGACTCTGCACGTTCATCAATTGTTTATTGGTTTGTATATGTGTTGTATAAATTATTTGATGGTTATGCAGGAGGATTGAGCATCAATGACTTCATTGTTGCTGCTAAAATTGATGAAATTAAACTAGCTTATTTACAACATAAACTCAGAGTTAGGGCATAATCCACATCTCTTTGTAAGAAAAATTAATTCAGAATATGGTGTTGTGGAAAAAGAAGTGGAAAATAATGTAGTATTTGTGTCAAGATGGGTATCATTTTGGAGTTGATTTCTTTGATTTTAAGAGCCATTTGTCTCTGATTGAGACCATGAGTAATAGATGAGAAGCATGATAATGCTAGCTTCTTCTTATTCTGTTCGACGTTGTTGGTTTTGTTGGAGATGAGTTGATAGTTGAGTTCATCCAAAATGTTGTCAGCATCAAAGGCAAATGCTTGGAGCTCTTTAAGCCATCTCCTGACGGCTGCATCGACGATGAATTTTTTCTGGGCGTCGTCCAACAACTCCTGGATCATGCCCAACGTACCATTCAGCTTCTCGGCATTTTGTTGGAGACCTCGGATTTGTGAGAACTCCTCCCTGGTAATGTCTATCAGATTTTGAATTAGAATTTCAGTGAGACCTCAACATTTTTTTCCTTTTTTCGTTTTGTGTGAGAGAGATTGAGAGTGAAACTCCTGGCTTAAATGCTTCCTGCACTTGCAGCACTAATTCTTTTCCTCACCATACAAGTTACCTTTTCTTTTTACTTCTTTCCCACCATTAATTAATTTTTCTCTTTTACTTTTGGTTTTATTCTTTTTGTCTCTCTGTTAAATGATTTAACTAGCTTTCCATAAACTTAGATGATAAGAGTCTTACATGCAATGCGTGAATGTATTCAAATTAATTTATGTCTTAAGAGTTTAACGTAGTGTTATTGTGTACTTTTTAAAAAACTATACTTCATGCAGTAGGATCTAGAAAGAAAATAAAGGAAAGAAAAGGATAACAGAGCTCTGCTAAAATTGGATTGTACATGTGCTATGGGACTAAAATTGCAAGAATCTTGCAATTTTGGTCCCAGTATTTAAGAATTATTCCAATGGGATCAAAGTTGCTTATCGGAAATAACAGGATAGTTGACGGTGGGACCATTATTGCTGAAAAAAAAGATTTGAGACTGAAGTCAAGACTATTGAAACCAAATTCAAAAGGGACCGTGACGGGTGAGACTAGTTTTGCAATTTTCTCTCCTAGTCTATCATTAAAAATTAGCATGCTAATTAATATTAAATTAAGAGATTTTAAATACTGCAAATTCAAAGTCAATAAAAGACAATGTTATGTCTGATTTTCTTTCCTCTTTTTTTTTTCCCCTTTAAAATTAGCTTGTTTATATAGTACGATCTTGGATGTCCTCAACTAAATTACCTCATTTTCAGTAACTGGTCCAGCCCGGCCGGCCTTAAAGAAAATGCGGCATTTATTTAATATAAATAATTAATAACATGAATATAATTAATTAGACCAAGACTTCTGTACCACCTTTAATTAGTATAATTCCCTGTACAACCTCCTTCATTCAGTGTGTATTTTTCCTCTTCTTTTTTATTTTATTTTATTTTAAGGATATAATTGTAATTTTACCCTTGTGGTTTAGGGTATAATTTATCCCGAGTTTTGGGTATAATTATAATTTTACCCTTGTAGTTTAGGGTATAATTATCTCCTATTGTTTAGGGTATAATTGTAATTTTACCCTTGTGGTTTAAGGTATAATTTATCTCTAGGGTTTAGGGTTTAGGGTATAATTATAATTTTACCCTTGTGGTTTAGGGTATAATTATCCCCTAGGATTTAGGGTATAATTGTAATTTTACCCTTGTGGTTTAGAGTATAATTTATCCTAGGGTTTAGGATTTAGGATATAATTGTAATTTTATCCTTGCGGTTTAGGGTATAATTTATCTCTAGGGTTTAGAGTTTATGGTATAATAGTCATTTAAATAAAATAAATTTAAAAATAAAATAAAAAACAAAATAATGAAGGAGCAGGAATTAATTAAGAAGGGTGGGGACCAAGGTTTACCAATTCAATTGGTACAACCGATTGCACCCTAATCCCTCTCAACTAATTATTGGTATCGAGCATTCGACTCATTAACAAAATAAGTATAAGACGGGTTCAAATAGAATGAGTCGAGTCGATTTCGAGCCTCGTTAACAAAATTGAGTATAAGACAAGACTCAAATAAAATTAGCTAGTGTATTTTTAATCGACAGACTTGGAAGGAAATTTAATCTGCTTAAATTCAATTAGTATATAAACTTTGAGAGATTCTCTTGTGAGACAGATCGACCTATTATTAAAATATGTTTATTGTAGAGATAAAGTATGCTTATTTGTAGTTAAAGTATGTCAATAATAATAAATTATATTATAACATGCTAAAATCATATTTTAATACACAATCCAGCCTATTTTAAAAAAAAAAACATATTTTAACAATTATTAAACATACTTTATCTAAATAATATACCTACACAAATTGTCTCACCTAAATAGCGTAGAATTTGTCATAAACTTTTATATTTTTAATAAAAAATATATACTCATAAAATTATTAATTTGTTGTTAGCCAAGTACTCTATTTAACATTAAAACTAGCTAGCATTCTAGTTGTAAATTTCACTTTTAACTTTAGAATTGTACCTATTTTTACGCAATTGTTCAGTACACAAATTTAGTTTATGAAATAAAAACATACTACTAATTAAATTTCATTTGTTCTATTATTTAATCAAATATAAATATATATACCCACCCATAAATGTTATCATTATATCACACCCAGCGGAATAAAGTTGTGTTTTATGCAGTCTTAAAGATTTCTTAATACTTAATAGTGATACTAGCTAGCTAAGTATGAGTTGAATTAATCCTCATGACTTCAACATATGACTTCCCATCCAGCTTCTTGGAGAACAATCCCCTGAAATAATCAGTTGTACTTATCGTCTTGAATTGGGGTGGTGTTTGGAGGCTAACTAAGCTTGCTGCGGGACCTATATCACCTTTCAGATCTGGATTCAGAAACGTGGCGATGGACATCCTCTCTTTGTTTGCGTTTACTATCGCTCGATGCTCCACACTCCGATAACAACCATTTGTCACAATCTGTTCACCCATTAATATTTATCAATATATCCAAATTTTAGTAAGAATTGTATACTTTTTTATGATATAGTATTAGTATGTACCTCCAAAACGTCACCTATATTGATTATGAATGCATCAGGGAGTGGGGAAACCGGGATCCAAACATCATCTTTCTTGATTTGTAGACCTTCCATTTCGTTGACTTGAAGCAGAATAGTGAGCCCGACTGCGTCCGAGTGTGGGCAGACGCCCGTCACAATCTCTGGCTGTAGACAAGGTGGATAGTAGTTCATTCTCATCGACTGCATCCCTTCTCCGAAGAGTGTTTCCATCTCCTCAGATCTCATATCAAGAGCTTTGCTCATCAGTTTCAGAAGCTTCATTGCAACATCTTTCAATTCTTCTGCATATGCTTCTATGGCATACCTGCAGGGTCATTATTTCAACTTTCAAGTATTAATCAAGATTAATCATCATATGTCCATAATTAATTATAACCGGAAAATTAAATAATGGTGTATCCACAATTAGGGGCCTTGCCGTTGTATTAATCAACACTGCCATCTAAAAAACTTTCAATAACTCTGCAAATAGCTAGCTCATCCATCATGACCCAATGGGCAAATGGTCCATCACGTACCATCACTCAATAACCACTACAAGTCTACACTGAATTCCGAAATAAATCTCTTTATAAACTGTGGGTTGGCGAATTTATTTCAAACCTATTTTCGTAATTTTAATTTAAGTTTATAGAAAAACACACGTTAAAAAAGTACACTCAAAATTTGTCCTGTCCCACTCTTATTAATATTATCTAAAATAACTCTTCTCACCAATAACCCAACCCACCAAATACTAAGTTGATGATCAATATTCCAACTCTTTTTTAACAATTCTATGATTAATTAAAGTTTAATTTTCAGAATTAATTACCTGAATTTAGAGGGAAGCATAGGAATGAGGTGAGGCTTCCTCAGAGAAGGTGGTAAGGTGACAAAGTAAAATATATCTGACCAATCAAGCTTCTGTTCTTTTGAAACTACAAAGGCCTGACCATACCCCTGTATATCACCTGCTTCTTGATAGAATTTGTTCTTTTCCTCCACTGGAAGATTGAAGAACTCCTGGGTTTCTAATTTCATTCTCTCCACTGACTTCACACCATGGTTTATCAACTGCAACACCATTAATAGGACATCATACCTATACATATATGTATGTGTATGTATGTATATATATACCTGAAAGAAACCCCATTGTTGGCAAGACTGGTGCAGTTTGTGAAGCTCAGAATCCATGAAATTAGGATCAGACAGCTTGTGCATATCTATGACAGGGATTTGGGGGAAGGATGAAGAAAGATGATCTGATGGGATGAAATGATGATCATCACGAACATATCTTGATGGGACACGTGTCATCTTCTCCTTGGCGAGCTCTTGCACATTAGGCACCTTCAGAGAGCCTCCTAAAGTTGTTAGCTTGGATTCCATTTGCTGCTACTCTCTCTGATCTCTCCTTCTACTTCTAATTTTGTTTTGTTACGAATTAATACAACATATATGTATATTATATATACACGTCAAATATGGAGTACTGCATTTGATAGGGGTGAATTAAATCGATCCATTTTCGTGCTTTATTTATTACACCTCCATACTTTTTGCATTTACTGTAGTTTCGAATTGTAATAAAAGTTTTTTTTATCAATTTTATTAATTTTTAAGGATAATGTAATTTTTTAAAATATATATAATAAAGTAAGTTATTTGAATTAGGTAAAAGTGACATTTTAAAAATATGATGTATTAAAATGTTATTTATTTGAAATCTTTTATTTTATTTAGGGGGTGAAAAATGTATTAAAACATACTCCTACTAATTTGAAAAAGAGAAAAATATATTAAAACAGAAAGAGTTACATTTGCAAAGCTTATTTCCAGAGATTTCAAAGTGGATGAAAGGTTTTATTTTTAAAAGATTATATTATTCATTTCACAATTTGTGTTCATTAGTATTTCATGCTATAATAAATTATATTACCTTTTAAATGATCATTAAATTCTTGTGTGATTATAATTTAAGAAGCAATAATAACACATGTAACAAAATGAAATAATTAAATTTGAAAAAGTGAGCCCCAGTGTCGTGTCGTTTATTTTTCAACGCAAACACAGTTCCACGACACAATACCTTATGCTGCATGAACATGATGAGTTGTTGACATAAGTGACCTTTCAAATAAGAAAGTAATTACTTGTGTATAGCTTATTAAATGTATGCTGGATCTATCAATTATGACTACAGAATTATAATAATCTAGAAGGATGAAACTCTTACACGCATAAGATATAATTTGAACCAATCTATTATATAAAACTCTGACTTTAAATAAAACTATAGAATACTATGTCTTATAAATTTCTAATCTTTTATGCATATATATTTTAATTATGCTATAAAGTGTAAATAGGAGTAAATTATTTAATTAACTCAGTTTTTCAATCTTAGTCTCTTAGTATTCTAAGTGGACAAAGTATGTAAGGGTATAAATTTTTTATTAAAAATATTATTATTTTTTAATAAAATATTATTACTTTTTATTTATAATGTTCATAAAATAATTCACTGTATTATTATATATTATTACTTTTCACATGTTAAAATATCACTATTTTCACTAAAATATTATCACATTTTCTTCATCTCATGAAAGCCAAAACATTCTCAAACAAATCTTTCTCTTATCAATTTGTTTTTCTCTTGTGCAAGTGTGCTCGTAACTTTTTATTCGGTAGTTTATGCTTGTTTCTTAACAATTGTATACTTTTAATTTATATATTGGACAAAAATAATAGTACATCAGAATCATTCAATCTAAATAAATGATTTGACTCAACTTTTCAATCTTAGTCCCTTGTATTCTAGAGAACAGGGTGTGGAAGGGTATAATATTTTATTTCACATGATATATATTTTAATTAATAAGGGTATGATTTTTTTTATTGAAAAGAAAAGGTAAAATATGAATAATATAGATGCTTGATTAAAAAAAATTAAAAAAAATTAGTAAGGCGTAAACCTATTTATACTAAAAGATATACTCTCTCCGTCTCACAATTAGGTATACATTTTTTTATTTTGGTTCATCCCAAAATAAGGTATACATTTTCCTTTTTAGTATATAGGATCTACACAAAACAATTATTATATCCACATGTGGCCCACCTACTACACTAATACAACTACCCACTACACATTAAAATATTATTTCTCTCACTTCATTATACATTTAAATATTATACTCCTTAATCTACATGCAAAAAGCAAACTATCGAAACATTTATCTTTATTATTTTAATAATAAAGGATATAACTTTTCCTTTAATTTTAAAAGGTATATATGCAAGTAACACGTAAGTTTAATTCTTTGGTGGACGTTTATTGATGCACCAGACTAATAGGGGTTAGAAATAGAGTAAAGATTAGAAGCTGAATTTATTTTTTAATTATTTTTTATTTTATTTAGGAGGAGAGAGGATTATACATGTGCACTGTAGTTTTATTTTATTTTATTTTTTTACTAAATCTGGTATTGATACATATATATTTTCGATAAATTTAAATAATTATAACCGTCCAACATTCATTAATCTAAATCTGGCATTGATACATATTATATTTACAGTAAATTCAAATAATTGTAACTTGTTGTCCAAGATTCATTTTTTTTTTTTGTGAGGGAGAAAGTGGTGGTAATTTGACTCTAGTCTTGTTTTGGAAGAAGGTCGGGTCTAATTTATGGGTTCATCTAATCTAATCCGTCGGATCTCTGCCGCGGGAGCTTCCCGCCGTTCATCACTTGCTAAAAGTGTTCCTCAATCACGGTTGTGCACTACTGTAAGTTCTCTCGGATCTCGCCGTGGCTGATGCTACCGCCATCTGCCGGCGGTTCTTACAACTTCTACGGTTACGGAGACTTTCTGGTCTTCTACCAGCCTGGTCGCAGCACCGGGTGGACTCGGACTCGGATTGGGGATCTTGCTTACATGTATAAGGATGGGGAGTTGTCGGGAAGGCAATACGAGGTGATGGTTTACTCAGCCTCATTGAATCTCTTCTTCTGCGTCACCATGGAGTCGGATTTCGAGGCTTGGGATCTCTCCAAATCTCCGAGGGCCAAGTCCCGCAATCTGAAGTGGTCAGGGTGGGTGGACGCGTCAGAGTCGAAGGACGATGACAACAACCTCAAAGCAAATAGATACCTGGTGTACGCGGAAGAGGCAAATAAACTGTATGTTGTGACACGTTATGTGATGGATGAGGGTTTATATGTGAAGGATTTCAACGGAAGCTATCCTCAAAAAACTATTGATTTCGATGTTCATAGGTTTGGGAGATGAGAAGGTCGATTAACATAAATAGAGTGTGTAACAACAAAAATTTGTATTTATTAAAATAATAAACACAAAAAGAAATTACAAAGATAATCCAAGACAGATTGAACTTGAAAATTGAGTGAACAGTCTCTAGCGCTGTCCTCTGATTCTTGAGTTGACTTCTTTGACTTTATCAACTTTCGGAGCCGGATCTTCAGATGAAGCTTGTCCGAGCTCGGATTTGACTTGAAGCTTTAAAAACGTTTATCCAGATGCATCGAGCCTTTGTTTGGATCAACCGTTGACTTGAAGATTTACTGTGAAGAACGCCGTTCAATTTGGTAGAACACCGTTGACCTCACGAATATTGCTGGATGAACTTGACTTGAAGAAACGATGAATGTGAGGGGCTCCGCATCTTGATTCGCTGGATGAACTTGACTTGAAGAAACGATGAATCTGAGGGGCTCCGCACCTTGATCTCAGATTGAATGCTATTTCTAGATTGGATTGAATGTTGTTTCTAGATTGATCTTCGAAGAATGACTTTGATCTTTGTAGAGATTCCAAGTTCCTTCATAGCTTTCCGGGCTTTTAGAATTTTCAGAAGGAATGGAATGATGACTGAAGACCCTTATTTATAAGTACAGAAAATAACCACTTGTGATATATTTTCCACTTGAAAAGATATATTGGGCTTTTCTCTTTTAATTAAGTCTGCTGGACTAGATACGGGCCTATTTAATTTAATTAGTTCTGCTGGATTTAACTTGGGCCTATTTAATTTATTTAGGCCTGCTGGATTTGATTTGTTGTGCTTATTGACTTGAGTCAGGCCTACTTGATTTGAATTGAGCTCATTTGACTTGAATTGAGTCCATTTGATTTGAATTTGAGCTCAAATAATTATATTAATTATTAATTATTTATTCATTTATTTTAGGAATTAATTTATTTAAATTCAGTAATAAATTAATATTTAATATATTTTCCTTTGCATTTTATTTATTTAGGCAATAAAATTTAATTGCCTACAAATACCCCATGCATTTTGTTCATTAAAATATCTTTTTGAAGTGAATAAATTGCAACAATTATTCCATCATTGTATATCCTTCTTTTTCCTCAATCCATCAACTCATGAGTTGGGCTTTCATCAATTTCTTTTTGTATGCTTAGCCATCAATTTTTTTTTATTCGGTCCTCATTAGTCCTCAACTCTTTTCTTCCTTTTTGTGTGGGCTTGTCATCATTTCTTTTAAAGCCCAATAGAAACACCATTTCATCTCACTTAATTTGTTTGCAAAGCAGGAGCCAAATTCACCATATTCATTCGCATCTTGAATGAATCAAATTTTTAGAAGATTAACTTAATGTAGATATGATAACCCCAAATCTTTAGAAGAGTAATCCACGCCTTTCACTCCACCTGCATGAGGTTTTTCATGGCCTCGATTTCCGCCTCAAATCATTGAAACGTAAGAAAATATCCTTTATTCATTCTCAAATCTTTTATAAATACAAGGAATAACCTCAAATCATGGAGATATGGAAGTAATCCTGAATCCGTTCGAGATAAACTCTAATTTTCAAGAAATATCCTCAAAAACGTTGTGCAGCAAACTTTCACAACTATTTAAGGGTTTTCATGTCCCTTTTTTTCAGCAGCGGAAGGTAGCAACGGCAACGAAGCCGGCCCAACGAAGATGAAAGCTGTTCGGCGGAGAGCAGCATGGCTGGAGTGTGCAGCGATTTCAGAAGGAACAACGGATGGATCGACCTTCAAGCGCGGACTTCCGGCGATATACGAGAAAGGCAGCGGCTATCTTGGTGCAATGGCAGATCAGAGCGGCTCTATGACGATGTTTGGTGACCAGTGGGAAGGGTTACCTATTCCAGGCAGCAGGCGGCTCTTTTTCTGCAGTGATGACTGGATTTCCATCGACGGTGGTTTGGAGAAGTTCTTGCAAGCGAAGGGCGGCGGCCATGGCTTCTTGGATCTGCAGCAGACGATAGGGCTTCGGAGACAAGCAGCGTGGCTGGTTTCCACCAGTAGATTTTAGAGTTTTTCGACGAGATCAGGATGCTCCAGCCGCGACTTCTCAAAGGACAGCAATGATGATTTGGTACCTTACCGGGGAGATTTACCACCAGAAGAATGCGGAGCATAGAGACGGCGGATCTCGACAGCAACCACATCTTGACAACTGAAAAGCGGCAGCTATTTTCGGGGACGAAGATCGCAAGGCTGGAAGGGAACCTATTCCGGCGGCAACAGCGGTTTGACATTGCCAGTGTACCGGAAGCGGGACTTGGCGGCCCTCTGTTGGAATGAAACCGACGATGGATGCTTCTATTGCGGTGATAACCAGCGTATGGCAGCATCTTATTCCAGCGAGAGGTGGCGCACTGTGGTTCGAGACTCCGGCGGGAGGCAACGTCACATTCTCGGCAGATCTTCCCGGCGGCAGGTTCAATTTTTGGGAAGAAGTATTCACTTCTGGAGAGAGACCTTGATTCTCGCTCTTTTCCTTGGGGAAGAGAAATCTCGCTCTTTTCCTTCTTCCATGCTTGTGTTGGGCTCTATTGAAGAGGAACTATTTATGTCCTTGACTTCAATCAACTTTGACTTATTGCTTGCAGCTTGAGATTATAGCATGAACTAACTTGGCCCAAATTTTTTAATTCACTTGAACTTCTATAATTTGAGCTTCATCCTTCACTTAAATTAATTTTAATTCATATTTTTAAGTTAAAGCTAATTAAACTTAAATCATGAATTACTTTTGGTATTGGATCATGCAATTTATTGCCTGTTTCATCACTCAGACTACTTCATCACTGCAATTACTTCAACATTACAAGAACTTGAATCTCCTTCAAAAATTCAAGAATTTGAATTTCTTCACTCGAGTTTACATTCGACCATCGTCTTCTCATTGTCAACGTTTTGCTTCTCAACTCATTGCTTGACTCCCAAACTTGATGTGAATAGTCTGAATTAAGACTGAACTTAGCAGAGTACTAAGCTGCCTACATATCTCTTTAAAGAGAATCAAGTGGTAACGTAGTTCAAGAAAACACGAACATGATTTGATTTGAAAGGGGTTGCCGTATACAATTTATACTCATGTGGGCTCGTGCGTTAAAGAGCTTTGAACTTGAATTTTCTGACAATTTATACTCGTGTCAAGGAGTCTTGAACTTGATTTATTGAGAGTTTATACTTTTCTCGAAGAGTCTTGAATTTGAGTTGCAAAGTTTAAACTCGTATCAGGAAGCATAACATGTAGAGAGTTTTATCTCTTCTCAAGGAGATTTGATTTGAGTAAGATAGTTTAAGCTCGTATCAAGGAGCATAACATGTAGAGACTTTCGTCTCTTCTCAAGGAAATTTGATTTGGTAAGATAGTTTAAGCTCGTATCAAGGAGCATAACATATAGACAGTTTTAGCTCGTGTTGAGGAGCGTAGCATGCGGAGAGTAGCAAGCGGAGAGTTTTGTCTCTTCTCAAGGAAATTTGATTTAAGTGAGACAGTTTAAGCTCGTATCAAGGTGCATAACATGCATGGTTTCCGCTCGTGTCATGGAGCGTTGGCTTGAGAAATTTTAGATAGTTTTAACTTATATCAAGGAGCGTTATGTGATAGTTTTCACTCATGTCGAGGAGCATTGACTTAAGGGATTTTGGATAGTTTTACCTCATATCAAGGAGCGTAATGCGGACAGTTTTTGCTTGTGTCGAGGAGCTTTGATTTTGTTAATAGTTCATTGCCCCCAATCATGGGATGCCCTATTTTTTCTTGGTTTAACTTCATTTCTTTAAATCTTGATAAGCACTGATGTCTTTGACTGTGAATCTTCCTCGAGAGGCTTATCGAAAGACATGTCTCCAAACTCATAAGAGTCATTAGTTGAAGGCAATTCGAAGTCACTTGATGCCATACTCAACTCCATATCATGGGCTCTTGTAGCTAGTTCTTCAAAAGTCTTTGGTTGAATTCCTTGAAGGATGTATCGCAGGCTCCACTGCATTCCTTGAATGCACAAGTTGACGGTAGAGACTTTAGACAATTGATCTTTGCAGTTCAGACTTAGATTTCTCCATCGATTAATATAATCAATCACTGGCTCTTCTTTCCACTGGCAAGTGTTAGTCAATTCGATCATACTAACAGTCCTTCGAGTGCTGTAAAAGCGATTAAGAAACTCTTTTTTCATTTGCCCCCAGCTGTCGATGAAGTTAGTTTCCAAATCGACATACCAATCAAAGGCATTTCTTTTCAGTGAGCGGACAAATTGTTTGACCATATGATCATCAAAGGTTCCAGCATCATTGCATGTCTTGATAAAGTGCGCTATGTTTTGTTTTGGATTGTCTTTGCCATCTAATTGTTGAAAATTAGGAGGCTGGTAGTCAACTGACATCTTCATGCTATCAACTCTCTTTGTATATGGCTTTTTATAGGCAACATAAGATTTGGAGCTCTCTTTAAACTTGTCTTTTATCGTCTCTAGTATGATGCTCTTCAATTGGTTCATAGAAAGCATTCCGTCAGCTGAAATTTGTATCTCTTCCTCAACTGACTTTATTTCAGATAGATTGTGTTTTACGGAATTCTCCTCTCCGTCTTCATTCTCAACTTGTTTCTCATTGGCATGACTTGTTTCGGCGTTGGTCATCTTCTCCATTAATTTGAGGATCAACAGACCTTACTCTTGGCCTTGTTTGACAAGTGCAGCAACAGACTGAGTCAAGTTTGCCAGTTATTCTTCGACAGACAAAGTGTTTATTGTCATGGCTAAGGTGATAGATGAGTCATACGCCAAACTTTCATGGATCTAGGAGTTGAGCAGACAGAGTCCTCTTCACCATCTTTGACGTAGTGCAGTGGCTTATCGAGAGGAGTCCCCACTACGTGGTTTATCTCTAAGGAGACTTCAGACGTACTCCTTATAACTACTTCAACATCTTTAGTTTGCAACTCTGAAGGATTTGAAGCAGTAGACCTTCGTATCGCAATTTTGAGTGGAGTTATTCTTTGAATCTCTTCAGTTTGCAGCTCTGAAGGCTTTAAGGCAGAAGATCTTCTTATGAAAATCCTGAGAGGAGCCATACTTTGTACTTTCGAACTTTTGAAGAGATGAGATGAGATGTATAAATTGTCCCACTGGGCGTGCCAAAATTTGTATTTATTAAAATAATAAACACAAAAAGAAATTACAAAGATAATCCAAGATGGATTGAACTTGAAAATTGAGTGAACAGTCTTTAGCTGTCCTCTGATTCCTCTCTTGAGTTGACTTCTTTGACTTTATCAACTTTCGGAGCCGGATCTTCGGATGAAGCTTGTCCGAGCTTGAATTTGACTTGAAGCTTTAAAAACGTTTATCCAGAGGCGTCGAGCCTTTGTTTGGATCAACCGTTGACTTAAAGATTTACTGTGAAGAACGCCGTTCAATTTGGTAGAACACGGTTGACCTCACGAATATTGCTGGATGAACTTGACTTGAAGAAATGATGAATTTGAGGGGCTCCGCACCTTGATCTCAGATTGAATGTTGTTTCTAGATTGATCTTCGAAGAATGACTTTGATCTTCGTAGATATTCCAAATTCCTTCAGAGCTTTCCGGGCTTTCAGGATTTTCAGAATGAATGGAATGAGGACTGAAGACTCTTATTTATAGGTACAGAAAATAACCACTTGTGAGATATTTTTTCCTTGAAAAGATATATTGGGCTTTTCTTTTTTAATTAAGTCTGCTGGACTAAATACGGGTCTATTTAATTTAATTAGGTCTGCTGGATTTAACTTGGGCCTATTTAATTTATTTATGCCTGCTGAATTTGATTTGTTGGGCTTGTTGACTTGAGTCAGGCCTACTTGATTTGAATTGAGCTCATATGGCTTGAATCGAGCCCATTTAATTTGAATTTGAGCTCAAATAATTATATTAATTATTAATTATTTATTCATTTATTTTAGAAATTAATTTATTTAAATTTCTTAATAAATAAATATTTAATTAATATTTAATATATTTTCCTTTGCATTTTATTTATTTAGGCAATAAAATTTAATTGCCTAGAGAGTGTATCCTCAAAAGACTATGGATTTCTATGTTCGCAGGCTGGATTGGGAGAAGAGAAGGTGGATTTACGTAAACAGAAGAACATTGGATGGTCTGTCGATGTTCATCGGAACTAACCACTCCATGGCAGTGGTGGCAGCGCCGGAGTTGAAGCCCCACTCTATCTACTTTACGCATGAGACTGATACCATCCCAGACGATGATGATACGGAGTATAAATACGGCGGCCACGACATCGGCGCGTTCGACTATCGACATAAGACCATCTCGCCCTGCTACTGTCCATGTGACGTCCAATCCATGAAAAGGATTATTCCTGCACCCCTTTGGTTCACGCCTTCAACCCCTCTTCCGTAGTAGTCTAACTTATCTATCTCACAATATTAATTAACTCTCTTAATTTAATTGGCCATGTTACAGTATTAATTACTCCATAATTAAAGTCATATTAACCATTTCAAAATTCCATTCATGACATTTGGTGATGGATGCCTATTGCATGTTTTCTTTTGGTATAATTCAGAGCTTGCTATTGGTTAATCGTTTTTCTTTTTCTCTGACTATAATATATATTTATGAAGAAGTAGGATATCTGACACATTGGAAGAGCTCGAGAGTTTGCAATCTGATGGTTTAGGGGGTTTATCTGTAAATATGTTTTTTAGGGGATTGGTTACGTGATTTTATTTTTTTATGATCGGGAAAAGAAATTCATTAAATTAAAGAAAACGGAAAGTACAGTCACATTTCAAGTATATATAATTCAAACGGTCTCCGATGTTACAAACCAAGAACTAGCTCCAAATCATTTGGGAATTTAGCCTTACACCAGCTCCACAACCTATTTTTAATTTTACTAATGACTCAAATAGAATTCCACCTCTACGCCTCGAAAATAATCTTATTTCTCCATCTCCATATGACCCAGATGATACAAATCCACAGTCCCAAAGTAATTTTTTTTATATTTTTTACCTCCCAATATAGACGAGAATTGGCAAAAGTTTGGTTTGTTAAACGAATATCAGCTAGATGTGGTTTAGAGTGTAACTTGATTAAGTATTAAACGATTCAACTCCTTATAAGCTTAAGCTTTTAGAGAGGTAAATCGTTTAATAGTTAATCAAGTTACTCTAACATGGTTAATTACATGATATTGTTCCAGGTAAGAGTGAAGGCATGCTTCAGTGCCTATTTTTGAATGGTGTTTTCGGAGAGAAATTATGAATAAACTAGGGTGAATATATTTTGCATAAAGAATCATTGGTTATGCTTGTTACTAGTGAAATTTGTATGATGAGCATTGTTTGTTATGCTTTATATTTTCTGATTTATTGGATTCTGTAGGACAAGTTGCAGCTAGGAGTATTACTGATTGCAATGGGAAGTTGGCTTTGTTTCTTAATATATGAATGGTTGAGCTCAGTGTTGGTGTGCTCCCTTCTAACAAATTATCCTAATCATAAAGCCTTTGATGAACCAAAAACCCAAGTTTAGATGCAATATCCCATGAGGTCTATTAATCGGATTTCCAAATTTATTGATTTATCATGGAGTATATTATTACCATTAATTTTCTTTAGAAAATTCAGATTTCCAAACTACATATAAGCCATGGAGTTTATTATTACTTAAAATTGGTTTTGAAAATTCAAATTTCCAAACTATATAAACAGACCGAAAACAAACATGCCCACCTATGCATGTTTGATTTAGGTTTAAGATGAATAGATAGATGATAAAATAACTAATAAAGAGTGATAATTAATGGGTATATATATATATATAGACAAACACTAGCATGGAGCGTTCTTATTTTTTAAATTTGGTGGAACCGGATTTTTTTATAAAAATGGGTCAAATTAACAGGTTCAAGCCAACAGGTAAATTGGGGGTTTTCTTCTTTCCCTCGCATTTCACGCTGAACTTCTATGTGAGAGAAGAGTCTTCGAATTTGCTGCGGAGATACCAGCAAAAATCTGAAGTAGCATCGTCCACGCTGTTATCGTCGGGCACTACAACCGCATGTTCCAAACGCCGTTGTCCATGCTGCCGGAATCACGAATTCGCTCGCCTGTCACACACGAACGTGTATGTGTATATAATTGAGATGGCAACATGATTCTGCAAGTAAACTCGCACTTATCCACAATGGATGCCAATGCCATCGTCGTTAAATTTTAGCCACCGCCACACACGGCAGTGTATTCGACATCAATCGCACGCAATTATGCCCTATTATAAAGTGGCGCCAAAATCTACCACTGCCCCTCCCATTTCTTGCGAATTTCACGAGGTGAGTACTTGAGTCGATCGATTTCAGTCCTTTTATAGGACGTTTCATGTGTGGGCTTGTGCTGTTGGTCTATTGGTATTTGGTGATGGTAGTGATGGACTGATAGTTATCAGAGCCGGCTTACTTTACGAAATAAAAGTTGTCAGCAATGTTGTCGGCTGCTTGTCATGAACCCAGGTCTTCCCGCTATTGTTGGCTTAGCTATCAGGAGAATGCCGCTTCAACCTGCAGCCCAAGCTTCGTCCTGTAGTGAGATGATAAACAACTTAAGGAGATAGCATAGAAACTAATTCTATCTGTAATATTAAAGAAGAATTTGCAGTTGACTTGGTTTACAAGGGTGGCATAGTTTCCGTCATTGTCAGTAGATTATGTGATTCAAATATTTCATCTCAAGTGTTGGAGATTTGGACTTGTATTGGTCATTATGTGGTAATAAAAATTCCACAATTGTCACGCTCTCAAGGATCTATCCATAAAAGATTAAAAGTTGAATAATTGATGGTAAGATTTGAGAATGATGGACCCCCTAGGACAGCATACAGTCTGCTCAGAACATTATTATGGCTATCCGAATCTATTTTGAGCCATGACGAAGCTCCGAAAGAAGTTTTAATAGTTACTCATGTTTGATTAATATATTTTAGGTTGTTCATTTTCTATTAATTAGATTACTCTTTATATTGATTTGGGTTACTACGAATAAGTTTTTGATTTACTCTTTATGTTGATTTGTTAATTTTTTTGTCCTGTTTGACCAATAAGGTTATTTTTTCTATTAATTGAGTTACTATTTATAATGAATTTGGTTACTCTTTGATTTGAAACTCTAATTTTCTGAAAAAGGAGGTTACTTTTTTTTATTAATTGAATTACTCTTCATAATGAATTGGGTTACTCTTTAATTTTAGACTCTGATTTTCTGAAAATGAAGTAATGTACTGTGAAAAAATTAAATTGTAGTATGCAATTTATAAATTGAAGTATCACTCGATAAAAATAATTAGATTACTCTTTAAAATTAATTAGGTTATTTTTTAAATTAATTAGATCATTCATTGATTTCATACTTCATTTTCTCAGCAACAACTAATTATTGTTGAAATTTTGCAAAACACTAATATCAAATGCAAATAAAAAAAATAGAGTATATACATTCTAAAATTGTGATATCAATTATCAACTACAATGCTACTCTCAACTTCAAACCCCTTCAAACTATCTAATGAATAAATAACAACCAAATTTCTAACATCATTCTTTATTTCTAAAATTACAAGACCCAACTTCAAACCCCCTTCAAACTGTCTAATCTAATGAACAAATAACAACCAAATTTCTAACATCATTCTTTATTTCTAAAAGTACAAGACCATCCTTCTGATATTTGATGGAGAGATAATGTCATTACTGATGTTTGTCAGCCAAGAAAATTAAGAACTCCCCTCATATGATATATAGGTAATAATGAGGCAAAACAATCAAGACTAAATACAAATGTTTCCATCTCGTTAGAGCTAGCTAAGAGTTCCACTAATCCAATCAAAAAAGAATGTGAAGCAGTGTACTTAATGTTTGAAGTACATCAAAGAAAGAGAGAATCTCTTAATCCAATCATCCATCACCAGAATAATTGCTTTTATACCAATTCTATCAAAGGTAACACTACTGGAATTATCCTTCCAAATGTTATGCAGAATGTTAACAAAGTTAACTTTGCTTTCATCCTTGATCACTTGATCACTTCCAAATGTTGAAACTCCATCTAAGAATTCGTCGACTCCAGCGCGACCTTTTCAACTTAGATTGTGGAAGCCATTAACACAATCCATCTACCAAAGACAAGAAATAAATTCTCCAATACTAACCTTCCCATCAGCTGCATAACTTCCCTGTTATGCATCAAAATTTTCTTCCCATCTTCTCTTTAGTTTAGTGTACTTCCTTCCAAAACCCACTCTGTAGATCACATCGTTGTTTACCGAACAACTCCCTCAAATTCACAGGCAAACCACAAGATTCATCAATCTTGTTCATCAAAAGGGCTATTTCTTCTTCCCGGATCAAGCTGAAAGATTGCATTCTGAAGCTGGACAACACATGCTTCTCAATTTCCTCCAATACTCACCATAAGGGAAGTGTTGGATTAAATATATATGTTTCCATCTTCGTCGGAGCTAGCTAAGAGTTTCCCAAGATTACTCCCAATTCTCCCATTCTCATCCGCATACAATAATTTAATGGGAATCACCGAAATGGCCAACAATATATATTAGTGTAAAACAATGAAGATTTAATACAACAAAAAAAATTTTAGATGCAATAATTGGTTGAAGAACTTTGCAGACATATATTGCTGAAAGCTTTGCATCTCAGAACATGCCTTGCTTTTTGGGAAATAAATAATTAAATAAATGCACTTCAAATAGAGAAGCTATAAGCAATTTTTTTATTAGGTGTTTATTAGGGGAAATAAGAAACCCAGGATGAATACTTGCGTTCCAACCCAAATTCAGAAGATACATCAAAATAAGCAATTAAGACTAAAGAAATTGAAATTTCTGAAAACTTCGATTCACCAAATACACCCTCTTCCGCCGTCATCGGCCCTTTCACAGAGAAAGAGATAGAAAAGATAATTCAATCGCTTGTTTGGAGGGTCGCGTGTGTGTTAACACTTTGATGTATTCCGACGGTGGCGTAACGGCGATTGAGGCAATTTTTGGAGAATCGGGTGGGGACGGGGCGGCGATGGAAGGTGGAGGGGGTAAGAGGAGAGAGACGAGGGAGAGGAGAGGGAGAGAGATATTTAGCCCAGTTTGTGTTTGGAGGAGGAGGGAGGATCCGCGAATAAAAGTTTAATCCATTTAGCTTGCAGAAGATCCGGTTCCAAATTTAAATTCGTAGGACTGTTGTAGTGGTGGTACTCATATATATATATATATATTTATATGATATAATTCTAATTTTACTTTTATAATTCATAATATATTATATTTTTGTTGTTCATCTTCTATTTTACTTTTGGGTTTAATATTTATTTTAGAAAAAATTTAATATTAATTTTAAGAATATAATTTTATATTTTAGCTTACAGTATATTTTACTTATAGTGTATATTGGTGCACTGGGTGCAAGGGTGCACTCATATGTGTATTACTTTTTATTCTATTTTGTATACATGTTATTCTATTTTGTATACGTGGTGTGTAATATTGTATACTTTTTTCACATTAAGTTTTTCATTAAAAAAACTAATATCCATATGTGTATAACTTTTTTTATAAAATAGTGTATACATATTTTTTTAATAATTGTATATTTTTTACACTCAATTTTTCATTAAAAAAACTAATAATTAAATTGTATACATTTTTACTCATAATTATATATATTTTTGTTTATATTTATATATGAGTGCACCCGGGTGCACACTATAATTAGTCTTACTTCTATCATTCATATCTTATTTTAATAAAAGAATTGCTTCTTTAACACGCAAGAGTTAGTTGAGTAGAGAAAGTAATTGTCTATTAGAGGGTAGACAGGGACTAGATCTCCATTATACATGACTGTTGTACTGCGGTATGAGTATTGTATAAAATTTTTAAAATGGACAGATATAAATATGGGTAGTTTTTTAGTTACGGTACCCTACTCTTTCTCATGCCTAACTTAGCATCACCTCAAAACAAAATCCCATTAGTAATTTTCCGGCCCATAGGATCTTAGTGGGCTTTGATATATAAAAAAGAAATAATATGCTATCTTAATCTTATTGGGCCGCTTAATGGGCCCAAAAGAGTACGTTTCAGAATTTCACAAAACCTTGCTCAACATCATGGAATCAATTCAACCGACGGAAGGAGCAAACATGGTTGAAGAAAAAGAAAAATCAGCAGCAACCGCCGTGAAAGAGGATCTAGAAGACTCTTCGGAGCCGACTAAAAAATACCCTAACGTCGGCGGAGATGAATCGGAGGCTGAGGAAGGGGAGATCATCGGTGGATATCCAGAAGACGCCGGGAAGGCGATGGCGCATCCGCCGCCTAGGCACCCCTTGGAGCATTCATGGACATTTTGGTTTGATAATCTCTCCGCTAAGTCCAAACAGGAGGAGTGGGGAAACTCAATTCGCTCTATTTACACATTCTCCTCCGTAGAAGATTTCTGGAGGTATTTCTCTTATGATTTTGCCAATTCAGTTGGACCTTCTTCTTTTTTTCGATACTGAATTAATTGCATGTTCTGTAGTTTCGTTATTTGTGCGTTTTTTAGGCATTTAATTTTGGGGATTCATATTTTTGTTGTTGATTGATTTGTGACATTTGCTCTCCGCCATAGAACAAAATGATCCTATTTCCTTTAGCTCTGACCTAATTAGTCCAGTCAGTAAAAAACTTGATAAGCATGGCTTTCTTCTCCTATGTTTCATTGTTACATTCCGGAAGATCCTTGGAAATGTTCATTTGTTGTTCCTTTCATGTGTTTTGCTGTTATTTTTCCCGCATTGCCTTTTATTGTGTTGCAGTGTTTACAACAATATACGCCATCCCAGCAAGCTCGCTGTTGGAGCAGACTTTCATTGTTTTAAAAATAAAATAGAGCCGAAGTGGGAAGATCCTGTGTGTGCTAACGGAGGAAAGTGGACTGTTAGCATTTCAAGGGGTAAATCTGATACTTATTGGCTCTATACGGTATGGTTACTGTCAATTTTTGTTGCATGTAGTCTTTTCTGACTGAGATGTGCTGGCATACAATTATATAAATGTTGGGAATTCAACCCTCTAATATATTCGGACACACTAATTCCCCTTTTGGATCTAATTAGTTGCTAGCAATGATTGGGGAGCAATTTGATTATGGAGATGAGATTTGTGGAGCAGTTGTCAATGTTCGAGCAAGGCAGGAGAAAATTTCTATTTGGACAAAGAATGCCACAAATGAAGCTGCTCAGGTTTTTATTTTTTTGGATAACATAAGCTTTAAGTGATCCCACTGAATATCCTTTTAGTGTGTGAAACTTTTTATGATACTTATCTTTTATCTGAACTGGGTATAAGTCTGTCACACTGTTTATTTGCCAATGCTATAGTTTTCAATTTGTTTGGTTATTTTTTGGCAACACATTAGAACCCTCCCCGATTAAGTTTCAAGTGTCTTAAAATATGGACATGTAATTTTCTAGATGGCCTGTCACCTTCCACCTCTCTCTGGTTTGGTGATATAATTTGCTGGCATAAACAACAAAGCATTGTCTTTATTGGCAGTAGATTGTTAAATGATTCAAATGAATTATGAGTATTCTATAAAGATAGTAGGTGCTGTTTGTGAATATTATTCATTACCCAAACTGAATTGCATTAAGGTTCCGTAAAAGGATACACTCAATCTATTTTGAAACATTCATTACTTCAATGAATAATTTTCAAGGAAACTTGTAATTCAGAGGCTGCATCCCAGAATCCCACTAGATCATCCTTATATTTCCTAGTAGAAACTGTGGGTATCGATGATGTCTGGTCTTTGTGTTACTTGGAATTGAGGTTGAAACTGATTATGTGTATCTCAACAGTTGTGCCTGCAGAGGATTTTTTCTCATTAGTTTGTAGACACACATCTTTGTGCATGCTCTTTTTTTGTATTACTTGGAAATACTGAAATCTATTTATTAACTTCTCTGAATTTCTTACACTTGCAGACAAGTATTGGTAGACAATGGAAAGAATTTTTGGATTACAATGATACTATTGGCTTCATATTCCATGTGAGTCCTTTCAGTCTTGTTGATATTCGTTTTTCCATATCTCAGCCATCTTTTCCTCAAGGTAAGTTTCCATCTGTCTAATGTAGGATGATGCAATGAAGCTCGACAAGGGTGCCAAGAATCGTTATACTGTGTAGCTATCAGTGGCTGAATGTTTATGACCCTTAAACTTTCGTCGTTTAATTCTGGTGTATAGCATGCCAGATAACTTGGATCACTAGTACCATATGATTGAGTAGAATTCTTGTTCTGCTGTCCACTTGTTGAGCTTTCCTTGGATTCATTTTTTAGGACTGGATTATTGGGATTTATTTCCTTCATATAACACCGGTCTTATATTAGAGTACAATTTCTGCTTCATTTAACTAGGAAGTGGCAATGTTTGAGGCAGTCTTATTTACGATTTTTCCTAAATTAAATTATGTTAGAGATATAGTATTTAGATTATTTTGGTATGATCAACAGTCAAGATAAATATACTTGGTTAAATTTTTATAAAACTTTAATCTGAGTCATAAACATGTACAATTGAGTCAGAAAAATATACTCAACCGACTCATAAATATGAACAATTCATTAATTTTAATTGAGTCAAAATTATTTTTGTAAAATTGTTTTAACAAATATCCTTCAAAATAGGGTAAAAATGAAAATGCTAAGAAAATATTGGGCAAATTATCCGATTATTTCATTAATCAAATAAATTAAGTATATACCATTTTGTAAACATAATGATCAATTAAAGATCATTAGATATGTATAGTAGGTAATTAAATAAAAAATGGAAACGATGTTAAATTTCAGATCTAGTACAGATTTTTATATTAAGAACTAACAAGTAATAAGCATACAATTACTCAATTAGACGCAAGTTCGCGTAATTTACACTGCTTGCTTGCACAAAATTTTAACCTTTTCAACAAAGGTCACACTTCCTGTAATTACATTTTTTGTTACTACGCAGCAATCATTAGTTTACTTGAACAAGTGGAACCACAAAATTGAAGAAGTTGGTTCTCATACAATTACACAGTACAATTTACAGGAGCAATCTAAGAGAGATGATAATTACTCAGTTGGCCAAAAATGTACGGCTATTCCAAGCTGACCGAAACGAATAGAGATTCGGAAGGGACTTAATACTATGATAGAATTTCCCCCTCTTCCACATTCAAAATAGTCATATCTTCCTCTTCTTCCAAGTACTCGTCCTTCCGATACAAACCAAGTTGCTCAAGACGATTCCCATGATCGCGTGGATAATACAGGTAATCACAACCTATCATCTTCAAGTTCGTCAAGATACCCGTATTATCATCCACCTCCACTGATTTTTCTACCTGAATAACGATACGCTGAATCAGAAAAATCAGGGAACAAACGGATTATCAAGTCATCTAAGGTGAACCAAAAAAATACCATCTCAAACACAATTCTTGCAGCTTTTCTTTCATTCTCACGCTGCAGCTTCAAATTATGCAGCTCCCTATGGGAGGCTTCTTCAGCAGCTTTGATTTGTGCTTCAATCTTGGCTTTCTCTGCTAAACAAAATTAAAAAATAAAAAATAAAAATGGGTGAAGTAGCTTGTAATACTAGCTGCACATGAAGAAGAGAAATATGGATGGATAACTTCGACTTTTGAAGTCAATCAATCATCCATCCCAATCTCTCCCCAAGCACTCAGTGTAAAATCTTGACTTGACAGCATTATCAACTCAGGCATTCATCTTATATCTCATGCAAATACAACATTTAATTTATAAAATAATTATCAGATGTAGACTAGATTTGGAAACCCATTTCCTAAGAGTTGCAAGGAATAACTACATACAACTACACTTGAAAATTGATCATTTAAAATATATTAATGAGTAATAAGTTTGTAAAATAACTTGCATGTACATGCAGAGCATATAGATAACCAAAGACACGGTAGCTACCTCCTCGGTGTTCTTGTTCCAATCTCTCTCTTTCTTGTTGCAACTTCAAACGATCAGACTTCTCATTCTAGACAATTGAATCCAGATTTCAATATAAGTAAAAAAAATAACTGATGGAAATCCGAGGAAAGCAAAAAAAATAGTGTGTGTATCTGCAGCATGCATAGGCGTACATATAAGTATGGCATTGGGGAATGAGGTGGAATAATTACATGGTCTGAATACTCCTGATGAGTAGCCTTGAAGATCGTATCAGCAAAGCGTTTCTTTAACATTGCAGCCCGCAAAGCTTTCTTGGGAGACATTGGGACATTAAATGACAATCCTATCACGCCCAAAATACAAAAAACAGTTGGGACACCGACAAATTCAAGTAAAAATTTATCATTCAAATGCGGCCCAAAAAAGTTTCCCAGGATGAATAAATATAGCACACTGTCTTATTTTTATGTTGGTCTTATTTTCCTTCTGAAATGTACCAGATAGGTAATCCACTTTCAATGTTAACCAATATAATCCAATTCATTACTCAAAAAATATTAAGCATTAAAGTGTTATAAACATTATATCACTGTTAAATATAAATATATTAGGAAATTAACTTGTATTTAAGTGTTTCCAAAAATATTTCTTAATACATGCCAAAGCTAATAAGACTAAATAAGTAGTATCAGCAGCATGTTTTGAGGCAAACAGGGATAAAAAAAAAAAACATTTAGATCCCATCCCAGTGGATAAAAAGGCTCAGCTGTCATTATAGGAAGAAAAAGACAATTGGCGCACCTCAATAAATCTGTATCTAATAAATGCACAATTAATGAGAAGACCCCGATAATTTGGGGAAGCAACATTGTTATATATTGTGTAGGCCTCCAACTATAGCTCATGACTGAAGTGAAAATATGTCTTAATGAGCTGAGAACATCTGAATTATATTAGGTTATCTAATTTTCGTAACCCAGCATTCTTCAATTCATTCATTTATAATTTCCTCATTTTAAAGTATCCGAAAAAGAGAAGGATAACAATACTGTAAAAGGTACTCATAGGGTGTTACTAAACATATATAGAAAGCCACCTTCAACAGAAGCAGGGGTAGACAAGCGAAAGCTGTCTGCTTCACTGATAACGCCTCCAGACCCTGAATCATTTGAAAACATGTCAATGCTCAAATCATCACTTATCAGAAGCATATGATGCAGATACCTATAAAAGTGTCTCACCATCAGAACCTAGACCACAGGGGCTTGTAAGAGAATCTGAGGGATATTTGATTTCATGATCCTGTTAAATCAAATCGGATCTCAAATGTCAACCAACATTTACGCTCTATATATTCAATGAATTATTCTCAAAGAAAAATTAAAGCATCAACTGTGGCTTCTAGCTAATACTTACAAGTCTAGAATCACCACAACGATTCTGTTCTGCTGATCTTTCAGAGGACAGATCTGAAACAGAGAAATGCCTTGCAAGGATGAATGGTGGCAAAAAAGCATGATTACTAATCACACAGTAAGTATTTTCCTCACCACTCGCAGATCGTTGGGTGGCAACATCTATAAGGCGATGCCCTTTCTGGCCAACACAGGAGGAGCAACCAGACTCAGTAGAACTGATTGATCGCCTGTGACCGCCTGAAACAGCAGACGTCAAAGCACTTTTATGACAATGCTCTATGCCAATTAGATATATGCCCAGTTAGCTCAAGATAAGAGCTAGAACACACAAACATTAGTGTGCCACTTAATACCTTTATCAACAGCTTTACTAAAACTGGAACACCCATTCAGAGCTTGTTTTCGAGGCTCAACCTGCCCATATATAACAAAGATAATGCATAAGAATGTATAAACAATAGTGAAATTGAAGAATTACAATTTCATTAAATTAAGAAAAACAATCCCTGTTAAAAAATATAAGGGCATGTGTAAGCAAGGACAATTAATCACGATGCAATACATAAAGTTTTAAAAAAAAAGGAAGACCATAAACTACATAGCAATATAAATCTAGCAATCATAGTAAATACAAGGTAACTGGCCCAGTAAATCCCCAGGAAATTAGTACTTACTTTGCCAGATTTTGCACTCAAGAGAACCTTAACTTCTCTCCTCAACTTAAATAAAGTTTCGTCATCGATTGAAGCTATGTAGGAATCCAGCCTTTCTTTGTTAAGATCAACCAAACCGAACTTCTGAAACACACTCAGCA
The DNA here is from genome assembly GCA_023678885.1 of Pogostemon cablin. Lineage (NCBI taxonomy): Eukaryota > Viridiplantae > Streptophyta > Magnoliopsida > Lamiales > Lamiaceae > Pogostemon > Pogostemon cablin. The sequence goes on from CM042956.1 coordinate 3,125,140, forward strand.
GTTTTCTCCTCTGCTTGCATAATAATTGCACAGTATCTAGTCGAACCTTTTGTTTCTCCTCTTGAGACATCAGCCCACAGGTGCCAAGTCTAACAGGCAAGGCAGCTTTCATGAGATCATCTGGTTTCATGTGTTGGTGATTGTTTGGACCACTTTGCTTTGCATCATGGACTTTGTATTCCTCATCTTCGGATCTGGTCCCTCCATCCTTCATTTTCCCATTCTCTAATTTTGCCTCCAGGATTTTCCATCTCGTATTAAATTTAGCATCTAATGTCATTGCCCACTTATGCACTTCATGCCAAAGAGGATTATATAGCATTGCATTGGAAAAGGTCAGCCTCACGTCAGCAGCAAATTCTTTAGCGTCAGAGTACATATTTCCATCCAGCTTACGTAAGATCGTCCCTAGATCCATAGGTTTTGTGATGATCGAAAAATAATCAGGAATTTTTAACTTCACTGGGTCAACAGGTTCACTGAATATCGGCCCAGCACGGTGACTCATCAATTCTTTCAAAACTTTTCTCAGCTGATGTTTCAAATTGCTTTCTAACTTCTGCTTTTTTTCCCCTGGACCAGATATTTCCAGCCTCCGCTTCTTAGACTTCGCTGGCATAGATTCCTTCAATGGTACATTTCTCTCTAAGGACTTGCTTCCAACAATGGTGTCTCTGTCTGCTTGTCCATAATCTAAAATGTTTATCATAGTGCTTTCGCTTGAGTTGTCTTCTGAAGCATCAAGCAGCCTTTTGAAGATTATTTTGAGCTTCTTCCCTGGCACCGTCTTAGCCTCAGATGACATGTGCTGAAACTGCGGGGGAAAGCAGTTAAGTTTCCCTTGGTTCTCAGCCACCATAGTCATTGGTTTAAAGTTTAAACGAAATACTGTAACAAAAGAAAAAAGGTAAAAAAATATATATATTAGTTCAACTTCAATGCTTGAGGCTTCCGTAATTCCAATAATTGAAATTCCAAACAGTTATTGGGATTCCAAAAACAATTATGATGCCAGAGTCGCTCATTAATAATATTGCTATCATGAATATCAAATTCGAAGTACATTCAAATCATAATTGGGTTGGAAAACAAAGAGAAAAATACCAATATTAAAAATAAAAACTGATCAGATTTAATTTTTTTGTAACAGTCACTCCCTCTTCCTGAATTGTAGTTGTTATAACACATGATTTTGTTTAAAAAAAAAAAATTCCCAGCATGTTCCAAGTTCTTTATAATAAAGGTAAAGAGGCCAATTCTCACACAATTATACGAATGAAAATATCATTACCAAAACCAACGAACAAGCACATACAAATTAAGCAAAACCGCGAAACTACTTTAGTGCTCTTCAAACGATTAGACTACAACAACAACTTCAAAACACATAGAATACCGATATGCGCAATTGGAATTCAGATGACCAACAAAAAGCGTACGATACATCAATAACTCAATTATTTTCAAAATAAATAAAAAAATTTCACAAACCTGATAACCACAAGATAAAACCAGCATCCAAACTATTCAAATTTAACCGAAAAGAAAGAAGATTCAAAGGTACCACCGGAAAAATCAGGAGGGCGAGAAACAAACAATCCCGAACAATCAGAATTGCGAAGAATCAACGCAGTTGCAGATGAAATTCGAACGCAGAAATAGCTTAACCAGGAAGAATTTATTGGTCTAGGGTTTTAAGGTTTAGCTCGCTTTGGTTTCTCTCTCTCACCTGGTAATCGCTAATTAGTAACGAGACAGCGACTTGTTTTATAGAGCACCGACTTAGGTTATCATAAAATTACGAATCTGCCCCTAAGATATTTCACGCGAGTACATTAGTTGCTTCGCCCCCAAGCTGGACAGACATAGGCCTTTTCGCCCGTATCATAACACATCACATAAAATAATATCTTACCTTTTTTATATACGAGAAATTCAAAATACTAAATTCTAGTTTATACTACTTATTAATGAAACAGATATATTCCTTAAATATATTTGCATTATATGGTAGTAAAAGGACTTAGAATATTGTTTCTTGATTTGATACCATATATAACCGGAAATTTTATTTCATAGAAAATATAAATAATAATGTCTAGAATATCTGAATTAGAGCTCCACGACATATCAATTAAATTCTTCTTACTTTATTCATTTATTTAATTATTTATATTTATGATTTATCAGTGTACAAAATAAATAAATAAATATTGATCGTGGTTACCACGCGCGTACTTGATTATTTTCGCTCTATGACTCATGTTTCATATCAAGTTGAGGTGTTGGGCCGGGCCGGATGTTCCATAGGGCAAATGACTAGTATATTGCATTAGTTGGGCTTTAGCCCAGGTAGAGTCTAGATATATTTGGACGACGTCGTTGATCAAACATTCAAAGTATCCGTCGTCTTTATTTATTTACGATTTATTTAATTAATGAAAGTAAAAAAAATACATTTTACCATGCTTACATCACTTGAAAAATGTATTTTTCATTAAACAATAGATGTGACGTGAGATTGAATTTGCTTTAGGATTGAAATTTGGAGATTTATTGATGGGTTAATATTTACTCCAATCACATATTTCACAATTTTTCTTCCAATATTTCATTTTTTAAATGTCATATAACTCATTCTCTAAATTTATAACAAGAATGCTTGGTCCATAAGAGTTAATACGTAGATTAATAAAGATTAGGTGTGACCATAAATTAATTCCCCTAAAAAAATAATTTAATTGATATTGTAGCACACTTTCCCTCAATTGTATTTCATTGGACTTTTTTTTTCTGGAGACAAAAATGATAAATGTATTAATAATAAAAAAAAAGTAAAAAAAATGACAGTATAAGATTATTAAAAAAAAAAAAAAAGTCCAATTCATGAAATGAAAATTGCAGATGATATACCACCAGTGACGGAGGGAGTTAAGGAGAAAAGTTCAGAGAAGGTTGAAGGGATAGCGCTGGCCCCGCTGGGAAATTAGTAATTTTTTTATTATATATATAAAAGGATTTCTGTAAGTCTTTGCTAGCTTAGTGGCTTAATACTCTTTTTCAAGAAGTGAAGCCCGGTTTGAGTACTGCCTCCCACGATAATGTTCTATTTTTTTTTTCTTTTCTTTTATATTTTATACTTGTTTTTTTTTAATCTTCTTTCTTTCTATCATTTAATTCTTTTTTTTTTCAATAACTTTTATTCTACATATAATAATAATAATAAATTTATTTTATTTATAATGTACAACATAATACTCTTTGCCTAATAAAATTATTACACTTTACTCATTTATTTGTATTATATTTACCCAAAAAAATAACATCAATAATAAATTTAAAGATTACTTATATTTTAATTTTTAAAATGTCACAATATTAAAGACATTAATATTATATTTTATTTGTTATGTAAAAATATCAATTTACTCCTAAAAAGTTAATAAAAATTCGTAAAAAAAGTTAAATTTTCTTAAACTATATGAATGATTTCACAAGACGGGAAGAACATTTTATTTTTTAGTGTCATTCTAGCCCCCTAGCCCAATTTCTGGCTCCGTCACTGTATACAACCCATTTTATTATGATTCTCATGAACAATATATATATATATATATATATATATATATATATATATATATATATATATATATATATATATATATATATATATATATATATATATAAACAGTAAAATAATTGGAGTAATAATAAAGATGAATGAAATATTTGTGCACAAGAAATTGCAGGCAGCACATTACATACATACAAAGAAGAACCTCATTCAAAACCAATTTCTATGGAGCAAATGAATCAAATAAGAAATCCTCATCAAAATTAACCGAGCAAGAGAGCATCAAACGGATCAGGCGTAAGACTCGAGCAAAGGCCGACTCGACACTGTGGAACTTCTACTGTAATACAAGTACAACACCAACTGAATGATCCCAAGAATGGCTCCTATCCCATTAGGAACCTGATTTTTAAAAGCCGGTGGAATCAAGTTAAAAGATGGTGTATTGAACTCCATTTCGAATAAAGAAAAGTCATGGATAGTTTTTCCATAGTGAATTGATCGATATGTAGTGTTGAACTAACCACACATTAAAAAGGGATTTTAGAAGATTGGATTCCAACAAATTGCAAGTCATAAACAGTACATTGGATGGAAGGGGAAGAAGAGACTTACGGAAACGAAGGAGTCCTGTTTAAGCAGTCCATATGCAAAGAAAGCAACACTCATAAGAAATGTAGCAAGAGAAAGATAAAATGGCATGTATTCAACGCTCTTCGTCCTGATCACCAGATTCTGTTGCATCATATTTTCAAGCACATGTTAATTAGCATTGAGCAAAAGAATTCCCTATATGATAAGTTGGGCTTGTTTTAACTTACAATGATGAATAGTGGAGAAGCAAACATGGATATGAGAGAGAAGACAGATAGATAACCAACGAAGAGTTTCCGGTTGGGGGGCTCAAAAACTGTCAAGCTAACAAAGACAATGATAGCAAAAGCCAAAAAAACTCCCGGCAACAGTCCAAGCATCTTCAGCTGCAATATACAGTTTTATGTGAGTGATTGATTAGTTTATTTGAAGACAGTAAGGTACATTCAAAATAATAACATCACCTTCCTTCTTTTGTCTGCATATACAATAAATATGATAATGTAAACCAACTGGAAAATGGCTCCGACTGAGTTGACAGTGGCGATTAAGATAATACCAGTCGAAACGATTGGCATTCCATACCAAAGGCAAATTAAACAGTTCAAGAGGGCATAGATATATGGCAAGCCCGAAAATTCTTCTGTTGTTTTGTTCCTAACAATTCTCCTAAATGTTGGTCTGCAAGATTGGTAAATGAGTATTAAACATCGTAAATCAGAAATCAAGCACTCCAGTTTGATGATCCATGTTAGGAGACTTACATGGGCGATACGAATAACACGAATGCGAGGATATTTCCTGCAAATGCAGCCAATCTAACTTGTTATTCCAGCAGTTGAGTTGCCATCAACTTATTTAACAGATTATCCCCTTTTCTACGGAAGCAGCCAAACATTTCTTTCCTCAATTATCCTAAAATCTATGGCTATGGTTGAATTACCAAGTTAAAACTCATCAAAGACTATATACTTATTCTAATGGACAAGAACAGGCCACAGGGTTCCTGAAATGTATCATTTTAAATTCAACTAACTCTGAAATACTGCAAGAATTTGATAATCAAAATTTCTACCAATGTTCACTAGCAGATCATTCTTCATGACATAGATTGTTGGGTGATCATCCATTCATCCCTAATTTCCCCAAAAGTAACAAGATATAAACTTCTAAAGAAAGAGAGGAAATAAAGACACAGAAGAGATTTCTTTGTAGAAATCAGACGATTACAAGTCAACTGGTTGAGTAAATGCAGATTTAACATCGAAGGGCAAATAACCCATGTGAGAAAACCCATAAAAGAATCCGACAGAAAAGAAAGAATTGATTTGAAGAAATGAATTACCTGCAACACCAGCTGCATTGCTGATAATTGAATAAGTTGAGAACAAGCCACCTTCAGACATGGGAGGAAAATTCTTGAAATTCAATTCTTCCTGCTGACTCTCTGTCTCTCCCTCTTTCTCTCTCTCGCTCTCTTTCTCTCCCTCTCGAGTTTCAGGTGTCAACCTTGAGATTCATATGAAGCTTTATGAGTCAATTATTGAGTTTTATTATATTGACGAAGCAGGTAATGAAAGGCCCATTCTCCAGATATTCGCTTACCAATTAGTACATATTAACCACGTGCAGTTAAAAATACTCTCTCAGCCTCACATCTGTTTTCACATTTTCAATTTTAATTTATTGATCCCATAAAATTTTCACCTATTTAATTGATAAAATAAAAATCAAAATAACTAATTTTTATTATATACTTTATTCGCAAAGATATTTTCTTAGTCAATAAAAAAAATTGAGTAAAATCGTGTTCTAAACAGACATAGTACATAACAAAATATGTTATGTGTACCAAGAAAATAACAATTCTAAATTTAATGTATACTTATTTTTTAAGTTTTAAAATATAACATTATTTCCTTTCATTATAGAGTACAATTTGACAGAAAAATAAAAAAGAGTAACATTTTCTAAATAATATAAAATATATGTGTATATTGTATATTCAAATATTAAAACATATCTATAAGATGATTTTTATTGATTTATGTATTGTCTTTATCACTATTATATAGAAATATTTCATAATCTTCATGTATGACAAAAGCAATAGGCAAAAGAAAGTGCCGTGTCATGATTCACCATTATAATGTCTGACAAGTATCGACCACGCGAGGAGTGTTATACTATTTTCAATTTTGAGTGTTTTGATATTGATGAATAATTTCATGTGGCCAGCGATGTAAATTAGGAAATGTGAAGATCGAAGGAAAAGTCAAATTAGAATAGGGAAAAAAAAAAGGTGCAAATTGTTTATGGTTGCCAGCTAATTACATGAAAGGATTACGGAAAAGTCTACAAAGAGACACGCTGGCATTACAGACTAGACCCACCCATCATAAGATCTTTATAATAGTGACAAAAGAAAAAATAAAATAAATGCAGATTCTAACATTCCAGTTGAGATGCTACTTGACTAAATTGAAAAGGGCATAAGTGTACCCAAATATCTCGATATAAAATAGTACTAATATTGGTACAAATAAGTATTGGGCCGGTTTTCTCCATGACTTTCAACTTCAAGTGTTGGGCCGGGCCGGGATGTCCCATAGGGCAAACTATATTTCACTAGTTGGGCTTTGGCCCGGATTCTTATGTTGAATCTATATATTTGGACTAAGGTATCGGGTCAAGGTGTGTCCCGTTTTTAATTATTTAATTTCGATTGATTTAATTATTATTGGAATAAAATAATATTTTTTTACCATATTTATATCACTTGAAAAATATCATATTAAGTAATAGACATGAGCTTGAATTTGCTTTGTGAAAATAAGAGATTTATTCCTGGCTTGATGATATATCTGAAATAGTGTACATCAATTATACAAATTTTATAAGAGAGAGCTTCTTGTGTATCAAGGTGCACAGATTTAGATCTGTGCATCCACTAAGTCGATGAATATTATATAAGATTAAAAAAATAGATTTGGATCAACTTAAGTTGGATCCGGGCACACGAATTTAAATCTGTATACCCGGGCGCAGAGAAGAATTTGTCATTTTATAATTATTTACCAATTTAATATCTCATCCAAATTCTATTAATACTTTTCCGTTATAATTAACACTAATGTATTTTTGCTATTAAACAATCCATCAAGAATTTAAGAACAATGTAGGAAAAAAAAGGGGAAGCTGGCAGTGTAAGATTAAAAAAGGGAAAACACATTCCAATTGATCATGAAATGAAAATTGCAGGTACACCCCATTAATATGATCCATATGAACACAAATTGTTCAAATCCCTAGACATATGTACAAGCATTAAAAAGTAATAACATAAAGACGAATGACATATTAATGCACTAGAAATACAGGAAGCACATTACAAGCAAAGAAGAACATTCTTCAGAACCTATTGTCATGGAGCAAATGAATCAGATTAGCAAACCTCTTTAAGATTAACTGAGCAAGAGATCATGGGACATCGATTAGACATACGAATCGAGCAAAGGCCGACGCGACACTTCCACACAACTTCGACTGTAATAAAAGTACTGCACCAACTGAATGATTCAAAGAATGGCTCCTATCCCATTAGGAACCTGATTTTTAAAAGCCAGCGAAATCAAGTTAAAAGATGGCATGACGTGTTTCGGATAATGAAAAGTCATGGATAGTTCTATACTATATGCAGTGTTGAATTACTATTAACCATACATTGAACACAGAGGGGATTGCCTATTCCAAACCGGTGACACATCACCTATTTTCACCTTTTCAACACATCACGTGTTTTCAATCATCTGGTGTGTTGGAACACGAGATGGAACACCCATTTGGAATAGGGAATCCTGGCTCCATTGAAAAAGGGCTGAAGCAGGACTTTAGAATATTAACTGGATTCCAACAATTGCATTTCATAAACATTGGAAGTGAAAGAAGAGTCTTACAGTAAGGAAGCAGTCCTGTTTAAGCAATCCATATGCAAGAAAGCAACACTCATAAAAAATGTAGCGAGAGAAAGATAAAACAGCATGTATTCAACGCTCTTCGTCCTGATCACCAGATTCTGTTGCATTATATTTCGAGCACATGTTAATTAGCATTGAGCTAGGAAAAGAAATTCTGTAAATATTAAATGGGGCTGTTTTAACTCACAATGATGAATAATGGAGAAGCAAACATGGATATGAGAGAGCAGTCGGATAGATAACCGACGAAGAGTTTCCGGTTAGGGGGTTCAAAAACTGTCAAGCTAACAAAGACAACGACAGCGAAAGCCGAAAAAACTCCCAACAAGAATCCAAGCATCTTCAGCTGCAGTATATATACAGTTTTATGTGAGTGGATTAATTTTCATAAAGTTATTTGAAGACATTAAGGTGCTTTCAAAATCCTAACATCACCTTCCTTCTTTTGTCTGCATACATGATAAATATGACAGTGTAAACCAACTGGAAAATGGCTCCGATTGAGCTGACAGTGGTGATTGAGACAAGGCCGGTTGAAACGATGGGCATTCCATACCAAAGGCATATTAGACAGTTCAAGAGGACATAGATATATGGCAAACCAGAAAATTCTTCTGTTGTTTTGTTCCTTACAATTCTCCTAAATGTGGGTCTGCAAGAAAATGATAAATATTATCATAAATCAGAAATGGAGCACTCCAGTTTGATGATTGATATTAGGACACTTACATGGGCGATACGAATAACAGAGATGCAAGGAGCAAATGCAGCCAATCTAACTTGTTTTTTCAGCAGATGAATTGCCATGTGAGAATGAATACCAATGAAAAATATATGAAGAAAATAGAAAAGTTAATTGGAAGTAATAAAGTACCTGCAAACCAGCTGCATTGGTGATAATTGAATAAGTTGAAAATAAGTCACCTTCAGGCATGAATTGGTAATGAGAATAGGCATGATACAGAAATTTAAAGAAGGATTAATTGGAATAAATGAATTAAGTACATGCAACACCAGCTGCGCTGGTGATAAAAAGCCACCTTCAGACATGGGAAATTCTTGAATCTCGATTAATTCGTCCGTGCTCTCGAGTCTCAGGTGTTAAGCTTGTGATTGATGAATGCAATTTATAGAGATTTGTTATATGGGTTACTGTAGTGAACAGTGGATTCTGGCCTCGCCAAATTGGTCTATGAATCGGATACCGTTGCATTGGAAAAAAAATACCAATCTACGCGAGGTACTTGACTTCCAAACCCTATCATTTACGACTGGTGCCTTAAATTTCTGGCTAGAGGCAAGCAGTGGGACAGTAACGGAGGGCGGCGCCATGGTGCTGCTTCTCTCCCTTTGGTTGATCACTGATAAGTTATAGGTTACACTGCATTTTCTTTCCTCATCTTCTGCGTCACACGATAAATGTTTAACCATTGTCCGTAGGGTTTAAACATTCATAAATAGGGTATAGTTTCCTTTTTCTCCTACGCACAAAGATGATGTACCAAAATAACACAACAAATCTGAACCGATTATAAGTAGGTTAATAAATAAATTTTAAAAATGTAATAAAATTCGCTTAATTGTCTTAATCTTTTACTCCCTCCGTCCACCAAAAAGGTATACATTTTTCTATTTTGGACGTGCACATCAAAGTTATACATTTCTTTTTTACAAACATTGACACACACATCACTAATGCATTTAACATATGAGACTCACACCCACTAATACAACTACATACTACACATTAAATAATAATACTTTTAAGGTGTTATGTTGGCCCGAGTTAGAAAGAAATTAAACCTCTTTATTGCAATTAGTATGTAAACTTTTAATAACTTATTTTATAAGACTTACGAAGTTGAACCAACTTCCATATAATTGGGGGTTTAATTGTTAAGTGAAAAAAAATTATTATTAAGGGCATCATAGTATTTCCTTTACTAAAAACATCTTTTTCCTTCATTGAACCACAATTAATTTTTTTTTTTACCCAATTGTATAAAATTTTTAATATTGTAATTGATTCAATTGTGTTACCACTCGGTAAAGAAAATTTTTAATTGTGGTCCATGCCCTTATTACAAATTTTGTACATACTCATAACTAAATTACCTACAAGCCTCTTACCCTCGGCACCCTTCACCACTCGCCGTCAGCATCTCGCTGGAGTTGGGGGAGGATAAGAGCAGGTGGGTGATTTTAATTTAAATACTTTTACAATCAAGGGGTAGTTGTGTCATTTCGTTCCAAAATAAATAAAAAGAACATCTTTTCACACCATGCAACGTAAAATGTGATATCCACTTTCTATTTTCATCTAGTTGTGCCCTATGAGAAATAATTGAAAGGCTCAATGACTTACCCATTATATATTCACCACATGCATTTAAATAAGTGGAAATTAACGATTTGAAGCATGTGGGTCTAATATTATTCTTCAGGAAAATGATGTTTCTTACCCTTGTAGGCTAAGGAAATTACTACGATGCCCTTATGCGGTTATGCCCTAAATGATAACTTTTGTCATTTACCTATTACTATTATATAGCCACCCACCACCTCAGCTAACTGCTCAACCCCATTTCGCCGGAACAGCAACACCAATATGTAGGCAAACGAACATTCTAGTGGAATCCGACATTGTTATAGCATCCATTAGCTCTTCCACCATTGCGGCCTCTTCCATGATCTTGTCTCTTTATGGACATAGTAATATTGGAGTTGCCTTGAACTGTACTGTGTAATGGCACAGTAAATGGGTAACAATAAAGATGTATGTCGACGTCAACATTTGGACAGTTCATTTTACGAAGCCTATCAGAACTCAAGTTGTCACTGGAGATCCACCACTGCAGCCGAAAAAATTCCATTCCACAACGTCGTCACTATAGGTAGAAATGAATCTTATTCGCATGGGAATGTGTTATGTGGTTATTATGGAAGATTAGAAATATGTTCATTTTTCATGGAGAGAAGTATGTATCGAAAAAATTTATTGAGGAAATAAAAGTTAGAGTATGGAATTGGTGACATGATCCTTCATTAATTAGGTCAGAAGAGATTTCAAAATTGAATAATTAATCCTAAGTGTATAATCAAGAAAAGTGAATATACTTCTAGGATTTTTTTTTATTCACCTGTATTACTTTTAGAACTAGATATTTCTAATACCTAATTTTTTATAATAAAATGATTACTTTTTGTGATTATTATAATAAAATGATTACCTCCATCAACATTAACGCATTCATTTTGCTATTTTGGATCACTCACTCTTAAAATATCAAAATTTTCTTTTTGGTATAAGGGCCCATACATGGCTCATCACTTCCCACTAATACAACAACATATTTTATATAAAATTCTTACACTTTCTATAAAATAATAATACTCCTAAATTCACGTGAAAAAATAAACGAATATATTTGCGATGAACAGATAGATGGAGTACTAAATGAGTTACATAAATGTCTATTTAGCTAAATAGACTGGTTTTGGTAGAAATGTACAAAGTCTAACAAAATTTAAAAGATGTATAAAGATATTTTTTAAATATAATATATAGTATGTATATTATAATATATATATATATATATATATATATAAGAATATTTTTAATTCAAGACCTTGAAAATTGATAAATTATCAATTATCAAATTGAATTGTTTTTTCTATTAATTAAGGGATGAAATATATAAAACTATTGCCTAAATTATAAAATTATCTAAAATAATTTTATGATAATCATATAAAATTTTCATATAATGAAATGTTATTTTAATACTAATAAAATATTTTTAAAAATCTTTAAAAATATATTAAATATGTAAAATTTAATGTAATTGTAACTATATTTTTGTAAATATCTTTACGTTTTTCAGGTCTTAAATTGATAGTCATAATGCATAGAATAAATAACTTAGATCTCGAATAGAAAATTAATTTTATTTTTCAAGTTTTGAAATGAAAGCTTCTAAATTTTAATAATAGGGTTAGTTGAAAAAAATCACGAACTTTACATCTATTGCAAATTAATTAATTTTCACTTTTGATAAATTACGAAAAAAAAATCATCACCTTTAAGTATTGTTGCAAAATAAACTCAATTTATGACTAAAAGTAGAATTTTTTTGGTTTATTTTGCAACAATACTTAAAGGTGGTGAATTTTTTTGCAATTTCTCAAAAGTGAAGATTAATTTGCAATAAATGTAAAGTTTGTGGTTTTTTTCGTGAACCCTTAATAATATACTCTACTCCATAAGGGATAGATATGGTAATATTAAAATAGTACATAAGTATGTATAAAAAGGTTAGTCCGAGACTCTTAGAAAGTTTGCCGCATGCAAATAAAAGAGTGAGGCTCTGTGCATCCGGACACACGGAGTACATTTCGTACGTCTTTGCAATTTTCATGTCACTTTACAATTTAAACCCCTAGCAATACATTGGTTTAAATAGAATTGGAGGGGTAGAATTGGAGGGGGAGAGTTGTGTTGTGTCCCCGGGAGCGCAGGAGCTTTTGCAAAATAAAGTTGTTGGAAATGATGAATAAAGTGTAAAAAAGTAAGTAAAGTTGTTGGGATTGATGAATAAAGTGAAAAAGTTGGTAATAAAATATTATGTATTTTTACCATTAATGGAATAAGTAAAAATACATGGGATACTCCAAAATAAAAAGTGGGTAAAAATATGTGGGACGAAGGGAATATTATTTGTTTAAAATTTTCTATGTTTTCCTAGAAAAAAATGAAATTACGATATGTTGTTTATGTTATTTTTTACGCTGTCTTGGACAATAGTTTTGGACACAAATATGTGTGTATTACTCCATATTTTTTCACGTTACATTGTTCTTTTATATATTTTTGTCTTTCCTTTTATTATTCAGTCATAACGACACAACACATGTAGTGTAATATACCGTGTAACCGGCAGTGACCACTGACAATTAGAAATAAGACAATTCAAACCTCTCATGGAATGAGTTAGTTCAGGAGATAAATTAGAAGTGTTAATATTTTTATTAAAAATAATAAATAAGTTATTAAATTTGATAATTGTATAAATGAATTATTTCATAAAAATTTGAAGTAATTAAAAATGATACAATAGTTTATGAAAAAGTGGTAACATATTTACTAAAAAAATATAACTAATAAAAAAAAAAGCAAAATAATATCACCATTGGATCTCACACAAGTATTGCTCTACTAAATTGGTCCATAGCTCCATATACCATACCAATGATATTTATCACGCACAGTGTTGCTTTGTAAATAGTACTAAATGGTCCATAACTCCATATATCGTACAGTGATATGTATCTAGTGGCACATAGAAGAAAAATATAATATATATATTAAATGAATTTAGATAAAAAAAGAAAAATACAAAGTTATTTTATTCAATAAAAAAATTATTTTCCCGGTAAAAAAAAAATCTGCATTGATATTAAACTCCCAATACCATACAATGATATTTATCACACAAATGTTGCTCTATAAATAGTATTAGATGGTCCATAACTCCATATACCGTATAATGATATTTAGCTAGTAGCATACAGAAATTTGTAGTAGTAATTTGAATAAAACCTTAAATTTACAAGGATAAACTAGCAATTCGAATCAATTAACAAATAAAACTCTAAATAAATAAATATAATAAATAAGGAAAAATAGAGTGAGTTTGGTGTGAACCGAATTCACATTTGAATCCCGACTTTGTAAAATTTGTTCAAATTATAATTACCATCTCATCCCTTAAATCAACCTCGTGCTATATAGACAAATTAGAAATTGTTGCTAGTAGTTGTTGTTGTTAATTATAGAGGTAAAAATAAGAAAAAAATTAAATACTTCTAGCTTGTAAAAGAAAATGAAAATACTAAACTTAAATTCGTTCATGGTTGAGGAGTAATAATATACTCCCTCCGTCCTATAATTATTGTCGTAGTTACTGTAGACACGAAGTTTAAGAAAAATTATTTTTTGACCAACTTTATTGACTTTTTAAGGATATTGTGGTATTTTTAAGTAATAAATAAATTATAAAGTATGTTATGTGTGTTAGGTGGTAGTGATATTTTTAAAATTGAGATAAACTTTTGAGGTTGTTGGTTAATGTGAAATTTATATTTTTGGAGTGTGACAATTATTATAGGACAGATAAAAATAGAAAATAGAAAATGAGACAGTTATTATGAGACGGAGGGAGTAGTAACGAGTCATATGAGACAAAAATTTGTCTATGATATTACGTTCCAATTTGGGCCCAATTACATCACTGTTCAATGTCCACTATATATAATGGGCTGTATAGAAGTGGGCTCATGATAAACGGTTGCGAAGCCCAAATGCGTTCTATCCACGCGAAGTCGTATGTATATTTATTTGCATTCCCAAATTACCCCCACAATATTTATTTACGGAAAATAAATAAAACACAGTCATTCTTATTCACAACAATTCAGCATCTTCCCGCCTTAATGTTCCCTCCCTCTCTATTAGCCTCTATGGGGATCTTAAAACCCCCCCCCCCCCAATCAATATTTCAAGATTCAAGATTAGGGTTTCAACTAGCTCAAGAATCTCTCTGCCATTGCCAAGATTTTAGAATCTCTCTGCCATTGCTAAGAATTTATTTCATTACATTTTCTTGAAATCTTTATCAAGATTTGAGCATGGGGATCCAAGGTCTCTTGCCTCTTTTGAAATCGATAATGAACCCGATCCACATTAAGGAACTGGAAGGGTGTTTTGTCGCCGTCGACACGTATTCTTGGCTTCACAAGGGCGCTCTCTCTTGCAGCACCGATCTCTGCAAAGGCCAACCCACCACCAAGTACCCCCCATTTATCGTCCTTTTCGTTTATGCTTAGTTGTATTTATTAACGTTCGAGTTTAAGCATTTTTTATGTGTCTCTGTGTATGTGGACTTCAGTATTGATTAAGGGGTAGAACATAGGTTTTAGTACAGTATAGCAATCTTCACATTTTTACTCCCTTGTTGTACTTTGTTTCTTGAATGAGCAGTTTAAGAGATTTCTTACTTTTTTGTTGTCTTAGAGATCTGGAGTACGGCTTGCAATTTCGAAATGAGTCTCTGGGCTGAAATGAGATTTACGAGACCAGGAGAATCCTATGTGCTTAATGACTACTACCATTTGTTATTTGTTTGTTTTTCTATGTTACCGTAAATGGTGTGCCTCACTTATCATTTTAAGTTTTAGCTTTTATTAATGAAGTGGATTAGTTAGTATTCAATCTTCTCTGGTTTTGATCTCCATAAATGGTATGCATTTTTATACTAGGGGACACTATTAAACATATTTACAGTATTTTAATTTGGATAAAGACAGTTGAAAGGAAAAACAATTAATTGTTTCTCTCTTGGTTCCCAGGCACATTGACTATTGCATGCATAGAGTGAATATGCTGCGTCATTATGGTATTACACCCATTCTTGTATTTGATGGGGGTCCTCTACCAATGAAGAGCGATCAAGAGGTTAAACGAGCCAGGTACTGAATTCTGTCTGTCAAATATTCTTGTATTAAATACTATAACACAGTTTCCACTTTTTCTCCTGCCATTTGATCTTTGCAGTGTAAAGCTTTGATGCTTAAAAAACCTAATATTGTGTTAGATTACGATACACAAAGTGGTGAATGGTGCATTTCAATATCTCCCTTTATTTTCTAGCCTGGTGGCTGAAGCTAGTTTCCGTCAATGAAGGTTTTTTTGCATGTGCCTATCCTCAGTCTGGTAATTCCAGATAAAAGCAGACATACTTTTTGTTTACATCAGTACTGCACTTTTCTTCTACTTGGAGTTAGCTTTACTCAAATGGATAAAGCTCATCTATAGAAGGCGGTGCTCGTGGCTCCTGTATCTTATTAACAATATCCTCTGCTAGAAAGACGCTTGCTCACCTATTACGACTTGCTACTTACTGCAAAAGACTAAAAGTTTCCTTATGCAGGTCTAGGAAGGAAAATCTTTCTCGTGCTATGGAACATGAGTCAAATGGAAACCAAAATGCTGCTTATGAATGCTATCAGAAGGCTGTAGATATATCACCTTCAATTGCATATGACCTTATCAAGGTACATATTATAATGTTGTAATGTCTCCAAAAGATTTACAAGGATTTTATTGTTATCTCATTGTTGCATAATATGCTATGAGAAACTACAGGTAAAACCACCTGGTATAGATATGATGATTTTTTCTTTCCCAATTAGTGAGGTATCTGGTTATGCTTTCTGTACAGGTCTTAAAACAGGAAAATGTGTCTTATGTTGTGGCTCCATATGAGGCAGATGCCCAAATGACATTTCTGGCACTCAACAAACATGTTGATGCTGTTATAACAGAAGACTCAGATTTGATTGTTTTTGGTTGTCCAAGAGTGAGTTTCACCTTGTGGCTGTCTGTCTAACATGAAGTCATGTCCAAGCATTCATCTGTAACACCTTCCATTTTCATTATTCCAAGAACACACACACAGTGTCACACACACACACACATATATATGTATATGTGTATGTATCATGTTGAAGTGAATGTTTTTATTCTCATATTATGCTAAATCTCTATCGACAGATCATCTACAAAATGGATAAATTTGGGCAAGGTGTTGAGTTTAAGAATGAATTGCTACAGCACAACAGAGAACTGAATTTTGCGGGCTTCACCCAGATGATGTTGATTGATATGTGCATTCTAAGTGGGTGTGACTATCTGCAGAGTCTACCTGGGATGGGCCTGAAAAAGGCTCACACTTTGATGAGGAAGTTTAAAAGTTACAAGAATGTAATTATTAGTTAGTTAATGAAGTGTCTATATTTCATGTCAACTCACGCTTACAGAATTTGATGAGTAGATCTTGATTCTTGATGCAGGTAATTAAACACTTAAAGTACAACAGTATTGAGGTCACTCCTCTTTATGAAGAATCTTTCCGGAAAGCAATTTTGACTTTCAGACATCAACGAGTATATGATCCTGCTACTGAGGATATTGTACATTTATCTGAGCCAACGGGTTTTACCGATGAAGATTTAGATTTCTTAGGTCCATATCCTTTTGATATAGATTGGCTTAATTTGTTAATTGCTCTATACAACCAAATGTTCTTTTTGCTTATTGGAAAGATGCCTTAACCATGATCACATCAATGTCCAAACATGTAGCTATAGGCGTAGCTCGAGGTGATCTTGATCCTTTTACTAAAGAGCCGATTCAGGTACATTTTTATCTTATTGAAATAGATTTTTTTTTAATGCCATATCGAGCACTGATCTAACACTCTTTATTTGATACGTAGCGTGAATGTCATGCATCTGAAAAGGTGTTTCATGGAAATTATCAGCTCAAGAATTTTAAGCCTGATGGTGATAGTAAGAAGATTGATTTGCCGGTGCAGAAAAATCTCCTCACTAACTACTTCTGTATCCTAATACGTTAAATATTGTTTGGTATCTTTTTACTGTTTTTACATTGGCCATCACATAAATTATATGCTTCCCAACACCAGAGGCTGAATTACTATGTTGGGAACTTAGAACATGAAAAAAATATCTGTAAACCCTTCCTTACATATTCAATTATAGATTTCCAGCTCTCTGAAGGTTAAAATGTTTTTCTGTCAAATACACAAATCAAATTTAGCTGAGGCTCCTTTTGTATATACAGCTGTTGATTATAAGATTATTGCTGTATTTTGTTTGTTGATATTATATCTTGCTTCTCATGCTTTAATCTCATTGGGCTTGTGTCTGAGGCTGGACTTTACCATTATTAGGTTCATAATATTTTGCAAGGAGCATGATTTATATCTACTTTCTTAACTATTCATCTTGTGCCTTGAAATACTAGATGATAATCCAAATTCTCTTCTATCCCTTAACATGTTAAGGCTTTGCTTCTCTTGAGGCAAAAAGGAAATTCAGAGCTCCCAGAATTATTCCGAGTGAAAGTGATGATAGCTCCAGTCCTCGTATTGATGTACATGAGGTTAGTTCTAATTGGATATGACATGCCTTCTTGAATCTTCAAGGCCAGTGATTGGCATGCTTTTATTTTTTGGGTGCAAGTAAAGTCTCTAATTTTCTATTTGTTGGCTAAATTCAATTCCTTTTTATGTACAGCATGGCTCTGAAATTAATGATTCAAACTATTTGGAGGCACAAGGTCATGGTAAGGAATCCTAAGGATACTACTACAAATCAAAAGCTCTTATCAT
Source organism: Pogostemon cablin (assembly GCA_023678885.1). Lineage (NCBI taxonomy): Eukaryota > Viridiplantae > Streptophyta > Magnoliopsida > Lamiales > Lamiaceae > Pogostemon > Pogostemon cablin. The sequence continues at coordinate 3,143,538 of CM042956.1, forward strand.
ACCTCTTACTTGCTAATTTGTTAATGCATATAGGATCATCTGATGAGAAAATAGCTGTGAGAAACAAAGAAATGAGACCATTTACTTTACGGCAAATTCCAGTGTGTAAGCCTTGTACCTCTTTGGACAAGGATCGTGACTCGGATAGGAAAAATAGAAAGATCACATCAGTGAATGAAAATGGAATAGTGAGAAGTACATATTTTCTGAAAAGATCTAGGGAGGATAATGCAAAGGAAAATAAGAATGATGTGGACAAGGGATGTGATAATAAATTGGAGAACATTGTTACCAACGAGGCATGTGAGCCTGTCTCTGCTTTGCTTAGGGGCACAAGTCAAAAGAATGAGAAGACAGTTTCTGGACAGAGTTCTTATTTCCAGCAAAAATTCAGGCAAAATGCAAATTATAATAAAGAAAATGTCATAGAAAAATATTCGTTTCAGAGTCGCAGGCTTGTCTTAGAGAAAGGTGACTACAAAACAATCGAATACCACAAAAACAGGGTGAGAAGCTCTTACTTTGAAGAATCTTCTATAAACGAGAATAATGAGATTCCTGAGCCTGAGTCTTTGGTATTCAAAGATGTGGCTGTAGCACCTTGCAACTATAATATTCTTGAGAGTCCATCAAGTACTAACTCATTAGAACGCGGATCAAAGCAAAGAAAGACTGCTCAAATTGATCCTCCAATTGTAAGTGCTTCCACTTGGTCTTTTACCTGATTGTTCACTACAGCTTCCTGGTATTGATGCGTTTTGAGTTTTATGTTTTACATTGCCACTAATGTGCATTATTTCCTTCACAATTTCAGGAAGACGCAAATGATAACAGCTGGACACCAGGTACTTCTTCCTTGTTGAATATGCATGCTTTGGAAAGGAATAGTCTATTGGCACTTAAATAATTGCTGAAAACATACATTTCTATAGAAACAGTATCACCTCCTATTAATAAAATGGGTGTGTTCAGCAATTGTTTGGGTACAAATTGCAATTTGCGTCATTATTCTCATGTGTATACTTCATAAAATATTACTTTCAGATAACAGTGTAGTTTATATATAGATTTGCAGTTCCGTGAGGCTAATGAATTAATTCTAAAATGGATGGCTTATAGACATAGTATTTGCAGCAAATTGATTGTTTAATTTTCTTTGATAAACATTCGAATCCTGAAGCCAATATCACTGTTTCTCATTGAATTTTGAAATGCTTGTTAGTCTTCATATCATGGCCATTTTGGTTACAAGAGTACAAGACCAGTTTTCACTTTTCACTATAAAATCCTCAAGTTGAACTGCTTTCGTGATAATTGGTATCGAAGATCCCTATCGTATTTGCTGGCCATTATGGCGGAATACATAGCTCAAGTCCAATGTACACCCACACATTACCAAAGACAGACAATCAAAATTTTCTCTTGAACTGTTAGTCTTGTATTTGTATCAGAATCTTCAGATTTTGAAAAGTCTGCTATCTAGGCTGTTAAAAAAACAATTGCTCTATTTAATGCTTGTATCTTATTTGATTTTGCACACCTCCAGTTGCCTTCAATTTACAGGTCTATGAATTGACGAGTGTTGAGCTTATCTTGAGAGCATTTTTTTTCTTGATTACTGATAAATTAAAGCATGGAACATGAATTTTATGTTGATGAAGCCATGTATAATATCAAATCAGTATGACTCCCTGGTCACAAAATCTTGATCCTTGTAATCTTTCATAAGATTGTGCATTGATAATCACTAATGTATGGTTATTTCAGGTCCGTCTACTTCTGGTATAGATGAAGAGACGAAAACTGCAGAGGGAAAGTTTGGCTGCAACATTAGTCATTTGGATAGTTACTCTGATATAGCAGAGAAATCTCTGGAAAATTTTGTCTCGGTGATATCATCATTTAAATTCAATTCATCTGGATCTCGTGCAAGTGGTTTTCGTGCCCCTCTTAAAGATGTTCAAAACAATTGCATGAAAAGGTAAATATACATTGGGAATGCTTAGCTTTCAATGCAGAGTGCTTAGCTATTTTACCATTAATCTTGTTTTCCTATTAAATGAAGCCCAACTCACAGCATGGATCTGAGAAAATTTGCATATGCACCTACCAAACCAACATTGTCGAGATACCACCGTAAAGCTTGAAGTTTAAGCATTTCGTTCTGATTTTTACACTGGTCGAGTGTCACGAGGTTTAAACATCAGCCAAACACAGGTTATCAAGAATGGTCTATTTCCTATACTTGTCAATGTTCTCATTAGTGTGAGCTCTTGAATTTTGCTTTTTTGTGATGTTTTTCGTTCTTTCTCTTCAGTTGCTGAGTCTGGTTGAAAATGTTTGGGAGAATTGAGATTGCAACCGAAGGTACGTTTAAGAAATCATTCATGCTTGTTAGCATCTCCATGAAACATCTTTTGTAATCTATATGATAGTACTGTGTATGTTGCAAGGGTGGCTTAAGAAATTGTCAGCCTCCCTTCTTACCGCGCACACATATTTTAAATTTATTTTATTTTTGAATAAAAAATTCTTCTTAAGAGCCCTGTTTAAAAAGCTTTAGGCATTTTTTTAAAATTTTTTTAAATTTTAAATCTGGTGATTAATTTTGTTGTCTTGAGTGCTTTTAATGTATCTTTTATTTTAGTCAAAAGACATGATTTTCATTACAAACGCATCACTAATTACCAATATTTGTTCTCCAACTTTTAACATTAATTCATAAACCGACCATTGTACAAGATATTCCAACTTTTTGTTAGGGTGTCATTTGTAGGTGGAATTGTAAAGCGGAATATTGAACATTTTTATAAAAAAAAATTGATCACAAATTATCAACATGTTGTAGTTGAAGACAAATAGTAGTAAGTAGTATTTGGGAAACACTTCTGAATAAAATATCTTAAAATGAATTGACACCCAAAAAAAGTGATATTGAAATGTCACTTTTGTCAATATCAACAGAAAGTAAACCATATTGCATGCTAATTATGTGCTCCAATTACAAGTCACAGCGCACAATCTCTTCACAATACGCAATTACTGTAAGTTAAACATCACTTTCAATTTTTTTGGCCATTAGTGTGTGCATTTTTAAATCTTTCTAATGATTGCTACCTAATCAATATCTCAAAAAAGAAAGAAAAAAAAAAGAAAAAGAAAAAGAAAAAGAGAGGAAGTATCGAGATCAATTAAAGTCAGTGATTGATGTAAATGGTTTTCAATATCTTTTAGTCTTTTCAAGAATTAGATTCTTGATAAAAACAGAGAAAGGCTCTTTTGCTTGCCTTTCCAAGTGAGATATTCACTGTATGTAATTCTATCTGAATCAATTTTCAGTTTTGAAAATATTGGCATAATGTTTTGCCATCATATTGTGAGGTATGTTATGAATAAATTTGATCCCAATACAATTGCTCTCGAACAAGGTTCATTAGAGAGAAATATTATACTTATTATTATTTTTTTTTTTTGGTATGCCTTGATAAAATAAAAGGTATTGTTTGGATCTTTGTGGCCAACATGATAATTAATGTCTCTCTGATTCTTTATCTGCTTTGGGTATTCTAGTATTCAACTTTTTTTTTTTTTGTAATTACGATATGTATCTATTTTCTATTTTCCTACCTAGCTTTGATGCTTATTTTAATGTTGTATTTTGCATTTTTTTACCTAGCTTCGATGCTTGTATTTTGCTTCGTGTCTATAGGATATGCGTATGAAATTGCCTCATGTAAGTTAGAATAAAAAGATAACATTTATACTGAAAATGATCAACTAAATTATTTTATAAACCATTATTAAAATGTGTGATAACTAAAAATTGATAATAATTTTAGAAAAGTATTAATTAATTAAAAAATAAATGATCACATATGTCTCGTACTCATGTAAGAAATGCCATCCTGATTCCTGAAGAAAAGGCACTCAATATGAGTCCAATAAAATTTTGACAACTTTAAAACAATTAATTATTGTGAAATAAATTATCTGCGATTACTCTATCTAAGATTTTAATTTAAAATTATTATCCCCCACCACTTACGTATCCATGTAAAAGATGTTCAAGTTATCAAATAAAATTAATTGTTAACCAAAACATATGGTGATTCTGTTTAAATAACCTTGATCATGGGATTGAAATCTTATTATAATCTCCTTTCATTCTCGATTAGGACGTTCATGGATTGAAGATTACCCACCTCACCCAGTTTTAATTTTCTTTAGATTCTTTATAGGGTCGATTAACTAAATAATAATGCCCAAATTCCTGTTTCTTGAAGTAATTAATTTACAAGTAATATAGTCATTAAATAATGGAATGAGTGACATCAACGGAATTTTGTGGCCTCAGCGCTGTACGCGTACATATATATACAGCGTCAACAAAATTATCTCATCATTTTCCACGTGGCATTCGCACCTCAAATAATTTATTGAATTTTATATAAAGTCAAAAAAGTAGTAGGTGTCGAACAGACTTTCTGGATGAGGTAAACCCTTAAATTGGATAATTTATTTATTTTTTCTTCTAATTTCGTTTATTTAGATTGATTTATTATGAATTTATATACTAGTGAATAAGATAAAATTAAATTATTCTATAATCATTCGAATTTATTGGATGACAATTCATTCAACGCAAACCCTCTAGTGAAACCGGGTTTATCCTATAACTTGGTTTTATCAAAATTACATTTTAGTGTATAAAATTATTATTTAAAAGGATGAATGATTGAATTTTTGAATAAGAAATATTACTTTTTAAATTCTGATATATTATAATTTTTATATTTTTATTAAAATAAATAATACCTTTTTTATTAAAATGAGTCATAATTTACCTCTTTAGAGAGATTTTGTAAAATCAAAAATGCCGTGAAATAGGGTTTGATAGGAGAATCTCTCTTTATTTAATCCAATTTGATTAACATACAAATAAGAAATAACTTTGAATAATTTTTATTTGTATAAATGATCTAAAATAAACAAAAAATCAACATATATAATGACATTATTGGCTATTAATCATCAAATAAATAAAACTTGCTTGCACGCACAGATGTACCACCATTAATTTTAATGACCCGTAATTTACGTAAGTTTAAGAATAAGATTTCGAGATCCAAAGTATATTAAAATAAGTTCGATTTAAATTAATGCATATCATTAATTTGTCTCGTGTGTACTTGGATAATATATTTATCAAAGATTCCCATCGAGTTTTAACCTGCCACACGTCATTATAATGCGACAAATCACACAATTTCACACTAAGATAATAATAAAAATATTCTCTAAGAATATTCATTTATTTATTTTTTTGTTTGCTCTTTTATTAAGTTAGTACCTCATTAATTTATAATGTTATTTTATTTAGTACTTTCAACAATGCAGAACCGATTGATCAGCTGTACAAGATCTTCAACTGCTGTAAAACAGTTTCCATGGATGTTGCTTAATTTCCCCTTCTGGTTGGTTTGCAGTTTAAGTACTTAAAGAAAAAATTTTCATTTGTTCCAATCTAACAACAATAAAAGCTTAATAATATGTCAATGTAGTGACATTATTTTCGTCTTATAAAAGTTCGAACAATTATCAATAATAGTTTGAAAAATAATAATTAAAAAAAATTAACACAATAATTTCATACCCTTCCCACCGACCCTTCACGTTTGCTGTTTTACATTGTTTAAAAAAATTTATATTTTTTTAATTAATTTTATTAACTTTTAGAATACTTTAAATAATAAATAAAGTATAAAATAGTGTTACGAGTGCTTAAAGGAGCGACATGATCAAAACTAAAGTTACTTTTAAGGTTATTAATTTGATAAAATATTATTTAATTTTTTGAGTGTAAAGTGTTTTGTTGGAGAAAAATGTAAAGAGTTATATGAGATAGAAATAATGATATATTTAATAAAGTTATCATCTCAATTTAATACCTAATTTACTTTACACTTTTTTTTCCTTCTTAATCATCAATTGAATTGCAAATATAAATGTTAGCAACTAAATATTGAAAGTATGGAAATTTATTTTGTTATCGAAATGAATAACTCTTTAATTTTTTCAATAATAGTTAATTTAGTAATGAAAAAACAGAATCCATCACTAGCGTGGAATGGATTGCGATGAAATCACGATTCATAGCTAATTTTAATTTCATCATTATGTCTCCTTTTTCTTCTAATTAATTACTTAAACAATATAATTACCCTTGTAAAGCTAACAACATAGGAGTACATTTTTTTTTTAAATTTCGATATAGTATTCAATTCATAGGCTAGGGATCGAATACATAATACGATATTATAATACTCAGTATTTTATGTAATAATTGGATGATGAATGGAGTATAATGTACTACGAGTAAATGAGTAATTTTGATCGGATATTGATATAAGGTACTGCTGTGGGTGTTGAGCAGTGTCGGATGGAGACAAGTTACATGGAGATTCGATCAAATCAAAACTGGCGTAATGCCCCACCCACCTAGCAACAGAAACCTAATCCAACATCCTCGAATCTGGATTTTTTTCTATTTTAATCATTCATTATATATTCACCACCATATATCCATCCAATCATCTCATTACACTTCATGTATACAAATTAATCATCTTCATTCTATTGATTTTATTTTAAAAAAAAAATTAAACTCACAAAATTAATAAGCCATAAAACTATATATCCTTTAAGGTATCTTTTTTTGTTTTCATTCTCATTCTAATAAATGGATTATACAACCAATCATGAGCACATATAACTCTTGGGATTAATCATCTTTAACTACAACTACTATAACATCTAAAAATGGAAATAATCACAAGAATGGATATATTTAATTTAATTCCCCATTCTCTAATTAAGTTCTTGTTGCTACAATTAATATTAATTATTAATACTACGTTTCAAGAAATCCAGTCATCCTAAGAATCGAATTCCGGACCTCACTCAAATCCCTTCCCTTGAGAGTCCTTCCGTTTCCAGAACAAACCGAGAAGGCCATAATCTTTCCGGCCACGCGCCGCCCTAAGATGACGTGCGGTGGCACCATTTCGCCGTCGTCGAAATCGGAATCGGAATCCATACACCGGAGCCACGCATTCCTGGACACATTCTCCGGTATACTCACCGGCACCGAATACGTGTCACTCATCTTCAGCTTCTTCCTCTTCACCATCTTACCATTCCTCGATGGAAATTCCATCTGCAGCTCAAATTTGCTGTCGTCATCAATATCTTCGACGTGAATTTCTTCGAACACAACCTCGGATTCGTCGAACTCTTCTGCCATGGAAATTTATTAGATGGGGAGAAGAAATTATATGATGAGGAGAAGGTGAAGAATTGATAATGGAGGAAAAGGGGAAGAATTTATAGGGGGACTTATAATGATTTATGAATGATTGAGTGTGAAATGATAGATTGATTGATGTCGTCATCGTGAACACCTTTGAGTGTGGGCCCCGCTTTCTGTATGAAAATTATTTATTTATTTTTTGTGAAAATTAATTTCAACTCCTAAAATCTGTCTTTTAGAGAAGACGTAATTGGTTTACTTGTGGCTTACGTCTTTTGCTGGCTGTATGTGTGATTATGTAGCTCTTGGTGCTCATTTAATTACCCTATGGAGAACTATTTATTTATTGTTTTCAACTGCATATATATATTCCTTGCGTATTCTACACTCACATATGACAATACGTATTATTTAAAGCCTCTTGTACGTATGTATATGGTAATTTTTTGTTTGTTAGTGAACAAGATAATTAAAATTACAATTGTTTGTGAAATATATACTAAAAAAAAGAGGGCTTATAATCTAATTTCTAAATGTGTATTGACTTAATCATCACACGACTATATAATAATTGGAGTCTATAGTGTCAAATACTAGTAAATAAATGTTTTAACCAAATTGCAAATATTCATTTAATATTTTATATATATATATCTGACGCAAAACACGTATTGTCGAATTGATTTAACCAAGTCGTAAGAAACCCTAATGTAGTTTCATTATTTTCAACGTTTAAATTATAGGCATGTTAATTAGTGAAGCTAGTTTAAAGTCAATGTCAAATATTTGATCCTTCCTCACAGTTTCGTTAATTAACTATGTTGATAAACCTTTAGATTAGGCCCATTTAATGATCCCATTTTTTATAACTATTATCCGGAGTAATTTTCGGAAAAGCCTTTTTTATTTTTTTATTTTAATAATTCAATTAGGAGTTTACACAAAAAAATTATCATAAACAATTGATTCCAATTATTTCGAAATAAAACTTTAAATCCGAGAAATTTTTACTTGCTCATAACTAAAGAAACTTGAGCATCTTATCATATTAAAAAATCAATAATTTGATAGAAATTTTGAAATAACAGTTACTATTGAAAGAATATGTGAGTTACTAGTCCTAAAATTTTACATAAATAATAAATTATGAATAAGAGAGTACGAAACTCGTATTATTAAATATAACGTGTGGATTAAATCTAGCGAAAATAAATATACCATCGGATTCCGATAGGTGCAATTAATCTGTGAGTGGGGACCTCATGAATATGGATAGAGTAAAATGAAATTAATTCGGACAATCAATGCTTTCTTATAATTGTACGGAGTGTAAGAAATTTAATCGGTGGAGTGTTGGATAAATGTATTTTCTATTTAGTATTTATAAATCAGTAGAATTCATGTACATGCGGACCTAATTAAGATATCTACGATTTTTGCGTCTCTGTTTACGTATACTATAGAATTAAGAATTTAATTAAGCTAATTAATTTCAGGTATAAAACAAATTAAATATTGGAGTATATATATTTATGTTTTATGAAGTCATTTTATGTCAATATAATGCTCAATAAGTTATCAATAGCTAACGTCCAAATTACGAAGACTAATCATGTTGGCAAATCAGCTAGCTGAGATGAACTTTAGTTAATAGTAATATTTACAAAATGAAGGAATTTAAATTATTTACATAAAAAGATAAAAAAATTATCACCTTTTGATAACATACATTGGGGGGGTGGGGGTGGGGGTGGGGGGTGGACACGTGATGAGTGAAGTTGAAGGGTGAAGTTTAGCGAAGCTATGATTGGATGAGAGCCGTGATTACAAAGGGATCAGGCGGCTGTTGCCGCGCCTAAAAACAATGAGTAAACGACAAATACAAGCAATCATGTGCTGACACGTATTATGTTTTCTGCTAATCACCAATAAGCTATCCCGTTCTGTCGTGCCACGTGCCCCCTTTTTTTATTCTGCGTTGCACGCAATAACAGCCCGTCTCTTTCTTTTTTTTTTATCTTTTTTTTTTCATCCTTATCCAAATGAATTAATCGGGAGTAAGGATAGCACAATATTCATTGTTTAAAAGAGGAAACTCTGCACATTTCAAATATATAAAATTGAGAAGTTAAAACTAAAACTAAAATTAATTTAAATTTAGGGGATACATTGTGAGACTTGTGACTAATTCTTGGTTGGATGTGAATTGCTTTCACTGCCACAAAAGTACACATGATCAAAACATTGGAAACTCAATCTTTCAATTTCACAATTTGCATGATGCATTCGTCTATTTTGGGCGCTTGCACACTATACGTACTTAATAAAAAAAATTAAAGAAAAAATGGAGTAAAATTAAAAAAAAAGCAATAGTAATGCGATGAAAAGGGTACGTAATGGGATGTGGGACCAGGTGAATTTCCAAGTTGAAAAGGAGGAGATTTTCATATGGTGGTGCCGTGGTTATTGGGTATGTGTAGACGTGCATGTTTGCTTTTGGACGAAAACGACAGCGTATTATAGGAAGCCATTAGCCATGTACATTAGCTTTATCAACAACGTTTTAGTTCAACCCTACTCCATCTACTTACCACATATATGTTAATCGGATCACCTATTCTATATTTAAATTTCATTCTTGCAGTGTGTTATAATTAATATCCAAATTTCATCATATACTTTAAGGGTTTAATGATCATTTGTAGAGTATAATTTTTTAGGAAATTCAATCCGTAATCACACTATACTTATATATCCCACTACACGCTCCAACAGCGAGTAAAAAAGTATAATGGGAATAAATGAAAATGACAAGTCTTATGCGAAATCGTCTCTAGTAAGCTTGAAATGAATAAAAAGTGATTTCATCAAAATTGATACTCAATCAATGAAAAGTGATAAAATAAAGAGCGATAACAAAAATGATAATATTATATAATCTTTGCCATAAAAATGAAATGGTCGGTTACAGATGGATATATTTGGGTTTAGATTTTTATTTTAAGAGTTAATTTCTTATAAATCGGGTTTACATTATAAATTTTTGTAAATTCTGTAATCTCTCTTAATTTAAACACCCTATCAATACACTGGTAAGAGAATAAATTTTCTAAATCTTAAAGTTAATATATGTATTTATCTATATTAATTTTTAATTAATAGTAATTAATTTTTATTTGATAATATCATATTATCTTAAAGTAAATATATGTATTTATTTTTATTAATCTTTAATTAATAGTAATTAATTTTGATTTGATAATATCATATTCAAATCTTAAAATAATATAGGTATATATTTATATTAATTTTAATTAATAATTAAATAATTGAGATTTTTAATTTTAATTACATAATTAAATAGTTAAAATTAATTATAATGACGACACCTCATCAAAATTAAACTCTCCTTAGTATATTAAAGATATATATTTATTTATTTATTATTCAATATACAAACTACTTTCAATAATTAAAATTTTGTAAAGATATATTAATAGCTAGGGTCTTTTTTTTTTCATGGAACTCTTAACACTATTTTCATTGTAACTTAAAATTTTCGAAAACTACAAAATCTCAAATTTGCGAAATTTGTAAAATCTGGAAAATCTTTCCAAATGGAAATAAGAAGATATACCATCCAATAAATTGTAGGCATGTTTGGATTAACTTAAGTAATGATGTCATCCAATTCAAGAAACAACTTGCATAATCAAAATCATGTTCTATTAATTCTATCACCTTGAGAATGCTGGGTTCACCAAGTCAAGTTAGGATCTGGAGGTGAACGTAGCCATGAACGGAGCAGGCTTACTCCCTATTAGAGTTTGTGGTGGAGTAAATGTTGCTATAGATTTTGGTACCGGATTTCCAAGCACAGCTGCTATGCCGCCTGCTCGTTGCACCCCTTTTCCTCTTACAAGCGATGGCGAAAGCGTGTCTGGACGGCAAAGCCTTCAAAAGAAAAGAGAAGATGCATGTTTATATATGGCGTTGACCACTCTTCGCCCACCCACAATTTAATTAGTTTGTATATAGTTTTAATTAAAAAGAATATTTTTATTATTTAATATACAAACTACTTCCAATAATTAAAAGTTGCATATATTCCCTCCATTCCATAAGAGAGTCTTTTATTTTTTTCATGTGAAATTCTAACACTACTTTCATAGTACCTTCAAATTTGCGAAAACTACAAAATCGTCAAATTTGCGAAATTTGTAAAATCTGAAAAGGGGAATAGGAAATATACCATCCAAAAAAGAAATAGGCATTGGGATTAACTTAAGCAGTGATCATGTTGTGCTAACTGAAATAACTCACTTGATGAGTTACATCACTCCAAGTACAGGAGGCAAAGACATACACATTTCTCATAGCATTACGACACCAATTTTACCGGTGAGATTTCAACAACATGATTAATAGTCACCCATAGGATGACTTCCCCATCCCTAGCACAAATTTTACCGGTGAGATTTCAACAACATACTCAAATGGAGGATTAATAGTCACCCCATAGGATGACTTCCCCATCCCTACATTTGTAACCGTTCTCTAGCTGTTGCGGATACTTTCAAATTAGCAATTGCAAGTGATGTATAGTTTAGGTCATTAAAACTAATTAAAAAATATATTTATTATTCAATATACAAACTACTTTCAATAATTTTATATATATATATATATATATATATATATATATATATAAAGGAAGAGGTCAAGAATTGTCGATAATATTAATTGTAAGGTGTGGGCTTAACTTCTGTAAAAAGGTGTGAATTTTGCTATATGTCAAGAATTAAATTATAACATATAGTGAAGTAAATAGATGATTCCATTCAACAAGACATTGTTTTATAAATTAAGAGTTGTTATTATGATAAGAGTGAGGCTTGCGTGCGCTGGGCGCACGGGAACACGGAACGTGCGCCTTTAGAAATTTAGTATTATGAGTAAGGGTAAATTACTTTGGTTTGTAGAGTATACATTTTAATTAATAAAAGGTACACCATTTTGTTCTAAATGATATATATTTTTTATTAATATTTTTTCTTTAGAAAATAAAGGGTACACATTTTTATACTAAAGGATATACAATTTAACACAAAATTCTAAAGGCGCACAAAGTGTTGTCCATGCGCCCAGATACACACAATAATTTTCTTTAGAAAATAAAGGGTACACATATGTATACTAAATGTTATATAATTTAACACAAATTTATAAAGGCACACGGAATGGGATCCGTGCGTCCGGGTGCACATGAATTTTTGCCTTATGATAATCTCTTTTGTATTTTCCTAATCTTGTATCACGTGTAACTAGAGGACTCAGTGACAAATTCTTTGAACAGTTAATACTATTTAAATTCTGATATATCATAATTTTTAATATTCTTATTGAGATGTATAATATGTTTTATTTAAAAGAAAAATATTTTTATTGAGATGTATAATATTTTTAATTTAGAATATTAAAATTTATATTTTTAAAGTGTAATATTTTACATTAAAAGATGATTTTGAAAAAAATAGGGTTATAGACATCCCCTCAAATTTAATGCTTCCTTCATTCACCAACAAGGAGTTATTTTAATTTTTTACGTAAATTAAGAAGTATTATTATTTAATGTATAGTGATTAAATTGTATTATTGATATGTGTGAGTCTCATATATATATTTAAAAATGAAAATTAGAATCTTTGGAACGGATGTCTAAAATGATAAAATAAGACTCTTACTAGCGGATGAAGGGGTATTATAAAATAGGAAAAGACTTGTGTGAGACCGTCTCACGTATGAGACGTACAGAAAGTGATAACTTTTATAATGAAAAATGATATTAATGAAAAGTGATATTAAATTAATGAAAAGTAATAATGTTATTTCATAAACATATTATAAATGAAAAGTAATAACATTTTATAGTGATAATTATAACATTTTATAGCGAAAGTGATAACTATTTTAAAATGTATAAAATAATCTCAATTAAGACGTTTTTACGCAAGAACTACCCATAAAAATAGGGTTAGACTATATACACACCCCTTCCTATTAAATACACACTCATATTATTATATAATATTAAAAAGTCTTAATTACCCTTAATTCATTAAATACACACCCTTATATATATTTTATACTATTAATTAATTAATCTAATAAACCTACACACTCTCCGTGTAAATTGAATGTGAAGTAGTTTGAGTCATAAAGCCATTCATGTCTGCTCCCTTATATGACCTTAACTTTGAACAGTATATGAATCGAAAAGCGACAAAATATTAAAATATAAATATATATATAACTACGTCTCCTCATTTGCCTAATTAGACTGTTTATATAAAATTTTAACACATATACATACATAGATTCATACATTTTAACATATAGTAGCCACTAGAATTAATACAAGAAGGTAATTTAATCTCCCTTTTAATCATAGAACTCTAGAGGGAACTGATCAGCAGCGTTATAGTTAAAGTTTGAACAAGAAAATGAATGGTTGCGAAAGTCGTGAATCGATGAACCCACCTCTAGACCTTGAAAATCGAACTGTACGAAGCTGTTCTCCAACCGATGAGCTCCAATGGTGGTTGTTGATCTTTCGTTCGTTCCTCCGTCGTCAAAGATCAGACAAGTTCATGACAATATTCTGAAAACTAAATTTTAGACAAGAGGATGTTCTTGAATGTATGAAAGAAGAGAACATTACTGGCAAAGATGGTGCTGTGGTCATCTACAGAGGGTCCATTCCGAATGCGATCGACATTGCAATCAAATGGTTGACGGGAACGACGAAAAGCTCGGGAAGCTGCTCGCCGGAGTGACGATTGCGCACGACGGAGTGTTGCCGAAATTTATGAAATATTATTTTGATTAAATTTTAAAATAAACGAAAGTTTCTAAAACCGGCTGTTTCTAAAACCATATATAGATACTCACCATTAAATTTTGAAATATATATTAACAAAAATATGCAAATGGTTCCAGATTACTCTTAATAATACTAATAATAAAATGATGTTTACTCTTGAAATATATAGTATTAACTATGCAAATGGTTCAAGATTACTCTTAATGATACTAATAATAAAATGATGTTAAAGAGTAAAAAGAGTATTAATATGCACTCCTTCATCGTGCTATTGCGTTCACGGTTATATGTTACTTGTTGACGGTTGTTCTTGACTCGTTAATTTCACGTATAAAGGATTAAGGTGTTTGATAACGGAACCAAGAACGAACATGATCAAACACAATAAACTGTAAATAAAAGGACCACAACCAATAGAAAATCAATTCCATTAAAAAACTCAACCGATTTTATTACTCCCTCATTCTTAGAACAACACTCGTTCTTCCCTCTCTCTTACAAGTGTAATGTCTGAAGTGAGTATTAGTGACCTGACTCTCTCCTGTGAGAGAGACTATTTATATTGTCCCAAAACCCTAAAATCTAGCCAATCGCCTTGCGCCATCCGGAAGAAGACAAGTCGCCTTTAATGAGGCCGCCTGGTACGCCGATCACGCGCAGGGGGAGTCAGGGCGCCGTTTGTTGCACAGTAGGGATTTGCAAGGTGTCTCCGTCCTTTGCTGGCCTCCCATTGGTTGTTGGAGTCGGGTGTGCCAGTCAGTCGTTGTGTCCTAGTTAGGATTGCTGCTCAAGATCCCTTTTCTTCCCGTTAGTCTTGTCTTCTAGCCTGTAGTACTTGTTCTCTTTCATTTATGGTGTCTGTTCTTTACCGTCCCATCTTTGTCGCCCTCTTTGGTCTTCGGATAAGTTGGCTTTCGGTGCTGGGGTGCTCATCCGAGCTCTCGGCTAGGGGAAGGATGAACGCCGAGGTTCCCTGCCGAGGGTATTTTTTAGCTTCGGTCTTGTCAGTCGGGTTCGCCTTTATCCTTTCTTGGGCTGGGCCTTTGGGCTGTCGTAAACCCTTCTGGGCTGTCTTGATTCCCTCCTCATTTCTGTCCACTGTTTGGGCCGCTAAGGGATTGTGTCTTCCTCTTCAAGTATAATAGAGATTATTATATTGGGCTTTTTGGGCCTAACAAGCATGTGAATATAATACCCATAACATTACTTATTTAAGAAAAAAAAATGTTGATTAATTTTCTTTACTTCTAAAGGTATTTTAGAATTTTTAGATGAAATACAGTGTTAAGTTTTTTTAGTAAGAGTGATATATTTAAAATCAATTTTTTTTTTTAATATTAAAGCTCTATTTCGCCTCCACTACACTAAATTAATGTTTTTCATTCATTAGAAGTGCATCACAACATCCACAAGATAATGGAATTAATAAAACATAATTTTGATAATCCATATAAACTTAGGGATTATTCTGCAGTGCACCTGGTATACTGCAAATTTATAAGATAAAGTGAAAGATATAGTGGGTTGTTTTGAAAATTATTTTAATTATTTTATTTTATTGTGTGGTGATGATTAAATAAAAAGTTGATATAACAAGGCAGATTATCTAGTGCACGATGTTAGACTCTAAACTTAGTTGATATTTCTTTAAAGTTAGTTATTTATCTTACATATTAACTACTATATATATAGTTTGGCCAAACTGATGTAATTTTCAGAATTAACATATCAGCTTAATTAATTATTTTTCAAAATTGGAGTATATTATTTTCTAAAAATACATTTTGATAATCCATATAAACTCAGTGCTGGAGATGATCCTCTCTCAAGGATCTTAAGGGTGATGACAATGCTGTCAAGGTCTTAAAGCAGACAAGGCAAATGGTGAGGTGAGTACTTTCTCTTATTTTGACCTCTTTTCATGAATACATTTGGGACCTCTTTTGATGAATAATGTCTGTATGAAGATGAATACACTACACTGATGAACTAATCACCTTTTATATATGCATGCACCACCTTTCATATGCGATGGGTATTGGGGTATTTTCCCAAATCTTGACTCTCTTTTATATGAACGCACCACTATATATATAATTTGGCCAAACAGGTGTAATTTTCAGAATTAACATATCAGCTTAATTAATTATTTTTCAAAATTGGAGTAAATTATTTTCTAAAAATAAATTTTGATAATCCATATAAACTTAGCTGATATTTCTTAAAATTTATCAGCTGCAAAGTAAATAAATCTATACTATTAGAACTCTTAGGTGAAGAATTTGGTGCATTTAAATATGAATTCAATTAGCAGTGGTGATGAGTGTTCTAAGATGTATGACCTTCAGCAAAGAGGCAATTGCAGCGATGTGAGGGCAAGCCATGGAAGTTGCAGAAATTATGTTGAACCATAAATTATGTTGAATTTAACAACTAGCACGCTTAACCAATTTTATACTAAATTATGTGGTCTCTCGATATGATTAATCCGAATATCTTCTCCTAATACATTGTATAGGGGAAAGTTTGAAGGCAAATAAATGCATTTGAGCAAGATTTTGGTTTCGATGGGAGTATGACAAGTGTTCGAAAAATGATACGGTTGAAGGAATGATGCCATCGAGAGACTGGTGAGTATTTGCTTTGTTTAAATTTAGCTTGAATGGTTATGACAACTTTAGTTTAATTTAGTATTTGATAAGTTTGTTTGTTTTTTTTTTCTCATTTATTGAATAAAAAATGCAAAAAAAAAATTATTAAAAAAAAAAGTCATAAAAGCTTAAGCATGTGCAATTTTTCTCATAAATGGGTTGCGGTGAAGTTCAAACCCTTTACCTTTGTTAACTATGAGCTCTGATACCATGTTAAACGACCACCTCATCTATGGACCTTTGTTAACTATGAGCTCTGATACCATGTTAAACGACCACCTCATCTAAAAGCTTAAGCTAGTAGAGAGTTGAATCGTTTAATACTTAATCAAATCACTCTAACAAAATCGAATGGTGTTAATTCCGTCTAGTATGAATGTAAGATTTTGGTCATTGAAACGTGCAGTTCAAATTTTTGGCGTGATACCTGATTTTTTTCATTTCAAAAATTTCTGATCCTTTTGTTTAGGGCTTAGTTATCTCATTGTGTATTGGAATTTCAGTATTACTAATTGTATTGCTTAAGGCAATCCTGAAGTTCTGTTCATATAACAGAATTTTACTTTCTCTTAAGCAAATTAAAAGTGAAACAGTTCAATTTCTTCCGTTTGATGCCTCTATTTTCATCCGTCGTGTTCACTGTTCCTGATATGAAACTTTGAATGAAGGGTACATCTCACCATACTTGGTAGAAGTTGAATAGGAAATATAATAATGGAGATTTTGAGAGAGAGATTGAATAATTGAACTCACTTATAATTACAATGTGATGGGTTGAATCATCACCAGTTTGGCAAATTCCGTTCCATGATTTAGGAATGGGACCCATTTCTTCATGGTTGAAGCTTTTCGATTCTGGCCAAAAACCTAATCAACACCGAATTCATTACAATCAAGGCCGAATAAAGACAGATACTCAGATGATGCATACTCAGTTGTCCGAAATTCAACCCAAGAAATTAACATTTAAGTGAAGAATACCATACCATTGTCTAACACGCCAACAATAACATCATTTCCATATCTTGATTAGTAATACTGAAAGCAACAACCTTGAGTATCTTTCTAGGATTATCTTTTCTATACTCTTTAAGGGGGGAAATGGTGGATTATAAATATTGTAGTTGCCTTGTATTTTTTATATACAAACCAAAGATTTGATTAGGAAAAAAGTGAAGAATGTGTGCAACCCTACCACATAAAAAATTAAATGTCCAGCCTTATCAGTCGACCATTATCCAATCGATTATAGAAAGAAATCTTGGGAACATGAGAGAGCCTCCCATTATCCCCTCCGTTTAATCTTCTCTCCTAAAATAAATTCGCCACAAATTCGTCCCCCTATTCCCAAGAGCAAGTGATTGAAGATGGAGCAAATGGTGGATTCATGTATGACCGATTCCAATTTTTGTCATTTTTATTTGGAAATTTCAATTTTGATCCTTGTTTGTCCAATTTTAATCAAAAAAATTTCATATTTTCTCTCTAATCAAATAATCATAACAGAACTTACGTTGAATTTGATTGTAATTGTAAACAGGACCCTTTTTTGATTGATTACATGTTACAATGGGAAGAATTGAGAGCAACAAAGGTTGTCAAATCCCTTTCCAGTGTCTAGTAGTCCTACAACATCCGAAATATCCTGTTATATTTTGGTGTTACATCTCCTATTACAAACAGTTGGACGATTGACACGTATGATAAACTAATTTATACCCTAACAATCAACCCTAAGGGAAAAAATAGAGATTTTCCTCTCCGCATATGTGTCGTGTCACTCATCTAACGCGTGTAATAGGAAATTTTTGGACGTGTCACTCATCTAACGCGTGTAATAGGAGATATAACACCAAATGTAACAAGACATCCAAGATCTTGGCGGATAGTTGGCTTTCTTCAACAGCTTATCTCCATAATTTATTTTATATTAAATTAAAAAGTAATTAAACAAAAGAAAGGGTTTTTGTTTCGTTTGATTAATTAAAGTAGAAATCTTGAGGACGCCTTCAACTAAAAATCCTGGTGGCTTTCTTCAACAACTCATCTCCATTGGCTTTGGAAAGATCCCAGTTAGATAATTCTAAGTGGCAGCTTACTTACTCGGCTGAGAGTCACGCAATTCACCCCTTCCATTTCTGTTCAATCAACTAATTATGTACTATATTCATGCATGCAAGTTTAGATTAATTTTAATATAAAATAACTATCAATGGACTTGAAAAAAAAAAATCAATGGACCTGATATAGTATTAGCTTCTTCAGGGGTGAGCACTTCGGAGAAGCAATTGATGGTCTTGTAACTGTTAAGAATGCATGCTTTCGCTTCGTCTTTGGAAGCCTTCACTCTATGTAGATAGAGGTGGTGGAGCTCTTCGATCTCTTCACGTGTTTTCTCTCCACTAAGAAATCCCGGAAACACTGGACCTTCACGTGTTTTCTCTCCACTGAGCTCTCCCAGCAACACCATGTACACCTGATCATCCAATAATGTACAATGGATCTTACAACATATTTTTGGACGGAGCCGCTTGGTTCTTATTAGTATACATCGACCTCGCATGACATTTGTTTAGAAAAAAATCCCCCATCCAGGACCGATACGTTTAAGAAAATTTATTTTTTTTTGACTACTTTATTTGGAGTATTAAGGTATTTTTTAGGCAGTAAATAAATAATAGAGTAGATTATTAATGTTATGTGGGGTGATATTTTTGAAATGAAGAGAACTTCTGAGGTTGTTGGTTGTTATGAAGTTTCTTTTTTTGGCATGAAGATAAAAGTGTGAGACAAATAAAGGCGAAAAATGTGAATATGGGACGAAGATAAAAGTTTCCTATGATGTTCACCTTAATTTTCCTATATTTTCCTTTTAAGTTTTATCACTTATCTACCTAATAACTACTCTTTCCGTCTTATAGGAGTTGACACACTTTCCTTTTTGATTTGTCTCACTAAAGTTGACATATTTTTTTTTAATACATAGACCCACCCAAAAAAACAATTAATCTATTCTCATGGCCCCACATCACCTCTAATACAACTACCCACTACACATTAAATATTATTTCTCTCACTTCACTTTACTCCATTTTACATTAATTATTATACTCCTTAATCTCCGTGCCAAAAAATACCAACGGGACGGAGGGAGTAATAAGATTAAAAAAGCTGGACATAGTGTCAAGATTAACAAGTCAATTCCATCGTATGAATAACATTCCACACCCTTAATTCATTGGTAAATAAGTATAAGCAAATACTAAGGCCATCTTTTGAAAAAACATTTCATCTTCAAATTAACGAATTACGCAATTAAAAATTGAAATACGAATTATACAATTCATTCCATAGATCAATTTTTTATTTAATCCATGCCACTCAATAAAATAAAATAATTCAAAATAAATTAATAACTAACCACTATTCCTCTATTCCTGATACTTCTTCAGATCAATCGGACCTTCGTACTTCTCCTTGTACTACTCCAATTCGGAGCCATCCTCTTTGGTGACCTTTGGAGTCTCAATTCCCCAATAACTCCCAATACCCTTTTTATCGTTCCCGCCAGAACCGGCGGCGCTTCCACTCGATCCGCCGCCCTTCTCCTGCGGCTTGTCACCCAAAGCCACCGTACTAGCGTTTCGCGATCCCGCAACCGGCCGGAGCCACATCCACGTAACAATTTCACTCTCCAAACCCTTGGAATTAGGAATTATTTGGAAATAAGTGGCGCCAGCACCGCCGTGAAAAAACGCCCTAACATCAGCGGCACCGCCTCCGCGCGCGGCGTGGCCCAACGTCGACCGCAGCACCGCCGTTGAACAACGGCTCATCATTGTATTCAATTTATGGTGAACATCAAGAGAAAATGGATTTGAAATCGATATGAAGCTGGTTAATTTTTGGAGAGAGGTTTAGGGGTTGGGTGTATTTATGTCAGGTGGTGAAGATCACGTGCGTGGGTTGGAGGACTGAGGAGGCGGTGTATGATCGATATTTTTCATTCTTTGTTCGCTACGGTACTGTATTTCCATTTATGTCCTTTATTTTATATTTTTATCTATTTTTTTGGGTAAAAGATGCCCTTGAATTCTAACGAAGTGTAGAATTTTCTAGAGTACTAAATGACCAGAATGTACAATAAGAGAGAAAAATAAAAAAACAATGCAGCTTCTAAGAAAAAAATATATAAATTACTTCACTCTTACTTTTTTTTTTTTTAGTAAATACTTCGTCCGTCCCTTGGTAAGAATCTCATTTACTTTTGGGCACGTGAATTAAGAAATATTATTATTTAATGTGTAGTGGGTAGTTGTATTAGTGGGTGTGTGACCCATATTTTAATTGTATTAATGGGATAAGTGGTCCAATATATCAAAAAAGAAATGAGATTCTTTGAGTGAGATAACTAAAATGATAAAAAGGAATATTGCTTGTTTAACTTTTCCTCTCCGGCAATATACAACTTTTCCTCTTACAAGACATGGCGAAAGCGTGTCCCATGTCTTGTAAGAGGAAAAGCTGTATTTTGCGGATAGGAAAAAATTGCCGGAGAGAAAGAGTTAAACAAGCAATAGATGCAAAGAACAGCTGTGCCGACATGTCTTGTAAGAGGAAAAGCTGTATTTTGCGGATAGGAAAAAACTGCCGGAAAGAAAGAGTTAAACAAGTCATAGATGCAAAAAACAGCTGTGCTTGGAAATCCGATACCAGGGATAGGAGAAAAAGTGAAGCCCTATTTGATTCCGCAAATCACCGTCCTCTCTACTAAAACCATGGACATAATTAATTGCATCGTAACAAATAAAGTACCTACAGCAACATTGACTCCACCACAAATTCTAATTGGGACTAAGCATATTCCATTCATTGCTACCTTCACCTCCCACAAATTCTAATTGGGACTAAGCATATTCCATTCATGGCTACCTTCACCTCCAGAGGTCCTAACTTGGTCGAACCGGTGATAGAATTAATAGTACATGATTTTGATCATGCTATTGAATTCTTGTACATACTGACATATATTATTGCAGAGGTCCTAACTTGGTCGAACCGGTGATAGAATTAATAGTACATGATTTTGATCATGCTATTGAATTCTTGTACATACTGACATATATGACATATATTATTGCACCGGGATTAAACATACTAGCAGCATGGAGTGAGGTTGCTTCTCCTCTAAGGGTGCCAGCTGATAAAAGAGTAATTGCCGCTCTGCTTAAGGCCATACATCCTGATTGGAACAGTGCTGCTATAAGATGCTCTCATCACCAATGGTAATTGAATTCATGTTTAAATACACCAAATTCTTTAACTAAGCATTCTAATATAGTTCTATTTAATTTGGCAGCAAAGGTGACCAACAATTTAGGCAAATCGAGGGGGTTTAGATTGCAAAAGGACACAGTGTTCCCGGAGGTACAATAGCCTCACTCAATTAATTTTCATGCTCATCCATGTTTTATTCAAGATTATGAATCATGAGATGATCAATTTCACCCGTGTATGTGGGTGACTAATCACACTTTTAATTCAAGATTATGAATCATGAGATCATCAATTTCACCCGTGTATGTGGGTGACTAATCACACTTTTAATTCAAAATAATGTTTGTCAAGAGTTTATTTTGAACAAGTACTTCAGCAACAATTAATCTTTCAAGTGGTAAAATAAAATTCTTGGCTTTATTACTAATATTCATTGTGTAAATCATTTATTTTCATTTGAAGTCTACCTAAGTATGGAGTCTTGGTTTTTAAAAAAGATTCAAATTTATTAAAATCGAGATTATTTCAATATTTCATCTTGGTTTTTAAAAAAGATTCAAATTTATTGAAATCGAGATTATTTCAATATATTACTTTTTACTATGCTGCAAGCGATTAGTGACACATATTTTTAATTCTATTTGAGGTAAAACTTGTGAATTCCTGAAATACCGTGCCCCAAAATATACCCTTTAGCATTACAATCAAATATTCATATTTCAACTGACCTTTTCAATAAAAAAATATATATCCATACTAAATAAAGTGAATACTCCTTAAAACAAATTATTATACCATATACACCTTGTGCACTCCAGACGCAAAAGACTAACTCTTCTCTTTGTAAGTTTGTATCTTGTATTGCATTTTTCATCATGGACAAGGTATTTCGACAGAATTCATTACAAGATTATAATAATTATCAAGATAAAAGATCAATATGTGGTCATTAACAAAATATGTTCTAAATTACTCTTAATTAATTATACAACTAATAATAAACTGATGTTAAAGAGTACACGGAATATTAATATGTACTCCATTATGTTTTTAGATACATTTGAATGAACTTTTTTTTTTCTTCTTTCAAATCTTGTTGAACATTTTTTAAATCCAAAAATATTTTTAGCAAGGCAATTATAATTTATAATTAATAAATTTGTACGTATAATTTTGGGCCACATGTTTAATCTTTCATATTAGGCAATTGGAAGTAAAACCCAATCCCCATCTTCATACTGGGCCATCAAAAGTAAAGCCTGATCCGGATCTTCCATATTGGGCCGTTGTAAGTCAAATCTGGGCTACGGTGTTAAATCTTCCACTTATTTCAATTGATACCCAAGTCCAATAGCCTCACAAAACAACGACTCATCGTCTCTACCTCACTCATCTCCTTCGACGACTCTCTCTCTCCTTCACACATAAGCATGTCCAGACGAGTTATCTGAAGCCTGATTCGCTTGAATTCCTGATTAATGTTAATTTCGTCTATTATGAATGTAAGATCTTGGTTATTGAATCGTGCAGTTCAAATTTTTGGGCGAAATATATAATTTTTTTTCATTTCAAATATTTCTGAATCTTTTTATTTAGTGCTTAGTTATCTCATTTTGTATTGGAATTTCTGTAGTACTCATTGTATTGCTTTAGGCAATCCTGAAATTCCGTTCATATACCAGAATTTTACTTTCTCTTAAGCAAATTAAAAGTGAGAAGCTGAATGGTCAAGCGAAACAGTTCACTTTCTTCCGTTTGATGCCGCTAATTTCGTCCGTCGTATCCACTGTTCCTGATGTGAAACTTTGAATGAAAGTTTTCCAGGTTCTATGTGTTAAGGTAGATCTTCCAGTGTTCTGTTTGCTTCAGCCACGAAATGTTTCCTCTTTCCTTATGGCGTCAAATTGCGCTTTTTCTATGGAGAAGGCAAGCTGTAGCTTTTTATATTTATAATTATATGTTGGAATTTAATACTGAATTTATTTATTTATTGTTTGGGTAGTCGACTGTTGTTGTTGCTGCTTCACAACACTACCATGACAGCCAAAACTGCCGGCCTTGCATTTCATCCAATTCTGGTGAGAAGTAGGTGATTTTGTTTTTAATTTTTAATTTGTGTAATACGTATTAGGATCATTTTTTATATGAGTGAGACTCTTGTGCCCCGGGACACCGTGCCCCTTTGCAATTTAAACTCCTAGCAATACATAGGTTTAAATAGAATATGGAGGGAAGAGTTGTATTCCCATGGGCGAACGGCGTGCCCCCGGGGGCGCAAGAGCTTTTGCCTTTTTAAATTTCATCTTTATATGGTTTTAACTTCAGTAGATCTTCTAATGAATGGGTTTATGCATAAATTGACATAAATATTTTGTTGCTGCCTGCTGGAGAATTCTATATAATTTCTTTATTCTTCTACTTCTTTGCTTGTCTACAGAAACACCTGACAACATTCTTTTGACGTGGTATACAGGAAGCTTATGCAGAAGTCGGTAAAGGAGCATCACTTTTGGCAGAAGAGAGACTCTGCTGGTTCAGGACATAAGGCATTGAATCTTGTTGACACCGTATGCATAATTTGCCTTTGCTCTTTTGATCTTTTGTGAATCTTGTAATGATGTATATGACATGACATTATCCTTTTAAAACTTGGGATTTCTAATGGATTCAGATTTTTTTTCCCTGCAGATTTCTAGACTTCCAAATGAAAAGGGGGCAGTGTATGGTGCCCTAGATAAATGGATAGCATGGGAGACTGAATTTCCGTTAATTGCTGCAGCAAAGGCTTTAAGGATTTTAAGAAAGAGAAGTCAGTGGAATCGCATTATTCAAGTATGAGCTTGTGAAATCCTATAGTTATTTTTTACCTGATTGAAGCGTAATCTTCGTTTGGACTTTGGAGTTATTTCATTATGGTGCGGTGATGAATCCACCCATATAAATCTTTAACTGGTGTCATCCTAGATAATAGCTGTTCTGGAATATCATAAATGATTGGCTTATACCAAGAAATGTTATTGTTGTCCATGAGCTTTTCCAAATTAACCTGATTATCTAAGAAGAGTTTGCTAATTAAGTTCCAGTTTGTTAAATGTATACTTCTATGCTCTAATATATATAAGCACTAGATGGTATCATCTAATCAAAGCTATTGGCAGTTAATAACTTATTTTCATTTATGGTCATTCCATAGAAATTTTTTTCGATATGTAAGAAAATCTATTGACATAGATTTACCATCTGTTTCTTTTTTTATCATCAGTCTTGATAGTCCTGTTGTTTGAATTTGAGCTAATGACTTAGACTTGTCGGTTCCAACTGATGCCATCACGTGAATCAGGTGGCTAAGTGGATGTTGAGTAAAGGTCAAGGAGCTACATTGGCAACATATGACAGCCTTCTACTGGCATTTGACATGGATAAGAGGCTAGATGAAGCGGAAATGTTATGGAACATGATTTTGCATGCACATGATCGCTCAATTTCAAAGAGGCTGTTTTCCAGGATGATATCAGTGTATGACCATCACTATATGCCAAATAAGGTTGTAGAGGTAATTATTTCCTGATTATGTCTTTCGTTAAGTTATTCAGTTAGCATTGGTAGTAGTTTTTCTTCTGAAGCTTTTCTTTGTATAGGTGGTTCTAGATTCTGTGTTGATGAATATTTTTGTATGCTCTGAATCTTTTTGCAAATTTTTTTTGCTGGTTATGAACATCAGGTATTTGCTGACATGGAGGAGTTGGGGGTGAAACCAGATGAAAACACTTTTAAAAGAATTGCAGGAGCCTTTCAGGTGTTAGGTCAAGAGGATAAACAGAAAATGTTATTGATGAAATACCAAAGGAAATGGAAGTATGTTTACTTCAATGGGGAAAGGGTCCGAATGAGAACTTGAGGATGATATCTAAACAGGTGTATAAAGTAGTTCATAGACAAGAACACAAGTTTAGGGTTGGTAAATTCATTTGGTTTAATTTAACATCTTGTTGTGTTCCACCCAAATTGATGGAAAACGAGCATTTGGCCTTGATGTCGTATTAGGATAGTTCACATGCCGTCAGGGACACTGCATTGATAAATGAAAAAAAGTTGTACCTAATTGCCTTTGGTGGTTTTAACTTCTTTTTCTATGCTCCTCTTCAAGAACAGTGTTATGTTTCTTTGTATGATGGTGTGAAATGGATTTGCAAACAGCACCTAACTCTAATTTTATCAGTGTCAACTTTAAGCGTCTATTTTATTCATTGACCATTGCTGTCCAGAAATCATGACCAGGAACTTAAAGATACAAAACTAAGCTACTAATACAGCCATAGGACTCCGGACGTTGTGGATCCCGTTGGACCATGTATACCATCCAAATGCATACTTGTCTTTCTCTGTGGTGCCTGTAATATCTTTTTGTACAGTGATGGTGAATCTTCTCTTCTCTCCAGTGTATTTAAAGTATAGTATGGGAGGTGTTATCTTTACAGTGATACCAGGTGGAGGTTTGACACTGACAAAATATACACTCTTACTGCTACCAACGTTTGTGACTGTTCTCACTGCGGTAATGGAGCTATTGAGTTTGGGTATTGCCAATGATGGATAATTGAGATTAACTGGAGATGGTGAATACGTCGGACACTTGAAAGAAGAATCAAGATTCTGAGTTCCAATACTGCAGAGGTAGAGAAGATAGTCCGTGTAGGAAGCATCATAGATAAGCCCAGGATCTGCTGCTTTTGAAGGCCTGAAATGACCCGATCCAAACTGGAATGGGTCTGCTGGATTTCCGGATGCATCAGTAATAGGGTTGCCCTGGTTGTTTCTCAGTCCAGCTGAAAGGTATAAATATTGATGAATAATTTTTTGGAGAAGAATGCAATAAGATTCAGTTGCTAAATATATACTCTATTTATTTACCGGAGGTTACTAAAGCAGATCTTATTGCAGCACTACTCCAGCTTGGGTGTATAGCCTTGAGAAGAGCAGATGCCCCACCAATATGTGGGCAGGACATGGAAGTTCCTGATAGAATATTATACTTGGTAACCCGTTTATCTTCTTCCAACTTTGTCGGAGAAGATGTTTCACTCCATGCAGCCAATATGTTAAGCCCCGGACCTGTTATGTCTGGCTTTTGATCCAAACATGTATTCGTCGATTCAGCATTCAAACTACATTATCTTTTCATGGCATAAATACATGATATTTATAAGATGAAAATACCTTTAGAATATCAGGTGAAATGGTGCTGGGGCCTCTACTGGAGAAGGCAGCCATGAAAGGTGATGGTTTAATGTTTAATAATGTTTTTGCTGGTATAATGTAAGCAGTTGGTGCTTTTGTAGAGTTGATGTAGCTCAGAATCTGGAGAGCGTTCACGTAACTGACAGCAGTCGCAGGAAGAACATGAGCATCAGCTGCTAATTCATCTCCATTAGCTTTGCTATTTCCTAAAATGTATCCAATTCCTCCGGCTCTTTTAACCTCCATGCCTTTCCCAACTCTTGTCCCGTTGCCTCTCAAACACATTACTATCTTCCCCTTGGCCTTGATCGGAGAAAGGGATCCGGGTAAGCATTGCCTGCACATTTATCAAAATTCTGATGTTATAATGATTTTTCATCATTAAGTAGGATGAAATTACAAGTGTATAATACCCTAATAAGCTTTCAGCCACACCCAGGTTGGCTACTTGACCTGCATAAACTAATGGATACAGCTTCTTTGCCAACTTGTATGGAGAAACTGTTTGCCCCTGCGATCATTGATCTTGAATAGTTAATCAAGTGTTTACGGAAAACTATAGTTCCATATTTATTACTCCACTAATTAGTTTACTTTGATCATGATGCCATTCCCGAGCTGAACAGGTGATAAGAATTCCCTGTCAACGCTGCTTGCCCCGACTGTAATAATCCACGGAGCTGGATTAGACAAGGTAGCTGCAGTAGGGCCTAAATTTCCGGCACTGCATGCGACCACTATGTTTTTCTTGATGGCGTGAAGGGCGCCAATTGCCATGCCATCCTGGTTGAAGGGTGTGGGATCTTTAGTCCCGATTGAAATGCTCATCACGTCAACTCCATCCGCAATGGCGTCATCCATAGCCGCGAGCATATCTTCTTCGAAGCAAGTGTTGCCGTCCTCTTTGCCATGGCCGGGAATGGCCCAGCACACCTTGTAAATGGCCAGGCGAGCCAGGGGTGCGCCGCCTGAGGCTGTGCCTGAGGCAAAGCCTCCCAGGGCGGAGACATTTTTGACTCTCCGCCCGGCTGCTGTGGACGATGTGTGGGTCCCGTGGCCATCCTTGTCGCGTGGGGAACGGTAATCCAGTGTTCGGTTCAGTGGACCGTAGTATGCTTCGTAGCCCTTGATGTAATAGCGAGCACCAATAATCTTCCTGTTGTGAATTATAATAAATTATTCTCATGTGACGTTTCCGGATTTGCAAGGGTTAAAGAAGATTAAGAAAGTTCTACGTTGGCACAGAAGAGAGAGAAGCACAAGTTGGCATTGGTAATACAAGAAGCCAAAACTAATCAATACAGGTCTGATAAACTGTTGCTGGATTGAAACAAACAAGATGAGAGATAATAAAAACAACAAAATAAGCCAAGTAAGTTGTGCATGTAACGACATCAAAGTAGGACATGAAAGCAGGTCCAATGGATGCTTTACCAGAATAGTTTTATTTATTTTTTCTTTTTCTTTTTTTTTTCTTTTTTCATAAAGAAAATAATGTTGAAGATGGGTACCTCTCACCATACTAGGTAGAAGTTGTCAAAAAATTAATCATAATGAACCTGGTCACAGCTTAGAATAGGAAAATATAATAAGTGAGAAATTTTGAGATAGAAAAACTGAATAATTGAACTCACTTATTACAATGTGATGAGTTGAATTCATCACCAGTTTGGCAAATTCCATTCCATGATTTAGGAATGGGACCCATTTCTTCATCGTTGAAGCTTTTCGATTCTGGCCAAACACCTAATCAACACCAAATTCATACAATAAGGGCTGAATAAAGACAGATACTCAGATGATGCGTACTCAGCTGTCCCAAATTCTACCCAAGAAAATAACATACAAGTGATGAATACCATACCATTGTCTAACACACCAACAATAACATCGTTTCCATATCTGGATTTCAGCAATATATCGTCCTTCTCCAACTGCTTCAACTCCAAGCCCTCTTGCAACCCCACAAACTCCCATGATCTTGTTGTGTGCATCGAGTATTTTCTTGGATGGCTCCTAAATACTGACAACACTTCTTCCTTCTCTGTTGGATTCAAAAGTACTTCATGTTTCATAACCCCACATGCATATTTAGAGAGAGAGAAGAGAGAGTGATTCTAACCGGATAGTTTGGAAGCTTCATCTGGAGTGAGAAGTGCAGCGAAGCCATTGAAGCTGCGTTTGTAACTATAAACAAGAGAAGATCTTGCATCTTCCTCAGTTTCCTTCACAGACAACACATACGAGTGATGATGTTCTTCGATTTCTTCAGCAGTTTTCTCTCCACTGTGTCCTCCAAAGTACACTATGTAAACCTGCCAAGATACAACATACCAGCTGTTTTATAAGCTTGGAAAATAACTTAGATTTAATAGTTGCATTAATAGAGTTAGCCATGAATGAACCTGTTTCTCAGTACATGAAACCAAGAGAGGAAGAAGAAGGAGAAGAAGCAAGAAAAGTGGTGTATGAAAATTCTCCATGGTTAAAGCTAAAGGGCTCAGAATATAGTACTGATGCGCTGAATATTTATAGGTATATCTTGATAAAATAGAATCTTTGTTTGAATCTTCCTCTTTTTTCTTTCCACCATTAATTTAATTAATCTCACTCATGATTTACTAGTACAGTTGACCCAACAAGTATATATATATATAACACAATAGAAAACTAGAATCGATAAGACTTCGAATGATTTTATTTTACCGTTTTAAACGCTGTTCCGTGAAAATAATACAAGATAAATTACATAAGCCACGTTAAAGATTAGAATGCCTTCTATTTTGATATTAAAAGATAAGGATAAAGATTAAATTAAATGAGTAAAAAAGTACATGTATTATAGAAGTAAATTCATGAATTTACAATCATACTCTTAAGAATTATCATTCAATTTTATGGTAAATTAAACTTATCGGTAGAATAGTAAAAGATTGCATATTAATATAATACAACAATTCCCTTCAATCATTTTTAAAATATATTGATTCGGAGGTCAAATAAATTAGGTACATAGAAATTGAAATAATGAAATTTATAAAATGGAACTGTTCCAACAAAATATACTTCTTCTATACTAAGATACCCTTCACATCTCTTTATAATCTATGAGGAATGTGAAATTTATAAAATAGTTGTTCCAAAAAAATAATACTTTATCAATCCCACGTCCCACCACTTACCCTTCACATATACTTGCTGCAAAAAGGTGGATACGTGGCCTAAGCGTCCCACACCCTAGCTCGACAAAGTACTTGAAAGATAAATCATGGGAAATCACTTCGAGCTCCTCATTTTAAAAGATTACTCTTGTCCAGGCGTCCCACACCCCAGCTCGAGTAGTTGAGAAGTAAATCATGAGAAGTCATTGCGAGTTAAGCGCTGATTCACATTTACTTTACTTTGTAATTTGAGCGCTAGTACCATACACGAATTTGTGTCGTTCAACCCCCCATTGTTGAATTTCTGTGTTCATTTAAAGTACATTATTGTTGTGCAACATAGGTGTGGGGAATCTCGATTTTAATTTTACTGAAAAAAAGTGCAAACATCCAAAACTGGGCATTTGAACGGCAGATGTCTGACAATGAGGTTCGTAGTGAAAAAACATGAAACAGAAGGCAAAAGACTAAAATAGCCTTGAGGGAAAAGAATCCATTCCATGCTGCCCCACGTATTTGTAATTGGCGATCAGCTGATTGAGAAACATTACATGTTTCTCAAAATTCAACTATCCGTGTGGCTGAGGAGCCCTCTGCCCCAACTACAACTCACCCCACTCTAAACTATTACACCATACAAAACAAAAACCATACTTATAATTCTATTATTTTTTATTTCTTATATCACTTACAACCCCTATTACATACAAATTGATCTATATCAACTTGCATTCACATACATATTGCCCATGATTTTACAATCCATCACTCAATAAATTTGTGTAGAGTACGCAGACCTTGTCATGCATGATACACGATTGTATGAAACGATTTCACGGTATTTCCATGGATTAGAAAATTGTCAACATTTTGCAGAACAACGATCATTCTATTTGACAAGCAATTGCTCAACTAAAATAAGATTAAATTTATGATATATCACGAATATCGCTCAATGATTTATTATGCACAAAGATGATAAATTTCTAATCCAATTTCACATGAAACTTGTTTCATGGAATACAAGCACTTGATGCTATATATTTTAATTAGCTTCTCATGCCGTCATAAGTTGTTGGCCTTATGATATTGTATTGTATTTATTACTAAAACAGGAAAGGAAAATATAAATATTTATGAGAATAAACAAAAATTCTAATCGTCCCTTGAGAAAGAATCCTTACAAAGGGATCATTAATCTTCAACTCCTCCAACACGATTCTTGAAACGTACTTCCTATTGGAGCTTCTTGTGTTTAAAGTAGGATTTACATTAAAGACGATTCAAACGGCATGCTTTCTTGGAAATTAATTGTAATATTCTGTATGGGTATTTTTTATAGGCAAAAGCTTCTGCGCCCCCGGGGACACGGACTCCGTGTCCCCATGTGAACACAACTCTCCCCCTCTATATTCTATTTAAACCTATGTATTACTAGGAGTTTAAATTGCAAAAGTGCACGAAAATTGCACATTCCGTGAGCCTAGGAGTCTCGCTCTTCCTTATAACCCAAATACTATAATTTAATAATTTTTTTTCCCATTCAAAAATCACCTCTGCTTCAAAGAAAAAAATAAAATAAAAATTCTTAGGTCGATCAGCATGTTGTTGAATTAATTAAGCTACTCATTCATAGTATGGTAACTGACTAAGATTTAATAATTATAACAATGAAGAAAGAAAAAAAAATAAAAAAAAAAGGGACCAAAGAATTTAGTACTCAAAAGGCATGCATTTAATGGAGATTCTGTTTTTGGCATATCTTTTTCATCTTACCTTGGAACTATATACGGCCCAATATTCCTTTTTTAATTTCATTAAAATCACACTACCTTTCAGACTTTTTTTTCTCTGACCATTACCATATTGCCCTCATACTAGTGTAACATGTCATAATCATGACACATTCTCTCACCATAATACGTTAATGTGAGAGGCTAAGAGTGGTCAAATTGTTAATTACACTAGTAGAAGCAAATGGTGTCTACTACCAAAAAAGTAATTTTAGGGAGAAATTGCCAAATAATTGGCATGCGTTTAATGGACCATTTTGAAGTTCAGTTTAACGTTGAAAATGAAGTCTTCAAAGTAGGATATATGGATAACTATACTATGGTAGTAAACTAGTAATGGTGGCAAGTTGTAGAGTGGTCATTCACCTTAAAAACCCCCCAAAGAATATATTTACATTCACACATAATAGAGAGAATAAATAGATTTACCACAATTTCAAGAGAATGACATGAAACTTTGTTTTATCTTTTTCCTTATCTCCAATGAAATTGTGTTAAGATGGTCAAAATAATAATCACAGTTGCAAATAAATAAAAATTAGAAGTAGCAGTTGTTTAGTTTATTCTCTAGCCTATAATCCAAGCAACCACATAAATAAAAAATCAGATTTTAAAGTAATTTGAATTAGTAAAACTCAACTTACGACTAGCCAAATTGGTGTGGTGAGTATCAGCTAGTTCTCTCAAAAAGGATACCACCTCGGTGGATGATCCGAGAAGATATCTAGCATTGGAACGTTTTCTCCCGACAGCGCACGAGAAGTAATTGTCCCCTCGGAGATCAAGAACCGACGACCCTTCATGCACGGTCATCTTTTCGCGCATCCTGGACCACCAGTTACCGTTCCCCAGATAACCACCGTTGCTTCTTGTTTCCGGGGTGGGAATGGGTCCTGGTGCTTTCCGGCTGACCCCTGTTGAGTTCAATGCAAATCTGTTGTGAGGGTTGGCTATCTTGGCTCTAGCACTTGGTGCTGGTCCAACAGGAAGTTCTGGCTCGAAAAAGGTGTATATGTCTTCATCCTGACAACATTTATTTGACTTGTTAATGTGAATCTCTGCAAATGAAATGGATTAACTTTAAATGGTTCACCTTTGGTAGAAAATGTCCGACACACAGAACATAATCGATGGGAGCTTTGACGTCGTTGTGATGAACGATCTCCCCCAGGATCCTATCAATGGCAGCACCCTGAAGATGAAGGAAAGGAATGGATCACGATTTCACGAGTGGCATTTTATTTTTTAAGTAAAGAAGCAACTAAACGATAAGACAACGAGGCTAACTTTTGTTACTCCAACTGCTCGAACTTCCACGGATCGTGCTCCTTGAACAACATCAACTGAAGCATTTGATATTGGGCCTGTCCATAAGTGCTGTAGCAGGTCTTTCGATTGAAGCTTTCCAAATTCAACATCTGATTACATTCTCAATAACTATCAGGGAAATGTAAACTGAACATGATAATCTACACTGTGGTGTGGAAGGGGGGAAATAATATGACTTGTAATAACCTGCATGCTTATAATTCCAGACAAGAGATGTTTCACGGAGCTCAAAATGCGAACGAGGAGTCCTCGAGGTGAAGTAGTCAAACACGTGCTGAAAACCAGACCAAGATTTTATTACGAACATAATGCACACTTGCTTTTAGGTTTTCCAATTCGTACCTTCACGCTATCAACCCAATCCATGTTAAGGTTTTCCGGCATTGTTGTCATCCAATCTCCAGTTGTACGTCGCAAAAACATACCATGCTCAGCTGCCAACCACAAGTTATACCCTCCAAAATTCTGCAGAAATGCAACACCAAGTCAACACGTAGGGTACTGGGATGGAGCAAAAGAATGGATTTTACGAGAAAGCAGAAAACCTCGTCAAGAACATTTCTGTCGCTTCCACTAAGGACAATTATTGTGGTCTTTGGGTCATCACAAAGTCTTTTGAGAGGTTCTTTAATATCAGGATGCAATTTCGGTTCCATTTCTTTAAACTGATCAATCCTTCTTCCTTGGGTGTCCACTGGTTCAGTAAGTGTGGAGTTAAACCCCTGCCAAATAAAGATGCTGGGAAGTCAACATGTTTTCAGCAATAATGAGAACACCGTAATATATAACAGTTCTAGTTTGTATCAGTGGGCATGATTTTTACTGAAAGTTTCTTCGTCACGTGAATACCAGAATGAGCAATCGATTTTGGGAACTCATATAACGCTCAACAGCTTCTTCTTTAGGAAGTAAAGGTGGAATTTGTCGAATCCTAAGCTGTGCCTCAACAACAGTATCATTGAGTTCACTGCACACAGACAGAAACATAGTTCAGCAGCTCGAGAACTTAAATGCGGGTGAAGACATGATAAAGTCGTACATCATAATTCAAAATTCAGCAGGGACACTCGGGATTAGAGAGAAGTGTGCTGTGGAATAAGAAAACTATGGCTTTTGCCAAAATCTACATAACAAGATTGCAGAATATCGCTACTACCATGTACCTTACAAAAGTCTCTGCCCATTCTTGCGAAGTGTGATTTTTAACATGAGCGAAATTATGTTCATGCCTTTTTTCTCTCTCATCAGCTGGCATAGTCAGAGCATAACCAATTGATGCAGCAACTTCTGTAATATTCCAAGGGTTAACCAAAATTGCTCCAGCACCAAGGGACTGTGCTGCGCCGGCAAACTGAAAAATAAAGAACGTGAAGATGAAGATAAAAACTACAATGTACAATCACTTTTTAGTTTTCGACATCCACAATGCAGATGAATATAGTTGGTTGAGTACAGCAGAGAGCATAAAAATATTGCATGAAATAGTCTTAAAATGAAATTTTCTGTTCCCTTACATACAGAGAGAGTATCGAAATGCAGAGCAGACACTAATTATATGAATTTAAGGTTTCATATGGAATCCACTCCATGGAAGATAATATATGACATGACCATTCATACAAGCTGCTACACATACTTGAAAGGAAAAAATCCTAAGAACCTGCCCGGAGGGCATAATTTAACAAGATTACCTCACTTAGAATGAGGACTCCTTTCTTAGAAGCTTGGCAGGCTACAAATTCATAGCTCACAAGATTCATTCCATCCCTTAAAGATGTAACCAGAGCAACATCTGAAAAAAAAAAGTTCAGTAAGAAAGAAGCATTCAAGTTCCAAGGTGACATATATGTACAGATGAATTAAGCTAAGAGAGTGGATTAATCATTTTGAAAGGCAATATGCAAATAACCCATGCAGCTTGGTATATAGTGATCAGATGGCTCAATAGATGAGATCTAATTTTCAAATGTTCTGTAATCCTCCTCATTCACATGAAACCAATAATTGATACGAAAAGCCGGGATAAGAAAATTCATAAAACCATCATTATCATGTGAATTTCATCAAGCATGCCGCGAAATAATTATATTAGGCATTAACTAATTTGCAGAACTTATAAATAATATCTGCCTCCACCAAAAGTTTCTAATCAAATGCAGCTTGGTTGAAAACATGTGTTTCTCAATCTCCATCTTTTGTCCGAACTCGAAGAAATTATGAGAACATGATTTCTAAGTTAAGATAAGGGAGTTGTTGTTTCTGGATGTTTATTTCTGAATAATTTCCAGACCAATCCAATCAAAGGATAGATCAGGGACCAGGGTTGAATGGGAAGAAATGCTTACCAGTCACAGCATATAGTGCACACAATGCATGGAAATCGAGAGATCTATCCTGTAAACAAAGAATAAAATGCATTAGAATATTAAAATA
The DNA here is from genome assembly GCA_023678885.1 of Pogostemon cablin. Classification (NCBI taxonomy): domain Eukaryota; kingdom Viridiplantae; phylum Streptophyta; class Magnoliopsida; order Lamiales; family Lamiaceae; genus Pogostemon; species Pogostemon cablin. The sequence continues at coordinate 3,179,612 of CM042956.1, forward strand.
ATAAGCACAAGAAAGCTAACACCACACATATAAATGTAATGATATTCGAAGCTGTGTAGAAAAAATATCTTGTTTTTCATTTAGCCAATCAGATATGACGCGAAGTTGGAAGTAACAGTATCCATACCGCTGCCGAATCCAAGTAAGGGATAGAGCAGTTCAATCTAGTTTACAGAGATATATATTTTAAAATAATTTATTCACTGATGAAGTATCGACATCAGAATCATCAAGTTCCTTTACTTTGTACTTCTCAAAAACAACAAATTCAATGAATTTTTTTAACTCACAGAGCAAAGATACAAAATTCCATGCTCCTTATTCAGAAAATACAAATTTCAACAAAAGATCATTTTGTTTTTAGACATGGGGTCTCACTAAGTGATGTATTGGAACAGTCGTAAGGGTTCCAAATCTTCCATTTATCCTTCCAACAATTTCATGAACTTGGGATGATAGCTTCTGATCTGCCAGAGAAAGAACAAATCAGCCACGACTTTCTGCATATATATATAATAATGTTTCTGAAGGAGGGGAGGGGGAGACAGGAATTTTACTATTAAACAGGAGCATAGTAATCACATGCAGCAGCATGCATATTGAGGTAGGCTTTCAATTGGAGCCACCAAGATATAGAAAACCTTGTCACTGAACACAGCAAACCTTTTAATTTGGTTCATATTTTTTAACATACTTCAAATATTATATTCAACTCGTAGGTCTGACCCGTTTGCCTGCAGAGCCCATAGGCATATTTATAAAATAGAGATTTACGTATTTATAAAAAAAAAAAAAACGAAAGAAAGAAACAAGTCATGAAAGAACCCTAGAAGTACTTGAGGCTCACTTTCTCAAGAGGCAAGAGGTTTCCACTATCACTGAACTAATCCCAAATCTTGAATTACAACCTAGTATTTCTTTCTTTCTAATGTTAAACACACACACACACAGAGAAAGATTGAGCACAAACAAACAACATATGATAGAAAGCAACTATGGAGATAATATTGATGACAATTACAACTTCAACATAAAATGTAGAATGAGGATGAGAATACATACACTCAGGAACATCCGTCCTAGTTGGTACAGCAATTTGTACTAAGACCACCTTGTCACGCCAAATTGGATTTTCTTCAAGGAATTTTTCAAATGCCAAAATCTTTTGTGGTATGCCCTTTATCATATCCAGACGGTCAACCCCTAGCATTACCTGCTCAAATGCAAATAAATAAATAAATAAATAAAATTGTATTAATGATTTTAAACTGATCTATAAAAGATCACATCAAACTCCAGGAGAGTTGATCCACGATCCAAACTTAATTCTTGAGACCATGCCATATCAGAAGACCTTCAGACTGGCTATTCACAGCTCATAAATTGATGAATTATATTATGATGTTTGTAAAATTACATTGAACAGATCATGGACAAGTAAAATTGACATGCAAAGTGAATTATGTTAACAATATATATATATATATATATATATATATATATATATATATATATATATATATATATATATATATATATATATATATATATCAGTGTTAGTGGAATTGCATTGAACAGGTCTTGGACATGTAAAATTGAAGAAAATAAATTACATAAACAGGCATTTGCTAAAGTCAAGTCTGAGGATGTAAAAAAACTACTTGCATAATCTTTGAATAATTAGAATTTCATGCAAACACTTAAACATTGTAGATAACAAGAACAAAAAGCAGGTTAGCATAACAAGAAAATAAATATATTATTAATGTCCTTCCAATCTCTTGCTCAACAGGAAAAGAATTAAAGAACAGAAATAGAGATGGATTATTATTATATATATATATATATAAGTTAATTGGCAACATTCTATTAACTTCACTAATTTGAATACATTAACTTACACAATAAGATAGAAAAAAATATTTAAAGACACTATTGTATATTTTTTTATTAAATGAAATGCACTGCAATAGGTTCTAAGTGCCAAAAAACATTTGTGGTTCCATTGATAGTTACCTTTCTCCCAGCAAATCTCTCTTTCAATTCCCTGATGTGATCTTTCACTTGTTGAAGGTCCAGAGCTCGAATGAACCGTTCAGAATCAATGCCAATAGGAAACTGCAGAAAACAAGTCCAAATGAAATCAGTCAATAAAATGCTATTACATGATGTGCCAAGCAATTATAACGTAGGTGTGAGGTGTAAATATGCCAATACCGCAGCGACACGAGTCAGCTTTCCTTGATCTTCCACACCATCAGGTGTGCCTTCAAGCCCAAGAATACGGGTGCAGGCACTTACAAAATGTCTAGCATAATCATATGTGTGGAATCTGAAAATGAACATAACAAAATTATACATATATCGACACAAACACACAAATTTAGGAGGTCAGAATACATAGAGAATAGTATATCTTATAACCATACTAAGTTACTATCAAAGTTAAACAAATACACATGCTGAGTCTGAGACACAGATAATCATACTTGACTCTTAAACTAATGATAAAGTGTGAGAAGTATCATTGCATCATCATATGTATGTGTGATCTTTTCATTCTTTTTTGCCTTATGTCCAGAGTTAAAATTGGTTCTTGTTATTCTAGTTTACTGAGCGGTGTGCTTTTCCTGATGTAACAAAAGGAATGCCTCCTCTTGCCTGGTGGTTATCAAAAACATCCAATTTCTGTGCTTTTAGATTTTAGATCAGCCTCAAATTATAAAATTTTAGAGGGGTAAAATCTCAAATTACGAAGTTTTAGCTATGGTTCCGAAGTCAGAAGTATTATTAAAATCCTAAATTTGTCCCCATAAGTGCTCAATATTGAGGAGTTTAGAGAAAAGACACGAATCACCAATAATTTTGAGAAAAGATACAAACTAATCTTACTGAACATGGCAATGGACTCACCCAACCAAATCAGCAGCCAAAACGGATCTTAACAGCTCCGATCTTGATGGCAATGTCCGATGAATTTCGGAGGAGGGGAAAGGTGTGTGGAGAAACCAACCTACTTTCATTTTGTTGTTATAATCTTTAAGGCATTTTGGAAGGAACATGAGATGATAATCATGGCACCAAACCACATCACCTTCCCTGTAATGCTCATTTACAACATCAGCAAACATCTGGTTCGCTTGTTTATATGCAGCAAACTGAGACTGGAAGCTACGGGTGGTTGCCAGGCGGTCTTCCTGTGGAAGCCCGAGGTAGTGGAAAAGTGGCCATAATATGTTGTTGCAGTATCCATTATAGTATTGGTGGACAATTTCTTCATCAAGGAACACAGGGATGCATCTCTGTAACCGTTAGAACATGTTTCAGACAACAGCCTTGAACAGAAATCGGTAAAACAAATAGAAATTCTGATAAGTTTGATAACGTAAGCAGCATAACAAGAAGAAACAATGTAAATCAGAAACACTTCCATACCAAAACCATATCTATATACCTTTTCAGCTAGAGCTTTAGTTAGTGACCTTTGTCCAACTTCATCAGGAACATTGACACCAGCCCACCCTATCCATCTAGCTTCAAACTCATTGATACCTTGAACAGAATATAGTTGGAGGTAGGATAAGACTCATCAAAGAACTCACAGAACTGAGCTTAAAGAAAAGCAAGCAAGACAGCTACAGATTTCATTAAACAGAGGCAACAGAATTGACAACTTTTGTCACTTCAGAAACTTCTTACCCAGAAGTGCACTAACTAGACCTCCTACGCTTATTTCAAGGCCCCATTGATCTTCACTCTTTCTAATAGCAGACACAGGGAGCCGATTCGCCACAACCAACAACCTCTGTTTAGGAACTCGAGCATCCTGTTTCTCATTGCCATTGGTTGGATGTTTAGCTGAAGTATTACCTTCGGAGGTATCTTCATCTCGATTACCCCTGTCATCATCAGAGAAGTATAGGTGTATCATGCATTTACATGGGCAACAACTTAGGTTTCTTGATTATCTACTGGAATAAGAAGACACGGGATACCTTCTTAACACTCTTTTTCTTAAAAGTCTTTCCAGTCTACTTGTGGGTATGACGGAAGTGGAATTACATTCGTTGTCAAGCGTGTGGGTATTTGGCAAATCATCCAGCACCTGACCACATATATTATAAATATTCTAATAAATACTTCAATATCAGTCAATTTAAACAAACTCAATTCGAATATCACACTGGAAGGATCAATCACTCTTATTTATCCAAGACCATCTCACCCCATATTTCAATTGACATGAATTCAAGAAGTTCGAGAAAGTACATAGGTTTATCTTAATAGGAGACCTTCCTAAAACAGAAAATGGGCCAAGTTTAGTGATCAAGAAAAGCATTTGAATGACAATTGATCAATGTGCAATTCAATCAAAAACTAAAGTTGAGATATGAAAACAAAACTGATACATCTTTAAATCATTTGTGATCATTTGTGAACAGAAATAGAGATCAACTGGTACTCGATGTAAAAGACGTTCTTAAAAGTTGAAACTAATGTCTCACATAATTCTCCATGAACAATTCTCACATAATTCTCCATGAACAATTCTCAAGACCACTTGACAAAATCCAGGTGGATTAAATAGAAAACTAGACATGCACATCGAATATTTTAGTGTTTCTTGATTTCATTCATTCGCTTATGCAATTCTGATGTCAGCGTGATGATTCTTACACAACTATTTCACCAAGAAACCATCACAGTTTCTGAAATTAGTATAAAAGAAAAAACATAATACCCTACACAGATAATAATGACAAAAACTAAAGAAAGTTGGAAAGTGGGTTATCGGGTTGCACCAAGAAAGTCAAGAACTCCAAGAAAATCCAAAAAGAAAAACCAAGAAATCAAATCAAGATTGGAGGGTTTCTCACCAAATTGCCGTTATCCTCGGATATTGGTTCCATCTTCTCCTCTCAAGAATCTACCTTCCCCATCCTCTCAAGAATCTACCTTCTCCATCCAAACATGGTTGTTTCTTGAACTACACATCAAGACAGAGTGACGGTGATATTTTGAGAAGGGTGTGGCCAATAAATTAGAGAGGAAAAAGAAAAATCTAAATTATACACTTGCAGACGAATCATCCCATATTTAGGCAAACAAGGAGGAGAGAGAAAGGGTTAGAAATCCCTAGTGATTACTGAATCTCGGGGATTATGATGGCACAAAACTTTAATACAAGTATTTCGCCATGCAAATTTTGTGGGTTGGCAGCAGTACTAAACTACTGGATCCACATTTTAATCAAACTGGGAATGGAAAATACAATAAATAAGGAATGGGTAAATTAAAAATAAATTAAATTAATTAGTCGGTCTAAGTTCACGACAAAAACAAACTTTGCAACAATCATGAGACCGTTTAAAAAGATATGGGAACTTACCATATCTCCAAGATTTATCCGAATTTGGACCATTATTTAATTTGTGATTCTTGGGTTTTTGAGGACTGAAAGAGAAACCAAGCAATAATGAAGGGGTGCTCATCATCAGCCACAATACATATGGGTTTCTTTTTCTTAAATGGTTTACCCATCGTTATGGGCCCCACCACCCCTGTCCTGAAATTGATGGCAGAGGTAAATCGCGCCTCAAGTGGTTTATAGAGAGGACTCACTGTTTAACTTACAATGGGCCAAAATTCATGTCAAGACAGGATTCGAACCCCCACCCTACAGCAACCAATTTCAGTTGGAAGACCTTTCTACCTGACGCCGGCAATTCCACGGTTTCAATTATTTATCTCTCTCCTCTTGCTATCTTTAGGTACGTTCCATCCACTTTTTTTTCTCTATCGCACTCTCTCACCTTCCGCGTTGCCAACCTTCGCGATGCGCGCGGTGATTCTGATGGTGCATCACGAGCCCGAGTTTTGGCTTATAATCTCGAGCGTGGGTTGGGCTTGGGGTTTTATAAATTCGCTTGGGATTTGGGATTTGGGATGGGATTATATGAAGAATTATGCGTGGAGGGATTCTATTTCTTTTTGGAGTCTGAGTGGAGTTGTATCTGATTTGAATGAGTTGTTGAGCTCTGTTTGTGAGTTTAGTCGGCTGCTGAGAAGGTCGCTTGGATGGGTGATAAATACAAACAAACCCTTAGAGTTTCGCAATTGATCTTTCTTCGACTCCTCTCAATCTTTAAATTGTACGTTTTAGCTTTTCTATTTGTGTTTATATGAATTTCAATATTGATTTATTTTATGTTCTGGGTTCTTTTGTTGAAGTAAGCTTTATTACACTTAAAATTGCTCTTTCGGATCATTTCTTCATCCTTGTATGGGATCATTTCTTCATCCTTGTATGGAAGGATGCGCAATTAATTAGCTGAAATCTTTTCAGCTTATTAGTATTTCCAATCCCTTTATGGAAATTTTTTAAAATAATACTCAACTCTATGGTATATATTTAATCAAAAATATATCCATATCTATCTATATTTTGTAGTGTGATGTTATGATGATTTCTTTCATGTAGTATTTGAAGGAAAAAACATGTGCACTTTTCAGCTTATAGTATTCCCAATCTTTAAAAATAATATAAAACTCTACCGCATATAACTATATATAACTATATATATATATATATATATATATTTGTAGTGTGTTGTATATTTCCAGGGACCATTGCATGAACTGGTGCTAACTGTACAGAAAGAAGTCATGGAGGGTGAATTGCTGAGGGACTGCATTGAGTTGGGAGCCGATGACCTGAAGGGTTTGGTAGAGGTTGTGAAAGATATTGCTTCCAATCTCTCTCTACTTCTCACAAGACTGAATTCTGATGATACTTATGTGGAGGCATTTTACATGTAGTAAGTGATTAGGGTGGATTGCAAGAAAAAAGATTACCTAGGTGGGGTAGAAAAGTTGAAATTGATAATAAGTAGTATATTATGCTTTATAAAATGAATTTTCAAGAATGCTAGATTGCAGTACCGTCCAACTTGAACAATTGATGTTACAACATACGACAACTTGTGCACGAAACGTAGTATGTCTTTTCAAATATGCTATTCCAGACTCCAGAGTCTTAATTTTAAACTGTATACTTGTAACATTGTGGATATGGCTTCTTTTGTCCTCTAATAATTCAATTAATTAAGTCAAACTAGTGATTTTATCCTTTTAATTAGACAGAATATACTTGAAATGTGATTCACTTTTCTTGATTATATGTTCTACTACCTTATTACAGAATTCACAGTTTGGATTGTTTTTTGTGATATGAGTTTTATATGAAGTATTGTTACCTAAGATTTACTAACACCTAACCCATAGTGATAAATGCTAATTATCGTTTAATCAATTTGTTCAAACATACACTAACTAGACAGACTTCTAGATTGATCTCCTCATCATCACTTCCAATTATTCCTCAAGTTTTAATACTTTTAATTTGAGCCAATTTAGAATTCCACTCTAATTCAATTAAACTTAGATTGAATCCATCATTCTCCCTACTGACTTACATCTCTGTAAACTAAAGTAAATTACATGTTTAGTTTGAATGTTTACTTTTTCTTTTCTTTTCCTTCTTAGGATCTTGAGTTGGGGAGTGGACAGTTGGAAGTGGAAGTACTGAGGTCGATCGGTTATGTTAAATGTTGAGTTTGATTAAGTCAGCCTCTTGATTAGTTGACTTCAGTTTTTGTCAACCCACTCTTCAACTAGTTGTGCTAGTTGATGCAAGTCAATAGCTGCTTTGACACCATGAATTAAATTTACAAGTAAATCTTATTATTTGTAACGTCTTAGTTTGTGTCGACACTATAAGTAAATGTGAGTTTTGATATGTATTGGATGCATCAGTCTTACTCTATGAATTCATTTGTTAATTTATGACTCGTATGTTTCGTCTCAATGCACTTTGCAGGCCAAATCGATCGAAATTCACAATGTTGATGTAACATATGAGACTCATCCTCGTTGTGGCGACTCAGCATCCTTAGACACCGAGTTAACGCGGTCGGAAGAAGTCGTTTTCCCTACTATGTGTGTGTATGTCCTTACTTTCTCTCTTCAACTGCCTAATTTAATGTATTTAAAGTACCAGTATAAATTATCATCTTGATATAAAGTTAACATTGGTGTTATATTTTATGTCAAAAGATGAGGGACATAAAGGGGAGGAACTAATTAAACTCAAAAGGAGAGCACAAAATTAAGAGTAAGGGTTTGGATTAATCCACTCTCATTTGGAGTCACTTATTCTTAGGACATTTAACGTTAGAGTGTAACACAACACTTAACATGTTAATTTATTAAAATGTAACGGAATATGGGAGGTGCTAGTAACATTAAAATGTTGGTAAAAAAAAGGTGGAATCACTCGTCTCAAACATTTTCCAAATATACCCAACAATTTAACTCAACTAATTAATAGGGATTGGACCATTATCCATTGCACATACATATTTCTTCATTTTAAGAAGTCCCTCCTCTAAGGAATGAATCATTATCCACTGCATATACAGAGTTTTAAGAAGTTAATCCTACTCTACGACAGTGAAATTCTATCCTAATCATTAATACAAGATATCATTCATATTCTTATCATTAGTACAAAATGTCATTCATATAATTAGTTGAGCGGTTAATAAGAGAGTAACACTAAATTGTTAAAGAATATTGGAATTTTGCATCTAATTAAATGGGTTTAAGATGAGTTGTTGTAATATAACAAAGTTACGATTTAATTTATAAATAAAAAATTCTCGACACTAATAAATTGGTCACGTGGATACACTTTTGCATTGAATCGAAATCATTGACCCTTTGCCAAAGCATTAAAAGTGTTGTAGAATTTAAATTTAGTCAACCATAATGAAATAGAATTGGAGTCTCTATTCGGATCTCATGTACAATCCAATACTGGTTTCATACCTTTAAAAAAAATTAAATCTTTGCACCATTTTTTTTTATCACGACATAAATTAAAAAAAATGAAACATCATAGATAATCGGGTTTCTGTCTCCCTATTTTTGAAGACAAAGTCTCATTTTGAAGACAAAGTCTCTTGTGAGACGTTATTTAAATGAGACAATTTGTGAGACGTGTTAAAATATGTTTATTATTTAGATAAATTATGTTTAATAATTGTTAAAGTATGTTTTTTAAAATAGGCTGCATTAAAATATGATTTTAATGTGTTATAAAATGATTTATTATTAACATACTTTAACTACAAATAAACATACTTTATTTATACAATAAGCATACTTTAGTGATGGGTCAACCCGTCTCACAAATAACCTGTCTCACAATAGAGTTACTCATTTTTTGAAACCAGGCATAAAACTGGAAAAGTAAATAATAAATAAAAGTAGAAATGCAAATCCACGTGGATGACAAGTGTCAAAAGCAGATAAATAGAATAGATGGGTCCAGGTAGGAAGACCAGGTCGCATATGCATAGCCTTAGTTCACTATCATCCGCGTGAAATCAATGCATCCATCTAACTCCATATCTCCCTAGACACAATAGTCAACTAATCAAATTATGCCAACCTTGTAACTTAAGATATATACATATGCATACATGCAAGTATATAAATGTATTCTTCCCTTGCCTTAAATTCAATCACACACAACACCAGCCAATGCCCATCTGATTCCATCCCTGTTTCTTTATTTCCTCATCTGATCCTGCTTTTTTGCTTTGGAATTATTCCATATACCTTTACCCCAACTGTAAAGATACACATTATATATAATGGGAAGTGGGCTTGTGAATTGGATGTTGATAGTATTGTGTGTGATTGTGGGGGCGAATGTGGTTGCGGCGGAGCCTCAAGTTCCGTGTTACTTCATCTTCGGTGATTCGTTGGTCGACAACGGAAACAACAACGCCATTCAGTCATTGGCCAGGGCTAACTACTTGCCTTATGGTATTGATTTTCCTGATGGCCCAACTGGGAGGTTCTCCAATGGCAAAACTACTGTTGATGTCATTGGTGAGTAGTATAATTACACATAATGGATATATGCCATGTACACTTTATTACTACATGAGTAGTTAGTTAACTTAATTGCACTTTTATTACAGCTGAGCTGTTAGGCTTCGATGACTACATTCCGCCGTATGCTAGTGCTCGAGGCCAGCAGATACTCAGAGGAGTGAACTATGCCTCTGCTGCTGCTGGAATTAGATCCGAAACTGGCCAACAGTTGGTAGGTGGATTAATTCGACAATTCTTCTTCTTTTCTTTCCGTTGATGCTAATTATAAGGGTTCGTTTGGTTGCATTTTTAGGGTGCTCGGATTGATTTTACAGGGCAAGTGAACAACTACAAGAACACAGTGGCACAAGTAGTGGATATACTAGGTGATGAAGACACCGCTGCAGATTACTTGAGCAAGTGCATATATTCAGTTGGAGTAGGGAGCAATGACTACCTTAACAACTACTTCATGCCTCAGTACTACTCCACTAGCAACCGCTACTCGCCCGACCAGTATGCCGAAGTTCTCATTGAACAATATGCAGAGCAAATAAGGGTAAATTCATTATCATGATTTGATTAACTATTAAGCCATTTACTTCTCTATCAGTTTAAACTTTTAGATGAGGTGGTCACTTAATACGGTATCAAAGTCCAGGCCTAGCCAAGGTCCGGGATTCGAACCTCAACGCCACTCATTTATGAAAAAATTCCACATACAAGGTTTGAGACAAAAGTTTACCCCGCCTGCATGTGAGGGGACGTATTAGAGTGATTTGATTAAGTATTAAAAGATTTAGGACTCTATCAGCTTAAACTTTTAGATGAAGTTGTAACGAATTGATGATCGGTATTGATAAGGAGTTTGTTATGTAGGCATTGTACAACTACGGCGCCAGGAAGTTTGTTCTAATCGGAATAGGGCAAATCGGATGCAGCCCGAATGCGCTGGCGCAGAACAGCCCGGACGGAAGGACATGCGTCCGGAGAATCAACAGTGCCAATCAGATATTCAACAGCAGATTGAGAGCACTAGTTGATGAGTTCAATAGCAATTCTCAGGATGCTAGATTTATCTACATTGATGCTTATGGAATTTTCCAAGATTTGATCAACAATCCCTCAGCCTTCGGTATATCTCTCTGTTTCCTTCTCTCATTCATGGAAATTAAGAAGCTAGACAACATGTATGATGACAGGGGTAATTGTGTTCTGTTGTAATAAACAGGTTTGAGAGTGACAAACGCAGGGTGCTGTGGTGTGGGGAGGAACAATGGGCAAATTACATGTCTGCCCTTCCAACCCGCATGTCAGAACAGAGATGAATACCTGTTTTGGGATGCATTTCATCCCACAGAAAAAGCAAACATTGTGGTGGGAAGTAGATCATACAGTGCTGAAAAGGCATCTGACGCACATCCCTTTGATATTCGTCGATTGGCTTCGCTCTAAATTACCAAACCAACCCTCATTATGGAACCACTATTTTTATCTTGTTACATCAAATACTTTGTTTTCTATTGCGTGGCAAAATTGTAAACTATTATAGCGTGATCAAATACATAATATGAGATTGTAGCTTGCTAGAAAAATTTATATATATATATATATATATATATATATATATATATATATATATATATATATATACTAGTACGCATTCCCGTGTAATACGTGGATAAATTATTATAATCAATTAAAAAATATAATTAAAGGTGATATTTAATTTATAGATATACATGAATAATAATAATAATAACAAATAGTTGGATATATTTTATTAATTATCTATTCTAAAATAATAAAAAAATGATTAAAGTTGGTATTTAATTTATAAATATACATGATTTAAAGATATACATGAATAATAATAATAAATAAATAAATAAAAAAGTAGAAATATTATATATGTGATATTAAAATAAAAAAATAAAAAATATACAACAATTAATCATGTCGCGACACCTCATACTTTTAAAAAGTTATTTATAACAGCGTATTTGTAATTAGTATATATAATAATAATAATAATAATAATTAGTTGGATATATTTAATTGATTATCTATTTCTAACTAGTAAAAAAAATAATTAAAGATGATATTTAATTTATAAATATACATGATTTAAAGATATACATGAATAATAATAATAATAATAATAAATAAAAGTAGAAAGATTATAGATGTGATATTAAAATAAAAAAAAAATACAACAATTAATCACGCCGCGACACCTCATACTTTTAAAAAGTTATTTATAGCAGCGTATTCATATCTTAAATTAATAAATTAATTTAATATATTTTATTATTATTATAAACAAAATATTTATGTTAATTGAGTACTTTAATTAAATTAATAATTTATATAATTATTTTTTTCGTGTATATTCATTATTTTTTATTTTAGATATGTTTATAAACCAAATATTTATGTTAAATAAATATTTTTAAAAATATTATTTTTTAGTTGAAGCTTTATGGTATAAATAAATAAAAAATTTTAGAGTAATTAATTTTTAAATATTGTCTTATAATAAAATAAAAGGATGCAATTTAATTTTTTTAAATGGTGGATCTATTTTTTATTCAATATATTATAATATTTAGATAATTATTATCTTGAAATAATTAATTGAATAAAGATTTATCAGAATTTTATTGATAAGAATAAATATTTTGAAGATATAAAATAGTGATATAATAATAAATTTTAATATATAATAATAAAATATAAAAATAGAAAGATTATGTATATAATATTAAAATAAAAAATATAAAAAATACAACAATTAACCACGTCGCGACAAATTATACTTTCAAAAAGTTATTTATAGCAGCGTATTCGCAATTAGTATATATATATATATATATATATATATATATATATATATATATATATATATATATATATATATATATATATATATATATATCGAATTAAATGTGAAGAGAGCGAAGATAATCCATGTTTTTTTTTCACTTTATGGGCTTTTTTGCCCAACTATTTGCGCTATAATTGGCTTTCAAGTTTTCATTTTTTTAATTTGAATAATCTAACAGATAAAGGCCCAATTAAAAAGCCCACACTAGATCGGCTCATCTAAGACTTGTGCGATGCCAATAATGTGTTGAATAGCGCATAATTCATAATTAGTTATTTATTTATTTAAAATATTGATAATTTAATTAATTTAACTTTTGACGCTATAAATCCAATTTACAGGTAATGTTGTGTATAATTTTTTTTTAAACTATTTAAAAAATTGCAGACACCCTTTAATATATACTTTCTCCTTCCGCTTGTAAGGTATTCATTTTACTATTTTTGCGTCGACTTGTATTCATTTCCCATATTTAATAAAAAATACACAATATGGTCCATCACTTCTCTCTAATACAACTATTCACTTTACATATAATAATAATACTCCTTAATTCACGTACAAAAAGCAAATGGATACCTTAGAACCGGACGAGGAGTAGTTAAAAACTTGACGGAATAGTAGTTCAAATTCTTTAATAGTGATTTAAGTATTTTAATTAATTATATTGAAGAGATGTGTGACCAACTAAGCATCAATCCATCTCTCCAATAAATTAGCATGGCACAAACTGTCAAAATGTACCGCAATTCCATTAATTAGCCTTGTACATGGTAGTTGGAGCCTGCACATGTCTAATTATAATATGATCATTGATAAATCAATCAAAATTAGGTTTTAGGAAATTTATTTATTAATTCTAAAATATAGTTTTTTTTAATCGGCAAAAAAGCAATTTATTAATTCTAAAATATAGTAATCCACCCTTTACATAATTACTTGAATCCATTAAATTTGGCATATTCGTAAATCACACCATCACACGAAAAGTTACTTTTGTAACCTCGTAATTATATTTTAATGGTAGTTAATATTTAATTAATAAAAAATAATAATGATATAATGAATAATTTAATGAATAACTTAGTAGTACATATGTAAAGTAAAGTAATAACGATCTCTACGAACAAAATTGTGATCCATTAAATTTTATAAAGTTTTTTGTTTTTCAATCTCATAACATGTGATGTCTATATGTTCATCTTCCAAATAAAAAAATTGGTGTGTTAATTTTTTGATTGATTATATTATATTTAATTAAGTATTTTATTTTATTTCTGAGTACCTTAGCCGACACTGATGGTAAAGCATGGACGTACTAAATGGTCCATCAGCTTTGTCACCTATGAATAAATACAAAAGTATTAGTGAGGCGAAATTATGAGAGGATTCTCACTCCAATAAAACTCCAAAATGGGATAATTTATTTTATTTTATTTTATATACTGATTGTAGACTATCCATTTCAGAGAATTCAGAACTCACTATTAATTAATTAATTAATGGACCCCTCTTTCAAATCAGAATTTTATACACTATCACGGATTTCAAGTCTATAAAATTTTTTCATAATATACTTCAAATCCTCACTGGTATGGGAATAATGGGAATCCCTGAATTAGAAATGGGGGTAATTAAACACCACACTTTTTTAATCATAAAAGAAATAATTATGAATTTCCTAACATTAAAAAATTATTCTCGTTTACAATAATGAAAAATGTAGTGCGACTTGTCCAGAACAGGGACTCAGGTCTCAGGGAGGGATAAATGGTCCATCAAGTTTGTCACTTTTGATAAATACTAAAATGCCTCTGTGAGTAAAACCCAATTCTATTATCTGCACGTGAATTTTACTTCAATTATTGTGTATTACTACTATTCCCTACCTTGTATTTTTCAACGAATTATGTTACACATATTTCACACATTCTTCAAATAAAAAATATATCTTTCATCTTTAATATGAGGTCATCCTACTAGAAATTTATTTAGAGTACTTCTCTTCTCTACTCTCCAAAACTCACACGCTCCCTCGTGGTTAAAGGTGTGACCTTTGTTGGTCGATTGAGTTATTATGATTAATCTCCTTCTCGACCAGCGTGCACTCTTTAAGAAATTTAAAAATGTGATTATGTTACGTATCGTTAATTTATGGTAAAATAATTTAATAATAAAATTAAAACTTTTACCGATTAATAATCTTTTGATATATGTGATACTCGAGCTTCTCACTACTCATGTGCCAATATAATTTAATTTGTGTTATGAACATTTTATAATTATGTGATAATTATGTGGCAATTATGTGATAATTGTTTTTATATTTTAATTATCTTTACATTTTATTTGATACATACGTGATAAACATGTTGACAATATGTGAATATATGAGTGCATAAATATTTACGTGCATTAATTTGGATATATGAGTAAATTATTTTATGAGTATAAATACACTTTTCTTAATTATTAAGTATCACACATGTTCTCGTAATAATAATAGTGGGTAGAAAAATGTACACGTATGTAGTATATCTTAGCTATTAAGTATTGCACGTATATTCGTAATGAATAATAATAATAATAATAAATTCTACTTACTAAATATAGTAACTTACTATAAATAGTATGTAGTTGATAAGGTTGATAATAGCCGACGTCAAACTTAGCCATTTATATATATACCCTTTTAAGGGTTTTGTGAGAAGCAGCGGTAGTAGCTGCGAAGAAAAAAAGAAAAAAAAAAGAAGAAGAGAGAAGAAAGGAGAAAGAGAGGAAGAGGGAGAGAGAGAAAGGGAGAGAGAGGAGAGAGAGAGGAAGAAGAGAAAGAGAAGAGGGAGCGTGCCGGAACGTGTGGGTCGGAGCGAATTAGTTACAGTTCTTTACGGGGTTTATATTACTGTCGGAATCCAGGTAAGTAGAAGTCCAACTACAATGCATAAACATGTTGTTTGTGAATTATTTGTAATTAATATGTGATAATTATATTATGGATTATTTGTAATTAGTTTAATTACGATATGAATTATTTGTGATTAATTTGTTATACAAGCTGTGTATTATGTGATTTGGAGAAAGTAGGGTTCATATTTAACAATAGTATTTGTAAATTATTTGTGATAATTTTGTGATACAAGTTGTGAATCCATGTGATTGAAAATAATATTATTATCCTATATAGATCGGTGTAATTGGAAACTTTTGCAAATATATTTGTATAGTTTGAGAAAATATTGGTTATAAGAATCTGTGGGATCCAAGATGAAGTTGTTATTCCAAAAAGAGATCCGTGTGATCCAAGTTGAAGTGGTTATTTTATAAATGGATCTATGTGATTGAAGTGAAGTTATTATTTCAGAAGTGAATTTGTGTGAATTGAAATTAAGTTGTTACTTTATTGTGATTAAATGTTGATATTGATATTGTAAATAGTTTATGATGCACATTTAATTGTTCTGGGTGCATACCATGCATAAACATGAAAATTATTTTCCTCAAAATTAATAAGATACTAATGGTGTGTGCGGCCACTATATATGCATCTCTGTCAGGGTTCGGAAAAATCGTTCCCGACATTTTTATTAGGGGTTCGGAAAAATCGTCCCCAGCACTTTGCCAGAGTTCGGAAAAATCGTTCTCGGCACTATTTTCGGGGTTCGAAAAAATCGTCCCCATTGAGCTCATTTGGGGTGCATATCATAAGTTTATCTCACTAGTTTATGCATTGTATGTGAGCCTGTTGATGATTGAGTTTGTAATGTGACTGTGCAAGCTGTGGAGCTCCTTCAAGTTTTGAGAGGATGTACATAGATGACGACCTGTTGGGCTAGGCCGTGGATTTATTTTGTTTCCGTTGATGTTTTGGTGGTGTAATATAATAAGTATTGTCGCGAGTTTGTCTGGTTTGAAGTGGTATTAGAAACCAGTCATGTATGTTGAACTGGTGTGATGATATTGATTATAAGCATATTATGAAAAAAAAATTATTATAGGCAGGTTTTCATAATGATGATATTTATGTTAAATAGAATTTGAATTATAAGTTGTGTATGGTGGGTTGTGTCAATATATATATAGTTTGTGGTCAATTTATATGTTATTTAATTAGTAAGTAGATAATTGATGGCACATGCTTATTTATATATAATAACTAATCAACCATATTATTGAATGGTGTATTCAACCGCTCCTGCACTGCACACACTATGATCACTATTTGCCCAACATTATTCCTATGATCACTATTTGCACAAATTTTCTTTGAATAATCTAAATAAGAATATTTAATTTTTGAAGTTATCATATACATATATATAAGTCGTTTAATTTTCAAGTTTTTTTTTTTTAAAATTAAATTTTGATAATTGAATAAGTGATTGTTTATCCAAATGTATTTAGAATTTGTAAGAGGCTTAATTAAGTTGTTGGAGTAATCAACGAACTCATTAATTTACTATAGTGGGTAATGGATATTAGGTAGGTATACATAATGAGAGATTTAAACTTTGACCCATATGATACACATGTTTATTTGATTGTATTAGCTTATCGATCCATCTGACGGTTGATAAATTAATTAGTTTAACATATTTGTTAAATTGAAACTAAAGAAAAATGCAAATACTCATGAGAGACACTCTGATTTCGTGAGAAAAAAAAAGTGATATGATTGATGAACAGTGATAACGGTTTAAGTAAATTATTTCGTGTAGAATTCGTAATTATAAATAAAAAATAATAAATAACATTAATTTATTCCATAAGAACCCTTATTGTGGAGCTACTGAGAGTGGCCCCTATTATAATGTCCGGTTTGGGAAAGCTTACTAAAAGTTGGATTAGTACATTTGTTAAGTCCATTTCTTTCATTAATATGGCCATCTCAAGGGTTCATCGTTTCCCATCATGCTCAGCCAGTCATTATCAAACTAGCTATTACGATATAACATTGGATTGCTAAGGCTGGTTCAGTTTTTTAATATCTCACGTATATCATATGAAATTATCTTCTGTTACACTGTGTTACATCTTCTGTTACACGTGATTAGATAAGTGACATGTGCATGAAAAAAATCACAACCATAAGCTTTTTTTTAGGGTATATGTTTTATTAAAAATTTTCATGCTATAAGCGTATAGGTATTTTTTTCCTACACCTATTTAAATAAGAACCCACTCGTCAACTTATAAGTAACACATAGTGTTTGTTAATTTCTTCAAACTAAAATGACGCCTTTCAATATTTTTGTACTACTGGTATTAGTTACCCCAACATTGGCTCTTGGTGAATCCCAATTTCCATGTTTTTTCATATTTGGGGACTCCATGGCTGACAATGGCAACAATAATTATCTCCAAACGGCTGCCAGAGTTAATTATTTGCCTTACGGTATTGATTTTCCGGCAGGTCCTACCGGAAGATTCACTAATGGTCGGAATCTTGTTGATTTCATTGGTCAGCTCCATGCCCGCACTTTATTTATTTTCTTTTTCTTTTGAAATGCATTATAACTGTCCAATTTGTTGGATCAGCTGAATTTCTTGGGTTCGAACAATCCATTCCACCATTTTCCAATGCAACAGATGAGAATATTCTGAGAGGAGTCAACTATGCTTCTGGTGGAGCTGGAATTCTTGATGAATCTGGAACCAATTACGTAATCTCTCTAGTAAACACCACAAGTAGAAAGTTAATTAAAATATTATTTCTAAACTTGGACTATATTTTTTCTCCTGAAAGGGTGACGTCATCAGTTTGAACAAGCAACTTTCGAATCACGAGATTAGCATCTCAAAAATAACAGAATTACTAGGGAGTAAGAGAGCAGCAGAAAAGCATCTGAAATCGTGCATTTATTACATAGGAATGGGAAACAACGATTACCTGGCAAATTATCTTCCCCAATATCACGCCTCAACCGCCAAAGATACCCCCAAACAGTTCGCTTCTCGTCTCATTACTCAGTATTCGAAGCAGCTTCGGGTGAGATCAGATCGATTCTTCTCCCCTGCAATTTATGATTAATTCTGATTAATTTAATTTTAATTAACAGAAGCTGTACAAGTATGGCGGAAGGAAAGTGGCGGTGTTCGGCGTAGGGCAATTAGGGTGCATACCGCAGCAGGTGGCGGCGTACGGCGCGTCGGCCGTGACCGGGTGCGTCGACAGCTCAAACGACGTCGCACAAATGTTCAACGAGAAGCTGAAGCCTCTCCTCAGCGGTCTCAACTTTGTTCTCCCCCGAGCGAATTTCGTTTTCTCGTCGGACATCTCAGATGATGCGACGTCGTTTGGTAATATCACGGTGGTGAACAAGCCGTGCTGTGAGACGTCGGAGGCGAGGGTTGGTCACTGCGTGGAGGGAGGCGCGCTGTGTAGTAACAGAGATGAGTATTATTTCTGGGATGAGTACCATCCCACGGAAGCTGCTAATTTGATCGGAGCTAAGGCTGCATACAAATCCATGTCTCCCCTCTTTGCTCCTGCCATCACTGATCACTGACTCCTCATCTGTATCCTTATTAGTGTTAATTCCCTGTGTTGTGTTGTCTTCTCATTTCAATTTCATGTATCGATTTCCATTATTGAATCAATGTTTAAGTCTTCACTGGGCCGTTTACTTATAAAACACAGTTAATCACCGATGATTAAGATTTCAGCCCTGTAAGATTTGAGAATTGAGATAAATTCACCGTGTTTTGGTGAGGAGTATATAGCCCGTATATATAATGTTACAATACGACAGAATCCACAATTAGTGGAGATAAATATGGAAGATATACAACAAATAAAGATCTCCTATTTTTATACTTATTTACTCGTATTACTCCCGTCAAGCGATGCGTGGGGTGCAAACAAACGCAGAGTTTGGATCGTAGAAGTTCAAAGGCAGGTCGGGGCAGACTCTTGGTGAAGATGTCGGCCACTTGTAGATGAGAAGGAACAAACTGCGTTCGAAGTTTTCCCTAAGAAACAAGTTCATGAATAAAATGGCAATCAATGTCTATGTGCTTCGCCCTTTTGTGTGCAACAGGATTCTGGCTTAGAAAGATCGCACTCTTATTGTCACTTAGGAGCAATGGCGGACTAGAGCAAGACTGACCAAGCTCACGAAGTAAGCTTGTCACCCAAACAATCTCAGAAGCTGCATTCACCATGGCGCGGTACTCCGACTCGCAGCTTGAGCGAGCCACAGTAGGTTGTTTCTTTGCACTCCAAGAAACAAGATTACCACCGAAGAAAATAGAGTAACCATAGGTGGATCGACGAGTCTCAATGCATCTGGCCCAATCCGCATCTGAATAGCCCACAATCGACTTCTCTGGACAGTGAGTGAAGTTGAGACCGTAGTGAATAGTTCCTTTCACATACCGTAGAATGCGCTTAACAGCAAGAAAATGATCATAAATGGGAGACTGAATAAATTGGCTAACAGAGTTGACTGCAAAAGACAAGTCAGGCCGGGTGATAGTCAAGTACTGCAAAGCACCAACCAAAGACCGATAAAAGGTTGGATCAGCAAAAGAGGATCCAGGACTGACCAAAGAATTACCGGTAGCCAGTGGTGTAGAAACGGGCTTGCAATCTAGCAAATCAGCACGCTCCAAGATGTCATGAGCATATTTTGCTTGCCCAACAAAAAGACCAGTAGAAGTGTAAGAAATCTCTAGTCCCAAAAAATAATTCAATCTCCCAAGATCTTTGATCGAGAACTTAGCATGAGTGCGGAACATCATCAACATGTGGTGTTGGCGGAACATCATCAAGAGAGTCGACATGAAAATGATACGAAGTTGGCTGGTGTGACTCCGTGCTAGGAGGAGCAGGATCCAAAAAGATACAAGCGCGACTGCGGGGAGAGAGCTTATGGGATGCATAATCTCGCAAGAAAGGAAAAACCCGACATCCAAAGGGCTTGAAAATAGTAAAATCAGGTATATGGTGGAAAAGAAGCTCATACGGAGATTTAGTTTCCAATATTGCTGACAGAAGTCGATTAATAATATAAACTGCTGTAGCAAATGCCTCAAACCACAATGTTGCGGGAGCATAAGCATGAAATAGCATGGAGAGACCTGTCTCAGTAATATGTCTATGTTTCCTTTCCGCTCTACCATTCTGCTGCGGAGTGTAAGGGCATGAGAGCCGATGAAAAATTCCATGTTGAGCCGTAAAATCATTCACACGCTTGTTCACAAACTCAGTGCCCCCATCAGATTGAAAAACTTTCATAGAACGAGAAAATTGATTGCAGACAAACGTATGAAACCGAACCAAAACTTCATAAAATTTAGACTTAGCACGTAATGGATAGAGCCAGGAAAAACGAGAGAAATCATCCACAAACACAACATAATAACGGTAGCCAGCAGAAGAATAACAGGTGATGGCCCCCACAAATCACAGTGTATCAAATCTAGAACAGATGAATCACGCTTTTCATTCAAATTAAAAGGCAATTTTTTTGCTCTTAGCCAATTGGCAAGGCGAACACAAAGTCGGATTGGGTAATAAAGATGTAACTGATAGATGTCTCAGTTTATTCAACAATGAAATAGTACCAAAAGAAATATGTCCAAGGCGTAAATACCACAAATTAAAACTAGCTCTTAAGTCTTTAGAATGTAAAGCAACAAGCAGAGCTGGTTCATTGTCACACTTCTCTAGAACATAAAGACCATTCTCACATTTTCCCTGAGCCAGTGTTTCCTTTGTCACCCGATTCTGTATAGCAAAAATCTTATCAGAGAATACCACATCAACATGACAGTCCGATGTTAGTTTGCTAATCGACAACAGATTTTTAGCGATTTCCGGAACCACCAAGACATTCAACAAATTTATATCAGGTGATAAATGACTCGAACCAATGTGAGAAATAACAAGAGAATGTCCATTACCAACTGTGACAGAGGCATTACCAGAGTAAGGCTCAAACGAGTCCAAAGAAGTGCTGTTGGGCGTCATGTGAGTGGAGGCTCCTGAGTCCACATACTAGTAGGAGGCCGGAGCCGAAGAGGAGATAGAACACGCAGCATTGAAGGCTTGGGCTAGATCAGCCTGCTGTGAGGGCCGAGAGGGTTGGAATCCAACCTTCTGTTGAAGCTGCAAATACCGGGGGCACTTATCGGCATAGTGCTCTCCCCGGCACAGCTGGCAACGTGGTGTGAACCACCGTTGGCCACCGCGGCCACGACATGCATAACCTCCGTGACCAGCAGCATTGAACCTTCACTGCTGTCCACTCGTCTGCCCTCCATGCTGCTGTCCACCGCTCTGGCCTCCACGCTGCTGGGAGGGATAAGAAGTAGACGAGCTAGCGTCAGCTGCAACAAAGGTAACCGTAGAGGGCGCCGCAGTAGCATGAACCCTCTCCATGGACTTTGACATCAATTCAAATTGGGCAGCTTGATGGTGAAACTCACGGAAAGATGGAATCAGATGCATAGACAGCCGAGTATCCGCGAAACCAGTGAATGAAGGACCAAGACCTCGCAAGAACCAGTGACTCTTATCACTTTCATCAACAGGCTTGTTGATCGCAGAGAACTGATCACACAAGGCCTTAAATCGTTGACCATACTCGGCGGACAGGTTGGTCATCTCGGCGAAGAGACAATAGTTCCTCACGGAGCTGATGTGCACGAGAAGTGGATGCATGCGCGAAGGCAGATTTCAGTGCACGCCATGCCGAATGGAAGGTCTCACAATCCAGAACTTCTGTCATTGCTTCCGGCTCCAGGGTTACGTAAAGCACACCGAACAATTTCTGGTCACGCAAGAACCACGAATTGTAGGCGGGATTGGGTGATTCCACGCCTTCCGCATCAACTAGGGTTTTTGAGGGAGCAGTTGATGGACCAGTGATAAGATCAAGGAATTCGAAGGTAGTAGCCATGGAAATGAACTGTCGTTTCCATATAAGATACGTGGAGGAGGAGAGTTTAATTTGCACCAAATTTATCATAGCGGTAGTTTGAGAGGAGGGGTTAACGGCCGGAGCAGCCATGGAACAGAAAAGGATAAAGAGAGGGGAAGAAGAAGAAGAATAGTGATGCAAAAGAAAGAGAGACGGTGATCACGATCAAAGAAGAGAGAAAAGGTAGGGTTTCTGGTGAAAGGCTGATACCATGTAAGATTTG
The DNA here is from genome assembly GCA_023678885.1 of Pogostemon cablin. Classification (NCBI taxonomy): domain Eukaryota; kingdom Viridiplantae; phylum Streptophyta; class Magnoliopsida; order Lamiales; family Lamiaceae; genus Pogostemon; species Pogostemon cablin. The sequence goes on from CM042956.1 coordinate 3,202,590, forward strand.
AGAATTGAGATAAATTCACCGTGTTTTTGGTGAGGAGTATATAGCCCGTATATATAATGTTACAATACAACAGAATCCACAATTAGTGGAGATAAATATGGAAGATATACAACAAATAAAAATCTCTTATTTTTATACTTTATTTACTCCTATTAAGCCCAATCACACAACACAGGGAATTAACAAAAAAAAAAAAAAAACTATGGAATATGAATTAGTAATGGTCTTCCACTAAGATGATCTCTCTATTATAACAATAGAAATATTTTACATTCTATCCCAAAAATTATATTTTTTTCTAAATGTAGTAAAATAACTATCTACGTTGCCTTATGAATCCAAAATCTTCTAATTGGAACCCTCCAAATTGAGTCACGTACAACACATATGCAAGGTTAATGTTTGATTTTCCAACTAAAATGGGATTTAAATCAAACATTTTCAATAATTATAAGACTAAATTAAAAAAAAAAAAAATATATATATATATATATTATACATAAAACAAAATACTTATTGTTATGGAATCTAAATTGAATTTAACTCATTATTATACTATTGGTTATATATTTATATTAACATAAAACAAAATACTTATTGTTATGGAATCTAAATTGAATTTAACTCATTATTATACTATTGGTTTTATGACTTATGCTTTATTCAACCAAGATGTGCATATACATGTAATCCATAAACCCAAACATCGTATGAATACTAGATGCACAAGATACTCGCTTTACAATTGACGTCTTGTTTAAAAAAGCTCTATTTGACTTTGTGTAACAGTTAATTAAAATTTTATCTATCTTTGCACCTATAAAATTAAAAGATCTACTTCTATAAAAATTTGAAATATTTATTTTAATATTATTTAAAAAAAAACTGTTAGGTATCAATCTTCGTCATCTCATCGGAATGCCTTCTCCGGAGAAGATGGAGGAGGGGGCTGACTGACCGGTGCTCAAATTCCCTGTTTGAACTCACACAAGAATTCAAATTCACGTTCTACCTGTTAGGATTCACAAATGTTATTGATAAGGGTCAAAAGGTGTAAGACTATGGGCCATGTTTTAATAAATTAAAACAGGCCCAATACTTAAGGATGTGAGGGCCACCAATTTGGGTCAAAACCCAACGGACCCAACAAATCTCCACCTTGGCCCAAATCATCTAACATCGTGTTCAACTAAATAGGAATTCATCATCGCACCTTTTCCCGGACACCTGCAAAACGAAAAACACAAAGTTAGATGCAAGATCCAGAAATTTGACAAACACAAAGTAAGTCAAACGAAAATTGACACAAAGTCACAAAAGTTCACATTATCACAAAGATAAAAGAATAAAACACAAAGTTCAAATAGTCATGTAACCACATAGATTAGAACTCACAGTTCTCATGATACACAAATAGTTCACACAGAAACAAATAAAGCAAACACAAAGCTAACATGAATACACAATTCATAACATTTATCACACAGAATAGAATACATAATTCTAAAGACACATAGTCTAGTCACATAGACACACAAGTTATAGCATTTAAAAGTCACACAGACTTCATATAGAAGCACACACAGTAATTAACAATCAAACGTCACACAAACATTTAAACTCACACAACATGCTCCACCACACTAAGAGAAACAAATAAGCATGTAAACAAGACACAAAAGCATAAAGATAACACATATGCAAATACTCCACCTTACTAGGAGCAACCTAAAATAAAGCAAGTTTAACACATAAATAAGCACAAACGTAGAAAATACATTTCTAACAAGTTTTCACACAAAGAAAACACAAATTCACAAAAAAGCACATAGATTCAAAGTGAAACAAGATAAGAAAAATAAATTTTCAGAAAAAATAGATTTTTCAACAAACATGCAGAATTAATAAGCCATTTAAACACACAAATTAAAGGCTCAAGTAATTCATGAAAACACAACTAGTAAACTTCACCATAACACTCAGTTTCAGTCACAATATTGGCTTGTACACTAGATTTGTTAGTATAATGGCCACGCTCGTTACAATTATAGCATCTATGATTCTTAGCCTTAAACTTATTATGCTTTCCCTTGACAAACATAACACCCCCCAGAATTCTTATCACCCCCATTGTGATTTAAATCATGCTCTTTGCTTTTTAACGCATTAACCACCACATCTAAAGTAACATCATCACGACCATACTTAATAGCATATTTGATATCACAATAAAATTCAAAAATATCATTTAACAAGACAATGAGGGAATACTCATCAATGTGCTTATCACCAGATTGTTTAATATCAATAATAAGCTTTGTAAACATGCCAAAGGAATTAGAAGCCATTTTTTTAAGCACAAAGCACAAACCACACCACATGAAGAAATATACTGACAATCAAGAGTACACACAAAGGAAGCAGGAAATAAATATCACAATAAAATCTCACAAAGAGAGGACCAGTCGCCTCATGGTATCACAAAGATATATTTAAGTTAGAAAATCAGAACAAATCAGGTCTGAAAAACAACAGAGCAGGTCTAAAATTTTTCCAAAAATAGAACAAATCTATAACAAAGAGGATGAGAGAAACTCCCCTATCACCAAGGGTCAGAACTGATCTGACCAAAAAGGTGGCTGCGGCCGGCGGAGGACGACGGGTCTGTCTGGAACAACAGGTTGGCTGTGGCAGCGACGGAAGGTCAGCGGCTGCAATCGACAGCGTCGAGCGGCGGAACCCTAGCGCCGGTGCGACTTACAGTACAGATCGGCGACAACGGCTGGCGTCGCGTTCACGGCGGTTGAGAGCAGATCGACAGCGGCGACAACTGAACACGAACAGAAGCGGCGGTTTCGATCGACGGGCTGGCAGATCCGATGCGTTTTCGACAGACGCATTTTCGGCAGGGCATTTTGTGGCGGTTGGCGGCAGGTGGCGCACATCAGCGCCGGAGAGCAGACGGGGGCGGAGGCGGCGCGTTTCTGCAAATCGGACTCCTCAGCGGCGGTCAACGGGCGGCGGTCAGCAGGCGTTCTCCCACCGGCAGTGAGCAGTGGTAGCGGTCCAAATGACAAAACTGATCTGACCGGATCCACCAGCGAATGGCGGCGAGGTGACGAAACCCGCTCTGATACCACTGTTAGGTATCGATCTTCGTCATCTCGTCGGAATGCCTTTGCCGGAGAAGATGGAGGAGGGGGCTGACTAATCGGTGCTCAGATCAAATCCACGTTCTACCCGTTAGGGTTCACAAATATTGTTGATAAGGGCCAAAAGATGTAAGGATATGGTCCATGTTTTAATAAATTAAAACACCCAATACTTAAGGATGTGAGGGCCAGCAATTTCGGCCAAAACCTAACGGCCATCAAATACTATATTTCAAATCAGTTTTGATGTGATAAAAGTTAAATGTAGCTCTTGTAAACAAAAAAAATGTTAAGAACTCAGAGCAATAGATTGTTATGCATGTATGGTACGTTGAAGACTCGAGGGCCAATTGGTCTTTTACCGTGTACAAAACCATTAACCGTATCCGGGTGGGTCAAATCATTTGTAATTTTGTATTGTGGGTGTTTAGTTGGAGCGACAGCGAGAGGGAGAGGCAATGATTTAGCACCAACTGCTGCTCACTGCATCCATGAATCTTGAATAGCTTTCCTCTAACATGTTGACTTTAAGCTTTTCTACACTAATTACTGTTGTCTTTTCCTCCACTCTGGTTTTGGGTGAACCCCAAGTTCCATGCTTCTTCATTTTTGGTGACTCACTCGTCGACAACGGCAACAATAATTTTCTCCACACGACGGCGAAAGCGAACTTTTTGCCGTACGGTATTGATTTTTCGGCGGGTCCAACCGGAAGGTTCACCAATGGCAGGAATATTGCCGATATCATTGGTAGGCCCGGCCCTTCTTTTTATATACCATCTGATCTGATATTTATATCATTTTTTGGATTATTTTACAGCTGAATTATTGGGCTTTGAAAAGTCCATTTTGCCGTTTTCCGAAGCCCAAAGTCAGGATATTCTCAGGGGACTCAACTATGGCTCCGGTGGAGCTGGAATTCTCGATGAAACCGGAGAGAACTTCGTAAGTGCAACCTCTCTCTCAGCATCGATCTTTCTCTCTCTTAAATTGATCGAACAATGGGATTTCTGTGTTTGTTTCGCAAGGGCGAGGTGATCAGCATGAATGAACAATTGAGGAATCATGAAATTGCGATCTCGAGAATAGGGCAACAATTAGGAGGCGAAAGAGCAGCAGAAGAACATCTGAGTTGGTGTTTATACTATGTGGGAATGGGGAACAACGATTACTTGGCCAACTATCTTCCCCAATTCTACTCCTCCACCAATCAATACTCCCCACAACAATTCGCTGCTATTCTCATTGCTCAATTTTCAAAGCAGCTTCGAGTTGAGATTCAATTTTCCCTCTCCTCTCCACTCCTCTTCTCTCACTTAATTCCATTCCAAAATTCTAACCGTTAATTGATCACAGAAGTTGTACGATTACGGGGCGAGAAAAATAGCGGTGTTCGGCATTGGCAAATTAGGGTGTACTCCGCTGCAGTTAGAGGCGTACGGCCCCTCCGACGGCTCCTCCTGCTTAGAAACCAGCAACGACGTCGTTCGATACTTCAACGAAAATCTCCGGCTTTTAATCGAAGATCTGAATACAGATCTTCCAGGTGCGAAATTCTTGTACGGGAGTGGCGATTCTCATAATGTATCGTACGGTAAGCAGAATTGATGTTCGTCTTCTCTCAAGAATGATGCGAATCGAATGGTGGTTGTGATGATGATGAATTTCAGGTAATATCAAGATCATGAACAAAGCGTGCTGCGGGAAATGGATAAGGGGGGAGTTAAAGTGTGTGGAGGGAGCAGTGGTGTGTAGCAATAGAGAGGACTACTTTTTCTGGGACGATTGTCATCCAACGGAAGCTGCTAATTTGGTGGATGCTAATGTTGCCTACAAACAGATGTATCCTCTTTATCCTCATCCCATTAATGATTGGTGATGGGAGAGGTGTTAGTGCAGTAATCTCATTCTTGTGAACCTTAATTTTAATTAATAATTTGATTTTGTTTTTTACACAAAAAAATTCCACCACAATGCATGTTTAGCCCATTGTAAGGCCCAAAGATAGTGAACAATACAGTTGCTGATTCGGCCCAATATAATTCCCAAAATCAGTCCATTTCAGCATAATTCAAGTCCAAGAAAAGATAATAAAACCCAAATAATTAATATACCTTAAAATTTTGAGGTAAAATAGATCATGAACCACGAGGTAAAATATTGATTTTGTTTTTATAGTCAGATATAATATGTGTATGAATAACATTAATTAATTAAAAAACAAAAACAAAAACAAAAAACTGGGTGTTGTAAATTAACAAGATAAACTATAGCAATATGTATAGAAAATCCAAAGTTGAATTTTGTGTGTATATGTCGATAACAAACATATTATGAACAATCTTGAATTACATTACATATATATTACATATATATATACAGGAGTCACGAAGAACGACGTCTAATAAGTGTTTGACAGCTAGCAGCAGCGAAATTAATGCAACTGACAAATTTCTTCATACTGAGTTTATATGGCGTGCTATCGTTAGGTATAATCTACTGATCCTATATATAACCGTTAAAATTAGGATTATGTCACAAATTTCTTGAATTATAGTACTCATAGCTAGAGTAATGCTTGAATGAAAAACTCATTATTATTTTATACAAAGTTATTAGTACTACTTAACCAATCCACGAACGTAAAAATAAATTGCATGTTATTATCTTTTCATTAAATTAAATTAACACATAGTACTTCATAAACTTGGAAATAGAAGAGTTTCCTATTCATGATTATATATTGCATTACACAAACATCCTTATTTATATTTTAAGTTACAATCTTGTGAGTGAAATCCTCTCATAGCGAGATCATCTTATTCATTTTAAATAAATCATCACTTTTTAATAAAGAGGTTATCACTTTTCTTAAAAAAATATTGTCACTTTTTATTTATATACTATAATTTGTTCATGAAATAGTTACTATACCATTATCACTTTTCACTCACTAATTAAATAAATATCATTTTTTCATTAAAATATTATTATCACTTCTTCTCTGTCCCACAATATCATTCCGTGAGACAGTGTCACACAAATCATATATTTTAATGCTTACACTGAATTTTCCATTCTTTTTATCGGTAAAATAACGTTTATTAAATATAATGAGAAACATTGAGAAGTACCTAATATTCGAGCAACACACCAAATCCTAATTACATTATTACTAAACAATTAAAGAAAAAACCATCAATTTTGTATTCCACGTACTCTTGTGTATTATTTTAGGGAAAGGTCACTTTTTGTCCTATATGGATTGACCAACATCTAATTTGACATACCTTTTGTAATACATTTAATTTGCCCTAAAAAACATGCAATGCCATGAATACCCCCATGGAGTGACCCATCTTTAGTATTGGGAATGAGATGACAAGTACACTTGCAGGAACAATCCATGTGTCAGAATAATATGAGATTCTTTTATGACACATTAAGTACAAAAGAAATAAATAAATGGGAAATTTATAAATTGTTATCACTTCCTAAATAAAAACTGTTGGCGGACAAGAAAATTAGAATATATTATTTTGAAATATAAAATCTCGGTGGACAACCAAATTTCATTTCAAAATTCCTTAAATTGTTATCAAAATAAGCAAACATAATATGCATCTTTAAATTAAACACATGCACTAATTATGTGATTAAACACATGCATTAATTAGCTGCCACTGTCACTCAAACACAGTTCATTTAATGGACTGAATTTTAGGAATTAAGGAACTGGTCAGAAATAGTTCATTTATGTAAATTTTTGTTTCATTAAACTCTCACCTATCCCCACCAACCAAATAACTACACCACCAACAAACAACAAAATTGGAGACAGTGGATTCAAACTTCACTTCTTTTATTCCAAAAATTATTTGAGCATAAAAAGGTGATCGGCTCCCCTATTTACCCACCGTTTTTGTCGACGGATCCATAGTAAAGGTAAGATACGAACACTGTTTACATTGTATTTTATTTAGTGGTTTAACTGTTCTTTCAATCTTGCTGTTAATTTATTTGTGGGTTACAATATTATCAATTTTAGGGTTTTTACGGTTTTTGGGTTTAAAAAATGCATGTCCGCTGAGTAAAATAGTTATATATATCCATGTCTTCCAATGTATTTGCCTAAATATGCGCGTCCGCTGAAGAAAATGGTCAAGTATGCATGTAATACACATGTCCGCCGAGGAAAAAGGTCAAGTATGCATGTAATATGCATGAATACCACTACATACACCCACTGTAGTCTTGTCCGCTAATTATGCATGGCCAATTATGCATGTCCGCCAATTATTTGAGCCTTATCGAACATGTCCGCCCATTATCTGAGCCTTATCGAACATGTTCGCCGATTTTGTAGCGTAATAGAGTGTGTCCGCCTGTTATTTGACCCTAATTTGAGCATATCCGTCGATTTTTTAGCCTAAATGAGCGTGTCCGCCAAAATTTGTAGCCAAACTGAGCCTGTCTGCCAAAAATTTGACTATAATTGAACACGTACGCTGATTATTTGACCATAAATGAGCATGTCCACCGATTATTTGACCATACTTGCGCATGTCCGCCGATGTTGTGGCCTAATTGACCCTGTCCGCTGTTTATTTGACCCTAATTGAGCCTATCCGCTGATTTTTTTAGATAATTGACCCTGTCCGCCCACTATTTAATCCTAATTGAGCATGTCCGCCGATTTTTTCACCCTAATTGAGCATGTCCGCCGATTATTTTGCCCTAATCGAGTATGTCCGCCGATATTCTTAGCGTAATTGGGCATGTCAACTGATTATTTGACCCTAATTGAGCATGTCTGCCGAATTTTTTCAGTTTTGGAGCATGTCCGCCTATTTTTATTGCATAATTGAGCATATTTGGCCATTTTTTAAGCATATTATATGATGTCCTCCAATTATATTTGGGTAATTGAGCATGTCCATCAACTTTGAGCATAATTCAACATGTAAGTCAATTGTTTTTGAGTATAATAGACCTGTCCGTCGATTTATGGGAGCTTAATTGATCTTGTTCGCGTACGACTCAATGTTTAACTTGCATGTCTGCTGATACTTTTAAGGCTTAATTTGTGTGTATATATTCATAAAAGTTTATACTTTTATGTAATAGACCTATCATAAAAATACTTTAATGAAGGTTAATCATTTGTGAAAATAATAATTAATTGTAGTTTGTTGAAAGGTTTAGGGTTTGGCTTAGAAATGAGAAATTTTTATATTTGGTGGGGTGGCTGGTGGCAAGGTTTAGAGTACGTACATGGCCAATACACGAGCTTAGTTTTAAATTCACATCAGTTGAAGTTGGATTTTATTATTGGGCATGTGCATAGTTTAGTTCGTGCCGATGTGAATAATTGGAAATATGTTATACATACACTTGTGGACATTGGTGGTTGTATTACAAAACATAAGGTGAAGGATGATATGGATATTAGGGGCTTGTATCACCAGGTTGATGAGCCGATGCTATTTGTCACAGTTAAGGTCATACCACAACAATCAGTTGATAATTGTTGCCCTAGTTCGGTGCCGTCTGGGAGCAGTTATTGGACCGACTTGCTTCGTTCACAAATTCCATCTGTCAATATTCCTAGTCCCGTAGATGTGGCCGGACCGAGTAGGAGTACATGTGTGAACCTTTCGAGTCATACGACAAATATTGATTTGAACAGTGAGTACGTTGGCGAAGAACAGGTTGAGGAAGAGGAGGAGAACGTAGATTACATGTGCTTATCTGAAGAAAATGAAGTTGAAGACAATTCAAATGAATGTTCTCTAAGTGATGCGTATGAGGGGTCAGAGGGTGATGGGTTTGATGGTTCTATTGGTTCTCAAGATGATGGGTCTGTTGGATCGCAAGACGATGGGTATGATTCATTTGAGGGTCCGCAGCGTGAGGATTCTGAGGTTGCTGAGGTTTCGCAAGATGAGGGGCGTGATGGTGATCAACTCAACGCTGAAGATGAGGATCCTGAAACAGCTCTGTTCGAGAGGTTGTGTTCCTACATCAGAGCCAAAGGAGGAATGTGTTTCTTGCACCCCGTTATGACACACATGCATATGCCCATACCGGTACGTCCTAGTCAAGATACAGATAGTTCTTGCAGCTGTCTATGGAGCATTCTAGGTATGTGTTCAATATAGTACCCGTTAATTTACTGAACCTTATTGTATTCTAATACCAATTGAAGAATAACTAATCTTTTTTGCAGGGTTCTTGGAACAGTGTAATGTGGATGCTGAAATTGAAGACAACAACAATATTAATACTTCAGTGGAGATACATGAAAAGAGTGCCTTCGATAACAAAGCTGATTGCCAGTTTGCGTTGGGTATATACAACTTGCGGAATCAAGTTGAGACACGGGTCAAGAAATCTGACAGGTACAGGCTCAACGTCGTTTGCAAGTACCGAGTGGAGCAGGGTTGTATGTTTGAGATGCATTCATGTGGCCTAGGTGGAGTATTGAGGGTAATCAAGTTCTCACCTCCACATGTATGTCGTTCTAATTCCATGGATGTAATTGAATTGGTACTTTACAAAATTATGAAACAAAATTTTGATTGAAAATATTGTTTTGAGATGAAATCGGAGCAAAATTGAAAGGTTTGAGACGAAAATAAATGCCCTAATTATTTTGAACCTTCTCGAATAAATTAAAAAAATATATGAGGATTTATGTTTTAATCGATAATTCACTTAATTAATCATTTATTTGCATGATCACAGACTTATTATTACTAGGATTATATTTGGAGTAATTACTCACCCTTAATTGTTTAGATAACACTCGGCTCAAAAATCCTGCAAACCTTTCTGGTGATTTTAACATACGTTCTATGGAGTTTGGCTGATAATAGTTATCAATGTAGTCGTTGCTGCCGATGTTAACACGTACAAGCACTGCCGGAGATGTTCGTCCGCCGCCATCGGACCACCGAGTATATCACCGATTCGACCAGCTGTTTGTCGATGATACCATACTTGCCTATCCATGCTGAACCGTTGGCCCTAGAATATTATAAATTTGTTTATTCACGTGACAAATTAATAAACTTAGATTTTTTTTTAAAAAAAAGTTATTATTTATTACCAATCTTGCTCCAGATAAAATGAGGATCCCAGCTCCTCCTGATGCATAATTAACTCCTCTGAGAATATCAGAGTCTGCTGCGGTCACATACGGTGATATTGGCTGTGAAACCCCAGCAATGAAGCTGCAATGCAACAATTAATCAAGAATTAATTAATTAAATTAATTAGCAAAGAATATTAATTAATCAAGAAAAATATAAGTACTACATAGAAAATCGGCAATATTCTTCCCATTGGAGAACCTGCCGGTTGGACCGGAGGGAAATCGATTCCATAAGGTGGATAATTGGCTCTGGCCGATGTATATAAGTAATTGTTATTGCCATTATCAAATTGTGAATCTCCAAAAAAGAATAAGCAGAGAACTTGTTGTTGACCGTTGGTCGACATTTGGGTTTTCATGAGAAGAGAGAGGATAATTAAGAATGTATATTTAATAACAGTAGTCGTCATTTGGGGTTTACTTAATTTTTATTCACATAATCACGACTTATATAGTACTTAATTTGCATGACACTGTTGTTGACCCTTTGTCACACTTAATTAGAATGTATATTATGCCCCAGGCATAGCTCAGGTGGTAGAGGGGAGAGTGAAAAGACCTTCCAACTGAGTTTGGTTGCTGCAGGGTGTGGGTTCGAATCTTGTTTTTGGTATGGATTTGGCCCATTGCAAGCACAAGTTTAACAGTGAGTCATCTCTATAAGCCACTTGAGGCACATCCTGCGATTTACCTCCTCCACCAATCCCCAGGGTAGGGGCGGTGGGGGGCCCTAATGATGGGGTACACATAGAATGTATATTTAATTTAATATGACCACGACTTTGCGCCTCTTTAATTTATTAGCGACGGTATCATTAAAAGCCCTGAATCTAATTTTTATTTATTAAAAAATGTACAAAGTACATGAAAAAAATGGAGTACACCATTTTATATATAAATTAAAATTAAAAATGAAAATGAAATCCTCAGCGGTAATTAATGTCTCAGTATACTTTTTTATTATTGTACAAATTAGTTGTTAGTATAGTTAGTTCACCAAGTCTTCATACACTCATATTTTCCCAAGCCTCCTTATAACTCTCCTCCTCCTTATAACTTCCTTCCTATTTGTTTCCAATGGGATCTCACTTGTGTGAGGAGATTATGAAAATTAATTTAAGAAATATACTCCTTATACTCCTTTTAATTGGAAATCAATTTAAGAAATATTTTTGTATATCCTAAATTTATGGACAAGGAAGTTATGTAATTGAATTGGTAAGTAAAATTTGAGATTATGAAAATTAATTTTATACGCACCGACTATATATACCGTGTATATAAAATTTTGTTACACGATAGGTTTTAATGTTTTATATATGACTCTTAAGCTTAGTTCTCCTTTAATTTGTTATGAATTGGGCCCATTTCTGTTTATCTATCAGTATTATTGTTAATACGCCACTCTAAATATGGGCCTTTTCTATTGTCAAATATATTAAAGCCCACTAATTAATTTCAACTGCCACTAATTTTGAAGTTTCCAGGGTTACCGTCTCATATAAACAGTATAATTTTGGAGAAATATGGATGATCGCACATATACCCACCAAAATCCACAATTTCACATGTTAGAATGAGACGAGCTTGTATGAATTTGGACAATTGGTGAAGTGATGGGTTGAGACATTGACAGGGTGGGAAGGATTGATCCACGCTTACCAAATCTCGTTTTCACAAATTTTTACGTAAAATTTATTAAGAAAAATAAAATAAACATATTAAAATTGAATATTGGAATAAAATCTATAATTAATGAATACTATAAAAAAGTTCTTAAAAATCAATATCTTTTCGAAGTTAAACATGATGGGTTATTGATAAGGCGGAACATTTGTGACGCACGCAGCCAAATCATTTTTGACACCTCTAATCATACAAACCTACACATGCATATTCAACTTAATTAATTATACTATGTACCAATTTGAGTTTCTCTATATAGCTTTTACGTATTTCATTCAAATAAATTATTAGATATTTTTAGCACCTATTTAATTTGAATATGCATGTAGCTTGATTCCAAATACTGTTTCAGACTAAGTTATAATTATAAACACATGATTTATTATGTATACAAACACGTCTTTAACCCCGCAAATGAATTTACTTGTCACACCTACGTGTATGTACGTATGTAATTAAAATATAATGATAGCTAGATAAGATTTTGAGCTTAAAATTTTATTAAAATTTTGTTTGATTCTCTCTAATGCATTTTTCGGAAGTGATCTACGATATCATTGCATTGTTAGAACACGCCATTTGTTTAGTTTGCATTAAATTAAATGGTAATGTTTACTATTCAATTTCTTTTAGTACAACTCATCTAATGTGAATTTGGTTCTAACGTACACTCTTATTCTACCGTGCAAAAAATTACTAATTTGGTAGTGTGCAAAAATAATTAATATGGTAGGAATACTTTGCATGCATTGAGTATTAATTTATTGTCGACTCAAGTTACTATTTATAATTAAATCTTATATACATACCATTAATAATTAAATCAATTACTAATTTGACCAATTAGTTATAATTAAATTCTCCATTTTCTAAATTTATTTATCAGACATTCATCACTATATATATCCCTACTTGAACATATATATATATATATATATATATATATATATATATATATATATATATATATATATATATATATATATATATATATATATATATATATATATATATATATTTCATCTTAATTAGCAACAAACATTAATTAATTACTCTTAAATACTCGTATGTTAGAATATTGAGAAACTGAAATTGATATTATAGGGGGATGTGATAAGTCTGGAGGAGCAGTTGCAGCACCATGGAATCACATTAAAAGCATTTAAATCCATTATAGGCGACGCTGATTCGGCCAACAAAAATCTCCGTAAGTGTGTGTACTTAGTTGGAATGGGAAGCAAAGTAATATTACGCTGCTTATGCTGCCATGTTGATCAACCGGATGCTTACGCACAGCTCCTAATCGTCAACTCAAGAGTAAATATTAATAATTATACATACATGACTACTTGTGTATTAATTAATTAAGTTGTTGTGTGATGATGTATGCATATGGCGCAAGAAAGGTGGGGTTGATCGGGCTGGGAACAATAGGTTGTGTTCTTTGCCTGACCACAACTAAAGCCACATCTGGTGTTTTTAACGACAAGTTGCTAAACAAGGAGCTGGTTGATGCTAACTTTACATATATTGACACTTTTGGCATTACAGTGTCTGATCCTTCATTTCAGGGTATGCATTACTAATTGGAGTACTAAATAAATCTTGTATTTGTGTTGTGTGTATAAGTAAAGTAATTAATGTTGGAATTCATTGGAGCAGCGTTTAAGGTTAGAAACGCAGCATGCTGTGCTGTGGCAGTGATTTGGAATACTTCGATGGGGTCCATCCATCTGAGGCGGCTGCCAGGATCGTTGCTAAACGGGCATTCATTGCCACCTTTTCTTCAGATGCTTATCCAATTGACTTTCGACGTCTGGCACTTGCCCCCCACCCCATAGCTTCAATATTTATGGAATTATATGTGGAAATGAAACAGGGATTATATCTCTTCTTTCTTCTTCTTTTTATTTTTTTTATATTATTATTTTATGCCATTTTGTTGATTTATAATTATCTACAATAGTTGGAAGACAAATTGTGAATTTGAAGCGTGTGTGCAACATGTTGAGAAATGGGGATTGATGCGTTTAAATAACTAAATATGTCTCATAATTAATTTCGACATGTAATGCAATACATTCAAAGAATAATATAATAGTAATAGTAACGTTTAGAATTGTTTTAACATTCATTGATTTAGGCAGGGATTATTTGACACTTATTCTTTGATTATTTAATTGACATTCACGACCAAATTTGCAATTTTTCATTTACTAGTTCTTTCATAAATTAACTCTTAATATACTCCCTCATTTCCAAGAAAAATTGCTCGTTTGTTGGTTTTTTACTAACTTTCTTGAATTTTAAAGATTATTATAATATTTTTAGGTAATAAATAAATTATAAAATAATTTAGGTGTGTGATAAGTAATTTATTTAAAATATAAATTTGAAGGGAGTGATGAGCTGAATTTAGCGTCAATAACTCAATTTCTTATTTATTAATTCTTTCATTGATTTTTCTTTTAAAAAATAATTTGAATTTTCAAAATAATAATATAACATCAATTTGAAAACACATTACCTTTTTCAAAATAAAATATTTTTAGGAATTTCTGAGAATAACGTTGTTGATTACACAATCTAATTAGATCGAGCTTCATTTTTGGATTAATTCCCTAAAGTAACTAGAAGAAAATTTAATTTGAATTTTCAATAAAATATAACATCAATTTGAAAACACATTATCCTTTTCAAAATAAAATATTTTTAGAAATATATGAGAATAACGTTGTAGATTACCCAATCTAATTAATTAGAGTGAGCTTCATTTTTGGATTAATTCCCTAAATTAACTAGAAGAAAATTTAATTTGAATTTTCAATGTAATATGACATAAATTTGAAAACACATTAACTTTTTCAAAATAAAATATTTTTAGAAATTTATGAGAATAACGTTGTTGATTACCCATTCTAGCTTTATTTTTGGATTAATTCCCTAAATTAACTAGAAGAAAATTTTGTTTTTATTTTAAGAGCAATTTAATGTCAATTAAAAAACAATTAATGGAAGATAACTCTTTGAAAGTGGAGGGATTAAAACTTTCAATGCGTTGATCAGTTGGCACGATATAATTGGACTGAGCTTATTTGATCATTGGGACGTTTATGGCATATAACTTGACTTGGTAGTTGGATTAGTAAATTGGATTGAATGGCTATTTTCGACTTGGGTCAAGATTTATTTGGATTGGGCCCGTTACTAACCTAAATTAATCTGATTTGTTCAGATTTGATTAGAAGCTGACCATCTAATTTGTGTAAACCCAATTAATAGTAATGTATTAATAAAATTGAATACTTCTGCTTATAAATTGAATACGAGCTTTACTCACATTAATAAAATTTTGGCTTATCTCAAAATAATAATAAAATATTTTAAGCACTTATTTCAGTAAATGAATCATTAATTTTCAACACAATCCACTTTTTTTTTTTACTTGAATATATAAATAGTGGGCAATTCTAGAGTACACCCTATGAATAATGCAGTAAATATAGAGGTAGAGTAAATATAGAGGTAGTGGATAGTTATTTATTAATTTTTTTAATTATTACTATATTTAATTTAATGATAAAAATTTAATCTAACTAGTGCACTATTGCAAATCAGACTCCTAAATAGTTTGACATAAATACAAATTATTAATCTGTTTAAATTTAGGAAATGCACTTCCGATTTGCGAATTGACTTTCTTATGTTGACATTAACACATGCTATATTATAATTTTAGGTGCTAGTAATTAACTAGCGTCGAAAATTAGGAATATGTCACAAATTACATATATAAAATTAATTTTTAAAAAAATTATATACTCATTAATTAATTTAATTTTTAGTTAATTACAAATAAACCATCATATTTCATTTTATGGTAATTTAATCCAAACATTGAGATTTGGTAAAAAAAAACCACCAAACAAATTTCAAAAGTTATATATAATTTTTTTTTCAAATCTAAAAAGTTGGTATTAAATTATGATTTAGTAATAAATGTTGTTGGAATTAACCCTTTAAGTTTTTATCCTCATGCAAACAGATAAAATAGAAATTAAACGTTAAACAGGTAATTTCTGAAATATTATCTTTATTTAACTCATACATTTATTCATCGCGAGCATGAAAATGAGTATATGATAAGTGTTAATTATATATTGCATCCTTAATCTCTACTGCTGAGCAAGAGTTCGAATATCAACTGGACTTGCATCTGTGGGCAGTTGGACAGTGTACGCTCTGGAAGCCGTACCTTCATTCAGTTTCTCCGTCGTATGAAAATTGTCGTAAAATGCGTACTCACTTCTGTTGCTGCATGGAATTCCGTTGCGAATGCACAGTCCCGTTGATGCATCCACCGGACAGCACGAAGCGTTCAAAACCCTAATTCCTGTAATAACCAACCGGACAATTAAGTTAATCCATTTTTAAGTCGGGTCAAATACAACCACCACATACCAACGGATGAAAGATCCGTCAAGGCGATGCTGGTGGCGTTTATGTAGGTGAATCGGGCGCCGGGTAATTCGTTATTCAAGGCAGTTATGAGTGAGAAGAGGAGGTTGTTGAATAAACCGACTGCGTTGTTTATGAAGTCGACACATGGTGACGCGCCATTGGTCGGATAGATCGCCAGTTCTTGAGGCACGCACCCGATCAGGCCCAGCCCGAATACCGCTACTTTTCTTGACCCGATGCTGTATAATCTCTGTTAATTAAAAAAAGATTAATGATAAATAATTACTCCATTTTTTAAATTTAAAACTGATTATAGCAGTAATTAATCACCAACCCTTAATTGTCTGGAGAATACGCGGATCAAGTGTTGTGCAAACGTATCTGGTGTGTATAACAGTTGTGTAAATGATGGTGGCTGATTATAGTAGTTGTTAATGTAGTCGTTGCTGCCCATGTTGACGACGTACAAGCACCGCCGGAGAAGTTGGTTCGCCGCCGTTCGGCTTCTGAGTAAACCGGCGATTCGACCGGCTGTTTGTTCATGAAACTGCACTTGCGTATCCATGCTGAACTGCTGGCCCTAGAAAAAATATTCTAGTATTTGATTAGCACAACTTAATCTTTTCTTAATTAATACCATGATTAACTAATTATTACCACTCTTGCCCCTGATGACTCGAGGATCCCAGATGCACCCGATGCATAATTAACACCTCTGAGGATGTCCGAGCCTGTTGTAGATACATATGGTGGGATTGGGCCTGAAAAACCCAATAGTGTAGCTGCAATAATTAACGATCAACAATTAGGGTTAGTCCATTACAAGCGGGTTTTGGCCTCCCTGGATTAATTTAATAAAAGAGAATGCAATTGCATGGAAGTTGAAAAGTATATATATATATACCAAGAAAATCAGGAATGTTTTTTCCGTTGGAGAAGCGGCCGGTGGGACCGGAAGGATAATCGATTCCGTAAGGTGGATAATTGACTTTGGCGAGTGTGATTAGGTTGTTATTATTGCCATTATCGAACTGTGAATCACCAAAAAAGAACAAGCAAGGAGATTGTTGTTGAGCAGTGATCAAGATTAGGGTATTGATGAGGATAATTAGGCAAGTCCATTTTGTAACAGTAGTCGCCATTTTGGGATTAGCTTAATAATGGATTTCAATTCGCAGAATGACGACTTATATAGGTTAATGCATGAAAAGCGTGATCGAAAGTTGAATACATTATTCACACTAAATTAGGGATGTGTATTTAATTTATAAAGATGACTACGACTTTGCGCCACTTATAATATATTTATTAACAGTTAGGTTTACTATAATAATAAGTCTATAACAAACTGTGACTTTCCCTTTAATTTATGGGCAAAACTTTTATGCATGTTATACTTAGGTTTTTATGAGAAAAATTCAATTTTACTCCTTAACTTTTTGCTTTTTTAATTTTGGTTCTAAACCTTTTAACTTTTTAGTTATTGTCCTTTTTCCAAAATTTAATAAATAAAAAATAAAAAAATCAAACTTACAGGACTCTTAAATTCTTTTAAGTTTTGAAATAATTTAAAAAAAAAACAAAATTGGAAAAAATAAATAGTTGACTAAAATTAATAAAAACTAAAATTGAAAACTTAAAGATTAAGTCTAAAAGAATATTACAGACCGAAAATGATATTAACAGAGCCAAAAGTAGAAAATTAAATATATATTTTATTCTCTCGGGGCGACTCTCATGCATTGAGTTGACTATTTGTAAAGGACAAAATAAATAAATTAATGGAAGCAGCTATTTGCACCACAATTTTAATAAATGTACCCCATAAATTTTATAGGACTAAAAAACTCATATTTGTTAAGACGTAAATATCCCTTTATAAAATAAATTAATATTTATTATTCATATGCTTGTTCGGTTGCAATCGAACAAGCATATGTGTTCGGTTGCAGCAACACATGTTCGTCGAACCTCCTCAAAATCATGGTCAAGAGGAGATGATTGACCTCCAACTTAAATACAGTTCCCCACCCATATAAGGAACCGATGTGGGAAGTCCCACATCATAACAATAGCCCCTCCCCGGAAAGTCGGACGCCCACGGACGGATGTATTGTTAAGACGTAAATATCCCTTTATAAAATAAATTACGATTTATTATTCATATGCTTGTTCGGTTGCAATCGATTGCAATCGAACAAGCATATGTGTTCGGTTGCAGCAACACATGTTCGTCGAACCTCCTCAAAATCATGGTCAAGAGGAGAGGATTGACCTCCAACTTAAATACAGTTCCTCACCCATATAAGGAACCGATGTGGGAAGTCCCACATCATAACAATAGCCCCTCCCCGGAAAGTCGGACGCCTACGGACGGATGTATTTTCTTATCAAGCACCAGCGGCTTCACTCCCATAAGGTAGCCCTTTCCGGATGGATGCATTTTTTTTTTCAAGCACCAGCGGCTTCACTCTCATAGGGTAGCCCTTTTCGGACTCTTCACGAGGTAGCCCTTTTCTTACAGCGATCCAACCTCAAACTCTGATACCAATGTCACGTATCCAAGCCAGAAGTCCCAACTCCTCCTCAAAACCATGGTCAAGAGGGGAGGATTGACCTCCAACTTAAATACAACTCCCCACCCATATGAGGAACCGATGTGGTACAAGCCTCATATCGTAACAAAAGTACTGTGTCTTTCCATGGACAATGTTCACCTATTATTAGGCAGTGATTCAATCAAATTGTTGGAAAATTGAAATAACAGTACAAGAAGAGAGGTGATGAGTTGCACTGTATAACTCACAAGTTTGCTGTAAAAGTAGAACATGAAACATGAAAGGGCTGAAAAACTTCCTCTGCTTCGCTAAGAGTTTGGCGGCGGTAGGGCTCTTGTACGGAGGCGGAGTGTAGTCGAAAGGACCGTTTGGGGAGTATGTTGAGATCTCCAGCGACATTGCATGCATCTGCACTCTAGGAATACCCAAGTTTGCAGCTTTAGAATTTATAGGCATATATCATTTTCATTTCTCTTGCTTCACGTAGTTCTAATCTTCTATTTTTTTCTCTTCAGTGGAGTCGCAACGCCGACCTCTTCTTTCCTTCACCGGCGTTTCTTTCTTTTTTTTGATTAATTAGTTTTTAGTAATTAGGGTTTAATTAATTAAAAGGGTAAAATAGTCTTAAATGGGGTGTATTTAATAATTTATATGTGTAACTTTTAATTTTAGCGGGATATATCTAAAATTTGGAGTTTATTTAGCAGATTTGGGAGTGCAAATAGCCGTCCCTAAATAAATAAAAATCCTCCGCGTGTAGTTATTTCAATTTCCAATTACTTGGATTAATAATAATAATAATAATAATAATAATAATAATAATAATAATAATAATAATAATAATAATAATAATAATAATAATCCGATTCCTTGAAATGAGGTGTGACCATGTTTTTACTTGGGAAAATATGGTGTTGGCCATGTGTTTATCACTACGTCATATGAATAAATAAAGTGATCCATAGATCATATTTGATTGATAAACATATAGTATAATTTTTATTTATATACAGTTGTGTTAATAAATTCCCTAACTCTGATATGAAATTCTGAATATGGCCACTTCGGTTTCTCTTTTGACCCGTGGGACCAATAACCATATATGGGTTTTAAAATGTATGAATTTCGTCCATAGATTAATTTTAAAAATAAAAAATAAAAAAAATAAAATTGAAAGGTAAAATCTCATTTCTTATGAGTGAGGCCCATCATTAGATGTCCATCTTTATACCTAATGGGCCTTTGCTCTTTAAATATATTAAAGCCCACTAATTATCTCAACCACAATTATTTTTAAAGGTCGAACTAAAGCAGGGGTATAAAAGTAATTTTGCTGTAAAAATACTAATGAATTTATTTTTAAATTGGAGAAATATGGATGATCACATGAAATTAATTAATGTATCTTGTAAAATTGGATGAATGTACATAAACCTTCTTAATTTGGCAAGCACTGTAATATGAATATAAAGTGGTAATATTTGAATTAAAAGTGAAATTTGATTGATGAAAAGTGATGGTCATCAAATGAATTATGTTAATATAATAATGTCATCAATAAAAAATGATAACATTTTAATATAAAAGTGATAACTATTAAAAAAAAGTAAAGTGATGTCACTCTCACACAAATGTTGCCCTATTTATTTATGGGCTAAAAATATAATTATACTTTTAAATATACCATGAATCATAGGATAGACCACGAGTAAAATACACCATGAAATTGTACTTTAAAAAGTAACACTAAGCCATAAGATTTAACGTTAAATTCTTAAAACTAGAAATAAACTACTATAATACACATGAAAAATGCAACGAGTGTAAAGTACTTAGTGACATATTCAAATAATGGTGGTAGATAAGCATTAAAATCTCTTGCACCACAAGTTAGGTAGCAATTAGTTCATCGATCTAGGATTGAATTAATGGACGGCTTGGATTGAATTGTTCTAAAGATATACCGTTTCTTTATAAAACCTCAGTTAATCAAATAATTCAATTATGATCGAATATGGAAATGATATTTTAAACATGTAGCTTTAATTAGTTCGGTTCCAATTTGGTTATTAATTTTCAGGTAGCGGAGTTAACAAGGTGACCTGCTGTGACGTAAGTATTATTACAAGGATAATTACAGGCAGCGGATTAACCATTCTAACTTTTTGTTCATGGTGTATATCATTTTTTTAATAAATGACACATAACATTATAACATCGTACATGACCTAAAAGTTTAAGGATTTTTTTAGAATATAATATTTTTTTTATTATGAAACATCAATAAAACACTAATTGGAATAGTGACGGGATTCACTACTAGAACTTGTGTAAATTATTGATGTTTTTGATGGTATGTATTGAGATATAAGCATGCATTCTAGTATATATTAAGGCAAACAATTATGTAACAACGGTCATACCAAACGAGTTTTATAAGACAAATAAAAGTGATAGTATCTAAATAAAAATTTATACATAATTGATGATGTGTGATAATTATTATTTAAATTATTTTATGAACAATTTATCGTAGAAATGAAAGAGAAAAATGTTTTCTCTCTTACAATTCTTCCATAAGATAGAAAGAAACTCATAGAAAGCAGCAAAATAGACAACATTTAATTAGATTAAACAAGCTGATCCATCTGTTTAATGATACAGTACTGATGAGATAATAATTAGGTAATTGGTAGAAGTTTATGATGAGTTGGGTTAACATATAAGCACCATCAGGGTTCCTCTTTCTCCTCTACATAGCCATATGATTTAGGGCAGAAAATTTACAGAATCAACAACTATTATATTAATTCATGGTAGAAATACATAGCATAGCTTACACCAGTTGGAGGGGTACTGGTTGATCTTGACTACTGTACTCATCGTTGGGCTGCAATCCATTGATTTCAAAATAGTTTCGAGCATCGAACGGCTGAGGTTGAACCAGCTCGAAGTCCGAACTCCCCGGCATCAAATTCATCTGCTGATGAGCTCTCTCAGTTTCAGCTATCTACACACGTGCATGCATATTCTATTCAATAAATACCTCATCGATCAAACAATGATATACTATATATGCACATGTATCATGTCGAACGTATTACCTTTGCTCGAAGGTATTGATTGTTGTGATGTAGCTCAATCTCCTGCTGCCAGGTGAACATAGATAATCAGGTAGCATAGAACATGAACTGAAGCCATGGCTAGAAAGATCACTTCAAGATTGAAATTTGAGTTTAGGATTACTTACCCTCTTTTGCATATACTCAATTTCAGCAAACAGCAACTCATTCTGAGACAAGTCATAGAAATAAGCAACAGTATTCATAAGCTGAACTGCCATTATTGTGTTTGAATATATATGTACCTTCTTGGATCGGATTCGCCTGATTCCGTTTTCGACTTTGGACTCCAGGTTCTTCAGTTCCCTGCTCTGCAGAGCTCCTAAAGACTCACCAAGCATGTTTCTGCAAAATCATAATTCATAACACAGGATTGATGATGAGTCACAAAATTAAAATCAATTAAACTGCAGAGAGTATCTCTGAGTACCTGGTTTCGTTCTGCAACTTGGTGATTTGAGCACGCATTTTGGATGCTTCTTGCTGGTAATACTGACAACATTGTTTTAAGTAGTTGGTTTTCTTTCTATTTCTTTTGGAAAATAGATAATTAAATGGTTGGTAATTACAGTTAGTTTGCTGTTCATAAATTATTTATAGCTAGCATGGCGTATGATCAGTTGAAATAGCCTCATCAGCTTCTGTTTGACACAACTCAAATCAGAATTGAATAGTAGTAATATATTGAAAAGCTTGAATCTTTACCTGAGTATTGGATTCAGATATGGAGCTATTATTTGAGGAATCTGAGGAAGCTTTCTTGTACCTCTCAATGGTTGCTTTCACACTGTAACATATGAATTCATTACAGTTATTCAAATATCTGCATACTGTTTGGCCTATAATATTTCATCTTATGTATACTCTATACAACAACATAACATTGTTTTTTGTTTGATCCCACCAGATATAGTATTCACTATTTAAAACAAACATATATAAAGGCTATGTTGGATACCACATCTAATTACAACAACTTAGATAGCCCATAGACCAATTCCATCCCCCTTCTCCCTAGAGATTCAAACAAACATAACACTCAATAGATGCTTAATTGTGTGATTTAACAATCAATGAATTAGATTCATGACACTGTTACTAGTTAAAACTCTAGACTAGCTTTGTCCAGTTAAAAACCAACAGGTAAAAGCCATGAATCATAAAGTGATTGAAAAGGCAAGGGTGTTTCTTCAGGTCAGTAATACTGTCAACTCAAAATGTCAATGTGACATGATTTAATATAGTAAATTTGAAATGAACACCACACAGACAATCCTCTCAATTCTCATTCTGCAGCTACCTTAATTTCCTCGAGGCACTGATTGGCTGCTCTTGCCAAGCTGGCCCAGAATCTGGCAATATGATTGGCCCATACTTTTAGGACACAGTAACTTGTAAATCCTCTTATTCCACCATGGATAATACTCATCATCCTCTTGTAGCTTATACTACACTTTTTTGAACCCTAAAGTAATATAAAATCCTCAAATTCTCAGTACTTCACAACAGTCAATTTTAATGGGGGCCATTCCCAAGTATGGAAGAGAAAGCAATCAATAGATCAGAACTCTCTGATTGGAGGGCAAGAATTGAGATCTTTTTATTGGTTTGCCCTCCCTCTCTCTTTCTTCCTCTTTTAGTGAAAGCCTCGAACTCAGATAATTAAATGTTGAAACTTGACTACGTTTTTTATGTCATCCATAATACATCTATGTACATTTAATCTTACACATATCCTTGTATGATAAACAAGTATGTACATTGAAGGCAGATACAGAATGAATTTGACTGGAGCATCTTAGGACGTATCACTTCTTCTGTCAGGAGTAGAGAACAAGAAAATCGTGTATGACGTGACCAAAGATTCTTGATAGTCAGAAAAATCTATATTCCTTGTTCATAATTTAGAAAACCCATGTAAATTTGATTAGAAAAAGAGAAATCTTTTAATTTTGTATTATTTAAGCCAGAGGAAAAATAATTAAGAATTTAGATTTCCACCAGGGTTTTTAGATAGAAATTAAAAAGTTTATCTATTTTTATTAGGTTTTGAATATATTTAAAAAAAAAAACAATTCTTGATGTGGAGAATTGGGGAAGACTCATCAAAGATTACATCTTTAATTAAAGAAAAAAAACCCTAATTAGGTTAACTTTTATTGCTACTGATTAGCATAGATTTGGTAGTAGAAACCATTTTGATTAGTCTTAAAGGTACTCATGTAAAACTTTTAAACGGTACAAATGTTGAAAATCCTCAGTTCTTAATTTTAGGATACTCCATAAACAAAAGTTTAAAAAAAATTAGCCCTAATTTGAGTGCAGTAGGGCTGTTGACATCTTCTTGCAGAGACCTTACCCTTTACCTTGATGATGCTAATACTGATGTGCTATTAAGAGAGATGAGTGAATGGACGAATGAGAAGTTGACAGCTTAGAGAGAGAGAGAGAGAGAGAGAGAGAGAGAGAAAGAGAGAGAGAGAGAGAGAGAGAGGAGAGAGGGGTTAGAGAACAAATGGAGGAAAATATAGAGCTGATCTCAAAGCTTCTGCATAACTTCCCAAAATTCCATTTCTTACTTACAACAACTATACTGCTACTGTTTCCTATCCCTTATGGGTGATCTATGATTTTGGACTTAAATTAAAAGGGATTAATAACAGTATAAGAAACCCCATAAAGCACAGTGCAATATAAAACAAAATAGGAAAATTTTGAAAAACACACCTGAATCTATGTCAAGAAAAACTTCAAACAGCTAAAAGGCACAAACTTCAAATGGATTAAAAAGTAAACAAACTCAAAACTTGAAAATCTTTCCCCCCCTTTTACATGGATGAACCCTAGATCCTTCCTTTCCCCACACAACAGACAATTTTCCCAAAACTAGGGCCCAGATCATTCAAGAAAGGCAGAAATTAATCAATCAATGTTAGAAATAATAATATGTACCTGTTGTTTGCATACTCATAGAGACGACCTCTGCTGGAGAAGACAACCAAAGCTACCTCAGCATCACAAAGAACAGACAATTCATAAGCTTTCTTGAGCAATCCATTACGGCGTTTACAGAAGGTGACCTGGCGGTTGGTGGTGTTCTCGATCCGCTTGATCTTAATCTTCCCCCTCCCATTTTTCCTCTGAGGAGAAATCTCTCTGGATTGATCACTTTGGAATTCCATTTCTGCTCACAAAAAAGGAAAAAAAATCATGGGGGCTAGCTAGGTCATGAGATTAATTTTCAGACAGCATCAAGAAAGTAGCTAGAATTGATGATGTTCATTTGATGTTCAAATTAGATGCAAAATCAAGAAGTGCATAAAAATGGGATCTTGATAGTCACAAATATACCTGATGAAATTGTGAGAAGTTGTATGAAAGAGAGAGAATGGGATGAAGGTGTAGTATGGGGTTTATGTGTGTATATAAAGAAAGGAAGGAAGGAAGGAAGCAATGATATAGTATCTTTAAAGATGATCAACTAACTATGATGAGGTGTGTTAGTATTTTCTTTATGGCTATACTATACAATGTTGTTGTGTTGTGTTGTGTTGTGTTGTGTTGTTGTATCTCTGCCAAAAGCATGCGTATTAATTCCCATCTCATTTTTGGTGGTTTCTAGTGAAAGAGCATAAACACAGTAAATGGAAGAATCACTCACTATTCATTTTTTCTTTTTTTTTTTCTTTTAAATTAAATTTCCTTTTCTTCTCTTGTTTTCATTGATTTTTTTTTTGTTCAAAAGTGTAGATATATAGGAAGTTAAACTCACTACCCTCAAAGTCTAGATTGTATTAATTGTACAATCTTGTCTGTAAAACCTTTGTTATTTCCGTTTCTACTATGGTTTGCTAAACTCATTAGATTCTAGCGTAGCATTATTAGTTTAACTTTAGATTGTTTAGAGTAAATTAATTATTTGTTTGATTATTGATTCAAGAAATGAAAGTTAATGATTAATATAAATTTGCGCACATAACACAACAATTAGTCTAAAAACATCATGGTGAGACAAAAGATGTGAGAGTTCGATTTATATTAAATGTCCATCATTCACCCAAGAAAGAATTGTCAACTAGAATTTGTATGATTTAAAGTTATTTATGTGATATAAGACTTCTAAATGTGTGTTAACAAGTTGCAAGCATGCATATTTCCTTATGATCTCATTAATTATGTTAATATGGTATTAGTATTACCATGTGCAACTAATGTAACAACAATTTGGGTTACTTAAATAAATCTTTTGTGGTTATGGTGGAGTAGAAAATGACATTTGAAGCTGAAAGTGATGTTTCATGGATGATGGAACCTTGACTAGATTGCCCCCAACTATTGCATTTCATATTACCAAAGTAAATTTAAATGGCAACTTAACTACAAAAGACACCTCTTTTCCCCTATAAAATTTACCCTTACAATGCATAAAGTAATGTTACTATTCCCCCAACCCCCTTTGGGCATAAATAAACTATGATCTTGCATTATGAAAGCAATCTAGGAAAGTGGCTAAGAACCCCCTAAGAGAAAATATCATAATTGGTTCTTTAAGTATAATTGATTCCAACTTTAGTCTATTTTTATTCAATTTTGATCCTTTGTTGTTCAATTTAGTCCTTTAATTTATACAATTTAGTTCCTTTTTACGTCAAAATTTGTCCAATTTTAGTCCAAAATTTTGAAAAAAAAAAGAAGAAGAAAGAATTAAATATAGACCAAATGATCACAATTGGACAAAAATAATTAAATTCGAACAAAAAAATAATCAATTTGAGGATTACAAATAAAAACTGACTAAATTTTGATCACTATAATTACTAGACGAATTGTGATGTTTTTCCAAACCCCTCACTCTCATAAAATGTGTGTCACCAATTCCATTTGATTTGCCTTGCTAAACACAAACACTACCCCTAACTAATTATGTTCCAAATAATAATTGATAATTAATTAAAATCCATTTCCATAGTAACTTATACTACTATATAATTTGATAAATTGGTTAGATGTTAATTAAGTGAGTTGACGTAGCAAGTGGATTGGTGTGATCGTGTTGTGATTAGGGTTGTAAGCTGTCTTGCTATTTAGAACCAAGTGGCATGGAAGATATGTCATTCTTCTTTACCAAACAAGGACAAGATTACCATTTCTCTCACCAAACAACTTCATGTGCCTTGTCTAATTTTTCCATACTATTTATTATCTTCTTTTTAAATAATAATAAATAAATAAATCAATTTTATGTTTTCATCGTCGGTTCTAATATTAGATTTCATGTGTCACCTTTCATATATATATATATATATATATATATATATATATATATATATATATATATATATATATATATATATATATATATATATATATATATATATATCTTTCATTTACATATTAATTTCAAAAAATTGAAAGAAGAGGACAAAGATGCGTTTACAAAGCCATTCTCAATTGAAGAGATTAAGGAAGCAGTATTGAATTGTGGTAGCAATAAAAGCCCAGGGCCTGATGGATTTACTTTCCACTTCATCAAGAATTTTGGGAAGTAATAAAAGAAGACATTTATAACTTTGTGCAGGAATTTCACCTCAGTGGACGTATTGTGAGAGGAGGAGATCCATCATTCATCGTACTGCTCCCGAAAAAGAAAAGCCCACAGCGAATTGATGAGTACCGACCAATATCGCTCATCGGATGCGTATACAAGATACTAGCAAAACTATTGGCAAGCAGGCTGAGCAACGCACTAGATAATGTAATTTCTGGAACTCAATCAGCTTTTGTAGGAGGTAGACAGATTCTTAAAGGAGTGCTTGTAATTAATGAAGTTGTGGATGAACTAAAGAGAACACGAAGGCAGGGGATAATATTTAAAGCTGATTTTGAAAAGGCTTATGACACGATTGAGTGGGATTTCATTGATGAAATGATGAATCACATGAATTTTGGTGAATTGGATTCGGGAATGCATATCAACAGCAACGGCGTCAGTCTTGGTAAATGGCAGTCCAACGGAAGAATTCAGGCTTCAACGATAGTTGAGGCAAGGAGATCCTCTATCTCCTTTTTTTATTTCTTATAGTGGCAGAAGGTTTACATGGCTTGACCCGAAGAGCAATTGATGAAAGTATGTTCAATCCTATTAAAGTTGGTAGGCAAAATGTGGAAATACCTTTACTTCAATTTGCAGATGATACTGTTTTTATGGGGGATGGGGATTGGCATAATATTAGATGTTTGAAATCTATAATGAGATTATTTGAGTTGATATCTGGATTAAAGGTGAATTTACAGAAAAGCAGATTGATGGGTGTAAATATGGAACGAAGAAGGTTACATGAGATGGCTAGAATCTTGTTGTGCAAAAAGGATCAACTTCCTTTAAATATCTTGGACTTCCTGTGGGAATGAATCATAGAAGACATAGTACTTGGCAGCCTATTTTACACAAAATAAAACAAAAATTGGACAGTTGGGATTCAAAAGAAATTTCTCTTGGTGGGCGATTAATTTTGGTGAAGTCAGTTTTGTCGGCATTACCTATCTATTACCTCTCCATTTTCAAACTTTCAAAGAAAGTAAATCAAGAGCTAATTTCTCTTCAAAGGAGTTTTCTATGGGGAGGGCAAGTGGGGTAAGGATCACGTAAAATAGCTTGGGTTAGTTGGGACATTGTTTGCAAATCAAAAGAAGATGGAGGGCTGGGAGTAATAGATTTGAAAATTTTTAATAAAGCATTACTTGCTAAATAGTGGTGGCAATTGTTGGAAGACAAAGATAAATTATGATGTAGAGTGATTAAATCGAAATATGGATCTCATCTTGGAAATTCAGCAGAGTTGATAAGAGGAAGGAATAATAGAGTCATGTCTACTTTGTGGCATGATATATGCAATGTTGTTCAAGGGGATGAAGGTGAATGGTTTAGAAGAGGGTGTAAAAAGATGATTGGAGATGGGAAAAACACCAATTTTTGGTCTGAGCCTTGGAATAAGGGAGATGTATTGAAAATCAAGTATCACATGTTGTTTGTCATTGCAATTGACAAAGATACAAATATTTATGACAAAGGCTATTGGGATGAATGTGTCTGGAGGTAGAAATGGGATTGGAGAAGAGAGCTATTCTAGTGGGAAGAAGAGCTTTTAAATAATCTTATCATCTATATAAATTGGTTTTCTCCTAACGTTGAATTGCAGGATTATTGGAGATGGAAAGAAGACTCATCAAAAGCATACACTACACATTATGCGTACAAGAGTCTACGAGGCATGTTTAACAATCAACAGGAGAATTATGAACCAATTAGAATTTGGCAGAAGGGGATTCCAAGTAAGGTTCAAGCATTTGTGTGGAGGTTGCTAAAAGATAGACTGTCTACCAAGGTAAATCTTAGAAAGCGTAAGGTGCTAGCTTCTGAGGACAGTTTGATGTGTACTTTTTGTGTAAGCAGTGTGGAAGATGTTAATCACTTATTTATTCTTTGTCCATTTTCATCAAGTGTATGGCAAAAGTGCTACTCGTGGGTTGGCATCCAAAGTAGTATGCAAGCTTCTATTGGTAGGCAATTTCAAGCTCATCTTGGATTGTCATGGAACAGGAAACATGAAGTGTTTTGGATAATGTTGTGGCATTGCACTACATGGTCTTTGTGGATTGCAAGGAATTCAAGTATATTCAAACAAAAGGTAACTCTATTGGATGACCTTGTTGAGCTTATAAAGTTGAGGATGTGGCATGTCAAAAGGCATTGGCACCAAATAATTTTAGCTATGGAGTTGCAGAATGTTTTTTAAATTCATTAGAATGTTTATGATATTATGTTAGAAAAGTGAAGGGGATCACCATAGTACACCTTGTACTTGTGTGATATTATTATTCAATAAAATACTTATTTTCCTATAAAAAAAATATATCAAAATAACACATGAAATCGGGATGTGGTTTCATTAATATTTAACGGAATTCGTAATGTTTTTGGTTGAATTTAATTCCATCAATATATTGTCGGTGGTATTAAAATAGTGTTGTTCTTAATTGATCTGGATCTAATTAATTCCTTTTATTAACTCAAATGGCTTAATCAGCAAAACAAAATTTGGTAGGAACCTCCATACAAAGCCCAACAATTTATTCTATAAATAACCTTTGATCATATTTTTAATTAACTATACGTATTGTTAGAGATTCATAACTAAGCAAGCAGTTAGTCTCTTTTTAAAGAAAGCTGTTAGTTGTCAGCTATCTCCAAGCTACCAGCAGTTCTATGATTTTTGAAGTGCAATTATGGCCCACTAAGATTATTACCTCATTAAACAAATAAATAATTCATAATCATAATTAGTACTACTAAATTAGCTTGAGTGTTAAGAGTTCAGGATCAATGTGAGAAAAAAGTCTTAATCTAATTTAATTATTATAAACCACGTCATATAATTCTCACATATGACGAATTTAAAACATAAATAGCTCCATATCATTTTACTTTATCCAAAAATGTATTTCCGAAAATGTATTAATATAATTATGGCATTTATTTTCATTTCAAAACTTTCAATTTTATTCTGATTTTGTCTCAAAATAATACCAATTTCGTCTCATTGTACTTTGTAAAAGCACCGATTCAATTTCATTACATGGAATTAGAAAATTTGAAAAATTTTAAGTAAAAATGACAATTTTAATAAAAATTTAAAAGTTATGGACAATTTCGAAGAAATTAAAATTTTTATTATTATTTTGTATAAAAGTAAATTTATATTGAATGTTTTTAATTTTAGACTGTGAACTATGAAGTGTGAATTAATGTGATAATCCAAAATTTAAAGTATAAGAAAAGAAAATTAGAAATACAATTTGAAATGACGAATGACATGAATTCAACAAAAATAATTAAACATATCCAGCTAATTATAGGTTACAATACAACAAGAAATAGTCCTTTTAACTTCCAAAAATAAAATTCTGAAAATTAAATGTTGAGACAAAATTGCCCTTATTATTAACTAATGAATTAATGCTTGCAGTTAATAATTGCATATGGAGCTATTTATTGAGTTATGATAAGTAAACTTTCTGAATATATCACTATCTAGTTGCCATGGGAGGTATTGGCCAGCTAGGGTTTTGAACCAAAAACTACCTTTTCTGTTATGAGAGGGATAACATTTATTCTTCTTTTCCATAATTAATTAATTAAATCATTAATATGGACAACAGCAGAATCTTCTAGGTATCGTGTGAGGACCAACTCATCATTAAATTAAAGTATTCATTCATGTACTACAAATTTTGGGATTAGCTTCTAATCATTGTAAGTAAGAGTGTTATTAAATACACACCCCTCTTGAATATACACCTCTTATTAAATACACATTCATTTTAATATTTTAAAACTTAATTTTATTATATACACCCTCTTAAAATTTCAAAATTACCATTCATTATTATCATATGATTAAACACCCTCAAAATCCCAAAATTATTGCCGTGAATCAACGATCATGAAGCTCTTATCCTTCTTGCAATTATAAATCCATTGTTTAATTCATTCACGCCGTGACGCCCTCATTTATCATTATCGATGATCCCCTCTCAAGTATTAATACTCCATTAATTAATCTTAGGTCTCTTCATCTGGTAGCTTTTGCAGGGTTTACTTTACTGAATCAAACTCAAAATGAAAGACATAATTGAATTAATTTGAATTCAAGTGATCACCGTCTTAATAGCAGGGTTGAGGATGGGGTAGGGGTAGGGGTAGGGGTAGGGGTGTGGGTGTGTTAAACCAACAAATTGCTCCTATAGTTCCTCTCTGTGGACATGGTCTGCCCATGTAATCTTATCCTACAAAAATAATTGAATTAAATTGGAGAAGAAAGCTGCAAAAGGGAAAATGCAGAAACTATTGTTCCTGGATTGTTTGAACTCTAAAATCGAAACACATTAAAGTAAATAACATATAAATTAAAAACGAATGATCAAAAAGGTTAAAGAAGAAATATCATTGACGTGCATTACTCATAGTAATCTGTAAAAAAAACCAATCAATTTAGGATAAGAATTTATAAATTAGGGTTTATACCACTATAAAATATATAGGGTGTGTATTTAATCATATAAGGATAATTTAAACTTTTTAAAAATATTTTTTTTAATTATATAATAATAGGGGTGTGTATTCAATAAAAATGGTGTTCATTTAGTGCAACCCCTTAAGTAATCTTCTTTTTTTAAAGCAAAAACGATTTTTATTAAAATTATTAAAGTGGGTATTAGAAATACATGCAATATTACATAATATATCTTCTTACAATTGTATCAGGGGGCTTACATTATCAGTCAAATGCTGCCAACTGACATCGAATTGAACAGCGATCGAGCAGAATCTAAATGCTATTCTCTGATCTAGATGAGCGATTTCGGGTACCTACGCTGGGACTAGCTTTGTTCCGATTCCAATGGCGAAAGCAGTTCATCTGGATATGCATACACAGATCATGAGGATAGATTTAGTTGATTCATAGTGGTGAAAGTGGAAGAAGGAGAGGGAAAAACCTTCCAGAAACTTCTATGACCAAAACGATTGTAGATGGCCTCCAATCGAGGGATAATTTGCTTAAATGTTGGTCTATTAGCTGGTTTTTCACTCCAACACTCCTCAATCAACCTGTAACAAGTCACAGAATTAACTGCTTGTTAAGGCGGCCTACGTTTGGAGATTAACAACATTCATTCGTGCATAAACTCAAACTACTTACTCCTTTAAGCCATGGGCATACAACTTCATCGAGGCTCTAAAAGGAGGGCGCTCTTTCCCAACATAAGATTTAAATACTTCCTGGTCTTGCTTTTGATGAAATGGTGAAAGTCCCTCAATAAACTACAACACAAGGATCAATTTGTCAAAGCTTATCGATTAAATGAAGCTGTTGAAACAACACATCAAGATACTTCTTATGGAAACAGAGTTGCCAACAGCTAACATACAAAATATCATAATTGTCTCAATATCAAATCCATTATTCCATGCGATGAGGTAACAAGCGTATCCAATATAGCTATACAGTAATAATGCAGTAAGAAACACGAGTGAGGGAGAGTTGGAAAACTCTGGCAAAAAAAAAATAAATGATCACAGAATCGCATTTTAACGTACCATGGCAACCAAGCCCTACCACAGGGAAAGAGAAAAAGGTGGAAAATTGAAGCGAGCCAAGTAGAATGTACTAATAAAAAAATTGAAATAGAAAATCTTTTTATACAAAAATATTGAGACTTAACTCTAAAGACCAATCAAGATAAGGAATAGAAAATCTATCATCAGGTGTATTTACTAATTTACATGTCTCAGATATCTCATCAAAAAATAAGTTTTGAGCAAGCATATATGATAGATCCATTACCTCTTGTAAAATTAATGCAAAAGAGAAAACATCCACTTTAGTATCGTACTCTTCATTCCTGAAAACTTCTGGAGCCGCATAGCGACCTGTAAAGGAACAGGTGGTAGGCATTTGAAAGGAAAATTAGTTTACAGTATTATAGTTTAATATTTGACATCAATCTGCAAGTCAGAGATCTAGTCAAACTAAAAGTATCAGAGAAATTCCTATTTATGAGATACACATGTAGAAAAGAACCACGAATTATAAGCCTTGAACTCCTGGAGAATTCATAGAGAACCGGATTATTGGTAGGCTTTAATAACTGAAACTTACAAGAAAAGTCTTGACAAGTCAGAGGCCTGTCTTCTTTAGTTCTGTTGGCAACTTTAAGTAGTTTGCTAACATCAAAATCTGCAACTTTCAAGTGTCCTGAATCATCCCTCAGGATATTCCTGTTATCTCAGCAAGCAAGTTCAGAAGTTATAGCCTAACATTGTCAAGAAGTTTTAGTGAAAATTATAAGAAGGTGAAAAGAGCTTACGAAGGTTCAAGATCACAGTGAATAATAGCTTCAGGTTTATGTTCATGTAGATAGTTCATTCCCCTGCATGACCAAGTAATTTTGACCCAATTGTTTCATTCTCTGGAGTAAATTGCTTCAAAATGTAGAGTAGGCACTCACTAAAACTACAAATTCTAACACATCTAAGATAAAAAAAAAAAAAAAAAACTCAAATTTCTTTAGTGTAAAATATCATCATTTGATCATTTAAAGCTTGAATATTTAAGTCCAGTATATAAAATCCTCACCCTCAATTTTTAAGACAATATATTTTGAAAAGAAGGTAAGTTCTCATACTATCATAAACCTGGCAATATCCATAGCTAATCTGAGAGCTGTAGCGGGTATAAGAGAACCTTTTCTTTTTAAATATTCGCAAAGGTCACTAAAACTACAAATTCTAACACATCCAAGATAATTTAAAAAAAAAAAAACTCAAATTTCTTTAGTGTAAAACATCATCATTTGATCATTTAAAACTTGAATATTTAAGCCCAGTATATAAAATCCTCACCCTCAATTTTTAAGACAATATATTTTGAAAAGAAGGTAAGTTCTCATACTATCATAAACCTGGCAATATCCATAGCTAATCTGAGAGCTGTAGCGGGTTTAAGAGAACCTTTTCTTTTTAAATATTCGCAGAGGTCACCCTGCAAATGGAAGGAACACAAATCAGCACATCAGGACTGATCATAAAATGTCACTAAGCTTCAAAATATTGTTATAAATCCCACCTTCACTCGACACAATATAGCAGACTCACATAAAGAAAAGATAAAACATAACTAAATCAAACAAGAAAACTTTGTAGAGCTTAAAATGATTTGCTATGGGATGGAACAAGAAGACGTATGTATGGATGAACCTCACAGACAGGCACCAAAAACAAGAATGAAATGAGAAACACCATGACTATAATATTCATAAGCTCTTCCTGACTGATACCTTTGGTAGATATTCAGTCACAATCATCATAGGACTACTTTGTGTTACAGCACCAAGAAACTGGACAACATTTGGATGTCTAATTTTCTGAAGCAATGAAAGCTCATCTCTAAATGCCCTCCTACAACAACCAGACAGTTAAAGAACAGTTAATTGCAACAAAGTAATAACAGTATGCCACTAATTTAAAGACCTCACACTTTGTCCACATCTGCAGCCCCTTCCCAAAATATTTTTACAGCGACTTGTGTTCCACCCCAAGAAGCTATTCTGTAGGTTCCCTGGAAGAATTTTGTCATCACAAAAGGTGAACAATTAAGATAAACCATTGAAATTTAATATATTAAACAAGTAAAGAAAATGACTATCTTGGCCACAGGAAGACAAACATGATATTCAAATTTAGTGAACCAATTCATAATGTATAAAACAAAAAGAAAAAGAATCCAGCAGGGATTACACAAAGCAATATCCAAAATGTTTTTAGAAAAGCCATGCGACATGAGATACACTCTACAGCTACCTTTTTTCCTTGCACAAAAACAGCTTCATTCACGATCAATCATAACACATTAACAAATAGCAAATATATCATTAACCTGATACAAATCCTTATTTCTCATAAATTAGAGCGGTTTAATCTATTTTTGTTGTTTCAGTAAATTTTCACTAAGATCAGTAAAACATCCAATATCAAAACCAGAGAAGGAATAAGAATATATGGCCATGACTGGTGAGTAAGATTTTGGCAACTAAAAACAAGTTCATATGCTTAATCAACAGATACTGGAATACTGAACATAACCAAAATTGAGTAAAACTCACATTTGCAAGAAGTCAAAATAGACAACCAAAAGACTGAATCTGCAACTAAAATTAAGGAAAGAGGACAGAGTCAAAGAGAATGATTACTCAGTTTTGAAACCAAAGAATATGGAAAAGCACCTTGGTTATTTCAATACTGCCGGTAAGATCAATTTCTGCGGGATCAATCTCATATTCTGGCACCTCAAGAGCATTTTCTACATGCATAGGAGCCGTCTAAAAGAAAAATAATACTCATTAAACATCAATGGTACAAAAATGTAAAAAAATAAGAAAAGAAAGACTGCCGGGTTTTTTCTCACTAGTGAGGAAATATTACTCATGAAACAAGAGACTTACCAATCGCTTTGCACCGTGTTTCTCCAATATTTTGATCACATCATGATTTTTATAATGTATAGCATCTGCAAGAGGCTGTTTAAGCAAGTTCAGGAGGTTGGAAGATATGAATAGGGTATGCATACAAACATAATAACTACATATGAAAGCTTTCAGCATTTTTTTCATTAAAGCATAGATTCTGTCATAAATTTGAATAAAAATGCCTAAGATCTGTTGAACAGTAATAATTCGGTCTAGTAATCCAAATCAAAATAATAAAACATAATTTCCTTAGTAAATGATACCCTGTTTACGAAAGATTTAAAACTAAATACTGTATTAAACAACAGCGACAGCCTTTCTCCCTCTTCCAGGACAGCAGTACACATATTTAAAAAGTGAGCACAACGTTAAGGTTGATTTCACTTGAAACCATCTTAGTCCCTGGGGGTTGTCTTCCATGAAGTTGAAAAGCAGCTTCGTACACAAGCAGATGAACACACAGACATACAGGGAAAGGTCTTCAGTTTCCAGATTGCCATATTAGGATACAGCATAAAAATTATCTTCAAAAATGTCAAAGCAATAGCATACATCAAAGCATTACAATATCACCCTCTAAGTAACAATGAAATCCTAAGAACATCATTATAAAGGATCAACTTAGAAATGATAAACACAATTAACCAATATACGTGCACGTTAATGTCGCAAGATTCAGGCTATACCGTGCTTCCCCACCGATCTACGGGGTCTACATGTGCTCCATTTTCAAGCAGCAACTTGGCAACATCACTACATCCCTGGCATGCAGAAACATGAAGTGCAGTCCGGTAATCAATGTCCCGGAAATTAACATCAGTACCAGAGTCCAATAGTTCCTTAATGCCATCCAAATCACCCTCATTAGCCAAATACATCAGCTTCAAGCCAGGATCAATGTCATTTACATCACCCTCTTCGTTATCTCTGTCCAGATCATCAATAGTGTCATCCCTCTCTGGCGCCAAGGATGATTGCTTCAGCAAAGTAAGTTTCACTGTCGCCATGGAATCCATTGCAGAATTTATCAAGAACCGGCAAGAAGAGTCAAGAAACTTTTTGCGGCGAGACAAACATAAGTTCTTGATGCAATTTATTTATCAACAATCCCTTCTTGCCAGCAACCACGGATTCTTGAGGCGATTATTGTCGGCTGGGACTTTCTTGAAAGAAACCAAGACTTCTTGAAACACTAATGAATCAGAATATCCTTTTGCTTGATTTCACCGGGGTAATCAATCCCATAATCTATCAAGAACTGGTAAAAGAGTCAAGAGACTTTTTGCGGCGATATAAACATCAGTTCTTGATGCAATTTTTATCCGTACTTGCCAGAAACCACGGATTCTTGAGGCGATTCTTGTCGGCTGGAACTTCTTGAAAGAAATCAACACTTTTCTTGAAACACTTAGCAAATCAGAATATTCATTCGCTGGATTTCACTAATTCCTGGGGGTAATCTACTTTAGCAAAAAATCACATGCTCTGAGAGAATTTTCTCTAAAGAAAAAAAGTATACAGAGGAGCATATAAATTTTCAAGAAATTAACGCTGTAAAAAAACAACGGAAAACTAAAGTGATGAGTGATATCAAAGGAGAGAATCTCAATTTCAAACCAGGATTTAGCAAATCACAGAGATATTATTTTATTTTATTAAAGAAAAAAGAATCAAACCCTACGTTTAACTTAACAAATCCAAAAGTTAAGCCATATATTTTCGAAAAGCTAGCCGTTGAAAATCAGGGGCTTGGACAACTACGGTAGATTACGCAAACAAATCCCTAGAGAAGTTATCAGTTTATGGAAGGAATTTAAAGAATTCATTAAAAGCAATTGCGAATCAATTTAATGATTTTGGGAGAAAATATTTACTTTTTCGTACAGTTATTGGTGGGGAGATATTGGTGAGTCGATGACAACTGTAAACGTGGAATTCGGACCTTCCATATTTAATTTCTGTGATTTTTTTATTTTTTTATTTTCACACATTTATAAGTTTCTTTATTTCTTCCCATATATAATGTAGCCTATTAATTCACACTTATGAACAAACCAAGTTGCATTTCAAATAATCATTTCTACACATTATTGAAAAAATTAAATCATTAAATCGAATTAGGAATTTTTAAATTATAAAAAACTATTTTGTTTTCGCTCTTTCTTTTTTTTTTATTATTATTATGGAATTCACTAAATGTATTTTAAGTGTTAAATGTACATTTCAGAGGATATTTCAAAGTAAAATTGCACTCAACACCTTATAATAAATCAGTTTGAATTTTCTAGTTTAATTTTATATTCAGTATAATTTTCCTTGTCCTGGAGAAGACCATCCCAATATATGTCTACTAACAAATATAATATATTTTATTTTATTTTTTAAAACTACCCACTCAATTAAATTATTTTGAAAACTCAAAAAGTAATTCTCTGTATGATCCAAAATAAACACTATGTACTATCAAATTAAAGACATACGAAAATGATCAAATAATTGCATTCATTCACAGAAGAGCATTAAAACAATTTATAATTTTCAAGACATCAAAGGCACAAATTTGAAAGGAAGATGTGAGAAATACCTTTTTAGCTTTATTCTTATCAAAATTAAAAAAGAATTAGTATATGGTTGATTACATATGCCACTTGTACCATATATGAAATCAGACAGCAGTTTGAAATAAAAGCACAAAAATAAAGTCTTGTGTATCATGTTGCCTAAAGTTTCACTTTCAACTGTCAATATAATCTACACAGACTACAGCAGGGGTATGATATCATAATTTAAGGTAAATCATTTGATTCATGTGAGAATGTGACAGTTACAATAAGGTCATATTATCTGATATATTATTTGTATACAGTATTTACCATACATAGAATATGACAGTTCGAGTTCATTGCATCTTCACATGATCCAGAAAATGTCATCATATTAATGGAACAGCAGACTTTTACTTAACCAATTTAGACCAAGAAATTAAGGTTTGAGTTGGCATTCAGCCACCTTCTCCCAAGATTTGCAGCTTTTATCCTCAGTATCGGTTTTGTATAAAGCTAGGCGACTTATTTGGAAACTCAAACTGCCGATGCTGTCATCAAGAACATATGCTTTCTCTTGAGCAGTTTTCTTCTCTTCATCTGTTAAATCCCCATAGAGGAGGCTCAAATGTGGCATGTATGCTGCATATGTTGAAGATTTGTCAGCAGAACACTACTTGATCATGAATCCTTTGCTTAAGAAATGAGAATCAGAAATAATGAAACAAATTTATTGCTCAAGATTTTTTTTTCTTTTGCCATAAAGAAATGCATGTACTGCTGCGAACAATATAGATAGAGGGTGATAATTTAAGGAGGCTAGCTAAGTACAAATTTACTTGCTGCTTCAATAACAACAGTAAGCAGACAAAATGAAGATTTCCTCTCATATGTTACTTAAATTTGTTACAATGATCAAAGTGATTACGGCACATCCGAGAAACAGAACAAGTGTGATGAAAAGAACCAAGAGTGCCACAATGAACTTGGGAAAACGAAAGAGAATTAGAAAATCCACATGCATTCTTTTCACAATCAGCTAATTATATTGATGGTATACCTAGAAAGCCAGAAGGACAATTCATGTTCAAAGCAAACAGTGCAGAAAGACCTATGATGCAAATTATTAACTTATTTTTTTCTCTAACCTCTTTCTTAAATGTCCCATTACATCCACTCAAGGTAAGACTAATGCCTCCTTTTTTTCACCACCTTTTGCTTTCAGTCTAATTTTTTTCTTATACTAGGAGTAATATTTGAAATTATGAGATTATTTACCAGTGTTATAGCTAAGTTACCTTTCTTTTTCCTTTTTTTCCCCCTTAGATCGGGGTTGGGGAGAATGGAATTTTGATTGAATAGGTTAAACAAATTTGGAAGAGAAAGGTAGCTTACGAGTTGAGGTCTTGTAACCAAAATGAGCACAGCAATGGGCACTAGCCTCCACCACCTGTTTGTATTACAAAATAAGATACCAATAAAACCCACGTTACGCATGCATTATGTATCGTTTAAAACATACACCCCAAAAGCTAAGAAAACGAGAAGCAAAGCTGCCAATTACTCGAGAAATAGTAAACAATCTGCAAAATTATATCTTGTAATCAACTGAACATCACAGGATTACACATTGACTCTTATATTAAATTCCAAAAATTTGAAATGTTCTCTCAACAAAAGTCCACCAGTTGAACATGATAGATTTGAAAATGGTGGAATACAAAATAACCAGCTACCTAGAAATTCCATAAGGAGTGTCACCAAAATTCCTAGTACAAATTTTACATAATTTGTCCAAGATATTATTGAAGAAGTTTACATTGTTTCTTTCTTCTTGCCTCAGCAATCGAGTTCTTCAAAAGCTATAAAGGTATCATAGTAGCATATTATCCAGGTTTTGACCTCACAATTTAATATATAAAAAGTTAATCATCCTAGATCCTAATCCCTTTGCCCACCGGATTCACCTAACGATTCAATTAACTGCTTCAAAATCATAAA
This sequence comes from Pogostemon cablin, assembly GCA_023678885.1. NCBI lineage: Eukaryota > Viridiplantae > Streptophyta > Magnoliopsida > Lamiales > Lamiaceae > Pogostemon > Pogostemon cablin. The sequence continues at coordinate 3,243,354 of CM042956.1, forward strand.
AGAGTAGCCAATTTATTCTCTTCTGTAAATTAAGAGGACAACTGAACAGTAACAAAGGAAGTGAAGAGCTTCGATTACAGTCAACTTGGGGATAGAATTACCTCAGGCGTAGGACGAAGCAGAAGAAAAACGCACTGATAATAGAAAGTGCCGGTGGCAACTTTGTCCACAACGGCAGCATAGGATTTGAGTTCCTCGGAGAGCTTGTTAAACTTGTCACGCGCCTCGGTCTCCGTTAAGCTAATAGCGCCGACGACCGTGACGTGCGGCTCGAATTGAGGCCCGCCGAATTCGGATCTGAGACCCTCCATCAAGTTCTTGAGGCGCGGCGTCAGCTCCTCCGGAGGGAAGGACCACACGGAATAGACGTGTGTTTAGGAAGCGGCGGTTGTGTTTTCCATGGAATCGATTGAATGAAGCTAAGGATTTACAATGAGAGTTGAATGTATTGGCGAGGTGCCTAGCCCTAGTGGGGAGGTGTGTGTAGCGTGGAATATGCCTTCCATCTCCTCCATCTTCGCTTTCCTTCAAGTTGATTATTTTAGAGTATCAATATTACTCCTCGTGTTGCCAAATATCAGCCCTATTTTTTAAGCTAAAACGCTCTATTATCCTTTCTAAACATTGGAATAAATTGGTATAAACCCTAGACCACAACATTTTCATGAATTGAGATTGAGAATAAATAAATCATGAATTAATATAGTAAAATATTGAATATAATTTTTTAAATTGGCAATCCCTCTGCATTCAGACAGCCAAAATATATTCTCATACCTATCCATTCCAATTTTCCAAACAAGCACTCTTAAACATTATCTTATATTGGACATAGATTAAATCATATTCATATTCCAAACACACTCCATTCAAAAGCAGTGTACTCCATGAAAACAAAAGAAAATATCAATATAACATCCCATTAGTCTTTATAATCTATACTATATAAGAATCTAATCTAAGAAAATTAATAGCTCAAAAGATTAAACATTGGAGTATTATAAAAGAAGTGCCAATTCAGGGGAAAGGAGCCCTGGGTTCCATTTTAGTAGGGAGAACATCAATGGCGAAGCCTTTCCCAGCGTTCATCCAATAATCAGCATAAGGATTGATGACGTCACTCACCGCAATATCTTCCCTCTTCCTCTCCAGCTCATCAGACGATAACCCGTATTTCTCATCCCTCTTCTTGATCAGCTCTGCTTTCACCATGCCCATGTTCACTCCCTGCGGTGATACCATCAGTGCTGGTGCTCCCAGCGGTAACCTGTCACCCCTGTCCACTTGCCAAGTGCACCAGAATTTGCCGTAGCTCCGGGCTAACTCCCGGAGCTCCGGCTTCTGGATCATCTCCGGAACCCTAGGGTTCACCCACATTCCTGATGTGATCTGCAATCACAAAATCCCAGGTCAAGATTTGGATACAAGAAAGATCGCCGGAAGAAATAGAATATTTCTACCTCGTAACCGTGAGAGTGCCAGAGCTTCTGTTCCTCCGGCGGAAGAGTGTTGAAGATTCGCTCCGACACTATGTACTCCACCCCTGTTTACCCAAAAATTAAAGAAAGATTTGATTTTGATTGAATAGTTTTGATGAGATGATGGGATATTGAATTTATTACCGATGAGGCGGGCGGCGGAGTCGTCGGAATCGTAAACGGCGCATTGGAGGAAGTCCTGGTTGAGGCGGGTAATGTAGTGGTGGGTCTGGATCTGGCGGGTCATGTCGTGGCTGTAAATGGCGAAGGAGCAGGCGTGTTGGGTCATCTTCTTGATGGGTTTGAGTGACTGCATCATCTGGGCACTCTTGTCCACCATGTACTGCCCCACCGTCATCGCCTTCCCCGGCGGCACTGACCCGTCGCCCGGCGGCATCGCCGCTGGTGTTTCATCCGTCGATGCCATTTTACTCTTTCCTCTTTAATCTTTTTGATCATTTTACACCGTTTTATGGTATTGCAAATCTTGTTTCTGCTTCTTCTGTGGCTTCCACGTACACAGGGATTTAAATTGAGGTGGCAGACATCGCTTGAAATTTTCTTACCAAATGGACGTCATCGCAAAGAGGAGAAGAAAGTGAGACGATGGCTCTTATTATGTGCAATCATATGATGATTTAATTTACACAACATTATCACAATACACCAATATTTAGAAGGCTAAAAACTTTGTATTACACTGAAACATCTCTTATTATTGAGTTTACAAACTCTAAATCTGAATCTAATTAAGGGTTTTTTGCTTTTCCTAGTTAAAAATAACAAAAATTAACTTCCAATATTCTTGTATGAATTCTTGCCAAGTATATCTCCAGATCTTACTTTATCTCGGCAGATTTCCGCAGTTCTTGAGATTTAATCTCAATTGCAGTTTCGTGGCTCTCTTCTCTGTACTTATACCTCTTGGATACAAACAGATAAACACAGAAATTCAACAAGCTCAATAGAGAAAGCAGCCAATAGAAGAGGTTCAAATGATTCCTGTTGATGTTATTTCCAGCCAACCAGCCCCCACTCCTTGTAACATCCTCAGTTGCTTTATTCACTATCTTCACTAAAATAGTGCTGAGAAAGTAGCCAAGTGACATGGAGGTCCAAAGAAAACAGCTGGAGATGGACTTGAGTTCTTTGGGCACTTGGTGATAGAAGAATTCGAGCAGTCCAACGTAGGTGAACATGTCAGCTATCCCAAATATGAAGTACTGAAAGGATAGCCAGAAGACACTGATTGGGATCGGTGGCTGTAGCAATGGGATTGCATCCACCATGTTGTGGTCTCTCGCGACTCGTTTTCGCTTCACTTCCACTATGGCAGCCACTGCCATGGATATGGAGGACAGAATGAGGCCAACCCCAACTCTTTGCAAGTATGTTATGCCTGTGGGGATGCCTGTGAGTTTACGTAGAAATGGGACAACGATTTTGTCGTATATTGGGATGATTATGCAGAGGAAGGTGATGGGAATGATGGGAAGGGAAGCTGGTGGGATGTTGAAATTCTTGGTGATCTTTGCGTCCATTGTGACACCCTGTTGAATGGAGAATGTTTGAAGTTGAGCCAAGCAAAGAGTCATGATGATTGCGCAGCAAAAGATTGGAGCCATGTTTAGTAAGATTTTCGCGTTTTCGACTTGTGTTACTCTGCAGAGTTTCCATGGACTTGGCTTCTTGGATTCCGATGTCTGAATGGCTGCTTTGTCCAAGAAACTGAAGTAAAACAACGTAGTTATAAGCAAACAATCAAGAAGTATATCCATATGATCATTAGTAGTATTAATCATGCATTCATGCAACCTAAAAGCATCTGTGTGAGGTAGAAAGTCTGCTTGAATTGCAGCTTCCTTGTCTTGGTTGATCTCGTATAGCTCAGTGTAGTCGTCCGGGAGTTGAAGCTTTCTGTTTCGGACAGCTGCAACATAGACCTATACAAGACCATAAACATGCATGATGAATTAATAAAAATACACTCCTCGGTACTGATAACTGAAGTGATCATTGGTTATGTTTACTTGTGCAATTTCAATGAGAGCGCTGCTTCCATTGGCGACATGGATACGATAGTGAGGTAATCCGGCTGCAAAGATTAATATGGCAAAGAATATAGCGATGGTGCTAACGGTGAAACCCCAATCCCATCCTTTATGGTCTTGGATCCACACAATCAAGGTCAAACTAATTGCACCTCCCAAGCATAGAGAAAGCAGAAGCCAGTTAAAGAAACTGGACTTCTCAGTTGCCTCCTTAGGGTCCTTATCGTCAAACTGATCGGCCCCGTGGGAGGGCAGCGCAGCTTTCACTCCCCCGGACCCAAAACCCACCATGTAAAGAGCCACAAAGAGGAGGGCAGCATTGGCTCCATTTACTTGAACACAATGAGAGCTCGGATCATAAATGTTGCACACGGGTGGCTTCAGTTTCGGATAGTGAGCTTGCAGTGCTAGAAGTCCAAGCCCCTGAATCGCCAAGACGATAATTTAACATGAGATTATGATCATGCATGCATTCATGCTGTTGTGAAGTGTAAAATGTGAAGTTAATTCTTACCAAAAACTCAATGGATATGGATAGAAGAACGGATCTGAATCTGCCAAAGTGAGTGTCTGCTAAGGTGGCAATGAGGATTGTAATAATGTAGCTGGTTCCCATGAGGTTGGTCAACTGGTTGGCTGCACTGGAGATGTCGTAGTGCATCACCACAGTGAAGTAGGTTATCAGATTCACAGCCAAAGCCATTGTTGCCGTGCCGTCAAAAATAAATGCACCTAAAATGAGACAAGAAGAACGAGTTCCGCCATGCTTATGTTTCAGGGCTGTTCTTCCTTTCCAGTCCACTTTCCCTTTCACGAGTTCATCCTGCACGTACATGATCATAGTGCTAGAGACGATCGAACTTCGATTTTTTGCAAGAAAGTTAAAAGGAGCAGTGAGAATGGGAAATCAAGATGCAAGTGAAGTTTTAATATGGAGTGATGATAGAGATGGTGAGTAGTGTTTGTTCATAATCCGACAAGAAGTGAGGAAGTGTTAGTTTAACAATATCCTTGTAGAAAGTGAAGGAATCTTGCCGAATTCAACAGTAAGATACCATTGGCATCTGAAACAGCATCTAATGATCACATTCCCTTGTATTCGGACAAACTGAGATTTGACACACTGGATTTCTCAAATATGCTTTAGCTTCGCATCAACATCAGTTTCATAGTATCAGTTGATCTACAATGCTAAGTCTAAAGCATATTAATCTAATCCATTTTGTCTTAACTTCAACTTTATCTCATTTGGGTTAGTTAGCAATCATTTTCTTGGATGATGTTGTTAACGCTTGTGAAACCATGCATGCGTTTAGGACAGCAGACATGATCAGTTGATTCTGTCTTGCAATCAACATCATGCATGTCTGTTTTTAAATAACAAGGGTAATATAGTCAAATCAAGCATAAAAAAAATGGAGTAGACTATGAACACATGCATCCATGTTGCAGGCCAAGCCAACATATCGCCAAAGATTGACAAATTCAATGTTGTCATAAAATAAACATCAGAATTATTTATATTTATGAGTTCAAGAATACAGGGTTGGATGTAAGAAAAGAACGAAGATGGAAGATAGATGACAAATTTATTCAAATAAGTAAATAAATAGGAGCTAATTTAGAAATGGTGAAACAGAACAAATAATAATGATATCAACAGATATACAAAAGAATAATCATACAAGGGCCACCTGTGCAAAAAAATGCTGAAATCTTGCTAATCTGTGAATGTAAGAAAAAAATCCTAGAAAAATGATGATATTATCAGTAGTTCAGTAGAGAATACTTCACACGTAGAACAATTTTCCCTTTATCAACCCCAAGCTTAGCTCCTGTGACCAGCCAGTGCCCCGGCGTGTCTTGGGGGCCCTTCGACATTTCCGTCATATCCACGATTTTTGCCAGCTTTCCAACTTGGCTCGATCCATCCCCTTTGTCGTTCGATACAGAAGAAGATGAACCATCGTGCTTCTGTGTGGCAGAGAGATTGGAAGGGCTATGGTCCCACACGGATCGTCTTATCGTACACCCTGGTACTTTGGAGAAGAGTAGCTTCAAATGCAGGACACTTTTGGCGCCAAAATCCCATACGCCAAGCTGGGCCCCGGTGACTATGTGAACGCCCGACAGATCTCCAATGGACATGTCTGTGTACTCTATCGGTGCAGTACTCACGTGGGAAAAGTTTTTCCACTTAATAGGTTCAAACCATCGGCTATCCTGCTCTTCTGGCCCTTGCCACTTGGGTGCACCTATGGCAACGTGTGTGTCCCAATGGGGCTGAAGAATCTTAGGAAGAGAAACTAGGTGTTGCAAGTTTATAGCAAGGCGATTCTGTTTAATGCCTTCGAGGCTGAGTTTGAGTCCAGTGACTGGTTTACGCCCAACTGTAACCTGCAATATTTGTTGCAGAACAATCATGAGAATGACATTTCTATGGTTACCATAATTTCATTCATTATAATATTTCAATAGGAAAGTGGACTTCTGACTTCCTACAAATCATGGATCTGGAACTAATACAGGAATATTTCACACATTTGAGAACAGAATTAAACGACTTTTTAATTACCTGATCTGGGCTTATATAAAGCTTAGGACCCATTAAACTGAACTGAAGAGACGGGCACACAGGCTCTTTCCTTTGCAGGTTGTTCTGCTCAGGAGCCCAAACCTGAGATATTTGGAAATCCAAGAAGTACTGCAGATCCTCAATGGGTGGCTTGTCTGAAGACAGTGGAAATAGGACATAATTTAGGACAATAAAACAACTGCATTTTATTGTATTAAACGACGACATTTTTTCAGCAATTCAGTCTCTTTTGAATTTATCAGGATGCATATATGAATGAAATTACAGAATTAATACAGAGAGGATGACAAACAGTTGAACATACATAATGGGGTTACAAATAACGGGTAACATGAGAAAGAATAAATAATGACAATAGATGAGGAAGCCAGAGGATGTTGTAAAAATGTTACTAGAAAAGTTTAAATCAATGAATGTCAAATTCTTACACTCCAAGTATAAATCAATTGCACGAGCCAAGTGTTTTATTCCAGCCACTCCTTCAAGCAAAGAAACAATAGGTGTAAAGGTCATGTTGATCACATCGGGTGCTCTTTCTACTGTCCTGGCCCACTTGGCATAGCTCTGTTCAAGATCATCTCCCCCTCTCCTTCTGAAAATGACAGTAACATCCTGCAAGTAAATTAACTTGCTTAACCAATGACCATTACAAGGAAATTTTACTTTCCATCTGAATCAAAAATTTTACTGAACAGTTAAATAATAAGGATGAAAGATTGTAAAATACAATCTAAATAGTACTGCTTCACTGACCTTGTCCTTATATTTTAAGGAGCCAGCAGTTGTATTGACCTTTGAATCTGAGAATCTTTGGTCTTCAATATCTTTCACATAACTCTCAATTTCTGACGTCGATAAAGGTGATGACTGGTGTAGTCGAACATAGACGACATCCCTTCCACCAATTGTTGCAGAGGTAACAATGTGGGTGCCATAGTTTTCAATAAAGCTGAGAGAGAAACCATCATATTAGAGACTCAGAAATCAAGTAAAACCACCATAACCTTTTCAGAAAAATTTCTTGCCTTACTCCCCAACAATGAAGCTTAAAGTTGCCACTGAAACTTGAAGGAAAATTCTAAAAGATGAGTTCTGAAAATTAAATTCTCCAAATTAGTAATTTGATTTCTACCCCTTAAAATATTTTAAAATAAAAACAACTTTATTCTCGATAGTTTATACAGTGAACTGCCAATCAAATTTCAAAGTAAAAACAATCATGATATGGATATTGTCAATTATGTGACAACAATACATGTGGTGTGTGTGCGGAAAGAGAGACCATAAACTCAAACTTCTAATAATATCTAAGATAAGCATTACTGACGACAAAAATGATCTAAATGATTCACCTAGCCAGGGCTGCAGAATCCCAAGAATATGGAACCGCACGTCTGATCTCTTCTCGCAAAACTAAATTGTCTTTCACTAGTTCGACAGTAAATAATGGGATGATACATCCAACCATTGCGAGTGATTTTGTAGCTGCCGCATCAAGTTGCCAAGAGCCACTGAAATTAAACATAGCATTAAACCCTCCAAGTGGTATGTGACCGGGTAAATCTGACTTTTCGTTGAAGTATTTTGCCATCTGTTTCAAGTGAGTATAAAGCATTACTGAGTCTTAAACATTACAGGACAAAACATTCCATAGGCAGATTAAATTTCCGGAGTATATTACAGAAAACAATCCACGCGATTGCAGCTGCTTACTTTAACACAAGTATTGCAATAAATATTAATAAAAAGTCACTCTCAACAGTAAAATAGAAAGGCAGACATTACACGAGTAGAATAAAGGACACAAACAGATACTAGTAAATTCCAAGATCCTGTGTAATTCCTAATTAATGAAATAAATGAAGCATAAATTCTCTGATTCGCTATGCCAAGACTTCATAACCAGTGAGATGTTTGCCTTAATTTCTAATGATAGTTTGATGTCAAAATTTAAGTCTCTTAGCCTAACATACAATCACAAAAAGCAAGTTGCTACAAGGGATCGATGCCTGGAAGGAAATAACTAACAGCTTTAATATATCGTAACCATAAGAATGCAGAGAAAATAAAGGGCCAAGCATCAGTTCAACAGTGATCTGCTTAGGAATTTTTGTCGAAATCCAACACAAAACGCCCAAGGGTTATAATACATGACCGCCAATAATGAGTTGAAGAAAATCACTTCAATCATATTACAATCTAACTAAATAAAATGATCATGTTTACAAACATTTCTAACTATCCTACTCAAGTTAGATTAGATTTCTAAGACTTGATAATTTCTCAGATCACAAAGATATTGTATATACTATTCCACCCTCGTGGGTTTCAACAGGTTTCCCAATTAAGAAAAAGAAATGATTTAGCACCCCTTAGATGTCCAACAACAAAAAATACTACACTTTTTCAGAAGAACCAAAAAAAAAAAAAAAGAGGCTCAATTCCCTGCTCAAACAGAAACCGAACTGTCTAATGCTAAATTATTAATAATGTAATGTAGTCCCTTCAGCATAGGAATACAATATCAGTAGAATACAGCATTCGAGTATTGAGGGTTTAGAAAGAAAGTCCACCAATCCAAGAAGTACGGAAATCAATTAATACAGCGGCGGGTTTCATAGAATCATTACTCACTTCCTTCAAGAAAATCGAGAAACTTGAAGAACTTACACATAATTTTCTTGGTATCTTTAATGCTAAAACCAACTATAAGATGCAACATCCAATCAAGAAATCATCGTAACCAAAACACCACTCACATAGAAAGGAGAAGAAACCACTGAACAACATTAACTGGAAAAAAAAAAAAGAGAGACTGAACAGTATTAAGGAGGAGTGGACATAAAAAAGTGACCTCATGGAAGGTACAAACATGGGTCTTTTCATTAGAAGTGTGTCCTCTGGTACATACAATGTCAAGCGAAACATTCGGGATCACTATTGATTCGGACACCTGGAGATTCCTACTTGGTTGTTCATCAATATGCACCAAACGGGAGCCCGGAGCACCCTTGCAGTACAAGAGCCTGATGTCGGAGGTGACATCGAAGCCACGGCCCAGAGCTTGAATTGAGTTGCAGAGAGTGGTAATGAGTGCATTCTCTGGAACGGCAAAGGCTTCGTTGGTGTTGAGAGGTGAAGCCATGGAATGGTAAGCGATTCAAGAATGCACCATTGCAGTGGAAAGATTGAATATTTTGGGGGTTTGAGGAGGAAAGGGCGGTGTTGGTGGGTCAAATGTTGGGACTTTGAAATCAACAAAATAACAAGGTTGGGTTGGTTTGGAGGTGTGTTTATTTTGTTCAAGTTATAATTTCAAAGGAGTGGAAAAGTTTGACTTGTAATAATAGCAACAAACGCGTTGTCTTTATGCATGGATAATAATCTGAAATTCACTGCTTTTTTTTTTCTATAATTTTTATGAGGGTTCAAGGAAGAAGCACTCTTTTTACGAAATAGACTGTGAAATGAGTGGACATATTATTAAACTATTGAGTATTATATTAGTTAAATATGATTGTATTAAATTACATTATAATAATTTAAAATTATATTTTAATACATAATTAATTATACTTAAAAAGTATTTTTTATTATCAATAAACATCCATTATACTTTGAACCCACTTACAAATCTTCTCATATAGCATATTATCCCAAGAAACTTTCTCCTCATGTAACAATACAAAAACAAGTCAAATTCTCCATGTTCATATTCAACACTATTTAAACAGTTTTCTTTAAAAAAATAATACTTAAATATATAGAGGAATTAATGCACAATCTTAATTCCCATAAATAAAAAAAGAAGAAGCATTAATTGATTGGCATATCCAAATATAATAATTATTCAATATCTTTACATATTTAAAGTGCGTTACCGTTTAAAATCAAGAAAACCTCTACTTGCAACATGAAATTAACATAATTTGTATGTCAACAATGCATCATTTTTTATAATTCTACAAATTAAATTATTTATATTACTTATTCTTGATACAAATTACTATTGATCCATTATTGTCATTCTTTCTTCAATCAATCAAGCGAGACTACGAGAAACTATCTTCCACAGATTTACTGATCACTGTACTTGTCTGTGAATGCTTGAAGCTTCAATTCACTCTCGTAGATGCTTGAATCCATGTTAAACTCCTGAATGCTGATTTTACCTTGCAGCATTCTTACCACCTCGGACATTGTCGGTCGAAGTGCTGGAGACGGGCTGGTGCACAAGAACGCAACTCTGATCATTCTCTCTGCCTCTTTCCTGTCGAAGTTTGAACCTAGCTTTGGATCAACCAGCTCCAACAAACAGCCTTTCTTCTGAAGAAAAAGAGCCTGTAACCCCAGCATGGATGGTTTAGTAAACATAAACACAAAGATTGTTAGGATGTGGGGCTTGTCCCACATCAGTTCCTCATATGGGTGGGGAACTGTATTTAAGTTGGAGGTCAATCCTCCCCTCTTGACCATGGTTTTGAGGAGGAGTTAGGGCTTCTGGCTTGAATACGTAACAGAAACACTAACACTTGCGTTTTCAGAAAATTCATTGTCTTACCCAGTCTATCAGACAGACGAAATTCTCATCAGGGCGGTGTTTCATGTTATTCTTGCCGGAAACAATTTCAAATGCCACAACCCCGAAGCTGTACACGTCTGCTTTATTGGTCAAGTAGCCCCATAGTGCATATTCCGGAGCCATATAACCACTGCAGGGAGAAGAAAAACTCTTGATCAGCAACGTTCATCTAAAACACTTGGCTCGGAATTAGTCCCAAAAGGGTGTTGTTTGTGGAACAATCTAAAATGACATGGTAATTGATTTATATGTGACGTCAACACAAGAAAAACTCAAAGGAAACAAGATTCGAAGGTAATATTAGAGCAGCCAACAAATGAATAGGATAAGAACTAAACTTAAATGGATACCATTGGGAATAACTTACATTGTCCCAGCAACTCTAGTGTGGATGTTGGTGTTTTCTTCATCATGGAGTTTGGCTAACCCAAAGTCGGAAATCTTTGGATTAAGATCTCTATCGAGAAGAATATTGCTTGCTTTGATATCTCTATGGACAATTTTCAGAATTGATTCTTCGTGTAGAAAAGCCAGTCCCTTAGCTATGCCAACACAAATCTTTTGTCTAGTAGCCCAGTCCATTTCCAACTGGCATTCCTCTGGCCCTGTACTTGAAATCAATCCACGTCAGCATAAGAAAAATACAGGACTAAAATCGAAAGTATATAACTTCATTTACCGAACAGAGCTCGGCCAAGGCTGTTGTTCTCCATGTATTCATACACAAGCAGTAGCTGTGTTCCTTCAATGCAGCATCCATACAGTTTCACAAGATTTGGGTGCTCTAATCCAGAGATCATGCCGATTTCATTCACAAACTCACGGTTCCCTTGACTAGATTTGGAAGAGAGCTGCTTGACAGCAATGACGCTCCCATCCAATAGCAGTCCCTAGCAATAAATTGTGCAGCATATAAATTGTATTTTAGGTACACAAATGGATAAAGAGAAGTCAAAGTGCATTCCTCTGCAAACCTTGTAAACAGACCCAAAACCTCCTTCTCCTATTTTGTTTGCAGAATTGAAATAGTTTGTGGCAGCTCTGATCTGTCTATAAGTGAAAAATCCTGTACGCAAATCCAGTCCTCTTAATTCTGCAGAAAAAATGTGGTGGATTCAGCTGCAAACGCTCTCATAGTATCCCAAGATCTCTAGAAATAAAATGCGTTTGTTGAAAGTTTAATTCTAATCAGACACTAAGAAAGTTCCAGTTTTCTAATGACCTTTTTCCCTTGAGATTCTTTGTTCAATATACTTGTTCCACGTAAAACAACTGATGATTGCAAGAATGAGAAATAAACCAAACAGAGCTGCTCCTGCTAAGATGAAAATTTTCCTTCCCGGATTTGGAGGCTTGAAATCTACACAGCAGAAAAGAGGAAACAAATAGATACTGTTCAGATACTTTGATTACGACAAAAAATAGCAAATAAGAATTGGTACTATAAGAAGGCACGATAGCCAAAATAGACTTTATTTTAAGTTGTAGAATATATCCTACATCAAGACTTGAGATACCATGTATATGTTGCCACGGCTAGTAGTAAATTACTACATATTTTATAGAATAGTCATAAATTTTGACATTGACATAATAAAGTTAGCCTCAGATGGTCGTACCAGATTCCACAGAAATAGCAGATACCAGAGGGCCATATATTCCTCGGGATGGGATAGCTGTTGTTCCCTTTCCAGTATATTGAAAACGTATCTCAAGTGTTCCATTTTCCACCATTGCTTTAAAATGTTTTTTTGTGACTTTGTCAACTCCTCCAGCATCTTCCTCAATATTAAAATCTTTCAGTTTCCGTTCACCCTGTGTTCAACTGATACAAGTAAAAATTTGACAAAAGAGTAAACCGAGAATTAATAAACTTGTTGGGGCTAGCAGTATGCCAGTACCTGTATGTATACATCAAACAACCGTCTCCCAAGACTTTGGAATGACCGATTATCTCTGAAAATTATCTCCGCAAAGTGAAGTGTCACATTGTACTTTCCATTTGCTAAGCAACGTCCATAATATGTGAGAGATAAAGGAGATTGCCGGGCAGTCTTGTACAATTCAGCATCAGTTTGTTTGAGGACAGACACATTTTTTGCCACATAGACACTCAAAGCCGGGTTTATGTCAAAAGAAGCTCCAGTACTACTCGTTCCCCAGTTTTCCTTCACATGTTCAAACTTTGCTGCGCCCGATGATCCCTCATCTCCGTCATAATTTACTTGGTCAATTATAGTTGTTGATCCACCACAATTGACATGGAATGAGTAGTAATCTGCCCAAAAAAAAAAATGGAAATGTAGAAAGATATCAGTCCATGAGTCCAAGACTTTATTATACAGCCATGAAGAAAGATATGCAAACTGATGACTCACTCTTCGAACAATGACTCAAGCATTTGGCAACGTCTCTGCATCAGCTCAATGGTGGGGGAGAGGGGCATGACGTGTAAAAGTCATACATTAATCAGTCAAAATATTATCAATTAAAAACTGAAAGTTGAAAATGAACCAACTAACTCGGCTTTTTCTTCACCATAGCTTCTGAACAAGTTTCTGCAAATAAGGGGAAAGGGGGGAAATGAAAGAACCAGAAACAAATATATAAACAACATGCATGAATAGTGCAAGTAGTATAGAAAGTGAAAATTGTGGCTCACAACGTATCCCGACAAATTGATGGCATATAGATCTCATCAAGGTTATTGTAAGAAAGATCAATTTGGCTGCACAGAAGCAGAACTCTTTCAGAATTGTGAAGCACTTGAGATGAATGAATTTAAAGGTCCTTTATTTTACTTAATCATCAGATCAATACAACTAAATAAAAACTAGACATACAGTTTAGGATCTCTATCTTTAATCCAGTCTTGAATTGGCCCACTAAGAGAGTTACCAGTCAGATACCTAACCATCACAACAAAATCAAACATGTCCTGAAATTATAAATTAACCATAGTTGAAAAAACAAAACATGTTCTATGTTTTATCGTTAAGAATCCATTACGAAGCATGTTTAGTAGTTCTTGTATCAAGAATTGAATAATAAATACCTTCAGTAAATCATGAGAATAGACTGAACAGTTTCTAGTCACTTACATGTTCTCCAGCTGGTCCAGAAATTCAAGATATGGTATCTCTCCTTCCAATCTGTTGAAACTCAGATCCCTGTCAATACAAAATAGGTTTGTGTAAAACTCAACTTCAGAGAAACACAAAAGGTAAGTTCATGACCACAAATCAGAGGAAAGTATAATTTTGTTAAAGGGCACTAGACTAAGCCACAAATCAGAAGGAAAGTTCATGACCACAAATAAAGAAAAAGAGCACTAGACTAAGCCACCACAAACTCTTTTAAAAAAATTATGACAGCTTATAACACAAAATCAAGCAAACAAGAACACATGAACATTAAAAAGAAACAAAAAGGAACTAAAATAATGGGTTACAGAATCCTCAATTCAGGCATTTTGGCTAAGAAACTTGGAATTTTCCCCGAGATATTGCAGCTTCTTAGCATCCTGCACCCACATTACTCGATTAGACACAGCATGAAGTTATTATCAAACTCTCCACTTGGTTCTGAATGCAACTTTTACTTACAATTTGGTCATTCTTATCATGTTTCTTATGGGTGGAAATTTTGAAGCTCCTACATCCAAGTCACTGATCCTTCTGCACAGATATAACATTACAGTAATTCACTGCCATTAGCTTTGTTACATAACATAAATATCACTTCAAATGGAATTTAAACGGTGGTCTGGAATGTGGAACTCTCACAGTTCAATTAAGTTCTCCAAGAGCGAAATGTTAGAAGGTATGGGTCCTTCAAAACCACTGGCTTGTAATTCTCTGGTGGTAATGCATGTGCATAGAGTAAAAATAAAATTAAAGGTGAAAAGGGTAAATTTGCATCGTGAAAATAAGTCTAATAAAGGCTTACAACTTTTCAAGATTTCTCAAACTCTCAAAACTAGGTAACTTTCCCATGAAATTGTTGCTGCTAAGCCGACTGCATTGTTCCCAAATATTGATATATAAGTTTAACAAAAAAAAAAAAAAACTTCATTATTGTTGCCCTTTTCCAGTTCAAGTGAAGCATTGTACGTACAGTTCTGTCAGCTTCTTAAGATTGTTTAATTCCACAGGCAAATTGCCGGTGAGATTATTAGCACTGAGAACACTGCATTGGAGAAAAATAAAAAACATATTACATTACCAGGGATGCATATTATGACTTAATTACTTTCAGTTAATCATGTCCCATATATTGTCAAAAGTACAACAGGTTCACTAAGTTGGTCAGCTTCCCCAGCTCTGCTGGAACACTCCCATTAAATCGATTAGTTTCTAGGCTCCTGAAAATCCATACTTTCAAAGTTAGACTAGCATTCCATCAAAATATATTGAACGAAGACAGAGACAACTCACAAAGTCACAAGCGTAGTGATGTTGCCCAAATATTTTGGTATAGGACCAGATAAACGGTTTACACTAACCATCCTGTAGAAGATCAATTCTATATGAATCTTAGAATCAGATATAGTAGAACAATGCTAAAAGTAAAGTTTAAGTGGAACTCACAAGATTTCCAATTTGAGAGATGCCCATTCTGGAGGGATAGTACCACTGAGGTAGTTGCGATTTAAGTCACTGACATCAATAGATATGTCTTCATTAGGAAAAGGAAAATATTTATTACAAGTGTAATCACAATAACTGATATTTATTCCATACATCATCTTAAGGTATGGCAACTTCGTAAGGGACCGTGGTAGGACACCTGGTAAATCTTGTCCTTTTAGAAATCTTAATCAAGGAAACAGATGTTTTATCAGTGAACCATGCACTAAAACCAGGAAAAAAAAAGCTACAGAGGCACAGCAAAGAAAAGATCTGATGTTGAATCATATAACAGGGAACGATAGTACAGAATCTGTGTTCATAGGGAAGGGACAGAGCAATAGATCAGCTGGGTTGTAGAAACATAAAGATAGATTGTCCAGAAGTAATAATATCATCAAAGCACAATGACTCTCGGTCAAGATCAGAAATAATAATAAAATTAACAAGTTTTTAATTTGGTTTTGCACTGAACGAAACATATGGATAGTTGAATTAATAGTTAGCTAAAAAAATTTGATGGAACTCATTTTGGTAAAATATAAATGACACAAAGCTAACTTCGGTGAAATTTTGACATCTTGAGAGGTTTGAAAATCATATTATTATTGTGGGTCACATAATTCTCTATGGCTCAAATTACCCCGACTATTTATAAACATACTAATAATGAGCGCTAAGGAAGAAAATTGTCTAGCATAATATTTCGCATACCAAAATCAGTCGACATAGGGTCCCCTCTTAAGCTGCTTCAGAAACGATTAAATATACAAGATATGTGATCCTAGGCCAATTCAGCATAGAAAAGGAACAAAGTATTTCTCAGCAAGACTTACATTCGTTCTATGTGACACACTGCCTCAGGGTAAGAACAGTTACATATGACGGAATTGTTGTACAAAGGCATGTCAGGATTTTTAGAGGTGTTCCAGTTTTGGTTCCCATCACAAGGATTTAATTCAAAGTTCCAATCCCTTTTGCCCAACTGCTCAGCTATTTCCTGAAGAGCATTCTCTGCAAAACATAAAGATGAGTGGATGCAGTTCTATTCTTTGAAAAGATGCATTGTTTAAAAGGTTAAAAATATTTAGACTAATAAAAGTTCAACAGCAATCAGACTAACTTAGGTATGAATCCAAAACTCAAAAAGTTATATATAGCAAGATATGCTCATAAAAGGAAAAGATAAAATGGAGAAGAATCTTACTTTCCTCCTCAGGTAGATGGCCATTTGCTAGAATAATTCTCGCTTCAAGGCAAAGAAATATTGATATAGTGTACATGAAACTTCGAAATGTGCTTGACATATTAGCATGAGATTCATCAGTTTGGGACATGATGGAGGGAGCTAATATATATCCCTGAGGATATATTTAGACAAGTTTACAGTTTTTAGACAAGGTGGGGCCTTCATTAAACCAAGATATCTATTTTACATTCAAATCAAATATTACTGCTTTTCGACGATATGAAAACACTATCTGATATTTTCGCTCCATCACGTAGACAACAGTCCTCTCATCTCCCCTGACCCCAGCAATCACATTCTCAAAAGCCACTACGTAATGTTTAAATAATATCTTAGGATATGAACCATTAAACTTCAAAGTAGAATCTCAAGAGAAAAGAGCTAGGATAGCAGCATGTGTAGAAGACGGCATTCATACACACCACAAAGTGCTTGGACAACGATTAACTTCCATACACTCATAAATAAGATAAAAGACTCACGAATGCAATAGAGGAGAGACAATTAATAAGTACTTGTCGTTCTCACTGTGAAAGCGAAATCTGTACGACCTTGGGACCACCCTCCCTTTCTTAACCCTACACTTCCAGAACGACTTGAAATTAGTCAACATATAATAATAACGACCCATTCAACTAAAAGCATCACCAGAAAAATAATTATACATTAATAATAACAACAAATAAATGTCCCAAGATACAGAAAGTGGAAGAGCAGCAGTATTTCCGATGCAAACCCTAAAAAAGTCGCCGCCGACAGCGTCTCGGAGAATCGCTGAGTTGGTGAATATAAACATTGGAATTATCGGAACAAGCACTGGTAACTGCTGACGGAAGAAATTTGAAATCAAAATAGTTTTTCTACAGAAAAAAGAAAAGAATAAGAATAGGGTTTGCCAAGAATTACTCAGAAATCTTGATTTCGACGGGACGTGGATTCAGTGACGCTGTATATGAGTTGTTACAGATGTAATAAATGATATCCAAAATGGCGCCAATTTTCTGAAACTCGCTCCTCAGTTTATCTAAGATAATTGATTAGTATTTTATTAAATTAAATATAAATACTCCATTAATTAATTATGTATGGTATGAAAGAGAAAACTAATAATTCATCTGTATTTATTGGTGACGAAGAAAATATGTTTTCCTAAAGCCCGCAAATCACCTAATAAAGTCACATTTTTCTTTTTTAAGTAAAATCTCGAATGAAAAAGATAACCATTCTATGTTTTGAAAATTATTCACCACAAAATAAGTGCATCCTTAATTAAGGAACTTTAGATGCTCTAGTTATAGTTTTTTCGAGTATATTGTTTGCTATATAACATAGTTCAACTTACAATTAAACTAATACTTTATTAAAGTATTTCAGCAATATTCATACTCAACAATAGTTAAATATTGAATCAATCAAGAGAAACCATCTTCCACAGATTGAGGAAGTGTCGATCTCCATGGGCAAAGATGAAGCAACACCTGATAGAGATCCACTCGAGTCGAGATACAAGTCACTGTACTTGTCTCTGAATGCTTGAAGCTTCAATTCACTCTCGTAGATGTTTGAATCCATGTTAAACTCCTGAATGCTGATTTTCCCTTGCAGCATTCTTACCACCTACGATATTGTCGGTCGAAGCGCTGGAGACGGGCTGGTGCACAAGAGCGCAACTCTGATCATTTTCTCCGCCTCTTTCCTGTCGAAGTTTGAACCTAGCTTCGGATCCACTAGCTCCAACAAGCTGCCTTTCTTCTGAAGAAAAAGTGCCTGTAACCCCATCATGGATGTTCAGCAAGTAACAAGGAAGAAGAAAAACACAACACTTACGTTTTCAGAAAATCCATCGTCTTACCCAGTCGATCAGACAGACGAAATTCTCACCAGGGCGGTATTTCATGTTGTTCTTGCCGGAAACAATCTCAAACGCCACAACACCGAAGCTGTACACTTCTGCTTTGTTGGTCAAGTGGCCCCATAGTGCATATTCCGGAGCCATGTAACCACTGCAAGGACAGGAAGGAGAAAAACTTTTGATCAGCCGCGTGCATCTAAAACACTTGCCTCAGAATTCGTCACAAAAGAAAGCTCAAAGGAAACAAGATTCAACAAACAAGTAGGATAAGAACTTACATTGTCCCAGTGTGAATGTTGGTGTTCTCATCGTCATGAAGTTTGGCTAACCCAAAGTTAGAAATCTTTGGATTGAGATCTCTATCGAGAAGAATATTGCTTGCTTTGATATCTCTATGGACAATTTTCAGAATTGATTCTTCATGTAGAAAAGTCAGTCCCTTTGCTATACTAACACAAATCTTTTGTCTCGTCGCCCAGTCCATTTCCAACTGGTATTCCTCTGGCCATGTACTTGAAAAATGCAAGTCAGCATAAGAAAAATACAGGCCTAAAATTAGCAGGAACTTAACTTCATTTACCAAACAGAGCTCGGTCAAGGCTGTTGTTCTCCATGTATTCATACACGAGCAGTAAATGAGTTCCTTCAATGCAGCATCCATACAGTTTCACAAGATTTGGATGTTCTAATCCAGAGATCATGCCGATTTCATTCACAAACTCACGGTTCCCTTGACTTGATTTCGAAGAGAGCTGCTTGACTGCAATGATGCTACCATCCAATAACGTTCCCTGCCATCATCAATAAGGTTACAATAGAAAAAAAAAAAAGTTGAGAGAGACGAGAATTATAAGCTAATTCTGCTGCATACCTTGTAAACAGACCCGAAACCACCTTCTCCTAGTTTGTTTGCAGAATCAAAGTCGTTCGTGGCAGCTCTGATTTGTCTATAAGTGAAAAGTCCTCTACGCAAATCCAGTCCTCTTAATCCTGCAGAAAAAAGGGGTGGATTCAGATGCCAAATCAGTTGCAAACACTGTCATAGTGTTCCATGATTTCAAGAGATAAAATAAGTTTGTAGAAATTTTACTCTTACGAAAAATCTCACCGACCTTTTTCCCTCGAGATTCTGCCTTCAATATAATTGTTCCACATAAAATAACTTATAATTGCAAGAATGAGAAAAAAACCCAACAGAGCTGCTCCTGCTGAGATGAAAATTTTCCTTCTCGGATTTGGAGGCTTGAAAGCTACATACAACAGAAAAGATGAAACAAATAAATCCTCTTCAGATACTTTCAGAACTAGAAAAATAGCAAACAGGAGTATGACTTTTATTTTATGTTGTAGAATATATCCTATATTATGACTTGAGATAACATGCATATGCTTCCACAGCTAGTGGTACTCTATACACTGTGGATGAGATCAAAAGGAGTTCATCAATTTATGTTCAAGTTAACTCCTTTTCTTTTTATGATTGGATTGAGAATCCTATATTAGTCTTGCAGACAATTCATTAAGTTTCTGTACTTTGTAATTGTTTTGATGGTACGTCTTGTACCATTTTATTAATGAATTTATTTGCCCAATCAAAAAAAAAAAGCGGTACTCTATAGACTAGTCATAACATTTGACATGGTTGGAATAGAAGTGAACTCAGATTGTTATAATACCAGATTCCACTGAAATGGCGGATACCAGAGGGCCGTATATTCCTCGTTTTGGGATATTTGTTGTTCCCTTTCCAGTATATTGAAAACGAATCTCAAGTATTCCATTTTCCACCATTGCTTTAAATTGTTTTTTCGTTACTTTGTCAACTCCTCCAGCATCTTGCTCGATATCAAAATCTTTCAGTTTCCGTTCGCCCTGTGTTAAACTAATGCAAGTCAAACTTTAACAAAGGAGTAGGCCAAGAACAGATATTCTTACTGGGGCTAGCAGTACCTGTATGTAGACGTCTAACAACCGTCTTCCAAGACTTTGGAATGACCGATTACCTCTGAAAATTATCTCCGCAAAGTGAAGTGTCACATTGTACTTTCCATTTGCTAAGCAACGTCCATAATATGTGAGAGATAAAGGAGACTGCCGGGCAGTCTGGTACAATTCAGCATCGGTTTGGTTGAGGACAGACACATTGTTTGCCACAGACTCTCAAAGCTGGGTTAACGTCGAAAGAAGCTCCTGTACTACTCGTTCCCCAATTTTCCTTCACATGTGCAAATTTAGCTGCTCCCGATGATCCCTCGTCTCCGTCATAATTTATTTTGTCAATTATAGTTGTTGATCCACCACAGTTGACATGGAATGAGTAGTAAACTGCCAAAAAAAAAAACATGGAAATGTAGAAAGATATCAGTCCAAGATTTTATTTTACAGCCATGAAGATAGATATGCCATTGAGTAATCTGCAAACAGATGACTCACGCTTCGAACAAGGATTCAAGCATTTGGCTACGTCTCTGCATCAGCTCGTTTGGAGGGGGGATGAGCATGACGTGTTAAACTCATACATTAATCAGTTAAAAATATTATCATCTAAAAACTGTAAGTTGAAAATGAACAACTAACTTAGCTTTTTCTCCACCATAGCTTCTGAACAAGTTTCTGCAAATCACGGGGGAGGGATCAAAACGCATGAATAGAGCAAGTTGTTTAGAAAGTGAAAAATATGGCTCACAAAGTATCCCGACATATTGATGGCACATAGTTCTCATCAAGATTATTGTAAGAAAGATCAATTTGGCTGCACAGAGACAAAAACTCTTTCAGATTTGTGAGGAGGACTTGATTGTAATGAATTAAAAGGTCCTTTCTTTTACTGATCAGATCAGAACAGCAATCACCACTTTGAAGCAAAAGAACAAATAGTTGACTTACTGTTGAGGATCTCTATCTTTAATCCAGTCTTCAATGGGCCCACTAAGAGAGTTACCAGTCAAATACCTAACCATCACAACAAAATCAGACGTTCTGAAACTATAAATTAAGCAAATCTGACAAAACAAATCATATAAATACTTAGTTTTGAAATTGAGAATCCATTACAAAGCGACGATGAATAATTCCTATAAATCATGAGAATAAAATGAATAGTATCTAGTAACATAAACTTGCCCTAGCTTTTGCAGAAATCCAAGATCTGGTATCTCTCCTTCAAACCTATTGAAACTCAGATCCCTGTCAATACATAATAGGTTTGCATAAAAGTCAACTTCAGAGAAATGGAGGGGAAGTTCGTCAGCACAAATCAAAGGAAAGCGTAATTTTGATCAGTGAAAAAGTAAGAAAATTGGCTACTAGACTAAGCATCACAATATTAAAAATTGGATAGCTTCAATCTTTATTTTTTCCTTCAAACTTTTTTTTTTTTTTTGTTATTATTTGTTGTCTTGCATGATCATGGTTTCTCACACTTTTACTATATTGCAGAAAGTGTTAAATGGGAGTTCATATAAAATAAATAAGGTAGTTTTTCTGCTCAATGCAAAGACTTCCAACATCATCCAATAAAGTAAACAAAAACATATGAGAATAAAATGAATTAATAAGGAACAAAATTATAGAGTACAGATGCTTCAATTCAGGCATCTTTCCCAAGAAACTAGGAATTCTCCCAGAGATATTGCAGCTCCTTAACAACCTGCACCCACATGACATTTTCTCGATTAGATACAGCAATGAAATTATAATCAAACTCTAAAAAGTGTTCTGATGTGACTTTTACATACAATTTCTGCAATCCTATCATGTCTCCTATTGGTGGAAACTTTGAAGCTCCTACATCCAAGTCACTGATCTTTCTGCTCAGATATGACATTAACAATAATTCACTGCCATTGGCTTTATTACATAACATAAGAATCATTTGAACTGGAATTTGAACAGTGGTCTAAAAAATGTACAAATCTCACAGTTCAATTAAATTCTTCAAGACCGAAATGTTAGAAGGTATGGGTCCTTCAAAACCAGTGGCTTGTAACTCTCTGGTGGTAATGCATGTGTAAAGGGAAAAATAAAAATAAAGGTGAAACGGGTAAATTTGCAATGTGAAAATAAGTCTAATATGGACTTGCAACATTTCAAGATTTTTCCAACTCTCAAAACTAGGTAACTTTCCACTGAAAGTGTTGCTGCTAAGCTGACTGCATTGTTCCCAATGCCATATATTGATACATAAGTTTAACCCAAAAAAAAAATCATAATAGTTGCCCTTTTACAGTTCAAGTGAAGCTCTGTACTTACACTTCTTTCAGCTTCTCAAGATTGTTTAATTCCACAGGCAACTTGCCACTGAGATTATTAGCACAGAGAATGCTGCATTAGAGAAAAATAAAAAGCATATTACATTACC
This sequence comes from Pogostemon cablin, assembly GCA_023678885.1. NCBI lineage: Eukaryota > Viridiplantae > Streptophyta > Magnoliopsida > Lamiales > Lamiaceae > Pogostemon > Pogostemon cablin. The sequence continues at coordinate 3,266,150 of CM042956.1, forward strand.
AGGGATGCATAGTATGTCTTAATTTACTTTTAGTTAATCATGTCATATAAATTGTCAAAAGTACAACAGGTTCACTAAGTTGGTCAGCTTCCCCAGTTCTGCTGGAACGGTCCTGTTAAATCTTTTGGTTTCTAAGCTCCTGAAAATCCATACTTTCAATGTTAGACTAGCATTCCATCAGTAGATATCGAACGAAGTCAGAGACAACTCACAAAGTCACAAGCGTAGTGATGTTGCCCAAATATTTTGGTATAGGCCCAGATAAGCGATTTGAACTAACAACACTGCATAACATTAATTCTTTATGGATCTAAAAATCAGATATGTCAGAACAGTCACAAAAGTAAGGTTTAAGCGGAACTCACAAGAGTTCCAATTTGAGGGATGCCCATTCTGGAGGGATAGTACCACTGAGGAAGTTGCGATTTAAGTCACTGACGTCAACAGATATGTCTTCATTAGGGAAAGGAAAATATTTATTACTAGTGTGATCACAATAACTGATATTTATTCCATACATCATCTTAAGGTATGGCAACTTCGCGAGGGATCGTGGTAGGACACCAGGTAAATCTTGTGCTCTTAGAAACCTTAACCAAGGAAACAGATGTTTTATCAGTGAACCATGCACTAAAAACCAGGAAAAAAAGCTACAGAGGCACTGCAAAGAAAAGATCTGATGTTGAGTCATATGATAGGATACACTAGAACAGAATCTGTGTTCATGTTTATAAAGCAACGAAATCAAGTCATTGGGAAGGGACCAAGCAAAAGATCTGGGCGAAGTCTGCTCAGCTGGCTTGTAGAAACATAAAGATTGATTATCTTGTACTAATATCTGTAAAGCACAATGGCTGAGAGGTTGGGATCAGAAATAATAATAAAATTAACAAGTCTATGATTTGGTTTTTCACTGAGTGAAACATATGGATAGTCAAATAATAGTTAGCTATAACAAATTTGATGGAATTCTATTTTGGTAAATATAAATGACGCAAAGCTAACTTGGGTGAAATTTTGACATCTTGAGAGGTTTGAAAATCATATTATTATAGTAGGTCACATAATTCTCAATGGCTCAAAGGTAAAGAATACCCCAGGCTAATAATAAACATACTATTATTGTGCTTTAAGGAAGAAAGTTGTCTCACATATATTTAGCATACCAGAATCAGGAGACATAGAGTACCCTCTTAAGCTTCTTCAGAAGCAACTCTCTCAATTTCAGAAACGATTAAACAGTCAAGATATGTAATCCTAGACAAATTCAACACGGAAAAGAAACAAAATACTATTTCTCAGCAAGACTTACATTCGTTCTACGTGACACACTGCCTTAGGGTAAGAACAGTTACATATGACGGAATTGTTGTATAAACGCATGTCAGGATTTTTAGAGGAGTTCCAGTTTTGGTTCCCATCACAAGGATTTAAATCGAAGTTCCAATCCCTTTTGCCCAACTGCTCAGCTATTTCCTGAAGAGCATTCTCTGCAAAACAGAAAGATGAGCTGATGCAGTTCGATTCTTTGAAAAGATGTATTGTTTTAAAAAGGTTATAATATTTAGATTAATAAAAAGTTCAACAGCAATCAGACTTAGGTATGAGTCCAAAACTAAAGTTTTATAAAGAATCTTACTTTCCTCCTCAGGTAGATGGCCCTTTGCTTGAAAAATTCTCGCTTCAAGGCAAAGAAATATTGACATGGTGTACATTAACATGAAACTTAGAAATGTTCTTGACATTTTATCTGTTGGCATCTTGTATTAGCATGAAATTCATTAGTCTGGGACATGATGGAGGAGCTAATATATATCCTTGAGGATATATTTTCACTAGTTGTCAGTTTTTAGACAATGTGGGGCCTTCATTAAACCAAGATATCTATTTTACATTCAAATCAAATATTACTGTATGAACCGCTATCTGATCTTTACACTTCATCACGTAGACAACACTACGGTCCTCTCATCCCCTCTGCCCCCCAGTAATCACATTCTCAAAAGCCACTACGTAATGATTAAAAAAGCTAATATCTTAGGAATGAATCATTTAATTTCAAAGTAGAAACTCGAGAGTTAGGATAGCAGCATGTGTAAAAGAGTGTTATACACCACAAAGTGTTTGGACCACGATTAAATTCCACACACTCCGACAATAAGATAGCCAAAAACATACTTGTAGTTGGCACAGTGAAAGAGAAGTCTGTGCGACCTTGGGACTACCCTCCCTTTCTTAACCCTACACTTCCAGAAAGACATGAAATTAGAATCAACATATAATAATAAACGATCTAATTCTATAATTTCTTCCACATTCAACTACGATCTAAGAGCAGCGCTGGTCTGAGTATTTCAGATGCAAACCTTAAAAAAGTCGCCACAGACTGCGTCTCGGAGAATCGCTGAGTTGGTGAAAAAAACACTGGAATTTTCGTAACAAGAAATGGTAACTGCAAACGGAAGAAATTTGAAATCAAAATAAGTTTTCTCCAGAAAAAAGAAAAGGGTTTGCCAAGAAATTACGCGTTAAAGTATCCATTTAAGAAATCATAAATTTTGATTCTTGATTGAGTTGTTACAGATGTAAAAAAAATGATATTCAAGTTTTTGCTTTGAGAACGACAACTGTAAGAATTGGCGCCAATTTTCTGAAACTCGCACTCCATTATTTTCTAACATTATTGATTATTTTATCAAATATTTAATTCATAACTAAATATGTTAATTAAGGAATATTTCATGACATAGAAAATGAATATATTAAATTATCCATTTAGGGTTTTAAAATTGTAAAAAAAAATTAAAAAATATAATTATAAATAAATACATTAAATTCCACATATTTAACATGTTTTAAGATTTTTTTATTTATTAGTATTAAAATAACATTTACAAATTTGTATAATTATAGTAAAATTATTTTAAAATATTATATTATGATTTCAGACTCTAAACTACGTTTTCATATATTTTAGGCCCTTATTATAGATGAAAGAAAGATAATTCAGCCACGATGATTTGTATACAACTAATGTAGTTGCATGTATATTTGAGATTATTTTGGACTAAAGAATTAAATATAAGAAACCTAGGTATATTATATATAGTCTCAAATGTTTCCATTTCCATCCTTATTGTTACAAACGAAAAGTGAAATATCGACATATGTTTTCCTTAGCCACGCAAGATCACCTTATGAAGACACAATTTTTATTTTTATTTTCCAAATTAAAATCTCGAATAATAAAGAATACCTAACCATGCTATATTTTGAAAATTATTTACTAGAAAGAAAGTGCATCCTTAAGCAACCTTAGAAGCTCTAGTTATAGGTTTTTTCGAGTATTTTGTTTACTGTATAATACTCTCTCGTCCCAAATTCATCTTCACGTAGATAAGGAGTTTAAGAAACGTTACTTTTTAACTTACTTTTAGGAATATTATGGTATTTTTGAGTAATAAATAAATAATAAAGTAAGTTATATGTGTTAAAAAGATGATTGCAAATTTGAAACTAAAGTATGTTGAAGGAATATTAGTTAGTTGTTTTTTTCCTTTTATGGAAGTGTGAATTTGAATTTAGGACAAACTAAAACGGAAAGTGTAAAGTTGAAGTTGGGACGAATGATTATAATGCTCTGAATTATTAGTTCACCTTTTAATGAAACTTGTATTTTATTAAGATATTTTAGCAACATTCATACTCAATACTAGAATAAAGAGAAAAATTAAACATAACAATAGTTAAATATTGAATCAAGACAGATTAAGAGAAACCATCTTCCACAGATTTAGAGGAAGTGTCGATCTCCATGGGCAAAGATGAAGCGACGCCGGATTGAGATTCACTTGAGTCGAGATACAAGTCACTGTACTTGTCTCTGAATGCTTGAAGCTTCAATTCACTCTCATAGATGCTTGAATCCATGTTAAACTCCTGAATGCTGATTTTGCCTTGCAGCATTCTTACCACCTCGGACATTGTCGGTCGAAGGGCTGGAGACGGGCTGGTGCACAAGAGCGCAACTCTGATCATTTTCTCAGCCCCTTTCCTGTCGAAGTTTGAACCTAGCTTCGGATCCACTAGCTCCAACAAGCTGCCTTTCTTCTGAAGAAAAAGAGCCTGTAGCAGATCATGGATGTTCAGTAAACGAACGCGTAACAGAAACAAATAAAAAAACACTTTCATTTTCCGAAAATCCGTTGTCTTACCCAGTCGATCAGACAGACGAAATTCTCACCAGGGCGGTATTTCATGTTGTTCTTGCCGGAAACAATCTCAAATGCCACAACACCGAAGCTGTACACGTCTGCTTTGTAGGTCAAGTGGCCCCATAGTGCGTATTCTGGAGCCATGTAACCACTGCAGGGACAGGGGGGAGAAAAACTCTTGATCAGCAACTTGCATCTAAAACACTTGCCTAAGAATTCGTCGCAAAAGAGTAGTTGTGGAACAATCTAGAATGGCATGGGAGTTGATTTATATGGAATGTCGACACAACAAAAGGTCGAAGGAAACAAGATTCGACTAACAAGTAGGATAAAAACTAAACCTAAATGGATACCATTGGAATAAATTACATTGTCCCAGCAACTCTAGTGTGGATGTTGGTGTTATCTTCGTCATGAAGTTTGGCTAACCCAAAGTCAGAAATCTTTGGATTGAGATCTCTATCAAGAAGGATATTGCTTGCTTTGATATCTCTATGGACAATTTTCAGAATTGATTCTTCATGTAGGAAAGTCAGTCCCTTTGCTATACCAACACAAATCTTTTGTCTCGTCGCCCAGTCCATTTCCAACTGGCATTCCTCTGGCCCTGTACTTGAAATCAATGCACGTTGCACAAGAAAAATACAGGCCTAAAATTAGCAAGTATATAACTTCATTTACCAAACAGAGCTCGGCCAAGGCTGTTGTTCTCCATGTATTCATACACGAGCAGTAAATGAGTTCCTTCAATGCAGCATCCATACAGTTTCACAAGATTTGGATGTTCTAATCCAGATATCATACCGATTTCATTCACAAACTCACGGTTCCCTTGACTTGATTTGGAAGAGAGCTGCTTGACAGCAATGATGCTATCATCCAATAATGTTCCCTGCCATCATCAATAAGGTTACTCATACAACAAAAAAGAATATATATTTTAGGTTTAGAAAGAGATGAGAATTATAAGTTAATTCCGCTGCATACCTTGTAAACAGACCCGAAACCACCTTCTCCTATTTTGTTTGCAGAATCAAAGTCATTCGTGGCAGCTCTGATTTGTCTATAAGTGAAAAATCCTGTACGCAAATCCAGTCCTCTTAATTCTGCAGAAAAAAGGGATGGATTCAGATGCTAAATCTGTTGCAAACACTGCCATAGTGTTCCAAGATTTCTAGAAATTTGTAGAAAATTTACTCATATTCAAACACTAAGAAAAATCTCACTGACCCTTTTCCCTTGAAATTTTGCCTTCAATATACTTGTTCCACATAAAATAACTTATAATTGCAAGAATGAGGAAAAAGCCCAACAGAGCTGCTCCTACTGAGATGAAAATTTTCCTTCTCGGATTTGGAGGCTTGAAAGCTACATATAGCAGAAAAGATGAAACAAATAGACCCTCTTCAGATACTTTTACAACTAGAAAAATAGCAAACAAGATTATGGCTTTTATTTTAAGTTGTAGAATACATCCTATATTATGACTTGAGATACCATGCATATGCTGCCACAGCTAGTGCTACTGTATAGACTAGTCATAACATTTGACATGATTGGAATAGAAGTGGACTCAGATTGTCATAATACCAGATTCCACAGAAATGGCGGATACCAAAGGGCCGTATATTCCTCGTTTTGGGATATTTGTTGTTCCCTTTCCAGTATACTGAAAACGAATCTCAAGTGTCCCATTTTTCACCATTGCTATAAATTGCTTTTTCGTTGCTTTGTCGACTCCTCCAGCATCTTGCTCGATATCAAAATCTTTCAGTTTCCGTTCGCCCTGTGTTAAACTAATGCAAGTCAAACTTTAACAAAGGAGTAGGCCAAGAACAGATATACTTATTGGGGCTGGGGCTATTATTACCTGTATGTAGATGTCAAACAACCGTCTTCCAAGACTTTGGAATGACCGATTACCTCTGAAAATTATCTCCGCAAAGTGAAGTGTCACATTGTACTTTCCATTTGCTAAGCAACGTCCATAATAAGTGAGAGATAAAGGAGACTGCCGGGCAGTCTTGTACAATTCAGCATCAGTTTGTTCGAGTACAGACACATTTTTTGCCTCATAGTTGTCCAAACCTGGGTTTATGTCGAAAGAAGCTCCTGTACTACTCGTTCCCCAGTTTTCCTTCACATGTTCAAACTTTGCAGCACCTGATGATCCCTCATCTCCCTCATAATTTATTTTGTCAATTATAGTTGTTGATCCACCACAATTGACATGGAATGAGTAGTAATCTGCCAAAAAAAAAACATGGAAATGTAGAAAGATATCAGTCAAAGACTATTTTACAGCCATGAAGAAAGATATGCAAACTGATGACTCACGCTTCGAACAAGGACTCAAGCATTTGGCAACGTCTCTGCATCAGCTCATAGGGAAGGGGGAGCATGATGTGTTAAAGTCGTACATTAATCAGTCAAAATTATTATCATCTAAAAACAGTAAGTTGAAAATGAACAGCTTACTTAGCCTTTTCCCCACCATAGCTTCTGAACAAGTTTCTGCAAATAAGGGGGAAAAGGTGGGGTGGGGAATGAAAGAACCAGAAATAATGATATGATCAAAACGCATGAATAGGGAAAGTAGTATAGGAAGTAAAAAATATGGCTTACAAGGAATCCCGACATGGCACAACATAGCTCTCATCAAGATTATTGTAAGAAAGATCAATTTGGCTGCACAGAAGCATAACTCACCTCAGATTTTGTGTGTAGCACTTGAGACAAATGAATTTTAAGGTCCTTTATTTTACTTAATTATCAGATTAATACAAATAAATAAAAACTTGGCATACAGTTTAGGAATTTTATCTTTAATCCAGTCTTCAATTGGCCCACTAAGAGAGTTACCAGTCAGATACCTAACCATCACAACAAAATCAAACATGTGCTGAAATTATAAATTAAGCAAAGTTGCAAAAACAAAGCATGTTCTTAGTTTTACCATTTAGAATCGATTATGAAGCATGTTTAGTAGTTCTTGTATCAAAAATTGAATAATCAATGCCTTCAGCAAATCATGAGAATAGACTGAACAGTTTCTAGTCACTTACATGTTCTCCAGCTTGTCAAGAAATTCAAGATATGGTATCTCTCCTTCCAATCTGTTGAAACTCAGATCCCTGCCAACACAAAATAGTTCGTGTAAAAGTCAACTTCAGAGCAACACGGAAGGTAAATCAGAAATCAGAGATAAGTATAGTTTTGATAAACAAAAAACAAAGAAAAAGGGCTCTAGGCTAAGCCACCACAAACTCTTTAAAAAAAATTAACAGCTTATAACACAAAATCAAGTGAACAAGAAATATTTAAATAAATAAAAACACACACACACACACACGAGAACATAAAAAAGAAACAAAAATGAACTAATATATAAGGTTACAGAAGCTTCAATTCGGGCATTTTGGCCAAGAAACTTGGAATTTTCCCCGAGATATTGCAGCTCCTTAACATCCTGCAGCCACATAACTCGATTAGACACAGCATGAAGTTATTATCAAACTCTCCAATTGATTCTGAATGCACTTTTACTTACAATTTGCTCATTCTTATCATGTTTCCTATGGGTGGAAATTTTGAAGCTCCTAAATCCAAGTCACTGATCCTTCTGTTCAGATATAACATGAAATTCACTGCCATTAGCTTTGGTGCATAACAAAAATATCACTGCAAATGAAATTTAAACAGTGGTCTGGAAATGTGTAAATCTCACAGTTCAATTAAATTCTTCAAGACCGAAATGTTAGAAGGTATTGGTCCTTCAAACCCACTCGCTTGTAACTCTCTGGTGGTAATGCATGTGCACCAGGAAAAAATAAAAATAAAGGTCCAAAGGGTAAATTTGCATCATGAAAATAAGTCTAATAGGACTTACAACTTTTCAAGATTCCTCCAACTCTCAAAACTAGGTAACTTTCCCCCGAAATTGTTGCTGCTAAGCCGACTGCATTGCTCCCAAATAATGATATATAAGTTTACCCAAAAAAAAAAACCTTCATAATGTTGCCCTTTTACAGGTCGAGGGAACTACTGTACTTACACTTCTGTCAGCTTCTTAAGATTGTTTAATTCCACAGGCAACTTGCCAGTGAGATTATTAGCACTGAGAATGCTGCATTGGACAAAAATTAAAAATTTATTGCATTACCGGGGATTTATATTAATGACTTAAATTATCAGTTAATCATGTCCCATTAATTTTCAAAAGTCCAACAGTTTTACTAAGTTGGTCAGCTTCCCCAGCTCTGCTGGAATTGTCCCATTAAATTGATTGGTTTCTAGGCTCCTGAAAATCCGTACTTTCAAAGTTAGAATAGCAGTCCATCAAAATATATCAAACAAAGACAGAGACAACTCACAAAGACACAAGTGTAGTGATGTTGCCCAAATATTTTGGTATAGGCCCAGATAAGCGGTTTGCACTAACAGCCCTGCAGAATATTAATTCTTTATGGATCTAAGAATCAGATATAGCAGAACAATCCAAAAGTAAGGTTTAAGCGGAACTCACAAGATTTCTAATTTGAGAGATGCCCATTCTGGAGGGATGGTACCACTGAGGTAGTTGCGATTTAAATCACTGACATCAACAGATATGTCTTCATTAGGGAAAGGAAAATATGTATTACAAGTGTGATCACAATAACTGATATTTATTCCATACATCATCTTAAGGTATGGCAACTTCGCGAGGGATCGTGGTAGGACACCTGGTAAATCCTGTCCTTTTAGAAACCTTAAACAAGGAAACGGATGTTTTTTTATCAGCGAACCATGCACTAAAAACCAGGAAAAAAAGCTACTGATGCACTGCAAAGAAAGATCTGATGTTGAGTCATATGATAGGGTACACTATAACAGAATCTGTGTTCATGTTTATAAAGCAAAGAAATCAAGTCATTGGGGAGGGACCAAGAAATAGATCAGGGCAAAGTCTACTCAGCTGGCCTGTAGAAACATTGATTATCCAGTAGTGAAGTCTTTGAAGCACAATGACTGAGAAGTTGAGATCAGAAATAATAATAAAATTAACAAGTCTTTTAATTGGTCTTGCACAGAGCGAAAAGTATGGATTGTTGAATTAATAGTTAGCTAAAATAAATTTGATGGAATTCTATTCAAGTAAAATATAGATAACGCAAAGCTAACTTTGCTGAAATTTTGACATCTTGAGAGGTTTGAAAATTATATCATTATTGTGGGTCGCATAATTCTCAGGCTCAAATATAAGAATATTGTGGCTTTAAGGAAGAAAATTGTCTCGGATGATATTTCACATACCAAATCAAAAACATAGAGTACCCTCTTTAGCTGCTTCAGAAGCAACTCTCTAAACGATTAAACAGCCAAGATATGTAATCTTAGGCCAATTCAACACAGAAAAGAAACAAAGTAATTCTCAGCAAGACTTACATTTGTTCTATGTGACACACTGCCTCAGGGTAAGAACAATTACATATGACGGAATTGTCGTACAAAGGCATGTCAAGCCTTTTAGAGGTGTTCCAGTTTTGGTTCCCATCACAAGGATTTAAATCAAAGTTCCAATCCCTTTTGCCCAACTGCTCGGCTATTTCCTGAAGAGCGTTCTCTGCAAAATAGAAAGATGGGCAGATGCAATTGATTCTTTGAAAAGATGCATTGTTCAAAAAGGTTAAAAACACTTATATTAAAAAAAGTTCAACAGCAATCATAACTTGGGTATGATTCCAAAACTCAAAAAGTTTTATAAAGCACAACATGTTCATAAAAGGAAAATATAAAATGGTGAATAATCTTACTTTCCTCCTCAGGTAGATGGCCCTTTGCTAGAATATTTCTCGCTTCAAGACAAAGAAATATTGATAACATGTACATGAAACTTAGAAATGTTCTTGACATATTATCTGTTGGCATCTAGTATTAGCATGAGATTCATTAGTTGGGAGTTGGGACATGATCAAGGAGCTAATATATATCCTTGAGGATATATTGGACATGTTGTTCAGTTTTTAGACAAGATGGGGCCTCCATTAAACCAAGATATTTATTTTAAAAATTCAATTCAAATATTACTGCTGTTCAGCTACATGAAAGCGATATCTGATCTTTACACTTCATCTCGTCGACAACAGTCCTCTCATCTCCTCTGCCCCCAGCAATCACATTCTCAAAAGGCACTACATAATGATTAAAGAAAGCTAAATATCTTTAGGATATGAATCGCTAAACTTAAAATCTCGAGAGAAAATAATAAGGTTAGCAGCATGGGTAAAAGACGGCATTTATATACACACCAAAGTGTTTACAACTTGCGAGACATGAACTTTGGACCACGATTAACTTCCACCCACTCTTACAATAAGGAAAAAGACTCATGGAAGAATAAAAAAGAGGGACAATTAATAAGAGCCCACAAACGTACATGTAGTTTGCACAGTGAATACAAAGTCTGTTCAACCTTGGGACCAACCTCCCATAATTCCCATTCTAAACCCCACATTTCCAGAAAAACTTCAAATTAGAATCAACATGTGATAATAAACCACTAATTTATAACTTCTTCTACATTCAACTAAAATCTTGAGCGTTTCTTGAGACAAACTAAGAATCTCCTGAACCAAGATTTAAAGTTTCTACACATTTTACAAAAGCAGAGAAATAATAACATACATATATAATATTATCAATAACAACAAATAAGGTCACAGCACACAGAGAGTGGAAGAGCAGCAGTATTTCCGATACAAACCCTAGAAAAGTCGCCAACGACAGCGTCCCGGAGAATCGCTGAGTTGGTGAAATAAACATTGAAATAATCGGAACAAGCACTAATAACTGCAAACGGAAAAAAATTGTAATCAAAATAGTAGTTTTTCTCCAGAAAAAAGAAATGAATAGGAATAGGGTTTGCCACGAATTACACGTTAAAAGTATCCGTTACAAGGAAATCTTGATTTCGATGGGACGAGGGTTCTTACAGATGTATGTTCAAGTTTTTGCTCTGAGAACGACAGCCGTGAGAATAATGGCGCCAGTTTTCGGAAATTCGTACTCCTCAGTTTTTATTTATTTATTTATTATTGTTTATTATTTTAGTTTTATTAAATATTTAATGTGGAGGATTAAATATGTAGGGTAAGAAAAGCAAATGCGCAACCTACCGCAATCAGGCACTCGACCGACATGATTCGGATGCACATAACTACTTCAACTGTATGTATATTTGCGATTATTTCGGATTAATTAAATAGAGTATTAACAAACTAAGGAAATATATATATACTCAAATATTTCTATTTTTATCCTTAATGTCACAAAGAAAAATATCGAAATATGTTTTCCTTTAGCCCGCTGCGGCAGCCCACCTTACAAAGTTTCTAATAATAAAGAATACCTAAGCATGCAATTCTGTTTCTGAAAATTGATTACTAGAAACTTAGTGCATTAATTAAGAGAATACTTTAAACATAACAACCAACTATGAGAAACTATCTTCCACAGATTTAGAGGAAGTGTCGATCTCCATGGGCAAAGATGAAGCAACGCCTGATTGAGATCTACTCGAGTCGAGATACAAGTCACTGTACTTGTCTCTGAATGCTTGAAGCTTCAATTCACTCTCGTAGATGTTTGAATCCATGTTAAACTCCTGAATGCTGATTTTGCCTTGCAGCATTCTTACCACCTCCGACATTGTCGGTCGAAGCGCTGGAGACGGGCTGGTGCACAAGAGCGCAACTCTGATCATCTTCTCTGCCTCTTTCTTGTCGAAGTTTGAACCTAGCTTTGGGTCAACTAGCTCCAACAAGCTGCCTTTCTTCTGAAGAAAAAGAGCCTGTAACCCCATCATGGATGTTCAGTAAAAGAGCAAGTAAAAAGAACGAAGAATAACACAACATTTTCATTTTCAGAAAATTTGTTGTCTTACCCAGTCGATCAGACAGACGAAATTCTCACCAGGGCGGTATTTCATGTTGTTCTTGCCAGAAACAATCTCAAATACCACAACACCGAAGCTGTACACGTCTGCTTTGTTGGTCAAGTGGCCCCATAGTGCATACTCCGGAGCCATGTAACCACTGCACGGACAGGGAGGAGAAAAACTCTTGATCAGCTACGTGCATCTAAAACACTTGCCACAGAATGTCCCAAAAGGGTAGTTGTGGAACAGTCTAGAATGGCATGGGAGTAGGTTTACATGGGACGTCGACACGACTAAAGCTTAAAGAAAACAAGTAGGATAAGAACTGAACCCAAATGGATACCATTGGAATAACTTACATTGTCCCAGCAACTCTAGTGTGGATGTTTGTGTTATCTTCGTCATGAAGTTTGGCTAACCCAAAGTCAGAAATCTTAGGATTGAGATCTCTATCGAGAAGAATATTGCTTGCTTTGATATCTCGATGGACAATTTTCAGAATTGATTCTTCATGTAGAAAAGTCAGTCCCTTTGCTATGCCAACACAGATCTTTTGTCTCGTCGCCCAGTCCATTTCCAACTGGCATTCCTCTGGCCCTGTACTTAATATCAACGCAAGTCACCATAAGAAAAATACAGGCCTAAAATCAGCAAGAACGTACATAACTTCATTTACCAAACAGAGCTCGGCCAAGACTGTTGTTCTCCATGTATTCATACACGAGCAGTAAATGAGTTCCTTCAATGCAGCATCCATACAGTTTCACAAGATTTGGATGTTCTAATCCAGAGATCATGCCGATTTCATTCACAAACTCACGGTTCCCTTGACTTGATTTTGAAGATAGCTGCTTGACAGCAATGATGCTACCATCCAATAACGTTCCCTGCCATCATCAATAATGTTACTCATACAACAGAAAGAACATATATTTTAGGTTTAGAAAGAGATGAGTATTATAAGCTAATTCTGCTGCATACCTTATAAACAGACCCGAAACCACCTTCTCCTATTTTGTTTGCAGGATCAAAGTCGTTCGTGGCAGCTCTGATTTGTCTATAAGTGAAAAATCCTGTACGCAAATCCAGTCCTCTTAATTCTGCAGAAAAAAGGGATGGATTCAGATGCTAAATCAGTTGCAAACCCTGTTGTTCCAAGATTTCTAGAAATAAAATAAGTTCGTGAAAAAGTTACTCTTATTCAAGCACTAAGAAAAATATCACTGACCTTTTTCCCTTGAAATTTTGCCTTCAATATACTTGTTCCACATAAAATAACTTATAATTGCAAGAATGAGGAATAAACCCAACAGAGCTGCTCCTGCTGAGATGAAAATTTTCCTTCTCGGATTTGGAGGCTTGAAAGCTACATATAGCAGAAAAGATGAAACAAATAGACCCTCTTCAGATACTTTTACAACTAGAAAATAGCAAACAAGATTATGGCTTTTATTTTAAGTTGTAGAATACATCCTATATTATGACTTGAGATACCATGCATATGCTGCCACAGCTAGTGCTACTGTATAGACAAGTCATAACATTTGACATGATTGGAATAGAAGTGGACTCAGATTGTCATAATACCAGATTCCACAGAAATGGCGGATACTAGAGGGCCGTATGTTCCTCGTTTTGGGATATTTGTTGTTCCCTTTCCAGTATATTGAAAACGAATCTCAAGTGTTCCATTTTCCACCATTGCTTCAAACTGTTTTTTCGTTACTTTGTCAACTCCTCCAGCATCTTGCTCGATATCAAAATCTTTCAGTTTCCGTTCGCCCTGTGTTAAACTAATGCAAGTTAAACTTTGACAAAGGAGTAGACCAAGAACAGATATACTTATTGGGGCTGGGGCTAGAAGTACCTGTATGTAGACATCAAACAACCGTCTTCCAAGACTTTGGAATGACCGATTACCTCTGAAAATTATCTCCGCAAAGTGAAGTGTCACATTGTACTTTCCATTTGCTAAGCAACGTCCATAATATGTGAGAGATAAAGGAGACTGCCGGGCAGTCTGGTACAATTCAGAATCAGTTTGGTTGAGGACAGACACATTGTTTGCCACATAAACATTCAAAGCTGGGTTTATGTCGAAAGAAGCTCCTGTACTACTCGTTACCCAGTTTTCCTTCAGATATTCAAACTTTGCTGCACCCGATGATCCCTCATCTCCATCATAATTTATTTTGTCAATTATTGTTGTTGATCCACCACAGTTGACATGGAATGAGTAGTAAACTGCCAAAAAAACAAAAAACATGGAAAATTAGAAAGATATCAGTCCAAGACTCTATTTTACAGCCATGAAGAAAGATATGCCATTGAGTAATCTGCAAACAGATGACTCACGCTTTGAACAAGGATTCAAGCATTTGGCTACGTCTCTGCATCAACTCGTTTGGAGGGGGAGAGGCATGACATGTTAAACTCATACATTAATCAGTCAAAAATATTATCATCTAAAAACTGTAAGTTGAAAATGAACAACTAACTTAGCTTTTTCTCCACCATAGCTTCTGAACAAGTTTCTGCAAATCAGGGGGGAGGGGAAACAATGATATGATCAAAACGCATGAACAGAGCTAGTATAGAAAGTGAAAAATATGGCTCACAAAGTATCCCGACAAGTTGATGGCACATAGTTCTCATCAAGATTATTGTAAGAAAGATCAATTTGGCTGCACAGATACAAAAACTCTTTCAGATTTTGTGAGAAGCACTTGAGTCTAGTGAATTAAAAGGTCCTTTCTTGCTATCACCATTTTGAAGCAAAAGAACAAAAAGTTGACTTACTGTTTAGGATCTCTATCTTTAATCCAGTCTTCAATGGGCCCACTAAGAGAGTTACCAGTCAAATACCTAACCATCACAAAAAAATCAGAAATGTTCTGAAACTATAAATTAAGCAAATCTGACAAAACAAATCATATAAGTTTTGAAACTGAAAATCCATTACAAAGCGATGTTGAATAGGTCCTATAAATCATGAGAATAAAATGAATAGTATATAGTTACTTACATGTTCTCTAGCTTTAGCAGAAATTCAAGATTTGGTATCTCTCCTTCAAATCTATTGAAACTCAGATCCCTGCCAATACATAATAGGTTTGAGTAAAAGTCAACTTCAAGAAAAATGGAGGGAAGTTCGTCAGCACAAATCAGAGGAAAGCATAATTTTTATTTTTGTAATAATTTGTTGTCTTGCATGATCATGGCTTCTCACATTTATACAAAAAATTGCAGAAAGTGTTAAATGGGAGTTCATATAAAATAAATAAGGTGGTTTTCTGCTCAATGCGCAGACTTCCAACATCATCCAATCAAGTAAACAAAAAAATATGAGAATAAAAAGAATTAAGAAGGAACTAAAATATAGACTACAGAAGCTTCAATTCAGGCATCTTTGCCAAGAAACTAGGAATTTTCCCAGAGATATTGCAGCTCCTTAACATCCTGCGCCCACATAACATTTTCTCAATCAGATACAGGAATGAAATTATAATCAAACTCTAAAACGGTTCTGAATGTAACTTTTTCTCACAATTTCTTCATTCTTATCAAGTCTCCTATTGGTGGAAACTTTGAAGCTCCTACATCCAAGTCACTGATCCTTCTGCTCAGATATAACATAAACAATAATTCACCGCCATTGGCTTTATCACATAACATAAGAATCATATGAAATGGGATTTGAACAGTGGTCTAAAAATGTACAAATCTCACAGTTCAGTTAAATTCTTCAAGACCGAAATGTTAGAAGGTATTGGTCCTTCAAAACCAGTGGCTTGTAGCTCCCTGGAGGTAATGCATATGCACAAGGGCAATTTAAAAAATAAAGGTAAAAAGGGTAATTGAATCACGGAAATATGTCTTATTGGGACTTACAGCATTTCAAGATTTCTCCAACTCTCAAAACTAGGTAACTTTCCCCTGAAATTGTTGCTGCTAAGCCTACTGCATTGCTCCCAAATACTGATATGTAAGATTTACAAAAAGAGAGAGAGAGAACATAACTGTTGCACTTTTACAGGTCAAGAAGTGCAGTACTATACTTACACTTCTGTCAGCTTCTCAAGATTGTTTAATTCCACAGGCAACTCGCCAGTGAGATTATTAGCACCGAAATAGCTGCATAGAAACAATAATAATGAGAAACATAATACATCACCAGGGATGTATATTTGAGACTTAAATCACTATAAAAAAATCATGTCCCAAAAATTGTCAAAAGTCCAACAGGGTCACTAAGTTGGTCAGCTTCCCCAGCTCTGCTGGAACAGTCCCGTTAAATTGATTGGTTTCAAGGCCCCTGAAAATCCATACTTCCAAAGTTAGACTGGCCGTCCACCAAAATATATCGAACGAAGACAGAGACAACTCACAAAGTCACAAGCGTAGTAATGTTGCCCAAATATTTCGGTATAGGCCCAGTTAAGCGGTTGGCACTAACAACCCTGAAGAATATCAATTCTTTATGGATCTAAGAATCAGAGATTGCAGAAAAATGCATAAAGTAAGGTTAAAATGGAACTCACAAGAGTTCTAATTTGAGAGATGCCCATTCTGGAGGGATAGTACCACTAAGGTAGTTGCGATTTAAGTCACTAACATCAATAAATATGTCTTCATCAGGTAAAGGAAAACATTATATTACAAGAGTAATCACAAAAACTGAGTTTGTATTATACATCATCTTAAGGTATGGCAACTTAGCCAGGGATGGTGGTAGGACACCCGGTAAATCCTGTCCTTTTAGAAAACTGTAACCAAGAAAACAGATGTTTTTATCAGTGGGAGTAATTTTCAGACGACATAGAGTTTTCTCTTTAGCTGCTTCAAAAGCACCGCTATGTAATTTTCAGTAACTTTCAAACACCAAGATAGGAAATTCTAGGTCAAATGAAGACAGAAAAGGAACAGAGTATTTGTTCAGCAAGACTTACATTTGTTCAACGTGACACAACGCCTCAGGGTAAGAACAATTACATACGACAGAGTTGTTGTACCAAGGCAAGCCAGGCCTAACTGAAGTGTTCCAGTTCTGGTTCCCATCACAAGGATTTAAATCGAAGTTCCAATCCTTTTTGCCCAACTGTTCAGCTATTTCCTGAAGTGCATTCTCTGCAAGATAGAAAGATTAGCAGCAGATGCCATTTGAGCAGATGAATCTTGAAATAAAATGGACAAGAATCTTACTTTCCTCCTCTGGTAGATGCTCTTTTGCTAGAATGATTCTGGCTTCCAGGCAAAGAAGTATTGTGAAGGTGGTCAGAAATGCAGATGAGAGATTATCGGTCGGCATCTTGTTCTTGTTCTAGTGTGAGATTCATTAGTTCGGGACATCATGGAGTAGTTAATACATATCCTAGAAGATGATATTTAGACAACCCAAGATCTTACTTTACATTCAGAACAATATTTTATGTTCGGCTTTATGAAACCACTGTTCGATCTTTACGCTTCATCTCACGTTTCTGAAACTTTATACAGACTCTGGGTTCGTGGGTTTTCCCATAGATTATTGGGTAGATCATTAAAATATTAATTATTTGAAAAAGATTAGTAAGTGCACCCTTAAATTCATATCTTAGATGCTCTTTTTCAATGTTTATTCTACTACCAGATTAGATTTTAGAATGATCCACAAGTACAAAGCCACAATCAAAATAACTAAGAAGTTTATAGTTAATTATTAGTATCATAGAAGAACCCCACCGTACATGTAAAGTATTTATGGAGTATAATAAAGGATAACAGTTGTACAAATCAAACCAGTAATGCCAAGCACCGACACTCTTCCCAGGTGGCAAAGACTTTTGTGTAGGCGTCTTAAGCAATGGTTCTCGTGACACGGAATTTTAATGAAAAAGTAAGTAAAAATTCTTAAATGTACAGCAAACTATTTCATTATTAAATTATAATAAAAAGAGATAATATTTTTTAAAAAAATAATAATATTTTTAATAAAAAGTGATGACAAATTAAAAAAAATATAAAATAATTTCATTTGAAGACATCTTGCATAAGATGGATGATCTCACCCAAAACTGACCTTCTAGGTTGATCAAGACCCCTCCCACAGTTACATATACCAATAGCTCCTTATGTATGTTAATGGGCTAATTTTATAGTACTTATTAAAAGAATTTTTATTTAGACAATTTAGAACTAATATTTTCATATTCTGTACTGTATCAATACAAAAGAAACATTATAGTATAGGGTTTATTAAACATAACACTAGTTGAATGTGAGCATTTTATAAATAATAACAGTTTTTACCTGCACATATCCAATCAACCTACCTACAATGTATAAAGATGACATATTCACAAAATAAGGATATCCCTCCCACCAAAAAATCAAATTACAAACTTACAACAATTCCAAGAAATGGTTTGCAACATGAACAGTGTGAGTAGTGATCAAAATGGAATAGAATCTGTACTGATTTCTTTGTAACTTGAGGTTGATATGGAATAAGCTGCACCAGTTCCCACCATCGTGGAAGTTGTCGATTGACTCCACGAAGAAGAGCTCTGTTTCTTCATTTCTTGGTGGAAGTCTTTCATGGCTTTGAACCTCACATCATTCGTATATGTGCTTCCCTCCGCCACTGCATCTGGAATCGCCATTTTATCTTCGAGCATTTGCACTACCTCAGACATCGTTGGCCTAACAGACGGAGTTGCATTTGTGCACTGGAGAGCTATCCTCACCACCTTTGCTATCTCCTCTCTATTGGCATGAGATCCCAATCTGGGATCAACGAGTTCTTCGATGTTTTTACTCTCATTCAAGTGAGTAGCCTGTGATACAATGAGAAACAGCAGTTTCAAGAAACACAGCTTTATAAAATCTGTGTTTTTTTGTCATGATAAAAGTGCCAAGGCGAAGAGTGTTACAGTACCCAATCGAGTAGGCAAACGAAGTTGTGACTAGGCATGTAGTTGTTGTTGCTTTTGCCACTAACAATTTCCAAAAGCACGACTCCAAAGCTGTACACGTCTGCTTTGTCTGTGAGATAACCCCATAATGCGTATTCAGGTGCCATATATCCTCTGCAATGAGAAACGAGAAGAGCAGAAAATTGTTGTCATGATAAGTAGAGGCAAAAGATTCAGATGTAACAAGATGAACTCACATTGTTCCAGCAACTTTGGTACTAATATGTGTCTTCTCATCTTCATTCAACCTGGCCAATCCAAAATCAGATATTTTGGGATTAAGATCTTTATCAAGAAGCACGTTGGTTGCTTTAATGTCTCTATGAACAATTTTCAGTCTTGACTCGTCATGGAGAAAAGCTAGTCCTCGTGCAATGCCAAGACAGATACGGAACCTTGTCGGCCAGTCCAGCATCAGTTGGCTTTTGTTTGAATTAGAATCTGAATAGTGACCGAGTAGCTGTTATAAGCACATATACAAAGCCATTGGATCAGAGATTCGAGGAATGAACGAAAAGTTACCAAACAAAACATGGGCAAGGCTGTTGTTTTCCATGAACTCATATATCACGAGCAACTGATCACCTTCAATACAGCACCCATGTAACTTCACAAGATTAGGGTGTTGTAAACAAGAAATCATGCCAATCTCATTGAGGAATTCACGGTTTCCTTGTCTTGATCTAGACGAGAGCTGCTTGACAGCAATTACAGTACCATCAGGAAGTAGACCCTGGAACAGTTAGCCTATCAGAAAATAGAAACCACAGTAATTTAGGAAAAGAAGACAGTAGATCTTTCAGAAAATAACATCACCTTGTATACTGAACCGAAACCACCTTCGCCAATTTTGTTTGCGGCATCAAAGTTATCAGTAGCAGCTTTAATTTGTTTCAAAGTAAAAGCAACTGTTTGCAATTCTAGGCCATCCAAATCTGTCCAGATAAAAGTACAAAATTACCCATTACTTCAAGTTGCAACAAAATCACATCTTAGATTGCACATTACTTGTAGATTGTGTGCAATACTCAGGGAAAGAAATGTCTCAAAAATGAAGAATATGAGCCCTTTACAACATCAACATACAAGGTTACTCTTAAAATATGACCAAGATCCCAACCACACCGCTGAGATGTCAAGACGAATACGTCCAATATACAAACATATATTTTGAGAGAAATTGCCAGTTTTACTGAGTGATTTGTGCTTATCTATTTTGACATGATACCTTTTTCATAACCTTTTTTGCCTCCAAAGAACCCTTTCCACCAAAGGATGCCCAGTATCATGAGTATAACAAACACAGTCAAAACTGAAGCTACTACATAAGCAGTTACATTCTTCTTGCTGCCATCCGAACAAACTTTAAAGGCTGCATGAAGAAACAGACAGACAAATTAAAAATGCAAAAGGATAATAAAAATTGTTTCAACAAATATTCAGCTTCAAATACATTATCTGAGACTATGTTTTTATGAGCAATATATACTCTTATACGCAAGCTAAACCAACGAAAAATACTTGCAACCAAAGACTTTGCCAGAGACTGCAGCTACAATTTTTTTTAGTGCCAAATTTCAATTAATAAAACTTCGAAATAAGACTTGGCTTTCATACTGCACTTGCGAATAGCAACTCCAAAGTCATTAATAGAGAGTACTTAAGCTAGTATGATGCCATGTTCTAATGTTAAGCAGATAAGAAAAATAATGCATAGAAAAACAAAGCTAAAGAAAGTGCTCACTTGGATCAACTGAAATAGCCGATATAAGAGAGCCATAGTCTCCTCTGTTTGGAATCCTCGTAGTCCCTTTACCAGCCCAGTAAAATCGGATCTCCAATGTACCATCTCTCACAGTGGCATTGAAATATCTAACTTCAGGCCTTAGGGCACCATGAGCCTCATCTTCAATGTTAAAATCTTTCCACACCAATTTCTCCTGATTTAGAAACAGGATCAGATAAGCAATAAAGTGTCTTATAATTACAATGAGTTTTAATTGATACAGAAAACAACCTGAATGTATATATCAAACATCCGCCTTCCAAGACTTTTATATGTAGTGTTATCATTTGAGAAAAATATCTCCGCAAAGTGCAGGCTTACATTATAAACCCCATTCTCCAAGCAATAATGGAAATATACAAGCAAAAGAGGGCTAAGGCGAGCAGTACTGTACAAATCAGGGAGCGATGCTGTGGGTGAAGCATTGATAACACGAGAGTATTGGTAGAGAGGTTCGTCTAAGAAGTCACCAGTGCTAGTAAAGCCCCAGTTGTTTCTGCTTAGATATTTTTCAGGATTAGTGCCATCTCCTTCATATATAAACTTTTTATCAATTTCTTTGACATCATTTCCACCGCAATTAACATGTAATGAACATTTATCTGCCAAAATCAAACATAAGATTCTTGGTTACAAGTTCTTAGATACTGATTTCCAAACATAGAAATACTATTGCGTCCAGTGGAAGAAGAAAAAGAAAAGAATGGTATACAGAACACAGACAACTTACATTTAAGGCAGACTACATCTTTGGTACAAGGAAGAATCCGTTGTCTGTTGAAGATCAAGAACAAAAGTTGTAAGCATGTAAAATCCAAATAAGCACATTACTGACATTATTTTAATATCAGATAGGCAAGGGCAACTTACAACATGTTCTGCGTGGATGAGCTCTTGAACAAGTTTACATTACGATTCCTGTTATGGAAAACACAAAGAAAAGAAAAAAGTTATGGTAAACACACAAGATTGGAAGTTGATGCTATAATTTAATAAAAATCTAACGGTGTTTCTAACGTGTTTGCTTGGCAAGCAGGTTCATCAGGGCCTTGCAACGTGAAATTGTTGTAGGAGAGATCACTGCACAGAATCAGTAAAGCTAGATTTATCATCTGGAAGATCAAAACAACAAAGAGTTATGCAAGAACATCTCACAAACTGCGTTGATTATAAGGTTAAGTTACGTTCAGATTAACTGCTTATCGTTCATGTAGAAACAAAATTGAGAATACACTGTTGCACTAAAGGCACACGTTATTTTTCCCTCATAATATTTTTTCTGCATGTCTTAAAAGGAATATTAGCTCACAAAAATGCAAATACATGACTGTTTATATTACAGAAATCTCCCGTTTCACATCAAAAACTTATTATCAGAATATCTATGATACAAAAACCAAAATGCAGTTCAAATTTTAAAATTTTACAAATATCATATACAATAGGTTGGATGTGAATAAATTTGAGACAATTAGTTTGCATATCTAACCCCAAAGACTTGAAAATTTAATATTTAAAAAAAAAAAAGGAAAAGTCATAAGCTGAAAGAAAGGTGAGTATTATGGAGAGATGAAACATACATATTGCTTCCATCCTTCAAGAGTGCACCAGGTATTTTTCCACTCAAAATGTTGCCAGTCAGAAATCTGTTGACAAACACCATAAGATTGATAAAGGTTGGAAAAGCAAAATAGCAAATGAACTGAAATTATTGAAATTCATACTGACACAAGTTTTAGATTTCTGGCAATGTGACTTGGAATCTCTCCCACCAATCTATTGAAGCTAACATCCCTGCACGGACAAAAGACCGCAATAAAAAATTAGATAGTCACTTAATAGATGCTTAATTACAATCACTTGAAGTCTTAGCCAGATAAAAGTAAAGCTGAACCTGATAAGATACTTTTACCAAAGTTCAGGAATAAAATATTAACTAAGTTACACAGGAGAAGTCTATTAGCAATTCCCTGGAAGATGGCTTCTTCTCTCATACCATAATCATATCTCCAAATTCTAGCTTTCAAATGATATTGACTACCTAAACATTGTATTGCATGCCTATCTTGAACCCAACAATAATCAAGCCATCCTCAGTGATTTAAGACCCAAAATTCAATATCAGTTCCAGCTCTAGATTTGGCCAAGACTTCATCTAAGCACATGCAAGCATATAGGTGAAATCAGGAGAAGCTAAAAATATGAAATTGGATCTTAAATTTCAATAAATAAGTGTGTGAGTGTGTGTGTGTTTTTTTTTTTTTTTTTTTTTTGGGGGGGGGGGGGGGGGGGACATTATTTAGCCTATAAACAACCATCAAACCAAGCTACTTGAAGTCTTAATACTTATTCTGAAGTAATTTACTCACAACATCTCAAGAACTCTTAGCCTCCAAACATATGCAGGGATTCCTCCAGTGATGTTGCAGTTTCTCAATATCCTATACCCAACATTATCCATCTTAATAAGCAATCAATAGGGAATAACCTTGAAACATTTTTGTAAAGATGATAAGAAAGCATACAATGATATAAGGCCTGTTGTGCTCCTCAGCAATGGGAATTCTTGTGCAGGGCCTTTTAGGTCACTGATTCTCCTGTATTACACCATTACATATTAATAAATTACCAAAGGACAGGTTAAAAAATAAGTGCAAAACATAGAAAGTTGTCGACTCACAAATATTCTAACAAGTTCAGAAGAGATATGTTTAAGGGAATGGGGCCCTCTAATCCACTTGCCAGCATTTCTCTTCAATAAGAATTCAGCAATGTTAGAAGAAAAGATTTAAATAAACAATCAATCGCACTTATTTAATATAGGGTTATACATATCTTACAATTTCATAAGCTGTTGCCAGTTTTGAATAAAGTCAGGTATCCGCCCGCTTAGGTTGTTGTCATTTATTCGGCTGCAATGAGAAAGTGTACTGTTGAATACACCAGAGAAATCCAAAATGTTTTGTTGAAGAACATGCATCAAGTACTTACAAGTCAGTTAAGCTGGTTAAATTTGAAAATGATGGGGGTAAGTTCCCAGTTAGTTGATTGGAGGACAAAATCCTGCAATTCACTCAATAATATACCAATCGAAATTGTCAGTTTCTCAAACATCTTAAGTCTATGAAGTAAATAATGTATCTCAAACAAGAGATCTTACAGGGTATTTAAACTAGTCAACCTCCCGATTTCAGGAGGAATAGCACCTGAAAATTGATTTCCTTCCAGGTTCCTGATAAAAGATCATAACAGTGTAAAATAAGACACGTTGATCATAGTTTTATTCATATAAAAATGGTCACAATAATGATTCTGGCAAAAAAATAAATCAGTGTCCCATTATCTGCAGCACTTATTCATTACTTCCATAAGATTCAGTTGCAAAAATTTAGCGTTTGAACTTTGAACTTCTTTTTTAGAAAGCTCTTTCACTGTCCTCTTGAAAATTTCCTTTATTTACAAACTTAGTTCAACCAAACTATGCTAGCGTACACATAAGAAAATTAAACTGATACCTACAGGTATGTAAGGTTGGTAATGCTTCCTAATTCTTTAGGTATTTGGCCTGATAAACGGTTTACGAGGACCGAGCTGCGGGAAAGTTCAGTCAGCATTTTAGTGCTAGTACAAGCAAAGGTTGTAATACAGCCAACTAGTATATTAAGCCTTACATGGAAGTAAGCTGTGTTGAAGCCCATTCTTTTGGAATTGTACCACTCAAGAGATTGTAGGCAAAGTCACTGGAGATAAGCAAAATATTCATCCAAGTAAATCATTCACTCTTATAAGCTAATTAAATAAGATTGACAGAACAATCACTAGGTTACACTGGTATTAGAAGCGGATTCTTACACAAACTCAAGGTACGGAAGCTTCACTATTGACAGCGGAAGGACTCCAGGAAGATCATAACTCTTAATCACACTGCAATAAGTTGACATGAAATAAGTCATTAAAACTGTTCTGGTCGTCTATAGATGGATTCACTTATAGTTGTAACTCCCGTTGAAAAAGACCACATAAAATGCAACAAAGTAAAATGTGGCTGGAAACAAAATCATACATTTTCTTGACATGGCAGACACTGTTATTCTTAAAGTTGCAATTACATTCAACATAACCCTCATAGCCAGTAGGAGGCGTTGGTGAAACCCCAACTATTTCAAACTCACATGCATCAGCATCGAATTTTGAAGATGTTGCTCCCATCTCAGTGGCTATCTGATGTAGCGCATCAACTAACGACAAAAACAAAACAAAATCAAGACAAAATAAAACATACTAAAGTTAATGCAGAAAAAGAAACTGCTCCAAACTGAAGGATTTAAGTGAACAGCTTCTTATTTGGGCATTTGCCCAAATTTTTGGTGAAATAACTTGATTTGGCAAGTTTCTTACACATATTCAAGAACTAATAAAATATCTACAAACCAAATACTACTACAACACATGTGAACTGTCGCAAGATGAACTATGAAGAATTCATTAATATCTTTCAAGAAAACATGTTATTTACAATCAAACCTGCTTCTTAACAATTCTTGCCCGTTTATTCATAATACAATATATTTCAAGAAATCACTAATATTTGTTCTCTTTTCAAGAAAACAAGTTTTTACAATCAATCTTGCTTCATCAGAAAAAGTTTGT
This sequence comes from Pogostemon cablin, assembly GCA_023678885.1. Taxonomy (NCBI): domain Eukaryota; kingdom Viridiplantae; phylum Streptophyta; class Magnoliopsida; order Lamiales; family Lamiaceae; genus Pogostemon; species Pogostemon cablin. The sequence goes on from CM042956.1 coordinate 3,291,671, forward strand.
ACGATATATTTTAAGAAATCACTAATATTTGCTCTCTTTCAAGAAAACAAATTATTTTACAATCAACCTTGCTTCTTGGAAAATCTTGCCCATTTATTCATCAAAAAACGTTTCACTGTCGATTCTTGGAAAATTTGTGTGTTCCTTGAAATCAAGAAAACAACACTCGAATCAAGTCTTGATTCTTGGGGGCACCATTCCAAAAACACACACTAAAAAATGAAGTAGAAAATCAGTTACTTACCTTCATCCTGCGGCACTTGCGACTCGATTAATCTCAAGAAACCGACACAACAAACCGCAAGAACCCAGGAAAGATGTACAGTTGTTCTGAAAAGCATTCTCAATCATCAAGATTTCAACAGTTTTCTGCAACTCTACTGGGGTGGGAGAGGGCTTAATAGAACCAAAAAGTTGGTGTTTCTAATTTCTAATGCGAAACGATACCAATCTATACTCGCGACTGTGTATGAATATGTGTGTATATACACATTTATATATGTGTAGACATGAACACAATTCTTGAATTTTGAGTCGGCCTCAAAAGTGGAAAGAGAGAAAGGGCGAGATATAAAAAGCAGAGTTGAAAGAGGGATTTTTATAGAATCCAATTTCAAAAAATATATCTTTTACAAATTCAATTTTAAACCTATAATTTTTAGTATTTTTAATTTTAATTTTTTTAGTTTTAATTTTGATTATGTAATTTTTAAAATTTCAATTTTGATCCTATAAATTTTAAATTTAATCATGTATCTTCTTTAATTTTCAAAATTAGTCCTATTATAAATTATACTTATTTCAAAAGATACATATTAATTTTGATAATTTAAAAAGATACAGGACTAAATTTAAAATTTGTAGGATTAAAATTAAAAATTTAAAAGTTATAGGATCAAAATTAAAACTAAAAGAATTAAATTGAAAATAACAAAAGTTACAGAATTAAAATTAAATTTAAAAAAAATATAAGATCAAAATTAATATTTTCTCTCCAATAGCATGTTTGAACGATGATATTATATATGGTAAAATCCCGTTTATCGACAGATTAAGTTTTCCGTACATCTCTTCTCCCTCTATAGTCTACGCTACCCTTTCTTTTTCGGACAGTTATTTATCGAATTTAATGTTGCCTGCATTCTTTGAATTTTCCGATAGTCAAGAATTTTCTATTTGCCCATATTCGTCATTTCACTTGGTACATCATATCCTTTTTAATTCAATAATAATACTACTTGTTTAACTAACAAACAATGTTTCTTAAATTATAATTATCACTTAAACAAATTGGATTAATATCCTTTCACCTAACAACTTACCTCTACTCCTTTTGTCGCGATGTGTGTGTGCAAATGGGATAGCTTCCGGTGGTTTTGTATTTGGATAAATTTTTCAGTTGAACGAATTCTTTATAAAATTAAAGAAAGGGTCATAATCACTTAATTATGATGCTGATTATACAGGGCATCCTCTTGTGTGAGGAATAATTATACAAGTAAAGTACTTATTTGTAGATTATAATACTAAAATCATACATTAATATATTATTTAACATACTTTAAAAAATTAATATATTTATATTTTATTTATATAATAATTATATTTTAATATCTCTAACAATTCATCTCACAATAAATTTGGTAAAACATAATTGTAAAATAAATAAAATTAATTTCAATCTTTTATATATTTAAAATTTATATTTCGTTGGGCAATTTATACATTTTTTTAATTTATTTGCTCAAGTAAAACTATAGTATCCTTGTATAAAGTCAATGAATGAGTCAAGGAGTATTTTCAAAACAACTTATAGTATGATAAGGGTATTTGTTATGAATTTTTATAATCGATTTTAGGATTTGAAAACATATACTGTACTCCACTACCTATTATATAGTTTGGGTTTTGAAAATTTATTTTAGATTGTTGTATTAAAACTCAAATTGTATTACCTATTTCATTCCATTATTTCATCTTATATTCAAATATTCTTTTTATCACACATTTATCCTCACATTCCGTGTTTTCATTCGTCTACCTCACAATAATATTCACTAAAATATACTACATCCGTAAAATCAAAAGAAAGTCTAGGCAATTGTATTAATGAGATGGTGTAAAAAATGAAATGAGACTCTTTAAGTGAGACGTCCAAAATATAAAAAATGAACTATTTAAAATGGACAGATAGAGTATAAATAAATAAAAGAAGAATTTTTCTTAAATTATGAATCTATAATGATGATGCAGTTAAGTGTGTTATAATCAAGATCTAAATTACCGCCACAAAGCGAAATATTATTGCAAAGTAGGGAGATTCGAATTGATAAAAACCACCTCACATACACCTACAAATAATATTAATAATTTAATACTCAATATACACTCATATTTCATATACTATTTCTTCTCTTTTAATACTATAAATTTCTCTTTATCTCACATTAATTAATAATCTCATGTACGTATCATTATATATTTATCACCCATTGATTAGATATAAATTCACACTTAAAAAAAAAAAATCAAACACAATAAGCTTCCAAACTCACTGACGGATTCAATTAAATTTTCATAATTCAGATAAACCTCAAAGTATCTTTTTAGCTAATTAATTATCTCAAAATATTTAAATTGATCTAGTAATATATACGTAGTAGATGCATGATAGACTAATTCTAAAATGAAATGATCCTCCAAATTAATGGATTTATGAATAGAATACGAGTGCATTAAAAAAAATCCCACTACTTGAAGTCTTAACCAAAAACAGTCAATGTACATTTATAAAGTATTGAATTTTTCCTTTAAGAAATATTCTTTGTTATGAATTTCTCTATCCTCTACAATTATGAATTGCTCATATATCTATGTCACAACTCAGTTTCAAAATATGAATTGGGCATCTAATTGGTGGGCAAAAATAAATTAATAATCGATTTCATTTTTTTTTTTTACTTTTTCTATTTCAAAGCTTACATAAGTATTTATGTTATTACGTATGAATTATTTACTCTCTCGTAAATTTTATGATCCACGCATTATTCCGTGATAAATATTTTGAAATATACCTTAATTATTACTCCATCAAATAGTAATTGATCATACACAAAATGTTTAATCTTTTAATTATTAAATTCAAATTGATCATGTATATTAATCTTTTTTCCCAAACTGAAAGATTTATTTATATAAAAATTCTGTAGAGACTTACTTGATCCATGAAATAAAATTCAGGGTTAATTATATGACCCTTAATTCAAGATTTGTATAAGTAAATAATCTCCTACGCTGATAATTACCCACTTTATAAGAGAAATCTTTCCATCATATATAAATAAATGGCCGAGTATACTATAATAATTATAGTAAATAAAATAATAAATAAGTCGTCATCGGTTGACTTTTTATTGGACAGTGGACAAAGTCTGATGACAAATTAAACATTCCGTCGTTACAAAACTCTTTTTTTTTTTTTAATGTAGTTTATCAAATATAAATGCATTCATGTTTAAATAAATTATTATTTTTAATTAATTATGATCAAGATTGCCACATAAATTTATTTAAATAAATTTGATTAAATTAAATCTTCTGTGTAGTTTATCTAAGAGCATCCTGACTTTATTTGTAGTTTATCTAATGTTTCTTTTGAATTTATTTTACGAATAATTATTAAAAATATAAATTATATGATACTCATGTTATATAAGAAAATTAAAGTGCTGGACATTTTATGATAGCAAAGATTTGAGTGAGATCGTCTCACGTAAGTCCTTACATGATACACATAAAAAATGATATTCAAGTAATAAAAAGTAATATTCTCTCCGTCCCACAGAAGTTGTGACATTTTCCTTTTTGGGTTGTTCCATGGAAGTTGTTACATTCATTTTAAAGCATATGAGACCCACATAAAAATATTAACATATTCACATTGGCCCAAACACACTCCACACACACTACTAATATACCTACCCACTACATATTAAATATTATTTCTCTCACTTCACTTTACATTAAAATATTATATTCCTTAATCTACGTGCCAAAAAAATATCACGACTTTAATAGAACGGAGGAAGTAGTATTTTATAACAACAAAAGTGATAATATTTTTATAGTGAAAGTGATAATTATTTTTAATATTGTAAAATAATTTTATATGAAACAGTATCACTTTAAAATGTATTATTACAATTACTATACGTTTAAAGCTAATCACGATCACGTAACCGTTTCGAATTTATGGTCTCCATTAACTATCATTATAACCCAATAATTTATATTTATTCTTTTTTTTTAATTTCTTTGAAAAAGCATTCTATAAAATATAAATTATAACAACTCGTATTTTGGGGATCGGGCAAACACATGCGTTCTCACATTGTACACACATACAAATCTACCAAACTACTACAAAATATATACTCCCTCTTCCCCTTAAAATATTCATTTACTTTTTATCGTGAATGAATGAATATAATAATTTAATATGTAGTAAGATCGTGAATTAATGAGTATAATAATTTAATATGTAGTAAGATAAAAAAATAATATTTTAATGTATAGTGAATAGTTGCATTAGTATTTAATTTAGTGGGGACCATATGCGTAGTGAGTATAATATGATTATAATAATATTCTTTTTGGGTCACCATCATACTATATATATTAAAATTTGATATTTTGTAATGTGATTAATAAAAAAAATTCGTATTAAGGGGATGGAAGGAGCATATTTATAAAATTGGAATAAAGTTCGAATAATAATCTTCTGGATTTATGCATGGTAGGCCGCCTTCCATGTATAACCCAAACTAGTTAGAATAAATTAACATATGGTGAGCTGTAAAAATGAGATTAAATTTCTGGCATGATTTATTGGAATATGCATCATACATTGGATTATTAACTTTCAAATACTAAATTAAGTTTGATTACGTTAAGTAATTAAAATTTTTTATTTATTTTCCATTCTCACGTGGTACACGCCTACGCTGACACCTAACATTAAAAAAAATTAAAATTTATTGATAATTTGATTAATTACTAAGGATGAAGATTATAATTGGTTAAAGATAAAAAAACTCTAAACCTCATTCATTTATCCATACATTTGATCAGTTTATTTGTTTTTTATGAATAAGTATGTAACAACAAATTTTGTATTTATAATAAAATAAATACAAAATAATTACAAAGATAATCCCAGATGGATTGAACTTGATAATTAAAGAAACAATCTCTATCTATCCTCTCATTCTTCTCTCGAACTAATTTGGACTTTGACTTGACTTGTGTGTTGACCACGCTGACTGTGTTGACCGCGTTAACTTTGTGTGTTGAGTCGGATCTTCAATTGAAGTTTGTCCGAGCTCGAATTTGTGACTTTATTACGTTTATCCAGAGGCGTCGAGCCTTTATTTGGATTAAACGTGTATGATGTGAAAACACTCGATCTGGGGGGCTTAGCACCTTTATCCCGGGTCGTATGCTGTCTTGGCTCGAAGAACACTGAAGAACTCAACGTGCTTGCTATGAGAAACACTCGATTTGGGGGGCTTACCACCTTAGTCCCGGGTCGTATATCGTTCTTCGCCTTGAAGATCGATCTTGAGGAGCGTTGCTCGTGTTTCAATCTCTTCAGAGTGTCTGTGTCTTCAGATGCTTCAGTGTGTCAAATGAATGAAAGAGGACCCCTTTATATAGGTGAGAGGTGAAAACTCCTTCATTAATGCCTTGCATTCTGATTGGTCCACTCTATTTGGGCCATATCCTGCGGGCTTGGACCTCCATTTGTTTGGGCTGTAACAAGACCTATTTTATTTGGGTCTGCTTTAATTTGTATGGGCTGGTTTGACTTAAGTCAGACCTCATTTAACTTGGGCTTGTTTGACTTGGGTCAAACCTCATTTAATTTGGGCTTGTTTGAATTGGGGCAGACCTCATTTAATTTAAGCCCCATTTAATTTGTTGGGCTTAAATTAATTATCAATTATTTATTAATCTATTTTTAGAAATTAATTTATTTAAATTTCAAAATAAATTAATAATTGATATTTAATCCAGAAAATCCACGTGTCCCTATTTAATTGGACCGTAAATTTTAACTGATTACAAAGTAATTATTTACTAATTTTTATATTCCTTGACAAATAATCGTTATTTTTTTTACATGTTTGAGATTTGATAGTTATGTACTACTCTACTCTGTATGTTATAAGTTAAAATAAAATTGCAACACTGCTGTAGATACATAATTAAAAAGATATTTTTTAAAAAAAATTTAATTGTTTTTCAAAGGTAATGCAGTAGATGTAATTATATACTCTGTACCCTTTCCGTCGCTGATAATGCATCTATTTTGTTAGTTTTTTTTTTTTTTTAATTATAGCAATAATTAAAATTATTATATTTTCTTAAATATATTTTAAAATATAGTATTTTATTTTCCTAAAGTGTCATTCATCAATCTCATCATATTGATTTTAGTTTTAGTAATCTGTTTTGTGATAATTGTAAAAAGTAGTCACTCTTGGTTAAAAGTAATTTTTAGTAGCCACAAGTCTTAAAAACAATTTATTTTAGCCACTTTTAATGGAACAGACCAAAATGCTCTTGAAAGAGACCCACTGATCACATGTTTGAGGTATCTTTTTGACCAAAAAGTACAAAAGTACAATAATTTTTTTACAGTCTATTGAATACATTAATTTGTTATTTTTATATGCCTCATGAATATATTTTTTTTATTAAAATACAAAAAGATGCATTAATTTTATTCGTATGAATTTTTTTTAATTTTTTCTGGAAAAAAAATGTTGGCCGAATAGAACAAAAAATGTTTGCCGAATATAACAAAATTGTTGGCCGAATAGGCCGAATAAAAGAAATATTTTTTTCAATTTTTTTTAATTTTTTCTAGAAAAAAAAAGTATTAGCCGAATAGAACAAATAGTGTTGGCTGAATAAAACAAAATTGTTGTCTGAATAGGCCGAATAGAAGAAATATTTTTTTTGATTTTTTTTAATTTTTTTCTGGAAAAAAAAGTGTTGGCTGAATAGATAAAATAGTGTTGGCCGAATGGGTCGAATAGAAGAAATATTTTTTTTGAATTTTTTTTAAATTTTTTTTGAGAAAAAAGTGTTGACCGAATAGAACAAAATTGTTGGCCGAATAGAAGAAATATTTTTTTCGAATTTTTTTTAATTTTTCTAAAAAAAAGTGTTGGCCGAATGGTCGAATAGAAAAAAAAATTTTTCAATTTTTTTTTAATTTTTTTAAAAAAAATATTTTCTATAATTTTAAATGTGGTCCACCCACCTAATAGTCAACACTGACATAATCATGCTCCCATTATTATCGTCATTTATCTGACAATTATGGTGTAATTTGGGGAGTCCACCAAATAGTGACTAGTAAAAAATTATATATAAGAGAGGTAACTATTTAAAATTGTACTCAGTGAATAGTGACTATTATAAATTTGGTCCAATCCATTTTACTAGAGTCGATTTAGATCGAAAGGTTGATAGTTGAACAAATGTACACATCAAAATATTGTTTCTTCTTAAATAGGAGTGACATATTAATAATTTATTTATTTACTTAATATCACATGCCTTGACTTTTTGACTTATGTTCCTTTTCCATAATTGTATATTGGGGAAATAAAAGTCCTCAATTCCACGTTAAACTCCAGATTAAAACCAAATACGCAACCCATTGCTTAAAAATAAAAAATTTTCTAACCTTTTTTCATCTATATATACACGTACTTAAAAAAAAAAAAAGGAAATCGAATTATAGTGCGTGGTATTTATTTAAGGCAACTCTTACTATATACACTATACATTCTAAAAGGTTGTGATCTCTCTATTACATCAATGAGTTATATAAATAAAATTTATAATCCAAGAGGATGATATCAACCATAATAAAAAATATTGAGATTTCTTTTTAACACACGTGTAATAGGATCTGAAATAGGGGTGTCAATCCTCAACTCAACACGAAAATTTCATGTATGGTTCGTCTCAATCCGTTAAACACAATTAATATTAACATATGACTCATTGACATGTTAATAACCCAACTTGTTAACAATTCGATATAAATATAAAATTTGGTAAATAGTAGTATATGATAAAAATACTCATTAATAATTTTAAAATATACTGTTTTCTTACAAAATATTACTTTTAATTACTAGTTTTTTTTTCCTATCGTGTGTCAATCCAATATTTTTCGTATTCGTGTTGGAACGAATTCTTATCGTGTCATGTTCGAATTTGTTTTATCGTGTTATGTTACTATATGTCGACACGAAGCTCAACCCAATAACACAAATTGTCACTCCTAATCTGGGACAAGAAAAGACAGATGTTTGTCTATAAAGATTGAATCTTCTCCGGTAGTCCGGACCAATAGAAAAGACCAATAAGCCCGTATAACGGTTTCATATTATCGTTGGGCCTACATTGCTTACTGGATTCCTGAAATGGGCCTGCATTATTATTTATTAGGGAGGGATTATGGTGCAACCGGTTGTACCAATTGAATTGGTACAACCTTGGTCTCCACCCTTCTTGATTAATTCTTTCTCCTTTATTAATGTTGTTTTTTATTTTATTTTTAATTTTTTTATTTAAATGACTATTATACCCTAAACCCTAAGGGATAATTATACCTTAAACTACAAGGGTAAAATTACAATTATACTCTAAACCCTAGGGGATAATTATATCCTAAACCACAAGGGTAAAATTACAATTATACCCTAAATCCTAAGCCCTAGGGGATAATTATACCCTAAACCACAAGGGTAAAATTATAATTATATCCCTAAAATAAAAAAAAAGAATGTACAGCAACAATTAAAAAAAAAGAAGAGAAAAACACTGAAGGTGAAGGAAGGAGGTTGTACATAAGTTGTATCAATTGGAGATTGTATACTAGTATTTGCCTGTTTATTAATAATCCAGTCATATATTTTGGGCAACTTTATCTCTATACGAAGAACATAAGTATTTGCAAACATCGAGTTACACACAAATATATTCAAAATTTTATTTTATTTTGAAATCAACCATCTATGTGAAACTCAGGGCAAGGCTTTGAGGCAAATTAAATCAAAGCGTGAACTTAATTAAATATTAAATGGTTTTCTTTCCTACCAACTAAAACTTTTAGATCAAGAAGATGATAAGTTACACTAATTTAAATTTTACTTTTATAATACTCTCAACTATATAGACTGTGTTTTGAAATATTCCTCATCAACAGTAGTAAAAACTTCACGTATAGTACATCTGTTGTGGATACACGCTTGAGGGTGTTATTGTTTATTTACAATAGTAATCCCTCCGACTACATACAAGATATTTATTTGCTTTTTGCATGCGAATTAAGGATTATTTGTGTAGTTTATAATTGTATTAGAGGAATGTTGTGGGCCATGTATGAGTCCCTTTACAGGCTTTACTTAAAAGAGAAAATAGATCTTTTAAATAGGCGAAGGGAGTATTGTATAATACAAATGGATATTCAATTTACAATTTATTGTCACCAAGTACATTGAGTACTGCATGTTAAGACATTTGATCATTTCTTGTTCTTTTTCTTTCAATTAGTAAAAAATCAAAGGAACAAAAAAAAACTTTTATGAGAAATCTACAAGAGTGTCATAAGAACTTAGATTGTTAACTAAATTTATAGTCCTGCAACTCAAAATCAGAATCTACGTACAATTAATAAAATCTACTGATCTTAAATATGAAAAAAGAAAGCATCATCATATTTGTACTGCATTAATCTTGGGAGATTCATAAAATTAGAAAAAGGTGATTTAATTAGGGCAAAAGCTCATGCTCCCTCCTCCGTGTCCCCATGTGAACACAACCCTTCCACCTCCAATCCTATTTAAACATATGTATTGCTAGGGTCCCAAATTGAAAATTGCAAAGGCGCACGGGTGCATAGGAGTCTCACTCCTTAATTAGTTCATATTTGACTGAGACAGTGATCAGTTAGAGGGTTGCTTCGAGAAAAGAAGTGGTTTGAGTGATTTCCCGAGGCTTGTTAGTGAAAACTAACGAGGTTGTAGGCCCAACCACCAGCTAAGGCCCCAACTGTTGGGCCCAATAAGTAAATCCATAAACCCTGTAATTTCTTGACACTATTGCTGGCCCTAAACTCATTGGATTCATCGACGCCACATGCTGGGCTATCACATTATCACAACCAAATATCTCCCCATTAATTACTTATCACTATATATAAAATTATTATAATTCTAAGTAGAAGATATAAGGACAAAAAAATTGTTATTTTTTTAGTAAATGAAAGATTATTCTTTAAAAATGAATTGTTATTTTTTTCAAAGAAAAATATTACTTTTAAAAAACTGTTATGTTGTGATTTTATACTTATATTTTTATTAGGAGAAATAATTGTCATTAAATAAAAAAAAAGAGTAATGGCTAATTTTCACATTAACTTTTCAAAAAATAGAATGTATGGAAATTGAATTCACATCATCTCACCGGGATATAAGTAGTAGGAGATTTGGAGAATATTCTAAACTATGTGAAACAAATCTTTAATTTATTGTGCTGTTTGGCGCAAACCATGAATTATGTCATAGCTAAAAATCTACCTTTTGAATGAAAGGTGTGACTGTGACTCCGTCTATCTGATCACCCATTCTTTAACGGCGTTTGCTTAGGTGGATTGTAGAAAAATCTAGGATTTAGGTTTTTAACAACGTTGATGGTCGTTTTTAGCGGGTTAGATTAAGATAAATCAAGTTTAGAGTAGAGATTAACCGACACTAAAACGAACACATCATACAAGTAATTTCTCCGTCGCCCCATAAACCTTTTTCATATTATTGATGTATGCCTTCGAAGTTCCATCCATGAACCACTACTAAAAAAAAAGTTTATCACTACACTAATTTTAATGCATTTTATATGAAATGTCTTAATAGCTATTTTTTCAATACATTAATTCTATAACTACACTTTATTATATCTATTAATACACTATTCAATAAATATATTATTACAACTCTTTTTACTACACTATTATACTATCTATTAATACAGTATTCAATAAATGTATTAATATAACCTTATTAATAAGTGAGTTGGTTTTATTTTTTTAAATTTACAATTACAATTACTTTTATTTGATAATAATATATTTTAAATAAAATAAAGTTAAATATAAATATATATATTTTAAATGTAATTAATTTAAATAAAAATATATAAAATTTAGAATATGATAAAATAGACACATATTTTTATTCAATATTATACCATAATAATAATAAATTAATAAAAAAATTATATATAATTAAAATTAATTGAACTATATTTGCGTAAAATTTTTAACGTATAAATCTTAAAATTATTTAAATAATTAAAATAAGATATATATTATTATAATGACAACTTTTTATTAAAATTAATTCATAAAAAAATAAATAAATAATAATATAAATTCATAAGTAATTTATATATTTTTTAATATATATTATAGGTTGATTTAAAAATTGTTTATATTAATTAAAATAAATAGTATAGATAAAAAATTAATAAAAACTGAACTATTTTTTATTGTTAGTAGTAAAATTATGAAATATAATGCATAATGGTAATTATAATCTTAAAAATATTTAATTAATTTTAATCTTAATTAATTAAATTATTAAAATATTTAACGGGTAAATTTTAAAAAAATAATAGCAAAGTGAAACTTTTGTATTTGTACAAAATTTGAAAAAAAATTAATGATCAATTGGTTACAAGCCTACATGCAAAGTCAAATTCCTCCTCCATCATGTGTTCGAACCTGGGTGGAAACAATTTATTTATTTTTAAATTAATTAATCTATTTATTTTTTAATTATTATTGTTAAATTAATATTTAAATAATAAGTGTAGTCTAAACTAATGTATAATGACAATGAAAAAATGTATTAATAATACATTAGAATAGAAGACATTTTATAGAAATGTATTAATAAGTAAAATATATTATTAATCATTCTTACACTACATATATAAATGTCATTAAAGCTCATTTTTCTAGTAGTAAACGTTTCATAGAGAGAGAAATACAAGTGGGTTTTTGTAGAGAGATAAAGTAAGGTGAAGAAGATGAAGATGGAGTCCCTTGCCCACCAAGTAGCGTGTCTGTGTATGCTGCAGATGCATTGTTTTATATGAGATATTTTGGTGGATGGTCCACCCTTTGATTTGTCAAACGTTGCCACGTGTCCCTTTAAGAGAATCTTGTCTGTAAGAAGGTAAGATAAAATCCTGACAAACTATCGCAGAACCCGTGTTAGATATTCATTTAGGGAAATTGACGAAACTCTTAAATGGAGATATCTGTTTAGACAAATATTATTATCCAACAAGAAAGGATGTATCACAAATTTAGACGCTTAATTTCTCACCAATACACACTGGAGGTGCACCACACCAAATTATTAGAATTATTGAACTTTGGAAAGAATAGGGATAGAATTAGAAGTCATTCAAAAGAAGATCAAAAATACAAATTGGTGAACAAATCTTGTGTAGATGGAATTATTGAACGTGGAATTAAAAGTCATTCAAAAGAAGATGAAAAATACAAATTGGTGAAGGCATTAATTGCAAGAGTGAAGGACTAGCCTGTTTACAGGGGAACCTCCGGCAGGTAGCAAAAGCAATGGTGACGGCGGGGTTGAAGTGGGCTCCGGAGATATGACCAACGGAGTAGACCATCACCATCATGACCAGGCCCCACACAATGGATATTCCCGGCAGCGTCACCACCTTTTGCATGTCGGAATTCACCACCACCACCGCGCATCCCGCGAATATCACGAAGTATGTCCCCAACGTTTCCGCTATTATCTGCGGCCATTAATCATACTTAAAACCCTATTTAAAATCCACCTCCGGTATTACCAATAGAACAAGAATACCTACCTTTTGAATGAAAGGTACAGTGATCCTTTCAGTGATGGAGCAGCAAAATGAAGAAGAAGAATCAGTTTTGTGATATCATCCATTCTTTAACGGGGTTAACTTCACTAAGAGAAGGGAAAGATGCTGTCTGAAATATGTATGAGAAGGGAGAGAGTTGACCAGAATTGTTTGGAAAGAAGGCCAATAGAGAAAATGGGTAATCAATAAATAGCAATAGAGAATCAATTAATTTATGCTAATCATATTATTCCTATGATATGGAGCGGCCCCAATTATCTAATTAAGGATCTTCTTGATCTAAGTAGGCAATAAAAAGGGGTTTAGGGATTCAACTTTATCCTATTTCATTATGGCAAAATAGATAAATTAATAAATAAAAACTGGTAAGTTGTTGATGATATGCAAATTATCTGTATTTTTGAGTGGGTGAATATTTTTTTAATAAATAAATAAATAAATAAATAAAGAAAATGTGAAGGGTCATAGAGTGAGTGAGTTTTTTTTTTTGGCAATCGCATTGAGTTTGCGAATTAATTTTCTTAAATTAATTAATCGCGACTTTTTTAAAGCAATGCTACACATACATTTCCATGATTCCATCACATATTTATTTTCCCAAGCAAAGACAATCGTTAATTAATTAATTTTAGGATCATCTAATAGGAAAAATTTATATATCGGCATGTACATTATCCAAATTAAAATATTATCCACTACAAATTGAATCAATCAAATACTTTCTCCATCCCAAAATTTTTTGCACACTTCCTTTGTAATTTACAAAGAAAGTGTGAAAAAAATTCCGGGATGGAGGGAGTACTTTTTTTTAATCTTATTATAAGATTTATTATATTAAAAATTAATTAACCATTAGTCTCCCCATAAAAATAGACATCATCATCATCATGAATCATCTTGATAAAAAGACTTGCACATGATATTCAAATAATAGGTTGTGTTCAATCTGAATACAATGTAGAATTGAATCTTATGCAGTTATGAAATAAATTGAATATGGAAAGAGAAACACATATATATACTTAAATATAAAACCTGAATAAAATTAAAATTATTTTCATTTATTATCAGATTAAAATTGTATACGCACAAGTCCAGATCAGGCGTTACCAAATAACGTTTTAAAATGATGTCATATTATATGTTATGATTAATCGTTGTTATATACAAAGAGACAACAGTACAGAGAGTATCACAAAGCTACGTACTTATGTTAATGATGTTATTAATTAAGAACATGCACATGTTATTATATAATAAAATAAAATAACTTTACATTCATTTTAATTTGTGTTGTTCTTGCATTTTCTGATTTTCATATAACAAAATTATACTGTAATATTGTACAATATAAATATTTGTGTGATATTTTATTCATTTTACACATAGCTCTTATTTTTATTATAATTAATAAATAAACCATATTATACAATTTCGTCAATTAATTATAGGTCGGTGAACCACTGCCAGTCTGCCACACATGCATAGCTTCATATTCAATAAAACATGGAGTATTATATTCATGTTTTATTCCTAATTATCGTAAATACACAATTATATATATATATATATATATATATATATATATAATATAATATAATATAATATAATTAGAAAAAGAAATACTTAATAATTATTTAATCCCCGTGGATTAGGTGAGGAAAAATTGTATATGAGTTGTAGTTAGAAGCATTTGGCAGCCAACCTTCTTAATTCTGCTGATCCATTTTATTCAGATAACTTCACTAAGTAATCTATGTTTACGTTATCTTAATTTCTTATTCTTTATCATGAAATTAATTATTAAAAGATAAAAGCCACTTATAAATTTTTAGAAGTGAATCTAGAATTTAATTTTTTGATTGGATTAATTGTTGACTGCAAATTAAACTCAATCTTGTCAAATAAGCGCATATGGTGAAATAACGTGATTTGGCAAGTTCTTACACATACTCAAACTATAAAATGAAGTAATGTAACATGTCTATTGTGGTATTTAAAATGTGTCATTAAAAATAAATGATAATATTTTAATTTTATCGATTAATTTAGATATAAGGAATATCCATACATAATATAATTGTGTGACTAAGAATATATGTGTAATTTATATGTGGTTAGATAAAATTACTTATTTTTAGAAACATATCCTCTCTCTCTATATATAAAGGAATTATTTATATGGACCAAATGGCTAAATCTTCCTTTCACGCGTTGTTACCAATATCCTTACCAAAATAAATAAATTTTATCCACACATTAATGAGTAGTTAAAATCCAACTTTCTTATATAGTGTCAAGAAACAGATACAATATAACATAAATACAACTCCAACATAAGAACATGTAAACTTTGGCAAGATGAACTATAAAACGCTAATATGGAGTATCTATCAAGATAAAAAAGTTGTTAATTCTAACAATTCTTGCCCATTTATCCTCAGAAAACATAATGCAAGATATTGCAAGAAATCACACTAATATTTGTAATTAAGATATAATATACTTTTCTTAAATATTATTAAAATAAATTCAAATTATTATCTTCTCTTAAATATTACTCCCTCCCTCTCATTTCAGATGACACACTTTTCATTTTGGGTTGTCCCACAAAAGTTTGCACATTCCAAAAAAAGCAAAAAGTAAAAAATATTCACCCTTCCCCATACACTTTAATTAAAAAAAACATCTCTACCTACCATATTTTATCATTTATGTATTACATAAAAATATTATTATACCCTTAAAAGTTATCACTTTCTTAATCTCCGTGCCGTAAAGAGGGGTGCAAGCTTTTTAGAGAGGGAGTATTTTAAAGTATATTTTTATTATCCTAAAGTGTCATTCATCAATCTCACCATATTGATTTTAATTAATTTTAATTTTAGTTATCCATTTTCTTAGAGTCGATTTATATCGAATGGTTCATAGTTGAATAAATGTCCATATTATTGTTTCTTCTTTAAGTATAGGTGTGACATATTAATAATTTATTCATTTACTTAATATCACATGCATTGACTTTTTGACTTTTTTTTCTTTTCCACAATTGTATATTGGAGAAATACAAGTCATCAATTCCACATTAAACTCCAATTGGATTAAAACCAAATTACGCAGCCATTGCTTAAGAATCAATTTTTTTCTAACCTTTTTTCATCTACACACGTACTTAAAAAAAAACACGAATAATAGTAGTATTTATTTAAGGCAATTCTTAGCGTATATGGTCATATAGTTCGAATCTTTGTTACATTTTAATATATATCATTATTAGATGAATGATACACATCATATATAGTAGTAGATAAAATTTTAATATTATATCATTATTAGATGAATGATACACATAATATATAGTAGTAGATAAAATCTAAACTCTAAAAAAAAATCAATCTAAGTGGAAATACTGAGAGTTTGCTCTAATAAGTGTTATTAATTTAATGTGTGATAGGACATATAATATCAAAATGTCATCTTTATTTTGGAGACCAGAAACACAGAGGTTTGTCTTTAAATCTTCCCCAGTAGTCGGGCCCAATAGAAAGACCCATAAGCACGTTTTAATGTTTCATATTATAGATGGGCCTAAACTTCTTGCTGGATTCCTTTAATTGGCCTATATTATCGATAGTCCAGTCATATATTTTGGGGAAAAGTTTGGTCACATAAGAATTTATTCAGTTCAATTTTAGTTCTGTAGGAATTCACTGATCCCATAACTAACGGTTTTGGTCCCATAAGAATATTATAACCATAATTTTTCGAAAATTTTCATCCAAAATTAACTTATATCATTATAAATACTAGATTTATATTATTTTCTATCTTTCAATATAGACATAGTCTATTACGACAATTTCCTTCTGTTTTTTTTTTTCTCTCAATAAATATTGTATTAGTTTTTTTTGGGGACTATTTTTGCAAATTATGGAATCAAATCTACAAGTTGTCATTTTGATCTTGCTAACGGTTCAGAAAATTTCGTTAATTATTAACAGATTTTGATGAAAAATTTCTATGTGACTAAATCGGTCAGTTTTAGGCCTTTTTTTGGCATTGAGCAATTTTTATGGAACCAAAAGTGTAATTTTCCCTATATTTTGGGCTACGTTATTTTCATAAGAACTACAAAAGTATTTGCAAACATTGAGTTTCACACATATATAATAAATTAAAATTTTATTTTATTTGGAATCAACTATCAACGTGCAAGACTTTGAGTCAAATTAACCCCACACGCACGCGAGGGCATGTTAAGAATAAATTGATTGAATATTAAATCATTTTCGTTCCTATTAATTTAAGACTTTAAACTTTTAGACGAGACGTTATACTTATTTAAATTTTGCTTTTATAATATATACTCAAGTATATACACGTGTTTTGAAACACTCGACATCAACAACACTAAAAACTTTGAGCGAGGGAGGAAAAAAAGATTGAAACAAAATAGTACTAAATATGTTGATTGGTTTGGATATCCGAACAGTTGCTTGATAGAAAATGGTTAGTTTGTTATATTATCTTGATATAATAAATAATAGTTTAGTCGTGCTCCACTTGTAATTTATACTCTTTATGTTTTGGAGTAATTCTCATACCCAAAATATAATAATATTCCTTTAAAAAAAACTAAAACTTTTCTATGATCAAATATATGTGAGCTTTTGTGAGAAATCGTAGTCAACAGTATGTTTATATGTACTACATCAATTCCAAATATATTGACATATTTATTTTATAATAATATATAATATAAATTTGTCAAATTTTCTAATACGAAGGAAGTAGTTCATTTGATATACGTTTAAGGGTGGATATTGTTTATTTGCAATAATATTGTTTAATACAAATGGAAATTCAATTCACAATTTATTGTCACAGTACATAGAGTACTGCATGTGAAGACCTCTCATCATTCCTTTTTCTCTTTCTCTTGCTCTTTTTTTTTTTTAATTAGTAAAAAACTAAAAAAGAAAATATGAGAATTCTTCAAAAGATTCATAAGAACTTACGGGGCTGATGTAGATTGTTAAATGAGTTTATATTAATCAGAAGTAACTCAAAATCACATGCACATACAATTAATAAAATCTATTCTTTATGAAAAAAGAGAAACAAGCATAAGTTACACATTTCTATTTGTAGTGCATTAGTCTTGGGAGAATTAATCCATAAAATAAAAATAAGATGATTTATTTAATTCATTCATATCAGTTGGAGGAGTTGCTTCGAGCACTTTTAAGAAAAGAAGCACTTTTAGTGATTTCTCTTAGAGGCTTATTAGTGAACCTAATGATGTTGTAGGCCCAACCACCAGCTATGGCCCCAGCTGTTGGGCCCAATAAGTAGATCCATAAACCTCTGTAGTTTCCCGATACTATTGCAGGTCCTAAACTCCTTGCTGGATTCATCGACGCCCCCGACACCAGCCTGTTACATTATTCAAAACCAAATATCTCCCAATTAATTACTTCTCACTAAATAATCATATTTTTTTTCCTTTCATTCATGTCACATATAAATTTGAAATAGAATATATAAGGACAAAAATTTTATGGATGAACTATTATTTTTCTAATAAACAAATATAACTCTTAAAAAAGACTGATATGATGTGGTTTTATATATATTATTGTTAAGCCACACTAAACAAATATGTATTTTTCGCATACTAAAGAATATAAGTTAGATAAAATGTATGAAAATAGGTTTCAAAAGAGACTCCATCGAGGAGATTTGGAAAATATTCTAAATTATGTGTGAATCAAATCTTGAAATTATTGTGCATGCTGGAGCAAACCACGAATTATGCCATGTGCTAAAAGATCATCCGAATCTTATTAAAATAATTAATCTAGTTGAATCGTGAAGGATCGAATTAATTCAAACTTGCACGATTCTTTTATTTTATAATTTTTTTTTTCATTTCATCATTTTTGGCGTGCTAATAATAATTATGATGAAAAGTAAAATACCAAGATTATATGTGGATTTAATCAAGTATGAAAAAGAGGAGAAAACTAATAATTAAATTAAATAAATGAAAACGTAGTTTACCCAGCAAACATGACATTAAGCAAAATGGTAGCTCCAACGGCGAGACCGGCTAGCTCTCCAATCTGCACCATTAAATTAAATTAATCCACGTGTCGTTTTCACATAGACTAAGAGCGATTATTAAAGGACAAATCACGATGATGTCCAAATCTTAAGTGTAATAAAATAATCATTAGCTGATACAGGTGGACCTATTATGTCACTTTTCCATGAAAACAAGGCAAAAAAAACTGTTTTTAATAAGGTGCTAATTACAGCAATAATTGGGGAAAAGAATGAGTGTTCTGACAGCTCTATTGTCGGTGGCGACGCCGGAGATGACGAACATAAGGTAGAATGTAATGATGAATTCCATGACGAGCGACTGCACGTCGGTGCCGGTCGGAAGTGTTCCGGCGAAGTGATCGTGCGGTCCGCTGAACATTAATCGTAGGGTTCCGCTTGCTAGGGTTGCTCCCACTACTTGAGCTGCTATGTATGCTGGTACCTACAAATACAATATTTAACTTAATTAATCATAGCTTTATTATAACAACTAAAAGTGAATATGATTGTGGGACAGAGAGGGTTTTTTTTTTTTTTTTTTTTTCAATTTCTAAAGTTGACTTAGTAATAATCGTTCAATATAACAAACTTATAATTAATTGGAAAGGAATATATCTTTTTTTAAATGCTACTTTTGGACCTATCCAACATTATCTAATTAGAATATTCATTTACTTAAAGTCTAAACTTGAACAAAAAAACATATTGGGAATAAATGAAACATTATTTTAAGTTGAAATATAACCACTTCTAAATAATGATGATATTTTATTTTCTAAGTGTACTATTATGAAACTGATGAAATTCCATAACATCCAATAAAATGTTTGCCTCATGATATTATTTAAGAGAAAAAAATAGATCTTTGTCCATACCCAAACATCATTTTATCCTTGCAACATTTGTTTAGACAAATATTATTATCCAACAAGAAAGGACGTGTCACAAATTTATACACTTAATTTCTCACCAACACACACCGGAGGTGCACCAAATTATTAGAATTATAATAATAGTGTGAACGTTGGAAAGGATAGGGATGGAATTAAAAGTCATTCGATAAAAAATACAAATTGGCGAAGGCATTAAATTGAATTAATTGCAATAGTGAAATGTAGGGACTAGCCTGTTTCCAGTGGAACCTCCGGCAGGTAGCAAAAGCAATGGTGACGGCGGGGTTGAAGTGGGCTCCGGAGATATGACCGACGGAGTAGACCATCACCATGACGACCAGGCCCCACACGATGGCTATTCCCGGTAACGTCACCACCTTCTGCTTGTCGTAGTTCACCACCACCGCCCCGCATCCCGCGAATATCAAGAAGTATGTCCCCAGCGTCTCCGCTATTATCTGCCGCCATTAATCATACTTAAAACCCTATTTAAAAAAATCACCTATACTATTACCAGTCTCTTAGCTGGCAGTTAGTTGTATTACAAGAACAAGAACACACGTGTGTGGTATTAGTTTTACCTTTTGAATGAAAGGTACAGTGATGGAACAGCAGCCTGGAGAAGAAGAAGATGAAGAATCAGTTTTGTGATCACCGACGTCGTTTATTCTCACCGTCACTCCGTTTGCTCCTGATGCTATCTGATCACCCATTCTTTAACAGCATTAACTTCACTGTGAGAAGGGGGTAGATGTTGTCTGAAATGTATGATGTAAGAGAAGGGAAAGAGTTGAGCAGAATTGGATGGAAAGAAAGCCAATTTATTTTAGCTGGGTGGGGCCCGGAGTGTGGATTTCTTGAGGGTGGATAAATTGACTATATATGATCCATCTTTTTGAATTTTAATTTTTAAATAATGGGATTATTGGAGTACTTCATTATGAATTAAGTAAGACATAATAATTCTCTTTGGAGATATCGTTGAAAAGTGTGATGCTCATGTCTGCCTGTGTTTCTGCATTCATGGCTACTCCCAACCTCCCACCGGAATTACAGACACATTTATAATTAAATGGACACCATTACAGCTGCCAAAAATTAAACTAACATGGTGATGGAGTCATAAATTAAATTCTGATCTGACAAATTTCACCATCCATTTCTAACCTTAGCCCAAATATTAATTATGAATGCAGTAGACATTATAAATATAACTCTTTAAATCATGTGAGCTGGAATTCCTTTAAAATTGTGACGAAATCAATTAACCTTATAAAACATTAAAAAAAAATCCTATAATTTCATCCAATATCAAATCAAGAAATGACTACTTAATTGCTATTTTACAAGTTACATCGTACACCATATATAAGAAATTAAATAGAAATAGAGAATCAATTGATGTCATTAATTTATGCTAATCATAGGATTCCTTCAATATGGAGCGGCCCCAATTATCTAGGGATCTTCATCTAGGTAGGTAATTAAGAGAGGTTTAGGGATATTCAATTTAATTTATCTTATTTCATTATAGCAAAACCATATTCAAGAACTATAACATAAATAAATTAATAAATAAAAATTGGTAAGTTGTTGAATCTGTTAGGGTATCTTAATTAAATATTAAACGACTCTCCTCTCTACTCTCTTTAAGGAGGAAAAATTCCCCGCCTGCATGTGAGGGGGCGTGTTAGAGTATCTTAACTAAATATTAAACGACTCTCCTCTCTACCAACTTAAACTTTTAGATGAGGTGGTCATTTTGATAGTATTCACTTCATTGTTATATGCTTATTTACATTAATTTTTTTAGATGAGGTGGTTATTTTGGGAATATTCACTTCATTGTTATATGCTTATTTACATTAATTTTTTTAGATGAGATGGTCATCTAAAAGAATCTATGCAAGATCTGTATTTTTGGAGTATTCACCTCATTGTTATATATCCTTATTTACATTAATTTTAGTAGAGAAAGTGATAAAAAGTTAAACACAATCAACATTCCTCATATAATGTACTTTTGGGCAATCGCAGTGAGTTTGCGATTTTTTTTTAATGAATTAATCGCTATCTTTTTTAAAGCAATGCTACACATACAATTCCATCATATATTTATTTTTCCAAGCCAAGACAATCATTAATTAATTAATTTTTAATATCACATCATATTATTAAATTCAATTAGAGTTAATCCACATATGCTATGTGACAAGGCCGGAATACAACTAGTTTTTCTTTAGGAAAGACAAACACATATATATAACCTAATTATTAAAATTATTTTCATTTATATATTATCAAAGATTAAAATTGTATACGCACAAGTCCAGATCAGGCGTTACCAAATAACGTTCTAAAATGATTTCATATTTATATGTTATGATTAATCGTTGTTATTATATGTAAAGAGACAACAGTACAGAGAGTATCACAAAGCTACGTACTTATGTTAATGATATTATCAAGAAAACGCACATGCTATTATAATATAATATAATAATAATCTTTTAAATATTATACAACAATAAAATAACTTTACATTCATTTTAATTTGTGTTGTTCTTGCATTTTCTGATTTTAATATAACAAGATTACACTGTATTATTATACAATATAAATACACTGTATTATTATACAATATAAATATACACTGTATTATTATACAATATAAATACATGTGATTTTTTATTCATTCTACACATAGCTCTTTTTCTTTTCTTTTCTTTCTTTTTTTTTCAAAATAAAAAATATACCATATTATACAATTTCCTCAATTAATTATAGGTCGGTGAACCGCTGCCAGTCTGCCATACATAGCTTCATATTCAAGAAAACATATTATATATTCCATGTTTTATTGCTAATTATCTTAATACACAATTAAAAACACACATGTGTACACACATATATATTAGAAAATTAAAAAAAAGAAATACTTAATAATTATATATTTAATCCCCGTGGATTAATTAGGTGAGGAAAAATAATATATGAGGTGTAGCTAGTTAGAAGCATTTGGCAGCCAACCTCTTCTTAATTCTGCTGATCGATTAATTTATTCAGCTTCAGCGATAACTTCACTAAGTAATCTATGTTTACGTTATCTTATTTTCTTATTATTTATCATGAAACTAATTATAAGATAAAACCCACCTAAATGCCACTTATAAATTTATAGAAGTGAATCTAGAATTTAATTTTTTTGATTGGACTAATTGTTGACCGCATATTAAACTCAATCTTGCCAAATACCAGCATATGTGAAAAATATGTGATAATTTATTCTTTGCCAATTTTATCGTAATAACTTTTTAAAATGTCTCAGAGACGGAGGATCATATGCTAGTTGTGCAAACCGTGTTAGAATGAGTTTTTTTTTTTATTTCTTATTTTTAATGAGATTAAAATTAGTGGTTGATCACTTACATTTTTTGCAAGGATTTTTAATGTTCGAGACATTAATGAATTTTATAGAATTGACGGGGCTAGCTTAGGAAAATAGGGCATTTGGTCAGTTTGCTTATGTTAATTAACATGTTTTTTTTTGGGAGGAAGTTGTTAATATTTTAGCCTTTTAGGAGAGTGAAGTAGATGCAGTCTACCAAGTAAGACCAATGGGGTGGGGTCCTTGTGTCCATGGATACCACTTTAAAGTAATATGAATAACAACCAACTTTAACTTTGAATCGAGTCAAAAAAAAAATGGAAAAAGAAAAAGGACATATGAATCATATTAGTTAATATAATTGGCTTGACTAATTTATGGAATTACTTTTATGTGTGTGAAATGATGTAACAATTTTAAGTTGGATGGACAACTTTTGATATTTATTTACCTAATAACGTGATTTAGATGAGAATGTATCATATTTAAAGTTTAAATATTTTGATTTATTCTGAAGAAGGTATAATAATTATCTAAAAACAATTGGGATGTTGGTGATGAAAAAAGAAAAAAAAAAGGGACACGAATTTTCTTGTGTATTATATATCCGTAAAGTTAATATTATGATTAGTGAAATCTAGATTACAATGAAACGAGATTAGTGAAATCCAAGAAAATCTTAGTAATTTAATTGGAGCATATGCATAGTTCCTATGGGTCTACAACGTTGAAAAGTTAAGTGTGAAAGCATGTTGATGCTACAAATTAGATATGGCCCTTACATAATAAAGTTTTTTTTCCCTTATTTTTCAATTGGTGTAAATAAACAACATTGATCTTTGATCATGTCCCTAAAGTAAATAGAGTGGAACACATTGCCCACTTTTATTATAATCCATAATTAATTAATATAACATCTAAATACACGCAGAATTTTTGCATAAAATATTTACTGCCGTAATTAGGAGAAAATAAGAAGTAGTATTAGACAATTTAGTGTAAATTATGACGGCTGATATTTTTTTGGACAGTAATTAAGCGGATTATTAACAATTATATACATAGTTATTAAAACATAAATGAAGAATATTAATTAATTATGAAAAAGCACGCTCACTTTTACATGTATTTCAGCACCATTACAACTCAATGATTATTAAATCACCATATATATAGTTATAAAACCCACTCAAACATCGAGAAGGTCACATATAATTAATTAATTTTTTTTTTAAAAAAAAGTGCGACAAGGATGATCATAAAATCAAACCACCCCAACATATTGGTGTAAACTGTAATAAGAGTATTAAGACTATTTGGCGCATACAATCTAAATTCAACCCGCATGCAAAAACCCAATTAATTACTACAACACACACATATATAAATATTAATTGGGTGGATCATCCAATAACTTGGTGTATAATGATCCGAAAGTGAGTGTAAATATTCTGTTAATCCAATGTTTTCACACGGCGTTCTTGCAGAATTTGTAATAGTTTAATGATAAGACCAAAACAAAAGTAGATGATCCCATGATTCATGGAGTTTTAAGTGGTTGCTTTTATGCCACAAGTGGCAGGCAATGACCTGTGAACACTTCTTATTTTCTTTCTACCATTCCCAATTTACATCCTCTTTCATGTCTTTCTTGACTTTGTAGCTTATTAAGAATTACTAATTTAGTTATGTGGCATTCTGTGTTGTGTAAATTAAATATTACTTCATTACTTAATTTGGGTCATAACGGTACAAATTGGGTAAAGCTGAAAATAACAAAAACTGACAAATTTAGTGAGTTGGGCATTGTTGAATAGCCCAGAACTCATCAAGTTGGGCTGGATAGAACGAATATTGGGCTAAGTTGATTGGGCTGGGCTGGGCTGGATTGAGCTAACATGCATAGGTCTAAGTTAATTGGGCTAGGAGTAGAAAAGGGCCCACGGAGTATCATTTTAATAGACAATAAAACCACCTCCTCCATCTGACCATCAGATCTGTAAGTGTTGCTGGATTGAATTCCACTCTCTTTTACATCACTCTTTTGATAATCTACTCACCCCAATTCAAGAAACAATGTCCTATAGAGTGAAGTTAACCAACCAAAACCCTACATGCGATTATCGTGGAGGTGGGGAGTGACAATTGGTATCACTGAGGAAGTCAATCATAATAGGATTGAGGGGGGGGGGGGTGTTGAGTAGTTATTGAATCAATGAGAACGATTGAAAATTTTTTATTCCCGTTACACCAACTAAACACCAATAATGAGAATTGATATACATCAATCAATTCCCATTTAACCCATTCATTACACCCCAACCTAGCACCTGCATAATGTATTCATTATTATCCAATGGAAAGGATACAGGGGAGTCACTGAGTTCAATTCTTTAAAATTCATTTTACTACTGCCTTATACTTTGTTCTCCATATAAACCACATTCACAGACATGATCTGTCATTCATATACACAATTCTACTTGATCCACAGTATAAGTAACATATTAAATCCCACATAGCATACAATATACACCTCATCTACTGCCTGTAAAAATAACATGCTCCTGAAGGCATCACCAGTTAGTTTCTCATTGCATTTAATCTATGTTACAACACCCTCTGCTATTATATTAGAAGAGTAAAAGATCAGTTCATCTTAACTACACTATAACTGCATTCATCAGTGACTAAAATCCTTGACCAAACATATAGAAATCATCATTAACAGTTGCATAGAAACCTTGAAATTCCAACATGGAGATAACCATGGAAATCCATGTTCAATGAAGGGGACAAGGGGTTTACAGATTTTCCAAAAGAAGCTCATGTTTGAAATATGATTGCATGGATATTGCACATCAATCTATGATTAGTTGGATGGAATGATAATCAACCATGATCAATATGTGAAGCTAATATCTTCCTTAAGAATTTTACACAGTTATTTATAATCAGAGTTCAGAATACTCCATACAATGTCAGAATCAAGAATGTAAGAATATATGAAAGAAAATCATTTCATATCTAATCTAATCATCATTAAAGCAAAATATTAACATAAAGCTTTTTACTTGAAAAAACACACAACTCCAAAAAAGTGAGTAAAAGCCATCTCCAATGGAAAGTTGAGCAAAGCTAAACAACATCAATAGCACATAATACATCCAATTCCAAATTACAGACTTTTACACATACAATATAATCAAGATGTTATATTAGTACAATACACAAGAGAAAAGGGGAAATACCCAAAAACTATTCGATCAGAATTAACAAGAGAAAACCTGAGATGGCAATCGGGAAGCTTCAGATTGAGAGAAACACATATCATCCAAAACATCACTCCGGCACCACCGGCACTTCGGATTCTCACCGCATTCGGATCTGAAGCCCAATTCCCCGCAGTCCCGTTTCGGGTCGACCCGATTAGTGTTCTTTAGCGTCTTGCTGTTAGTGTTGGAGGCGTTTAATTTTGGGCCCCGTATTTGATTCCGAGCTGCATCATTAGGAATAACGGCGTCCGATTGCTTGGGGCCAGGGATTAGCATCGCGATTAACGATAAATAAAAAACCCATTTGAAAATTACCATAATTAGAGTGACAACGGATAGATTACTAATAATAGGATTTTGATCCGATTATACTAAGAGAGATCTGGGTGTGAAATGTAAAGTGAGAGACAGAGTGAGGAAACCAAAAAACCCAATGCTAATTTTTTTCACATGGGGCTAAACCGTGATTTACCAAAAATAAGAGGGCAAATTTGCAAAAAAATAAAAAATTATCACATGGGCCAAACAGTGATTCACGAAAATAAGTGGGCAAATTTGCAAAAATAAGAAATATTGGCCCATGCAGGTCTCGAACCTGCGACCTTCGCGTTATTAGCACGACGCTCTAACCAACTGAGCTAATGGGCCACTTTGATGGGGTTGTATTAAAAATAATTATTATATAATAAAATTTTATACTACGATCGAAATTACTTATTACCTCTGTGAATACGCAAGTAGCTGCCCTACGGCACATCCATCATCGTCATCACAAGTTTATTCGATTTCTAACAGGTTTGTGAATCCTTCCCCTTTTCTTCTCTTCAATTAAGTATCAAAATTTTCAATTTCAGCCATAAAATATTTAGTAATTACTGTTTAATATAAAAAAATTGTTCTTTAAAATATTCGCTGATACTATGAATTTCTTGGTGATCGGGTTCCCATGGTAATCTGAACTTGAAGTTCAGCCATTGAAAATCCGGTCGACGGATTGTTAGTTCAGAGGCGTTGTGGTCCTTTGGTTTTCTGGTATGAATCGGTTAATTCCACCGTGGAATCGAATTTTGGCTTTTCTTGCGGAGTTATGATCTATCTGTTTGATTAACAGCTGTCATTTAAGCTTTTTTATTTTCTAAGATTATGTTTTGGTGAGAGTATGATATAGCTCTATTTCTCATTTACTATCAATTTAGGGGATATTAAGCCAAAAACCTGCTGATTAAATGTCTCCAATTTACTTATGGAAATGAATTTAAGGCAAAAGTTCTTGTTACAGTCTGAATATTTAGTTGTACTCTGCCCTAATTTTGTTATTTCTATACTGCTATTGTTCTCCGCCATCTTAAACTTGTCTTTCTTGATGAATTTGCGGTGCCTTCTGTGTTCTAATTCATGTCCCCCCTCTTCTCCATAAATGCTTCCAAGGACATCTTAAAAGTTAGAAAATTGCTCATCAAAGACTTTAAAGACAGTTTTTTTTTTTTTTTTTTTAAATTTTGTTTGCATTACCTAATAGTTTTTCTTTACGTCAAATAGTGTTAGTGACTAAATTCCGACATTTTATAGGCCGAATTTGACTTCTTTTGGAGTATCATCCTTCTATCTCTGCTGTGAATGATGCTGCTTCTGCTTATCTCAGGATTGTGATTTCTTGGTTTCTTGCCCCAAAAAGAGTTATACTGTCTACTGAATCTATTATAAGTGAAGGAATGGATTCCAGTGAAGCAAATGATATTCAGTCGTTTAAATATAATGCGGAGAATAATTCTAGTTGCATATACCCCATAATTGAATCTGAAGAATCTGGTTCTGACTGTTATTTTGAGGAAACACGACAGGAGGGCCACATTGAGCTGGCACAAAGTCCAACCAAGTCCCATGATAAGGAGAGAGACTGTGTGCACCAACTTATGGCCAGGACTGAAAAACTTGATCCTGAGTCTTTTCCTAAAGAGGCAGAGCATTCCATTTATGAAGATAGTGATGTCAGATACCACCACACGCTTCATATTGATGAATCTGGTTTTCTATCACCTCAATATGCAGGTGAATCTAATACTGAGAAAGAAGATCCCATTCAACGCGTATCTAGGACTAAGGCATATGATTCTTCATTAATCGTAGAAAATGGTAAAAAGAACAGTATTTTGAATCTACAGATAAGCAACATGAACATAAGTGAATCTATTTCACATCAAAATATAGAAGCTGACCATCAGAAGGAAGACTTGGATGACAGGAATAGCACTGAAGAAAAGTTCTTTTACTATGATACACCGTTGTATGAAGAAACTGGGGCTTGGATACCTATTTCTGTTCCCCCAATGAATGAACATGAGCATGAGGAATGGAAAAGAGGATTCTGCTCGAGTCTTGGATACATTCCAGAATCGGATATGGGCTGGAATCAATGCATTGGAGGTGACAAAGAATTGACCATGTGGGATGTGGTATTGGAAATGTTAGTTGTAGCCCGTGGAAAATTTGATGCTCTTTCTTCTGGGGATATTGGGCAAATTGCATGGATATCATCGACCCAGTTCATTGAGCAAGCGTGGAAGGAAATGGCTCAAACCCTGACAGAGGCCAATATCTGCAATACCAAAGAAATTCTTGAATCAGAGCCACCCAAATGGTTGCCTGATAGTACAGCTACTTCTTGTATGCTTTGTAGTGTGCGTTTTCATCCAATCATGTGCACAAGGCATCATTGTCGGTTTTGTGGAGGTATCTTTTGCAGTGACTGTACCAAAGGAAGGAGCCTATTGCCTGAAAAATTTCGTACTGCGGATCCCCACAGAGTTTGTGATGTGTGCTGTGTGCGCCTTGAATCTGTACAGCCATACTTGATGAATCAAGTAAGTCGCGCTGCGCAATTCCCAACACATGATCTAACGGATTTGAGCACTTTAAGATCCTGGGTAAATTTTCCATGGGGACAGTCAATGGAGTATGAGATTTACAAGGCTGCAAACACAATCCGCAGTTATGCTAAGGTATTAATTTTTATTATGGTATTTAATCTTACTGTTTTTTCTTATCTTTTTGGTTATTCAGATTAGGATGAAGTTGAAACTTGGTTAACTATCTTAGTTTCCCTTTTAAACTGCCAAAATTAACTCCTGAGAATTATATGGCTAGCTAATATATGAACAATGTTTAATCTTCACTCATTAGTAAATTTGAATGGCTGGAGCTCTTTATATGAGATTAATTTAATTCTTTAACTTACCATGGATATGGCTGATGCTGCATTGCTACTCAGTTTTAGAAAAGGAAAGAGTCTGATCGTCTGTTATCTATTTCAGAGAATATTGTAATTTATGTTGGTTGAATGTTTCTTTTATTCTCTGATGTGTCAGGTTGGGTCTTTCAGTCATGAGAAGAGAATACCAGAAGCCATTTTACGTAATGCAAAAGGGCTTGCAATACTTACAGTTGTGAAAGTTGGAATGATGGTTACCTATAATGTTGGGACAGGAGTGGTGGTCGCTCGTAGAGAAGATGGATCGTGGTCACCACCCTCTGCGGTTTCATCATTTGGTGTAGGCTGGGGAGCGCAGGTGGATTACATGATATTTACATTTTCAATATCTGCCGCTTCTTCGCTATATTTCATCATAATGAAGAATTTTGTGGTTATGTTTGATAAAAATTAGTGTGGAGCTTCTAGAAGTTTCTTGGCTTTCTATTTTGTATGCCTTGCTTCATTTGTTTAGTCTGTAAAATGATCCACTTCTAATTTAACGATTTCTATCGTCTGCAGGCTGGTGGAGAGTTGACTGACTTCATTATCGTACTGAGAACATATGATGCAGTGAGAACTTTCTGTCATGATGCTCATTTTTCAGTTGGAGCTGGTTTGAGTGCTGCTGTAGGAATCATAGGACGTACTGCAGAGGCCGACTTGAGAGCCGGTGCCACTGGACTTGCTGCTTGTTATACATACAGCTGCAGTAAAGGTGATCTTCTAACTATGCACGATTTTGATTCTCAAACAAATCAATCAAAAGTCATATTTCGTTTGGCTTTTTATTTTTTCAGAAATACCATTCTCCAAGTTAAATGCCAATGTTGTTGATTAAATACAGGTGCATTTATTGGGTGTTCTCTAGAAGGGAGTGTAGTCACAACTCGCGTTCGAGAAAATTCCAGATTTTACGGTAGCCAATCACTAGATTCATCGGAAATACTTCTTGGTTCATTACCCCAGCCACCCGCTGCTGCCACACTGTACCGCGCACTGGGAGACTTGTTTCTGCAGGTAGAAAGGTGAAAGTATTTTTCCATAAATTATGGATCATCTGCGCATGACTTAAGAAGGGTTTTCAGTGCCCATGTCTTGGCCGAATTACTCTGTAAATTCGCTCAATTATCATATCATATCATATCATAGTCATTCTTTAGTTTGTATTGTATATACTCATTGCTGTACAGAACTGGTGATTACAGGCTACAGCTCATACTTGGATGATGTACATAAGGAGCTGATAGCTTAACAAGTATCTTCACCCTATTTAAACACTTCTATTGAGTGCAATTGTGGATAATTGGATTTAAATTTGCTTTTTATTTTTATTTCTGGATACTAATAGAGTGAAAAACTTTTGTATAATATTTCAAAAAATTATAATCACAGATAAAAATAAAAATTATCTGAAAAACAAAGAGATGCTGATCTTGGGAGGGATTCATGCAGCAGAATTATACCATCTTTTAACATCCAAACTACATGCGAGTTACAAAAATCACAGAACACTCAAAACAGAATGATCACTATTCAACATAAAAGAATAAAAAGAATTTGCAAGTTAAACATATAAGAACCAAATCTGCAAAAAAATCTGCAGAGCCAACTACAGGACCTATTTGTACTTTGATCTTTGTATCCTTAATAGGGCATAATTAAAAAAAAAAAAAGAGGAGAGAGACAGACAGAGAGAACTGCTGTGTAATTTCAGTTTCCCAGCTTAACCAATGGCGTTCTTGCAGCAATTAGTAGTACAACATTGTGCAGAAGCAGCCGATAGCATATTGATGATATTTTTAAAAACATTTTAGCCCTTTCTTCCAGCACCTCATCACCTGAATGATATTCACCAGATCAAATAATTAGTTCAAATTTACCACTAATTGTCAATCTCTCTATCTAAAATCAACTTGGAGTATTATAAATACCTGGTGCTAGAGTTTCCAAGAGTAAGCTCAAGGTCATCCGGAACACACTCATCATGTATTCTCTCCCCTTCCCATGGTTTTACCAATCCCATGGGATTACTGCCAAATGCAAACTCAGCAGCAATTGCATCAGACATTGGGACATCAGCTGTTTGATCAAAGCCTGCTGTAATTGCCGGGGAGCACGTGCCACTTTGCCCGGGTGTCCACATACGAGATCCTCCATTCGACATTGGTTCCTTGAAACCGAATGGATTTGCTGAGACAAGGCTGAATGTTGGAGAGGAAGGCCCATCTTGCGGAGTCTGAACACCAGAAAGCCATCCTGAATCGGGTGGAGTCTGTAGACCAGGACTTTGAGGAGTGGATGATGCTTGAAACGGATAATTCTGCCCACACCAGGCAGAACCGGTGGTAGGATTATCCCAATTTCCCTTCATTCTAGGAGTGCGTGCAGTGGGTGAGCTCAGAGGAGGTGTAACTGGAGCACTTATAGAACCTCCTGGGATGTAAAGATGGTGGGGGAGCTTAGATGAAGGTGGTATTGAGCCAGATGACAGGTTTTTCAGCCAAGGGATGAGGGAGTTGGCATCAGCAGTATTGTTGACATTGGCTGTATAATGGGATGAGACGGGGCTAGCAAAGGAAGACGATGCAGGGCTCGGATTGAAAGAGGCTCCCGGGCTTGGTTGATATGATGTACAAGGGCTTACTCCAGCTGAACCCATGATATCCATGCGTTCCACGGGCCTACAACCCTGCAAAAGATGAAACGTTTTAAGAGAATGTAAGCAAGCAAGCAAGCAACCACCAGGTTTATTTCCAAATATAACAGAGATAATACACACAAGGAGGAGGCACTCTCATTTTAGCTCCAACAATAATGTCTTTTAGATATCGTGCCACCAGCAGTAATTCACAAAAGTGTAACAAAATCAAATCAACTAGACCAGATGACACCAACAGAAACAAACTCGTACCCATAAAACCATTATATTCTACTGACAGCACAAGTCACCGAAGCTAAAAGGATAAACTTGGCAGAAATTTAATCCTCCTGCCTGTAAAAGAGTCAAACTTATGTTGTGGCTAAGAATGAGCCTTCTTTTCAGTCACCGGTGCTAAGTTTCAAGTTTAGGGGGTATGATCTAAACCAAAGACTAAACTGCAAGAAACACGAGCACTATTCTTCACCGAATCCAGGAATTGCTCAAATCTTAGCAGTGAAAAAAGCCCAGGTGCACAATTTGCTTGGATTGTCTGGATGAATCAAACTTCCAATGAATAAAAATGACAAAAATGGTACAACTATTCAATTAGTCACTTATTTCTCCAACTCAAAAGGGGGTGGCCCGCCACATACGATTAATAGACTATGACAGTGTACACTGAACAGGATTGAACACTTCGGTAATAGTGGATGTTGATGGAATTAATGGAAGCCCAAAACTAATCACCGACCCAATCTTTCATAGAAGAATCTTCTCGAGAGTGTGTGCGTTTGTGTGTGAAGTTTATTTAATTAGGACCATTAAACCATGGTGCTTGCTCATGTGCTAACACTAGCAAAAGAAGGGCTATGACAGCCCCACGAATACCAAAACATTAGTGAGGTTCATCCCCCTGTTATTCGAATATTTAGTTGTCGGATTGGCAGGTTGGCAGATTTTATTAATATTCAGATACAACTCAATTCAATTAGATTATAATATAAGAATATTTTATTCACAATAATAATATAATTAAACTACCTTATTTTGTTTAGCAAGTGGGTTTTCCTATACCAAATTAAGTTTTCACTAGAAAATATTTTACTATACAATTCATGTATAGTATATGCATTTATTACAATCTACACGTACAATCTTGCATGTGTGTGTGTGGCTATAAATCGTTTCAATTGCTAAACTGCAATTACCAAATAAATTTTTTAAAAAATTAATGCGATGACCTAGATAAAATTGAACGAATTTAGGTAAATCAGAAAAGTATGAGTGAGATCCATATTATTCGTCAGTTAAATTCTTCAAAAATGGAATAGAAATTAATAATAAATAAATATTTACTACTCCATTAATTAGTAACTGACAAAGATGAAAAAGGATGGGAATCTTTTGAGATGCGTGAGCTCCAAAAAGCAAAATCACATTCATATATGATCTAATCGTACGCCGCGCATCAAGTTTCACAACTCCGCGAATTTGTACTATCGTAGACGCAGGCCATCACATGCTCGGGACAGCACATCAGTCGACAACTAATCACACACAAAACCTAATTATCTAATCTCCCCCAAGTATTAGTGAAGAATTCTAGATTATTAATTGAGCTAAAATTAATAAATTATTATTAGATTAGATTCCATCACTCCTACCGTGCGCTGGAAGCGTACAGCGCACTTTAGAACTCGTTTCTCGATGCATCGTTGTGTCTGCAGTGGCATCTGCAGACCTGAATAACAGTGCTAACGTCACACACACGCATCGAGCGCATTTTAGCAAACACCAGCGCCAGAATGAAAAACACAATCCCCAAAATTTCTCACTAAAGGAATAAGATCTACACAAACTTGCGAACGCACGCGACGAAGTATTAATTGATCGTACCTTTCTATAAGTGGTTCCATCATCTTCAACAACCCATCCAGCTTCATTGCACAGAGCTTTCAGGACCTCGTTGTTGTCGCAGTGCTTCGGGAGCTTGTAGTTTCCGTACATCCTCAATCCGGCGAAGATCTTCGCGGCGATCGCACGGCGGCGACGCTCCCTCCGCTTGTTGTTCTCCCGCTCCTTCCACGTCGGAAGCCGCGTGCCCGACGTCATCAGTGCGACCACGCTTCCCTTATGGTCGATTCACGGGGACAGAGACCAACGAAAAAGCAGCAGAAAAAGCTATCGGCGATACGAACCGGTGACTCTGAACCGGATGCAGAAACCGGGTCGGTTGAGCGATCGCATGAAATGAAGAAGGGGGTTTTGGTTTATTGTGAGTTGTGACGAGTGAGGAAAGTGAGGATAGATAAATACGTGGGACGAAATAAATAGGGACGGAAAGCAGGGTTATTTACCAGGATGCCACTGAAAGGGGGGATTTTATAAATATATTTTTATTATTAATTCCTGGAAATGCGGGTCGTGCACGTGTTTAATCTTTTTGAAGTGGGGACACGTATTGGAGGTGGAGTGGAACAGGTGCTTGGAAAGCAGTATCGAACATGAACCATGGGGTTCGGGTTTTGCCCGAATTAATATGGTAGTACTAGATTAACTAAATTTGTATCTATAATTATAATAAGTTTATTTGTAGAATGTACTTGTCTTTCTTTTTTTTATTATTAATTCGTGTTTTAATGTTATTATATTCATAGATTCATAGATTAAATGATTAATTTACATTAATTTGTTGTAGCATCAAAGATCATTGAGTTGAATATTCAAGCACTACTGTTACCGTGGTAATTAATACCTAAATTCAGAGGGGATTAGTAATTAGGAGAAAATTCATTTAGTCTTGGCCAAAATTGTTTCTAAGACAGATAAAAATGATATTGTTTTAAGTTTGGATTAAAAAAGAAGAAGAAGAAGAACTAGTATAATATTAATTTTGTTTAAATATAAAATTATCTTGATTTTATTTTATAAATATAATTATATTTTACCAGTTATAATGCCATTGAGTAATGTATTACATTGTGAATCAGTGCTTATTAAAACATTTGTAAGTATTAGATGTGCATACATAATGAATAATATTACAAGATTTATATGCGACAAGATTGCATATATAAAAAATAAAATAATGGTTTTTTATCGATATAAAATAAATATTATGTTTATTAATAATAATGGTAAGATATTACGGTGGTAGAGGGGTAAGGTAGTGGATTCGATCAAAATAAATTTATGGAGTTGGAATTCCTCAGTTTATATTCAAATTAATTCTTTCTTTTTTTTGATTGAATTAAGAATTCTAAATTAATCTGGTTCACATTTCATTAATTGTTTGTACTTTATAATTGTATTGATGGTAGTTCTTGTAACATTTTGTTTAATAAACTTTATTTGCCAGATAAAAATAAAAATAAAAAATTGAGGGGTAAGAGTAGGGTGTGAATCGGTCACTGAAATTTAAAAATAAAAAATTTTCCGAATTTTTATTGGAAAACCGAAAACTAACCAAATTAAGGATCTGTTTAATCGGTTAATCAAATCGAATTCCTTTATTTTAAATAAAAATTTTAATATAAACATCAATTTTCACATTATTTCTCACATTCTCACAATACAATTTCACCGCCGATGAATATGACCTTATAAATATCATCTCATACAAGCATCTTAAATCAATATTGAAATTATTTTAACCACTTAATAAAGAAAACAAAAACAAAAAAAGGAAAGAAGGATAAGATTGTGATTAAAGTAATAATAATGCCATTTTTTTCCATTTCAAATTAAATATTGAAATAATTAACTCATCTCCACCTCCAACAGTAACTTGCTTTTAAATTGAACAGACGATGTAAAAAGGGATCACATATCATTTCAAATACAAGATCAACTCACGATGCAACTCCACAAAAGTATAGCTAAATGCAAGTTTTCAATAAGCAATCTTAGCTTACAAACGCACTATTCAGCTCATTACATAAGACGAAGTGTAAATATTTTTTTGAAAAAAAAAATAAACATTTGCACAAATCAGGCTATCTACACATTAAAAAATAAAAAATAAAAAAGAATTGATCAATGTTAACAAATATACCGATGAGTCTAATTACGCACACGGCACACCAGTATTTTGTGGCGGTGAGGTCACTGAGGTGGTGTGGGCGGCGAAGGAACGACAATATGATAAGGAGAGGTGTCGCTGGAGCAGATAGGTGTCGGAGAAGATAGGTGTCACCGGCCGTTGGTTCATTAGCTACAGGAAAATATTAATTGTCATGGAAATAGGGTTTGGTGCCGCCGGTCGTATGTGATGTGAGGACTGAGGAAAGATCAGAATTGAAATTAGAAATGGGGGCTAGGGTTTGTAACTTATATATGGTTTTATTTCGATTCGATTCGGTTAATCGAAAAGTTTAATTTTTAAAAATCGAAAATCGAACCAAACACAAAAAAAAAACTGATTTTAAAAATTATTAACCGAACCGTACGTAAACCAAAAACCAAATCAAATTGTTTAATAGACCTCATTTAGAATAATTTATATATAGAATAATGCGTTGTTTTATAGAATTATATATATATATATATATCATCTTTAACTTGAGTTAGAAAAAATGACAATATAACATAAATTGATTAAAGTTTTTTTTTAAGAAATTAAGAATAATAATTCATTATTTTGAAAGTTAAATTTTCATATATCAAATAATAAAACTAGAATATACATCAGAGAGTAATGAATAATTTGTCTATATGCAGACTATATACGTTAATAAAACTTGTTAGAGTTTTATATATATATATATATATATATATATATATATATATATATATATATATATATATATATATATATATATATTCACACATTATTGAATAGTTGCACCTGCTCGAGGAAGAATTACCAGTTGATTGTACTATACGGAGTATTATATTAATAATTCTTCTTCTACGGTGCATTAATCAGATGGAATGTACATAGTTGATATACTTATTTACTGTATAAATTATTTATCTTTTGGTCGTATATATGTACGTTTGATTATTTTATATTAAGATTTTAGATTTTTATGTTGTTTAATTTAATTTATAGATACATTGAATATAACATTTAAGCAAAACTACTGTGGGTCCCTTTAGCCTTAATGCAAGAATAGATGCATCAACTTCATATCCGTGTGCCTTCCTCCATTTTATTTAATATGATCATCAGCATTTGTTTTTTAATTGTCGATAATTATGACCTATTATTACATAATTACTAATATAAATATATTTTTAAGGAAAAAAAAAAACTATTTGCATCATCATACATGCAAGACAAATTATAATTGTATACTGAAATAATGGAACTTTTAAAAGATAAAATCTAAATTGTAAATATTCTCTCCGTAACAAGATTTAATCCTTTATTATTGAATTAATTATGAATTGTTAATGTATAATTGTAATTTTAATACATACCAGTTCTTTTTTATTAAACAACCTCAAACTAACAATTTCGTCCATGTTTTTAAGCTACCACAAATTTTAAGCACCTTCAATCCAGACATATATATATATATATATATATATATATATATATATATATATATATATATATATATATATATACACGACTAAAAATTTTAAGAAATTCTTTAAACACAATATTTAAGAGACTTAAGGGTTTGTATTAATAATGTAAGATTAGTATAAGAAAATAAATAAAACTGGGTGGAAATAGAGATTAAATATGGAAGGGAAGGCGGACAGCTGGTAGTGGGACCCAGGTGTCTTAATCCTATATTCAACTACTTGCACGTGCGCGGCGGATTAGGCGATTAGGACTTGGACATAATTTAACTCTATTGGATCATCTCAATTATGTCCCCAAGGACTTTAATTGTGGGCTCTACATATTTCGGTGCTTTCCTTTTTTTTTTTTAATTGCCTTTTAATTTAATTTATGTATAACCTTGTGTTATTTTTACTAATGATATCATTAATTTTTATTTGACAAAGTCTAATGTCACGTGATAATTACGTGAGTTGTATTAAATTATAATAATTATTATATAAGTAGAATATATTTATTGATAATTAGAATATATTTTTATAATGAATGATGCATTATAATATGATTTTAATATGTTACAGCATGATTCATTACATATATTTTATTTTAAGTACTATTCCATCAGTCCGCTGGTAAAGTATATGTAGATAGTCGATTTTTTATGGGTGAGGTGAGTGTTTAATGTGGCTGTTATGTGGTTTAATCGGACTAATCTAATATAATATGGAGAAAGAATAGAAGAAGAACACAATAATTCCTCCCACGTTTGTGGAAGTTTTAAGTAGAGAGTTTGTTTCTCTCTGTATTTTTTTTGTGTGGAGGGATATAATTCTCCTTTACAGTGGTGATGATGGTGAAGATGCAGGTGAGGTTGAAGATGATCTTGAGGATGAGGATGGAACTTTCCTATTATACAAGTGGGGTGAGTCTACTACTCTAGCAATAGATGCTATAGGCTAGTAGTGAATGGGCATTAAATGCGGGAGATACGAATCTTGCTCTTGACCTTTTGGGTTGTGAAAGGTTGATTTGAGAGATAGAAAAGCCTGGGAATGATGTAACAGATAACTTGACAAATCATCCACTAGCCATCCTAAGGACTCAAACTCTGGAAGACATCGGCAAAACAGGGCTCGACTATGGCAAGGAGAGCTCGGAAGGGCCAAGCGCGTGGAGAGCTTGGGAGGCCTAACTCACCTCTGACGTGGAGAGCTTGGAGAGGCCGGCTCCACATCTGGCGTGGAGAGCTTGGAAGGGCCGAGCACGTGGAGAGCTTGGGAGGCCGAGCTCACCTCTGACGTGGAGAGCTTGGAGAGGCCGACTCCGCATCTGGCGTGGAGAGCTTGGAGAGGAGATCGACTCACCTCTAGCATGGAGAGCTTGGAGAGGAGGCCGACTCACCTCTGGCGTAAAAGTCTTGGAGAGGAGGCCGACTCACCTCTGGCGTAGAAGTCTTGGAGAGGAGGCCGACTCACCTCTGGCGTGGAGAGTTGGAGAAGAGGCCGACTCACATTTGGCAATGAGAGCTTGGCAGGGCAGAGCTCGACATTGGCAAGGAAGACCTGGGGGACTTCAGTCTTGTCTTAGAGGAGGAGTGTTGACTTGGGTGTTGACCACCTATCACAGTATACATTAGGGTTCGCTTCAAAGATTCACATGTATCTTTTTAAACATATGGAACCCACACACGTCACTAATACAATTAATATATGGGACTCATATATACCATTAATACAATTATCCACTATATAACTTATATACAAAAAAATAAATATATATCTTGTCCTGCAATAACAGTTACGTTTATTTTTTGCACGAGGATTAAAAAATATAATATTTTAACGTCTAGTGATGTGAGAGAAATAATATTTTAATATAAATTAAGTAGTTGTATTAATGTTGTGTGTGGGCCCACCTAGTATAACGCCCCAGTATTTCGCTAAGGGGTTAGAACGCTACTATATTTACAATTCCCAATATAATAATAAAGGGGTCAAGAATGCACAGCTGAAGTAATATAATAAAAATTCCCAAAGTGATAATATAATAAAGTAAAAGTGGCATAAAAATTATTTTACATATTAGCATCTACTCTCCCGAGTAGAATGGAATACTTAAAACAAGTGCATTCAGATGATATATCTGAAATAAAGTTCTAACAAGATACCAAAATATAAGTCCTAATACAAAGTCCTCTAAGGCTTGGGACATCTGCAGAGTCTCTTCATATTCCAAACCTTATTCTGAAAATCAATAAGGGGTGAGTGTCTGAAATACACTCAGTGGATTAACTAAAATGATTGCACATTTAAAAATAAATATGTATGTCAAATATACCATAAAATGTAACATATGCCAATTTAATAAAATAATTTGTACATTTTCGTTCGATAACTCATTGAAAATATTTTAGACCGAATCATCATCCGATAACTTATGTTAGTTGGTCTGTGCGCACCGGGCCGTCACCCCAGTACAATATTAGGTTATTTGAAATACATTTTAGTGCTGAACCGACGTAGCCAGTAACTTGTGTTAGTTGGTCTGTGCGTACCGAGTCGTCACCCAGTACGATATTAGTAGGAAAATATTTGTCATCAAACTAAAAGCATACATGACACATAACATGACATATAAGTAACACATATCATATCTTAACATAACAATCATGACATAAAATGTAGCACTCGATAAAAAGTTAAAGTTACCCCACCTTGGACTTCTTAGAGATAGTTGGTTGAACTAAACTTGCTCTTCAGTCTCACATATGCCTGCAAGAGTATACTAAATTGAGTTCTACTTCTAATAATAATTCCTAGTACTTAAATGGAATTTCTAATATTATTATATAATTAAAAAGTAAACTAATTATTAACTTAAGAAAATATAAATAATTAATCGTTAAATAAAATTAGTTAAAATAAGTAGGAATATATATTTTAAAATTTTAATAATA
This sequence comes from Pogostemon cablin, assembly GCA_023678885.1. Lineage (NCBI taxonomy): Eukaryota > Viridiplantae > Streptophyta > Magnoliopsida > Lamiales > Lamiaceae > Pogostemon > Pogostemon cablin. Next base: position 3,332,714 of record CM042956.1, read on the forward strand.
AATCGTAATATTAAAAATATGAATACAAATGACATTAATTTTATTAAAAACGGATATAAAGATTCTACACCTAAAATAATAATAGTGACAAAAATTATAATTAATATTTAAAAGGAATTAAATTAAATAAATAATAAATAAATATAAATATATATTTATAAAGCGTGAATGCGCAGACAACTACAATTGACTTGACTAACTAAATTTTGAAATTTATTATATTTATTATTAATATATATATTTTTTATAATTGTAATCAAGTCCCTGTATTATATTAAATTTTTATTTAAATTTACCCTAAACTTTAAACTTATTATAAAATGACTCAACTTGAGTTATACAATTTTAATTGAAATTCTAAAAACGTTGGAGTCCTCGTGAGACGAGGATCACATGCATACTAATTTTTCATTAAAATAACGAAGTTTAAAGGGGGCAAAAATTTCACACGAAGTGGGTCTCTTCCATCTTTTTCATTTCACGTCCAAACTCAAAACTAATTATATGTTTGTGATCCTCGTGAATAGAGCTTCAAAATGGTCTATAATATCAAAGTTATGTCACACTGAAACAAAATATGTCATTAAAGGGTTGAAAGCTTCAACTGAGTTTTTCTTACTCATACGAAATCCATTTCACAAAAGGGTTATATATTTGGAATCTACGCTTCGAGACGATCATTATATGATAAGAATAAATAGCAAAATGATTAACTTGAAATAACATCAGAATTAAAAAAATGAAGTTTATATATATATATATATATATATATATATATATATATACACACACAAACTAGCCCACTTACACACATCATTACTAAACCCTTTTTCCTTTTTTTAAATAATATAGATAATAATTATTAGTGAAAAAAATTGTGGTTATTACACTTAGATATATTACTCATTCCGTCCATCACTAACATATTTATTCTACCATTTTGGGTTGTCTAATATTAATGTATTCATTTTTCTATTTTAGTAAAAGGGCCCACGCATAGCCCAACACTCCTACTAATACAACTATCCACTCTATATATAAAATAATACTATTTAATTCACTGGCAAAAGGCAAACGAATACATTTGCGATGGATAGAGGGAGTATTGTTTTGTATGGATTTCATTTGCTAAAAAATGAAATGTAACTGCACGCTTAAATTGAAAATATGTATTATTGCTATGGGATAAAATGAATACTCCATTTTATCAATAAAATAAATATACTTTTATTATGAATAGATTCGTAGAGTGTCAAATAAAATCAAATCATTATTCGTGCAGAGAAAATATATAGTACTTATGTAAGAAATTATTAATTAAAAAAATTATTTAAAATATAATAATACTAAAATATTATAAAGAGTAATACTCACTGCTTAATAGTATTTTAAAAATAATACATTTTTGGAAGAAAAAATAATTTTATTACTCCCTCCGTCCGCTCAAAAGAGGATCTTTTACTTTTGTGTATGTTGATTAATGAGTATTATTATTTAATGTATAGTGAATAGTTGTATTAATGGAAGTGTGAATCCCATATTATAATTATATTAGTGGGTGTGTGTGAGTTCTATGTGTATAAAAAGGGAAATAATACTCTTTGGGCCGGACAACTAAAATGAGAAAAAAACCCTTTCGAGCGGACAGAGGAAATATTATATAAAATAAATTAACATCTTTTGGGAGATTACACTTAATTCGTCGACTTAATTAAATTTAGAGGACCACTTATATAACCCATGGTCATCAGTGATCCCCTCACATGAAGAGGGAGGTACATTAGGTGCATCACATGAGGGGGTGCATTACATGCATCCGCTACAAGAGGGGTTCACATCTAACCATAAGAATCACCCTTAAATTTAGGAAGGATTATATTTATTTTAAAGATTTCATAGATAGAAAAAATCGTGGGAATTATGGATGGTCGGCCTCGATTGGGATGGTATAAGATGGGTCCACCTTAATTTTATTTAGGCATCACTTGATTCACATAACACGCTTTTATTATTTTGATTTATTGGATACCTAAATTTTCTTCTTCTTTTTCTTTATGAAATGAAAAAAGAGAAAAATCAAAATAACATTCCAACAAAGATGAATAAATTATTCCTCCTCACTTTCAGTGACAACATATTTACTGATTAAATAATTTATGACAAAGACTTGCATTAAAATTGTATATACACGATTAATAAAAGTATAGTAATTAATGTGATTCCAATTATAAATGTCCAATAGTATCAAAATTATTATAATAATTTCTTCCATTTTTAAATTTTCAAGTTAAAAATAAAACCCATATTGTTAATTCTAGATTGGGTTTGTTTATTTTAAACCAGAGCACACATAATTCATTGAGCATTATTGCGCTTAATATTTTTTTAAATTATAATAATTATTTTTTAATTATGTAACATATCTACGTAAAATTTAATATTAGGTTCTTCATGGAGCTGACGTAATTAGGGTTTACTCTATAGTAATCAAGAGTGTAATATGCAATTTAATATTGTTGGTTCTTTAGTTATGGTGCCCGATGTAATTAGGGTGTACTCTAATAATTTAGAGTGTCGATTAAATTACATAAATTTAATATTTACATGTGTCAAATTTGATTTTACAAGAAATTCACAGTTAGTTTTTATTAATTAAAATTGCACATCTCAATGTCTCACTTTCTTTCTCCATTCAACTAATGATTAAGATTTAAGACAACACAAAATCCATATTAGATATTATAATGATTGTCATGAATCCATCCAACTACTATTAGATTTATAGAATAATTAGTATTTGAAGTTATGATCATACATATAAAAATGAAAGGTTAAATATTAATATGTTTCACTTACTCTATAAGCATGTCATAATAATTTTCTACCACCACCAATCTCTTCTATCATCTTTCAAAGGGAATGCATTCAAATATGAAATTAAAAAAAAATTGATATGTTGTATGATATGTTCTAAAATCAAGAATTAAATGCTATACATAATTTCTGTATATTTCACCGACATATAATTTTGTCTCACAATGCCCTTAAATGTTGGATTAGTTAAAGTTTGAAAATGCAATTTACTTTCCTCTTATTGCGGAATCCAACTTTATAATTTAGTTTAAAGTTACTGAAATGAAAAGTCAAAACCTACCTGGAAATCCACTATCACAAATTGGGAATAAAAATAATAAAAATAAAACAATAAAAAAGGACTTTCAACTTTAAATGGGCCAAGTAAGGCCCATCAACTGATATCCTATTGGGCTAAACATAAAAGCCCATAATTAAATAGCTCACAACCAAAAGCAAATTTCAGTTTCATGAAGAAAAAACCAAACAACAGAGAGATACGAACGCATTCTTCAGTGTCTCACACAATTATCGTCATCTCTGTGTGAAATCTTGATAGTTGAGCAGCGAATATATGGCATCTTTAGCGCAGCAATTTGGGGGTTTGAAATGCCTACCAATTTCAACTTTTAAGAAGAAGAAATTAACGAATTATAGGAGTCATTACTCATTGCTTCCTAGTAAGAGAAGCGTAATATCGGCAGCATCTGCTGCAGCTGCAGTGAAGAATGCAGAAGAAAGAGAGAGAATGAAGCTGAAAGATATGTTTGAGGAGGCGTATGAAAGGTGCCGTACTGCCCCCACGGATGGCGTCTCATTCACTGTTGAAGATTTTCATTCCGCCCTTGAGAAGTATGATTTCACCTCAGAAATTGGTACAAAGGTGAGCTTAACATCTTTGCTCTCTTTCATTTTTAACGATTTTTTGAGGATTAAGTGTTCTGGGTTACGATCATGCATATAAGTATTTGATTTGGATGCGAATTTTGTCATTGTGATTAATTGGGGGTTCCTTTGTGGATTTGGTTATTTACTGGAGCATGGAGATGAATTGTTCATGTTCTGAACTGAAAAGATGGGAGAGTTTGGCCTTTTGATTCTTAAGTTATTTATTCGAACATGATATAGACATTATTCATGTAGGAAGCTCTGTGTTATGTTTGATAACATTTAGGTAAAAAGCATTTGGAAATTAAACAATGTAGGAACTTTTGTTTATTTTTTCTCTCATAATGTAGACTAATAGATGGCTCTGAAGTAGTTCTCAGCTGTGATACCATTAGGAAATAGAATCTTGACAGGCTACCTTGTTGTTCTGCAAAGAGAAAAAGAAAAGGGAGTGAGAAACGCAACTTACATGTTTCAGTTTGATATATGTTTTGCCTTTTTAGGTCAAGGGAACAGTTTTTAATACGAATGCAAATGGGGCAATAGTTGACATACCTGCCAAATCATCAGCATACTTGCCTCTTGGAGAGGCATCCATCCACAGTATCAAACACATGGAAGAGGCTGGGATAGTTCCTGGTTTGCATGAATTATTGGAGAGAACGAGGCTGATGATAGTTTGATCTTAAGTCTTCGTGCAACTCAGTACGACCTAGCCTGGGAGCGATGCAGACAACTTCAAGCTGAAGACGTTGTTATTAGGGGTAAGGTATATGATGATTTGCTGTTGTGCCTTTTGAGTCTTCTTGGTATATGATCTCAATTCAGCTACGATCATTTTGATACTTCAAAGTTTGCTACTTGAACACAATTCCCTGGCTTACTGTCTTTATTTTTAATTAAAATTTGAAAGCGTGTTTAAACTCACAATTTATTTGTATTTGCAAGCAGGTAATTGCAACTAACATAGGTGGAGTGGTGGCGCTGGTGGAAGGTCTCAGTGGATTTGTTCCATTTTCACAGATCTCAACTGTTAGTTCTCTATTCTCAACTCCTTGCGTGCTCACAAGTCCTCCTATAATGTTTACTATGTTTCTTCAATGCTACACGTTTAAGGATTCAATGCCTAATATAGAAATTCATGAAGATGCCATAAAATGATCTAATTCTACTTTCACAATGACGATGATGAAGTGTAGCAACAATTATGTTAAGGTTGTCTTACAGTTGATCAAAAGTTAATATTTGTATCAGAATCAACTGGTGAGGAGCTTCTAGATAAAGAGCTTCCTCTTAAGTTTGTGGAGGTTGATGAAGAACAGTCCAGGTTGATCCTCAGTAATCGCAAGGCCATGGCTGATAGTCAGGCACAACTTGGTATTGGTACTGTTGCAGTTGGCACCATTCAGAGCTTGAAACCTTATGGTGCCTTCATTGACATTGGTGGGATTAATGGCCTCTTACACGTGAGCCAGATTAGCCATGATCGTGTATCGGATATTACTACAGTTCTTCACCCCGGTGACAATTTAAAGGTTGAAACTCTCACATTTATGTGCTTGCAGTGGTGGAGAAAGTATATGCTCATGGGTTACATCTTGATGTAGGTCATGATTCTTAGCCATGACTGTGAGAGGGGCCGGGTGAGCCTCTCTACCAAGAAGTTGGAGCCTACTCCGGGAGACATGATTCGAAATCCCAAGTTGGTTTTTGAGAAGGTACGCCCACAACACTTCATTATTATACGCACTTGAACGCTGTATCATGGATCATACGCATCAACTTTTTAGAGTTGTTGTGTTAGGCTGAAGAAATGGCTCAGAGTTTCAGGCAAAGAATAGCTCAAGCAGAAGCCATGGCTCGAGCTGATATGCTAAGATTCCTACCTGAGGTAACATGTCATATTTTGCTTCTCAATCATTTGATAAACCAGCTAGAGTTAGCCTAGATAGGAGTGTGTGAATATAAGTTTGGAAGATAAAGAGGTTGATGGCTTCTTTTTCATTCGGTTTGCTCCAGAAACAGGTTCTACATCCTAAATTATAAAGCTGCTTTTAGATTATAGTTTCAGAATACCAGAGTATTGGACCATCTTGTATGATTATTTTTAGTTGAAGCTCTGATATAACTGCTCTCTCTCTCTCTCTCTCTCTCTTTCTCTCTAGAGTGGATTGACACTGAGCTCTGAAGGGTTTTTGGGGTCTCTTACTTCTTCAGAGCAGGCAGCAGAGAGTATGGATTTTAGTGATGTCCCCTCAGCTGAAGATTTAGCAGATCAACCTTAATTGCCATTCTTTTCAATCTTAATTTCATCATTATGTAACATAAAATATTGCACTAATGGGCGTTTCTGTTTCACATTTGTATCTATAATTTTGTAATTAGGGACATTTCATTAATTTTTTTCTTTTTGAAACAAATAAATTTTCTTTTAAAGATAAAAGTAACAAGATTTTAATTATTTGGATTAATGAAAAATGAATTATTTCATAAATAATTTGTAATATTAATAAAAGAGATAATAATATTTTTAATGAGAAGTAATAAAGAGTGATAATAAACTTAGAGTCAGTCTCTTGTGAGACGGTTTATAGAAAAGACGGGTGTGAGACGGGTAAATCTAATACATTATCCATAATTTATTAATATAATATTATATATTTATGATTAGTTATCCCATTATTTTAGAAAATTCCTAAATTTGTGGGATTTATCATAATATATTTATGTTAGTCAACCCATTATTTTAGGAAATCCTAAATTTGTGGGATCAATTCAAATCATTTATTTCTTAGTCAAATATTAAGACTTACAAATGTTATAGTATGTTGAATATGAGATTAAAGTGTTATATTATAAGTTACAACCGAAAACATTCAGTTTGCATTATAGTATGACGTTAATCACCTATAGTATGTTTGGCGCTAATATAAGTGTCACGGTATGACAATTTTACATTATAGTATATGTGGCAAGAGTTATAGTATTAGATTATAGCTTACACACTCAAATATATTAGAGTATCATCAGTCTATCCTAAAGTATATCATTTTTAGGTTATAATATGTTTTGAGTTATAGTATATGTGGCAAGGATAATAGTATTAGATTATAACTTACACACTCAAATGTATTAAAGTATCATCAGTCTATCCTAAAGTATATCACTTTTAGGTTAAAATATGTTCGACTTTATTGTAACGTATTTTTTTTAAATTCAAAACATAAAGAATTCAATACATGATGCCTTACGTTTTAAAAAGTATGTAAGATTTGAATTATAGTATATTTAGCAAGTGTTATAGTATAACTTGCAACTAGAATCTTGTTAAAGTATTGTTATGGCATTATATTTATGCCTTGTAATATGTTTAGTGTTATTTTAAAATATCATGTTTATTATATATCTGTCGGCTTAACAAATGTTGATTTTGTGCTACGGTATGCTAAATGTACTTTAAAGTATGATTTTTTTATTTAGAGTATTTTAGTAAACATTATTAAATAATGTACTCTAATACAAATCCATCATACTTTAATATGTCTTAGATATACTTTTAATATAGTTTTTTTCATGATTAACGAAGAAACATTAGAAGAATAACAATGAGTGAATGCCACCAAGAACAATTGGAAATTAAAAAACCAATAAAATCAAGAGATACATGAATTTAGTAACTTTTGAGTAACTATTATTATATTAAAAAGAGAATAATAACACTTCCACTCTCTCGATCGATTTACAGTTGAATTCACAAATCACCAAGGTAAACAATTTCCTTTGTCATGAAATCGAAGATACCGAATACTCATCTTACTTACCATCCATTAGCGTACACATCAATTGTATCTAAATTTAAAAAAAAAAAGTGCAATCATCCATGGAGTAATTGATTTTTTATTCCTTGTGACATAGGTCTTTCAAGAACATCAATGAAAAATTGTACTGAGACATTTGCTCCATTTGATGATAAATAATTCAGTCGGTGGCGTCACAACCATCGGCCGCAGCCAAACCACCGCATCCAGCACCATACCTCTCAAACTATGTCAAAAAATGAAGTCGAAAAATATTCTTCATTAGAGCATCAAAAAATATTCTTCATCAGAGTGCGGTTCTAAATCTCCTTTTTGTAAACTTGAAGATTTCTTTCTTACCGTGTTTTATTATTTTATGAGAAAGTCAATTAGAATATCCTTAAATTATCACATTTGTAGGAGATTTTATAGGAATAACAAATCTCAATTATACGGGTCATTTCATTTAATTTAATTTATTAAATTAAATATCCGTCTCACAATCCGTCTCACGAGATAGACATCTCATAAGAGAGTTTGTCATAAAGGAGTTAAAAATGGTGTTAGCTGATATGGTTTTAATCGAATGTTCCCATTTAAAGAAGAGTGAGTTTCTTATGCGCCCGGGCACACGGATTTAGATCCGTGTCCCTTTGCAATTTCCGTATCTCTTTATAATTTAAACTCTCTACCAATAGATATGTTTAAATTAGAATAGGGAGAGAAAGATTGTATTCACATGGAGACAAGGACCGTGTCCCAGGGGACAGGAGCTTTTGCCTTTAAAGAAATGCAATATATTCTCTAAAAAAGGAAAATCCTAAATTAACAAATGGAGTCCGAAAATTATCGGCGAAATCGGTGGGACGCAGCAGTTGACTTTGTAATATGTTTTTATACATTATTATAAGTGTCATTATTAAAGATGATGGGCCCGCCTTGCCATGGGATTGGGGAGCTTATTACATAACATCAATATTTATTTCCTTGCAATATCCATAATTAATTTTTTAAAAATTTATAAAAACTATAATTAGATTATGGAGATACTCTCTTGTGAAATTGGTATTTGTGAGAGATCGTGAGATGAGTCGATCCATTGTTAAAACATAGTTGCTATATAGTAGATAAAATATGCTTATTAATACTAAAATTATGTTTGTAGTCAATACATTATAATACTTTAAAAATATATTTTAATTCATTTTTCAATAAACTTTAAAATACAATTTTAATTACAAATTAATATACTGTATCTATATAATGAACATACTTTAACAACAAGTAGACCTGTCTCACCACCCATCTCACATAATTACCGTCTCAAGAGAGACTTTGTTTATGGTTATTTAGAATAATAATAGAAGTAGTATATAATAAAACATATTATGTGCATCCAAATAAGATGATAAATTAAAGATACAATGTATAGTTTAGATTATATGTATATAATTATTTATTTATTATTATTTTTTATAGTGTGTGTTGTATTAAGATAAACGAAAATAAAAATAATATATACTGTATTAAAAAGAAAAAGTTTATTTTTTTTTATTTTTTCAAATACAAAACTGCGTACCAAATTACAGAAAACACATCGAGTGAATTATTCATCACTACTTTCTTGGATGATTTAATGATGATCTGAAATATCTGATTGATTAAATGTGATTAAAAAAACTGAACAGAATTTATTTTCACCTAATGCGCGTATAGATATGAGGTTAGATTATTAATTTAACGATTAAACGAGTCTATAAGAAAATATGTAAACTTATATATTCAAATTTAAAATTTAAATAACTAGTAACATAATAGTTTAAAATTTAATTTACACGTAAATTTAAATCATGCACGAGTGCCTAAGAATGTTGTACAAATGTCACGTTTCCATACATTAAAAATGATTAATTTAATTTTAAATAAATAAAATTATATAAACCCCTAAATAATATTAGACTGATGATTACAGGGATTATGATCTGTATAACTAGTTTCATAAGTTCTTGTGTTATTTTATACCATACTATAAAAATTCAGTTGATATTAAATTTCTATGTAAATACTATATAGTGAAATCAAATTATAATATAGAATCATCAATGCACTAGCTAATTAAGATCAACAAAACTTATAGTCAATCATGGGTACACATTTCAACTCCCAAGTAAATCATAGGAGTAATTAATCGATATTATGCTAATTAAACAGATAAACAAATTATTAATTAATATTATAAAAATAAATTATTTATTTATTACGAAATCTGACGGTAAAGACATCCCATCAAAGAAATCAATTTTTTAGAATTAAAAAAAGATGTGGAAGATATAAGTAACTAGATATTCTTGAAAGAAACTTCTCCTGATCTAGAAGTTCGAACCTTTAAATAATAACTAAATATTCCCTCCATCACGTTCAAACATCATCGATTACTTTTTGTGCTTAGATTAAAGAGTATTATTATTTTATGTATAGTGGGTAGTTGTATTAATAGTGAGTGGTGGGCCACATGTGGTACCTTTTTACTAAAAGTGGAAAATGATGACATTTGGATGAGACGCTCAATATAGTAAATTTTTTTTACTAAAAGTGAAAAATGATGACATTTGGATGAGATGACTAATATAGTAAAATGAGGACCTTTCTTTGGGATGGAGGGAGTAGTAATTAATTGAAGCGAGACTTTCTAATCTCTCTATTTAAAATTTCAATAACGAATCATCAATTTTCAAACCAAAACACGACTTTTGCGTCAATTACGATCTTCTGGAAATCGAAAATTAATTTCATGTAATTGCAACACGCTTTCCTCTTTCGCAATCAATAATAATTTCTAAATCTTTCCATTTTCTCCTACCTGTAATTGGATAAATTCAAATTTGTAAAAAGAAATTTCTAAAGATTTGACATAACAAATTTTTATTTATTTATTATTTTTAATAAATAAATTATCTAACTAGAAAATGGAATCCCTCAACATGCACAAGCATGCAGTGATTAGAACTCTACGTGGATTAACAATTTAACATATGGACATCTAATGGCGGGTCAACGTTAATCTCATTATATTAATTTATTAATTATATTATATCAATTAAATTTAATTAGTTGTATCAATTAATTAATAAACAGTGATCACATTGTCACATGTTAATTCGTTCAAGGTGACTGCCTAGATAACTTTAAACTTAAACATCTTTCGCCTTCTTTTGGACATGTATATTATGCAGAAGTAATTAGTATATTAATATTCAACTTTTTAATGCAAATCATTTAATTTGACACTAGAAAAATAATCGGCACTTCACTTATAATATAAATTGATGAAAATTAATTTAGAATATAAAATTATAATCTGAAATCGTTGTTAATCTATCCTGATGCACTTAATAATTTTTATTTATTTATTGCATATAATAATTAAGTTCTTTCCTAAAGAATAGATGATTTCTAGTTTTCAAATGATCATCTCCTGCTTCTTCCCGATTAATTAAAAAGAACACGTGACACAATTTTAATGAGATTTGGTGGAAATAATGATGACGATAATAATTACTTAAAACTAATCACATGTGAATGTATTATTATAATTAAGTTGTAGTTGTATATTAAAAATTCATTTCATGTTTCTAGTTGAATAAAAAAATCGTACTAAGTGGATATAACTTTGTACGAAATTAGATAATCATTAATTTTTTTTTTAAATCGTGAGCTGATACTTCATTAGTTGTGAACACTTCATTGATTTAAATAAAATTATAACTAAAAACAAAGTTTTATTAATCCACCAAGTAGTTTGTATCTTAAAAACTAAGCGTTTTTTAATTCTTAACATTCGAATAAAATTATTGTTCTTTAATATAATTAGAATACACTTCAAAAAAATCATTGTTCATCAATAATTAGAATAATAATAATTGTATCAACTCTAAATTAGTTTGTGTTGAAGAAATGGTGTGTAAATCCTGATCCATCATGTGAATTTGGAGTGTTGTAGTGGAGCTAAGAGTCTGAAGTACTCAATGAACGTGTTGCATGAGTTATACACTTCATGATCAGTCGAATAGATCAGCTACAAGACAAAGGATCAGTTTGTGATCACATGTGGAGGCTGCATCAGGTTGTTAGGATATTGAGGTGGTTACTTGGTTAGTTATGAGCATGTGGTCCTTTCAAGTTGGTTAGCCAAGAAGCACGTGAGTTGTGATCGACCATTGGTGCTCAGGGCGGTTAGTTATGAGGAAGGAATCAGTATATAAAGCTCACACACTACACCTGCAGAACATCATCATCATCAGCCTACATTTTCTTCTTCTTCTTCATCTAGTTTAGCAGCTGGTTTATCAGCTTATGTAGCACTGATTCTGTAGCATTAGAATCAGTTGTTCATCGTGTATTACATCCATCAAATAAGAAAGTTATCTTCCCTCAAAGTGGACGTAGATCATGAAGATCGAACCACTATAATTCCTTGTGCATTCTTTCTTTCATTCTTGTGTTTTTAGGGCTTTTTCAGCTGGTTTTTGAGTGTGTGTGTGTTGATCAATTCCTCAACGAATAAACAAAAAAACTCAAGTTTGTGTGTGTGAGATCAAGTGTCTTGTTTGAAGATCAAGACAACCAGCTAGTATCACAACAAGATGCGTTGTCTGGGGGAAAGAAATCATCAAACAGCAGCTGAACTCAAAGAGGATGAACACCACACAGTTTGATATTGAGAAGCTCGCTGAAAAAATGGATTTCAGTCTCTGGAAACTCAAGATGAAGGCGATATTGACACAGCAAGGGCTCATTGATGCATTGAACCCACCTCCACCTGTCAAGACAGAGATCATCAAAGATCCATCAGCAGCTAGACCTCCAAGAGTACAAGTAGATGATGAGGTACTTCGAAAGGCTCATTCTACTATCATTCTATGTTTGGGGGATAAGACACTAAGGGAAGTAGCTAGGGAGACTACTGCAATTGGAGTCTGGGAAAGGTTAGAATCTATGTTTATGATCAAGACTTTGGAAAATCGACTTCACATTAGGCAGAAACTGAATGCATATAAAATGACTGATGAAAAGCCTATTTTGGATCAAGTTGATGAGTTTATCAAGATCATGGATGACTTTGAAACTGTTGATTCAAAGATATCAGAGGAAGAGAAAGTTCTCATGTTGATGACAGCTCTTCCAAGATCTTTTCAAAGCTTCAAAGATACCTTGTTATATGGAAATCAAAGTTCCATCAAGTTTGATAATGTTTTACTAGCACTCAAGTCTAGAGAATTACAATTAGTAACTGATAGTACTCAGAGTTCTGGAGGAGAAGGTTTGGTTGTCAAGAAGAACAATCAAGCTAAAAGAAATAACAAGAAGAAGAGGGGTTCTGATGGAAATAAACAAGACAGAAAGGAAGGAGAGCATGCCAAAGAAGGTGAAGTAAGGAAATGCTATCACTGTAATCAACCTGGCCATATGAGAAGGAATTGCTACAAGTGGAAAGCTAGCAAAGGTAAAGGCACTGAAAAGGGGAAAGAAATTGATCAACAAAACCAAGTAAATCAAACTGCCCCTGCATAAGAAGATACTACAAAGTTTGTTGAAGTGTTGACAGTCACTGCATCTGAAGTCTCCTCTGAATGAGTGATTGATTCTGGTTGTACCTTCCATATGACACCAGTCAAGCATTGGTTGATAGGGTTTAAACATCAGAATGAGGGCTCTGTACTTCTTGGAAATAATCAAACATGTAAGATCATGGGAAGAGGGTCTGTCAAGCTTGAAATGTCTGATGGTACAGTAAGAATGCTTCATGATGTAAGGTATGTTCCTGATCTAAAAAGAAATCTTATTTCACTTGGAAATCTTGATTCCATGGGATATAGTTTCCAGTCAACTGATGGTTGTTTGACTGTCACAAAGGGAAATGATGTATTCTTGAAAGGTATTAGGAAACATGACCTATATTTCTTGTGTGGAAATATTGTCACTGCTCAAGCTTGTAGCACTAGTAAAATAGATAATTCTATACAATGGCATGGAAGGTTAGGTCATATAAGTGAGAGGGGTCTGCAAGAATTGGCTAAACAGAAGTTATTATGTGGTCACACTTCCATTACTTTGAGTCAGTGTGAGCATTGTGTGATGGGAAAGGCAAAAAGGTTAAAATTTGGTATTGGAGAACATAATTCCTCATCTGTGTTGGATTATGTTCATTCTGACCTGTGGGGACCTGCCAAGAACATCACAAAGGGAGGTGGAAAATATTTCATCTCCTTTATAGATGATTATTCAAGAAAGGTATGGATTTATATATTGAAATCCAAGGATGAAGCCTTCACCAAGTTCAAAGAGTGGTTAGTTGAGGTTGAAAATCAAACTGATAAGAAATTGAAATGTTTAAGGACTGACAATGGTTTGGAATATCTGTCAGAAGAATTCAATCAGTTCTGTAAGGATAGAGGAGTTAAAAGGCATAAGACTGTTCCATTAACTCCACAACAAAATGGAACAGCAGAAAGGATGAATCAGACCATTCTTGAAAGAGTTAGATGTATGATAAGTAGTGGAGGTTTTCCTAAGAGTTTCTGGGGGGAACTAGCTACTACTGCAGCATTTCTTATAAACAGATTTCCATCATCACCACTAAACTTTAAAATTCCAGAGGAAGTGTGAAGTGGTAAACCTGCAGATTACAGTAGTTTGAAGGTAATAGGATGTCTTGCTTATGCTCATATAAAGCAAGGAAAGCTGGAACCAAGAGCCTTAAAGTGTGTAGTAGTTGGTTATCCATCTGAAGTAAAGCGTTATAAATTGTGGTGTCCAGAACAACAGAAGATTCTAATCAGCAGGAATGTTTCATTTGATGAAGGAAAAATGCCACTGATTGAAAAGGTCAAAACTACAACTAGTTCTGATCATGATGTTGAGCCTCAGGTGGAGTCTGGCAAGTCAGGTAGTAGTGGTGACAACATATTGGAAGGTCAGAACACCTATCATCTTGCTAGAGATAGACAAAGAAGAGAAATTATACCACCTGCAAGATAAATCCAAGCTGATCTTGTTTCTTATGCTTTGTATACTGCTTCTGAAGTTGAATCACTTGAACCTAGGAGTTACAAGGAAGCTATAAGTAGTATTGACAGTGATCAGTGGATAATGGCTATACAAGAAGAGCTCTTATCTTTGGATTAGAATCACACATGAGATATTGTGGAGAAGTCAAAGCAACAGAAGTTGGTAAGTTGTAAATGGATTTTCAGAAAGAAACCATCTACAGTTGAAGGAGGAAAACCTAGATTCAAGGCAAGATTAGTTGCAAGGGGATTTTCACAGAAAGAAGGCATTGACTACAATGAGATATTCTCACATATAGTTAAACATTGTTCTATAAGGATCATTCTCTCATTAGTTACTCAATGGAATCTTGAGCTTCATCAGATGGATATTACTGCAGCTTTTCTACATGGAGAGCTAGAGGAGCAGATATATATGACCATACCAGAAGACATTGAACTTCAGAGCTCAAGTTCAAAAGCTTGTTTGCTTAAAAGATCTCTCTATGGTCTTAAGCAAAGTCCAAGACAATGGTACTTGAGATTTGATGAGTATATAGTCAAGTGTGGATTCCTGAGAAGTCTACATGACATCTGTGTATACTATATGGAGGAAAGTGGTCTATTTACATACCTTTTATTATATGTTGATGATATGCTATTGGCTAGTCATACAATGGATGATATTCATAACTTCTGTTGGAGACTTTGGTCCCTGCTGTAGAGACAACTTTACACCTTATTTGAATGAGGTAGTGATTGTCTTACACTCATCCATATTATACCTTTTAATGACCTTTAATATATAAGCCTCCTGGTTCAGCACTAAAGTTCCACTACCTCATTCAGTGTTTTAAGTAGGTTCATGGGATCTCCTAGTAAACTACATTGGGAAGCAGCAAAGTGGGCTATGAAGTATACAAAAGGCACTGTCAGTAGAGGATTGAAGTTTCAGAAAGCCAATCAAGACAGTGAAGTTTTGTGTGGGTATGTTGATGCAGATTTTGCTGCAAACATGGATACTAGAAAGTCTTTAACATGTTATATTTTTACTCTTTATGGAACTGCTATAAGTTGGAAGGCTGGTCATCAATCCATAGTAGCTTTGTCCACAACTGAAGCTGAATTTGTGGCATTGACTGAAGCTATTAAGGAAGGAATATGGATCAGTGGTATGCTTGGAGAGCTTGGTGTGAAACAAGAAACAATGAAGGTGTTCTGTGACAATCAGAGTGCTATCCATTTAGCAAAACATCAGGGTTATCATGAGAGAACAAAGCACATTGATGTCAAGATGTATTTTGTAAGAGACCTTGTTGAAAGTGGTGCTGTCAAGGTGTGTAAGATTGACACCTCTGTCAATCCTGCTAATTGTCTAACTAAGGCCTTGCCTAGTTCTAAATTTGAACTAAGCTTAGACTTAGTTGGTATGTGTAATGAAAACTGAAGTGCTGCTCAATATGAGCAGTAAGAGAGGGAAGGTAGCAATCTTAATTGAAGATGGATACTTGATTTAAGGTGGAGTATGTTGAAGAAATGGTGTATAAATCCTGATCCATCATGTGAATTTGGAGTGTTGTAGTGGAGCTAAGAGTCTGAAGTACTCAATGAACGTGTTGCATGAGTTATACACTTCATGATCAGTCAAATAGATCAGCTACAAGACAAAGGATCAGTTTGTGATCACATGTGGAGGTTGCATCAGGTTATTAGGATGTTGAGGTGGTTACTTGGTTAGTTATGAGCATGTGGTCCTTTCAAGTTGGTTAGCCAAGAAACACGTGAGTTGTGATCGACCATTGGTGCTCAGGGCGGTTAGTTATGGGAAGGAATCAGTATATAAAGCTCACATACTACACCTGCAGAACATCATCATCATCAGCCTACATTTTCTTCTTCTTCTTCATCTAGTTTAGCAGCTGGTTTATCAGCTTATGTAACACTGATTCTGTAGCATTAGAATCAGTTGTTCATCGTGTATTACATCCATCAAATAAGAAAGTTATCTTCACTCAAAGTGGACGTAAATCATAAAGATCGAACCACTATAATTCCTTGTACTTTCATTCTTTCATTCTTGTGTTTTTAGGGTTTTTTCAGCTGGTTTTTGAGTGTGTGTGTGTGTGTTGATCAATTCCTCAACGAATACACAAAAAAACTCAAGTTTGTGTTTGTGTGATCAAGTGTCTTGTTTGAAGATCAAGACAACCAGCTAGTATCACAACAGTTTGATAATATAAACATTGAGTTGGAATGTACTATTTTCATTCTCTTCATACATGTGCACTTTCGTTTTTCACTTTATTTCAAAATAATTTAGAAACTCATAAATAATTAAATCAATCTACAATATCATATCACTTACAATACATCAATAAATAAAGATGAATTGTATTCTCCACCTTTATTTGATCAAATTCAACGATCTTAAAATAATGGATTAATAGCATGAAAAATCAAGAATTTTACTTTTATTACAAATTAATTCCCAGAAATTACAAAAATATATCATCTTTAAACATTATTACAGAATGCACCAAATGAACTAGTGTCTAGTTTTTCTTGTAATTAACCTTATACTAAATTATCAATATTTTTTTCTTAAATTCCGTATCTACAATAACCGTAAACTTCTCTTTGGAATGAAGGTAGTACTAATTTTGTTTTTTACATCATTACTTTAAAAAAATATTTTTAAAATTCAGATGCAATGAAAAATATGAAGCTATAAATAGGAAGGAGAGATTATAATATAAAATGGATGCATTGATGCCGTGACTCTCTCTGAAAACTTTTGGGGGGTTTTAAGAATTTTCAATAGTTGAGGGGCGTATCTTTAAATACTAATATTCTACAACATACCTACACACAAGGCTACATGTGGTACTGGTAGATGATTGTTTATCAAGAAAAGAAATTTTTTTGCAGATGTGTTTCTTAATTTCACCAATTTGAAGACCCTAGAGAATCCCACCCTTCTCTTTTTCTCGATTTGCGAAAATTCCACCCATCTCTATTATATAAACAACCCCAACCGTATATACAATCCAACCCACGTTTGTATTCTTGGCTGTTTCCGTACTCTCTCTCAGGTAATTCATCGAACACATTTTGATTGTATGTGTAATATGCGTGATGTATTTATGGATGAGGGCGCGCCTACCATTAAATGATGATTTTGCTTGAAGATTGGTTCAAGGCTTACGGCTCGAACGACTTTGATGTGGGAGTAATTTAATATTAATTTTGTTTTCTTTTATTCTAATTCTTGTATCTTGCTGCTATTGGTTCAAATGCAGGTCACCTTTTGCGAAAACTTGTTGGATTGGTTGGGGTTGTTGACCAGTTGCGTTTCTAGAGTTGAGGGAATTGTGTGCTGTTAATTTCAATTTGGAAAGCTTTGATTGAATTTTGAAGTGAGTGAAAAAGGTGGGATCTTTAATGCCTGAAACTTTTTTTTTCCCTGATATAGCAGCTTAGCTGGAACTGGGGTCCGATGTTTTGGCCTTAAATGGTTAGGAGCTTCAGATATGATGTTGTATTGATGATGAGAAAGGTAGTAATTCGATGTTATCAAGAAGCTTAAGGAGAAATCATCTGGTGTGGTGGGTGTTTAAACATTGAGGGAGTTTGTTGATCATATGTTAGGGTGTCTAATTTTGGGATAATTTACCATCATGGATGAAGCTCCTTGTAGCTCTAGCTCATTGCCACCTTTCCTTGCCAAGACTTATGAGATGGTGGATGATCCATCCACAGACTCAGTTGTATCTTGGAGTCAGAATAACAAAAGTTTCATTGTGTGGAATCCTCCAGAATTTTCTAGGGACCTTCTTCCCAAATTCTTCAAGCACAGCAATTTCTCCAGCTTTATTAGACAGCTGAATACATATGTGAGTTGTTTCTTACCCTCAGACCTTTTTGTTTTGCTGAAAGTGTCTTCTAATGGCTTCTCTGTGTTTGCTGTTTTTTTTCTGGCTATAAGGGTTTCAGAAAAGTTGATCCTGAACAATGGGAGTTTGCAAATGATGAATTTGTTAGAGGTCAGCCCCATCTTTTGAAGAATATTTATAGGCGAAAACCTGTTCACAGTCACTCTGCACCAACTCTGGCTTCATTACCTCCCCTGTCTGAATTGGAAAGGAAAGGATATAAAGAGGACATAGAGAAGCTCAAGCATGACAAAGAATTACTCAGTATTGAACTGCTGGGACACGAAGAGGAACAACAAGGTCTTAAAGCTCAACTGATGGCTTTGACTGAGCGCGCTCAAAATGTGGAGCACCGACACGAATACATGTTGCATTCCTTAGCTGAGACATTGCACCGACCTGCTTTGGATCTCATTCCGCAATTGGAAGTTCATGAGAGAAAGAGAAGATTTCCTGGAAATAGTTACTTATGTGAAGAAACGAGCGGAGGAGAAAATCAGAGGCCGTCTTCACAGAATTTGTCTGCTGAGAATTTAGATGCTAATTCACTTTTGACTTTGAGCAAGGAATTGATAGAACATCTAGATTCTTCTCTAATGTTTTGGGAGAAATTACTGCTTGATGCTGGTGAAGGTTTATTGGAATGCAATTCACCGTTGGAGTTGGTGGAATCTACAAGCTGTGTTGCCAGCCCCAGCATCTCTTATGATCAACTAAACATCGATATTGGAGGCAAGACATCTGAAATCGACATGAATGTTGCACCTAAAACTGCTCGCGTCGTGGAGGTGCAAGCTCCTGAAGAACAGGCAGTAGGGACATCAACCAATGTGAGAACAGGGGTTAATGATGTTTTTTGGGAGCAGTTTCTTACTGAGAATCCTGGTTCAAACACTTCATCTGAGAAGGATGCAGAAGGTAAGAAGAATGAAAACAAACCAGGTGATCATGGGATGTATTGGTGGAATATGAGGAGTGTAAATAACCTTGCAGAGCAGTTGGGGCATCTTACTCCAACAGAAAGAACTTGATGATTAGTAGGTTAGATGTTCAATTCATTTTCAGGTATCGCACTTTCCAATATCGAATGCCTTCAGTTCCAGATTTAGAGATGAGTTGTTTGATCTGGCAGTAGATAGACATTTAATTTCTAAATCACACTCTCTGTACATGCTATGATGTTGACTTCTTTTTTTATTGCTTTTTACACGTTGCTAATTAAAAGAATACTATCTGAACATTTTGGCCTTTCTGTTATGCTTTCTTTGTCTTTGCTGAACTTGATGATGCATTTTTTTTTTGCTGAATTTCAATGTTGTTTGTGTGCTGTTATCCTAGTATCTTGTTAGAGGTTGGTTAAGATGCAAAAGCTTCAACTTGTGATTTTTTCATACACGAAGAGTAATTTTCTGTAAATAGATTGACTACAGGTAAGAGAAATCTATTCACTTTCTATTCCACCTGATCATGAACTCTATAGCATCACATTCTTTCATTCATAAAGAAAAATATGATTTTCTTTTTTCGTAGATCAACAAACACCTTCACTCAGCTCACACCATACTTGCTGGAAAACACTGATAATGAGATCATGTTTTCCATCAGAATTCAGTGTCAGATAACAGGCCAAGAGTTCTTCAAGCTCTTCGGGGCGTTTGATTCCTTGGTGCCTGATCATCTCAACCATTGATTCTCTGAAATCCTCTTGTGGATTGGATGAACTCTTCACCACCGCAAAACTATTGAACTTCATTGTTTCCTTCTTCAACATTTGTCTTCCATTTTTCATTCTTCCTAGTACTTGAATTCTGCTGTCTGTTTTTGGACCATAAGCTTTCGTCCTGATCTGCTTTGTTTTACTTCTGTGAGATCTCCTACCTTCAGCAGTAGAATTCACCCTTGACTTTCTGCCCTTTTTTCTTCTAGATTTCTTGTTATCCATGTTTCGACACTTAGACTTTGATACTCTTGCAGAATCTGCATTGCTATCTTCTCCATCCATCTCTGCAAAAACGTAATCCTCCTCGTCTGGATCCCAGAATCCTTCTTCTATTTGATCCAGATCCTCCGTTTCCTTTGGAAGTATATTACTTCCTCACAACTCTGTGGCTCAGTTTTCTTGACTGCTGATCATTCACATCTCCTCCTCCATTGGATTTCTTCTTTCTCATTACACCACTCTCCTGATTCTCTTTCATCTGCTCTATATCCAGCACCATGTCATTGATGCTCCGATGTAGTCCTCTCCGACAATCCCTCCCCCTCGAACTAGACTCTAGAACTTGGAACTCATCATTGGAATCATACCAAAGTGGGTATATTCGCCTCCTCGTCTCATGTGTTCCTTCACGGAACGAAAGCCTCCAGAAGGCATCATCATCGTCAACAACTACGCTGTAGAACATGGCTTCTCTCCAGACAGCAGAAGACGAAGAATTCTAGTCGGAAAATCTAGTTTTCCCCTGCGACATGAACTGTTCTCAGGAGTGCCCCCCCTTAGTTTGAATTTGGAAAACCAAGAAACTGGAAAAATCGGGTGATTAGCAAATTACGAGATGAAGGTGGTGAGGATTGCTTTCTGACCCACTTCATTCTGGTTTTCAAGAAATCTGATGAATGAAAATGTTGTCAGTGGAAATAGACATGCAGATGCAGATGTATATAGAACTGAATCTAATGATTTCAAAACAAAAAACCTAAAATACAGGTTTTTAGCGTTGGGATGATGCAGAGGTTTTTGGGCGGGGTTTACTGCCCTATACCCAGGTTTTTACAAAATAGAGAGAGTGGGAGAAGAAACCGTGGGAAACACGGTGGAACAGCAGAACGCGTAGCTTTCACGCGTAAGTGGCATGGGGCCCGCGCCGTGCAGGCTGTCTCCCACCTTTTAAATTTACTTTTTCTTTTGTCTTTTTTATTTGCTGCTCAACACACTTCGTTATCCCACTTTTATTCTTATTTTTTTAATTATTAACGTTTACTTTCTTGATTTATTAATACTAAAATTTCTTTATTTAAAAAAAAAAAACTTTTAACCAAATTTTAATATAAATTTTTGTAATATAGTAATTTTTTGATCTGGAGAATAATTATTTAGACACCGAATCAAAATTTTAATATTTATATATTTATTATATTTACGTTGGTGTATATAAATTTTAATATTAATGTTAACTCATATATATATATATATATATATATATATATATATATATATATATATATATATATATATATATATATATATATATATATATATATATATATATATATATATATATATATTATTTTGTCAATCAAATTTTAAAATATAAAAGAATTTCTTAGTTAAACATTAAAATACCTTTTGAAATGTTTATCTATTTTCTAAAACGTTAATCTATTTGCTGAAACATTAACCTATCTTCTGAAACAGTAATTTATTTTTTAAAATGATAATCTATTTTCTAAAATGTTAATTTATTTTCTGAAATTAATCTATCTGCTGAAACATAATCTATTTTTTTTTTTAAATTTATAAAATTAAATAATTCGAAATAATAATTATTTATAATTTATTTTGAAAATTAGATAAATGTAGTTGATAAATTAAATGAGAATTAAATAAAATTGAAGTGGGTCCCCAAAAAACCTACTTTTTGGGTAGAGGATTGGAGAATAATTTTGTTTTTGAGGTAAGAAGTTTTTTATTTTTGAGTTGGCGCTGCGTGGCACCAAAAAAACTTGCTTTTTGGGTAGATCTATTATGGAAGGCCTTTAGATTTTCTGACCACTTTTCCTTCTTTTTCTACTTGTTTGCTTTTCTTTTATATTTATAATAATAATTATTGGTGCAAAATGCAACCCTACTTTACATTTTGCAGAATCAAGCCATAGATATTTGAGATAATTGCCACAGGCACAGGTTTAGACTTACTATTTTGTGTAGTTCTAAGTTTCTAACATCTACGCTTTCATAATACTATAATCATTATACAAAAGACCTAAGGAAACGGGATATTGAAATATAATATATTTGGATATCAAGTTTGAGTCTAATTGGCAAGATCTTTATTTCTGCTTCAGCTTTTTTTTTTTATCAGTCATAAGAGTTTTACGGCCCATTAAAGTTTAATGGCCCAATTGTTTGGGCCGCCTGATGCCCCAGTTTACTTAACGGAAAAAAAAAACTTGTGGTTTAAATTTGAATAAAGATTCTTAATTATTTAGTTAAGCCTATTATTCTGCAGTAACAAAGTACAGAATGTAAAAAGAGTTGAAAAAGAAATCATATAGTGGACATGAAGATAGTTTGTGGCATTTCTAATTCCTCCAGGTATAAGTACAAGTCGCAATCTTTATCTCATGAACAATCAATATCATAAGATGAAAATAGATGGAGTAATTAGTGTGTATAACCCCCTTAAGTTGTATTGATATGTGAATAAAATTGTTACAGATGGGAGTACAAAGAATGACAGTTTGTCTCTATAATACAGGCACTGAAATGGACACTGGTGCTGCTGCACCTGAGTTCCCAGCAAGCGTATATCCTACCCCTAACCCACCCAAATGCAGGTTTGCGTTCTCGCATCTCTGGAACACCCGAGCCAACGACGCCGCCTTCCGCCTCGCTCGTTTCGTCCCCGTAAACAGCACACTCTGCAGCAGACTCGCCATTGCTGGAGCCTTCACCACCATCTCTGTGGCTGCTGCTCCCCCGCTTCTGCATAATTCCAGCAGAGCTGCCACTGCATTTTCTTTCCCCCTCGGACTCCCACATCTCATCATCCCTGTCAGCCCTGCCACCGCTGTCCCCTCTTTCCTCACTGCTTCCGCCCCTATGGGCTGCCGTACAATCAGAGCCAGCGCACCGGCTGCTTCTTCCGACACGGCCTCACATCCTAAAGCTCCAACTAGTGCTCTCACGGCCCCTGATTCTATCATTCTTGAACAGTTCTCAGTGTGTGTGGATAGATTGAATAAGGCTGTTACAGCATCTTTTTTCCCTCTGGAAGTCCCCTGTAATAGCATCTCTGCAAGAGCTTCGACTGCTCCATCTTCCTCAGCTATCTGTTTCTTATAATCATGAACAGCAGAGAGGCTGAACAACGTTGCTGCTGCGTTTTCTCTCGCCTCGGTGGTGTGTCCAAATCTCAAGACTCCAACAATGGCACCTAAACAACCTTCCACATCCATAATTCTGCTTTTGTTCTTATCATAAATCGACAAGTTCAGCATTGCAGTAACGGAATTCTCCTGTGCAAAGGCATCCGGAGACGTTAAGAGCCTCTTCAGAAGGGGTATAGCTCCAGCCTCAGCAATGTAAGCCCGATTATCCCTTCCCGTTTTCGCCAACAATCTAATCTCCCAAGCAGCCACAGTCTTGGCTCTTGTTGACCCCTTCTCAAGATGCTCAACCAACAAATCTGCTGTGGCTTTAGTAGCTACAACGGCAGCATTGCTCGGACGCACATAAACGAAACTCGCAGAAGAATAATCAGCATTCTCTGGTGGATCAAATGGAATCCCATGAGCCACACACCATTGAAGAATCAAATTTCTCAGAGCTCGATTTGGCACTAGCCTAGTATGAAGGAGCATTTGCCCCGTCTTCGGACAAGTAGAATGCCCTTCTTCAAGCCATCTAACAATAGATGATCGATCATATGTTTGCCCTGTCGACACTATTACAGGATCCTGCATCAAATCCAATGAGATTGAGCAACAGAAATCTTTGGGGATTGTAACAAAAGTATCAGCAATCTCCTTAGTGATCAACCCTTTCTTGGCTGTCCTACGTTTCCACTTCCCCAATTCACCATCTTCATCCTCGAATCCAAACAGCAAGAACCTGCAGTAACGCATTATTGCTACGAATCCATTAAGAACAGAGGCAGAAGGCTCAAGATCACCATCATGATTCACAATTTGCTCCTCCAAATACTCAATTTCAGTTCTACAACTTTTCACATTGCAAATCCCCAACTTTTCCACAAAAAACATGTACAAGTCAGTCAATTGAGGGATCCTCCCATTCTCAAATTCGTTCAAGAAATAGTAAAGTTTCAATCTCAATAAATCATCATCCCTATCAATCAACAATTTCGTATCCCTCGATTGTTTCCTCATCAATTCAACCTGTTCCTTGACATCTTCAGCCAAATTAACCTCGGCGAAAGGAAAAACATCGAAAAGGGTCGAGATTTCCTGATTGATATCATGGAAATGACATGAAATGGAGTGGCTCTGAAGCAACAGCCACAATTTACTCGACCCCGCAACATAATCGATCAATACTTTCGACCTGTAAAGCACGAGGTACAACTCCTTCAAGCATAAAAACACAGTGGGAGCAATTGTCGAGGATCCCACATCCCGCAAAGCATCCAGGAGAAGAGAAATAACCTGGATTTTGCGGGTTAAAGATCTGGAATTCTTACCCTGAAAAGGAGGAGCCGTTTTAATCTTACCAGAGAAGGACGACACCAATTCAGTCGAAATAGCACGCAGGGTCTCCAAAACGGCGTCGTTGGACAGATCCACCGGCGACAGAAACGCCTCCAGCGACGGCGACCTCCGCCTCCTCAACGACGAAAATATCGCCGCGGATGCCATTCGAAATTGAAAATTAACAACAAATTCGCTCAATCAATGTGAAATGGAAATCCAATAAGCGCTAAGCATTCAACCTCCGCTTACACGCTTTATCTGAATATAGAAAACAGTGGACTGCGAATCCGCGTGCAGAGAAAAAAGAGGGAAGAAAGGGTGAAGATAAAACAAGGGTTTTGATTTCTGCCTAAGTTTTTGATAATTTTTGACTGAAATTTCAAGATGCAATTTTTGTTTGTTTTTTCTTTTGGAGTTCTTGGGATTTCCTCAACCAAAAAAAATTACTACAAATAAAAGTCGTGGGTTTATGCAAGAATGCAGGCTTACGATAGCGACACTCGCCTAAACAACGCCTTTTTACTCAATACATATATTTCCATCCATACATTTTATCATTAATTAATTATTAAAATAGTTATGAGGGAATGCTAATCTTTTTGTCAAGTATAAAAGTAAAATTGTGGGCTTTTCTTTAACGAAGGTTGACCAACTTTTGTTGTTGCTCTTGCAAACTGCAATTAGTTAAAATTAAATAAAAGAAAAGATCCGAAAGAGTAAATGGGTTGGCTAGTTGACCACAGCTAAAAGCGCACCTTAACGTTAACCCTAGAGATGCTTGTCCGTTTGAATCAATTTTACATTTTTGTCCTTTCCATTGTTTACCGTTTGTCCAATATATTGATAAATGTTAGTTTTTAGTAATTAAATTCATCAAGCACTCATATTATTAAGTCTCCTTATAACTTTGGGAATCAAATTTGAGTCCAGGTGAACTCACCTATTTATTTTCTTTATAAAATTATAATAACAAAAATGTACATGTATATACACAAATAGAAGAATGGAGCTTTATTTTAACTTATTTAGGTGTTGTTTGGTTTGAGGTTACATGTGGTTTTAAAATCATGAATAGTCATTTTATCTTTATTTTGAGTTTTGGATATAATAAGTTTTAACTTTATATGAAATGAATATATTAATTTATTTAAAAAGTTAAATGAGAGAGAAGAGATAAAAAGTGAAAATGTATTAATTGAGTAGATTGTATATAGTAATTATATATATATATATAAGTAATTTTTAAAATCTATAGGTGAATTTTGAAATCCAAAGGCTTAAAACCCGAAATATCACCACCTTAATTATTAAGATAGTTTCGTAAAATTTATGTGATACATATCAAAATGTAATTGGTGATTTGGATGGCTATAATAATACATGGTATAACATTCATTTAGATTCAATATTAGAGATTAAAAAAAGAAAAGTAAAAACCATTTGTAATTAATGGGCATTAAATTTGATATTAATTAGATTTGGAAAAGAATTAATGGGAGAAGAGAGTGTGTCTGAAAAATAGGCAGGAGTTAATGAGCATTAAAAGTTGGCAACAACCGAGGTGGGAATCACTTGAAATCAGGGCTTCATCATTATATTTCCTTTTGACTTCTTTTTTTTTTTTTTCTACTTTACACCCACACTATAAAATCATCCATTTTTCACGTCCATACAATTATTTTCATCACCAAGCTCCATTATTCATTTATATAAAATCTTGTTTTTATTATCAAGATTTAAAATTACAAGATGCAGTATTTATTCAGAGGCCTGAGCTGCCGCAATCAATTACTCTCCCCCACTATAATAAACACCTTTTTTTCTATGCATTCATTTTTTTTTATTTTTTTTAGGGTTACTTTTCTCATAGATTTTCCTATGGGTTATCCCGCTGTTTCGAGAGGAATGTATTTTTAAGAAAACTTACTATTTTTTATATTTTATTTAATCAAGTTAATTATATCATATATTATTTTATTTCATCAAAACAGTTCTTCATTTTTCCAACGTAATCATAGCAACAAATATTTTTCATAAATCCTAAGCCAAAATATACGCACTTGTATTTTGAACATGGGAAGTACTATTTATTTATTTTTACGTTAATGTTTCTCTCATATCTCTATACAATTGAAAGCACTTATTTTTCCTCTCTTGTTATGAATCTTTTTATTGTTATACTCCCTTTGTAAGTCTTTCACCTAATGGTCGTTAAGTAAAGTGCATTATGCAACAATGATTAGAAGTGATATTTTTTTATATAATTTCTCAAAAATAAAAATTAATTTACAACCAAAATAAATTCGTGATTTTTTTTTTTTCTAACTAACCCAGACGATACATTTTAGTAGGTATGGAATATTTGATCGAATCTTAGGTTCCATGGATGTTTGCATGGCAGCGGATTGTGCCCCCACCCGGCCCGTTACAATCACGCCACGTAGTTGAACAGATCCATTGGTCAAACTGCTTACGCACGTTGCTGGATTACAAAGTCAAACCAAATTAATCGAAAATTCAACGGCTGATAAACTTACCTTGCTGTGACATCACGTTACCACCGTCCTCGTGCTTTTCGCCACGTGGACTTTGCTCCAGCTGTCACCGCACTAATTTACCGTTTAATGGCCCAAAATTAATAACTCTGTACTTTTCTTTATTGGGCTACTTAATTTAATCCTCTTTCTAAGTATTTTATTCTAAATTTCAACTAATAGAGGATTAGGATAAGATGATGTGATGTTAAACTGATTAAATTTAATATTGGGTGTTCTATATCGTTACGTTGTTTCTACTTTGAAATGCGTATTAAGTGACTATTTTGGTTTAGCTATCTTATTTCTAATATTTTATTTATCATTTTTATGTATCTTTGCAATTTATAATTCTAATTATCTCTTTCTTTATGTAATATACCACAAGTATATAATTTAACTTCTTCATTGTAATTTATATTCAGCCAGTCAAAATCCAAATAATGTCCACAGTATTATTATTATAATTTTAAATAATGACAGTCAAAATCTAAATAATGTTCACAGTATTATTACCACAAAATTGGTTGGTAGCAAAATGTGGTTCACAATGGATTCAAAGCAGCCGAGCCGAGCCGACCACGGAGTTGTGAGAAATTACACACAAGCCCATATATTTTTGACTAAATTAATAATCTTACTGTCATTACCTATATAATACCTGGAAACTACTTCCAAAATCTGGACCATTAATTCGTATATTAGACTAATTCTTATAACACATCTGCCCCTTGTTATCAGAAGAATTCCAGTTCTTAACCTTTTTTTAAAAAAAAGTTAATGAATTTTCAAACCAACTTAAACTGCAAAGTAAAGTGATGGTAACTCAAGAAAATAATGATACATAAATTGAATTCTACATCTTTTAAGTTCTTTATTTGGCTTACACTTATAGAAATTGTGGTTGGGATTGTCTATTTGTCTATGCTATTTTAATCATGTGACATTATTGGGTACAAAAGACTATATCCTAAAAGAAAAATATAAAGTTGACCTTACCTGGTGGAAGGGCACCTCCCACAAGACACAAATTTCAGAACTGTTTGAGGTTTCGTTGCCTTAATGTTCCACCCAGAAACCTGCATAAACTAAATGTTTCAGAAAATATGATTCATTCATTAACATTTCCTAGTGTGTTTTAGTTACCTTAGATCTGGTGATTCTTGGAGTGTTCCAGCAAAGTAATGTTCTTGATCTCGGTTCTAATCTCCTACAGAGTAAAAAGAAAAAAATAGAAGAAAATTACTCCATCAAGTAGTTAAAATGTGTTTAATGATGGTAATTAAAAGCAACAGAATCATTACATATTATCTTGTTCAACTTTTTCAGCAATGGAAGTTGGTTTGTGCGCATGCTGGATCACATGACCAAGCGAAACCTTGCTTCGAACCAAGCTTACACAGCTCTCACTTGTCTCATCACTTATTGTTCCTTGTCTGGACACACCTCCTCTGTTCTTGCACACGTACTCGCTCGTAGAAGCTTCGGTTCCATCTCTGATCTCGATGGTCACGGGTGATTTCAGAACTGATTCAAATGCATGCAAGATATGTGATCTGAATTTCTCCACATCTGATTTACTCAGCTGTGAATTGAACATCAGCTGCACTGTTGGAGCTGCACAATATGTATATATAATTAACCAACTTTTAAGACATGTAGAAATTATAGTACGTACCTTCCCCATAACTGAGTGAGACCAGCTTTCCTTGTTGAGACATGAACTCTTTCAAGCTCTTGATGGAGATCTTTTCTACAACTTCCGACCAAATCTCTTCGATTTTCTTCTTCTCAATCACTTTGGATTTATCCTGAAAATAAGCATCACCACGACTTTCATCTTGAGAACTAGTATTGCTTCTCCTCGCTCTGTCTCTTGATACGGAGTTGTGCAGTGCGGTCGGACTGTGATCCATACTACTGCGTGCAGACGAACGGGGCAGCACGTAGACGTAGTGTTGATCGGGAGCCATTTGAAGCAGTGCTGCTGTTAGCCAGGTCGTCTTGTCGTTCGACACTCTCAGCTGCTTCTCTGCTTCGGACAGAGTCTTTAGTGCTTGCCGCAGTTTTTCCATGTCTTCTTTCGACACTATTCAATAACATACAGTAGTTAAAACACAATGAAAACAAGAGTTGATCGTCGAAAAAAGGATACCAACAACACTATATTGGCTTCGTTAAAACTCACATTCTTGATGCTCGAAAAACTTCATTTTCACCTTTCCTGTCGTAGAGTTGCTGTAGCTTCCAGCAAGAATATCTGTTATGATAGTAGCAAGCTGTGACATTAACGTTAATGGCTCGATACCAGATCCCATGATGTCTCTCAGTATTCTAACAGTGTTGATTGTGTCAGCTGATAATGCTGAATCAAGTAGCTCAACCAACTTATCATCTGATATAACTCCAACCTAAACATTTATGGTGTTAAACAAACATATCATGATGCATAAACAGCTCGAATAAAAGGAAGACGAAGACGTACCAGATCCTGCACCAGAGACACAGATATCTTTTGGCCTAGTAAGCTCAATTGCTCCAAAGTCATCTCAGCATCCCTTAAAGATCCATTAGAGCTTGATGCAATAAGCTTGAGGGCATCCTTATCGATTTCTAAATCTTCTTTGGTTGCTATCCACTGCAGAGTGTATATTATTTCTGCATCCTTTAACTTATTAAACAAGAATTTCTGGCACCTTGATATCATCGCATGAGGCAACACATCAAGACTCGAGCAAACAAGTATGAAAACGACATGCCTTGGGGCTCGATCAATGACCTTCAGTATCACACTCCAACAATCAGAAGTTAGAGCATCACAATCATCAAATATGAAGACTCCATACTTGGTTTGGTGGTGTGAGGAAATCATACTGTGAAGAAGTTCTATTACACTTTCCAAGTCGATTTTACTCACTGGGCCGACTACCCTCACGTTTTGGCTCTTCCCCTTGGCTTGTGCAATGCAAGAACCACAATTCCCACAAGGTTTGGTGCTGTCTAAAGATTGGCAAGTCAGAGCTTTGGCGAATATACGAGCACAAGTGGATTTACCAGTTCCATGAGGCCCGTAGAACACGTAGAGCAACCCTATCTTTCTTTTCATTACAGCATTGGTAAGAGCTTGAACTACCAGATTCTGACCCACTAGATCTCTGAATGTTGTTGGTATGTACGTTTGGGTGAGATTTTGATGCCCACGAGTATGCTGTCTTTGTAATGTGTGTTGCTCATGAGTTTGCTGC
This sequence comes from Pogostemon cablin, assembly GCA_023678885.1. NCBI lineage: Eukaryota > Viridiplantae > Streptophyta > Magnoliopsida > Lamiales > Lamiaceae > Pogostemon > Pogostemon cablin. The sequence continues at coordinate 3,363,441 of CM042956.1, forward strand.
CTCAGCAGATTGTCCGAGAAGACTCCTAATGCCCCCGAATAATCATGGACAGGACGACGGTCAACACTTCCCTGAGATCCAGAAGCATCAATGAGAAGAGGCAATGCATCGCCTTCAGACAAAGAAGATGAACTTGAGTGGTCAGACATATTAGAGATGCCCTTTCCTTGAGAAATAGTGCCTTTTTTCTTCAAATGTGACTCAGATAACCCACAAGAAAGGCTTTGGCCAGCCATATCAAGAAATGACTTCCCTCTATGATGAATCAATGACCAGTTCCAAGGAATACCACACCTATTGCCATCAATGTTGCGATCGCCATAATCTCCGACAGGATCTCTGCCTTGGGCAAATGAGTTAGAGGCCACTGACAAGTTGTGTCGAGTCTCAGAAGCTCGTGTGGACATAGCATGCCAACTTCTTCTAGCACTTCGAAACCTACGCCTTCTTTCCCTCTTCATAATGTTAGCTTCTAACTCAGCAATTCTACCCATATGTGCAAGCTTTCTTTCATGATTGCAAGAGAATGCAGCATCATGATCACTCTTGGTTGGGATAAATTCTAACTGATCAGACTGTCTATAAACTCCTTTCTTCTTACCTCTAAATTCAAAGGAATCAGCCAAAACATTTCCCTCTTGGAGATGACTAGTATTACTATTGACATCATTTTCTAAAACCATTCTACTTGATTCTACTCTCCTAACCCTTGGCTCACTGAACACATCATCTCTCCCTCTATTCGAAGGCGAAGGAGAATTCTTCTCCTTGGATCGTGGGATCGTAGAAGGATCTCTTAGAGACCTCGACCTCCGGAGGGCTACAAGGCCCCTCAAGAGGTCCCTATTGCCCAAAATTGGACTCTTCTTATGAATGTGGTTCTTCAAATGGATGCAATTCGTTAAATGAATGTGGTTTTGCAGATGATCACTTTTATTACCATTCACAATATGGTTAAGTACCCTATTGCTATTAGCCCTGCCCATGAAGGAAACACAAATCCAACCACAGAAAAAGTCCTTGATTGGAGTCAAGATTTTACAGAAAACTGCATTCTCAAAATTGATCAAGATTCCACCCAATTCCAACAAACACACTTGGAATTATTTACAACTTACCTTAAATTTCCCGTTTGAGGCATCAGAAAGGAACTGAGAAACAAGAATCCACACACTGCATGAATTAGTTACAAAAGATCACATTTTTAAACCAGTGGCTATAAGTTTAAAAGGGTTATTGAGAGAGAGAGAGAGAGAGAGGGGGGGGGGGGGGTATGGCGCCATAGCCCAATGAGAGAGGGAGAGAGAAGGTGACAGATTACGAGAAACAGCAATGAGTTAAATACTGGAGTATGTTTCTTTCTACTTTCACATATCTTCAAGACTTCAAGTAAATTAGGTACAGTCAAATTTCACAAAAGGAAATTCATCTCTCAATTAATACCAGATACCACTGATTTCCAATTATAAACATACAAACCAACTTTATTTCTGCCTAATTTTGAGAATTAATTATTTATTTTTTATACTGTACTGAATTTTTGAGGGGCAGAGCAGAGGACCGTTCTGATTCAAAATACCGTTGAAAGTGGGGGGCCAGGGTCAAGCAGAGCTTTGAGGGGTAGTTTGGACATTTTGCTTCATATTTCATTCAATTGGGACTAACAAGAAACTGGAAAATCATTATTATTGTACTTATTCATTTAACCCAACTAATTAATTCACTTCTTAATCACTTAATGACGAAATTAAAGCCCTACCAATTACCAAATAATATATTAAATGGCAATCAAAACTGTTCGCAGTAGCTGGATTTATATATAATAACAAACACTTTATATTCCAGCATTTCATATTAGAGTTTATTAAATTTAATGGTTATAATTAAGTTACCATCGTTATTTAACTTTTTATTTAAAATATCTTAATACATATAATTGAAGTATTTTCCTAATATAAATTTTTCTAAAACACAAGTGTCACCCTCTCATGAATTATAAGTTTTCATTTTATATGTGTTGTGTTCTTATTGGTTCAACAATAACTATTCAATTAATACACATTATTACTTTTATAATGAATGTTTCAACTTAAATTTGTAAGAAACTTTATATGAATTTTCCAAAATAATTTTTTATTAAAAAAAGATATCTCTTATGATTCACAAATTAATATTAATTAATTAGTTATTAAAAAAATGACCAAAATCAACAATATATTTTATAAACGCAACTTAATTGTTCATACATTAAATTTTTTTTTAAAAAATATTCTCTTTATTTGTGTTATACATATAATAACAATGCTCTTTAATGAAAATTTGGCATAAATTATTGTTTTTATAAAAATAATTTAGTATTAATTAAATATGATTAGAATTAGTTAAAAAATTCCTTAATGAATGTTTGGTATAATTATTATTTTTATAAAATTAATTTAAGATTAATTAAATTAAATTTATTTATACAGAATTTTTATTATTAAAAAATTATAAAAAAATTATTATTATGTGAACATATTTTACACTTAAAAAAATATTTATAATTTAAAATTTTAAAATACAATTATTGTAACCGCTTAATACACGGTTAATTATTCTAGTGTATATATATCTTAATATATATAATTGTGAAGTAATTTCCTTATATAAAATTTTCAAAAACATATGTGTTAAACTCTTATGCCATGCCAAATATTAAAACACAAGTGTCTACATATTATTGGTTGAAATTAATTTAATATCATTAAATGCTTTAAAATATTAATTGAGGTGGTTACAGAAAACTTTTTATAATTTGACCTAAATTTTAAAGTAAATTTTACATTTCAATTATTTAAAGATACCCTATAGATTAAATTTTTTATTTAAAATATTATGAATAATGAATAAATAATTAATACACTGTGTATAATTTTAAAAAAAATTTAATTAGTTAAATAATTAATGAATAATTTAATATCTACTTAATATTATTTTTATGGCATTAAAATTTATAAAATCATTTGTATATAATTTTTAAAAAATTACAATTAATTTAAATTAATAAAATATCATGTGCACTCAGTGCACGAAGTAATATTCTTGCACTTAAATATAATTCAAATAAATTGATTAAAAAATAAATACTATACTGGTGAATAAAAAAAATTACATAATTTTTATATGAAAAATTAATGTTATAGTTAAATATAAAAGGTGATATGTTTATTGAGAAATATATATACGTACATTATTGAATTAAAATTAATGTAGTATGTTACGAAGAAAAAACTGAGTGCATAGATTCTAATTCATATATCTATTCATTTAAATTAGAATATTATTTTTAAAAAAAAAAGAGCAAGTACTCCCTCCATTACATGATTATTGTTACGTTTCATTTGCAATTTGCAAAAGAAACGTAACAATAATAACGGGGATGAAGTACATATTATTATTTTTGTATATAAAAAAACACATAATATTAATTATAAAACTTAAAAACATAATATATGAGTGCATTTAATTATTAACATATTAATACATTTGTATTTAAAATAATTTTATAGACTGCGTAACGATGTACTATACTAATATATATATATAGAACAAGAAAAGGAGAAAAATAAATGCATGGTCAACTTGGCATGTTTACTAGCCCCAACTGAATTTTGTGAACACAGTACATTCGAGTGCACTCAATATTAATTGAATTAATGTTAACCATTTTAAAGAAATAATTTAATAAATTCTAATTGCAAAATATATGTCATAAATTATAAAATTAAAATAGTTATATCAATTTTTTGAGTGATTAATTTGATTTTAAATAAAAGAATTGACAAATGAATGATAATATCCTTTAAAAAAAGTCTAAAAAATAAATAAATAAAATTTAAATTAGTAAACTTAAAAACTTCAATTAATTAATTGTGTCATGGAAAATAGTATCGAGATGTATTCTTTTGATGTTGCTAATTCCAAACAATAATTCTACGTACATACATCCATTATCGATTTCACAGCTGGATTTTTGCTATTTTCAATCTTACATTTCATTTCATGGTGTACCCCACCAATAAAGACTCACCCATCCATGTCAAATGGAGGATTCAAACCCCCCACCCTGCAGCAATCAAGCTCAGTTGAAAGACCTTTCCACCCTCCCTTCTACCACTTTAGCTATGCCCGAACTTACATTTCATTACATTCCTTAAGAGCAATCTAAAGTATTTGTTGCAATGATTAATGAATTATTTGAGGACTCTACTAATTTAGACCACATTCAAAGAATTCTTGGATTTCTGTCCCCTCAATATTAGGATGTTACGTGTGAAATATCAAAAGAATTAAATTCTACGCATGTTACTGATGGGTGTCCCAACCCAACTGTTGATAATTACTATAATTTATATATATATATATATATATATATATATATATATATATATATATATATATATATTCAAATAGTATCATTAAAAAAACATTAATCGGTTAAAAAGCATTAAAAATGATTTTTTTTAACGATTGTAAATCTTTTGTTTTCAATGTATTCATCGGTAACCGAAATACATAACTTCTATTTTATTTAGAAAAATAACTAAATAATTTTATTGAGTAAAAATAACTTATATATTGTGTATGCATTGTTCAAAAGTTTTAAAGCAAGAATTCAACGAGACACCAATGTACCTTTTTATTACTTTAAATTAAATATAATTTTTGACAGTTAATCTAGATATATTTATTTGGGGGGGGGGGGGGGGGGGGGTGGCTTGAATATATAATTAAACATAAACTTTTTGTGAAACAACCTCCAGCTTTATTTTAAGAGTAAACATAAAGCACTGAACCCTTTGAACTAGCTTCTTTGGGTGCCCAAATGAGTGCACTAATAAAAGTGCTGATATATTCATCAACTATAGTTTTGTTTAATCCAAATACATCAGAGAGAGTGAACTTAAGTTTGGTATGAATCACTGAATGCAGCTATGAGTCAATGCCAAAGAGCTAGTTCAGCAATTGCCAATGTGATCTTAAATGGGAGGGAGGACGAAAAAGTAGAAAGAAACAAATGAACAACGAAACCCGATTTACACCATGTACAGTCTCTGGCGGAGCCCTCTTCAGCTCTCTCGAATCAGATTTGTAGGCTCGCTCAAAACATATTTGGGTAGTTCATACTTTGCGCCTGCAATAACCTCGTGCTTTCAAGAAAAATCTTTTAAACAATATATTGACAGTCAAATTAAGAGAAGCACACAAACCTCTCTCATCATAGCAAATTGTTAAGTCGGGGTTTTGAACGATGACACCAGCACTATCAACAATAGCTTGTGCAAGGCTTAAATCAGCCTCTGCTGCAGCTCGGAGAGCATCCCAGATCTCTAATGATGATGAACAAAGGAGAAAATTAAAGCTAAATTATCCTCAGTTGGCTAGACTAAAGAAAAAGAAATGGGATTAAGCTCTAGATGAACATCACCAGAAGTTCAAACAGTGCAAAAAAACAATAAACTGCAATCACCATTTTCCAATCAAAGTAGTACCACAAATCACCTATTCAGACAAAATACCATGGAACCTTAACTTAATTATCTGGAACTATGAAATGGAAATATGAATCTATGATAAAGAATCCTAAGAATTAAGGTAGTCTCACTCAAACTCTCATCAATATACAAGCAAAGCAAACACATTTTGAGATAGCTGATAGGAAAGAAGAGATTTAGATATAGAAAAAAGTAAAGCAGCTTTCTCTTCGTTAGAAAAGTCATGAGAACAATGTTATGGTATAATGCTGTCTAAATCATTCTACAGATGAGAGAGACTGTTGAGAATGGCATGCCAACTACAGTTTAACAATGATAGCACACCATACTATGGGTTTTCTCCTGAGCTCATAAGATGTTTTTACTCACGAGTTTGTACATTGCATTTAAAAATATTGAAATAAGATCTCATCTAAAATAATTTAAATATGATTATTTCAATTATTGGTAATTGTGTACATTTTAAAACCTGATTAATCTTATTTCATGCTTCAACAATTTATTAATGTAAATGGCTTATTAAAAAGGAGCTTATAAACTCCTTTAAATAAACTTGGTGATACACTCCATAAATATTTTATAGAACCTTTCATCCCTTAACTTTAATTTTCCTGTATGCAATCAACAGAACTGAGTGGTTACTAGCAAGGTCTGCCTTCTTTAATCATAACCTAGTTTAAAGTCTCAAGTTGTGCTTTATCCAGCTAATGCATATTTAAATGCCTGCAGCTCATGCTTTTAGCAATGTTGATGGATAACAAGAAGTACTTTTCACCATTTTTCATCTATTATAAGTTATACAAATAAAACACCAAACATGAGTAGATTTATGGACATCAAGATATAATGCTCTGAATTCAATACTCTTAATGAGGAACAACCCACATATTTGAACACTAATGACAAAAATGCTTATCAAGAAGTTAAAAGCCCGGCTAGAAAATAGGACATTCCATCAGTTAGATAAAGTTTGATTCAAAAAACAAACAGCATTACAATATGGCAGAAAAGTATAACCAATAATATACCTTTCCTACCACCATAGTGTGGAGCAGTATCCCAGAATTCCTCCCGCATCTGCATCAGTTGTGCCCTTGTTATTGCTTCTGAATGCTTCCATGCCTTGGGTTTTCGTATCTTCTTTGAAGTTTCTGGATTCAGACATCATGAATAAAACAGATCAATTATCAGGCGAGTAGTATTAACCAGATTCTTATGATACAAGTTCAACGCATACTAATTACAAGCACAAAAATGCATAGATCACATTGATGATTCATAGATCATCCTTAATGATTATCTCAAGTTAAAATTCCAGTACCATAACTAAGAATCTTCATCCTCATTCCTCAACGACTAAGGATGTCATCCTTGAAGAACCATAAATCTTAACGCATCAGGACATTTGACACCTCAAAAGATTTAAGCAAAAGAAAGGGGGAGAAACTAATACTAATTGCTTCCATTATTTCATTGCAATATTAGGCAGCGCGTGCTTCACAAGTTTTTTTATAGTATTTCTCATCTCCAAGAAGCCAAAGCCCCTGAAACATATTCTTTTACCAACCTTCATATCTATTAGCTAGTTCAGCAGCTTTGAGCTAAAATATAAAAACTGAGAAGAAAAAACAATCAACACTATCTTTACTTACAAGAATTAAATAGACGTATAAAGATGGTGGAAATTGTGTTTGGGTGTATTATTCAATGACATGAACCATAGGTTCACAACATTGTTTAAAGAAGAGAGCACATGGACTGAAAGATGTGTAAAAGTGTGATCCACATTCCATAGTACACAAAATGAGTGCATCTGTCATGCCAGACTGTTCAAAAAAATATAAATTCCTCATGAAATTATAAAGAAAAATAGGAATAACCACAAACTCCAAAAATAAAAGAAAAAAAAAATAAAGAAACAGGGACTGAAACTTAAACAGAAACTAAGTTTCATAGATAGAATTGTTGGGTCTTACGAGATACAACAGTAAAAGTACTACAAGAAGTATGATATCGTATACAAGCCTAAAGATGTCAAGAACGAAATATATACATACAGCAGAGAAGACTAATCATTACCTTTATAGAATAATCACCGGTTACCACATTCATGAACTCATAAAAAAATACACACAGATTGCAGAAAACGCAGAAGAAAAAGGAACCACAAAATACAACCAAAGTAATCAAAACACCATGATCAAATACCTAATTGAACAACAGCAATCCATTGACGATTCAATGACACAAGAAACCAAAATCACATCAATTAACAAGGAAAAACAGTACCATCTAGTTTGTCACGCGATCCAGCACAACCCATGTTGCGAAGTTAGGATATTTCCAGCCGGTCAAAGAATCTGAGTGCCCGCAATTTGAAGATTGATGTAAAAACCGGTAAAAAGTTAAAAATCTTGAATCGAGAAGTTAATAGAGTTGGGGACAAGTAGTCAAATTGATTTTGGCGAGCACGAATTTCTCTCTGTTTCCCTCCATCTCTCGCTTTCTCTCCCTCACTCCGAGACAAGCTGCTAGGTGTGAGAGGGGGAATCTTGGGGGAGTTCTCTCTTCTCTTAGCTCTGAAAATGGTAGTCCACTAAGTTTCAACCAGTTGAGTAATTTCTCGTAAATTAATACCTCCGCTTTCAGAGATTAGGTTTGGCATTTAAAAGTCAAAACATCGTTAATTATTGCTTTCGTCCTCTTTAAATCTTGAGTATGGATGTTGAGCACCCATTACGGATTACCCAAAGATTCATTTGAGATACTAATTTGTGACACGAAGGGTTAATATTTTAATTAATAAATAAAAAGTAATATTTGATTCATATAAAAAGTAATAGTAGTGTGAATTGTTTAATGAGTAATTTATAATTTAAATTAAAAGTAATAATATTTTTAAGTAAAAATAATAATTAATTAAAAATATATAAAATAAATAATAATTAATTAAAAATATATAAAATAATCTCATTATAAAATGATGTTATTGCATACTATGAATTATTATATGAGTACTATATTTTAAATTATATTTTAATATTAAAATTTAGGGTGTATACCCTTTTATTATACTATACTATGAACCAATATTATACTACGAATTTAAGGGTGGAATTATATTAATAAATTAATATTAAATTACAAGAATTAAGATTAATAATTTTGTTGTGAATTAGGGCGCATAAATCCTTTAATTGATTGATTGGAAATATAGTTATACTCTTAAAATTATATATTTTGTACCTTTAACAGCACATGCATTTTATTATTTTTTTTATAGGGCTTACACATTGCACGAATGAATACACACTAATTAAAATATAGTAATCTTTCAAAAGACTCACATTATAATATTATATTCATGTGAAAAAACAAATGCTTATTTTATAGAAGAACGAAAGATTATTAAATTCTAAAAATAAGCATGGACTACATTTGTTTTCGGTTTAATAACTTAGATTTAAACCTACACCTAAATTTTAAAATTAGGTATGATATATTCCCTCCGGCCAATGCAAAGGTAATCGTTTGTTTTTTATGCGTAGATTGAGGAGTATTATTATTATATGTACAGTAGATAGTTGTATTAGAGGGATGTGATGGGTCATGTAATGTACTATTTTGCTAAAAAGGGAACATGAATAACTTTGAATTTGACGTAAAAAATGATAAAATAGATACATTTGCATTGGTGGGAGGGAATATGAAGTGATAGTATTATTTTTCTCATTTTTTATCCTCTTTTATTTATTTTCCCATGTCAATTGATACTCTTGTACATTATATCTACTGGACACGCCTTTTACATGGAGTATCAATTTGACATAGTAAAGTTTAATTCACTAGAATAAAATCTAAAATACACAGCTGTCACTATTTATGATTTACTAACTCTATTTAAACATTAAACAAACATATACTCCAAGATTAAGTTAGTCTAAATCAGGCGTATGTTAAAATCTCCTTAATTACTGATGGTTTATTTATTAATGGATTGAAAAGATAAATTATACATTCAAATTTTTAAGTATTATGTTTCAAGAAAATATTGAAACTAATGGAATAATTATAATGTAGTATATTTATTTTTATTTTATTTTCTTACAAAATTTTTATTTCAAATTAATGTAAAAGATGTGAGCATTAAAAACTACTCTCTCCATCTGTTTTGAATAATTAATTTTTTTCATTTTTAGCTTCCGCCTCAAATGGTCTTATTTTATTTTTTAAGCACATAAGATTTATACATACACATTAATACAATTAAAATATGAGGTTGATACACCCACTAATACAACTATTTACTACATATTAAATAATAATACTCCTTAATCCATGTGAAAAAAAATATTTTTTAAACTGGATGGATGGAGTATGTTTCTTTGTGATTCTGAAAATCGATTTATGCTTTTAAAACCCACATTTATTTTAAATCTAGATTTTAAAAACTATTTCCTTGGTGAAAGGCCACCGTTTGCTTTATGTACATGGATTAAAAATATAATTTATTAGAGATATTTAATATATTAAAATGTGGGATGAAGGGAGTATCATTGTATACATCTACAAAACAATTAATAATTCTCAATTATGATTATGTTCTAAACTTCTACATTAACAATAATATAGTACTCCAGATATGGAGTTTAAGATTTTTTTTATTAATTTTATTAATGTTTTAGAGGTTAGTGCTGTCTTTTTATGTTATAAATAAATAATAAAGTGTATTTTATGTGCATTCTGTGGGAGGGTAAATTTGAAACTAAAATGTGAGGTTATAAATTGATGTAATATTTTTATCTTTAAAGTGTAACATTTATTATAGGATGAGGGAAAATAGAAAATATAATACTCCATTTATTATGGGATTTAATATAGTATATTTTACATGAGAAACTCTGTTGTGAGATGGATTTTTTTATGAGATGATTGTGAGATGAGTTTAAAGTATTTTAATAATGAATCATATTATAACACCCTAAAATTATAATTTAATTTATCATTTATCATATTTTAGAAAACATACTTACATATTTTATTTATATAAGGCAATTTATAGTGTGCACCCGGGTGCACCTAAAGATAGGGTGCATCCATATACAAATATAAACAAAAACATATACAATTAAGAGTAAAAATGTATACAATTTAATTATTAATTTTTTTAATGAAAATTTGTATATAATATTCAATAGAAAGTTATATACATATGGATGTTAGTTTTTTTAATGAAAATTTAATGTGAAAAAAGTATACAATTATTACAAAACACGTATACAAAATAGAATAATATGTATACAAAATAGAATAAAAAGACATACACATATGAGTGCACCATTGCACCCGAATACACCCAATATACACTCTTTATATAATAGACATACTTTAAAGCGTCTTACAAATAGTCTATTATATAAATAATGAATCAAATCACCCAAAAACGCAAAAAAGAGGGGATTGCATACCCGAGCATGATTTCTCATTCTGCATTAACTACTTGGAAGTTGAAAGAATAATAATTGGGAGTATTATTTTTATAAGTAAATTTGTTACCCCTATTAAGGCCTTCCCAAAAAACCAATAAGTAGATCAGCGCCACCTCAAAAATAAAAAATTCTACCTCCAAAACAAAACTCTTCCCTAACAATAACACCAAAAAGTAGGTTTTTTCGTAGGACCCACCTCAATTTCATTTTATTCTCATTTAATTTATCAACTATATATATCTAATTTACAAATAAATTATAAATAATTATGTATTCCAATTATTTAAAGTTTATAAAATAAAAAAAAGAAAAAAATATTACTGTATTAAAATTTTGAATTACATAAAACATAAAAACACGAATAAAAAAGACACATTAAAATATAAAAGTAAAACTTTCAAAAGCAACAAAGTAAAATTCACTCCGACCAATTTAATGTGTAGATAATTATTCCCCGGATTGGTTCCAAACATGCTCAATTAAATCTTGTCGAAGCTGGAGATGTTTTTGCTTATCTCGTAGTTGAACACCTCTACTGACATAGTCATTGAATGATCCAGTTGATATTTGACTTACTTGTGGAGGTGGAATGGACACATTTGGATCGTCGAACCAATCGATCGCTGCATTTTCTTCATCTTCGATTATCATGTTGTGCAATATAATGCAAGTTAACATTATATCCTTCAAGTTATTCTTGTACCATAAACGAGTTGGACCGCTAACCATTGCCAAACGAGCTTGAAGCACTCCAAATGCTCGCTCGACATCCTTCCTAGCAGCCTCTTGAAGTCGTTTGAAATGCTGCCTCTTTGGATCTTGAGGACATGGAAAGCTTTTCACAAAAGCAGCCAATTCTGGATAAATTCCATCAGTAAGATAATAACCTTGATGATATTGCTTACCATTGATTGTGAAATTAACAGATGGAGCGCGTCCTTGCAGATATCCATAAATAACGGAGATTGGTTGAGCACATTTATGTCGTTGTTGGATCCTGCTACTCCAAAATAGACATGTCATATCCATAAATCTGCAGAGGCAACCGCTTCGAGCATGATTGTTGGAACGCCATGGTCACCGCAGGTGAATTGGCCTTTCCAAGCTGTCGGACAGTTCCTCCATTCACAAACATCATCATCTGGATCGACAAACTTTGGATTGTCTTTCAATACTTTCCATGCCCTGATTTGTAAAAAATCAACTCCATATTTCACTTTAAATTGAACTTTAGTCTTGTCTTCAATATCAGCATCACGCACCCACTCCCCCATGTCTTTTTCTCCTGATTGTAGCAAGCATTGAACCTCTTCACTTGTTTCTGTTGTGCGTAGTAATATGACTTCAATTTATCGAGAGTTCTATATATCATGTCTCCTGAACGGTTAGCGTTGTACGACTCGGCGCATTTCTCCGACTTTTGATCATTTCCGACCACAGGGTCCGTGCTGATATTGACCCAACAACTTGCGAGAAGAGCATTTTCATCAAAAGAATAAAGAATTCTTTTAGTAGCGGGAGCCTTTGGTGGATCTTCGGCGTCCTCACAATCTGCAGAGAGATCTACCTGCTCCAATCCTGTTGGAGAGAATTGAGACGAGAAAGACGAACGTTGAGAGTTCGGAGATGCAGAGTCTATGTCTCTGTCTGTATCCGAAATATTTGTGTCAATTGGCGGACGAAATCCGTATTGAGAATGAGGAGACATATAAGATTTGGATACATAAAAATGGTGCGCCATATGTATTAGAAGAATTGAGTTGAGGGAGATTTTCTGGAAAATTAGCTGGAAAATTTTGGGGTGGATAATTACTCGGAAAATTTATCGGATGATTAGTTGGAAAATTTGGATTTTGGGGATAGATGTTGGCACGTGGACGAAAATTCACATTTGGAGGCATTGAATTTTCTCCGGAATTTGAAGAGTTTAACCGGAAATGCATCCACGGATCTCTATCCATTTTTTTTTTGTGAATGAGAAGATATATGTTGAGTTATAAAATATAAGATTGAGATGGAGAATAGAAGACAATGTAGAAAAAAATGGATTGGAAATTATATTTATAGTGAGAAATTAATATAAAAAAATAATAATAAAAGAACAACGACTATAATTAACGGGTGAAATTCAACGGCTATCAACTTTAATATGTCACATTGATGAATTGTCAAATTGAATTTTGTCTTAAAAAAAAAGAAATAAAACAACTTGAAACATACAGGTGTGTTTTATAAATAAAAAAAAGAAAAAAATGAGAAGCTTGAAACAAGCCTGCAGATATGCGGTCCCGCCACTTTCTTTCTTTCACGCCGTGCATGTCACGCGCCATGCTGTTGGATAGTAGTCGCCACTTTCTTCTTCCCCACTCTCCCTCATTTCTAAAAAACCTGGGTCGAAACTTGAGATAAACATAACATCCTTTCTTGTGATCCGTATTACCGTGATCAAAAGGATATATTTTGTTTCTCTTAATTCCTTCATTTCATACCGCTATAATACTTTTTCATTGTCTCAAATGAGTCATATATCATCCACGTATAGTACAAGAAATACCACCACGTTTCCATCACTCTTTTCAATACACAAGACATATCCGAGCATTGAGAGAGAATTGCCTCTCCACCCCTATTCTAAGTGATGGAGCAAATGACACATCAACAAATATTACATCATCTTATTTTCAAATGGGTGATGTGTACCCTCATTCCACGCTAGGGAACATGAGATACAACAGGCATTGCAACGGGGATCCCAATCCAAAATAAAAACCTATCAAAAAACATCCCACCCCTCCCAACAATAAAAACCTCCCCCTAAGTTTTTTCTAATTGTCATGTCACTAAAAACCTTCCCATTGAGGAGTAATTAATTAATTAAATAACATAACCTTGTGTATTCGTGGACGCTTCAATCGGTTTCTGGATGCCACGTCAACTCGTCCAGTTCTTTTTTCCGTATTTCAAATCACTTTATTTTTTTTATTAAATCTCATGAAACCCCCACCACTTCTCTCTTCTGATCTCAGATTTCAATTTACATTTCTTTGCGTCAAAGTTTTAACTCCAAAACCCCTTCACCCCCATTCCTGCGATACGATCACCAAAAATTTATCGCAAATTTTCCAGAAACTCGCAATTATGAATATTTTTAGGTTTGCGGGTGATATGACGCATCTCGTCAGTATCTTAGTGTTGCTCCTTAAAATTTATGCCACCAAATCATGCTCGGGTATGCAATCCCCTCTTTTTTGCGTTTTTGGGTGATTTGATTCATTATTTGCGTATTTATTTGGTAAAGTGTTAAGTTGTGCTGTAATGCCTGTATTTCTGAGGTGATGTGAAGTTAAATTTTGTTTATGGTTGTTGATCTGATGTTCTTTTTTATATAAGCCTTACTGCGTCGGAATCTGGAGCTACATAGGTTAGGGTTTCATATTGTTGGTGTATTTATCAGTAGCATTTGTCACTAGGCAATCGTGTAAATAACATTTAGATTCATATTTATAGTTGTTGAATTTCTCTTTGGAATTTAACTTACTTTATAGTTTATATCAATATCTATTAGATTATCATGAGCAAGTATTGGATGGGGGGTGAAGACGTTCTGCATCCTATGTTTGTATTGTTGTCTGATTCACGACTTTCCCTGTTTCCACGAAATTCAACTTTTGCATTTGATACCTGTGGCCTTAAGATTAAGCAAGTGTGTGAAGAATTTTAATATTTTCATATGGTTTCTATATCCATGTCTTTGTATTCTGATTATATGAGGTAGTGGAACTAACATGATTACTTTCTTCTCAGGGATTTCCTTGAAGACTCAGGAATTGTACGCAATTGTCTTCTTGACTCGGTACCTCGATTTGTTTACGGACTTCATTTCAGTTTATAACACTGTAATGAAGCTTGTATTCATTGGAAGCTCTATGGCAATTGTTTGGTGCATGAGGTTACACCCTGCTGTGAGGCGATCCTATGACCGTGAGCTGGACACATTTAGACATTATTTTCTAGTGGGGATCTGTTTCCTCTTGGCACTTCTTATTCATGAGAAGTTCTCATTTCAGGAGGTCAGTGAAATCTCCATTGTTTGGTGCTCCCCCCCATTGTTGGATATTTTAGAAAGCAATGTTTTGGAGAAGTGCATGCATTTTTCTAAGTTATTTTTGTACACTTTTTGATCTTTTGTTACTTTACTTGGCGTTTTTTATTGTAGATCTATATACAACGTATATGATATTGTCTTGTGCTTTATGTATTTTCCAGATATTTTGGGCGTTTTCAATATATTTGGAGGCAGTTGCCATTCTTCCACAGTTGGTTCTACTGCAAAGAAGTGGAAATGTGGACAATCTCACTGGACAATATGTTCTCTTTCTCGGGTGATCTTATGTTCCTCTTTACCTTTATTCTACATGAGGGAGGGAGTGAAAATAGAAAATGCCTTTTATTTGTTTATGCATCAACATTGCTAAGAATATTACATTTCATTTCAAATTCATCCAGTGGAAAAGTTTTGACTACTAACTATCATAATAGATCTCACTTATCTGGTTCTTTGATTGTAAAAGTGTTGATACTTGACACTTCCTCGGTTCCTTGCACGAAGTACCATGTCATACATTCTCTCATGATAAATCATTAAAACTTCATGTTTTGCAAGTTGAATAGTTTGAAGGGCAAAAATAGATTGAATGATATTACTTTGTTTGTGACGTGTTGTATTTGCAGAATTTTATTACGTATCTACATAAGATATCTTTAATTTTGTATTCCAGATATTTCTGAATTGTTGTGATTTGAGACGAGGGATCAAGATCGTAGCAAATGAGTTTTGATATAAGGACTCAGACCTCTCACTTTTAACTTGGATGTCTAAATTAACATTATTCGACTTGACAGTGCTATTCTAAATTTGATACTTCTGTCTCTGAGTTAATTATATTTAAGATTATCTATTTACTCTATGGATGCAGTTGTCCTGTGATCTATACTCTTCTCAAGATTTCAGTATAGGTTTGAATGATTATTATATGATGACCTTTTTAACATTTTGTGTGCATAGAGCGGCTATTTTGTTTCATTAATCACTTGAGGAAGTATATTGCACATTGATTGTATATATCAGATCCCCAAGATAAAGAAAACTTAGATTTTGCTTTTGTATACAGGGCATATAGAATGTTCTACATCCTGAACTGGATATACCGCTATTTCACTGAGAAGCATTTCGGTCGATGGATTGGTAAGCCATGAAAGAGTTGATTACACACCTCTTTTGATTTTCTTCGGTCTTTGATAGCGTTCCATTTCTTCTTTTCAGCTTGTTTCTCGGGGCTTGTCCAAACAGCTCTATATGCAGACTTCTTCTACTATTACTTTATCAGGTGATTTGCTCATAGATAGCATAAGCCATTCTTACTATTATGTGCAAATCTGACCCAACAATAATCACCCTACTATTTCGTTGCAGCTGGAAAAATAACGCCAAGCTGCAATTGCCAGCATGAGAAAAACTAGATAGAGCGGTACATAGATACGACGGATCGAGCTGTTCTCAGTGCATGGCCATGCCATTAATACATCTTCATCACCATTTCGTCAACTGATCATTCTGGATGGATCTATGGTGGGAGGTCATATTTAGGTGGAGAAGTCTATTTTCAGATTACACCTTTTGAAAATTTTGGGATAAAGATGGGGCAACGAAAACCATGTTGGTTTTTTACAAAATACGTAGTTTGTAGTTTGTACTAATCTGTTTTATTAATAATTTTTTTTGTTGTTGGGTGAATTACGGTGCCAAGAATCCTCTGCTAAGTTAAAGCAAAGATACCTTCCTTTGTATGTTAGCAACCTCTTGTGTTAGGTTTATTGTGTTTATTCTTTCTTCAAAAACATAGTAAGTTGATGTTGATGATACAGGTAGAATTTTATTTTTCTCTCAAAATTCCTTCATGTGTACTATTTGCTGAACCAAATACAGGTTTCTTCTGTGATCTGTAGTCAAAATTTCCGCTACTTTCACTTTATGTAGTAAAGGATTATTAAACATGAAGAAACAATAATGATAAATACTTTAGTGATCTCAGTTCATTTGTAAAGTAGATTCAACTCTTGATACATCAGGATTCATGTGTAAAACAGAAAGGAAAATTGGAAGAATATCAATGTCATTAATTACTTGGAGTCATTATAATTAATTAATGGAGTTTTTTTTAATAATAATAATAATAATTATTTAATGCTCCTTGATAAACATATTAAGTGTGGAGTCATTATCTAAACTTATTGTGGTGATTATACGATTGTATCGAATCGATACCCTAAAGTAAGAATCTACTGACAGGTGGAAATTGAGCAGAAATTTTTACCACGTATCGCAACCATCATCTAATCACCCAAGGGTGTATGTTGACACGTCATAATTATCATCCGACGAGTTAAAATTCTATTGGCAGAAGGTCGTGGCGCTGACCTCGACCCTGCCACGTCACCAAAAAATCAATCGAACATATCGGACTACTCCGTTAAACGAGTTGAAAAAGTCGATGATAATTCATATAAGTATATCACTCACGCACGCCCTTCACCCATCATCTGCCCATTCTTCCGGGCCCGCTCCATTTCTCTTCCGTCGGGCCGTAACCTATTTCTGGCTCAGTCTTCCGTTTTTCAGATCTGTAGCTTGACTGTAAGTCCTCCCTCCCTTTTTCCGTTTTTGGATATTTTGTTTGACTGATTATGCTACGTGTGGAAGCTTTGGTGTATATAATCCGCATCTGCAATTTTTAAACGATTTTTTGTACTTCGGTTTCGTTTTTTTTTTTTTTTTTTTTTTTTTTTTTTTTCTGCTCACGCAGGTGTGTTTTTATGGTAATTAGTTAATTCACAAAGATTGATTATTCTAGAGTTGGATTTGCGGATTTACGGTTCTCATTTGGTTTTGAGATCTAATTTGTTTTAACCCCGATTTATGAATGTTCAATTGTTATTTAATTTCTCGTGAATCGTTGATGAATTCTGCGACAGTTCGTTAATCTTAATTTGTTAATTTTGGATACTTTTCTTTATTTGCATACTTTTTTGTTGGTAAGAATTCAAGTGCTGCTACCGAAGCACTGTAGAATGTGTTGGGGTCCATCATGCTGAGAATTTTAAGTGGATTTTACGAAAGCATTGGGTTACTTTTGAGTGGTTTTATGCATGTAATTATTTGAATGATCAGTCATCGTATCTTAGCAAGTTGTGAAAAAATGAGCAAGAACTGATTTTATTGTTTTTAAGATTTTTCGTGGCTGATTTTGGAGTTCTTAGTTTCTAATTTTACTCATACCTGACCTGGGTATTATTACGCTTCGAGGTTTGGTTTTTTGTTTTTGTGATATGATAGTTACTCATTATATTCAAACACGTGACTTCTTGTGGTGACAAATGCAGGCTCGAGGGGTTCATCAGTTGAAAAATGGGAGGAGGATTTAGGGTCCTGCACCTCGTCAAACCATTCCTTTCCTTTTTGCCTGAAGTTCAGAGTGCTGATAGGAAGATTCCCTTCAGGGAGAAAGTCATATACACTGTGATTTCTCTTTTTATCTTTCTAGTATGCAGCCAGCTTCCTCTCTACGGCATTCACTCCACCACGGGTGGTGATCCTTTCTACTGGATGCGAGCTATTCTTGCCTCAAGCCGTGGGACTGTCATGGAGTTGGGAATCACTCCTATAGTGACATCTGGGCTGGTGATGCAACTTCTTGCTGGGTCCAAAATCATTGAAGTTGACAACAATGTTCGTGAGGACCGTGCCCTCTTGTAAGTTGCATGTAGTATGCTTTTGGCTACTCTTTCCCGATATTTATGCTGTGTTTTAAGGTTCTTTCTGTACCTCTAACGTACTGGTCCCTGATTTAATAACTTGGTTTTTCTAATATATTGCAATATTTGTTTAATATTCAATTTCATTTCCTTTTGTTGCCCAGGAATGGAGCTCAGAAACTTTTGGGCATCTTGATAGCTGTTGGTGAGGCTGTTGCTTATGTTCTCTCTGGAATGTATGGAAGTGTTGGCCAGCTTGGCGTTGGGAATGCTATTCTTATAATCCTTCAGCTATGCTTTGCCGGTATTATTGTGATCTGCTTAGATGAGCTTCTTCAAAAGGGTTATGGTCTTGGTTCTGGGATATCCTTATTTATTGCTACTAACATCTGGTAAAGCCTTTTTACATCCTCAAACTAGTTGATAGATTGTTACTGAATCAGATTATGATATAGCAATTAATATTCTTTTGTACGGTCATTTGCAGTGAAAATATTATCTGGAAAGCATTCAGCCCTACAACTATCAATAGTGGTAGAGGTGCTGAGTTTGAGGGCGCTGTTATTGCCTTATTCCATTTGCTTATAACCAGAACTGATAAAGTTCGTGCACTGCGCGAGGCATTTTACCGCCAGAACCTTCCAAATGTGACCAATCTTCTTGCTACAATATTGATCTTCCTCATCGTGATATATTTCCAAGGTTTTCGAGTGGTGTTACCTGTGCGGTCTAAAAATGCCCGTGGACAACAGGGTTCCTACCCAATTAAGCTATTCTATACCTCTAATATGCCTATTATCCTGCAGTCTGCACTTGTATCCAATCTTTACTTCATTTCCCAGGTAACTCTACTGCATCTATCTAACTAATAATCTGATTGTCTGTATGTTATCTATTTGAAACTCATGTAATGACTTGAGTTGCCTTCTACAGCTGCTATACAAGAGATATGGTGGAAATTTCTTGGTGAATTTGCTGGGCACGTGGAAAGAATCAGAGTACTCTGGTCAGTCGATTCCTGTCGGCGGCCTTGCCTATTATGTTACTGCTCCGTCGAGGTAAAACATTTCTTGGTAGAATATTAAATCTCTTTTCTTAGAATTTCCATGTAATGAATTAAACACTATGTTTTGTTATAGCTGTAGATTTATTTAAGTTTCAGGTCCATATGTGTTATGAAGTCATGAAATGTGTTATTTTTATTTTTTCTCACAAGAGGTTTACCGATGCTGACTGATTTTTCCTTGTGCGATCATTTCCAGCATAGCAGATATGGCGGCAAATCCATTCCATGCACTTTTCTACATATTGTTCATGCTCTCTGCCTGTGCCCTGTTTTCAAAGACTTGGATTGAAGTTTCTGGGTCATCAGCCAAAGATGTCGCCAAGCAGCTCAAGGTATGAGTTACTTAATTATACAACTTATTCAGGTAGCAGCAAAATATACAGCATCTAGCATATCAGGGTTGTATTCTTCTTAATTATACAACTTATTCAGGTAGCAGCAAAATATACAGCATCTAGCATATCAGGGTTGTATTAAGGAATACGTGATTGTGAGAATTCACTTCACAATTCTCTGTGGTATAACTTTTGTGCATCCTAATATATGCTTAGCATAGTCTGAATGTTATTTATGGCAATCTATCTCATCTAGTTTGTGGATTTTGGGGTGGAGTCTGATAAGAGAAGTTGTTGATATAGCATTAATTAATTGATGTGCAGGAGCAACAAATGGTTATGCCTGGGCATCGGGATTCTAATTTGCAGAAGGAACTGAATCGCTACATACCTACTGCGGCAGCATTTGGAGGAATGTGCATTGGTGCATTGACAGTGTTGGCAGATTTCATGGGTGCTATCGGTTCCGGAACGGGAATTTTGCTTGCAGTTACCATCATCTATCAGTATTTTGAGACATTTGAGAAAGAGAAAGCAAGTGAACTTGGTTTCTTTGGCTTTTAAGCAAAGCCATATCTTTGCAGATGACATGTACGCTGTGGATAGATGTAATGCAGAAATTGTAGGATACAAAAGAGAGTCCCTTCGATTTAGAGCTGAAAGCAAAGGTTTTATGTTATGTGTGCTTTTTTGTATTCGAACAAGGCAAAAGATGGACCTAGGTTATTTACTCAGTTTTGTCTTTCCTTAGAACCTTCTAGAACTCTTTTCTTTCTATCTATACGTTGTTTTTTTAAGAAAACAATTTCCTTTCCTGTTTATATTTCAGCAACTTTCTTAGGCTTTTGTAGGCCATGATGTCTTATGGAGAAATAAATCAGAACCCAGAAATCTGAATCATGGCCTTTCATCTCCCCACCTGACTTGTTAGGGTCATGTAAATTAACAAAATATGTAATCCATAGTTAAAATGTATACTTATGGACTCATGTCCTTGAGAGAAAAGTAGAGTAAAGAGAAATATGTAGAATGCTTTCTGTTAATTTCTTTGCTCATGGAAAGATATTAGCTATCATCAAAGGAAGAATATAGAGAGAGAAACTCAAGTCATAGGTGGTGGAAATCATAAAGTAGTTTACTTATGAGTAATGAGTACATTGGGAAATGAGATGGGTGTGTTGGAAAATGGACATAATTCTTAGCTAATTATGATATACCCCATCCAAACCAATTATATAGGCTAGGTTTGCTACTTTGGATTAAGAATTTTTATTGTAAAACCAAATTAATGTGTATTGAATGAATTGCTCAAATAAATAATTAGGAGACTGAACAAGAGGGGTAATATGTCTGTTTTATCATTCGAGTCATGCACAACTATATGTCCAACTGGTCTGCCCATCACATGTCAACAGATCCATCTAATAGTTGGGAAAAAATCATTCTGCTTATCAGTTTCTCTCTGGTGACCCAAAAATATATAATTTTCTACACTTAATTAATTTATGATTTTACTATATAATTTTTTTTCTCATTAATTTCACTCGATAACATTTTATTCCATACAATATTCATGCTACATATTTTAATCATTATATATTTTATTATTTTTTACAAGGCTATTGAGGAGGGTTAGAGCAACTGATCTTTTTCATGCAAGCTTAGGAATATGCATTTAAAGATCTTGTTTACGTTACGTAATTAATCATTATGGAATCTTCCAATGCAAAGTTGAACCGATATATATCTCTCTCTGCCAGCATTTTTTTTTATTTTTATAAATATATCGTATTATTTACAAAATAGATCTATAAAATTTACACTCTCCCTACAGCCTACCTGAAATGATAACACTTAAAATGCAACATGATCAAATTATTTTGTGCAGATTTGGTGTATATTTATGGTGAATTGCTTGGCGTAAAATCAAAATGTTTACCCAACTATTGTGACAATGTAGTATAGTAGAAGCCGATATTTGATTATTAAGGTTATAATTATCACTGCAAAGTAGACTTGATTCTCAAGTTAAGTAGGACTAATTGTAATCAATTATGTATAACATGCATGGTAGGCCATAAGCTAGGCCCATCCATTGACTTGGATTTTTTTCCAAATGATTATATATGGCACTATGAATATTATGTATTGTAATTGATTTCAAGATTAGACCATAGATTTGGATAACATCTATTCTAACATAGATGAATAGATGAACCCTAATTTTGGTATTGATATGATATTGTCTGTTTTGGATGCCAAAACTTTAGTATTAAATTTTAATTTCATCAAAAGACAGTAAGTCAAATAAATAAACTATTTCTTTCTTATGTAGAATATTTATTTAACAACTCTTTTATGCTTAGCTTGAGTGAAACGTGTATAATTATTATCTTAAAAAAAATGCATACATAAATCATCCACAATATTAATTCCATAAAAATAATGGATTATTAGAAATTGGTATGGTTGAAAAGGATTATAAATGTCATTAACTAGAGTGAAGTAAAGTTGGGCAACAAAATGAAACTCCAATAGGATACTAATATTCAATAATTTGGAGTAATGATTATGAAGCATTGAGTCTTAATTTACACAAAAGGAAGATGAAACAATCATTTATATTCATTGGTTCATTCTCCATGCTATACAATTCAACCCAAATCCCCTATTCCACTTTGGTATTCCACTCCCTATTTCATAACTTATTTGCTATTAAAAAACTATAGATGAAACACATAATGGAATAGGTGATCTCATTTGCATACAATTTCAATAGTTGACCTACTCCTCCTCTTTTTTTTTTTTTTGCCTGCTTATCAATTTGTCCATAAATGCCCACTGCCTACTTTTAGAAACATCATCAAACATTAATTGTTGATTAACTACGATTTAAATTCTTATAGTATATTGTAATCCTACTTGGAATCCACATTAGCATAAATTAAATTATATATATTGATTGCGTTCTGATTTCATTTTTTGTAATAATATTGGGTTAAACTTAATTAGAGGAAAATTCTAAGACTTTTTAATGTAAAAATGTAGCTTTTGTATGCAGATAATTCTCATGCCCAACTTATCATGTGTTGAATATTATATTATTTTTCTAAATATATGATTAAATAAATAAAGAAATCTTCATAAATTTACTAAGTAAGTGAGGAAGAAATCTTTGGAAGGAAGTACAATCCATCAATAGCTAACTAGATTTTGCTTATTATATTTGTAAAATTTTGAATTTGAACTTAAAAAGGATGGTCTTAGACTCAGCCAATTAGCATAAGAGTTGCCAATTCAAATCCCAAGGAAGCCAACTTTAATAAAGTGATACTTATAAAAGTATTCCACTAATTTTTTTTATTAATTAGTAGTACTATTTATTTTTTTTGTATCCAAGCTGTTTCATTTAAAAAAAAAAAGCACTATATAATTATAATGACTTCCAATTTTCCTCATCAATCTTCGTCCCATTTTCTCAAATCCGACAATGTGGAATAATTGCTATTAGAGGGAGGAGTCAGAAGATTTGTGAATATGATTAGGATAAAACAATCAACTCAATCATTATAAATATCCTTCTTTATAGGGATTAGGAGAAAGGATAATTATATGATTAGGTGTTACTACTTAATCTAATAACACTATATGTTCATAATTCACTAAACTTAAACAATTATTAAAAAAGAAAATTATTTAAAAAATTAATTTAAAAAAATGTTTGAAACATTAGTTAATCACTAATTATCAGCTGCATTTGAACGATAAATTTATACAATACACAATTTTAAACATATATAATTCCGATTTTTTTAAAACACCAAATAGAGCCCAATTAAGAAATCGCCAGATCTTTAAAAAAAAATTAATAAAAAAAAAATAAATAAATAGAAGTCGATGTTCAGAAATAGAAGTTTTTTCTTACTACCCCTTTTTTTTAATTTCTTTAAAGTTTTTTCTTACTACCCCTTTTTTTTAATTTCTTTAAATTTTTTTTTTCAAAAGACAGAGGAGAGGGATTTTGGTAAGTTAGTAGATGGAAAGAGAACTAAGGACCATTTAATTTTAGACCAGAAAAGAAAAAATTGTCAGGACTACGTGAGACATCACTTTCGAACAATCGTCTCTTTATAACCTAAATCTACCATTTTCTTCCTGTTTTTATTTTATTTTTTTTCGATACTTTTCTGCCGATAACTCTTTTTCATTTTTTATTTTTAATTCTTTGAGAAATTTAGATGATCATCTGCTGGTTGAAAAATAAATGATTCACGAGTCTCTAGCTTAATATTTGCCAAATAAAATTTAAAAGTAAATTAACTTGAAGTACTTTTTTTTAACAAAATGGGTTTAAGTAGGGGTAGTTAGCAATGAATGACAAGTTGAAAAGAATTAATTGTGATTACACCAAAATAGGATTGTGTTTGTAAAGTGTCGGGTAGGCTAAATATGTAAAATTAATTACACTAACTTTATTTATCCAATTAAAAATTAATTTTTTTTAAAAAAAATTACCCTACTTTTTAAAAGTAAAAATTTAAATGTTAACTTTAAAAAAATAATCTTGGGATATATTTATGATTACTCGAGTAAAATTTTTTAATCAAATCACAAATTGAGTCAAAAATATTTTCGCTATTATATACATTTAAATATTTACAACTAAATATGAGCATTAAAAAAATACAAAATTTAAAAGGGTAAAGTCGTACTACTATATTTTTTTAGTGTTTCAGGGTGCATGTGTAGTAATCTTAATATGAAATTTCCTTTTTAGTTTCCATTAATATGAATAACCATTTAAGATGAATTTTGAACCTAATTAGATTAATTAATTGAAATTTAATTCCGTTATTGATCGTATTTCATCTTCCATTTTAATTAATTAATAAACAAATACTCGCTCATCCCATCCAATGATTTTTTTTATTTTTTCATATAAATTAAAGAGTACTATTATTTAAAGTGGAGTGAATAGTTGTATTAGTGAATATGTGAGTCATATTTTAATTACATTAGTGAAATGTGTGGTCCTATGCAAGTAAAAAAAATAAACCTCTTTTATTGGGATGTCCAAAATATAAAAATAGACACTTTAAAGGGATCATGGAGGGAGTATTATGTTGCATTTTAATCAATAAATTAATAAGTTAAATGATAATAATATCGTACAAATAATAATTTCTCCTTAATTATATAATCCTATTTTTAAATTTTTTAATTTTAGATTAAATAGAATGGACATATAAGAATACGTTTATATCTTATGTTTATATCTTATGCAATCAGTGCACATGTACATTCATATGGATATACATTTTTATTAATAATAGAGTATTTTTTAATAATTATATAATTTTTTTACATTAAAATTTTTATTAAACAAAATTAATAAAAATTCGCTAAATTAATCCATATCAAATTATACAGCTGTCTTTATTTCAATTAATAATATTATCTCTAAATATATACGCACTTGGGCTAGCTACTACCAAAAGTGACATACCTCAATCATTTTCACTTAATTGCATGAATTTGCCCTTAATAATATATATAAATAAATAAATGAAAACTAATAGAATAGGAAAACATTTTTTTTAAAAAAATACTAATAATGATGGATCATAATAATAATAATAATAATTAAGAATAATAATAATCATCTCCGCATGCACGAATAGTCTAATATTTCCCGCCATTTATTAAATCTCCCCCTTTTTGTTAACTCACACGCCAAACCCTAAAATCTCCGCTTTAAACCACTGAGTCGACTCGCTCCCCTTCTTTTTGTTCCTCTCCCGTTCATACTCATCCACAATCCTTTCATTTTCTCCTTTTCTGCAAATCCACTTTCGATTTCTTTTCCCAATCTGAATTCATGAACTGATCGAGAACATCTTCTTCTTCCATGGATTCAACCACCAGGCCGTATCCAGCTCCACACAAAACCAGCAGAATTGCAAAAACATTTCAGAAAGTGATTAGTCTGAAGAGCTCCTCGAGAAATCGGTCCAACCCTGGATTCTGTCTGCTGATTCCGCAGGAGAAATTGAGATGCTGCGAGTCGCATCGATTGGAGGAGGAAGATGCGGAGGAAGCCAAGGAGGAGTGCAGGAATCGTGCTGCGATGGAGGCGTTCGTCGCGAAGCTTTTCGCCACCATTTCAGCTGTTAAAGCAGCTTATGCAGAGCTTCAAATGGCGCAGTTTCCGTACAACAGTGATGCCATACAGTGTGCAGATCAAGCTGTTGTTGATGAATTGAAGGCACTCTCTGAGCTGAAATACAGCTTCCTGAAGAAGCAGATTGATTCGTCACCGCCTCACGTGACGTTAATGCTTGCGGAGATTCAAGAGCAGCAATCTCTGATGAAGACTTATGAGATTACCATGAAGAAAATGCAGGTTGAGATTGAGAACAAGGAGTCGCAAATCTCTCTTCTTCAGCAGCAGTTGCAGGAAATTGCGCAGAGCAACAAATCAGTGGAGAAGAAGCTGAGTGCGAGTGGATCGTTCTCGATTCTCGACGGCATCAGATTCTCAGATGTTAGCCCTAAAGATTTCATCCTCGTTTTGCATTACGCGTTGAGATCTGTGAGGAATTTTGTCAAGTTGATGATTCGAGAAATGGAGTCGGCTAATTGGGATATTGAATCTGCTGCAAATGCAATACATTCCGATATCGTTTTCAGCAAGAGAGATCATAGAGGATTCGCTTTTGAATCGTTTGTTTGCAGAGAGATTTTCGATGGATTCAACAATCCAGGATTTTCCGCACAGAAGCAGAGCGGTGAGATTCATCAGCGTCGTGTTTATTTCTTCGAGCAGTTCAACAAATTGAGATCAGTGGGAGGAGTGATTCACTTCCTCAAGCAGAATCCGAATTCCTTATTCGGTAAGTTTTTGAAATCCAAATACCTTCACTTGGTGCACCCGAAGATGGAGTTCTCATTCTCCGGCAATTTGAACCAGAGAAAAATGGTGAACTCCGGCGACTTCCCGGAAACCGAATTCTTCAAAGCGTTCGCTGAGATGGGAAGAAGAATTTGGCTTTTGCACTGTTTGGCATTTTCATTTGATCGCCAAGTAACCATATTCCAAGTGAAGCACGCTTCCAAATTCTCCGAAGTATACATGGAAAGCGTGACGGAAGACGCTTTCGCCGCCGCGGACGGCGGGCCTCGGGTGGCCTTCACGGTGGTTCCGGGTTTCAAAGTAGGTCAAACAGTGGTGCAGAGTCAGGTTTATCTATCCCCAGCCAAAAGATAACATTCGGTATTACACGCGCCGCCACCAGGGGTTACAAATCCTGAAATTGGATCCTCAATCATTTTACATCATCATGATGCGACAGGTGATAGAAATAAACGGTGCTGAGAGGATACCTTATCAGGGCGGCGGCGCGTGAGGAACAATAAATTGGTGAAAGAAGAGTAGGCGGAGAGCATTAAAGAGGGGGGGGGGGGGGTGGGGGGCCCACAGGGCGGTGGCAAAAGCCGGTCAGACGGTGGGGACAATGGCTTCTGGCTTTGTTCTTTGGTGCACCAAAAGCCAGAGGATGTGGGCCCATTGCCGGAAAATAGATGATATTTTTGTAGTGCTCTTCTATTATTGCTACTTTATTTTTTGTTTTCTTATATAATGTAAACTGTAAACCACCCAAAGCCAAAAGAATCACAATTTACAACTAGTATTAATTAAATAAATGATGTATAAATATAAATTAAATTTAGTGTATGTAAAGTATATAGTCTAATGAACCCATAGGATTTTTATTTTGTTTAATGCTGTTATAAATTATTCTGAAACTATTTGAGTAATTGAATTTTATTAATTAAGCTTGTTGATCAACACACTGATTTCTTGTATTATATTATGAATTTTAACATAGCTACCTCTAATAGATCGAATTTTTAATATAAAAAAAAGAATTCACATCGCGTTCTAATAATTTATATTCTACTCCATAAGAATAAAAAGGTGAAATAAATAATTATTTTTATAAAATTATTCCTGAATTCAGATCATTGGTAATAGTTGGGCTTCAATAATGACGAGGGACGGCGTTATAAACAGGCCTTATTATTCCTTAAAGTAGTAAAAAGTTGGGCTCGTAAATTAAGTTGGGCTCAGCAGTTTAAAAGTTTAAATCAATATTGGGCTTTCAAAATGCTTCTTCTGTTATGATTCAATTATTTTTAGAATCAATAAAATAATTTTGAATTTATAAATAAAATTTACTAAATCTGCATGCACTATGTTGTACTCTGATAATTATGCCTATTAATTTGCTATACTGAAACCTTATAAAGCACTTAAATTACTTTGAATTTCGACTTTTTTATTAACCAAATAATATTATTAAATGTTCTCAAATTACATCCAAATATTGAATGGATGCATTAAAATTCTTGACAATAAAGTTAAAGAAATAGGCCTGCAAAATGCGAATTGGACAAAATGATATGATTACACTAATGTACTAATCTCGTGGTCGAATTAACTTTTTACTTATATTCGTAGTTAATTGGAAAACGACGACGTATGAGATGTGTTGCACGTGAGGTCGAACTTCTCCTTTTCAAATGGTTGAATATTTTCATTTGCTTTTCACATACATAGGCCACACAATCTGAATCAATATATTAATTTATTGTGTTTCTTTTTTTTCTTTTTTTTTTGCTCATATTTGTAGATTTGTACTAAATTGTACTTAAACTCACCAAAATACTTAATATGATTTGTTATAATGTATAATGGATTATAGAAAAAAAATGAAATTTTATATGATAAAGGCTCACTTGATAGAGTTTAACTTTGTGATTATGTGTTGGAACATAAAAATGTTAATTTCATATCATTAGAATAATTTTATAATTTATTTATACATGAGTGTGTTAGTAATGATCTAAATAAATATAGAAAATAAAATCGTGTCCAATCGATATAGAGCACAAAACTTTGGTTTGAAATGGAATTCTCCATTAATGGACAGTAGGTTTTGGCTCTTCCGAATCAGTTGCTTATCTACGGATCGGATAAGGGTGCATCGAAAAAAATTCAGAAAATAAAATACTCCATCGTCCTATAGAACCCTTCAAAATTTTCCGCATTTATTTGTCTCACAAAATCCTTCACGCTCTAAAAAAGAAACACCATCTTTATTCAATAATCTAAAAAATTACTTTAATTTTATAATTACCACATTCACTTAATAACATACCATTATTTTACACTAATTGTTACCTAAAAAGTACTAAAATACCACAAAATAATTAATAGAATTAGTAAAAAAAATAATTTTCTCAATAACGTAGAACAGTAGACATGAACAGATTGTTGAAACTTATGAGGAAAAAAGATGAGAAAGGATGGCCGGGAAAGGTGGCGCATGGTGGAGCCTTGGTGTTGGTTTGAAGGAGGCAATGCAATGTTATCTGCCTATCTATATCTACCATTTCTTCACTTTCTAACTATTTTTTTATTTATTCTTTCAACAATTATTATCCTCATTTGCTATTCATTATTGCCCATAATTTACATATTTTGACCTTTTCTGCTATTCAATTTTGGAAACATTAGCAAGTATAATTAATTAATTATTTTTTCGATTAATTTATCAATAATGGACCCAAATCTTATACACCATAAATCAATTTCATAATAATATCTAGTATAGTACACTACTTTTCTGATAAATTATTCTTATTAATTATTAATTTAAAATTAAAATTTCTACACAAGTTTTAGAAATTATAAGCGAAAAAAATGTTTTTCACTAGACGAATTAATATCTGACTTGTTTAATGTTGAAGAGGTGTTCTTTAGTTATCTGTCTAATTTTAATTAATTTCGATCACTAACCTCTCTATCCTGATTAATAAGATAATATATTTTATCTTATAACTATATTTTTTCTCGACACATGATTTTTAATAGAAAATAGTATACATGCCATACATTGTGCTTTAATTTTTTATTTTTTATTTTTTATTTTTCAATATCACTAATTATTATTTCATGATTTCACCAGTAAAGAACTGCAAACTTAAAATTTTGATATTTATTAGGATTTTTTTTCACATATATAGACTTAGTTCAGGCTAATTATTGTAAATTACAGATATACTTATTGAGTTTAAAATTAAAAACATCTTACATAAATTTTCTTTATTAAAAAGTAGTCTAAAAAAACTTAATTTCTTCAAAATAACTCCATAACTTTTAAAAATCTCACCAAAATAATTCTTTTTTACTTTAAAATTTTAATTCTTTTAATTTCATGGGATGAGATTGAATCAATACTTTTACAAAGTTATGAGACGAAATAGATAAAAAAAAAATACTTGGTTTGAAACAAAATCGAAGCAAAACTAAAAGGTTTTGGATGAAAATGAATGTTTTAAAGGTCGTTCCTTATGATGTTGCTATAGAGCTACTCTATTGGAGCTAAAGAGTTATTTGAGTTATTGACCTGTTCATTTTAGAATTTTTTCTAATAAAGTAAAAGGATATAAGACAGTTTATATTTTAAACTCTATATTTATACTTTTAAATAAGCTCAATATTATAATTATATTGATTGGAGGATTATTAAACAGAAGCTGGCTAATAATTGTTGGTTCAACTCATAAACCTCTACAAGATTTCTTATTGAGTTAAAATAGTTACACAGTTAATCAATTTAAACAATATTTACCATATTTATGTGAAAACAAAAGACATACATATAGTACATATTGGTATTTGTTGAAAATGGAATTTGTGGAACTGTTCCAATAAAGAATTTCTGGATATGTAGAATTTTCAAACCAAGAGTTTCCCCACTTTACGTCAATATCTTTCATAATTTCCCAAGATTTCGAATTGGATCTACCTCCGTGCTATCTTCATTTCTTCTCACTGTTTTTGTTAATAGTAAAACAATCTTGAATGATATGAGATGGTCTTAGAAGACTTTATGAAATAAAAAAGTAAGTGATAATATTTTAATTAAAAATAATAATTGGATAAAGAAAAGTGACAGTTGTGCAATTAATTACTCTCTCCGTTTCCATAAGTATCAATTTTGTTATTTTGATCCGTCCCAATACAAAGTATCAATTTCTTTTTTTGGTTTATGTGACATACACAATAATATTATTGTATTCAACTCACTACACATGGGTCATACTCAACACTAATACAAGTACAACTATCCACTGCACATTAAAATATTATTGCTCTCACCTCATTACAGTTTAAAATATTATACTTCTTAAATAAATACTCATCAAGGGAATGGAGAGAGTATTTTACAAATAATTTATAATATAATATATTTTATAAAAATAGATCATTATTTAAAAAAATATAAAATCTATCTCGTACAAGAATTTCCAACTCTTAAATATTAAGTATTTTCTCTGTCTCATAACAATTTTTGTTTCATTTTTTATTTGTAATTCAACGGAAAAGTGAAACTTTTTATGAGAAAGTTTGAGTAATAAATAAAAGCTACTACATCTTTTATATAAATTTGAGATTATAAAATGATTCATATCAAGATTTCTAATTCAAATTTCAATTTAAATTAGGCCATCTCCAGCCGTTGACTATATTTTGCAGTACATTCATCCCTAAAATGCAGTCAACTAAGTAAATCATCTCCAACAGTTTCCTCCATTTTTCACTCCAAAACTTAAAATAATAATATATTCATTTTATTAATAATATTTTTATTTAATTTTACATTTAATTTATTATT
Source organism: Pogostemon cablin (assembly GCA_023678885.1). Lineage (NCBI taxonomy): Eukaryota > Viridiplantae > Streptophyta > Magnoliopsida > Lamiales > Lamiaceae > Pogostemon > Pogostemon cablin. The sequence goes on from CM042956.1 coordinate 3,395,421, forward strand.
TTTATTTTTAATACAAAAAATAATATAATAAAAATATTAATATGTCTAAAATTAAAATAATATAATCATTAAAATTACGTTATAATTTATTTAAACATGAATTAAGACAACAATTAAAATTAAAATTACATTTCAAAATATATAAACATAAAATTAAAACTAACAATCATAATATTTTTTCACTTATTTAAATTAATTATTATAAATAAGTAAAAAATATATTTTTTAAAAATACAGAAAAGTGGACACTAATAAATGCAACATACATATTAATTTATCATTAACTATTAAACTATTTTCTGTTATTTAAATTATATAATTGAAAATAAGTAAAAAAAAAAAGAAAAATTGAATGCAAACTTTACCGTAGAGTTTGGAAAATCCAAATGCTGCAGTGGTTTTCTCCCATTTGCAGCCTAATATGCTGACCTGCTGGAGGGAGTATATGACTCCATTTTGCAGCTCCAGCCACTTTTGCATCCTTGCTGGAGATGCTTTGAGGGAGCCTATTTTTCTTCCGTGTTATTGCAGCCGCACATGTGGCAATTCTTTACTTTCTAAATTTAATAAAACACGTTACTTAATTAGGTTTAAGTTGTCGTAACGAACAAAATTTTGGTGGAATTAAAATTAATTGGAAAGTGAAAAAAATAGTGTCACTAAAAATGGAATGAATTGTTGAAGCAAGTTTCATGGATTAGGACTAAAATTGGCCCTCAATATGCACTAACTACTTAAAAAGTTAGTATTCATTTAGACAAGTCAACCGACATTAAAAAGAAAGATAGCTTGGCATGCAAAAGTCGTAATAACGCGTCTTTTACCTTTTCAAAACTCCGCTTTTTCCCTTCTTCCATTTCTAAGGAAATATTGCACGCGTAAATTCATGCTGTATATTTTACACCGTGTATTAATAGATCTTTTGATGGGGTTGTTTAAACAGCGAAGTTGTTATAACTCTAACTAAATCAATTATTACAACATTAATTAACATCTGTTTCAAAACTAATGATTTTCGGGTACTCTATCCATGATCGATATATAGTGAAATTAATTAATCTACTATGCTATACAATTAATTCCATTTGTAAATAATCTAACCTAGCAAGTGATCGAAAGGAGTTCCCTTTTGTAATATTTAAACTGAAGATGGACCAAATAAAGAATTCAAAATTGAGGAATGCATTAATCTTCTAGTGGCCAACTCCAGGGCTAGGAACGGAGCGTAGGATCCGATCGAGGGCGGCGAGGTGGCGGGCGATGAGCTTCTCATCAATGGCGGTGGCGTGCACCCTCCCCTTGGGAAGCGCCGTTAGATACAACCTGTTTTTGTCTTCACTTGACGGAGTTTGCTCAACCTCCCTCAACTGCTTTCTTCCTTGTGTCAAACAAGAAAACATCAACAACAGTACCATCATTGATGTTATTAATAATACCCCTTTTGAACCCATCTATGTTTCAATTATGGCGATCAAGTTTTTTGGTGAGAGAGAGAGAGAGAGAAATGAGGAGGATTAGTTATTGGTGAAGTTGTGTGTATACCATATATATACTGTACTAAGCTAATTGGATCCTTCTTTTCATACTTTCTTCAAATTGAAGGGATTCATGATTCCATATAAATTTTGGTGGACTATTCACCTTTTTTTTCCTAGACATGTCATTATGTTATATATATATATATATATATATAAAAGGAGGGGGTAATTCATAAAAAGTTATAATGAAATCTTTTGTCTGATATATTTGTATAAAAATGGGCACGTGGAGGGTAGACGCTAAGATTAGTTAGGTGGGGAGTCCAATTTTCTCCGTAGTTTCACCGTCAAACTTAATTCCATGGCGGCGTTCCAATTAATTTCCAAATTAATCCTATGCTCTCTTCTATAATTATATAAATAAACTTCTTCATTAGTTGATTTAATTTAATCCATCATGATGTCAAACTAAAGGAATCTCTAAAACTGGACTGTTATTTCACTTAATGATCTATACCTCCCATATTAAATTCAAGAGGAAATAGGGTACACCCAGAATACCAATATAAAATTCTAGGGGGACTAAGGTACAATTAGGGGTATCAATTCAATTGATACACTTTTGGTCTCCACTCTTCTTAATTAATTTTTATTCATTCATTAATATTGTTTTTTATTTTATTTTTTATTTTATTTTATTTAAATGACTATTATACCCTAAACCACAAGGGTAAAATTACAATTATACCCTAAATCATAGGGATAAATTATACCATAAAACACAAGGTTAAAATTACAATTATATCTCTAAAATTAAATAAATAAATAAAAAAGAGAAAAAAACAGTAACATTAACAGTTAAAAAAGCACACACACATACACTGAAGGTGAAGGAAGGAGATTGTACATTTTAGAATTGGTAGGACAATTGTATTCTAATCTTTGCCTTAAATTCTTATTACTCCAACTCCTTTAAATTAATATATACTATATAGAATTATACTTTAATATATTTTACAATACATCTCGCCTAAGTACGTTCTTAAAAATAGATTTTATCCTTGAAACTTGGTTACATAATAAAAATTTTGAAAATTAATTGAAGAGGACGACCGCTTCGTACTCGATCTATAACATACATATAGTTGGTGTGTCATGGACTATACTTTTGTAATCATACAATTTAAACAAATTATTTAAAAATATATTCCATTATTGATTACTTAAAAATATTACTCTTAGTCTGTGAATGAAAATTGATTGGCCTAAATCCTCCTCTAGATATTCAAGAAATTATAACCGATGATTTAATTACAACATATATATGTGGAATGGAATGGCAAATAAAAGCAAGAGCGGATTCTAACAAAGGGAATTGTAGGGGGTTCCCACTCTGCGAGCATTGCCCCTTTGTAAAAGCAAATGGACCAATGACAGATTTAATTCATCCCCCAAAATAAATGAAGTAAATTAATTTTTTAAAAAATGTAGTATGTGATTTAAAATATGTTTGATTACCTTTTTTTTTTCATTAATATAATATATGTCATTAAAAAAAATGTCTTTTTACCGATAAAATATTCCATTTTAAAAAATCTAAATTCATTTGTTAAATTAGTTTACTAATGGATTACCAACGAAATTTGTTGGGGGGAATTTTCAGAGGTAAAGTGGTGATTAGTAAATTTTTAGTAATAAAAATTCAATTTTGTTGGTAAATTAATTGTAATTCCGTTGATAATTTATATAATGATTCCGTTGGTAAAAGAACAACAGATTTTATTCCATTACTAAAAGAAAAATGTAATTTTTTTGGCAATTCGTTGGTAATTGAATTTCATTGGTAAATTTCGTTGCTAAAAAATAATTTTTTTTTATTTTTTTTAAATGAGCTAGAAAGAAGAAAATCGTTTAATATTTAGTCAAGTCAGTCTAACAAGCCACTTATTTAATCAAATTACTCTAACACGCCCTTTATATAAGAGGATTATTTTTTGTCTCATATGTAGGGAGGTTAATTTTTGCCTCAAGCCTTTGTATGTGATTTTTTTTATAAAATTTTTTTATGATGAGACTCGAACTTTGAACCTTTGCTAATATCAAATGGCCACCACATCTCTGTAAAAAAAAAAAAAGTAAAAAAAAGACTACCACATCTAAAATTAAATTGATAAAGGAATTAAGAGATTCATTTAATACTGAAACTCACCCTAACAAGATACATATTTAAATTTTAAATAAATTCACAAGGTATATGATTAATTGTGAATTAAGGAAAGATTTGATAGTGGATGGTATGAAATGTAATTAAGGTGACGGATAGCACACTTAAGTGCACATATATATGTATGCTAGAGATAGACCTTCATATAGATTGTACGGCCTACTTCATTAAACCAATAGACCTTCATATAGATTGTAAGCCCTAATTCATTAAACCAATTTCCAGTTCATGTGATAGAGATTGACGCTCTATACATCAATAATATACATAGATATTAATTCAACTCACACTCTCTATATATATACACAAATTATTTTATTTTTCTTGAATATTAGTACTCTATTTAAAAAAAGTGTGTAACTTCTTAATCAAGGTTTCACAAAACACTAGTACGAATCGTGTTTTATTATGTATTTATTATTTTAAAATTTATATTTTTTAATAGAAATCAAACATATATTAATTTATGATAATTAAAGTTTTTTTAATTTTTTGTAAAAGAGTATTGGAACATCTAATACTATTATTAGAATCATAACTTATTATGATTAGGATATATAAAACTCATAATTGATTAATCGTACTAATAAGAATAATTTAAGATTTGGTATGTACCATTAAAATAATAATAATAAAAGAAAAAAATCATTTTTTAATTTTGTTTTTGGTTGATTCAATGCTTTATTGATCATGTTCTTGATCTAATTGAGCAGTACGTATTACGTTATTATAATTTGATTATAATTAAAATTAATAATGATTTGTACATAAAGAAAAATATTAAGTTATTGTAATGTGATTGTAACTAAAATAATGATTTGTACGTAAAGAAAAATAGAAAATTAAGTGTTCAATCAATTCACCGATTAAAATTAAATTCCCTCCGTCTCATAAAACCTTTTACACTTTCCTCTTTTGTTTGTCCCACAAAACCTTTCACACCCCAAAAAGGAAACATCACTTTATCTAACAACATCAAAAGTTTCTTTAATTTCAAATTTGTCATACATTTTTCACACACATATCATTACTTTACACTTTTTTATTTTCTAAAAAAACCATAATACCCTCCAAAGTCAATCTAGTTAGTAAAAAATGCACATTTTCTTAAACAAAGTGGAACCGTAAACGTGAAAAGTGGGACGGAGGGAGTAATAATTATAATAATTCAATCTTATTGTTGATGTAAATAAATGCTAATTGATCATGTTTTTTTAATCTAATTTACAAAGTTATATTAATTTGAACTGAATAAGTTTGATTACCATTTTTTTATATTGTTAAAATTAAAATATTTGGTTTACATGAAAAGTAAAGAAAAAAAAATCAAATCATTTGTAAACATTTGAAATATTAGAAATTTTAAGATTATATATTACCCGTTTCAATTAATTACATTTCAATTAGTAAATCATCCGTTAACATTTGAAATATTAGAAATTTTAAGTTTACATATTATCATTTTCAATTAATTATTATTATTATTATTTATATGAGGTATGAATTTTCCAAAGTAATTTTTAAAAACAATCATAATTAAATTACGGGCTTCTATTAATTAGTTTATTTAATTAAAGAAAAAGTAAAAAGATGCATTTTTTATTTCATAAATTCTTAATACATATTTAATAAAATTTGATTAATTAATTAATAAATAAATTATATAATAGCAAAATAATGATATAAATACGGTGATATGCAATATTAATTTATTTAATATAATATGATTATTGGTAATAATTTTAACCCAACCCATTTTGTTATTATAAAAAAAGTACATGGATCATTTTGTTATTTAAGATTTCAATCCAACCCATTTTGTAATTATAAAAATTGGGTTAATGTTAAATATTTTTAAAAAATAAATCCATTTATTATTATTTTTTTAGTTAAATTTTCAGCCCTACCTATTATACAGTTATAGTCCACTTTAAAATTATCATTTAAGAAAATACATAAATAAATAATTTAAAATAAATAAGCTCATTAATGTTTGAACATGTGACCTCCTCAAAACTATCCGACAAATCAAATTATGACACCTCACAAATTTATAAAAATCATAATAATTCACCACAATTTGACACCTTATATTTTATAAAATCTAAATTGGAAAAGTTATTTTATTTTAATTTTAATATATAAGAAGATGTTGCGTATCTACGTGTTCCTATTTTTCACGTGAGTTACTCATAAAGAATTTTGGGGGAAAGAAAAATTATAATTGAATGAAAATAATTGGGTGTACGTGAATACATTGAGGAACATATATAAAAATTGAATTTTTTAATTTTTTTTAGAGTGATATTATTTCACTCTTTTTATGAGATTATTTCAATTTTTATTTGAGTTTTGTGAGTCGTCTATTTTAAGATGGGATTATTCACTATTTATATGTTATCGTTTACACTTATTCTGAAATAATTTAATTATATTAATTATTATAAATTTTTATCGATCATATACTAATTTTAATTAAAATTATTATATTTTTATTAGTTTCGCGGAATGGGTTTTATGATACGGTCTCACATGAAATTCATCTTTATTTTTTTATTTTATATATATTGAAATTAACACTAATTACCATTTATTAAGTTAGTTTTTAGTAAACCGAGTTTACGTCATAAATCCTTGTAAATCCTGTTATTTCTCTTAATTTAAACATTCTAGCAATACATAAGGTATATTCCATAGGATTGGAAGAAAAGATTATAAGATTTACACCGTAAATTCGTTTTACACAAGTTTTTGTGTTATTGCAAACATACTTAATCCATATTTTACTAATTAGCATCCCATAGAAAAGCACAACAATGTAGTATATTAGTAAACACTAAATATAAATAGGCATATTACTGTGTTAAAAAAAAACACAATTTTTAGCTCCTCTTAATTAATTATACTGTATTCAGTTCTTAACCCTCATTGGAATAATTCATACGGCACGATTACATATACTTGCAAACGAAAGAAATAATAAAAACATAAAGAACAAATTAAACACACCATATAACCCAAGAAATGAAAATTGGGGCCGAAAATAATAATAATTAACTTTTATTATTATTATTATTATTATTAAAAAAAAACCTTATTGGGTGCTTACATGCAAAAGGGACAAGAGTCGGATGTTTGGTCTCTGTCCATCAAAATAATATTTCTGAAAAAAGTAGTTAATTTCTTGCTGGTTGTTAAGACACACACCTCCAAATATAATACTACTAATAATTAACTATCACATTATCGTTCAACCATATTACTATATTACACTAGGTTTTCGAGCACATGGAATCCCCTTATTATATTTTACTCCATTTGTATGTTATTTTTTATGCTACTAGTTACATAAATGGCATGTAAGAGAAATTAAAATATGAGAGCGGCTATTTGCACTCCTGAGTTTACAAAACGAACTCATTAATTTATAAATTTAAAATATATTTATGTGAAAATACGTAAATGCCCTTGTATTTAGATTTCTAAAAGCAACCCAATATTATAATCAATTAATCATTAATAAATCATGATGAACCAACCCTATTTTTATGAACGAGTCATTACCAAATTGCCATTAGTCAGTATCTATATATTTTCCTGAAACACTGATTCAAGCATGGAAACACAGTTAATGAATAATACCCATTTAAATCGAATTTACAGGAATTGAAACCCAATCTGTTTGATAATTATGGAGCTTCAAATTCTTAGTTCTCATGTTTAGATTGATTTAACAGGTTTATTTATAAAAAAATTATCATATATGCTTAATTCTAATTAAAAGGGAAAAAATAGTCATGAATGTGGTATGTTAGTGATTGATGTTTGTTTATTATAATTTTTGTGGGGTGTATTAAGTAATTGAGGGTTCGTTTAGTAACTGTTTTGTGTTTAACATTATTATCTCTTCTATGTATCGTTCAGAACACGAACAATTCAGACCATTAAAAATGGGGATTAGTTAATGCAAATGAAGGAGACACTTGATGTGTGTTAGGTTTTGTAGGCAGGACTATAATTAATAACATGAACAAATTAGCAAATATATCAGTATATATTATATCCAAATGCTTTGAAGCAACTATTATACAATTATTTAATATGTGATGGAAAAATTAAGTCAACCATATATGAGATATAAAAGCATGAACACAAATCTGTATATATAGTTGACTTCCACTAGCTAGCTAGGAAAGGAAATTTGGCACCGGACTTTAAAAATACAAATAATTGAATATATATATATATATATATATATATCATTTTTTTAATGTAATATTTTCTTAATTATTATACTAATATGTAAAGCTTATGAAAAAGTGAGAATTTCTTAATTACTATCCAACACATTAGAATGGAGGAGTGCATTCTTTGGTCCAAAATTTTAGAATGTCATGATATAAAAAGGATAGATATAAGGTACTCCCTCATTCCCATTGAAACGTACGCATTTTTTAATTTTTGTCGGTGTCAATACAAAGTGTGCATTTCTCTCTTTGGTAAAAGGGACTCACATATATTAATTAGGTTGATTGTGTGAGTATTTATGAAGTGATAAATGGAGTAACTAATATTGAAAAATGTCTTAAAATGGCAAAGTTGTCACGCCATGTAAGTGTCTAAATAAAGATGTCCAATGGACCTTTCAGGCAACATTTTCTTTGCAGTTGAGATAACATCTTAACTATACTATTCAATCATCGAGAATATGTTACTACAATTTTGTCAGTTTTAATATTAACTGTTGATCAGTTTGGTTGAAAATAAATTGCATATGCACATGTCATTACTAATATACATTTCACATTGGCCATTGCTTAATTTGCAAAACACAAAGTAAGAAAGTCAATCATCGATCTTTTAATTAAATTACCGGGTTATTCTGTGGTGCACATATGATTTTATAGGGTAAATATAGTGATGTAGTGGGTAGTTAGCATTTTTATTTTATTTAGTGATTAGGATTAACTATAAACATGATCTAATAACTTAGATTATTCAGGGGCACCGGCGCACTCGGTACACTGCAGTTCGACTCTAAATTACCTGAGGGATATTACTTGTATAACCTTTAAAAATAAATTATTGAATAAATTTGGTTCTTTTTTGCACTTCTCTCTCTAATTTTCAACCAATCTGCATTTTCACCATCTTATTATGTTAATTTATGGCAATTTATAGTGTGCACCCGAGTGCACCTAAAGATAGGGTGCACCCACATATAAATATAAACAAAAACATATACAATTAAGAGTAAAAATGTATACAATTTAATTGTTAATTTTTTTAATGAAAAATTGTATATAATATTCAATAAAATGTTATACACATATGGATGTTAATTTTTTTAATGAAAAATTAATGTGAAAAAAGTATACAATTATTACAAAACACATATACAAAAATAAAATAAAAAGGTATACACATATGTGTGCACCCTTGCACCCGTGTACACCCAATATACACTCTTAATTTATTAATTTTAAGGGCAATACTTGGTAAAGCAATAGTCTCCGTTTTTACATTTTTTTTCAATAATTATCACTTTTTATCAAATATATTATCACTTTTTAAAAAAAATATTACTCCCTACGTCCTCTTCAAAAGTATACATTTCACCGCTTCAAATGTATCAATTTCCTCTATTTAGTAAAAAAGTATACAATATGACCCACCACTTTCCTCTAATACAACTACCCACTTTATCCATAATAATAATACTCCTTAATCCATGTACAAAAAGCAAATAAAGACCTTAGAACTGTCCACGTGCAAAAAGTAAACGGTTACCTTTGAAGTGAACGGAGGGAGAGAGTACAAGTTTTTATTTATACTAAGAGTTGTTTATTTATGAAATAATTTACTAAATTACTATCCCTTCTCAATTACTCGTAAGTATTTATTAAAAAATATTATCAAGTCTTATTTGTGTCACAAAAATTTCCGCAAAGGGCTCACTTAATATGGTTATGATGGTTATCTTCTTGCACCACCAACTGTATAAATGGGCCGCAACGGCTAGTTTATAATATGGTAAATTCTCTCACTCTAACGGTAGAGAAATCAAGAAAATCAATGATATTCCAACCCTAAATGGGCAAGCTGTCTCAGAGCGCTAGGTTATATTTGCCTTGGGCTAAAGATTATATTTCCATCCTAAATGGGCCTAAAAGAGTGTGATTTATTACGATGGGGTAAAATTTTTATTCCAAAAAATCCACCCTAAACCTAAATGGGCCAACTGTTTCAAAATGTGTGAGAGGATTATTATTATAAATTGGGGCGGGCCCGATCTTTTATTAAAGACACCTGATATCTTTTAAAAACCCCTATAAAAATACATCTTTAGCCCTACCTCCCAAATATTGCAAAGGACACCCAACATTATTCACTCAAATTATTAAAGCAACGCATTTCAGACATACAGCAAAAACACAAACTCCTAATACGAGGAAATTGAAAGTGCAGAGAATTATTCAGCTTGTTGAAAAAATATGTCGAATTGAATGAAACCCAGTAGATCTTCTCCTAATATCTTGACTTTGAGATAAAAATTTCTGGTTTAATATTGAAGGGAAGAGGGATGAAATTACATGAAATTCAAATCCTCAACACATGCGGAATATTTATTAAGATTTGTGTTCCCTTTTATTAAAAATGATGAGTTCTACATCTGGTGATTCTAATTTCTAATGAACACTTTTCAGTGAAACTATTTATTAAGACATGTCTTTTGCGGATAGTCTTTTTTCATGTGAAAGAAGTAAACGTATACAGTATTAGAGTTGTAAAAATCTCTTCTCCAACAGTATACAACCTGTGAAACACCCGATTGGAAGTTAATTAAGTTGTTCAGAGGCCTTGTCTGTAATTAGGTTTCTAAGAACTCTCTCAATCATATTATAACTAACATGAAAACACCAAAATATAATATTTGCAGAAAAAAGAAGAAGAAAAGAAAACAAGGAAGAAGAAATGTGTCGTGTTCTTAAATTTGGATGTACAAACCAAAATGGGTATTAAATTTTCGATTTTGAAGTGAGGGTGTTTGAATTTTAAATGAGATAAAGTTAGGGTATTTTTGTCTTTTCAATCCAAATTAAATAGAATAATGGAAATATTGTCACCTTATAAATTGAGACAGCCTTAAAGGATATGAAAATATCTTGAGCGACGTCGTTTTTTTTCTTCTCTTTGGCGGTACCGCTCTATCCCTTTCCCGCGGGTGCATTGTGATGATTAATTTGCGGTGAAAATAAACATGGTGATGATGGAGTATCACTGCCTTTCTACTGTTTCACAACATCATCCTTCTTCTTCATCTCTCTACTGTTCAAGATTTCTCAACATTCAGGTTAGTGCAGTCTGGTATAATCTTGTTTTCAGTTTCTTGGAAAAAATTTCAAGATTTCTCACTCTGTTGGTCTTAAGTCAATCTTGTTTTCAGTTTCTTGGTAAAGAATCTTGTGCGAATACTACTGTAATTGTGGTCTCTGAATCTATTCTACTCGTTTAACGCCCTTCCTCTTCTCTCCCATTCAAGATTTCTCTTTCTCAACTTTGTGTTAGTGTAAGTTGATGGTAACCCGTTTTCTGTTTCTTGATATCTTCTTCTCTCCTGTTCATGGCTTGTGTAAGTCTGTCTGATGGTATAATCTTTTTGTCTATTTATTGATAGAACAGAACGCCCTTCTTCATGGCTCTGTCTGATGGTATAATCTTGTTTTCTGTTTATTGATAGAACCTCTTCTCTCCTGTTAAAGATTTCTCAACTTTCAAGTTATTGCAATTTCAGCTTTCTTGGTAGGGAGACTGTATTCGTTAAATTTATTCTCTTCGCGAGACGATGACTATTCTTAAATTTTATATTGTGACTTTCGTTTCTTTTCTTTCATGCAAAATCTTGATACAGTCTTTACCGGAACAAATATCATGGAGTTCTTGTTCCCAAAAAGATTACCACCATAATCAAACATTTTCGAGTGTGTAATTTTGGGGCGGACATTGAGACTTCATATGCCATGAGGTGTTGATCTTACGGGTTTGGAGTTATACAATGGGATTATGATATGCTTTTGCACTTGATCTTTTTTTTTTTTTTTATATAATTAAAATTTGCCTTTACTTTCTGTTTCTAAATCCTCATTTCCATGGAATAATGTTCAAAATCCATACTGCGAACTTATATTATTTGGCAGGGTCCTGCATTTGTTAGCAGTAAACCAGGAATAACATCTCCATATCCCTTGGTATTGCCATCTCCCCTTCCAAAAGATCTTTTCTGCAGCATAAAATCCGGCCATGTTTTTATCACTAAAAGTTACTCTCCAAATCCTTGAGAGGCTACATTCTTGCAGAAGCTGAAAGGAAAGGTTGGGACGCAGGTAGATTTTTGAAAACATTATTTTTCTTTAACGGGCCTCCCTCTCCTGCAAAGGTTCATGCTTATCCTTTCTTGATTCTTTTGAATATAGTATTACATACCATTTGATTCTGACAAGTCTTTTTTTTTTCATATGTATATATATTTAAAGTTCTTTGAATTTCTGATTGAGAAACTCGCCGGTCCCTCACCTAGCGAAGCAGTAAAACCAATGGAGACTTCTGGAATTGTACTGGTGGCTGGAGCTACTGGTGGTGTTGGCCGAAGAGTGGTGGATCTCTTGAGCAAAAAAGGGCTACCAGTTCGTGCATTGGTACTGTTGGCATTAATACATGAGTTCCTTTTATTCTCTTAGATATCTAGAAAAATTGATTAACGAAGTTCAGCAAAGATAAAATGATTATAAATGAAAGATGATTAAAGGTATCCTGATATTGATCGTATTGTATGAATCCAGTTGATATCATTTTTCAGGTTAGAAATGAAGAAAAAGCAAGAAGAATTCTTGGTCAAGATGTTGACTTGGTGAGATTTCTGCTTGCTATTTTTCTTTCATACCTTTACTAAGGTGAGTATTTCTACATGTTCGTTTTTTTTTTTTTTTTTTTTTCATCTAAATTAGAAATGAATGCTTGGGATATAATTTCTTGCATATGGTTCTTGGTTGAGAAAACACGCATGTGATTTGAATAATTTATCTTAATTTTGGATACTTAATAAAACTTATTCTTGCCAGTTCTTTTGAGAAACATGCTTATATGATATTTCTGATTTCATAGGAGATAAGTTTGTCGTGCGCAAGTTACAAAGACGGTGTTAATAATTTCTTATTTCAATTTTAAATGCCATATCTGATTTGACTCATCCTTATTTAATGAAAATTTAAACTAAAAGTTATATGGTCATACTTATATATTTAAATCTCAACCTTGTGGTTTAGTCACGTAAACTTATCCAAGTGAGTTTGTTTTTCTTTTATTATGAAGTGGACTCATTTAACACAGGAGTATTCAAAATTCAGGCTTATGAATTAATAATGAAATCCCTTGATAATTTTTATAGGATTCCTGTGTGATTACTCCGGGCTTTTCATTTTCCCCCAAGATGTGTGAAGCATTAATGCTATACGTACTTATCCCACAATTATGTGTTACATGAATCACATGTCACATCTCAAACTTAATTGTCAGATTGTTGGAGATATTACAAAAGCAAGCACATTGCTACCCGAGTACTTCAAAGGAGTAAGGATGGTGATTAATACTATTTCAGTCATTGTTGGACCAAAATACTCCAGATAGGGAAAAATATAGTCAGGTATTTATAAGCTCATGATGAGATGAGGAATATTTCTAGTTTTTTTTATGAAGTATGTAAAATCATTTGTGTCTTTTGGGTTTTGCTCTATTTAACGTTGAGCCTGTCGCTCTTGCCTGATTTCTAGTCTTATATTTTTATTTTTATTTTTGCAGGGAATCAAGTTCTTTGAACCTGAGGTTGGTAATTGATTGCCTGAAAATTTAATGCCCGTATTTCTTTTCTATCTTATCAAATTTAGCTTAACTGTGTTATTCATTTCAATTGGTGGAAAGCAGATTAAAGGCGATTCCCCTGAATTAGTGGAGTTCATTGGGATGAAGAATCTGATCATGCAGTTAAAGAAAGAGTTGGATTTCGTAGTGGAAAACTGTTATTTGGATTCGAGGGTATGACTATAAGTATCAGGAATTTACTTACATTAAAATGTGAATCAGATGATATTAATGATGGTTAAATTCTTAGGATAGGTTGTCGTGACATAGATCTGCTCAATTTTTGCCCTCCATGCTTTCTTTAGTGCACTTGTTCATTTTCCCACCTTTTCTTGGTAACATGTTTCCATTAACTGTTCACATAATTTATATAGAGAACTTTCTTGGGGTGCATTGGATGATGTTGTTATGGGAGGAGTGAGTGAAAGTACATTTCAATTCGATCCTAATGGTGGTGAAAATGGAAGACCAACAGGAATTTTCAAAGGTTTGTTCCTCTCACTTACAGGAAAAATTGAAAGCCTGAAAGAGCTAGTAGTTTTGCATGTATGGACATGGTGACTGATTCTTTTAATCTATCTAAATGCTCTCTTCAGGAGTTGTTTCCACTGCAAACAATGGAGGTTTTTCTAGCATCCGGACAAAGGTAATTGAGTAATAATTTTATCTGTCTTGTCAGTTCTCCTATTCCCTGGTCTTTCGGTTTTATACTTCCATGTAACTGCTTATTGGTACACATGCCAACTTAACTTAGCCTTATTTCGTTCCTATCTGGCAATATCTGCTTGGAACTCTGTCTTGTTAAGTAGATGCTAATGGCCTATTGTTTTCAGTTGCCTCTGTTATATTTTGAACTTGAATTATTATTATTTTTCACAAATTTTTTAGGTTTCTAGCTAATATTGACAATCACCATAGTGTTTTGTTTATGGTGCTATAAATTTTACAAGTCTTAAAAAATACAAGTAGAGTCTGAATTTTTCTACAGAATTTTACTGTACCCGAAGATTTATCTGCATATGATGGTCTTGAGTTACGTATAAAAGGAGACGGCCGTCGATATAAATTCAAGGTTCGAACTAGCCGCGATTGGGATGCAGTGGCATATACAACAGGCTTTGACACTGTGAAGGACCAATGGCAATTGGTTAGCAATTTTGTTTGTTTCCCTCAATTTAAACAAATTCCTGTGAATATCATTTGAACTCTTCATGTCAGTTTATTCCTTTCAGATTTGCTTGCCTGTCTCTTCTTTGAGGCCTATATTTAGAGCACGAACTGTGACTGATGCACCACCATTTAATCCTGGTGAAATTATATCGTTTCAGGCAAGTCTCCGTAACATTTCTTAGTTATTCTGATCATCCTGTTTTTCATACATGTGTTTCTTCTGTGTTGTTTACATGCTACAATATTACAGCTCATGTTCTTTTGAGGAAGGTCCATTCCAGCTTCCTATATCTAGCATTCGAGCTTACTTAAAGGAGCCAATCACTCCCAGGTTCAATACCATTTTCGTTAATACTGCACCTGAAAAGATGAATTACACTGATTATATGGTCTCTCTCAGCTGGGGTCACAAGACCTTATAGACCAGGACTTGATTTGAGCAAGCAGCCTCCTGCTGTTCGCTCGAATAAGGAGTTGAGTTACATTCTCACGTACAAGCTGAAGGTTCTCCACCACCTTGTTCTTATGTTATAGACGAAAATATCAGACAATTCAAGTATATGTTCCTGAACTTGATGAATCATCCAACATTTTTCCTGTGTAATCTATTTTGCTTGATACCTTGTGCTAGAATATAGCCATCTCGTGAAAAAATTTACTCACGTAAAGGGAGGTCATCATTGTACTCTAGTTTGTTATATTTAACAAATCCAGAGTATGGATAACTGACAGCTAAGAGTTAGATATTCTGTTGCTCTAATTTAGTGAAATAATACAGGTAGCATATTTATTTAATATTCATTGAATTGTCTTTTATGAGAAACTAACTATCACTTGTTTGAAGAATTTCTTGATTTATGTGAGACAAGTGGAATTCATCTTGCGCAAGGAGACTAGACAGAAAACCAAAAAAGTTGCTGCTCATTATTTGTTCTGTGGATAGATGTTGGGTTCTGCAGCAAATTGAAAGAGTAACTGTGCCTTTTGATTTTTTCCTTAAAAATTCAAATTTATGTAAAGAGTTGGTTTCATGTTTTGCAGGTGAAGAGTGTTATTCATACACTGTTGATCCAGAAAATCCTCCTCCAGAAAAGGACTTCCAAACACTGAAAGATGGTATTACTAGTTTTATTCTTTCAGGAATCCTTGTACTGTAGATCCATAAAATATTTCTCCTCAAAAAGACTACAATGTGTACTTGCCAAAACACTGAATGTTGCTACAATCACAAGGTACTGTTTTTGGATGAAACATTTTGGTGACTACCATGTGCTTTTCTCTCCCACCTTCAGCTCTTCTTGGATGTTTATTTAAGTTCTTATCATCTGTTATACCACTCACTCCACTTATCTCACAATTTTTTTTTATCATTTTTAATTTATATCCAAATTATTAATGATGACCCCTTTTTTAAATTAATTAATTATTTTTTACTAATATAATTACACAAAATCTCTTATAAGTCATTATATACCATTAATATTAAATTCTAAGGATAATTATTAAATTAAATCATTGTAGCAAAATAGGAAATGAGTCAGCAGGTTGTAATTATACTAGTGGGGTTGGATGTCAGCCCGTTTTAGTTTTAGTGTTATATTATTTAATTTACGAAAATAAACAGGAGTAACACGTTGGGCCCAAATTTGAATTTTGATAAAAGGGCTCATTTAATATGGACCGCAGCAGCTACTAATGGCCCAATTTTAAATTTTGATAAAGGGTTCACTTAATTTGGGCCGCAACGGCCACTATAAATGATTATAAATTGATGATCAAAGGGGGGAATATCTTTAGAAAAAGAGATCTTTGATGAGCGACGTCGTTTTTCTTCTCTTGGCGGGTGTGTGGTGTGGTGTGCAGCGCCCCAACCGCCATGATTTATATTGGTGATGAGTCTTGAGTTTGCTGAGAAAATAAACATGGACTGTCATTTCCTTTCTACTGTTACACATCACCATTCATCTTCTTCAAGTTTTCTCAACTTTCAGGTTACTCTATGTCTTTGATAATCTTTTCTTTTTTCTTGGCACGAATATGGCTGTGATTGTGGTAGTTGTTGAATTTATTCCACTCGTTTAACGCCCTTCCCCTTCTCTCTACTGTTCAAGATTTCTCAAGATTACTGCAACTCTGGAATACTTGTTTTCAGTTTCTTGGTAAAAAAATTTGTGCGAATATGGGTAGTACTCGTTTTACGCACTTCCTCTCCTCTCATGTTCAAGATTTGCTCTACTTTCAGGTTATAGTGGTATAATCTAGTTTTTAGTGTCTTGAATTGTAGTGTTGAATTTATTCACCTCGTTTAACGCCATTCCTCTTCTCTCTCGTGCAAATTTTTATATTATGACTTTCGTTTCTCCTCTCTCGTGCAAAATCTTGAACTGTTTGCTCTTCTTTTTACCGGAACAAATGTGGTGGGATTCTTGTTTTCAACAAGATTTAAACCGTAATTGAATATTTTTCCTTGTGTGAATTTTGGGATAGACGTGGAGACCTCATATGTCATGAGGTGTTAATCTTACGGGATTGGAGTTATACTTATGCAGTGGGATTATAATATGTTTCTACTTGATCTTTTTCCTTTTGTATAAATTATAAGTTCTTTTTAATTTTCTATCTCTAAATCGTTATTTTCATTTAATAATGTTCAAAATTCATATGCTGACTTATATTATTTGGCAGGGTAAACCAGGGACATCATCTTCATATCCCTTGGTGTTGCCATCTCCACTTCCAAATTCTTTTATCCAGCGTAAATTCCAGTCATATGTTTATCAGAAAAAGTTATCGTCCAAATCCCAGAGAATCTATAGAGGCTACATTCTTGCAGAAGCTGAGAGGAAAGGTTGGGACGCAGGTAGATTTGTGAAAACATTGTTTTTCTTTAACGGGCCTCCTTCTCCTGCAAAGGTTCGTGCTTACCCTTTCTTGGTTCTTTTGGATATAGTGTTATACACCATTTGATCTGACAAGTTTTTATATTTTTTTTATTTAAAGTTCTTTGAATTTCTGATTGAGAAACTCTCCGGTCCCTCACCTAGCGAAGCAGTAAAACCAATGGAGACTTCTGGAATTGTACTGGTGGCTGGAGCTACTGGTGGTGTTGGCCGAAGAGTGGTGGATCTCTTGCGCAAAAAAGGGCTACCAGTTCGTGCATTGGTACTGTTGGCTTAAATATATGAGTTCCTTTATTCTCTTAGATATCTAGACAAATTGGTTAAAGAAGTTGAGCAAGGATAGAAAGATTGTAAATGAAAGATGTTTAAAGATATCTTGAAATTGATCACATTGTATGAATACAGTTGATATCATTTTTTCAGGTCAGAAATGAAGAAAAAGCAAGAAGAATGCTTGGTCAAGATGTTGACTTGGTGAGATTTGTGCCTTTTTTTTTCTTTTTTTTTTGGTACCGTGTCTAAGGTGAGTATTTCTAAATGTTGGTTTTTTATTTTTCTCTCATTTCCTCTAATAGAAATGTTTCCTTGGGATACAATTTCTTACTTATGGTTCTTGGTCAACAAAACATACATGTGATTTGAATAAAATATCTTAATTTTGGAAAATTTATTAAACTTATTCTTGCCAGTTCTTTTGAGAAACATACTGATATGATAAGTCATAGAAGATATGTTTGCCATGTGCTAAGTTACAAGGACAGGGAGTCAATATTTTCTCATTTCCATTTAGAATGCCCATATCTGATTTGACCCTTCTTTTTTTAATGAATTTGAAACTAAAAGTTATGGTTATGTCTCTATCTTTAAATCTCAACCTTATGTTTTATACCATAAACTTATCCAAGTGAAATTGTTTTCCCTTTATTATGGAAGTGGATATTTAGAAGTATTCAAACTTCAGGCTTATGAAATAATCATGAAATCCTTTGATAATTTTTATAGGATTCTAGTGTGATTACTCCATAGCCTTACAGCACCCATATGTAACAGTTTGCAAGAGGGGATCCGGGCTTTACATTTTCCTCCAAGACACATATATTCGAAGCTTTAATGCTATAGGTTACTTATCCAACAATTATATGTTATATAAATCATATGTCACATCTCAATATTATTCGTCAGATTGTTGGAGATATTACAAAAGCAAGCACATTACTACCCGAGTACTTCAAAGGAGTAAGGATGGTGATTAATGCTATTTCAGTCATTGTTGGACCAAAGGAAGGTGATACTCCAGATAGGGCAAAATATAGTCAGGTATTATAATGTCATGATGAGATGAAGAATATTACTAGTATTTTATGAAGTATGTAAAATCATTTGTGTCTTTTGGGTTTTAATTTATTTAATGTTGAGTCTTTTGCTCTTGGACTATTTTCTAGTCTTACATGTTTTTGTTTTTGCAGGGAGTCAAGTTCTTTGAACCTGAGGTTGGTAATTGATTGCCTGAAAATCTAATGATCGTACTTGTTTGTATTACTCATTTTTATGTTCTTCTTTTCTATCTTATTAAATCGAGCAATGTGTAAATTAATTGTGATGTTCATTTCAATTGTTGGAAAGCAGATTAAAGGCGACTCCCCTGAATTGGTGGAGTTTATTGGGATGAAAAATCTGATCAATGCTGTCAAAGAAAGAGTTGGATTTCGTAGTGGAAAATTGATATTTGGATTTGAGGGTATGACCGTGTAAGCTGTCAAATTTTTAACCCTATTCCATTCTAGCAGGAGTTAACTAACATTAGAATGGTAATCAAATGATATATATGATGGTTAAATTCTCACAATTGCGTATTACGATAGGTTGTCGTGGCATTTATCTGCTCAAAGATTTTTACCCTCCGTGCTTTCTTTAGTGCATTTATTGTTCATTTTCCCACCTTTTCTTGGGTTACATGTTTCCATTAAATGCGCAGATAATTTATATAAAGAACTTCCTTGGGGTGCATTGGATGATGTTGTTATGGGAGGAGTGAGTGAAAGTACATTTCAATTTGATCCTACTGGTGGTGAAAATGGAAGACCAACAGGAATTTTCAAAGGTTTGTTTCTCTCACTTACTTGAAAATTTGAAAGCCTGAAAGAGCTAGTAGGTTTGCATATATGGATATGGCGACTGGTTTCTTTAAATCTATCTAAATGCTCTCCTCAGGAGTTGTTTCCACTGCAAACAATGGAGGTTTTTCTAGCATCCGGACAAAGGTAATGGAGTAGTAGTTTTATATTCCCAGGTAGTTTTGTTTTATACTTTCATGTAACTGCTTATTTGTAACTAAGCCTTGTTTCATTCCTATCTGGCGTCCGCTGCTTGCAACCCTGTCTGTTTGTTAAGTGAAGGCTAATGACCCATTCTTTTCAGTTCTTCAGTTATATTTTGAACTTGAATTATTATTTTTGCTAAAACCTTTTTTTGGTTTCTGGCTATTGTTCACTATCATTAGAGTGTTTTGCTGATGGTGCTATAAAATTAAAAGTCTTACAAAATGTGAGCAGAGTCTGAATTTTTCTACAGAATTTTGCTGTTCCAGAAGATTTATCTGCATATGATGGTCTTGAGTTGCGTATAAAAGGCGATGGCCGTCGATATAAATTCATGGTTCGAACTAGCCGTGATTGGGATACAGTGGCATATACAACAGGCTTTGACACTGTGAAGGACCAATGGCAATTGGTTAGCAATTTTGTTGGTTTCCCTTAATTTAAACAAATTCATGTGAAAATAATTTGAGCTCTTCATGTTCAGTTTATTCCTTTCAGATTCGCTTGCCTTTCTCTTCTTTGAAGCCTATATTTAGAGCACGAACTGTGGCTGATGCTCCACCGTTTAATCCTGGTGAAATTATATCGTTTCAGGCAAGTCTCCATAACGTTTCTTAGTAATCCTGATCATCCTGTTTTCATATATGTTTCTTATGTGTTGTTTATATGCTACAATACAGCTCATGTTCAGCAAGTTTGAGTATGATGGGAAGTTGAATCCAACTTTCGTGGAAGGTCCGTTCCAGCTTCCTATATCAAGCATTCGAGCTTACTTTAAGGAGCCAATCACTCCCAGGTTCAAATTTACTTTTCATTAATATTGCACCTGAAAAGATGAATTACACTGATTTTTTTGGCTTCACTCAGGTTTGTGCATGTGAGCTCAGCTGGGGTCACTAGACCTGATAGACCGGGACTTGATTTAAGCAAGCAGCCTCCTGCTGTTCGCCTGAATAAGGAATTGAGTTACATTCTCACATACAAGTTGAAGGTTCTCCACCACCTTGTTCTTATATTATAGATGAAAATATCAGTCAATTCAAGTATTTGTACCTGAAACTTGATATCCTGTGCTTCAGTATGGCATAGATATCTCATGAAAATTCTTATCTAATTATTGGGAGGTAATCATTGTACTCTAGTTCGATATATTTAACAAATCCAGAGTATGGATAACTGACAGCTAAGAGTTAAATGATTCACTCACTCTAATTTTGTTAAAGAATGCAGGTAGCATTTACATTCATCTATGCATTTCATCCATTCATTATGCTCACAGCATGTTTACTACTACTAACATTGCATTGTTTTACTTGTAAATTATGACTCAGGGGGAGGATTTAATCAGGGAAAGCAAGATTCCATATACAATTGTCAGGCCCTGCGCATTAACTGAGGAACCTGCTGGAGCTGATCTCATCTTTGATCAAGGAGACAACATAACAGTACATTTATTGTCATTTTTTTTAGCTAGTTTTCAAATCATTTATTATTTCTCACTCATTTTTTTACTCTTTGTGGTGTGCAGGGAAAAATTTCCAGGGAGGAGATTGCTCGAATATGCATTGCAGCACTAGAAAGCCCATATGCACGTGACAAGACGTTTGAGGTCATAGTATTTTTATTTAATATTCATTGCATTGTCCCTAAACTTGGTACGTCAGATTTGAGATTTAGCAAAGGAAATTGTCTGTTATGAGAAACTAACTATCTCTGTTTTGAGAAATTTCTTGGTTTGAGGATTATGTTCAGTGATATCCCATTCTCTATCTTATGCGTTTTCATGTGGACAAACAGCTAAATACAAATTAAATTATCAGAAACTGTAATCTGGGATGGATTTATGTGAGAAAACGGAACTGAATCATGCTAAAACCCTATCCTTCCCTTGCACAAGTAGACTAGACAGAAAACCAAAAAAGATGCTGCTCTTTATTTTGTTCTGTATATAGATGTTGGCTTGAAATTTCATAATTTCTGCGCAAGTTGTAGTTTAGTTATGAAAAGTTTACTCTAGGGACAGGTTCTTTTAACAAGTGCTGAAGATTTATTCAATTCTTGAATGTATTTCTTCCTTAATGAAGGCTTAAAATTAAATTTTATGTAATAAGTTGCTTTCATGTTTTGCAGGTTAAGAGTGTTATTCCATTCAGCGAACCATATACTGTAGATCCAGAAAATCCTCCTCCAGAAAAGGACTACAATGTGTACTTCCAAACACTGAAAGATGGTATTACAGGGAAAGAATACTTGGAGCAAACTACTGTTTCTGTATAAATGTAAGTTGGTTTGTTATAGCAATCTACTCTATGTTGATGTGGTGCATTTAATGCTACTAGAGCTGTTTACATACCGTTTCTTCGTCAACCCAAATTTGTTGTTTGTGGGTTACTTTTTGTTGATTATCATGAATATTTCTGAACATGTTGCTTTATATTTAAATTAATAGTAATACTTTGGTTGCCATTTGTGAGATATTTTGGTAAACTCTATTTATAGATTTCGCGGGTGTACTGGTGTTATGTTTTCTGGGTTCTTTTATCACCAATTTTAAATTTTGATTTAGAGGTTTTAGCTGAATTAACCATATACTGGGGACTTTGATATCTATGTACATGTCCAGCCCTTGAACTAGTGTATTATGTAGTGACTCATATATTTGTCTCTAAGTTTTGGTCCATTATATTTGAGCTTTAAAAAAGTGAATTGTGTGCTTTTAGAAGCTATGTACCACTGTTTTGAGAAATTTTCTAATACAAGGATTATGTTGTTTTGGTCAGATTCTATGTGTCTATATCTTTTTAACCCTATCATGAGTACTAACATCCATTTGCGAATGACACTTTAGAAACTTGTATCGTTAACTCCAAAGCACGAATATACTGAGACTGGAGAGGAAATCATAAATGAGAAGTTGGTATTTATGTGTTCTAGTGCATGGATGTTCGCTTGAAATATTTAAATATCTGCGACAAATGTAAAATGTAGTTATTAGCTCTCTGGGGAGTAGTACTTTTAGTCGGTGAGGAAAAATTCCATTCCAATTTTGTTTGTGCCTCTTCATTTCATCTTTAATGAAGCTTCAGACGAACTTTAATCTTGTCCTAGTAAAAATCTGCTTTCATGTTTCGCAGCTAAAGAGTGTTATTCCATTCAGGAATCCTTATACTGTAGATCCATAAAATCTCCCTCTCCAAAATGACTACAATGTGTACCTCCAAACACTGAAAGATGGTATCACAGGGAAAGAAAGCTTTGAGCAAATTTCTGTTTCTGTTAAAACTAAGCATGGTGAGTTGGTTTGATTACTCTACTCTATTTTGGTGAGGTGTGTTACGCTAATTTGTTACTGTTAACATATGTTTGTTTGGCACCCAAACTCTGTTTTTTGTGGGATAATTTTTGTCATAGTTATTAGAGGTGCACCACAGAGAAGGTTCCAAGTGTTGTGCCTTTTTTGAGAGTAAGGCAGGTGCTGTTCTGGAGGCGCTCACTGCTCGCCTCCTTGTTTATGTTCGGCTCTGCCCTTAGCCTTGGGCGCACCTCTTACATAGCCTAGCTGCCTTCTAAGCAAGTTTGAATAACATTTTAACATGTGTTTTGTGTTTTAAAATACATTTTCATTATTCCCAGCCTTTTCTACTTAAGAGTTTCTATTTTTCTCATTAACTTGAGAGAAAAGAAGACTGTCTGTACTCTTCCACAAAAGATACAATTTGATCATAATGAAGATGATCATTAATCATTTGATTTAGATGTTTACTAATCAATGAATTATTTTCCTACTTTTGCAAGCCATTTATCTGATGCACTTTATGGTATTATCGTGAAGATTTAAAACTGACTTTACTACCTTGGTATTTTGTACTACTTTCATCTTTCTAATTAGTATCGACATTTTGTACACTTGTTCCATGTGTTATTTATGAGTTAATGTATCATTATACATATTATTTTAATTTTATCAGGTAATTATTTATGTGTCAAATATCATGTGTAGGATTTGTAGATTTTGTTATGCTCTCAATGTACAAGGAACGTGCTTCAGTCTGGCGCATTGCGCCTCAAGCGTTAAATACCCATTGTGCCTCTAGTTCCCAACTACTACACTTTTTTTTTTTTGTTGATTTTCATATGAATGTTTCTGAACTTGTTGCTTGATATTCACATAAAAGATTCAGGTATCCCATGTGAGATAGTCTTCAACTTATAGTTTTAAAGGGGAACCAGTGTACCTGAATTCTCTTTTGCTACATATTTTATGTGAAAAAATGATTACATATTGATTCAGAGGAGTTGATTGAAATTTACAGGTACTGGTGATTCTGATCTGATCTGCTGTCTACATGTACAGCCTTTGATATAACGTTCAAGAAATTGATGACGATTATGAGAGATGGTTGAGTTAGCTTTTATCCTGTCTGTCTGTTAAAAGTAACTTTATTTTGTACATGTTATTTGTGTATGGACACTGAGATTGGGCATAAAAACACCAATGGGAATGTAATTTCTTATCCTCTGTTGTCAAGATGTATTTTCTTGATTACTTGGGCATTTGTGATTCATATCTCATAAAACAATGTCTACGTTTTTTATGCCAGATTTTTTAACCTGTACAGTTTATGCAAAAACTAAAAATCCTGTAACATCTTGACACCCTTGCTACTAGCCTCACTGTAACAAGGAGGGAGGTTCATCAGTATCTTGACAAGATTTTTGGATGAGAAGGTATGTTGAATACATTCATTATATACTTGGTCAATCATTTCCCCTTATAGTGTTTTTTGTCCTCCCCTTGCTCTATTATCTTGAATTTGAAAGAGTTGTAACTTCAACCTTGAAAGTTAAGTGTGCTCATATTGATAGTTTAGATAATTACAAACAGTTTATGCACAGGCTGGAGGCAGATTTTCCGGTGGCTGAAACCTCAGTTTGGCACCACCGGGAAGTCCCATGATACTTCTGAAAAACTAGACAATCTGAGCATGATACATTAGTAGGGTTTAGGATTGACAGTCGAGAGGATTCGTTGTACGTATGAACCTGGGGGGACCTTGTTATAACTAGAATATGCCTATAGGTGAGAGACCATTTATTCCACAATGATTATTTTGCACCACATAATAGTGTTGTTTTTACACACAGTAGAGCACTTGGTCCACTACATTTAACTGATACTGTCAATTTACATGATAAATTGTATGCATTTATTTGTATGTATATGCTAAAGGGAGATATTCAGTTGTGTTGCCACTATCACAAGGTACAATTATTGGATGACACATTTTAGTGATTCATCTCACTGCCCACATCACAACTTGTGAATCCCATAATTTATAATAATGGCCATCCTATGGGACCTAAAACTCTATTTTCCACAAGAATAGAATAAACAATTTTGCAGGGCCATATCTGTGTCTTCAGTTGTGTTGTCATCCAGCATCTATCTGTTGGGAGAACATAAGCATGCCTGCAAAACATGTTAAAGAAGAACACACATTCACCATTTTCTTTCTTATTCTCTGCCAACAGTGTGAGGGAGAGGTTTTACATACATTAAAGGAGAGCCTGGATCTTCTGGTGTGCACCTCGAGGGCGGTTCTTAGCTTCGCAACCATGTCGTGGTGCGTTGTGATCTGGCCCGGAGAGGTCAAGAAGACATTTCTTGTAATGGGAGGAGACCAGAGGCCGCTCTGTGAGTAGTCGAAGTTGAATTCCGATACATCTGAGAACTTGGAAAGCAATCTCTGGGAGACTGAACTGGACACTGTTTGAATGATGTGTGGAGACTGAGTTGTTGAGGTGGAGGAATCGGGGTCTGACATTTTTCTTTTTGGTGGTTTTGGAGAAAGCAAATGGTTATATAGATCATGAGAAGTGTGTGGATGAAACAGTGGGGCAAAGAATACTACATGAGATGAATGGATGATGAATAAGCCTAATGGTTGTATCCAATCATGATTCAAATCTGGTGATTTTCATGTGTTGTTTGTTAGCTGCCATGTGCTTTTCTCCCCCAACTTGTCGTCTTTTCAAGCCCTTCTAACACTTACGATGCATCGTATTCGATTCATAAACCGATTAATTTGGAGAGATCCGAACTCAATATCCATCTGCAGGACTCCCATTTCATAAATTGGACCCCAATTGTTGATGGTATTCACAGTGTTAGGCCAACCCTTTAACAATAAGAATAATTAATATTTTAATTTGATTTCAGATTTTTGTTCAATAGTCATGTGTTGTGTTTCCATGCACTTGAGATTTGTCTAAATCATCAAGTAAATCTCGTTTTTTAAATAAGTCACAGACGGAATCTATCACAATTATAAATTACTTTTGGATTGACTATTAGTTTATTCAAAACCGAAGTTTGTAAACCGGCCTCATTGCAACTTACTTGAGTTTTGGACCATGCCGCCACTGGCCCACTATGTGCTGGGCCTTATATGGCCAGATGACCATAGAAATAAATGGGCCCAGCAATTTAATAAAGAAACAGCACTAATTAATTAGTGTTCTCATTGTTGTCCGACTGTATTGACAGAAACTTGACAGCAGTCCATGCCAATGCCCGCTCAAAAAGAAACACGCTAGAAAAATAAATTCAAAAAAAAAAAAAAAAGAGTAACGGGAAAAAGATTTACAGTCACATTGGTAAAGCAGAGAAATCTTGAGATCTTACCGTTGCATCTCTCAACACTCCTTGAAATCCCACAATTTTTTCAGAAGTGCGTCTCTTTGCCCTGTAAGAATTCAAATCGGAGCATTAATGGCGGGTTACAGGGCAGAAGACGACTATGATTACCTTTTCAAGGTGGTTTTAATAGGGGATTCTGGAGTTGGGAAATCCAACTTGCTTTCTAGGTTTACCAGGAATGAGTTCACCCTCGAGTCCAAATCGACGATTGGAGTCGAGTTCGCCACTAGAAGCTTAACTGTTGATGGGAAAGTAATCAAGGCTCAGATTTGGGATACTGCTGGGCAGGAGAGGTGACATTTATCGTCCATTTCTCTGATCTGTTGCCTCTTGATTTTTGCTTTACTATTTGCTGGTTGTGATAGATCTTGCTTTTGGCTATGAAGTATTGAAATCTGGGTTTTCTGTTTGAGTGAGTCTCTTGCACGGCCCCTTTGCAATTTCCGTGCCCCTTTACAATTTAAACTCCCCAGCAATACATAAGTTTAAATAGAAAAGGGAGGGGAAGAGTTGTGTTCACATGGGGATGCAGGAGCTTTTGCCTTTCTGTTTAAGGTGTAAATCTTGATTTTGTGTGGTGTTTCAGGAAATTGATCCTCTTGAATTCTTAAAGTTGTGGAGTTAATCAGGGTAGTAGATCTGATGCCAATCTGATGTGATAATGAGCTTTTAGTTTTGGTTGTTGATCTGGGATTATTTAATTGAATATCTTTTTAAAGTTTTTATGGAGGGAGAATGTTTGATGCTTTCTTAATTATCTGGTTCAGTAAGAATCTTTGTTTGTCTTGTGTGGGCTCTTTAAACCCTGGT
The DNA here is from genome assembly GCA_023678885.1 of Pogostemon cablin. Taxonomy (NCBI): domain Eukaryota; kingdom Viridiplantae; phylum Streptophyta; class Magnoliopsida; order Lamiales; family Lamiaceae; genus Pogostemon; species Pogostemon cablin. Next base: position 3,422,936 of record CM042956.1, read on the forward strand.
CTTCTGCTGGACATGTGATCTCACCTTTTTGTGCTGTGAGTAGGTTTTGCAATTGAACATTAATGCATCAATAAGTGATCTTAGAGAATCAGATATTTTGTGAAGATATCTCTTTGCATTACTGTCTTTGAATTTCAACAATTGCTGCATAGATGTAGTGAGCATGTTATGTTCTATCTTAACTAATGAATTACTCATATGCTTTGGTATTTCTAAAAATGTGGGTCTATAAGCTAAGTCTGGAATATTGAGCATTTCCTCTCAATTTTCTTTTTCTTTGTTTTATATTGTGTCCATTTCAGTTGATTCCACTTTATAGATTTAAAAAAAAAAAAAAAAACTAATTGGCATCGAAGTGGATTTTTGGGTACTAGGATCATGTAAAATTCTCTATTTTATTCAGTGGTATAATAATCTGTGTAATTACTGCATTTTATCAGTAATTGTGCTAACTGCCTAATTGTGTTAAATACAGCAAATTACTGTGTTGCAACTTTGTTGCTTTCACTTTCTCTCTAGAATTGATAATCCTAGTTTCCCACGAGAGCCTCAGAATTAGACTTTTAAGGAAATGCACAAAAAATGCCCTAGTGATAATATAGTGGAAATCCCTTGATAAAAAACATAGTGTGTAACCTCTAACATCAGTGAGCCTTTAAAACTTGGATTTGGAGAATCTTGTAGATGTAAGAATGTTTGATTAAATTTTTAATTTACACATGCGACTTTCCAAGTGTGTATACGGGTCATTGATTGTATCTTGGTTTATTTTTACTATCATATTTGGGAAATAACATAGTATTAATCCACTTGGATCACCATAGTGGAAAACGAGTAGACTGAACACTCTTGAGGTTTTAGCATAAGTAACATTCACTCTATGTTCTCCATTATTCTTTTAATATTCCCGTTTCTACACTCAATAGCATTGTTGTTACCTCTGATCTCCAGGTATCGTGCCATTACCAGTGCATATTATCGTGGAGCTGTTGGAGCTTTACTCGTCTACGATGTCACCCGCCACTCCACATTTGGAAATGTTGTAAGGTGGTTACGAGAATTGAGAGATCATACCGATCCCAACATAGTTGTTATGCTCATCGGCAACAAATCCGACCTTCAACATCTGGTGGCCGTCTCTACTGAGGACGGGACGTCATTTGCTGAGACAGAGTCACTATACTTCATGGAAACCTCTGCACTCGATGCAACTAATGTCGACAATGCATTCACGGATGTCCTTACGCAGATATATCGTATCGTGAGCAAGAAGAGCATGGAGGCAGGTGATGATGCGGCTACACAAAATGTTCCTTCCAAGGGTGAGAAGATTGATGTAAGCAAGGATGTATCAGCTATGAAGAAAGGAGGGTGCTGCTCGTCGTAGACTCAGAAAGACGGTCCTACCCTCCATAGACGTGATGCGAGCTTCTTCGCCTAGCTGCATCTTTTTTCCATCGAAACTGCGGGTGTAAAATCTGGTGGGAATGATGGCTCTGGAGAATGCTAGAGGTTATTGTAGACATGTTTCTTTTTACTTGCTTTCACAGGATGTCTGAACAAACAGAGCATGATTTAAACATCACATACGCTTCATTCCTTAAATTTTTTTGAGGTTCTTTTAATTTGTTGTTTAGATTCTTATCTCTTTAAAGGTTTGACTTCTGAAACAACATCATTCCTTATCACATACGCTTCTTCTTCGTTTCGTTCAAATTGTCAAAAATTACCCACAAATTGAGAATGGTGGTGTAGCCAAACATGGCCTTAAAATGATGTCTAAATAGCCAAACAAGGCCTTAAGATTTATAAACCTTCCTTGTATCTTCTTGTTTTATTAATTTTGTTACAATTAATTCTATAACTTTCAAACTATAGTTATTTTGATTCTTAATTGATAAGTTCTCAACCATTCAAAAGTCAATCAAAGATTAAAATAACCATAATTAAAAAGTTAAACTAGTAAATAATTTTGTAACAAAATCAGTTAAATTAATAAAAGGATAAATGACTATTTTTGAGATAGTATATGAATTACAACATTGATTTAGAATAAAAGACATGTAAACAGTGTTTTTGCATGTTTGCAATTGAAATTTCACATTATACAATGTATAAAATTTAGATCCGTAATGATGGAATTAATTCTCCATCTAATGCTGTCGAAATTTATAATAATACTCTATATTTTTAAATAAGAATTATCACATATTTCAATTTTTAAATGTCGATAAAAATTGAAATTAAAAGTTAGCTCAAATAAAAGATTTGAAAGCGAAGTAAGAATGTGGATAAAACAATAGAAGTTTGACATCTATTACCAAATTAGTGGAACATATGTAAACATATATTCTATTATGGGAAATCTTCCAATTTCCATGTTCTCACTTCGATCTAACAATTGTCTATCTCATCTTAAATAAGTCAACCCTCCATATGTGCACTTTTAATGTGCCAATCCAATAGTATTTCACAATTAAATCAACTCTCAAGCCTCCGTTTTAATTATCGCATCTAGCCCATTTTATTGAATGGTCTATTTTATTATTTTTTAAATTTAAATTTTCATATAATTCCTTTTTTACGTATGCTAATTTATACTCCTTTAAGAAAATCATTAGTAAATTATTTCGATCTCAAAATGCAGATGAATAACACATTAATTTTGTGAAAGCACATAATGTTGCTTACAAATCCCATCTCTAGTTTTTTATTTAGGTAATAATTGTATAGTAATCGTAGCGTAATAACGAAACTTTTTTTTTCCCAAATTAATTTGAATAAACTATAATATCCTTTTATAATGTTAGATCGTCTATGTATGGCGTCTATTAAATTTAAAATGCGAAAAAAGAAAAAAAAACAATTATCAAGATCAATTGGTTTATAATCTTCAAGTTTATTTATGGAGTATATTTTAATAAAATTGTTAACATTTTCTATTATTTCAATTGAAACAAAAAGCACATGATTATGCGGACAACACAATTCTTGTGGATGATTTTGTACTATTTCAATCTTCCAATATGAATATACTTATTTTAAAATTTAATTAATTAATTAGTTGTTCATCTGATTTCTATAATTATGAATCTTAAGAAATAATGTGAGTATTATTTTAAAATACGTACAACAGCATGGAAACTCCAGCAAAATTAACATTGATTGGAAGATTCTCCAGATTTGGTGGTGCTATTTAATCCAATCTTTAATTAATAAGGAGGCCATTTTTCTGCATAATTTTATCCGCCCAATGCTTCAACGGATAAGACAGAGGAGGATTAGAGTTGTTAATTGATAAGTTTAGTGCAAATGACGTTATTTAGGAATCGCATCTGACGCGATGACGTGCACGTGTAACATGTGGGGACTCATCTCACCAAATAAACCCTATTTCTTCCAATTATTTACTATCAAATATCAATAATCGTGTAATTAATTATTACTCTCTCCGTCCTGCCTATATTGCATCATTTACTGTAACTTTTGTGAGAGCTTTATGCCGTTAAACGATGCAGTTTGACCGGGACGGAGGGAGTATTACTTAATTAAGAACTTAATTACTATTTCCTCTATCGAGTATACCGCACAAATTTTTTATATGGAATCAAACATGTACCATTTATTACTTAAATAGTTATTAAATAAAAATGTTTTTTTAATTATGATAATTGGTATAGAAATTCATAAAATTTTTAATGAATTCTTTATGTACATGTCTCTTATAAAACGGTGTTTTGTGAGAGATTTTGAGACTTGTTGTTAAAGTATATTTATTAAATATATTATTTTAAAGATTAATAAATGATACATTAAATTATGATGGTGGAATATTATAATATGATTCATTACAAATATTTTTAATTATACTTTACCTATATAATAAAAATATTTTAATATTAAATCGATCTATTTTATAATTCATCTCACATATATCACTCCCACAAGAGGTGCCTTCTTTTTACTTTAAATATTAGTAATTAAACATCAATTTAATACGACTTTTAATCAGGATATTATAAATATCTACATTTATATTAGTATTACTTTCATATATCATATGATGCTATGAGATTAATAAATGATTGAAAGGCCAATTGTGGTCCCTCCTTGAATACCTACTACTTGTCTTTATCGAGCTACCACTAAATTGTGTATTTAATTTCTTTGTTGAGTAAAGAAACTGATGTTACTGGTAAAATTAATATTTTTTGGATTTATTATTTGTGATTGACAATATACCAATTTTAATTTAGTAAATTTATTGATAGTTACATATGGAGTATATTTTTACGTATTAAATTTAACTATTTCAAATTTAACTCTATTCATCTCAGACATTTCTAAGAGGATTTTGTGTAATCAATTTTCTTAAAGTATTTAAGAGCAAAACTTATATATGCACACCACTTGAGTAAATTACAATTTAATTCATGCATCACATTTAATTTTAAATGAATCGACATAAATCATAAGATTAATAAATTACTCATATATAAAGTATAGGAGTAAAATATTTTTATAAATTCAAAGTGAAAATTTTAACTTAAATGAATAGAAAGATAAAATTTTAAAAATAAAAATGAACTAATATGTCTCCATAAATTCATAGTAATCAATTCAATTAAAATTTTAAACGAATCGACAAAAATCTAATTTTAAATACATTAAAAGATGAAGCCCTTATACAAAGTTAAAATAGAGATATATATGACAAAGTCTCTTATTAGTTGGTGTTTATGTGAGAGAATATGTGAGATGTGTTAAAAGTATGTTTGTTAGGTAGATATATATAGTATGATTAAAGTATGTTTTTTTAAAGTATGATGATAATAATATTAAAATGTTATTACTATATTGATACTTTAAGTATCAATAAATATATTTTATTTATATTAAATATATATTTTAATAATGGTTTGATACCTCTCAAAATTTTAAATACATAAAAAGAATATATCATATTTAATATTTTCATATTAGTCATAATGTAAATGACGTGGTTATTAGTTGTTTAATCAAACTAGCTAGTTGCACCATGATCTTGTATATATGTTCTCTTGGCAAGACAATTCCAAGATAATCATGTGCAACTACCAACTTGTACAAGAGAGTGATCACATATATATAGAATAATATTCATCTATTTTATTTATTAAAAAAAAAAAACGAGAGAGAGTTCACATTGGATCCAACTGTCATTGCTAAAAAGTCAAAATTATTATTGCGTTGACTTTCAAGTTTATAAGCCAGTAAGGTTTCATCATTAATTTAAATCAAACAAAAGTAAGCTTTCACTATTTTTTATTTTTTTTATAATGTGAGAATATGTTTTAATTTATGTACCTAATTAACCTGATAATATATTCATAAAATGAAGTCTTAATTAAATAGTTCCGTACGTTATAGATTTTTTTTCTTCTAATTTACAGTTTATATAAATTGTATAATAATAATTAAAGATTCATCACATCACATATAAAAACCTAATATTAATCGACAGACCCCACGACCCTAAATCCATCGTGCGGTATACCACTTATAATTCAGAAATTTATATATACATGTATTAATGTATGATTATATGGAATAATTCAATCTGGCTTCGATGCTAATCTTTTTTTAATTAAAGTTAGAGATAATTGTAAATTGATGTTAATTAGTTTGTAATGCAGTTCATAAACATCCATTTAAAATCAATAATTCACTACTTAATTATAGAAAGAGTTGGCCGATTGATTTGTTCCAGCACGCCAAATACTAAAATATTTATCAATAATGTTCAAAGTCATTAGCTAATTACTCAGTTAAAAAAAGTCAATAGTTATACATTATAAAAATTCAATGGAGTATGTAAAATTAAAAAATAATGTACTACTCAATAGGGTGTAGTGAGGTTTGGAGTAGCTGATTCTAATTTTTTTACCAAAAATAAATAAATAAACATGTAAATTAACGTTAGTTAGAAACCAACGACAGATGGTGTTAATTACAAGAAGTTTATGACATCAATCGGCCAATCAAACATTTTATTTCCTAACCACTACACGGATCACAATTAAAATTACATAAAATTATAATAACCTTTCTTGAAAAATAATAATAATTCTAACTAAAAAAAAAACTTGGTAATTATCTTTTGGCTTGCATACTCCATCGATCATCAAACTTTTTAATCGTAATAATACAATTGGTGGGGTGGGGTCACCAGATCAAGTGGTGGTGGCCAAACTATGCCGCTGTTGCGCCGCCTCTCTCTGCGCCATCCCACGGCGGAACACGGTGGAGCATTCCGGCAACTCGCCAAGATCGGCGAAGAGTGACTCATCTTCATCCCGCATTGTGAAAATCATTGCCATTTCATTGTCCGTAGTGATTCTTTCTTCAGTTAACACTGGACTCTCTAACATGGTACAAGATGTAACCTCAAAATCCGAAAACCACCCGAATTCACTATTTTGAATTAAGGGCCCTCCAAAATGAGCAAATTTGTTATCTAGAACAACTTCATGAGATTGCGTGGTTGTATTTATTGGTTTCTTCTCTTCTTCGACCTCGTCCTCCTCCTCCTCGGACACCGAAGTTTTGATGACGGCGGCCGCGGGAGAGGCGGAGGAGGTGGTTTTGTGGTGGTGGTGGCTTCTAGATGCCGGAAAATTGTGGTTGTGTTCACAATAATATGTGACCAATAGCGTGTTAGGATCCTCTCTACTTCTCTCCACTTGTTTTCTCGCCGGACATCCCTTTGAGCTACTACACCTATAATACCCTCTGCAATTATAATTGGGATTAATTAGCTAAAGATTAATTAATTAAGATGATGATGAAAATTAAGATTAAGAAATAGATAAGTTACCTTGGGTAAGGGGAACCTTTAATGGGCTTTTGGCCGTATTTCCGCCAGGCCCAAGAATCGGACGGTGGAGCGCTCATGTGCTCAGCTTTCATCCTTAATCCTTCAACGTCTCTGATTGGCACTGATACCACTCTCTTCTGTATCGCTCTCCTACTGGATTATTAATCTTAATTAATTAAATTAATCACCCCCTAATTAATAATTAGTTATAATTTCTTCAACTAATCCATATGCATGCATTTGAAACTCCAAACCCTCAATTATTCAATCACTCAAATTTCTTCACCCTACTAATTAGGGCACCAATTATTATACAATAAAAGTGAGAAAACACACGCACAAGAGAGAGAAGAAAACGAAGAAGCCATTAATTTTTTATTTTTGTAATAATTAAGGACCTTCTTTTGGAAGAGGAGGTGGAAGCGATCTTGGCGTCGGCGGAGCGCGGCGAATCTCCGCCGCTGTTTTCCGGCGAATTCTCGGAATCTTCGAGGTCGCTGACAAATTGGTGGTGGTTGTATCCACTTTCCATGGCTGTGTGTGTGTGTTTGAGTGTGTGAGAGAGAAATAAAGAGAGAGAGAGATTGATGAGAAGAAGGTGATGGATAGAGTGGTGGGTTTTAATATGGGTCCTAATTCTGACAGATTGATAACTGTGTAGTTTATAGAGGACGTGCAAGCAAATGTGTAAGTAATCCAAAGTTGTTTATATTTTATTGCAATGTGATGGAGACAATTAATGTCGACTTATGGTTTGTAATTACTCTTACTTATTATGATGTGATTAATTAGTGCCTCATACTAGTGCTTAATAAGGCAATTTTACACTATTACTTTTATCTACTACTAACCTTGTAATCCCGACTTTCCACGTTATATTTTACACCTTTTTTTTTTCTCGCATAACCACACTTCAATACTTAAAAACAAAAAAACAAACGTTATTTCAATTTCTAAGCTTAAAAGTATATTTTAAATTTAAATTTATTATACTAATATAACGCAACATATTTTATAATTGGGAAAATGTCACATTTGGTACCATAAGAATTACTTCAATTCAATATGAATACAATGGTCACATACCTAGCGGTTTTGGTCCTATAAGAATATTATAATCATAATTTTTAAAAATTTTCATCCCAAATTAACTTATATTATTATAAACTATCACATTTATATTATTTTTTGTCTTTCAAAATAGACATAGTCCATTTTGGCCTTGTTAATGGTTCAAATATTTCGTCAACTATTAACATATTTTGATGAAAAATTCCTATATGACTAAATCTACCAGTTTTGGGACCTTTTTGGTATTGAACAATTTTTACGGGACTAAATTTGAAATTATCCCTTTTATAATTACTCCATTTATTGTTATCCAAAAACACTAAATTACCCTCCTAAATTCAATAAAATTAATAATAAAAATAAAAAAAATATTTAAACTTTATATCTACATATCTCTATAATTAAAGGTGGATGGAGGGATTTTTTTTTCTTCATGAAATTAACATATAAAGAAGGTCGTATTTTTTATTTATAGTCAATTGAATTATTTAATTAACAGATATTTTATTGTGAAACATCATACTCATACGCAAGAATATTAATAATAATTACTAAAATAATTGATAATTATTTAACACAACTCCTTTTTTGGTTGATTCTTTTTAAAAACACGACTTTTCATTTGAGTTGATCGAGCAGGTCTCGTGTATCCAAATCTGCTTTTATTATTAAGGGTCATTAATATTTTTATCCATATATATTTGCTTTTGAAAAGGAAAATAATTCACATTAATATTTAACTAATCAACGACATTCTTTATATTTAGATAAACTTTCGTGTGAGATTGCAGACATGCACCTTGATTTTAAAAGTTATCTTAATTAAATACGAGATTAAATAATTAGTGGATGTATTAATTTGTAAATAAAATAGATCCAATTTAAAACTATCTCATAATTTATTGACATGATTAATTATATTGTGTCTTCATGACTAGAATCCGTCTTTTTCTCTTTATATATATTAAAATGTATATTAATTGAAAAAAAAAAGTATGTTAATTTACCTTGGATTTTACTTTAAACGAATTAAATGGTACGTATATTTTTTGTTAGACTTGTATAAGATCGTGGGATAATTTTATTTTTCGTAATTAATTATCATATTTTATTAAAAATATTATTAGTTTTTATTTATATATAAATTATTTTTGGATTAATTTAAAGTATTATTATCACTTTTCATCCATTGGTATTATTTTTCATCATAAAAGTTGTTCTTATCTTCTCACCAAAGTCATCATATGGAATAGTCACACACAAATCTTTTACATACGGTATCTTTTACTATTAAGAATAAATAAATACTCTCATTCATTACAAGTTAAATTTCACATTTTTCGTTCTCGGGTCCCACATTAAATTTCACCATTAAAAAAATGAAATATTACATCAATTTCCACTCTTAAAGTACGTATTAATTACAAATTTACCACTACAAACCTAACTCACATAACATATTTTATAATTTATATACTACCTAAAATACTACATTCACTACAAAAAAAAGTATTCTTTTTAGCAACGGAAATGAAAATTTTGTTCTAGCAACGGAATGCCAACAGATTTATTCTCTATTTTAGCAATGGAATTCAATTCGTTGGTAATTTTACCAACGGATTACCAATTGAATCATTATATAAATTACCAACAGAATTATTAGCAACGGATTACCAACGTAATTTTTTCCAACAAAATTGATTTTTCGTTGCTAAAAATTTATCAACCACTACTTTACCAATGGAATTTTACCAACGGATTATGTTGCTAATTCATTGATATAAATCAATTTAACAATGGAATTAAGACTTTTACCGATTGAATATTTCATTGTTAAAAAAATAATTTTTTTTAGTAATTATCTTCCAAAAGTGAATAAAATTGATAAAAAAATAATAATTTTTTTAAATTCCGTGTTTACCATAACCGTGAAAAGTTGAAACGAAGGAGTATATTATAATTTATGGGTTTTTATAATTTAAATTGCAAAACATGTGATAAAGAAGAGCCCATATACTGGAAATTTATTTAACTCAATACAATACATATATGAAAAAATAGAAATGCACACCATAATTAATTAATTAATGAAACGTGTGTGCATATCGAAATTCAATTCGAACTAGCTTAAAATTGAAATAGTACCGAAATTTAACATTGAAATTTCTTAAAAATACCAATTCTCAGAAAAAAAAAAACTGTTTCATGAATTATCAAAAATATTTTTATTAATTTACTTAAACATAAAATTAATACCATATTTTCTCTACTAATTAAAGAACTAGCACGGATAGATTTACATGTTTTAATTGTAAAAAGGCGCCAAGGAATCATTTGCAATTATATATCATAGATAAGAGTGAATCAAGCAATTAATGTAGTAATGAATCAATTAGCTAATAAAATTTAAGAAAAAAAATATTAAAATACTCACACAATTGATGTTCCTACAATTTTTTTTGAAGTTAAACTGGAATATAATAGTATTTATCCGAATCAAAATTTTCCAGCAGTATCTTATATTAGTATATTTTACTTAAGTCAACAAACTGCTAATTAATTCATTTATAATACGAAACCTGCATATTACGTGGTATATTTGAATTTTTTATGGAATTAGCTATTCGTATTTTTGAATTTGCTAAACGTGTTCAAAAAATAATTAAACTAAAATATTTAAAATTAATAAGACATAAATATTCTAATAATTAAAATTTTATATTGTGTTCGATTGTAGTACTCGAATATTATATAATATGTTTGGTTGGAGTACCCAAAAGATGTATTCGATATCATATTGTGTTTGGTTGTAGTACCAGAACAATATAGTGTACTTGGTTGGAGTACCACTTTCTATTATACAAGTTATTACTTTTTATACTTATGATTTAAGTCATCACCTGAGACAATTTCAAAAAAGTTTTTTCAATAATATTAACAACTACTATATAAATTAATAAGAATAATTTTATTCATAAAAGTTTTATTTTTTTTAATATTAAAATTTTTAAACAAAAAAAATTATACAACACATTAAACTTTTGTAAAGTTTATTAAAAAATTCATAACATTATAATATAGATTTATATATAATTTTCAATATTATATTGCCAATACAAAACATTTATTTGGAAAGTTTATTAAAAAATTCATAACATTATAATATAAATTTATATATAATTTTCAATATTATATTGCCAATACAAAACATTTATTTGGAGTATATTTAGTTCTTATATTATCATATTTAAATTATTACAAAAAAATATAATCTTAAGAAATCATAATTATTAAACATAAAACTATTATTAGGGATGACAACGCGTAGGGTATCCGTTTATTTTTTGGTACTCGTATTCTTATGTGATTTTAAAATAAAAACTAATTATACACATTTCATTTAAAAAATTTATTATGCTACCCGTACCAATTTCATACTCGTTTATCAATATACACACGGATACCCGCACTAATTTAATATTAATTTATTATATAAATATTTATATCTTTTCTATTATTTAAAATTATATTATTATGAATTAAATATAAATTGAATTCTATTATTTTAAATAAATACATTAATTTTTGTGTGTAATATATATATATATATATATATATATATATATATATATATATATATATATATATATATATATATATAGTACCCGCGGGTATTGCGGTATTATCCATACGCGTTCCAAACCCTAATGTGATTTTCACAACTATATGTATTCATCTCAAACCCGTTTACAATTACTCATATGTGCCCTATTAAGATTTGGATAGAATGGTACTTGAAATGCCCATTTCATTACCATCCCTAACTATTATCATTTAATAAATAAAATTAATAAATGTATATAATAATTATAAATTATTGTATAATTAAAATTAAATTATTAAAAATAATAAAATAAATATAAAATAAATAACTAACGATAATAAATTATGAAAATTAATTAATATTAAACTAAGATTTATTTTTTCATGAAATTCCTCATTTAGATTTTATAATTAACTAAATTTATTAAACTTAAAATTTTAAGGATAAATAGATTAAATATATTAAATAATTTCTTACTCTTCTAAAAATATTTTATTCATTAATATATTTTATTAAAGAATATTTTACAATATAAAAATTGTTATTAAATTTAAGAATCTATTTCTCCAATCATATATTATTAGTAATATGGATGTCAAATTAAAGATCATGAAAAGACAATTAATTTTATATCATTTTTATATAAATCATATTTAAAAATAAAAAATTTAAAACACTTAAAGTTTTAGGTAAATTTTTAAATAAGATAAAGAAAAATGAAATATTTTGATTGGTTATTTAAAATAAAGTAACTACATTATCTTCCTTCCTAAGCAAGTTTATTATTAAAAAAAATTAAAAAATCTATAAAAATGACACATCACCTAAAATTGCTCACATGATGTCACATAATAAATTCAAAACCCTCCTTTAGCATATAATATATGATATGATGATAAACCTAAATTATAATAAAGTAAAAAAAAAGTTATTTTGGTTTAATATATAATACTACTACACTTAAAACTACGCAACGACACTGTCCAAGTTAAATGTACATATATTGTGATCCAAATATATCTAAAGTAGTGTTTTTATTATTTATAAATAAATAAAAGAATTAATTAAATAAATAAAAGGAAGAAGAAGAGGGGCATTTTCATTATTTTTCAACGTATCAATTTACTAAAATCAATTTGCAATTATACGTATTTTTTCGAGTTAGTTTTTATAGCTGAGCACATGACACATAACGTTACAAAATTTCTATATTAGTTAAATGTATAAATTATTTTATTTATTATTAGATTAGATGGATAGGAGAATAAACTATATCTAAAAAGTTATAAATTCTATATGCAGTTAAATCAGGATCCTTTCTAATTTGTTCACACACAACAATTTTTTGTAATATTGAAATGTGTAGAATAGAGGGAGAGGTGATACGAGAAAACCAATGTTAATTGAGTGGGGACCATTAATTGAACTAATTCACATGGTCATTGGATGAAATAATAAAGTAATTAAGTGGTGATTAATTAATCCAAAAATAATATTTAAAGTTATTAATATTCTAATCCACATAATTGAATCGTTCTAATCTTACTATGCACGTACCTCCTCCTCCTAATTGTGATCTAATCCAACTATATTAATTAAATGAAAATGTCAAATTATTAAATTAATTTATCATCTACAAGCTAAGTATGTGGTTATCCTGTCCATAATCGCGGTGACGTCACCCCTTGTTTTAACTAGTACACTGTTTGGTTCCTGGAATAAGGAATTCAAAATTTTCTACTCTAATTACTGCTATAATTAGAGATATTATATTTTTGTCCTATAATTCTTTTAAATTTTAATTTTAGTTTTATAACCCTTTTTTAATTTTAGTCATTTATATTAATTTTAGCTCCATGACTTTTCACTATTTTAATTTTAGTCTTTTTGTATAAAAAATTACAATTTACAGAACTTGTAAAGTCTTATAAGTTCTTGCAAGTATTATAAATTGTGCAAAATCTTTTACAAAACAATTGAAATCGAAAAAAGTAAAAAGTTACAGAACTAAAATCGATAATAAAAAACTAAAATTGAACAAAAATAAAAAAAATAAAATTGCAATATCTTTCATAAAGAAACTATTTAAGAAAACGTAATTCATTCCCGCCCATCCCTGATATCTATTTTGATATTTAGTTTAACCTTAAATTTTTAATCAAGTATGGTATATCACTATATTGAACTTGGCAAAACTGGGCCAACGCAGTCAGTTGGGCTGGAATAAATGGGCTGGAATAAGTGGGCTTCATAAATTTCTTTTCAAAAATAAAAATTGAACCACAATTAGATTTTGTAAATCGGATTTAACAAATTTGGAGGAATTACAAAATTTCACTGAATCGAGATTGCTCATGGCAACACAAACATGCATGAACCATTTCACAAAGTATGTGTCCGGATAATCCAAAGTCTTGATAGTTAGCTCTCGGTCTTCCGATCGAAAAATAACGGCGATGAAAACGTGTATGTGTACTATTTCATGGCGGGAATTGTAACTTTTCATAAATTTCCTATTTGTCATTCAATGATGGAACTTTACTTATTTTTTTTTTGAGGATCGACGAATCAAATGATTATTCTGTTTCATTTTTTATCTTTTCTTCTTCCTCTGAATCAAGTTTTTCCTTGCCATAATGGTTCAGGTCCTATTAGTATCCATGATACAATTATAATCCTAGATGTAGAAATAAAATAGAAGAAGGCTTAAACAAGTACTAATTCCAATTCACTTCTCCAAATATAGTCTTAAAAGATACTGTTATATGTAATGATAAAATAAAGAGTCTAATTTCGGTGCACCTAGATAATCTCCATCGTTAGATCAATTTTTTATTTAATCATCACCATACAATAAAATAAAATAATTAAAATAATTTTGATAACCTCCCACTATATCTTTCGCTTTACCTAATAAATATGCAGGTGCACTAGTATACCACTTGATGCAGAATAACTCAAAAATAAAATCTCATTTCGAGACATAATTAATTTGACAATCTAAGGGTAGTTAAATTAACGCCCAACATGTTGTGCGCATCATTTGTCCCCTCTAATAAATTAATTATGAATTAATCATTCCATGAACTAAATTAAACAGTATCATAATTAACTCCTAAACTCAACTGTTTAGGCTTTAAGGTTTGTGGCAAAACATTAATGAATCTGATATTTAAAAAAAAAAATTTTAAAAATTAACGAATCAATCTCTAGCTAGCCTAGAAAATAAATAAAAGGAATAATTTATTAACTTTTAGAGTGAGATATGGAAATAATTAATGGTACAAGATTCCATGTACTAAATCGTCAAGCTCAAATTGGAATGGCCTAAGATTCAGAGACTTAATTATTCGGTCACAAAGATTTGTAGTAGCCTACTGTCTCACATAATGATTAATGATTCACATAAAATAAAATGGATAAAAATGATAATCCCTCCATCTCACATAAAGAGTTACACTCAAAAAAGTATTAACTCTTTTTTGGAGATTTATAATGAAAACAATACTAAATTGATGGGAAGTAATAATGATGTGAAATATTTTATGAATTATATATGGTATTAATAAAAACTAATAACATATTTATCTTTAATAAAGAAATGTAATTAATTAGAAAGTGTATTATAATCTCTAAAACCGTTTCACACAAGTACGCGCTTTTTCTAAACATTAGCAAACGAAAAGATAATTAAGTTGAGTGATGTTATTAAATAGGAAATAATAATATTATGATAACAATAATAAGTTGAGATACATTCTATACTTCTTCCCAACTTCTTCAATTCACTTCAAAACGAAAGCTAATTTTACAAAGTATAGGATAAAAACACACCCAACATTTTACTAAATACACAACCCGTCACAAATACATCAAATGGGACGTATTTGTAATGTATTTAGTAAAATGCAGGGTGTGTTGAATCCATACCTACACAAAAGCAATCAAGTAGTCCATTATTGAGTGTGCATTTGGACAAGGTTGAGAATGGTGTGATTCAAGAATGATGCATTGACATCAGCTTTGACAATGGCTTCCAACCCAAAGAAGTGCTTGCAAGTGATGGAAGCTTCCACAATGTTTAAATTCATTTGCTCAAATGCTTCTAGAATGGAATGCAGCATTTCTTCACCTTTCTTGCATGTTATTCTCACTACTAAGTACTCTGTTCCAAGATTATCCACCTTCACTTCCTATATATTATTCCACCAAACTTATGTCACAATTAAAAACTTGGAGACAGAGAGAGAGAGAAGGGTACCTGAATATGATTGATAAGGTGTTGGTACTCCCTTTTGATTGCTTCAACTTGGAGCCTCAACTTGTGGATATAAATGGAAGCATCCATGATAATAGAGCTCTTCTTCACCTTAATTAATTATCAGAGACAAGTATATGTTGCATTATATAATTAATACTAGTGAATGATTTAAATAACATATTGATTATAAATAGAGGTAGCAGTACTGATTTGGATTTGGTGAGAGTTGTCAAAATCTGAAATTTTCTGCGTAATGTGATTCTCCTCCTCTGCATTTTACTACATGCCATCTGATGAATGATGATATGATAGAATGGTGATGGAAAGATGGGTTTTATAGACACTAGAAAAGTGGGAGGAATGAAGTGGAAGTAGGTTCTGTGAGTCACGGAATGTTAAGATCGTGCTACTGACATCCTCCTGTCTCTTTCTATAATTATGGCTAATTAATTCCAAAAGCTATTATCATTACTAATTCTTTAATATTTCTTTATTGCATGCTGATTGCTACTCATCATTTCATACCATATATTATATCCTTACACGCCACACCACACCACACCACACCTACTCTTCACCGTTGTAATTGTGGAGTTTTTTTTGTTTTTTTTTATAAAAATATTTTATTGACTTTTTGAGGTAACGTATTATATTTAAGGAATAATAAATAAATAAATGATAAAGTGAGTGATTATGTGAGTTAGGTGAGATTATCATATTTTTAAATATGATGTATTAAGATGTTATTTACTTTTAATACTTTTAGTGGTGAAAATTGTATTGAAATGTACTAATGTGGAAAGAGTGAAAAAAATTGGTGGGATAGGAGATAGTATAAATTAATATTCATTCATGTATATATAAATAAATGTGGAGTTATTTTCACATTTTGTTATCATGATTAATTACGAAAAATCAGAATGACATGAATCAAATGAAGTAGGACAATCTAGCTCTATCTATGATAGTGGAATATTAAAAAATATATATCAACATGGTAATGGATACACTAATTAAATATTAAGCATTGGACCCAAAAATATGAGTTGTTGGTAGAATTTTTAAGATTAAATCAAAGTTGCATAGGATCCTCGATTTATCCTCAAATAATTGATCTCATAATTAAAAGGAATTCAGTGGAGAAAGTAATAATATGGAATGCTCCTATTCCATAGACAGTGCATTAAAGACCACAGTATATGAATGGAGTCACCCCCAAAAGCATTCTGATTTTTGTAGGCCCTATATTTGGAGCTTATAATACACACTTATTTAAATTTTAATTAGCATATTTAAAATTTAAAAAAATAAAAAAAAATTCATCCACACTGGTTTGTGTGCATCTTTTTCCTGTGCAATAATTTCTGAAGCTCCCACCTTCTCAATTCTATCCATTGCAGTTGGCATTAGTCTTTTCGGTTTTTTTTCCACTTTGTCTGAATGTTCACATGTAGTAATAACACCAGCCACCCCTATCTTGAGTCTTGATTTGTTTAATCAAGTTTATGTATCAAGAAATTCTACACCAAAAAAAATAATAATAATAAAATTGATGTAATATTTATTAAGATGTGTATAATGTGGAATGAAAAAAACACTAGGATCATTGAAGTTATTAGGTGAGTTGACAAGAATTAAAAATGTTGTAAACAATGAATAAGCATTGTAATTGCCATAATTTTTTATTAGTTTCATGAGATATATTAACTCACCTCCTCTTAAGTCGTAATACATCGAGCATCTTGGTTTTATTTAAAAAACTTACAAGGAAATTAAGGCCCTTTAAATACAATTGATGTATAAACTCCTTTACTTTTAGTAAATTTTTAAGAACCAAACCTCTAAATAGTGGTCAAAGATAATGAGGGAAGGAAAAGGATATAAAAAAGGTGGAAACAACAAGTGCAGTGTGTGATGGAAATGATCAATTTATCTTGTAGCATTTATCTCTCTATAATCATTCACATTCTTGAGAAGACAGAGAAAGTGAAGGGCAGAATAGCACAAAACCAAAAAGCACAAGTAACATGTTGGATTTTAGCAGTGAATAAGAGCACCCCTTCAAATCAATGTGTGTTGTTTAGTGTTAGTGGTAATAACCCCCCTTTAGAGGTTTTGGATCACTTTCTGTCTATTCTCTTTTGCAACCCCATCCCCCCATTCCTTTCTTTTGTCTTCACTCTCCTTGTCCTATCTCTCTCTCTCTGCATTACAGCACCACTCAATCTATATATGTATCTATATGTATGTGTGTAGAGTGTATGGTTATTTTGTCTAAATTTTGAGGATTTTAATCTTTTTTGTTCGTCCATAGAATCTCATATTCACATGCCTATACTAACTGTATCATCACCTTTAACTTGAATTTATATTCCCCTGTGAAATATGATCACTACTTTCTACTTCTTCTTCTATTTTTCTTTTCTTTTTCTTAGAAACATTTTTGCTTTAATCTAGCTAATAGAAAAAATATCTTTATATATGAGTTGGTCACTTATACACTCTAATATTTATTCAAGAGTTAGTTGAAATATGAATAATATTAATATTTGAATTTTTTATTTTTTTGAAAAATTATGAATATAACATTTAATAATAAAAAATACAACTTTTTGACGTGGTGGGATTTAGGTGCACGATGCGTCCGGAGCACACAAGTTTTATCCTTTAACTTTATAAAGTAATATTTAAAGAAAAAAACTACCATTGGATCAAATTATATATATGTTTATATATATTGTTTTCTATTTATGTTGAAATGTGGATTTAGTGATTGTTTGATTTAATTAAAGGAATGGTAATTGGAATAGCAATAAGGAATGGTAATGGCAAGTTTTATGCAAGTCTATTGAACCATTATATATATATTTATCTGTGTTCTTCTAATCAACAACATAATGATTTAATGATAAATCTAACGTTTGTTGTTTCCTCTAAGGCTTTTTCATTGCATCAAATAACCTAATCTGACGGGCTCAATTAATTTGGATTTGGATCAAGGCTTATGTATAGCCTAGCCCAATTAATATTGGGCCGATAAGGGGAAGTCCATAGGCCACATGTTAAGATGTTATGTTAAAGAGATATCTCTCTGGGCTACCATCTACTCGGTATAGCTACAAAATTTTCATTAGTATCAATTTTCAGAATTCAAATTGGCTGGACAATTTTAATCGTTAGATTAATGTATAATTCAATTTTCACCATTAAAAATAATAAATTATTTTTTTTTAAAAAGAAAACTATCCATTACATATTTTAACCTCATAAACTTGGAGGTGCACTAGAATTACCCCATTTTTTATTTTCATTATAAAAATTACAGGTTATTCTGTAGTGCACATGTACATTGGTGCACCTAATTTTTTTAGACTATTATTTAAGGTAGGATTATTTTTATTTTCTAAAATTTTAATTATTTTATTTTGATCCAAATGTGAATATTATATAATTTTTAAATTTAATTAATCATAGTGATAATGGTAAAAAGTAGTCACTCTTGGTTAAAAGTAATTTTTAGTAGCCACTTTTAATGGAACGGATCAAAATACCATTGAAAGAGACCCACTGATCACATGTTTGAGGTCTTTTTTTGACCAAAAAGTATAAAAGTACAATAATTTATTTTACAGTCTATCGAATACATTAATTTGTTATTTTTATATGTCTCATGAATATATTTTTTTATTAAAATACAAAAAGATGCATTAATTTTATTCGTATGAATTTTTTTTAAATTTTTTCTGGAAAAAAAAGTGTTGGCCGAATAGAACAAAAAATGTTGGCCGAATAGAACAAAATTGTTGGCCAATAGGCCGAATAGAAGAAATATTTTTTTCAAATTTTTTTTATTTTTTCTGGAAAAAAAAGTGTTGGACGAACATAACAAATAGTGTTGACCGAATAGAACAAAATTGTTGGTCGAATAGGTCGAATAGAAGAAATATTTTTTTTTGATTTTTTTTTTAATTTTTTCTGGATAGGTCGAATAGAACAAATAGTGTTGGCCGAATATAAGAAATATTTTTTTCGAATTTTTTTTAAATTTTTTTGAGAAAAAAAGTGTTGGTCGAATAGAACAAATACTGTTGGCCTAATATAATAAAATTGTTGGCCGAATAGAAGAAATATTTTTTTCGAATATTTTTAATTTTTTTGGAAAAAAAAATGTTTGCCGAATAGAACAATTTGTGTTGGCCGAATAGGCCGAAGAACGAATAGAACAATTAGTGTTGGCCGAATAGGCCGAAGAGAAGAAATATTTTTTTATTTTTTTTTAAATTTTTTTTGGAAAAAAAATATTTCCTATAATTTTAAATATGGTCCCACCCACTCTATTTAATGCAGTCAACACTGACATAATCATGCCCCCATTATTGTCGTCTAACAGTTATAGGGTAATTTGGGGAGTCCACCAAATAATGGCTAGTAAAAATTATATATAAGAGAAGTTATCATTTAAAATTGTACTTAGTTGCTACTATAAATTTGTTCGTTAATCATATGCTGATATGCATCGATTATTCTACTAAAAATTACTCCTTTTATCCAATTTTAAAGAAGTCATTCCGGAAAAGACATTACGAGAAGTTAGGGTAAATTATTAAGTACGTTAGCAGAGGTGACTGGATCGAATGGGCCGAGAAATCTCATCGTATAATCCGTCGTTTACTCAGTATGGACGAGAAACAATGTATAATTTCTTCTGACTAAATTTTCCTTCACTACTTTTCTACAAGGAATTAGCGATCGTCCCACCGAGCCCGGGGATACGACGACTACTCATGCACATGATTTTCATGGTAAATCTTCTGTAATTCTATTATTTGTTCTTCTTTATACTTACTGTGCTTGATTCATGTTTTTTCGTTGCGAAAATCAACTGATTCCAATTTATTGGGTCTGCAATTCAAGTATTGTGCTGCTCTGTATTGGTTAGGTGATGACCGGTTGATCATTATTTAATGTTGGATGATTTTTATTGCATGAGCTATCTATGAATTTATAGATGTTGGATTCGGCAGCAATGTGATTGATATGTATATGTTTGTCTGCGTGTGTATAAAAGCCTCAAAATGATTTTGTATTGCGAGAAGAAAATATCATTTGTAGCATGAACGTAATGTGCTATTGGAATTTGGAGGCCTTGGGTTGTTCGTTCAGTAGCTTGAACAAATTAAGAAAATCATCAAAATTCTTGCGAATGAAACTCAATACAAGTATGAAGTGTTGGCTCTTACCATTCATCTATTTTCTTAACTAGTATCTGACATGGAAGTCCTTGGGTGCCCTTCCGTCGATTCAAAAGAAAACAAGCATAACTCTAGCATTTCAGTCTTTGCCGAATCCCTGTCTGAGAAGAACAAAGGGATTTTGGTTTAACAGAAATTATTTTCTGACAATCTCTATCAGTTTCAATTCTACAAGTCCCCCACAAATTTGCTCATTCTTCTTGGTGTGGACCTTCATCTGTTCATCTTATTCCAACAGTGATCATTTAACAGCTTGACTATTACTAAGAGGACACTGAGAGGGAGAAAATTTTACATAGCCGCATTTGGAACCATGAGTGGGGATAAAAAATGGCAGGGCAATTCTCCTTTGGCAGCATAACTCATTTCTACTAGATGTTCAATTATAGTTTCTGCCAAAGGAGAATTACACTGTTATTCTTCTCCACTGTGTAAAATTTGTAGCTTGGACCTACATATTGACTGTAAAGCTTCAGCAATGAGATTTTATACTCTGACATTCGCACCTTGCATGGATATTCTTTGGGAACTTAATGGTATATTCCATGGAACAATGCCTCTAAGTTCTCTTTCACTTTTTCTGTTGCACTCATGGTCCCCCTTGCCTTGTAGATCTTCCTTTACATGTCATCAAGATAATGGCTGATTACTGGACATATCAAGAAGCGTATAATATTTCTCAATGCCTTTATGATAGAAAGCTCCTGGTAAGTCTCCCAATGCATTGTTAATTAGGTTTGCTATGAGCTAGTATGCATGGATGTCAACAATTGTAATAATGCTCTTTTAGTCAAGAGAATTGAACAAAATATACATGATATCGTTTATATAATGCAATCTTTTTGCTTTCAATATTTTTATTCCATGATATCACAAGCATTTCACACATTGGTGGTGCTCATAGCCTCATATCAAGTTTATTCCTGGATGTGCTGACCCCCTCCCCCCATTGCAGCTTTCCGTAAACTGCAGATAATACTGGTTCAGTTTTAAAGGACAACAACATCTGAGTGGACGTTATAATGCTCCTTGTGATTCTTCTGCTAAGTTATTTAAAGGGTCAGCCTTCATGCATTTTTAGTGATTACATTAAATATGATGACTAGATTACATATTTACGACATTCACTTGAAGCTCGATGGTGTTCTAAGGATTTACCACCTGTCTGGAATGCAAACCATTAGTTCAAGATTAGTCATCTGCCAATGGAATCTTAGGTTGAGTAAGATATTCATGCTCTTTCTTTTAAGCTCCCAAACATGCACATGTGAGCTCAGAGCTACACGTGCGCACATCTATATCAGATTGTAACCTTTCGGAAAAAGTAGGGGTTGCTTAAATTTTCCATGTTCCATAATCCGCGTTTCCGATTTTATTCGAAAAACTTCATTAGAGATAAGGACGCTAAGAATCATTCCAACTCCTATCAGTATGCCTTCACCTGAATATGATCCCTGTTTCATGAAAGCATATATCATGAAAAAATAATGATAACTTGGTGCTGAGCCATTGTTAGACAAGGTGAAATTTTCTGCCAAACTATATTCCAGTTTTTGCAAAAATAAAAGGTGTAGGTGAATTATTGCGCGGTCTTCTTTGGCAGACGGTCACTAGTTATCGTTTAACTGGGGCTATGCTTTCCATGGCTGTCTGCCAGAGGAGATTTGCTCACCAATTATCCTACAGACTAAACTTCCGATCAGTATACAGCATCAAATTGATATGTGTAGAAACTTTGAGGCAGTTTTCAGTTGCATTTAGTCCTGTTTTTCAGCTTCTGGTGGCATTTGAGAACGTAATCGTGTTTGATGTAAAAGGTATTTCCCACTGCACAAAATATTGCTCTTCTGCTTTGGGCCAATTCATCTTTGGGGCCAGAAGTTGCTTATGTTAACTGATTTTGGTCAAAATTATTTTTCTTGGCAAATAGCTGTATGGTCGTTTCGTGGTCCAGAATATAAATTAGATAAGAGGTATGCTGAAAAGCTTATGGATGAACAAGCTTCTAGCTAATGTTTTATCACTTTATATGGTACAGAAACACTTTCGCAGTAGCAAAGAATTTCATCAAGTTTCTGAAGATGGTGATATGTCAAAATTATACAAACATGAACAGAGTGTATCACATGGTCCAATGGTGAAAACGAATGAATCATTATGATGCTGAAATCAACTACTTCTATTTAGTTAGGAGGTCTCATAATTATCTATTTATTCTCAAAGTATTTGATTAAGAGATGAAGTGGTACTTAAGATTTCTTTTCATCATATTAAGCAACCCTTTGACTTCAATTCTTCATATTAATTGTGGATTTACAGATATCAACATTGTGATTTTATAAAATCAAGTCTCTTGGAAGTTGATCAGACGTGCTGATGATCTTATCAAATTTAAACAGGCCTCTAAATATTTTTTAAGTTATGATGATCTTGATCGGACGTGCAAAGAATATTTTTTAGTTCTGACATATGTTGAATGAGTTTTTTTTCCTCCTATTAGCTTATATGCTTGATCCATTTAAGTTACAAGTTGAAGATGAGAACAAGGTCATCTAATAATTCATTTATTACTAGTTTTAGAAAATTTTAAGCTTCTGGTGATTTCTCACGTAAGTTTTGGAAGTATTGTAAGCGGTTCATAAACTCAGTGAATCCACCCTTCATCATGTTGTTAAATTCACATATCTTTTATTATCTACAGTTTTGTGCATTTAATCCACATAAGAAGTCTAATCACTTATGGTTAATGGATAACAACATTACAAATTTGTGTCTTCAGCATGAAAGTTTTAGAGTATAGTTTTTATCCCAAATGGCAAATATCAATGTCAAAGTTTTCAGGAAAATGTTAGCTAAATATAAGTTTCATTTTAGTATTATCAGAACTTTAAAGAAACTATAATGGCAACATACAACAAAGAACAAGAAAAAAAATTCAAACTAGAATAGTTTATAAGCATAACCGTTTACGCATCAATATAAGTACTTGGCATAATCTCAAAAGCAGAAGCTTATATCTTCTAAATGGTAGCAATGCAGCATTGTGGGATTGAATGGCAGGGCAATTCTCCTTTGGCAAAGAAAGAAGTATGCATGTGCATGTCGTCCCTGCCAAAGGAGAATCACACTGTTATTCTTTCTCCCACACAATTGTATATCTTACTCAGCACCTGCATTTGATATAAGTTGAGTTCATGCCTTGAAACTCAGGGAGCAGGATTTATATATAAAACCTCATAGCTTCGCACCTTCACTTGGATATGCTGATGGAGGAAATGGCATATGCTTCGGACAATTCCTCTAGGGTTTTCCCTTTACTTTTGTCTGGGCCAAGGTAAAAAAGTTCTGAACTTCTCTCTCCCTTTTTGTTCCATGGATATGCTCTTTTGTGTGCAATAGATATCGAAACGTAATTTGCTTAGCCATGTCAAAAGGAATCAGATCCTTGATTTTATTTCCTAGGAGTAGAAATATATTATTCCTCATTAATGTCATATAGAAGATCAGCAATTTCCACTAGAAAAAAACTCATATTATTATTCATCAGTTGTTCTCTCATGACCATCAAAACCTTAGACTTGATGAATAGGTTTAAAATTAACTCAACTTTATTCGTTAAGATTAGGTACTCTGATAAGGCTGTATATAGCTGTTTACTATAATTGAATTGCCTATTTTTCCTGGAGATAAATTAAAATTTTATATTAGAACGTGTAGCATGATGCATTAGATATATCATATAATAACAAATCAGGATGTAATGGAGCTAGAGTCAATATCTTTTCCTCATAAAATATACTTGTACATAATTAAATGATCATATGTTAAAATGAAACTCTATACTTCTATAATGCAGCCAAGTAACAGGAAAAGTAAGTTTTTTGACTGGTCCAGGTTCTAGACATCACATATTATAATGTGATTAGACTAATATTAATAAGAGTCATAAAACAGAAAGGGCCTTTCCATATGCTTATTATCGACATAATTGTGTTATAATGTTAACATCCAATGATTATCGACATAATTGTGTTATAATGTTGACATCCAACTTCAATTTACCAACCTGGAATCACAAGTCCATTTTTATAAATTATTGCTTATTTTATAAGCATTAATGATTTTGAAGTCTGGGATACTAGAATTCAAGAACCCTTGCTCTTATTGGCAGAGGATTGATTCCCCCATTATTTGATTTTTAATTATTTGATATTTGAGTGAGGTTTCTCTATTTCATCTCCTCTTTCAACCCTGCCAATGCATGCTAATATGAATTCGAGATGTGTATTAGTTGATTTTGTTGGTTTTATACAGGATTTTGAGTAGCAATATATACCTAGAATTTCTCCACTCAATTAGCCTATATGGAGTATTAGTTACCTTTTTAAGTTCTAACCTCTAGCAAATTACTGGCTGTTTGTACACCTATCACGACTTGAATAATTGAACTATTCTCTATGATATTCCTTGAAAAAAAAACTCTCTATAACCTTATGGATTGCATCTGCATTCTCCGAGAGGGAAAAAATAGAGGAATTATTGTCAATCTTTCATGAGGAAATATGTTACTGTTTATGTGCGCATCACTTATATGGATCATAGTTCTATTCGGTTGGTCAAATACTTATTTATTGTTTGAGAAACGGTTCACTAAAGTTATTAAGTGGGTTAATAACAAGTCAGGTCAGGTCCGCCCACCTAGCCTCACTCTCATAGCAAGTCAGGTCGGTTATGCTCCAAACACCAAATCGGGCAGGTCTAAAATGTCATTCCCAGCTTATTCCTCTGACGAGTAACTCTAGGAATATGCTTCAAAATATACCTTATTTCGTTGAAAACTCCAGTATATTTTCTTGCAACTATAAATACACACAAGGGCTGAGAAGTACTCATACAAAAACATGGACGAACATAAAATTTAAGGTTGCTTTACAGGGCAATTACTCTTTTGGCAGTAGGTCAAGTAAATCAAATTGCAGAGTATTATTGTACATACTGCCAAAGGAGATTTGCCCCGCAATGCACCCATTAATCCTACTCTTTCTACCCATTAGATTAGTTTAGTTTTCCATGTTGAGGTAATTAATTGTTTTAATTCTATTTCTTAATTCCTAATACTGTGTAAAATCTTACCTTTTGCTTTCTTTTCTCTACTTTTCTAACATGTGGACCCAGGCTGCGCCAGCTGAATTAATAAATCTGATTTTTGGTGTAAATTGGAGGTTTTTAGGTTGCAAAAACTCCCTCCATCCACACTTCACGTTTTTTGATACTCCCTCCGACCCACACTTCACGTTTTTTTTCTAGGTTGTTTAATAAAAGTTTTTCTTTTTTTACCAAATATGTTGACTTTAAAGGGTGTTGTAGTATTTCTAAATAATAAAAAAAATTAATGATACGTGTGTTAAGTGAGATTAATAAATTTAAAATTTAAATAATTTTTGATGTTATGACTAAATGAGTTGTTTCTAATTTGAATCGTGAAGGATATTATTTAACAAACAAATGTAGGAACTGTGAAAAGTCCTTCGGGAAGGAAGGATTATTATTTTCTAAAACTTTAGATGGCCTTCACAAGATATTTTCTTCATTTTCTCTAATGAAATTACCTTCACAATTAATTTCTCACTTTTTTATTTTAATCCATTACAAAATCAAATTGACACTTTTATGGGGAAAAAACCACTTAATTAATATTATTATAAGACAATTTAAATTCAAAATGGTTATTATTTTTAACACGTAGCATACTAATTTATTTATGACTAACAATACCAAATTATCCAAAAATAAGTTTAAAATTATTTTTATTAATATTCGGGAGAATAATATATGTAATATTGAGGTCATGGAAAGAGTATTGAATTATAAATTCCTTCATACATAATGATCATAAGTATAAACTTTGTACCTTCTCGTTAGCCGAAATGTCTTGCAGGATGTTTATTTGAGCAGCTATACGTAGGGGTTATAACTTATAACGAAGGAAACCAACTGCAATATGTAATTTATTGGAATTTTTGTTGAAAAAATGAAATGTCTTGAGCATTAAATAATTAATTTCTCATTATTTTCAAATTTTAAATATCAATAATATTAATTTTTGTTTTAAAAGGTATTTAAATTAAATAGTAAGGATATATTTTTTTTTTAAAGTTAGATGGATTTGGGTGTATGGATCTAGATTTTAACGGTTAGTGCTATTTAGATTTTGTCAATTCATTTAGGAGTTAGTATTTTGTAAATTGGGTTTATATTATAAACCTTGTAATTTTTTTGGTCCCCTTAACTTAAACATCCTAACAATATATAGGATTGGAAAGGGGGACTACAGGGTTTACAACGTAAAGCCGATTTTAAATGGAGAAACCTCTTGAAATAAGTTTATTATATCATGTAACAATATATTACACATGAATGTCTTTTAAATATAAATAAATACGTTTTAAACCCTAAATTATATATAAAATTAAGACATAGTTTCTTGTGAGATGGTGCTTATATAGTTGTTAGTATAGTTAGTAGTTAGTTCACCAAGTCTCCATACACAAGCCTCCTTATAACTCCCTTCCTATTCGTTCCCAATGAGAATCGAACCCGGGTCACTCACTTGTTTTCTAAAGTATGATGAATGATGCATTAAAGTATGCTTTTAGTTTGTTATAATATGATTTACTACAAATATATTTTAACTATCAATACACATATATTACCGAAATTTTAATAATAGATCAATCCGTCTCACATATACCCATCTCATCTCATGATAAGAGAGTGTTCTAATATTAAAACCCAAATTCCAAAAAAGAGTAATCTTAAACTGTATTTTATATATTTAAAACGGGTTGAAAATGAATTATTTTAATTGTATCTATTAATCCTCGACAAAATTGTCCTATATAAGTTTATAATTTTATATAGTGTATAGTAGTTGTTCAATGGCAATTTATAGTGTGCATTCAGGTGCACTTAAAGATAGAGTGCACCCATATACAAATATAAACAAAAATATATACAATTAAGAGTAAAAATGTATACAATTTAATTGTTAATTTTTTAATGAAAATTTGTATATAATATTCACTAAAAAGTTATACACATATGGATGTTGGTTTTTTTAATGAAAACCTAATGTGAAAAAAATATACAATTATTACAAGACACATATGCAAAATATAATAATATGTATACAAAATAGAATAAAAAAAACATACACATATGGGTGCACCCTTGCACCAGGTGCACCCAATATAAACTCTTGTTCAATTATTATGTACTGAACAACACTACTTTGGTCTAGGATTCACATTAATTATATATTTATAAGGATAAAAATTAAATCATATAAGCGATATTTGTACATAAAAACTGTAAGGATAAAATACTACTTGAATTATAAAGTTGACATTAACTCTCAAATTTTACATCAAACTCCAAAGTATAAAGATTAGAACATAAGAGTAAAAAATATGTGAACTTTAAACAAGCTAGCTTGTGCACCGAAAGTCCGGTTACATTCTGGTTTTATGTTTGTGTAATACGTGTAAGATAAGTAATACGAATGCGCAGGTGAAAATTTTGAATCTTCCTCCCTTAGAATAGAATATACTATATTTTCCTTTTTAGGGTGGTTTCTCTCTTACGTATCATTTATTCAACAATTCACAACGAAAAATGTAAAAGGACGGTACAATTGGTTGTGTAGGGGTATTTACGCCATATATATGTCTTCCGCCATGTTGAACGAGAAAATAGAGTATACATGCATGTGCATGCATGGTTTTGCTATTTAATTAATAAATCAATTCCCATTAAAATATATCCTAATCCCACTGTCAAGTTTCAAACACTTTATTTATTCGATCTCGGGTTGCCACATAAACAATCGAGGAGGACAAATAAAAATAAAATTATAGTTTAATAATTAATTCACCAATTTTTGGATATGCCGGAGAAATGAGTGGCATATACGGGGACAATTCTTCGAGCAAAAATTCTGTAATATTAAAAAAGAGAAAAAGAGAGGAAAAGAAAAAGACAGCAAAATTCCCCTTTTCATTAAGAAAATGATGGGCCATGAGGATCAGTTCCAATAACCTTTCCCAGTTTTTATTTCTTTTTCTTTAAGTAATTGAATGAGCAGCTGCCACGTACTCTTCTACTAGATATGCGACAAGAGCTGGGCCACACTTTTCGTTCTTCCTTATTACAAGATTATAAATTTATACACACATTATATATACTAGTTTTTTTTTTTTTTAAATTACATTGAAGTCTAATTTATTTAACGAGTTTGAGAAAATTGAATAATTGATTCTATAATTTATGGGTCTTTAAAAGTTTATTTTGTCTCATAACTATTTAAAACTTTAGATTTTGTCCCAAAAAAAATATTTGTATCGATTTTGTTCCATAACTATGAATTTTCTTTCAATTTTGCCCAATTTTCGCCGGAACCCTCAATTTTTGCCGGATATTGGTCACGTGCGTTGCATGTGACTGATGAATTTGGAGGTTCCGGCGAAAATTGAGAAAATTTGAAATAAAACTCATAGTTATGGGACAAAATCGATACAAATATCTTTTTTGGGATAAAATTTAAAGTTTAAAAAGTTATGGGACAAAAAAAAACTTTTAACTCTTGGGTTACTTCCTAAAAAATTCACCACCTTATTGAAAATTTTAAAATCTATCACAACCTTTTATTTTTGTCAATTCAATACACAATATATTTAATATTTTCAATTTTATCACGACCTTTTATTTTTGTCAATTCAATACGCGATCTATTTAATATTTTTAATTCTATCACAACTTTTATTTTTGTAATTTCGTAACCCACTTATTTTATATTTTCAATTCAATTAAATTCATTATTATTATTATTATTATAGTGTTATTATTTTTAATAATAAAAGTTATTTAAAAATTAATTAAAACACACAAGTCGATCATTTATTTCATAAGTTTTTTTTTGTATCGTTGTTATAGTAAATTAACATTCGATTAAAAAATTATCTTAGTTGGTCGACATTTATATAAAATTATTTTTAACCATAACAAATCAAATCAAATTCTATTATTATTATTATTACTATTTTTGTTCTAACTTATCACTATTATTATATAGTAAATCCACAACTCTAACAAAAATATAATATAAATAAAATTATTTATTGAAAATTAAAATTTTATGGCAAAGGAAATTAATTAGTAACTAATTTAAATTTAAAAATAAAAATAAAAAAATTGGATGGAGTATTAATTCCATTAATTAATAGCTACATAGTTCTACTTTTAGCATAATAATAATAATAATAATAATAATAATAATAATAATAATAATAATAATAATAATAATAATAATAATAATAATAATAAATTTAATTGAATTGAAAAAATAAAATAAGTGGTGTATCAAATAGCAAAAAATAAAAGTTGTGATAGAATTGAAAATAATAAATAGATCGCGTTTTAAATTGACAAAAATAAAAGTTCGTGAAATAATTGAAAATATTAAATAGATCGTGTATTGAATTGATAAAAATAAAAGGTCGTGATAGATTTGAAAACCCTAAGGTGGTGAATTTTTTTAGGAATTAACCCAAGAGTTATAAATTTTTTTTGTCCCATAACTTTTTAAACTTTAAATTTTGTCCCAAAAAAGATATTGTATCGATTTTGTCTCATAACTATGAGTTTTCTTTCAATTTTACCCAATTTTCGTCGGAACCCTAGATTTCCGCCGGAACCTCCAAATTCATCAGTCATGTGCAACGCACGTGACCAATAACAGACAAAAATTGGGGGTTCCGGTGAAAATTGGGCAAAATTAAAAGAAAACTCATAGTTATGGGACAAAATCGATATAAATATTTTTTTGGGACAAAATCTAAAGTTTTAAATAGTTATGAGACAAAATAAACTTTTAACTCGGTCTTTCAGGGTGCACTGGTGCACGTTAGAATTTATAGGATGAAAGTTAGGTGTAACGGGTAGTTATAGAATTTATTTTTAATTATTTTATTCTACTCATCGGATCAGAGGATTAAATGAAAATCTAAACTATATAAATTTGAAAAAATAAACCTAAAACAAACACATCACCTTTTAAATTCTCGTTAGAGTTGTTGAAGAAGTTTAATCAAAATCAATCTGAGTATGCAGACAACCGAGTATACAAGAGACTCACTCTACATACTTTGAACTTTCTTGATACAACAAGTAGAAATCTTGAAATAGCATATACAAATTCTCTTATTATGTAACAGAATTTATCAGTGCTCGTAGGAATATTTACATAGATTTCCTTTCTTTTTGTCATGTATATGTGGCAAAAATATGAAGCCTAGTGTGTGAACGAATTGAAAGGTTAATTATCATAAAATACCAAAATTATCCATAAAATACTTAAAAAAAAAAGGATCTGAAATATATACCTGAGAATGTCTTTATATATTTTTGTGTTGGTTTGTTTAATAATAATAGTAGTAGTGTAGATTCATCAAGTTGTGAAAAAGGTGGTGAAACACAGGCTGTAGATGCTTAGCTCTTTTCTTGCAGTATTTGCCTTCGATCTGTTCTATGCTGCCCCTTTGAATGTCAAAGAGTCAATATTTCTCTTCACATTCATTTGCTCTAACACTCTTCTTTCTCTCCAAATTCATACTATAATGCTACCTGCTGCTATTCATTACACTTATATACTAATACCACTTTATTAGCTACTTATACATTAAACGACGACTATAATCGGTTGTACTTGTACCCCGTCCCATAATTTTATTTTAATCTTTATCCTTAGGATATTAAGTTATTTTTAGAGCATAGTTGTACAATCACTCTTGATACTCATGTTATATGCTCCCTCCGTCCCACAAAAGACTGCACCCCTCTTTCCGGCACGGAGATTAAGAAAGTGATAACTTTTAGGGGTACTATGATTTTTTTTTGTAATAAATAAATGATAAAGTATGTTAGTGTGTTAGGTAGGAGTGGTTTTTTTGTAAATAAAGTGTATGGGGAAGGGTAATTGTGTTTAACTTTTTGCTTTTTTAGAAAGATGCAAACTTTTGTGGGATAACCCAAAATGGAAGTGTGCCATCTGAAATGGGACAGATGGAGTATATACTATCACTCTTAGACTCTTGGACATTGTCTAAGGTATACTATAATATAATTAAAGAGGGAGTGTATATGTTTAATAGCACAGTGTCTTTTTTCCTTGTACATGTAATATTTGGTCAATAATTCATTATTAAAGGTGAGTGGTAAAACAGAAAAGCCAAGCCCTTTTGAAGGAATAAGAAAATGGATGACTATGAAAAGGAGGTTTCAATTGGAACCAAATATATTATTTATTTTATTTAATAGTATTATTCATAAGGACGTACATAAGCATAAAGAATGATATAGAGGATATTATACTGTGTTGTACTGGATAAAAGTGTTGTTAGGGGTACACTATATATACACATACTAACTCAATGTTATTGACCAGACCAGGCCAACATGTATACATGCATTACTGGGCAATTACTCTTCTGGCAGAAGCTTTTATTATTATTATTTCTTCAAAATTAATATATATATTTTCAGAATTTAATTTAATGTAATTGCTACTGCCAAAGGAGATTTGCCCTGCAATGCACTTTATACTTTGCCAAACTATTAAATATTAGTATTTCTAAACTCTTGCTAATTACTAGTATTTTATATTCTTCCCTTGGAACTCATAAGGTAACACTCTCTTTATTGGACCCTCCCCCATTTTTTTAGTTTGGTTTATTTTAATTGGATAATTTTCATTTTGTAATAATACTGGGTTGAACTTGGATGAGAATTCTTAGATTCTTAAGTGTAAGAATGCAGATTTTTTAAGTATTTGTGATGGCTAGGTAAGTCTCATACTCATTCCATAATATAGATGGTTTCATTCCATAAAGACTCCATATATTAATTTCTTTAAATTTTGTTGAAGATCTAATAATATATATGATTTTATTTTATGATGCAGAGTATCGAATATTCGAATTTCGACAATTTCATGTAATAACTTGGAAGCACTGCCACCTAGTTGAAGTGCTTTCTTTACCTCTTAGTACGTAGTAATAATTTTGAGGATTTCTAATGCTATTTTTATCCAGCATTCATGGAATATTTTTTCGATTGTTGTATAATTTATACTCCCGCTCCAGATAAGCATCCAATTGCTTTTTTTTTTCCATATAAGAAGTATAATTGATCGGTGTCATTTTCACCTAGATTTTAGTGTCTTTTATGATGCTTTTCTTATGTGTTTTTATTCATTTTGTATACCATTTGGTGGTGTTATATAAAGATATGAAGATTTGTGTTTTGAAATGATAAATGTGTGATTCTCATGATTAAGTGTCTTAAATTGCGCGACATTTGTAAATATTTAGAGAATTGGGACTTTGGTTTATTTTGTGTAATTTTCAGGCATAAATGGATTCTAAAAGTGAAGAGGAAGATGTAACAAAAAGCGGATCTCAATTCGGAGTTAAAACGAGGGAGAACAAGCCAAAACAGTGAAGCAGCGTGAAGCTGTCACAAAAATTCGACCATTGCACAAAAATTCGATCGAATTTTTGTGAATTTTTAGGAAAAACAGGGGCGAAATAGAGCAACGGAGGCTGAGCACACTGACATAAAAATTCGACCATCCTCATGAAAATTCGGTCGAATTTTTCTGTTGATTTGCAGAAAAATTCGACAACACTCACAAATATTCGGTCAAATTTTTGTGAAAACCGCCACCTGTGCAGAAAATCAGTTTTAATTCCCTTTTTGGCTGCTTTTTCTCCAAGTTTTGAGAGGATTATGGCTTCACTGGGGACACACACATCACACACCATTTTCTCTATTTTACACCATCATCTTTATCCATCCATCTACACTTGATATCCTCCATCAAATCTAACATCCAAGTGATCAAGGAAGCAAGAGATAGTGAGATCACAAGAAGAAGAAGAAGATCTCCATTGAAGACCTTCAAAGGGGGAATTTAATTCTAATTTTGTGACTTTCTTTATAGTTTATCATGGTTTGTAAGGATTTTAATGTCTATGTTGAATTTCTTGTGATTATGAGAGACTAATCTCCTTTGTGAGATTAGCTCCATGATTGGTATTGGATAATTTAATTTTTATGCAAATTTATTTTAATCTTGAATGAGCTTTGTGTTATTTTTATCATTGATTGTTAATTGTTTGATGTATATGATTGATTTGTGTGATTAATTGTTATAGACATGTGATTAGATTGGTAAATCAATTACATGTTTAGGATAGTTCATTGAATCATTTCATCATACACTTCATGTGCATTAATTTATAATGAGATAGGTCTATCCTTCTAGATTTAGAACCCTTTGATAGAACATTTGATTAGCTTAATCGTGAGATTAGTTGATTAGATGAGGAGACCCAAGATATTAGTGAATTCATAATACCTTAAAAGGGAATATTGCATATGATTTAGTACCTTGTTAGGGAACTCGTAGAGTAATTAGTACCTAGTGGGAGGTGTTCACTTTAGTCTTGATCCTATGTGCGTTTGGGAGTCTTATTGAGGGCCAACATCTTATACATCTTGGTAGAGAGTTTAGGTGGAATTAGTGATCGCTCATATGCCTTGTCCATGATAGAATATAATTAATTGCATGATTAATTTGTTATCTATGACATGATTGTTGCTATTCTCATCCTTGCATCACTTGGAACCTATTTATCTTTGCATTCATTTTATCTTTATTTCTTACATTAGTTTAATTGCATTTATTTGCATCTATCCTTCTATTCCGTCGTCCTTATAAAATCACGATAAACTTGAGATCGCTTAAACTCTAGTGTCATCATCTCTGTGGTTCGATAAATTCTTTAATTGGTCATCCCGACTATAATCCGACCAATCAATAATAATTTAATATATAATGAGTAAATGTATATAATATTTTAATGTAAAGCAGGTAATTATATTAGTTATTATTTGCAAGCAAAGAGTTGAGTATAATAATTGTTTTTTTCCTATTCTAAAATAAATGAAATGAATACCTTGTAATAATTAGATGAACAAAAATGATAAAATAAATATATTTCAAAGGGATGGAGAGAGTATGAAATTAATCATAAAAATGTTGGCTATTTTACTTATTAGTATTATCTAAAGGTAAACTATGATTAAAGTCGTCAAAATGAGTCAGTGAATGTAATTGACTCACAATCCACGACAATTTATTATTTCGTAGATTAGAATGAGACAAGGCTATATAAATTTGGGTCATTGGTGAGATGGACTACATGGTTTGAGACATTGCTAGGGCAGGTTATATAGTGGGATGAGGTGGATAGGTGGATTGACATAAGTGGGTCAAATTTTGTTTTCTCATTTTTAACATATAATTTATTAAAAAATAAAAGCTTAAAATAGACATATGAAAATTGAATATTGGAATGAACTATTGAAGAACGTTATAAAAGAAATTAATCAAATCAATATTTTTCGGACTTAAACGTGATGATCTCATTGATGGGGAAAAATTATATACGAAGAGGGTGGGAGGACCATTTGCGGATTGGGCTGTTGGTGGAACGTGACGGGTGGTTGACCCGTGTGGATCAAACCAATTTTGACACTTCTAACCATGATGTCTCATGATTATGGTAGCACAGTTTTGTTTGTTATTGATTATGTTATGTTATATGCATGTTTAGATGACTAAAATTTATCAAATCTAGGTTTTACTTTTTGAGAAGTGTTATGTAAGTTTGCCCAAGTAACTTTTTAATTTCAAAACAAACTTAAAGAATTAATAATTATTTTTTTGTCATATCAAAAGTGTCTTGTAGTATTACCAGTTGAGCTATCAGTTCCTATCGATAAATAAAAACCTTTGAATTTTATTTTATTTTTCCTTTAATTTAATATATCTACCCTAAATTAATGATTTAATACTCGAATATTATGTATCAGCTCGGCTGTAAGCTCAAGTTCACAGTAGGAAACATAATTTAAATATAAAGATTTAAAAAATGAAATAATTAATCATTTATTTATTTAATTAAATTAAAAATATAACATTAGTGACGTGTGTACTTTTCCAGTGCTCATGATGATGACATCAAAGGTAGGGAGATCCCAGCCACATGGATCGCACGTGTCGTCTTCTTATTGGACGAGTCGCAATCGCAGCCATAGTTGCACATTTGGCAAGATTGACTTCAACGTAGTGTAATGTAAACTCCCGTGATAGTCTGCCTTTTATTAGTTTACAGAAATGCCCTCCAAATAGATTAGGTATTTCATGAATCAATTAACTAATACACCAGAATATTCCAAATTGATATTATAAAAAAACCCACATGAATCTAAATTGGCGTGTTCTACAGTTCCACTTCTTCGTTGTGACATTTTCTTCTAGATAATATTTTAACTTTATTATCGATCGATAAGCTATTTTAAATTAATAAACTTTGTCTTTAAATCTCTGCTTCAAAATTTCTTTTAAAAATGAACATTTCTCTAAAATAAAATAAAATAAATTTCTAGCATTAAAATTCTTTATTTTCTATAAAATTTTTATAGATTTTTTTTATTTCTCTATTATTTGGGTATTTGTTAATCCCCCATTTTACAAAAATACATTTGATTAGTTTGTTGACTCGTTAAATACATTTACTTAGACATATTTTTGTGATTTATTTGTACATATTAATGATTTGATTAAAACTTTTAAATCAACTCATCATCAATCAATTGAGTCAAGGAATTTTTCCTTATTTCTATTTTTAACATTTATTACTAGTATTTTGAACATTAAAAACTTTGTTAAATTCATATGATATACTCCATTCGTTCCGGAGTTAAGTTAACCGACATTGTAGATACATAGTTTAAGAAAAGTTGATTTTTGACCAATTTTATTGAATTTTGAGGGGTATTGTGATATTTTTAGGTAATAAATAAATTATAAAGTATGTTATGTGTGTTAGGTGAGAGTGATATTTTTTAAATTAAAATAACTTTTGAGATTGTTGGTTAATGTGAAGCTTCCTTATTTGAGTGGTGAAAATAAGTGAGAGACTGATGAAAACGAAAAGTATGAAGATAAGTATGGGAGATTGGGAATACAAAATTTAATCCTATTAAGAATGGTTTGGTCAATGGTATATGATAAGTTTCTAAAAATATTCTCGTGTAAAATGAAGGCGTTGAATTTTCATCGAGGACATTTTCGTCAGATAGTTATATTATCCATACCATATATATATAGGCTAAGTTTCTAATTTCCCATACAATTCGTAATTCGTAATTCTCCAGTCGGCATTAATGGAAGAAGCCGATGCTGTTCTAAACCTCTTCGATACCTTCTGGTCATATCTCCACATCTTTCATAAACAACAAACAAATCTATCCAATTCCGATCCACAGATCCAATCAACTCCATCAGCATCAAAACCAGATGTTTCTACCCAATTATCAATCCCTTCCAGATCGAAGAGCGATGAGCTGTTGCGTACATTTTCCCCAAATTCAGTTCTCAGACCTCCCCTTCCGGATTCAGATCTCTCCGACGAAAATCTCTCGGTGGAGATTCCGAAATTCGCCGCCGTAAAGAAGAAGCGATTCAGCAAGAGTTTATCGGAACTGGAATTTGAGGAAGTCAAGGGTTTTATGGATCTAGGGTTCGTGTTCTCGGAGGAAAATAGGGATTCGAGGCTGATTGAAATTATTCCGGGGCTGCAGAAATTAGGGCAAAAGTGGGAGATAATTAGTGATGAAGAATCGTCAGATCTGAGAATGAGGCCTTATCTTTCAGAAGCATGGGGGAATCGTGTGCGCAGAAGAAGCGAAGAGAAGACGCCATTGATGAATTGGAGTGTTCCTGCTGGCAGGAATGAGATTGATATGAAGGATAGCCTCAAATGCTGGGCCCACACTGTTGCTTCTGTCGTCAAATGAAATTATATGAAGTTTTTTATTTTTACTTTTGTAAATAATAATCATGGTTAGTGTGTATATAATTATTAATGATTTATTCGTTTGTAAATAATATTCCTAATAATTGCTACTTCATAAGGTAGTTTGTGTGTATTTTTGTTGATTCAATCCAAGATAAGAAGGTCTAAATAGGTGCGTGACAGCGTGAGTTCTGTTTACTGTTCATTTGACCATTTCTTTCATTCTTTATGAAGCCATGTTGAATTAATTTACATTTTTTTTTTGGAATACGAGTTAATGATTTTATTTATTTAAGTATTCATTCATTTATGTACACATGTTTAGGGGTGATAATTTTCACATCATGAGCACAACAATACAATAATTGCGGGTTTTATTACGTTTTTTAGTTATTTTGTCAATCTGATAAGGTAGATAAGGTGACGTGATTAATATTAAAAGATTTTCCATTAATTTGTTAACAACTCGTCAACCTATTAACATAAATATAAAATTTTAATTACTCTATAAATTGATAATATTGAGAAAAAAAAGGTAAATAAAATTGTTGGGAATGATAATAAAGTGTAAAAAAAGTAAATAAAGTTGTTGGAATTGATGAATAAAGTGTAAAAAGTATATAAGACGTGTAATGTATTTTTACCATTAATGGAATGAGTAAAAATACAATACCATTAATGGAATGAGTAAAAATACAAAAAAAAAAAGTGAGTAAAAATACGTGGGACGGATGGAGTAATACTTTTTATTCTTTTTATATTTTATTCCTTTTAGAGGGAGTAATACTTTTTATTCTTTTTATATTTTATTTCTTCTAGTATTGTTATAGTAAAACGATTTTTTTTCCGTGTCGACTTGGAATGAGAGTGTTCATATTTGTTCGTATCATATTATAAAGGAAGATTGTCGTAAAACGATTTTTTTTCGTGTCGACTTCATATTTGTTCATATCATATTATAAAGGAAGATTACACACAATCATCTTAATTAATTTACATTAATTCATTAATTGATTTTGTTCACTGCAATATTAATCTGTATTGATTTTATTTCCTAAATTAGACTAATTAACAATGGTATATACCTCCTGTATTACATTTTCAATTTAAGAAATCAAAGTTCACATTTCTATATGGTATTATGATCAGATTAACCTTCCGCTACACTCTCATACATTTTATACATGCCATTTTAAATTAATATATATTTTCAAAAATTAATTTGATTTATTTCCTTCAAGAACCTCTCACTAGATTAGATGAAAAGGATTTTGTACGCTTAGACTTACAGGTTATTTACTTGGCCTTATTAATTTATTATCATTTTGTGTTACTTAAAATTTTAAATTAATACTAACATTTTTTATTATTTGATACTAGTTAATATTATTCGTGGTTCAATTAATTAATTTAGACAAATGTCTATTTAAAGCCCATCAATTAATTGGGCCCAATTAAGTTAGCCCTAATAAGGCCCATTTATTTAACGTCTCTTTTAACGATTGCTCTCGTCAATAAATAGTTCGGTGCAGAGGAAGGAACTCATTTCTCTTTGTTCTATTAAATAAATATTGAACTATAGTCTTAGAGATATTACAAATTCAATTCCACTGAACTGCCGGCGGTACTCCTCATTCCTCGATGACAACGGTGCCGCCTAGACTTCTGAAAGGGCACAAGGCGGCTGCCACCTGCTGCGTCGCCTCCCGCTCCCGACCAGGGCTAATTGCCACCGCTGGCGAGGTTTCTTTTATATTTATTTCTTCAGAACTGTCACTCCAAGAAATCACTTTGTTGTTTCTTGAAGTTTGATTTTTCAAGAAATCTTTTTCTTGTCTTTTGCATCTGTTTTTTCAGAATTTCAAGAAATCACTTTCTTGTTTTATTTCAATAAAGCGTTCTTTATAACTTTTTTGAAATTACTGCTTGCTTCGGTTGCAGTATACAGGTTCTTGACGCTTGAGTTAATTTTTTTTTAATCAAGAAAGTGTTGTCTGTTCTTGAATTTGCTTTCTCGGTTGTTTCTTGAATCAATATATATCCTAAACAGAACGGTCTCATCTGCTGGTATGATTTGAGGAGCAAAGATATATTGTATGCCGTTGACGTGGGAAATGGGAACCCCATCTCATCTCTTTGTTTCAAGCCAGGTTTTGCTTTCAATCTCTTTTACGTGGTTTATTTATTGAATGATTATTTTTTGCTCTCTCTTTATATCGTCTTCTTGTGCATGGGTTTGTTTTGGAAATTCTTCTTTATATAAAGGTGGTTGAGCTTATAATTCTATAAGCGATGTTTCACTAGGGGGATAAGTCTAAGAAAACTTGTTAGTTTATTATATAATTATGGTATTGTTATTTAATTAGATTGTTGTTTGTTGGCTGACATGTTTCTCTCTCACAATATTTGATTTGATGTGCCGCAACTTTGAGTAAAGCAACAATCATGGAATGTTCTACTTTTATCTTATTTGTTGGAGTATAGCGCAGTGGCCTGCATTATTTGTGCCAAAGAAGTATGTTTCTTTAATGTTTTGTTTTGGTATGGGGGAGGAAAAAATTGGGTTGTATCTGGATATGAGATGTTTTTTCCCATTATTTTCATTGCATGTGCTCAATCAGATTAGTTTTCAAAAGATAACTTGGTAATCTGCATTACTTTTTGGTTCCAGTTTGGTTTCTTGGTTCTTGCATTTGAATTTCATCTTATTTTAGTGGTTCAGAGTTATCTTGTGACGTCATCCTTTATGATATGTTTCAGGGAGTGAAGATATCATATATGTTTCTGTGGAATCTGAAGTTAAATGCTTTGATTTGCGTGAGGTATGCATAATATTTTTATTTTATTTTATGTGTGTATGTTGACTTTATTCCCCTAAAACATTAATATATTTCGGAAAATTTGAAATTGTTCAATTTGATGTTCTGTGCCCACTAACTGATATTTTATCTTTCATGCTGTTATCTTTTTCAAACTCCATGTTGTATGGGCTGATGATTTTGCTTTACTAGCTTAAACCATAATATTTTGCACTGAAGGTGCTCTCAAAATCTGAAAAATGCCAGTGGAGTCATGTTCAGAATATATGTCATTGCTAACTGATGCATTTAATATATCAGACAACATCGATGAAGCAACTAGGGGCCTATAATTATAACAAAGATGAAATAAACCAGGTACGAGTTACGACATCTTGAGGATTTTCTGATTTGTAAATTTTTTATCCTCTTACGAATTGTTTTAGGCTTTCTTTCACTGTTTAGGGAATTGTATTATCATGCAGATAGCTTGCCACCCAAAATCATTTTTTCTAGCAGCTGCAGACGATGCAGGAGATGTGAAGGTATATGCATTTTTACAATTTTGGTTTTATGTGATCTAATATATCTCAAAGTTCTATTTCCAAAAATGTAGTAGGATTTTAAGAATGGGATAATACAGTAAGCAATATAACTTTCACAGTAAAGATGAGTCTGGTTCAGGAGGGGAAAACAAGTTATTTGTAAGTTTACCTGAAATTTGACTAACCATATGATTAATTGGTTATACATGAGAACTGAGAAGAGACCAGCCAGAATAGGTTGATGACATGTTGATGCTGAACTTTGAACTTTATTTTGTTCCATGTGGAATGTGGATGTCTCATTTGGTTTGATCCTTGAAGAATGACTAATATTCTTTTGGATAAGTAAAAACATTTTTTTAATATCGTTCATATGCATTGTTTACTGTTCAAGTTTTTTCTACACCTCTCAACCCTAATTCATGTTTACTATGTGCAGAACTGCAGATATAATTATTGTGATTGTGAAAAAGATTTTGACTATTGTTTTTGTTGCAGATAATTGATTCTCACCAACAACATCTGTACAAAACATTAAGAGCTGGTCACCAGAGTGTATCCTTTACTACGTGTTATGTGCATGCTTATTGATTGGGATGGAGGTTTTAATCAGGACTTATTGTGCTGTCATTTTCTTCTCCGCTCAAGTGTTTGTTCCAGTTCCCCTGATCGTTCTATTTCATGTTAATCCTTTTCTCTATCACTACTCAATCTCTAATACCTGATCGTCTTTCAATTGTTTTCTTTTGATCTGGAGCAGTTTCAAACTTGATACATGTTTCATTGATGTGTTCTATGACCTTAATTGATTTGTTTTGCCTTGAAATGATTCCTCAGATCTGTAGCAGTGTTCAGTTCCTTCCTTGGAGATCTTGGGAAGGTATATATATTACTTTAATCTTTAAATTTTTTTTTGGCTGAATTCTAGAGTCACATGCGTTCTTTCAATTGATCAATTTGCATTATCCTCATGTGGTGTTGTCCATCTGCTCTGTCTTTTAAGATAACACATCTTCTGTGCCTATGCTAATTTTGCCACTTTCTGCTATAATTCCTTAAGATAATATTCTATGTTAGATATGTTTCTAACGGGAAGAAAAAGTTCTCTTTTTATGTAGTATGTTTCTGTAAATAACTTCAGATATTTTTCACTGAATTCTAATTCTTTTTTGTTTTTACTGTCATTATTGCAGTTATTACAGGGGGTCTTGACTCAAAGCTTGTGATGTGGGATTTTTCCAAAGGGCGTCCTAAGAAAATCATGGGCTTGGGTATCTGGACCTTTAGTTTTACTCTCTTTTTATTTCCAAATTATTCCTGGTTTTGCTGCATAACTGCTAAATTCAATATGGTCTTATCTTTTATTAGAAAAGTTAAACATATATTACATTCTACTGCAAACTAATGGTTACAGATTGTGAATGTGTTAAAAAATGAAAATGGCTTCTAAATGCCAATATTATTTATTTTAGTCTTTGAAGTTCCTATGCTAGATTGTCTGTTCTATTTTATTTAATCTGTCTGTTTTATGTGCATTGTGATTTCTTATTGAATGCCCATGTGTTATTTTGTACAGTAAGAAGTGTGCTGCAGCATTTGTTTTTTATGAAATAGGAGAAATATTTTTTGAATTCTCATCCTTTCATTTGAACGACTTAGGTAGGCAGTGAAGTGGGTGGAGGACAGTGTTGTAATCCAGCTTTTGTCCACGCTCTAGTAGTTCCCGACCTGGATATCGTAGATAGAGTCGGAAAGATCTGTGTTGTGGCCAGGGGTGATGGTGTGGTAGATATAATTGATATCGAATCTAACCTTGCTGCTCACAAATCCAAAAATTCAACAAATGCCAATCTGAGTACTAAATCAAGTTTTAAAGGTAGTCAGTCGATCACCGATTCCCCAAGACCAGATCAAAAT
Source organism: Pogostemon cablin (assembly GCA_023678885.1). Lineage (NCBI taxonomy): Eukaryota > Viridiplantae > Streptophyta > Magnoliopsida > Lamiales > Lamiaceae > Pogostemon > Pogostemon cablin. The sequence continues at coordinate 3,466,222 of CM042956.1, forward strand.
ACTGGGAATCTGCATTTGGACTACTCGATGGGAGGACACATTGCTGCTGTATCCTCTGTGTAAGTGATGGAGCTAATATTTGTTATGATTTTCATAGCTTTAAAATTTAAGCAATAATTTGACTTGTGAAACAGTACCTTTTCTATGTTTGGAGAGAAAGGAAAGTTCATAATTTCTGGTGGAAATGATAAGTCAGTAAAGGTGTGGGATTTGTCTAAATGTTATGATGCTGGCCAAACAACCAATGGTGATAATTTCCAATGTTCTAGCATTAGTCTTAGTAGAAAGGTCAGTGATGGTATTCTTGATCTCCGCCTTTCCATTTTCCCATTACTGCACTACATTTTTATGACTTGATCCTCCTGTTCAGGTCAACTGGCTTTGCACGACTCCGAGTGAATCAGAAAATCTAGTAGTGTGCGACACATCCAAAGTCGTAAAAGTGTATACTGTCGGATAAGCCGGTTTAGTGGGCTCAGAGAAGGCACTTCACATACTATCACTTCTACATTGCTGATTTCAAATTCTTTACGTGTTGTAGTCCTAAAACTAAAAATTGTTACATGCACTCAGGTTATATCTTCTAACTCCATTTTTAACATTATTTTAGTACTACTGTTTTGATTCTAGATAGAGGGAGCTGCAGTATTACCATTCAGATGTTCACTGTATTATGTTCATCAAAGACTGATTGTCTGTTAATGTAATGCTGAACGGATTCCAATGAAGTTCCTCAAGGGCTATGTTAGTCTTTTAATTATTGTTGAATTCAACTTCAATTTTGATTTTATAATTTTTTTTCGTAAATTTAAATCTTGTATTGTGTGTGTATATATATATTTTTAATTTTAGTTATTTTTTATATATTTATTATAGTACATAATATTTTTACAATTAATTTATAACCGACGTAAAAAGGATTCAAAAAAAAAAAGGGCTAAAGTATAAATTATAGTACTAAATTTAGAAAAGATAAAATTATTAGAGGCCTAAAATTAAGATTTTCTCTTAATAGTGAGATGGGGTAAACGTACGTACTTTTGTGGTCTGCTACATCTTTGCCTGAGCCCCTATGGCCCAGCCCAACAGATTTCTATTGATCTATTGACATGGAAATAGTTTTTTTTTTAAAAAATTATTATTATTTATAAAAAGAGAATGAATAAAAAATATAAATTGCCGTTAATAGTTTATAAAATATCTGTAAATACCTGAATGTAGGAGTAGAATTCATCAAAATTTGAATTTAGAGTGAGTGTGAAGAATTGTTGGTTGAGATGTACAAAGGCCAACAACAATCTGCCTTCAGATTCCCGCAAAAGTTTAAAATCCTTCCACCAAGAAAATGACATTTCTCCCCTCTCTTCTTGTGCTTAAAACTTCATCCCCACCAACTCACATGTTATCCACCACCCCTTTTTTCTCATCTGTTTTTTCTTTAGTAATATTAATATACATACTTGTGATTGAGTCTATATCAAGCACCATTCCATTTTCTTCAAGTTAATTTTATTTTTCTGTATTATTCTGTTCTGCATATATACTCTACATTATAGGGGAAGAGTAATCCAAGTAGAGATGATGGAATCTGGGATTCCCATATGCAACACTTGTGGTGAGCAAGTGGGAGTAACACCTAAAGGTGAAGTGTTTGTGGCATGCCATGAATGCAACTATCCCCTTTGCCAGCATTGTCTGGATTATGATATCAAGGAGGGGCGTAACGCCTGCGTTCGCTGTGGAACTCCTTACACTGATGGTATCAACATCTTCAGCTTAGTTAACCTTTTCTTTTTTTTTTTTTTTGGTGATTACCATGGTGATTCAGATTGAACTAATTAATGACTAAATGAATAGATGATGCTGCATTAGCAGTAGAAGAATCTGGAAATCACATGCCAAATGCATCACATCAAAATGCTGCTGAGGTATGTATGATCTGCATATGATTTTGTCTCATGTAGTTGTAAAGTAAAAATGTGAAGTGTCATCGAAACGTCCAAAAATCTTTATGCTTGAATGTGTTGCAGGATACTGGGATTCATGCTAGAAATATTAGTACGGTTTCCACATTGGACAGTGGTGAGTGATTCAATATAACCAATCTATTCGCATAGCTGTTCGATAACACTGGTTGATGATGTGCTCTTTTCGTGTTTTGAAGAATACATGGATGAATCTGGGAATCCAATATGGAAGAACAGGGTGGAAAGCTGGAAAGACAAGAAAGATATGAAGAAGAAGGCTGCAAAAAAGGAGAAAAAAGAAACAGAAATTTCTACTCAACAGCAGATGGAGGAGAACCCACAGTAAGTATATAATCTTAACAATTAAAGAAAAAAAAGTCTATATGGAATTTCATCCAAATTTACTGATGAAGTAAAACTTTGTGAAATTCAGATTGTTTATGATTCTTGATTATTTTGTGAGTAATGAATCCAACTAATGCAGGTCAGTGGATGCTGCACAGCCACTTTCAAGAGTATTTCCCATACCGAAAACCCAGCTTTCACCATACAGAGCTGTGATCGTTATGCGACTAATCATTCTGGCCTTTTTCTTCCAATATCGTGTAACACATCCCGTTGATAGTGCCTTTGGCCTGTGGCTCACCTCCGTCATTTGTGAGATCTGGTTTGCTTTTTCATGGGTGCTTGATCAGTTCCCCAAGTGGTCTCCTGTTAACAGGGAGACCTACATCGACAGATTATCTGCCAGGTTATGCTTACATTTTTCAATCCAATTGAAGTTTATTTGATCTAATTTCTCAATTGTCTACTATGCATCAGATATGAGCGCGAGGGGGAACCTTCTGAGCTTGCTGCAGTGGATTTTTTTGTCAGTACAGTTGATCCATTGAAAGAACCCCCTTTGATAACCGCAAATACAGTTCTCTCGATTCTTGCGGTGGATTATCCAGTTGATAAAGTTTCTTGCTACGTATCTGATGATGGTGCAGCTATGCTCACATTCGAGTCACTTGTTGAAACTGCTGATTTTGCAAGGAAATGGGTGCCTTTCTGCAAGAAGTTCTCCATTGAGCCTCGTGCTCCGGAGTTTTACTTCTCACAGAAGATTGATTACTTGAAAGATAAGATACAGCCTTCCTTTGTCAAGGAACGTAGAGCAATCAAAGTATGTGAAATTTATTTATCATAAAGATTTATCATACACTTGGAGCTGATATTTCTGTTTATAATATACAGAGGGATTATGAAGAGTATAAAGTGAGGATAAATGCTTTGGTAGCCAAAGCCCAGAAAACACCAGATGAAGGCTGGACCATGGCAGATGGAACACCATGGCCTGGAAACAACTCGCGCGATCATCCTGGCATGATCCAGGTTCGATCTAGTCGTTTGAGATACTCCAATTTGGTCTATGGATTCGATCCTTGCTTACACTAGTCATGTTGAACATTCAGGTGTTTTTAGGCAATACTGGTGCCCATGACACAGAGGGCAATGAGCTACCTAGGTTGGTTTACGTCTCGAGAGAGAAGAGACCAGGCTATCAACATCACAAGAAGGCTGGTGCAGAGAATGCTCTGGTACACTGAGTGATTAGTTTCTTTCCCTTATTACGTTCGGAGATTGATTGATAGTTGCCTTCTCTTTTCCAGATAAGAGTGTCTGCTGTTCTCACAAATGCACCTTACATCCTCAATCTTGACTGCGACCACTATGTTAACAATAGCCAGGCCATTCGCGAGGCGATGTGCTTCTACATGGATACTCAAGTTGGTAGAGATGTATGTTATGTGCAGTTTCCTCAGAGGTTTGATGGCATTGACAAGAGTGATCGGTACGCCAATCGCAACACTGTTTTCTTTGACGTGAGATCTCTCAGCTCCTACAATATACAACTATTTCCAATATCTTCCAAAGCTAGCTATGTGGAATGATGATAATAATTGGTAACATTGTTATGTCAGGTGAACATGAAAGGATTGGATGGCATTCAAGGACCTGTCTACGTCGGAACAGGATGTGTCTTCAACAGACAAGCCCTTTACGGCTATGGCCCTTCAAATCTCCCCACTCTGCATAAGAAAAAATCATCATCGTCTTGCTCGTGGTGTGGAGTTTGCTGCTGTTGCTGTCGCGGAAAGAAGGCCGCGAAAGAAAAGGATTTCGCAGAGGAGTATCGTGATGCCAAAAGGGAAGATCTCAATGCTGCCATCTTTAACCTCAGAGAGATCGACAGTAAGTTGATTTCATTTTGAAGTACAAAAAAATAAAGAATGCATCATCCAAGAAATCTTGATAAAAGTGTTCCATTTTACAGGTTATGATGAGCATGAGAGGTCGTTGCTCATATCTCAGATGAGCTTTGAGAAAACCTTCGGCATTTCTTCGGTGTTGATCGAGTCCACGATGATGGAAAACGGAGGAGTTGCAGACTCTGCCAATCCATCTACTCTTATCAACGAAGCCATCCATGTGATCAGCTGTGGGTATGAAGAAAAGACTGCATGGGGTAAAGAGGTGAGACAGACAAGATTGTGTTGTTTTGATCACGTAATTGGATAGAATCTAAGCTAAATTGATTTGCAGATTGGTTGGATATACGGGTCAGTTACAGAGGATATCTTAACAGGATTCAAGATGCATTGCCGTGGGTGGAGATCACTCTACTGCATGCCATTAAGGCCTGCTTTCAAGGGCTCAGCTCCGATCAACCTGTCGGATCGGCTGCACCAGGTCCTCCGTTGGGCATTGGGCTCCGTCGAAATCTTCTTGAGCCGTCACTGCCCCTTGTGGTACGGCTTCGGAGCCGGCAGGCTTAAATGGATCCAACGCCTCGCCTACATCAACACTATCGTCTACCCTTTCACATCTCTCCCCTTGGTGGCCTATTGCACACTCCCTGCTATCTGCCTTATTACAGGAAAATTCATCATCCCCACTGTAAGTCCATCAAGAAAATATCAAACCTTACTTCCATCACTCTCTATATTATTAACCTAACCAAATCAAATGCATGCAGCTATCGAACCTAGCGAGCGTCCTGTTTCTGGGGTTATTCGTCTCCATCATCCTAACGAGCGTGCTGGAGCTGAGGTGGAGCGGAGTGAGCATCGAGGCGCTGTGGCGTAACGAGCAGTTTTGGGTGATCGGAGGCGTGTCGGCTCATCTGTTCGCGGTGTTCCAAGGTTTCTTGAAAATGCTGGCGGGGGTCGACACTAACTTCACCGTGACAGCCAAAGCAGCAGATGACGGTGAGTTCGGCGATCTGTACGTCATCAAATGGACCACCGTTCTCATCCCTCCCACCACCATTCTCATCGTCAACTTGGTCGGAGTTGTGGCAGGATTCTCAGACGCTCTCAACAGTGGGTATGAATCCTGGGGTCCACTCTTCGGCAAGGTCTTCTTCGCCATGTGGGTGATTCTGCATCTCTATCCATTCCTCAAGGGTCTAATGGGCCGACAGAATCGGACTCCCACCATTGTCGTCTTGTGGTCTGTTCTTCTTGCATCCGTTTTCTCTCTCATTTGGGTTAAGATCGACCCGTTTCTCTCCCCTAATGATCCCTCAGCGGCTGCTCAAAACTGCATCGCCATTGATTGTTGAGTATCTATCCGCTTCGATTTTGGGTCCATATAGAAAGATTTTGTATCTTGATTTTGTAAGAATTTGCGAACGTGACGTGATGGATGATGTTGCTTCCAACAATATTCTTCTAGGTTAGCTGTTTAAGTACTGTTTGAATACGTTTAAGAAGCAATTAAGAATTGATTACTAATGACTAATCATTATTTAAAATGGTCAATAAAGGTTCCATTATTCTTGTGAACAAATAATATCTGCCAACGAAAACAATGTTGTGTAACATGCAAAAGGATTTGATTAACCTCACACGGCAATTATGCTTCTTTAAATAAAAAATAAAAAATGAATGGACCCCTTCTGTCACGTTGTTTATTTTATTTGGCCGAAATTTGTACAACTAATTAGTAGCTAATAAGAGTATATTACTACTAATTAGATAAGCTAGCAAGCACTATGGAAGATTAATAGTAACTTATTTAGTGACCCTTAATAGTAAGTGGACTATAAATCGAATTTCTAAATTTTATGTCAATTCCAAAAAAATAAAAACAAACTTGAACCAAGATCAAAATAAAAATAACTTATAGAAGGAAAAAAAATAAATCTGTTAATTTAATTTACATCTAATGTCGTGGAAATTTCTACTCCCTCCGTCCCATAACAATTGACATATTTTTTTGGCACGAAAATTAAGTAATATAATAATTTAATGTAAAGTGAAGTGAGAGAAATAATATTTAATGTGTAGTGGGTAATTGTATTAGTGGTCAGTGTGATGTGTGTGTGGGGCCTTGTAAATAAATAAATTATTTTTTTGTGGATCTCATGTCCTTAAAAAAAATGTCAATTTATGTGAAATAACCAAAAAAAAATGTGTCAATATCTTTGGGACGAAGGGATTATTCTGTACTAAAAGTACACTATCAACTCAACCACTGTTGGGACTTGTAATTGACCGTTTCATTGAGCTGTATGTATAAGAAAACGTGATTTAAAAGTAATGTGCTATGTTGTCTAGGTCATTTTAGGTAATTCCTCTTGTAGTAAAATAGAAATGCTCAATCATATATAAACAATAAAAATTTTGAAATGCCTTAAAATATTTTTTAAAAAAGAGATTTAAATTATCAACTGTAAAGATCAAGAGTAATTCTTTTGTTGAGTTTCTGTAACTGATTCTCAGTTGCCCATGATCATTTACTTGAACCTAGAGATAGAGATTGAGAGTTGATTCTAGTTACATTTAAAATACCGTTAATTAAGTGGATTAAATTTGTATTAAATCAATTTATGGTATTGTTAACTTCAATCTTCATACAGAAATAAGTGTACTCTTATTATTTGTTCTTGATCACAAATCATTAATGCATGTATATCGAACTTGTCATTAATTAAAACTAAATTAACTATACATGGCCTACATAATCTCAAAATATCTTATTAAAGCGCATGTTATTTATAGAAATTATAGTATATGTTAAATTTCGCCAACTAAAATTTTGTATTTGTGCAGACCGAAAATTAGGGCGTAATGTAATTATAAGCAAATCCAGGGGTATAATCGTGTGACGCTGTCACTCCACCACCATTTCTCCTACCTCATAAAAACATTCACACTACTGTCCAAACCACACTCTCAATGAGCTAAAAAAATCTTCCATTTATCTTCCAATGGCTTCACATTCATCTTTACTCCTCATCTTTATTCATCTCCTCCTCCTCTCCGCCGCCAACGTCGCTTGCACTGCTGTCTCCCCCGCCTCATCGCCGCCCTCTGCTCCCTCCCCATCTTCCCCCAAACCACCCACCCACTCCTCCCCCGCTTCCTCTTCTACCCTCGACCCTAAACAACTGAGAGCGCTCCAATCCCTAAATATCCCCACCTCCAAAGACCCCTGCTCTCCGCCGCCGCACTCCGGCACGGCTCCCGCCACCACTTGCGACGCCGACTCCCCCTTCCGCCACCTCCTCTCCCTCACGCTCTCCAACTGCTCTGACGACGTCGCATTGTCCCTCACAGCTCTGAAATCGCTCTCCACTCTCAAATCCCTAAATTTCATAAACTGCCCTGTTTCCCCAATTCGATTTCCGCCGGAGCTCAGCTCGAATCTCCGTTCCTTCACCTGCATTAACAGCCTGAAGAAACTTACCGGAGTTTGGCTCAGCCGACTGCAGAATGTAACCGACTTAACCGTTTCGGAAGTGGGCATTACCGCCAGTGGCCCTTCCATTATTCTCAGCAACATGAAATTCCTGCATTCTGTTACCCTCTCACAGACGAATCTCTCCGGCTATCTCCCAAAGCATTGGCATCCAAATCTCACTTCTGTCGATTTATCTGGAAATCATCTGAAAGGGAAGATACCTATTTCGCTCACTCGTCTCGAAAATCTTCTTCACTTGAATCTATCCTCTAATTCTCTCAACGAAACGATCCCAACCACCATTGGAGATTTGAGTTCTCTGCAGAATCTCTCCTTGGCTTCCAACTCGTTATCGGGATCGATTCCGGAGTCTTTAACCGCACTGCCATGGCTAACGCACCTTGATCTGAGTTTCAATCAGCTCAATGGGACAATACCTAATTTCATCAGAGATATGAAGAGGTTGAAGTACTTGAATCTTCAAAGCAACAGCTTCCATGGGGTTTTGCCTTTCAATGCAACATTCATAAAAGGGTTGGAGGTGTTTAAAGTGGGTGAAAATTCCAATCTCTGTTATAATCGCTCGATTTTGGGATCGAAGGTGAAGCTTGGTGTTGCTCCTTGTGACAAACATGGGCTGCCATTGTCGCCACCTCCGGCTAAGGATTCATCGTCTGATGATTCGAGTGACTCCAATGACGACGATGATTATGGCAATGTGGAGGAAAAGAAGCATAACAATGGACCAAGTAAGGTTGTTCTTGGTGTTGCAATTGGCCTTTCTTCTATTGTTTTTCTTATTGTTTTCTTGGTTCTTTTATCTAAATGTTGTAAATGAAATCATTGAAAATTATTATTTATTTGTTGTTAGGTTGGGTTTAGGGGGATTTGATTTAGTTATTATAGTAATTATATTTTGGTAAAATGAGAAATTTCAAGAAAATGAGGGTGACATTGATTCTTTGTGGGATTTTTTTTACTAGTGTTTGAAAAGTTTGACTGATCTCTGCTCAACCTCGGATGTGGGCTGTATGAGTTGCCACTTGAAAAAAAAGAGAAGAGTATGATCACTTTTACACTTACTTCAATTTTGTTACTCTCCAGCTTTGTTGCGCTTGAGATGTAAGAATATGCTTTTATGCATTTCCGCAGTTTCAGCCTTTGATTTCTCTTTGCACTTTTTTGGAACTTGCTTTTTAATTTTTTATTTTAATTATTGTTTATCTGTATCTCCTAATTTAATCTAGGAGTTATTAAGTTCATCTTTTCTAGGAATCAAAATGTTATATTCTTGACTATCTTTTCTACTGATATATCCGTTGACATTGAACTCATTTGATCTTTAATGATTGCATGCAACATATAGAAAACGATTCTTGAACGGTTTATTATATTTACTTACAAATATGGAGATATTAATAATAGAAACAATATACTACTAATTAAATTGACCTGTTTTAGATCTGTAGTTTGTATTGTTGTGGAGTGAATCATTAGTTTGGATTTTTAGACTCAACTCAAGTGGGTGAATCGGCTATAAAAACTTGTTCAAGTTATGACACATCATGCATTATGCTATATATGCAATTCATACTTGAAGATGAGCTTTCTCCTTTCTCTACACAACCTTAGCTACATACCTTGATGATGTGTATAATTCTAAGTTAAGTTTCTTATGAGATCGGGTGCCAATATAAATCATTTGTTATTACTATTTTAAGATACCTATTGATATTTTCAAGATTTTTTTTTTATGTAAGAAAATTGTATCTTCAAAAACCAAGAAATCTCATGGTATTATATACATATATGATAGTATATCTTGCTTGGTATTTACTCTTAAGATGCAAACCCCACCAACATGAGTATCAATATCCCTAGAAACCCATGGTGTGCTTGATTAATGCTTTCCTTTCCTTCTATGGGGACACATCGTTTAAATAAAGTAATAAAAAAAAAAGTTGTGGCATTATGGATGGAGCTGTGCCAGGTCAGTGACAAGTCATTGTAAGTAGATAATTATGACGTATCATTATTTGGTCCATGTTTTTTTATCCTCACTTGTTGGCTTCCAAAATTAAACTCCTTTACGTAAATTCTATTTGGGAGAAACATCATTGTCTTTCGCTTTGTAATGAAATACTCCATAGATGTTTAAACTATTTCATGACTAACTTAACTTAGCATAAAAGCTTACCAAAATTCATATGTTTATGGTTGGTTTGACAAGATTGTATTTTTATCATCTTTATTTTATCAGCTTTTATCCAAATAATTAAATTTAATTTAATCAGTTAAAACCGTTGACAATGATATTGGGCTATCAAAAAAAAAAAAAAACTTACTAATTTAGTTATGCATGTACCTCATCTACTCGAAATTTCATTTATTGCAGATGATACCACATTGATGTATAAGATTTCATTGATTGATGATGATAATTAAACTACCTAGAGCACTGTAAATGATCTGCAGTCTCATTAAAATAATAAAATTGGTTTTGTACGAAGAATCTAATGTAATTTTTAAAAAAATCCCAACGTACATTTCAGTTTTCGCAGGCCAATTTAATTGAGACAATGAACCTATAAAATACAAATAGAGATGTGGAAAGAGGTCTATAAAATGTATACTCCATATCCCACGTTAACATTTACATTTTTCATTTTGGGTCAAAGTTAAGGTTTACATTTTTTTTATCAAGTTGGACTCACACAAAACAATTAATTATTTCATATAGGACACACACAACATTAATACAACTATTTTCTTTACATTAAATATTATTTCTCTCACCTCACTACACATTAAAATATTATATATCTTAATCTCCGTGCAAAAAGCAAACGTCAACGTTAACGCGGGACGGAGGAAGTATATATTGAACAAAAGTGTAATTATTAGAATGGGACGGAGAGAGTAATATTTTTAAAAGAAAAAAAGATTACTTTAAAAAAATTACAGAATTAATTTTTATACTCCCTCCGTCCCAGGTTAAGAGGGTCATTTTACCATTTTGGTCGTCCCACCCAAATTGTCTCATTTTCTTTTTTGGACACATGTGACCTTCCCACACCCACTAATACAATTAAAACAGGGGTCCCCACACCCACTAATACAACTGCCCACTGCACATTAAATAATAATATTCTTTAATCCATGCGCCCAAAAGCAAATGAGACTCTTAATTTGGGACGGAGGAAGTATGAAAATTTAGAATCATATTTTGAAGTGGAGTGGAAATCAACATTATGAGATACAAATTTTATGTTATATTAGTATAAAAATTGAAGTGAGGTATGTACACACAAATTGCATAAATTGAGTAGTATACATCACAAAGATGGAGGTAAATTTAATAGTAGCACTCCTAGTATATAAATAAAGAAAATGAAACATTTAAATAAAATTAATAAAGAAATATTGATCTCACGTTTGGTCTCTTCAATACTCAGTATAGTTTAAAGGCAAAAACTTGTATGCGTATGGGCACACGGAAGTCCATTCCATGTACCTTTAAAATTTTGTATTAAATTGTATACATTTTAATATAAAGATGTGTATCCTTTATTTTACAAGGTAAAAATTTGTGTGCGCCCGGGCGTACTGAAGCACACTCTGTGCCTTTAAAATTTTATGTTAAATTGTATACTCTTTAGTATAAAGATATGTACCCTTTATTTTCTTAAAAAAATAAAAAAATAAAAAAATATTAATGAAAAGTGTATATCCTTTAAAATAAAATGGTGTACTTTTATTAACCCTTTAAACAAAATAATATACCCTTATTCATAATACTAAATTCTAAAGGCGCACAGCGTGGGCCGGACATATAAAAGCCCCACTCTAGTTTAAATGATATATATGCACACATAAATCAATTTTGATCGATGTTATTGGTTAATTTAAATATTAGTACAATCAACTTCTAATTTTTAATTTGAGACTCACCTTTCAAAAAGATTAGAATTGAAAATATAGATGTTAAATGATTAGAAATAGCACAAACTTAAAAATTTAAACGTAAAATAGAATATAATGCTGAAATTCGTAAAACATTCCGGTGGACATTAACCAAAATTATTACTATACTATATTTTATTTTATTTAAAAAGAAATTGTGAAAATGAAAAAAGGTTTCAAGGAGTCGTGTATGCACGCGCAATTCCGGAGCGTGAGGAAAGTGAGGTCTTGGTGAGGATATACCAACGTACAGTTGGTTTTGTGGTGTACGTAGGATTGCGCAAAATTGATTCGTCAATTTCCTCATAGCGGCGGCGAGGCGAGGCGAGGCGAGCATCTACAGTTTGCAACGACATGGGCGGCTCCATTTTCTACCCACATTCCGTTGTTCAATTGCCATCGTTTTCTGCATTCAGAACCACATCCAGATTCGGAATACCAGCCTTTTCAATTAAAGGTATGAATCACGTTTTTGATCTTTTCTATATGTCGTACATTATCTTGGATTCCGTTGATTCTTCTCGTTTTTGTTTCTGGCTGTACATATGATTTTGAGTTAGGGTTTTTGGGCTATACACTTGTTTAGGTATTCCTCGAAATCGTTTGCGAATTTGATTATTTTAAACATTGATTAGAAGAACTGGGTGTGATAATTCTCAAGTTTTCTGCAGATTTGGTTATACTTTGGTATGAATGTCAATCTTGAGAAATTTGGTATGCAATTTTATTTTAGTTTTTAGTTTTTAGGTTTTTTCTGAGCTCTGTGACCTAAATATAGCTGAGTACTCATCATTACGTTCTGATGGATTGGAAAGTCATCTCTAATATAGTGTTATCATTCATTCATTATCTCTGGTACATTAATGATTTCCGGTTAACATTGTTTCTGAATTTGTTGAATCTCCCTGCAATCTCCATTTAAATTGATGTTTGAATATTCCTATAATCTTATCTTGGCTACCACAATTGAATGAGCATTTCAGATAAACTTGTTTCCGACACTAGACTGAGGTATCATTTCTTGATGCAGCTTGTTCAATTTGGCAGAATTAGCAGACAGGCGGTTGGTATCGAGCATAAGAGCTGATGGGAACAGAGACAGGCCTAAAAAGAACACTTCCTCAACCTCAGGAAGAGCACCTAAAGCAGAAGGGCCTGAAGATAATCCTCGATCATTTGATAATGGATCGTCTAACAAGGAAGAGATCCTGGCTCTCTTTAAGCGAATACAGTCTTCCATTTCTAAAGGGGAGACTGTAACTTCCAAGAAGAGGAATCCAAAGGCTACTGAAGATAGGCCCTCTCCCTCTCCCTCAGCCGAATCAATTTTAGAAGTTCTTCATCAATCAAGAACACGAGGAAAAGGTGAGACAGATACTTCTGTCAAGAGAACGAAATTGTAGTTGAGAATTGCAAGCATTAAATATGCAACTGTTAGAGAATGCTGGCGGGAGTGTGTAAGCAAAAAAAGTTGGAAGAATATGAACTTTGGTTGCAATTATTATGGTCTAATATAGTCTAAGTGATGTCTATAATCCTTCTGAACTGCATATTCTGTTGAAGTGGTGTTTAGGGTTGATTTGAACTCAGTTTTTTTTTTCTTGACAGGGAAACCAGTTGGAAAGAACAGGGACAAATTTGTGGCTCCTCAAAAGGATTCTTGGAAGAGAGAAGACAGAGAAGAACACGTATCAACAACGGGTTTGAGTACAAAGAGGCCACCATCAAATTTCAAAAGGAGGTCCCCTATACCAACTTTATCAAATCTGGAAGGAAAATCTCAATCGGAAATGGAAACATTACAAGCCACGCCCACGCCTTCTCCACCACACCCGAGGGACGAAGTTGAGCTAGAAAGTGAAGCATTGCCAGCAGCATACGACGACAGTGATCAGATAAAGTTGGAGGGAATGAAACTTGCTCAGTTAAAAGAGATGGCCAAATCTAAAGGGATCAAGGGTTATTCAAAACTGAAAAAGAGTGAGCTTGTAGAGCTCCTAATCAGGTCTCCTTAAACTGGAGACCATTTTTCAATAGTGTGAAGGTTGTCAGTTTTTGAATTTCTAATTTACTTTATTTACATTGATTGATGAGGCTTGTGATTTGCCAATAATGTACACAATTGTGAAAATCTCCAAATGAGGAAAGAAAACGTGGTGATGTATCAGAACATGCTAACCCGGAAAAACCAGGGAAGTACAAATGCTATAACCAAACATGACATTAACAAGTTACACAGTGGCTGTCCATTCAAGCATCGTCTTCTTTCGTTCGACGTGCTGCTATCTCCACCATCAATCATCGATCTCTCGTTCCACTCTTCCATGAATCCATTATCAACTACGCCCGTTATATTTCTCGCAATCTCACCACATATTTCACACAATCTACAAAAGACCAAGATAGATGAATGTAACAGAATAGAACCCAACAAACAACGATGCAGCAGACAAAGACTAATGAATTAAGATAAGACAAAGAAAAGATCACCTGTTTCCTTTAACTTTAAACCAAGCTTCAGCACAATGCATATGAGCAACTCCCAGCTCACCTTTACAGCCACACCCAACCTCCATCAATTCAACTCTACTCTTGCCACTCTCCTTGGCATTCAAATGGCATATTCGACAGATCCTCTGGCTTCCACCATCCGACTCCACGTTGATCGAACATGTCTCATCCTCCACTACTGCCATGCTTGGAACTGCCTTATCATCAGACTTCCCATTAGGACCAATGGCTTCTACTTCAATCACAGTCTCTGATCTTCTTGAACCATCACTGCATCCACTTGGATTCATTTCTCTCACATCTTGATCCATCCACTCTCACTGCTGAATTCTCTTACAGAGACAGATGAATCATACATCACAATTATTATAGTATACCCCACTACATAGGAATGAAGTAAAGTATTACTATTTAGGGAGCTGAAACGTGGAGTGGTTGTGGTTGAGTGGAGTTGCATTATTATTGATAAAAAGGGGTAAAAACATGGTGGATCTGATATTAGATAACAGGGTTTCACTCTCAAAACCTCCATCACTCATGACTTCTTCACCACCTTCACTTATAAGTTGACTTGTCGCTATTTCTATATAAAACATATGCATCTATAACCTACCCAATAATTTTATTTTTTTTTAACTACAGTTTTTGATAATAATGTTGTAACATATAAATAATTTTTTCATATAATTTTCCTCCCAAAAAACGTTTTTAATATTTTTCACTTAGACTGTCCCATATTTCAGATACCCATATTTAGCTTATGGAAGTCCACTAAACAAATTATAGTAAATTACAAGTATCTCAGTTCGTTGTTGGGTAATTCTCTTATCCTTTCTATAGTTGATTAATAATATTATTTTTTTTATCCAAAAAAATTAGTATTCCAATTAAGGAATTAAGAAAATGGAAAAATGATCTAAAATTCAAACTTCACTTAAAATTGAAGCGTTAGGAATTACCAATAAATATACGTAGGTAGAACCGTAGATAGATAGATGGATGTATATTAATTATAGGGCGTACAGACAAGTATATGCCTGGAAAATGATTGATATGATTCATATGAACCCCAATTTTGCTGGCATTGCACTCTTTCATAAGGGTAAAAAAGGAAGAAGAGTGTGTGAAGCATGTGGATTACACAAGTTTTGGGACATTGAATTATGGTTGGAATAATTAATTTCATGTCCATATTATCTTATCCACTTGTACGCGTCTTTCATTTCCATATTTATCATAACTCACTCACTCTTCAACTTCATGAATTTTCAATTAAATAAATTATAAATCTACTAAAAATATAATTATTTCACACTTATAATCGATTAATAGCTCAATTTATACTTTGAGTTGATCTGATGTACAATAATTGCACACTAAATAAGGATCTATATTTAGAAATGGATCATGTATAATCCTAAAATACTAAATGGGTCACCGCATACGCTCATTAACTCTCCTCTCTCTTCACTTGAATTTGCCGCTCCCAACTCTCCTCTCTCTTCACTCTCAAATCTGCTGCTCGGTCTCCTCCCTAACTCCACCGTCTCGATCTGTTACCGCCGTCTCTCTCTTCTCTTTCGATGATGTCATCTCCTCTCTCACTCCGCTGCCTTGTTCCATCCGCCCGATCCCTCCGCTGCGTCGTTTCGTCCGCCTATTTTCTCTCTCTTATCTCCCAATCTGCCCGTTCCTCTTTCTTTCTCTGAGCCCCGCCTCCCTCTATTGATTATTGATGTTGGTTGGTGTAAAATTATTGTATTAGAATTAGGGTAGAATTGGGGATTAGGTTCTCAGGTTGATTGGATTAGGTTCTTAGGGCTGTGGAGGAATCAACTGACTGGAGTGGATTAGGTTTAATTGAGGCCGTAGATGAATCAACCATGGTTGTTGTTTGGGTGGAGAACCTATATTGTTTATCAGAAGTTGTATGCGTTGTAATTCAATAATGTATATATATTTTTTAATAAATGTATTACATTTTTTAATTTTTTTAATATTTTTAATTTTATGCATTACTTTAAAAAAAAAGTAATACGACTGTACATACATATACACTAATACAGAGATACTAAAAACTTTTTCAAATCTTTATTTATCAGAAGTTGTATTTTTTTAATTCAATAATATATATATAATTTTTTTAATAAGTGTATTATGTTTTTTATTTTTTTAATATTTTTAATTTTATACATTACTTTAAAAAAAATAATACAGTTATACATACCATCATATACATCAATACCGCAACTTATATGAATCACTGAACATTAAGTGAGAGAAAAATAGTGGGGAAAAAAGAGGAAAAAAATATTAGAATTGTTTAGTTTTTGTTGTTTACTCCAGATTACCTATATCATATGAGCCTTGGAACAAAAAAATCACAACATAAACAAATCTAGAATTGTATACAATAATTTAGGAAAACTTATACATTATAAAATTACAACTAATACAGTTAACTTACAAAATAAAAATATAAGATTTGTTCAAATCTTATCGATCAACTCCAGAAAATCACAAGAAAAAATTACAACAGAAAACTCCATCAAAAAAATCAATCTTGTCCACCACCAAATCTATAATTCTTAAGTTCTTATTGTTCTCTCCCATAGTATTCTGGAAATCATTTTAGCCTCACAACAAAAAAATCATAACAAAAAATCAGAGACATCAGAGGGAATGTCGTTGTAACTGAGAGAAAGAGAAGAGAAAATTTGTCGGACGATAGCACGTGGTGGTTTGCGAACGACAAAAAATATCAGCCCAGCGATAGAGGTGACGACTCCTGACTTGGCTCAGGGAAGCGCCGCCGTGAGAATGGAGAAGAGAGGAGGCTGGAGAAAGAGAGAACGGCAGAGAGGAGGCTGGGGAGAGAGAGAACGGCAGTGAGAATATAGAGAGAGAGAAAGCGGCATAAGAGAAAGTGAGGAGAGAATGAGGGAATGAATGAAATTAGGGTTATAAAATCCTTTTATATTTAGGGTCAAAAGAAATAAATTGGGTAGGGTTGACCCTATTATTAAGTATAATTGGTGTACGTTAGTAATTGTCTTACTTTTGAGCAAAAAAACTCCAAAATATATATATATATATATATATATATATATATATATATATATATAATTTAAAAATAAAAATCACACTAGTCTTATTTTAGGGTAGGTCTTGCGTGAGACCATCTCACGAGAGATAATTTTTCACTTTTTAAAATAGTTATCACTTTCGCTATAAAATATCATCACTTTCGCTATAAAATATTATCACTTTTTATTTATACTATAAATTGTTCATGAAATAGCACTATCACTATCTATTAATTTATTATTACTTTTCTTTATAAAAGTTATCACTTTCTGACCTTTCTGACCCTCTCACGTAAGGACTTATGTGAGACGGTTTCACACAATGTCTTTATTTTAATGGTACCAGATTATTAATTTAAGTTATAAATTGGATATTAAAGCGTTTCTGATTTTATTTTATTAAAATACGAATATAAATAGAATTATCCTATTTGATCCAGATTCCAGAGTTGGGAAAAATAAAATGGTAAAGAGAAATTGTTGATTAATTAATAAGTCTATATAAGATGTTTTACATTAGTCTGAAGGGAGGCAGTATTGCCACTCGAAGTATTATTGAGCACCCGAAATCCAATTATTTTTCAAATGAAAATACTATTTTAACCCACCTCTAAACTTAATACTCACACCTTACGAAGGGGCTGAAAATTGAGAAAACAATTTCAGAATTCGTAGAAAAAAAGCTTTTGATTTTTCCTTTAATTTTTTTTTGATTGTCTGTGGTTACGTTCAGCTTCATGCAAAGACTCTTCAAACGTATTAGATCATACGATTACTCAGTCTCAGGATTTGAAAAATTCTTCGGAAAATGCAATATTTGCACCCCACCAACTGCTGTCTGAAAACTCAAAATTTTTTATTAGAATTTCAATTGAATCGAATGGGAATCAACGCCAATCAATAAAATGGAAATTGATTAAATGTTAAGTTGATTTTTGGTTCACATATTTGAATATTTTATTATTTTATGGGAATCAGATTAAACTAAATGCGGGAGAATGGTTTGATTTCATTTGGCACAAATTGAAATTAGAATAAATTTGTACTAATATCCCTTTCGATCCATTTAATTTAAGACAATTTATTGTGTGCACCCGGGTGCACCCTAAATATAGGGTGCACCCATATACAAATATAAACAAGAACATATAATTAAGAGTAAAAATGTATACAATTTAATTGTTAATTATTTTTATGAAAAATTGTATATAATATTTAATAAAATGTTATACACATATGGATGTTAGTTTTTTTAATGAAAACTTAATGAAAAAAAGTATAATTATTATAAAACACGTATACAAAATAGAATAATATGTATACAAAATAAAATAAAAAGACATACACATATGGGTGCGCACCCGGGTGCACTCAATATACACTCTTAATTTAATGAATCTCTTCTTCTCTTCGATGAGTAAAGTTAACTTGATAGCTTTCAAGAATCCATGGCAATGACACCAGGCAAGCGCAGCAGCTAGGGTGTAAATTTATGATAGGGTTAGAATAGTATTTTTACTATAACTTTTTTTAATACGGGTACTCTTAGTGATATTTCGGGTGACAATAGCGTCGCCTAATCTGAATAACCCATAAATTATCCTACCATATGGCCCAATCACTTGGGCCTTGGTCCATTAACATGTATAGATTTTAACTGAATATCATTTTTATGTACATAGTATGTTCCGCTGCTTCCGCACCAATTTTTTTCAACACTTTAGGGCTCTTAATTTTTTTTATTATATATTTTTCTTTTTCTTTTTTTTTTTCAATCATTTAATATTAGGGTTTTATATTATCAGTATTTCCAAAAATATTGTTGAGGGTCGCTCTCATGTCATTAATTAATTTGGTAATTGGCAGCCAGAGTCAAATGATGATTTAAAAAATTCACATTTCATTTTTCTAGTAAAAAATTTAAGTACTTGGGAAAAGTACAAAAATATGTAAATTTGGCTATAAAGAGAAAAAATAATAATAATAATAATAATAAAATCTATGTTAATGGAAGGGAAATTTAAAATATATTATTATAAAGTAGGTGCAACAAAAAATAAAATAAAATAAAAATCGTGCAAGTTAGTTGAATCGGTTGAAAATGGCCCACGATAAACACTTGTTATCTGTGCAATATAGCATACTATATATAACAATCTCTTTCAGAGTTGAAGAGTAGTGATTCAGATTCTTTAACATTAAGCATGCAATATAAAGAAACCTGCTGTTTGGTGGAGGGTTGTTTGTGTGATGTGATTCAAAACCTATTGTCAAAATAAGAATAAGAATCTCACTTCTTAAATATTATTCACTTCCTACTATATTTTTTATATTGAGTAATTATCACCAACTTTCAACTTAACTTGCAATCCATGCTTTTCTTTGATGTTTTTTCTTCATCTTGTTTTCCATGCTGCACTTTCCCTCACCAACTTATAGTCTTTTGTTCATGTGATGAAATGAAGAGAGAGAGAAGGGGGAAGAAAGAAGATGCTAAAGAGAAGTTCTTGATTTTGGGTTTTGGTCACTTGGACTAAATGTGTGATTGTGGAATAACAGGAGAGTGATCAGAGTGTCCTAATTTGAAGAGATGGGGAAGCAGGGGTCTCCTAAGAGCCCCCGTCCCGATTCTTTAAGCGTGGATGCTTCTTCGGAGTATCATTTGAGATGGAGTGAAATGCTACAAAACGGTGATCCTTCTATAGGTAGGAGGGTGTCTGGAGGGGACTATAATTGGCACAAAGCTGTGTTGGTCAAAGGATGTAAGAATGAGGGTGTTAAGTTGAGTGGCTGTAAAAGATGTAAGAATATGTGGTGGTTTCGTAGGCATATGAGGTCCATCATATTCACATTCATGTTGATGGGATTCTTTTATCTTTTAGATTGGTTTATGTTTTCCTATTTTGATCCAAATTTTTTCAAGAATGCTCCAACTCCAACTTTAACTCCAACAAAAGCATATGCACCACAGGTACACCTTTATTAAATTCTTGATATCTCCCTGTCATCATAAGTGTGGGATAAATGTGGCTATGTTTTCCTTGTCTGTAGAAGGCGAACGCCACGCATGAAAAAAATCCGGTTATGTATTCCCGACTGCTGAATCTGGCTTCCATCTCACTTGAAGAGGTATTACACCAATCACTTTTATGGTGGGAAAAACTTCAAACATATCTTTGATTTACTTCCTGTGTTGTAGAATGATATAAAGCGGAGAGTGTCGAAGTTTTGGCAAGAACCATATCCTGAGGCATCTATATGGAGACCATGTGCACATAAAAACATGAAAAGGTACACCTATGTACTGAAATCTCAACTTCTCTTGAATAGCTTCATTGGAGGTGACTTGTTTAACTATTTATATTTGTCAGGGCAGGGACAGGGAACAACCACACTGGTTTTATACTGGTGAGCGCGAACGGAGGGCTAAACCAACAGCGAGTTGCAGTAAGATTTCTTGCAACCTTGGAACTCTTTTTCCTTCATGTTAGTTCTGTCTGTAATAAACTCTTTGAGTGCTGTTTCACAGGTATGTAATGCTGTAGCTGTAGCCTCTCTACTAAATGCTACATTGGTAATTCCCAAGTTTCTTTACAGCAATGTATGGAAGGATCCAAGGTTATACAATCTCCACTTTCTTGCCACGGATTTGTGTCAAACAGTCGCGCTTGTATAACTCTTTTTGATTCGCCTCTGATTGCAGCCAGTTCAGTGATATTTATCAAGAGGGGACGTTTATAAACGAGCTAAAGGATGATGTAAACATTGTAAAGGAGGTGCCTTCTCATCTTAAATCAGCTGATCTTGAGACCATTGGTAGTCTGGTATGTTCCCTATTCAAAATTTTGAGCTACATTTGCTTTAGCAGAACAACGTTTTAAAGCCGATTATGCTGCTTTTCAGGTCACAGATGCAGACCTTTCAAAGGAGGCAACGCCTGAAGAATATATGAAGAAGATATATCCTATTTTATCGCGTAATGGGATTGTTCATTTCCTAGGATTTGGCAACAGACTTGGCTTTGAATCACTGCCTTCTGATCTCCAGGTACAGGCCTCAAGTTTCTGAGTGTCAATGTTATTACCAAAGTTTGAGTTGTTAAAGGTAAGATAAACTTGTACTGCAGAAACTTAGATGCAAATGCAACTTCCACGCGTTGAAGTTTGTGCCGAAAATTCAGAAAATAGGGTCTATACTGGTGAAAAGGATAAGAAAATATGGCAGCTGTAAGAAGAGCATGTTGGATGAACAGCTTCTTGGAAGCTTCCTTCCACCAAGTGTGGAAGATCCCACAGAAAGGCCTTACAAATACCTTGCTCTGCATTTGAGGTTTGAAGTTGATATGGTGGCATATTCCATGTGTGATTTTGGAGGTGGTGAAACTGAGAGAAGGGAACTTGAAGCTTACAGAGAAGAGCACTTTCCTCTGCTTCTCGAGCGCTTGAAGAAAGTGAAGTATGCGACCAAGCTACAACTCCCTCTCCCTTAGCATTGTTTAGTCTACCAACATGTTTCATATGTGTGTTTGTTTTTTCTAATGAAATGCAGGCCAGTTTCTCCTAAAGAATTGAGAAAGATGGGGAGATGTCCTCTTACACCAGAAGAAGCAGCACTTGTTCTTGCTGGGCTTGGATTCCACCGCGGAACTTACATGTATCTTGCTGGCTCCCAAATCTACGGAGGGAAAACGAGGATGCATCCTCTAGTCGGTCTGTACCCGAATCTGGTCACCAAGGAGGATCTTCTCACACCATCTGAACTGGCACCTTTCACCAATTTTTCTTCTCAGGTAGAGAGTTTAGACTTAAGTCACTAGAATATTGCATGCAAAGATGTGATCATGGTTTATTTATGCAGATGGCAGCTTTAGACTTCATCGCTTGTGCTGTTTCGGATGTGTTCGCCATCACCGACTCTGGAAGCCAGCTCTCGTCTCTGGTGTCTGGTATGCGAACATACTACGGTGAAGGAAGTGCCCCCACAGTGAGGCCAAGCAAGAAGAGGCTAGCTGCAATTTTGCAAGAAAATAGCACGATTGGGTGGCGTAGTTTTGAAAGCAGAGTGAGGAAGATGATCGAGGAAGGGCAGAGAGTGCGAACGAGGAGTCCTGGTCGAAGCGTTTATCGACAGCCCAGATGCAAAGAATGCATGCGCAAGCACACACAAATAATGTGAATGGCTTCCTTCTTGTACATTGTTTTGTTTTCAGTCTCATGAGATTTCTTTCTTTTTCTCCATCAGTGAAAGAAACATAACAAAATAATTCTGCACAACTTGGGAAGTAACTGATGAAATAATTTAGTTTTTATTGGATTAAACTGGAATAACCCAAACCAGATCAATCTTCAAACAAATGAAAAAATAGCTGACAGAGGAGGCTAATCTGTCAAGTGTACAAAAACATGAGCACACTCCCACTCATATCTCATTCCCTTCTTTTTTCTACATCAGCCCCCACCTGAATGGACGGATGGATGAGTTTCCACTTTCAATCTTGTCCATCCAAAATGGTGCATCATGATGGAGGGAAGAATCTGTTGAGGTTGAAAGGAAGGGTGTAAAACTCTTCATTTCTGCTGTCATCTTTGAATGTTCTAAACTTGGCCCACCACGGCATTCCGCGGTCCTTGGCACTGTCGTTGTAGTCCAGTGTGTTGTCCAAAAACACAGCAATGATCAATGCAACGGTCGGGGATGACAAAAACACCGTGTTGAGCAAGTCATTGAACTGCATCCATTACAACAAAACAGGAAAATTCACTACGTCTTTTGATTGAGTTCATGGCAGAACGATATTATACTATGTAACTCACCCATCCAGCCTTGGTGTGAGCTGGACCATGAAAAGCAGCAGTGGTGAATTCCCTGAAGTACTCAGGAATGGATAGTCCAAGGAAAAGTGACACCCCGACAATGAAGAGGTTCCTCATCGAGTTCATGTTTGTGAATTGTAAGAACGATAACCCCACCGAAGCTGCATTTGGTTACAAGTAATCACACAAATGTAGAGCAATTATAATGAAAGAGAGAGAGAGTAGAATGCTCACCAACAAGACCAAACATAACGCAGTATATTGCTGCAAATATTGTGAAAGGTATTGATGCAAACAATGCTCCAAATTTCCCTACACATTCAGAAAAAAGTTTATCATAATTCTCTACAACTCTAATCAACTGAGACAGGCCAGTAAATGCAATATGATTTATGTTTACCTAAAATTGAGAAGAAGATCATGAAACCAGCTGAAATTTGGATAACCCTCCGACTCCCAACTCGAGTGCTTCCAAGAAGACCAATATTTTCCCTGATTGGCATTTAAACTAATGTTAGAGAAACAAATTTTAAATAGCTGAAAACAGTAATCGGCATAAATACTTACACAGATACCGTCGATCCGGTAGCAGTACCAAACAATCCATCCAATAGTATACCAATGCCCTGTACAATATAAGTACATGCTTGTTATATTCCTTTTACATCATTTGGAGACAGAATTTTGATGCAACATAAGTTACTACATACCTGCCACCCAATTCCACGGCTGAGCACATGAGCAGGAGGCGGCGTGGCGCTGGCCAACCGAGATGCTGCCTTATATGCTCCAGTTGACTGCACAAAAACACAAAACACTTTTAACATTTCACCAAAATCTGCACTTTAAACTTGACAATTTTCAACTGATTTAAAATACATACCTCAATCAAGGAGACTAGCACAGCAGACATCATTCCAAATGCATGGCCAGCATCAAAGGTAGGTGCACCCCACTGAAGCGGATACGGGATTTTGATCCTACAGTTGTAAAAGAAACAATGTTGGTCTCATTTCTGTCAACATTTACTAGATACAAACATGCATGTATTCTAACCATGGTGCTGAAGAAATTAGGTTGGCCTTATCGGTCCGACAGTTTCTTTGAGTTAACTCAGGGTGGTGTTTGTATGCACCACTAGCTGTTAGGAGGTGCGCATAAGCCCATATAACAGTGACCGAAATAAGAAGGGCGAATCGCTCCAATACAGGAATTTGTTTGGTTTGGAAGTGCTTCAAGTACTGTGTCACAAAATAACACCAACATATACTTAGCCAATCATACAGACAGTTTCAAACTTATAATCATCATCTAGCATTGGCACGAAAGCCCGTTTTACATTCCATGAGTTCAAAAGTATATTTGGAACAACAATAGAGCTCAACAACTTAGTCGAGTAATTGAGTTCAAATCCAATAGGTAAAAGTTTTATATACACCCCAAAAAGAACCTGATTGTTAAAATATTATACACTCTTTTAAGTATCTTTTAATATCAACAACCAATAAGTTGTATGTTTATATGCAAATAAACCAGCACATGCCAAATTTCTGAACAACCAGCAACTTTGAAAATCTATATTTGGCAATCTTGAGATATCTAAGGTTAATAATAATAACCTGAGAGAAGGCAACAAATAAGATGAACATTGGAATGCCAATTTCCACACATCTCCCAACCTGATACATTGCATCAGAGATTTTAAATTCAATCATAGGTGAATCATGCTATTGAAACAGTGATCATTGTAAACTGAATTCACTGCGTACCACTGGGAAACCTCTATCAAACAAGCCAAACCCCACCAGAGAAATTACTGGAACCATTCCAAGTGGACTAAAAAACCTGAAGAAAAAACATTTTTTCTCCCAATTAACTTACACAAAAAAGGTGGTTGCTTGCATAAGGTTCAAGTGTGTTGTATATCAATGAAAACTATACCTGGAACATATAGCCCACAGCTGACTATATCCCAGAATGATCTGCACACTTGATGCTACAATTAGAGCTCCTTGTATGGCTCTCATTGTATTAAGAAATCTCTACAGTTGGAAGTAATGCACCAAAGTTCAGAAAAATGGGGACACTGAGTTGCTTTTTCAAAAAGAAAAAAGTGAATAACAGGACATCCAATATGTCACATTTCATGGAAAAAACATTTTTACTTGTAGTGCAGAACTTATTAAGCATTGAACAACGTTAGATGGTTATTAGTCCTACTTATATAGTTGAAGCAAACCAAATCATTCAAATATCTTTAGGTAAGTTGAAGCAAAGACATGGGAATAAAGCACAGTTAAATGTAAGCATAACTAGTGAATATAAAGAAGTAATGAAGAACCACAGAATATACCATATGAGGGTCTGTAATTCTTTCCAAGGATGGATCATGAATTATTGAGATTATAGGCACCATAAATGCCCATGAACCACCAATAACAGTAGGTAATCTGGTCCCAAACAACGTTTGTAGCAGTGTGTTTATTCCTCCAACAAATAACAAAGTCTGAACTACCCTCACTTTATCATCCTGATTACAAACACCAATCAAGAAATCTTGAATGTCCCACAAGAAAATCAAGAAATCTAAAAAAAAGAAAAAGAAATTTGATTTGTGGAATCTGGCTTACGTCGGAGCCTCCCATCAATGGAACAAGAAACGAAGGAATCATCACGGCAGTCCCTAATGCCAAAATATAGTGCTGAAATCCAAGAGCTATTGCCTCCCCTGTTTTCACATGTGTAAAACAAAACAAAACAAAACAAACAAGGAAAGTTATATAAAACGTGGAGAAAATCAAGAAAAGACAGAGAAGAATCATCGTACCCCATGAAGGATTAGAATCAATGCAATATTCCAAGCCTTGGAGTTGGTCCATAGGAGGATGACTTATGTCCTCTGCTTTTGGAGCAGCCATTACTAAACTCAACTGGTGTCTTCACAGCGTTTCCTCCTCCCACTCTCCCTCTCCCTCTCTCTCTCTGTGTCAAATCCCAAAAGGGAATTCAAGAAAACAATAAATTAGCAAAGACTTAACGCAAACAAACAAGTCTTTGGTTCAGAGTAATGGGGTATGACTGTGTATGAGAGTTTCTTCTACTGGATAGAAAGTAAAAAAGCAAAAGGAAAATTGAGGAGAGAGAGAAAGAAAGAGAAGCAGAGAGGTGACACGGAGAGAGAGAGAGAGAGAGGGAAAGAGAGTCAATATGATTGGACCGTAACACAGTATGTGTGTGTATATATATGAAGATTGAAGAGAGAGATTGCAGCCAACTATGAAGATTTTTTTTGTAAGAATAGAGGCGAGGGAAGTGCCGAGGTGGTCTTAATTTGCTTTGCTTTCTTTGATTTTCGCTTTATTTTGATAATGAAATGTTCCGTTAACACATCTTAAATTCCAGAATTGCCCCTCAAGGAACTGCCAAACCGAATGTTACCGTTACTATCTGTCGCGCTGCTGTACTTTCCTTATTAATGTTTTGTTTTCATCATTTTTACTTCATTCAATTTACTTTTAATTTTTTCTGTCAAAAAAAAAAATTTTCCTTTTAATTTTTTATTTTTTATTTTTGGTGAAAAATACTTATTTAAGTTTTTTTTTCTTTATTTATTTTCTCAAAGAAAAAGAAAACTTAATTTTGTGACTCTCTCAAAAGATTTTTCTATAAACCCTTAAATTGATGGACTTTTGTCTATCTTTTGGATACTTTATTATATTGGTGTTTGATTACTAATTTCATTATCAATAAATATAATATGTTACATCAATATAAACAAAATATGAAAATATATGACAATTTAGTCCCAACTTAATGCAATATCCAAATAATCTTATAGTGTAGTAACATACTTTTAAATTAAATAAAAGTTTAATAATAATTAATCCAAATAATCGTAGTGTAATAACATACACTTTTAAATTAAATATAAGTTTAATAATTACTAAAAGAAAAAGATTAAGTATTTCAAATAGATAAATCTCTATTAAAACGTGTTTGTGTGAGACGTATTAAAGTATAATTATTATATGAATAAAGTACTTTTATTAATAGTCATAGTATATTTTTTAAAATATAATAAATGATGTATTGAAGTATAATTTTAAGGTATTATATTCACTATAAATATATTTTAACTATAAATAAACATATTTTACCTTTTGTAATAATTATATTTTAATGATGGATCGATCCGTCTCATATAACAAAGTCTTTTGTGAGACGGTAATTATGTGAGACGAATTGTGAGACAGGTCGACTCGTTATTAAAATATCCTCATTTTATATGTAAAGTATGTTAATTCGTAATTAAAGTATGATGAATAATGAATTAAAATATATTATTTAAATATTATACTCCATCCGTCAGATTCTAAGATATCTATTTACTTTTTGCACGTGGCTAAGGAGTATTATTATTATATATAAGGTGAGTAGTTGCATTAAAGGGAAGTAGTGGGTTATATTATACATTTTTTTACTAAATAATGGAAATGAATACCTTTGAAGCGGACGCCAAAAATAGTAAAATGGATACCTTAGGAGTGGACGGAGGGAGTAATACAATACACTACAAATATACTTTAAATACAAATAAACATATTTTATCTATATAACAACTATACTTTAATATAAGTCGACTCGTCTCATAATCCATTACATAAATATTCATCTCTAAGAAAACATCCCAGTCTTGTATATATATTTATCTCATAAGAGAATGTGTGATGGAAATATGGGGGTGGGATCTGAAATTTATCAAAATAAACCGAAAAAGTGGAGCACCAAAATAAACCAAATAAAAAGTAAATAAATAAATAAAGTAAATTAAGATAATTTTTAAATAATAATACTGTAACAATCCAAAAACGAAATCACCAGACCTTTGATCCAAGAGAATTTTATAAAATTAATGGTAGTCGCAAGAACATGCTATATACTTTTATCAGATTCAAAAGCTGAAAGGCCTCTTTCCAATTTTATTTAATTTTTACCTTTTTGTTGGTAGAATTAAATTATTTTTTACTCAGTGCGACAAGATTAATGTGGATGGATTAAAAAAGAGAAAATCCAAGGTGTGAACACTTTCAACGTCTCTATTTCGGGTACAGAGAGAGACAAGATTTCAGCCTTGATACTCGAGCCAATCTGCTTTCATCAGGGTCGGGTCAACCCGTTTTTTTATCTCTCCTATCTGCACTGTATTGGTTGCGAACCCAAGTAGGGGTGGGCATTATTTTCTGTTTCGGATACCTGATCCAATCGAAAAAAATTACTCGAAAAAACCCGATTTTTTCTGATAATTTCGGATTTAGGGTTTACCCGAACCCGAAATTATAATTTCGGTTCGGGTTTCAAGTATTGAAAATGTACTCGAATTACCCGATCGGATACCCGAAGTTTTTTTTTTACAATTTTATTAATTATAAAAAATAATTTGATTCATGAAATATTAAAATTTTGGTGCATTCTTAATTTTTTAATCATAAAATATATTTATTATCCTTTAAACATTACTTAATTAAATTTTTTTTTTTAAATTATCAATTATGTTTACATAATAAAAACACAATTTTGTATTATTACATTCTTGTCTTATCAAATTTAAATTTGAATCTCCTTATATTATTAATTTTAATATGATTTAAGTTATCATATACTTTAATGTATAAAATTTTAATTATTTAGATAAAAATAACATATAAAAAATATACTTATAAATTTAAATATCTCACAACATAATTAAAATATACTATCTAAATCCTAATATTAGTATAAAAATTAATATTATTATGATGTGATATGAATTTATTATATTCTTTTATAATTTTTTAAAAACAAAGAAAAAAATGATAAAAAAGATCAAATAAAATATTGACTCAAAGATTAAACATTAAAAAAAATTATTTAAATCACACCTAATTAATTTATTATAACAATACTTAAAAAAAAAAGTATTTACTGGTACCCGATATTTTTCGGGTACCCGAATTTTCGAATTCAATAAATTTCGAATCCGGTTCGGATAATGAAATTTCCAACCCAAAATTTCGAGTACCCGATCCGATGCCCACCCTAGACCCAAGCAGAATTCATGGCATTTAAACCCTTTACCTGCCAACAATTATTCAAAAATCAGGACCCGTAAGATCATACATCCGGGTTAGATAAAAGGTGTTGGATGGCATCTCATTTACCCCCTCGCCTATTATTTTGTAGCAAAGTGGAGGGTTTGAATCCTATATTTCTCAGCATATATATTTTTATAATGAAATTGATTAAAATAGGAAAATTGATGCTTTAACACAGAGAGAGAGAGTATTAATATTATTTTCAATTTAATTAAAGTAATTACTTACGTCAACAGAAATCAGATAAATCGAAATAAATTACTTATGTTTTTAAAAGAGCTTGCATTCTATAAAATCGATTCAAGAATTCTAACCATTTTTGTTTGTCGAATTTGGTACTCTGCCATTTATATTTTTACACATGGCTTAAGAAATATTATTGTTTAATTTGGTGTAAACTGTAAACAATTACAATATTAATAGAGTATATAAATCCCACATTTTAGATATATTAGTAGAGTATGTGGATCCCACATTTTAGTTATCATAATAAATTGTGTTGGTCTTATATGCCTAAAAAATGAAATGAGACCCTCAATCAGGGAAGCCTATATTGGCAAAATAAAACCCTTGCAACAAAGTGAGTATTAACTTTTCTAAGATAAACTAATACTCTTAGAAAAACTCAGATAAAAGAGTAACACTTCAATCTTACCTTAAAACAGTTCCATACGCAATCATGGAATGAAAACTATCAATGCAAATGTTAAACTGCTAACATTACTCTCATTAGTAAAACATTGGGACATCATTAGTTCAGGCATAAACAAAATCAGGTGTCATGAGGAGGGGGGTGTAACGATGAGGATTAAGGTAGATGGGGGACAGATATACTTTGTAAGAAAGAAGATGATTAAAGAGGTAATTAGGCACTGACCAAATAAACAAACACAATGATGGTGTGAATAAGATAATACGAGGTAGGACCTAGCCCTTTCCTTTCTGCTGCTTGGTCAATCATGGTCTTTTTACTGCACACCATGGATTAAACCCCCTTAATTAAAATAATACTCCACAATTCATCATGAAACAGGGAAGCCACTAGGGGATATTAACCTAACATCTCCAATTTATGACCATATATCACAAAACATTTCATTTTATGTGGTAATAATCATACGTTTACCTATAATCAACAAGTACAGCTGCTACAGTGTCCAAAGGTAGAATGTTGTGTTAATATAAACTTCAGCTATGGACGTGTGTTTCCAACTTGGGATGCAGGGTTAGAATCTCACCGATGCCCACTTGCACGTAGAAACGGTCACGTGAATGTTAAGGGGTATCATCATAGGATAATCTTTCTACTATCTTCTATCCGACTTTTTATCACCATATCGCTTATCTTCTGCCTCCTTTCTTCTTTGTTGCCTGTCATCATACAAAATTCAACCTATATAAACAAATACCAAACATTATGGTATGCAAGCACCATTCAAACAAATATTATTATTACCCACAACTAAACCAAAATCAACTGGACAATGGGATCATGTAGTAGGTTCATTCCTAATCTCATTCCACAAAAGACGCAGAAATTTTGAACATCGTGTTAAAATAAACAGAAGAAGAGGTAAAGGCATAATAAAACAGAACAGAACTTACGCAAAAGCAGAGTATCCACTACCAGCTTTCGCAGCAGATATAAGTGCTGCATGAGCACCAACAGCGGCAAGATTTTCTTGGCCAACAGAGGTCCTCTGATCAACATCCACCTGAAAGCATAAACATTAGTCTTCATTTCAAACGCGTGATTTTCTAAATCATCCAGAAATAAATGAACCTTGTCCCACTTTGACTTCTTGTTCGGTCTACCATCCCGAGCCAAAACATCGGAAGCAGCAGTTGTTACATTTAACGTTCCTCCAGAAACCGCATTAGGTCCTGCACAACAAAGAGCCAACAATTCAAGTGACTAAATCTAAACCACATTAAGGAGTTTCAAAAGGGAATGGGCTTAAACGTTATCCAAGTGCCTGGAGTTGGTATGTTAATTTTTGGTGTAGGAACTAAATTTCCAGGCTGTACTCCTCCAGAAGTAAACTCTAACTTTTGATTTTTCTTCCTTTCTTGATCTTTCCTTTCCATTTCCCGCCTCATGTCTGCTTCTACTTGGCAAAATCAAAGTGGAAAATGAAAACAAAATTCTATGCTTTCCCCCAAAGAACAAACAGCAATTACTCGACAGAACAAGAAAAGCGCCAATCATTATATACACAGATAGTAGAACAACTACTGAAATCATAAAGGAAGTGCATAATTTAAACAAGTAATTAAGTACAGTATGAAAAATTTAGGCACACAAACAGTAATTGGATTTGTGGATTGAGTTCCATTTTCTATTATAGCAGAATGTCCTTTAGGCCAATCAGGGACGAGCAGCAGCTATATTAAGGGACCACAACCTCTTAATTATTAATTCAAGGAAGTATTTTGCCTTCCTCAATCAGAAGTTTTAAAAAAAAATCAACTTGACTCACAATTCAGTAACTCTATTAAGGCATTCGAAACTTATAATCACTTTATGAGTTATGAGTCATGGTTTGGGGGTTCTGTAGATGCATTTAACACCCATGAAGGAAAATATATGCTGCAGAGAAGAAAGAAAGCATAAAAGATTAAAAAATCTCAAGGAAACAAACATACTTGTCCTAAACAAAAAAATATTCACCATGTGTGACACAAATTCAGATCAAACCTGTAACTTTATTGAATGAGAGGAAGGATAAAAGTAGTGAACAAAAAAAAATTGAAAGAGAGAGTGCCTATCGTAGGGCTTAAATAATTTCAGCAATACATGCATTCAATACAAGGACTCTTTTTGCTAGAAGGATGTTTGATTCCTGATCATAGTAGCTACTTATGCTGATGGAGAATTGGAGATAGCTGCAAAAAATGAAATAAAACTTCTTCCTGAGATACCCAAAGCTTATAATAGTCTATAAACATCATAATACACTCTATTTTTAGATTCAAGCTTGGCTTAACATAGTTATCTAATGTCAAATCTAAATATTTCTAATGCGCCAAAATTGCAGATCAATTTCACATGGAGAAAAGGCATGTTTACCCCTGCACTGTTCCCTGAATTTAATAAATAAAGACAAACACATTAGCAATTTGTTCAAATAGAAAAGGTACATAATCCACAAATTCAAAATTGTGGATTCGGATGTATCCTTAACATTATCAGTGAAAAAGATGGATATTATAAATGAGGACTCAACAATATGCTGAGACATTTAATTTGGCAGAGATAATAAATCTTTCAGCAATATCAACATCGTCAAATCTCAAGTCTAAAACAAAATGATAAAGCCAGAGTGACCATTGAAAAACAGAGAAAATATCCAAAGGTGGCCACAGGAACTAACCTATTTCATCATAGAAGTCACTTTTGTCATATCCATGAGGATCAAAAACATCTTTACGGAAGCAAGATCCTATCTGATCAATATCTTGATAAGTCACAGCATGTAGCAGGAAATCAGGATTTCGGTATTCCTTTCTATTCCGCACCTCAGCATTGAAGCTTCGTCTAGTTGTCTTTTTTATTGAAATAAATTTGCCAATCTTTTCCTAACACAACAAAGCAGAAGAGAAATTCATTCATATAGAAAATAAGTTGAGGCAAGAAAAATTTTGGTAACAAGTGAATGCAATACATATGAATATATGGAAACAATGAAAGAAATATTGGAGTTACTTTATGAATTATGTCGACTTTATTCCCTATGGGCCTACAGTCCATCAATTGGTATCTCTGTTTCTAGTTCTACATTGGTATGCATATGTACTGGTATGCTGCATCCCAAACAAAGATAAAAGAGGATCATAATTTAAAGATTTTCAGGAGCAAGTCCAGGAAGACCTCACGCTGAGGTTGAAAACGATATATTCAGAAGAACAAGAGTTATGACAGAATTTCTGAGATTAATCAACTGGTGGATATTTACCTCAGACTTCACAATTTAAACAGAAAATGTTTAATCCATTAAGAGTGGGCGGGAGTTTAGAACCTATCCTCCATAAATGAATAACCTCGGCTTATCTGTTATGATGTCCCACATCGGTTCCACACGCAAGTGTGGAAAGGCGTATAAGTGGGGGTCAACCCTTCACCTTCAGCCATGGTTTTAGGTGAAGTTAGGGCTCCCTAGCTTATGTGCCTAACAATTTGGTCCGACCTGCCGGATCAGGACAGGCCATGGGAAGGGGCTACCCGATGTGTAGGCCTAGAGGGGTTGCCACCAGGAGTTGTGGGCCCTAAGTATGCGGGTTGCCACCCGGAATGTGCTGTCCGTGGACGTCCGGTTCGAAGGGGGAAGGATTGTTTTGATATCCCACATCGGTTCCACATGCAAGTGTGGAAGGGCATATAAGTGGGGGTCAACCTTTCACCTTCAGCCATGGTTTTAGTTGAAGTTAGGGCTCCCTAGCTTTATGCCTAACAATTTGGTCCGACCTGCAGGATCCGGACGGGCCACGGGATGAGGCTACCCGATGTGTGGGCCCAGTGTTGCCACCCCAGATGTGAGCCACCCGGAGTTGTGGGCCTAGGTATGCGGGTTGCCACCTGGAGTGTGTCGTCCGTGGATGTCCGGTTCGAAGGGGGATGGATTGTTATGATGTCCCAAATCGGTTCCACACGCAAGTGTGGAAAGGCATATAAGTGGGGGTCAACCCTTCACCCTCAGTCATGGTTTTAGGTGAAGTTAGGGCTCCCTAGCTTATGTGCCTAACATTATCTCACTTAAATGCATTTATTTCTTTCAACACCATCACATGACTTTTTATATGAATATATATAGAGGAATATACTTTTTGGAAAGCATTACTTAATAAACATGCAGGCCCCCGGCAAATCAGCCAAGTAAGTCTTGGTGATTACACAGGATACCCAGCTAATCTAATGTTGATAAGTGTTAACAAACCTCAGATGCAACATCATAATGCAACTGACCAATACAACACAACAGACAAACAGAAATTGACTAGAATAAACCCCTTTCTCTTATTTGAATTAAAAGTTTGGAATGTAAATAAATATGAGGCTTGTGCATTATCCAGGGCCTACACTGAGTTATTGACTGTAATATTCAAACCTCGTACACAGAAATGTAACTGTCACTGATATCACTAACGAAATGTAACTGTCACTGATATCACTAACAGTGAACATATCCCATGATCTACCACCCCTTAAAAGAACCATGAGAAAACAAAGGGAGGGATCCATCAGAAATGAACTATTATCCATAATGATTAATCAACAATTCTAAGTGAAATTAATTGAAGTAGAGGTTACTATAACAACAAAGGGCTAGGTTGTGGGAAATTTCCAATAAACAATTTCAACAGTAACCCAAGTTGTTGCAAAAATCTATTGGCTTTTGTTATCACACCAAAGCAGTACTGTAAAAACACCATTCTTCTAGAAAGAAGAGCATACTAACTTGCAGTTCATCCGAGCATTTGGTCAAGGGAGGTGGGGGAAGAAATTTGCCCAATGGATCAGCATCCTTTTGATCCGAAATATAATTCATGACAGCATCCTTAGCTCCTGCAGATTCTGAGTCATTTACAGTGTAATCCAAGGAATGTAAGTCGAGTGGATCAGCTGGCTCTATTGGTTGAGGGGTTGCTGATTGAGTGCTAGGCATTGGCAACCGAGTGATTCCTGGAGAAGTCTTTTCTCGTGACTCACCTGAAACGCAAGCATCAAGAGTAGCTTGAACTTTAGCTTGAAAGTGAAGAAACTAACTAGACTCTTTCATGAATTCAAAAATAAAATAAGATATATATTGATACATATTGGAAAACAGGCTTACAGCTAATCACCGTGAAAAACAAGAACACACAAGAAAACCACGGTGATGCATTAGAAATCACCGTTGTAAACTTTTAACCATTCATTTTTTACACCACTATCCTTCCCCCAAATATTCTAATTAAAGAGTTCTAGCATTTATTCCCTGATACACCGAACACTTAGAACTCACATTCAGTTTTCAAGAATTTCATACTCAGAAATCCAGATTAGTAGAAGCCAATACAAGACAAGAATGACCACAATAAAAAGCCCACATACCATCACTGCTTTGAAGTCGCTCCCCATACATTACTCGACCAGTTGCCGGGATTTCACCTTCCTACAATTATAAATCTATAATCAATTTTGAGAAATATAGTTAAAACGGAAATTCCAGCAGTTATAGCTGCGCCGAAATAACAAGCAAACCTCAGCTTCCGGAGACATTGCGCCCTCTTCATGGCCGTAGTCCACAATTGTCAATCTACTCTTTTGACTCTGAACATTATTAGGATCCAAACCAACCGGTTGTTGATGCAGCCGCTGTTGAGGAGGAGTAGCAGATGCTGAAGAAGTGCCATTATTAAAGGCCTTACTATAAGTAGAAATGTCATTCAAACCTCTCTCTTCCTCAGGCCACATCGTAATTTCATTACCAAAATCTCTATGACCACTTTTATCATTCACAGCATCCGTCGCGGAAGTGGGCATATCTTCTTTGTGAACATTTTCTTCCTCTTCTTCTAAGTCTTCCATTTCATCATCTTCATCGCCGTACATAGAGAGCAAAGCTATCCCCTCGGACGCTTTCTTTTCCGCCATTCCCCCAAGTTAAACCCTAACCTAGGGCTTTATTCCTACGATTAACTCTTGTTCAGATTGAGCCACAATCTTGGATAATTGGATAAATGGAGAGGCTGTAATCGAGGGCAGTAGTGAGAAATTTCGCAACTAGATTTGAATTTGAAATCGGAAAAGCGAGGGTAGTGCTTTAGACAGCGAAGAAAACCTAAGGCCGACCGAATCGATTATGTAAATCAAAAATGAAATCCAGAAGCTAGGGCTAAGATTACCAAATCAAAAATTAACAACGATTAGGTCTGGGTTTGAGCCGCCCAGATTGAACCGGGAATGAAAATAGTAATTGAATCGAGCAACGGTGTATCTATACGAGAGACATATAAGGTACTATAACAAATACTCCGTCCCGATCAAAATGTATCATTTACTTTTTGCACGTAAATTAAGGATTATTACTCCCTCCGTGGAATATAAACTTTTTGGTAGTGTGGTGTAAGAAAAATAAGGGATATTTTTGGTAATTAGGTATAATAAAGTGTATGATATAGTTGACTTTGACTAGATTGTTTGAAAAAGAAGGTGACATTTTTGTAATATTGTAGTATTGTAAGGTTATTGATATTGTGTAGTGTTTCTATTTTTAAGGAGTGAAAGTATTCTTGGAACGGACCAAAATAGAAAGTGTAAATGTATTATTGAAATGTAGGGAGTATTATTTTATGTAAATTGGGTAGGTGTATTAGAGATATGTGATGGGTAGTAGTGGGCCATTGGTGGACCCTTTTTATTAAAAGAGAAAAATTGTACAATTTGAACGGGATACCTAATATAGTAAAATTGTGATATTTGAGTGAAATGGAGGGAGTAAGTATCAAGTATTTCACAAAAGGATTTAGGATACTAACATTATTTTGAAATAATAGGTCTTGTTTGAAACTGTATCACGTGAGACCATTTTACACTTTTTAAAATATTTATCACATTCACTATAAAATGTTATCACTTTTCATTTGTACTATAAATTGTTTATGAAAATAACATTATCACTTTTTATTAATTTAGTATCACTTTTCAATATAAAAATTATTACTTTCTGGTCGTCTCACATAAACTCTTACGTGAGACGGTCTCACACGAGTCTTTGTCATTTTAAAAATATCATTAGCTCTTTATCTAAAATCTAAATATCCTAATTCTCTAAAAAAAAGAGTTGGTCTTGTGTAACCCGAGGACACACTGTGAGCCTTTAAAATTTAGTATTATGGATAAAGGTACATTGTTTTGTTTTTAAGATTATATAATTTAATTAATAAGGTACGTAATTTTATTTTAAATGTTATACACTTTTCATTAATATTTTTTATTTTTTTCAGAAAATAAAGGATACACGTATTTATACTAAACTGTATATAATTTAATACAAAATTCTAAAGGCGCACGCCGTGTGCCCGTATGCCAGGTGCACACAAGTTTTTGAAAAAAAAAAAAAAAAAACGAAACAAAGTGCATTACTATATGTGGAGGAGGGAGTAATTTTCAGAGGCATATCGTCATATTAGTGCAAATTTCGTATAAGAGCGTGGGCCGGGCTTGAAGTATAGAGGCAGGCCGAACTTCTGACAAGAGGGAGGCTTTAGCGGGCTTATTGGGCAAGTCTTTCTTATTTTATTTTGCATACTCCAAGGCCCAAGCCTTCCTTTTATTATTATATATTCATATGTACGACTGTATAAATAAAATAAGTCAAATGGGATTATTTATTCTACAATGGTGTTTCATCTCCTATTCCACAAATTAAATATTTACCACAAATCATAATCATGCCCAAAATTCAATACATGACTCAATGGTTCAATTGTCATTTGTAGGGTATAGTTTGGATTTTTATCAATCCAAGCCCTGAAATATGGGTAAATTATCAATTTGGTGCCTGAAATATTTTTCTATCAATTCGGGACCTGAACTATGTATAATTATCAATTCGTGGCCAGGATTTAGGCCTTAAATTGATAAAATATGAGATAATATTTGGTAAATTTAGACTTTGGATGGATAGTTTTACATATTTCATGTCCCGGATTAATAGAAAAAATATTTCAAGCCCAAGATTGATAATTTACTAAATTTTCAGACTTTGAATTGATAGAATTCATTTTTTTGTATTGTGAAACACCGAACGTGAAATAAGAAATTCAACTTGAAATTAAGCTACGAGAGGTTAATTCTCCCTCTAAACTGAAAAGTGAGAATATTTTATTCTGGTACAAATTATCTAGTATGCTTTAAAAAAATTAATAAATAAAGGAAAAACGAATAACCCTTCTTCTAATGATCTCTCACAAACCAATTTATTCAGAGCCGTAAACTAATCGATTTTCTAAATAAATATACTTATAGTCGTACAAAATATCGCATGTAAGAATATATACTAGCTGCAGGTAAGGTAGTATATATATTGTGTAAAGAAACCTATGTATGATCAAATATATGGTAACATTTAGAATTGCATTATATTTATTTATTTTGAAATAACCACATTCATTAAGAATAAAAAAATAAGAAATATCAAATATGTTATCCACAAAGTTAGAAAATTCTACCTAACAATAGGACTTGCAAAGATTTATGAAGCCCGAATAATACAATGTGTCAGGTTATTAGTAAGGTTTCATGAAACTCGAATAATACAATGTGTCAGGTTATTAGCAGTAAGACAAATAATTGAATATGTGATCACACATATAATAATATATGTATGACACGGGGAATTGTAGTATATGAATAATAATAATAATATCCAAATTATTAAAAAATATAGTTACATCTTCTAAAAAAAATTATAATTAGTGATATCCTAAAAAAATAGCTCGAATGTTTTGTCCTTAATTCTGTAAATTAAGAACTCAAAATTAATGCATTTAATTCGGAATACCAGATGAAATTAAATCATCACTCATCGCTGCACTTCAGAAATTTTAATTTTTATTAATATATCCAAGTGATACGACTTACGAGTAACTCGAGAAGCCATGACAGAAAATTTTCACTTTAATTTCGTTTTTATTCAAATTTTTTTATTATTTTATTTTTTATAGTCTGTGGGAAGAGGATGGAAAGAAGGTGATTATTCACTAAAGCAAAAGAAGGTACATAATCCTAAAAGCCAGACATTGGCAAAGAAAGACATTGACGTTGCTTTTCCACTTCAATCATTTATTTTACTATTTGTAATAAATAAATAAATAAAATGCAAATAACGGTATACGTAAGTTTTAATTATACATCCGCCGTAAAATGTATATTGATCTTATTTTTAATTGTAAGCATAAATAAAGATCATATTTTATCTGGACATTGGTATCGTGTCATAATTAAAAGGATTATGCAACTTTAAATGAAAATGTAATAAATCTTTTATATAAAAGATAAATTAAAATTTAATCTCTCCGTTCGCTCGATATAGTGTCTTTTTACCATTTTGGTAGTCCGCTTCAAAAGGGTCTTTTCTTTTTTTACACACATAAAACTCACACACCCCCACTAATGCAATTAAATATGAGGCTCACACTCGCATTAATACAATTACCAATTACACATGAAATAATAATACTCCTTAATCAACGTGCACAAAAGTAAAAAAAACCATATTTCGTGCAGATGGAGGGAGTAATAAATTTTAGATATAAAAGACAACTATAAATCTTAAAAGCATGTTTATTTTGAGTTCACGTAGATTTAATAAATCTAAGTAATATATGTATTTATTTTGAATTTTGGTAGAATATGTTTTAATTTATAATTAAATCAATATGTAAAAGGTTTGATAATAATATATAAGATGATATATTAATGAATGTGAGATATAACATGATATAGAAAAAGTGGAAAACTATTAATTCCACACCGTCCCACCTTAAGTTGTACCATTCTTGTAATTTTCAATTTAAAGAAAATAAACAATCCAAAGTCCATGGTGTAATAACAATATAATGATAAATATTAATTTCTGTAATTTGAATATTCTAACTTGTTAATGAAGTTAGATCACTAGATTGTAGTACTTTTTATTTGAAATAAAAATAAATAAAAAAATTGAGTGGCATTTTAGCAATTGAATGAAATATATGGAAAAGGGATGTACGTGGAATCCAATAATTAAAGAAAAGGAGATGAGACAATTATATATGGTCCTGCTCTTAAACAAACAAAAGAAAGAAACAACAAAAAATGGCCATCTTTCATTAATTTATTCTATTTTTGACCCCAAAACTATTTGCTAAAGATTGTCCTCAACCCCTTTATTGTATATAATCGAATATTGCTTTTATTCAGCTTTAAATGAATATAGGGAATATTATAAATTTAAAGGATTAAAGCTACATATATAAACAGATAATAATTAAAGAACAACCAAACAAAGAGAACAATTTAATAAAGACAAAGCAAGAAATGCAAGACATCGACCGAGAGACTAGTAATAATGTAATGGTGCTTCACTGTCTGATCCAAGAAAGGCCCACTCAAATAAATAACAAAATCAATTTAGATTTGCATATCAACAAGTATTAAACACAAAATTTAAAATGTGGAGTATTTGATTCAAAGGGATTGAATTATTTATTTTGATAAAATAAAAAAATTATACCTTACATACTATTAAATTCCTGGGCATGTAATATTAATGTCGGAAATAATCATAACACAAAGGTGAAATATAAGAAAGACTATATGAGAATGGGTGATTGGACATCATGAAATATTTACAAGAAAATAGGGAGTAGTAGCAAATTTTGCTGGCTTTAAAGATGGAATTAGAGTTTAATTTAATAGATTCAAACATGGAATGGAATGTACATCTAATAACCAAAACAAAGGATCTATCAACTCATTTTAATTCAAATAAATTCCAAGTTCAAAGGATGTATGTCTTTTAGCAATCCAAGAACTTGTTGCATTGACGGTCTTTTTCCGGTGGCCTCCGCCGTACACAAGTATCCGACTCGGAGGCACTC
Organism: Pogostemon cablin; assembly: GCA_023678885.1. Taxonomy (NCBI): domain Eukaryota; kingdom Viridiplantae; phylum Streptophyta; class Magnoliopsida; order Lamiales; family Lamiaceae; genus Pogostemon; species Pogostemon cablin. The sequence continues at coordinate 3,507,051 of CM042956.1, forward strand.
CACCATCTCACTCACTGAGTCGCCACACTCTCTCAGCCTCGAGTCGAGTGCACTCGCTCCCTGCCCTTCCTTCACTAACCTCCTAACCCACTCAACGTTATCACCCGAACCCGATCGCCCGGTCAACAATTCCATCAAAATCACTCCAAAATTGTACACATCGTCCTCGGTGGAGCAACCAACTGGGTCCTGACTCAGTGCGAAATCAGTGATCCGCGGCTCAAACTCGTCCGCCAACAAGATGTTGGACGAGACTAGATGGCCGTGCACCACGGGCTTGGACTGAGCGTGGTGGAGGTAAGCGAGTCCACGCGCAACCCCAACAGCTATACGGTGGCGCGTGTGCCACTCCATCTTCTCCGGCGAGGTGGAGTGGGACCCGTTTTGGATCTCCCAAGTGTCGGTGCTCCAATCCTCGACGTTGGGTGCCCCGGTTGGGAGTTCATGCAGCCACCGTTGGAGATCGCCGTTGGCCATAAACTCGGACAATACCAACTTTTCTTTACCTACACAACACGAATACCTAATAAATATCCACTCCAATTAATTCTATCTCATTAATGAACCATGGGATATAACTCAACAACTCATGCCACCGTTAAATTCAATATAAATGAACCCATTAAATACAAAAAACAAATGTCTATATGTTATCCAAGTGTATGTACATCTAATGAAATTAAAATGGTATGAAAAAGAAAACACATGTAATGAAACTAGAAATGTAGTAAATCCCCAAGTATGTGTATTTGACTTTCATATATGCTTACACAAACATTGAAGTATACTGAGTAGAAATTATCAGAGCAGATGAAAACTGAATCTATAGCACTACCATCCAAGCTAGCTATCACGAAAATCTATTACAAGCTGTAATCATGATCTGATCCTCTCCACTGCAAGAATATCTGAATTGGCATTTTCTCACAATTCAATCTCACGTGAACTCATTCAATACTTCCACTAAATGATAGTACTACAATCCATTAAATTCAAACAGATAAATTATGATTTGATTATGTCACAATTAACTCGACTCTAATTCAAACATCCATCATTTCACATTGACCATAATAATGTGTAATACTAATAACCCAACTAGAAAATATGTAATCTTTGAATTGAACGTCAACATACCAGCAATACAGTAGCCAGAAACAGGAAGCAAGTTGGGATGTTTGAGCTTTGAAATGTCTTCAAACATTGATACGGCGTCGTTATGACTGAGCCTCCGAGCGTTCTCCAAGACCTTGATTGCCACGTGGAGGTCGCCTGGCAGCACGGCACGGTAAAGGGGCCCACACCTGCCCTCCGCGAGGAGAGACTCTTTCCCGAAGTGTGACGTGGCAGCAATCAGGTCCTTGAACGTGAGATTTATCAATGGCTTCTCGAACATCACCACCGGAGCCGAAGTGGGCTCTTTGATATCAGCAACCCACGACGACCCGGATTCGGTTTCGAACGAGAACGGGCCTGATTTTTGGAGCCGGAACGGGATTTGGATCGGCTTCGAAATGGACCATTTGTTCTGTCTTGCTGTTTGCCTCTTCTTCTTGCACATGTAGTACGTGAAAGCACAGATTGCTAGGACTGTGAAGGATGATAGCGCTATCGATGATACTAAGATGAATGTTTTTTTGTTTCTCGATTTGGGTCTTGTTTCTTCGATGGGATTGATGATTCTGTCTCTGTTTTTTGGAGGTGGTTTGTGGGGCGGAGTGGGTGGGCTGTGTGGTGGTTTGATGTTTAAGGCAGAGGCGGTGGTGGTGTTAGTTCGAGTGATGAGATTTCCAGCACGAATGAAGGAAGAATTACCAAATTTCTCTACACTTCTTGTGTCCAAAGAACCAGAGAAATTATTGAGTGAGATGTTCAAGAAATTGAGGTTGCTCAACGGTGGGAAATCCGCAGGGAAATTACCACTGAAATGATTGTTGGAAACATCCAGATATTTCAAGAAATTAAGACCAGAAATGGGCCTTAAATTCCCCGAAATATTACACCCAGAAATGTCGAGAGATTCAAGATTAGTTAAGTTGGTGAAACAAAAAGGAAACCCAGCTTGAAAATCATTATGCGAGAGATTGAGAAACCTCAGATTAGGAAAATTGGAAAGATAAGTAAAGTTCTTGAACCTATTGAAGGAAAGATCAATCTTCCGAAGCTGCGAGGACTTGAGGAGGCCCGATTTAGGAAGCCCGATTGGCCCGCCGAGGCGATTTCGGGCCAGGTTGATTTCAACTAGGCTGGGAAGGAACCAGAGGAGGGGAGAAACAGAGCCCGAGAGAGAATTGTTGGAGAGATCCAAGATGCGAAGGTGAGTCATGTTGTGGAGGTGTTTCCATGAGATAGTGCCCCTGAGATTTCTGGAGGAGAGATGGATGTCGTGGATTGGAGGGTTGGAGCAGTTGGATTTAGATGATGTGGTAAGAAACCAAGAGATGTTGAAACCAGAGACAGAGGCAAACGCCTTGGAGAGAAGAGCTTGGTCGGAGGAGTTGCAGGTTGAGGATGATTGAGTGAGAGAGAGAATTGAGATGACAAGGATGAATTTGAAGAAAGATTTCATGTTTGTAATACTGATGAGTTCCGACATGGGTGTAAGAGAGGGCGTTGTGGAAATAGTGGTGAAGATGTAGAAAGTTTACGAAATGTCATTAGGTGGTGTCAACAACTCTACATACATGTAACGTCGCCAAGACTAAAACAGAACCACTTGACAAAACAACTCAAATACTGGACTTTGCAATGGAACTACAAATTCTCCCACCGACCATGTCTTACTCTCTCGTTTTATTTCAATTAGAGGATGATTGGTAGGGTGGAAATTGGAATTGATTGGGAATTGAATTATAATTTTCAATTCTATTCTTAATTGGGAGGAAAAGGAGTAATTATAATCTTCTTTCTCATTTTTCTTTTTCTTGTAGGAATGTACACTATAAAACTTTGATGATAAGCAATTAGATATCAAATTAATAGATATAGAGTATTATTTTTGGGTTTTTATATATATATATATATATATATATATATATAACTTATATAGCGTGGGCAAAATTTTGTTTGGTCTCACAAAATATTTTAATTATAATTAGTGAGTTGTGACATAATTATCACTCAAAATAAAATTTATTTTTTATTATAAACATATAAACCGTGGAAATGAAATAAAGTATATAGGCCGTGTTGTAAAAGGTGTATTGTAAATGATGCGTTGTTAAATTAGGTTGGTTTGGAAATAGTCCAAATTTTTGATAAAAATAATTAAAATATCAATTTGTTTGATTTATAAAGGGCAAATGGTCAAATTCACCCTCGAACTATTACCCCCGGATCAATTAAGCCCTTAAAGTATTTTTTTTGTACAAATAAACCCTTTATCTTTATATAATAGATCAATCATGCTCTCCTTTCATAATTATTTTAAAGAATTTTTACAAATTAATTTCCAAACGATCCAGCTGTTAAAAATTTCAAACTTTATATTAAAACGAACCTCTTCTTACGAACTTTCTCTCTATATTTTTAGATTTAAATTTATTAATCATTAATATGTTTTTTTTACACCAACTTCATTGGAAAAACATATTTTAATAATCTTTTTTGTGACCTTCTTACTTTTGACACAAAAATAATTAATCTATTGATGTTGGATTTAAAATCCGAAACCATAGATGAAAAATTCATACGAATAGAGTTACATTAACATCAAGCTTGTAAAATTTTAAAGGTTGGATTGATTGGAAATCAACTTGAAATAAGATTAAATTGTATAATTGTGAAAAAATTCCAACAAAATTATGGCACAAATAAAATATATCTACTAATATCGGATCTAAAATCTGAAATCGTAGATGATAAGCTCGTGAGAATCCCTTTAATTCAATATAAAGTTTGAAAATTTTTAATGGTTGGATTGTTCGCAAATCGACTTATAAGAAAATCATACATTAATGTTTTTTTTTCCAGAAAGGCTTGGATGACCCATTTACAATAGATAAATGATTCGGATATTCACTTACAAAAATTAAAGGGCATAATTGACCTATAATATAAAGATAAAGGGTTTGTTTGTACAAAATAATATTTTAAGGGCTTATTTGATCTCAAGGTAATAGGTAGAGGGCATAATTGACCCTTTGCCCATTTATAAAAAATAAATTGTGCATTTAATCCCATTATAAAAGATAAAAAGGCCTAGATTACCAAAATAAAATTTCGAGAACTATTTGATCCGTGGGACTAAGATTACCCTCCATGACCTAATAATATATAAAACCAAAAGAAAGGAAAGGATTTTGAATTAATGATAAGAGAGATGAAGAATTTACATTTTAAAATCAAAATCAAATTAAATTACTAAAATTTGTTTTTCATTAATATAATTGTATTTCGGGGGATATCTATTTAATTTTAAAATCTTGTTTCAACTGATAATAGGTTTTAAAATTGATAATTCGTAATCTGATACAATGTATTTAAAGTTTGGAATTTTTCCCATATTAAAAGAATTTGCTATATACTACCCCATGTTATAACAATGTTTACATGGTGCGAGTGCTGTACACCAAATGTTGTGAAAGCCAAATGATAACTACGATTAAGGGAATTAGACAATGTGATTGATTAATCAATCTATTGAAATGCAAAATTAATTTCATTAATTCGTACTCCGTTTGTTAACTATTTTTCTCGACAAAGAAAGCGATGTGCATGATGTGGACGTGATTAATATTGGTGACAATTAAGACGCAGAGAATGTTTGGTAAAATAATTTAATTATGATTAATGCAAATCTTGACCTAAAATTTTACTTCCAATGCTTTTCGCCCCCTACTCTGCCTACCCCAACCCCTCTGCAAGGATAACCTAATTTATCTAAAGTGATGCATGAATAAATTTTACAATTAAATTATTATTAATTTACTAGTATAATTAATTTGTACGAATAATTTCTTCGCATTTTTCGTCAAATCATTCCCCAATTCGAACTAAAAATTAAAATTTGTTTTGGCAAAAATTTCAGTGCACCCGGTCACACGGATCGCCTTTAGAATTTTGTGTTAAATTGTATACCCTTTAGTATACAGATGTGTACCCTTTATTTTTTAAAGAAAATTATTGTGTGTATCTGGACGCATGAACAATACTCCGTGCGCTTTTAAAATTTTGTGTTAAATTGTATACCCTTTAGTATAAAAATGTGTACCCTTTATTTTCTAAAGAAAAAAAAAATATATAAAAGTGTATATCCTTTAGAACAAAATGGTGTACCTTTTATTAATTAAAGTGTATACCCTTTAGACCAAAACAATGTACACTTACCCATAATATTAAATTTCTAAAGACGCACGAAATGTGTTCCATGCGCTCGGGCGCACGCAAGCCTCACCTTTTGTTTTTTAAATGGAACAAAATGTTCAATTGATCTTTTTGGATAACAAACCAAAATTCTAATTAGCCGAAATCTTGCATGGGTAAGTACACAATTTTATACTTTTTTTTAATTAATTAGCACTTTTAATTAAAAATTTATCAATTTTCTATGAAAATGTTCGTTAATTTTTATTTATAAATTATGACAAAACTTGTGTGCGTCCGGGCGCACGGGAGCACATTCCGTGCGCCTTTAGAATTTTGTGTTAAATTGTGTACTCTTTAGTATAAAGATGTGTACCATGACAAAAACTTGTGTGTGCCCAGGAGCACTTGAACACATTCCATGCGCCTTTGAAATTTTGTGTTAAATTATATACTCTTTAGTATAAATATGTGTACCCTTTATTTTATGAAGAAAAATAAAAAATATTAATAAAGTGTATACCCTTTAGATCAAAATGATATACCTTTATTAATTAAAATTTATACTCTTTAGACCAAACAATGTAATCTTACTCATAATACTAAATTCTAAAGGCGCACGAAATATGTTCCCATGCGCTCGGGCGCACACAAACCTCACTCATAAATTATTCATAAAATAGCTAATTGTGTTGTTATAATATTCATCGATTAATTATCATTTTTCATTAAAAATGATAACACTACCATTTAACTATAAAAAGTGATGAAAGTGGATTTGGACAGTAGCAGGCGGCTTGCTCCATAATTCGAATCTAGATTTAGGTTTGGTCATCCCATCCCCCTTAAACGTGATTTACGCCTTAATTATTCTGAATAAATAATTAATTGCACTTAAACCATTTTTTTCAGGTTGGAATATTTTGTAGCTTTACCTAATCCCATGCAATCCAAACTAAACATTCCAACAAGAATGCCAACTAGGATTTTATTGGCCACGTCTTGAATTTATTTAAATAAATAATAACATCGATTTTAGTGGAAATTTTAATTTGTTGATTACCCCTAATTAGATTTATGGTTTGAGTACGACAATGTAGGAGTTATGATAGAAGCATAGCCTCAGTAGCTTGATTAAAATAAAATTAAGTAAGATAATCTAAATAATTATTTAATGATTTTTGTTGGAAAATAAATTATACGACTAAAGTTCAACATGCGCTTTATTTAATTATATTTACTCTAAATAAGATTATCAAGCTATATAACTGTGATACCAAAAGAGAAAACATATATGTGAGCATTATTTGTGTGACACGTGAAAACGGTTAGATATTTCATTTTTTTTAATTAGTTATATTTTTATTAAAAATAATATATTTTTTATTAGATTTATTAACAATTTTAATTTATACTATAATTTATTTATAGAATTGTTAATTAAATAGATTTTATTTTTATAAATTAAATGTCACTTTGTATTGAAGGCAGACTCCTATGTAAATCTCCATTTACTGTACTTTTTAATACTAAATGAGAAATTATTCTTTATATAGATGGATTATTACTCTTTAAATTCATGCACTGTTGATTTAACGATTACTTTTTAGCATATGAGAAATGAAAATTTACTTTTTAGAAAGATGAATTATTAAAAATTATTCTTTATATTCTGTTTTTTTTTTAAGTTTTTTGTTGTGCAAAATTTAAGGAGTAATGTTAATTCACAAGAGTAATAATTCATCAATCTAAAAGCCGAGCTTGTAGCGAATTGGATTCACACAGGACTCAATATTAATTAAATTGTTATTACTTCTATTCTTCTCACATAATTTATCATATGAGACGATATCACGCATGTATTTGCCTATACATAAGTGGGGTGAGGGATTAATTAATTATAAGAAAAATTAGGAAAAGTGAAATAAAGAAAAGCATACGTACGTGACATCTATAATCAAATTTCGTTCAATCTCTTGTATGTAATTTGTATGCTTCCGTCGTAAAGATTATAGTCATTCTTAATTGATCTCACTTAACTTAACTTCGTGGAGTATACAATTATATAGGGTCTAGTGTTACTGAAAATCAGATTTAGTTAATGTGTCTCTTAATTTACACTCGTAGCCTTGTAGGTATCATGTCCAAATTCACCAAATAAAAAGTCATAAAAATTATATGCTGCCTCTTCTGTTTGGGAAGATATAAGAAGTTTTAATAAATTTTAACCATCATAATTCGTTTAAAAAAAAAAGAAGAAAAGAAGTAAGTTCTTGAAATGGATTTAAAATAAAATAAAAGAAAAAAAAAGTGCAAGAAAAGCGAGGATACTTTTTTATGGGCCTCGTTTATTGGATGCATGTGGACTGATTCTACTTGGGCCAAATTCTTAATTCAATTCTAACCGGGCCAATTCATCTGCAACTCAAATGCCCATTACTCAAAACAGAAGCAATTGGTCGGCCCACCTCCAAAAGAAACCCAAAATTTTTACTCTTCAAAAGAATGACTAACACGAATATATAATATTTTATTTTTAGATTTTTATTTTAAAATTAATATAAATATTCCAAATTCTGAATCAAAGTTTATTCCATAATATTTCAGAATTTCAAGGGAAAGCGTGTCAATCTTTCTGTATTGTCCTCAATTAATGTTAAAAAAGTGCGTCATACAATTAATTTCGTAATATTTTTTAATTTATAAAAATTATGTAAATATTAAACTTTTGAAACGAAGAAATATTAGCTATGTTGTATATGCACGCAAGTGACATGGCAGGGTATTGGCATCGATGCCTCCAAATTTTACGGACAGAATTACAAGAATATTCTAATTAATTATTGGTAAAAATTTGTGCGTTCGGCGACCCATGAGAATACAAGAATTTGTAGTATTAAATTTTTGTGTTTTCATGGGGACAAGGTATATACCAGGAATACATGAGACACTCATTATCTCATTATTAATGGAGTGTAATAACATAATACTACTTTGGAAAATAAATTATTTCGGTGTTGCCATATTTCACAAAATTTGAATATCTACATTCATAAAAGGGTAAAGAATAATTTAATTTAGACAAAAACTTGTATAAGAGCAAGTGAGCTTTACAGATAAAGAATGATAACTTTTATAATAAAAAATAATACTTAATTAATTAAAAGTAATAATGTATTTCATAAATAATTTATAGTATAAATGAAAAGTAATAGGAGTAATATTTTATAACGAAAATTATAATACTCCCTCCGTCCAACAACAATCTATTAGTTTGTTTTTTGCATGTAAATTAACAATCTATTAATTTGTTTTTTCACGTAAGGAGTATTATTATTTTATGTGTATTGGGTAGTTGTATTAGTGGATGTGTGAGTCCCATATTTTAATTGTATTAATATGTAGGTGAGTCTCATGTGTCTAAAAATAAAAATGAATAGATTAAGAATTGACGGTAAAAAATGATAAAATGAATAAATTGACAGTAAACAAGAGTATTTAATAACGTAAATATCACTAATTTTAAAAATATAAAATAATCTTACACGAGATTTCCTATTTGATTTATTATTATTTCAATCCGCACCGTCATATTGCTAGATTAACGTGTTATATTGTCGATCCGCACCGTCATTCGTATGGCAGTTGACCTGTCACCCCATTTCCCACCATTAATTAATAATTCAAATATAAAACGTTATCTGTTAATTTAATTAATCACCAAATTTTTAAAACTGATATTTGATTTTTCTATTGAGATTTTATGAATAAATAAATATTTAAATGGATAACAAATAAATTGAAATAATTAAGAGTTATCTTTTGTAAATTGAGTTTACTTCACAACTCCTTATAAACCCTATTTTTTCCTTTAATTTAAATTCATATCAATACATATGGTATAATAGGATTAGAAGAGAAATGAATTAGGATGAGAAAAAATTAAAGTTTATATAATAAGTTATGTAAATCGAGTTTGTATGAATGTTTGTGAATAATTAAATATGGTTTAATTTCAATCCCCCGCTTATAAAATCATTACCTTATAACGTTATATACAATTTGGCGCCTTATAATTGCTTAAACTCACTTACGTATCCCAATTTAATTATAGCTTATTAATTTTCAAAGTGTTGACAAACGTGACGACATTTTACCCATTCATTGGAACTTTTAAAGGGGAAAAAAGATATTATCTTTATCCAAAAGTAAGAAAATGATGGTTGTGAAAATGATTTTAAATTAAATGAATTTAAATAAAATTTTAATATTTATCAGTAAATTTTAATTTGATTCAGCATAAATGGGAGTCCAATAAGTCAAAATTTTAAACTTAATTCAGTTCATATTTGGTATTTGATTCACATTTTCCATAAATTTGGTAAGTTCAAGAAATATGAAGTCATTTACGATAAGAATCCTACGTTTCAGTGAATTGTTTGAAAATTATCGATCGTTCAAAATTCAAATAATTGATGAATGATATGAATTCAATGTCAGTTTATTGATATACCAAAATTTCTATGCAATCTACCATTATGGAAGAGGAATTAAGAAAATCTAGCATTTATTATTAGGGTTTGTTCTTAATTTTTAATTTAACGTAATTTCTATTTTTACGGTCTTGTTCCACATAATCCTTTATATTTTCTTAATTTACTTGTCCCATAAATTAATTTTACATCTCAAAAATATTAAATATCATTATATCTAATAATGTCACATTTCATAAATCCTTTATTACACATATATCATTATTTTATTTTTTATGTAAATATACTATAATACCCTTTAAAATTAACCTAGTTGATTTAAAAAAAAAATTCTTAAACAAAAGAAAAAAAAAAAAGAGAAAGCAAATCTCGAGAGAATGTATCACATGTTTAACAGTGTTATAAAATGAGAAATTCAGACAATCAAATTGACGACATACCATATGAGTCACGAATACACGTCAGCAAATTGATGACTCATCATCTAATCACTTGCTCAAATAGACTAATTTTCTTCGTTTGTAGTTGTAACATTGCCATCCGCCTCACCTACACACATATCAAGATTAACATCGACGTCATTCGTTGGGTCCAGCTCTGCTCCAATGGTGCTCCCGCCCGCACTCAATTAATATTTCTCGTGTGTAATAAAAATGTGAGCCGTTGCAAAAAAGAGCCCGCGTATTGTCCAGCTGGGTAAGGCACTAAGGCGGCAGCATCATAACTCAAAATATTTAATATTTAATTAATTAATTTCCTTTTCCGTTTAATATATACTCGAAATTATTTTAAAATCCAAGCCCAACGTTAAGACGGCGTCAATTGAATAAACGGAAGTTGTTGTGTGTGCATACTCAGCTTTTTATAGGCCTCATTCATTCATGGAATGAAGGGCAAAATCACACACATACACGGAAACACACAGCTCAACTCCTCCAATGGCAAAGCCTCCCCTTCCTCACCCCCACCGCCTATATTAGGGGGGGATTGCCATTGCTGCTAGATTTCATTCTCAATTTCAACGAGGATCAATGGCCGCCGCCGCTGCAACCAGCAACTCGACGGTTGCTTCCAAACAGAAGGAGATTAAGGGCCTTTTGTTAGGTCGATTCGAAATCGGGAAACTACTCGGCCATGGGACCTTCGCCAAGGTGTATCACGCGAGGAACGTGAAAACCGGTGATAGCGTCGCGATTAAGGTAATCGATAAGGAGAAAATTTTGAAGGTAGGGCTGATTTCACATATCAAACGTGAGATCTCGATTTTGAGGAGAGTTCGCCATCCAAACATTGTGCAATTGTTTGAGGTTATGGCTACCAAATCGAAAATCTATTTTGTTATGGAATATGTTAAGGGTGGTGAGCTATTCAACAAGGTCGCAAAGGGGAGGCTTAAAGAGGAAGTTGCTCGGAAGTACGTCCAACAACTGATTTCCGCCGTTTCGTTCTGCCATGCCCGCGGCGTCTATCACCGTGATTTGAAACCGGAAAATATATTGCTCGATGAAGATGGCAACCTCAAAGTATCGGATTTTGGCTTGAGTGCTATATCCGAGCAGATCAATCAGGATGGTCTGTTTCATACCTTTTGTGGAACACCGGCGTATGTGGCGCCAGAGGTGTTGACGAGGAAGGGTTATGATGGGGCTAAGGTGGATATCTGGAGCTGTGGTGTGGTATTATTTGTTTTGATGGCTGGATACTTGCCATTCCATGATCAAAATGTCATGGCTATGTATAAGAAGATCTATAAAGGTGAATTCAGGTGCCCTAGGTGGTTTTCCCCTGAATTGGTTCGATTAATGACGCGTATGCTCGACGCCAATCCTCAAACCAGGATCACCATTCCGGAGATCATGAACAATAGATGGTTCAAAAAGGGGTTTAAGCACGTTAAATTTTACATTGAGGATGATAAAGTGTGTAGTGTTACTGATGATGTGAATGATGACATTGATTCCCTCTCTGATCAATCATTGTCTGAATCAGAATCCGAGCCCGACATCAAAAGAAAGATCACCCATCTTCCAACGCCTGCTAGTTTAAATGCATTTGATATCATCTCCTTTTCACGCGGTTTTGATCTGTCAGGGCTTTTTGAAGAAGGTGCGGATGGAGGGGTAAGATTTATCTCAGGGGCATCAGTTTCAAACATCATATCAAAATTGGAGGAGAGAGCCAAGATTGTGAGTTTCACAGTGAGGAAAAAGGATTGTAGAGTGAGCTTGGAAGGACTAAAGGATGGCGTGAAGGGTCCCTTGACGATTGCAGCTGAGATATTTGAATTGACACCATCATTGAGAGTGGTTGATATTAAGAAGAAAGGAGGGGATAGATTAGAATACGAGGAATTCTGCAACAGGGAACTCATGCCTGGATTGCAGACCCTTAATATGATAAATGTTGCTGATTCTTCTTACTTGCCTTCAGATTCGGAATAGAACAACACAAGGGATAAGAGTACGCACTTTTACTGACAATTGGAGGTTTTATCTGGTAATTAGTGTGTTTTTTCTTTCTCTTATACACATATTTCATTCTACTAGTTAGGCGAAGAAGAACAGATGTGAGCTCAGCTTATATGGCTGATCTCTTTTTGTGCTGAAGTAGATCCTGTAATACCCTTTACAGAGAATGAATTAATGGCTTTCTAGTTTTGAAATCCTGAAATAGTTCATTTCTGTTTATATATAAGGGTAAATTATTATACAAATTACCTTGTTTATGAAAAGTGTAAGCTGGTTACAGCTAAATTAACAATTTTGCAAGATAAACGTTGTCAAATTCTCAACTTGGTGAGCTTCTGTTTTACTGATTGTTTAAGAGTCCATGCTCAGAGTCAGGTAAGGCTGTGTAAGATCAGCACTTTCTTGCTAATATTTATCTTTGAAGTAGAAATGGAAGCAACTTAAGTGGGACAACTAATTATTTGGTTGCAAGTGACTTGATCAGGAAGGTGATGTCTTGTATTATTGCTGGTGGGATTCTACAATCCTGATAATTTCTTTCTCTGTTTTGTCCATGTGAAGTCTCAGATGCCTGCTACAATCTTCTTGTGGTTTATAATGCCATAAACAGACAATATTGAGTTTGCTTCTTGATATGATATTAATATATAGCAATGTTCGTTCAGGTTGCGCTCCCAGGTTTGTTAGGAGGACATCGAGGGTTGTTAGTTACCATTCAGTTTGTTGGAATATTTTTGGTGAGACTCAGCATGATGCCAGAATATTGGTATGAAGCCAGACTATTGGTAGTCCTAGGGCCATAATCGAATATAGTGGTGGATTATCTGCGATCATATCTAATTTCCCAAACTATATTTAGTACTGTGGTCCAAGATATTGTGTATGCATCTTTCTGTCATCTTTAGTAGAGTTATAGAAGAGGGAAATAAAAGAATTGTTCTTACGCCATATATGCCTTGAGATAGTAGTAATCCTAAGTTATTGATTCATATACTCTGTTTCATAATATCAGAATCCATATTTTCGATACGCTTTCATCCAAGTATCTGTTGAGTTCAGTTAATGATTACAACTTTGTCGATGCAAAAACACACAAGATCAACTGTCGGTTGTAATGAGTTTTTGATCATTTGTGGTATGATTTGGTGATAAATTTGGCAATTAACTGAATTGTGTTATGTGAGGAATGTAATGTAAACTGCTCACAAAATCTCAACACCTGGAGTTGCCATTTACGTAAAGAATAAGACACTGTCAAATGTGAATTTCTAAATTTAGGATTATTTTGGGTGGATGAAATGAAGTTGTGCCAAAAGGGTTCTTTTTGTGGTAAGCTATACATGTGGAAAACAATGAAAGACAATAATCTAGTACCTAATTCTTTGGACATTTCGCAGTTTTGCAACGCGTGTACTGTCCTTCATATCACCTCAAATTTCTGAATCGGTTACTAAAAAAAAAGATTATCAAATTGAAATTGGGGCGGCTATTTGTACCCCCAAATATACTAAATGAATCCCAAGTTATAGATATATCCTGCTAAAATTAAAAGTTACACATATAAATTACTAAATACACCCCATTTAAGACTACTTTACCCTTTTAATAAATTAAATCCTAATTACTAAAAACTAATTAATAAAAAAAAAGAGAAAGAAACGCCGGTGAAGGAAAGAAGAGGTCGACGTTGTGACTCCGTAAAAGAGAAAGGAGAAGGAAAGAAGATGTTGACGTCCCGACTCCACAGAAGAGAAAAAAAGAGGGAAGATTAGAACGACGTAAGGCAAGAGAAATGAAACATACTCCCCAAACTGCCACCTTCGACTACACTCCGCCTCCGTACAAGGGTCTCACCGCCGCCACACTCTTGGAGAAGCGGAGGAAGTTTCTAAGTCCTTCCATGTTCCATATTCTATTTTTACAGCAAACTTGTGAGTTATAACTACAAGTCATCACCTCTCTTCTTGCATTGTGATTTCAATTTTCCAACAATTTGACTGAATCACTGTCTAATAATAGGTGAACATTGTCCATGAAAAGACGCAGTACTTGTTCTACGAACATGTGTTGCTGCAACCGAACACATATGCTTGTTCAATAGTGTATAAATAGTATTTTTTAATAGTTGTATATTTTTTTATTCTCAATTTTTTATTAAAAAAACTAACAAACAAATTGTATACATTTTTGTTCATAATTGTATATGTTTTTGTTTATAATTGTATACGATCTAAAAATGTGTGCACCGTATCTTCGAGTGCACCCAGGTAGGGGTGGACAAGAAAAACTATAAACCGCAAAAACCGATCGAACCGTATTGCATCGCACCGCAATATGCAATTATTTGAATAAACCACAATTTATTTTTTAAATCAAAACCACACCGTACTATGCGGTGCAATTTTATTTTCTTAGTAGAAACCGTACCAACCGCACCGTACATATTACTTATAAACTAAAATATTATATATAGTTATATAATATATTATTTATGTTAGATCATTGTTAGCATATAGAGTATTTAATTTAGTGATTAGTCTGTCGTTCTTTCACTCACCTAAATATGTAATAAATAAATCTTCCAAACTACTACCAAATATCAATTTATTACTTTCTTTCTACAATCTACAAATGAGGCATTTCACTTTCTTTCTTGGCTATATACTAACATTCCTTATTTAAGTATTATTGTTAATTAAATTCTATAAATTAAATGTATGTTAAATTATTTTTTGTTTCTAAAAAATTAGAAATAAATAGTTATTGGTTGAATTGCCTTATGAATTTTCATCGCCCATCAAAAAATTAATAGTAGGCCATTATTATTTAAACTAATCTATAAGTAAAACCGTCAAACCTCAAAAAATCGATCGAAACCGTTTAAAATCGCATAATTAATATTATTTGAATAACCGCGGTTTACACTTCATTGCCAAACCGAACCGTATATAATAATCAAATTTGAATTATGTAGAAAAAACCGTAATACCGCACCGTGCACACCCCTACACCCAGGTGTACAGTAGTATTAGCCTTTTAGAAAATGGGCTGCGGTACAATATCTAGCCAATTTTTTAAGAAATTTTATTTCCAAATTAATCACAATACTGGCCCACATCACCATTTTCCAGCCCACGCAAATTATATGGATTAGGAGCAGCCCAACAATGATTACCAATTCCAGCCCATCTCAATAATTAATTACCAGCAAATGCATGGTTCGAACCACTTCCATAACAATTTAATCACATGTTTGATAAAATTGGAAAAAAAAAAAGAAAAAAAAATCCACAGCAGTGGTAGTGTGTTAGATTTTTATAAGGGGTTATATATGTTGTTGCGATTATATTAGGAGTGAAAAATGTAATATTTAATTAATGAAAAATAATATTTATTTATGTGAATTGTTTTATAAATAATTCATAATATAAATAAAAAAATATAATCTATGAGTATAATGAAAGTAAGACTTGCCAATAAAGAAAAAATAAAACTACATATATCAGATGATCTTATACAGGTATCTTTGATTAAATGAATATAAATAAAAATGAATAATTAAATTAAGGAAAGAGTGTAAATGGGAGAAAATAGAAGGTTGCATGTCATGTTTGGGAATTTAATGTGTTTTCTTAATTTTAAATAGATAATCAGTAATTTTGGAAACTTAAAATAAATACTCTGTATTTCATACCTTCCTTTTTAGGTCGTGACTCAAAATATTCTACATTTTAATTTTACTAAAAATAGCAAAAGATACATGATAATAATATCTATTTTTTATACTATATCTCAACATAATACTAATTTTTTCATACATCCCATTAACATTACACACATTTTTTATAAATTATCTAAAATATTTTTCTTTTATTACTTTATATATTAAAAAATAAATTTTCTCAATCGCCGCGCACAATAATAGATTGCAATAATATATCGAGGGACGGAGGGAGTATATTTTTAAAAACAGACGAAAAATAGTAATAATAACACTGACCGATTTCAAGTGCATTGATTAATCTAGGGGACGGATAAGTATCATATACACGTGTCTGTGTGTACGGACTCAATCAACATACGTGGAATATGAGGGTTTTAATTTTAACTCATTAATTAAATTTATATAAAATTGATGCTTGATTAATATTGAGTTAATATTAATTTGTGGGACTTAAAAAATTATTTAAAATCAGAGTTTATATGTTTTTTAATCGGATAATGTTAATGGTTAGTATAATGACCGAAGAATTTAGTAATTAGGTGAACTAGTCCATTTAGTTATGTGTTATAATATTCTAACAAACTACTATGAAATTAAAGGAATAATATGCGTATTCATGGTTAAATGTTTATCAAACTTAGAAGTTTTATTAATCTATGTATTAATTTACTAAACTAAACACTCTTTTGAGCTAGGGTTCGGTGATAACTTTTATAGAGGCGTGGAGATAATTTTAAACAACTAAATGTGAAGATGATTTTAAAGAAATGAGAAAAAATGTGAATTAAATATAATTAAAAGAGTATAGAACTCATTTGATATCATGAATACGTGAAAATCTTGAGAAATGAAAGAGAATCTAAGTAAGCATTCAAGTTCAAATTTAAAGATTCGTGTGATTATTTTATAATAAAGTGGTCTCTTGTGCCGGAAATACAAGCTTTTCTATTTTATAAGTATTTTTTTAATATAAATAAAAAGTGAATTTTAATAAAATGTAATAATATATTTGATAGAAAATGATAATTTTTTTACACTAGACTTGTTCTAAGTTTAAGGTACATTATATATTTTACAGATAAAAATTATATGTGGAGATTAATCTTTAGAATAACAAATAATACCCTTTAATATAAATATAGTACACTATTTGTGTATGAACATTGAGTGGAGTAATTTACATATTTTTATAGGGTAATAATTTCCAAGAGAATGCATCATTAATGTGTTCTATTGAAACACTATTCAAAACTCGGTCCAAATTCTGGTAATTTACTTATGTTTCATAATTTTTTAATATTATATTTAATTAATAACCATTAAATCTTGTACACATAACACTAATTAGAAATTTAGAATATTGATTATAATACATAACCAATAACTATGAAGTAAAATGGGAGATCAAACAAGAGAATGAAATGGGTAATCCATCACCTCAACACTATACTCCCTACACTAATTACACATTTATTTATTAGTACATAATACTATTTTAAGGTCTAAAAGTAATAAAATAGTACATAATACTATTTTACGGTCTAAAAGTAATAAAAGTTTTATCAATTTTATGTTCAAATACTCTTTATTTTAAAAATATTATCCACATAATTTATTTTATTATTTAAAATTTTATTATTATTAAAAAGACTTGAAAATTTCATGTCTATTGAGAAAAAAATTGATGATTTGATATATTCATCGCATGGTTAATATCAGCAAATTATAAGTATATTTTTTTATGAAGTACAATGTCACATGTTATTTAATACTAATATACATCCATAATTTTTTAAATTATATATATATATATATATATTCTTTATATTTTAAAAAATATTCTACACAATAACATTCAAATGATATTTATTATCAAATATATTACTCACAAACAATATCGATATCTAATTTTACCAAAAAAAAAAAATTATTTTTCATAAATATATCCATGTATTTATTTTATTAAATTGAATAAACTAATATACATCCATACTTAGAATTATCCATCATACAATCAACAAGTTTATTCAACTTTTTTGTTGCTAACTCCTCTTTTATTATAGAGGTCAATGGCTTGGTTGAGTTGGGAGAGTTCTTCTTTTTGAAGGGATACTTATCATAGGAAAGTTTTCGCCACATCCCTCAATTTGATCTCACTCAACGCTACTAAATGTCATATTGATGAAATATGTTGTTAATGATGATAAGTATTCACACACAGAGCTATGCCTCCTCTTTGTAGGTAGAATGTGAAAGTGCCTCGGAGGAAAAAAAAAGTTTAGCCACTTCTTCTCTATTGTATTAATTTAGTTCAGAAAAGGACAAATCGTATATTCTGAATTTTTTAAACTTGTGCTTACCTACTCGACTAAATCATTCATGTGCTGAAGAAAGTATATGAATGATTTAGTTGTATGGATGAGCACAAATTTAAAACATCCAAAATATACGATTTGTAATCTCCTGAACTAAATTAGCACAACGTTCCATTTTCTCTCATTAAATTACTTGTTAAATTAATTGTGAAAATCATAGGAGTATGTAAATTAAATTATATGTTGAAGTGAGGATGATTTGGTCTAACTAAATTAATTTCTTGTTTAATTAATATCGAAAATTATTTGTACTATGTTTTAATGAGAATTAATTTGCTCTAATAAAATTAAGGGTTAATTGCAAAAAAAAAAAACTACGAACTTTACTCATATTGCAAATTAATCCTCACTTTTGAGAAATTGCAAAAAAAATTACAACCTTTAAGTATTGTTGCAAAAAAAAAAAAAACCCATAAAAAACCTACTATTAGTCACAAATTGAGTTTTCTTGCAATAATACTTAAAGGTGGTTGTTTTTTTTGCAATTTCTTAAAAGTGGTGATTAATTTGTAAAAGGAGTAAAGTTTGTAGTTTTTTTTGTAATTAACCCTAAAATTAAGTGGATAAAAAATTACTACACGAACAATTTCCAAAGCGACTAAAACAATTGCAATACTTTGGTCAAATTTATGTGGTAATAGACAAATGAAACACGAAGAAACATGCATGAATAAACCGAGTTGTGACACTTTCTTCATCCATTGGTTTCTCCGTTCATGTAGATTAAATGGAATGTTTTGTTTTCATTTTTCATTAAATCATAATAATACAGTATTTGATTATAAGCTAGTTAGGATGAGTAGACAAAAAAACCAAAGCAAAGCAAGTTGAACTTTATTCCATCATGCAAAGCTGAGACTTGTTTGCCAGTGCGAGAAACTTCAGCATATGTGGCGGTCTGAGTATCTCATGGATAGACTTGAGCGTCTTTAACCTCAGCCGATCAGCAGCCTCTATGAGCTTCCACATCCCTCAACGCTTGAGCTACTGGATGCCATTTTGGTGTAGTGTAGTTATGGTGAAATATGTTTGATGATGATGATAACTATTCACACATAAGTTTATATAGGGGGACATGCTTCGTCTTCGTTGGTCGAATGTGGAGGTGGCTCAGAGGAATTTTTTTTTAAAAAAGAGTCTACACACTTCTTCTCTATTCTATTGTATTAATTTAGTTTATAAGAAGAGGAAATAAAAAATAAAAAATTAATTTTATTAAATCAGGATATAAGGAATAATCCAAAATGTCTTTAGCTAATTACATTTATTTTAAATATTTTTAGACTTATATACACGATTTTCAAATATCCACTCAACTACAAATTAAGGAGAAACCATGTACTTAAATCCTTCTACATTTACTTAATTTAACCACTCTTGAAGTTTTCCTAATAGAGTGTATATTGGGTGCACCATATGTGTATACATTTTTATTCTATTTTGTATACGTGTTTTTTGTAATAATTTTATACTTTTTTCACATTAATTTTTCATTAAAAAAATTAACATCCATATGTGTATAACATTTTATTGAATATTATATACAATTTTTCATTAAAAAATTAACAATTAAATTGTATACATTTTTACTCTTAATTGTATATGTTTTTGTTTATATTTGTATGTGGGTGTACCCTACCTTTAGGTGCATTCGGTGCACACTATAAATTGCCTTCCTAATATTAGTAACAATAAAAAATGTTACATGCATTTAGTTAGGCTAGATTAATTCATCGGGATAATTTATCCCAATTTTAGTATTTTATCTAGTATTTCACGATGGTTCTACGTGTTTAACGATCATATATATGTAGGGTATAATTTTTATTTTTTTTTGTTATGAAGGGTATAATTTTTTTTGTTATGAATATAAAAGTGGAATAGGGAATTAAAATTGTCCATTATCACCCCTCACGAGAGCCGCCGCCCACTTTATCAATCGTATTTGAGCTTTCTTAAGTTAAAAACTCCCCCAGCCTTATCACAACATGCATGCATAAAGAGGAACTGACACGGTGACACTTCGAAAACCACCATAATTAATAAGTAGAAAAATATTTTATTTTGTCTTGTATGTTCCACCATATGATCTTATCAGAATGTGGGCAATTCGTAATTAAAACACTCAGTAAATTTGTCATGCTGATTTAATATTTTTCACCATATAAGATGTTAACAGTACTAGGCAACTCTCCAAAATAATCATGTAGATCTCCTATGGTAAATAATTATAAGTAAATAATTTACTTTAATCCAAAATAGTTATAAAAAATTTAATTTCTTCTAAATAATCTCGCAACTTTTAATTTCTTATCAAAATAATCATTTTTAATTAAACATGTCCAATTTTTCTAATTTTATTTAATGGGACTAAATTGATGTTTTTACAAAGTTATAAAATGAAACTGAATGTGATAATTATTTTGAGACATTTTGAATAAAGTAAAAAAAATAAAAGAACATTTATGTTTTAAACTCAAATTTAACCGGTACCAAAACATAATTCAAAACCTATTTAACCCGCACATTTGATTTAAACTGACCTTTCATGCATGTAACCATACTCCCAATGTGTCATTATTGGACCATTTTTCATTAATTGAACTTTTCATTTATAATACTCTTATGAAATAACATTAGTATCACTTTTCATTCTCATACAAATCTTTTCCATTTTGATTTTAACTCATTAAATTTATATAAAATTAATATTGAGTTAATATTAATTAGTGGGACTTAAAAATTTATTAAAATTACATCTAATTGTGCTCATGTAGATTTATTTTCCTTTTAAATCCGTTAATAAAAAATAAGAGGTCTGAAAAGTACGATCTTAGAGGAATATGTGTTATAATTCTAACAAATTAATAAGAAATTAAAGGAAATAATCTTGCTCATACATGATTTAATGTTTATCATATTCAGAAGTTATATTAATCTATGTATTAGTTTACTAAACTACACACTCTTTTGGAGCTAGGGTGAATGTAATACCTTTATAAGGTGTGGAGATAATTTTAAACAAGTGGAGATGATTTTAAAGAATTGAGAAAAATGTGAATTAAATATAATTAAAGAAGTAATTCATTTGATATTATGAATACGTGAAAATGTAGAGAAATGAAAGAGAATCTAAGTGAGAGTTGTGTTAGACCGTTTTACGAAAAGACTTACGTGAGATGAATAAAAATGTAATAATATTTTAATAAAATATGATAGTCAAATTAAAAAAAAAGTGACAATAATGCACAATTGATTATTTCATGAAAAAATTGCATTATAAATAAAAAGTAATCAAATTTTTAACAAAAGTAATAAAATTATATAACAAAAATGATGAATAATTACGAAAGTACAAAACAGCTTTATAATGAGAGTCCTCACACAAGACTTGCCCTATTTATATTTGATTAATTCCACCCGCGGAATTTTATTTTTTATTCTTAAATAGTGTTGGACTATATTTGATTCATTCCACCCGCGGAATATATTTTTTTTTCTTAAATAGTGTTGCACTAGTAGTAGCTCTGGTTGGACTAGTAGTAACTCTGGAAAAGGATGAGTAACATGATAGAATAACTAACTGTTATTGTTCAGAAATGAGGCTAAATCTTCTCTAAATATTTTTTTTGAATGGTGTACCCCACCATTAGATTCCCCACCGCTCCTGCCACCGCAACACAACCGCAATTGCCAATTGTTGTCCCATGTTATTTTATACTAATGTACATCCATACTCTTTTATTATTTTTTTAATTCTAAAAGTATTCTACACAACAACATACAAACAATATTTATTATCAAATATATTACTCACAAAAATATATATATATATATATATATATATATATATATATATATATATATATATATATATCACAAACAATATCTATATCTAATCTAAATAATAATAATAATAATAATATTAATTAAAAAATATATCATTTTTCATATTCACACATGCGTGTTTTAATAGCCATTATAACTGTTATAATTTTGTTAACATGTGTTGGTTTGTGTTTTTTATCTGTTTCAAACACGTACAAACTTTTACAAACTCAACCGACTGCTTCAAATGTCATATAAACGTGTATCTTGGTGCACTACTATATTTTGACTACTACTATATTTTGACTAATTTTTGGGTGGAATGAGTGATATGTGCTTCGTGGGTTTAAGCCAAATTAGCGTGAGTTTGCAGTGGCTTGATGGGGCAGAGATGACAGTCGCTGAGTGGAATGACAGCGAGGTTTGTGGGTTGGCGTGTCATTAAGTGCCACACGTGGGGTGGATGTGACAAGTGACATTGGCCAGATTTAAGGTTTGGCACGTGTGGGGTGTACTGTGATTGTGACAAGAAATGTTGGCAGATTTAAGGATTGTATTCTGTGCATTTTCAATGGGATAACTGTGAGCTTGGTGCGGCACGCAAACGTACGGACACACGTGGGCGAATTGTATTTGAATGTTCGCTGGTTTCGACAGGTATAATATATATATTTGAATTCCGTGCATATCTAGGCTTTGTCGTATTATTTTATGGGTTGAGAATTTAGAAGATTCTTTCATTTACATTCACGATTAAAATTTCATAATTACAATCTTATATACTTCCTCCATCGCTTTTAAGGGTATCATTTTTCTATTTTGGGCGTCCGCCCCCAAGGGTCACATTTCTTTTTTTATCCACACACACCCACTAATACAACTAAAATGAGACCCACACTTTCACTAATACGATTACCCACTACACATTAAATAACAATACTTCTTTAATCTCTGTGCCCAAAAACAAATGACACCCTTGAATCCGGACGGAGGGAGTATTACCTTTAATTTTTAATTCAAAGGAATGTTATAAGTTGTAATTTTATAAAAAAAAAGAAATAGAGTATTAATTAAATGAGTAGTATTCACAAAAGAGCAGCATTTTATTGCGACATATTTAAACCAATTGCAGTACTGTTCTCCTCAGATTTATGTGGTAATGGACAAAAATAAAGCACGAAGAAAGATGACCTTATGACAATCTTAATACTTTCTTCATCCATGGGTATCTCCGTTCATGTAGATTAAATCGAATATTAGAATAATTAAATAGGTTGTACAGTTGATCCAATATATATTTATTTAAAATCCTTAAATCTCTTGATTGTAGCTAGTTTTCAATTACATTTCATTACCATTTAATAATTCTTTAATTCTTCGGTACTATATTTATACTCATAGCATGTGATCAATGGAAAAGCAGTAAATCATATTACCAACTCTCTTTTTTTTTTTTTTAATTACATCATAATATTTGAGTAGCTTAAGTTAGGATGAGTAGACAAAAAACTTAGAAGTTTACTTCATGAAGCAAAGCTGATCAGACTTCTTGGCCACAGCCAGAAACTTCAGCATCTGTGGAGGTGTGAGTATCCCATGGATCGACTTGAGCGTCTTTAACCTCAGCCAATCAGCACCCTCTATGAGCTTCCACACCTGGCCTTTTCCGCCTTCCACCGCCTCCGTCAGTTCATCAGAAAACATCGTCTCTACTGTCACCGTCTCTTTCAGCAGTTTGTCCATCTTTTGCCCTTGCGCCACCGTGAGATCCACCAGTTTTGTGGCACCAGGGGTAGATTGGCGCATGCTCTCGTATTTTAGAGTGTGGATGAGCTTAATATAGGCAGATGGCTTGCATCCTCCAAACCATAGAAGAGACGAGTTGCACCAAGGGGGTGCCAAAACGGACGAGGCGTCTCCTTGAGCGAATTCAGCCCTCTGCTTCAAGAACTCTGCAAAGTTATTCAGTATAGAGTCAATAAGTACCTTATTGATCAACATGTTGGTGCCATCTTCACCTTTGCTGCATAGGGTTATGGCTCCCTTGAGTTGGAAAAGTTCAAATTGTTGGAAGTACATCCAGTGATGGTAGAAACATCTCTTTCTATCTACACAACCCTCATGGTCAACACTTGAGCTACTAGATGCCATTTTGGAAGAAATAGGTTGGTGATGATCATACCTATTCACACATTAAAGGTATATATAGCTCCTCTTCGTTGCTAGAATGTGGAGGTGGTTTAGAGGACATAATTAAAAAATAGAAGTCTAGACACTTCTTCTCTATTGCATTAATATTAATTTAATTCTGAGGAGGACTGGATACTCAACTATATCATCATTACTCTAAATCCTTCTTTATTATCTTAATTTCTAATTTCTTTATGGTGTGACCCCCACGTGAGCCGCCGCCCTCTTCATCGAATCATATTGGAGCTTTCTCAAGTTAAGACATGGGAAGCAAACTCCTCCAACCTTATCAAAACATGCATACATAAAGAGGAACTGACACGCTGGCACTTCGAAAACCACCATAATTAATAAGTAAAAAAATATTTTATTTTGTCTTCTATGTTCCACCATATGATCTTATCAGAATGTGGGCAATTCGTAATTAAAACACTCAGTAAATTTGTCATGCTGATTTAATATTTTTCACCATAAGATGTTAACAGTACCAGGTAACTCTCCAAAATAATCATGTAGATCTCCCATGGTTGAGAGTGTAATTAGAAAATCACTGATGCTTTTGGTGATTATTGATTCTCCTATTAAAAAGAATAATATCCGTGTGTACAACAATCTCCCACAATTAAAGGAGAGCTAATCTAGGAAATAATTACAACAAAATAAATTTACATAATCATATATAATCAATTAGGAATACTGCTATTACCCCCCTTCAAGCGCTGCGTGGGAGGGAGACAAACGCAAAGCTTGGAACATAGAAATTCGAAGGCCGGATGAGGGAGGCTCTTTGTGAATATGTCAGCAAGCTGGAGATGAGAGGGAACATAACCAGTGCAGAGTTTTCCAGAGGAAACCAACTCGCGAACAAAGTGGTAATCCAGGTCAATGTATTTGACTCGTTTGTGGGCAACAGGGTTCTGACTTAAGAATATGGCACTTTTGTTATCAGAGAGTAACATCGGGCGAGCAGAAGAGAGAGCACGAAGTTCCTAAAGTAGATTCGTTATCCAGACAAGCTCAGTTGCTGTATTAGCCATAGTCCTATACTCCGATTCACAACTCGATCGAGCAACGATAGACTGCTTTTTGGCACTCCAAGAAATTAGATTACCCCCAAGAAAGATCAAGTATCCATAATTACAACGACGGGTCTCAATACAACGTGCCCAATCAACGTCAGAGTATCCCAAAATGGAAGAATCTGGTCGTTTCGTGAAAGAAAGACCAAAATGTAGAGTCCATTTAACATATCGAAATATATGTTTAACAGCTGAAAAATGAGCATCTGTTGGGGAGTGTAGAAATTGATTGACGGAGCTAACTGCATATGATAAATCGGGAGGAGTGATGGTTAGATACTGGAGAGCTCCAACAAGAGATCTGTACAGGGTAGGATCAGGAAACGCAGAACCAGTGCTCAGTAAAGATTGCCCCGAGGCCAACGGGGTAGAAACAGGCATGGAGTCCAACAAGTCTGCTCGCTTAAGAATATCATGGGCATATTTCGCTTGGCTAACAAAGAGGCCGTTAGGAGTGTGCGAGACTTCCAAACCAAGAAAGTAAGACAACTGCTCGAGATCTTTAATAGCAAATTCCTAATGAGTACGAGATATGAAATTCCAAAGAGCTGTAGTGTCATTGCCTGTAGCAATTATGTCATCCACATAGAGTAACAAATATATGATAGTAGTGCCTCGATGAAAATGGAAAAGAGAGGAGTCTGCCCGACTTTGAACAAAACCCAAGCTGAGAAGATAAAAGCTAAATCGCTGAAACCAAGCAAGAGGAGCCTGTCGAAGACCATAGAGAGCTTTCTTTAAACAACAAACGTAGTCAGGGTAGCGAGGATCGACAAAGCCGGGAGGTTGAGACATGAACACGGGCTTGTTAAGAATGCCATTGAGAAAAACATTTTTGACATCAAGCTGATGTAGAGACCACCCATGTTGTACTGCTAGAGTTAGAACAACCCGAACGGTGACAACCTTAACAACAGGACTGAAAGTATGGTGAAAATCAGTACCAGGTATCTGAGTAAACCCTTAAGCAACCAAGCGAGCTTTGTGACGCTCAATAGAGCCATCAGATTTAAATTTTGTTCGTAAGACCCACTTGGAACCAACTATATTTGTACCAGGGGATTTAGGAACCAAAGTCCAAGTGTCATTCGAACGAAGAACATCAATTTCCTTCTGCATAGCGGCAAGCCATTCTGGACGTTTAGCCGCTGACCTGAATCCACAAGGCTCAGCTGTAACAGTGAGAGCCGAAAGGAGAGCAGTAGTTGTCATGTCCACTGGATAGCGAGGTTTGAATATACCATCACGGGCTCTTGTAATCATAGAATGAGAAGGCCCTGGGCCAGGATCCACTGAAGTAGTTGGGATTGCTGGTGGCGAGCCAAGACCAGCCGGAGGAGGTGATAAGGACACTTCCGGAGGCAGCGCCAGTACAGCCACACTACCAGACATATCATCATCATCAATCGGGGCTATACGATCGTTCATCAAAGTCGGGGTTGCACGGGAAACGGGACCTAATGATGGAGTAGGGGACTGACTGGGCTGAGTAGAACAAACATCCAAAAAAGTTGTCAAATCAAGATCGGTGAGTCGACTCGAGGAAGGGACTCGAGAAAATGGGAAACAGTGTTCTTCAAACTGATCGTGGCGAGTAACAAAAACTCGAGAGGAATCTGGATCAAGACAACGAAACCCCTTGTGAACACTGCTATAATTGAGAAAAATACAAGCACGACTTCGAGGCTCCAGTTTATGAGCTGCATAATCTCGAAGATATGGAAATACACGACAACCGAAAGGCTTAAAATTAGCATAATTTAGAGGATGCCCAAACAACAACTCAAATGGTGAAGAGTTATGCAGAACTTGTGACGGTAACTTGTTGATAATATGTGTAGCGGTGGCAAATGCATCAAACCAAAAGGAAGCAGGTGAATGAGCATGAAATAACATAGACAACTCAATTTCAGTAATATGACGATGTTTTCTCTCTGCCTGGCCATTCTGCTGTGGAGTGTACGGACAAGAGAGACGATGATGAATTACATGCAAATTCATAAAACTCCGAACTTTTCCATTGACAAACTCAGTCCCTCCATCATTTTGAAACACCTTAATAGTGCGAGAGAATTGATTGCAGACAAAGGATCCTAACCCTAGTTCGCTTCTCACGCTGCTCTCGTCGACTTTCTCCCCGGACGGTCTCCTCCGGTGACTTATTACTGGACTCGTCTCCTCCAGTATTCACTTGTTGTGTTGCTCTCTCTCTCCCTTCCTGCCATGGCTGCTTCTTTCTCTGACTCTCTTCATGTCGCCACCATGATTAATATGGTGCCAATCAAATTGGACTCCTCTACTTTTCTGATTTGGCGTGACCAAGTTGTTGATATGGCAGATTGTTTTGATCTATCAGGATTCCTTGATGGATCTGTGGAGGTGCCCTCTCCCACTGTTACCGACGCAAATGGCTCATCCTCTCCTAATCCGGAGTTTCTGGAATGGCGCAAGAAAGACAAGAAACTACTAAGTGTCATTCGAACCTGCTCTGATACCATGAGAGTGTAATTAGAAAATCACCGATGCTTTTGGTGATTATTGATTCTCCTATTAAAAAGAATAATATCCGTGTGTACAACAATCTCCCACAATTAAAGGAGAGCTAATCTAAGAAAGAATTACAACAAAATAAATTTACATAATCATATATAATCAATTAGGAATACTGATATTAATGGTAAATAATATAAGCAGCAGTATCAAAATCTGTCTTATACAAATTTAATTTAATTCAAAGTAGTTATAAAAAACTTAATTTTTTCTAAATAATCTCATAACTTTTAACTTCTTACCAAAATGATATTTTTACTTAAACATATCCAATTTTTCTAATTCCATTTGATAAGACTAATTGATTTTTTGAAAAAGTTATAGGATGAAATTGAACATGCTAACTATTTTGAGACATTTTTTTAATAATATGTAAAAAAAATATGAGAACATTTCTGTTTTAAAATCAAATTTAACTGGTACAAAAGCAGAATTTAAAACCTAACTCGCACATTTGATTTACACTGACCTTCATGTAACCATATTCCCAATCTGTCAATATTGGACCAAATATTTGCCATGTAAATCATAAATATAGAAATGCCTCAAGATTATAATTCAACAAAGGGAAAGTAAGAAAATAAGAAATCATACTACAATGACTGAAGTATGAAGCAGAAAGTATTTTCTTGTAATCTTGTTCCAACACTAGCTAAATATTTTCTCGCATTACTTGTTTGAGCTTAAGGTGTAATTTATCTTTTCAACCAGATTGGATAAATACCTGATGATCTTTTCAACCAAATTTTTGAACTTCATTTCAATTGATCTTTAGGGTTCAATAGAAAATAAAAATGTCGCAAAATTATAAAGAATACAAAAATTCATGTATTGAAATTTCAGAAAATGGGCTGGGCCCATTTTTAAAAAGCCCATGAAAATTAAAATGGATTAGTTAGCAGCCGAACTGCAGTGTTTGAATTGGAATCCAACCCAACAATGATTGCCAAATTTCAGCCCATTTCAATAATCAATTACCAGCCATTGCACCGTATTTCCAACTACTTCCACAACAATTTCAGCCCATGATCAATAAATATATCCACAGCAGTGGGGTGTGTGAGATTTTTATAATGGTTTATATTGTAGTTATTAGAATTAAAAACTATTATTATTTTATATAAAATAGATGATTGTATTAGCGATAAGTAAGGGATGATATATGGGAATTTTCTCTAATAAGGGAGAACAAATACATTTAGAGTAAACATTCAAAATGACAAAATCGGAAGGAATATGTTATAGGTGGCAAACGTATGACAACATCTCAGGAAATGAGTTTCATGAGACAGATAAAAAGTGATAACATTTTAATAAAAACTGATACATAATTGAAGAAAAAAATGATAATTGTACAAGTGAACTTATATTTTATGAACAATTCGTAGTATAAATAGAAGGTGATAATAATTTTTTAATGAAAAGTGATAATAATATTTTAATAAAAAATGATAACTAATAATCCCTCCGTCCCACAATATGCTTCACGTTTTAGTACTGTTTCACATTGTTTAAGAAAAGTTGCAATTTTTGATCAATTTTATTGACTTTAGAGGGTATTATAGTATTTTTAGGTAATAAAAAAGTATAAAATAATGATATGTGTGTGGAAAATGAGTGACAAATTTGAAATTAAAATAGTTTTTGAGGTTGTTGAATAAAGTAATTTTTTCTTTTTTGGAATGTGAAGGGTATTGTGGGACAAACAAATGAGAAAAGTGTAAAACATTTTGTAGGAAGAGTAGTAATAATAATAATAAAAAATAAAAAAAACTTAACATAACACGCTCTCACACAAATTATTTATTAAACACACGAGTATATAAGATAAAAATTACATTTTCCGTCACTATTTACCGTGATTCTTTTGTCTTATAAGATAAAAATAAATACTAATTAAATTGAGGAAAGAGTGTAAATAGAAAAAAATGGAAGGAGGTCATCTTTGGGACACATTCTCTGGTGAGACGGATTATTAGTGAAACGGGTTGATTCATAGGTTATTTGTAGTTAAAGTATGTCAATAACGAATCATATTATAACACGCTAAAATCATATATATTTTAATGTATAATTCAGCATAATTTAAAAAACATACTTTAACAACCATTAAATATACTTTATCTATATAATAGACATACATGTTTTACAAACTGTACATGTAACGTCTCACAAAAAATTTATCTATTTTAAAAACTTAAAATAATAAATATACTCCATAATTTTAGAAATACAGATGAATAAAAGAAACAAAAAAAAAATCACATTTAATAATATGAATAAAAAGTGATAACATTTTAAACAAAAAGTAATAACACCTTTAATAAAAAGTGATAACTAATTATCAAAGTGTATTTTACAAATAATTTATAGAATGGATAAAACGTGATAATATTTTTAATAGAAAGTGATTCCTAATCTAAGAAAATTATATTTTTATAATTGAATTATTTCACGAAGTATTATTTACTGAAATAATAAAAAAGTGATAGTATTTTTTTAAAATGATACATGATAAACAAAAAGTGATAATCATTTAGTTAAATTATTTATAAACTATTTGTATAATAAATAAAAAAGTGATAACATTTTTAGTATAAAATGATACTTGAATAAAATAAAGTGATAATAATAGAATAATCGAATTATCTAAAAAATAATACTAATAATAATAATATTATTGAATAGTTAATAATAATAATATAATAATAAATATATAAAGTGAAATATTTTAATTTAATAAGCGTGAATGCTTTGTGTGCAAATCGCGGAAAGTTTAGAAGGTGAAACTGAAATTTTCATTGGGAGCGACACAATTTCACCTAATAAATTGAATTCGAAAGTTTTGAGTCGCCATAATTAACGACGGGCCAAACAGAGCCCTTTTTTCTTTTTAATTTGTATTTAATTTAAATTATATTTAATTGAACTCATGATAATTCGTCTCAAGATCCATGACATGGTACCTACCCATAAAGAATAAAGTAGGTTAGTTGAATTAGGTATGAATGGTTTTTTAAATAAGATGTATGTAAAAGTATGGGGATGACCATTCGTGTCATTGGATTGTGTTTCGTGTCTAAAATTCACTCCTAACATTAGAAAATAAAAATAAAAAAAATTGTGTTGACACAAACCTCCAAAGATTGTATTGAAAAATTGCTATGTGATAGGATATTTGTTATCACTTTTTTACCCTATGCTGAAACTTCGCTGAAACATATCAAGATGGATATGATGAAAATTTTTAAAATACAAAGAAAGAAGGAAGAGTAAGCAAAAATTAGCGTGGAATGGGGAATATTCAATAAAAGGTTATTATTATTATTATTTTAAAGGATATTTTTAAAATAAAAAAAGCATTAAAAATTACAATTTATTTAAAATAATAAAGAGTCATCTATTGCTTAGGGTAACAATAAATATATTATGGAGTAATTTTTAATATTAATTTTCTTTGAAAGGATGCCCATACAACCGATCCAACCAAGCACTACTCAAAACTATATTCTCACATTTATTTATTTTTTATTTAATTTTTCACACTCTAAAGATACTAGAATTTTAAAAATTTTATAACAAATAACTTCTTAATAATATAATCTTTATTTTTAAATATAGTACTCATATCTAATATAATTTACTTTATTATTGAAATATTTATTATAAAAAGGATTTTATTATCTTTAAAAGTTAATAAAATTTATGGAAAGGATTTATTTTTAAATTATGCCTAAAGGATAACTATGAAATAATTTAAGATGGAGGAATATTTTTTTTTATTTTTTTGTTTCCTCTTCACAAATAAGAAATAAAACTTTTTTATTTATGCATTAGATTGATCACACCCACCCAAAATCATTTTGTTAAAAACACAGTGCTGTATCTAAGTAGTAGTACTGTATTAGAGTAGTGCAATTATAGGAAAGGATGCCTAAAATGATAGAAAAACTACGATCGTTTGAGGGAAACAATACTGGAGATGAGATTCAGAAACGAGGCTCATTCATAAATTTCTTCTTTAGATATTACAGTGTCAATGCCATCTTTTTATTAGTCTGTTTAACATCGTCGATTCTGTTACTACCGCTCATTCTCCCAACGTTTCCACCGCCACCGTTGCAGCTTCTCTTCGTCCCTGTTGTGGTCCCTGCTGTGATTATGGCGGTGCTCATTTTTGTGGCTTACACAAAGCATTAATTGCCAAAAGTCTAATGAGTGAAAAATGTGCCACCGCTTAATCCATCGCCACTGTTGCAGCTTTTCTTCGTTCCTGATTATGGCGGTGCCATTTTTGTTGCTTATAATTGCACATGTATAGATTAATGCTGTCTAATGAGTGAAAAATGTTATATGGACATCGTTGCAGTATCTCTTCGTTACTGTTGTGATTGTGGTGGTGCTTTTTTTTATTTTTTTTTATTTTATACTTTTACACCGCTTTAGGCCAAATGTCTCTATTAATGCAGTTTAATTAGAGAAAAATGTCATATACAATAAATTTTGTATGGTTGATGTTTATATTAGCAAATTAAATTGTCTTTTTATTTCTTATAAATTATGATGTCACATATATTTTATATAAGTTTGATGACATTTTAACAGTTTAGTCTTGAAGTATTAAATTAAAATATTAGTATAATATATTATTCATTTTTTTTAACGAAAAAAAGGCCTAATATCCCTTCAATAATTTATTGATATTTAAATAAGATATAATATTTAGTAATTTTTATGTAGTTTTAAATTTGAAATATACATCTATATTTTTAAAATTATATATTTTTTATATTCTAAATAAACTTCACACAGTCACATACAAATAATATCTCATATTTTCATCGCACTTGTATTCCTATTTTGCATGCGTGTCCTATTTTGCATTGCATGCGTGACATGCGTAATTTTATTTAACAACTGTTTTTATTTTGTTAACAACTCAGGCGAAGGTGAGTGTTCGTTTTTTTTTAATCTCTTTCAAATACATACAAACTCAACTGAGTGGCACGTGTAGGAATGAGTGTAGGAATGACGTTAGATTACTGTATTTTAGCAAATTTGAAGTTAGATTGTTTTAAGCCAAATAAAAGACTTTATGGATGTAAGATTGCAGTGGAATTGGTGGAGCGACTTTGAGATTTGTATTCTTTGTATTTGTATATGTGTTTAAATTATGTGTTTTTTAGTAGGATAACACTGAGTTTGTTGGAGCAGGCGCTGAATCTCATCGTCTCCCACGTAAATGTACACGTGGAGCGGAGCACACTGTATTTGAATGTTGGCTGATTTCGACATATATATTTCTATTTAACATATAATTTCAACAAAAGTATGTTTTATCTGGACACTATCCACCGAACGATTATATATATATATATATATATATATATATATATATATATATATATATATATATATATATATATATATATATATATATATATATATATATATATTGGGGGGTAAAACACTCCAATAGTGGGTATAACAAATATCATAAAATTTTATATATTATCAAAATAATAATACAATAATTTACAAAAGTTTTCATTAATTAACAATTTTAATAGATTAATTTACAAATATTTTATAAAATTATATATAATTATGAGTTGATTTTGGGGCGTATTTAGTACATTGATGTATCCCAAGATTTATCTTTAGATATTTAAATAGATTAGTGGATAATTTTATTTATTTTTTTCAAAAAATAGTTAATTATATTATTTTATTTAACTGTGAATATTAAGTAATTAAAAATAATTGAAATGTCTCAATCTCACATGAGTTTGTCTAATGGAATATGTGGCCCCTTATTTCCAAAATGAGTAAAATTGCTATTTTAGAACTAAGGGAGTATGGGACCATGGAGTATATATAATTTATACATTAAAAATGTGTAATCAACAATTATTTCAAGACACACCGTACCTCTATGATAATTGATTGATAAGTACGCACATAGAGGAACAAGCAAATCTATAGGAAAATTAACAGCTTCTCAAGAATTAATAAACTCACATAAATTCTGATAATACTTGAAAGCAAATTTGATAATAAAACGAAAGGAGAGAAAAACCTGAAGAGAGATCGGAGCAATCGCGACGGTGCTACGGCTGCAACCAAACGACATCTTCACCGGCATCTCCCTTGTATGAGTTTCATATTCTATTTTTGTCCTTGTATTTTCTTCTTATCTCACTGTTGGCAGTTACCCCAAACTTCACAACCACAGAGATCGGGAGTCGCTGGCATTAAGAAGGACTAAGAAAGAGTGTCGTCTTGAAAGCCCTAGCGAAGCATCGTACGGCAGCCGTCAGTCATCTCTTTAGCGCCGTCGGTCGTATCCGGCTAGGTAAGGAAACAAATCTCGTCAGTTGAGGAGTTTACGTCATCTCTGCTAGGGTTGATCGATTTTAAAAGTCCTAGAGATGCATCGGCGGTGGCCGTCGGTAGTCACTTCAGCACCGTCAGTCGTCTCCGGCTAGGGAATGAAGAATCTCGTCGGCGTTTTCTCACAGGAATGGGAGCTCGACATTGCTAAGGCTTGGGAGAAAATTTCCAAGTGCTTAATTTATGCCTACATTTTTTTTATTATTAAATTTAATTAATAAAATTTAAAAAGTACATTAACAACGGGCTTACAGCAACAGAAGGAAATACCCGTTGTTAATGAGTGTATTTCTCAGCCTATAACAACGGAGATTTATTTTTAACCCTTTTTTACCCTTATAACAACAGGTTTTTAATTCCCCGTTGTTAATCCAACGTTGTCATTCCACAGTTTTGGCATAGTGTAAATTGCTTTTTGTAGTCTTTGATCTTATTAGAAGTAATAGTTTTATGTGATAATTATGTAGTTTCATGTACCTTAGTAAAAGAATCTATTTGAAGCATCTATACTCATTTACTTGTTTCAAAATGCAATTTGAAAAGGGTATGGTTCAGAAAGTAAGAACTTTGATATCGCTAGAAACTCTTATATACCTTTGGTTAAGAGCTCTGGTAATGCAAGAACTTTGAGTATCTTTGAGTGTAGAAAAATTTCTCAGGGGATCTCATTTGTATTCATTTTCTTTTTTGTGAATTGATAATTTGTTTGAATTATTCTTGTTTGGCGTAGAGAGTTGTTGCTCCTGATTTTCTTTGACAACAGCATATAGATGAACTTCGCTCGCTCATTTAACTAGGTAATCCTTAGTATTGAGCTACTATATCACATCTCATCTAATTGGGATTATTTATATTATGTATTAATTTACATACAGAAAGTTTTAATTATTACATGTCTTTCTTTTAGCAGGTTGATGTTTTATAAAAAAAAATTGCAGATGCTTTTGTCACTTCCTATAAGAATAACTCTTTAGGTAGATTTTCCAAAGTTCAATAACATATTAAATTGTTAATGTTGTTATCGATGAGGCAATTTTTGAACTAAGATTATATATGTGTGATTGTTGCTATATATGAGGTAAATATGTTCCAATATAGAATTTTTTTTTGTTGATTTTTTGGAGAGTTGGTACATGTCCTGTTCTTACTATTATCTACATAGATTTGTTGAATTTCTAACCATGCCCTATTTTTAATCTCGGTGATGCTGCTCTAACATATTGTCTTGTGAATTGCTGCATTTTCTTCTATCTTTACTTTGGTTCAGTTGGTCATTTGTTTTGGTATGTCCTAATTCCTTATTGGTTTATGTTTAAGGCATTGTAGTCTACTCTTTGATGTTGATTTTGATGGCCCTTCTTTTGGTTTCTTGTTTTTCTAATTTTTGTTATAGATTGGGCTAGCTTAAGACTGTTGAGTTTTTTCGTTGTTGGTATATTTTTTATGCAATGTATTTCTGCTGTGGTTTTCACAGCCTAGTTGTAGAATCTTGTCTACTAGTTTTGGTTACTACTATATTTGTTATTTTGGAAACTGCTGGTAGCTTTTACTATTACTCCCATTCCTTTAGTTTCATCATTTTTGGCAGGTTGATGTTTTATAAAAATTGTGTGGACGTTGTCACTTCCTATAAGAAAAACTCTCAGGTAGTTTTTCTAAAGTTCAATGGCATATTAAAGTGATTTTTGTTATCTACGAAGTGGACTTTTTTAACTAGGATTATATAAGTGTGATTGTTGCTATTTATGAGGCAAATTTTCTTAATATGGAATTTTTTGTTGCTTTTTTGGAAAGATTGTGTATGTCCTATCCATGTTTTTATCTACATAGGTTTTGTGCATTTCTATCCATGCTCTGTTTTTAGTCTCGGTGAGGCTTCTACTCTCGTTGTCTTGTGAATTGTTGTGGAATCTTCCATATTTACTTTGGTTTAGTTGGTCCTTTGTTTTGGTATGTTTTAGGATCTCCTTATTAGTTTATGTTTAAAGCATTGTATGATGTTTTCATGTTGTTGGTTTTTATGATTTTAATTTGTTGTTGATTTAACATCATGTAGTTGGTTTTTTATGATCTTAATTTTTTGTTGATTGGGCTAGTTTGAGACTGTTGTTTAATTTTGCTTATTTGCTGATGCTGGTTGGTGTATACTTGTTGGGTTGCTGCTACTGTAGATCCTTTGAGTTATTTGTACATTGAGTCTTCTATTTAGTTGATAACTTATATATTGATTGGTTATTTGCCTTGTGGGTAATTTTTTGTTGCTCGTTCTTTCACCCGTTATGTTGGATTTTACTGCTGATTTTGTCTTGTTCATAATCTATTTTTTATTATAGTCTCTTTTTTTTATTGCAAGAAATCCATTCCCAATTCAGCACAGGCAGCTCTGGTTTTGTTTTACTTGTTCTTGTTGCTGGTTTTTTATGGTTGATGCCTTCCAGCCAGCTGCTGGTCTTAGTCCATCTCTGCTGGATTGTTCACCTAATAGAGTAGAAGCTGATATGTAGTGGAGAAATTTTTCTTCTTGGTTCCATTACCTCTAGTACGTTGGTGGCTTCTAAAGTCACTAACTTGTTTGATCGTGCTTGTAGTCACTTTTAAAAGTTGTATTTAGAACATGCAAAAACTAGTACTCCTTTATAGAATAGTTTTTTTAATTTCTTGCACCGTGGTACTTTTGATGTATTGTACTTTGTACGGTTATTTTATAAATATATTTATTATTTTCGAAATATAATACTCCCTCCGTTCCAGGAAAGATTGCACCCCTTTCCTGGCACAAAGATTAATAAAGTGGTGGCTTTTAGGGGTATTATGATATTTTTTGGTAATAAATAAATGATAAAGTGTGTTAAATGTGTTAGATATGGGTGATTTTTTTTTTTGTAAATAAAGTATATGGAGAAGGGTGATTGTGTTTGACTTTTTGTTTTTTAGGAATGTGCAAACTTTTGTGGGACAACCCAAAATGGAAATGTGTCATCTTTCCGGAGGGAGTATTAATTTAGTTAATTAAATATTTAATGAGAGGTAAATAAGGATTTAATGAGAATATTTATTGTCATTAATGTATAATAATTTTATGAGAGGAAAATTATAATTTTGAGAGAATTTAGTAGTATTTGAAAAGTATTTAATGAGAGATAAATTCTCTCATTAAAAGTAATCCAACAATAATGACAGGATCATATCATGTCATAATTGGCCATTATCTAGAGACCCTATTATGACAGGGTCTGGAAATTCCTGTTATTAAATGTCTTTAATGACAGTATTTTTAGATTTAATGATAGGATCTTCTGTCATTATATGCTCATTTTCTTGTAGTGAAATAAGTGCATAAAATTTTAATTAAAATAAGAGTTTTTGAATCAAATAATAAATTACACATTACTTTGAACAATTTTCAAGATGATCAGATCAAATTTCGATGCTAAAAGCACGACGAAACATGATGAATAAACCAACCTTGTGAAAACTTTATACTTTCTTCATCCATCGGTGACTCCGTTAATTTAGATTCAAACGAATGATTTATTTTCATTAAATCATAATATTTGATGAGCTAGTTAAAGATGAGTTGAAAAATAGCAAGAATTGTAGTATTTGGTCTTTAAAAAGAATACTTCATGTATTAATATTACCAACTTTGCTTATGTTATCTGGTAATATATTGTTTGTATTTTAATTTTGAACTTTTTTATTAAGCCAAAAAGAAGTGACTGAATTAGTTCTTATATTGAGATTAAGAAGCTAATTATCATCGTGACTCACGAGGACTGAGGAGATTCAAATTTTAAAGACTACTATTTATTTGGAATTAAAAAGAAAAATAATATAAGGTGAAAAACAAGTATAGTATATATTATGGTTGAATCTTGTGTGTGATTGATCGTTGAGACCATTTTTTATTTTTTAAAATAGCTATCATTTTTGCCATAAAATGTTATCACTTTTCATATAAAATATTATCACTTTATACTTATATTTTAAATTGTTCATGAAATAGCATTATCATTTTTCATTAATTTACTATCACCCTCCTTTATAAAAGTTATCACTTTCTGATCATCATACGTGAGATGATCTCAAACAAGTCTTTGTCATATATTATATACCCGTTGAATTTACGATAAAGATTAAATCTCAAAATAAGATAATACGAAGAAAAAAAAATGATACATAGCCACGAAAATATACTAAAGCAACACAGGATAATGATTAAACACACATCAAACATATATTACATAAGACAACAGAAACTAAAGCAACAGTTTGCTTTATTTTCTACTAAAACACACCAACAGAAACTAAAACACACATCAATCTGCCATTCTCATTCGCCTTTCTTCCATTCCCAGTCCTTCAAGCAAAGTCGAAACTTATCCGCCGCTGCCAGAAACTTCACCACCAGTTGCGGTCTGAGTATCTCAACGATCGACTTCAACGTCTGGAACCTCAGCTGTTCAGCAGCATCCAGGATGTTCTGCTCCTCTTTACGACGCGCCTCCAGGATCTCCTTGGCATTTTCACCTTCCAGAGCCACTTTCGCCAAGGGCCCGTCCCTCATGAACTTTAACAGCACCATGAATTTTGTCGACAGCTTCCTCTCTTCTATCACCGTGTTTATGTGCAGCTTATCCACCTTTTGGAATTGCGCCACCGTTAGCTCCACCAGTTCTAAGCCATCAGTGGTAGATTGGAGAGAGGTGGA
Source organism: Pogostemon cablin (assembly GCA_023678885.1). Lineage (NCBI taxonomy): Eukaryota > Viridiplantae > Streptophyta > Magnoliopsida > Lamiales > Lamiaceae > Pogostemon > Pogostemon cablin. The sequence continues at coordinate 3,546,166 of CM042956.1, forward strand.
CTCACTCTCTAGTTTCAGGGTGCACAGAGAGTAAATGATGTCCTCCAATCCAGTGAAGAGACGTCTCGAGAGAGTTGAACCAAGAGGCAGGTGGATGAAAGGGCGAGCAGTTTCCTTGAGAATGGCGTGTTCCATTATACACATGGAAGTGTTCCATTATACAGTCAACAAGTTTATTCAACTTGTCACTGGTAGCTTCACCTTTGTTGTAGCGTGCAGCGGCTTCGTTTAGTTGGGAGAGTTCTTCTTGAAGAGATAGCGATTGCTCGTATAAGCATCCACCAAATCCCTCAAAATAATCATACTCAATACTACTACTGGATGCCATTTTAGTGTAATGCTGGTGAAATGTGTTGTGATGCTAATAACTATTCAGACATGGGTAATATAGGGGGACATGCCTCGTCTTCGTTGGTCGAATGTGGCGGTGGGAGCAGAGGAAAAAAAAAAAAGAGAAGTCAGGCCACTTCTCTATTGTATTAATTTAGTTCAGAAGAGGACATATCTTCAATCGAGGTCATATATACTGTATTTTTTAAACTTGTGCTCATCCACTCAACTAAATCATGTACTCTAAATCCTTCTTCATTTTCTTTATAGGGTGATTATAGTTTAATTAATATGTCACCAGCTTAATAAAATTAATTTTAGATAGTTTTAGAACCATCCCAGCTTTCCCATGGGCTTATATACAGAATTTTTCAAATATGTGCTCATTCTCTCAACTACAAAGAAGACACTGTGTACTGTAAATCCTTCTACATTTACTTAAGTTAACCACTCTTTTAGTTTTCCTAATATTAGTAATAATCAGGAACGTTAGATTATGTCCCCAGCTGATCACATCCATTTAGTTGGGTTAGATCCATCCCATCGCCACCCACGTGAACACCGTCCCCTGCATCAAATCATATTGGAGCTTTCCCAGGTTAAGACATGGGAAGCAAACTCCCCCCAGGACTGGATGTCCTGCGACATTTAAAGCACAGAGATATGTCACACCAAAGTGTCACGGAACATTTCATGCCCAGAATTATCAAAACATGCATAGATTCGGAGGAACTGACTCTTCGAAAACCAGCATAATTAATAAGTAGAAAAATATTTATTTTGTCTTGTACGTTCCACCATTTGATCTTATTAGAACGTGGCAATTCAACACTCACTAAATTTGTCAGATAAATTAGGCAACTCTCCAAAATAATCATGTAGATCTACTAGGGTAAATAATAAGCAGTAGAATCAAAATTTACCAGGTACCAAAGCAGAATTCAAAACCTAACTTGCACATTTGATTTTAAACTGACCTTACCTTTCACTTAACCATACTCCCATTCTGTCAGTATTGAACCAAATCTTTACCATGAACTGCATGTAACTCATAAACGTAGAAAAGCCTCAAGATTCTCATCAAGTATAATCCAACAAAGGAAAAGTTTAAGTAAGAAACTAAGGAACGCGTTATCATAGTACAAATGACTGGAGCATGAAGCAGAAAGCATTTTCCTGAAATCATGTTCCAGCACAAGCAAAATATTATCTCACATTACTTGTTATTAATTATTGTTGAGCTTAAGGTGCAATTGATCTTTTCAACCAGATTGGATAAATACCTGGTGATTTATGCAGTGGAAATTAAGATGATCTAAAGTACAAATGAGACACCACAAGGCAAACAAAACTATTAAAAAGATAAAAGATGCAATATGTGAAATCAAAACACTCGAATTTGTTATACTAATGACATTTACTTGATTTTGAACACATTAAGAAGGTTACATCAGGAGATATTGACAATAAGAGATATAACCATACCATGTCTACATTCCGTCAATTTTCACCTAATCTGAATACAAGGCAGTGCCACCATGCTTCTTAGTTTTCTTTTTTATTAGCCTGTTTCTTATCCTTACTTTTCCCTGTAGCCTTCCCTCCTTGCTTGCTTCCTTTGCTTCCTCCACCTTTATTACCTTTGCCTCCATCCTCAAATTCAATTGTCACTCCTTTGCCACCAGTCTTTTGCCTGTTTTTCCCAGCTACGCCCTTTGCTTTGTGCTCACTTTTATGCCTCTCAGTTTTGCTCACTGTAAAATGATCATCTGACGTACAAGGAGGATCATACACGTCCGAAGCCCATGAAACCCGGCATTCCTTTTGTGGTTTGCCTTCTTTCTCACGACTTCCTTTAAAAGCCGAAACAAGATTTAAAGATGCTGTTGGCGTAGTAACTGGTTCGAATTTTGGAGTTACATTCTTCTTATAACCCATTTGAGCAAGTATATAATCTTCTGATAAATCAAAATCCTCCTCCTCCTCCTCCTCCTCTTCTTCTTCTTCTTCATAAGGCATTTGGGAGTCAGATTTTGCATACCCCATTTGAGACAACAATGTCTCCTCTGAAAAATCATCTTCATCCTCATCCTCATCTTCATATTCCTCTTCTTCCTCAGTGTTAAATCTCTCAACAGTAAATCTCTTCACATTATCCACAGTATTTATTTGGTTCCCATCATTGATCTTCAACTCACCTGATAGGCCATTGCTTAGCTTGTCTTTAGCATGATCTCCCAAAGAAGAACTGCCACGGCATAGAGCATCACCATTCTCTACGTCAGAAACGGATGTATCACAACAAGTACCGTTGTCCATTGATAATCAACAGGTACAACAATATAGAGGCAGAGAAAAATCAGAAACCAAGACCTGTAAATCAAAATCTTGTTATCGACATTACAACATTACTTGCAAGAAACTACAAACCTTACGTACCATGGATCGCACAAAGAACGAAAATCATGTGAAATACGATTAAAGAATACGGAATATTTAGTCAGACAAGATACAAGAAATTCTGAAAGGAAAGCATAAGAGGAACACACTAACGTACTTCATCACACAGAAATACTACGATCAATTGTATCAAGAGGTGGAAATATACGATAATCCCAGACAAAGAACATCGGAAATCATCATCCACGCAACAGGCAACAATTTCAGAACCGTGCAATCAAAACATGCATACCACGATAAATTGCCCAAGATTGTGAAGAAAAAATAAATAAATTCAAAGCATCAGAATAGTAATTATTGCTACTAACGTAAATTACTCACTTCGATTAATAAAAAAATAGGATGAATTAGAACATGGACGGTGATCACAGGAGTGGAGTAGAGAAATATTTTAAAGAGACATTCAAACAAAAAAGAGAAATTCAAAACCCTAGAAATCAATTCCAGTCCCAAATAAGTAATTTTGACTGAGTCAAGGGCTCGGTGGCAGTACGCAATGTTCCTCAGACCGACTTTAAGTAATTGGCGGCCCTTTTATGAAAAAAATAAACAAAGTAATGGGCCATTGGGTCAATCGGCCCAAACCTATTTCCTATTTAATTATAATTATATTTTCATTTTGATATTATTTTAAAGCCTTTTTTTCCAATTTGGATCAAATGAGTTGATTATTGTGGTTAATTTAAATTTATCAGAAAAGTTAATTTATCAAAGAGGACTCCACGGGTTTATATGAAACGTAGGGGTTACCCGTTGTTAAAATATAATTATTATATAGGTAAAATATATTCATTTGTAGTTAAAGTATGTTTGTAGTGAATCATATTTAACATAATTACCTTCTCACAATATAGTTAAATTGTTAATAATTTAATTTGTCCTAAATGCATGGTAGTCATCTATGAAATTTGGAAGCGGCGTAGATTTCACGTGCAGGGGCAGGCTGCTTTGCGACAAAAGCTTCAATCAACCCCATATCGCCTTGTCTGTTAAAAAATAGTAATACAAAAAACAAAAAAAATGGTTTTACTGCTAGTCCATAATAATCACATAAAGGATATACTTTAGGATATGCATGCTATTATTTTATTATATTAATCGGGATATTTTTATTAATTTGTTATTTACTATATTCCACGTACTAAATTTTTTACCAGACATTTTACTCCTTTTTCTTTAAGAATTTACGAACACTACCCATTGCTGTTGTAACTCGTAACGTTGTAGTTGTCTTTTTTTTTTTTCTTTTTTTAATTTGAATATCAAAATCAAATAATTTCTTCAAAGTAAAATATGTTACAAACACACCCATATACCAATAACAGCCTAAATCATGCAATGTAAATATTCAACAAAATCTCCTTTAACTAAATGTCTTAGTTGGACTAGCCCTCTAGCCTTCTTGCCTTCTAGGAGATATCTCTATGCCTGATGGCACACCAGAGATACTCAAAAAATACTTCCTGTAGAAATAGCATTAGGCCAATCCTCATCAAAACGATTAAAATGCAGAACATAATAACGTGAAACATAAACAGAAAAAATAAAATAAAAAGATGTTATATCAAAATAAGACGTAACATCTTAAAAAAAAAGAAAAAAAAGAACTCAAACAAATAATCGACTCCTAAAAGCTTTCTGTATCGAAGTTCCTGAGATTGAAGGCGTTCTGATCACCCCTGCTCCAATGCACTGTGATATAGGTCTTTGATACGATCCGACGCAACAAAATTTTCACCTTGTATCTTCGTCCCTTCTCGCCCTATCTTATTTACCTTGTCATGAGCATGCGAACATCTATAAGAACATGTGAGTATGATAAACGAGTGCAACAGAAGACGCAACACTTCATTCACAGAGCACATGTTCAACAATAAACAGCTACAAAGATTGAATAAGTATAGATATAGTGCATTGAAATAATGATGAACTCACATTATGTAAAATGGTGTGAAATCAAGGTGCCTCAGCTGATAAGATCTCAAGTTCAGCCCACCAGAGTGGAGAGAGTCTTGGAGTTGCAGCTTCGGGTGATATATCGATGCTGTGTCTCAGTATCTGAACGATTTCCTTCATTGAAGGTCTTTTTCTTGGATCTTGTTGAGTGCAGCTCTGTATTGCCTCACACACGGAACCCAGCTCATCCTCTTTGGAAGACTTCAAAGTTGGATCGACCAAGGTTTTGATGCTCGTCTTATCATTCATGTATTGAGAAGCCTGTTGAAGGAATCACAGTTAACCCATGCATAATTTGCAATGCATATATCATTAAGAATTTGAGCAAGTGTGTACCCAGATAAGAAGATTCTCATGCTCGTCCGAGTAAGGAAGCTTCCCAGAAATGATTTCTAGCATCAGGATGCCGAAACTGTAAATATTTGTTTCCACATCAGCGAGTGGAGGAAGTACAGAGTGCTCTGATTCGTTTTCTCCCGGATTCTTGAACTTGGTTACGAGTTCTTGCCAGAAAGCTACATCGGCGATCTGCAAGAACGAAACTTTCATCCATTAAAAACCAATTTTGCATGACATGGGTGGCTACATTAACCAAGGGTATGTAAAAGAACAAGAAAAAACACTTGCTTTAGCAGCATAATCATCTGTCAAGTAAATATCTTTTGAAGTTAAATTGGAATGCGCCACCGGTGGATTGAGATCGTGCATAAATTGAAGGCAATAAGCTGTCCCCATGATAATCCTCATCCTCGTACTCCAGTCTAGGTGTTCAAGTTCTTTAACTGACAAAACAAAGAATATATACATTCAGCCTAGTAACAAGTCCAGAATAGAGGAAGGGAGGGACTTACCATGCAGATGTTCGAACAGAGAGCCGTTTGGAGCATACTCGAAAACCATCATCCTAGTGAAAGGTGAGTTTTCCTCGCAGTACCCAAGAAGATTAACGAAATTTTTGTGATTCACTCTCGACAAGCTATCAATCTACAGGAGTAGCAAAGCCAAATGCAAATGTATTATGGATATGACATCGGTTTATCAATATATCATAGTCTTTGCAACACGGATGATAATCGTCTAACCTTTTTCCTGAATGCTAATTCTGCACGTTTCGACCATTCATTGACTGAAGCTATAGCAGTTGAAGCCACAGCAATCTCCACTCCACTGGATAGAGTTCCCTTGTACACAGTGACTACACCATCCTTGGTTCTAATAATGTTGCTGAAATCTTCACATGCAGTTTCGAGCTCAGGTCGGTTCAACTTAGGGACCCCTAAAAACGACGGAGATTTTTGTAAATAACTGATACACTATCATTCAACAAGCAGGTCCTTAAACTTTATATGTGGGTGGGGTGGTTATCACATGGAAGCATACCTGTAACAAAAGCTTTCTGCAACTGCCCACTCAATCCAGTTTTCCAAGGACGAATGTTTCTAGCTGCCCTGCTTCTGAAAATGATCAACATGATCACTACAATGATGACAAAGATAATTGCACTTGAAACTCCTATTATAAGCTTCAGTGAGTTCCCAGAATTCCCAACAGCCGCTGATTTGCTATCATTTGGTTGGCCTTCAGATGCAGGATTAATCGTCTCACTAGGCCTATTCTCCTGTGAGGGTACAGGAGCAGGAAATGCTTTCCTTTTATTTGGTACGGCAGGAAATGACCCACTACTTCTACTAGGAATGTAATTGCCAGTTTCTAATGGGGGAGGGGCCCCAACACTAGGAGGAATGGCGATAAGATTACTGGACTGTTCAACTAGTACACGGCGATGTACATTGTTCACTTCTTTATATGTGTTTTGAGTGGCACCTTTCTCGGGAGCATCTATGTGTTTATCAATATCAGTGAGCGATCACCTGCTTAAAAAGGATATTCAAACAATGAAATTAGTGGATCACCTGTTAGATTGCTGCAGCAATCATCAGCATGACTCTGAAACAATTCACCGGCCAAGTTGAACCTTAAAAAAGGAGCCAACGTTACAGTTGAATAAAACAATATTAAGATGAAGATGTCAAAGTGGTAGAATGAATGGAATTATGATTGCTTACTGTGGTAGCAGATTGAGGTAACGAGGTATGCTCCATATAGTAGTAAACTGAGACACATCTGATTTCTTCAATTCTTTTGAAGAACTAGACCCAACGCTGCTCAAGAGATGCATCTTAATAAGTGAAAGAACAAAATGAATGGCAAATGTAATATTTGCTCCACAGTGAACAGTGGAACAGCAAGAGATCAATCAAGTATGAGTAATCAATATGACAAAAGACCATTTATATCTAGTACAGCCATGTAAAGAGCAGGCATTATTATCTATCCTAAATGAACATGATTTAAACTAGTAAGCAACCACATTTGTCGGACAGAAAAACAAGGAATAAATTACCAGTTCCCTAATTTTCTATTTGCACAGCCCATTGCAGCAGCATCAGCATTTGTAAGGACCCCATCAAACCTCAAATCACTTAGCAAACGAAGCTTCATAATCTCCACAGGAATACTTCCTTCCAATCTATTATTACATAGCAACCTAGAATGAAACATGTCAGGACCTAAATATCCAAATATTATTGCTTTAATCAACATAAAAATTTAATGATGACCAATTTCTTTTGCTTACAAGCGTTTAAGGGAATGCAACCCTCCTAATTCTGCAGGAACAGTTCCACTCAAGCTATTATCCCTCAAGTCCAACACTTCAAGTAATAAAAGCTTCCCAAGCTGTGGAGGAATGGGACCAGATAGGTGGTTCTTGGATAGGTCACTAGTGATCAAATCAAAAGAACTAGTCAAGCATGTCCACAGATTATAAAATAAAAAATAAACAAAATTAAATTAAATTAAAAGCATATAATTCTGATGCAATCAGGGAAATGAATATGAACTAACTGTATTTTACCTTGTGCTAGTGTACCTTCTACAAGTTCAAGTCAATGTAATGCTAGAGGGGTGGAAGGTATCTTAAAGGCACTAATAGATACATAAATGCAGGATACTGTTGATATTGATAGGGGAATATAAAAGTTAATACTCACAGATATCTTAAATGAGTTAGATTTCCAAGCTCTGGTGCTAATGATCCTTCCATATCAAGTCCATTGAGATTTCTATACAAAACATAAGTTTATGAATCAGCCAAACATAGTAACACAGAAGAAAGAAATTGAAGACAGAGAGAACATAAAGGGGGACTTACACCATAACCACGTAACCATCCACACATTCAATCCCAGACCACATGCACGGATCGCAGTCATCAGGATTCCAATTTGCTAAAGCACCCGAGGGATCAAAATCGATCTTTGCTCTGAAAAGAATTAATGCAGATCCTGCACTCCCATTCAATGAAATTAACTACTACGCAATAGACACCTTTAGTAAACAGTTCATGACTCATTGTTATACATCCCTCATTACCTTCAGAATTAAGTGACCAACATCCATTAATTTCCAAAATAATAATCAACATTGCAAAACAAGACAAGTGCATTCCACAAGTAGTGCCCCATCTACCACCCATTGCTCGAAGAACCATTCGTCGTTGAGGTGGAGGCGGTCTCTGCCAACAGCCAGGGCTTTGTACAAGGTAATCGCCAGCTTTTTAATGCACAATAATCCTCCGAGCAATGTGGAATTACTCGGATATACAGATACAACCACGCTAACAATCCTCAGCTCACTAAACCCAGAAAACTACATTCACAAACCCACTACTGAGCAAAAACTACGTAGTAAAACAATCTATGTTAGCCTCCTTAAATCTATTTAACAAAATTTGGGTCTCTCATCTTCAACCAGCTCTTAATTTGGCTATGGCGGCATGGGTTCACGAAGAAAAGCACAACCCTCTTGAATTAAGCCTTTAGCTGGACAAATAAAACAAATCACCAGATTAATAACCTTTACTTCCACGCAAGAATCGGATCACATACAAAAAAAAACCCTCTATAGAATCATGGAATAAAGAGACAATGGGGAACATAAAAGGAATAACCTTAGGAACAAGCAAATCAGAGGAAAAGCAAAAAGGGCATGAAACGTAAAGACATGCAGGAGAATAATACTAACCAGGTGCCTTATGATTATGGGCACATCCGCACACCTTTTCAAGATTCTGTGTAAATTTGTTGTCGATAGAAAATTGCAATAGGTTGAAAATGGAAACCACAACAGGTAGGGAAAATTGCGGTTTGATAGTTAAAAATGGGAGCTAACAGAAGAATGTGGATTAAAGAAATTGATAATTACTACGCAAAATACAGCAGAGAAGATGTCGCTTTGTTTACCGCCCTTTCCAGGATGATCTCAGAGATGAAAACTCTCCTCGACCATCTCTCTGAAAGAGGGGAAATGGAGAAAAAAAATTCTCTCTCTCTTGTTTTCTCACTCTAAAAAAAGAAGTTTGTTTTCTCTCCTCACCGGTCACCACCCAAAAATTCATTTTAATTTTTAATTTAATTTTCATATTATTAAATATTTCTTGCTAAATTAAATTTCGACATTGCAAAATTATTCAGAGTACATCAGGTGATGACTGGTAAACGGTTAACCGCCGGCGAGGTATCCCGCGGGTTTTTGAATGGATGGAGTTGCGGGCCCCGACATCCGAAGAAATAGGACGGACGACTGGGCCACCCATGTAACTGAAGGGGGAGATTAAATAAGTACACTTACTTCTAATCTTTCTTTTATCAATTACGAATAGATTTAACTTATGGGAAAATCTTTTTGCAACAACTTTACGTTACCCTCATAATTCATGTTATATTTTATTTTTATAATTTAATATTAATTTTTTTATATTTAATTATAATTTCACTCATTGTTCATGCAATATTTTTTTTATTTGAATGTGATTCACACAATACATTTATTTTTTTGTAGTTTGTAATTTTTACTCAGAATTTAGTTTTTACATCAAAATAGAAGTAGCTTTCCATGTAAAATAAACTAATATACTAATTCCTTACCGACTTGCACATTTTCAACGGGACGTGGAAATCCAATTAATATTGCTAGATATTGAGAGGAGTTAATTAATGTGGCTTTTCAAATTTAATTTATTGATTATTATAATGTCGACAATTTGAATTTTGGAAGCTAGAAACTTCACGAGTACTCAACCAAATTGCAATGTGTAATAACCTGAATTTTATTGCCTATTAAATAAAATATATGGTAAATTAATGCAATAATTAGCAATTAATTATTTATTTATTAAGAAATTTAAATAAATTAATTTATAAAATAAATGAATAAATTATTGATAAATTGGGTCAGATCCAGTCAAATAAACCCAAGTCAAATGGGCCTGACTGAAGTCAACAAACCCAACAAATCAAATCCAGTTCGGCAGACTTAATTGAATTAAATAAGCTCGTATCCAGTCCAGCAGATTTAATTAAAGGAGAAAAGTCCAACATATCTTTTAAAGGAGAAAATATCTCACAAGTGGTTATTTTCTCTACTTATAAATAAGGGCATTCAGTCCTCATTCCAAGCACACTAAAACATCTGAAGACACAACGCTTCTGAAGAGATCAAGAATACGAGTAGTGCTCTCTTGAGATCTTCAAACATCTTCAAGCCAAGAACGACATGCGATCCGAGATCTAGGTTCTAAGTCCCTCCGATCCGGCGTTCTTCCAGCCAACCACCTCCGATCAGAGATCAAGGTGTCAAGCCCCTCCGATCCGGCGTTCTTCCAGCCAACCGTTTCCGATCAGAGATTAAGGTGTCAAGCCCCTCCGATCCGGCATTCTTTCAGCCATCCGCCTCTGATCAGAGATCAAGGTGTCAAGCCCCTCCGATCCGGCGTTCTGTTCTTCCAACCAACTGCCTCCGATTAGAGATAAATGTGTCAAGCCCCTTTGATCTGGCGTTCTTCCAGCCAACCGTCTCCAATTAGAGATCAAGGTGCTAAGTCTCTTTGATCCTGCGTTCTTCATATCAAATTCATTATCTGTAAAGCCAACGACGTTCTTCGCAGAAGTCTCTCCAATCAACATTCGATCCGAACAAAGGAACGACGCCTCCGGACAAACGTTCAAAAGCCCTCAAGTCAGAGCTCGGACAAGCTTCATTCGAAGATCCGGCTCCAAAAGTTGAAAAGGTCAAGAAGTCAACTCAAGAGAGGAATCAGAGGATAACTAGAAACTGTTTACTCAAATTCTCAAATTCAATCCATCTCGAATTATCATTGTAATTTCTTTTGTGTTTATTATCTAATAAATACAAATTTTGTTGTTACACAATGTATAAGTTATTTTTAAATATTTATAAATGATTTTACGGAAATCGATCATAATGGAGTATAATTTAGTACTTGACGTAATATTTTATGTATTAGCAAGTCTTGTGTGTATCAGTGATGGATTTAGAATAAAAATAAAAATATTACTTCTTCCGTCTCAATAAATAATACACAAAAGATTATTTGTATTTAAAATGTGTGTAAAGAGTACGTATTTTAGGTAATTTAATGAAAATGTATATAAAGTTGTTGAGATGTGCGGTCATGCGGGTATTATTGAAATGTATTTTTACCATTTTGAAAATGTACATAAATATTGGGATGAATTAAAAGAAAAAGTATGAAATAATTAGAGGACAGAGGGAGTATTTGATATTTAAAATCATGCAATAATAAATCAACACTCCAAATAATTACTATTGACACCGTGAATTTTCATTTGTAAAAAGTAGTTTAAGATATTATTATTAGTACTCCATAAATTTATAAATATAGTAATGAATTGATTATAAATTTGTGTAGTGGTTAATAATTAATTTTATACAAACTATTATTTATATATATATATATATATATATACATGGAATATTCCGTTGGTTATAAAAGCGTTAATTCCATTGTTAAATTGGTTTATCTACAGATTAACAACGGAATTCGTTGATAAAATTCTATTGTTAAAGTGGTGGTCGGTAAATTTTTAGCAAAGAAAAATCAATTGCGTTGGTAATTCGTTGGTAATTTATATAATAATTCCCATGATAATTACCAATGGCTTAAATTTCATTGATAAAATAGAAAATAAATCTTCCGTTGCTAAATTTTTTTTTGTAGTGACAGTTGTACCCACCCCTCCCTCCCTCCGCACTCCACTGGTGTGGATGAAATCCGCTCCTTAAATTTTTTAAATTTTACATGTGACACGTGAATATATTTTTTTATTTTAACTTTTATATAGTACAATTTTAATATTACGTTATATGTGTAGTACTAAAAATTTCACCCAAAACTAATTTTTAGATTCTCTCTATGTCCTAATAGTACACATCAATATCGTGTGCACTAGTGGAGTATATCATGGATGGAATATATAGAATTTAGATATGTACACAAAAATTGACGATGGTTGCAATTCCCATGACAGCGAAGCCAGACCCAATATTTTGAAATTTTAATCCCACCCTTCATTTTCTACGTTACTCACCATTTTACAACTTTAACTTTTGACATCATCAAACCCACTACAACACATGTTGAGTGAACGGAATTTAACTCCGTGAAATTCACGGAGTTTAATTCCGTACACTGATTCAAGGAACAAAGTGTGAGAAGATATCAACTCGTTAACAAATAATCCTTTCACTCTTTGTTTCTTGCAATTTGCAAATATACATGCACACTTTGTATAATCCTTCCATCACATTTCAATCTTCACATATTTTTAATTTGGGTGTTTCATTTTAATCTTTACATTTTCCTTTAATTTTATTAAATGAGACCCACATAAATTAATAAATATGCTCTCCATTGACTCACACATCAGACTAATACACCTATTCACTTCACATTAAAATATTATTTCTTTCACCTCACTATACATTAAAATATTATATTCCTTAATTTACGTGCAAAAATCAAATGTAAAGTTTGAAACGGGACGGAGGGGTATATTGTACTTCCTTCATCTCTGAAGATCGTTCACTATTTCTTCATTTGTTTGTCCCACATAATTATTCATCCTCTAAAAATGAAATATCATTCTAATATAAAAACTTCAAAAGTACATATTAATTTAAAAAATGTCATCCTTTCTTTTCACACATAAAATATTTTATACTTTATTTTACCTAAAAATATTATATTACCCCCAAAAATTAATAAAATTAGTCAAAAAGGTACTCCCTCCATCCTATAGAAGTCGATATAATTTTTTTTGGGCACGGAGATTAAGGAGTATAATATTTAATGTAAAGTGAAGTAAAGTGAAGTGAGAGAAATAATATTTAATGTGTAGTGGGTAGTTGTATTAGAGGTGATATGTGGGGTCCATGAGAATAGATTAATTGTTTTTGTGTGGGTCCCATGTATTAAAAAGGAAATGTGTCAACTTTAGTGGGACAAACCAAAAAGGAAAGTGTGTTAACTTTTATGGGACGGAGGGAGTAATATTTTCTTAATATTCGTGGTACAATAAAAACAAACAATTTTGGGAGACGGGAGAGTATTAATTCGTTTCAAATATAAATAGTCACATTTTTCCCATCATATATTGAGTGGGCTTCCGTGCGCCTTTAGAATTTAGTATTATGGATAAGGGTACATTATTTTGTTCTAAAGAGTATACACTTTAATTAATAAGGGTACACCATTTTTGTTCTAAAGGGTATACATTTTTCATTATATTTTTTATTTTTCTTCAGAAAATAAAGGGTACGCATCTTTATACTTAAGGGTATACAATTTAACACAAAATTCTAAAGGCACACGGGGTGTGCTTCCGTGCGCCCAAACGCACATAAATTTTTTGTCTTATAAAATAAATGGTACACATCTTTATATTAAAGGGTATACAATTTAGCACAAAATTCTAAAGATACACAGAATATGCTCCGTGTGCCCGGCACCCACAAACTTTTACCTTATATATTCGCGGGTATATATAGTTACCTCTCCAAACAAATTTAAAACCACTATAATTAATTTATTTCCCCATCTATAATATTATGGGTGATGTTAAATGTTCAGAGTTTTGACATTCATACTCAATCAAAATGGTAATTTCACTAATTAAACCTTTATTATTCTAAACCCTAAAATTTGATTCTAAATCCTAAGGTTAAAATATTATTTTAAATATATATATATGAATATAGTATTTTTATTTTAATTTTGGATGTCACAAACTTCTTTACTCATAATACTAAAGTCAAATGGGAAAGAATTTATATTGTAAAGAGTATATTCGTATATTAATTTCACTAAATTAAACATGTATATCAATATTTTTCCTGAAAATGGAGTACTCAAATGTCAAAAAGGCATGTGACCACTAATTAATTTCTGATAAACCATTCGGAACAATATGGTTTAATTGGTAGGAGTGAGATACCGATGGGACTTGATTACCCAATAAAGGCTGCAATTAATATTCTCCTATAATATATTTTTCATTTCCAAAAACTATTTTAATTCAAATATTAGTTGCACAATAGATTAATTTCTAGATATTAAATAAATAAATAAATTAGTTGATTATAATTATAATACTTTTTTTTACTAGAATTTGGAGGGAAAAAAAAAACAATCTATTTAATCTTTGGTTGGAAGAAAACAAACTATCTAAACTATAAATATTAAATAGTAATATTGGATAAACATGGATTTTTGCATTTTAAAATTGAATTTTTCTATTAAGACTAAAAATACAATTTTCCCACCCTATAAATGTCCCAAGCAATTAAAACCGTAAATCTTGAACCCTACACTCATATACATCATCCATGCATTTATGATGATGTAATATAAGATATACTTAATTCATTTTATTAATAATTGGATTAGATACGTACATGTCGTTGATAATTAAAATACATATATTGCTATTTCGTAGGCCGGTTGAATTTTCTCTGAGGGTTTATTCAGTATACCGATTCACACCTGCACTAATATGTATATAATTTTTATTCAATAATTTATACAGTAGGTGTTTTTAATAAATGTATAATTTTTTTATAGAGTATTCAATTTACATTTAAAAAATTATATAATTTTTTATTTATTAATATAAATATTTTTATTTAATAATGTATACATCTTCACGGGAGAATTTGCGTTTTATTGATGCACCTTAGGGTGGGGGACCAAACCAAAGGGTCGGTTAATTAACCCATAAGAATTAATGCTTCCACATCATTTTATTCAATGGCCACGTTATTAGAAATCCACTATTAATTATCTTGTTTAAAACCAATATAATCCACTCAACTAAATTACTTATAATATTAAATAACTCTCATCATTCCAATCCTGATAAATATCCAACGGTTTGCATTAACACATAAATGTATAAATATTGAAAAACATAAAGGGTAGAATGTGAAAGTAAAAATACATTTATTGGTCTACAACTTTGACTCCAAACAGTTATTTTTTTCCAGACAAATCCTACATTGAATTCATAGGCAAAATAGTAATAAACGCAAGTCAACAGAAGCAGATCAAGCTATAATTGTTTTTAAGACCGTATATATATATATTAATTAAATAAATTAAAAATTATTTAATTAATTAAATTAAATAGGTGTATGAAGAAATGTGGTGGACAAAAAAAATTACCTGCATAGACACGTCAATCATTACCATTAAAATAAACATGGGAAGACGACGGTCGACGATCATAAGATAATTAACTAATTAATTAATAATTAAGATACATATATTACTTGGTCGAATGTCCACATCCATGAAATTAATTTAATAAATCTTGTTAGGATGAATTCTTTGAAAGATTCTGATGACCTAAATTGGGAGAATGTCAACTCTCGGCATACGAGAAGACAAGAAAACTATATGTTTTTTTATTTTGTGTAGGGTTTCAAATTATGTATATACACTATGATTTTCATTTTCATTTTTATTTTTTAAATGCAATATTTTAAATTCCAGGAAGGAATCCCATTTCATACAATTTTGTATGTCAGACTTCTGTCGTTATATTTTTAAACATAAATACTATAATTTTGCATGTCTGTCCCTGCCATATATAATTAAATATAATCCACTCTATTAATTAATCTCCCACCTTCTCTCTCTACATATGTAAGTATGCATATGTGTGAGTGTGAATATGCAGTTATACTTTGTACAATACATTAGCAACAACTCTAAGTATGAGAGTGTAAACAACTTCTTTGTATGAACTAGTAGAAAAGTTAATTTTATGTATTTGGGGTAAAAATTAAAATACATCCGGTAAATTAGTATATATTAAACATCTATAAATTAACATCTTTGATATAAGTCACACATTTCACTAAAAAAATTTTTTAGCAACGGAATTTACCAATATTCAATCCGTTGGTAACTACTGCCAACAAAAAATACATTTCTCTTTTAGCAACAGAATGTCAACAAATTTATTTTTTTTACCAACTGTTGTTATTTACCAACAGAATCATTATATAAATTGTCAACGGATTACCAATTAAATTAAATTTTCGTTGCTAAAAAAATTAACAACCACCAATTTACTAACAGAGAAATACCAATGAATTTCGTTGTTGATATTCATTGGTAAACCATGCAATTTAGGAATAAAATTAAGAATTTTACCAACAGAATATTTCATCGGTAATTTTTTTTTTTTGTGTTTGTTAAAAAATAATAGCAATTTTAAAATTAATTAAATTGTACTTTTAAAATTTTGAATTATGATCATGATATTTCTTTTTTGGGTTTTAGGGTTTATGTTTAAAATTGCGTAATGTGGCATAAAGATCATCACGGTCGAGAAAGAGAGGAAAAAAAAGAAAAAAAAGAGTGATCAGAGCAGCAGATTAGCTTGTTAATGGAGAAGAGGGACTCAGTCGAATTTGTGATTTTAATTCATGATTGTTAAGGGTGTTTATAACCCCATATAATGGCGTGACTTATACGCGCGGTACAACCTGTGGGATAAGTTGAGGCTAAGGATAAGAGTGGGATTTGAACACACGTTGACTGGGTAAAAGACAGAGAAAGCCGACACCGAAGATAAGGCCTCGGCTGACTGCCAGAAAGCAGAAGGCGGAAGCAGCCGACACCGAGGACAAAGCCTCGGCCTCGGTCGCTAATCGTCAGCTTATCGGCAATTGGCTATCAGCTCACGGGCCCATCAGAATGCTGTCAACCCATCAGTATCATGTCCAGACATAAGAACGGCACGCATGCTGGATGGAGATAACTTGTCAGGATCTTATTGTATCTTCTTACAGACAAGATTCCCTTGAAGGGACACGTGGCAACGTTTGGCAAACCAAAGGGGGACCATCCACAAAATATCTCCACTATAAGACAACATTTCTGCAGAAGGAACAACACAACACTTGGTGGGCAATTCACGAAATTTTCATCTTCTTCACTCTACTTTATCTCTCTAAAAAACCCACATATTTCTCTCTCTACTATGTAATGTTCCTTCATGGAACTTGGAAGACAAACATCAATAAAAGGGACACCAATTTTATGGGAAGACGGAGAAAATTACTTGTTTGATGTGTCCTTTTTAGTGTCCGATTATTCGTTAATCTTAATCTAACCCGCTAAAAACGACCAACAATAATGATGATCAATTTACCAACAGAAAATTACCAATTTCGTTGGTAATTCATTGGTAAACCAATTTAGATATGAAATTAAAATTTTTACCATCCAAATTAAATTTTCTTTGCTAAAAAAATTAACAACCACCGATTTATCAACAGAAAATTACCAACGAATTTCGTTTTTAATTCATTGGTAAACCAATTTAGGAATGAAATTAAAATTTTTACCACTGGAATATTCTGTTGGTAATTTTTTTTTTTACTTTTTTGTAGTGTTTGTTAAAAAATGAATTTCTCCAGACTCCAAGTTCAAATTTACGTAATGTGTATAAAGATCATCACGGTCGAAAAAAAAAAGAAAAAAAAAGTGATCAGAGCAGCAGATGAGCTTGTTAATGGAGAGCAGGGACGCACTCGAATTTGTGATTTTAATTCATGTGTAAAATAAGGAAATTAGAGTACAAATGCATATAAATTGAGTGGTGTAGTTATTAATTATAAATTCAGTGAAATTGTTGGATGTCCGCAACAGACACTAATTAACATACAAGAAAAGGTCGTCCATTTTCGAAAACAAAAATTCCCACCAAAATTGACTAACTATATATTGCAATAAGATTCCACCAACACTGCATCAAATTCCACATAAATGTCATGTCAGTTAAGTACATATGTATATAGCTGTGAACCACAAACCCAGAGCATATTTTATTATTATTTTTCCAATGCATCGTACCGATCCGTAAGCTGACTAGTTTGGGAAAGGCCAAAACCTTCCATCCATTGGCTGAGACCACATTTCAAGCCAAGACTTTGGACTCTGTATTGACTATTCCCACAGTTGTTAACTGCACCCGCGACCCCATATATTTCATTATTTTGGATGAATGGCGTAGAAAATAATCAATTGTTGGTTGTGATTTGCAGATGGCTTTCTTTTCCTTAATAAGTTTGAAAGGGACAGACATGTTAACTTAATCAATGCATGGCTGTAAATTTTATAGTTTGACAGATGAATGGAATTAAAGTATTTAATTACTGACGAGTATTTAATTTTATTTAATTTGCTTGGAGTACATATATGAAGCACACTGCCATGCAGCCACACACTTAAAAAAACGAGTTATTGCGACTACAATTTGTGGTAGTAAAATAGTCGCAAAACATACCGATCATTCGTACATATCTTGTTTAAAATAATTTAATACCAACAAATATCTCGTCTCAAATAATTTATGTAATTTTCACGTCTAATATTAAGTAGTACATGATTATGAGTTATGACTGTTAGCAGGAAAAGCACGTTCTTTGAAGGCATCTTTTTTTGTGTCTGGTGTCCTATGACATCTCCTGTATTCGTTGGATGAGTGACAACAAGTAGGAGAGGGGAGTGAAATTATACACTAAGTCAACATATAATATATCTTTAGAGTAATGAATTGAGTTTCTCCACTCTACCACATGTCAATTTATAGAGAAATATGTCACACCAACACCAAAATGTTTTGAGATATCCCCGTGCCACTTTTTATAGTGACAAAAAGATTTTATCTTTAGGGTTAATTTGCACCCTTAATATACATAGACTTGACAATAATGTTTTTTTTTGTGTGTGTGTCATTTTCCTCTTAAATTTATGGCATCTCCAAATTAATTAAGTTATCATGATCTACTTAACACTTAGCATAGAAAAGGGTATATTCACTTGGTATGATGTGAACCCTAAAAAAAATGAACTTATGGGAACATAAATATTTGATTTCACATTTGTGGAGAAAGAAAGTCTTTGTTTAGGTAGGATAAGCAGGTTGACAGGGAATCCCTTTTGAAAATGTTTTCTTGGAAGCACATAATATAATGCCCAGAAAGAAAAAGAATTCATATATATATATATATATATATATAAATATCTGATTAATTTATGTAAAATTGAAAGATAAAAGTCAGCCAAGTGATGAGTAGATGATAGATGAAAACAATAAAGATAATCACATGAGAAAATTTTGTTAAATAGGACAACTGTCAAAAGAAATATTGATGTTATTTCTAGGGGAAGTCACATGAAAACTCAACAGCCAATGGGACCAGTCATCTGTATCCATTATTCAAGAATTATTACATTATTACATAAGACAACAAGTGGAGTGTCAGAAAATCGTTGAATTTCCCCTTTTTCCTCATTAAGAAAACCCTTTTCTATTTGCATGAAAAGTCTAGGTAGATTTTAAAATCTGTAATATTCTGATGAATAGTCGACTTGGAAATTTAATTCCAGTGTTGAATCATTATCAAACGTGAATTAAACTCTCTCAGCATCCACAAACAACCACTCTAGTTTCTTCTCCCTCTCTCTCTTCCTCTTTTCTCTCACTTCACCACCCCTCTATCATCATTCTCTTTTCTCCTGTCTGAAATATCCACTCCTCATTCACCATCACCAAAGGGATCCAAAGCTGAGAAACGAAGTCGTTTTCGTCCGGTTTGAATTCTAGAAACTACGTCTGGAGATTGATTCCTGAGGGGTTGATCATAATTTTCACGGTTTGTATATATCTTTGATGATCAGATCATGTATGAATTATCACAATATCACAACCCTTGATTTTTTATTTTTTATTTTTTAACAAAAATTCATTCAATTTGATTTTTAAGAATTCTTGAAACCTTAATTCATTCTCTGTCCTTAGAAATGATTGATTGAGGTTTTTAGATGTCTGATCTTGAGTGGTAATTAAAAACCCTTTTTTTATTTTAGTTTAATCAAAACCCTTTTTTTTATTTTTAACTTGATGAACCTTCAGATTATTAAGAAAAGTAGTATTTACTTAAGGAGTTAGGAGTGATGAGAGTTGTATAATCTTTGATCAAACCCTTCTGATTAATCTATATATATAGATATACACATATATGTGTATATATATGCTTAATTTCTAGTTCGGTGTATGTCAACTTTGCTGGCTAACTTCGAACTCGATTTTTAGGGTTTTGTGGAAGAAAAAAAATTGGCATTAGGTGTTGGAATTAATTTTACTTTTTTTGAATAAAAAATTTACAAACTACATGTGGAACTCAATCAGATAAGATCAACTGCAACCTAATATTATTAATTTTCTATTCTCAAATTATTTTAGTATTTTAATGGAGTGGGGGGAGGGTGGATCATTAAGTTGCTTCAATTCTTGTTACATATAAATCTAACTACCATATGGAGTTTTTAAATCCAAACTACTTCCTTCAATGAAGCTGAATGTGTAACAATTAATATAAATAGTTACATTTAAAAAAAAAATACCCTCATAATTAAATAATAATGCATTCATCTGTAGTAAAAACCAATAATTCAGTCTTTACATGCATTTGTTAGATAATCATAAGCCCGTACAGTTATACATGTGCATTTTAATATATTTACAAATTAAGCCTTTGCTATTACATACATTTTTCACATTCTTATTATACAAATTCTAATACAGTACAATTCAAACTGCAGGTTGATTTAATTATTTGAAGATGGTATTATTAATTGTGTGATGATCAAGAGATGAGTAGCGCAGAGAAGATGTCATCAGATTCGTCGGAGAATAATTCAAGGATCGACTTGAATGAAGAGGCGGACAGCAATGTGGTCGGAGATCACTTGAACGAGGTTTCCGGCATCAGCACTCAAGACGGAGAAAAGATGATAGACGAGGATAGCTCCAAGTCTGAAGAGGAGGAAGAGGAAGAAGAAGGGAAGGAGAAGAAGAGCTCGGTTCGTCAGTATGTTCGATCCAAAATGCCTAGGCTTAGATGGACTCCTGATCTCCATCTCTCTTTTGTTCATGCTATTGATAGACTTGGTGGCCAAGAAAGTAAGCAATTACTATCCCTTTTATTTTATTGATCATTAAGGAAATAAATTACAATGTGTAATTATAATATTGTATTAATATGGTTGTCGATCGAATCTTTTGTAATAATTTGTAGGAGCCACTCCAAAGGCAGTGCTTCAGTTGATGGATGTTAGAGGACTCAGCATTTCTCATGTCAAAAGCCACTTGCAGGTGCACAATTAAGTTTAATCCATGGTATAATCAATCAATCAACTAATTATATGTCCACAATTAATTAATTCTTCACTAAATAAAAAAGAGTTTATAAATAATTGGTTATGTATGTTTTTGCTTTAATATTCGAAAAGGTCCAAATAGTTATGACATTCATTTTTGTCATAAATCTTTCAAATTTGCTCTAATTTCATCCCAAACAATTTTTTTTTACTAATTTCGTCTCATACCTTTATAAAAGCACCAATTCATTCTCATCTCATGTAATTAGAAAATTCGAACATTTTTAAGTAAAAATGACCATTTGGTGAAATTTTAAAAGCTATGAACTATTTTGAAGAGATTAAGTTTCTTGAAACTATTTTGAATATATTTGAATTTGTATGAAACGATTTTGATTGATAACTCTATAAAAGCTAATTTATTTTATTTTTTCAGATGTATAGAAGCAAGAAACTAGATGAATCTGGACGAGGTACAGTTGGAAACCCTAAAACTAATTTTCTCTATAAAATAAAATTCTCGCAATAATTAAAATAATTATATATGATTCCAGTAATAGGTCAAGCAAATAGGGTGTACATTCAAGGGAGGGGCTACTTCCCACATTATGAGAAACGCAACACTTTTCATGAACTCAGATTAGAAAATGGTGGCATTGTTCTTACCAATCACTCCAACTTCCCACATCCTCTTAAATCCCACAATGCCTATGATCACATCAAATCTCTAACTTCCAGGTCAATATTTAAATTAATTATATATATGATCATTAAATATTATAGCATTATATATATGATCATATCAAGTCTCATTTTTTGTTTGTATGTAATATGGATACATGCAGGTATCAACCCTGGTCCTCTTTTCATCAAGATTCCAAAATCAGGCTTGATTCCGAGCGATCTATCTGTACCCGAATTAATACTGCCATGCATGAAACCTACTATAGTACTCCCATAAGAGGAAGCCAGTTCGTCGAGGGTAGAAGATGGCCTCCCAGAGAATTGATCCAATCGAAAGAGAAGGAGATCTCCAAGTCCAGCATTTGGTCGCACAGTTTAAGACCTCAACCACGGTGGAATACTTGTATTGTATCTCACGATTCTAACCCACGACTTACTCTTCAAAATCCATCCAGGATTCAGGTATAGTTTTTATTATTTTAATCATGACCTACAACATAAGTCAAAATTTTTAATTGCAAAAATTAAAAATATTTTGTATCAAATAGCAAAAGTTAAAAGAATGTGAAAAAAGAAAATGTAAATAGATCATGCAATCAAACCCTTAAAGATTTCCTTAAATATCAGCATATATATATATATATGAAATTATATCCTACTAAACAGTACTTATAAATGCATTTGCTGATTCTATTGATGATATATATTTATATAATTGAATAGATGAAGGAGGAGAAGAAAATCAATTGCAAAGAGTGGTTTCCAGGTGAGTTGAAACTGAGTTTAAGTCTCGGCCTAAACAGTAGCAATGATCACAAGGGTTGCAGTAAAGCCGGGGACTCTGATATTAACACGAAGCTTTCGCTTGCTTTAACCCCTCATTCATCGACTGCCACCTAAAGATTCATCGATTTCTGATACATGATAATGTTGTTAGATCATATATATAAATATAATGTTGTTAGATCATATATATAAATAAACACTCATAATATTATGATTAGAGCATATTCAGAAAAATTAAGAGGCTGAGTACTTGGGATCTCACCATGTATGCTTGAGAGCAGTAGTGAGATCTTTAAGTACTTGGTCTTTAGAAAGACATGATTAGAGGATTTACTCCTTTTTTTTTTTTTTAATTGTTGAACTTTTCATGTATTTTGCATGGAGACATATATAGTACTTAATTATATATCCATCTGTTTTCTTCTGATTTTTAAGCTAGATTTTTTCCATTGTTAACAACAGTAAAAATGGGTTGTTTAATTATAGATATGGTAATCAAACAAGACCAGATTAAATGGTTGTACTATAATTTGTAATCATTTGATGTATACATGTGTTTGGACTTATGGCTAATGTATATGTATTAAATCTCTATTAATTCATGTTCAATATTACTGACATAATTTGTTTCTATAAAATCAAATTCAATGTAGTCCTCATCATATTGATCTTATACTGATTTAGGGTTTACATGGGTTTGTAGTAGTGACCTTTCAAGTTATAAATTGTCTACTGGTCCGACTTCCTCATGTGTCATAACATTGTATGAATGGTGCGTCTAAAGACGAGAAAATCAAACCATAATTAGAAAAATATATATTATAGGAACAAAGATTGGATCAATTCATATAATATAGGAACACATGAATTAATCTTGTGAAACATATTGATGCCACTCATACTTAGCTTAATATTCGCATTTCAATTCATTTCACTTTTCTTATGGTTTATTTTTTCCTACCAAACTACGTTTACTTGTTTGCTCACGTAGTAATCATGTCTATCTAATGTTTTGTTTTGTTTGCTGTGTCTGTTCTTTTTTAAAAAAAATAAAATCGAATCAAAGATTGACAATCAATCAATCAATTAACAATATATGAAAATTCAAAAAGGTATTGACAATTTGAAATGTTTAATATTTACATTTCTTTTAACCAAGTAGTTATGTTGAAATCTTTTTAAATTAAGAAAATTTTTTTAGTATATATTAACCCAAAAAATCTAAACACTAAAAACACGAATCAATAAAAAGAAATTCTAAATTACACCAACTTAATTTCAAAATCTTACAAATTATACCATAAATTAATTTATTTCACACTCATGAAATTAATTACTAGTGTTTAATGGATGTGATAATTTGTTGAATTTGGGACTGTTAAAGAGCAGTAGATCTGCTTGCAAAGCTAGCTAACTTGCACTATATATAAATGCAATCATAATGCAATCATGGGAGGTCATTTATTTCATTTAAATTGTAATTAATAGCAAAATACCCCAGAAAACTATACTATATTTTAATGAGATTTAACTCCCCCCAAAGAAGTATGAATTAAAATATCACTTCGCCTATTAGTTTTAGTTTTTATTATAATCTTTCCAAGAAATTAATTTCCTTTGAAAATTTTAAACTCTGCAGAATATTGGCAAAGTGTTTTGCAATTAATTAAAAAATAAGGGACTTATATACTTCTTTGGGTGTATTGTATAATTAAACAATATTTAGGGGTAATAAAATAAAATCAAATATTGTTGGTATAAGTCTATTGTAATCTTTAATCATATACTTATGAGCTCGACCCTATAAATAAATAACTATAATTGAGCCATAATTGTGACTTAGACTGTACATTTAGAGAAAGCACACAATTAAATTCCGCCATAGATTCCAAACGTCGTCGTTTTTACTTGAAAAATATGTTAAGACGACTGCTGTATTCGATATTCCTCAGAAAATTATTCAATCAATCTGATTTGTCATATTCTTATTATATGGTATAAAATATAAAATAATTACTTCTTTTCTTTGTTAAGGATTATTTCATTTTTGAGAAAGTCTTATTTTGGATAGTATTTTTGGTAAATAGTAAAAATGAAATGATTGTTGGAATTTAATAATGTGATTATGAATATGTGAGTACAAAAGTTCAATCTTGAAATGGAATTCTCATGTATTTAAAGATAGAAAGTATCTTTTCATTTTAAAATGTGTTTTGAAAATTAGGTGCAACAAATTAAATATCGTATTTATTATTATTTGTCCCACAATTATTATCAATTCTGATTAGTCCTACAAAAAATTCACTCTTTTTTTTTTAGTATTTCTTTTCATATATTCATGAATTGTTCGATTTATGCACAATCCAATATATATTATAACGTTAAATGATTTTACCTCAATAATTTTTTTTTTTTAAATTTAATTCGGGTAAATATTCTTTAATTAAATGAGTAATATTACAAGCCATAAATATTTTGTTACGCCTGCTGAGGAATGATTAGTTGGGTATACCTACATTGCATGCCTAACTAATTACGTATTAATGCAATCATATGGGAAAGGGTGGATTCGATTACAAATAATAATAATAAATAATGTCATATATGTATGGTTGGTGGTCATCAGTCTATAGTAATTATTTATATATTAAATAAGTATTATTTGCTTGACCCCATAAATAAATAATATTAATTGATCTCTAATGTGATTTGGACTGAACAATTAAAAATGGAGTACAGTCATAATCCCCTGCTACTTCCATTATTTACTATGCTTGACTCTTGAGGGGGCCCTCCTCCTGATTAACGGATAAGTATAATTTTAATACCCTAAAAAAGTATAGTTAATTAATACCCTATTTCTGCACATATTTCTTGCTTTTATTTATACACAAATACTATATCTTATTTTCTTTTCTACGTTTACTCAAAAAGAATAAAGAAATTAAATAAACTAGCTAAAAGTAGCATCTTTCAGTTGAAATTTAGGACTAATATATATTTTTCTTTTTATAATCTATTATAATGTGTATTTTTTTCTTAATTTTTTAAGGGTAATATTTCTTACAAATTAAAATAAATAAATAAAAGAAATATACTATTAAATAAAAATAAAAACTACATATAAAATTTTAAAAATCTTAGGAGGTCAGGACTTGGATTTGTAAATTTTACATCTGATGCTCTGTAGTTTTTTTTTTAAATACTCTTGTAAAACGTGCCCATCTATTATTAAAATATAATTATTATATAGATAAAATTTGTCATTGGGTAGTTAAAGTGTAATTATTAAAATACTAGGAATGATGCATTAAAATATGATTTTAAGATGTTATAATATGATTCACACACTCTAAAATCATATGTTAATATACCATTTATCATACTTTTAACTACCTAATAAATACTTCCTTCGGCCACATGCATCCATTTTATCATTTTGGGCGTCCACTTCAAAGGTATCCATATTTCCTACTTAGTAAAAAAGTACACCACATGGCCCACTACTTCCATTTAATACAATTATCCACTACACATACAATAATAGTACTCCTTAATCCACTTGCAAAAAGCAAATGTTTACCTTCTAAGTGGTCAGAGGGAGTATATTTTACCTGCTATAGTATTCATATTTAAATAATGAATCGACCTGCAGTCTCGCATAATCACTGCCTCACGTTACTTCTTTAATTTTATATAGTTTCATTTCTCTTGAATTTTAAAATTATGTAGTATAGTATAAATTTTCACAAACACTTGTGTAAATTCACGATAAAAACATGTGATTCCTACTACTAATTCTATATATCCTATGTATTGTTATGATGTTTAAATTAAGGAGAACATAGGATTTATAAGAGTTTATGATATAAATCCAATTTACAAGAGTAAATCAAAAAATTTATGTACCAAGACCCAAATTCTAGATAAATCCCCGCTGGTAGATGTGTGTGAACTATTAAGAATACAACTGCAGTGCATATCACTACAGAGACAATATACTGAGGTTAATTTGAAATTTTGGTGTGACACTTTGTATATAACTTGATTAAATTTGTGGGCAATTCTTAAGTGACCCATGGTCACCGGTGACCCCCTCATATGGGGTGTGCACACCCCATGTGAAGGGATCACTGATAACCACGGGTCGTAACCCCCTAAATTTGTTTTATATTCAGATAGATAAAGTTGTAATTCAATCTACATAACACAATTTATGATACTGTTTCCTATAAGAATTTTTATCTAGAGTTAGTAAGTTACAATTATGAAGGAATAATATATTCACTCAACTCTAGGCTAAACCAAGAAAAAAAAAAGGCGATTCTTTTTTAAGCCAACTACTGAGATTGGGCTTCAACATTAATATTTAATACTTTTTACGCCTAACTACTGAGATTGGGCTTCAACATTAATATTTAATAGGGTGAGAGCCCACCAAAAAGAGAGGCAATTTCATGATTAGTACATATGAATTCCACAGCCCAGAAGAGTTCATCCTAAGACACATGAGTAGGACATCTTCACCAACATCACCATAAAAAACAAAAACAAAAACAAAAAAAAAAAAAAAAGGAAAAAAAACTGTATTCTTGCTCTTCATATCTCATCACTTTGTATTGTATTTCCTCAATAAAATGGGAAAAGAGATGTAAGGATTAGTATTGTTTGGAAGGTCGTGGAGAAGACAAGACATCAAAGAAATGGATCATCATACTCACTACGATTTGCTTTGTCGAAGAGAAGCACGAGGCACTAGCTCCTGAAACAATGTAGACAAAAGATCAGCAAAAGAGACAATGAAATTTGAGTGTGAATGTTCTAAAGATGAGAGAAAATACCTCTGAGTAGCGAACATGATCGTGTCGTAAGTTAGAAGTCTTTACAATTGTCTCCCATTTGGTGTTGGCAGCTGACCCTTTCTGACCCTGCTGCTTCCTCGACTGAACGGGGCTGCTTCTACGCGAATTAGCAAATGGATTCCCCAAAGATATCGAAGGCAGGGTACGCCAAAGCCATGATTCCGAAGGAGATTTTGGTAATGGTGGTGGTAAAGGAGACTTACAAGGACCATCAAATTCTCTTCTGTTATCTAACTCTACCTTCTCTTCAGCTTTCACCACAGATTTCGCATCATTCGGGACTTCGTGGCAGTCCACGGTCCTGGATTCTTGATAAATCCTTTGGTCCAGTTTAACATCCTTTGTTGCATCAGCTACATTGCCAAGCTTGGGAGTGGAATGTGGAACCTTGACAGGTGTACCAAGTTTAGGACTCTGTCTTTTTCCTTCTTCCAAGGTTTTCATGCTTGGCTTGTCTGAGTCAAATTTGGCAGCATGGTTGTCTCCAACCCTCCTCCCGTTTTCCTTGAAAACCTTGGCTTTCTCACCAGAGGCGTAGAGACCAACGCCTTCTTCGCCTTTCGTGCTAGGTGGCTTCGAACTGGGTAGATCTTTCTTCTTTACATAATCTATGTACACTGTTTTCTCCACGGGATCACCTGTTGGAACTGACCCTCGTTCATTCATCTGATTTTTGGATACATCTTGCAGGGCCTTAAATAGTTTACGCGACGAAGCAATCTTGTTAGCATTGAAACTCTCGACTTCCTTAGGCACTCCAAGAAACCCTGCACCCTCTCGAAATGGAGACTTTGGAGATTCGTTTCGGTAAGGAGATATGTTGCCACTTCTGTATCGCCTTAAAGGCGACACTCTTGAGCTCAGAGACTGATTGGATTCGTTACCCGACCTATAATCAACAAGCTGCATGTCCCGAGATAGCAAGCCAGAATGAAATTTCTTCTTATGAACCACTTGGCAAGAACTCTGCAGGATTCATCAAGAGGCCAAGAATTAATAAAAATACTATTCAAGTGATCGTATGTGCAGAACAAAATACAAATGGAATAGAACAAATTTTGAATGATCATAGTATCAAACCTTGTCTAGGGGTCCACTGAGTGCGTTTCTTGTCAATCTTCTAACTTCACGAGGCCGAGGCGGAGGTGAAGGAGGGCGAATTTTTGTTTTCAATGCAGGCAGTGGATTCAAGAGGCATAGAGAGTTCTTTACACAAAATCGAGGGAGAATCCCCCAAGCTTTCCCGGACTTTTTAACGGGAGCACGACTCTCCTGATCATCATCTTCACTTTCCACATTATCAATATACTGAATGTAATAAGGCAAAAGATCTGAACTGTATTGCTTGACTGAGGGCTTCATTTCCCCAGAAACTACCTTCTTCACCTGCTTCGGTTGCTCCCTAAGTTCGGATGACTTCT
The DNA here is from genome assembly GCA_023678885.1 of Pogostemon cablin. Taxonomy (NCBI): domain Eukaryota; kingdom Viridiplantae; phylum Streptophyta; class Magnoliopsida; order Lamiales; family Lamiaceae; genus Pogostemon; species Pogostemon cablin. Next base: position 3,575,283 of record CM042956.1, read on the forward strand.
TCACTACATTCTTTGGTGTTTCCAAAACAACAGCCTTGGCTGCTGGTAAGAATCTATTCATCATAAAATCTCTAGTTTGTGTGTCGATACAAAACGTTCCAGATGGCTTCACACCTGAACTCTGGTAGCCACTAATACCACTCACACTATAGTTGAAGGACCATGAATCCGAAAGCGAAAGTGTGTCAAGAGCATCTGAAAATGCATCATCTCCACTTTCAGAATCCGACTCATCTTTACACTTTAAACTCTCGTTCAATTTCTCCAAAAGACTTGCATGATCACTGAATGAAAAAGATTCAACTTGGGGCCTGTATATGCTCTGTTCACTCGAGTACCTCAATGGACCAGATACCCTTCCAGGGGGCAGCTTTGGGATTTCACCCGAATTGCGCCTACTGGCATCTGAAACCCTCCCAGGAGGTAGTCTTGGCGTGTTTGAAGGTTCCTCCGGGGTATGCGAATGGCTTCCCACATCGTCTTTAGGCCTTCCAGGGATTTGTTCCCAATGAAATGGCACAGCAGCCGGTTTGGTCACCTCCTCACATTCCCAATCTTGTTTGTTCACCGGAAGAGATTGCTGTCTGGAGGGCAGAGGTTTTTCTATCACCTTCCGTTTTACCAGCTCCGAAGAGTTCGAAGGTGATGAAAATCTCCTGGCAGATAGAAGTGGAGCATTGAAATCAAGTTGCCTTTTCTCCATTGTGCACTTGCCCTGTGACTTGGAAGCACTGCAACACAACGCACAACCCCCTAAATCAGTAATACCAACAAAAAATGGAAAGGCAGGTGGGGGCATGGATAGCATATCACTGGAAACATCTTTTAAATTATCAAAATTAACCATTTTGATGCAGAAGGTTTAATATGAGGAAAAGGGAAACCAAGGTGGAATCATAATCTGACATAGAACTGTGAATAAATGCAAATCTCTAATCCCTCACCAACAACAAAAATTTACAGAACATATAGATCACAATAATCAACAATCAGTATTAAGTGATGTTCACATAATTTAAGCAAAGAATTTTCTCATAACCTGGAGATTAAAGATGATCCAGAAACACTCTGCCTAGTTTTTCAACTTAATCAGCAAAGCATTCCACATTCATAATGATCACTCCTCCACCACTATTACAAATTATCACTGCAGTGAAGAATGAGTACTGATAAAGCATTTACTTTTCCCACCTTCACTCATCAACCAAACTAAATTCTCATTAAACCCAAAGTGAATGCTACAACAGAACTCATCACTGATGAGTAGTTGGTTTTTCACTTCACTTCTTAAAAGATGGGTTTATTTTCCTAATTCTTAGACTAATCACTGTGCAGCCAAGAATTAAGGAAATCTGGCCAAAAGAGGAAGAAGATCTAGGCGACTAATTTCTTGAACATTATCATTAACAATTTCTCGAACATTACCACTAAATTTCGAAACCCATATCATGAAAACAAAAATCTGAGGAAATCCAACAAAATCCAAATCCCCCAAAAATATCAATTTCTTAATAAAAAAATGCGACTTCCAAGAACTTCCCCAGACCTAGTCAATGTTCGGTCAAGAATGGCCTACAAATTTACACAACATTATCACATTCCAAGAACACAATGCGTACAAAATAACTCATACAATTTCCGAAAACGATCAATAAAACCTAAAATGAAGCAATTCATTGTGCGTACCTGAATAGGAAAAAACACAAAAACAAAAAACAGTGCCGATTTCTTGGATTTTGAGTTTCTTCCCGCGAATGGTGGCACGACAAGAGGAGAAAAAGGCAGAGAGAGAAAGAGGAGAGAAGAATGGTTGGCGTGCTTTTTGGAGCGTTAATGAGTATTTAGTAGGCGGGAGTAGCGCTGATTACTCATGAGAGTGAAGGAGGGAATGCATCAGCATGTGGGATCTTTCAACGTGGTGGGGCTGCTTAATTACTAATTACAAATTACAGACTAATTACCCCTAATTAATTATAATTTCCACTTTTTAGGTGATTTAATTGTCGGGAGACATATGTCACGGATATACCGTTGGAGTACAGCGACAGTTATAAACCCAACTGCCTTTATTTTCGTTTACTTCTTCAACAAATAATTCTTTTAGAAAATAGTATAATATTTATTTAAAATATAACGTAAAATTCATTGGCCCCCACCCATCTCATTGATTCACACTAATTATTACTCCCTCTGCCACTATTCCCACCCCACCACATAAATATTATCCTTTTTTTATTTATTTAATTAAGAAAATTTGCTACCTTACTTTATTTTCTTTAATTGCGTGATGGTTGAGATTTCTTTACATTTATTAGAAAGATGTGTTTGGAGGGAAATAAACTTAAAATAAACCTTTCCCAAAATGCGAATAATCATGATTTGTTTTTGATAAGATATAATTATTTAACATTATTTAAATTAGATATGCATTTTCCATTATTGAGGATTTTTTTTTATTATTATTTGTTGTGTGTGTTAGAGATCATCCCCTTTAAATGCTATATAATAAAATAAATATTCTTAAAATATACATGTAGGTATGTATTCTTAGTTCTTTATATTGGATTTTGTTTTATTCATCACAAGACTAAGATAATTTAATTTTCTATTTTAGTTTAATGTTGTGATAGTGATATGTTTGGATTTCCTACAGGTTAATGTACTAAATCATGCATGAGTCTAAAGCATTATGATGTCATGACTTTTCTTCTTTTTTTTTTTTTAACTTGGAGATGATTATTAATAATTTGTCACAATACATTAAAAGGGAAATTTAAGACTTCTGAAATTTTTGTCCCTTGAATAAGTCAATTACCTCAAATTTCTTCTATAATTAAAATCATTAAAAAATAAAAAATAAATCCATACTACCCTCTCTTTTTTTCTTTTTAATTTAAAACACATGGTCACTCCTATTGAAACATATCAAAGTATAAACTTATGTTTCATATCATAGTCTTAAAAAAAGATCAATATAAAGTGATAAAATACGGGATAATTGCACTTTCGGTCCCATTGAATTATCTCAATTGCATTTTTGGTCCCGAACCTTTTTTCTAATCCCAAAAGTTGCATTTTTAGTCCCAAAATAGTTTTATCGAAAATTTTCATTCCTAATCAGCTTATATCATATCTATATTGTCAGATTTTCATCGTCCTTCTATTTTTCAAAATAGACATTATCCATTACGACCATATCAGGCTCATCATACTTCCGTACATTAATTAAACAACCTTAATCTCATAGCTAACCAACTTAAAATAGTAACAGTATATTTTTTGATCGTCAATCCACCGGGTATCCGGAAGGTTTTACAGCTGTTCTTCACATCCAACCACGCGCCCCGCAGTGTGATGGATCAATCTCGTTCCTTCAGCGGATCTCAGCACAACCCTGGTTCGCTTCCTACACTGGGTGTACAGGATATTGCTACTATTTCTCGTCAGAAAGTATGGAGATTTGAAGTTGCAGAATGAAATGGAAGGTTACATGCGGGCAGTAGCCCAATATTATTTATTTATTGAATGGAGAATTTATTACAAACTCATCCTCACCGAACAATAGGAGATAACTCCTTTAGCTACCTATTGTAGCTGCACTTAGAACACTCATACAAAGAAAAGAAAGAGATGCAATGTTTATTTTAGAAAGAGAAAACAGAGGGTGATGATCGATACCTTCTGCTTCCTCAACTCACCTATTTATAGAGGCTTTCGGATTTGAAATCCAGATTTCAAAGCCTCCTAACTTCTTTTGACGTCACTGCTTTCGTCATTTGCCTCGGATTCTAACTTTAGCAGCTGGCTGGTCCATTCTTCTTTATTGGATTCTTTTTTGTGACGTCACTACTTTCGTCACTTTACATTGGATGCCAACTTTTCAGCAGCTGGCTGGTTTTTTTATTGGATTCCCCTTTGTGGGTCATCTTTCCTGTCGGTCACATGTCTCTTACCCTTTCAGAAAGGTCGCATGGCTCTTGCTTTTTTTAGGAGTAATTTGTCCTCTTTGGTGCCTGATGATTCTCCCAGCTCCTGGGTATTCCGAAAAGGTTTAACCCTCTTCTTTCCACGTATCTCCTTTGTTGGGGTGGATCAGCAGTTCTGATCATCCCTATGCCCAATCTTATCCCTTTCCCAAATTCTGGTTCTTTTTAAGCGGAAAAACTTGTGCATACCTTGTTCGTCCATTGCTCAAAATGGGCCATGTTGCAATATCTCCGATGAGTCTGTTTACTCATCAGAATCTTGTTTCTCCAGAGAAGTTTTTGTTTTTCTTGGAACGCCTTTTTCGCAAATGTTGTCTTCTTTCTTGTTAAAGTATTTAACAAGAAAGACCCATTCGAAGACTTGTGCTCGAACTTGAATGGGAACTTTAACTCCACCATTGCTTTGATGCAGACATATAAACCTCTTGCTCTTCGCGTAGAGATTTGTTCTTCAGAAAATATAGAAACCAAAATCGATTCCTTTCCAAAAGACTCTTTGTTCTTATTTGACGCTGAGACGTCGGGTCTTCTTAGCTTGATGAAATGGAAGGCCTCGTGGTTGCTTTTCCCGACTGGTTCTGGGGCCGCACTGGTGAAGTGTAGCTCTAGATAGAGTCAAGTTTTTTTCCCATGCCTTGAAAACTTTTTCTCCCAGCCAGTCTGGAAGTTTTGCAAGTTCTGGAAAGTCTGGTGCAATAGTATATATTGAAGCTAGTGCTCCAAAATCATACCATTATTTCATATCATTTAGATTTGAGCTTTTTCGCATCCAAACTCGGGGATATTCCCCATATATATCCACCCGGCATTTCTCAGGTCGGATTCCTTGTCGGGTATTCAATTTTTCCCAGCTGGCCTGGTATTCCTGCCAATAAGAGAAATCAGCTAAGTTAATACCAACCTTAGCAGTGTCTGTCATAGGCCTAAGGTTGATCTCTCCCTCTTTAACCCCAGAGGTGATGGGTTGACTCGTCAACTCTAGATATGACTCCAGGCCTTCGATTTTTCCTTCGACCAGTTTCTCTTTTGGAGGTTCCAATCTAGGACTTGTGCTAAGGGTACTTGAATATCTTGCTCCGGGTTTAGAGCCCAGTTCTCGACTACTCTCCTTTTGTTGATTGCAATTGCTATCAATAGCCCAGAGGAGTGGCTTTTGTATTGCTTCAAACAGATTTGTGCCGTTTCGAATGCAGTCTCGTATGCGATTAGACACTTTGGTCTGATTACTATCTTGAATTCTTTCGACTCGTCTTGCATTGAGTGCCAGATTCTCAAATTCCCTCTGAAGCAACTCAAGGTTGTCCATCAAGTGCCTTGAAACAGTCAGGATGGAGTTTATCTCAGCTCCTTCCATCTCTCATCAGGAAATCTGCCAAAACATTATCAACAGATTTAATAATGACAATATTAAAATCATAATATTGGCATTTTGCTTGCCATCTTAGTAGTCTAGCCTTTTCTAGTTTAGATTCGATTTTATTTTTCAAAAAGGTTTTGACGCTTGTGTTATCAATCTTTATGATGAATTTCTTCGCGAGGAGAAATAACGGCCATTTCTTGAATGTCTTTCGAACCGCAAAGAACTCATATTCATTGATATGACATCTATTTGCTTCGTTCTACGTAAAGAGCCACTACAGTATCTGCATGGCATTTCTCATTCTGTTGTGGACTTTGTAAGAACTGAAGTCCACCAATGGCCACTGGCATCTGTATATAGTACCAGATCATCCTCGTCATTAGGAATGGCTAATTTTGGGAGCTTTTTGTAAACCTCATTTAGTTGTTTAACCATTACTAGGTGTGAATCATCCCATTTGAATTCAGCATCCTTTTTCAATAAAGGACTGAACACCTTCTTGTATTGCGTCAGATTGTTGATGAACATTCCAGCAAAGTTGACCACTCATAAGAAACTTTGGAGTTGTTTCTTATCTTTGAAATCTTCAGGAAATCCTTGGACCTTTTCTACAATATGTGGTTGTAGAATAATTTCAGATTCGTCGATCTCTACTCCAAGAAACTCGAGATTTCTTGTTGCTATTATTGCTTTCTTTTCAGAAAGCATCAATCCTTCCTTGTGGCATACTTCTGAAAATATTTCCAGATGTGCTAAATGTTCCTTCATGTTCTTTGAGGCTATAAGGATGTCATCCACATAGACAAACATGAATGAGAAATAATCTTTGAAAAGATTATTCATCTTCTTTTGGTATATCTGGGGTGCGTTTGCCAAGCCCATAGGCATGACATTACAAATATAATGGCCTTGGGGTGTGGAGAAGGCTGTGAACTTCTTGCTCCCTTCTTCCATCATAATCTGGTAGAATCCAAATTTGCAATCAAACTTTGAGAATACCTTGGCATTCTTGATAAAGTTGACCAAGTGTTCCCTATTTGGTATGTAGAATTCATTGAACTCCAAGATGTCGTTGATCCCTTTGTAGTTGATCACAAGTCTCGACTTTTCCCGCTTGACTTCTCCATGATTTCGAACTAGAAATTCTGGACTTCTGTATGGATATACTCCTGGTGATATTAACTTAAGGTCCAGATGTTCATTAAGTATTAGCTGCATATCATTTCGATCCTCTTGGTCCTTTGAGTGAAGCTTTGAGCTCGTTCTTATCCCACCAGGATAAAGGATCCTCATTGAAGTTCCTCTGTATCTTCTTCTTGACGTCCTCCAAAGATGTTTGTTCTTCGATTGTGACGTCTCTCTGTAGGTTTTCTCCCAAGATTGCTTTGAGAAGGTGGATTGTGTTCTCCTTTAGTTTCTCCATCTTTCATCCTCCTCTAGTCTCAGTTCTCATCTGAATGACTGCTTCGCCTTATCTCCTTCGATCATTCATCTTTGGATGGCTCAGTTTTCCTTCATCACCACGCTTGCTGCGAAATCTGATTGGCATTTTTCGTTGAAATACATTACGCAGTCTTGGTGCGATAAAAATAAGTTGAGCCCAAAAGAGTTGTGAAAATAAGCCTCCTAGTTGCGTTTTCTTGGGTAAAATGCTTGAATGTCTGTAGGAAATTGTTCCCTAACAGAATATTCGCTCCGGTGTCGTGAAAACATAACGGTGGAGTTTTCACCTTGTACCATGGGGTACGATCTGCTCCTCCGATCATGATTTCCACTTACTTGATTCATCTGTTAAGGATTAACACCCTTTGCGAGAAATCTTTTCCGAGAACTATTGGCAATTCTTCGTCTGAGCCTTCTGGGAAAATCCCTTCTTTTGTTGTGCAGGTGCCGGCTCCTGAATCAATGTATGCCGCAAAATACTCTGCACGATGCTCCTTATATATCATTCCGACAGTGATATATATTGAAAATGGACTTGTGGCCATGGGCGGATCAGAGCTTATAAGCCCGAGCCTCTACTAGTAAACCTTGTATCTTTTTCCCTTGACCGTAAACTCCATTCCATCTTGTAGTCGTTCCCAAGGTTTGTGATCCTCGAAAAACTCTAATCTCAGAACTAGTTGTTTTGGAAATATTTCTGCCACTCCTTCGATTATCAGCTCAAGATCTCCTAGTTTGAGTTGTCCTTGATATCTCCCAGTTATTGGTTGTTGAAGATAATACAAGACATCACAAGGAATAAAGTTTTTTTTAGTGATATCGAATATTACTTCGACCCCTCTCCATCCTTCTGGGCATTTTAGTTCACCTTTGGTTGTGAACTTTTTCGGCTCATGGATTACCTCCACGATTGGCTTCTTTTCCCATTTTTCACTAATCATCCTATCTTATTGGAAAGAAATCCTTCTTTGCTTGAATCTGAGGATATCTTGTCTGCTTCAGACCGACTTATCCTTGATTCGCAAATCCATGTCGTGGATTGGCGGTAACTCCATTATTTCTTATCTGGTTGCGCATGCAACCCTTTCGAACACTTCTGGTATCTCGATATACTCCTTCTTTGGAATAGATTTGAATGATGGGTGTTGGACAGGACATATGAGATACTGTATGTGATGGAGTAAGGCCTATTCCCTTATTTCATCATATCTTTGTTCTTGAAGTCTTGATGAAGGGTGAGTGCCCTACTGAAATCTTTATCTGTCAGATTGTAGGCAATCCTTGGATATATGTAGGATGTCACCTTGTCTGCGTATAAGTTTCTTGAGATTCCTCCCAGGCATGCCTCTCTTGTATTCTTGATCCTTTTATCAAAGATTGCAATATTGTTTGGTGTATCGATACCTTCTTTGAAAGTTACTTTGATGAGGATCTGGATTGCTCCGATATGGATCCAAGACATGGTTTTGGCTATTCCTTCCTTGAGTTTACTGAGTTCCCTTTTGATTTCGTCAACAGGAACTAGTTGCATTTCCATCACATTTCTCGTGAGCTCCATTGGAATGACAATTTCCCCTTCGGTCACTTTGTATATGATGTTGTGTTTTCTCTTCTTGAAGCTTGGAAAGAATTTATCCATCCTTCCTACGGTAAATCCATCGTATAGGTTGAGCCCTGGATCCTTCTTCATGACTCTCATGAGGGCTTTATGAGAAATGGATGTCTGGGAAAAGAATCCCGACATATCTTCTTGTATCTCCTGTCTGAAACCTTCTTCTTCACTCCGACTCATCTTCAGATGACTCATCTTGGCTGAATAAATCTTCTTTGTAGATGCTCTCGTCTGAGGTTATATCTTCAAACTGATATACCTGTACTAGATCTTGGAAGTAAACAACCTCCTCCATTTCTGGAGTTGCCTCGAACTGTCGTACTCCTCTCTTCTGTTTTTTGGGTAATCTGGTGAGATATGCCCTCTGGCTCCACACGTGTAGCAGTTGTAGTCCTTGAATCTTTCATTGACTCGTGTGGCTGTTCTTCAGAACGTTTTTCTTGTGGGAGTTCTTTCTGTGCTCATCTGGTTTGATCCTGAGGATGAGGTTTGGCCTCTTGAACTCTATCTAGATGGTCCAGCTCTTTGCCCTGATTTATAGCTTCGGGCCTTCAGTTTAGACCAAAATGATCTTGGTCTTCTGGATCTCCTCCTCCACTCCTTTGATTGTAAGGATTATTCTTCTTCATCATTTTCTGCTTCTTTGAGTTTATTCCAATGATAGTTGGAAGATCATTGCTTTTGCAACATAAGGGGAATATCTTGTTGATTCCCCTTAATCTCTTGTAGTTCTTGTGTAGCACCCCTTGATGACACCACTCTGCAATTTTGGCTTTGAGGAAGAACATTCTCCTTGCTATCGAATTCAGCTCGCATGGTTCATACTCTTTGATTAGAATTTCTCTCCATGGGCTCGGGATGTTAGCAAAGAATAGGTAGAATACATCTTCCTTTTTGATCTTTGACTTCCATCTATACTCTGTAAAGAGTTTGATGTACTCATCTACGTGACAAATGTCAAGTAGTTCTAGGCTGTATAGGGCATTCCTATACTTCTTCTTCTTTTCTTCTTCCATTCCTTCGAAGTACCCTACTCCGATGAAATGGATCTTGAAAATCTTGGCTATACGATCGACAATATTGCCTAGATCATCACCTTTCATAGCCTCCTTCCAGGCACATTTTACTGATCCTTCTAGGCTCATAGTAAGGAATCTTATGAACTCTTCCTTGTCCAGCTCCAATGTGCCACCTACGATCTTCATGGCATTTGTCCATTCATCGATCAAGGCTTCTCTATTCTTGAAGTCTAGAGTGTCGAGGTTTAAGATCAACCCGTATGGATTTATCGGTTCAAGGTGAGACCGGCCATATGGGGTGTTGTATATATTAGATCCTCGAACTCGGCTTGCTCCTGTTGACATTCCTATGGCCTTCATTTTGAAGTTTCCTGGTTGTTGGAATGTATCTTCTTGTCTTGCCCTATGGACTCCGTGTGATCCAGAGGTTCCTTCGTCATGGCTCCAATCCTGTTGGGTCTGAATATGCCCCTCCAATGTTCATCTTTAGATCTACAATTGATAGTCCTTAGAAGGACTCATATAGATCTTGTAGATCTTCAAGATTTTCTTTTGTCATTCGGGGATGTGGATTCTCCTCGAAGGATAGTAATCATCTTCTCGCTTTCCAACTTTGGCCTTATGACCTACGTCGTTTTTTCCTTTTGGTGTAAAATGGGTTCTGTTCCGAAGGTTAGTGGTAACCTTCCTCCCGACCTTCTTCCTGTCACCTTAGTTTCCAGGGATTTTACTTATTCTGTCAACTTTATGATGAGGTCGAGTTGCTTGTTCTGCAATTTCTCCACCTTGTCCATCTTAAGGCTGATCTCGAACATTGTCTTGGACATGTTTTGGCAATATTCTCCAAAAAATCTCACCGTATTCTGCAACTCTCTAAGACCTTGGTTCATCTTAGAGTTATCTGTCTCGATCTCCTTCCACTCTGTCATTCGGTCCAGTGTGAGAAGTGGTAGGACTTGCAGATCTCTCTTGGACCTTGGTTTGGTTGTCTCCTCCATTGCTCTTATTTGGGGATTCGTCCATGGATCTCGGTGAAACTTCGGATTTCCACGATATTTCTTGGTACCTCTTTCGAGTACCTTATCTGCATCTGGCGTAGTTCCTCCAGAGATTCCTCTTTGGTGTGGTTAGCACGGGCTTCCACCACTCTACACCTTCGATCGAGGTTATCCCAAAATCGATCGGTGTTCTCGTATTCTTTCTCTACGTATTGTCTATATAACACACAATAATATTATTGTATAGAACTGCTTGTCTCATCGTAGTTGACAGGCCAGAAGTCTCTGTCGCTCCAGCTTGGAACAGGGATGATAGTTCTGTCACTCTCGGATGTCAAACTTTCGTTCTAATTCATATCTCTTTGAAACTCTCCTCCCGTTAAGTGATATAAGTTTATAATAATTTTTTCATTCATAAATAAATAAACTTAGTGCTCTGATACCATTTTAAAGCGCGGAATGTTGAGTTAATCTGGCATAAGATAGGTATAGTATAAATTCTGACTTAGAACTAATTTAGCACATTTTTGGGTTAATTTTGCAAATTTACATTTTTAGAAAAACTTTTATGGGATCAAAATCGCAGGCTATGAGACCATTTTTGCAAGTGACCTACTCCAATGGGACTAATCCTGTATCTACCCGATAAAATACATTTGGATGAGCAATAATTTTTTTTTTAAATGGGTGCAGTGTTTCTCACTCACTAGCTGCTGCTACTATTCTTATTTATATTTAATTTCTTCATAATATTAGTTATAAAATAATATATGTTTTATAATTAATTTCTAGTGTTGGACCCGTTAATACGCTAATAAATTTTTAGAGAATGATGTAGTATTATAAAGGGAAAAATAGTGCATTGCCCTGCAGACAATATCAAATTACTTTGTTGTTCTATATTTTGTTTCTTTTCCTGCCCGAAATTACCAAAATGCTCATTACTCGAATATTCGAGTAAATACAATTCGAGTAATACCTCGAGTAAACTAAATAAATGAATAAAAATTTTGAGTAAACATTCAAGTAAATGAGCGAGTAAAATTAAATGTCGAGTAATTGGAAATTCGAGTAAAGTAAGTTTGAGTAATAGTCGCCTCGAGTAAGCCAATTCGAGTAATAAATTCGGATAAGTCAAATCGAGTAATAGAAAATATGAGAAAAGAAAATAATAGTAAGAAAATTCGAGTAAGCTAATTCGAGTAAGCAAATTTGAGTAATAGTCAGTTTTGAGTAAAGCAATTCTCAAAATAAAAAATAAAAAAAATAAAAATATCGAGTAAAGCAAATTAATACTAGTAAGGAGTAAAACAGTCTTGAGTAAAAGTTATTGTGGCAAATTAGAGTAATAAGTATCATTTGAGTAAGGCACAATTGAGTAAGAAAAATTCGAGTAACATGCTAAGTTCGAGCAAGGCAAAATGAATAATAGTCATATTTGAGTAAACAATTTGATTAATTCAAGTAAGGCTAATTTGAGTGATAGTATATTCGAGTAAGGCAAAATCCAATAAGGCAAATTAAAGAATTAATAAAATTTCGAGTAATGAGCATTGATGAGTGATGTGAATTTCGAATAACTAATGAGTTAAAATTTTTAAAGTATTATTAAAAATATATATATTGGAGTAAAATAATGATTTGTAATTCGATTATCCATTTACTCGAAGAATTTTTTATTCAAAGTGTAATATTACTGAAAATTTTTTCCTTAATTTTTTTCGAATTAACATTACTCGAAATTTATTAATTCTTGAAATCAATTTAACATCAATGTGACATTTATAAAAGGGTTAATTGCATTAAAATACAAGATATTTTTTTATTTTTTCAATTTAATCACGAACTATTTTTTTATAAAAAAATACACAACATTTTCTTATTATTTCAATTTAACCACCAAATTTATTTTTATCAATTAAATATTTAGATTAAATACATGGTTCTTTTGTATTTTATAATTTAATTAAAAATTCTTCTATTAATAATTTTTATGACTATCTTGATTAAAATATATAAAAATATTTAAAATAAAATATATAAATTACATATTATATATTGAAATTTTATAGACATTTTTTTTTTTTGAAAAGGAAAGGGTGATAGTTTTACAAACGTTTTGGAAAAAAAATTAAAAAGGTGCGATTGTCAAAGATTGCGTATGAAATATTAAAATGTTATAAAACAAATTTATTTGAAAAAAATGGGTGAGAGTCATATATAAAATATTTATAATTTTTTTTATATTTTATATATAATTTATGCATTGTAATTTAAATATTTAATATATTTAATGTATATTGATTTTCGTTCATTAACATAGTAATATATTGTTGGGCGTTTTCTTAACACACAACTTAATCCCCAAATATTAAAGATGTTATTGTAGTTTAAACAAACGACCAAATTATATTTATCGAACCTAAAAGATGGATTATTATTAATTAAATTATTATCTAAATTAATTAAAACTATTGTTGGCAATAATGTTTGGAATAATTATTTAAACTACTAAATAAACAATAAAACAAAAAGCAATAGATAAGCGTAGAGAATTGACGAAAGTGAACAAGTGAGAAGATAGGTAGTTTTTCGGGCAATCCAGTTCACTCATTAGTTTTTCTTTCATGTATCAATATCCGATTCTACCTTGTGGAATATGGACACATAACTAAGCCATATTAATCTACTTTATAGACATAAGTAAATAAGCGTGTAACACGTGTGAATATCCTCGGAGCAAGAGGTATAATTCATCCCCCTTTCTAGGTACTATCAGTATCAATTATTTTCCGTGCACTGTACTTTAACCCGATATGATCTCCCTTTATAACTACTATGAAATTATACTCTTTATCATACTTGTCAACCCGATTTAGATTCAATTAACAAGTATTTATATATAATATTTCTAATGAAGATTCGTAGTTCCCTTACTTAGAATCATAACATGGAATCTTGTTCAACAGTGAACACGCTCAATCAACAATCAATATATATTCAGACTATATATAACAGTTGAAGATGCACAAAACGTCTCTGAATATGAATTCAAAACGCATTGTCATATATAAAATAAACCACAAGTAGTGTTGTGCTAAAGAGTAATTTTTTATGTACTAAAGAGTAACAGTGTTTACATATTAACATATAAAATAAACGCATTGTTATATATAAAATAAACGACTCTGAGTAACAATTATGTGTTAAAGAGTAATTTTTTATATACTAAAGAGTAACAGTGTTTACATATTAACGTATGTAAATCCGGTTTATATAAGTGTTTGTCAAAGAGTTTTTGTACAAAATTATTGTAGCTCTAATCTTATTCACTCCCTAAACTGAATTTTAAAAGAATAATGAAATATTAATTTCATTAATTAAAATTTTTTTATGTTATCATAGTAAATTTATAATTTTAATTAATTAACTTGTGATAGAAAATTATTTTAATAGGTCGACATAATTTTACAAAATATTATATAAATGAAATTATTCATTGAAAATAACAGCTAATAAAATTAGTAATTATGAATTTGAATTAAAAATAAAATATTAATTCTATTTATTAATAAGACACAGTTTATAATAATAATAATAATAATAATAATAATAATAATAATAATTGAAAGTATATAATAAGTGGTGTATCAAGTTGCAAAAATAAAAGTTATGATTAAATTGAAAATATTAAATAGTCTGTTTATTAAATTAATAAAATTAAAAAATCGTGATAGAATTAAAAATATTAAGTTAATCGTGCATTGAATTGACAAAAATAAAAAAATGTGATAAATTTGAAAATCATGGGCTAAAAACCATGTCAGTTTAGAAAGTTCGTGGAAAACTCCCACTTAATTTCCTTTTGTCAATCAGTGTTGGTTGATTCCAGCTATTTAGTTATGTTGAATGTTTTTTCTTTAAATAAAATTGGAGTAGATTTGCATTTTACTGGAAGTTATAAAATTTACTCAAATTAGATTTGCATTTTCCTCAAAATGTCTTTTGCTCAAATTGTTATAAAATTTGCAGTTTACTCTAATATATACTTAATTAATTCTAAATGGTTACTCGAAACATTAATGCTTGATTTGCAAATACAATCTCTTTTACCCACCTCTAAATTTACGTTAAAATTTTAAATTTCGAGTTAAATTAATTATAATTTGAATTAATTAATTGAAATCAAATACTCCCTCCGTCCCAGGAAAGATGACACACTTTCCATTTTGGGTTATCCCACAAAAGTTTGTACATTCCTAAAAAAGTAAAAAGTCAAACACAATCACCTTTTTCTATACACTTTATTTACAAAAAAATCACTCATACCTAACACACTTAACATACTTTATCATTTATTTATTACAAAAAAATATCATAATACCCCTAAAAGTCACCACTTTATTAATCTCCGTGTCAGGAAATGGGGTGCAATCTTTCCTGGGACGGAGGGAGTACAACTTAATATTCACATTAGTTATTTCAAATTAATGTTTAAATTTTAAAATTTTATATGATATATTGTTGAGTAATTGCAAATTTTGAGTAACATTATATTTTTGAGTAATGGTCTACTTAGTCTATTTTCAAGTAAAATTAGGATTGAAGAATTTCTTACTTGAATTATTGTTTTACTCGAAATTAAGTTTACTTGAAATTAATTCTCCGACATTTACTCGATCGTTAACTCATATATTGACATTACTCGAATATGATATATATATTACTAGAATTATTACTCGAAAACTCTTTTCACTTAATTACATTATTCACTCATATTATTCAAAAATTAAATTACTCACTCATATTACTCAAAAACATTAACTAGAATTTTTTGTTTACTCGATTTTTTTTATTGTTGTTTTACTCGAATACATTACCGAATACATTACTCGAATTTTTTGTTTATTCTATTTTTTTTACTTTTTTTATTATTATTATTATTTACTCGAATATATTACTCGAATACATATGATTTGAAAAACTCTGCTTTATTTTTACTAGGAGATTAATTTATGTCATTAAAGAATATTTTTTTATATACTCCCTCCGTCCTACCAAAAGAGTACTCTTTACTTTTTTACACACATGAAACTCACACATACCCACTAATACAATTAAAATATGAGGTTCACACTCTCACTAATATAATTACCCAGTGCACATTAAATAATAGTAATAATACTCTTTAATTCACGTGCCAAAAAGTAAAAACTAACTTTTGGGCGGGATGGAGGAAGTACAAAAGAGTAAAAATTGAAAATATGATTCGCATGTAAACTTGATTAATACAAGTGTTTGCCTTAAATAATTTATGAAATTACTTGAATTAATAATTAAATTAATACTCCATTTACTCCAAAGCATATTAAGTTCAATTTCACTAACGTAAAAATCAATAACTAATGGAGTATAAATAAAATGTTTGGCTCATCAATAAACATTTACTCGAAGTGAAGCAATGACTCACTAAAAAAATTAAATTAAATTTTATTGACTCAAAATATTACTCTAAAATTAATTACTCAAAATTTACAATTCTATTTGTGATTCATATACTCGAAATTGTTTTGAACTAACTCTAAATATTATTATAACTAAAAAATGCACTAACATACAGTCGAGCATACATTTGTTTTAAAATATGATAGTTACTCGAATTAATCTTCTACCCAATATTATACACATTATTCGAATTCAATTCGAGTAATGCATTTTTTTAAAAAAAATTTTTTAAGTATAATAGTTTACTCAAACTTATTACTTAATATCATACACATTACTCGAATTCAATTCGAGTAATGTATTTTTTAAAAAAACATAATAGTGTTACTCGAATCTTTTACTCTATATTATACACGTTACTCGAATTGATTTCGAGTAAAAACTAATTTCGTTATTTTGAGTGAAAAAAGAATTTCTCTTAAATTTAGGACAATAAAGTAAATTACTATTGGCTGAAGGCTCTTTCTTCTATTATAAAATAGACAAAGTCTGGTTTTTTGTAGTGCATGTGGAGGTTTTATGACTGAATATGACGTTCACTTGTCTGCATTTCTTGACTATCAATCAATTCATTTATTTTCTTCTTCATTAGGTAAATGGTATACGGGCCCACACTTTGATTTTTATAAATTTTTTTTAAGAATTATTACTAAATTTATCAAAAAGAATTTGTTGCACCTTGACTAATAAAATTTGAGTTGATCTCATGTAATCCTCCTCAAAAGATTTCATCGTGTTTGATTTATTATGTCTCGATTTCTACTTTACCCTTCATTTAATAATAAATACTCATTGAGGAAAAAATAAATAAAGAAATTGCAGAACATGAAATGATCATGGACGTAGATATAAAGGACATGTCATGTTCAGATTTGTTCAACCCCACATTGCACCTTCCATAAATGTAACCTTGATATGCCACTATCTAATGAAAGAATTCAATAAAACGAGTAAAAATAATAATATTCTAATAAAAAGTGATACTCCCTTCATCTATTGTCAATCTATCCATTTTACTATTTTGGGTAGTTCATCTTTAATCTATCTATTTCCCTTTTTAGATTATGAAACTCACACCCTCCACTAATACAAATAAAATATGAGATCTACATCATTCATTAATACAATCACTTACTACACATAAAATAATAATACTTCTTAATCCACGTGCAAAAAGCAAATAGATACATTGAGGATGGACATGAGGAGTATTAAAATTGTTGAAAAGTAATAATTATATTATGAATAATTTGTATAATTAAAGAAATTAATTATATTTTAATGAATAATTTAATAAAATAATCTAATTACAAGGCTTTCTTAATAAGTGCTAGCGACTCAATTGAAGGGTTACATCTTTGCTATTTGATCATATTATTATTTTATGCATGAGTAATATACATTTATGTATGATCATTGTGATTATCTTACACACCAATTGCTAGTTGTTTTAATTAGTTGGAGTAATAGTTAAATTTTCTACTATTAGTACATTGTAAAGATAGACATTTGAAATGATATTGGATGTACTGTTACATTTTGATATTACATCTTCTGTTACACGCGTCAGATAAGTGACACGTATACGGAGAGGAAAATCTCAATCTTTCCCCTTAGGATTGATTGTTGGGGTATATAATAGTTTATCCTACGTGTCAATTATCCAATGGTTTGTAATACCAAAATGTAACAGGAGATCCGAACCGATTTGAAATATGTAAAATAATAATAATATGAAGAAGAAAAAAAAGTAAATTGTTTCTCAAGCAATCCTATCTTATTATTATTATTATTATTATTATTATTATAAAAAAAATGATAAAGTTAGAAAAAGGCAAGGCGAGGATAACGAGTTTTGGGGTCCCGACGCAAAAGTGAAATCCAACTTGAATGCCTTAATTTAACGCACTTTTAGTCAACAACTATTTTTACTTTTTAATTTTCAACTTCCCCCAATTATAGGTCTACTAAATAAATATGTACTACTTCTCATTATTATTTTCTTAATACTCATGTAACTCCAAATTCACAACATGGGCCTTCATAAATAAATTTTCTCAAAAACTAATAATATTAATATTCCCATTCCTCATTGTCGTAAATTGGTATATTTATGTACAATAAAACCAAAAAAGGTAAAGGATTTAAGAGAAAGAATATTAAACTCTAAATTTATATAATTTTTGTTTTGACTATTGAAATTATTGTAAATTCACTTTTTAAAAAAATTAATGACAAAGTAGTTTGGTGGTATCTACGGAATCTAATATTATACCTTTAGATAGACATGAATTTGATTGCTAGAAAATGTAAATGGAAACAAGACAAATAAAAACATTATATATTGGACCATGTCTCATTTAAATCTTCGAATGACTAAACAAAAATAGTTCAATCACATGGCCTACCATGTGATTTCGACAAATTTTTGCTTATTGGACTGTGTGGGATGGGCTCATATAAATGGGCCTCCAACTTGATCCATATAGATCCCAAAATATGAGTGGTTTTAATACCAACTTACGAGACACTATAAATTTACTGGATTTGCCACTACACTACAAAAATTTGTGTGAGATTGTCCACATGAAGACTTTTATGAGATAAATTATACATATCAGATAAGTAAAACGTGACAACAATTCAATAAATTATTTCATAAATAATTCGTAGTATTAATAAAAAAATAATAATTTTAATTAAAATGAGTAATATTTTGATAAGAGTTGATAACTATTTATCAAAGCCTAAAAATAATATCACCTCGAACACTAGTTTTCCCGACTAATAAAAACTCCACTTCTGTCTTGGATTCAATTTTAATATTATAAATTTTATTTTGTTAATTTTAGCTTTTTCTTAATCTCATTATTATTATTTTTTTCAATTTTAAGTAAGTATTTTTTTAATGAATTTTGGTCATTTTCCATCTCAATTTAAATTTTGCTTTTTATAAAAATTGATTGATATTAATGTAAAAAAGATTAAATTAAAAAAATAAAAATTGAAAATATGAAAAATTTACATGACTATAATTTATATTTTCACTACTAATAACTATAAAAACTAAATATATTATTATTATTATTATTTTCTAAGAAAGATATTATGAATGGAGAGGTCTACATATATAAATAATATAGGGCGACATTAGCGATGAGTGAGGACCCAATGTTATGGGCCTTAAGGCCCACTTGTATGGAGGTAATGTGACGTCCATCACTACTCTAACCAAATCATTTTTAGGCAAAAGAGAGACACTTTTATACAACCGTGGTGGAGGTGTTTGTTTTAAATAGATACTCCCTCCAACCAACCACTTACAAGGTATCAATTTTATTATTTCTGGCGTTCACTTTAAAAATATCCACGTGCAAAAAACAAACGGTTACCTTTCAAGGAGTCGGAGGGAGTATATATTAGTCTTAACTTTTTAAAATGATGAGTGTATTATTTTCAAAATAATTAATACCTCTATTTCAATTTCAATTTCACACTTTGGTGAGCGTATTATTTTCAAAAAAATTGATCCCTTTATTTCAATTCCAATTTCACACTTTGGTAAGTGTTGTCTTTTCAAAATGGCAAAGGGTCTTGTGCCTCCAGGGACACGTCATGTCCTCATGTGGACACAACTCTCCCCCCTCCATATTTTATTTAAATTTGTACTCCATCCGTCCCGCACCAAGGGTGCATTTTGCTTTTTTTGCACGTAGATTAAGGAGTATTATTATTTAATGTGTAGTGGGTAGTTGTATTAGTAGGAGTGTGGACCTCATGTTTTAATTGTATTAGTGGGTGAGTGTGGGACCCATGTATATAAAAAAGGAAAGAGAACTCTTTGGGTGAGACGACCAAAATGGAAAAAAGAGACCCTTTGGTGCGGGACGGAGGGAGTATATTGTTAGGAATTTAAATTACAAAAAGACACAGAAATTGTAAAGGGCACGGTGTCCTCGGGGCACAAGAGCCTCACTCTTTCAAAATAATTAAACCCCCCCCCCCCCCCCATTCAATTCCAATTTCACACTCTTGCTTTTAATGCTTCTGAATTTTAACTCCACACATCTATTATAAAAAAAATAAACAATTGTATAAATTGAGTTTACATGTAAATTATATTTTCACATATTACTCATGAAAAATTATTTTTAAGATACATAAATTATTATTATTTTAAATTGAAAAGTTACTCTTCAAATTATTGTGCACCATAATTTATCGATTATTTTTTACTACATGAAAAATTAATTTTCAAAAACATTAATTATACTTTTTTATATAAAAATATTACTCTTCAAAAAATATTTTTTTTTTATGTATTATAGAATAATTTTAAAAAAATAATTATATGTAAACTCGATTCCAAACTCACTCTAAAAGAAAATGATACTCAACTACTATTTTATTCTCTACAATATACTTTAATTTTAAAATTGTCATCTCTTATTTTTATACATAACATACCTTACAATTATTAAAAAATAGTATCACATTACCTTCAAAAAATATTTTTTCTTAATTTACTCTTCAAGCATACCCTGATTTATCGATTACTTTTCATTATTTAAAAAATTACTCTTTAAATAAATGAACTGTTATTTTTCTAAATAAAATAAAAAATAAAACTCTTCAAAGGTTCATTTTTATGTACTGAATAATAATTTTAAAAGATAGATTTACATATGAATCCAATTCAACTAGACTTATTCTTTGCAAATATATTAATATTATGTTCATAAAGTATTTAACCAACATAGAATAAACTTTAAAAAAAAAAAAACAAAGTTAAATATTTTGAAAAATTGCAGGATAATATATCATTTTATAAATATATCTCATAAAGCACCAAGAAACGCAGAATAAATAAATGAAAAAAAAATGTCACTTAAAAAAAAAACTAATTATGATCCTCGATCTGGGAATGTGTAAGGTTAATATATTAATATATTTGTTGAAAATTAATGCTAATACTCTAAAACCACTATTTTAATACTTTAACACTTTATTGGTTAAAACTCTAACTTCATTATATTGGTTAAAACTCTAACTTCATTGTAATAACCATTGTGCTATAGTATATTTTAAAGTTAATAGTGTAAGGTTGGATCAAATTACAAGAATATTATGTCCGTGCAACTATAAATTTTAGTATTAAAATTAAATTAAAAAAAAAACAAACAAATTATATAAGTAGATGTCTTTGCAAGTTTCTAAATTTTTAACGATGATCGTTCTAACACACAAAAATAGAATAAGGTTAAAACTTGTGTGCTTTGAGACACTATGCACTCAAATTTGTCTTTTAGTATTAAATGATATAGAAGTATATTATTTAGTATAAATATGTGTATTTATTTTATAGAAAAAAACAAACAAAACAAAATTTAATAAATGTGTATATATTTTAGAACAAAATATTATACTCTTATTAATTAAAGTATATACCTTTTAAAATAAAATTTTTATGAAAAAGACTTGTGTGAGACCGTCTCACATAAGCCCTTACCTGAAACAGTCAGAAAGTGATAACTTTCATAAAGAAAAGTGATAATAAATTAATAAAAAGTGACAGTGTTATTTCATGAACAATTTAAAGTATAAATAAAAAATGAAAAATTGTCTCACGTGAGAACAAGACTTACCCCAAATTTTATACCGTTATACTGTTATACAGCCCCTGACCGCTCATATGGTAATAGAGTAATTAATTTTTATCTAAGGGTGGTCATAGAGTAATTAATTTTTTGTCTAACGAGGTGAAAATTCTAAGGGTGGTGACAAAAGTTGAAAGACACTGACGTGTATATGCATGTGTGTCGTGTAACTGCTATGTCCTTCAACGTGGAAGCAAATAAAAACCCAAGTCAGTCACCCTATTAATTTTATTTTTGATGGAATTTGTGTAGATTTATGTTATTACTAAAATGTAATTACAATATTATCATATCATTAATATTCATATCCTTAATTATTTGTCTTTCTTTTAGTGTCTCTCTCACATCTTATCTACAATTAAATCTACCATTAATAACAATAAAAAAGAAAAATGTGAATCCACAAGAACAAGACGTTGCAAATAAAAACGTTGCAAATAAAAAAGAAAAATGTGAATCCACAAGAACAAGACGTTGCAATGTTAAGTGTCATAATTGTAATTCAAAACCTATAATTTTAGTATCATAATTTCAGATATTCATAGAAAATATCAATTGAAATAATATGTAAAAT
This sequence comes from Pogostemon cablin, assembly GCA_023678885.1. Classification (NCBI taxonomy): domain Eukaryota; kingdom Viridiplantae; phylum Streptophyta; class Magnoliopsida; order Lamiales; family Lamiaceae; genus Pogostemon; species Pogostemon cablin. The sequence continues at coordinate 3,597,437 of CM042956.1, forward strand.
CTAGCTTCTGTCAACAAAATTACATTTTTTTTCCAAGAATTTCCTCAAAGAGTATACTTTTTAATATTATAAAACTTGATAATTTTTTTTTCTTTTTACAAAATTTTCAAATTTATGATTTAATTAAGAAAATACATAGTCCATTCCCAACTGCAGCCGAGAACTTGATAGATATAGTACTTAATAAATACACATACATATAAATATTATTTTTACTTAATTTACATAATTAAAAGAAAAGTAGAATATTTGTTATTACCTCTCTAAATTAATTAGCTAATTTCTATCTCTAAATTAATTAGCTAATTTCTCGGTGAGACACGCCAACGAACGAAGATGACAGCCTAAAACGGTATTCACAAAAACGCGCGTCTCTTCACAGCTATTTCCCTCCGGCACATCCACCACATACGACTCAATAACTATCGTGCCGCCGCCATTCGCCTCGTGCGCCGTAGTTGTAGACCTATAATTCTCCAGGCGCTGGTCCCCATCGATCATCGAGTAAACGATCACATGCATGTCATCGTCTAGCCAGTCCAACCTCTCGCGGCTAACGTGGCCCGGTAAGCCGGAGACCAGAACCACCTCCCTGATACTGCCAACGCCTCCTATCCCTTTTGTCAGGGTGCACATCCTGATGAGCTTCTTGTATACCTGCGGCTGGTCAAAACGACGCAGTATCGACCAGACGAGAGGCAGTGGAGCGTTGATGGTTTGAACCATGAACGAAGCACATTGATTTGGATTGGGATTGTGTGTGTGGTAAAGAGACATCATTTTCTCTGTGGTGTTGAATTTTGTTTTGGCGTTGGATTTTGTTTTTTGATTATGATATATCTTTCTTTTCTTTTCCTTTCGATTTCTCAGCTAATTTTATGTTGTTATTGTACCGTTTTATTTATATGTACATCCAACTTGGAACGATGTGCAAATGGGTCACAAACTCTGATTTTTGTCGTGTTGTGGAACTTAGTTGGGAAGAGTTGGATAAGGATGAGGAAAGTAAATAAAAAATTAAACAAAAGTTTTTACATCGATAATATTATCCTTTTAATTTAAATGAATTATCCTCTTATTTTAATTTAAATGTATCTTTTATCGATAGGAGTCAATAAGAGTGGAAGTGATAGAGTCAGTTGGGTGTATGAGACATAGTTTTCGACAAAAAAATATTTTTTAAATACAAAATGTTACTTTACTCGAAAGTATGCTAATTTACATTATTAATTTTTTACCAAAAGTAACCGCAGTTATACTTAAAAAAAATTAATTTTGGTTCTACCGTGAAACTACGTACTCCCTCAATCTTCATCCGCCGTTTCTAAGGTATCAATTTCATTATTTTTTATGTTCGTTTCAAATATATCAATTTTCTCTATTTAGTAAAAAGTACACAATATAACTCACCACTTCCCTCTAATACAACTACTCACTTTACCTATAATAATAATATTTCTTAATCCACGTGCAAAAAGTAAATAAAGACCTTACAACTCTCCACGTGCAAAAACCAAATGAACACCTTAGAACCGGATAGAGGGAGTATTAGTTTTTGTGTTTACCAAATAGGATTTTACTTCATCTATTTCAATTTTAATTTCACACTATGTATTTTAATTCGTCACAATTTCAACTTCACAGTTTCATAAAAGAAAAATACTTATAATTACCATTCTTATAGCATATTTTAATTTCAAAATTATCATATCATTTCATTTCACACATAACATACTTTACAATTTGTTATAAAAAATACCACATTTCCCTAAAAAAATTATTTTTCTAAATTTATTTAGGTATCTACGGCAAATGTAAAAATGAAAATGATTGTTCTAAATTTATATATTTACCGCAAATGTAACGAAGAAAATGAGATGAACGGAGTATTTTATTTTACTACTAGTAGTATGTTTGACAGTTTTATTTTTTAATTAATAATTATTTTTATTAAAGTGTTATTATTATTATATTATTTTATTGTTAATGTTGTTACTTTTTCTTTAAACTACAAATTATTTATAAAAATATTTTACTTGAGCGATAATCATATTTCCATCCACCGTACGTCATTATTTTAATTAAAATATTATTACATTCTATGAGTTACTACTTTATTAAAAAAAATATTTTGCTTAATTTTACTAGTTTTATTGTTCATTCAATAAAAATTAAATTAATTATTTTAAAATTACAAGACGCATCATTCTCGTCTTATGATTTGCTTTTTATCTTAATGTTTTCTTGCATTTTTTTCTCACAATTGATACTTGTAATTAGTAGTTTGATATTCATGATTTCAAATTTAGGAGTGTTGGAATTTAGATGAATTTGTTTAGAAAAACTAAGATAATTGGTGATAATAAAGTTTATGAGAGAGGTGAGATAATTGAAACAAATGAAATAATTAAAATATTTGTATTTGTATCACCCATATGATGAATTATGAATGAGAATTGACGTCAATTTTATATCCATATCAAGTTGGGGACTAATCAAAATTGCAATAATCCTCAATTCAATTATTAAGTATGGCAAAAGCTTATGGGTGTCTCAAGGGAGCATATTCCGTGTGCTTTTAAAATTTTGTGTTAAATTGTATATCATTTAATATAAAGATGTATATCTTTTATTTTACAAGATAAAAATTTGTATGTAATACGGCCCACGGAAACACACTCGGTGTGCCTTTAAAATTTTGTGTTAAATTGTATAAGAAAAATAAAAAATATAATAAAAAATGTATAACTATTATAGCAAAATGATGTATCCTTATTAATTAAAGTATATACCTTTTGAAACAAAATAATATATCACTATTCATAATACTAAATTCTAAAATCACACCGCGTGCACCCGGGCAGGAGTAGTCAATTTCGATTCGAAACGTCAAACATAGAAAAAAAATAATAGGTGGAACTTGTACTCTCCACCATTTTTTAATTAATTTTTTCTCATTTATTAATGTCTACACCTTTCTTTTTTTTAATTTTTTATACTTAAATGGACTATTATACCATTTATCATAAGAGTAAAATATACCCTAAAACATAAGAGTAAAATTAAAATTATATTCCTCCTATTCGGTTCTAAATTATCCATGTGTTTTTTGCACGTGAACAGTTCTAATGTTTTTATTTGTTTTTTGCACGTGGATTAAGGAGTATTATTATTATACGTAAATTGAATAGTTGTATTAGAGAGAAGTGGTGGGTGATATTGTGTATTTTTTTTACTAAATAGAGGAAATTGATACATTTGAATAGTGAAATGGATACCTTAGAAGCGGACGGAGGGAGTATCTTAAATTTTAAACACTAGGAGTAAAATATACCCTAAACTACAAAAGTGAATTACAGTTATGCCCTTGTGAAATTATAATTATATCCTAAACCCTAAACTTTAGGGGTGAAATATACCCTAAATCACATGGGTGAATTTACAATCATACACTATGAATATATCTTAAACCACAATATTAAAATTATAATTATACCTTAAATACTCAATTCTATAGATGAAATATACTTTAAATAAAAATAAAATAAAATAAAAAAGAAAAAATCAGTAAATCATTAAGTTATAAAAAAAGCTTAACTCCACGGCAGTCATTGCCCTATACATAAGAAGATAAATATGAATCATCATTCATTCATTATCCAAAATGCTAAAAAAATCATGTAATAAAAAAAAAAGATACCGAATTAGCCTATTAGGAGAAGAATTGTAGTATAATCACATTATTGAAAAGTTGCGTAGTAAATTGTTTTATAAACCTATAATTATAAAGTAATAATATTTTTAATATAAAATAATAGTATTAATATGTATTATCTTCATCCCATCTTAATGGTTACCTATTTTAAATTTGGGTGTCTGTATTATAATGATTACATTTTTCTTTTTTTATATGGGACATACACAAATCAATCATAAAATATCTATACAAGACTCACCTACAATACTAATACAACTACCCACTACACATTAAATAATTATTTCTTCCGCCTCTATACATATCAAAATACTATATTCTTTAATCCACGTGCAAAAAGTAAACGTAACTATTAGGATGGAATAAAATGAGTAATATCTTTTATAACAAAATAATAATAATTTAAGAAAATGTAAAAATTTTCTCGTTTGAAGAGATATCACATGAGTATTGTAAAAAAGAAAACATTTGGGACAAAATAAAAAGTATCAAATTCTAAATGTAAACTATTTTTTCTTATAATATGAAGTAAATTTTTTTTTACCCACTTTATAGTTTTGTATTTAAAATACTCTTGATTCAGTTAATTTTCAATTATATTAGAAAAAAAAACTTTAAAAAGATGAGATGAATAACAAAATTGGGGGCAAACATAAAATGAGTGCATGGTAGCTGAATTGGTTAGCACGGTGAAAGCTTGCGATTAAGATTAAGGATCAAATCCCACTAGCTCATAGTGTGGGAGCAACCTCTTAATTGAGGGGGCTCCTTGTGAGTTTGGATGAATGTCTCACCCTACTACCTAATTGAGTTACAATGATTTATCTCTCATTTATGCAGAAGTAATATAGTGACAAAGTACATATTTTTCTCATCAATAAAAACTAAAAAAAAATATGAATTGAATAAAAAAATTGAGTCAAATAAATTAAATTTATTTGAATAATTAAATGAGATTCGAATATTTTAGAAATGAGGGAAAAAATGTTTTTAGTTTTGATTGAAAATAATAATAATAATAATTTTCCTTATTTTTTTTTCTCAAAACCATTTCAAAGTATTACCGTCACACATTTTTCACAAATTTGCAGCTAAAGTGAGCCTAAGCTAAAGCAAATAGTACTGTGGAAATCAGAGAGAGTTTGATAACACGTGAGGATCACGAGGAGTGTCTACTACTCTGCACTTGCCACTAGATGCCAGCTGAACTGGGCGGAACCCACATCTTGCATTCTCAACCTTACCCTATTTCAGCTTGCATTCATACCGTCTAATTAATTTTTTATTTTAATTTTAATTTACTTTTATTTTTTGAAAATAATGGAAGGGCCTTTATTTTATAAATGAATTTATTTTAGTAATATATAATTTTTATTTTTTTTAAAAATAGATAAGGGCCTTTAACATGTAGATATGTTGACTCTAAAATGCATTCAAATACTCTGTGTGTTGTATAATTAACCCAAAAATATTGTAAAGATAAAAAGAAATTGCAAAATTACAATTTCACGATGATTCTTGACGTGGCCCCTCATGTGAGAGGGTCATGGTCCCCGGGTAACACTCTGAAGTTGAATAATACTCCCTCCGTCCCCTTGATACGTATTTGTTTTTTCATTTTGATCTGTCTCATTACAAAGTATCAATTTCCCTTTTTGGATTGATGTGACCCACAACCACTATACATGACCCCACACTCAACACTAATACAATTATCCACTACACATTAAAATATTATTTCTCTCACCTAACTATACATTAAATTATTATACTCCTTAATCCACGTGCAAAAAGTAAACGAATATCTAGGAAGTATTAGGACATGGGATAATTCAAGTTGCATACGTGTATTGGGGAAATTTTAGGGTGATGAATCTGGCCAGAATTAATGAAATCATTTTTCTGATTGCATTTGCATGTTTCCTAAAATGAACTACAATTTCCTTGGAAATGATTTTTCAGAAATAATAAATTGTAATTATATATTGATTTAGTTAGATATTAAAATTGTCACCACCAACCACATACACGCAGTTTGCTTTCCCCACGTAGATTTTAGTTTGCCAACTAAATGCATGTAACATCATTTTTATATAGACATGCACCAAAATCGGCTATTGGAACTGGGGAACTGTCGATTTTAATCGGAATCGGAACCACTGGTTCCGGAATTGGCAAAAATGGAATCGAAACCGGATATACTCCGGTTTGCTTTCGATTCCTCATTCCTTGGAGAGAAAGCTGGCGGTTCCGATTCCAAATCTGCAGTTCCGATTAGAATCGCCGATTTTTTTTATTTTTTTACGTTAAAACCAAAAATAAATAAAACTGGAACCTGCAATTTCGGCTTGGAATCAAAACCTTCCTACCTTCAGTTCGATTTTGGTTCCCCATTTTTGGGAATCAAAACCGGCGTGCATATCTATTTTTATATAGTACTCCTTCCGTCCTATCACAAGAATACCAAAATATTTTTGCACGTAGATTAAGGGATATAATATTTAATTGGTAGTTGAGGGGAGAGAAATAATATTTTAATGTATAGTTAGTAGGTGTATTAATATGGTGTGTGGGTCCCATGGAAATATATTAATTGTTTTGTGGGTTCCTCTTACAAAAAAGTAAATGCACATCTTGTGTTGGGATGGACAAAATGGTAAAATGCACTCCTTGTTGTGGGATGGAGGGAGTACTATTTTTTGAAATAACTACTCACTCCACCTCATTTAAGATTGCAGTCTCTTTTGTAATACTCATTTCATCCATTGTCAATTTACCTTTTGTGTGTAGACGAAGGAGTATTATTATTTTATATGTAGTAGTTAGTTATGTTAGTAGGTTAGGTGAGTCTCATATTTTAATTGTTTAATGGTATGTGTGGTCCCACATGTCTAATACTAAAATGAATTGATTAAAGATGAACAGATGAGTACTAAAAAAGTGTGAGAAATGAAATCTTAAATATGATTGAGGGAGTATTATTTTTTATATAAAAATATTACTTTATTTTTTATTAAAAATATTACTTATTTATACTAAGAAATGTTAATAAAGTAGCTAGTTAGCTTCATCATCATTACTTTTCATTAATCGAAATATAATTTTCATTTTTATATTATTACTTGTTATTCATCATGTGAAAATCTTAAATCTTTCTCGTTATGAAACGATTTCATATAATTGTTTGCATATTTGTATATGTATCTAATCTCACTTTATATTATAACTACAACATTTTAACTTATTATACGATGCTATACTATTTAATTACATTATTATATTATATTATAAAATAAAAAAACTATTGTCTGTAATCTGTAGATGATGGAAGGAGTGGAATTATCAAACTTATACTAATAAAGATAGAAAATTTAAGAAAATTGAGTTGGGTCGAAATTTCAGCAACCCATTTGAAAGTTAATAAAGATCCGACTAACCCATTTCGAGTTACTCAATCCGTTTCACAAAAAATGTTACTACTACATTTTATTGATTAAGATATAACTTATGAAAATTTACATTTTTCCTTTTCGGCAATGATAGTTATACAAAATAATTAGGAAAAGTTTTGTATGTGACCGTCTCATATAAGTTCTTATCTAAGACAGATAAAAAGTTATAATATTATTAACGAAAAATGAAACTCAATTGATAAAAAATATAACGATATAGTGAATAATTCCATGAACAATTTATAATATAGATAAAAAATGATAATATTTTTTTTAGCTAAAATGATAATAATAATATCACTTTTAATTTGTCTCATGTAAAACTATACGTGAGACGATCACACAAGTCTATACCAACCATTAATATATTTATATAGTTTCACATGCAATATTAATATAATTATCTATTTATCCATCATACATTAAAATATCAATATAGTATTCTTTAACCTGCACAGTAAACATAACTTTTTAAAGCATGGAGGAGGAAGAATGTTATTGGTTTGACTTAGATCATTCGGATTATGAGTAGAAATAAGTTGTTTATCAATTAAAAATAAAATAAAATAAAATAAATTAATGAACATAACTAATAAATCTTCTTTATATGTATTGACTATACTTATTGAAATTCGGGCATTTTTATTTGATTTACTTTTTGTATAGAAGGATGATGACCGATAAATTCTTATAAATTTGGAGGAGAATAATCGTGGCAGCATATTTGTGTGGCAGAAAAAAAAAATTCAATTTTTTAAAAGTAAATTAAATAATTTATTACTTCCCCTCTTTAAAACTATATCCCAACAAATAATGTAAGGAAATATCTTAAAAGACAAAATTTCTCGTGGGATGGTGATTGGGTAGATCAATTGTTGAAGTATGCTTATTATATAGCATATTAATTTATAGTTAAAATATATTTTTTAAGTACAATGAATAATAAATTAAAGTATAAATTTTTAAATGTTATAATATAAATTATTATAAATATACTTTAACTACTAATAAATATATTTTATTTATATAATAACTATACTATATAAACGACACTCGTTTCTTAAGATAGTCCTCTAGCTTGAATCGTGAGGGAAACTTTCAAAGTACACCGGATATTTTGAAATTTATTATTAATAATTGTCGTATATAGTTGCAACTAGACAATTAATTAACACGTTTTTCATTTAATACTTCAGATATTCTTTCCATAATTACTACAACGGCCATGAGATAATCTTGGTGTACAAAATTCACATTGCAATTTCACGAACGGTTATATTTATCTTTAAGGTAAGCTGTGCAATTTTACAAACGATAAATCTGGATTAATTAATTAATAAATTAAATCAAGCCAAAAGTCGTTGACATTTACAATTGAATAATTTATTTTATGTTGGCGTGTATATATAGTCGTAAATTAAGCTACTTATCAAAGCTTGTCATCTCCAAATAATCAGATGCCATGTTTCCACACTGAGATTTACGTCGTCGGATCTTCAGGTTTGAATCATTTTCAACTCTGTTTATTGTTGTTTTTTTTCTTTTTTCTTAATAAAATTTGTATTGCTTAAACGTTGACGGTTTTCTTGATTTTGTTTTCACGACGTGAAATCGTGGAGGGAGTTCTGTTCCATTGGTTTCTTGGTGTCTTTTCTTGACGTTTCTTGGATTGAATGGGTGAGTAAGTTTTGTTTAATTGGTTTCTTGTTTTTCTTGATTGGGGATTGAATCTGGTGAAGGCGCGAATGAAGTTTTTATAAAGTGGGTTTATCGATTTCTTGAGAAGCATAATGGAATACTCCTCTTTTGCATATGTTATTCGGATTTACTTTCATTTACGAGTTGGAGAAGTAGTCCCTCTTTTTGGAGTGAGAGAATTTATTGAGGTAATTACTCTACTACACGATTCTTGTTATCTGTTATGTCTTTTTCTTCATATGAAACCAAGTAGTGTTATTCAGATTGAAGGACTACTCATCTCTAGCATCTTCTTTTCTCTCCCTTCTTTTGTTGACGTTTTAATCTGATCAAGAAACGAGTTAAATCAGCCCATTTCGTAGGTGTTTGTTATCAGATTTGTTCATAGATCTTCTTTCTTAGTAGATACTCACCACAAATCTGAATTAGGATTGTATTTGCAGAGCATGCTTGATTACTTCAGGGGTTTCCTATCTTTTTAGAGTATGTTATGTATCATGCCTTAACATGGGAATCTCTAAAATTATCAGGAAAAGGTCACATGTTCTTGCTGACCATTCCTTGCGTGATTGCCTTACATATTGCCTTAATTGTCTAAGCTTCAATCAAAATCATTGTTTCACCATGTGCATTACTCTTCCGCCATGTTGCAGACTTGTGGTCTTTTCGGATAGTAGGTGAATCTGTTTATGAACATTTTTGGAAAAGAAGTTTGTGTTGGCTATGACTCTTATGCATTTCACGTGTTATCAAACATGATATTGCATTTTGAGTTTGAGAAAACATGGAGGAGACAAAGGACGAGCCTAGAGAGGTGGAAGCACCAGATTCTAATGCCCAATGGTGGCCTTCAGGTCTTGTTCAGAAACTGCAGTCAATCTCTGTGGGTTATCCAGATGAAACATCAAGTTCTAAATCAAGAGGTCAGCAAGACTTCGGGAGTCCAGCATTTCAAATAGCATCGCAGACTTTGTGGGACACTGGAAAGCTGGCTGAACCAATTCCTGATGGTTTCTACTTTGTCTATCCAGTAAGTGTGTCTAAATAGTTGGATATTTCTTACTCTGCAGTTATTTCAGGTTATTAATAATGAACTTCTGCTATTGAAATCTTTCATATAAGAAGAGGATAAATATGGAAAATTTTGTTGCTTTGAGTTGGTTATATGAACTTCTGTTGTTGATCATGATTTTTGGTCGACAACCTAGATTTTTTAACCCAGTTCTTTTCATTTATTATTTTACAGAAAAAATGTATATGATCTGTTGTTATTAGCAAGAAAGAAGTTTGGTGTTGCTGAAAGAAGTTAGTTTTTAGGGCACACAATGACCTATATAACAGGTGGCCAACTTTGTTACTCTAATTCTTCATATTTTGTAGGAAAGAAGATTTAGGGAGCTTTTTGATACTATTCCCTCAATAGATGAGCTTCATACTTTGGAAGCAGAAGGGCTTAGGCCCAATGCTATTCTTGTTGATGCACGTAAGGATAAGAAGCTTTCCATGTTAAAGCAGCTCGCAATCACATTGGTGAAGGGACTGAATTCAAATCCTGCTGCCATGATCAAGAAGATAGCTGGATTGGTGTGTATTCCTTCACATCTATTTATTGCATCTATTGATCTATGAGCATTCCGTTCTCACTTAATGAATCATTTTCTGTTCCAGAAAATTGGCGCATTCTTGAATTTCTGGTGAGCGTGGGTCTTGATAATTTAGAATTGGTTTTTTTGAATTGACTCCCATTAGTAAATCCTTCAAGCCACTATTTTACATATTAAACAGAGATTTATAAATGCATTGCTTGGATGCATATGTAAATAGAATGCTCCATGTATGTGATAACCTATCCCCATTTCCATTCGTATAGTATTATTACATGATACATCAATGACAAAAACCCTTTAACTGAAGTCAATCTATGTGATTCTGGATTGAGATCACCTTTCATTACTTAAAAGGATTCACACTTTATTAACTTTTTTTTTCCCTCCATTTTTGTGTGGGATAAGAAAAAGTTCTTATATGTTCTAAAATTGATAATTATACTGGTGGGAATTGCTTCACTATGAATACGAAAGTATGGAATAAGTATTTCTAATATGATTAATGAGTACTGCTTGCCTTAAATGAAGACTAAATAATAAATAAGGTCAATATAACAATTCTTGTGCTTTCATGAATTAATCTTTTGTCGTAGTTACTATTTGCCACCACTATAGGTTTGTGATTTCTTCAGAAGAACAAGAGCGGAGCCTGATCATGTGAAAGGCGCACTTGAAGAGGTCTCTAATGCATTGAACAATCAAGGCATCCATATGCTGGGCCATGTAAAGCATGGTTCTTGCCACTCCAGGGCTATCTTATTCAAAGTTCTTGCTGATACTATCGGCCTGGATTGCATGCTTATGGTGGTAAGATGCTATCTTCTTTCGACGTGCGCATAGAGTTCAATTTTTGTGGCTGTTTTCCATGAATGATTTTGCTTCTAATTAAATAAGTTTTTTCACAAATTGTGTCTATGTTTGTCCCTCCTTCCATCCTTTTTCAGGGTTTACCTGGAGGAGTAATGGCACGGGTAGATGCTTACAAGCACATGTCTGTTGTAGTAGTTTTGAATTCTGTAGAACTTCTGGTTGATCTCACACGAAATCCTGGCAAGTTGGTACCAAGCTCAGCAAAGGCAGCGGTTCTCTCTCATCTCTCTGCTGGTGAGAGTGACTCTGCGGAAAATGATTCATATGATTCACCTATTGAACCGAACAGTCCTGTGTGTGTGTATTCAGATCAGACAGAAGTAGACGGGTAAGATTTTCACTTCTTGATCAATTATTTTGTACCATTTATATGATGTTTACTCATTCCACCTTATCTGAGCCTCAGTTTTAAGCATAGATCATATACCGTTGTAAGATTGTGGTTTGGGCCTATAGTTTTCTGGTTTGTCTAAGTGAAGCGTTGTATATCAGTTCAAGTCTCACAGCCAACGTTGATCATGTCTGTTCTTTGGAATTATATCGCTGTTCATGTTTAGATCCTATTTGCCAATCACTCAAATTCTCAGAGAGATAAAGATATTTCCGGACTTTTTTCTTTATAGTGTTGTCATGCTACTAAATTTATGTTAATTGGTTAGTGTAATATCTTTTGGGTAAGAGTGCTAAATAATTATTGTATTCAGATTATCACACAGTGAACCAAATGTGGCTAATTCATTTTGGCGGCGTAGCCGGAAGAAGGTTATAGCTGAACAACGGACAACAAGTTCAAGGTCTAGTGACTTTTGTTACCAATTTTTTTTTTTTTATCACTTTTCCAAATGCAAGTGGTGTAATTTCAACAAGACTGCTTGTAGTCGAAATGTACGCTTCAATTTCCTGTTAAGAAATAAGAACACATATCTTGTCGCTTGAATTGTGTGCCTTGGTGTTTTCATTCCTTGACTCAAAAATATTAATATGCTAGTTCTTTTATATATTAAAAAGGGAGATTATGTTATTGACATATGGCTGAATGTTTCTGTACTTGAAGTTATTAAACCCTGTAAGCATTTAGAATCGACAAAAGTTTTGCATGGGATTTCTGAAACACCTCAGACGATTCATGTTTATCTATATAATTAACCTTGACTGAAGAGAGTTATAAGTGACTGAGAGACCTGTTTTTCTACTCGTCAAGATTGAAAACAGTTTCTATACAAAGTTAGATGCAGATCCTTAACATCTTGCAAGTTGCTTATGAATTATTACTGTCTAAGCCTAGGAGGTTTGTGATAGAGGAAGGAAAGATTAGTTATTTTAGTATTTGATTACAAGTCAATTATTTCCTTGTTTTAGATTATTTGGTTTCCTATTTCCTTATTAATCTAGTTTCCTATTGACTAAGTTAATAAGGAAATAGGAAACCAAATAATCTAAAACAAGGAAATAATTGACTTGTAATCAAATACTAAAATAACTAATCTTTCCTTCCTCAATCACAAATCTCCTAGGCCTGGACAGTAATAATTAATAATTCATAAGCAACTTGCAAGATGTTAAGGATCTGCATCTAACTTTGTATAGAAACTGTTTTCAATCTTCACGAGTAGAAAAACAGGTCTCTCAGTCACTTATAACACTCTTCAGTCAAGGTTAATAATATATAGATAAACATGAATCGTCTGAGTTTGCACTGTCAAGATTTTCTTTGTTAATTAATTATCTAATAGCTTGATTTTGGTTTATTTCTTTTTTCTCACTTGACCATTACTTTCAACAAACACTTTTTAACTTATCATAGTGGCTGGTGTTGCAATAAATGAGGTATTTAGCAATAAATTTTCTTTTAACCCCTTCATTGTTAAGATTCATGTGTCTCACTTTTCCATTGGGCGTTAAATTGTTCAGTCCTGAGCATCCTTTCTTTCGTGGACATGGGAGATCTTTGCTTGGAGGTCACAGGCATTCATTCCGAGAGTACGAAAATGATATGAGTGCATCAAGGTTTAGCTTCCTGTTTTCAGTACTCTTCAGCATTTTTATTGTACTTTTCCAATGTAAGCAGTTTTGCATGTATTCTATAGTATTGCACTTACCTTTTGCCGATGAGTAGTTCTTTCAATTTATACACATTTAAGAGTTCAAAGTGTTCGTTATGAAGCCATTTTTTGTGATTGCACATTTATGATCTATATGAGTATAATTGATTTATATTCCAGGATGGGTTTCAGAACCTAAATGGAAGCATCTTTAACATACTTGAGAGTGACAGTAAATCAACATGCATAATCAAAATACTTGATTCACAATCTTCCTGTGCAAAATTGACTTTCATTTATATTTTCTTGGTAAAGACATAATCTACCTTGTTCTCAACATCTGTAAAGAAAAGATTCAATCTGTTTCTTGGATTTCTATTCCACCAACCTTTCCTCCAATCCTCTCCTCCATTCCTGTAGTAGTTGTATTTATTTATGTTCTGACTGTCATGTTATTAACTTCAAACTGAAGGTCTGTTGGTGCATCTCCAATCGAAGACAATAGGAGAAGACGTCGGTGCGTCAGCATGGTTCCTGAGATTGGTGATGATATCGTAAGGTGGTTCACTCTTTTTGTTTGTTTTCACTACTTAATACTTTTTTTTTTAGGATTAAGTTGTCAGTCTTAGTAATTAATCTTAAAATCCTTGCATGGTTTAGAAATTGAATTTGCAGTTTATACCCTGTACAGTGGTTGCAATTAGTTTTTCTTTCTCAATTTTAGAGATGCCATTGAATGTAGGATGCCATCTGCATATAATACTTGGAAGCCAGTAAACCTGAAAGCACACAAGCTCTTACCAACAATGGTTTAACCTTTTCTCATCTGCCATTCTAGGAGACTGTTGAAACAAACCACTCCATGAGAATCATTGAGGGTAATCTTGAAATGAATGGTTGGAAAATAATTAAATAATGTGGTTTCTGGAAGACTTATTGAGCATCATTGTTGCAAAACTTGATGTGAACTTTCTGGGTAACTTATTGAGCAGTGTTCATGAACAGAGAGAATAATAGAGTACATGAATTGATTTACTTTAAAATTGAAAAGGCAAGGTAGTTGCTGTCTTTGCACTTTGCAGGTATGACTATGGTTTCTGGATGTTCCTAATTATACATAAAAGACTTCCTGTGATAATAAACTCAACTTCTTATTTTAGGACATATGTTGATACTCCATGTAGCAGTTCAACTCAACATTTGATAGTTAAGTTAAGACAGGAAAAGATGAAAGTTCAATGTAGTTGAATACTTCTATAGTTCACATAGATTCTACTCTATGCAACATCAATAGAAAGAGAAATTCAAATTCTGTTAGCATTTTTGGAAACCTTGAGGTTATAATCACGAGTATTTTATTTATAAATGTAATTTGACTGTTCGTTTTCCTTCAAATAGATTGTACACTGTATTTTTATGTTTGGAAACCTCCGAAGCTTGGATTGTGGAATCTTGTTCTTTTGGCGAGCAACTCTGTAGTATATTTCTGCTTCGCCAAACATGCATTTTTGCTGAAAAATAATTTAACTTGGTTGTTAAAATCAAACTTAGGGCTGTTCGAGAACTGAATGAAACTCTCAAGAGAAATCGTCTTGCAGAGGAACAACCAAATTCAACTCTTAGTTGTTCAACAAGTGAACAAGATGACAGCTCAGATTGCCGAGGAAGTGTATGCCATTCTCTTTGCTTATTTATTCTCTCGTTCCAATGAAGTATAATCACCTAGTAAGGATTAACTAAACAGTTTCTTTGCAGGCATTCTGCTTTACCTAATGACAATGGATTCATTTATTTATCATATGAGCCAAATTTTCCCTATCTTCTTTACCTAATTTTTTTCCCTTTTCAATGTAATTTGTTTTTAAAATTTTGTTTGTGCTGCAAACTGTTATAATATTATGTTTTTTTTTCCCAAAATTACATCCAGTACAACTTTTGCAAACTATTTTAAAAACCATGCTTTGGTATGTTTTATTAGTCTATCGTCAGTTTTACTCAACAGATTTGATGGTTTTTGCATGGATATGAATACATTTCTGGCACTTTTGTTGTGTTTTTTATTTTTTTAATTTTAATATTCATTTTCTCAGGTGTCAAGGTTCAGTCCAGATGCCCCTGATGGAATGCATACTCAAAAACCTTTAACATATAATCTTCCCTTAAAACAATCACATTCACACAAGGCTATATCGTTACCTTCGTCTCCTCACCGGTTTGCCAATAAAGCTTCACTAAGGAGTGACACAACGGAAGATTTCGCTAGTCCTGATATGATGTCAACATTTAGTAAAGTTCTCGAGTCATCAAAGTTCCTGGACGCACCATTGTTGCCGTTTGAAGAGTGGAATATTGATTTTTCTGAGATAACCATTGGAAGTCGTGTAGGCATTGGTATGTTATACCTACTTGACCTAATGAAGCATGCATTAGTATGGATCTGGCAGTGAACATGTTCAGGGTGGAATTTATCTCATGATATTATCACACCAATGTAAATTTATTGTCAACTATCCAAATAACTGGAGTAATTTTGTTTTTAGTTTGTGTCACAATGAGCATGCTATTTCCATATCTGATTTCATTATGCTATCACTTTCACATCTCCATCTCATCTGAAATCCCTTGATTCATACTTGGTACATTTAGGATTCTTTGGGGAGGTTTTCCGTGGCTCCTGGAATGGATTAGACGTCGGGATCAAAGTTTTCCTTGAACAAGATCCAACAATTGAGAATATTGAAGATTTTTGCAATGAAATTTCCATCTTGAGGTAATGAATTTATAGTTGGCCTGTGCCATTTTTTAACGTTGATGTGAAAGATGGTTATTTGTGAGGGTGGAGAGATGTCTTCGATGACCTGATCCTTTTCTTTTCTCTTATGCAGCCGCATTCGCCACCCCAATGGTAATATATCCTCTTTCTGTGCTGTCGAAAAGTTGTATGGTTGTTAAAGCACATACATTCTTTTGTGCAGTTATATTATTCCTCGGCGCCTGTACAAAGCCTCCGCGCCTCTCCCTAGTTACGGAATACATGGAGATGGGGTCACTGTATTACTTAATCCACTCAAGTGGGCTTAAAAAGAAGCTTAGTTGGCAAAGGAGACTCAAAATGCTTTTTGATATATGCAGGTTCAGCTCAAGTTTCAGATACTTTTTCCAATGTGTTTAAAACATTTAGCACACAAGCTGATCTAAGAATTCAAGCCAATTCTTTGCTAATTTTGGATACTTAGGGGACTAATAAGCATCCATCGGATGAACATTGTACATCGTGATCTGAAAAGTGCAAATTGCCTTGTGAACAAGCATTGGACCATAAAGATATGTGATTTTGGGCTTTCGCGGAGACTGGTAACCAGGCCTATGAAGGATGATTCTTCGGCTGGAACACCCGAATGGATGGCACCAGAGCTCATCCGCAACGAGCCCTTCACAGAGAAATGCGACATCTTCAGCCTAGGCGTAATAATGTGGGAGCTGTGTACTCTTAAAAGACCATGGGAAGGCATACCATCAGTACAGGTAAAACCTTAACCCTTCGTCTACTTGATTGAACGAAATAAACCCAAAGAATCTCAATTATCCATCCACAAGCAGGTAGTTTATGCTGTTGGACACGACGGGCAGACGTTGGAAATCCCGGAAGGTCCACTGGGGAAGCTAATTGCAGGTACACCTTAAGTCTGGATACAAGATTTGTATATGGAGTTTCTATGGAAAATAGTTAGTTGAATCATCATCTGGTGTGATTTTCTGGGCAGATTGTTGGGCAGAACCAGATGAACGACCCAACTGCCATGAGGTTTTTTTACGGCTGCAAGAATGTGAAGATTTTTTAACGAGTTGAAACTTAGGGGCATGTGAATTTTCAAAGGATTTTGTTTCACTCCTCTGGGTTATACTTCATTTTTGTATCAAAATTGCAACACCAACTTAATCAAATCAACTTCAAAATTTGATTGCCTCTCCATCAAACTCCTTAGGGTAAATATGTATCCTCCTCTCCTGCTTTTCAACTTTGAAATTCTACTTGCATCTTCATTTTTGGATCATCCTGCTGCAAATATTATTGTACAATTTATTTTCATTTGTTAATGGAATGTCAACATCTTTACTTTATAAGAGAGAATATTATCTGATAATTGTGAAGTTTCTGTTTGACTGAACAGAAAATGCCACCTTGGTGCCGTTTCCTTTCTATTTCTTTTAATAAATTAATAATCACTAGAAAGAAATTAAAATATATATATATATATATATATATATATATATATATATAATGGGGTTAAAGATGAGGTAATTTTTTAAGAAATTGGATGCATAAAGATGAGATTTTTTTTTGCAATTACGCAGAAGGTGAGGATTAACGTTTCATAATTTTTATTACCGTTAATTCATATCTAATGATACCACTAAATGCACCCTACTATTTGACTAATTTACAGAACTGAAAATTTTAAATTATTGCCCCTAGATTGACTAAGAATATATAGAACTCCCTTTATAACACAGCGTGTCACCTATTTTATGAATATCACAACAGTTGGATAAACTCGATTATGGCAGATCTCTACTCTGTTCTCATTTATCTTTAACCATGACTACAGAACATCAATCACAAGAACACATCTGTTTGATACAAATCAACGTGTGGAGTGTGCTGCATTATTCAATATTTGAGTTTAACTTCACACCGTTTCAAGACATCATGATGTGTTGCAAGAATGATGACAAAAAACCTGTTTACACTTCTTTATACAATCATAGAACAGAAAGAAACTCCTGTCATTCAAGGTGCCCTCGGGTCCGTTCCATGCGGCCAAACATAAGTGCACTCGTCCCATCCAGCACTCGCTAGAAGCCCGTCCACAAAAACACTCATATCAACCCCAACCACGAACTCCGTATGGTGATCATACTGCGCAATCAAGGCATCCTCGACCATATAATCCCACAAGCGCACTGTCATGTCATACGAGCAAGAAGCAATCACACTTCCCCTGTGCGGTGAGAACTTCACCTTCCTCACTGCATAACCATGCCCATTAAGCACAGCAACAGGGACTCTGTAATTCCTAACATCCCACACTTTGATGGATTTATCAACCGACGCAGTTGCAATGATGCAGTCATCGTACTTATTCCAGTCACATGCGAGGATTTCGAATTCATGGGCAGGAAGGATCATGGTGGACCCTAATGAAGAAATTCTTTTCACCATCAAAACTTAAGGACACAATACGACATAAAACAGTGAAATTAAGGTAATGCTGTTGGTTTCAAGTGAGTTGAGTTGATATAATGTCAAAAGTAACCTTAATCACACTTTGATTTGTGAGTTCAAGCTGAACTAGAAAGTTAACTCGATAAGCTCGAGCTTGACACGACTCGATTACCTATCAAATGACCAAAGTATGCAGTATTTCTATACTCGAAAATCTTGGCTAATGACATGACTGGGAAATTAAGATACATAAATGAGTCTAGCTTGAATTTTCATTATGTCTATCTCAATCATAAGAAGTTCTTCTACTTGATTCGACATTGTTTTTACTCCAGTCAAAATTTCTTAAGTTCAGTTGAATGATTCAGCAATTAAATACCTAATACACGAATATCAATTCAATATGCCAGAACAAAATACTGTATCTAGTTACTCTATATCTGTTAATTTCTACTTTCTAGCATAAAATTGAGCAGCTGCTGCAATTAAATTAGCTAGAGTTGAATTCAGAAGAGCATACCTGGTTCGCGTACATCCCAGATACGGGTGGTACAGTCCCCAGAAGCAGAGGCGAAAACATCGGCATGTCTAGGGTTCCACGCGGCGGAGTACACACAATAAGCGTGCTCCTTGAAAGTCCTCACACTCGCCGGCCTATCTACAGTCCACAATTTCACGGTATCGTCCCACGATGCGCTCAAAAAGGAGTCCTTACGAACAGTATTGAAGTCGACGGCATGGCACTCACGCCCATGCTCCTGTAGCGAGCGAATTGGATTAGACGCCGGCGGCAAGGACAAGTCGTAGATCTTGATTGAACCATCGGCGATGGCTGCGACAATTAAGGAGTCGTGGGATTCCGACCAGCACAAGTCGTAGACGCCATCAGCCGTATCGAATGCGACCCGCTCTGTGATTGTGGGACCGAGCTGGAGAACATGGAGACGGCCGTTGCCGAGTATGCCGAAATTTTGGGCCGTGGCAACTGCGAGCTGATTCTCGTAAAATGGGCTGAATTTCACGGAGTAGCCGTTGAACGGAGTTTTGAAAATTGGCATGACGGCGGCGACGGCGACGGCGGCGCGGAGGAGGTTATGGTTTTAACTTTTATGGTTATTGATTGGATATCTCGGGAGGCGTAACAAGAGAGTACAGGCGAGTAAAATTTTCGAGATGACGAATATGGATTTCTACTATTCCTCTCTCTACAATTTCCTCCAGTTTGTACACGATTTTGATTGACTTCAACACTTTATCATTCTTTTTTCTAAAAAAAAAAAGAAAAAGTCTAAAGAATGTGCTCCAATTAAAAGTTAAAACATATCAACAGTCATACTGGACTGGCCCAACTGGCATGGATCAATCCAGTAAAATACGAATCATATCTTATATTAGTAAGATTGGGATATCTGTGGTGGGCTGTGTTGAATTAAGCCATATGGGCCTCTTTGGTGGGCTCATAATATCTAATCTACATGCAATAAGGCTGACCCAATTGAACTATGACTTGACTAGAGCGATACACGACGAAAGTTGAGTTTGTATCTGAAATGGAGTCTTTACGCACGTAACCTGACCTGATAAGCTTTTTCGGGATAGGGGATAATTAATTTTATTTATTTATTTGGATTTTTTTACTTGTATATTAATTAAAATTTTAGTTCGTTTAGAAATTGGACAAAGAATAAGAAGCCTCGTTTGTAATAGTATATATATGTTTTATTTATTTTCTTAAAATCGATATATGTTTCATGGGTTAGATAGGCAACTTTTACTTTTCCAAAATATTTGTCATAGTTTTAAGTTTAATTTAAGGGTTAATTGAAAAAAAAATTACTTAATTTTGTCTAAAGTAGAATTTTTTTTATTTTTTTTTGCAATAATATTTAAATGTGGTATTTTTTTTAATTTCTCAAAAATTAGAATTAATTTGCAATAGGGTAAAGTTCGTAATTTTTTTTAATTAAACCTTAATTTAACAACAAATTCAATAACATTGTGAGACAGATCAAAGTAGTTGGTGCAGTCGGCCAACAGAACCAACAGAAATATATGATAAAGACAGAATTTTTCTGAAAAAACAAGAAAAGAAAAAATTGAAAGTGTCAGTAAAATTCTCTTTTCTAGCTTTTTGTTACTGCTTCTTTGATGATTGCCCACATCAGCACAGCACAACCCCCCCTCTCTCCTCTCTCTCTCTCTCTCTTTCTAAATAATTGAAGATATCAGACAGCCCATGATCCCCTTGAAATTGAATAGCCTTGAGATTTTCATGAAAAAGTGGATTAGTATGGATGTTTAAATCTAGATAATAGAGATTGTTAATCTAGATTTGATGATAATGAGTAGATTAGATGGAGGAGGACAACCTCAAGATGGACCCTCTCCCCCATCCTTCACATGTTGCCCACTAACATCTACATCTCAACCATTAAATGATATGGGGTCCTCCAACTTCATTACATAGTGTTGCCTCCTAATTTTTTTCATTAATTAATTTTAATTATCACAATATCAATGTTAATTTTTGTAGTTAGCATTCTCTATTGGTCCCAACTTTTATTAATCATACTTGCCCCACACGGGTGATACACGTCGAATCAATTTGCAAAATAGAGAAGTCGATCTTCAAAAATATATAAATTAAATCCTAGCATCTTTAATAAACAATTACATGCATGATCACATCACTAAAAACTGTTTAAACATTAAACTCTCACTCAACTTAGTTGCATTCTAGGAGTGTACTTTATTTCTTCTATAATTATTTCTATTTTTCTAAGGGAGTGTTCACAAAAGAAAGTAGAAATAAGATCACTTTCCAATGAAGTTAAGATAAGAGTGGAGATGATGGTTGGGATACTGAATTTCAAGATATCTCAAAAGAAGATCCATACCCAGTGGCCCAAGATAGTGTCCCATTAGTATATATCCCTTCTTCATCCACACCTGGCATGATGAACCATGACTCGACAAGTGTCACGTTGTGATTGAAACACGTGTTCTGCAGCACACGACCCTTTGGGTGACTTGGCAGCACCAATCATGGACAAACATGTGTTACCATGAGCTTCCAACCTTGCACCATCCATCCTATACCAAAGCTTTTATAAGTAGTTACTTTCCCTCGCCCCCGTGAGGACATCCAACTGAGTCGATAGCTGTTATTATATATTACTGGATCATTTGTAAGACTAATAATGGTGGGGTGTGCCTTTATAAATATTATAAATGGTTATGGGTTGGAATGATGGAAGATGGATCAAAACCAAAGTCCAATTATTATATCATTGCTAAGATTTCATCCCCACCCACATAATTCTTCAAAACTATAAAATAAAGTGGCTGGAATTTGTGTGGATAAATGGAGATTCTTGATTGCAAGTTAAAGAAATGATGAAAGGGAAAAAGGCAAGAGGTTGAAAAGCATATAATAAAAACTGAGTGAGGTGATTGATACCCACCCACCATCCCCAAATATATTACCAAACACAAGAAAACAAAACAAACTTCTCTATGCCCCTCTTACAAATTTCACTTTCTTTAATTCTTTTCTCCACACTGCAAATCAAGAAACGGGATAATCCAAATCCAAATCCAAATAAGTATGAAAAACACAATCAGGTGCTGCATTTCTTGCATTATGCCATGTGGAGCACTCGACGTTATCCGAATCGTTCATACTAACGGCCGAGTTGACGAACTCAGTGGCTCCGTTAAAGCCGAAGAAATCATGAAATTATACCCCAAACACGTCCTTAAGAAACCATCATCGACGCCGCCGGCCGAGGGAGTCTGCCCTAAGATCGTCGTCGTTCCTCCCGACGCCGAGCTTCAGCGCGGTAAGATTTACTTCCTCATACCGTTGCCTCCGGCGCCGGAGAAAACCCGATCGAAGAGGAAAAAGAAGGAATCTAATCATATCAACAGCAACCACGGTCGTCGGAAGAGCGGCGGAAATAGCAGTACGGTGACGGAGCTGCTCGTCTCCGATCGTTATCTGAGCGAGATATTGTCGGAGAAGGTTACGTCGCAGCGGGATCGGCGGCGAGGGCGCGTCGGAGTATGGAGACCACATTTGGAGAGCATTTCGGAGGCGGCATCGGATGCGTGATTCATGGAGTACACGTGTAATTCGTTAACTCTATGCTATTGGCTGTAATTTTCTTCCCCCTTTAAGTCCTGCTTTTATCCCTTATTTCTGTGTATATATAATCATCATTCAACCATTTCAAAAAAAAAAAAAAAAAGAGATTAATAAAATCTTCTTTCTGCATATATTAAAGCCTTCTGGTGTTTGAATATCAGCGCCGCCGCCGCCGGTATTGTCCGCCCACCGGAAAAATACTTTCCCCGGAAAAAAAAAGTATTTAAAGCAACTGATTTAGTATTATTTGTTGAATGTGTAAACTTTTTTATAATTATTTTTTAAAATATATGGGATACTATATTTATTCGAAAATATATCTAGTTGAAAAGATATAATTGATGATTTTAGTTTATTTAAAAAAAAAAATATTTCCTCCATTTCATACTTATCTTAGCACGCTCCTTTGTAAGTTGGAGTAAAAAATTATAATTTGAGATAAAGAGGTAAAAAATTATAATTTGAGATGAAGAGACAAACTCAAATCCGTTTCCATGTTTCATGGTAATAGAGTGTCGGCTAAAATAGTTCAAATTAATCAGGACAAAAGTCTTTATAGATTAAATGAATTAATTACTGAGAACTAACTAAAAGTGTCAAATCACAATCATTATTTACAATATATTAATATTAATATTAATATTAATTTGTAGGATAACTAGCATTCAATAGCAGCATATGATATGCTTTCTTTCTTTTTGCAAAAAATAGAAATGAATTTAAAGTAAGTTATGATCAAATTTTATCTAACTAGACAGCTAGTTTTCTAGCCATTATGTTAAGTCACATTACTGTAATTAATTATTTGTAAATTAGATAATTAATTATGCAATATGCATTGCATGGAACATGTAAAGCCGCATTTTCCGAAATTTAACTAAGGTATTTTTCACCATTTCTATAAATTTAAATATATTAGAAAAATATAGCATATTATTTTGTAAAAGATGATCCAATAATTAGTTTACAGACTATGGCTGTATGATAAAATTAATTAATTTCTTCTTTAAACTAAGTTGTCAAACCTCTTCAATCTTCATGTCCTACATAGTACATACCAACCTTATTCTAAGGGTTCCACATTACACATGCTACATCGATAACCAAATTCGCAGGAATGAATTTTGAATTTTAATTATTTTAAGAAAGAAAAAATATTTATATTAAGATACAAATATTGCAATTAATATATATATATATGGGCACAAATTCTTATAATAGGTTTAGATTTAAAAATAAAAGAATATATATATATATATATATATATATATATATATATATATATATATATATATATATATATATATATATATAGTAATTAAAGTCGCAATCGTTTCTAAATCCATCATTGTCATCAAATATTTTTGAAAACTCTTTTATTTTAGACGACTAATTAAACCTAAATTTTAACCTCACTGTTCTGGAATTAAAGCGGTTTATATGAATTTATCCTTCGATTATTTGAACGTAGCCAATAGATTACGAATTTGGGACATTGAATTTTTTTTTCCAGAGGATTCAACTTAAAAATATAATAAATAAATAAATAAATCTTGAGTTATATATTAATAATGGCATATATAGTAAAGTAAGTTGGATATTGATGGATTAGTCGTCCCCAAGGGAATAATAATGCAGCTGTTACTAGCTTACATCAACTCCCCATTTTGGTGTGTTTATGCTCATATTAATTTAGATATGGATCAACCTCACCAGTTTATCAAAGATGCCATACCATCCTATAAACCTTTTAAATAATTAAATAAAGAGCTTGTACGGATATATATTCTACTTAATTATGTATTCAAAATTAATATAGATAAGCAAATTGTATTTATGTTTAACGGTAAACCTTTTGTGATACTTCCTTAATTAATTATTATTTTTGTTATAAAATGTTAATACTATTTATTTATATTATAAATTGTTCATGAAATAGTTCAATGCATCATTATCACTTTTCATCAATTAAATATCATTTTTCATTATTGATGTTATAACTTCTTATTCGTCTCACATAAAAACTTACGTGAGATGGTCTCACACAAGTCTTTGTCTTTATTGGAATTATTGTGTAAACCTTTTCATTTTTAACAATCTTCTTCCATTCACTCTCCTTAAACATTACTTTGTTCTACTTCTCCATAAAGACCAAATAATGCATATTCATATTACTTTATTTATTAAGTAATTTATTAACTCAATGTGATATTTCAAAGAAACTCTCGACAAACTCTAACCACAAAAATTAAACCAATAAAGGTAAAATAATATATTGAACTATAATAGTAAATATTACAAATAAAAATACAAGTATACTTAATCTAAAGTTGACGCTAAATTCTTAAAATAAAGATTAAGTTCCCATCATTACGTAACACAACCTTTTCATAAAAAGTCCTTGTCTTAAATAAGTATAAATAATGGTTCCAATTTAGTATACACACAATCGATCATATGTTTCAATTTCGCATATAATTATTTACGTGCACGAGAAATTAATTAGTAGAACACAGGAACAATGAACTAAAAATGATCATAAGCCAATTAGTAGTACCTAATTCATCTTTCATCAACCTATATCTTTTCACTAAAGGCACATAATGAGTATTACTTTCTTTAAACACATGTATAATATATATTTTTTATTTTTTATTTTTAAGTAGAATTGAAGTGTAGGAATTGGGATTAATTGGGGTGGATGATTTAGAAATGGAAATTAGCCACAATATTATTCTTAGTGATCCAAAAACTTCTTATAATTATTGGGGGACCCTTGATATATATGTATGGCCATTGGAATCTTAATCAAAGGTTATGAGAAAAGTAATGTTAGTCATTTGACTCTGAATTAATAAAACTTAACTGAGAATTAAAGAGTTAAAATATTGGAACTTATCCATGGAGTACAAAAATCAGTCTTTGTGGAGGGGTCATTCCATGGTGTACTTGCAATTAGGAATATGCTCCTCCATTTAATTGCTCTTCTCTATATATCTCACATGTCATGCAAGATTTGGTATCTGCATTATTAGTTTCGTGTTAAATAATATTTAAAAAAAAATACATGACATTAATTTTTGTGTTAAATTCTACTCCGAATCATACGTAATTATCTTTAAATTTGTTTGAGAAGGAATTCTATGTTTAAGTTCGATCTATTTGGGACTTGGGATTAAGTATATTTTGATTCTTAATTAAATTAAAAAAAAAAAGTAGAGAGTAAAGGGGTTAGAAACAAGTTGAGAGAGAGATGAACTCATTTTATTCCAAACCCACTTAATAAAGTTGTTAAAAAAATTTATTCCATCTTGTAGTCTACTAGTAGTAGGGATCATCTAATACTTTAATTTGCAAAAATGTACATTCAGTCTTAGGCATTTCAACTCGTATAAACTTTTATTTAATTTTAGAGTTGTTGATACACGTATATATTTGTATGGACCAATATTAAATTGTTTAATTCAGTTAGTGTTTGAATTTTCTTATTTCTTTTAGTAATTTTTTAAATTCATAAAGTATTATTAATTCAATGAAACCAAAAACTCTCTGAGTTAAATAATAATAATATTTTTAAAAAATTAATATATATGTTGACAATAAAACACACTACAGTAAATAAAAAATAAAATAAAGTTAATATCTTACATCACGTGTACATTTATATATGTATTAATTTTATTATTAGTGTGTATATATGTGTTTCTTATAAATAAATATATAATTTTTTAACAGAAAATTGCTATAAAGTATATAAATTTTTATTTATTACTGTATATATTATTCTTCACAATTAGTACTCCCTCCGTCCCGAGTATTTTCACTCATTTATACGGGCACGAAAATTAAGAAGTTTTTTTTAATATATAATGTAAGAAAAAATAAGGATAAATTAGTAATTTAAAAAGAAAAAGTAAATAAAGTTATTGAGAATGATGAATAAAGTGTAAAAAAGTTATTAAAATTGTTGAGATTGTAAAAAATAGATAATAAAATATTAAGTATTATTATCATTAATGGAATGAGTAAAAACACGTTAGACAGCCTAAAATGAAAAGTGGGTAAAAATACGTTGGAAGTATATAAGTTTTGAATACGAGTACACACATTTGAATTCGTCCGCGCACAATAGAATTTTCCATGGAATAAATCATAAAGATGAATAATATACTAGTATAGATTTACCTAATCTATTTTCTATTAAAATATTATACATTAATTAATAAACATTAAACACTTGCACAAGTAACTATTAATTTAAGCATCCATTATTACATATTACATATATTTAATAAGTGTAATAGAAGATAAAAAAAAAATTGGAATTGATGATCCATTTTGATAATTATACTCTAAATCGGAAATAACATAGTAACAGTGTTTATGAGCATTCAAATATACCTAAGCATTTGACTTTTTTTTTAATTAAAAAAAACATAATTAAAGCATGCCAAACATTGTAGCTAGATCATAAATATTTGATTAATTATCCTACTTCGTTTTTTTTTAAACACAAAAAAACTAGTTTATTGATTGAGATCACATGAACAAAATATATTGAGAAAGTCATCCACAAAAGTTGAAGGCTCAACCCATTAGCCCATGAGGTCACAAGCAACACTCATGACTAAGCAATTCATACCACAAATCAAGACAAAAGAAAGGAAAATATGAAAAACACGAAACTCTAATGTAAGCGTAGTTCTACGTTCCTTCATCGTCTCTCCGATCGTCCGATCTCTCTCAATTAGCACTTGTAACCCCCTTCAAGATGGATGATGAAAATCAAATATGAATCTGATGTGTGTGGAATTTTGGAGTGGAAATCGATGGGAATGAATGGGTTCTCCCTTATGTGTGTTGTGATCCTTCCTTTTATATCTTGGACTGTTTGCAGGGCTTTTCTCGTAAAAAATTGGTCAAATCACGATATGTAAGTCGTAAAAACACTTCTGAATCGAACAAGCCGCGACAGGGTCCAAAAATACCCCGCTCGACACCCAGCTCGGCTCGAGCTGGGTCTGGATGTTACCGAGCGGTGGCCGAGCTCTACTTGTTCTCACTTAATTTCAGGAGCGATAATCTATTCAAAATTATATATTGATCTATTTTAATAAAAGTTTTTAAAATTAAAATTTAAAGAGTTTAATTCATATAGAGCATAAAGTTATATCTTGTAATGAAGGTCATTTTCAGTGGGCTATGAATTCTGATCTCTTTTGAATAATTCGATTTTATCGAATTCCGACACCTTAATAAAATTATTGGTTAAAAATGGATTTAAAAGCTAGCAGTAAGCGTGAGGTCTAATGGGAGACTCTTTTTGTTTGGGCTTGCTTTATGAGATTTGGATCACTTCGATGAAAAGAAGTTAGAAAACAAAATTGGGCCATAGCCTCTATAAGAAAATTCGGCCCAATACTAGTGGCTTGTCAGGCCTGTCATCTTAAAATAAAATCTTGGAGATCCAGTTACTCAATGGGCCAATGGCCTAACATTCATGTCTTCTTTTCCAAATGATTTGATATAATGTTGATTGATTTTCTTATTTTTTTTTGCAATTTCATTTTATTTTAAGTCTTAATCTCACAAAAATACTCCGTCCCTTAAAAGTTTTCACATCTTCAACTTTCATTAGTTTCAAAAAAAATTTTCACCTATTTAAATTAGTAAAAAATAAAATAAAATAACTAACATTTCTCGTATACTTTATTTACAAAAATAATCATCGACAAATTTTATCATTTATATTTATTTATTTAAAAGAATCATAATAGTTAAAAGTCAAAGTTGAAAATTTTTCGGTACAAAGTATTATATGAGATAATTCCATTCAAATTTGCATAAAATTCAAATATGTTTGTTTGTATACCTATTTTGTTTGGTCTTACTTGATACGTAATTAAGAATTCCAAATTTTAAGTAGAACACAAGTTAAATTTTCAATAAATATTAGTAATTTATTTATTGATTTCGAGTTGAAATCAAGTTCATGAGTTTCATTAAATAATATCCAGGCATGCTTTATAAGACTAGTGCTAAATGAAATTATCAAATTAAATGGACGTAATTTAAATAGGACACAATTCAATCTAAAGCGTCCAACCAATCACCATTATTATAAAAAAAATCAAAATTAAGGAAATAAAAATAGAAAGCGATAGGAAGACAGGCGAGGAGGGTAACGCAGTGAAAAGTGGGGCGATAGTCCCGAGCAGGGGCAAAAGCGTCAATAGAGTTGGACACGGCAATGGCATGACCGGACAATTATCGTCTGCCACGAACCCACTCGGGTCGGGCCGGCCTCCCACGTTCCGTTCAAAAGCCCAAAACCTGGTAATTAGATTAAGCGGACTGAACCCAATCGCAACAATCTCTGACCTAACCACAGACCTTACGTAACGCAGTTTACCAACGACAATGCGGCCGAATTCGCGTGACCGTCGTCCCCACGCGCCGATACCCTATCCCCCTCCCCCTTTTCCCAATACATATCCTCTCCTCTCTTCCCACCTTCGCCGTCATTACCCCCTCTCTCTTCCTCATCTCTTCCTTCTCTATCCATGGCCGATTTGACAGAATCCTCCACTCCTCAGCCGCCACCGTCGCGCCAGGTGCCTTTCCGTGAGGATTGTTGGACGGAGGAGGCCACCGCGACGCTTGTTGATGCCTGGGGACAGCGTTACATGGAGCTTAATCGTGGGAATCTCCGACAGAAGGATTGGCAGGAGGTGGCCGACGCCGTCAACGCGCGTCATGGCCATACCAAGAAGACTCGTCGCACCGATGTGCAGTGCAAGAACAGGATTGATACTCTGAAGAAGAAGTACAAGATCGAGAAGGCCAAGATCTCCGACTCTAACGGAACCCTAACGTCTTCCTGGCCCTTTTTCTCTCGTTTGCAGTTTTTGATCGGATCTGGTTTCAACAAGAATCAGCAGAGTAAAGTGTTGACGTCGGCTATGCCGCTGGCATCTTTCCAAGCCTCGCCGCCGTTATCCTTGCCTTCCCCGCCGATGGCCGTGCCGTTACCGTACCGTAAGCCGCTAACTCCCGCAATGGTGACGCCGGTGGTTATGCCACAGAAACGCCCCATGGTTTCCCCTGGGGCTGAGTCCTATTTTAGGCAGAATTATTCAGCCATGGCTGCTGCCGCAGCCGCTGCGGCTGTGGATGAAACGGTAGAAGATGATCCGGAGTTGGAAGGCGATGAAGCGGAGGGCAGCGATGATAGGGCTGCGGATGAGGTAGAGGTAGGGGAGGAAGGCATGAAGAGATTGGCCAAGGCCATAGAAAAGTTTGGGGAGATATTTGAGAAGGTGGAAAGTATGAAACAGAGGCAGATGATGGAGTTGGAAAAGCAGAGGATGCAGTTTGCTAAAGATTTGGAGGTTCAGAGGATGCAACTGTTTATGGATACTCAAGTCCAGCTAGAAAAGATCAAGCGGGCCAAGCGATCTGGATCATCTGATGGTATGATTGGTATATCTTGTGATTCAATTGCCAATTTTTCTCTCAATTGATTCTGTTATGGTCTTTTTTCTTGGTTAAACTATATCCACTGAAATGGAGTATAAAGTATTAAAAGTGTTGCATATTTAGGTGAGAAAGTAACTGCTTTTGCTTATAGATGATGTATATGTAGAGTTTGTACTTGAGGCATGTGTGTGTGTTTCCTTGGAATTAAGTATCATGTGATGGCAAAGCTCTCGTTATGTTGCAAACTATCCTGCCTTTGAGCACGAAAGCAAGTACTTGGTGTCCAATTTGCACTAGTTTTTGAGATACAAGAGAATCCTCGAACTTTAACCTTGATGGGTTATAAATGCTGCATCTTGAGATGTTTTGGGATTAGAGGAATTTGAAATACAGTAATGTGTTTAATTACTTGATGTTCTCTCTATTGTTTAATGTGCAAAAAGTTACTTTGCACAAACTAATCAAGAATTATAAAATGTTGTTGAAGAAGGTTGACCATTTCCTATGTCTCTACATTTAGTGCTTTAAAACTTGGTGGTGATAATTGTGGTTGCTGTTGCTTTATGATTGAGTTTTTAAGTTGCTTTTTTAGTAACATGTATTCGCAAGACCATTTTGATGTTTTGGCTTCGGTGGTGGTATAAAAAAGGATTGATATGCAAACTAAATTGTCACAATGTTGGATGATCCTAAGGAACATTGCATACTAAAAGAATTTAATTGCTCCAAACATATTCTGTTTTACATTTCAGTAACTTCTATTTCTGATTTGTGATTTCCTCTCAATGCAGCAGATATGTATAGCTAGCTGTGATGTAGTGGAACTCGGTGGAACTTTCGTAGTAGTTGAGGCACGTCAATTGTACTCCCCTTCGACTTTTTTATCTTCCTGTTTATAGTTGAAGAAAAGATTCTTTAACCTAGAGCTAATCTCTTAACAGAGGAGAATTCGATCAATATTAGGCTTCCTGTTGTGTCTCTTCATCTTTTATTGAATGTCTTATGCAAATTGAATTATCGTGTTCGACCTCTTTAAATAGAACCGTCAGATCTTCACTGCTGTCTCGATGGACGGTGATGGTCTGTGCTTGGATATAGTTTTTTATAACCTTGTTGCATATTTAAGACGTTGGGGGTAGTTCTAATTCATGATCATCTTATCTTCCTTTGTTAGCTCATCTTTGGATGCTGTTTTCTGATGTCTTACTTTTACATTGCTATATGAAACGGTTTTGCCTATTTATAATGAATAAAATTGATGAGTGTGAAACAATTGTCATCCCTGCGTAGGTACACACTTCAAATGAATTTTAATTATTGCTAATTTTTTACATTATATTTTCTAGATTTTTTTCTTACATATTTCAGGTTATAAGTACTTGCTATACAAGTAGCATTGTTAAAAATTAAAGAATGGCTTGAAAACTCAACTCGATTAGTGAAGATGGTTTACACTACAATTCTAGTTAAAGTTAATCTATAAGAAAGGTGTAAACAGGGCACATACTACAAAGGAAACAAGAATGAAAGATATTATGTTTTTTATTATAAGCGAATGTAGTGGTTATTATGAGTTAAAATCATTTTTGATTCCATGACTATATTGAATTTTTTATTCTGTCTCATAAAAGATAAGATTTTAAATTTTGTCCCGTAACTCTTGAAATTGGTCAATTTTGGTCCCAAAGTCGCCGGAAGCCCATTTTCAGGTCCAGAATTCGCACATGCACCGGCGGCTGAGTCCTATGTGGCATTTCATATTAATATGGGCCAATCAAAAATACACATCACCCTCTACCATAAAAATTAATTCTATTTTTCATTTCCACATTATATATAAAATTTAAATTAAATGGATAATTAATAAAACAAATAAATAATAATTTACTAAACACAAAATACAAATTAAAAATAAGAAAACGAACGAGATGCTCTAAATATTTTGGCTTTTTCAAACTGGGTTTCTTCTCAATCGGAGATCTCATTTTCTCTACATAGCCGCCGTCGTGATTTGGGGTTTACCACTTCTTCCTATCGGTATCATCACAAAGGGTTTACCCCCCTTTCTTCTCGCCGTCGTTTCCTGCATAGGGCAGTCGCGCTCCGCCGACGGACCCGCTGATTACCATTGACGTTTACTGCCTTGGGCAGCCTTACTTGCCGCGGTTCGCCTTCCGCTGGCAAGGCCGGTTACCCTGTTCCGATTTTGCGGCTACCCATGTGAAATCAGCCGCCGGAAACTCCACATCGGTTTCTCCCAGTTTCGTGGCCGCCGATGCCCGACGCTTGCCATCGCTTTGTGCGATTTCTTCCGGCCTTTCCCTCGGGGTCTTGGTGTTCTGTGGCCGTTTGGCTTTTCAAGACAAGACGGCTTCCGAAGTGGGCTGGCAGGGCCTCCTTGGGCTTCTTCTTCCAAATTGCCGCTGTCGATTTCAGTCTGCTCTGCTGGTGTGCGGCCCTCGCCGCCTCAAGCCCTTGGGGCTTCCGTTTCCTGCCGCCACCGCTTGTTTCCCCATGAAACTTCCACCGCTGCGGTACGATATTGGGTTTACCCCAATTTTTTGTTTTCAGCCCTGCTTCTGTACATCCGACGATCGTCTGCTTCCAACAAACCCAGCGTCAAGGGCCCCTGCTTTCAATTCGCCACCGCTGCCCACGTTATTGACAGAAGTGGCCTCCACTTTATCCACCGGTGCGCGACCATCCCGACGGGCCTCTTGCCGTCGCTATCGCATTGTGCGACTTTGTGAATGTTCTGCCTCCGATTGGGTTTCTCTGCTGTATCTTCCTTCGGTGAGCACCGTTGCCATCGCTTTGAGCGATTTCTTCTATATTAATCCTTGAAACCTAGGGTTCGTGGTTTGATTTGGGAAAATAACGAAAATCTTAATATTTAGAGCATCTCGTTCTTTTTCTTATTATTAATTTGTATTTTGTGTATTAATTTTTGTGGCAGAGGGTGATGTGTATTTTTGATTGGTCTATGTTAATCTGAAATGCCACATAGGACTCAGCTGCCGGTGCACGTGCAAATTCCGGATTTGAAAATGGGCTTCCGGCGACTTTGGGACCAAAATTGGCCAATTTCAAAAGTTACGGGACGAAATTTAAAATCTTATCTTTTTTGGGATAGAATAAAAAATTCAACATAGTTACGGAACCAAAAATGATTTTAACTCTTGTTATTATTATTATTATCTTTTTAAAACCATTTAAACATTTTTTTTAAGGCTAAAGGTTTTTTGGCTTGATGAATACGTGCCTGCAAAATTTGTCAAAACTACACAATAAAGCATGTAAATATTCATCTTTCAAATGCGGCCTAATTTGTTTTGGAATAATTGTAAAAATTTAGAAATTAAATTATAAATTTAGATAAGTCTTTTTTAAATGATGCTTATGTGAGATGAGTTTTGAGAGTGTTAGAAGTTTGATGAATAATGTATTAAAGTATGATTTTAATTAAGGTGTTACAATAAAATTTTACTATCAATAATAATAATAATAATAATAATAATAAATAAATAGATGCAACATTAGGTTAGGTAGGAGTTTTTATGTAGAACGTTACACGCAAACTTATGTCCAATTTTCATCTATTAAATACAAGTTGGGTTTGGTAAATCATAAATTTTGTTTATAATTCAGACAAATTCGGAAGAATGTTGGTATTAATTACTTGAGAATATATTGGCTCTCATGATAAATAGGATGTTAAATTATCCAATCAACAGGGACAAAAAATCTCAATCAAAAGTGATGAAATCAATGTCTTAGAACTAATACTGAAGATTAAAAGTTAGCTTTAAAATTGAGAATACCAGGGAACATCCTCTCGTGGTCGTGGTGATATGGTTTTGCTTTTTTTTAAGGGTTAATTAAAAAAAAATCACGAATTTTACTACTATTGTAAATTAATCCTCACTTTTGAGAAATTGCAAAAAAAATCACCACTTTGAGTATTATTTCTTCTTTATTTATTTTATAATAAAAGTGAGGATTAATTTGCAATAAGAGTAAAATTCGTTATTTTTTTTGTAATTAACCCTTTTTTTAATTACATAGTTTTCATAATTTTATCAAAAATACTTAAAATGTTAGTATTATTTCTTCTTTATTTATTTTATGATAAAATAATTTATTTATACGATTATTAATTTTTATTAATCAACTACCACTTTTATTATTTCTCCGATTTCAAACAAAATTCTTGGCACTTCCAACGACGTTGAACATTTGGTTTTTAACTCAAAATTAAATATAAAGTGACACATTATTCCTCTTTATTACGTAATATAATTATATAAGAAAAAACGTAACATGGTAACTATGGGCACGAGGTTAGAAATATATGGCTAATTATAGTGTGCACCGGGTGCACCCATATACAAATATAATCAAAAATATGTATAATTATGAGCAATAATATATACAATTTAATTGTTAGTTTTTTTAATGAAAAACTTAGTGTGAAAAAGATATACATTATTACAAAACACGTATACAAAATAGAATAATATGTATACAAAATAGAATAAAAAATCATACATATATGGGTGCACCCTTACACTCGGGTGCACCCAATATACACTCTAAATATATTAATTAGAGATCAGTAGTAAACTAAAATGACTGTGATTATTCTTTCATGGATCGAAACTAAGAAAATATACATTTAAAAAAATTTAAATTCAATTTTATTGTTTTTTAGAGAATAATATGATATTTTACGTTGTATTATATATGTGTTGGGGAATAAAATTCAATTTTAAAATTAAAGTATATAATATATTTATTGTAATGAGTATTTTTCAGATTTGTTCACAGTTAATTAGTGGGCAAAAGAAAATAAAAATTGTTTACCATTTAGAAGAGGAGAGATAGAGGACTATTTAAAATCAATTACCTTTGCATATGTAGTTAACATTAAATAGTATCAAAGTTATACTATGTAATATCGAGTGTTGAAGATTCGAATTGGGCTAGTATGTTTCAAAATAATTACTAACTTTCATATTTACAACACCAATTAGTTAATTAATTGGATTGATCATATTAAAAAAAAGTTGCTCTCTTATGACATGGATTGCGAGACGTTTCTACTCTCTACTAATTGTTAAAATATCTAATAGATAGTTAAAGTATGTATGTAATTAATTATATACTATCACCTCAATAATATATTTTTATTCAATATTTATTATACTTTATAAAAAAACATATTTTAACTAACAATAAATATATTATAAGCAGATGAATTTTATTGCATAGTAAATAAAATTTGGAGGAAAGTATATTAAATTTTAATTAAATATTTATTTATTGAGGAATTTAAATAAATTTAATTTTTAAAATAAAGAAATAGATAATTGATAATTAATATAATTATTTAAGCCCAACTCCAAGTCAAAAGGGCCCAATTCAAGTCAAGTGTGCTTTGACCCAAGTCAAATAAGTCAAATCAAGTCCAGCAGACCTAATTAAATTAAATAAGCCCAAATTAAATCAAACAGACTTAATTAAATTAAATAGGCTCATCAGTCCAACAGTCTTAATTAAAGGAGAAAATTTCAACATATCTTTTCAAGGAGAATATATCTCACAAGTAGTTATTTCCTCCACCTATAAATAAGGCCTTCAGTCCCCATTCCATTCACTCTGAAAATCCTGAAGACCTGAAGAATTCTGAAGATCAAGTGAAGAACGAGATCAAGATCCAAGTGAAGATCAAGACCAAGTCAAGTTAAGATCAAGACCAAGTCGAAGATCAAGTTCAAGATCTTCAAGTCAAGAATATTCAAGATCTTCAAGTAAAGAACAGACTCCGATCAGAGATCAAGGTGCTAAGCCTCTCTAATCTGGCGTTCTTCAAATCAAATTTATTATTCTTAAAGTCAACGGTGTTCTACCAAATTGAACAGCGTTCTTCACGATAAATCTTCAAGCCAAAGTTTGATCCGAATAAAGGCTCGATGCCTCCGAATAAACATTTCAAAAGCTTCAAGTTAAGCCCGAGCATGGACAAGCTTCATCCGAAGATCCGGCTCCGAAAGTTGAAAAGGTCAAGAAAGTCAACTCATGAGAGGAATCAGAGAATAGCTAGAGACTGTTTACTCAAATTCAATCTATCTCGGATTCATTGTAATTTATTTTGTGTTTGTTATTCAATAATTACAAATTTTGTTGTTACACATATTTTACATGATATCTTAATAATGGATCGACCGTCTCACAATCCGATATATATTATTTCTCTCACAAGAGATTTTGTCAAAGTAAAAACGTTGCCTTGAAAATACCAGTTAAATGATATTTGAAAACATCTGATTAATCCACGATCATCGGAAGAATCTAAACACGATGATCATGGTAATTAGTTAATTTAGTTTAAAAACTGAAACGCGTATTATATTTTTACATATTTAAAAGGCAAATTTTCTTGTGAAATGGTATTTATGTGAAACGAGTAGGTTAAAGTATCATTGTTATATATGTAAAAGTATGTTTATTGTTAGTTAAAGTATATTTTAAGTATCATGAATAATAAATTAAAGTACTATAATTCACTACAAATATACTTTAACTACCATCTAACATAAACATACTTTAACTACCATCTAACATATTTTACCTATATAATAAATACACTTTAACAATGGTCGATTCGTCTCACAATTCGTCTAATTTATAACCGTCTCACAAGAGAGCAACTCTATTTAAAATAGTCATAGAAACTTAATTTTTTCAAAATAATCTCATTATTTTTAAATTCTTACTAAAATAATTATTTTTACCTAAAAAGAACAAAATTTTGCTAATTCCAGAAAATTGGTGCTTCTATAAAGTAGTGAAACAAAATTATTAAAAATCATTATTTTGGAGTTGAATCAAAATTAAACGTATGATCAGACGGAAATAAATGTTCTAATTATTTTAAAATATTTATAATAAAGTAAAAATGTAGGGTATAATTTTTGGTTTTAAACTCCTTATCTGTGTGTGTATATATATTGGAGTTGGAGATTAATAAAACTCCATTCTCAATTAGCCAAATTGAGCTGCGGAACAACATATAAATAATTACTATAATAATCTACTTTATAACAGACTGACAATTTTAATTACGGACATATAATTATGTATTTATATAGTATAATAATATATGTTGTCTGTTATTCAGACCTACAGTTTAACCTTAATTATATTACTACATATATAGTATATATATCTGTGTGTATATATATATATATATATATATATATATCGTATGCCTAATTAAACTCGATCTCTCAGGCAGTGATGATATAAAATCGATCTCATAATTAATCGTTCCATTGGATCGATGGGCTACAAACTTGGATATTTTAATCCTGCAAAAAGTTATTTATAAACACTGTCATTGATTAGGAACATAATAATTGAAATATAATGGAAATGGAGTATTAATTAACGAGTGCTTCATTTTCACATAATTAATTAAAAAATAAAACCATCCCTGATCACTAGATACTAATTAGTAATCCTACTTAATTATGTACGGAGTATCAATTAATTATATATAGCCTCACACTAAAATGATACGTGAATTTAGCCTTTATTAGATTAATTTTTTTCTTTACTAGCCAAATATACTCATCATCTTATTTACCTGCATTAAGACATTCAAAAACCATTAACACGTTGAAACAAAGAGCAGGTGTTATGAAACGAAATTAGGTGTGTTTTCCAAACATGCAAACATAATAATTAATGGATAAATATAAACGGATCAAATTGAACCGGATCAATTGGATTGTTAGGGTAAGTTTTGAATAATTAAAAATAATTAAAGACTAAATTACCCTTTTAACATATAAGGTAGCATATTAATTAAAACTTAAATAAGAATCTATCATATTAATTGAACTAATGAGATGCATTATTGTTTTACTTTTCCTATAAAATAATATTAATGAGAATATATATATATATATATATATATATATATATATATATATATATATATATATATATATATATATATATATATATATATATTAATATTTAAAATATATATGGATTTATAATTATTAGTAAATAATTATATTTATAATTTTAATAATTAAATTCTTCATTAGTTATATTTATTTACTAATAATTATATACATATATTTAAATATATATAATAAATATATATCTTTATCTACATTAAATTTTAATTAATAACTAAAATATACTAATAGACAATAATTATGGGGATTAAATATGAAATATATTTAATATAAAAAAAATACTCTTTTTGTTCATATTTATAAAATGGGTAAATAACATAAAAATAAAAAAAACTCTAACACCTAAAAAAAATAAATAAATAAAAATAAAATAATAATAATAACATAAAAACTTAACATGTTAAAAATTTACAATTCTACATAAAAATAATAAAATTATCATATGTAACATAATAAATAAAGATTAAAAAAAAAGCTCACGACAATGATAAGAGAAAAAAAATAAAGTTCTCATGAAAAATAAAATTAATTAATTAATTAAATAAATTGCATACAGTAAATTCTTTAAAACCAAAAAAAACTTGAGAAAAAAATTTATGCCGGGAGTGAAATAAACGTAGGAGAAAAATATTTGTGACCTTATTTATACGTGGTGAAAATTAAATATTTTTTATTAATATTTTATATTAGATTTAAAATAATTATTCGTATTTATCTTAAAATAATTATGTATTTATCTACATTAAATATTAATTAGGAATTAAATTTAATTATTTGATAATATTTATAAATCCTAAAATAAAAATATGTACTCCCATTATTAAATTATAATTAATAATTAAAATAATTGAGAAAAATTGTAGAGATGACACATCTTCAAAATTAACTTCTCCTTTAGTATATTATATATATATATATATATATATATATATATATATATATATATATATATATATATATATATATATATATATATATATATATTAGTATGAAACACTCGTATAACGCGAGATCATTTAATTATTATTCTTATTTTTTATATTTAAATAATTCATGTTATATAACGTAACAACATTAATTAAAGAGTTTTTTGTTATAACTATACAATTTTTTTCATTTATATATAATTAAATAAACAATTATATATATTATTTTATGTATAATTGTGAATATGCTACTATATAAATTTTATGAATATGATGTGTTGCAACGTGGTTAATCGTTATATTTTTTATATATTTTATTTTAATATTATATATATAATACTTCAAGTTTTATTTTTTATTATTATATATTAACATTTATTATTATATCACTATTATATATCTAAAAAATATTTAATTAATTATTTCAAGAAGATAATTATTATAATATATTGAGATCCAGTGAGCTGTTATATGAGCCGAGCGAGATCAAATAGTGGGTACTCGAGATCGGGTCGAGTAATTATCGATCCGAGCTCGACTCGTTAAAGAAATGATCCTAAGAACGAGCTCGAGTAATTTTTGAGCCGAGTCGAGCTCGATTGGACTTGTTAAGTAAAATGAGTCGAGTTTATTAAAAAGAGAAAATGGAGACCTTTGAGTATGACGCCTAATATAGTAAAATGGGGACCTTTCGGTGGGACGGGAAGAGTAACAATTATATAAATTAATAATTTAACTAAAATATTTAATTAACATAAATATTATGTTCATAATAATAATAAAATATATTTAACTAATTTAATTTAAGATAAAGTATACTAATAAATTAGTGTAGCACGAGAGAAAAATAATATATATATATATATATATATATATATATATATATATATATATATATATATATATATATATATATATATATATATATATATAGCCGTGGGAATATATTATACTATACATTTATTTTTGATAAAGATTAAT
Organism: Pogostemon cablin; assembly: GCA_023678885.1. NCBI lineage: Eukaryota > Viridiplantae > Streptophyta > Magnoliopsida > Lamiales > Lamiaceae > Pogostemon > Pogostemon cablin. The sequence continues at coordinate 3,637,572 of CM042956.1, forward strand.
AGTAATAAGATTACTCTAAATGAGTCGTGGAAATAGACTAAATTATTAAGAGGTAAAGATTCCAATTAATCAATATAATTTCCCTAATTAATAGTCATATAAATATAATCATCCATAATTTAATTGATAGCCATGAAACACAATCATCCATAATTTAATTTAATTTTTTTTATTATATATATATATATATATATATATATATATATATATATATAAAAGAATGAATTATAAAATGGTATTTTATAATATTGTAAGTTCATTTCTGGTGATTTAATTTATCATGGATAATGTCATTGAAGGAACTCAAAATGAGGATAAAACAAATCTTATAAACCAATTATTTGGTTTATGCAATGAAGATAGCATGATGGAAGAAGAGGTGGGAAATCTTATGAATTTTAATATCTTTTAATATTTATATTAAAATTTTAAAATTATATTCATTTCAAACTAACTTTAAATTTAATAACACTACAAAAATAATGAAGTATTTTTTACCAAATAAATATTCCATTGGTAAAAGCTATAATTCCATTGTTAAATTGGTTTATCAACGGAATCCGTTGGTAAAGTGGAGATTGATATATTTTTAACAACGAAAGTTCAATTCCATTGGTAATTTATATAAAGATTCCATAGGTAATACGTTGGTAATTACCAACGGATTGAATTCCATTAGTATAATAGAGAATAAATCCGTTCGTATTCCGTTACTAAAAGAAAAATGTTATTTTTGTTGCTAATCTGCCTGTAATTACCAACAGATTGAATTCCTCTGGTAAATTCCATTATTAAAAAATTATTTTTTTAGTGTAAATCGTCCATGCCTTTTTTATAAATAATTATTAATTAAAATTAATTTTAAATATTATACATATATATATAATAAAGGGTATACAGTTTAACACAAAATTCTAAAGGCACACGGAATGTGCTCCCGTGCGCCCGGGCACACACTAGCTTTTGCCTTAAATATTAATTGACATTGTCTAATTTAATTAAGTTATATTAAATAATAGTATTTATTATATATTTATTTTAACATTGATTCATATAAGACAAAGACTTGCACGAGACCGTTTCACTGATCTCATTCCGTGAGACGGGTCAGGTATAAACCAACTTTTATATATATATATCAATAAATCGTCCATGTTTTTTTTTATTTTTGATTAAATAATTATTAGTTAAAATTAATTTTAAATTTAATATATATATATATATATAATATAAAAGAAACAAAAAGAATAAAAATAGTAATAATAATATAAGATATTCAAATAATCTAAATTAGTTATAATTTATTTATGAAAAAAATTAATTAAACTAATTAATGAACTCAAATAACCTAAATTAATAATAAGGATATAATAGTAATTGGAGCTTGATAATATGCTATTGATCTGGATCAAATTGATCCAAATAGCAAGGTCCATAATTAATTTGTAATAAAAGTAAAGTTCGTAATTTTTCTTACAATAAACCATAATAATTATTATACATACGCAAAATATATGATCCCTTGTAATGGCAGGATATCAATAATTTAGCCAATATCAGATTTTCGGTATCACTTTCATGTATCATTTTCTATGATATTTATTGCATGACACATATAATATAAAAGAAATCTAAATGTAAACGTACCCAATGAAATAATAGTTAACATGTCTAACTAAAAAAATGAAATTCTATTCTTAAGATCTTTTCTCTACTAATATATACACATTCTATATCACAAGATTAATTTGTTGAGGCAAGTAATTAATCAATAAAAATATATAGTGAGATGGTTGTAACACTTATTAGGTAGATAAAGTATATTTTTTCTAAAGTATGATATACATTAAAAGATTAATTTTTAAATATTATAATATGATTCATTACAAACATACTTTAATTATATATTTTAATAATTGATCGACGCTGTCTCCAACCTCTTTCACATATACTCATTTCTTAAAATAATTTAATTTGTTTGATTCATTTTGAGAAAGGTACTAAAATGAAGGGTGTGAGATGAATTTATTTTGTAAGATGAAAAAAATGTAACATCTTAAACTAAAAAACTTTTTAAATGAAAAAATGACACAAAATTAATACTAACATTTGATCATGACTTGTTAAACAGACTTTAATTTATAAACTATAGGAATATAGATTTTATCTAGATTTTATCTTGTTAGAGTTGAAAATGATCAAATTCCATAAATTGATCTGAAAGAAAAATGTAAAGTGAACTAGTCATATTTAAAAAAAAATCTATTATATTAGTATCACATTTGATATTGCTATAATTATTATAATCAAGTACCACAAAAATCAATTCTTTAGATTCTGCAAATATATATATATAAACTTTTTGTTTTCTAGAGAAACTGTGAATTATGTTTCAGAAATTCAAAATAAACAAATAATGGGTAGAAAAATGTTCATATTTCGTTATCATTAATCGTCTTTAGCACGAAAATGTTCAGATTCTGAAAATGGAAAAGGCATTCAAACAAATATTTCCTTAATACTTTTAATTTCTAAAATGTTATTCTAACTTAACTTAGATAACATACCATATCTCTCTTTTAATCACCTAAATATTATATTATCTTAAAAATAAGTAAATAAATAAATAAATAAAAAAAGTTACATTTATAAAAAAAAATTAATATATATCATGAACATATTAGTGTTGGAAAATTTAAGGTGAATGGAAAAATCACTTTAAAATTATGTTTATTAAATTAAATTAAAATGTGCTTATGAAGAGTTGTAATCAAAGTGTATGATTGTTGAATAAATTATGTATTCTCATGAAAGGATATTCGAATTTAAATTCAAAATCAAATCTAATAATTACATCGATTCATGTGAAAGACACATTAAAATCTATAAATAGGCTTTTACTTTTCATAATTCCATACATTTTGATGGACTCAAACCACTTAAATATCTCTCACCACCCATATACACTTAAACACATATGATCAAAGATACATATCGTGGATGTTCAATAAAGTCGAGTGAAGTCGAGTTGTCCAAACAATTCATAATTTATTTTTAAGTCGTCTTACTCCTAAAGTGAGTTCATAATATAATTTGGTTTGTCGTTTCTTGTGATTACTATCATAAGATATGAGTCGTTGTATCTTGGAGATAATTGCTATTGAACCGTACGCATCAAAGAAGGACAATTTCGTCTTAAGGAGAAAAGAATGTAACTCCAGCCTCGACTCAAATTCCATTTCCTATAATTTTCTATCATATTTTTCTAGTAAACATGATGTTATACCGAAACCCAAAATATAACCAAAAATTAGGGTCGGAGGAGTAAGTGACATTGGGTGGCGATGTCTCTATATATATCTCTTTTATGAATTATTACTCTTAGTCTATAACCATATACTAATTATAATGGCATATATGTATATTAATTATTCATAGATTCATATATCTCTTTTCCAAATAAACACACTCTTAAAATAAAATAAAATAAAATTACATGAATCACCAGGGATAGAAACCTTGCCTTATATATAACATTAGTGAAATTGCATTAGTCTATTTACACATAGCAATGCGCAAAGGCACTGTGTGCATCATAAGAAATATTCAGCATGAAAATCTTTTTATTCCAATAAATACTTTAGTTCATGTATTTATTAAGTTTTCATATCATTATTATATATATCTACAATATGTAAAGACAATAACATCGAATCCAGGAAGGAGGAAAAAAAGTGCAGAAAAGAATATTAGATATTTCTGGATATCATTTTATCCGTTTCCAATTGTTCCATGATGAAAATAATAAATAAGAAAAGAAGACCGTTTAAAAAAAATTATAATAGTTGTAAGGAAAATGTTTAATTTCAGACATGAACAGAATCACGTATATTAAGGTAATTAATAGTTATTTAGAACTACGGATCTAACTACATGATCTCTATTCTATCAGCAACAGACAAGATGATACAATGCAGTGTCATTCATGTCGTACAAGTGTGAAATGAACTACTTTAATTATTTGGAAACAAAATTAATAATAAGTAATTATTTAAATCCACAGTGGTTGAGAATGATTTGAGAGAGAAACTAACATAGGATTTGATCCCTACTCAAATATTGGGCATACTATAAACACTTTGATTATAATTATTAATTTCCCCCTAAAATAAAAAAACCCCCCAAAATGCAAAAGTATTCAATACTCAACCTGCTTCACCAAAAGTGGCTATCAAATTAGGGTTTATGGGTGTATGAATCTAGGGTTTCTTTCTGTATTTACACACATACTATAATGCAGAATATACTATTTGTGTTGTGATATATAATTGTGGTCATCCCATATATATATTATCAGCTTTTCAGACAGTTTAATCATCTGTTGTCACTGTCTTAGATGAACTATATGCAAGAAATTAATCACACACACTCACCATGATACACATAAACTGCATTGAGCTATAAAATAAATTAATTAGTTACCTTTTTTTTTTGATGGATTCAGATGTTGTTATTTCCGCTATGGATTCTTGATTAGCTCATCATGGCTTTTGATCGGATGGCTAATTTTTCTCTTCTTCTTCTTCTTGTAAGGAATCCCTCTCGCCTTAGCTTGACAATCCTTCACTTCCCGCAGGTACACCCGGATAGCCCCATTTCCAAACGGGTTGGTCTCAGGCGACCCGCCGTGCTCTTCGTAGGCCGCCCTGAGGCGCCCGATCAAGGCGTCGAGGCTGCCCCAGGCCTGGCGCAGCGGGCAGGTGCACGGCGCGGGCGGGTCGGGTTGTCCGAAAAAGACACAACCATGCAAGTGAACCTTGGTTTTTCCGAACTGGTCCAAATATCGGAGGAAATCGAGCACGTGGTTGCAGTTGCAGTGGGAGAGAGAAACGGGTGGCCTCTGGTTTTTGAGGTACTGTCCGAAGGTGTTCCAGTCCCTCCTCTTTTGGGACTCGTAGCGGCTGAGGGGTGGCGGAGACGGAAGCGGGTGGGCGGCGGTGCTAGCGGAGCCCTGATCGGTGGGAGGATCTTTGGACATGATTGTGGTGGAGGAATTCATGGTTGTTTTTGGGGGGAGGGGGGAAGAAAATGTTGGAAATGGAATGGGGAAGAAAGATGATCATCACATCCTTGAGGAGACATGATATGGGCCCTCAGTGGGTGCTTTTTAATTTGTTCTTACTTTTTTTTTTTCAATTCTCTCTCCTGCATTAATTTTCAACGTCTCTTTATTAATGCACTAATATTACTTTTTAAATTTTTAATCTTGATTTTAATTTTTTGGGTTTATGCGTATATGTGTGAGATTAGAGTAATTTATTTTTATTATTATCCCACGACTACAAATTTATGGATCCCCGTGACTAGCGAAAGTAGTCTATTTAGTGTCAAACTCATTGAAGTTTATAGTTTATTATTTAAGTTTCAAATATTTTGAGTTTGAATTCAGTTTCTACTTACTCAAAGAAAAGAAAAGGTTCTAGATATTTGAGTTTGAATTCAATTTCTACTTGCTTATAAAAAAAAAAAAACTATTCAACCATCTAATTATTAGACTAAGAGGAATTTACAATTTTACAACAATAAATTAGGGAAATTAGGGAGTTTGCATTTTAGGGTATATTATATTTTCGAATTTACGAGGATATTATGTTTTAATTTTTGTAATTAAAGGAAAATTTAGGCTTAAGTTGAAAATTTTGAGCTATCCAATACATACAACATACTTTATATATTTATTTATAATTAAAAAAAGACTATATTAATTAAAAGATTAATAAAATTGGTCAATAAAATAAATTTTCTTAAATAATGTATTTCATTTGAATTGACACACTTTTCATTTTGAGTTGTCTACAAAAGTTTGCACTTTTTTAAAAGTAAAAAGTCAAACACAATCACCATTTTGCAGTATACTTTATTTAAAAAAAACAATCTCTATCTAACACACCTAACATTATTTATTACCAAAAATATCATAATATCCCTAAAAGTTACTCACTCCGTCTCACAGAAGTTGTGACATTTTTCTTTTTAGGTTGTCTCATAAAAGTTGTCACATTCCTTTTAAAGCATATGAGACCCACACAAAAAATATTAACATATTCACGTGGGCCCACACACCACTAATACACCTTACATTAAAATATTATACTCCTTAATCTCTGTGCCCAAAAAAATATTACACCTCCAGGATTGAGGGAATATAACTTTTCTTAATATCCGTGTATAAAGTGTGGTGCAAACATCTCAAGAACAGGAGTATAATAGTAAACATAAAGCATTTGATGACATAAATGTAGTAATAAATTATAGTAGTAAATCAATAATTTAATAAAATTTGGAGTTTGCGTTATGATAATATTTTACATCAGAGTACAATACGTTTCAATTTGTATAAATTGCTTTGACTAATGAAATTTAGAATTTTCTTTTTAAAAAAAAGTGATAAAATATTATTTTATAACATCAAATATCCAAATATTAATTTGTGAATATTGTTAATTAAATTAGTGAACTTTGTAATTGTGGAGCATCTAAAGAGATAAATATAAGAAAAATATTTTATTTTTTATATATCAAATTTAAAAATGATCTTCAAAATTAGTGAGCTAATTTTGCCTTAGTGTAATTGGACGCAATTAAGTCGATTTACATTTGAAAGGGTAACCATACACCCTTATTCTTCCAAGCTTCATATTCGTTCCCAACGGGAATCGATCCCGAGTTACTCACTTGTGTGAGGAGTTCGTTGGCCAAGTAGGCTAGCCCACTTGGTTAGTCCAACTTCAATATTAAAAAATCTCTATAACAAAATAATGGTTGAGAGAGTATTTGAGTTCCTCTTATGGTTGTTGGATCTAATCCTTAGTGACTTTTGGCCTCTTATCAGTGTTACATAGACTCTTCAGGTGAGTCAAACTCAGGAAACCTGAGCACGACTCGATTCAACCGACCTCGACAATCACGATATCAAATAATATTATTTTCGTACATTATCTTCTATAATACTAATTGCATGATTGACGTATTAAAGGGGAAGAAAATTCAATTGTTGCTTTTAAAATTGATACTTTCCTAACTTTTTAGGGTATAATTTTTAGTTTCTCTTATGTATCATCTATTCAAGGGGCTAATAAAAAAAATGTTACACTAAAATGATATTGCGAATCCTATGAATGTGTTTAGAGTCGTGATAATTGAATGCTGCCTCTAATTAATCATGGTAAATAACTTGATTTTGATTATTACGGTTACCATAAATAGGCAAGTTAGTTGGAATTGATAAATCTTAAATAATCTAACTGACATATCTATTTAACGTAGTCAATTTTAAAAAATGTCGAACATGTACGTACGGACTACGGAGTGGAGACTGGAGATCTAGGCTTCTTCTCTCAGTTTTTCTTTTTAAAATTATGGATTTTTCGGAATTGATTTCTTCATTTATTTCTTTATTAATATAGGGTTTAATTACGAAATTGAAACGAAATAATAATATATATTACTCCTTCCATCCTACCGAAAAGTCACAATTTTACTATATTGGGCGTCGCGTCTCATCTAAATGTTCTCATTTCCCACTTTTAATAAAAGGTACCACATGTGGTCCACCACTCACTACTAATACAATTACTCATTACACATAAAATAATAATACTCCTTAATCTAAGCATAAAAAGCAACCGATGACGTTTGGACGGGACGGAGGGAGTATATTTTATTTTTATGCAATTAATTCATTTAAATTATATTGAAAGAAGGCATGAGAGTAGCAGGTTTGATTTAAATAAATTATTGGGGTGAATTGATAATTCACCTAATAATTAAGTGGTGAAATTATTGATTTTGTAAAAAACATCAAATCTTTTTTGCGTGCACATTGGCCAAAGCAATAGTATTCAACCAATCGTGAAACACAAAATTAAATCAGATACGATCTCGTTACAATTTTAATGGTTAAAATACAAATTAAATATTAAATAGTTTGACATGATATTCAAGCCGCCATCATTAATAATACTCATTAATATATTTTCCTAATGCCATCGTTGTTCTATCATATCTGTCGACATCTGATTGGCCATTAACCGAAACAGTGGAACCCATTTGGGTAGTACTCTATTTAGGAATTTTACGCTAAATACAGTTGTACATTTGAATTTTACGCTAAATACATTTTGTAGTAACTACTTTAATTAATGTTGTACAGTATGATCCTATCTAATATTTGTGAGAGTGAATTTTGAACTGAAAATAAACCGGAGTAATTTCCAGCATTGTTCCCCTGCTACAATCGTGTCATGAATGGTGTTATTCCATTAGTACTATTTCGTACTTTTTTCCCCCAAAATTTATGAGTCTATTAAATGAGTATTTAAAATATCTTTTATTGTGCATTAAAGTGGATACCCTATCCCTAAGCGCCCCCCAAATGGTAGGGGAGTAATTCAGAGTGACCCGACTAATTAGCACATCACTATTCACTGCACAAAAGAAACTCTTCTCATTTCAAGAGATTGCTCACCCTAACAAATGAGGTTGAATCCTTGATTATTGTACAAATTATCCTTACTAATAAGTTGAATTGCCCATACAAATTTAAAATGTTATATATGTAGAAAGAGAGTAATAGGCCCAATTTACATGAATCCGAAGTTACGGCCAAACACACCAAATCCAATGACACAAGGATAGGGCCTACAACGTCTAGAAATGCCCTCACATGATGATGTGGCGATCACAATATGATATAAATATCACATTTATAGGGCTATATGCAAAAAAAAAAAAAAAAAAAAAAAAACTAACTGCAATTCAACCTAAAATTTTCAATTTGGATCTAGTTTGTTCTTTAATTGCATAAATTAAGATATATTGTCCTTTAAATGTCACCCTGACAACATAATATCCTAAAAAGGAAATGCAAACCCTCTAAATTATTGTCCTGAATTTGCAAATTTCTATTTATAATGGTCGTCTAATTCATTTGTGAGTTGAAACGACAAATACGTCCTTAAAATTTCTAAACCACTAGATTGGACGAGTAAAAACCAAAATACTTGTGTATTTCAAGATTATCTAACACTAGCTAGACTAAAAACCCCCTAAATTTTGTCTTGTTAGTAAATTTTGGTCCCAAAAAATTTGAATTTTCAATTTAATTCAACACGTTACTTGATTTTGGTCCACTCTTATAAAGAATTTGAAAAGTGGTTGGAAACACAAATCCTAACACTATATCTCATACTCATTTTGAAAGTTAAAAGGGTTTTATTGAAAAATGAAAACCAATATGAAATGAAATATTGAGAAATTGATTTAGACTAATTAGTAGATGTTATAGATTGAAATAAAAATTAGTTTAACCCCTTAGCTAGATTGAATGTGTTTAGTCTTAAGGGACGTTCGTTTAGCCATGAAAATACTGTAATTTGTTTAGCGCGTACGCATCTAATTAAGTGATGGAACAAATTTATGTGAGATCATTTTACGATAAGACTATTTTATATTTTTGAAATTAATTATTATTTTTATTAAATATGTTATCATTTTTTTTTAAAATATTATCACTTTTTCATTTATTTATAGTATAAATTGTTAATGAAATAGTTCATATTACAGTTATCACTTTTCATCAAATGAGTATTATTTTTTTATTATAAAGTTTATCATTTTTTATTCGTTGCACGAAAACTATTGAGTGAGATTGCCTCACGCAGGTAGTCTTAAGTAATTTACCGGCGGTAATTAAATTTGTTTAATTAGGTAGTAAATATTCGTAGGGAACAAAAATAAGTATTCCATATATATATATATATATATATATATATATATATATATATATATATATATGTGGATGAATCAGATTCAAGAGAAATTAGCTAGGGTAATTAGGTAGAGAATAATTAGCTTAAGAGAGATGAAAAGATGATCAATCAAGAATGGATCTAAATTGGAGCCTCAATTCTCCAAGTAGGACATCTTGTTTGCAACATCAAGGTCCATCCATTATAAAATGTCACTCTCCACTTCATAAATTTATTTCTTCATTTTTATTTTCTTTTCTTTTTTAGTAATAATTTTTTGTACTTGCTTTATTTTAAGTTTTCATAGTTTTCTTAAGAGTTTGATGAATATTAGTTACGAGGATATAATTACTATTTTAATGATATATATGTCTCATATAAATAATAAAGTATTCCTTGCATTAAGTTTTATCATGCACGATAATTTTACCAAAATTATTTTTAGTACACAAAAAATTCCACTTCATAGTGATGCATTGTTACTCCTTTTAATGATTTTAATCAAATTATAATATGTTGCAGTATTATTTATATTCCTATTAAGATAAGTTATACTCCCTTCATCCGATTCTAAGGTGTCCGTTGTTTTTTGCATGTGAATTAGGGAGTATTATTATTATATACTCCCTCCGTCCCGGCAAGTATTTCACGTATTGTGGTGCGCGGAGTTTAAGAAAAAATTATTTTTATGTATAAAGTAAGAAAGAGAATAAATATTTGGGTTAATTTAATGAAAAAGTTGTGTAAAGTTATTGGGATATGTGAAAAAGTGAGTATTATATTGGAATGTGTGTAAAAAGTGGGTATTATTATAGTGTATTATTTATCAATTTTAGTAAAAGTAAAGTGTGAAATACTTTGAGGGACAGATAAAAAAAATGTGAAATACTTTCTGGGACGGAGGGAGTATAAAGTAGGTAGTTGTATTAGATGAAAATGGTGGACCATATTGTGTACTTTTTTACTAAATAGGGGAAATGAATACCTCTGAAGCGAAGCCAAAAATAATAAATTGGATACCTTAGAAGCGGAAGGATGAAATATTTTTTATTAAAAAAAAGTAATAATTTGTCATTTTAAAAAGTAAATTTTAATAAATTACTAAAGAGTGAACCAGGTCCATAAAAGAGAAGTAATAATATATATATCAACTATCTTTTCTCCTTACCTGCACCAGAATATGACAATTCTTCTGAATTAACTTAATTATTTGGAGTGTGATGTTTGAACGTTCTAAAATTAATGTGTTGTTCCCATATAAATTAAGATAATGTATATATACGCACGTACATATATATGTATGCCTTCTCTCTGTACGTATATTTTGCTGCTTTTTTGCATCATATGTGTATTGCTGTAGCTATTGTTATTATTTTCAAGTAATATTGAATATGGAAATTCTGATTTTTTTAAAAAAATGTGAGATATGTTGATTCCGATTAAAGCAAATTAAAACACAGCACTCACAAAATTGATATATTGCTTTGCAGGATCCTCTTTGTCGGACCAATTTTTACTTCATACTTGCAACTTGTTTATTTCACCATTTCAATTATTCTCTATTAAATTCACCTACCTATCTTCTTATCCAACTACTCAATTTATTCTTTTACTTAGTTAAATTGGTGTAATAATTACTCCCTTCGTCTCATTAAAACGCACGCAATTCATACCTTTCAATGGGACAAGGGAAGTACAGGATAAATTTAGGGTCACATCAAATCTTTTTATACTAGTTCTGTCCCATTACAAAATATCAATATATCAAATATATTGAACAATCATTTTAAAGATATTCATTTTCTTTTTTGTTAAAGAGCTTCATGACTCATCGTATTCTTCTAATACTATTACCCATTAAACATTAAATAATATTCAAATTCTCCATTTAAATGTTTGATCATCCATTATTAAATTATGTAAACCAAATAAAGTCTACACTACTCATCTCGCTCTTCTCCAATAATAGCTATATGCCCAAAAAAATGTGTAAGGTTTAGATCCAAATTAAGGGAGAATGAGAATGACCACCGAATATATTACTATGATCATTGTAACTATTTACGACGATTATGATAGTGATATCTTGTATTCTTTCCAAAAGGAAACAAATGCAAATTTATTGAGATCTTCGTGGGTCCTACACCTTAAACCTTTGATCCTTCACCCAATCAGATCACGCGTCGTGGGGACGATTTTTTTTCTTTAATAATTAAAATGTGATATACTTGCTATATAAAAAATCAATTTTACCTCCATAAGTTATTACTTCCTCCGTTTTGTCTAATCTCTTCACTTTTTACTGTAAAATATAAAATTTAAGAAAAAGTAGTAGTATTTTTGATCAATTTTATTAAATTTTGAAGATAAAGTGATATCTTTAAGTAGTAAGTAAATGATAAAGTAAAGTAAATTATGTGTGCAAGGTTAGAATGCTTTTTCTTAAAATATGATACATTGAAAGTTACTCCCTTCGTTCCATAGAAGTTGACACACTTTCATTTTTATTTGTCATACATTTATTTTTTAATACATGGGACCCACACAAAAATAAGTAATATATTCACATGAGGCCCACATATCACCTCAAATACAACTACCCACTACACATTAAATATTATTTATCTCACTTCACTTTACATTAAATTATTATACTCATTAATCTCTGTGCTAAAAAAAAAATATTAATTTTTCCGGGACAGTATTTATTTTGAAATGTTTATACATTTTCTAGGGTGAAAAACGTAATGAGAGAATTAAGCAAATAAGAAAAAAGTGAATATTTCGTTGGTACCAAAGGACTAATATTTCTTTCAAATGTCTCACAAAAATATATTTCGATCAAATTCACTCGATACAGAAATAAGTAAAATAAAAAACCTTATTCTTTCTTTATTACAAATTATTCAGAAAAAAGGTCTTGCTACATATATTTGGCGTCCTTAAAAATTGATCGATCATATTAATAAATTGTGATTGATGTTTCAATTTTTCTTATTGATTTTAATTAAATAAATAAGAGATTTAATTGCTGCCAGCAAATGCCGTACAAATATTAGGTAGTAACTTGTAAAGAATTTTGATGTATGTAGGTAGTTCTCGAGTCGCTTTCGGTTTTTTTTTTCCAATTAAATTTGCTTTTTTCTTAAAAGATTATTTCCGGCCCCCTTGTAATTATTACTAATTTTATTTTTGTTTTAATTTTCTATTTCCTTTAAGTTTATGTGGTTTATAATATGGCCAACCAACTTGTATTGTTTTATTTTTTTCAAAAAAGAACGTCAATGCCGTACGGTCTCCATCTTTTAATATTGTGGCTTTTGTCTTTCCTATGCATTAAATAATGTCTTCATTAAATCAGACATATTGTTAATCGAATCCTTAATCCCATATTTTTAGCAATTTGTATTTCTTAATCATGGCTAGGTGCAACTTTAATCCAACCTAATTAATACAAAATAAATACTAATCCATGCCCAATCTTATGCAGTGCCTTTTCATTATATTATTATAGTATTAATTAACAGTAGGATTCTTGCAACTATATCATTTATAGGAGTGTCAAAATATGGTTTCTGATCATTCGAAAACTCGATTAGAATTGAATTAATTTATCTATAGCTAACTATCGTTTTCCAACTCAATAATTTACACGTAATTAAATAGTATCCAATCTGTAAAAATTACACGTGGATTATAGCACCATAATCATTAGTAAATCTGGCTCTAACTTTAAAACATCTAGCAATATACACTACTTTTTAATCTAATATATATATATATATATATATATATATATATATATATATATATATATATATATATATATATATATATATATATATATATTGTAATATAAGAGAGAGTATCCGATTTAGTTTTACGTGGAACTAATTTTGTAGTTTTCACATTTTTCATTGCAAATTATAATTATTATCTTTTTAATAATACTTAATTTTATAGGTAAATATTAAATTTAAACTCAAAATATGTCGTAATTTTTTTTAATAAAAAAAATAATTCCATAAAATAATTTGGATGGTAGTAATAATTAACTAAATAAATTATAGAGAATAACCAATAAGTTGACCATGATCTAAACATTTTAAATATTTAATATACAAAATGAAAGTTGACTACTTTGACTATGAGTCCACCATGATATACTGTATTTACTTCCCACAGAAAATAATTGTGCTCATAAAATGATTAAATCACTCACAATAAATAAATAAATAAATATATCTAAATAAAGGGGGGACATGAGGATCAGAGATTCTATATCGAAAAACCATAAAATAATAGTAAATAGTAAATAAATAAAAAGTTTGAATTTTTTGAGTGGAGGAATAATATTAAGGAATGGAAAGAAAAATAAAAAATGGGTTAGCTTTAATTGTTTCATTTGAAAGACTTGTGATTCCACGTGATCGGCGGGCCCCACCTCTGAACCGTGCCAAGGGCCCCGCTATATTCATTCTGCTTCCTTTCATTTACTTTTATTATTATTATTATTAATTTCCTATTTTCAAAAGATTAGGAAATTTTATCGAAACTTATATGGAAATTGTTCTTTCTTCAACATGCTATTAATGATAGAATTTCCACTACTGTATATAACAGTTTATTACTAGAAAACTAACTGTACCCAATATGAGAATGGACTGATTCCTTAAATCAGAGTCCAACAGGAACCAATTAGGCCCAGCCCAATAGCCCAAATTCAAAATCACAACTCTAATTATATTGCTCAAATTCATTGTTTTAAAATCAGAGTCCAACTATGGTGCACTTGGACCATTTAAATCATTAGATTAATGTAGAATGCAATCTCCATCATTAAAAAAATAAATAATTAATTTTTTTAAAAACAAAAAATCATCCCACTACCTTAGGGATGGCAATGGGGCGGACCAGAGCGGGTACCTGTGTACCCAGGCCCACCCCGTGCACTGGTTAGCCGCCCCGCCCTGCCCCGTGACCCGCCTGGGGTCAAAATATTAGTAACCAAACTTGCCCCTATGCGGGGCAGGTCCGCCCCGCTCTGCCCCATCTAAATAACTTCTGAACCCTCTTCTTTGCACAATATTGTCGATCAAAATACTTCTCCTATCGACCAAAAACACCACGAATTCAATCAAGAATATATCTATTTAAATTTTGATAATTGGCACAACAAATGCACAAAATTTCTTCAAGTTTATAAAAAATTACCCAATTAGGTCTGCAATTTTTCATGTATTCTGCCCTATTTTTCTCGCATTCAACTGGGTAAAGAAGGCCTACTGACTCAATTTCTGTGCTACTAACTCAATATCTGTGTATTGGCGAGGGACTGGTGGAACATGAGGTACCAAGATGGTGATTGAGATGGAGGTGCTAAGCAGTCGAGGTGAGTGAGATAATAAGATTTGAAAACGAGAGTGAAAGCGTCTAAGTGAGAGATGAACGACTAGGGTTTAGGTTGAATGGAGAAAACTTAATTATTGAATGGAATGTAAATAATAGGAACTATATATATTTTTTAAATACATAAATAAATAATATAATTTAATATATTAAATTAGTACGGGGCAGGGCGGGGCTGGCCAACAACAACGCCCATATTTGAACTGCCCCATGTACAGAACGGGGCAGTTCCGACCCGTTCTTTGTGTGGGGGCTGGCCCAACCGGGGCGGGGCGAAACGGGGCGACTTCAAGTCGGGGCAAATTGCCATCCCTACACTACCTACTTCAACCTATAATTTTGGGTGCAACGGTGCACTAGGTGCACCCCATAATTACCCAAAAAATCAATATCCCTATTTGAATTTTACCAAATAATTTTAAGAGCATTAATGGGTGCATTCCAATAATCTTAATCTTTAAAATATAATGTAATTACATGCACTTTAAAATTATACTTATAAAAAAAATAACTATATTCTAACAATAAAATATAAATTCTAAAATGTCTAATACACCTTAGAAAGTAATTTTATAATTTATGTTATAAAATGATAATTTCATATATTTTTAGATATTTTATTGATAGAAAAAGAAAATTTAATTTCTAATTGATAATTAACTCCTTTTCTTTTAGGTATTGAGAAGGAACCTTACAAAATTAATATCTTTGACACTACCCACATTTTAGATATGCATAAATATAACATAATACATTACACATTTAAATATACGGGCAAGAATTGCGTCTGACATGGCGACTATTTTTACATTTTTAGAATGGAGTATATATTATCATTTATTAAAATATTATTACTTTTTATTTATGTTACAAAAATTTTCTCCGGTTTCACACAAATTATTGACTAAACATGCACACTGAGATGGTCGGAAAGCAATCGAGGTCATTGGAAGTGTTTGTTCAAATTGAAATAATGTTATGAAGCAATAGTAGTCATCTGATATTCTGTGGGCCAAAACTTAGGCTCAGATGTGAAACACATATTAGGCCCACACTGAAAATGGTTAGAATGTAACTTTGGGCATTCACAATAATAATATGACCTTAGGTTAAGTTTTAAATACACTAACTTAAAGTTTAAGGGCAATCTATAGCTGATAAGTTTAAATAGAGTAGTATCGGATAGTTATTTAATTTAATTTTAAATAATTTTATTTAATTTAATAATGAAGATTAATTTAAAATTTAATTTAACGATTGAGATTGAAATTGTTGATAGGTACATTTTAATTGGACTCTAAATTTTGAAACTAACTATAAATTAACACAGTAGATTCTTTTTAAATTAATAGGAGCTGTATTACATAGTAGGATTTGAAATTTGTTAAAAACAAGAGTTTATTAATTATTTGCATGGCGAACTTATTTTTCTTCAAGTTCTCATGAAAAAATAGGGGATCTCGGGACACAAAATGGCATAGAACTAACAAAATTTATAATCATATAGTTTGTTTATTATCTAAAACTATCAAAACTTTTTTTAAAAATAAATATAAATTTAACTTTTTTTCATACTTCTTCATATACCCACGCATTTTAAAGTTATCCTATAGATGCTAAAAGTTAGTCTTTTGTGAATCAAATTTACAGTATAAAATACTATAAAAATTTTAGGTTATCCTATAAAGGAGGACCCCTTAAATTTAAATCCTTAATAATACATAAAGTATAATAAAATTTTAAAAGGACTACTTTAAGGTAAAAAAAGATTTTGGTTCACATAATAAGTTATGTAAACCGTATATATAAGAGTGTTTCTCAAATGCTAGTAACCTATAAATTATTTTATCTCATAGATGATTATATAAAATGTTAACTGACTGGAAATTAATTGAATAGCTTAATTTATTCTTATGGACTATATATTATATTATACTCATTATATTTTCTGAAATTAGCAATAAAAAAAAGGAATTATTAATTTGTAGAGCATATGCGACAAGTTTATCCACTCACAAATCACAATAGTGTCAACAATATAATACCTTTCATTTTTTAATATTTTTTAATCATTAAATATTATACCATTAATGAAATTGTAACAAGAAAGATAAAAGCATCAGAATAAGATTCATGCATCTAATGCATCACTTTAGGCTTTACAAATAAGTCACTTTGCACTTTTGGTGTTATGCTTATGCTTTTAGTACGTGGGAGAAAGCGATTAGAGATACATCACAG
Organism: Pogostemon cablin; assembly: GCA_023678885.1. Classification (NCBI taxonomy): domain Eukaryota; kingdom Viridiplantae; phylum Streptophyta; class Magnoliopsida; order Lamiales; family Lamiaceae; genus Pogostemon; species Pogostemon cablin. Next base: position 3,655,031 of record CM042956.1, read on the forward strand.
ATCAATTATGTTTAATTAATTATTAAAATAAAGAGAGTCATATTAATTCACTCTTTATTATTAGTATTTGTTAATTAAGTTGAGCATTCCTAATTAGGCTTCACCTATTTTAAATATTTTTTTCTAAATTTTGATCACTCATATCTGGGCCGAATCAATTTATTACAAACGACGTCGTCGGCGGTTTAATTAGCTCACTGAATTTGATAAAAGAAATATTATATTTTAAGTGGGCTTTTATGTGTCCAAAAAGTTTCTGAAAACACCCGCAATATGTGTAATTATACAACACTTTATTTTACAAATACACTGGTACAGTTTCCGCGTGCGTCGCGGATTATCGTGTTTGTTATTTATTTATTATTAATTTTAAATTTATAATTTTAAATAAAAATTAATCATATTAACTTAGAATAATTGAAAATATAATTTATTGTTTGACCAATAAAAAAATATTTATGTATATAACTTTAATCGAGTGAAAAACATGCATTATCGATTTATTTCACATTAATAAAAAAATATGGTATGTATTATTGGGGTTGAAGTGATCCTCCTTAGCATTATTGGAATATATCAAAATAAGAGTGATGATTGAAGTTTAAAATATCTTGGAAACCATATACGAATATCTGGTATAATTCATATTTAAAATTTTAAAGATCACTTGATCTTTTGAAAAAATAAAAAGTGTATTCTTAAAATGTATAATTATAATTCTTAATAACAATATTATAGATGTTATTAACCATTTTAAAATGGAATAAATATATGAAATTTGGATAAATAATAAAAATCATAAATACTCAATTAACTTAGTCATACCATCTAACATTCTAAATTTTAATTTAATTTGAAAAATGGTATGTTTGATAATTAGGTTTTTATATCTCATACTCGCTAAAGGTCTAATTCAACATAATATGTAATAAATTCTTTTAATATCTTTAAGATGAAATTAGCCACATTTTAATTTTAGAATCGAAAATGAGCAGAATAATGTTTACACTCTCTCTACTCTCAAAATTGGAAATGAAAAATAGGGTGTTTGATAATTGGACTTTTAAATTGTGTCCAATTTCATTAAAAAAAGTTCAATTGAAATTATAAAGAAAAAGAGTAAGTTAAAAAAGAAAATTATACGTAAATCGAAATTTGAACCCGCAACCTCTTCATAATCAATTTAAATCAATTTACAAATATTATATATGCTGCCACCTCACAAATTTTATAAAATCATAAATGCTAATGTGATGTATCATTGCCATCTCACAATTTAATATTCTAAATTTTGAATGTTATTTTATACTAACATATAAGGAGATATGTCACCTTTTCGAATCTAATTAATTCTCAATATTTTCAAGTTTCAACACACTGGAATACGCTACCCTAGAGCTTTAGTTGTCGTGTAGTTTGAAAATTTTATAAAATCCACATAATTTTATCTAAATTAAATATTTTACTCCTTTGACTATTTTTGCTCGCATATGTGGACACTCTGCTTACAAAAATATTTTTATAATGTATAATGTAAAATAAAATATGAATATTTGAGTAATTTAATACGAAATTATAAATAAACTTTTTGATTTTTAATTAATAAAATGTAAAAAAATAATGTGATATTTTTGTTATATTGTTATACTATGAAGATTTTAACATAGAGTAATGTTATCTTTATGAAAGTAGCTAGCGCACAAATGGTTGGACGAATACAAATAAAAAATGTGAAAATGTAATAAGAGAGTAATATAATATTATTTAAATTAGTTTTGAGTGAATATTCAGAAATGTAGTAATAGTTTATTATACTAAATAAAAAGTTAATATTTTATATTTTAAAAAGTAAAATTCAAATCTACAATAATAAGATACAATTACTTTATGCAAAACAAAGTCTTCGTGCATAATTCCGGTGAATTCAGACTAGAGAAGGGGTTTAGACGAGGCGATCCATTGTCGCCTTTTCTATTTCTTATTGTGATTGAAGGTTTGAGCACATTAGTGAAAATGGCTGTTCAAGAAAAGTTATTTGAACCAACACATATTGGAGATGATAATATTGAAGTTTCTCACCTTCAATATGATGACAACACTATTTTTATTGGAAGTGGGGATTATAAAAATGCATGGGGTATGAAATGCATTCTTAAGAAATTTGAGCTTCTCTCGGGACTTCGAGTCAACTTTGATAAATGATGTATTTTGGGCTGCAACGTGGAAAGTAATAGGCTCGCGACTATGGCTGAACTCCTTGGGTGCACAGTGGGTGAATTCCCTTTCTTATATCTTGGAGTGAAGGTTGGTATGACTGCTCACAGAATCTCATCTTGGAATTTCTTGATTGACAAAGTTAAGAAGAGGCTAAAATCATGAGAGGTTAGTAAATTATCTTTGGGTGGGAGAATCACATTGGTGAAATCGGTTCTATCTTCTATCCCCATCTACCATCTTTCATATACTACTATCCCAAAATAAATATTAAAGAGATTGTTGCGCAACAACACAATTTTCTTTTGGGGTGGTGGGGATGGAATTCACAAAATTGCATGGCTCAAATGGGACAATATTTGCAAAGACTTAGGGGAAGGGTGTATAGGGGTGAGGAGGGTGTATTGGTTCAATAAGGCTTTAGTGGGTAAGTGGTTATGGAGGTTCGTGATGAATAGTGAGGAACTATGGATCAAAATTATTAAATCTCTTAATGGGGGGATTTTGTTAGGAGACGAGGGCTTTAGTTTGGTGAATGAGAATCGAGTGTCTTCATGGTGGTGGAAAAAGGTTGTAGAGTTAGGAAAGGGAATAGAGGGGAAATGGTTGTGGGGTAACATCTATCCGAAGATTGGAGATGGGTCGAACCTAAGTTTTTGGAAGGAGAGATAGGCTGAAGACATGTCTTTGAAGTCTCAATTCCAGAGACTATATCAAATTAGTGTTAATAAAGAAGTTAGGATTAGAGAGGTGAGATCTTGGGTAGATGATGCTTGGAAGTGGGATGTAAAATGGAGAAGACCATTGTTTGATAGAGAGTTAGGTTCTTTTAATGAGTTTAATTCTATTTTAAACAAGTTTACACTAAAAAGAGCATTCGAAGACGTTTGGATATAGTGGAACTCAAGATCAGGGAATTATGTGACTAGAGAGGCTTACAAGAGCATCAAGGAAATATTTCAACCATCTCATCAAGCAACTTTCAACACTAAAGTTTTCAGGGATGTGTGGAAGACCTGCGCCCCATTCAAAGCAGCAACATGTGCTTGGCGTCTACTACACGACAGATTTCCAATAAAGACGAATTTGAGGAAAAGGATTGCAACCCAGTAGACTGAAATCAACTGCAGCCTTTGTGATAACGGGATGGAAGAGAGTGTCGACCACTTGTTTTTCTCATGCGCAGCGACTCAGATTGTGTGAAACTCCATTTTAAACTGATTGGGCGTTAGTTGGGTCATGTACAAGGATAGTAAAGGTAATTTATGCCATTTTTCGTCTATATTGGGAGGAAAAACATAAAAAATTTGCATCAGGTTTGTGAATTTGTATTGCTTGGGTGATATGGAAATGGAGAAATAATATTATATTTGAGGCGTGGAGTTGGAATGTTGATAGAGTTATTAGCGAAATTAAAAACAGGTTTTGGAGTTGGTGTCATGCTAAATTTCCTACTAATTTTGTGAGTAGTTATAGTTCTTGGTCTGTAATATCTTTAGAGGCATTCGTGAATGCTTATCCTTGAGGCAAATCTATGTTGTAAGTTGGCATCTCTGGTGCCTGTATTTTACTCCCCCCGTCCCATAATACTTTTCTCACTTTCCTCATTTGTTTGTCCCACAAAACCTTTCACCCAAAAAAAAAGAAACACCACTTTATCCAACAACCTCAAAAGTTACTTTAATTTCAAATTTGCTACTCCTTTTTCACACACATATCATTACTTTATACTTTTTTATTACCTAAAAATACTACAATCCCCTCCAAAGTCAATAAAGTTGGTCAAAAAGTGCAACTTTTTTTAAACAATGTAGAACAGTAAAGGTGAAAAGTTTTCCGGGACAGAGAGAATATTTCTTTTAATTTAATGAATTTCTTTACCAATTAAAAAAAACTAATGCTCAATATATATATATATATATATATATATATATATATATATATATATATATATATATATATATATATATATATAATTTCATTTTCCCCAAAATGAGAACTATAAGTCAACTACTCAACTATGAATCAAATCTTTGATAAAATATATATATTCCAATAATAAAAGGAAAAGGGAAAAAGAAGAAAAAGAGCAAGTGGATTTCATGTTAATCAAATCAAAAGAAACTTTTGGCCTTTATCCCTCTTCATCTGTATCTTTATGCTCCCACTTTGCACTCAACATATGCATTATAATTAATTTAATTTAATTTAATAAATGTGGCAACTTTACAGGTTTACGAAAACCTAAACAGCCTCACTACGTGTACATAAAGTCCAACATCACCTTTTTTTACTCAACCCCACTCTTACAATATACTAACATTTTGGACCAGACTTTATTTTAGGCATAAACTTCGATGTCCGAATCACACTATAGTAATTGAGCCCATTTATATTCTTTATGTATAATAGACTCTTTAAAATGATCGATTGTTACCTTATAATATTATTGTTTTTATTTATGATAAATTATAATTCTTTTGAAGAGATATACACTTAGTAGATAATAGCACTCCGTATTAGTAGAGTATTTCGAAAATAAACATCTACACACAATTGCATGAAATATCTCTTTATTTTAGTAAAATATTTATAAGCATGACACAATAAAGTGGCACAAAACTTTGGTACGATTAATAACATTAAATTGACATGTTATTTTCTTTATTGTTTATTCGTCAACCCAACCTATGAATTATATATGATTTCTTTATGAAAGCAAAAAAGTGTATAAAAAAACACACACACACCCCCCACCAATCACCAAACTCCCTAGCTAGCTTCCTCACAAATGCTCTTTTCTTTTTTCCACTCTGTTTTCAGACATCACATATTAATGTCCTCTTTTAGCCATGTATATATATTCCATTCTATCATCTTAATTCTTACATGTTATAATCTCATCAAACCTATCACTCAATCAAAACCCTAATCCTCTATTTTTGTCCCTCCTTCCCCCCTCTCTCTTAACATGATGGGTGAAGAGAGATGTATCAAGTCAACAGGGATCAAGTTATTTGGGACAACCATAACGTTGAAGGAGAGATCATACGACGAAGAAGAAGCAGCACCAGCCAAGAAAAAGGCGGACGTTGCAGAGAAGAAGCCCGACAAGATTGTCCCCTGCCCCCGATGTAAGAGCATAGAAACTAAGTTTTGTTACTTCAACAACTACAACGTTAATCAACCGAGGCACTTCTGTAAGGCTTGCCAGAGATACTGGACTGACGGTGGGGCCCTTCGCAACGTCCCTGTGGGGGCCGGGCGCCGGAAGAACAAGCCGGCTACCGGTCAGGAAGGGTGCATGGACAGTTTCGAGTGGCAAGAGTACGGCGGTTTTAACCAACTTTTTCCGGCAAAGAGGAGGAGATGCGCCTCCTCTAATACTCAAACTTGTTGAAAATCTACCTCTTTGTCTTCTTGTTCTTGGTGTACATACACCCTTACTTAATTATGATGTATTGTGAATTATTAAACTGAAATATGATTAATTAAGTAGATTATCATGAATTGGTCCAATTACATGGAAAAAGTGATGATATATTTTATAAATCAAGAATATTGTAATTAATAACTGCAAGGAATTGACAGATCTCTTGAGCAAATTGCCGGCTTAATATAAATTTAATTCATGGATATACTTACGTATTTTGTATTAAAATTATAAATACGTATGCATCCATCGATCATATAACATGGCCAATAATGATTTAATTTAAAAAATATATGTATATATAAATATAAATACATTAGGAATTAGTACTAGCGGCAGCTATAAGGTGGTTGAGAAATTATAGTGTTAGTCATTGTAAAATATTTAAAGCATGGATTTGGTTAATGAAGAATATTTAGCATTTTCTGCAAAGGTAATAACATCTTCTAAGTTTTAAAAAATAAAATAATGATAATATTAATAATTCATAATAAGACTTCACTCATCAATTAAATTGATTTAGTAACTTTTAGCAAGTTAATATATATGATCAAATTATCTGATGATAGCGGTGTGAGCCACAACACATGAATAGCAAATAATGGATTAGGGTTAGGGGACTTTCATCTTTGGCAAAACTAGCGTGTCCCCTTGACCCAAAATTGAAAGCATCAAAAAGTTGTACTTAGTATTTGCAAAAATATCACTTTTAAAGGAGTAGTTTATTTTGAAAAAAGTATATATATATTTTTTTAAAATTTTAGACATAATTAATTATATAGTGAAGAGGGGCAAAAAAGTCAAGAAATAGCATTTTTTTTCCAAAAAAATTCATTTTGGGTGGCATTTTTCCATACTCTTGTGTACAAAAGTTTATACCTTTCATTTTCTTTAAAATATATATATATATATATATATATATATATATATATATATATATATATTACTCAAATATTAATATCATTCATATTACCAATTCTTTCATTGAATGAGAAATATTTTTATAAATTAAAGTGTATATGGAATGATTTGTGAGGCCAGACCAACTTCATATTTTGACTTATTCATTGTATTTATTTTCAAAATACGTTGTAGTATTTCAGTATCTCCACAAAATCATGACCACTGTGGATGATAATTTTAAAATGAAGCACAACTCAAATTTCAATTTCTTGTCTTTTATGTGGAGTTCCTTTTTCCAAATAAATAATATCGTTTAAATTGGTGGAGAATTGGAGAAACCAACAAAAATTTTCTATTCCCTTTTTCAGGCGACTGTGATATTGATATCTCGTTTTCTATCTTCCTAACTGGTAAAGCTATCAAGTTCAGGAAAAATTAAAAAAAAAAAAAAATTACTATGAAGAAACAAACATTCAGTACTATTTATTAACATGTTGAATTAATTGCAATTGGTGATTATAAATCCAGCAGAGTTCCGGTTGGCGGCGGGCTTACCGGTGCTGACGTCACAGATCTAAACGGTCGAAAATATAATAACCCTTTTCAATCTGCTGTTTACTATAAATAGCATTCCGTAACAGCAATGGCGGCAACTCCACCTTGGTTTTATTCTGCCTCACATCCAACCATTCGAAATCGTTCTTTTGATTACGACAATTCGACGCCTTTTCCTTCTAATTCTTGCTCCCCTTCCCCTTATTCTTCCTACCCTAATTCCTCGTATCCTCGCCTTCGCCCGGGGCATTATTGGAATTTCATTGCCTTCTCTGGTAACTTTTCCCCTTTCGAAACTTCTGGAATATTATTATTAACGTGTTGGGAGTGGTTTCTTGAATTTTCTTGGATCTGTCTTTTTTTTTTTTTGCCAAGATTTCACAATTTTGAAATCTATGTGCGAATGGAGTCTTGGTTCTGGAGTTTTTTGATTGCCGTTTTCTTGTTTTACTGTAAGCCAGTAGTTTGTTTACTTATACGATTCGTCCTTTTTGTTTTGTTTTCCTTTTCTTTGTGGAATCTTGTGCTTTTCCATGACTTGGAAATCAAGAAGTTTGATGGGTTCATTCACATGATAAGTTTTGAGAATCGCCAATGAAAGTATGGTTCCTATGTTCGCCAGATTTCCCTTTGCCTTTTGGGTTATTGCAAGAACTTAATATTGTTATGGTTGATTTCTTTTAGCAGTGGTAATTTGTCCTTGAATTTGAACTGAAACTTGACTAGAGGTTTGTAGAATGTTGGTTCTTCTACACTAAATTGAAACTCAGATTGTGTTTGTGGAATGCTGATTCTTCTATTCTTGTATATTTCCTTAATTTTCTGTTTTGCAACATCTTGTTATTGCATGATTCATCTTCACTCTTTAGGATTTACCTTGCACCTTGCAGGCATAAAAATTATTTGGAAGCACCAAAGCCTGAAAGCCCAAGCATTGAGTACAACTCAAGGAAGTATTTTATTACCAACAGCCATGATAAATATGGAGGAGAAACCCGATCATCTTCTTGTCCTTGTTCATGGCATCATGGGGAGGTATGCAATATTTGTATACATGGATTACATAAATAAATACTACACTCTGCCGAGAATGTATTTGAATTCACCTTCAATGTAACTGTACAAAATTAGGTTGTTTTCAATGAAAAAATTGGTTTATTGAAGAACTGGTTAAAAGAAATGAAGTTGACCTCTGCAGATGGAGCATTATTTATACAATCTATACAAGTGAAATGCCAATTAAATGGTATCTTTGATGGTGGCTCACTGGCTCTTAATGAAGAATTGGTTTTCATTTGGAGAATAGATTACAGATGAATGAATAACATTGTGCAAGATAAAGCCATGCATGCTTCTTGAGTCTTTCACTTGTCGATCTACTCTCTGGTCAGATGTGATTGGATAATTTATAATTAATAGGAAATAAAAAAAGAAGTCCTTTAATGATTTTTTTTTTTGTTTTTTTGACGAAATTCACTTTGCTAGTGATTGGATAAGTAATAATTTTCTTGTGCTTATTTTATTTTCCTAGTTATACAACTCAATACACTCTGGTTTTCCTCGCCTTTATCTTCTTGATTTTATCTCTTTGGATTGTTTTTCATGCTTTGTTAATGTTCATTGCAGCCCAAGTGACTGGAGATACTGTGAAGCAGCATTAAAGAGACGATTAGGAAAAAAGTTCCTGATATGTGGTCTGTATTTTATTTAATTCTCAGCACATATTTTTCACTTGGGTAAATGTGAACTTTCAGTGATATTACTGCTATTTCTATGATGTAGTGTCATGCAATCTGAGCTCAGGACAAAATATTGTTTTGGAAGACATAGCTTTACCTAAAAGTGATTGAAAACATCATATCAAACCACTGATGATGTGATGTACTGTATAATCAAAGTCATACAATGTGGTTGTTGGGAGGTTATGAATGTCCCCTAAGACATTGGGATGGGCCTCTTATATTTGCCCTTACATTTGCTTATTTTCAGAGTTGGACCATTCTACAGATGGAAAATTAGACGATTGCCATCGCCTGTTTGTGTTAATTAATTTTATCTTACACTAGGAGTTAATACATATCTTGTATGTCTCATTAGTCTTATCCTTTCTCATCATGTTTGCGTAACTGTGAATGGTAGGCGGAACTTTTGATAATATAGCTGGGATGGACAATGATTTGAGATTAATGTCTCGCGAGATATACAAATAGTGGGCCATTATGCAACTCAGAGTGCAAATTTTTCCTTGAAGATGGGGGGCCATAGTAGGGTTCTGCATGGGGGATAACAACAGATTCTCTATGGACAATGGTTACACGCTCTGCCAAAATAAAAATAAAAATAAAAATCTATTCCAAGTTTCAAAACAGACACATCAAAGCTGTTGATAAGATTTGAGTTCGAGTACTGCTTCATAGAAACAAATCACCCTATACTTGATTGTTTCGTCTTTAAGATTATGTCCTCACTTGTTTCCAGACTGGTGTTGTTTCAATTTTTTCATTTTTTGATTAATCATTTGTCCCATTAGTTCATATAAAGATTTTTTTTAACTTGCTTTCTATCTGCAGCAAGTTCATGTAATATGTACACTAAGACTTTCACAGGCATTGATGGTGCTGGCAAACGACTGGCAGATGAAGTAAGTTTTTGAAATGTTGTGTCATCACATGTTTTGTGTTACTGTAACTTAGATTATCATTCACAAATGTCTGTGTTGCTATGAGCTGTCAATTCATATGCATGGGCAGACATCTTTTTCTGCTGTTATATGTTGTGATGATTGAACTTCTTAGTATAGAGATGCTCTCGTGTATGTCTTCGTGAGTGCACTATGTTGATTTTTTTGCACAACTTATGAATAGGTTTTGGAGGTAGTGAAGAAGACAGAAAGCCTGAAAAAGATATCCTTTTTGGCTCATTCTCTTGGTGGATTAATTGCAAGATATGCAGTTGCTGTTTTGTATTCACCCAATGTCTCTTCTGATCAATCTGAGGATAAAGCTGCCTCTACTGCTACTAATCTTAAAGTCTCATGCTCTTCGAATAATGGTTTGATTGCTGGGCTGGAACCTATTAATTTTATTACACTGGCAACACCTCATCTAGGAGTAAGAGGAAAGAAGCAGGTATATTTTTCCAGTGTAGTATCAACCTATATTTCATATAGCCTGTATGATCTATATGTTTTAAATCTAAAAGAGATAATAAAGTGAATGTGGGAAGTACTCCTGTGTACCTGGAAGTACAGATAACTGTATTCACTTAGGAGATTAGAGTTTCTTCTATCATTGATTTTGTACGGTTGTACCGACTTTCTCACCTTTCTTACAAGATTGCTTACCTTATTCATTTTGTTTGCCTCTTTATTCTCGCAATTTGCTAAGGTCATAGTTGGTACTTGGTATTCAGATTTTAGCAAGGAAAGAATCAGGAAGATGCATTTCCCATTCGTTGTGATTTACTTAGAGTGCTCTCCTTATTATTGCTTATATTGATGATCAACTCATGGCAAAATTATTTTATAATTAAATTCTAAGGTCACTCTGTTGGTGTTTCTGTTTAATGATATACTGGTCTTATTAGGCCCCTCATAATCTAGTCTTTTGAGTTATATACTGTGAAGTCATCTTTGTCATTTGTAGTCGTGTGGAATCTGACCTCCAGACAGTTAATTTTCTTCAATGATTCAGCTTCCATTCCTTTTGGGTGTGCCATTCTTGGAAAGAATTGCTCCACCTATTGCCCCTATCTTTACTGGTCAAACTGGCAGTCAGCTGTTTCTTACCGATGGAAGTGCTGACAAACCTCCTCTTTTACTTCAGATGGCTGCGGACTGTGATGAGGGAAAGTTTCTGTGAGGACATTTAGCATGTTATGATGTTATTTAAATTTAATCACCATTCATCTGGATCCCTTTTTGACCTTATTGTAATGAATGTTGCAGATCTGCACTTGGCGCTTTCAGACATCGGATTCTTTATGCCAATGTCTCTTATGACCGTATCCTGATGTTGATCTCATTAAGTTGACCCAAAATGTGCATTTGTCGATTACTATGGAAATAATTCTAATCTGATACATTGAGTATGCTCACTCTTGACAATATCCAGATATGGTTGGTTGGCGCACATCCTCCATTCGAAGAGAAAAAGAACTTGTTCAGGTTATTTCAGAATTTTCTTGTATTTCTCTATGGTTATCTTTACAGGCTGCAGCTGATAAATGTGTTCTTGATCAAATCTTGATGACTACATTTAGCCTCCTAGTCGATCACTGGAGGGGTATGAACACATTGTTAATGTGGAGTATTGTCCGCCGGTTTTGTCCGAGAGTCCGCAATTCCCTCCGGAGGCAGCCAAAGCAAAGGAGGCCGCTCAAAATGAAGCCAGCGCACAAAATACAGCAGTGTATCATGAGATTATGGAAGGTACTATTTCATATCATTACTTTCTGAAATCGTTTCCTTGTGTCGTAGTGGTCGATAAAACGGGAGTTTGATGTTGCAGAGGAGATGATACGTGGATTACAAAGATTAGGATGGAAGAAAGTTGATGTCAGCTTTCACTCAGCGTTCTGGCCATTCTTTGCACACTACAGCATTCAGGTGAAGTACATATGCAAACAATATATAATTTCAGCTGTTTCTTCCTCGTTTTTACCTTGTTTCGCGACGTCTCAGGTGAAAAACGAACGGTTTCATAACGACGGGGCTGGAGTGATTGCTCACGTTGCCGACACCATAAAGCAACAAGAGACGCATCAAGACTCCATGACACCATATGCCGTCGCTAGTTATTGACAGGAAAATGTACAACTAATCTTTAATTCCAACCTATATAACCTTAGAGGATGAAATCCAGGGTCTTATTCGATACTCTATTGTGATACACCCAAAATATAATCTTTAAATCCTAAATATTTTCATCTACGATGGTTATTATGCTTCTGCTGAGATAGATTTATTTTTTATACAAATATACAAGTTTAGCCTTTTCTTTTGATCACTTTACAGAGCAACCATGATACAATGTTGGCTTCTTGTCTTGATCACATTATAGAGCAACCATTGGTGTCGTCATCGCTAAACATTCTGGCTGTACGTTCATCAAGGATATCTGAGGAGGGTGGCTGTTGATAGTAGCCATGTTGGTGCCCGTTGTACCCATGCTTACGATAGTTGTATGTAGAGGCCTGTTTGGCCGTGAAATATTTCACAGGACTGCTGGTGTAGCTGTAGTTGTAAGCTGGGCTCCCATAGTAGTGGCCGTAGTAGGCGTGGTACTCTTGGTTGTACGGAAACGGCCAGAGCTCCGCGCTACGGCCTGTTTTCCGTACAGTTTTCAGAACCTTCCTCTGGTCTGCCCAACCCGTGACAGTCACTTTTTGCAAGTTCATGTCTATGTCGACGTTGTCCACTCCTGATTGAGGTAAATTGATTCATCAGTAATTATATTATTTATTTTTAAATATGAATAAGATTAAAATGTGGTGTACCATCTAATTTGGAGAGGGCTTTCGTTATTTTTCTTTCGCATCCATGGCAATCCATGTGAACTCTCATCTCCACAATCTTTAAAAGAGAAGAGACAGAATTATAATTATAATTATAATAAAATGCTAGTTAATGAAATAATGATAGTATTATTATCAACTAACATACATACATAGATACATAGATGTATGCAGTGTGTGTATGGGAGTTTGCAGAAATAATTCTAACCGTCATGTTGAGGGTTTGACAGCCCTGATAATTGGTTGTAATTAAGATTTGGTGATGAAGTGGAAGATATATGTATATGTATATATAGGGAGAGACAGTTGTCTTCCTTCCTGTATATTGGAGAGCAAGTAAATGTGATCATGCAAGAAAACACACCAATATATTTTATTATTTATTTAATATATTATTATGTTATCTTATCAGCTTCCCCAAGTGGAGGACCCTGCACCTTGAAATTTCAACGAAAATTAAATGGGAATGAATCATCAATATGTGATGAATATAGCTAACAAAAACTAGAAGTCGACCTTTTTACACACTACATTTTGAAAATGTCTTAGGACCGTGCATACTGTATAAGAAATTTACCATCATTTTGGATGGAGTCAGTACACCATGTTAAAGTGATTTGGTTAAGTATTAAACGACTCCCTTCTCTATCAACTTAAGTTTTTAGATGAGGTGGTCATTTATCATATTCATGGTTATCAAAGGTCCAAGGTTCGAACCTCATCGCTGCCCATTTAATGAAAAATTTCACATGCAAGCCTTGAGGCAAAAGAACACCCTCGATCTCGGAAAATGTTTTATATACTCTTGTAAGGAGTAGTAAAAATGTGAAAATTTCGAGTATTATATTATACACTTAAAAGAATTATTGTTATATAAGTTTTTATCTAAATGGAGCGGTTATCAATCAAAATAATAATTTCAACATCAAGTAATTAATTATGTCCACTAGCTAGATGATCATCAATCTAATATGTGATTTATGTTTAATTTTTTAAAATTTATGTATACTCTATTATTACAAAATGTAACATCATTTCCGCAGAAAATAATTAAAGAAGACTTTGACATTAATATGGTCTTTTTAAAAATAAATTAATAAGATGAATAAATAAGTCGGTGACGTAATTAAAATGATCCAGAAATGATGTGAAATTTACTTTAACATTAAAAAAGTCAGAAAATTAGAGGGCATTGGTGCAATGCAATATACACGAAAATGACTTGCATTCATAAGATCCCTTTGCACTCACGTAGCTACTAACTTGTCGTAATTTCCAGTTATTCTTAATTAAGACAAGTTGAGCCGTTAAATCAGCAAGAAATGGTCTTTACAAAAGTAATATTTTAAGCACAATGTGTAATTATTAAATGGTAATAGTACTTCAAATTTTCACTTGTGCTTAATTAAGACAAGTTGAGCGATTAGATGATCAGCAAGAAATGGATCACTAAAGTGATACTTAAGCACAATGTGTATTGTTAAATACCTTGTTATGAAATGAAACAATAAACTCTAATATTTATGCATTTTCTTGTTTATTCCATAAAAATAGTGTGGGCCTTACCCATAATGTTTGGACAAGTACTTTAAAGAACTAATCTCGAAATTTACATTTACAACAAATTTAGAGAGATTAATGAAATACATTATTAATTAAATAATAACAATATTTTGTGTGCAAATGTGACACCATTCAACCTTGTTCACAAAGTATTTTACACTAATTTTAATATTTATCTTTAGAGTTTAATACTAATTCTAAGAATATATTGAAAAATGTGTTTAATATTGATTCTAAGAATATTATTATGATTTCATTATAGCGATTCATGTGACATTTATCCCTAAAAATTAATAATTTATTTTTATCTCTTAAATTTAGAATTTGCATTATAAATCATAATTGAAGTGCTTGGACATTATCACGATTGTAAACAATACCTACTCTAAAATAATAAGTATAAATAGTGGGCCTCATATAATGTGTTTATGTCTCTAAATGAAAAGAACTTTTTGAATAAATTTAGAGAGATTAATACATAACAATAGAATAATAAGTAAATAATGGGTCTCACATCACATGATGTGTTTGTCTCTAAATTTAAAAGAAATTCACATAAAATTAAGAAATGGAGAGGCCATAGGCTTATCAATTAATTTCCAGGCGTTAAAGATTTCTCTTCTATATTCGGACTTGGTCTTATATAAATAAACTCGTCACAATTTAGCACAGACACTTGTGCTCTCTCATTTTTATGTTTTCTTGATATAATTATTGTACCACTATTATCACTTCTTATCTATGTCATGTCATGGAAGTCTTCCGTGAGAGAGTCTTAAACCCTAAGATCTCTGTACATCCAAATACAATATTACTCTTGAAACCTTATACTTTAAAACTAATCTTTAATTGGATCCATCCTCGTGGAAACACATGAAAATTATAAATCCTTAACTCGCTTCAACTTCATAAACACATGGATGGAACTCCAATAGAATTTTATAGGATCCAAAGCCAAGGGACAATGCTTTTCTTGTAAAATGGCTCTCTCAGATGCCACATTGTTACATGGAGACACTTAACTTATATGCGGGATTCATCCATACGACTCTTGTGAAGCTGAAATGCAGGATTTATCCATGCCCCACAATTGCACTGCATGCCTGCCCAGTTGAACGAGCCCAGTCGAGCTTTGCATCCGATACATTGAAGCTTGTCGCCCACACACCCTTCTTCCACTGCCAACATACAAAAATACAGATTGTATATGAGGATGTTGCCTTAATATGCAATGCACCAAAGTTGTTTAACTTATGATTTAACCTGATTGCATCCATTTCATGGGCTCCACGAAGATGGAAGAGCATTCGGGTGCCTCCTCTTCGGCATTTCTCTTCTTCCATTTGAAGCATTTCTGTCCTCCTCCACGCTCGTGGGGAACTACATGCTCTTCTGTAGCAACAATTCTACGGCATTTCTTGCAGCGATATATCATTGCAGGTTTAGGATCAGACAATGGATTATTATTAAGATCAGTACCTTCCATTGAAGTACTCCAATCTACAAAGTGAAAACACATGAATGAATCCTTTACAAGAGCAGAAGATTGAAATTGAAAAGTCTTCATCTTTAGCACCTTTCTCAGAGAGAACATGGTTAATATCCAACTAATAAAGTGAGGCAAAAGTTCACTGATATGCAAATGTAAGAACTGATAATGATCTTCAGAAAACTGGATATATATGGAGATGTAAAAGGCCAGAAGATACCTCATAAGGACCAAAATCATACAATTATCTTTCAATATTAATATTAGTATTCATAAGGAACTTATAACTGGAATGAGTTCTTCATTTTAAAAATTGCACAACCACACTTTACACTAGAATCACAAATTAAGCTATTTACTCAATTTAAAACTTACTACGCCATTACAGCCCATTGAAAGGAGAAGGAGAAAATATTACACCTCCCAAAAAAAAAATTAAAAAAAAAATCATATTTAAATCAACACATATTACTCCAACCAGAAACAACCACTATGATGAAGATTAACCCCAAATCGTACAATCATTAAAAAAATCCGGCAACCCATTATAATTCATAAAAAAAAAGAACTAAAATTGTAAATTAGGGTTTTGAAATTGAGTTCCGAACAAAACGAATGCGATTGCAAATATATAACCATACGTCAATAACGACTGGCAATTAAGTTTTGTAAACACAAAGAATTAGAGCTTACAATAACAGTGATTAGTGATTATTAGAAGAATGTTTTCCTCCGCAACTGAAAATAATTGGATTTCCTTCTCACCCGAATTGAATGGGCGACACTACCTTAGTTTATAATCGAAATGGGCTGAGCCCAACGTCTTTAAAGGCCGAATCATCAATTTCACCATCTACAGAGCCCAAAATGGTATGTCGGAGGAAGAAAATGGCAAATAAGCGATCCTAAATTCTTTGAGAGTACGTCTTTTTTCTTTTGCTCTCTTTTGTTTAAATTTACCATATTACCAACATCAATTTTTTTCTCTCACTTAATTTCGTCATTAAAGATTTATTATCAACGTAATTTAGTAGTTTCATACTTCCATAAATCAATCAATATTAATGACTTGAGGATTTAATTAACTTTGAATAAATTGGTTCTTTTTCAACGTATCAAAAAGCTACAAATCTATCCAACCTTGATAAATTTTGGTTTAAACCATCACTTTCAACTTCAAACCAAACAAGTTACGGATTAATTGGATTTATTTATTTATTATTATTATTATTTTAGTGGAAAAAGTGAAGAATCAAATTAAATTGGACTTATTTCGTGTATCTTGGAGTGAATGGACTCTGGAAGTGGAAGGAAGAATGGACTTATACTGAACATTTAACGGTCTCACAAATGCCGTTAAGATATATGCAAATTTATTTCTTACGGTAAACGTTGACCTAATTTCTGCCATCACCAAGATTTCTCCGATCCCATTTGATAATCCCAAATTCAAATGTGTGCCCTAATCTTTCTTTAACTGTTCATTCATGATGTTAATATGTATTGCGAAGGAGTGATTTGTCGTGTTTAGTCTCTTATCTTGATGACGATTTAACCTCTCCGCAGGAAGGTGCTAATCTTCTTTGAATAAGTTTGCGTTGTCTGCTATGGTGGGTCAAGGGAATGAATCGATTCTTCAATTTGCACCTCTTCAAAGTGCAGTGGACGAAGGTTTTTGGCACAGGTTATCGTCGCTGAAACTCAACAAGCTGGGGATTGATGAGTCTCCTATTCCTATCACAGGTTGTGATTTCTCTAGCTCATTGGACACTTACAATCTTCAGAGTGGCGTTGAATTGAGTTGTAATTATTGCGTTAGAGTTAGCACTTTCTGATAGGAATTGGATTTCTAGGTTTGTTTAAAGTGTATATCAAACATTGATGTATGTTAGGAGGTACTCGTCGTTTCTAAGTTTCTCCTAAATACAACTTCTCTGGCGAGAATTTAAAACTCTTAACAGATTGAAATAACTGATCTAATGAGAGAAGAGACGAACACGGGCCCTAGAAACCATTTTGCTTTTGAAATTTGTGTTCTTTTCTCTACTCAACATTGGATTTTAAATCATGGATGAGTAAATGAAACATGAGGAATATATGATTAATCTACTGTGCTAGATTTCTGTACTACTGTACTTACTCATTGTGGACTCTTGTTTCCCCTCAAATCTATGATTAATCTAATAGAAGGATATGGTTATGATGAATCTTTGAGTGACTATTATTGGTGCGATGGAAAATTTATTCTTGCAGCTGGTATCAAATTTTGTCCTTTTCTCTTTCCACCTACTGACTATGAGACTAGAGGAATATGAATGCTAAAGTCAGGTGAAGATCTGATCATTAAATCATCCAGCACTTTCCATTTAGGAATTTAATTGTGTTTTGTCCCTGAAAAAAGCTGCTTCATGAAACAAGAAAATATCTGTATTTGAACAAGTATGCAGCATTTTCACTGTGATCTCAAATCTTTTGGCAGGTTTTTACGCCCCTTGCTCACATCATCAAGTATCAAATCATTTAACTCTTCTTGCGGAATCTTTACCCCCTGAAGTGAGTGAACAACCATTTATTCCAGAGATAAGTCGCGGGAACAGGAATAGATGTCCTATCCCAGGTATTCTGTACAATACAAACACACTGGAGGGATTCCATGCTCTTGACAAACAAAGCATCCTTAAAACTGAAGCAGAAAAGGTATATTTTCCATGAAGTTTTTTGACTCAGTCCCTTATGTGCTTTGTTAGCCTCAATAACTTTTTCCCTTTTACATTTTGTAAGATATCCATATCTGATTTTACTTAATTATAAATGATGAAAAATGTATTCTCATAATTTACATATTCCTGAATTGTTAGATCTGGGAGGACATTTGCTCTGGCAAAGTTGAGAAGGACTGCAGTGCTCTGTCAAGATTCCTAGTCATTTCATTTGCTGACTTGAAAAAGTGGAGTTTTCATTACTGGTTTGCTTTCCCTGCACTGATTCTTGACCCTCCTGCAACTGTGGTTAATCTTAAATCGGCTACTCAGTGGTTTAGTGTGGAAGAGGTGCTTCAAATATTCATATTTTGACTGTTGTACAGTTAACTCTTTAAGATGTTCAATTTGATATCAAAGGTACTGATGTGCTTGTAGGCGGATTCTGTGGCAGCTGCTTGCAATGCTTGGCGCAACATGTGCTCAACAACTGGTAATTTATCCTGAATGGCTGAATGTTAATTTCTTAGTGTTCTTTACTTTCATTACATTTTACAGCCTGAAGCTTTGAGTTTTGTGCAGATGTTCCTTTCTTCCTGGTATCTATTTCTTTAAATTCTGCAGCGACTATTAGGCATCTAGCCGAGTTTGAAGCCTGTCAAATGGATGGCCAGAAGGTTGGTCATATATAAATTGAAATTATAATCTAGTAAGATATAAACAAAAAATAAGCGGTCAAGCATACGCATGACATGCATACACAATTTTCTTTACTGGAGAAAGGCGAATGACTAGTTCACCAACTAGATTGAGCATGTCCAAAATAATTATCTCTTTATAAGTGAACCACATATATTCCCTGCAGGTCCTGTTTGGATTTTATGACCCTTGTCATCTTCCAAATAATCCTGGTTGGCCTCTTCGAAACTTGTTATGGTTTATTTACAGAAGATGGAGTCTTCAGAAGGTTCAGTTCTTTTGCTACCGTGAGAGTCATGGTTTTGCTGATCTTGAATTGTCTTTGGTTGGTGAAGCATCAGCACCTAATTCACAAGGTAGATCTGCTAGAATACGGCTCCAGCTCTTTTGAGACTGCTCTTTCTTGTTTCAACTGTTGCAGATTTGATGCATTCTCATATCGACATAATTCTTTAGAGTTAAAAAATCATCACAATATGCCAAATTCTGTTGGTTGGGAACTTAATACCAGAGGAAGGAAGGCATCAAGGTGTATCAGTCTTGCCAAGACAATGGATCCAACTAGGTTTACTGCATGAACTATTCCTCATCCACTCAGAACCCTGTCATGTTATTCCACTCATTAGGTTTACTGTATTTTGACAGGTTAGCCATTGAAGCTGCTGATTTGAACCTAAAGTTAATGAGATGGCGTCAACTGCCATCATTAAATCTGAATATCTTGTCAGTTACGAAGTGTCTTCTTCTAGGTGCAGGGACACTTGGATGCCAGGTTGCACGGATGCTCATGGTACGCGCCTCTAATTTTCTAGTAGTTTTTTTTTTTTTTGACCTCAGGTACTTATATAAACTGTTACTTCTGCAGGCATGGGGTGTTCGGAAGATTACACTTCTTGACAGTGGCAGAGTATCCATGTCTAATCCACTGCGACAATCCCTGTATACCTTGGACGATTGTCTGAATGGTGGTGAATTTAAGGCAATAGCAGCTGTTAAATGTCTCAGTCGAATATTTCCAGCTGTGGTGTGTAGTAGTATATCTTTTCTATAAGTACATGAAAGTGACGCTTTTTCCTTAAATGACTTTCGATTATTCTTTTTACCCTTCTAATCTTTCAGGAAGCCCAATCTGTTGTAATGGCTATTCCAATGCCCGGGCATCCTGTATCGAGCCAAGAAGAGAATAGTGTGCTTGAGGATTGCAGACACTTGCAAGATCTGATAAATTCTCATGATGCAGTTTTTTTGTTAACTGATACTCGTGAAAGTAGATGGCTTCCAACTCTTTTGTGTGCCAACACCAATAAGGTTGATCTAGTTTCGTAACATATCTCAAAAATGATTTAACCATCAGTGTTTATCAAGAAATTGATGTCAATTAATCTTGAAATCCATCATTAGACATCATTACATATTTATCGATTTGTCTTCTTTTGTCTTAGATCACCATTACTGCTGCGCTAGGGTTTGATAGTTTTCTTGTTATGCGCCATGGAGCTGGTCCTCTAAGCTCCTCTCATGAACCAAAAACTGAAGCAGCAGGTGATTTATCCATTCAAATTGGAACTCTCTCTCTCACGGATGACAGTAGGAGGCAGAGATTGGGTTGTTACTTTTGCAGTGATGTTGTTGCTCCAGTTGATGTAAATATCTCTCAAACAACTATTTCTGCATTATGAACTTTTTAAATCTTTACTTTTAGAATGAAATATTAACGGGTTATGGTCTTTTGCAGTCAACCACAAATCGTACATTAGATCAACAATGTACTGTTACGCGACCAGGACTTGCTCCTATTGCATCTTCTCTTGCAGTTGAACTTCTTATAGGAATTCTGCATCATCCTTTAGGGTAAGTCCACTTTGCAATCTAAGATTCTCCAGACAGCATAGAATAAAAAAGGTCCTAGGTTTATCTATCGAATTGATTTCTTTTATTATTTTCTTTCTATGCTCTTATGTGTTTTCAATATCTCTTTTGCAGGACATCAGCGAAAGCTGAGTTTGCAAATTCTAGCGACACTGTTGGCGAGCAACCTCTTGGTATCCTACCCCATCAAATTAGAGGCTCTCTTTCGCAGTTTTCTCAGATGACACTCGTAGGCCATGCTTCAACTAGTTGCACAGCTTGTAGCTCCATTGTAAGATATACATCAACCTTCGTGTTGGAATCTGTATTTTGAACATTCTACTGCAAGTTGAATTATGTTTGAATTGAAGTTGTCTACATGTATGTAGGTTGTTTCTGAATTTGAGAAGAGGGGGCTGGATTTCATTCTTGAAGCGATCAATCATCCCACTTATCTGGAGGATATAACAGGGCTAACCGAGCTGATGAAATCCATCGGCCCTTATGAAGTGGAGTGGGATAATGAAAGTGACGATGAATTTGTGGAGATTTAACCCTTTAGTGCACTTGTAATTTCCAATTCGTATATAAATGAACAAACCCGTAAATCATTCCTTTTTTCTTTGTCTCTGCAGACTAATTCATTGTCATAAAGTTCGCATGATTATTTCATCTTGTGCCCCAATTTCACCATTACGTTGTGTTTCACACATAATTTCAAGAATTAGACAACACGAGATAAAATGGTGGCTGAATAACTACATTAAGATATAATTGCATGACATTTATATATAATAATGAGTGAAAATTGAACGTCAAGCACCAGTGGTCTAGTGGTAGAATAGTACCCTGCCACGGTACAGACCCGGGTTCGATTCCCGGCTGGTGCAATTTCCTTTTAAGATATTTTTTTACCCAAAAATAAAGGAAAAAGGAAAAGGAGTTGATTCTTCATTTATAAAATGAGTGGAAAGTGGAAGGAATTTTGTTTCCAAGAAAGAGTTGAAATGAGTGACTTGAAGGCTATACCAATTGACTTTGAAAACAGAGGTCCTTCAGAGCAAGGAAAATACTATGAGTAGTTCCTAATTCAGAGTGGTGTTGTGTTGATCCATAATGGAATTGAAAATCTCTGAGCTTGGAATTTGGTTCACTAATTTAGAATACTGGATTCAACATTACTCCTCCAATCAAATTTTGATTTCATTCCATTCATGGTGTACCCCACCATTAGGGGCCCCCACCGTCCCTGCCCTGGGGATTGGTGGAGGAGGTAAATCGCAGGATGTGCCTCAAGTGGCTTATAGAGAGGGCTCACTGTTAAACTTGTGCTTACAAGGGGCCAAATCCATGCCAAAGGCAGGATTCGAACCCCCACCCTGCAGCAACCAAGCTCAGCTGGAAGGTCTTTCCACCCTCCCCTCTACCACTTGAGCTATGCCCTGGTGCAATCATTTAATTGCAAATTCCATTCATAATCATAGTGGTATCTGAATCACTTGCTTTTTTATTTCATTATCCACTCAACTTCGATCCATCGCGTGTTTTTCCCGCCTCTTGATATAATTCATTTTTTATTTTTAAAAAAAAAAAAAGAATTAGAAGGGAACTATGTGAAAAATGGTGCAAAGTACTCCCTCCGTCCCTTGAGAGGTATTCGTTTACTTTTTACACGTGAATTAAAGAGTATAATAATTTAATATATAGTGAGGTGAGAGAAATAATATTTTAATGTGTAGTGGGTAGTTATATTAGTTTTGAGTGTAGGGCCATGTGTAGTGATAGTGGGTCACATCAATCCAAAAAGGGAAATGAATACTTTGTTATGGGACGGACCAAAATTGAAAAATGAATACGTATCAAGGGGACGGAGGGAGTAATTTGGAGAGATAAAGATTGAAGAGTGTGATGTGTTTTGCAATATACTCCCTCCGTCCCACCCAAATAGCATCATTTTACTATATTGGGCGTCTCGTTCAAATTGCACAATTTTCCTTTTTTAGTAAAAATGGTTCACCAATGGTCCACCACTGCTCATCATATCTCTCTAATACACCTACCCACTTTATATAAAATAATAATATTATACTCCTTAATCTACGTGCAAAAAGCAAATAATATTGTTTGCTCGGGACGGAGGGAGTATATAACACGTGTTAAAATTGAGGGATGGCCACATGATATTCATGCATCAACTACCTAAGTGCTGTTGCAGCTTAGCTTCATTATATTCATTACATTAAAATTTAAATAATGCTATTCCACCTCACGGCTCTTCTTAGTTGGATGGATATAATATACTCCTGTAATATAACAATAGCAATAATTTAATTTCGCCGTCTCATTTTAATAGTTGTATTTTTTGGATCCATACAAAAAATAAATATATTTTCATAATTCATACACAATATTAATAAAACTATATATTATTAGTTGATATTAGGTGCATCTAATTGTAAGGGTGCACCCATATATCTATAATTTTTTATTCTATTTTGTATATATGTTATTTTATTTTGTATACGTATTTCTTAATAATTGTATATTTTTTTCACATTAAGTTTTTCATTAAAAAAACTAGCATCCATATGTGTATAATTTTTTATTCAGTAATGTATATATGTTTTTTAATAATTGTATATTTTTTACACTCAATTTTTCATTAAAAAACTAACAATTAAATTGTATACATTTTTGTTCATAATTATATATATATATATTTGTTTATATTTGTATACGTTTTTTAAAGTGGGTACACACTATAATTAGCCATATATTATAGATTAAAATATTATTATCTTTCTTCTCACTATATATAAAAGATTATATTCATTAATCTTATATAAAAAGCAAAGGTGGAGGGGTATTATTATATACTATTAAAGGTCGTTTGTTTTTGGGTATGTGATATACAGGGATTGTGTATTATGTGATTTGTTTGACTTGTGATTAATTGTATTATTGTTTGGTATTATAGAAAAATAAGATTGTTGATAATTAGGTATTAGTTATTTTAAGTATGTTATTGAGTATTAACAAATGAGATAATAAGTAAATGTCATATTTACCCCCTTATTATTATTATTATTATGATTCTGATTTCTCAAATTCAGATTTTTCTTCAAGAGTCTGTATTATGATTTCCTTGATATCATCAGAAATCTCAAGATTATTAATCTTTTTCGTTGTTCAGCAAAATTCTTTGGTATGACATTTTCTACCACATATTTTGCAGTATCTTTCTTTTTTCTTATTATATCTATGTCTATAAGACTTCTTTTGGAACTTCTATTCCTTTCTTTTATTCTTTTTCTCAATCTGTCTAGGAGAATATCTCCTATGTTTAGGTTTATAAACCTTTTTATCTTTATTAATTTTGGTTTTACTGGATGAAGGATTATCCAAACCAAATTGTTGACAAAATTCTCCCAATTATTTTTTCTCATCGAGATTTTGCCTTTTAATATGTTGATTTAGCTTTATTTCATTGCATAAAGCTAATCCTTCTTGAATACAAGTATCTATGAGAGCACCATAAGTATAACTTTCATATGGAATCGTAATATGATTACGTTTTAAGATTTTTCTTACCCTTTCAGCATATAAGATGGGTAATCCGTAAATAAATTTTGATTTCCAATGAATGTTATTACATTCTGGTAATTTCATTACTCTGCTTAGGAAGG
This sequence comes from Pogostemon cablin, assembly GCA_023678885.1. Lineage (NCBI taxonomy): Eukaryota > Viridiplantae > Streptophyta > Magnoliopsida > Lamiales > Lamiaceae > Pogostemon > Pogostemon cablin. The sequence goes on from CM042956.1 coordinate 3,679,634, forward strand.
TATCCTTATACCACCTAAAATCAGAGAGTGTTCTGCACCTCAATGTTTGGAGCAGTGTTCTAATAATATCACTATTATCACTGAACCTTCCAGTAAAGTGTTCAATTATATTTACCGCAAGTGTATAAACTGCATTTTTGGTAGTATTATTACCTTCTTGTTTAACCATATTGAGAATATTATCTCTATCATTTTGAGATAAATAATTATCCCACCAGCCTTTAAGCTGTCAAGTAAATCCAACAATTATCATCGCTGTAATAACCTTATCAGATTTATTGTTATTTTTACAAATAGTTGAGTACATAACCATTCTATGTACTGTATTATAGATCTGTTTATTAGAATAACCATCAATATTTCACTCATAGATCTTATTACCAGAATAATTAATATCAATAATATCAATGTATTCTTCATGTAATACATCCATGAGTGTTGATCTATTGTAATAAAACTTATTCTGAATTGGCTTATCAGCCCATTTAGTATTAATCTTATTAATCTGATTTTGAAAAACCTGTCTATAATCAGGATTTTCTATGATATTATCATATAACTCTTTATCAAGATTTTTTATACTTAGTTTATTAAACTTTTCCTCAAGATATTTCTCAAGCTCATATAATGGCTTGATTTTAAAATTAGATATCACTGGAGGCGGTTGGAAGCTTGGCAAAGCTTTTCCCTTATCTGTAATTATTACAGGTTGGAGATTTTGTAAATTTTTTTCTCCTTTTCTGTAACTATTATAGTGGGTTGACTATCTTTATTAATAACTGATATTATCATATCCAGTTTATTATGAATAGACTGGATTTGTTCTCCTAATACATTCAAAAACAAATTTGTATAATTCTGATTTTCAAACATAGTATTAATATGTTTACAAGTAATCTGTATTGTATCATCTTCTATAAGTTTAGCAAAAGCTAAAAAATTATAAATTTTTCTATTTTTTCAATATGAAAAGATTATTGTGGAGGATATGTATCTGTCACAACTGTACCATTTTGCAATTATAATTTCTTTCTAAAATAGAAATATAATTTTTTACATAGTTATTCATAAATCATACTGAAAAAGGTATTAACATATTTTTTTCTTCACAAGTTTTATAAAACACATCTTGAAAACCTACGATTTCATTTTGAGTAAAATTCTCAAAAAACCATTTTCTAAAAGATGTATAACCTTGACTTTTAAATTCTTCAGAAATGATTTTTCTGGCTGAAGAACCAGGACTGATATTTATTTTTTCATATAAATCCATAAATTAAATTTTAAAATCAATTTCCGACATTGTCGGTTCTGACTCATCTATATTACGAGTATTTGCTTCTCTGACAATATTATTCCTGTTAATATATAATCTTTCTGTAACATGAGTAAATACTTCAGAATTAGTTTCTTCTCTTATCTAAGAAGTTGAAGATCGTGGCAATTCCACTTTGTAATCTATTGGAGAAATATAATTTCTCATTGAATTATATCTTTGGAGAGACTTATTATTCTCAAATCTTATATTAACTGTTCCATCAGTATTCTGAAAAATATCAGAAATATTATTCTGATTTTGTACATGAACTGCTTGTTCAATAATCCAATTTTCTGGAAAGTCAATTTCTTCCCATTTAATAGGTCTTCTAGTCGTAATATTAGACCTACTAAAATTAGTTTCAATTATTATTATTATATTTTTCATTTTATCAATTCGTTTATACTGAGGATTCAATGTATACAATGGTTTCAAGTTATATGTATCAATTCTGTAACAGATACATATAACTTTTGTTCGAGGAATATAATTATAACCATGTGTTTTTACATTTAATGTTAAAGCATCAAGTGTATTGACATCAGATAAAGACAATTGTAAATTAGGATAAACATTAAAATAAACTGGTCCATTGACTAAGCTGGATTGTATAATACCAATTAGAGATTGCTTCCAATTCAATGAAATCGATTCTTCAGTAGTTTTGATTACTTGTTGTAAACCTATTTTTTCAAAAGCACCTAATTTATATATTAATTTAGGTTCTATCTTAGGGATGGTCCACTTATTAAGCAGATCTAAATTCTCTGGAATATCATATTCCTCATTTCTAATATTCTTAATATTATTATTCTTATTAATCATATTCATGAAATTCATGATAAAATATGTGTTGATCCATAACATATCAATTATAACTACCATGGCTCTGATACCATCCAGGGCAAGATCGGCTAACAAGAATCATATAAGACATTTTACAGAATAAGAAATTAAACCGGCATCTTTAAATAAAATCATACTCAAATAAAACCTCCAACATACCCATCACAACGCCTTTTAAATGGCTAAAACTGGGACTTACATGAGCAACATATTTAAGACATTATTTTATTTTAAGGCCAGTTAATTTTTATCTAACCCATTAAATTCTTATCAGAATATCCTAGCCATAAACTATATAAGTTCCATGCTAGCACAATTAATAGTTATGAATCAACACATGACTAATTTAGCCTATTAGGCTAAACATGAACATAATTTATATAAAAACAATAGATACAAAAATTAAATAAAAACTGTAAATACTTACAAAGTACATGTACTCAGAATACTTTTTTTATTAATACAAACTTATATATACAAGATTTATTAATCTGAATCTGCCAGTATCCTGACTTAAGATCGAATTTCGAAAATATCATATTATCATAAAGTCTATCCAATAAATCCTTTTTATTAGGAATTGGATGTCTGATCTATTTCAAAACTTTATTCAGAGGTTTATAATTAATAATCAATCTTGGTATACCTCTTTCAATCTCAGAATGTTTATTAACATAAAATGCAGTACATGACCACGGAGATTGAGAATGACTAATAAGTCCTTTATGTAGTAAAGATTCTATCTCTTTTTTATATAATTCTAAATATTCTGAATTCATTTGACAAGGTCTAGCCTTTGTTGGAATATTCTTTTCATCAAAAGAATACTCATAAGGTAAAGAAATAATATGTTTTTTCATATCCAAAAAGCATTAGGATGATCATTACAAATTTATAAGGAAAACTGATTTTTCAAAAGACTAATTTTATCCTGTAATCTAGGATTTTTCAATTGATCATCAAGAGCAATAATATTAATCTCTTGTTTTAAAAAACTAATTTGATCTTGTTTTGCTTTGATATTATCATAAAGATTATGCAGTACCTTAGTAAAAGGTTCAATAATAAATTCAAAGAAAATTTTATCTTCTTTAAAAAGTATCAATAATCCCTTTATTATCAATCTTTTTTATAAGATATTATTATTATTGATATTATTATTATTATTATTATTAATTATTATGATTATTAATATTATTATTATTGATATTATTATTAATTATTATTATTAATGTCATTATTATTATTTATTTAATACTATTATTATAATTTATAATAATAATAATAATGGAAGAGGGATATAATGGTAAAAGTAAGTACGATAATACATAGGTATTAAATTGTGGTATTGTGTAACCCACCTCTTGTGGTGGTATACACAATACCAATAAAAAGTTATTATTAATTTCGGGCTTTAATAATACCGGGCTGAAAGTATTATGAACATATCGAGACAAACGTGATATTACGTTATATACTGCATCAATACCTAGCTAATAACTCAAGCAAACGACCCCTTACTTAATTTCTAAATTATGCATGCATTAATACATCCATCCATGTGATGTAATCTCCACAGCCACGTCATGTGGACTTGGTGGACACAATTAATACGCTTCCTAATGTAGGAGAGTAATATTGAAACCTAATTTGTTACCCTCTTTCATATTTTATTACCAACCCAACCCATTCATTATAATTATAATACTCCATCAGAATATGTTGAAACAACTGTCCAACAAACTCTCTTCATTTTTTTTTTATTTAATGTACTTATACTTCATTCTATTGTTCCATTTCATTAATTAGTGTCTTATAATTATTGTTATATATATATATATATATTTTTTTTAAAAGATGAGATATATATACAATACTAATATAATTATTTATTATACATTAAAATGTTATACTTCATTTCTCGCACATTAAAATATTGTATTCTTAATTTTTTTTCAAACAATGGATGAAATAACATCTATAGGATGGAAACTTCACCTCAAATTAATTTATTTATAAAAGTATGTGTGTCAATTATAACTTTGGCCAAGATGAAAAGGTAAAAACTACTTATATCCAATAATAGTGGTGAAAATTATTAAGAGACTAGGGAGAATTTAATAATCCTACTAAAGTACTCCCTCCGTCCCACTCATATTGCAACGTTTACTGTAGTTTTTGTGAGAACTTTATGCAGTAAAACGTTCCAGTTTGATCGGGACGGAGGGAGTAGTCTACATGCTACATCACACGAGATGAATTAATATAACTCAAATTTTGAATGTGAAATTTCGTGTAACATTTATCAATATTTAAATCAACAATTCTAACATAATTTTTCATGTGAAGCCGAATTAATTCATATACAAATTTTGTATATGAAATTATTTTCTAAATGGGTGGTGTGAGATATAATCATGACCTTTCGCTCAATCATAATTCTAATATAACATATCATTTAAAATTTTAAGATTATTATAAATGTATATCATTTAATATTATTTTTATTTTTAATAATATATGGGAAAGACAAGTCACCGAATTTTCAGAAATAGATACGAAGCCAGCCATTAATGTTGTTCAGAGTTAAATCTTAAGATCTACATGAAATTTATTTAATTAAGATCATACATCCTAATGAAACCATAATTATTAATTATTCAAGCATGATTAAAGAATTGATTAAAAAGAAGTCGCAACTTGTGTGGGACGGGCTCATGCCAGGCATAATGTCTCTCTCACTCTTAATTATATCCCGATATCAATTCTGGAAAAAAAAATTAAAATAATAATCATGAAATAAATATATACATACGTCTAATTAAGAAAAAAAAATCTTTATGTAGAATTTAAAACTATTGAAGTGTACATGTTTGTTTTAGATTTTTAAAAGAAAGATTTTTGAGATGACAAAACGAAAATATTATTTTCTTCGCCACATGTATTTATGTATTTATGCATATTTTTTCATTTTAATATGTCCTAAGTATTTATGCATGTTATGTTAATAATAAAAATGTGTATTATATATATATACCTACCTTTTACACTTTTTAATCAATTTCAATAATTTTATTTACATTTTTACATTTTATTCATTATTCACAATAGTTTTATTTATTTATTTCTTTAAATTATCAACTTAAAATTAATAGAATTTGAAAATATACATAATTTGAAAAACTTGGCTTTGAAAATCAATTCTCAAAATCGAAAAAAAAAAAGGCATGAGTGAGACTCCAGTGCACGCGGGCGCATAGAGCACATTCTGTGCGGCTTTTTAATTTTCGTGTCCCTTTATAATTTAAACCCCTAACAATATATAAGTTTAAATAGATTATAGAGGGGGAGTTGTGTTCTTGTGGAGACGTTGAGTTTTTGCCAAAAAGGCATAAAAAGGAATACCTAGATTTAATCCAATAGGCAATAGCATTCATCCTTAGCCTTAATTTGACCCTTAGAAAGTTTCATCAATGATTAGGTCATATTTCATTAACTTCAGTGCCCCAAAGCATTAAACAAGTAAAAAAAATCACATGGGCATTATGGGAATTTCGAAACTTTTATTAGATCACCAAGTAATAATATCAACTCCATCATTATATATATAAATTTTGTAACATTTTCATCAAATGTACCACATCTTAATTATTTATCATGAATTCATCCCAAATGCAGACAGAATTCTTAGGCAGCATGTGCTATCTGCTAACTTTGTATTTTCTCACAAAGTCTCTTCTTTTTGTCTGATTCTCTCAACCAAAAGTCAGAAATTAATTATTTATTTATTCTACAAAAATAAAATAAAGGAATTATTAAGTTATAAGAGTTTGATTCAAACTTGTTGAAATGTCAGTTCCACAAGCACCAAAGAGAAGAGCTTCTTTAACTAACTGTTTGTTTACTCTGAGGTTCTTAATTCGTATAAAGGTTGACAAGAAACAGTATCGACCACCGGAGGTGGTGGAGCAGCCGCCTGATATGGTTGCCTGTATGGTTGAAGAGGTGGCGCAACCGAATTTAAAGGGCCGTGATCGGAGTTGGGTAGTGGCGCTGCAGAGATCGGTGAAGATGCTTCATTTTGGGAGCTGGGAGGAGAAGGAGGTGGCGGCGATGGAGATGAAGAAGCTGGCGGAGGAGGATTCCAGGCGCCGGAAAACCATGGCGGAGCTTGGTGTTATTCCGCCGCTCGTCGCCATGGTGGCCTCCGACGTGGTGGCGCGTCGGAGATTGGCTGTTGGTGCGTTGACTGAACTCGCCAATGGCTCTTTCACGTAAGTTTATTTATCATCTTATAATTAAGCATGAAAAATATAATTTTGAATCCAAATTCATGATTAATTAGTCAGATTATTATTGATTAGTCTCTGAATAGGTTGGCAATTAAGGATAATCAATTTCAGTGGGGAGTCATTTTCTACATTAATCTTTATAAGTGGTGGAAAATAGAATATCTTGTGATCAAGAACACTGTTTCATTAGTTCCTCACTGAAATATTTCTAACTTAAAAAAAAAAGGGGGGGGGGGGGGGGGGGTGTTATGGTTGCATTAAATTGGAGTAAATGAATTAAATGAGATTGAAATAGAGTGAATAATCTAGTTGGGTTGTTGGATATATTTTATTACTGTGGGACTCAAGAGTGGCTGACTCTGATGAGGTGGCAAAAAGATATTGTGAAGGTGACCACAAGAATCAACCATGATGGAGGCCTAATGGCCACTATGGTTTGTGGGGGTGGGTGGTGGAAAGTGAGTTAACTCGGCAGCGCCGCCGTCTCCGATCACTCTGACGACTCATTGGACAAGTGGCCCATACTAAAGTCCAAGTCTTTAATTGAAATTAGGTTCCTCCCAACAGTAGTTATTGACTTTAGTTCAACTCTTGTTTGATATCTTGATTGTGACAATTCAAAGAGAACTAAACTATAGAGGAGAAATAATCACAAGATTGAAGATATGACATGTAGTTTGTTGACCTAACATAATTGCTTTAACTAATTGTTTTATTATTTAGTTCAAAGTTGGACTTGCGAATTCATTTAAACCACACAATTGGATCCATCTTTCTCTATTCTTTTTTAATTAATTACAACTTTTAGGGGAGAATTACACTCCATGGTTAACCTGGTTGAGATTTGTTAAGGTGAAATTTCCTAAGGTTTCAGGTTCGAAATTCGTGGGTGCGATTAATAATTTTGGGATTAGTCCAAATAGAGTACAAAACTTTGACTTGAAATAAAGATCACCGCTAGTGAACAATGGGTTCTAGTTTCCCCTGATTTAGTCGGTTTAAGGATCAAATAGCGGTGCATCGAAAAAAGAATTACACTCCATGGCATCTGGAAGAATTAGATTTCTTGTATACTGAGCATAAAGATTAATAATTGTTGTTGAGGTTTAGTAATGGTTGTTAAACATGCTTATCTGTTTGCCAATATAAAACTCAGATTCTTGACCTTCATTTTCCAATGGCAGATCTACATGGGAGAATCTTATTGACTTATCTCCTAAATAATGTCTCTCAATTATTAAATTCAAAAGAATATAAACCAATAACACATTGTCCCTTGAATGCCTACATGCATTGCTCAAACTTAATTCTTGTTCCTCTGATCTTGTACAGTATCAAGGCTGTCATGGTGGAGGCAGGAATACTGTCAAGCTTACCGGAGAATACGAAGGACTTGGACGAAACGACGAAGAAGGAGTTCGCACAGCTCCTGATATCTATATCAGCTCTGGCCAACACCCAATTTTCCCTCAGCTCAGCAAGAATTGTCCCAACTGCAGTATCCATTCTTGAGACCAGCTCATGTATTGAGACCAAACTACTATGTTTAACCACATTGTACAATCTTTCATCAGTATTAGATAATGCTTCAACTTTGATCACTTCTGGGGTTGTAGACATTCTAGTAAAGCTATCCTCAGTAAAGGAAACATCAGAAAAGGCCTTGGCTGTATTGGGTAACTTGGTGGTCACCCTAGCCGGACGGAAGGCGATTGAGCAGAGTCCGATGTTGCCAGAGGGCTTGATTGAGATCATGACATGGGAAGAGAATCCGAAATGCCAAGAGTTATCATCTTACATTCTGATGATATTAGCCCATCAAAGCTCACTACAAAGGAAGAAGATGTCTGATGGTGGGATCGTTCAAGTGCTCCTTGAAGTGGCGCTGTTGGGAAGTCCTTTGGCCCAGAAACGAGCGCTGAAGATACTTCAGTGGTTCAAGGACGAGAGGCAGAGAAGAGTCGGCCCCCATTCGGGGCCTCAGGTGGTGAGAGTGGCGATTGGTTTGCCGGCTAGTGAAAAAGATGGTGAAGAAAGGAAGGTAGTGATGAAGAAGATAGTGAAGCAGAGTTTGTACAAGAATATGGAGACGATTACTCGACGAGCTAATGGCGATGCAGATTCTTCAAAGCTGAAGGCTTTGTTCATTAGCTCCAGTTCTAAGAGCTTACCTTATTAGCCACACACACTCTTAATTAGGTGATAATCTCTCTTTTATCTTTTTAATGGTACATAGAAGGGAAAGATTGAGTGGCTCTCCAATGTTATGTTGCACTTCTGGTGCAAATACATGTTTTTTAGTCTGATTGTAAATCTTGGAAACTCATTAATGATTCATTTCGTATCACCTGTTACATTCTATGTTTCATTTAATATATCACTTTCCAAATTTGATAACAAGTTTTAACTTGCTTCTTCCAGTTTAATGGCGTGCCATTAGAATTTAATTGTGTTTTTGAACGTATAATATTTTAATAGATAAAATATCTTATGAAATATGAACCATTTCAAGTGAGGGAGATCCAACTTCACATCAATTGAGAAAAGTTGGAAATTTTGGTCACTTGAGAAAGAATATATCCAAGTTGACAGCATTCAATTAAGAAAGAGTAGAATCCAATTCCATAGCAAATTGCACATGAAAAGCATCCTCATTTGCATGCTGGAAAACTGCTGGTTTAAAAAAAAAAAAAAAGAAGAAAAAGATTCTCAAAATATTATGTAGGTATTTAGTTTGAAACAAATACAAAAAATTGTTCCTGATCATCTCATGGAATATATTCTAGGACTTACTATTCATGAAAAGAATATTACTCCATAATTTAAAAAAAATTAGTATTATTTGTTAGTATGGCGTGAGACGGTAATTCTCTTAAATGGACTATCCAATAACACAATTTATTTTTTAAAAAATGAGCGGCAGGGCATTCATGCGCAATTTCTTAGTTCATGGACCTTCTTCATGCGCCAATTTCAATTACTACAATTTATTTTTATAATATTTTTACTTTCTTTTTTTTTTAAATAAGTTATAAAATATTATTTTATTAATTATACTTTAATTCTTATGTATATTAAATTAAATTATAATAACATATTAAATGAATATTGAATTATATATTAATTAAAATTAAATATATATTGATTAAAAATTAGTTAAATATGCTAAAAATATCTTACATATTTACCAAATTTATAGTATAAAATAAAAAAGTAAATTTTAAATAATAAAATTCATTATTAGTATAATTAAATTTTATGATTGAAATCAAAAATATTAATCGGACGGTCAAGATTAAAATTGAATTATTTCTAAGTAAAATTGAAAAAAAAATTAAAAATAAAAGTGAAAATTTAGGTTTGTTAGGTGTATATATATAGATAGATAGATTATTTGTTGACGGGCATCCATGCGCAATTTCGTAGTTCATGGACCTTCTTCATGGACCAATTTCAATTACTACAAATTATTCTATAATAATATTTTTGGCTAATTATAGGGTGCACCCTAAGATAGAGTGCACTCATATACAAATATAATAAAAAATATATACAATTATAAACAATAATATATACAATTTAATTGTTAATTTTTTAAAGAAAAATTGAATGTAAAAAATATACAATTATTAAAAAAAATGTATACACTATTGAATAAAAAGTTATACACATATGCAGTTAGTTTTTTTAATGAAAAACTTGTTGCGAAAAAAATATACAATTATCACAAAACACGTATACAAAATAGAATAATATGTATACAAAATAGAATAAAAAGTCATACACATATGGGTGCATCCTTGCACCAGGGTGCACCAAATATATACTCAATATTTTTTTCTTTCTTTTTTAAAATAAGTTTTAAAATATTATTTTATTAATTATTCTTTAATTCCTATTATTAATAAGTATTTTTTTAACTTCTTTATAAAAAAGGAAAAGACTTGGGTGAGACCGTCTCACGGATCCTCTTATGTAAGACGAATAATTCATTAACCCAATTAACTAATTTTAAAGAGCCCTATTTAGTTGTTATGAAATTGAAAAATTAATTGTAGAGTAAAATTAATTAGGCTTAAATAAATTTAAAGGGCCTTATTTGGTTGATATCAAATTATAAAATTTAAAAATTAAATATGATTGAGAAATTAATTAGGCCATACATGTATAATTTTTATTATTTAAAAATGTAATAATTTAAAATTTATTATTCATTTAATTTAAATACTATAAATTTATTTATAAAATGTGATAATATGTTGATAACTTTTTATAATTAAAAGTGATACTAAATTCATAAAAAGTGATAATGGTATTGTAAATTATTTTATAAAAAATTTATAGTAAAAAAAGTGATTATAATTTAAAATAAAAGTGATAATATCTTTTAATAAAAGTGATGATTAATTATGAAAGTGTATTTCATGAACATTATATAAAATGAATAAAATGTGATATATTTTAATAAAAATTAATTCATAATCATAGAAAAGTGATATTCAATTATTATTATTTTACGAACAATTCACTTAATAATAAAAGTGATAATATTTTAAAAAAAAATGATACATGATAAAGAAAAAGTGATAACTGTTTAATTAAACTATTTGATGAATAATTCGTAAAATGAATAAAAAGTGATAACATTTTTAATATAGAATGATATCTGATTAAGATAAAGTGATAACATAGTTGAATTATCAAATAATTAATTACTAATAATAAAAATAATTGATAATATTTTTTATTAAAAAATAATAGTTTGATAAAGAAAATTACTCCCTTCGTTCAGATTCAAGGGTGCCATTTGTTTTTGGGCACGGAGACTAAGGAGTATTGTTATTTAATGTGCAGTGTGTAGTTGTATTAGTCTCCGTGAATCCCATTTTTTAATTGTATTAGTGAATATGTCTGGATAAAAAGGAAATGAGACCCTTGAGACGGACTCCCAAAATAAAAAAATGATACCCTTAAAAGCGGACGAAGGGAGTATAACATAATTAAAAATAATAGTTTAAACTTAATGGTAATCAACGGGCTGGGCAATTGAGCCATAGATATATTCGGCGACAAAGTTACTCACCTCTTAATTAATCCCCAAACACGCCCATTTTTTATTTTTTATTCAATTTAAAATATAGTATTCTATTTTGAATAATGGATTATTTGTCTCACCAATTAGAGTTCGTGAGACGGTCTCACACAAAACCTAACATATAAAAAAATATTACTCCATTACTTATATGTAATTGAATATTATTTTTTATTAAATATTTATCGATAATTAGTTAAATGATGACTAGCGTCTCTCCTGTAGGTAATGGAATGAAAACTGATTTAGAATATGTCAACTCAGCTTGAATCAAGATGTCTTGGGCGTATGTCAAAAATATTTTTAATATTTACTAAATTTATATTAAAAAATTTAATAAAAATCTATTATTTGCATCAAACAGGGTTAATAGTTGAGATCAAAAGTATTAAATAGACGATGAATATTAAAATTGAATGGTTTTTAAATATAGTAAAATAAAAAAGATGGAGAAAAATTAAAAATAAAAATTTAAATTTATTGAATTGTTTCTAAATATAGTAAAATTGAAAAGATGGAGAAAATTGAAAATAAAAATAAAAATTTAAGTTTATATATATATATATATATATATATATATATATATATATCTAATTTTGGATTATATTTTAGTGACTACTAATTTATATCAGTATCTCAAATAAAACTTCTCAGGCCCAAATAAAGGCCCAAGAATGAACTGGCTATATATACGATGTCGGGAGGATGACCTATACGGTTTGCATAAAACTCCTCTCACTATAAAACAGTTTCTCTTTACTAGGGTTTTTTATACCCACTAATTTCCGCTGCAACTCTCCCCCGTTAGGGTTATCTCCAGCAAACTCCTCGGATCTTTACCCATGGATCTGACCAAGAAACGCAGGGCCGACGAGAACGGTCGAGCATATCCCTTAACCGCAGATCTCGGCAACAATTTGACAGCCGTGCCGCCGTCTCCCCTATCCCCTGAAGACGCTGAGAAAATTCTTGAACCATTCACCAAGGAGCAACTCCTTCCCATCATACGCGCCGCTATCATCCGCCACCCAGATGTTTTGGAGGCGGTGCGTACCGTCGCTGACGCCGATCCCGTGCAGAGGAAACTGTTCGTTCGTGGTCTTGGATGGGAAACCACAACTGAGAAACTCCGGCAAGTGTTTTCTTCGTATGGAGAGCTCGATGAGGCCAATTCCCTCGTTATTACAGATAAGAACTCTGGAAAATCTAAGGGTTTTGGGTTTGTGACTTTTAAGCACATCGATGCTGCGATTTTGGCGCTAAAAGAGCCAAATAAGAAGATCGATGGGCGTATTACGGTGACTGCGCTTGCGGCCGCCGGCAATTCAGGCAATTCTCATTCTTCTGATATTGCGCTTAGGAAAATTTATGTTGGTAATATTCCTTTCGAGATTTCGTCGGAGAGGTTGTTGAATCACTTTTCGACCTATGGTGAAATTGAGGAAGGACCATTAGGATTTGACAAGCAGACTGGGAAAGCCAAGGGTTTCGCCTTTTTTGTTTACAAGACAGAAGATGGGGCCAAGGCGTCGTTGGTCGACCCCATGAAAACTCTCGATGGGCATCAAGTTGTTTGTAAACTGGCTACAGATAACAAGAAACAGAAGCCAAATGTTGGACCACAGGGTGGTATGGTTTCTGGTATGCAAAATTCTGGGCCTACAGGAATGCAGTCAAGGAATTATGGAGTTGGAAGTTATATGGGGTATGGACCAGGGCAAAATATGCCGCAGCCACAGCACCAGATTGGGATGATGCATCAGAATGTGAGTTATAATGCAGGAATGGGTGGACCTGGAGGACCAGGCGGCCAAGGCTATGGTAGTGGATATGGAGGTGGTGCATCAGTATATGATGGCGGGGCTGGATCAGGGGATTTTGGTGGAGCGATAGGCAATGCTGGAGCCTACAGAATGCCGCCAACTAGCATGGGCGTCCAGGGCTCAGGTGGTTACCATGATGGCGGGAACTATGGGGTCCAATCTGCATACCCTACCCAGCCTAGCCACCCTGCTGTTCCAGTGCCCAGGCTTCCGGCTTACCAGGGTATGCAGCCACCATATTGAGGTAGTTGGATGCTAATTTTCATGGTGCTTATCTATATTTTAATTATGATCTGTTTCTGCTAGCATCCAGTCATACCTATAAGGCCATAACTATAATTGATTTTGAATTCACTTGCACATGTAGTTTGTCTCATGTGGTCGACTAATTGCATCACTTAAATACTAAGATAGAATACTGATCTAGGGGATGTACTGGTATGCTAATATAATTGGAAAGCTTGCTGTTAGGAAAATCAGTTAGCGAGGACTTTACTTCATGTCATTTGTTGTATGTGTCATTTTTTGTTAATCAATGGAATGTAGTATACTTAATTGGGTTCATAATTGCATTTTTTATTGGACTTATTATTTAATCATCAATTGTTTAAATTTGAATGATGAATTGAGTTTTGCATGTTTATGTGTTCAGGTATTTTGACAGCTTCTTGGGCGCAAATGTTTTAAATGGTTATGGTGATTATGTGATTCCCGACTATGAAATCTTTGGTTGCTGTAGATCTTTGGCTGCTTCACTCTGCTGTGTCTGCACCTATAAGTTGTGGATTTATGAGCTATAATTGTGCTAGAATGAGCTCAAAGATGTTACTTGACACTTGATGTATTATGTGAAAAGTGCCTCTGAAGTGCTCTAAACTTGGTTTTTTCTTCTTAGTGTTCATTTTTAGTCTATTATTTAGTTTTCTAATTTCCAGTTTATTGTAAAATGCTACCTTTATCGTTTTGAATTTAGTTACCTTTTGAGTTCATGTTTATATAAATGTTTTATATGTTGTGGCTGTGGTTATTGTGGGAACTTCTGTGCACCTTTTACTTATAATTTCAATGAATCTCTTACTTTGGTTTATTCTTACAATTGTAGGAACTTTGTAAAGTCTTTTATATAGTGATGAGGAAAATGTAACTCACATTTCCTTATATCTGATTTATGTTTCTCATGCACCTTATTTCCCTCTCTTTGAGGGTCAGAAAATTGAAAAATTTATCCATCTCTCTGTACATTTTCCTCCATAAAGCTTTCTTCTCGATCTTCCGGACATACCAATCTTTTCATTTAAAAATATTTCTCCAATGCATTTTCTAGAGATAGTCTTCCGAATACAAGTGATGCTATCTAAATGTTGCCTTTAAGATTCTTTCACCTTTTTTTTTTAAAGGATTGTTTCTCAACAGGGGAATGGTTATCGTTCTTTCTAATGAGTTGGATTTTTATGTGTTGGCTATAGCCCCTTTCCACCCAGGAAATTTTAATTGGATTTTTCTTTTTATCAGGTTTTTATAGTGTTTTGATTATAAAATTTCGTTGGATTTAAAGAAGTTCTTTCTGGAAATTGAGTAATTGGTGTTTAATTATGTATATTTCAACTACAAATTTGTGGTTTTCCTCTGAAATCTTTTTTGGCTTTGACAGTTCCTTCTTTAATAGTTGGCTTTACAGTTTTATCATGCCCCTTCTCTAGGTAATTGGCAAAAGTGACTGCATTTGTCTGATTTATGATTCATGTGCAACATCTTTTGTCTATCTTAGTAATTTAAATCCCAAAAGAGAGGTTTTTTAACATCTTTTGTCAAGATATTATCCTCTTAAGATTATTTCTCAAAATATTTCTAGAAATCCAATCTTTACGCTCTAACACTTGCATTATAATATCTAATGTGTTGACATGTTTTTCAATGTATATGCCAGTGATATTTTTCAAGGTATATTCCAGTGACATCACAGGCATCTGAGATCAGAATAAATTCTAATTTGTTTATGTTATCTGTATTTGAATGCCCTGTCTTGCCCATATTCTTTTGGCCCCTTGCTTCTCTTCAGCATAGACTTCTTCTAATTTGCGTTGTGCATATGTCCTGTGTTCGTCATTACTTTTTGAAGCAAATTTGTGCTTTTGGTAAGAACATAGTAAGCCATGTATGTTTATTTCTACCAAATTTGGGTTTGAAAATGAGCAATTTGAAGCATGAAACTTGAAGCAGGTACTCCTTTCTTCTAACTGCTTCTGAGGTTTCTTCTAATTTTTTAAAAAATGTTCATGCCTATAAGATAATCTTAATTTTGTTGAAATTCAAGAATGTAGCCCTCTTTTTGTGTTTTTTGGAACAACTTTGGTACTTGATTTTCTGGAAATGTCCCTGGTTTTGCTTGCTAGTATTTATTCCCAGTTCTCTATTTTGTCACTTTAAAAGCCAAAGCAATTTCAACACTCCTTTGGAACATCGAACGATGAGTATATTAGTCCCATTGTGCATTGTTAGACGTGTGCCTCCAAGTTGGCACTAGCTCATGCACCTCCTTTCACTGAATTTTTATTTCTGGCGCTGTACAAAAGGTGTGTGTATCCCTGCGCCTTTTGTAATGTCTTCAGGCATGCCTCTAGTTGCTTATTTTTTTGGGTTTCCTGAAAGTTGCTATTTTTTTTTTAAATTTAAAATAAAAATGTTTTTCTACCTTGTATATGGTCTTGTGGCGGGGGGAATTGAATTTTATCTAGGGCTTTATTTGAATTAGAATTAGGGATTCATGAACAAAAAGGCTAGTGAAGTATGCTCTGATAGAAGGATGATATCATACATGAATCATGATGATTTTGATTAGTTTGCTAATCATTGGAACTTGATAACCTTATATTAGCCAGACCACTTTTATATTGTCTGGTTCTATTTTTCATTTAATCCTTCAGAGTTTCTGTGAAATTGTTCGCCAAAACGTAATTTTTCGCTGGCCTTCAATATGCAAAATTCTGCTACATGTTTGATGAATATGGAGTTTAGCTTTGATGTTGTAGTTGTATTGTCATTTGCAAGTGATTGAACTTGTCAAAGCTATTAAGTGTTGTAAAAGATCATGAATTACTGATTATATTTGTATGCGACCTACTCATGAGTGAGATTAGGGATAAATTGTGGTTACTACCGCACTTAGTTGGCATTGTTAACCCATTTATTTCTTGTTTTTGATTGAAAATCTTGCTGATTAGAAAGTTGGCTGTGTAGGTGCAATTAATT
The DNA here is from genome assembly GCA_023678885.1 of Pogostemon cablin. NCBI lineage: Eukaryota > Viridiplantae > Streptophyta > Magnoliopsida > Lamiales > Lamiaceae > Pogostemon > Pogostemon cablin. The sequence continues at coordinate 3,696,254 of CM042956.1, forward strand.
TTTTGATTAGTTTAAGTAATATAGACTATTCTTCATTATCATTTCATTAGTTTCTAGATAACTGATAATTCAAGTTTATTCATCTGCTATATAGATTGTATTTTTGGCTCTAATTCAGGCGATAGTCTAAAGTTTGGAGACATGCTACCGATAGAATGTCTCACAGGGAAAGCCTATAGCCCTATCTGAGGCTGGGCGGCATCCAAAGTATCTGGTGGGTTTTATGTTGATTTTATTGGCACATGTGGCCTCCAGCTCCTGCTACAGCTTTCTGTGCAGTGGGTGCGTTTGCATTGGCTAAAGCTCCAGCTTTCCAGAAATTTAAAGAAGGAGGCGGATATCAGTTCTAAAGTGGATTCAGAAGCTTTTTCACAAGTGTGCAGATGGATTAAAAATGTAAGATTGAATGATGTTTCTGCTCCTTGGACTGATTTAGATGCATATTCTAATACATGAGGGATGATTCTCAGACGTCCAATCTTTTCTGTTCACTATTTTACTGCTAAATTAGTGGTCTGGTGATGTATTATTGAGAAGGGATGTCGAACAGTCTTGATATTCAGGTTAGATGAGAATGGGCATCATAACTCAGTTTCGTGTATATTTTCTTGAAAAATATAATGCATGACTGGTTATCAAATAGTCCGCTTATAAGGTATCAATTTTACTATTTTTGGCGGTCGGTTCAAAGGAATTTATTTTTGCTATTTAGTAAAAAAGTAAACAATATGGACCATCAATTCTTTCTAATAAAATGGCTCACTTTACTCCTTAATTCACGTGCAAAAAGCAAACAGATACCTAGAATCGGAGGGGGTGAGTATTTTGGTGTAGGAGAGTTTAGAGTCTCTTAACACGTTTTGGGCCATATTAGATAATACACGGCCTTCCCTTTGAGCAATGTGATGTCTCTGTATCTTTCACCTCATTAATTTTTTATTATCCTATATTTGAGTTTTCCTTTTGAATTACCATAGCCATTAGCCAACTCCTACTGTATCTCCATTGCAATCAAACCATCTTATCCGATTGCTTAAATTCTAGACTGATTAATTACTTCAGTGTTGCATGTATTGTTTATATCCTACGCATCTAGCTACGTGCATGTGAGCCTACTTATTAGTGTTTCTCGTGTATTTTTACTTCATGATTTTACTTTTAGTACTCCTGGGGGGCTTTCTAGCTCTTCTGAAAGAAGACCTCTTACAGGACCTAAATTATCAACAGACTCTCCAAGTACGTTGAAAATTCGTCCCAGGGTATTTAAGCCGATCAGAATACTTAGAGGAGCTCCCGTATTAATCACTTCTCTTCCTATTTGAGAGATGCTTCTCCTGACCTTAGTAATAAGTAGAAACCCAACGGGTATCTTTTTTTGAGAAATCCCTACTTATCAAGTATAAACAACAAATCAAGTAAGAGAGCGCTACGAGTCAAAGTGGGAGCAGGGAGATAGATTCGTCGATCGGGAATGCTGCTACTACTGTTGAAAGTGTGAATCTCCTGCCAATGCCAGTCATTCCTTGTTACTCTTGAGAAATGGAAATATATTATTTTAAATCTCATTTAGATAAAGACTCTTGTGAGATAAGTTATTTGTGAAACAAGTGTAAGACGGATCGACCTATCATTAAAGTATGCTTATTGTATACTCCATTCGTCTCGTACCAAGGGTGCTTTTTTGCACGTGGATTAAGGAGTATTATTATTTAATGTGTAGCGGGTAGTTGTATTAGTGGGAGTGTAGACCCCATATTTTAATTGTATTAGTGAGTGAGTATGGGACCCATGTGTATAAAAAAGGAAATAGGGCCCTTTGGGTGAGACGACCAAAATGGAAAAAAAAAACCCTTAGTGCGGGACGGAGGGAGTAGATAAAATATGTTTAATGGTTTATGTTTTCTAAAGTATGCTGTATTATGCATTAAAGTATGATTTTAGCGTGTTATAATATGATTTATTATTAATATACTTTAATTACAAATAAGAATATTTTATCTATATAATTAGTATACTTCAGTGATGGATCGACCCGTCTCACAAGAATATCTCTTTAATCTAAAATTTTAAGGGTGGTTTTATTTTAAAAAAATATTTATTTATTTTATTTTATGGTGGAGATCAAATTAATATTAATCTAATGATTAAGATAGTTCAGGTGCATTAATCTAATTGTTAAAGATAATTCAGTTGCATTATGTGCTCTCCCTCCGTAGTTGGACTCAAATTTTAAGAATATTCATTCGTCCGCCTTTAAGGGTGTCATTTACTTTTTGCACATAGATTAAGTTGTATTATTATTTAATGTGTAGTGGGTAGTTGTATTAGTGGAGGTGTCGGTCCCATTTTTTAGTTGTGTTAGTGGGTGTGTGTGGGTTCCATATGTATAAAAAAGGAAATGAGATCCTTGGGGGCAGACGCCCAAAATAGAAAAATGAAACCCTTGAAAGCAGATGAAGTGAGTACACATTAATTAAAAAATGTCATTTTATTTTCTCTACACATAATTTATTTTTTAATTAGAAGTACCAAATTATCGCAAAAGTCAACAAAATTAGTAAAAAGTATTAGTTGTAAAGTAACAGTGTCCAATCTTTAAGGATGGAGGGGTAATTTAAATTAAAATAAGAACCTTCTGAGTTCTTTTTTTTTTTAAAGCAAAAAATAATTAATAAAATATGAAAGCTTGTGATATATTCAAAAATAGAGGAAAACGAATGTTGTAATGGAAGAAAAGAGTAATTTTAATAGAGCTAGCTTGTTGTTCAATACTAGTTCTGGCTTCATAGTTGCAGTTGATTGCGTTGGGATGTATATCGTACAGGAAAAAGCTAATTAATTTAATATACCAATTAAGCTTGTGATTGAATAAATTATTCCACACGTTTAGAGGCTTATTCATTACAAAACAAAAGGAAATATGTTGTCTCAAATTCTAAACTTAATGGTATACTATATCCCAGCGTGAACGGAACTAAGTGGGAAAATGGAATACGAGAAAATATATATATATATATATATATATATATATATATATATATATAATGGAGATGGAGATCAATATCATTCCTTGAGGCCTAAATCAATACTAATAAACTAAATTAGGTAGCTTTGAAAATGGGTTTTGGTGCATTAACCATAATGATGGTGTTGCTGCAGATATGGGGTTCTGAGGCACGCAAAATGGATGAGACGACATGGGCGCACTTACAAAGACGATGCCGAGAATTCAAGGACAACACCGAGTTCATCGAGTCCTTCAACTCAGCTGGGAATCGCTCCTTCAAACCAGTTTGCCGATTTAAAAAATGAGGAATTTAAGGCCACTACAATGAGATACGAAATGGAATACTCCTCATCTAATGATTCCACTTTTAGGTATGCAGAGTTTATGGGCAATTCAGTTCCATCAAGCATGGACTGGAGAGACAAAGGAGCTGTCACTGATGTTAAGTATCAAGGGCACTGTGGTAATTATAACTCAAAACAATACTCCACTCATTTTTCTACTCCACATAGCCAAATTGATGACATCTCACAATTTTATTAATTTAAAAAATGCTGAGGTTTAGTGCAGGCAATCTCCCACTTCATTTCCCATTATATATATTATCTTTAAATAGAGTGGAGTCAACTAAGTATGAATGAATTTTCATGTTGCTGGGCATTTTCAGCAATTGCAGCCACAGAAGGCATCATCCAAATCACTACTGGAAACCTGGTATCCCTGTCGGAACAACAGCAACACTGAAAACAACGGATGCACGGCAGGTTTCATGACAAGGGCCTTTGAGTACATGATCGCAAATAATGGCCTCACAACCGAATCAAACTACCCCTACCAGGGTTATAACTACGGCAACTGCAACACCATGGTGGAATCCTCGGCCGCATTGATGGCAGCAGTGGCTAACCAGCCCGTTTCCGTTATCATAGATACTTCCAGTTCTACCGGGGTGGAGTTTTCACGGGAGAGTGGGAAACGAGACAGGACCATGCGGTGACGGTGGTCGGTTACGGGGAAGATGAGAGTGGATACAAGTATTGGCTGGTAAAGAATTCATGGGGTTGGGGTGAGGATGGATACATTAGAATGCAGAGGGACGTGTATGCTGCTGAGGAATTGCCATGCAAGCCTCTTACCCAACTGCTTAAATATTTATTAATTTCTCTACTTAATGTCACGCCTTTTAATTCATGTAGGATTATGCTATGTAATAATTAATATGTGTGTGAGAGCTTATTTTCCACCGGGAAAAAAGCATTTCTTTGAAGCATTATAATAATTAAAATAAATAGAAAAACCACTAACTTCTTTGTCCGTACATATCTGCAGTTGAAATGCAAGTGAAACCCCCTGTTCCCATGTTACATGCGGGGTATATGGGACAAAGTGTCTCATATGCCCCTACGTAACATTAGATATAACATGGGGTAACGGGGGATTTCATTACTCCCCCCGTCCTGTTAAACTGCATCGTTTGACTGCATAAAGTTCTCACAAAAGCTACGGTAAATGATGCAATATGAGCGGGACAGAGAGGGAGTAGTTCGAAATGCACATCCATTTATATTTTGATGGTTCATTCATAGATAAATTTTCCGTTGTTGAAAAAAATTATTATTATTATTATTAATTATCAATATTACATATAATATTAGAGTATACCACATGGATTTAGGGTATAATTCCATGGCTAATAATTACATTTTTAGTCTGAACTATGAAATGCCAATAGAATAATAATACATTATCATTTATCGATGAATTACAAACGAAATCACTATATAAGCAACATATTTATTTACTAATGAAATTGAATTTTTGTTTAAAAAAATTTATCAACCACCACTTTATCAACAAAAAATTACAAACAAATTTTGTTGTTAATCCGTTAATAAATTAATTTAACAATCACATTTAGGTTTTTTAGTGTTTATTAGAATTCACTCAACCTACATTCTCAATGTGCTATCTTCTTGAAAAATTATTCACTCTTATTTTGAAGGGGTGCTAGGTCACTTTGGCCTGTCTCATATATATTTCCAATTGTATCATGTTTAAAATTATGACCTTAAATTCATAATCTATAATTTTTATATTATGTTATCGTGTCAGCCCAAGAGTATCATTTTAAAATTTATATGCTACAAAGCTTGCAAGAAAGAAATAAAAAGACTCATGATTGCAGCAATAATATATAGGAAAGAGGATTGATGGTAAACAACGTGAATTTATTAAGCCTTTATATATATATATATATATATATATATATATATATATATATATACACACACAAGATCAACTCAAGAAAGACTACACAAATGGTACCCCTTTTAGGTATGCTAATTACATGGATAGTGAAGTACCGTCAAGCATCGACTGGAGAGACAAGGGAGCCGTCACTGACGTCAAGGATCAAGGGCAGTGCGGTGAGTAGTGAGTCATGTCAAATTAGTGTTACGTAGACCACCTCGTTTAAAAGTTTGAACTCTATATAGATATATCTTCACCATCAAAAAACAGAAACATCACATTAACCAATAACTTCAAAAGTCATTTTAATTTAAAAAATACCACTTATCAACTTAACACACATGACATGCTTTTTACACGTAAAAATACTACAATACATTTAAAAATAACTTTTCTTAAATACTGTATCTAAAGTAATTTTAGTGAAGATAAGTATGTGACCGAAAGAACATTACTAATCTAACCAATCCATATTGCATGAAAACACATGCATGCAGGGTGCTGTGGACATTTTCAGCTGTTGCGTCGACGGAAGGCATCATCCAAATAACAACCGGAAACTTGATATCCCTGTCGGAACAGCAACTAGTGGACTGCGACACCGGCAACAGCAATGGCTGCGGCGGCGGTAACAAGAGACAAGCCTTGGATGACATCACCAACAACGGGCTCACGACCGAGTCAAACTACCCCTACAAAGAATCTGATTCCTACAGCTGCGACACCATCAAGGCATCCGACACTGCCGCTCAAATTGAAAGATACGAGAACGTTCCGGCCAACAGTGAGGCGGCGCTGATGGCGGCAGCAGCAAACCAGCCCGTGTCTGTGTCTATCGGGGGCAGTGGGAGGGACTTCAAGTTCTACTTGAGTGAAGTGTTCACGGGAGAGTGTGGAACGATTACGGACCACGCAGTGACAGTGTTTGGGTATGGGGAAGACGAGAGCATTGGATACAAGTACTGGCTGGTGAAGAATTCGTGGGGTAGCAACTGGGGAGAGGGCGGATACGTGAGAATGTAGAGGGACGTGGATGCTGCTGAAGGACTATGTGGCATTGCAATCAAACCATCTTATTCAGTTGCTTAGTGTTGAATCTATTCTATGCCACTTAATGTGTTTTTCTAAGTATCTACTTGTGTGTGTGTGAGCTTATTTTTGTCTAGAAAATTACTGTTTCTCGTGTATTTAAATGCAAATACTTAAAAATTTATTTTTAGAGAGAATAAGACTATAAGTACTCTTTGAATTAAAATAAGTTTTGTTCTTTTGGGATTTTAAATTCTATCCCAAAAAAATTAATTTTATATTCATTTAGTACTATAACTACTGTATTACATTCAATTTTATCAATATTTCGCCAAGATCCTCGATTTTGATAGGAAAATACTCATTCGGATTCTTCGTGTCATTTGCCACATAATCTTCTGTGCAACACAGTTAGATGGACAACACGTAGAAAAGAGAAGTTATATCCTAATCCTTAAATTCTAGAGGCAATGGCGTGTGGAACAGAAGATGATACATGAAATTAGCGTAGAAGATCCGATGTGAAACCGCTCATGATGCTTTTCTTTGAGAAAAACCAATGAGATGAGCTACTGTGTCAAGCCAAACAAAATCCCACCAATTAAACTGCCACAAGCAGCGCTAAGTCACAATTAATTTAAAAAATAAATAAATAAAGCTAACTCACAACGCTGTTTGCACCCATTTTCTTCCTAAATACATATATTTAAAAAAATAATAAAATATTAAAAGGCTTTAATATCCTTTAATATTAATTAAATAACAATACTAAAAAAAATTAAAATAAAAAAAACAACAATAACTTTGATAAATACACCATTAAACCTAACATGAAAATTCTAAACTCATTGTCATCTTCATCAAACATGATCAATCATATTTATCTTCTATGAGAGTGAAATTTTTAAACCACACACACTTCCTCAACCTAATATTAAAGTATGATGTCGGAGAAAAAAACATTCGAAAGTTTATAAAATACTCAAATATTTTAAGCATTTTTATCAATCTAAACGTAGATTTTACATTTCGTTCGAATTCATGAATGTTCAGCCAATCAGGAGCAAAAAAACAGCTTATGTTCGTCCGGCACCGAACATTAATTAAAAATGTTCTCTTTTGGGGGTTCAAGACCGATATTTCTCTGTTAGTAAGATATAACAGTTGGTGTAAATAGTGGTATTAGATTTCGAATTTGAATACAGCTAGGTTGAATGAAGATCACATATTATGATCACTTTCTTTTTTATTTCGAGGTGTCTTAAATATTTAATTATATACTTAATGGTAAAAGTACATTATACAATATTTTATCTATTTTTTACACTCTATGTATTCATCAATTCCAACAAATTTCTTAATTATTTTTCTACATTTTATATATTCATCATTCCTAACAATTTTATTTACTTTCTCTCTTTAAATTATCAATTTACACTTATTTTTTCTTACATTAGTATATTAAAAAATAATACTCTCTCCGTCTCATCGAAAGGTCCACATTTTATTATATTGGGCGTCCCACTTAAAGGCCCCACATATGGTCCATCATTCACTACTAATACAATTACCCACTATACATAAAATAATAATATTTCTTAATCCATGTAAAAAGCAAATGGTGCGGGTAACTTTGTCGGACGAAAGGAGTATTTCTTAATCTCTATACTCGTACAAACGAGTATAAGTAGTGGGATGGAGGGAGTGTATAGTTGCATGCGGTTGATTGCGGTAGAATAAGATGCATGAAATTCGGTGGTTATTTTGATGTTCCAATTATAAGCTTGTGATTGAATAAACTATTCCACACGCTTATTCATTACAAAACAAACTTGCAATGAAATACTCTATTCCAACGGTTGAAAATGTTTGTTCAAAGTAGTGTTCATAAATCTAAACTAATTAACTAAATAAACTCTTTTCGTTTTATTGAAAATTTTCAATTACATGTTACTCACGGCAAGACAATGATATAGAAATGGGTACCAACTCATTACTATTTGAGTTTATATCCCGTATATATTCGAGAATTCATATTGTATTAGATTTATTTTAGAATGTATATGTTTTTTAATAAATACATTATTTTTTATATTTAATTTTACATTTAAAACTAATGTAAAATATGCTAACAAACTATATTAATTTTTATTTATTAATAAATGTATAAAGTTTGAATGTGAATTTAAATGGTTACATCCGGTTTTACGGGATATTTTGCATAGTCAATTCTCCATTTTTAACACGTCAAATTGAGTGCTATGTTTTCAAGTCTTCGCATCAAACTAGGGTTCAAGTCTTCGTAACAACTAAAACAAAGAGTCCCAATTCTAGTCTATATATAAACATCCATGCATGGAGACCATTACATAGATCAAACATAAAAACCTTGGGAAATGGCTAGGGTTATATTATTCATGTTTGGTGCATTAATCATATTTTTGGTGCATATATGCAGGGGTAATACTCCAGAAGCATCAATGGTGGAGAGGCACGCAAAATGGATGGCACGACACGGACGAGCGTACAAAGACGATGCCGAGAAGGCTGCAAGACTCAAGATATTCAAGGACAACGCCGACTACATCAAGTCCTTCAACTCAGCTGGGAATCGCTCCTTCAAGCTTGTTCTAAACGAGTTTGCTGATCAGACAGATGAGGAATTTAAGGCCACTAGAGCAAATTTACTACAACAAATGGAATCCTCTCCCCATAATGATTCCCCTTTTAGGTATGCTAATTACGTGGGTATGGGTACTTCAGTTCCATCAAGCGTCGACTGGAGAGACAAAGGAGCTGTGACTGACGTCAAGCATCAAGGGCAGTGTGGTGAGTGAATTGTGAGTTTAAAATAAAAATCGTCTCATACAAATTTACCTTATTCAAAATAATCTCAAGAGATTTAGTCCCATAACCTTTAAATTTTTTAAAAAATATCTTTTTTACTTAAAAATATCCATTTTAGAATCGGTATTTGGGTATTTGGACGAATCGGTAATATATACTCCCTCCGTCCCAAAGATTTGACACACTTTTCTTTTTGGGTTATCCCAGAAATTGACATATTTCCTTTTAAAAAATATGGACCCACACAAAAATAATTTATTTATTTACATGGGTCCACACAAACATCACACTCACCACTAATACAACTACAAACTACGCATTAAATATTATTTTTCTCACTTCACTTTACATTAAATTATTATACTCCTTAATCTCCATGCCAAAAAAAAATGTATCAATTGTTATGGGACGGAAGAAGTATATATTTTAGGATGAAATTAGAGTTATATATTTTAGGATGAAATTAGAGTAAGATCGAAAAGCCTGGGACAAAATTGAAAGTCTTAACTCTTTTAGGATCTTTTCGAATAAATTTAAAAGACATGAGATGGTTTATGTTTCAAACTCTCCATCTCGTCTAAAAGCTGAAACTAATCTAACCAAATGCATAAATAAAAACACAGGGAGCTGTTGGGCATTTTCTGCAGTTGCAGCCACGGAAGGAATCATCCAAATAACGACCGGAAACTTGATATCCCTATCCGAACAGCAACTCGTTGACTGCGACACCAGCTTCAGCCGTGGCTGCAATGGTGGTGACAATAGAAAAGCCTTGGAGTACATCATCAACAACGGGCTCACCACCGAGTCAAACTACCCCTATGAGGCATATGACGGCAGCTGCAACACCATCAAGGCATCCTCCACTGCCGCTCGAATTACAGGATACGAGAACGTTCCATCCAACAGTGAGGCGGCGTTGATGGCGGCAGCAGCTAACCAGCCGGTCTCTGTGTCCATCGAGAGCCGTGGTAGGGACTTCAAATTCTACTCGAGTGGAGTGTTCACGGGAGAGTGCGGAACGAGCATGGACCACGCGGTGACGGTGGTAGGGTATGGGGAAGACGAGAGCAGTGGGTACAAGTACTGGCTGGTGAAGAATTCCTGGGGTAGCAACTGGGGTGAGGGCGGATACGTGAGAATGCTGAGGGACGTTGATGCTGCAGAGGGACTATGTGGCATAGCAATTAGACCATCTTATCCAACTGCTTGAATTCTCTTATTCTCTACTTCAGTGTTGCATCCTACTTAATGTGTACATCTAAGTATGTACGTGCTGTGACCTTATTTTCTCGTTTGTATTACTCCTTGATTTCATAATTAATTGAATTAAAAGAAAACTAAAACCTTGAGTTACTTACATGACTTTTTAGACGTGATAATAAAAAAATATTATCATTTTATTGCTGAAAATATCTAGAACTTTACTTTGCAATTTAGTTTGAACTTTTGACTTTAAGAAAAAAAAAAAAACTTTGAAGTATGTTGCAAATTGTATCATACAATGAGTAAATACGGCCATAAATACCAAGATCAGTGAATAAACATGCGACAATGAATACTCCCCCTGTCCAATTCATAGAGGATTTTTTTTGCTTTTTCGTATGGATTAAAAAATATTATTATTTAATGTATGGTGAGTAGTTGTATTAGTAGAAGTGTAGACCTCATATTTTAATTGTGTTAATGAGTGTTTGTAGGTCTCATTATGCGTAAAAATAGAAATGAAATTCTTTGAGTGGACGCCAAAATAAAAAAAAATATCTGAAAGGGAAGGGGGAAGTATTATTTGAATGTGTATATTTAATAAATTTTCTTTGTTGTATTTTTGTGGGTAATTTCTTGCATCAATGTAAATCTCCTGTTATTACTAGGAGTGTTACGTTGAATATTAAACTTAATTTTGTATCTTGAAAAATCTAGATTATTGAAGAAAATGGAGAGTTCTAGAATAGTTGATGTATTGGTGAGTAGAATTCTCTAGAAATTGGTAGATATAATATATCAAATATCATGGAAGAATCTAATATCCTAGAATTCTCTAGTAATATGAGTCGGTGATAGATTTGTAGAATGTTCTAGGAAGTGTGTAGGAGCATCCATAAAGTAGTATAAATAGGTGGATCATATAACACAGTCAAAAGTTTAGTAAAATGTGTATTCTAAACCTTGTTCTTTTCTTCAAACTTTTTTCTATCACATTTTGTTTACCCAACTCACTAATTTCTTCACACATCCATAAATACCTACACATATTCCTCCAACATTTTACACCCTACATGTTCAATAGTGATTTTCCCAAAAATAAAAATAAGAAAATACAATAAAAAAATATTTACTAAGTAGACCGTGTACATTTAGTAATTATTCTTTGCTGTATTTTTAGTATTTCTTCCAGTAATGGTGGATAATTTGTTTTATCAATGTTAATTCCTTAACATTAATAGGAATAAGGGTGATTTTCAAAATCTTATTACACAATGCCTATTGTATAATGATTCCATACAATCAATCATTATGAGTCTTCCACTCTTTGTCCTATCACAATTCCAAATAATCAATCATTATGAATCTTCCAATTTATGTCTGATCACAAGGTAGTATATTTGATCAAATATTCATGCAAGTAAAGACCGCTCAAATCTATATATAAATCATCCTTTTTAACAGCTAATTCCACCACTTCTCATCAAAAGAAAACACAGTTTTACTAAATAATAATGGGAAAGTATTACTTGGTAACTTTACAATGCATTTTGGCTGTTTTCCTAAATAATAATGGGAAAGTATTACTTGGTAACTTTACAATGCATTTTGGCATGCAGGTGTTTGTGTTTTCTTCTAGGAAGATATAACAAGTTCCCATCAGTGAGACGGAAATGCTAAAGGCATTAGCTAACCAACCACTCTCAATAACTCATGTCTCTAAAAAGTAAACTTTCATGTACTAAAAAATAATAGATAAATAGAGTATACAAAAATATAGGGTAATTTTTTAATTTAAAAGAGCAATAATTTATGTATCTAAAGAGTAATTTTTTATGTATCAAAGAGTAACAGAATTTTTATATAAGCGTGATCAAGGAAGATATAATCGTTGGTGTAAATACTACTATTAGATTTCGAATTTGAATTGCTCCCTCCTTACTGCGTATTATGCTCACTTTTTATTTTGAAGTGCAATATGCATTTATGTACTTTTTACTAATGATAAAATACATTAAACAATATTTTACCAATTTTTTACATTCTATATATTCATCAATTCCAATAAATTTATTAATTACTTCTCTACACTTTATATATTCTTCATTTCTAACAATTTTATTTATTTTCTCTCTTTTAAATTATCAATTTACATTTATTTTTCTTACAATATATATTAAAAAAATAATATTTCTTAATCTTCATATTCTTGCAAACAATATAAATACTTGGGATGGAAGGAGTGATAGTGGCATGCGGTTGATTGCGGTAGGATAAGATACATGAAAAACAGGGGTTAATTTGATGTTTCAATTATAAGCTTGTGATTGAATAAATTATTCCACACGCTTATTCATTACGAAACAAACTTGCTAAGAAGGCTAAATCCTGCTTACCCCTATCGATGCTTTACCCAAGTCCCATGATTTTTAGAAGTTATATTCTTTAATAGTATTCCCTCCGTTCCATTAAGTTCTTCCACGTTACTGTAGATATAGAGTTTAAGAAAATTTGCTTTTTTTTACCAACTTTATTGACTTTTATGGGTATTTTTAAGTAATAAATAAATAATAAAAGTAAGTTATGTGAGTTAGGTGAGAGTGATATTTTTGAATATATATAATATAGTGAGAGGTTATTTATTTTGAAACTTTTACTATTTTTGGAGGGTGAAGAATATAGTAGGACAAACAAATGAGAAAATAGTGAAGAGCTTAGTGGGACAGAGGGAGTAAATGATATACTCTTTAGTACAAGCTTGTTCTTGATTTGATTTTCTACAGAAAAAAAATTAATTAAATATTTATACTGTTAATGTTTCAATCAATTATTTTAATAAAAAATACTCTTATTAATTAACATATATACTTCATACAATAAAATATTATATCTTTATATATTGTGTATCGGGAAAACAACATACCAACCCTTCTAGACAAAGGTATATATCGGAACTAAGTGGAAAAATATTGGAATACGTGAAAATATTAATTTTATATATTTACTCTCTCCATTTTTTTAAAGGGAATTCTTTTCTTTTTCAAGTTGATTAAAAAATATTATTATTTAATGCGTGGTGAGTAGTAGTATCAGTAAAAGTGTGGACCTTATATTTTAATTATATTAGTGAGAGAATATAGGTCTCGTGTGTGTAAAAAAAGAAAGATAACTTTATGAGAGTGACGCCCAAAATGAAACAAAAAAAACTCTTAGAAGGGGACGGAGGAGGTATCCATGGAGATGGTCATCAGTATCATCAATGGAGATGGACATCAGTGTCATTGCTTGAGGCATAAATCAAAACTAATTACTTCGTTCGTCCCAGTGAAATGTGAACAGTTACTTAATGTTTATATTCCCACGTCCGCCCGAAAGGTGGACATTTACGTTTTGCACGTGGATTAAGGAGTATTATTATTTAATGTGTAGTGCGTAGTTGTATTAGTAGGTTGTGTGGGTCCCATATATTAATTGTATTAGTGATGTGGGTGGGTCTCATATGTTTAAAAAAGGAAATGCCCACCTTTAATGCGAACGTTCAAAATAGCAAAATGTCCATCTATCTAGTGGACGGAATAAATAATAAGGTAGTGTTCGCATTTCACTAGCACATGGAGGGAGTAACTAATAAACTCTTTTCTATTTATTGAAAATTTTCAATTACATGTTACTCACGGCAAGGCAATGATCTAGAAATGGGCAACAACACATTACTGTATGAGTTTATATCCCGTATATACAGGTGTACTTGTGTAATAAATTAATTATTTTTTATATTTCATTTTACATTTAAAACTAATATAAAATACGCTAACAAACTATATTAATTTTAAATTATTATTGTAATATTTTTTTATTTCAAAAAAATTGACACACTTATTTTTTTGAATTGTCCCATAGAAATTGACATTTTTGCTTTTAAAATAAATGGGACTCACACAAAAACAATTAATATATTCATGTGGTTCCCCATACATCAAACTCACCACTAATACAACAATTCATTGCACATTAAAATATTATATCTTCAATCAACTATACATTAAAATATTATATTTCTTAATCTTTGTGAAAAAATTGTGTTAACAGGGAGTATATATTCATTAATAAATGTATAAATTTTGAATGTGAATGAATTTAAATGGTTTCATCCGGTTTTACGGGATATTTTGCATAGTCAATTCTCCATTTTTAACTAGTAGCTACTGATTAATTAATTTATTCTACACGTCAAATTGAGTGCTATGTTTCCAAGTCTTCGTATCAAACAAGGGTTCAAGTCTTCATAACAACTAAAACAAAGGGTCTCAATTCAAGTCTATATATAAACACATCCATGCATGGAGACCACTCCATAGATCAACCCTAAACAACTTGGGAAATGGCTAGGGTAATATTATTCATGTTTGGTGCATTAATCATATTGTTGGTGCAGATATGCAGGGGTACTCCAGAAGCATCAATGTTGGAGAGGCACACAAAAGAGTGAAGTACCATCAAGCATCGACTGGAGAGACAAGGGAGCTGTCACTGACGTCAAGCAGTGCGGTGAGTGAATCATTAATCGTACCATATAAATTTACTTTATTTAAAAGAGTCAAGGCAAAAGCTCCTGCGCTATTCCGTGTCCCCATATGAACACAACTCTCTCCCTCCAATTCTATTTAAACATATGTATTGCTAGGGATTTAAATTGTAAAGGGACATGAAAATTGCAAAGGCGCGCCCGGGTGCAGTCAATACTCCCATAACTTTGAATTCTTAGGAAAAAGGTCATTTTACTTAAAAATGTCCAATTATTGGATGTGACGAAATTAGTAAACGAAATTAAATACAATCATAGCTATTTTGGAACTTTTGAGATAAAGCAAACAAATATGTTACTGTTTATGTTTTGAACTATCTATTTAATTATCCATGCATCACATACAGGGTGGTGCTGGGCATTTTTCTGCTGTTGCAGCCACCGAAGGTATCATCCAAATAACGACCGGAAACTTGATATCCCTGTCCGAACAGCAACTCGTTGACTGCGACACCAGTTTCAGCCATGACTGTGGTGGCGGTGACAAGAGAAAAGCCTTGGAGTACATCATCAACAACGACCGAGTCAAACTACCCGTACAAGGCGTCTGACGGCAGCTGCGACACCATGAAGGCATCCTCCACTGCCGCTCGAATTACAGGATACGAGAACGTTCCAGCCAACAGTGAGGCGGCGCTGATGGCTGCAGCAGCAAACCAGCCGGTGTCTGTGTCTATCGAGAGCAGTGGGAGGGATTTCAAGTTCTACTCGAGTGGAGTGTTCACAGGAGAGTGCGGAACGAGCCTGGACCACGCCGTGACGGTGGTAGGGTAGCAGTGGATACAAGTATTGGTATTTGAAAAACTCATGGGGAGAGGGTGGGTGCTGAGGGACGTGGATGCTGCCGAGGGACTCTGTGGCATAGCAATAAGACCATCTTATCCAATTGCTTGAATTCTCGTATTCTCTACTTGCAAATTAATGTGTTCATCTAATATGTTCGTGCCTATGAGCTTATTTTCCTGGGGAAAATAATGTGTTTCTTCTGTATTTGTACTCCTTGATTTAATAAATAGAGTTACTTATTTGTGCATGACTTTTTAGACGTGATAATATATATTATCATTATTAAAAAAAAATGGGTTAATTGCTGAAAATGTCTTTATCTTTACTTTATTTAGTCAAATTTTTTGACAAGTAACATAAAAAACCACCACTTTTCAAGTATGTTTTTAAAGCACGTTGCAAATTGTACGTCTGCTATAGCTGGGAAATAAGGCTAAATGAGTAAATACGGCCATAAATACCAAGATCAGTGAATAAACATGAGTCAATGAATATTAAGCAATGTAATAAGGCAAATTATAAATGATTTGAATGTATATAGTTAGTAAATAGGAGTATTCTTTATTGTATTTTTGTACATCTTCCATTAATTGTGGGTAATTTCTTGTATCAATGTAAATCTCCTGTTATTAATAGGAGTTTTCAAGAGTGATTTTCCAAAACAAAAAATTCAATAAGTATTTACTAAATAGACCTGTGTATATTTAAGTAAATATTATTTGTTGTATTTTTGGTATTTCTTCCACTAATTGTGGATAATTTGTTTTATCAATGTAAATCTCCTATTATTAATAGGAGTTTTCTCATCACCAAATTCAAGGGTGATTTTCAAGCCTAAAATATTCCATCCAATCAATCATGATGAATGTTCCCATTTATGTTCAATGTAGTATATTTGCCCAAACATTCATGCAAGACTGCACCAATCTATATATAAATCATCCTCTTCAACAGCTAATTCCACCACTTTCTCATCAAAAGAAAACACAGTTTTACTAAATAATAATAATGGGAATGTATTGCTTGGTAACTTTGCAATGCATTTTGGCAGTTTTATGTTATCAGGTAACATCACTTTCAAGTGCTGACATTGACAAACGCTTGACCATACAACATGAAACCTGGATGGCTAAGCATGGGCGAGCCTACGAGAGCAAGAAAGAGAAGGAGAAGCATCGAAGAATATTCCAAGATAACTTGGAGCACGTCGAAAGGTTCAACGGGGAAGCAACGCACACATACAAGCTGGGGATGAACCAATTTGCAGATCTAACCAAACAAGAGTTCATAGCCAAACATGCATCAAGTTTCAGACCATCTTTCAAGAAATCACAAACGTCTTTTAAGTACCAAAATGTACAAGACGTTCCACCCAGTTTTGACTGGAGAGAGCATAATGCTGTCACCCCTGTTGGCTCCCAAGGACAATGTGGTTAGCCATCACACGCACACACATATGAAAAGTATGTTTACACACAAATCCAATGGGCATCTACTAACGTGGCAGTCGTGAGCAGTGCCCATGGGGGTGTGCACATTGTTTAATTTACTTACCATGTCCATGCAGGATGTTGCTGGGCATTTGCCGCTGTTGGTGCCATAGAAGGCATAGCGGCAATCAAAACTGGTAACCTAACGTCCTTGTCAGAGCAGCAAATAATGGACTGCAATGGCGGACATGAGGGCTGCAATGGTGGAAGGATGGAGCATGCCATTAACTATGTCAAGGAAAATGGAGGCCTTGTTTGACACTGATTATCCCTACCAGACAGAGCAAAGACAATGCAGTACAGACAAGCCATCATCTCTTCCCGTGAAAATCACTGGCTATGAACAAGTTCCCATCAGTGAGACAGAAATGCAAAAGGCAGTAGCTAACCAACCACTCTCCATCGGAATTGACCCAACACTCCTCCAGTTATACAAGAGTGGAATTCTGTCAGGTGACTGTGGAAAAAGTCTCACACATGCTGTTACAGCAATAGGATATGGTGCAAGTGAAGATGGCACCAAGTTCTGGATACTCAAGAACTCTTGGGGCCCAAACTGGGGAGAGAAAGGATACGTAAGATTGCTGAGGGATGTTGAAGACAAGGAGGGTCTCTGCGGGATAGCAACACAGCTTGTATATCCCACTGTATAATTTATCTTAATCTATCATTAAATATTCTACTTACAGGAAATTCTAATAGCTTTATCCTACCTTAAAAGTACCTTGGTATTGAAACAGCAAACCAACAGAATTATAGAACATTACACTGTTCTTTTTCCGCTGCTAAGGAATCATTTGCCTGTATTCTAGCTTAACTAACAATTACCACCGGATAAGACAATAGATATATGAATAGAACATTAGAACTAAAGCAGGCTGAAACCTGTACATGGTGGGCTCTCACTCATCCAAGAATGAATGTCCGCGCTAAAATAGTAATAATTGTATCTATTTAACAAACCTATGGACTGACTTGAATAGTGAAAGTGTCAAAATTTGGATTGCCAGTCGATCTACTTACCATGCATTCAGAATGCCTGATCATTAGATTCCTCAAACATACAGAACCAGTCAGCCCCTTTTTAGTACTCATGGTAGATTCATGTGTAGGCTTGATGTGAATACAAATCTCCTCTCATCACATAGGCAATGATCAAAGTCTACTGATTCTAATACTTGAAGAAACCAGGCATATAGATTAAACAATAAAGATATGATAATTTGAAGGATCAACAAAATCAAATATTAACACAAAATCCAGCATGGTCACAGGTTTTGGGACAATGATGAATATGTTCTCAACTTTAATCACATATAGCTCTCTTGCAACATGAGCATGACAAAATCCAAGGAATACACTAATACTGATCATTAAATTGTTGCATTACCTACACAATTGACAAGATCAAGATCGTTTGCCACTGTTGGGGTTTGTTTTAGTGCACAAAGCCCAGCGCCCCTTGGCACGTCGACGCCTAATAACTGCTCTTCCACTAGTTGTGCTCATACGCTTGCGGAAACCATGGGTTCGAGCAAGAGATTTCCGCGACCTATGCCTCTTAGTTTGACATAGAACATATTTCTTTGCCCTTACCACTAAACCTCGCCTTTTACCAGCTGTTTTAATGCTGGATTTCAAATCCAAACCCAACGATAATCCTGTTAACAATAGGGATAAAGTCTTGACAACATTGAAATACAGAGAATTGAGTACTTAATATACCTTTTTGCAACCATTTCAAGTTTATAACTGTACATTATGAACTAGCATTGAACCCAAGAACAGCAATTTCACCAATTCAAACACAGCCAAACCCTAGAATCCATCACTCGCTTCGCACAGCTCAATAAACTCCCATTACTCACCCGCATTACCAACAAATCAAGTAAAAAATTATTCAACCCTAACGACACAAAATAAATGGGGAAAATCAATTACCTGAAAAGGAAGAACCAGAAGAGAGAGAAAGAGGTGAAGGTGTGAAGGAACAGTGAAGCATCCCAGAAGATCTCTGTGCCTGTGCTTTAGTTTTCACGTTGAGTGAGATAGGAGTGATTGTTCTTGAACCAGTCAGAAGTGAAGCTGATGGAAAGTTAAAATTACTGCCTCTGTAACAAGCCATAGTCCCCATTGACAAGCAGAAAGCCATTTTCTTCGCTCTCCAATCTCTCTGTTATCCTTTTCTTCCAAGGTTTCTGCAACCTCATGGTTCTTATCTTAACTTCTGCCTCCAAATTCAAAAATTACAGTGTTGTGGGCTTGTTTTGTATTTCAAATTTATTGGGCTAACACAATATTCTAATTGGGCTTCTTAATAATTTGTTTTTATATACGGACTGAAGCAGTTAGACCCACTTAGGTTTAAAATAGCCATGGGCCGTATTTCGGTCCATAGCTCTCCTATTATAGTTAGAAATTGGGCTTCGATGTCATTAAGATTAAGAAATCAAAAATCAATTTAAATATTTATAACGTTATTTTCATGCTGACATGGTGAAGACAAGTTTACATTTTACGCGAATAGTAGGTAGAATGATATGCATAATATGGATAAAATCCGAAGGAAAACATCAACTTTACTAAAAAAATTTAGAAGATGTAATATTAAAATAAAATGTCAATTTCAAGAAGAAATGTTCAGATTTTTATACATATAACTCAATTAATACATGTAACATAAGATTAACCTGACAACTCTAAGATGAAGATAAGATAACCCAAAAAATTTGTGATCCATTGATTTATTTGATTAAGAAAAAACAAGAACCACCACCACGAAATCATGTCCTTTCTTTTTCAAGGGTTAATGATTAAAAAGTTTTGTCTGCACATAACAAATAATCCATAAAATATATTATCTTGATTTAATTTTGTTATGGTGGTGAAATGCGCAGTGGTCACTGTTCCACTTCTTCCAACTTGAAAGCGCACTTTGCATGTTGTCGCGAAACTGAACACACGACTACTGAATTGACTCCGAAACGCCCTTTCTTCCGTCTGCTATACTTCCAAATTGGCCCACCCTAGAATTCCATTCACGCTATATGTCAATTTCAATAATACTCTGATTTAATTATCTTTGTATCTTCTATATACTACCCTATATTATTGCCCAAAGAAATGTTGAAATACTTTCGTTGATTTTTCTTATTGTTATTATTTTATTTTATTTTATATATAATTGAGAGTAGAGACCGGAATTAATTTACGAGATTGAATTGAACGGTTGAGATGATCGGCAAGAGTTAATGACACATTTTGACTAGGCCAGGTCTAAGGACGATCCATGCAAGTGTACAATTGATTGAAGGCCACTTAAATATCCACAGTATGTATATGTATATGTATATGTATATACTCCCTCTGTCCCGCGTTAATATTGTTGCATGGAGATTAAAAGATATAATATTTTAATGTATAGTGAGGTGAGAAAAATAATATTTAATGTAAAATTGGTAATTGTATTAGTGTTGTGTTTAACCCTAGTTAGAATAATTAATTGTTTTGTGTGGACCCAAATCGATAAAAAAAGAAATTTAAACAGGGACAACTCAAAATGAAAAACGTAAACCTTAGTATTATGATCAGTATTCTCCTTGTTAGCAGTAAAAATGACTACACGCTTGCTCCTTCTTGAACGAATTTGATGATCTATTGGTACGTCTTCTTGATATTCTCTTGATTGTTGTTCAAACTCGGTGATTAAT
Organism: Pogostemon cablin; assembly: GCA_023678885.1. Taxonomy (NCBI): domain Eukaryota; kingdom Viridiplantae; phylum Streptophyta; class Magnoliopsida; order Lamiales; family Lamiaceae; genus Pogostemon; species Pogostemon cablin. The sequence goes on from CM042956.1 coordinate 3,717,164, forward strand.
TTGTATGACCAACGACGGATTTTTTTTATTGATTTCTTTTATTCTAATCGACTTTCTGCTAATTTTTTGACCATTAACATCAGTTAAATTTTTATTTAAATTTAATAATAATAAAGAGTTAAGATATTTTGTTCATTTTTCAGAATTTATTTTTCCTTCTGAAAATAAATAAAGATCTCTCGGATTTAAATTAATAGATCCTTATTCTTTACCAAATTTACTCATGAAAGTTAAAAAAATCAACAATTACTATTTATAATGGTTATTTTCTGTTCAAATTCTTGGTAATCAGCATCTGGGAGGAGTATAGCGTTAATCCGATTTATCCAAATGAATCTATTATATTTTCTATCAAAATTTCTGAGGGTCCAGGTTTTTTTTTTTTATTCTTTTACTATACGATCAGTTCAAAAATGGATCATATATACCTCTTGGCAGAGGCAGCATGTGATTTGCATACGCGTATGTATATTGGGATTTCGACATTTAGGATGCTTGGAAACCAATTCCAAAGGGATGGTAATGAATATTATTAGATAGTTAATAGGATTAATTAATGAATGCCATATGAGAGAGTAGTTAATAAAGGTAAGAGGGTGATTTATTAATGGAGGCACAAACTTTTTAATCTAGGCACCATCAATGAAATCAATTACTCTTTTAGTCTTTCATTCTCTAACTCTATTAACGCCAACCAAACACTCACCGGCTATAGGAGAAGCTTGATTTAAATTTCAAAAAGGCAATGGTAATAAGAATTATTAATAAGGATAATGATGACAATGAAATTAATTGAAATGGTGGGAGTATACATTAAATTAATGAAAATTTTTAATTTTCATTACATGTTATCAAGCATAAAGAATGAAAATCAATCATTTTTTGTTCCCATTATCCTTTCTCATTATCCCTTACTTAGCGGCCCCTAATGCTATGTTTGTTTTATATCTAGTTGGGTTTTGAAAACCAACTAATAATAGTATAATTTTTTTAAAATTTTTGATAGGGTATGTTTTAATTTTATATTAATGTGTAAGAGACACATGAATAAAACTTAAATCTTAGAATAAATGGATGAATAAGAAACCCTAAGGTTATAATTGTTTTCAACTTTCTAAATAATTCAATTAATTCATTGTTCTTAAGGTTAGGTAATTCAGATTATATAAATCTCACGTATCTCTTGCACACGGATCACACATCCTACTTTTTCACTCACATTACCCTATACTTTTAAGTATTTGTCTGACATAAAGTAAAAGTATATTATATTTATCTCCAAAACAAACATAGACTATTATTAATTGGATTTTCTAAAGCCACAACCCTAAATTTACATTTCTTATTATTACTTAACTCAAAACCAACATCACCAATTAGAATTGAAAAAAATAAAAAAAATTTAAAATTAACACTAATATTTGTCTTGTGAGTTTTATCTACTTTCCATGGGTTGTACTTGTACAATTAATTAATGAATTAATTAGCCTGTGTGTAAAAGTGCTAAAGCTATGCTTAACGATCACAGGATATAGTGAAAGAGGCAGCTAGCTAGCTGTGTAGATTGAAATTAATCCAACTTATTTTGCTGGCTTTTGGAGTCAATTCACATAAAAGAGACGTTGACCAAGAATTCTTATACACAATGAATTAAGTTGATTAATTTATTTTAAAGAAAGAAACAATATCATTAGACAAAGATAAAACTTGAACGGGAGCCTATAAATTTTCACAACTAATATTATTTAAAAATAATAATAAAAAATTCATGACCAAAGCTATGTATCACGATTCAACCTCAGTTATTATTGGATTTGACAAAATAAAATGAAGATGTTTTTGTCCCATATGGATGGGAGATCAAAAGGGGAGGATTCTTATGTTATTTAAGGAGGTCTCTAATTTTGATGTCAAGTGCACCAATTAAGTACACTTTAATCTTTATATTTGATTCTAGTTAAATTCCTTTATTTGATTCTCAGTTGTGAGAATGGGAAGAAATGTGAGAATTAGTCAAAGATTTGTAAAAGTGTAGGGATTGAGGTTGGGAGAGACAAATTCTGTGTAATTGTAAAAATTTTTCACATAGTGGTATTTTCTCGGTCCGTTATTTTTCTCCGATTTTGGAGTTTTCCACGTAAATTCTTGTGTTGTGCTTTTTATGTTCTTCTTTATTTGTCCCTTATGAATGAAATGGGATTTGCCTATCCCAACAAGTGGTATCAGAGTCCGGTTCGGGCGCTTATAAAATTCTTAGTATGCTCTGTGGTTGTAGCAAAATCCGGGCGCTTATAGTGTTCTTAGTATGCTATGTGGTAGCAGCATAGTCTAACCTTCCACATCAGAAAAGACTTTATGAGAGAGGAAGAGGATTATTCATTAGGCTAAGGGTGACATAAAAGACGTAGGAAAAGCTAGTGGCACAAAGGGGTCAGAAGATCAGCCGGATGCGGTGGCATCTCCTTTCTTGCGGTGAAATGCGCCGGACTGTGGCGACAGTGGCGTGGCAAGGGGTAGGATTTGCGGGACAATAGTTTTTGGCGGAGTTCTTGGACCTGCAGCAATGTGAATTGCTGAGACTCCAGTGGTGGAGTTGGCTTAACAGCGGCATGGGGTTTTCCATGGATGTCGGCTCAAGAAGGTTTGAAAGGAACGGGATTTCCATTAATGACGGTGGCGTGGGAAAGCGGCGATTCAACGGTGAAGATGGCGATGTGGTGGCTTGGTATCGACTGGCGCTAGATCAGTAAAGAATAGCGTGGATTCAACCAACAAGGAAAAGTATCGTGAATTCTGGAGGGTTGGAATCAGCTTCAAGTGACGATACTTTCAGTAGAAAAAGGGTTCGGACAAACCTGATGTAGCTTGGCGGCAAAAGGCAGCGACGTCATGTCGGTACAAACGGGTTTTGCTCAAGGTGGAGCAATGGTGCGGTAATTACGGTGGAGCAATGACACGATAATTGCTTACGGTGGAGCAATGGTGACGTTGCTGGTCAAGGAGGAGTCGGTGCGACAACAGTTCCGAATGTTGAGTTAATATTATTGGGGATCCTTATGACATGTTCAGTTGTCATGAAAAATGATGTAATAATATTAGCTGGTCCACAAGTTTGCACACGGATATTGACTTGGCAGGTAATGTAGGGTGTGTGGAGGATGTATATCGATGACTGATGGACTTCCAGGGGAGCCAAGCGCTGGAAATAGCACCATAAATATCAGCAGGTATTTTTCTATATGTGTCGCAGGAAATTGTTAGAATGATTGATTTTAAGTGGTCTACTCATATGGTGGAGTATGATTCTTGGGATAGAGAATGATTGTCGGTGAAGACAATTAATCTTCTTTTATTTTGCCAAAGTAGAGATTGTTGGATTTGACAAAATAAATTGAAGATGTTTTTGTCCCATATCGGATGGGAGATCAAAAGGGGGAGGATTCTTATGCTATTTAAGGATGTCCCTAGTTTTGATGTCAAGTGCACCAATCAGGTACACTTTAATCTTTGTATTTGATTCTAGTTAAATTCCTTTCTTTGATTCTCGGTTGTGAGAATGGGAAGAAAGGTGAAAATTAGTCAAAGATTTGTAAGAGTGTAGGGATTGGAGTCGGGAGAGAGAAATTTTGTGTGATTGTAAAAATTTTTCACATAGTGGTATTTTCTCGATCCGATTTTGGAGTTTTCCACGTAAATTCTTGTGTTGTGCTTTTTATGTTCTTCTTTATTTGTCCCTTAGGAATGAATGAGGATATGTCTATCCCAACAGTTATTTGAGAAGATATATCATTTCTACATTACACATGATAGGGAGAGTTGCTGATCAAGAGAGTTTTGATTTACCAAGAGCACAAATGATACTCCCTCCGTCTTCAGGATGAATATATATTTTTTTCATTTTTTCCGTGTATACATTTTCTTTTTTGATAAATGAAACTCACACAAATAATTATTATATCTATTTGGGACTCACACGCTACATTAATACAACTACACACTACAATTTTTACTCCTTAATCTACGTTAAAATATTATACTCCTTAATCTGCGTGAAAAAACAAACATATACTTGTTTTGAGATGGAGGTAGTAATATTAATATTAATTAAATACTAATTTGGACAAATTCAAATATAAATTAACTTATCAAAATAATCAGAAAGAAATTTTGAACCCCAATTAATTAATAAAATTATATTTACATCATAAATCTAATAGATCCAGCTCTGAAATTAAAAAAAAAAAAAAAAAAAAAAAAGAAAGAGAGGCATATCTGAACATTTGAGGAAGCATGCCATGAATGAAAGAATCTGATTTTCCTAAATTTAAGCCCAAACAACAAATTAAAGGGGGAGAAAGAAAACTCACACTTTGGGAGAAACAGCCAAAAACAAATGTAGTAATGAAAGTGAAAAGTGGAGTAAAAAGTTGCATGTATCATTTTCACTACCTCTGTCCCAATAATTTACGTAAGCTTATTTTTGAGAAATACTACCTCTATCCAAATGATTTACGTAAACTTCTTTTTTCTTTTTGATACGTATGGAATATAATTTAAATTTATTAATAAATACATATCTTTTTCATTAGTACTAAGAATACTTGTACATTTTTTTTACTTTGATTTGTCTCAATAATAATTACATATCTTAAAAATGAAATTACAATATCAATAATCTTACACATTCTTTTTACACCTAATCTAAGTTAAAGTCAAATATAATACTCCCTCCATCCCGCGTTAACGTTGACGTTTGCAATTGACTCCTTAACCTTGATAGGAAGATGGCTTATTCAATAATTCTCTTTTTGCACGTAGATTAAAAGATGTGGAGTAATATTTGAATGTGTAATAAGGTGAAAGAAATAATATTTAATGTAAAGTGGGTAGTTGTATTACTGTTGTGTGTGGCCCTACATGGAATGATTAATTATTTTGCGTGGATAAAAAAAAATATAAACCTTTACTTGGAACAATCCAAATAAAAAATATAAACTTTAACACGGGACGGAATGAGTATACTTTATTACTCAAAATAATTATATATTCTCTTTCTTACATCATTATAAAAAAAATTATTTTCTTAATTTATTATGTTTTAGCCTTATTGGATTTAGATCCCCTTCATATAATTTTATATCGTTTTTCATTTGTATTAATTTCATATTCGTCTTCAATTAATAAATTATTACTCTTTTATATGTGTATTACATAATAGTAGTTACAAGAATCACTGTTTTGACTATTCTAATAATTTTTTGTATTAAATTAGTGGCCCAGATTAACGATTTATTTTAATGTTCTTATGGAAGATTAGCATTATGTCAGAGAATTAAAAAAATACTCCCTCCGTATGGTTTTAAGGTGTCCATTTACTTTTTATATATGAATTAATGAGTATTATTATTATATATGTAAAGTGGGTAGAGAAGTGGTGAGTCATATTCTATATTATTTTACTAAATAAGGAAAATAAATATCTTTGAACCGGACGCCAAAAATAATAAAATTGACACGTTAAAAGTGAACGGAGTGAGTACTAAAAATGGTAACCATGATAGTATACTATATTCCCGGTTTACATTTTTTATGTCATTCTAAAACATGTCACATCGATAAATGGATAATATATAAGAAATAGGGGGAAATTATATCTAAAAATGACACCATAAACTTATGGATAATAATTGAATTTTTTTTATGTGTCAGTACATTATAACGTATGATACAAAAGAAAATATCGAATACAAATAATATGAAGTGGATTAACTAAAACAAAAGCTCACGTTAATTTTTGATATCCAAAAGTTTATCCTAGATTCGGAAATCTGATTAGGGAGACTGATAAGCTATATTTAAGGTAAAAAACCGACGTGGTCCAATAGGGATTAGAAATCCTTCATATTCAATTAAAAATACTTCTATCATCTTATTACATACTCCTATTTCTTGCCAAGTGTAAGAAACTAAGAATGCCAACCCGCTAATTAATTATAAATTTCTTTTTTTATTTTCCTTTTTAAGGATATATTTTCTTTTTTATTTTTTTTAAGAGTATATAATTGATAAAGAAGTGTAAGTGATTTATTTCGGAAATGCTACTCTTTTAAAAAATTTAATCATGCACAAGAGTAATAATATTTATTTTGAAGAGTAACCGTAACAGTTAATTATATTAATAAATAATTACATGAGTATTGAGATTATTATGACAGTATTGCCGTTCAATGTTGTAAGTACGTAATTAATACTATTTGGACATGGAAAATGACTTAAAAATAAATAAATAAATAAATAAATTGGGCATAGACGTGCATGGAATTATAGATATAAGAAGTATATATGGAAATGAATGAAGAGAAGAGAAAATAATTAATGCACACACACACACACACACATGTATGTCAATTGCCACACCTTGCCATGAAAGAAACAAGACAGCTAGGAAACTTCATATTTCCTTAATCCACTTTAATTTCTTCCTTATCACTATAATCATGGCATACACAATACACCTCCCCAACACACACACACTTTAATATAAATGTATTTAGTTACACCCGTTTACATAAAACTAATTTATTTTTAAGCGTGTGAAAGATTGATTGGAATGATTGGTGGAGCTGAGTCTCTAATTTGGTGGAGCATTGGGCCATCATACCAAAAGTTTCAATGTGCAATCATGATTTCTTAACAACTTGTTTGTTAGGCTATCATTGTGGCCAAATTGTTAGTTTAAAAATTTTGATTAATTAAATCTTGGATTCATGGATTATGATTTACGATTAAGATTTTTGGGATGGGTGACAGAATTTGCTATTCACTCAACACACATTTTTCTCTCAAACAAAATTCATTTATAGCTACCTTTGTTGGCTAACCTGCTTCTCAGTGATCAAAATTGAGATGAGAAACATCCCACCTATTAATTAAGTTTAAAACTTGACTGTAATATCAATTTTTGGGTTTATATAAACCAATTTCTCCTCCATCATGATTGTTAGCATAATTCCTTTGTAATTTATGGGGAGTATAAAATTAATACTTTGTTCATCCCAATTATAATAACATTACACCACAGAATTCTCTTATTATAAAAAATTGTATGTTTGTGCTTGCGTGAAATGTCAATATCAGTGAGTATAATAACAATACACTATAGATTTATTTTATTCTTAAAAAATATACTACTACACAAGAGTATATATTAAGGCACAATTCTCGTGAACCTTTGATTTCAATAGTACTACAAAATTACCCAGTACCTTGTTTTTGTCGATAATATTGAAATTGCTTCTTAAATCTTTGACCATATATATATACCTACATAAATGTGTATGTATTATATTACCGACGCACCCACCCACCCCCAAGAAAAAAGAACGGAGACAAAAAGTTCAAGTAATTCCGATGGTCTTTTTTGAACGCAAATTAAATTTTTTTTTATCAATCAAAGTAATTGCAATACAGCTGTTCCCTTGATTCAATTTTAATAAACAATCTATCACATAATATAAAATAATTAAAATAAAATACGCTTATACAGAATAGCATTTAAGAATTATTTAAATTTAATGATTATCCAATGAAAAAATGTCTTCTTTATTATGGGTTTATATATCTTGTTCTTTACGTTTATTTAATAATAACAAATCGCTATTATCGATTTTTTTTTGTACTTCATCATTTTAATAATTTCGTAGAATTTACTCAAAATTAATAATGCTAGTGAGAGAAATAAAATAAGACACGACATTATTCGGTGATTGTGACAGCCACGGCGGGCGGCGATGAAATACTTTCTTTTAATTACACTTTCCTCCCCAAATCTTTCACATATACCACTTTTTTTACTCGAATGCATGCTTCCAACATTTTCCAACTCATGTCAGGCCCATAAAAACAATTTTTACATTAATTAATTCCACCCCTGGGCACCACGCTAAATTTTAAAAACCCATGTGCCGTCAGGCCGGGCCGGGCCGGGTGTGGGGGCGTATAAATGAACAATGCGGGTCTATGATCTTGAAGGGCAGCTTTTGTTCATTACTCCACTTTTGTTTTTATTGCCCAGCTTTTTTTCAAGTCTGCACACCCCACCACAGCACCACCATGGTGGCGTACTACCACCAAGCCTTGTTATTAGTGCTGCAGGTTTTGCTATTGCCAGAGCGGGTTGCCCCGGAGCAGGTACACAATAATTTCAGCTCCAATGATGGAGTTAGCAGAGAGTTAATCAGTGGTTGTAATCTGTTTCAAGGTAGATGGGTCATTGATGATTCCTATCCTCTCTATGACTCCTCCTCCTGCCCGTTTATCGACCCGGAATTTGATTGTGTCAAGTACGGCCGACCCGACAAGCAGTACCTCAAGTTCTCCTGGAGACCCGAATCCTGTGTCTTGCCCAGGTTAGTAACATACTTAGCTGTCTGAATCTTTCAGGTTGCAACCTCACACACCCCTGCGTGTGTGTTTGAATGTTCCAGCTGGATTTACATTCCTTATTGCAGGTTTAGTGGGGCGGATTTCTTGAAGAAATGGAGTGGGAAGAAAATAATGTTTGTGGGTGACTCACTGAGTTTGAACATGTGGGAGTCTCTTGCTTGTATGATTCATGCTTCTGTTCCAAATTCTAAGACCAGCTACGTGAGACAGGAGTCGCTTTCTTCAGTCACATTCCAGGTCACTAATCCTCTTCCACCACCCCCCCCCCCCCTTCTTTATCTTTCTCAATTTGTATAATTTTTTATTGTTGTGTTGATGTTAGCATACCCCTGTTTCTTGCTGAAATCTTGTTATCTTCTTCATGTTCCATGTCACTCCCTAGGATTAATTTTTTATTAGCCTGTTTATTCTGCCCATCTGAACACAACATATTATTTGTTTATTTTCCTCATTTTTCAATAATTAGCATCTTTCTTTACAAAAAAAAGCAAGTTTTGTTGGAGCATTTTAATAGTTACCCCAAACTATGCCACAGAATGATTAGTGATAAAGAATAATATCCACTTCTTGTATCATCATTAGCTCTTAATATATATATATATATATATATATATATATATATATATATATATATATATAAAGGTAGTATTTACAGAGAAAACTCAACTAATGATCTCATAATCACTTTCTGCAATTCCATAAAGTTGAAATGTAAATCCAATTGAGCTCATGTGGATGAATTGATGAAGTTAAGAGTAAAGGCGCAGTAGCCATTTACCCAATAAGGTGAAAAATAATAAGTGGGGTTAATTTCTGTCTCCAATCTAGTTGAGCCCTTGCGGACAAATTAGTAAAGTCAACAGAAAGTTATGGTAGCCATTTACCCAATAAGGTGAAAAAAAACCAATAAGTAGGGTTAATTTATGTCACCAATGATTCAAGATTTGGGTAAATTCTCTATTCATCACAAGTCAAACCCTGTTTTTCCTCTTCTAACTAAAGTGAAAGACTTGAAACATATTCAACAGAAATAACCATAAATAGATGGTCTTTAGATGGGCTATCCAATGGGGCAGAGGTGACCCAACTTCCAGCCAGATGATATTAAGACACTTCATTATCCTGCCAGCCAGGGGGGTGTAAATATTAATGGCTTGCATTCAGTTCTTACTATTAAACTATGTCGCTTCTTAAATTCTTTGTAAAAAATCAAAATGCAGCTTCGGTTGGATTACTCGATAACAGAGTGTAGTGTATATACATGTAGATCTTCCATGAACCACTATGGTCGAGTTAGATTTCGACATGATTGATTGTCGATGTTAAAATTTCAGGATTATGGAGTTACTCTACTGCTTTACCGATCGCCATACTTGGTTGATATAACAAGAGAGAGCATTGGGAGAGTATTGAAGCTGGATTCAATTCAACAAGGGAATGCATGGAAAGGAATGGACATGCTCGTATTTAATTCATGGCATTGGTGGACTCACAAAGGAAAAGCTCAATCGTATGATGATTCCATCTTCTTTCTTTCAGTTGTCTCTGAATGAACTAGTAGTAATTGTGGAAAACGTTGTTGATGCAGATGGGACTACATACAAGACGGGTCCACCGTGTCCAGAGACATGAATCGCCTCTTGGCGTTTTACAAAGGCTTGACAACCTGGGCTCGATGGGTAGACCAAAACGTCGATCCTGCTAAAACTAAAGTCTTCTTCCAGGGGATTTCTCCCACTCACTATCAGTAAGTGAAACCCTATCCTCCTATGTACTCTCCTGGGCTTATAATCCTGAAAATGCAAATAAAATCATCATTTCTAACAGGGGTAGGGATTGGAAGTCAAATTCAAAGAACTGCAATGGAGAGCAGCAGCCTTTGGAAGGATCAATATATCCTGCAGGGAATCCACCAGAGGTTGAGGTTGTTAACAGAGTATTGAGCAGAATTAAGAAGCCTGTGTTTCTGCTCGATATTACGACCCTATCTCAATTGAGAAAAGATGCTCACCCGTCTGCATATAGTGGTGATCATTCTGGGGTGGATTGCAGCCACTGGTGCCTCCCTGGTCTACCAGATACCTGGAACGAGTTGCTATACGCAGCTCTTGTAATGTGAAGCTACAGCAATAGATGTCATTGTTTGTTGTGTATAATTGCTTTGTATTGTTTCTTAGTACTTTAGGCTGATGGTAGTTCGTGGGGAGATAAAGAACCACCTATGATTAGTTTGATTTGTGAAATAAGGAAGATGATGATCTAACTGTAATATAATCAGTTGTCCCATGCAAAGCATGTGGAGTTTCTTATTCTGTTAATCCAATGGTGAGAATATTTGTTAGAATTAGTTCCCTAAATATCGTCAAATAATTTAAACTAACTTCACTATGAAGCTATTCCACAGAGATGATAAATTATCATAGCAGAATCAGTCACCACTTATCCAACACGAGTGAATTATTGATATTTATCAAGCAATATATTCCAGAAGCAGCAAAAAGAAAACTGATCTGACATTAATGATTAATGGGTTTGGATATATAATTTTATTAGTGTCATGATTAGGTACTTGAGATAATAAAAATGTATGATACTATGATTAGCATAAGAATAATACATATGAAGGGGGTTCTTACATTGGAGAACAAAACCCTAAAAGAGTTCTATAATTTGATTTCAATTCTGGGACTGGAAGCATTCCCATAGGACAGCCCAAAGTTGTGTGGTTGAAGTTATTTAAAGAAAGCTTATCAAGGACTATGTTTTATAAAATCTTTCTCAAAATTATGTACAGCAGCAGTACAGGAAGCAGCGTTTCTTGGCAAAATATAAATTTTCTTGAAAAAAAAACATAATCTAATTGTAGATAGTTTGTGTTGTACACATTATTTGGCACACTCGTAGGAAAAGAGAAGCCAACCTTGAAGATCGGATAGTGATAGAAGCTTAGTATCCCACATAAACAGCAGCATTTACAATGTAGCAATCATCATTCTTATCTCCCATTTCTTCAACATGCACACCACTTGAGCATATCAATCCGCCATCCACAACTTCAATATTTGTTATAGCTCCACTGTTGAAATATAGAAATTAAACACACACACATACATGCTTGTATTTAAGGACATACCAAGTCAATTTATTGAGCGCAGTTACTTACTAGGGGAAAACTGTTTTGACCTTCTCAAGATCCAACAGATGTTGGAGAGGTCGGGGAACTCCCAATTTTATCTGCAGTTTCATCTCACCAAACGAAACACCAGGTATAGAACCTGAACGCGCACACACAAACAGAGTGGATCACAATGTATGAAGTATGAAAAGAAAGAGTTAGTCTCCTATGAACCAAGTTCAAGGTGTAAACCCTGTGGTCCCCCTTTAATTTAAACCCCAGCAAAACGTAGGGTATATTAGGATTGGAAGGGGGAACCACAAGGTTTACACTATGAAACCGGTTTACACAAGTGTTGCCGAAAAGAAATCATTTCCTAGATGCGGGAAATAGCTTAACAAAGCTAAGCAAGTGGATGACTATACTTTACACCTCAACTGTCACTAATGAATCAGGAGAAATACTAAGCTAATCAGGTGGCTTAAATAAACATGCCCATTTTGGAAACTCTGATGAATTATTATGGCTGGAATTGCCAAGAATTTGCATATATAATTGGACTTATGACTTGCTCTCAATCATTCAATTGGAAATACGAACACCCCACAAAATTCATACACACGACAGGCCATTGCGAAATACAGTTATTGTGCATTTCAATATTGAAGATTAAATAAGTAAAGAACAAGAAAACAACTTCAGCAACGATTAGGGATTCCGTCTACCAATTAGATATAGAAACAGAGAAGGGAAAATAATAAAGAATAGATCAAAACTACCTCTTCTGAAAGCGGGAATCGAATTTGAGGAAATGGCATCCCTACAAGCCCGCATTGCTGCAGATGTAATATCCTGCCTATTTTACAATTAGATATCATTGGGACATAAAAAGGGGGAGAGAGAGAGAGAGAGTGGAGGTACCCATGCTGATCGTAGCCGACTCCCATTTCGACAAACAAAAGCTTGATGGAAGAATCGGGCACAGAGTCGACCAATTTAACTGAACTCTGCTCACTCGCCATTGAAGTGGCAGTTACAGCACTAAGAGGGAGAGAGATTATCCTAGATTTGTAATTTGCAAAAGGGGAAAAACAAGTATTCGTGAATGATCTGAGATTCGATGGGGTTGAAAGAATTGGATTCTTCAAAATAGTTCCCGAATTGGAGATGGAGAGAGCAGACATGGCGTTTTACAAACAGGTTGGGTTTATTCGATCCGGATCCCTATTTATGATGGGCTCAAACTAATTCGTTTTCTCCGCCCAAAACCAATTTCGGGTCCGGTTTTTTTGGTTCTTATTTTCTTATCATCCAATAATTTAATTTTCAAATGATTATTTTGGATCAAAATGCCACCAACTTATTTTTTTATTATTTTATTATACAGTGTTGATAATGGTGTCAGATACTCGCCATAGAATATTATCTTATATCATCTGATGTCGAATTCGGTATGGGTCAAGATGTTGGAGTCCCAATATAGAATATCAACATCATATTTGACACCATCGTTATATCACCGAATGTCGAATTAGGTATCGATCAAGGTATCGAAGACCCGACACAAGATTGATACCAAATTCGACATCCAGTTATACGACGATGATATTGGACATGAATTCGGTATCTTATATCGGACATTGAATAATAAAATTATTATAAAAAAAGGAGTGTGGGAGGGTTCAAATAAAATTAAGTTGTATGATAGCAATAACTTTTAACAATTTAAATTGGTTATTTTTTTACTATTGACATTGCCCTCCACCTGAACGCCATTTTAGTTTCATTTATCATAAATTCATTAATATAAGTTAATTAAACATGATTTGCATTTCTCAATATTTATATACTATCAAATCATGACTCACCTTTGAAAAAAAAAAAAACTTCAACAAACTTTATACAGAGCATTACTAAATTTAAAAAAATTACAATGTTAGTGTGTTTTATTGTGTCTCTTTTTATTGGACTAGTTATTCTCTCTCTTTTCCTTAATAATTTATTAATCATATTTCCAATTCATTCTATTAATTTGGTTTTAAATATGATACAAATAAAAATTCATTTTGCTTTCTACTTTATGTATTCCCAATTTTCCTTTCGAATAGCATTGGAAGAAACTAAACTTTTATAACGATCCACCATAGTCCAATTTTACCATCAGCCAACGCAAACTTAATATTCATTCAACCTTCACTCACTGCACAGAAATAAAAACAACACATTCTTGTAGTAATATCTCTAATACCTAATCATTTTTGCCTCCCAAAAAAAAAAAAAAAGACTAAAGATGACAAATGGTGACACTCAGAAACTCCCATTTTCCAGAGTATATTTGGATAGCTCCAGATTGATTCCACCTACATAGATCCTCAAGAAAATGTCCTAAGAGGTATATTACTACATCATATTTGATGTTAAATCATTAAAACTTAGTATATTATAGCAACAAGATGATTACCCCCACCCAGCATTCACATACTTCACCTATCTTGTAATTATATTTAACACCAAAAACAGAGTTTGCTACAGCTGAGGATGACACTTCTTCTGTTGGTTTACAACACACTGCCCAGCTTTATCTCTCAGCTCTTCGAACGCCCTCATCGTTTCCGCATCAAAACCACCTGCAAACTGACAAACACAATACGACCATCTAAGTAACAATCCATCATCCAAAATCTTTTAAAACAAAACATTTATCCACCTGATGTACTCGGAAGGCAAACTTGACACCTTGTACTATAAGCTCTTCTTCTTCGGTGCCACCCCCCACTATTTCAAGCTCTGCCGATACTCTCTTCATGTACTTCACCGCCAATTTTACCGATGCTAGCTTGATCTGTATGGCAATAAATTGTCATAAAAAAACAACACCCTCGTGTAGATTCCAATTTCCATTTAATTCACAGAATCAACCATCTGACAAGAGTAATAAAAAGTCTTTCTAGGATTATTTAAAACCCAGCATTAGAAGTTTTTGCTTCGTTTAATAATTGAAACAGGCAAGAAAGTGTAGCAAGTTGACATAATAATTAAGGTTAGGCTGAGGTCAACGGAAGAATATAAAATAGTCCAATCAAAACCAAGTAACAGCATCTTAGAAATTTGAGACTAGCACATGCTTCCATCCTTAGTTCATTTGTCATCTACCTACTTCTAATTTATATATTACATAAAATTTAGACTTTTATAAATGACCTTAAGGGACCACAAATCAAACTTTCCACACTAGAGCTTCTCCAGAACCATCTCTCTTTCTTTGCATAGTTAAAAAAACAGGATAGCGAACAATAATCTTCAAACTCATTAAGGAGTCTCGTCCACAATTGATAGAACAAGCACGTTTTTACTTACAATGAACAAAAACTAGTGTGGAGAGCAGAAGCATGTGGGAGTTCTTGTTTATCGTAAACAAAAATGTGCACTAAAGATCTAGGCATCCAGCTAATTACGTGGGTACTTGGACCATGTCAATGAAGAAAAATGAAGAAAAATACTGAGGAAAACATCAGCATGTGAGAACTTTTGTTGATCATAATTCATAAACGAACAAATGAGGCCTATGCAATCTAAGTAAAGAGATACAGATCAACAACTGTATTCTTTAATGTCTTGTTTTTCAGCTAACACAGATCAAACTTAAGGCTAGGGTTGGCGCATTAATCATGATTATAGAACCAGTGACATTTAGTAGTAGCAAAGTATCTGGTCCCAAGACATTTAATCTGTTGAATTAACAGTTCAATTGCCACCTATTATGAGTTTTTTGTGCATCGAAAAAGTACTACGTCTCACGTTCACTTAAATAATGGAATTCAACTCCCAGCGAAATAATAACAGGGTCGCTTTCTACACATTACCAGCTAAAGAAGGCACTCTATAATTATTAATTATGGATTCGAAATGTTTCTAAACAACAGAGTCAACATAAATCTACCCTGACATAGCTCTAAATACTGTCCCATATTATTATAAAACTCGAGTCCTGAGTGCCACAACTACAACGATCAAAAATCCTCGCTCGTATCCAACTAAAGGCATCTGAGCCAACAAAATGAACCTCATCATAAAACATCAGTCAATATTGTGAACCCACCTGAGTTACATAACCTGTATCCATCATCCAATTCACAGGAATGTGGAAACCTTTGTATCTTTCTGTGGCTGATTCTCTCATTCTTGACAAATTATATACACCATGCTCCAATCTGCAACCAAAATGCAGCATTTATCTATAAGATTGTATTCGACTTTTATTCATTAAAAATTGTGGCATTAATTTAGGGGGAGATTTTTACTTCTCAAACAAAGACTGCATTTTCTTGAGAGCGTGACCACAGGGCTGTCTAGCATCATCACGAAACGACGAGACTTCAGATTCCAGCTTCTTCAGATCACAATACCCGAATGCAGATTCTCGTAATGCATCCGCCTTCTTTTCTGGCCAATCGAAGTGCTTCAACACTGCCCTCTCATCAACCTTTGTACACACAATAAAGCATATAATTACTATGAACGGAATATTATTACAAACAGCAAATATTAACATTTATCTGGAAGAAAAAAGGGTACCAGGTAAGAGAGCTCATCATCAAGCCATTTGACAAAAGACACAACATCCTCAATATCAGTGAATGCAGCAGCCTCAACCTCCTTAATCAAGAATCTAATAAAATCACCTTGAATCTCTATATCATTCTTAATCTGTAATTAAGATAAAAAAATATCAAATGATTATGAACGTGGAAATGATGTGATGTTATTTCCATAAAAGAACAAGCAAAAAAAGATCTACACCGGTGCCATTTTTGTACTAAACCAACCCAACATGTGCAATTGGAATTGATTTAACCGGACAAGCAATTTATGTAAACGAACAATCAAATCGGAAATACTAACTGCATTAAAAACCCACGTGGTTTCATTCAATTTTCGACTTTTCGCAAAATCAATAATATCAAGTTCTCTTTGCAAAAAATAAATAAATAAATAAATAAAATTATATGAAAATTTGATTTCGAATATAAACCGTGTCTTATCTTGTAAGAAACCTGGCAAAATTCCAAGAAAAAGCGCACCAATAAAAGCCGGGACCGGTCAATCCCAGTGACAGAGTGGCATAAAGTCAGTGGCAATTGCAGTAAATAATCGTGTAAACCATGACCAAACTGTAGAACAGCGAACTTACGGCTAGCAGATGTGCTGAACGGTTCTCGATTTCCCCGATCATATCCTTCGCCATTGCACCCGCCGCCGGTGGATCGCCGGCGCCACCGCCACAGCCGGTGTCCTTTCGGCAAGTTGAATCTCTCCGCATCAAAGAGTGGTAAAACTCAACCACTTCCGGAACTCTCGTGACCTTCGCGGGCACAGGCTTCGACCCCTTACGTGGTGGAGGTGGAGGCGGTGGAGGCGGCGCGGCTGCTTTCGATTGACGACGCGGTGGCGGCGGTGGAGGAGGGGGTGGAACGGCGAGTTTAACCAGTGGTGGAGGAGGCGGTGGCGGGTGAGGTATGTTGGAAATCTCCGCTAATGCGCGGTAGGCTGCACCGGATAGAGAACCGTAAGAAGGGGACGAAACGGACGATGTTAAGTAAATTGCAGGAGACGGTCGAAGGGAGGAGAGAAGCGACGCCGATGGCCGTGGAGGCGGCTTGGGAACGCGCGGACCACGGGGTCTATACCCATCAGAAGTCGCCGGAATTTCATCAAAAGTGGCCAGAGAATGTGTAGGCCTTTCATCACTCTCAGCCAAACCAAACAACTCATCTCGCTTGGCCTCAAAATCACTCTTATAGTCATTTTGGATGGAGCATTTTCTCAAATACATTGCAGTCACAGTGGATTTATGACTGTCATTGAGCTTGGCCATGGCGGCAGCCTCCTCATACTCTCTTTCACTCTCGGCAACAGCTCTTTTAATATCAGATAACTCAGCCTGCATATGTTTGATCTTATCTTCATACACATGAGTCTGTTTGGATAATTCCATATGCAAAAACTCATTCTCGTTTCTTAGCCTCTGGTTCTCCACTTCCAAACACCCGATCTTCTTCCTGCAGCGCTCGATTTCAGAATCCTTGGTGGCAATGACGTTCTCCAAAACTGGAACAATGGAGGCGGACTCCTTGAGCAATTTCTGCTCCAACATTTCGGTCTTCAAACGGGACTCGGTCTCCCGCAACTCCTCAACGAGGCGGAGGAGTTCGGAGACGTCGGGAGGGCGGGGCTGGACCTGGGCGGAAGCGCGGTGGAAGTGGACTCCGAAGGAGCGCGGGAAGGCGGGGGCGGATCCCTTTTGCTTGGCGGAAGGCGGCGGGGGTGGTTGCTTAAGGGTGGGTTTGGCATTTGTTGAAGGTTTTTGCAATCCCATGGCGGACTTAACTTTGCCAGCAACCATTGTTGGTGTTGGAATGGAATGGGAGGTATATCTCTTTCTCCCAACGCTATCGGATTGAAAAGTGATTAGAGAAGGACGATTCTACATGGGTCGCTCTCCCTTCTAACTGTATATTATGTGTGTATGAAAGAAAGAAATTGTTCTCAGATAATAGTGTATGTAGAAGGGGGATGGGTGGGTGGTGTGGGGGTGGAGTGGGGTGGGGGGTGGTTCTGGGTTCTGGTGAGACTCAAAGATATTGATGAGTGTTCAACGGGTGTTATGCTACGTATCCTTAACTTTTGAGATAAATACTTACTTTTTTTACTTCCTTCCATCCCGGAGAAGTTGATATAATTTTTTTGGGCACGAAAATTAAGGAGTATAATAATTTAATGTAAAGTGAAGTAAAGTGAGAGAGATAAATAATATTTAATGTGTAGTGGGTAGTTGTATTAGAGGTGATATGTGGGGTCATGAGAATAGATTAATTGTTTTTGTGCGGATCTCATGTATTAAAAAGGAAATTATCGCCCCCAGGGCATAGCTCAAGTGGTAGAGGGGAGGGTGGAAAGGCCTTCCAGCTGAGCTTGGTTGCTGCAGGGTGGGGGTTCGAATCCTGCCTTTGGCATGGATTTGGCCCCTTGCAAGCACAAGTTTAACAGTGAGCCCTCTCTATAAGCCACTTGAGGCACATCCTGCGATTTACCTCCTCCACCAATCCCCAGGGCAGGGGCGGTGGGGGCCCCTAATGGTGGGGTACACCATTTAAAAAGGAAATTATCAACTTTAATGGAACAAACTAAAAAGGAAAATGCGTCATTTCTATGGGACGGATGAAGTACTTTTCATGACATTCAAGATTTCAATAATCCCACGCGCTCGCACTAGCCTTGTGTTTTGCTTCAAAGACTACATATATCTACAATTAGGGGTTGTCGGTGTGGCATACCGAAATTTTTTTTATACCAAATATCATATCGAAATTTTTGATATATAAAAAATCATACTGTTACCTTACCTAAACTTTCGGTATACCATAGTTCGATTGTCATATCAAATATCATACTGAAATTCTCAGTATATAAAAAATCATACTGAAATTCTCGGTATATAAAAAATCATAATGTTACCTTACCTAAACTTTCGGTATACCAAGTTCGGTATACCGATATTTCGATATAAGAAAATAGTATACCTTCTACTTACCGATATTTCGGTATACTGTATCATACCTAAAATATCAGTATATATCTTACTATAAAATAGTTTGTTACGTTGTTATGCACTTAAAATTCAATAAATCTAATTAAAAACTAACTAGAAAAGTGTAAGATAGCTATAAAAAAATTCTAATTTAGAAAGTAAAAGATGGCTATTAAACAAATTCTAAGAGATAACAAATTTATAATAAAAAATATATACTACAATCCACAAATGACTAAATTAAATAAGAGTGAGTCTCATGTAAATCGGGTTTACATGTAAACCTTTTTTTTATAAATTACTCTTTAATATATAAAAAATTACGTTTTTGAAGAGTAATAGTTTTTATACAGATGAGTAATAATTCATATCTCTAAAGAGTAAATTTTCATGTACTAAAAAGTAATCGATAAATCAGGATTTACA
Source organism: Pogostemon cablin (assembly GCA_023678885.1). Lineage (NCBI taxonomy): Eukaryota > Viridiplantae > Streptophyta > Magnoliopsida > Lamiales > Lamiaceae > Pogostemon > Pogostemon cablin. The sequence goes on from CM042956.1 coordinate 3,736,738, forward strand.
AGAATTTAAAGAATAATTTTTTATTTAGAAGAGTAACAATTTATTAGCTAAAGAGTAATTTTTTATGTACTAAAGAGTAACAGAATTTACATAATTAATGTATGTAAACCCGGTTTACACAAACGTTTGTCATTAAATAAACAGTACCTAAGAGATCTACATAATAACCATATGGAACTTATATTAAAATCAATACTTTTAAATTTTCATGTAGGATACAACTACGCAATTAAAAATGAAGTACAAGATATCATGAAAGTCAATCAACTTTATCACCCATTTATAATTATGAATAATTATGAAATATACAGTAGGATTTTAAATTTAATATTTTAATTAAATAGTGTATATATTTAATTTAATTAAAAATTATAATATATAAATCATTATTATAATTGCATATGGTATATCGTATCATATTATCCTTACAGTATTTCGATATATACCAAAATAATGCGGTATTAAAAATTATATACATTTATCGTACCAAAATTTTCAATACGGTATCATATCTTACCAAAAATTTCGGTAAAATCGATAAGGGCGGTATACCAAAATTTCGGTATTTTTTCCCAGCCCTATCTACAATATACTACCTCCCCAATTAAATTCATCGTGTCGCAAATTGTTATGAAAATGTAATTTAAAAAAAGGTAATAGTAATTAATTTTAAAAATTAATAAATAAAACGTGTGTCCTTGGGCGTTCATATTTCACGGTTTAAGAAAGCTGTAGTTTTTATTATGTCGTAACATTTTGTATAAAAATTTGTACCTTATATTTTTCAGATTATATATAATAAATTTTTATTCAAATATTAGTGATATTTATATTTCAAAATATTTTTAACTAGAAAAATAATGCACTTATAAAATCAAGTGTAATACAAAATGTTATACCCTGCGCCTAGACGGCACAAGAAATAACTCTAAACTAATAAGAAAAATCACATGATAAACTCGGAATTTTTTGCAAAATCACATAATAAGAAATTTTCTAAAAAATATTTAGAATTGGTTCAAATGGAGTACATTAATTGAATTGATGTAAGAAACAATTTTATTCTCTAATTCCTCATGAACTCACCTCATTTTAGTAGACTTAAGGGAGGAAAACAAATATTTCTTCCGTCCCGCATTAATGTTTGATATTTGTTTTTTTCACAGAAATTAAAAGATATAATATTTTACTGTGGGGTGAGGTGAAAGAAATAATATTTAATGTAAAGTAAATATTTACTCCTTCCGTCCCCTTGATACGTATCCACTTTTCAATTTTGGTTCGTCTCATTACAAAGTATCCATTTTCCTTTTTGGATTGATGTGACCTACCCACACTCAACACTAATACAACTACCCACTACACATTAAAATATTATTTCTCTCACCTTACTATACATTAAATTATTATACTCCTTAATCCACGTGCAAAAAGTCAACGAATACCTTTCAAGGGGACGGAGGGAGTATATTAGTGTTGTATGTGTGTGTCGTACATTGAATAATTAATTATTTTGTGTGGGTCCAATTTGACAAAAAATGAAATGTAAACATTAACGCGAGATTGAGGAGTATATTAATTTTGGCAAAAGCTCCAGCATCCACGGGACACACCGTGCCCCCATATGAACACAATTCTCCCCTTCATATTCTATTTAAACATATGTATTCATAGAGATTTAAATTAAAAAGGGACACATCACTCATTAATTTTTAGTATGTCTTTGAAGATGTATGATGTGGTAAAACCAAAAATGTGTTATTTTCGAGATGAAAGTTTTGAAATTGATAAATTATTTGATGAACTTAATTTCCGTCTTTGGAAATTGAATTCTTGAAAGACATCTACAGAGTTTATCTATTTATTTCGAAGAATTAAGACTATGCTCTAAATTCATTCTATAGATACTGCGAGAATATTAATATTGCCTTAAAGTTCTTGTGACTTTCTCATATTATAATGACATTTTTCATTTTCATGTAACTTTTGGATAATTCTCTTACCCATAATAATAATATTTATTAAAAAAAAGATAAAATATTAAAATAACGATCAAATTGTACCTTATAATACAATATGAATCATAGAATTGATGTTTAGCCAGTTTTTAAATGGTAATTATTTTTTCAATTAAAGATATCATTATTTTTTTTATCAAGTCAAAAATAAATAGAGGTTAAAGGATTACATACACTAAAAAAAAAGATTTGGAATAGAATTTCAATATAACCAAATGAATTAATACCTACGTTCACTTGTCTTCAATACCGCTCTTAAAATTATGTATGCATCACACATGTTTTATTTTAAAGTCTTAATTTCAATTACTCTAAATTCTTTTCCTCCTTAATCATAAATGTTCAATTTGGAATGTGTAGATAATTTTCTTCAAATTCTAACATGAGACAAGGCTTTTGCAACTAACATATAACCTTGCGAAGTGTAGATGAATTTTGTGAGGAGTAGATAAGATAATTTAACTTCATGGAGTTCTTATTTTAAAAATTATGAAAAATGCCCAAAATTATGTTGATTTTGAAAAGTGACATCTAACGTACTCCCTCCGTCCCAGAAAATTTTTTACGTTTACTGTTCTACGTTGTTTAAGAAAAGTTGCACTTTTTGACCAACTTTATTGACTTTGGAGGGTATTGTAGTATTTTTAGGTAATTAAAAAGTATAATAAAGTAATTATATGTGTGTGAAAAATGAGTGACAAATTTGAAATTAAAGTAACTTTTGAGGTTGTTGGATAAAGTAGTGTTTCTTTTTTTGGGGATGAAAGGCTTTTTGGGACAAACAAATGAGGAAAGTGGGAAAAATATTATGGGACGGAGGGAATAGTATTTTTTTTTTTGAAAAATGACATTTTTTTAACGTGTGTCTATCTTCATTATATAATTAATACATAGTTGTATGTATAGTCACGTATACAGTTGCGTGTATATTAGTAAATAAAACATACTCCCTCCGTTCCGCACCAAGGGTGCATTTTGATTTTTTGCACGTAGATTAAGATGTATTATTATTTAATGTTTAGTGGGGTAGTTGTATTAGTGGGAGTGTGAACCTCATGCTTTAATTGTATTATGAAAGAGAACCCTTTGGGTGGGACGATCAAAATGAAAAAAAGAGACCCTTGCTGCGGGACAGAGGGAGTACTCCCTTCGTCCCCTTGATACGTATCAATTTTTTCATTTTGGTCCGTCCCATTACAAAATATTCATTTCCCTTTTTGGATTGATGTGACCCATGTGTACCCCACACTCAACACTAATACAACTACCCACTACACATTAAAATATTATTCCTCTCACCTTACTATACATTAAATTATTATATTCCTTAATTCACGTGCAAAAAGTAAACGAATATTTTTCTAGAGAACAGAGGGAGTATGTATGATCATGTAGTCTCAGATGAAAAAAATTATATATAAAATCACAGGCATAGGAAACATCGCATGTAAAAATTACGGTATGAATCGCAGGTGTAATTGTATAGTCACATGAAAGTTATATAGTATGAGATTACATATGTAAGGATCGCAAATCCAAAATAAAATTAAAAAAAAAAAGACATTTTTTTCAATAAAATTATAATAAGTGGTATTTTTTCAAAATGAAGTATTGATATTGACATTTTTATTGATGCTATTTTATTTATTTAGGTGTAATTTCAATGAGAATGAGTAAAAGTATATAGAGAAGTTGGAAAGAGATTGTAAGTTGCATTAAATAAAAAGTGATCCAAATTTATAATAAAACCAGCTACTCTAACAAACAAAAGCAAGTATCTATCAACTAGGAATAAAAAGAGTTGCAAATAAATTACTTATTTTAACTAGAAATAATAGAAGTAAATAAAGCAGCTATTTTGATTATTGTGTGCGAGTAAAGGAATATGCAGGAGACCATTAAATTGATTTGATACAATTTAGTGTAAGATGACCTCATTATATCCTGCCATAAATATTAAAGCAGACTCGTCGCTATCATTTACTCATGTGACCATTTAATTTCATAAACTTTAGATTTTGATTAAATTTTCTATATCAACACATAATGCCTACATGGGTTTACATTAAAAATAATTAAAATTGCGAATATAGTTTAGAGCTATTAAAATGAAGATAATTAGTTCAACTCAACTCACTAGTATTTTATTTGCTTGGCTTTGAAATCATATTTGTAGTATTTTATAAGTAATGATCGATTGATTTAATAACTCGCGAGCTATTGTAATGATAATTATTATAAATTGAATAATAATATTTTCCTTCTAATACCAACATGGACCAGTGTGTACATTTAAATAAAATAAAAATCTGTCTCTCTCTATAATGTGCATGACCGGCCAAAAAAATAGGTAAGAACTTGGATGATATCATGTTATGAGTTACGAGATTATCCAATTAATCTAGTGATACGAATAAAAAATGATAATATTTTAATTTAAAGTGATATTTGAATTTATAAAAGATAATAATCATTCATTAAATTACATTTTGAAAGTTTCATAAAAAGTGAATTCACTAAAAAAAATGATAATTAAGAAAAAAATAAAATTCACACAATACTTTTCTTAAAATAAAAAATACATCTCCAATATAAAAACTTCAAAATATATTTTTATTTTAAAATTATTGCTCTCATTTAATAATACACATAATATATTTTATATTTTGTTTATTATATTATATACATATTTTTTTAAAAATTAATAAAATTAGTAAAAATAAATAAACACATTATTTTGGAAGGAGAGTATAATAATTGTTCATAAATAATAATGTAATAAATAATTTATAATTCTTGTTATATCGTGAATTTAACCTTCTTTTGTTGGAATGAGTAAAGAGTTTTAATTCTAGGTTAAAGGGAGTAATAGTTTATTATTTAGAAGGCTAATAATTTATAGACTGAATTTATATATATATTAATCTTATCGTAATGGGTATATACAAGATAATAAATAAATAATAAATTGTGTAAATTCCAACAGTGATTTAATAATATGGAGCCTGACAATAAACTGGTTGAGATTTTCAAATAATTTAATGCTTAACTATTAAATGAATGAATTAATTTATTCGTACACACGTTATAAATGTAATATTCCATAAGCTCAATATTGGTCTCTCACCAAAACACTCTCTCTATATATACTCCTGTGTAATTATTTTTTTTTCCTTAACCCAGTTTATTTAATACTTGTAGGTAATTATTATGATCTGGAATTTAGACAAGGCTATTTGCACCTAACACTTCTAATGATGGGATTAGGTCAATAGTATTCAACGTGTAAGCTAACAAACCATTCCCTCCTTCAGTGTGTAGGTGAGACATGGTGATATTAGTATTGTGTGTGGATTTATATATAAACGTATATTATTAATTATTTTGTGTATTTTTTATTTATTATAAATAAAAATGTAAATATTATGATATAACGCCCAAAATAAAAATTTATAAACTTTATAGTGTTAAAAGTGTTTTACATATTAGTTTCAAAACAAGTGTTGTACATATTTGGCAGGCGTATGCACGCACATGTTCTATTTTTATTATGTGATCATAAGATACTTTGCACTTAATATATAGTATATTTTTTCAATCAATTATTTATTTAAATTAATCTCAATATATAAAAACAATAGTAACTTAAATTTAATAATATGAGTAAAAGAGATGATGTAATATCGATTGGTTTCACGCGCTAGTTGGGTTTCCATTTATTAAAAAAAGAAAAGGATTATAGAGGTTGAAACGAAATAACGTTGCAGAAAGTGCAAAAGATCTCTCCAACGGTCCGTTTGTAAAATGATGAGAAATTGATTTTATGCGATTCTTTTTCTGCTAGGTTTAAGGTGGGTGATTTCTTTTGAACAAGATTGATTTTCTTTTGTTGGGGTCCACTTTTTGAAGTTCAATTCACTCCATCTATAATATTGAGGAGATATACGTGTAATATGATGGGATGATGATAATTAATTTATATAATTGTAGGTTTAATTTATTAAATATAATTTTATGGTAAAGTATTTAATAATCAGACATTATGGAGTACATCTCGATTCTAAATTTGTGTCCATTTTATAATGCCTGTCCAATATATTAGAGATTGTCATAGACTACTAGCTAGAATTAATCATATATAGAAAAGGTAATTTTGATCTAAATAAATATGAGTAATTGTTTATAATATTTGCTCGTTGAATGTTGGCCACTTTATTATTATGATATAATAATATTATTATTACGAAAAAATTAGTACCAGTCGGGTTGACATTCGATAAAGCAAAATTAGAGGCTCAAAAAAGTAAAAACCGAATCCCCATATAAAACTTGTCATATTATACTTAGGGTTAGTTTGGCAGTAATATAAGATAAAAGGAATATATTTTAGAATTAATGGTCCAGTAAAGATGAGATAAAGAAATGTATATTTAGAATGGATTATATTTTAATAATTCACCAATCCATCTTACAGTTTATCTCGCATATACTTGTTTTACAGGATAGTGTTAGTAAATTTATTTGATCAAATTTATTGAATTATATGAAGACATATAAATGGAGTAATAATTAAAGAATTTATAGAGTAAAAGAATAGTGTAAACTTGATTTCAAAGGTGAATTTATTGAAATAATAATAATAATAATAAAACCACACATCATGTTATTTTATTAGTAATTAGCAAGTAATGACAATAAATAAAGATAAAGAGTTTATTTTTTAAGGGGACGTCTTGAATTGATTATTAAGTTGATAAAACATGTTTAATAAGCCCGAGAGTCTCCGTATTTTTTTTTTTAATTTTTTTGATACTGGAGTGCTCCTGATCCAATCACCCTTTAAATTTCTTTTTTCTTTTTAAAATTATTTACTCAATAAAGGATGCTATAAGCCTATAACTAGAACAGAAATATATACTAACGAATACATATTCCCCGCATAATATGAGATGCATTATATTTTATAAAAAAATTAATTAAATAATTTAATATTAAATATATATTGTAATAATTTAATAATGAGTATATACTCAAAATTTTTGTTATTTTTATTAATTGATTTATTTATATTTTTTAAGATTTACTTTTTAATTCTAAATATAAAGATATATACATTAATAATATAATAATAATTAAATAAATAGAAAGATTATATGTGATATTAAATAAAAAATAAAAATATTTATTCCTAACCAATAAAAAAATATGATTAAAGCTGGTGTTTAATTTGAATATATACATGAATAATAATAATAATTTGGATATATTATTGATTGGTTTAATTATCTATTCCTAATCAATTAGAAAATATATAATTAAGTATTTAATTTATAAATATACATGAATAATAAAATAATAATAAATAAATAAATAAAAGTAGAAAGATTATATATATATATATATATATATATATATATATATATATATATATATATATATATAATTAAAATAAAAAATACGACAATTAACCACGTCGCGACACTTCATACTTTTAAAAAGTTATTTATAACAGGGTATTTGCAATTAGTATATATAAAATACGCATAAAATTTGAGATTAAAGCTCATAATATTTATATGAAGTGGAATATAAATTTACGATACCGTCACACAATCATAATGAAGAGGTGATAGTTTATTTTAAAATTAAGGCAAAAGTTTGCATTTCTTCCACGAATGATTGATTACACAAAATGGGTATTAGTATTTTTTTTAGATATGATATAAATCGTTCTTAATAATATGCATCACATATTTATTTTATTTTTTCCATTAATAAAGTATAATTTCATTATTTAAATCATCAATTTTTATCCGTTTACTCATTATTAAATGGGAAAATCTCACCAAACTTAGTGTTACATTAAATTCGCAGTAAAATGCAAAGTTGAAGCTTATTGCAATAAATAAATGTCGCAATGGTCCATTAATGGAGCATAACTAGACGAATATATACTTCAAAAATAATCTTAAAAGCATGACAATTACGGAAAATAATATAATAATCATAATAATAAATTCTCATAAATCAAATTCTCTCTCTCCTCTTTAATTAATTTAAAAGTTTTAGGAAAAATAATTCATTGAAAATCACTTAATAATACTTTAGCAATTGGACTACATTTTATTTTAATTATTTTGATATTAGCATCAATAAAATAGGAGAAATTGATTATATTTTAATGAGAGGGATAGATTATTAATTGAGCATGCAATAGTATAGATTTAATTTAGGTGGGGAAGGGGAATTGTTATAAATTCCATGGCTGAAAAATCACTTTCAGAAAAATGGCCCCCAACAAAACGAATATGACTATTAACCTACCTTGCCACCTTCATTTCACATTTTTTTTCTTTTTTCTTTAATTATATTTGTAGTTACAAGGAATTATATAGTAAACCAAACCAAATAGTACTACATGCAACGTAAAATTGAGAAAATTTTATGTGGGTCGGTGGTTACATGTGACAGTTTATGAGATGTTTTAATTATGATTGTTATATAGGTAAAGTATAATATTCGTAATTAAAATATGTATAATTTTATGATGTTATAAAATGATTCACTTCAAACATACTTTAGTTATCAAACAATATTTAGTATATTTTGTATTGATAAACTTTATATATATAATATGCATACACCCATTTTACATATAACAATCGTATGATCCTCATTTTAAATGTTGGATTATGTGGTAATTAATTAATTGTGTAATAATAAGAGTAGGTTAAGAATTGAAGTGGATGTGTGAACCCCCTACTCGATTTTGTAGCTCGATTGCCGTTATCATCGGACACTCTCTCTTTCTTCTATTATTAGTCCACGTTCAACCAAATATTTTATATTATTACATGATTTTTTTTTCCTAATTACTATATTATGTGTGACCTCCGTCTATGTCTAATTAAATAATTAGTAATGTTCAAAGGCAAACTCAGGTTAGTCATTGAGAGTTTGTGTACTTTAAGGCAGAAATTAATCTAGCTAGTATATGGTTTAACAATTTCAGCATTAAACTTTTCAAATATCAGACCTACATTTCAAGTGTATCCTCAAAAGAGAAGAGATCATCTTGTTTGGAATTTTGCAAAGAATAGAGAGTATCATGCTGCCTGAACAATCTTTTTATGAAAATTTTATAAGAGAAAAGGTCTGCTAATTTGAATCGAAGTAAGAGAAAAGGTTTGCTTATTTGAACCTTACTGAATGTTTTAAAATATGGAAAAGAACATGAGCTTTGAAAATTAAGGAAAAAATGAAATTTTTTGTTCGAATTTTTGCACTCGGAAGTAATGCTCAAACTTTCATACTTGACTTTCTCTTGTGATCAAGAGGATTTTGTGGCTATACCTTTATACATTCATTGAGTTTATTATATTACATCTATGTTATGTTGGATTTTGTCAAGAATAAAAAGAGGAATTTTCCTTTGTTTTTTTATCCCACATCGGAATGGAGAGCAAAGGGGGAGGGATTTTTTTAGGCTATATAAGGAGGTCCTTGGACTTGATATTAAGTGCACTAATCAAGTACACTTTAATTTTTGTGTTTGATTCTATTGAAATTCCTTTCTTGGATTCTCGGTTGTGAGAATGGAGAGAAAGGTGAGTATTAGTCAAAGATTTGTAAGAGTGTAGGGATTGGGGTCGAGAGAGAGAAATTTTGTGTGATTGTAAAATTTTTTCACATAGTGGTATTTTCTCGGTTCATGATTTTTCTCCGGTTTTGGAGTTTTCCACGTAAATTCTTGTGTTGAGCTTTTTATGCTCTTCTTTATTTGTCCCTTATGAATGAATGAGGATCTGTTTATCCCAACAAGTGGTATCAAATCCCGGTTTGAACACTTATAAAATTCTTAGTATGCTCTGTGGTTGCAGCATAGTCTGATCTTCCACATCAGAAAAGACTTTATGAGAGGAAGAGGGTTATTCATTGGGCTAAGGGTGGCATGAAAGAAGTGAGAAAAGCTAGTGGCACAAGGGGGTCAGAAGATCAGCCGGATGCGGTGACATCTCATTTCTTACGATGAAATGCGTCGGACTGTGGCGTGGCAAGGGGTAGGATTTGTAGGTCAGCAGATTTTGGCAGAGTTCTTGGACCTGCAGCAATGTGAATTGCTAGGACTCCCGGTGGTGGAGTTGGCTTAACAACGGCTTGGGATTTCCATGGATGTCAGCTTAAGGAGGTTTAAAAGGAACGAATTTTCCGATAATGACTGGTGGCGTGCGGAAGCGGTGATTCAACAGGGAAGATGGCGATGTGAAACTTGGTATCGGGTGGCGCTAGATCGGTAAAAAATAGCGTGGATTCAACTGACAAGTGGGGAAAACATCGTGAATTCCTTAGAGTTAGAATCGGCTTAATGTGACTACACTTTCAGTAGAAAAATGGTTCAGACAAACCTGGTGTAAGCTTGGCTGTAAAAGGTAGTGACGTCATGTCGGTACAGACGGGTTTTGCTCAAGGTGTAGCAATGGTGGCGTTTCTAGTCAATGAGGAATTGGTGCAGCAACAGCTTTGAATGTTGAGTTAATATTATTGGAGATCCTTATGACATGTTCAGTTGTCATGGAAAATGATGTATTAATATTAGCTGGTCCATAAGTTTGCACACAAACATTAATTTGACAGGTGATGTAGGATGTGTGGTGGATTTATATCGATGGCTGATGGACTTTCAGGGGAGCCAAGTGCTGGAAGTAGCACCATAAATATCAACAGGTGTTTTCGATATGTGTCGCATGAAATTCTTAGAATGGTTGATTCTAAGTGGTCACTCATATGGTGGAGTAGGATTCTCGGGATTGAGAATGGATTGTCGGTGTAGACAATGAATTTTAGATTGGTTGATTCTAAGTGATTCTCGGGGTTGAGAATGATTGTCGGTGAAGACAATGTGTCTTCTTTTATTTTGACAATGTGGAGATTGTTGGATTTTGTCAAGAATAAAAGGATCCCACATCGGAATGGAGAGCAAAGAGGGAGGGATTTTTTAGGATATATAAGGAGTCCCTTGGACTTGATATTAAGTGCACCAATCAAATACACTTTAATCTTTGTGTTTAATTCTAGTTAAATTCCTTTCTTCGATTCTCGGTTGTGAGAATGGAGAGAAAGGTGAGTATTAGTTAAATATTTATAAGAGTGTAGGGATTGGAGTCGAGAGAGAGAAATTCTGTGTGATTGTAAAAAATTTTCACATAGTGGTATTTTTTGGTCCGTGGTTTTTCTCCGGTTTTAGAGTTTTCCACGTAAATTCTTGTGTTGAGTTTTTTATGCTCTTCTTTATTTGTCTCTTAATGAATGAGGATTCACTTATCACAACATGTTATTGGATTTGAAAATACAAACTTTAGTAGAATTGTCATTACAACGGAGTTGAGTGTCATCAGCAATAATTAATATTACATGGAAAATGTCCAACTAACATTTCTCTAGATAATTGCGTCCAACTAAAAATAATTACTGCATTGAAGTAACATTATTACTATTATGATTATATTAACTAATTAACAAATGATTTTTTTTTTGGAATGATGACATTGGTTGATTTCGTCCTAATACTAATTGTGCCAGAGTTCATGTTACTTGTCATAGTACTCATCACTTTTACCCTACACACATTAGTGTGGTAAATGACTGATCATGATAAAAAATAATACTAATAATAAATAATTACAGCTAATTCGAATCATTAATCATTATAAATTGTATTTAAGAGGAAATTATCTACGGAATTCTTATTACTTGACGTATATGCTTAACTTCAAATAATGATATAAAATGTAGTGGACTTTCTCACTTAAATTTTTTAAATATTTCGTGTAGAATGCAATTTTTTTTATATTTAAATTTTAATAATATAATATCAAAATTTTCGTTTTCTCGACACTTCAACTTTGTGCTATTCCTCTAATTATATTATGATTATCATTTTTTTTCCTCCAAATAACAAATTAATTTCTCTAATTGAATAAACACTTAATCTCTTACAATTTATATTAGCAATATATAAAATAATAATAATAATAAAAAAATAAATATGAAAATTGGCTGGCCCATAGAACATAGCAAATGCTTATATACTTCCCGATGTATACATAAATAATAGTACTATCTAAATTTCTATTTTAACTCTTATAGTATACTAATTTTTTATGGGAATAATTATTATTGTTGTTGTGGTTTAAGACATATTTTTCAGGTGTAATTATAATTATTTTTTAATTTTTTAATAACTATTTTACCCTTAGTTTGGAGTATGAAGTATTATTAATTTATTCTTAAATTTATTGCATAATTTGCATTATATATTTAATGCTTTTATTTAAATGAATAAATCAATTTAAATGTAATTTTTAATACATATATTTAACAAGCAGTTTCTTACCATTTTGTGCATTGTTGACTTTTTTTTACTAGTATAGTACCTGCGAGGTTAGAGAAATTTTATTTTAACTTTGAAATATTTAGTTTAATAAATATAAATGTATTAATATATTAAAACAAATTATTCTGTGCATCCGAATGTACGCTGCACATACATTTAATTAGAATGTATATATTAATGAATTAAAATATATATACTAATAAACAAAAATTTATACACTATATTAGCGAATTTTCTATTAACTTTTTGAATGTAAAACGAAATATAATAAAAGTTATAAATTTATAATTAAGAAAAAACATATACAATATTGAATAAAAATTAATACATAATATAGGTGCACGTGTGCATCCAAATGCATAGATATCAACTCATATATTAGTAGTTAAATACACTTATATATTACATCTTTAAGCTTATAATTAATATGAGACTTTTTTTAATAAAAAATAACATTTTATGTTTTTTTTCTTCTAATTTAAATGAATAGATATTCTTTGTACTCTTGAATACAAATTTAGAATCTATGCACTCTTTTTTTAATGACATACTATATTAATTTTAATTCAATTATGTATGTATATATATATATATTTCTTAATAAATATATCACCTGAGTAACATTCTATTTTTTTTTTATTAATTTTCATATTTTGAGAAATTCATAGAAAAGAAATGATGAGTTGTTCGGTTTGGAGGAGTCTGAAATCATGTTAAGAAACAGAGAAAGAGCGATGTTGTTCAGTGATATTAGTGACAAGGAGAAGCTGTTGTTCCAAAAATTCAGAGCTAAATGGATCAAAGAGGGTGATGCTAATTCTAGATTTTTTCACAGCTTCATTAATAAGAGGAGGAAAAGAAATGAAATTATTGGTATCAAAATAAATGGAGAATGGAAGAAAGAGGTAGCAGAGGTAAAGAATGGGATTTTTGAGTTCTTTAAATCGCATTTTGAGTCGATGAAAACGTTCAGCATTAATCTAGCAGAGGATTTTACTTCAAAAAAAGTGAAGGAATGTGAGAATCAGATGCTTACAGCAGTATTTAAGAAGAAGAGGTGAAATTGACAATCAATTTTTGTGGAAGTTCCAAAAGTTCAGGTCCAGATGGGTTCAACTTCAATTTTCTAAAGGAGTTCTGGAAGTTGTTTAAAGAAGATTTCATGAGACTTATGAGAGAGTTTCATCAACATGGTAAGCTCACTAAAGGTCTGAATTCTTCTTTTATTGTTTTACTTCCAAAGAAAGAGGAGGCCGAGGAATTGAATGATTATAAACCTATTTCTCTAATTGGTGGAATTTACAAAATCATCTCAAAAGTTCTCTCGAATTGGTTGTGCAAAGTTTTGGATTATCTATCATTTCAGATAACCAATCACCTTTTGTTGGAGGAAGGCAATTGATTGATAGTGTGGTGATTCTTAACGATGCCATAGAAGATGCAAAAAGGAGAAAAAACAAAAGTATCTTGTTCAAGATAGATTTTGCTAAAGCTTACGATTCAATATAGTGGAGTTACTTGGAAAACCTCATGAAGAGATTCAACTTTGATACGAGGTGGATCATATGGGTGATGGAGTGTATCACAACTGCTCATGCTAATGTGTTGGTCAATAACAGCCTTTCTGGTAACTTCAAATTAGAAAGAGGACTTACACAAGGAGATCCCTTATCTCCTTTTCAATTCATTATAGCTGCAGAAGGTATTAGCATTATGATGAATAAAGTTATCGATGAAGGACTGTTTGTTCCGATGGAGATAGGTATGGAAAAAATACAGATTTCTCACTTCCAATTTGCTGATGATACCATTTTCTTGGGAGCTGCTAGGGATGAGAATATTGTGTTTCTAAAGAGGTTTCTTATCATTTTGGAAATAACAACGGGCTTGAAAATTAACAAGAACAAATGTGATTTGTATTGTCTGAATATGGGTGAAGATTGGGTGTCTCTTAAAGTTGGGATGTTGGAATGTCGTATGGGAAAACTTTCATTTAATTATTTGGGGATAAAGGTTGGTTGTGCTCATAGAAAAGTTTCTGATTGGAATTACATGGTGCAAAAGATCAAAAATAGAGTGCAGAAGTGGGAAAGCCTTAAGATATCTATAGGGGGTCGACTGACTCTCGTCAACTCAGTATTATCTTCTATCCCTATTTATATTTTGTCTGTCTATTGTGCACCTAAACAAATCTTGAGTGACATTATTAAAATTCAGAGAGCTTTTCTTTGGGGGTGAGAGAAAGGAATATTGCTTGGATAAAATGGTCGTCTATATATAATCCAAAAAACCAATGGGGTTTAGGAGTGAGAGATTTAGAATGCTTTAATTTGGCATTGTTGGGCAAGTGGGTTTGGAGATTCTATAATGAAGGAGAACGATTACGGGTAAGGGTGATTAAGTCCAGGTGGGGAAGTGGCGGAAGAGTGAGGGTGTGTAATATAGATAATAGTAAGCCGACTGGTTGGTGGGGTGAGATTTTAAAGGCAGTGAGTAATGAGGGAAGGTTTGTTGAAAATATTGAGAGAGTAATGGGTGATGGGAGCAATATTCACTTTTGGAAAGACAGTTGGGTTGGGGAGGGAGGTCCATTGGAAATTAGATTCAAGAGGTTTTATCATTTGACATTAGATAAGTTTAAGAAAGTGAGTGAGTTGGGGTCTTGGATGGATGGGGAATGGAGTTGGAACTAGAGTTGGAGAAGAGAGCTTAGAGAGATATGTTGGAAATGAGATGTTGAATAGTCTAACTTCTTTGCTTAATGTGTTTTATCCTAGGCAGGGGGCTGTTGATGGATGGAGATGGAATAATGGAACCAAAGGCAAATATACAACTAAAGAAGTTTACGACATGTTATGGAGAAAGAAAAATGGAGCCTCAGAATCAAAGCAAAATTTTCACTTAGTATAGAATAATAAAGTTATACTTAAAATACAAGTACATGCTTGGAGAGTCCTATGGGAAAGAATTCCAACAACAACTCTACTTCAAAGGAGACAAAGCTTACCGGCAGGAATTATCACTAATTGTGTGTTTTGTGACACTCATTCTGAGACGGTTCGACATGTTTTGTTTGAATGTGATTTTACTTATAAAGTTTGGATGAAGTGTATCGAGTGGATGAATGTGAAGATGGTTCTTTCCTCGAATCCCTTGAATAACCTACTTCATTTCAGTATTCTTATTCCAGGGAAGAAAGGAAAGGATCTAACTATATCCGTATGGAAATGTGCTATATGGTTAATATGAAAAATTAGAAATATGCTTGTTTTAATGGAGAGAAATACTCATTGAAGAAGTTGGTAGATGAGACAAAGGTTAGAGTTTGGAATTGGTTATGTGATCCTTCATTAGTTAGTTTACTATGAAGATTTCAAGATTGGATGACTAATCCTAAAAGTGTGATCAATTAAGAGATTGCATCTCTAATGGTATATCTTTATATTTGTAAACTCTCATGTAATTATTTTGGAGTTAGATATTTCTCATACCTAACTCTTTTTAATAATATGAATTATTTTTCTGATAAAAAAAATGCATTTTACATAGAAATCAAATTATATTTTTTTAAAATATAACTTATTAACAAAGTATTTAATAATTGCAATAAATACACAATAAATACACATGAACCAAGAATTGATAAACACATACAAAAATAAAAGTCAACAGTGTGCACAAAATGGTTACATGTATGTTTTTAAAAATACACATGAACCAAGAATTGATAAACACATACAAAAATAAAAGTCAACAGTGTGCACAAAATGGTTGCATGTATGTTTTTAAAAAATCTATATTAAGAACTACTTATTAAATATATGTATTAAGATATGTGTTTATCGTTCATGTGTATTTATTGCAATTATTAAATACTTTGTTAATAAGTTATGTTTAAAAAAGAATTATAATTTGATTTACATGTAAAATGTATTCTATTTAAAGAAAATGTATTTCACAAAATATGAAAATTAATAAAAAAAATAAAATATTACTCGGGTGATATATTAAGAAATATATATACATTGAATTAAATTTAATATAGTATGTCATTAAAAAAAAGAGTGCATAAATTCTTAATTTGTATTCCAAGTACATAAAATATCTATTCATTTAAATTAGAAGAAAAAAAATAAAATGTTATTTTTTATTAAAAATAAACGTTCAATATTAATTATAAAATTTAAAGATGTAATATATGGGTGTATTTAACTACTAATATATGAGTTGATATCTGTGCATTTGGGTGCACATGTGCACCTATATATGTATTAATTTTTATTCAATATTGTATATGTTTTTTTAATTATAAATTTATACTAACTTTTATTATATTCCGTTTATATTAAACAAAGTTAATAGAAAATTCGCTAATAAAGTGTATAAGTTTTTGTTCATTAGTATATGTATTTTTTAATTCATTAATATATAAATTCTGAATGTACGTAAGTGCATCGTACATTCGGGTGCATAAAATAATTTACTTTAATATTATTTATATTTATTAAACAAAATATTTCAAATTTAAAATTAAATTTCTCTAAGTCCAAGTAAGAAGTGGGTGTATACTAGTTAAATATAAGTTGCAGAGAGCCAAAATGATAAAGCGTAATAAAGTGTATTTTGGTTTAATGTATATAAAAATATGCTTCACTTTCTATAGTCAAATAGTGACATTGCCCACACTTATCATTGGCTTCGAGGTCAAGAAAATGTCACTCTATATTTATATACACGTGTATTTTTTTTTATACGATGCCTCATAATTTTTAATTATTCTTGGAAATTATTTTCACTTACTTTAAGATGTGAAACACAATCTTGGGAACCTTTTTGTAACCCCAAAAATGTTACTCTTTTTCCCATATATACTCGCACACGAAATCGGGGATGTGTTTTGCAATTTTTGAAGCATACTACATCTCATCAAATGTCAATATTTTTAGGAGTTTTTTCAAATAAATAACTCTAAACATAAATTAATTCACAATTAGAGAATTGAAAGATTTTTTTTTATTAATTTGGGAATCGCAAAATATGAAATTACCAATAAAGGATCTAAAACCATAAAATTAATTAAAATAAAATAATAATAACTACTTTAAAATTTTATATTTATATACAATAAAACTATTTTTCAAGATAATTTTTTTATAATATATTATTATTAAAATAATATACTAATTAAGGCTAATTTATACTAGTATGTTATATACTTTTTTAATTATAATTTTAAGTCCTGAATTGATAGTATTGTATCTTTCGAGTTTTAAATTAATAATTTTTTTTAGAATTTCTATTGATAATTAACCTATTTTTCAGTCTTTCATTGAAAAAAATTATTATTATTATTTTTTAATACAAACCACTGAATTAATTACATCTTTATAATTTAATCATATCAAAAGGAAGTTTAAATTTGATGGTTGAGTGGTTGAGTTTGAAGTTTCTTGGATTCATTCAATAGACAATTTTATATAAGAAATTTATTTTCTTTTCGATCCTAATCATGTTGAGCTCATTATTAGTGCATTTGTTTTAGTTTCACAAATGGCAAATGTGATTATCTCAAAATTAATTATAAAATGAGAGTATGCAACAATATACTACGAATTATAGATTCATATAAAATATCATGCAGACCAAGAGACAAAATTCAGTCAAGATATTTAATTTCGACTTGTAATTAATTGTAAGAATCTTTCTTTTCAGTTTTAAAATTTAATAATTTTGGATATACTATTTTGTATATTTGTGTGGTACAACCACTAAATCTAGATTTTGTTGAATATGGAAAATAATATTGAGTTGATGAAAAAATTGTCGGTTAGATTATTATAGAGATGACGTCAAGAATGTTTCAAACTATCTTTTAATTAATAAATTAATTGAGTTGAAATGTTACCTGAAATTTAATGGGAAAAAATCTATGTATGTAAATAGTAGAGACATTGTGGTTAATTGATGTGAAGGAGAAGTGGACCATATGTTAGAAGTTTCATTGATAAATAAAAATAAAATCCACAACAAAATGTGTCTAATCAGATCCAAACGAATCTGGTTTGGCCCATGATTTTGGACAATGGATTAAATCTCACACGACATGACCATTACCAATCATTAATAAATGAAATTTGAGAATCCTCATTTGTCATTTAATTTAATTAAATTAACATATACTACCAGTATGGCAGTATCTATGTTAAATTGCACACCACCCATTCTTTGTTGTAGTCCACACTTTTATTGGACTATAGTACCACGCATACAAACTCAATATCAATAATATTAATTAAACTAATACATGTAACATGAGTAGGTCCATTATTAAAACATGCCTTGTATATAGAGGTAAAATATACTTCATTCGTCCCGTGCTTATGATTACGTTTGTTTTTTTTCACGTGGATTAATGAATATAGTATTTTAATATGTATTGAGGTGAGAGAAATAATATTTTAATGTAACGTGAGTATGTGTATTAGTGTGATGTGTGGGCCCATGGAGAGAGAAATAAATTAATTTGTGTAAATTGTAACCATTAGGATGAGACTCCCAAAAAGTAAATATGTAACCATTAGGATGAGACGGAGGGATTATTCATTTATAAATAAAGTATCTTTGTAATAAATTATAATACTCAAAATTATATTCCCTCTATTCTATATTAGTAGTTACATTTATTTTTTATACGGAGATTAGAGCATATAGTAATATTTTATTTTAATGAGTTGAAAAATATAATACTCCCTCCGTCCCACCACAAGGGTGACGTTTTTTTTTTTGCACGTAAACTAAAAGAATATGATGTTTAATGTGTAGATGAGGAGTAACGAAATAATATTTTAATGTTTAGTGGATAGATGTATTAGTGTGTTATGTTGTATGAGGAAAATGCACCTCTTGTATTGGGACGGACGAAAATGTCAAAATGTACTCCTTGTAATAAGACGGAGAGAGTATTTTAATATATAGTGAGGGGTTGAATTAGCGTTATGTGAGCCACTTAAAAATATTAGCAATTACTACTATTTTGTATTTGTCTCCACTCTCAAAATTTTATTCCTAAATTTTATTATTATTATTTTTTCTGTTTTAATTGAGAATATCTAATAAGAGATTAATATCCATATCTCATTATTCAAATACTCACATAAATGATATTAATTTCTGCATTTAATGACCAAATGTTATACCCTTAAGATAAATGTGTCAATTCTATTAATACAATTAATTTAATTTTATGTTAGGTTATATGTCTAAAATATCTAAATTAATAAGGGCAATCTAGAGTTCATGTTATTGAAAAAACAATTTGATGACGGAGCATATATCATCTTCAAATGATTAGATTTCAGAAAGAGGTCCATCTATATGTGATGTAAAGCATCTACGTATTAATGCTTATAAATTAATTAACTCATCCTTATAACCTCTCTTTAAATTCGATGTTATGTTATGACAATTAATTAATTGGATTTCATTTATGAATAAGAATGAAATCTATTAGTAATAAAGTTTGTGGGAGAATTATAAAAATTTTGATTATGTAAAATTAACATTCTCTATCCTATCAAATTTCTTTCTAAATTTTTATGAGTGTGTTGGAGATTTTCTTAAGAAATTCCCCATCCAAAATTAAACTTCACACTTTCCGTTTGTCCCACTTTAAACTTTACCAGTTAAAAAAGAAAATATATATCACATAAATCCCCACCCTTAAAATACTCCCTCCATCCTATTTTAGATGACACACAATCCATTTTGGGTTATCCCACAAAAGTTTGCACATTTCTTAAAAAGTAAAAGTTAAACACAATAACCCTTCCTCATACACTTCATTTACAAAAAAAATCACTCATACCTAACAATTAGTAACATACTTTATCATTTAATTACCAAAAAATATCACAATACCTATAAAAGTTATCACTTTTCTTAATTTTCGTGTCGGAGGAGGGTGCAAATATTTGTGGGACGGAGGAAGTATATATATTAATCACAAATTTATCATCTCCAACTAATATACATAACATACTTTATAATTTATTTATAACCTAAAAATACTATATTACTCTCCAAGAAACAATAAAATTGAAACAAAAATAACTTTTTAAACCGCATATCTAAAATAACGGTGAAAAATAATATGAAAGGAGGAAGTATTATTTACATTACCTGGCACGGGCACTACTAGCAGATTTAATACGTGATTATGTTTGGATCAAGTTGAATGGGAAGTGGAGAACAACAATGCAATCTGAGAATATATTACAACTCCAGAATTAATCTGTGAAAGGTATTTATGAACGTGCTATGGGAAATTTTGGTGTACCTCAGGAGCATGATGATCAATACTACATCTTACTTATGTATAATGTTATCAAAACATAATAACTTTAAATAGAAAATAAACACGAGTTGCAATAGAGGATAATAACTTAATTCTATGGCAGATTGTTATTTCACGCTCTCAGAGGGCCTGAGGTTTGACCATTCTCGAGGCGAGGCGGACGACAAGATCTATCCTCTGATTACTGTGGACACACAACCTAATTATCAGCAAAACATAAGCATTCCCATCAGCACAACCAGATGAGCTAGCTCACCTGGCCACTGAGCTCCTCACTAAGGTGAGAGTCCCATGTTCGATTCTTTTTGGGACTATACTAACAATTAGCAGGATTTGCCATAAACTGACAAGTGTAGAATGTCCTTCTGTTTCCATCTTAAAAAACTTGAATTGAATTGAGAAATTAATGAAGTATACTTTGATTTCTTTGGAACTAAAAAAATACTGGTCTCTCAGTAATTAAAGGAATGAGAGAAATAAAAGATTAGATTTTCCCTCAACAATCGCACTCAATAATAACAACTTGTGCTGCGTTGTGCAAGATTTGTTACTTTTATCTTTAATTCCTGAACAACTAATTAATAATTTTATTCTTATCAGATTATCTTTTAAATAGAGTGAGACTCCTGTGCACCGGACGTACGAAATGTGCTCCATGCGCCTTTGCAATTTTCATGCCCGTTTGCAATTTATGACCTAGCTTAAATAGGATTGGAGGGGGAATAGTTGTGTTCACATGGAGACACCGTGTCCCCGGGGGTGCAGGAGCTTTTGCCAATAAATTAAGTAGAATGACTAGTGAAATGGATCCGGCACAATATTAGGTAAGGCTGAATATATAGTAAATAATTATTCGATATAGTGATTCAATTTATTTTAAAGAATGACTTAATTATCTTTTATAGATGGTATACAAATTGGAAGGTTTAAAATCTGATAATTGAAGAAGTAAGCAAAAATTTGAGGAGGGAGGGGACGGTTAGGACCGTCATATAGAAGTCATTTCCTAAATTAAAAAAAAAGTGTAATTATTTAATGGTGTTGGAATTATAAGTTTAAACTTATTTTAATCATACATCATGATATTTTTAATATGTTTTAAAGGGGTTTAATTTCGGAAAGTTTGTGCATTAAATCATACTTATGACTTTAAAGAAAATTATGTTAGTAGAATTAAGAGCGATTATATTGTTGGGGCATCAACTAATAATGTATGCTATAAGCCTGAATTAATTATATCAAATATCAATGTCACATTTCCTTAAAGAAGAAGAAAATAAAAAAGGATTAAAAGAAAATAAAAAGTGTCCTCTAAAGGTGGAATGAGAATTTAAAAAGGATTAATAGGGGAGAATGTGGGCCGAGGAGTAGTATAAGGCCCATTAAGTAAGCCCAAAGTAATGTGGCGGTAGGCGGCCTCAGTTAAATGGACTCCATCCCAATTTGCAAAAGTTTTTGGATCCGAACAGACCTTCGAACCAATGTGACCGCATCTTGCTGAGTTATTGAAATTGTACGGCCCACCTCCTCCACAGCACGCAACTAGAGTCCCATCACTAAATCCTGTATCCACAATTTTATGGTCTTTTAAACAGAAAAATAAATAAATAAATAAAATAATGCACTTTGTTATGAGACGGGTATATATGAGATGAGTTGTGAGAATGATCAACTCATGATTTAAGTATCTTATTATATAAGTACAAATATACTGTATTTTAATTAGCAACAAATATACTAATTAACCTATATTCCCTCCGTCCGCTCGAAAGAGGGTCATTTATTTTTGTGCAAGTTGATTAAGAAGTATTATTATTTAATGGGTAGTTGTATTAGTGGGAGTGTGCACCCCATGTTTTAATTGTATTATTGAGTGTTTGTGGGTCCCATGTGTGTAGAAAAGGAAATGACCATCTTTGGAGTGAACTATCAAAATGGAAAAAAGACACTCTTTCGAGCAGACGGAGGAAGCATATATCAATTACTCCCTTCATCCAAAATTAATCTTCACGTTTACCGTAGATAAGAAGTTTAAGAAAAGTCACTTTTTGACTTAATTTGGGGGTAGTATGGTATTTTTGGGTAATAAAAATGATAAAGTATGTTATGTGTGTTAAAAAGGTGATGCCAATTTTGAAATTAAAGTATGTTAAAAGGAATATTAGTTAATTACTTTTTTCCTTTTATGGAAGTGTGAAGTTGAATTTGGGACGGATTAAAACAAAAATTGTAAAGTTAAAGTTGGGAGACAGGGAGTATAATTTAACACGTCCCACAAACCGCGTTTCACAATAAACTTTGTCAAAAATAAATATATTAAAAAGAAAGAAAAGATAGCTCACCATAGTGTTGGGGGGCATGAAAGAATCTCCCAGCGGCAGCATAATAATCAGCATAAATGATTTTTGCATGAGGATATTTCTGCCTTAATTTATCCAACGCGATTTTGAGCTGAGAATTATGATATTTGGAAAAAGCATTATACGCTTTTAGACAACCATTTTGATCGTACGCTGATTTGTCAGATGTCCTAAATAAAGTTAGATACACTGCGTTGCAACCAATAGGCAGGTTCCCTGGCACCATTAATTCCACCGCACCTTCCTCTATAAGCATCTATAAATAAATAATAATAATAACAATAGAGTTTAATTAATCAGCTAATTAATTTTGATAAGTTGAGAGATGATGGATTATTAATTATAACAAAAGTAATGGAGAAATTATTTACACTGGCAGCTGTAGAAATAGCTTCAACCACCACAGGTACAATAGCCTTAATTTGTTTCATATTTCCACCAACAAAGAATGGGTAGTTGTAGTCATTACCACCGATCTCCCCCACCAGAAATAAACTCCTTTTAAATAAGTTTGCACAATCTGTTACATATTTAATGAATTAATTAGACTAGTCAACAATCTTATTCTGGATAATATTATATTTTTATTTCAATACTATTTACAATTTAATTAAATTAGTTGTAGTAGTACCTTGTTTGGTGGAACATAGGGTGGATTTGAGGGAGTTGAACCATCCAAGCTGGACGGACAATGTATCATTTGTCCAGAGAAAGTGTCCAATCTTTTGATCGTAGAAGAAGTTAGCGTCCATAGCTGTGGCTCCGGCTACCGCAAAGTTGACGCCGTGATCGAACTTTGCAGTACCCTTAGCAACGGCTAAATATGGGGGTACATAAGGCAATCCATATGCTTCAGCTGTGAAATACCAATCAATTGTAGAGTTAGATATCTTTTATATATTTAGGTTTTCGGATTTCATGTCTGAATAGTCGAAATGACACATTTAATTTTTATCGATTTAACGATAACAACTCGAAAAATATAATGTAATAAAATAGTCCAGTCAAATCTTCATAATTAAAAATTTCAACATTGATTTTTTAGTATCAATTTCCAGAGATTTTAGCTATGCTTAGATAAAATAAAAAAATAAAAAATAAAAAAGAAAGAAAGAAAACTAATTGTATCCCACAAGTATAACTTTTGAAATATGTCAATTTAATTTTATGGTTAAAAAACTGATGCTTCGATCAAATTCTCCTTTTTTATTATTAGGTATAGAAAAGAGACATTTTGTATTATGAGACTATTTTGGAAGAATTATTTTCAATTGAACACTCAATGTCTAAATTAAGCCTTTACGAAAAGATAAATTGTTTTAATATTTGTTAATTAGTTCAATAATTTTTTTAAAAATTTTAATCATTTTATGTCAATTTCAGACATTGATTTGAAAAAAATACTCCATAATGAAATATTCAAATTTTAGAGATCAAAATAAGATAAAAAAAATTATTATAAGACTAAAATTAATACTGTTAGATTATAAGAAACAGAAAGAAAAGAAAAAAAAGTTGCAATACCAATGAAATCGATAATGAGGCGGCCATCGGAGCAGCGGCCGGTGGCGTGGTGGAAGAAAGTTTGGCCGTAAGGGAGTTTGCCGATGACCGGAAAATAAAGTGCTCCGGAAAGTAGGAGATTTCCGGTATCGGCGAGAGAATCACCAAAGCTGAAAATGGATTGATATGTTGCATTGGTTGAAATAGCAAGACTTAGAATTAGAAACAAGAAAAGAATTTTCATACTTGTGAGTTGTGATAAGATTAAGATTGATGGTCATTCATATGCCACTTTTAATCTTAAATACCCATCTCCTTAAATGCACTTCGCCTACTCACCGTTGGACTCTCATTAAAATTACTCCCCCACCTCCGTTGAACTTGAACCAAACTTGCACACTTCTTATTGCATGTGGTTAAAAAATTTTGGTATTTTTTTTAGACGTAATAGAAAAAGAAGAGGCATTTTGGAATACTACAATATTGTAGAAAAATGTCACATTTTTCTACAAATACTAATTTAATTAAATTCAATTATATTATGCACTTTATATATTTACACTTTTACTAGCTCATTTGGTTTGTCAACAGATTTTATTCCGTTAGTAAAAATATAATAAATTTATTGGCATTCTATTGTTAAAAGAAAAATGTAATTTTTGTTCGTAATCTATTAGATAAATTATATTGCTAAAAATGAGTTTTTTTTTTTCAATTAAATTAAAATCTCCTACGAAAACCAAAACGTACAAGTTATCCCACGATGGAGGGTCATATGCGATGCTGGTGATTTACAAATTGTACCATTTATGGGGCGGGTCATATAGGGTTGGGCTGTGTGTGGGTCTGGTTATATGAGAGTTTGGTGGATCGGGCCAAGCCCATTTTTACATCTATAATTAATGTGACTACTTATCATGCTGATGCAGGAACTAATAGAACATGTTGCAGTGATGTTGAACTTCTTATCATAGCTTTGAGTTGATCCAAATCACAATATACAATAAAGAAATACAATTAGCAGATGAGATGAGTTTAATGAGTAGAGTGGGAGATGTGAGGACATATTTGTTGGATCAAAGGGTTTGAAATCAACACCTCATCCCAACTCACGAACGTCGAAGGATCATCGCATGCCGTCGCCGGTGGAACGCCACACATTGTCGTTATATTGTAATTATAGGGTCCACCTACACCGCAGCATGCTCTGTATACATCATCCTCTCCAAACCATGCACCACATTGCTACTCAATTAACAGACAACCAGCTTAGGTTTTTGATGGAAATTAAATACACAATTAAGTATATATACCGTATTCATTTGGGGAGCGATAGAAAGGCATGACATAATTGTAATAATCAGCATAGATTATGGTAACGTTAGGATACAGCTTTGATATGCGGTCCAGTTCCAGCACCAGCAGGTGGTTGTGGTATATTGACAAGTCGTTCAGCCATTTCAGACACCTTGTTTCTGGATCGTAATCTTTTTCACTACTTCCACTCCTGAATTGTGTCAGATAAATTGGTGTGCACCCTATGGGTAGGTTTCCAAGGACCACCATTGTCTTAGCACCAAGCATGATCAGTTCCTGACACAACCAACTATTAATGAGTTATCAATTCTCAGCTAGCTCATTAAAGTCATCATTATATATTAAATAGGAAGTGTTGTAAAATGAAGTAATTACCACAATCTTGGATCCAATGAAGTTAATTACAGAATAAATTAATTATTACTACAACATACAACAGACTGACCAATGAAATCAATAACGAGACGGCCGTCGGAGCCGTATGGGGGTAGAGCGTTGGTGGGTGGATCGTCGCGTGGGGAGAGCAGAGCAAAGTTGCCGTTGTCGGCAAGCGAATCGCCGAAGCTAATAATGGAATCGAAGCATCCAGAAGCTTCCATCGCCGGAGACAACAGTAGAATCAGAATTATTATTACAGCGAATGCCATTTTATCCGTTGGGCTGCTTAACAAATTGACATTAGCTGAAATATTCACTTTGGAATGGTGGTTGATCACTCCCTGTCTTTAAAGTTGAAACAACGCAATATATTCTTTCTTAAAATATTCAAGTAAACGATAAAATTATTCCATATTTAACAATTTTACGTACAGTATCCTTCAATTAAGTGGCCCCGTGACATGGACAACTCTATTTTTTATTTTATTTATTTTATTGGGAAAATGATCATTTTGATTTTGGTAGCAGAAATGAAAATTTTGGTTGAATGCAAGCAACTACGATTTCAATAATTGTTTGATGAAAAACAAATTATTTTCTGATGCACTTAGCCCCATTTTATGAAATAATATAAAAATGTTCCCCAGGACCATATTTTGAAATCCGAAAGTAATGAAGTATCAATTTGAAGTGATGTACAGTTGGTGGGTTTAGATAGTGAAAAGCTTCAAGAAAACATCTTTGGTCCTAATCGGAGAAATAGGAGGCAACGACTATAATCAATTCATGCATTTCTTTAAGGGAAGAGCTAGCGTGGAATTAGTTTACAATTTCATTCCTCAAGTTGTGAAAGCAACCATCAAAGTAATTAAAATTTTAAATAAGCACATATATCTGCTTCATTACAAGCAGCAATGTAATCATATATTAAGCATGCAAGAATTATCTATATATGTGACTACTTATCATGCAGGAACTAATACAGCATGATGCAGTGATATTGACGATACCATTGAGTTGATCCAAATCACAATATATATACAATAAAGAAGATGAGTTTAATGAGTTGAGAGGAGATGTGAGGACATATTCGTTGGATCAAAGGCTGTGCAATCAACCGGTAGGCAGCCTCAGTCAAGTGTAACCCATCCCAACTCACGAACGTCGATGGATCATCGCGTTCATAGCCCTTAATATTGTAATTATAGGGTCCACCTACACCGCAGCATGCTCTGTCTACATCATCCTCTCCAAACCCTATGCCACATTCATTAAGTGGCACAGAGTTTAAGAAAACTGGAGTAAATTTTTGTTGCAACGATGTAAAAAAAAAAGGGGTATTTTGGGTAATTAAGTACTCCCACCGTCCCGGTCAAACTGCACCGTTTGACTGCATAAAGCTCCCACAAAAACTACAGTAAACGGTGCAATATGGGCTGGACGGAGGGAGTATGTATATAGTATTCCTTGGCAGTTCGGATCTCCTGTTACATTTGGTGTTACATCTCATGTTACAAACCGTTGGATGATTGACACGTAAGATAGACTAATATATACCCTAACAATCAACCATAAGGGAAAGATTGAGATTTCTCTCCCCGCATATGTGTCACTCACATAACTTATGTAATAGGAGATGTAATACCAAAATGTAACAGGACATTCAAAATCATTCCTTGGGGTGCGATAGAAAGGCAGGACATAATTGTAATAATCTGCGTAGATTATGGTAACGTTAAGATACAGCTTGGATATACGGTCGAGTTCCAGCACCAGCAGGTGGTTGTGGTGTATTGACAAGTCGTTCAGCCATTTCAGACACCCTGTTTCTGGATCGTAATCTTTTTCACTACTTCCACTCCTGAATTGTGTCAAATAAACTGGTAAGCAGCCTATGGGCAGGTTTCCAGGGACTACCATTGTCTTACCACCAAGCATGATCAATTCCTGTCGTAACCAACTTTTAATAATTGGTTTCTGGAACGTAGATTAATTATCAATTAGTAATAAAATAGGAAGTTACCACAATCTTGGATCCAATGAAGGTAAGTACAGGAGGAACGAGTGAATATAACTGGATGATTTGAGGGGTAACCCATTTCTGAATTGCGTAATTACAATCATTACCTCCGATCTCACCCATCAAAATCAACGATTTCTCCACATAATTTCTGCCATCTGTTATTATTGTTAATAAATAAATTAATACAGAATATATAATTAAGAAACCGACATTACTAGAAATTTATGAATTATTAAGAACGCATTAATTCTGTCGTTATATGGCTAAGTGAGAAAAGAAATTATTAGTGATTGATTTGGATTTTATAAAATTTTCAAACATTTTGCGCTTAGTATTTATATTTTGAAAAACTTGTATTCAATTCCAAAAATACTTGCTCTAAATCTTTTAATTAGTTTTATTCAAAAAAAAAAAAATCTTAGCTAGTCATGATTGTACAGGTTTGAGTTTGATACAAATAAATGTATTAATTAAATAAATGTATCGTATCTTTTTATTTTATTTGAAAATGTATTAATTAAATAATTAGCACATTTATTTTCTGTCTCAACCCTTTTAGTTTTGTTCTAATTTTATCATAGTTTTTTTTTAAAAAATTTGTTCCATAACTTTGTATAAACACTCATGAGTCTCATCTAGGAAATTTAAAAAATTGAATAATTTTAAATAAAAAGAACAATTTGAATGAGAATTTAAAAGGTATTATGGATTATTATGAAGAAATTAAGTTCCTTAAAAACTGTTTTGAATAAAATAAATTTGTACGAACCTATTTTGATTATAAATTCTACAATAAATAAAAAGAAAAAGTGACAGGGTTAATCTTACATGGAATTTCTGCCAATAATTGTTTGAACCAATCAAATTGAATTTCCAGTGACCAATTTTTTACCGTAGGATGGATTCCCATCTTCTCGAAATATTCAAAATTAAGCGCCATTGCTCCAGCCACCGCGAAATTCACTCCTTTACTGAATGGAAGGCCGTCCGCCACCGTACTCTCACCGGCGATATACGGCTCCACAAACGGTAGCCCCAACTCTGTGCTGCAACATCAAACACCGAAATCCATCGAGTACGTAATTAATCTACGTACATTCAACTGACTGATTTTGAATATTCCGTTACACTTGGTGTTACATCTCCCATGTTACATACATTAGATGAGCGACACGTGTGCGAGGAAGAAAATCTCAACCATTGCCCCTAGGATTTAAGCTTTCCTCTTAGAGTATATGTTTTTATTATATCATACGTGTCAATCATCAACAGTACGCAACAGGAGATATAACACCAAAATATAATAGAAGAATGGAAATGTGACTAACTAGCTACTTAATGGAGTACATAATAAATTATTATTACATACAACAAACTGACCAATGAAATCAATAACGAGACGGCCGTCGGACCAGCATCCGGTGGGCCGGTGGAAGAAAGTCCAGCCGTAGGGGGGAGAGCGTTGGGGGGGTGGATCGTTGGGAGGGGAGAGTAGAGGAGAGTTGCCGGTGTAAACAAGCGAATCACCGAAGTAATAATGGAATCGAAGCATCTAGAAGCTTCCATCGCCGGATAAGCCAGTAGAATCACAATAATTATTACAGCGAATGCCATTTTATCCGTTTGACTGCTAAACAAAATGGCATTAACTGAAATATTCAGTTAGGAATGGCGGTTGATCACTTCCAGTCTTTCATTGTTCACTTTAAAGTTGAAACTATGCAAATCTTTCTTAAAATAGTATTCAAGTGAACGATAAAATCTTTCCATATTTAGCAATTTAAATACATTATCTTTCATTAAAGTGCCCATGCACAACTCTATTTTTATTTTATTTTTTTATTGGGAAAATGATCATTTTGATTTTGGCATCAGAAAAGAAAATTTTGGTTGAGTGTAAGTAAATACTCCCTCCAACCCACCCAAATAGCACCATTATACTATATTGGGCGTTCCGTTCAAATTGCATAATTTTTCTCTTTTAGTAAAAAAAGCCCACCACTACCCATCACATATCTCTAATACACCTACGGATTTTACATAAAATAATAATACTTTATAATTTACGTGAAAAAGCAAATGATGTTATTTTGCCTGAGGGAGTAAGTAACTATAATTCCAATAATAGGTTGATGAACAACAAATTATTTTTTGATACACTTAGTCCCCATTTTATGAAATAATACACAAATGCTTCCTATTTCCATATTATGTTTAGACGCGATTATTATAAAATAAACGGAGAATGGTCTTTATCAATAACTAATACAGTAATAATGTTTTAAAAAATCAATCTATAAATTATCTAATCGTTCATCAATTAAGTTAAACATTAATTATGGAAATAGTTTAACTTTTACTCTTGCGTCAACATGCAGCTCAATTATTTATTTTTCCATTTACTCCATCTCAAACCAGCAATGCTTAATAAAGAATTTTGTAATCCTTTTGTCCAGAGTAAATTAACATTTACGATTGCTTTTTAAATGTAGTTTAAGAAATATAGTATTTTAATGCATAGTGGGTTAATTAATATATAGTTTTAATTGTACTGGATAGTTGTTAGTACTCCCTCCGTCCTATAGAAGTTGACACACTTTTCTTTTTGGTTTGTCCTACTAAAGTTGACACATTTCCTTTTTAATACATGGATCCACACAAAAAACAATTAATCTATTCTCATGGGCCCCACATATCACCTCTAATACAACTACCCACTGCACATTAAATATTATCTCTCACTCCACTTTACTCCACTTTACATTAAATTATTATACTCCTTAATCTCCGTGCCCAAAAAAAATTATACCGATTTCTATTGGACGGAGGAAGTATTTTGTATGTATAGTGGGTTAATTATTATATAATTTTAATTATACTGGATAGTTGTATTATTATTTTGTGTGAACCTCGTGTAGATATATTAATTGTATGATTGCTTCAGTGTTGAAGCGCTTCCAGGTGGACGATTACACCTAGTACCCTAAAATAATCCCATAATCTTAAGTGTAACTCAATAGGCCACTTGCCATCAATATTTCTACAATCATAGGCCGCAGAAGTTTGCTCCAATATCATTAATGTTAATACTTTGAAATCATTAATCTTAATTCCAATTTCACTATATTAAATACTAATGTATTCCACAATACAACGATATGATGGCCAATTACAACACTCTCCATTTTACACATTTGATTCGATGCATAATTAACATCGAAGGAAATTTCAGTGCCATGTCATCTGTGTCACACTATAGGTGAGTCAAGGCGACACATAAAAGAAAGGTACGTCTTTAAAACAAAATTTTTCTATCCTAAATATTAATCATACGCAATAATACATGATAATATAAACACAGAAAATTTTTCTATCCTAAATATTAATCATACGCAATATTACATGATAATATAAACACAGAATTGCTGTGTTAAATGAATTAATTATCATTTAAAAGAGTGGTAACGCAAGGAGAAAGAGCAGTCAAGTGTGGAGAGGTATAGGGTCCTTGAATCAAACCCTGTGCTATCAATCTATTGGCTGCCTCAGTGGGATGCAACCCATCCCAATTAACATATGAAGAAGGATCCTTAGGACACGTGGCGCTCCGAGAGAAGCCACACATTTCCGTCGCATTGAAATTGTAGGGCCCACCCGACCCACAAGCTGCTCTCAGTAGATTATCCTTCCGTAATCCTAAATCAACAACATTAATTAATTACTATTATCCGCCACTAAAATTGATCAATTAATGAAATTAAATAATTACCGAATTGATCCGGCGAGAGAAGGAAGCGCATGGCAGCATTGTAGTAATCGGCGTAGATTAAGGAGACGTGTGGGAAACGGCGTCGTATGCGGTCCAATTCGTCGTTGAGCAGCTCATTGTGGTACCTTGCGAACCGGTTCAGCCAATTCAGACATCCGGTTCGGTGTTCGTAATCATTGGGACTGCTACTTGTCATGAATTCTGTCAGATAAATTGGCAAACAACCTATCGGTAGGTTCCCAGGAACTAACAGTGTTTGAGCGCCAACGTTAATTAATTCCTGTTTTAATTAATGAAAATTAATTCAAAAAAAAGGGATTATAATTATTAATGACGAGTATATTTTAGTACTTAATTATCTTACTTCAATAGCTAAGCCAATGCGGTGAATTACTGGTGGGGCGAATGTTTTAATGAGATCGAAGGTGAAGCCCTCCATAATTGGATGATTGTAGTCGTTGCCACCAATCTCTCCCACTACAACTAACGACTTACCAAGATATTCTCTACCATCTGTATCAAATTGCAATTTACCATTATTGATGCAACGAGTACTACTCCTTCAACTGGTCAACAAGTACAAAAGATCAAGAATCGAATCTCATTGTCACAGTGTGGGAACAACTTCTCAAAATGAGAAATTCTTTATGTTCAGTGAGTAGTGGTCAGTTGAATTACCGTTATTTTTTCTTCAACCACTGTCGGGCTAGGATATATGGATGCTTAGAGTAGGCGTATCCACCTTTTGTTTCAACTACATTTTCATTTCATTGTGTATAAACTTAATCATTTCTTATTTAATACTACTCAATATTGCACATATAATAGAAGATATAGTATATATGAACCTTCATATGTATGCATAAAATAATTGGTGGGTTTTTTTTTTTTTGACGCAAAAATAAAATATACTCCATTAATTAAATAACTGAGATATCAGTTTCAACATGTAGACCAATCGCTTCTGGAATGGAATGTGAAAAAAAAGACTTAGTGCAAGAAAAAGCAAATTGAGCAAGAGAGTGGGCAACAACATTTCTAGACCGTCTAACCCAACTAAAAGAAACATGATGCAAAAACTTGCAACAAGATCACGTTAATCATGTAGATTATTTAAAATTTTGGATGTCCAAGAATATGTACAAACATTTTTATCCTAATTGAAAAATTGTATGAAGATTAATGTATGGATATTTTAAAGGGTGGGTGGGGGATCGAGGTTAAACCATAGCCACAAATGACAAACCCCACATCGTTAATAGTGGAGGTTGGAAGTTTTAATATAGAACGTGCTTGCAAGTTGTCTCTAAATAGAAAAGTGTTAAGAGAAAATTCTGAAATGTCAACTTCAACTGTTTTTTCAATTTAAATTCTTTAACTCCAATGTAACGTGAGTGACTAGTAACAAAGGTTTAATTAAATACTCTATATTTAAGTTTTTGTTGAAAGAAATTCACAATCAAACACAACTAATTAATTGTTAATTTTTTGTATATTATTAGTATAAATAATACTCCATTCGTCCCAAGTATTTATACACATTTGTACAGGAATTTAAATTAAAGAATGTTGGTTTTTTAAATATATAAATAATGTAAAAAAAATTAAGGGTAAGTTAGCAATTTAAAAAGAAAAAGTAAATAAAATTGTTAAAAATGGTAAATAAAGCATAATAAAATAATAAAATTGTTGGGATTGATGAATAAAGGGTAAAAAGTAGATAAAATGTAGTGTATAATACCTCAAAATAAAAAATGTGTTTTATGCATAGTGGACTGAGCAAGTTCATTACTCTAACCCTTGCATTACCCAGCTATTGAGGCTATTTGCATTAACTAATAACTAGTCCTGTACCAAGTCTTCTATGTAATTTAAAACTTATTAAAATAGTGAGTAATTATTATATTTACTTCTAATTATTTTATTTATTCAGTGGTTATGATTAAAAATTGCTCTAATAATTTAAATTTTGGTTCAGAGTAATTTGACTCTAACATTCATTACGTTCACTTATTTATCGCTATTAAAAGATTTAAATCGTATATGTATAATTTATGGGGAAAATTACACTTTTGGTCCAGTAAGAATTGCTCAATTCCAAAAAGGTTCAAAAACTGACATATTTAGTCTCATAAGAATTTTTCATCAAAATCTGTTAATAGTTAACGAAATATTCTGAACCGTTAGTAAGACCAAAATAGCAACTTGTAGATTTGATTCCATAATTTGCAAAAATAACCCCCAAAGAAAACTAATACAATGTTTATTGAGAGAGAAAATAGAGGGGAATTGTCGTAATGGACTATGTCTATGTTGAAAGATAGAAAATAATATAAATTTGATAGTTTATAATAATATAAGTTAATTTGGGATGAAAATTTTCGAAAAATTATGGTTAAAATATTTTTATGAGACCAAAACCGCTAGTTATGAAACCAATAAATTCTTACAAGACTAAAATTTAATTAAAGGAATTCATATGAGACTAAATGTAACATTTTCTTATAGTTTATGATTTACTACGGTATCTTATCAAGAATTAATACTCCCTCCGTCTCGGGTTTTTTTACCCGTTTGTACGGGCACGTAGATTAAGACATTTTATTTTTTTAATATATAATATAAGATAAAGTAGTGATAAATTAGTAATTTAAAAAGAAAAGGTGAATAAAGTTATTGGGAATGATTAAAAGTGTAAAAAAGTAATTAAAATTGTTGGGATTGTAAAAAGTAGGTAATAAAATATTATATATTTTTGCCAAAAATGGAATGGATAAAAATACGTGGAACATTCCAAAATGAAAAGTGAGTAAAAATACGTAATGGAGGGAGTATTAAATTCTCTCCGTCATAACTTCATGATAAATTAGTCTTACCCGAAAGTGTAGCTAAAAAGTGTTTGAACCAATCCATTTGAGTGGAGAGTGAGACATTAGTGGCTGGATTAAGAATTCCCATATTTTTGTAGTACTCATAGTCAAGCACCGTCGCACCCGCCACCGCAAAATTTACACCTTTACTAAAGCTCCGCCCATTCTCCGCCGCACCTCCGCTCATGTACGGTCTTACGAACGGCAACCCTAAACTCTGAGCTACACAATTGAAAACAAAAGGCGAATTTAGCAACACCGTTCCATAATTAAGCTAGGAAAAACAATCGGAAATAAAAACATGCCGATGAAATCAATGACGAGGCGGCCGTCGGAGCATCTGCCGGAGGGGTGGTGGAAGTAAGTTGTTCCGTAGGGCGGGTGAGCTGCGGTCGGCGGATCGTCTGGTGGGCAGAGCAGAAGAAGATTGCCGGTGTCGACAAGAGAATCGCCGAAGCAGACAATGGATTCAAAGCATCCAGATTTTGTGGATTTAGTGATGGCTGACGATGATGATTGGGAGGAGAGTAGGATTGTGATTATTGCGAGTAGGAATTCCATTTCTTTTTTTTTTTTACGTGCAGATCTTTGAATTTTTAATATGATCAAAGAGTTCTGTTTTTGGAGAAACAAGAAGATGGAGATGTAATTCTTTATTTCCCTTTTCAATCGCAAATGCAAATAATTTGAAAATATTAATTTATATTAATTCAACAAACATGAGTGAGGGCTCACCCTTTATTTTTGTGTGTAGATGATGTTTTAAACGTGTACAGTTTTTTTTTTTTTTTTTTTTGACTTTCTCCAACAATGACATTAAAATAAATAAATCATAGAGCATCTTGTATGGTGGATAATGTTTCAAATTTGAATTTTTTTTTAATTCAAGACTTAATAAATAAATAAATAATTTATCAATTTGGGGTGTAAATTATTTTTTCTATTAATTCGAGACCTGAATTATATCTCAGACCTGAATTATGAAAAACTATCAATTCAGAACCTAAAAATATCACATATTATCTGCTATTTTATCAATTTAGAGCCTAAATTCAAGTCCTAAATTGATAATATTATGTATTTCAAACCCCAAATTGATAAAAAAAAATTAAACCCAAATTGATAATTTACTATTTTTTCGGCCTTGAATTCAAAAAAATAAATTGTACATATAGTGAATTCTTTTTAATTATTATTTAAAAAAATTATTGATCAGAGCTTTTTAGCTGAATATTTAAGGAGGGCATTAGATGCCTTTAAATTTGATATAAGACAGATATGTGACTGTTGTTTATATGGTACTTTGTATTATAATTTGTGATAATAATTTTTTTCTTTAAAAAAAATTGTAATTGTAAAATTAAAGTAGGGTGTGAACCTCATGACAAGGTAAAATATAAAAAAGTTATTTTGGTTAAAGTTTTACTTGATTTTGAGAATTGATTTTCAAAATTCATATTTTGAAACCGAGTGGTATATAGTTTAATTTGTATTTAGTTTGAATTTTTGGTGGAAGATTTGGTAGAGGATAGGTTTTAACATTGTACAAATGAATATATGTAGCAAGTGTACGGTGATATGCGTATTGGGGGATTGTTGATTGAAATGAACGGACATATGAAAATTAAGAGTAAGAGTGAGTACTAATTAAAAATTAATATACAAAAAGTGAGTGAATTATGAATTAATAGAAAATAGAGTTATACTAAAGTTATTGTTTTAAAATGTCAATGTCGGTCTTCATATCAATTTTTAAAATCAAAAGTGTTAGGCGAATACTTGGTGTAACTGAATTCACATCTTATATTCTAACTTTTTAATTATCATTTAACAAATAAAATTTTATTATTTAAAAAGATAAATTATTACTCTTAAAAATAAAATAATATTATTTCTCAAGTTTCAATTCCATCATCAAAGATTTATTTTGATTTGTTAACATGACATTGAGGTCTCAATTTTTATTTGGGAAATTTGGACTTTTACAACCAAATGATATCTTTATGAGTGAGGATCTTGTATTTTCGGGGTCACTGTGTCCCTTTATAATTTTTATACCCTTTATAATTTAAACACTCTAAAAATACATATGTTTAAATAAAATATAGAGGGAGGAGGGTTGTGTTCACATGGGACACGGCGTATCCCTTTTGCCTATCTTTATACTCTTACAACTACTCTATTTGGCAGCTGTGTATCGTATTCCATCATAATTATTGATAGATTTCTACCATATATTCTTCCCACATGACTAATAACCATCAGTCTGATATCTCCAGGTCTTGTCATAAAAAACCTTCCCCGATTGACAGAACGTTCCGCTACTGACACTTGAAAAAGCAGCTTTCAAGGTCTCGTCGCTTCGGTGAATCACTTGAGCCCTGATACATTTTCGGTGCCATGGAGCTAGACCAGTGAGCTATTACGCTTTCTTCAAAGGATGGCTGCTTCCAAGCCCACCTCCTGGTTGTCATCGCTCGATCACGTCCTGCAATTTAAAATTAGACACTTTTTTTTAATTTAGATATCCTATGCCTGAGGTGCTTAAAATATGTTTATCAATTTTTATTTAGTGATATTTATTAGAGACGGGTATAGTTGTACCCCAAATTAAAAATTAATTACCATAGATATAGTATGTAGTAATCTAAATTGATAGTAGCTTAGTGGTTAAATGTGCTCTTTCCACCTCACATGGTCAGGAGTTCGAATCCCAACTATGACAATTGATTTATTTCTCCTTTTTTACTTTATATATTTATATTATTTTATAATTTAGTTTATGTTTTAATCATTTTCTTTATTTTTATTTGTATTATTGCTCTACATTTTTTTAATTATCTTATTTGATCCTTTTATCCTTATTTACTTATTTATTTATTTAATCATTTTCTTTATTTATATTTGTATTATATCTCTACATTTTTATTTAAATTATCTTATTATATATATCAAACATATTTTTCTTAATGTTATACTACATCTTTTCTTTTCTTTTTATTTATTTATTTTATTTTATTTAAATCTTTGTGTTTTTTCATTTTAAATCATTTAAATTTTCCTCAATTGTTTGTACCCAAATTATTAATGGTAAATTTATACTCCCTCGGTCCTGTCCAATGAGAGTCTTTTTCTTTTTTTGCACGTAGATTATGGAGTATTATTATTTAATATGTATGTAGTGGATAGTTGTATTAGTGGGAAAATGAAAGAGAACCTTTGAGTGAGACACTCAAAATGAAAATAAAAAATATCATATTTGCATGGGACGGAGCGAGTAATATTTTTATAGTTACATTCGTACCCCCAATTTTCAAATCCTGGATCCGCCCCTGATGTTTATATATTTTTAATAGATGTATAACTTTTTATATTTAATTTTTAATTAAAAAATTAATAGAAAATTCATAAATTATTACTTCATCCGTCCCCTTGAAAGATATTCGTTTACTTTTTGCGCGTGAATTAAGGAATATAATAATTTAATGAATAGTAAGGTGAGAAAAATAATATTTTAATGTGTAGTGGGTAGTTGTATTAGTGTTGAGTGTGGGGTCATGTGTAATGGTTCTGGGTCACATCAATCTAAAAAGGGAAATTAAAACTTTGTAATGAGACGGATCAAAATGGAAAAATGGATACATATTAAGGGGACGGATGGAGTATTTATTAGTGTATAATTATTTATTAGAGAGTATTCAAATTTGTAAATCAGGGAGATAAGAGAATTTGTTTTTTTCTATAATTTTAAGACAGATACAGTAAGAACAAAATATAGTCTATAGAATCTTATTAAAAATATTATTTTATTAAATTTAAATAATTATAATATTCTAAATTGATTATTTATCCCTCTAATTTTATATTATTAATTAAATAATATATTTCTATTTTGTATTAATTAATTTATATTTAAATTTTAAATTTAATTTCTAAATTTTAATGTTGTATAAATTTCACAAATTACATCAAAATAAAATTATGAAGATGGATCTGACAACGAAATCCGATCCTATTCGGCGTGAATATTTTCGACTTCAACAAAATATTATTGTGCAAAGAATGAGTTTAAACCAGTCGATGAATCAAGACAATATTTACGGGGATTACTTTTCCAATGATCTTGGAGGTTCGTGGAGTGATTTACTCCCATTTTAATTGTGAAATAAAAATTATGTTGTTTTATTTTTTAAGTATTTGTGTTTGTGTTTGTATTTATATTTTTATTTATTGTAATATTGTTTAAGTTTTAGGATATTTATTTATATGTCTAGTGTCTAATGCAGTTGTATGTCTATCTTTTTTAATGTTCAATGTAATTTTTTTAATTTAATATGTAATTTTAATTGTGCATGAAGTAATTTTTTAAATTATTTTAATGACACATAATTTATTATATATTAATTATATAAAATATAAAAAACATAAATATATATTTAACAATTAAAAATAATTATTAAGAGTGGTTAAAAATATATATAAATATAATTATATTTAAATTGAGCATTAAAAATAATTGTAAAAGAAAAAAAATTTGGGTAACAAATTTGGGTAAGATCCAAATTTGGATCACGTTACCCTTTTACCTACTTCCTCCGTCCCGGTCAAACTTTGACTGCATAAAGCTCTCACAAAAATTACAGTAAACGATGCAATATGGACGGAACGAAGAGAGTAAATTTTTTGGGTAAAAAGGGTAGCCATTGGAGGAAGTTGACATCTTTTACCCAAAAATTTAGGTAAAATGGTAAGTCATTGGGATGGCCTAATGAACTTAAGAGTTAAGATTACCAGATTAGTTGATTAATCGACTCGGATTTAGATTAATAGTCGATCAGGCTTCGCTTTCCAACAATATACTTTTGAAAAGAACACTGATATTGTCAAATTAGAAACTTTAATTATTCTGAGATAATTTTTTTTTATATACTCCTTTTCATTTTCTCCAAGATTATGCGCACACTTTTCTGTTTCATATATCATAATAATGGGTACTATCTAATTTTCGAATTTAAAAGTAAATATACATTCAATTTAGATCTTACAAGGGGAAAGAAAAGATCTTCATTCCAAGTTCTCTTTGCCAATGTACACTTTTTCCACTAAATATTTTTGTAGTTCTAGAAACTTCACATTAACCAACAACCTCAAAAGTTATCTTAATTTCAAAAATACAACTCTCATCTAACACATATAACCTACTTTATAATTTATTTATTACCTAAAAATATCACAATACCCCTTAAAAATCAATAAAGTTGGTCAAAAAGCAACTTTTCTTAAACTCCGTATCTACAGTGCCTGTGAACATAAGTCCGGGACAGAGGGAGTATGGTCCAATTGAGAATACCAAGAGTCACTTTCATAAAGTAAAGGAGATGGGCAAATGACAAGATATTTTAACCCTACTTTTTTCAA
The DNA here is from genome assembly GCA_023678885.1 of Pogostemon cablin. Classification (NCBI taxonomy): domain Eukaryota; kingdom Viridiplantae; phylum Streptophyta; class Magnoliopsida; order Lamiales; family Lamiaceae; genus Pogostemon; species Pogostemon cablin. The sequence continues at coordinate 3,777,140 of CM042956.1, forward strand.
CATTACAATGTATAGTCTGCATCATAGTTTCAAGATCTTTCTTTTTACTTCGTTATGAAATTTCGTTTCCTTTATTTGGTGTGACCGTTATGAAAATATCTTACATTGAGTTGCTAATTTCCACCTACAGGGGTCCAATTAATTACGGAAACTCATGATCTTAATAATAGTCAGAAAATGCCATTTAATAGCTATATACATCTTAAAAATTTACACAAGAACATAATGCTTGTGAAATAACTCCTTTAGTTTACACGGAGTTAATCAATACTCATAAACTTGGGGAACCATTGGTAATAAAGGACAAACAGTTTTGATCTGAGGAAAGGTAAAGGGTCCTTCAAACAAACCTTGAGCAATCTGTCTGTTGGCTGCCTCCGTTAAGTGAATTCCATCCCAGCTAATAAACGAAGAAGGATCATCACAAGAGGTGGTTGCTGGTGGAATTCCACAAAGCGTCGTTGCGTTGAAATTATACGGACCTCCTGCTCCACAGCACGCGCTAAGAATCCCCTCTTTGAATCCTGCATTAATTAACAAATCTTTATGAGTAAGCTAAGGCTTCCCAAGAAATGGAAGGAACTGAGTTGCTAATTGCTAAAAGGTTTACCGAATTTGTTTGGTGAACGATAGAAGCGGAGAACAGCATTGTAATAATCGGCGTATATTATAGTGACATTGGGATAAAGCTCTTGTAATTGGTTCAATTCTTTCAGGAGCAACTCATTATGGTGAAGTGCAAGCTTGTTCAACCAATTCAAGCACCCCGTTTCCGGGTTGTAATCAGTGGCACCACTGGTTTCCTTGAATTTAGTTAGGTAAACAGGAAGGCAGCCTTTTGGAAGATCTCCAGGGACTAACAATGTCTTAGCACCAAGCTTTATCAATTCCTGTTAGTAATAAGAAAACTAATGCTTAAAACTAAAGAAATTAACACCTTATCTAATATCTACGCCTTGTGAATTATGCTATGCTTACTTGCCCTGTGTTTGCTCTCTAATGTTGTCTATTATGCTCTAAATATGAGTTGCATATCATAAAATTAAAACACAACAGAAGATAAAGGGGTTTTGAGAATTACTTCAATTGTGGATCCAATATACTCGATCACTGGTGGTACTAAAGATAGAATCATTTCAAGGCTTGAACCCTGCAGGATTGGATGATTGTAATCATTGCCTCCTATCTCGCCCACCAGAACCAAAGATTTTTTAAGAAATTTTCTTCCATCTGAAGTAAGTATTACACGATTACTCCACAAACTCTTGGAATTTCCTATGTACCTAAATTCAGCAAATAGAAGTGGCCAATCTTACCAGGAATTTTGGCCAGAAATTGTTTGAACCAATTCAATTGAATTCCGAGTGATATATTGGTGTACTGATTATGGATTCCCATCTTCTCGTAGAACTCATAATCAAGAACCGTAGCTCCGACCACAGCAAAATTCACCCCGCAACCGCCCGACCCCCCTTCTCCGGCAATGTAGGGTTCCACCAGCGGCAGCCCCAAACCCCGTGCTACGAAATTATGCAGATACCATAAGCGTAGAGTTCATTCAATTACTTTATCCACTGATATATAGACTAAAACAATAACGTACCGATGAAATCAATGACGAGGCGGCCGTCGGAACATCGGCCGGTGGGGTGGTGGAAGAATGTTCGGCCGTACGGTGGACGAAAGGAGTGTGGCGGAGTGTTGGCTGGGCAGAGAAGGGGATAATTGCCGGTATCCGCAAGCGAATCGCCGAAACTAACAATAGATTCGAAGCATCCAGAAGCTGATTTGCTGATCCCCAGTACTGCGGCTATAAAGAAAATAATTGTAATTTCAAATGCCATTTCTTCACCCTCAGCCTTTGCTTTTCACCGTAACTGCGAGTGAAGCCGGTGTGATGAATTCGCCTTTTATAGCATGATCAATTTACGACATATGATGAAATTAGGTCAGAGACAGTATCAGAAGAAGACGAGGTGGTGGAATGCTGAGAGGTGCGCAACACCACCTATCACCTCCTTGCGCGGTGGTAGAAGGAATCGATGATTCTGCAACGTGACAAGATTTTTTAATATATAGAATAATAGATGAAATATAGGTGGAATATGTTATCTCATTTTAGAACACTAGCTCAATAAAATAAATGTTGGTAATCATTAGTCCTTCTCACATATTTATGTACGACACCTTTCACTATTTATACATGTTTTAATTATACATATTTATGTTTTATTACTCCTTTGTTTTTTCAATATTTAAAATGAGGGTAAATTGATAATTTAAATAAAGAAAAAAAATAAATAAAATTATTGAAAATAATGAATACATCTTTTCATGTAATCCTACTGCTACTAATTCAGTTGGAATGTCTTTCTAATCTCTCCTCTACCACTCAAACTAAGTCTCAAAAATGGAGGGAAGTAGTGTAATTTAGTCGAATCTCACTTTAATTATTATTTTTAATTTAAAGTTGTTATAGCATGTGGCGAATTAAGTATTTTTTATTTTTACAGTAAATGGCCACTGTGCCCTTCAGGGTTTATAAAAAGAAATTATATCATAAAAATTCTCTTATAGAATTTATTTGTACGGATCTCGTGTATTACACGGGTTTTAAAGTTACAATTTTAAAAAATATAATTCAAATTTAATATAACTATTTATTCAATAATTTTAAATATATAATTCAAGTTTAATAACTATCTATTCCATTATAATCTAATATAATTTATATTGAAAAGTAAAGTTCAATTTATGTACTCTCATAAGTGAATTTACTCTCGTTGGTAAAAGTTTAATTTTGTTGTTACATTAATTTACTAAAATTTTTTAAAAAATATTAAATTGATTTTTTAAATTTTATTATGTTGTTGCAGAAGTTAATTGATAAAAAAAATTAATAGGTTGATTTAATCATTGAAGAAAAAATTTATAATAAAGTTAAATAATAAAAGATAAATAAAAATAAATTTAATATAAATTAATTCGATGAAATAAATTTTTTTTAGCAACATTAGTTTAGAAAATTATAATATTAACCTTGAAAAAAAATTAATAATGTAAAGAAAAAAAATGATTAAAATATAATAATTTTTTTTTAAGTTTATAAATAAGATTTGATTTGATTTTTATTTGATCTAAACATATAAATATTCGAATAAAATTTATGTATTTATCACTAAATGTTATTTAGTAATTATTATTAAATTAAAATTAATTAGGTGACGACACATCATTAGAATTTAAAATCTTTTGTAAATTTAATCATGAAAAAATTATAATAACGTTAAAAATTTAAAGATTAAAAATTACTACTAATAATAAAAATCCGAATTAAAATTAAAAAAAAAACTCCCTCCGTCACAAAGATATTGACATACTTTCTTTTTTGGGTTGTCCCAGAGAAATTGACATATTTTATTTTTAAGAATATGGACTCACACAAAAACAATTTACTATTTTCATGGCCCCACACAGACATCACACTCACCACTAATACAACTACTCACTACACATTAAATATTATTTCTCTCACTTCACTTTACATTAAATTATTATATTCCTTAATCTCCGTGTCCAACAAAAAAAATGCGTCAATATCTCCGGGACGGAGGGAGTAAGTAAATAGAAAAAATAATTTAAAGAGAAATCATTAAAAAATTTAATTAAAAAATAATAAAACTAACCAAGAAAAAAATTATTAACGTAAAAAAAATAAAAAATTAAAAAATTAGATACTAATAAAAAATTTAAAACAAAATAATAGAATTAAAAAGATAATAATAATAAAAACAAAAGTTAATCAAAAAGAATTTAAAAATTAAAAAAAAAAACAAAATTTTAAAAAAAAATATATATCACATCCATATTCAATCTTAGAATAAACTTATTTCTATATCATTAAATTTTAATATTGGTGAAAATATATTAAAAAAAATTAAAACAAATACAATTTTAGAAAAAATGAAAGATAATTTATACTTTGCACCTGAATTTCGCTTCTTTGCACCTAGACATGCACCAAAAAATCGGAATCGGCGGTTTGAACCGGGGAACCGCCGGTTTTAACCGGAACCGGAACTGTCGGTTCCGGAACCAGCAAAAAAAAAGGGAACCGGCTAAAGAAGGTTTGGTTCCGGTTCCTCATATTTGAGAAAAAAAACCGGCGGTTCGGATCCGGTTCGAACCACCGGTTTTTCATTTTTTTTTACTTTTTACGCTTAAAATCCAAAAAAAAATAAATAAAATCGGAACCGGCGATTGGAACCGTCGGTTTCGGAACCGAACTTCGTTCCCCAGTTCGGTTCCGGTTCCCCCTATCTTGGAACCGGAACTGGGTGCATGTCTATTTGCACCTAAGGGATGATGTCGGCCTATCAGATTGTTCGAAATCTACTCTAGAAAAAGCAAGATTAGCGATAATTGTCAGCTAAAAATATATATATCACACCCATATTCAATCTTAGAATAAACTTATTTTTATATCATTAAATTTTAATATTGGTGAAAATGTATTAAAAAAAATTAAAACAAATACAATTTTAAAAAAATGAAAGATAATTAATACTTTGCACCTGAATTTCGCTTCTTTGCACCTAAGGCATGATGTCGGCCTATCAGATTGTTCGAAATCTACTCTAGAAAAAGCAAGATTAGCGATAATTGTCAGCTAAATTTCTCTATTCAGTTATGCTGGAGTGAATGTTAATTGTTCTGTCAAAGGAACTGTGACTACAGTAAATTAACCATGGAAGAGAAAGAGCTCCATAAGTTGTGGGGTGGGGTGGGTCGTGTGGGGTTCATGAATCGAAAATAAAAAATAAACTTATTATAAGAAATAAGAAAATAAAAAGAAATAACAAAATTAATTAAATAAATTTGCAAAAGCATGAAAACAAAAATTAATAACGTAAAAAAAATTAAAAACACTACATACTAATAATAATAAAAAAATCATTAAAACGAAAAAAAATAATTAAATAATAAAATATAATCAAAAGTACTAAAACAAATAATAATAATAATAATAATAAAAGGGGAATATAAAAAAATAATTTATAAAAGAAACAATAACTAAAATATAAAAGTAGAAAGATTATGTATGCAATATTAAAAAAAATAAATAAATAATATACCACAATTAATCACGTCGCGACACCTCATACTTTTAAAAAATTATTTATAGCGCGTATTCGTAATTAGTATATATAAGATAAGATATATAATATATATTAATTTGAATAATAAGAAAATTTACGTACTGTTAAGATAAAAATTATAATTTACATACTGATGGAATTAAAAAACAAATTAAAAAAGGAACAAAATTAAATTAAAAAAAAGACAGAAATAAAATAAAGTTAATCTAAAAGAAATTTAGAATAGTAAATTTAATCATTAAAGAAAAGATTTACAATAAATTTAATATATATTAATAAAAAATAAAATTATATATATTAATTTGAATAATAAGAAAATTTACGTACTATTAAGAGAAAAATTATAATTTACATACTGACGGAATCAAAAAACAAATTAAAAAAGTGAATTTGAAAGTTAGAGAAAAAATCATAACAATGTTAAAGGAAATAAAAATAAATAAAATTAGTATTAATAAAATAGATTTAAAATTTTAATAAAAGTAATAAAAATAAATAAATAATATATAAATTACACATGAGTATAACGAAATTCGAAAGGAATAAATGTATGGATCAAAAATATTAAAAATAAAATAAAACAAAATTAATTAAAAAAGAAATTTAAATAAAATAAATTAAAAAATTTCAAATTCCAACAAAAATTGAAGATTCGCTTGTTAGGTTAAAAACAAATATTTTCAAAAGAGACGAAACATGCAACCATGTTCTTCATCATAGGGCAATCAATTGAATTTTAGTTACACGAATTTAAATTCTCATAGTAACCTTATCATCATAACATTATCCAAATTTTGCTACTATTATGAAAAGCACATGTGCACAAACATAAAAATTTAAATTCAAAGATATCCAATCAAACCTCCATAATTGATGTAGAATTGATGCTCGATTCATGAATGCCTCAAAAACTTCAGAAATCTTAGGTGAAAGAAAAATTAATTTTTTTTAATGTTTTCAAAAAAAAATTTAATTTTGATTTGATTACATCCATATTCAAATCTTTAACAATATCCATATATTTATCTACATTATATATTTTAATTAATAATTAATTTTTATTTGATCGCATCTATATTAAGATCTTAAAATATTATATACATATTTATCTCTATTAATTAATAACTAAAATAATTGAGAAAAATTGTGAAAGCGACACTTCATCAAAATTAAATTCTACTTTAGTATTTATCTCTATTAATTAATAATTAAAATAATTGAGAAAAATTGTGGAAGCGATACCTCGTCAAAATTAAACTCTCTTTTAGTATATTAAAGATTCGGGTGGTGTGAATTTTTACATTTTTTTATATCACTTGTGATTAGACGTGTGGAAGGAAAAATTTTTTGGGTGAAAAATTACTGTACCCGTTTAGATATATCAAAATAATTTTCTAACCTAATTTTAAGTATATATCGTTTTATGCCCAAATTGACCAAAATGCCCTTTATTCGAATATTCGAGTAATATATTCGAGTAAAGTATTCGTGTAACGCAATAAAAACATGAAAAATCATAAAAAAAAAAACATTACTCGAAATACATTACTCGCTCACTCATGTTACTCGAAATTGCATTACCCGCTCACCCATGTTACTCGAAATTGCATTATCCGCTCACCCAAGTTACTCGAAATTGCATTACTTGTTCACTCATGTTACTCGAAATTGCATTACTCGCTCACTCATGTTACTCGAAATTGCATTACTCGCTCACTCATGTTACTCGAAATGTATTACTCGCTCACTCATGTTACTCAGAATTGCATTACTCGCTCATTCATGTTACTCGAAATTGCATTACCCGCTCATCCATGTTACTCAAAATTGCATTACCCGCTCACTCATGTTACTCGAAATTGCATTACTCGCTCACTCATGTTACTCGAAATGTATTACCCGCTCACTCATGTTACTCAAAATTGCATTACTCGCTCATTCATGTTACTCGAAATTGCATTACCCGCTCATCCATGTTACTCAAAATTGCATTACACACTCAGTCATGTTACTCGAAAATGCATTACTCACTCATATTATTCACATTACTCACTAATATTACTCGAAAATAGCCTTTACTCGAATGTATTTGAGTTAATAGTATTTTCGTCAATTCGGACATAAAAAGATATACCCTAGGTTAGAAAAGTAATTTGCTTTATCTTACCATGCACTGCACCCAGTTTCGTCAATTTTTTACTTGGATAAAATTAAAAAGTGGTCCAAATTAATTAAGAAAAATATAGTACTCCATATTTGTGATACAATGAGCTCCAATTATTTGTATAAAGTCAAGCAATTGAGTGATGGGTAAGGAGGGTTGAAGTGTTTATTGCGGATTGGGAGGGCGACTGTTGGCAGCAGAAACACGAGATCCCCATTCCAGTAACTCTTTGCTTGTATCATCCTTGTGAACAAAAACCTCAATGAAACACAACGACTCCTTCTGCGGCCCTGTAGCCGTTGCTATTGCTTTCACTAGTTCCTCTTCCGTTTTCACCTTCCCTGTCCAGCATTTCCCCTGTCCGTTGTGAATGGCATCCACCAGCCCCGTGTAGTCCCAGTTTTTTATCACGTTGTAGGGTCCGTCGTGAATCTCCACTTCAATCGTGTATCCTCCGTTGTTGATCAGGAAGATGATGCTCTTCTGCCCGCATCTAATCATCGTTGAAATATCTTGAGCTGTCACCTGAAAACTTCCGTCACCAATGCAGGCGATCACACGCTTGTCTTTTGCAGCCTGAGCGTAACCGAGAGTCGCCCCGACTGACCATCCGATTGACCCGTACTGCATCTGGAACTCGTATCTTTATACAAACAACAACTCTGATTAGCCATTGTTGGAATAGAGAAGAGTTGACTGAAGGGCTTACCCGCAGTTCTCAGGGAGTCTAAGCTTTTGACAGTTGAACCATGAGTCTCCTGTCTCTGCGATCACTGCATGATCACCACTCAGGATTTCCTGTAATGGACAATGTTATGTAGCATTCAACACAAGGTCCACATTCAGACATTCTTATGGATTACCTGTATGTGCTTGAAGAGAATGTTGACCCTCAATGGCTCGTCCTTATCTCGTTTCAGAGCAATTCCAGGGGGAACATATATCCTACGGTAGTTCTCCATGGCGGAGCTGTTCTTCTTGAGCTTCTTAGCCAATGCAGTTAAGAAATCAGTCATGAAAACCCAACCGAACGAAGGGCCATTGCCTATGGTCACACGATTGGGCTGCACGATCACGGATTTCTCCTTCTTTATCAACAGAGAGTATCCAACAGAGCTGTAGTCGTTGAAAATGGGGCCAACAAACACGTATGCATCAGCAGACTCCACAATCTCCCCACAGAAGCTGGTGCTCACTGCTCCCCAATATGTTCCAATGAAGTGAGGATGCTGCTCCGGAACCAGCCCCTTGCCCGACGGCATTACAGCTACCGGATACCCACAAGCGTCCGCTAGCTCCACAAACGCCTCTTGTGCCTTTGAAACCCTTAATTTTGGACCTCCTATGATCACTGGTTTAACAGCTTTGTTCAGAAACTCTGCTGTTCCTTCCACTGCTGCTTCCAAACCAAGCTGATTGCTCACCCTGCAACAACAGGATCACTTCTAATTAACATGTTTGATCCAGGGAAAACTCAAGAATCACCCCAAGAACAGAGAGAGGTTGAGTTCTTACTTTGGTGGAAGAAAAAAAGGAACAGGCTCTCTTGCAAAAGTGGGATGAGGAATTCCAGGCAAGTTGCAGCCTATGCTTATATAAACTGGCTTGCTTTCTTTCAAAGCTGTGGAAATCGCTGTATCGATCAATTTATGTGCATCATCCAGGTTATTAACAACGGCCTGTGGAATCAAACACTTACTCCATTGAAAACGACACCGTATTTATCTTGATCCTAAAATTAAACCCTAATTCAATTCAGTGTACCTGTGCGCAAGTGACAGTCTGAAAACATCGCAACTCCTGCGTGAAATCCGGTAGCCCGATGGTGTGATGCAGGATCCGATTGGTCCCGTAATCGTTAGAGTTTGGGCCACCAACAATACAGATCACCGGAAGGTTCTCGCTGTAAGCACCGGCGACGGCGTTCAGTACGCTGAGCCCACCCACGGTGAACGTCACCACACACGCGCCGACTCCCTTGGATCGGGCGTAGCCGTCCGCGGCGTAACCGGCGTTCAGCTCGTTGCAGCAGCCGATTAAATTCAGCCCCGGCTCGGCTATAAGGTGGTCGAGTAGTGTTAAGTTGAAATCGCCGGGAACTGAGAACACGTCGGTGACGCCAATCTGCACCAGCCGCCGAGCCAGGTGGCTGCCCAGCGTCCCTCCGGCTGGAGCCGGGTGAGCGGCGGCCGCGCCGATCAAGATACTTGCTTCCATGCTTTTATCGAAAATTTTCTGAGTAATCTCTTTTGATCAATTTAAGAAAAGTGAGTTGTTTGTAGATTCTAAGCAAGTCTTTATAGCAAACGTGAACTTCTACTTGGTAATCGGTATTGAACACTATGGGCAATCTTGAAGAAGACGATGGTATACAATCGCTCAGTGGTTTTTTAACTTTGGATTCTGAAGCAGTATTGTTTGTCGGAAAGTTACTAATAATTAATAATTTATTCTTGGGTAATATATTAATTAATATAATCAAGACTTGTGATGGTGAATAATGTCAAGAAATGATTCACTTTGTGGAAGATAAAGTTTAAAGGTACTGTTTAACTAATGTAATTATTTGGAGTCTATACTAAATAACATCGGGTCCATCCAGGAAGAAAGCATCTGAGAAACCAGATGCGATCTTTTATTGATTAATGGTTTGAGAATTTGGATCAATGTAAGTGGTTTCATCATCCCATAACTTTTTTTAAAGGATCATAATTGGAATCAATTTTTTAAAATTATCAATTTATGCATTATAATTTTTTTTTATCATGACAATTTTTTTATCTTTCAATTTCACGACAACTGTTATGAGAAGTATATTTGTCATTTTTTTTTGCATTTGACCAATTGACCAAAACAAATGCACTGCTCCTAGAAAATAATAGTATTATTATATTTTCTTCTTTGACTATTACATGTTCGATAACGTCACTCACCCAGAATTTGACTATGGTTCACAATAATAATACAAATCCATATGATTTACTTAAAGTAGTTTAGATTATTATTGTTAATTAAGCTCTTATGATTTCAATTAAGAGATTTTGCTGAGTGGAAAATGGAGATCATTCTAGTAAAAAGTTTGTTAGAATATTTGTCCCTGTTGCCTTTGGCAAAATCTCTTAAATTGAAATCTTAACGAGCTGAATCATTAGTGTTTGTTAAAAGTCCCTTATAGTATATTTTAAATTTTATATCAATTATTAATTGAAAAGGAAGAAAAATTAATCTTAGTACAGTCCCCTGTATTAACTCAAATAAGCAGAAAACTCAGCACACAGTGAAATAGGAATTTATGACCTAAACTGGACACGTCATACAATGTAACAAAAAATAATAGTTACAGTAATGTTAAAATAAAAGAAGAATTGAGATGAAGTATGGTGGAGTTCTTGATCCAAAAAAGTCAGAAAATGCACATGATAGTTTATGTAAGAAATTAGGGAAAAAGTTTTATAATCATAAAATATGAAAACCAGCTACTCTTACAATGACTGCCCAGCATGGAAAGCTTCTAAACCAGCATCTGTTCCAACCCAAGTGAACCCTGTCCCTTTAGATACTCCTCTTGCCTTCATCAACTCCGTCAATTCGCTTACGCTATCCCATCGTCCAGCGTCGGCCAACGTATTAGATAACGCAACGTAAGCCCCCGGCCTACTGCATTCACTTACTTTGAACAGCTCATTGGAAGCTACCTTTGCAAGCTCCACATCGCCATGGAGTCGACAAGAACTCAACAAAGCTGCCCAAACATCAGAGTTGGGCTTTTCAGGCATTTGCATAACGAATTCAAATGCCTGGTTCAGACTCCCTGCTCGTCCTAACAGATCAACCATACAAGCGTAATGCTCTGCTCTTGGCTTCATCGAATAAACTCTCCATACTCTCAAAGATATCCCTTCCTTGAGCTACTAATCCTGCATGGGCACAAGCAGAGAGAGCACCAAGAAACGTCACGTAGTTTGGCACAATTCGACTTTCACTTGTCATTCTATTGAAGAGGACAAGTGACTCATTTGGATTTCCATTCTTCCCATATCCATCAATCATCGAAGTCCATGAGAAGACATTCTTCTTGGGCATGTAGTCGAAAATGCATCTTGCATCTTCAGTTTGCCCACATTTGGAGTACATGTCAATGAGAGCACTCCCGATTTTCACATCCGCGAAAAACTCGGTTTTCACCAACTGCCCTTGACCCTGTTGCCCAATTTCAAACGCTGATATCAAAGAACAAGCCCCAATAATGCTTGCAAAGGTTGATATATTCGGCCTGAAGTTTAGACGTTGCATGCTAACATACATCTCCATCGCCTTCTTCGCCTTTACGACTGATTTACTATACCCTTCGATCATCGCATTGTAAACCACCACGTCCTTCTCCAAAGTCCGCTCAAACACGTACTCTGCATCCACCCAACGAGCCACATTCATGTAAACCGTGATCATTGAAGTAGAACAGAACACATTTCTCTCCAACATTAAATCAAACACTCTCCGTGCATAATCAATCCTCTCATTCTTCACATATGAGTAAACTGATCCAGTGTAAAGCACATCATCACCTTCCATATCTGATTTTACTATCTGAGCATGAACCTCCCCTCCCAACACCACGCGGATATAAACCTGAATTTCCGCTAGTTGAACCCTTCAAGATCATCGATAAAGTGTACACATCAGGCTTTTCATTTAAACGGCACATTTCTCTGACCAAATCATATGACTTGTCGACAAACCCGTGTTTTACGTAGCCCGATATCATGTAATTATAGGTTGTACAGGTTCGTCGAGGCAATTCGTCGAACATCTGGCGCGCATAGGATAGACTGGAAGACTTGATATAGAGAATTAGGAGCTTGATGGAGATATTAACATTTGGAACGAACCCAGTTTTGAGAATGTGGGAATGGATCTTCTGGCCATGGGAAGGGTGGTCTGAGTTTATGTAATCCTGAAGAACCGATGCCAGAAAAAATACTTGTGGTGAATTGCTGTCGGTTCGTCTGAAACTCGTAATCGATTGCGTTAGATCTTTGATATTGCTTAACTTGCCATGCCTCATTTTCTTTCCATGATTGGATACGGAAAGGATTATAATTTCAAGCACTGGATTCGAGTTCTGAAGGAGTGAAAGGGAGTTTTTTTTTTTTTTTTTTAATTTACTTTATAAATTTATTTCAGAGTTCATTGTTTCAGTGAGATGAAGAGATGTTTTTATTATGGATTTATTAAGCCCACAAGTAACGATCAAATGGGCTGGGCCTAAATTGTTCTGTTCCAATTATCTTAATATGCATGCTCGAGATGTCACCTCTAACGGATTTAGCGTTAAGTATTCTTAATTAATGTTAAATCCCTGTGTAATCACTATTAAGAGTTTTAACTATTTCCTTAATTGTTTATGTTACAAATGTTATATAAGTGTTTAAATTTTAAAAAAAAATTAATTGCAATTTATTTTAAAATATCTTATTGATTAGATTACACTAAAAAAAATAAAAAATAAATTAATAAAGTTAGTATATATAAATAGGTGGCATTATTGCCGGTCTTTGTGGATATTCTTTCTGTAAAAAAAACATGAGGCCCAAAATTTATCTATTTGGGGACTCCATTACTGAAGAGTCATTCAACATGGAGGTTGGGGTGCTTCTCTAGCTCATCGTTGTAAGATATATATTTTTATCCTCTTACACTGTCTATATATATATATATATATATATATATATATTTTGATAAATTTTGTATATTTATAATCTCATCATGTGTATTTTGTGTATGGGTATAATCTCATCTTGTGATGAAGGCCGACGTAGTACGAGATGGGCGTTAATGACGAAGGAGAAGGTATTTCCACCATCTGAAACCGATAATGTTTCGCTAGCAGTAATGATTTTTCTTCGGCGCCAATGACGCCTTTCTTCCCGACAGATACACTGCATTTCAACACGTGCCTCTGGATGAATTGTCGCCATTGTTGGCTTTCTCAAGGTAAAATACTACTGCTTCTGCCACGTGGCAAACGCACTCGACACGCTGCACTCACATAAATACACGTCTCTTTTTAAGATTAGCTCGTGACTCTCCAAATTAAAATGAATATTTATATAAATGAAATTTGATTAAAATATTTTTTATTTTGATATTTAATAAAAAAAGTTAATATTTAAAAAAATTAAAATAAAATTAAACAAAAAAATTTTAAAATATAAATTATATATTAAAATTTTGAAGAGGATGTATTTTATCCAAATTATTTACCTATTAAAAATAAAGAATATTAACATATCCATTTTGAATCAATCTCAAATTTTAAAAAATGTTCATCAATAAATATAAATATAAATATATATATATATATATATATATATATATATATATATATATATATCATCTCTCCGCCTTTGTACATGCGGAGATCTCAATACTATTGACATGTATAAATACATCATTATCATGCATGTTCCTTCTATACATTGTTAGGAGAAGTACTAATTGGTACAATAAAATAGTCAAAAAAAATATTTTGAATCATATATCATATTAAATTCAGATATTTGGATTTATATTTAATTATAATATTTAGACGTACTGTCTTCTAAATAAGACCAAGAAAGACCAAATATATGGGCCTTGTAGACTCATGTAGTAGGAGGGGCAGTTATCACTAGCTAATATCATAATTTGAAGTTTAAATTATGTCATTTGACCTCCAATATTTTACTACAAGCATCACTTTTTCTTATAATTATTGCACGTTTCTTATAATTATTTTACTACAGCTGAGATGTACAAATTTATATTTAAAAGTGGTTAATAGTAATATGACCTCTCGTTGAGCATTTTCTTGATGAGGAAGAACAAGCCTTTCTCATACAAGCCTTTCTCGTAGTCATGTTACTTGGAGGGCACAAGAAACTCTAGCTTTATTCAATATCTTTCATGCTAACGGTCCTTTTTCATCATGTTACTTGGCTGAAAATTGTGTTTGACTTGTGTTGTTTTGATGAATACAGAAGCAATGGCCATCCAATTGTGTCACACCTCCTCCGATCGATGAAGCTACTCGAATCTTGTATATATAGAATTTGAATTTATGATGAATAATGCGGGCATGCTAGTTTGAAATGATGATGATTGGATCATATGTTGTGCAGGCACCCTTATGTGGAAAACCCTTCCGGCCCTCCAGAAAGAACGAACGAATCTGCTGGTCGCTATGCTAAGCAATGCCTTGCTGTTGCAGAAGAATGTGGAGTCATAGCTATTGATCTCTGGGAAAAGATGTAGAAACCAGCTGATTGGAGAAACAGTTATTTAAGGTGATTTGATGATGCCGAATGAAATGACTATATTCATTCAAATAAGATGCTACAAATTAATAATATTGGAGTTGTTTTTGTGATGCAGAGATGGACTGCATCTCACTGAGAATGGCAATAAAATTGTGTTCGAGTAAGTTAATAAACTGCTCAATAAAGAAGACATAACTCCAGAGTGTCTAGCTATGGATCTCCCGCTATTTATTGAAATCGATCCAAACAACCCACTCAAGTCTTTCCAGAGTTAGTTCAAGATGAAGGCCTTCTGCTTTTTCTTTCAATGTTGTCTATTTAAATATTTCATGACTAGGATCAGAAAACTTACAACAATGCATGCATGCTGAATTATGTTATTTTGTCCTACTTTTTATGGCTTAATATAACGCAATCAATTAGTAATATGTGGTCAAGTTGCTCATGTGCCCCGGGAACACGGAGGGATACTCTGTGTCCCCATTTGAACACAATCCTCCCCATCTATATTCTATTTAAATTTATGTAATGCTAGGAGTTTAAATTACAAAGGGACACGAAAATTCTAAAGGCACACGGAGTGTGCTCCATGCGCCTGAGTGCATAGGAGACTCACTCTACCTACCTATATATATATATATATATATATATATATATATATATATATATATGTGTGTTGAGTACATTGATACTTATTACTACATTATATAGATTCTATTTAGAAGGTTGAGTTAAATTGATTTTGGCATAATTTTGTTTTGATTGGGATTTTTGTCACTATAATTTTGATTTCACAACCAACTATGATGTGTGTTGATAAAAAAAGTAAGAATAAAAAAAGGAATTATTACTTATAAATGCTAGTATGTATATCCTAATTACTAATAGTCGATTCAATTAATATTCAACGTAAATAAAAATAACAAATCCAAATTTCTCAATCAAATAAAGTCAACAACTGGTCTCTCCCTTAAATCTGCAGTTATGATATTTGTTAAATGAAAGAAATATCAGGCTGAAATTAAAAAGATTGCATGCTCCTGCGATGATATTTGTTAAATGATCGAAAAAAAATCTCAAGCTGAAATGAAATTGGACACTAAAATCAAAGACGTTTTGGACACTAAAATCAAAGACGTTTCTAACTTAAAAGTACATACTATTGAAATTGACACACTTGTGCAGGAAATTTTGCACTTTTGGTTTATAGGATACATAACCTCTTCAAAATGGTCTCAATACTTTTACTTTTAATCCTAAATGATTATTTTTTTGCAGACTTTGTCCCATAAAACTTCACATTTGTATATTTAGTCCATACAGCTCCATTATTAGTTCCAAAAATTTAGATTCATATTTTATTTTAGGGTTATTCTAGGGTGCACCCGCACCGGTGCACCTGAGGGTTTAAAGGGTAAATGTTAAGTAGCAGTGGGTAGTTATTAAATTTTTTATTAATTATTTTATTTTATTTAGTGGTTAGGATTAAACAAAAATCTAATCTAACGATTCATATTATCTAAGTGCACTGCTGCACTGCAGTGTGATTCTTTATTTTATTTATTTATTTATTTATTTACTTATTATTATTTTTAATGTTACCAAATTGTTAATAAATTCAAAAAAGACATGTTGAAAAAAAAAGAATAAAATAAAACATGAATATATACTTACAATTCTTTCATTTTATTTATTTATTTATTTACTTATTTATTATTATTTTATTTTTTATTTGACAATTAAATCTTTGCAAACTTGGTGCGATAAAACTTCAACGTTACATATTTAGTCTTATACAGATGTATTATTGATCCAAAAAATTTAGATTCATATTTTATTTTATTTATTCACTTACTTTTTTTTTAATATAACCAATTTTTTATTGTTTTCAAAAAAGACATGTTTAAAATAATAATAATAATGATAATAATAATAAATAAATAAATATGATATAAAGTAACACCATTGGTTATAAGAATTTAGATTCATATTTTATTTTGTTTGTTTATTTACTCATTTATTATTTTATTTAATGTTACATTTTTATTACTTTTTAAAACATGTTCAAAATAATAATAACTATTATTATTATTATAATTATAATGATAAGTATTAAATAAATAAATAAACATAAAATAAAATAAACATAAAATATGAATTTAATTTATTGGGATCAATAGTGTAATTGAATGAGACTAAATATGTTAGATTGAAGTCATATGAGACCAAGTTTGCAAAGAAATAATCATTTGGGACTAAAAGTGAAAGTATTAGGACAATTTTGAAGAGCTTATGTATCCTACGGGACCAAAAGTGCAAAATTCTGCCCTTGTGCACACCTACGTGCCTTAAAGTTAGTGTACATTAATATTCATCAAAAGATTTAAAAAGCCTATCACCAACAACGAGTAAATATACAGGCAGTTAGGATAAACTGCACACCAACTTGTATTAAAGGCAAATTAATGTAGGTGTACATTAGTTAATTCACATTAGTGTTCGTCCAAATATTTATAATGTTTATCACCAAGGAGTAAATGTACAAGCATTAAGATAAACTGCACATCCAATTGTATTAAAAGCAAATGAACTTAGGTGTACATTTAGTTTATAGAAAAAAGGGTTAGAAAGTGAAAATCCTACTCATGCCAGTTAATGCAAATTGTTGTTCATTAATATCTTAATTGCTTCTACATTAAAAAGTGAGTGAGGCTCATGTGCACCCGGGTACACGGAGTACATTCCGTGCGCCGTTACAATTTTCATGCCTCTTTGCAATTTAGACCCCTAGCAATATATAGATTTAAATAGAATTGGAGAGGGAATGGTTATGTTCACATGGGGCGCAGGAGCTTTTGCCTTACAAAGTAAGTAATCAAAATGAAAAGAAACTGAGAAATCTCAAATGGTGAGCGTGTCCTGCAAGTGAATTCTGATCCCACTTAAAAAGTGAGAATTCTCCAAATGGTCAGCATGTTGTGATCGGATCAAAATGAGTAAAGAGATTTTAGAGATAATTATTGTTAGTGTAACATGATTAAGTACTAAACGATTCAACTCTCTATTAGTGTAAGCTTTTAGATGAGGTGGTCGTTTAACATGGTATCAGAGTTCATGGTTAAGATCTAGGGTTCAAACCTCATCAATACCCATTTATGAGAAAATTCCACATGCAAGGCTTGAGGCAAAAATTCCTCACCTGCATGTGAGGGGACGTGTTAAAGTGTAACCTGATTAAGTACTAAACGATTCAACTCTCTATTAGCTTAAGCTTTTAGATGAAGTGGTCGTTTAACCATTATAACGTGTTTTTTCTTAGCATTATGCACACTAATATTAATTTGGGTAATGAAATATATAATTTTATATATGAGTAATTTTGTGAAGATATACTTTGTACCTGTTAATTAGTGTCCCTATAATTATTGTGTGTTAATTTTGTCTTTCGCATACTAAAAATTAGATTACTATATATATGTGGTCCATTAATCCCTTTGCTGGACAAGAAGGTAACCTATATTGCTAATGGCTATACCGCTATATCCTTCGTTCTCCTTTCGAATTTTCTATATAATTTTTTATGAATCATATTATGTGTGTTACATCATTGGATGGAAAATAAAAGAAAAAAAAATTATACCTTATAAAAGAAAGCATAAATTCTAGGTGGTTGGATTTCTTTTCGCTCTCACGTCACGTGTCATCGATATAATGAATGACGTATAAAATTATGCACGTAAATGACTGGCGGGAGATCCGATGTGCTTCTTTTAAATATATGTCAAAAGATTGTCTCATATAAACCCATTCCGTGAGAATATTTCTATAAAAATAAGTATTGATAATCATCGACATGAATTCTTTTAAATAATTTATAGCATACATAAAAATGATTTACTTAATTAATTAAAAGTTAGTTAAGAAAAAAAAACAACTACAATGAATCGTCTCACACAAAGTATTGTTATTAAAGAGACTTTGTCTTTTCTGTTTAGATGTGTGCTTATGGAGTATTTTTAAATAAATAAAGTTAATTAAGCCAGGTTTTGGGCGAGCCGCCACAGGCAATATCCTAAAAAGTAGAATTTTTTAATAATAATTAACCTCAAATTTTATTTAATTTAATATATCATAGTCATCCAAGTGATTACTAGTTAATGGAATGGAATGGAATATGTGTGACATTTTTATGTTACAAACACGATAATAATACGAGTGAGCGCACGACGCGCGCTTTTAGAATTTAGTATTTTGAATAAGAGTACATTATTTTGTTCTAAAGGGGCACTTTAATTAATAAGGATACACTATTTTGTTTTAAAGGTATACACTTTTCATTATATTTTTTATTTTTCTTCAGAAAATAAAGGGTGCACATCTTTATACTAAAGCGTATACTATTTAACATAAAATTCTAAAGGCACACGGAGTATGCTTCTGTGCGTCCGGCGCACACAAATTTTTATCTTGTAAAATAAAGGGTACACATCTTTGTACTAAAGGATATATAATTTAGAACAAAATTCTAAAGGCACACGTGCTCCAGTGTGCCCGGGCACACACAAGCTTTTACCTAATAATATACCTGGTGGTTTTTTTTAATTAGTGTTACAAAGTACAACTTTTTTTTTAAGAACTGGATTAATAACTAATACCCTATCGCACTATTTACATTAAAATTTGTCAAAAAAAAAAAAAAAAAACAAAAAACAAAACAAAACAAAACAAAAAACAATTAAACTAAAATTCATTCACTAGCCAAAATATCATATCCTAAACTTTCTTTTTTCATCCATCGATATTCAATCCGTACACCGATTTATTCGAGAAAGGCTAAAATTAACTGTCCACAAACCTCATTTCAAATCAGAGCTTTGAATTCTATATGGAATAGCCCACATTATTGATCACACAAATAGATTTCAAAGTTGAAACCTTAGAGAATTTCACCCTAAAGAAGGAGCGTATCTCAGTCCAGGACTGCCCACCAAATGCTCATTATATTATATGTAAATAATTTGTATTTTTTAATTTAGCCCAGTCCAAAAAAAATTTAAGTCTACCCAAATGAAGGCAAAATATAAATATATATATATATTTTTTTTTTTTTTTTTTTTAAATTATTATTATTATTTTTTATTTTCTATAATAAACTTAATCCACCCCACTGCGGTTTTCTGGATCCGCCCCTGCATATCCTAAACTTTCTTTTTTCATCCATCGATATCCAATCCGTACACCGATTTATTCGAGAAAAGCTAAAATTAACTATCCACAAACCTCATTTCAAATCAGAGCTTTGAATTATATATGGAATAGCCCCACATTATTGATCACACAAATAGATTTCAAAGTTAAAACTTTAGAAAATTTCACCCTAAAGCAGGAGCGTATCTCAGTCCAGGGCTGCCCACCAAAAATCCATTATATTATATGTAAATAATTTGTATTTTTTAATTTAGCCCAGTCCAAAAAAAATTTAAGTCTACCCAAATGAAGGTAAAATATAAATATATCTATATATATATATTTTTTTTTTTTTAAATTATTATTATTATTTTTTATTTTCTATAATAAACTTAGTCCACCCCACTGCGGTTTTCTGAATCCGCCCCTGCCCTAAAGCACCCCAAGCCCTCACCGCTATATCAACCCCGAAATTATATCATATCGTAAACTTAATTACTAGGAAAGGCGAACTATGGAGTATTACAAAACTAGATTTATTTAGGCGGTGTTTGCAATCAATTTGAATAGAGGTGGATTGCAAAGAACATCATAACTCATAACTTTCTGAAGTTTAAAGATTACAAGTGTTTGAGATGATGCTGACCATCAGGGCCTCCTGGCGACACCCTGACGGGCCAGACATTGTTACTCTGGTTCATCTTCTCAAACTCAGCCTCCAGGGCGCGTCGTGCCAGTGTTATAGGCTTCATAGGGCGAGCTACAATGTCTGCACATGAAAACAGGATCACCCAAATTATAACTATCCATACTAATGAATTCTTCATGTTACTCATTTATCTACTTTTTTTTTTTTTTGGGTATTCAAGATAGGTAGATAATCAAGTCTTATTTATAGCTACAAAATCTGGCATAAGTTGCATGCTGTCTCAATCTAGAGTCAGCTTCAAAAGCCACCGTCGTTTGTTTTATATTGGAGCAATATCTGTTTTGTTCAAGCCTTTGAAAAGGGAACAATTTGTGAGGATGAGTTGTCCATTAAGGTAAGCATGATGTCCAAATATACAAGTGAAATTTCAAGAACTCAAGTATACTAAATTTATCTTTGTCAGCATTTCACTCATGTAATTGATGACTACAACAAGCCCAAAATTACAGCAATATGTGATCAGTTTTCAAATAGATGATGATGCAGAAAGTGAGGTTATTGGACAGACAAAATGAAGAAAAATATAATGTACAACACATCAGCAAAACTATAACATGTTTTGACATCAGCTACTTGGCTTTTTTGGATAAGGACCAAGGCACATTTATACTCGTTTTTATCCTGAGTAGTGATGACAGATATGATGCACAATATTTGTTTGTGATTTATTTATTCTAAGAAACAAAGTCAACAACAGCATAATCTAGAAGAACAATCAACAATAAAAATGATTGTTCATCCACCCAAATCATAAGACTGCATTCATCATCTTGACAATGGAAACAGGATACAAAACTAAACCTCATTAGCATCGTGTGGAGACTGTTATACTTCTTACAATAAAGAACTTAGAAATCAACGTTGCCACTTCAAATCACATCCACTCTTGAGCATCTATCTACTCAAACCATCCCAAAGTGAATTCCCCCAACCTCTTCCTAAATCAGTGTCATAATCAAGGTAAAATAATCGATCAAACTAAAGCGTGCATCATCTTTTCTAATCCAATAGGATAAAGTGGGTCCCAACTCCCAACACTGCCTTTAGAGCAAATGCAATGGTTATTGTTTAAGCAGCACTCAGGATTTGTGAATCATGATAAACATCAGCGTGCAACAGTGGAGTCTCCTTATGTAAGCCATATTTTAGCCACCTACCCCATTTTCGATTCTTTATTTATCGTTATATATCTTTTATAAGCTCAAATCCTATGACAATCAATGCAATATTCATCCACAGCATCACGAGTGGATTTGAGTTTGCGGTTAACCATTATCTAATCCCAATCCAAGAAAATATGTATTCAGCAATTTAGAACTATTCAATAATCTCACTAAGTCATGATTCAACTTCTCAATCTGCCATCTATAAAGATGTGAAACATTTCATACACATAGATGAACAAATCGTTAAAAAGCTAACAAGCAGTTAGCCCTAAATATGAGTTTACCTAAGATAACAAAAACCAAATCAGGGCTTCAGCTTCCCATCCTTTTAACCTATCTGAAGTGCTTTCTTAACGTCGCAGCAGCATTTGAATTCTTCGATTTCACCGTTTCAGCTTTCCCAAATCGATTCTTCAGCTGATAAACCAAAAGAGCGAGAAAGAACAGATAATTGGGGTCGAGCACAAATGGGGTTTCCCGAAGAGATCCTGGGTAGTAGAGATTAGTTATGTCCTGCAGCGGCAACCTTACTTTTCTCTTCTTGTATGAAAGAACCTTTGAATTTGGCTTTGCTGATGATGATGAACATGGGGCGTTCTCCTTGTCGTCATTGATTTCACATAAAGAGCGGACTGCCATTTTATCAGAAAGATGGGTTATGGAAAGATAGATGAAACGGGGGAACGAAGGAAGGTATATGTAGTTGGCAATGGAGGTGGGAAACTATCTGCATTTTGGATTTTGGAGGGGAGGGTGGAATGAAATCGGAAATTTTTGAGTTTGAATTGGAAAAGGGTGGATTTGATTTCTGATTGTTGGGAGGGAGTAGGAATTCGCAAATTTGGAACATCCCTCCAAATCCACGTGAACCGGTTTAGAAATTGTTTGAACCGGATTTTATTTTCGTTCAAATCTTGCTTTTTGGGGGGTTTGAAAATAAATTGCGAATTCATTACTCAGTAGTCAGTATAATTTATAAATTTGTTAGTTATCACATCAGTATTCTGTATTCCAATTAAATTCGTTTAAATGGTTATAATAAAGGAGTAAATCTTATACTCCAGTTTGTAAAAATTATTAATTGCAACAAAATAATTTATTTTCATTAAAAAAATAATTATGAATTGCTCTTTTTTCTTCTTCTATTGAGTCAAACGAACCTCCATGTTCCATGGGCAATTCGTAACAATACTTTTTCTTTTTCGGAATTAAATGGGCCAACTCACGTGGCATAATCATTAACATCCCTAAATTTGGACCATTACCATGACTATGATTTTTGACTGAATGTTTTATAGGCCCATACAGCTTGTATGAGCATAATTAATGGGCCACCACAATATTTCTGTAAATATCCATTTCCTTTCGCATATGGACCATATCAGCACAATTAATTGTTAAGGCCCATTGGGTCCTTCTGCTGTTGCTCTGCAACTGCATGTTATATTTGGAAAATTATTATTATAATTGAAAATTTGAGAGAGAGTGGAATCAAGTTGCATAAATGGCCGTTTGGATAATTAGTCTTCTTTAAAGATCAAGAATTTAAGAAAGTTATTGATAGAAGTAATGGGTATTGATTATGTGACATGCTATAAATTTTAATGCCACAACTATATCTAAATAATGGAATTTTTGGATAATGTGAGAATGCACATATTAATGGAGTGAATCAGTGAAATTTCTATAAAGAGATATTATTTGTTGGGATTAGAGATGTTATTTGAATCGAGCTTGAATAGTACATATTCGAGTTCAACTCAATAAAGAACGAGTCTACGAAACTATTCGAGTAGGTTTGTTAAACAATCTTACAGAGCTTATTGAATCTTGTCAAGCCTATTTTTAATTAATGTATTTTGTATTTATTATTTAATATAATAATAATTATATTATTGTATAAAATTGTAATTAAATAATATTTATTGCTAGTATGATTATTATTATTAATTATTATTAATATTAAAATAATCGAGTCTTATCGAGTCAAGCTCAAGTCGACGCGTTAACAAAATGAGTTTATGGTAAAATCAATTTCGAACTCGAGTAGTCATGAAGCGAGCTGTGCTCGAGCCTTATCGAGCTATGCTCTCGAGTAATTCGTTAAACTTAAAAGCTCAAGTTGGTATCGGAGAATTTTATTAATTTTGAGAGATTATATAATTGGTAAATTAATAATTTAGAGAGGTTATTAACAAAAAAAAATAAAAAAAATAATGGATATATATTATCAAGGATGTGAGTATAAAATTACATAATTCGGGGGATTCACAGTTTACACATTCATCATAAATAATTAATTTTATTATTTAATTATCATTATTAAACATATTTATAAACACATCTATTAAAATGTTCAAGCCGATAACATTTACATAAAATTTGAAATAATTATTAATTCATAGTCTTGTTAGGACATTAAGTATACATTAGGATTTAAAAAAAATGTATTATCTTATTATTTAATTTATTGATATTCAAATTTAAACTAGTGTTTATGACTAAATAAATTGTTAAATACATCACTAAAAAAATTGTTTTTTAACAACGAAATATTTCATTGTTAAAAGTCTTAATTCAATTGTTAAATTGACTTACCAACGGAATAACAATTGAATCCGTTGGTAATATTTTGTTGGTAAAGTGATGGTTGATAAATTTTTAGGAACGAAAAATCAATTCTGTTGATAATCGTTGCTAATAATTCAGTTTGTAATTTATATAATGATTCTCTTGGTAACCCGTTGGTAATTACCAACAAATTGAATTTCATTGCTAAAATAGAGAATAAATCCGTTAACATTCCATTACTAAAACAAAAATGTCATTTTTGTTGCTAATCCAGTACTAATTACCAATATATTGAATTTCATTGCTAAAAAATACTTTTTTGTTGTTGTGCATTGAGATTATTAATTTATTTAATATACTATTTTATAAAAATTGTATCTCTAAAACTTGTCCTGAGAAATTCTGACAGTATACAGTAGGAATAAGTTTATTTACTATTCATTTTTTTAATTATATTTTTGTGTTTTTTTAATTTATAAAATATTTATATATTTTATATGTGAAATTAAAAATAAACTGGTCCCGTAGCTCAGTTGGTTAGAGCGTTGGTCTTATGAGCCGAAGGTCGCGGGTTCGAGCCCCGCCGGGACCAATTTGTCTGTTAATTTGTTTTTTAATTTCCCGCAGGACCAATTTGTCACTTTATAATTAATAATTAATTTTTTTTCCAATTTTCCCCGGACCAATTTGCCCCTTTATAAGTATTTTTTTTCTTTCTAGTGAACTTTTTATCTAATTTTTTTCCTCTCTATAATATTAAAAAATATGACTCAAATAAAGTTAATATATTATACATGGACCAATTTTTTTATAATGAATATTTTATTTATTGTTCTATATATTAAAAAAATAAAATATTATACTATATCTATCTAACTGTATATGTACATATCTACCTCCAAAGTCCAAATTGTGTGAATAAATTCAATGTAAATAATTTTATATAAAATAAAAAATAAAAATTATGTCAACTATAAATTATTAAACGCGTAATCGTAATAATATATTAGTCCTATAGATCTTCTAAATTTACTTAAGGAGTTGCTTGGTGCAGTCAAATACCAAATAATAATATTATTATTATTTTTTATTATTATTTTAATGTAAGTAGTTAGTGATCAACAGTATTCATCTTATTATATACTCCATTAGCTTAAGAATTAAATTAGAAATTAATAAAAAAAATCACTATTAGAAAAAGGCATATCACTACACTAATTTTAATACGTTTTATTTGAAATGTCTTAATAGCTATTTTTTTCAATACATTAAAACTATAACTATACTTTATAATATCTATTAATACATTATTCAAGAAATATATTATTACAACTCTTTTAACTACACTATTATACTATCTATTAATACAATATTCAATAAGTGTGTTAATATAACCTTATTATTAAATGTGTTTTTTTTTTAAATTACAATTACTATTACTTTTATTTTATAATAAAATATTTTAAATAAAATAAAGTTAAATATAAACATATAAATTTTCTAAAATAATAAAATAGATACGTATAATTTATTAATGAATTTGATTTAATATTATATAATATAATTATAAGTCAATGAAATAAAATGAATAATAAAAATTATAATTATATATATATATATATATAGTATATCATTATAATTACAATTTTTTATTAAAATTATTATTACGTAGCCAAATGAGTGATAAGTTATGTAAATTCATAATTAATTTATAAAGTTTTTTAATATTTATTATAGGTTGATAAAAAAATAATATTAATTAAAAATAATTTAATTAGTTAAGATAAAAAACGAACAATTTTTTATTAATTAAAGAAATTATTATGTGTAATCGTAATCTTAATTTTAATAATAATTATTTAATTTCAATCATAATTATAATATTTTTAAATTTATTTGACCACTAAAGTTAAATAAACTAAAATTAAAATAAAAATAAAAAAACTAAAACTAAATTGAAAATTAAAAAAAACTAATGTAAAAATATAAAAAATAAAATAAAACTAATGTAAAAATTAAAGTAAAAAATAAAATAAAAAACATTTAACGTAAAAATAAAAATAAAAACTAATGTAAAAATAAAAACAAAGCAAAAGTATTTGTATATATATAAAATTTGAGAAAAAAAAATCAATAAGTATGCATTTAGTTCAATCGGCTACAAGTCTACAAATTGATTTAGGATCGCAGGTTCGAATCGTTAGAATTCGAATCAATTTATTAATGTTTCGTTTTTTTAATTAAAAATTAGTTAATTAATTTTTTTAATTATTATAATTATTAAATTTATCTTTAATTAAGTGTAGCTTAAACTAGTATATAATGACACTTAAAAGTGTATTGATAGATTGTGATCTAATAATACATTGGAATATAAGACATTTTGTAGAAATGTCATTATATGTTAAATGTATTATTAGCAATTCTTACACAACATTTATTAATGTCATAATAACTCATTTTTTTAGTAGTGAATTGATATTCGTTGCATCCTTATATGCATAATTTTTTATTTATATTATACCCCTATATTATATTATATATTAGCTTAAGAAATAAATTAGAAATTAATAAGAGAATTGATATTAAGTGCATCCTTACATGTATAATTTTTTATTTATATTATACTCCTATATTGTATACCGTATGTTTCTTAATGACCATACAGTGGTGGGGAAAATCATCATTAGTCGTCAAATAATTTTTCAGCCATCTTTTCTCAGGTAAAAAAAATAAAAAAAATAACTCAATTATATATAAATTTAATTTAATAAGAGTATTATATAAATTAATTGTGTTATAAAATTGGAATCCATGTTTGTTGGCAATGTAGCAGCACTATATTTATTTCACGTAAAGACGAACATTGCAACTAAATAATATTCCACGTCATAAATTACATTATCTTGTCCACAAATAATTGTTCTCACCCACTTTAGTGATCATTAAGGATTAATGTAAACTAATTAAGGGTTTAAGTATCTACCAATAATCAACATACATTGCCAACAATTGCAGTGTATGTGCGACAACATACAAGAAGATCAACTCTTCAACGTTATAATTATCACTTTTTTATCGATAATTTATCATATTTTATTAAAAATATAATTACTTTTTATTTTCATGTTAAAATAACTTTGCAAGCATGTTTTTCTATTTTTTAAATAAATAATGATAAAGATTATTTCACCTCACTCTTTTTTCTTTTTCTCTTCAATTGATCAAGCTAATAGTCTTTAATAGTAACTTTTTATTTTTAACCCTAAAGTAATCACCTTAATTAAGTCACAACTGAAACTTAGAAATGGTGAAACATTGACAAATTTATGTAAAAGAATGCGACTGTTATGTTTTCTGTCCCCATACACAACTCAGGAAATTAAATAAGAGCATTAATTAAACAGGATTCCAGCTGTACAGTTGCTAATTAAATTACTACGTGACAAGCAATTTGGATTATGCTAATTAATTAAAAAAATTATTTACGAATTAGGCATTTAGAAGTAGGAAATTTTAATTATTTTACTGGTTGCCAGTACACGAAAACAGCAATTATCATCATTAATAATCATTATAAGTGTGCAGTACAAACACCTCTTAATATACTGAGTAATTAATGAGTTATAGATTTAATATTTTAGGTTTAATTATTCTGTAGTATTATTTCAAGAATTTAGTACCATAATACCATTGGACTAATTATGATTAGTGGGTCTAGTAATTAATGTAGTGTGTACGTAAATAATTTAAAATATTACATTTAAAGTTGGTCTCTTGTGTCTCAGGTATATAAGGTATGAAATAGTACAATATTTTATTATAGAGAGTATATAATTTAATTAATAAGGGTATAATATTTTGTTTTAAATGTATATATATTTTCATTAAATTTTTATTTTTAAAAAATAAAGGGTACATATAAAGAATATCTAGATATACACGATATCCCGAACACACAAGTTTTTTAGCCTTATATTAATCTATTTTAATAGTTTTATTAGAGTAAGAGTATTTATTTAGTTATTTTGTTTAAAAAGTTCTATTATGGGGTATTATGTATCGTGACATAAATAATGTTAGGTTTTTTCTTAATATTGAACAAGTTTGTTTATTAATTTTATTAGAGTAATACTTATGTGGTGCATTTTGTTTAAAAAGTTCTATTATAGGGTATTATGTATTGTGATATAATACTCCATAATGTTAGATTTTTTCTTAATACTGAACAAGTGTGTATGATGTAAATGAGATAAATATAAAAATTGACCTTAATATATTTGGAAATTTAAAAAAAAATAAAAACAAACTCATATTTATTTATTGGCCCTCTAACTTTCATATAACATTTAACCGTTAATTTATTCATTTTATTCTTTTATGTGTTTATTTTTAAAGTATCTATTTTTTAAATTATTTTTTAGACGGAGGACTTACAAATGACTAATTATATCTCAACAATTTTCCATTATACATAAAATAACAATTCTTAATTTATGTGAAAAGAACATGTTTAAGTACAACAAGTAATATTCAAGATGTTACATCATAATAGCACAGATTACATGAGATAGTATAGTGTGAGGACAAAATATTACGTGTACTAATTAATATTAATGTTTTTCTCATATAATTTAAAATGTTCAAATGTATAATTATTTTTATAATTTTTAAATAGGAAGAATTTATGTGAATAGAGTTCACAAGACTCCCTCTAATCGTATTTCTTTCATCAGTATATCAATATTTTGCTCGTGGGTGATTAATTTGAAGAGCAAATTAAGCAGACTGATGATGGAAATTATTAATGAGCGTGGTTTAGATTAGGTCAAGCAACAAATATTTTTTCTAAACACACAAATTGCGCTCATATTTAAATAACTGTGTTGACGAGGATTTAAGCTAGCATAGTTTTCAAGAATTTAAATAAATATCAATTATTTGCCTATTGGAAATGAAAATAAATTGTTTATCAGTTTATTTATTTTTAAAATAAAAATATTTAATTTATGAGTGCATTAAATATAACCCAAAAATTATACGGGGCAAAGAGTCGAGGATTGACAAATAGAACCATTTGTCGAAGATGGGCCATGCCAAAACGAAACAATGATTGAAAGATAATCTTGGTTGGTTCTGTGTCACTATACCGTATGTATATTTGATTAATTTCTTGAATAAAAATACAGCTGTCGGTTAAGCCGTTTAATTGATTGGGGGAAGAGATTAATGTTTCACACATAATTGGAATCTTAAGACCACCACCCTGAATTTCTTAATTCCTGATACGTATATAGTTAGTTTGATTGTTCAACTCTTTTTGAGGTGAGTAGCAACTGGGGCCATGGCAAATATCGGCCAAGCTACCCACTTTTTGTTCTCTCCTTTTCTCCCTCCTTCCCCCCCGCCTCTCTCTCCTCTCTCTCTACCTTCCACTACAAGTTTGTACATATATGCCTTTGGTTTTCTTCTATTTCACTCATATTTTGTCTCTCCACTTCTATCTCCATCACTGCATCCTCTTCTCCATTTCTTGGAGAAACCCTTTTGCTGAAAAGGAAATTGTCTTTTACTGTGGAGGTCACTTCTCTGGTATGTGTACATTCTTGATTTTCTTGGTTGTTCTTTCAATGACTGTTTCTTGATGTGCCCATTATTAGTTCAAGTATAGGGAGTGTGTATTTGTTTCTGTTTTCAAAACAGGCATCTTTTTGACAATCTTGGGGATCTATATTGGTTTACATCATCATGTTACTTTCTGTATAAATTTAGTTGTTGATTTAGAATAAAGACGTGTTTGGTGCTTGGTAGAATCATATCCTGGATGAATTTACTTTCTATTATTGATTGGTTGTATCTCTACACAATGGACGGTTTTATCATTGATCTGGGATTCATCACCATTCAGGTTGATCTTATTAAATTCAACTCATTTTTTCCCCATATGGATCTGTAAATTACCGTTTCATTAATTTGACAATTTGCCATAATTAAACAAGCCAGGACAAAACAATCTCCCCTGGCCATTGCTTCAGATCATACAAAGTCTTTCCTTTTTCCCAGTCTTTATTCATAATGTAATGTTGTTTCAAGAAAACTATCCTATAAATTTCATCTTTCAGTTGAATTGGTGACTTCTGACTTCGTTGAAATTTCTCTAATTGCTGTTATTGGATATTCACTGCAAAAAAAATCATAGAATTTTTAAGTTATGGGATTGTGATTTGCAATACCAAATCTGGCAGAATCTGAGTAACTCGTCTTCTATCTGTCACCATGTTCATCGATTAATACAAATGCTAAATGTATATAAATTTGTGTGACGAATTACATATTCCTGAGCTAGTGCAATGTACATATTTCATTTATTACATGCATTTTTATGTTATACCATGATTTATGCAGATCTTTCAGCAACCTGTTTGAGCATTGAGTATGGGTTCAGGAGTTTGGTTTAAGAATATAATAAGCAAAAAGAAAGTGAAGGGAGACAGATCCCAGAAATTAAAGGTTTGAAGCTCTGAATGCTCCAAACTCTGTACCATTTTTTTTCATTTTACTTGTTTCTTTCATACCTACTATACCTTGAGATTAATTTGAATGTGCGTATATCTTGATTAATGTCTTGTAAAAGATCTCTTAAATTCTACTCCAATATGTGGCATTTGGTTATCTATTTGATGATCATTGACTTGGTGATTTACAAGAGAGAGATTATCTTGTGAATCATCAGTAAGGGCCTCATTACATGTCATGTTATTGAAAAGTTGTTTAGTTTTTTCAATGGTTAACAGAGTATGTTTGAGGAAACTTTTTCTTATGTTTTTTTAAAAGCTCTATAATGTAATTACAATTTGAGCCACTGTTCTTTTACGTTTTATCTACCTGAAGAAAAATCTCAACATTTTGCCAGCAAGAGTATGAAGATGTAAGAGCAAATTATTTCCGGAATATTTTCAGCATATCTGAACCTGCAGTTATTTTTGTTATTCATAAGCAGAGATATTCAGCACCTGAAAGCATAAATGACTGCAAAGAGAAGCTCTGTTTCGATAAAGAATGTCCTATACTGGCCAAAGGTGCTTCTGTTGATAGTCAGAGCAGTCTAGGTATTTCGTTAGAAGAGACTGCCGCTACTCGAATTCAGACTGCATACCGCGCACATGTGGTACGCCATGTTCAAAGCTGTATTTTTTGTCGATTATTTATTTATATTTCTGAAGGTGATTGGACTGAGAATTAGTGAGGATGTCTTTGCTGTTAACAGATTCCCTTCCGTTTCTCCTCCTTGCTAGTGGTGACTATGTGCTTAGTTACCTTAAAAATGAAATTACTAGTTTCTTTTAACTTCATCTTTTCAAAATTTAAATGCTGAATGAGCAGTTATTTCTATTGTGTTAAAATGATTGAAATACAATTCCAAGTCCAATTTATGGTATTTATTTTCTTAAATTCTGTGTTTTGCATTAGTAATTGTTCTTTGGCCCCTGGCTTTCCCAGGGATAGAACTAGATTCTGTTCATAAATGATGAGATTGTCCTAAATCGAGTCATCAAAGTTGCTGAAGTTCTCTTAAGTTGTCCCAAATTCCCCTGTTGCTCTTAATTTCTATTGTAAATATGTCCAAGCTGTGGCAATAGAGATGACCGGGGAAGTATAAAATAGAGCAACTTCCTTTGAAGTATATTCCAATGTCAAAACATGCATTATGAATTTGAATGAACAATGCAACCCAGATTGTAAATAACTTTTCACTATGTTGTCAATTCCCTTGAAAGATAATGGATGATGGATATGCCAGACTCACTTGTCTGCTCTTGATCTAGGCAAGAAAAGCTTTTCGTCGAATCAGGGGAATGTTAAGGTTACATAAAGTGGTGCAACGTGATTCTGTCAAGAAACAAGCATCAACTACGTTGAATCATCTGCACTCATGGACAAGAACTCAGGCACAAATTAAAGCACGTCGGGCTAATATGGTTACGGAAGGCCGTCTTAGGCAGAAGAAACTTGAAAATCAAATGAAGCTCGAAGCTAAGATTCATGACCTTGAGGTGATATTAACTACCTTCTCTGATACAGTTGATCGGTTTCTCATTTATATATTTGTCGAGGGCCTCAAAATCTCAAGTCTTTTAAACTTATTTTAAACACCAAGATTATATAACTTCCATTTGTGAAATGTTTAATAGGTGGAGTGGAACAATGGTTCTGAAACGATGGGCGAAGCGCTTGCAAAAATACATCAGAGAGAAGAAGCAGCAGTGAGACGGGAGCGAGCTATGGCCTATGCCTTTTCTCATCAGGTTCGTCAAACAATACTACTTCCTCTTCATTTGATAGGAGATGATGAATAACAACTAAAAGAAAATGGTTGCAGTGGAGGGCCAACTCCAACCCGAGTTTTGGATCAGGCAATCAGGAACTTAGTAAAGCCAATTGGGGATGGAGCTGGATGGACCGCTGGATTGCTGCTCGACCTTGGGAAAGTCGAGTTGCAGCTCTAGAAAGTCCCAAGAAACCACAGATTCCCCAGCCGAAAAAGATGACGAAAAACAGTATATCCCCTACCACCAAAGCACCAGATAAGGTCAAGTTAATATCTCCCAACGGAAAGGCTCCCAGGAAAGGCCGTAGACTATCTTATGACGCGGCTGCAAAGAAAGTTAGCCCTAAAGGCGAAGAAGAGAAGAAAACGAAGAAGGAAAAGGAAAGCACATAAGTTTCAGTGGGTTGATCAGATGATATATTATTGAGAAAATTTTCAGATTTTAAAGCAAGTTATGCAGCCTCAGCTGGCTGATGGAGTCTTGAATATGGATTTATGAATAAGCAAAGCTTGAAGAAGAGCAGTTTCAAAGTATCTTAAGTCAACCTGCAAGTCATGCTGCTCTCTTTTCCCTTCTTTTTTAATTTTTTTTATTTGTTTTAATTTATTGTTAATTTGGAAGAAAAAAAAAAAGATAAGTTATTGCAATGTTGTCATGTAATTATTCTGAGCATGTATTCTGTGGAGATGGATGTTGGTTTGTACTTGAAAAACCTGTGAGAGAATTGGTCTATAGTTCCCTCTTATTTCTTAAGTTGAAATTGAATGAATTACCCTTTAATTTTTATGTTCATTTTCTTAAGAAGTAAGAAAAAAGTAAAATAAAATGAAATAACATTATTGAAAAATTGAAGGCTTTCTAATTTATTTGAAGTGTTGAAGATGGAAACTATGGACACAGAGATTACTTTAGAATGTCTGAAAAAGTGGGGTTGTGTAATAGTTGTCCACTGCTAAAGCAAAATAATTGCATTCTTCACTTGTTAATTAATAATTCAGTTGTTGACACCTTCACATGGGAGCCAATGTTTAACTGCAGTGAAACAGATGATGTAGGAAAGGCTGACAACTGAGAATAGTTATTTCCATTCAAGAAAATGTAACAGTTACTCTCTCACTCTCAATATACAAACCAAGAGAGCCTCATTCAGACCAAATTACCAATACCTGCCTATAATTGGTCCTCTTTCTTTTTATATTCTAAGTGCCAAAATCAGGCTACTCCATTATAATATATGGTCTTATCAAGCTTAGCATATGCATGAAAAGCTTCTTTTACTGTACTAAATCTTTCACAAGCTGAAAAGATGAGCAAGAATCTATTCTCCTTTTTGTGCCTGATTTCCATCACAAGAGTTATAACATCTCATGGCTAGTGTAATTAGTGTACCATGTGTAGCAGAATTAATTAATTTGAAAGATGACTATGGGGTTTGATATTATGCCATAAAAAAGTTTTTTTTTTTTAATTGTATTTGTGTCGGTCTCTCAACAATCATTTTTAAGATAATCTCATATAAAAATTCCATCAAATTCATAACTTGATTCTTGAAGTAGCAGTGCTAAAAAATTTCACAATTTACTTATTTGTCCCAATATCTTAAAAAAAATAAAAATCATTCAATTTAATTTTACATGAACAATTTTACTTTATGTATCACTAATGAAAAATATATAGCAAAATATCCTTCAAAATTACATTTTCTTATTTTACGTGGGAAAAAAAAGGACGAAAGATTTTTTTGGGACCAATCTGTGTTGACTAAGCTACACTGCATGCATTATTATTATTTTTTAAAGTAATAATAAATTAATTAAAATGAGAATTAAATAATAAGTTCTATGATAAATAATCACAAATATTTCGCATAATGTAAAGACATATCATAAAGCTCAAAATTTACAACCGAATAATGCTAGGAATTGTGGCAGTCTGATTTACTTGAACATGAACTAAATGAAGATCGTAAATCCAATCAATGCAGCATGCGAACACAAAATCTCTCTCATCTTGATGAATCATTTTAAGAAAGAAGCTATAGAAGGATTTTCCTTGAATGATGCAGGGCCAGTAAAATTTAGCAGCTCCTCATGGGAGAAACTTGCAACTGGAAATTGCAGAGTAGGGTTTGAAAATCTGGACTGAAGGGGTTCCCTATCGGTAAACATGTTGCCGTGGCCTAAATCTACCGTCGCCGGGAAATTGAGCGGCGGCGGCGGAGAAGAGTTGTAATTACAAGAGAAGATTTTCTGTAATCTTGCGATCTCTGCATTCGGATCAAATATCTCCGGTGAAGTTGTCAGAGGAGCAGGAGAAAATTGCTCTTCGCTTCTGCTACAATACAGCGTCGTAGCCGCCTGTGTAAGGTGACCGAAACTGGAAATGGAGTAGTCGCCATAATTCAATTGCTCAGAATTCTCAACGGCGTTTATTCCACTTTCAGCTTTCAACATTTGCTGATTATTAGCATTTAATTCTGCAACATTGGAAGTCGGCGGTGGGGGTTCATCCAGCGCATCAATGGCGGCTTTAGCCTCCTCCATTAGCCAATCAATAGCTTTACTCGGTCGATCGTAGCCGAGCCTCTCCTGCACATCGTAGAACAGAATCGCAGTTTTGGGGGAGAGGCGGACGCGGCGGTCCCTGATTCCCCTCGCGGTGCAAACTTTACTGTGCCGGTCTTTTCTTCCGGTGGATCGGATAATGCGGCCGCCGTAGACCTCCATGGCATCCTTCTTCCTCGCCTTCGATTTCAGCTTCGGCGACGACGAATCGAAATCAAAACCAAAACCAAAACCGAAACCCTCCTGCATTAATGCAGGTGGTTGAAACGCAGCGTTTTGTCGTACAAAATCATCGCCAACTTTCAACTTTCCCGATCGACGTTCTTCATCAGGCACTCCAATGTGATTGGTTGGAAGCATATTCATGTCAACCAATCAAATCAATGAGCGCAAATTGTGGAGAGTTCTAGAGAGAGAATATCATGGGAGAGATATATAGAAAGAGAGATGACAAGATTATTGGTGTGGTGTTAGTCCTGTAGTTTCATCATCAACTAAGTTGTACATGGTACCAAAACTATGCAGAGAAATGGGCCGACCCGATACCCTAATCTCATTATCAAAGTACATTTTTTATTTTACACTTACAGCCCCTATTAAAGTTGAGTTAAAACACAGACCACAATTTCCCAGTTTGCCAAAATAATTGTGTACTTTTTTGAGAGAAATAAATTTATACTATGCTTAAAAAAAAAAGTACTTTGGTGTTGAGGAGCAACTGTTGGAAGTGAAATAACATGGAAATGGGCCCATCAGGCCCATGGAAAGAGAGAGAGAGGAGAGAGAGGGAAGAACATCCATTTGCATGCGTGCCTGTGAAATTTGTTTCTCTTCCCTTTTCGTGAGAAAGAAGAAGGGTACAGTACACACTTATTCTAATATCATCATCACCAATCCATTCCAACTGCTTGTGTGCATGTGCAGATTTACACATGGCCCCACTACTATTGGGCCCAAGCCCAGTTTACTCACGTTAAAGGGCCTCATTCCTACATTTTCAGATCTTAGTCGACCCCACTTTAATTATTTAAACACGACCAATCCACCTTGCAGTGTAAAATATTCTCGGTATTTAAATTGATATTTAGTTGGTGGACAAATGAAAAGGACAGCATTGTGTTGGTCTAGAGAGATAGAGAGGCACGTGGTGAGTGTCGTGGACTGGTGAGAAGTAGAGAGCCTTTTTAACTGTTGGACTGGGCCATCACCATCAGTCCATCACTTGTCTTTAACAAAGTACAATAATAAGCCCAACAATCATGGAAGAGAAAAGTTGAATGATCATCACTCACCATTACCAATTTACCACCATATATACATCTTTAGTCTCATTACTC
Organism: Pogostemon cablin; assembly: GCA_023678885.1. Taxonomy (NCBI): domain Eukaryota; kingdom Viridiplantae; phylum Streptophyta; class Magnoliopsida; order Lamiales; family Lamiaceae; genus Pogostemon; species Pogostemon cablin. Next base: position 3,813,625 of record CM042956.1, read on the forward strand.
TTTTATTTAGATTTTTTTATTGATAAATATTCAACCGTAATTTTCGTTTACTCGCTCTGTTTTTCTTTAATTTATCGGATAATTAAAAGGCATATTTACCGTAAAGATGATATTTTTTACTCCTTTTTAAGTATTAATTTTGCAATTTATGTCTTTTTTTCTAATAAAAAAACCTATATTTAGACCAACACACTTTACTAATACAAATATATAACTATTCATTTTATATAATAATATAATAATGATCCTTAATACACATTAAAATAAATAAATGAATACTTTTATAATAGACTAGGAGAGTATATGATGGAGAACATTTAGCATTGTATCAGCGCAAACGTACTCCCCTTACTAATTCTTTGTGCCTAGCCCATTTTAAAACTCAATTCGTCCCGTTCTTATGGTTACGTTTGCTTTTTGCACGGGAATTAATGTATAGTGAAGTGAGAGAAATAATAATTTAATGTAAAGTGGATATGTGTATTAGTGAGATGTGTCCATGAAAAGAGAAGTAATTAATTTGTATTGGTCCATATGCTAAAAAGGGAAATATAACTATTAGGATGTGACACCCAAAATTGAAATATGTAATGAGACGTAGGGAGTAAGAGTTACCTTTGCTTGCCCGGGGACACACCATGTGCCTTTATAATATTTAGTATTATGGGTAAGGGTACATTATTTTATTATGAGGGGAGTATACTTTAATTAATACAAAGGTACACCGTTCTAAAATGTATACACTTTTTATTAATATTTTTTTTATTTTTCTTCAGAAAATAAAGAGTACACATTTTTATACTAAAGGGTATACAATTTAACACAAAATTTTAAAGACTACATAAAATTAAAACCACATTTTCTCGAAATCTATACTCCCTCCGTCACTAGATAAGAGTCTCATTTTACCATTTTTTTCTTTTTTGAACATATGAAACTCACTCACACCGACTAATACAATTAAAACATGAGTTCACCTCTTTAATTTAATTTTTAAAGAGTAACTAAGTCCTATTAAAATTCCCATTCATTTTGTATTTGTTTTGGTGGTGGGCATCTTTTTCTTAATTTTTTCAATAAATCAATGAGAAGTTAATAAATTTGAATAATTTTGGCTTTTGTTTTCAGGCAATGAATGAGTATAGGCGCATTTAACTCATGAAATCGAAATTATGCAGCAACTACACATGCTTCCATTACTCAGACGAACCTCAACTACCTTGTTTTCCTCACTAATCTCCTCATCCTTACCCTCACCATTGTCATCTCCGATCCCTAAATCTCTCTCTAGAATCATCATCATGGATTGCACTGCAGCCAACAATATTAGGGCTTCCAGGAAACTCATTGTCTTGGCCCAACAATTGCGCCTCTACAATGCCCTAACACCATCAGATGACGAGGAAGAGGAGGAGGAGAAGAGGATCGAGGAGAGTGCAGGGAAAGTGGTATCGCAGGTGGGTTTTGTTGAATCTGCAACTTCAGTTGCACAGCAGACAGTAGAGAGGTTCAAACCCAAAAGAGCCGCTGTTCTTATTTGTCTTTTTGAAGGGGATCATGGAGAATTCAGAGTCATACTCACTAAGAGATCATCTAAGCTTTCTTCTCATTCTGGTTTGTTTTGATTTTTTTCCCCTTATATTTGAATTCATTTGTTTATGCTGATAATCTCTCTCTCTCAACCTCTTTTAGGTCTTAATTTAAATAAATTGCACAATTGAGTGCTTGATCTTAGTACAAGTTTTGAAAAGCTTACTATTTTGGATATAATGTAGGGATTTCTGGTGATAAGTTCGAGCATTTTAGGTTTTTTATTTTTTTGGATATCTCGGTCAATGTGATTGAAAACTCTGGAATCAAGGGATGTCGAATTATAGCCTGAATGACATTTGTTTTTATTCGTATTCCTAGAAACTTTGAAAATTTAGTGTGGTCGAATTGGGTGGGTTTTTAATTTGTTGATTTTTCAAATCTTTTCTAGGTTTGTGTTGGTTTATTCTTTGTTAGATATTAAGTAATATGTTGTTTGAAGGCAGGTGAAGTTTCGTTGCCTGGAGGAAAAGCAGAGGAGACGGATGCAGATGATGTGGAGACAGCAATAAGGGAAGCAAAGGAGGAGATAGGTCTGGATCCTTCCCTTGTAGACATTGTGACTTGCCTTGAACCATTCTTGTCAAAGGTTTGCACGCTATATCTTCACATATTAGTGAAATCTACTGGGATATGATTGTTTATTTATGCATATCTTCACATGTTGATAATTTAGATCAACCAATTTGCTTTTTCATGCATAGAATTTATTACATATAATTCGTTTCTAAGTAGTTTCAACTTGCAACACCAATAGATTGAACGGAGTTGTTTTTCTTTGATTGTTGAGAGCTTTATCTTTTTTCATAGCTTCGTCTCGGGTATAAAATATTACTCTTTGAATCAAGGCTGTTCTAATATTTTTGATCCCTTGAGTGATATCTGGGTTTTGATTCTATTTTCACGCCCACCCAAAAGCCAATTTCTTCTTTACACATGATGAGTACATAAATTTATTTTCCTTCTGTTGTTGCTAACTTAAAAACTAACTTATAATGATCAAGTATTTTATTCTGAGGATGTGATGAAGATTTTAAACATTGAAAAACCAAGTGTGAGAGGTCTTGTATTAGGCCAAACTATTACTCATTTGCAAGCTAATGATTCAGTGAATGAGAGCCTTTTATAACAATAAATATTTATTCTACCAGTTATTGGGGGGTGATTGTGATTGCATTTGCTTTTGAGAAGTGATGTAATTAGAGACTATTAGTTCTTCAAGTTTAATTTTGGGAGTTGTAAAAGTAACAAGTTGTACTGTTTGATTAAAAATTCCTTCGTGTTCATTTAATAAATGGATTTTACTAACACTCTAAATGACATACGTTTCTCATCCCTGCAAAATTTGAGTGTTATTAGAACTGGGCGAATCATGTAGCTGCCAAGGTGATGAAAACTACTCGCTGCTTCTGTCTTCTTTTGCACCAATTGAGTAGAAATCTTCTGTCAAAGGATTTACTCGTTTGTTATTTCCTGATGTTGGCGATGAAGACACTTTTTTTACTGCAATCATTCAAGAATTTCTCCAGATTTCAAGAATTTAGGGACTAAATTTCCATCAATGTTTTTTTCTGTCATCAATCTTCCTAGTTTGTTTCCGTGGATTGGTCTACAAGTAATCTGCAAATGTGATTGCAATTGCAATTGTTAAGCTTCTCTGTTCATGATATACCCAAGAACAAAATATGTGAATAAAGTGCATGAAGGTGGTATGCTTTGTGTGTTAAGTAGGTTTATGTGGTTTTCCAGTTTGACCCGGTGGTTATTTGCAGCACCTTCTCAGGGTGATTCCCGTGATTGGCATACTTTCCAACAATAAAGACTTTAAACCTACTCCTAATGCTGCTGAAGTGGAAGATGTATTTGATGCTCCATTGGAATTATTTCTCAAGGTTTAAATTTTGTCCATTCACCTGTATGCATCTATTGTGCAAGTACTATGCACTCACTAATTGCATTTTTTTCAGGATGAAAATAGACGATCAGAGGAAAGAGAGTGGATGGGTGACAAATATCTAATCCATTATTTTGACTATGAAATAAATGATAAGAAGTACCTCATATGGGGTCTAACTGCTGGAATTTTGATTAGAGCAGCTTCAGTTGTGTATCAGAAGCCACCTGATTTCGTTGAGCAGAATCCCAAATTCAAAGTTCCTAAAAATGTGACGAATGATACTACCATGCGTTGAATTAATCAGATTTCTCTGTAAGTTGGCCTCCCTGTTGAGACAAAATCCTAAATTATCAATCTAACAGTATGCCACATGCTGGCTACAACTTCTACTAACCATTTCTGAGCTTGATATCAGTTTATTCAAGCAAACCCTGGATGCAGTGGGAGGCATGCTTCTTGTGGAGGTTCTTCTAAATCAGGTTAGGTGGCTCATTCATCATCTGTCGTGCGTGTGACGTGGCGTGTGTGCATTTGTTTGGACCCGACGAATGCATCTTGTGTTTCTTTATATACTAAGGAATGTAAGTTTCTATTCTATTTCTTCCTTGTTCATTTTAGTAACTTTAACATGACGTGTATATAAACAATTGAGTACATCGTTGTTCTCTTTATGAAATAAATGTCGTTAACTCGGCATTTATATAGGTGTTGCACCATATAATTGGTTTGTGTAATCATATTCACTGTGTATTAACTTAAAATAAACAGGTCTTCATATGTTAAAAAAATACTCCCTCTATCCAGGTTTACGTTTTCCATTTTGGTTTTGTTAGAGTGACTCGATTAAGTATTAAATGATACATTTTTCTATCGCTTAAGCTTTTAGATGAGGTGGTCGTTTAACATGGTATCAGAGCCAAGACTTAGCAAAGGTCCAAGGTTCAAACCTCACCGCCATCCATTTATGAGAAAATTCCACATGCAAGGCTTGAGACAAAATTAATTTTCCCGCCCCCATGGGGGGTCGATTATGTATTAAATGATACATTACTCTGTTAGAGTGACTGGATTAAGTATTAAATGATATATTTCTCTTTCGGCTTAAGCTTTTAGATGAGGTGTTACTTAAATGATACATTTTTTTGTTAGAGTGACTAGATTAAGTATTAAATGATACATTTCTCTACTTAAATGATACATTTCTCTGTTAGAGTGACTAGATTAAGTATTAAATGATACATTTCTCTATCAGTTTAAGCTTTTAGATGATGTGTCGTTTAACATGTTTGTTTCAAGTTAAGGTTTACAGTTATTTTTTTGTCAAATTGGGCTCACTCAAAATAATTATTTATTCAATATTAAATGATACATTTCTCTATCAGTTTAAGCTTTTAAATGAGATATCATTTAACAGGTTTGTCTCAAGTTAAGGTTTACATTTATTTTTTTGTCAACTTGGGCTCACTTAAAATAATTATTTATTCCATATAGAATTCATACATGACACTAATACAATTAATCACTTCAAATTAAATATTATTTTTCTCATCTCACTACATATTAAAATATTATATTTCTTAATCTCCGTACATTAATGCTCGGGACGGAGAGATTTAGCAACTGATAGAAAGCGTGATTTTGATTTGACCAATAACTAGGATGTCATTATCATGATTAGAGTTCGTAAATCAATAGCCACATTGTAAGAAGGGAAAATGTTGGTTGAAAATACCCAATTATTGTGCGCAATAAACTATTACAATGTATGAAAATGTTTCTGCCAATTCGTAACAATTGAACTTTAAAATTTCAGTCGAATTGAAGGATGGAAATCAAATTTTAGAAGAATAGTCTGTCTTCTGTGCATCGAATACACAATGCATACAAGATTATAATATTTTAATTAAAAGGATATGTATTTCATGAGGTCAGGTGCATGCAAGACTTTGCATTTAAAGAATCATTGTTTTAGGTGAATTCATGCAAGTGTGAACTAATTTTCACATGTAAACCCTTACATTTAAAAATAATTATAACTTTAAATATTTTAAACCCTAATAATAAACATTAAGTTTTAGGTTAACACAAGTTTTTACTTTTTGAGTTGATACCCAGTGAACATTTGCATTCTAATAACATGTGTGTTAGAGTGCAAATGTTCATTAGTTTTTATATTGTAGTATGTTTTCTTTAATATATATATATATATATATATATATATATATATATATATATATATATATATATATATATATATATATATTCATTAAAAAAATTAACAGAATTCACTAATAAAGTGTATACATTTTTATTCATTAGTCCTGGTATATAAGAGTACATCCTAAAAGTAGGTGCACCGTATGCCCTAATAATTTGTTTTACTTTTTTTGACTGATTAATTAATTCCATGAATATGTGAATTGAGTTTACATGTATATCCTAGACTTTAAAAATTATAGAAAAATAATTATAATTTTGTTCAATTCTTGGCTGACCACGGCCCACGGGTCAGTCATGTCCCTCTCACATAAAGGGGCACACCCCGTGTGACAGGAAAACGATAATTCGTGGTCAGCCAAGTAAGACTCTATAATTTTAAATATTTTAACTCTAATAATAAACATTAAATTTTAAGAGGGGTGTTTACTCTCTCTTTATTTATTTATTTATTTATTTATTTTATTTATTTTATTTATTTTTTCTTATGACGAGGGATCAGCATCATCAGTACCGTGAATGTGGACATATGATCTATACCAATTATTTTATGAATCGCATAAAGTAAAAAGGATTAAAATATGTGTTGCTTAAATAATTGGACCTTTATAAATAGAAGAATTTAAAAGATTATCATCAAGCGCATTCCACGAAAAGATATAAAAACTGTAAAAATAAATGAATTGACTTAAAGATCTACCATAACTTACCCATACCTTAAATGTACTGTAGTACTCCCTTACTATTTCAATTTTTATATTTTTTTTATTTTGAATGTTTCATTTCAACTTTTATATTATCTTTTTTGGTATGTTAGATCCACTTAGTAAAACAATTAATATATCATCATGAGACTTACATTCAATATTAATATACTTACCCACTTTACATTAAATATTACTCCCTCCGTCCGATTTTAAAGTACTCATTTGCTTTTTACACGTGAATTAAGGAGTATTATTATTATATGTAAAGTGTGTTGTTGTATTAGAGGGAAGTGATAGACCATATTTTGTATTTTTTTACTAAATATGAGAAATGAATACCTTTTAAGTGGACGCCGAAAATAGTAAAATGGATACCTTAAATGCGGACGGAGAGAGTATATTTTCTTACTCACTATACTCTTTAATCAATATTCAAAATGCAAACATAAGTATTAAAACGTAACGAGCGAATATAATTCAATATATTTATACATCCATAACCATACCTTTACCCATACCTATGCTACATTACAATATAACAAAGGTTACTGACGCATGAATGTCCGTGTTTTTAAATTCAATTTTATAGTATTATTTTGTATAAAATTTATATCTTTAATTTTTTTAAAACAGTAATATTATTAATCTAGAGTATTTTTTTTTTGTACTGTCACTCGCTACCCCCGTCGCGTATTAACGTTGATGTTTACTATTAATCCGAAGTGCAGTGCAAGGGGTAAATTCGGACTCGAATAAGATAGGATTGTGCGCGTCGGGCCCTTCGGGTGTGTTTTAAAATTTTCATTTTCATCTGTCCCTCATCAAACTTCACAATCAATAGAAAGAAATATCACATCAATCTCTACTTTAAAAGTACATTTTAGTTATAAATTTATCACTCAAATCTAACAAATATAACATACTTTATAATTTATTTATTTATTATATAAAAATACTGTATTAACCTTCATAAAAAAATGAATTTTTTAAAACTATGTGTCTAAATAATTGAGGAATTAAAGGGTTTATTACTAATAGATACGTGAATTAATAGGTTAAATATTAATAGTTACATTGATTTTATATTATTACTCTTGAATACATGATGCTAATCTCTCTTTCCAATACTACCCTTATTATCTCAATTGAATAAATCTTAATATTCCATATATAATTTTTGTATTAACATCACAAAAATGCTTGAATTTGAGATATATTCTCTCTTCTCAACTCATGCCTTTTTGAAATATTCTTTGCTGTAAGCGTCTGACATCACCATCGTGAACTCCTCGTCGACACCGTTTTCTCAGCTGTAGATTGTTGTATGGAAACGTCGCTACATGTGCCTATCGCTTCCTCAGCCGAGTCGGCCCGGATCGACGGGTAGTCACTTAATTATGCCACTCTTCAGCCGTCGAAATATAAGGCAGGGAACACTTTTAGTCATCGGATTCGAGAATATAAAGCTAATGCTGGCGAATTGCATACTATTCATATTAATCGCGATTGCAGGACGCATGATGTTGTTTAAAGAATGGAAGCAACACGGCGTTTCCCTCCCCTGATCCTCCCTGCGTCTTCTCTACTGATGTGGCCTTCTTTTCCTGCAAATTTTGTTATTGTACATTGGTGTGCATTAGTATTTTTGTTATTGTACATTAGTAATTTTGTTATTGTACATTTGTGTACACTGTGTGTGCTTGTCCACGTTGTTGAGAGAATTAAGGAGAGATTTTAGGAACAAACCTTTCTTATATCGATGTACACTAGTATTGTACTCATCACTTGTCGATTTTAGGGGAGAATTTAGGAACAAACCATTTTACTATTTCTCTCTCCTGTAACGTTCTTCTATTTCTCTCTTTAGGTGCACGCCAATGTACATTTCATCTTCGTTCTTCTAATTCTTACTTTGTTCTTCTTTTTGTGACAAATTTCCTATTTAGTGTTAAATGTACAGTATATACTATACTGTACATTATAATACATTCTTTTTTGTTGATTAATTCATCAAAATTAATATTGATTAAGTACATTGTGCACACGTGAGTACAATTAAGATTTTATTCAATGTCTTTATCTTCGAAAATTATTTTTCTCACATGAATGTATAATGATGTATATTCATATAAATAATTTATTCATTGTTTCTTTCATCAGAAACTATTTATCTCATATGAGTGCACAGTGATATATATAAATATCAATACATAATCGTGTTTTTATTTAAATTTTCTTCACATGATGCACACCGATGATTAGTAACATGTATTATGGGTAAAACAAAACAAAATTTTGTATCTGTGAGTAATTTTCTATAGGGAATGTATGAATTAATAATATCTAAATACATTTTGTAATTAATATTTATTTACCCAATATTAAATTAGGAGTATTACAAAAAGTATGCCTCTATATTTTGAGGGTTATTTTAATTGATAAGTAATCAAGTTTTAACCTGGAGTAATATTTTATTATGAACGTGGTTCACCATATCAGTAATACTCAAACTTTCCCTATTTATACATACATACTGTATTTTGCACATCAATCAATACCGATATTGTAACGTGTGCAGCGCACGTTGTAATAATTAAAACGACAAAAAAAATGTGTTCCGAGAGTTTCACACTCGTTGAAGTAGCGGAAAGACTCCGTCCACACAACCCCAATTTCAGTTTGGATATTTCCGGTGGCAGTGTCAACCCCAAAAATTCAAGAATCCATGATTCAACCGGTGAATTGGTTCCCAGAGCTTTTAAAATCAACAGAGCTGCCGTTTTGATCTGCTTATTTGAAGGGGAAAAGGGCGATATTCGAGTAATCCTGACCAAACGATCTTCAAATTTGTCGTCTCATTCTGGTAACATGTTGAATTGTCAGAATTCCCGATTCCCGTACCTTATTCTAGTAATTGTTGTACATAATTGCTGGTTTCCGATGATCTTCAGGTGAAGTTGCGTTGCCGGGAGGGAAATGGGAGGAATGTGATGAGAATGATGTCGATACAGCATTGAGGGAGGCTAAGGAAGAAATCGGTTTGGATCCTTCGATTGTAGATGTTGTAACGATTCTTGATCCCTTCCACACTAAGGTAGTTAGTTGCCTTTTCATTTCTCAAATCTTCTTATAGTTTTCAGTTTTGGATTATGTTTGGGTATCGGAATGAATACTTTCGTAGTTGTCTGCCTTCTTTTTAGTCCTCAAAATCCAAGATTGTAGCAGTTTTAGGGATTTAATTTCTTGTTGGAAAAAGAACTTGGAGTCGAGTTTTTGTGTGTGTATTTATTTTCTAGTAGTTGAAGAAGGTTATAAACTTATAATGATGTTGGTTCACGGCACTACTGTTGCGACCTGATTGAATTTATAACAAATATATGGTTGTTGGTCTATGGTACAACCAAACAGTGTTTACAAGAGATGGTGAAATAGAGATAAGAAAGACTAGAAGATTACTACTGTCGAGCAAATTATTCACAAAAGGCAGCCTTCTAGAATTGAAGGGTTGCAGCATGTTTTAGTTGGCAAGAATTCTCGTGGTGTATCATATACTCCCTCCATCCCATTGCAATGTGTACATTTGCTTTTTGCACGTAGGTCTGGATATAATATTTTAATGTGTATCATACATTAAAAGGGAAATGCACACTTTGTATTGAGATAGTCTAAAATGGCAAAACGCGTATGTTGCGGCGGAAGGGAGGGAGTATTATACTGTAACCTATTGGTTAGGTAATTTGGCATTTTACTTGTTTGAAAGTTGCATGATTTTGCAATCTGAAAGCTAAAATGACATTATTACTTTGCAGAATAAAATTATTGTATCTCCAGTGATTGGAATAATTTGGGACATGAATGGCTTCAATCCCATCCTTAATGCCAGCGAGGTGGAATCAATATTTGATGCTCCATTGGAAATGTTTCTCAAGGTTGGTTGTGAAGATATTTCTTTTTTTCCTCACATTAGTAACCCACCACGAGTTCCTCATTGTAGTACTATTTGTGGCATTTTCCAGAATGAAAATCGAAGAGAAGAGAAGAAAGAGTGGATGGGTTACAAATATTTGCTCCATTACTTTGATTACCGAGCCGGAAAAAAGTCCTACGTGATATGGGCTTTCACTGCTGCAGTCTTAACAAAAGCGGCATCAGTCGTTTATCAAAGACCCCCAGTTTATGAAGAGCATTTTCCTGAATTCTGGAAGGGGAGTCGTCTTTGATATATTGGTACTTTATTCACAATTAACATGCACATTTTGTACCTTATTTATATGTTTCTGGCTATATCTCATTGCTTTCTATTTGGTAATAGTAAAGCATTAGCTCAAAAACATGTGATAGCAGTATGCCAAAAGATGCGAGAAATATTATTGTTGGTTGTGCACCTCCTATTTAATTTTCACGACTTCCTATATTATGGTTGGACATGTAGCTCAAAAACGTGCATAGATGTTATAAAATATGAGAAGATATTATGGTTGGGCATGTACTTCCTTTCTAGTTCTAGTTAGATACTTTACTTCATCTGAAATCCAACAATCACACAAAAATAAAAGTATTTGAGGGTTTCTTAGTCATCCGGAAATAGTAACATCTTTACTGCTCTGGGATGCCATTAATGAAAATACATGCTTACAACAGTTAATTCCAACTCAAGAAAACTTGAATAAAGTAAAACAATCCCAAGGAAACAGGATAGAGGATGAATGCTAGTAAGCAAGTCCATAGTGGGTAAGTGGCGCTTGAGTATGCCAGAGTGCCAATTATGGCACAGACAACCAAAATTGTGAGGACTTCTGCTGAAAAATTCCAAGTCAAGTCTTTTGCGTATATAATTGCCAGCAATGTCATCAATCCTGCAATGTTGTTCATAATGACTCCACCGTATATCTGTGACTCGAGAAAAAAAAAACTTGTTAACCAATCAGGCATCAATGTCTGAGAATGTTTACTCTTACATTAATGCCTAAGTTTTAGCTCTGCCTTTAGATTAATAAGGTAGTTAAATTCTCATGTTTTATAATGATAATCAGAGAGATAGAGGGAGGGGGAGAGAGATAGGGACCTCTGAGAATGTTAAAGAAGCAGTTCTTTCATTCTTTTGACTTGCTGGGAAGAGTGCTGCTAGTGCTGTTCTGAGATTCATGGCAAATGGTACTACGACGAATGAGATGCTAAAAGATGGTAAACTCATGGAATATGATAACTGTAGAATGCTAGTCATTAGAGGTCCTCCATGGAAGGTTAAAATAACGATGCCTAATGAGACCTGAAATACTGATAGGATTAAAGCCCGTTTGTTGTGAACAACCTTTTTCCACATAATCTGTAAGTGAAGTGTAAAAGGATTGTCTTAGTTATGAAATGGAAACATGAAAAGTAAGTAATAATCAATCCAGTTGCCACATACCTTGTCGAATTCATTAATAATTTTAGACGGTTCCTGTGTATTTGCATCAGAAATGGCTCTATTCAGCCATTTCTTGACTCCCTCAACAAACTCAGGCTCATCAATTATGTTATTGTGATCTTCGTCAAAATCTTTAAACACTTCATGTAGTACATCCTCCTCTTTCATTTTAAATTCTCCAAATTTGACTGAACTTATAAGTTGTTTGAGTTCATCTTTTGTTATCGATTTGTCTCCATCACTGTCAAATTGCTTGAAGAGTCTGCCAGAACAAAACTTGCATTAGGAAATTGGATGTCCAATAAACCGAGATTAGACAGAATAGGGAAATTGGTGAAGCGTACGTCTGAATGCACTCGATATTTGGGTTTCCATCTTCTGTGATAAGTAATTCAGATTTTAGTAAATTGGATTCTGCATGTTTCAAAATCTTTGACATTATTTTTGCAATTTCCTGTGGATCGTTTTCTTTCTTCTCTTTAAATAGCTTGGTGAGCTGCAGATTTATCACTAAAAAATAAAAAATCTGTCGATTACATAAAAAAATCAGGCACTCAATTGAAATGCTGCTTACCTCATGAAAAATTTGTCTTGAATCTGATGAATCACTAGTTCCAGATGACTGGTTTTTTTCAGCAATCCATTTTTCACACCCTTCATACTCAGGCTCAGTGATACTCCTGCTATCATCCATGTCAAATGCTTTCATTACTTGTGAGACTGCAAACTTATCATCAATATTCATTTTCCCTTCACTGATTATGCCGAGAACTAATTTTTCCAGTTCAAGCTTGGTAATACTTTGATCATCATTTGTATCTGTTTCATCAAATAATCTACAAAATTAATTGAAATGTGTGAGTTTTCATGTCAATGTGATCTGCAGACGTTCGCATAGTTATTGTTTCTCACTTTTCGATAACTTGAGTGTTGATTTTCCCGTCTTCATTCATGAGTTGTCCGAGTCGCCCCACATGATTCAAAAATGCATTCCGTACAAGTTCATATCTTGAGTATTTTTACTGATTAGGTATTTTTCAGATTTGATGAATAACAAGTTTCACAAAGGAGCTGATGAACTTCATTGTTAATTTGTGCACCTGATAGGTGAAGTACGAGAGCAGAGATAGAGCTGAGACGACTAGAGCTATCAATGTTATAATACGCTTTCCAGACGAGGAGTTGAAGACATCAACTAGCTGAACGACAACATATGGAATCAACGACAACAGCATTATCCCTGCTGTATAACTAGTCTGTTTATCCGTCACAACAACACAATCTGCCACACAGAGTGTTAAGAGTTTCATAATGTTGAGTAATGTTGAATTTGTGAAGTCAAAAGTGCTTAACCTTTCAAGATGATGAGTTTCTCTTTTGTTGGCAAACAATTCGTTTGTGAAGTTTCACCATGACCTTCTGGTTTCTCACTCAAGTCTGTTCTTCTACCAAATATCACACACAATCCCCACTGGATTGTGAGACTGAAGACGGTGATCCCCGTGTATATCCCGACCACAACTGAGACTTGAGCTTCCGCATTCTCCCTGCTGCTGAAAATCCCAGATACTGCACGACACAGAAATGCTTTACATCATCAAGAAACGGAAAAATCGAGCAATGGACGACTAGCTTATTTACGTACCAATCATGAGCAGCATTGATGGGAGCGACATCAGAATGCGGAAAATGATGCCACCAATTCTGCCAGCTTGAATGATGTTAAACAGCACCTTACTCCCACTTCCTATCAGCTTTTCTCCAAATATCAGAAGTCCCTGATACACGAGTATCTGGAATATGTACCCAGCACCATTTTCTGCACACGGCAGAAAACCATACTGGTGATCACAGCTGCTCGGGGCTGACAGAGCGCTGTTTGCATTCGTATTGAAGGATGAGTCTTCATCGTGACCAACTCCATCCGAGATCAAATGATCGTCGGAGGAGTTGAGCTTCAGAACTCGACTTTGAACTAAGCTGATGAAGAAGAGGAGGATGAACAGTCTTGATATGGTGGCCATTGATAGTCAACCTGAAAGAGGATTAGTTGAGTTTTAGACTTATAGTTGATTAGATCCAGATGAACAGGTAAATTTATGAAGTGCTTATCTGTACTAATTATATAATATTATTCGGCGGTTAAAAAAACTTCCAATTGCTATGAGCACCAATTGTTTAAACATGTGAAAAAAGATGATTATTTAATCTGTAACAACCTTTGATTTGATTATTCTAACCATCAAGTGCGTCCTACGTATGAATGTGTTTATTATAACCTTAATTGGTCATGACAGTGGACGTTGTCACATTAATAACGTCACCGTTCCCCAGAAGATTTCTTCTCACATTACTCATTGACGTCACCGTTCCCCATAAGATTTCTTCTCACATTACTCACTATTGAACAAGTGGTTTGTTTAAATTACCAAATAAACTCGTGGTTTGAAAATTTACTAATTATTCTCTTTAATAAACATTTCTTTTAAAAAAAATAATGAAATTTAAAAATATAATATTAAATATATGGGTCTTGATGTCATTTTCATCCTTTATTTTTAAAAAAAATGTATTTTTATTAATGTTCAAATAAAAAACAAGTTAAAGGGGGTACTTGGTAATTTGTCAAATCACAGAGTTTATTTAGTAGTTTGGACAAACCTCGAGGGAGGTTTTAATAATTTGACCTAAAACTTATTAATTGATTTATTCTGTTCTAAAGTATAACAATTGACACAGGCAAGTTAAAAATGTCCAAATGGCCACGTGTTTTAGTTGTTTAAAGTGTGAAAAAGACGAAGATTACTAGAAAAAGAAAGAGTATCGAAATATATTTTACTTAAAAAGACAGATCACATTTGCTTAAACTATTTTAACTATCTTCCCAACAACCAAAACAAAAAACTATGACTTCTATTTTGAATATATTTTATAGTACTTCAAGTTGATAAAGGGAATCTGGAATATGCACGAGACATTGCATAAATCCAGAGAAGCGGAGTACAATTAATCATTTTTGTATTCTTCTGCTATATATTATAGATTTTAAAACATAAAAATAATACAACTTGATTTGCAATTCTTAGATCACACTTTTTATGATACTAATCCAATTAAAAAGAAAATAAAATCTATATATATATATATATATATATATATATATATATATATATATATATATATATAAAAGGAAATAATTATTTAATATTGTGGGGGCCAAACTACTACAATTTCAAGCTGTAAAAGTACATGAAAATTTAGAGAAAATACAAATATTAATGCCAACCCAAGATGTACTGAAAAAATAATACATGAAGAGGGAGAAGGGGTAAAGAAGAAAGGCCAAAATACAGGTCCAGAGAGGATAGGTAGTTTGTGAGTATGCCAAAACCCCAATAATTGCACACACCACCAAAATTGTCAAAACTTCTGCTGAGTAATCCCATTTTAACTCCTTCAAATAAACAATTGCTAAAAGCATTGATAATCCCATGATGTTGTTCATAACCACCCCTCCATAAATCTGCAAAATTTCTAACATTTTTTTACTCTAATTCATTGCAAAAACAAATACAGAATCTATTTGTACAAATATATCATAAATAAATTAATAATCTCTTTTAAATAACTCTCCTAATGGCTAATATGTTTTCGATTAAGTACTGATAATCCCATTGGCTGAAATTATTTTAAACATTGTTAGGCCCATTTACCATTTGGATTTAGTCATTAGGCCCAAATTGTTTTGGACCAGCAATTTAGGTCGGCCTATTTAGTAATGGAGAGTACCTCAGAGAACGTTAAGGAAGAAGTTCTCGAACTCTTCTGGCTTGCTGGAAAAATTGCTAACAGAGCGGACCTTGCATTCATGGCAACTGGAACAACGACGAATGAAATGAAGATGGCAGGTACTCCAATGGAATCTGATAATTGGCGCATGCTTAGCTGGAGAGGTCCGGCAAAAAAAGTCATTATCGCAATCCCTAAGATCACTTGAAAGGTAGATTTGATGAAATCCCAATTCAATTGCTTCAATTTGCTCTTCTCGTTCTGCATATCTCCGCACACTAGATTGTCAACTTCTCCCCACATAATCTGCAGTTTTTCAATGTGTCATGCACTCGAATTGTATGAATCGAGGTTTGCGATTAAGTGATGGATGTGCTAGCTGTTATTACATTGTCAAATTCATTGATAGATCTTTTTGGATCCTTGCATTTGGTTACGTCCATGGCTTTATTGAGCCATTTAGTCACTCCTTGGACGAATTCTTGCTGATCGACGACCTTGTCGCCATCTGCATCGAATTCTTTCATGAACTTATTCTCTATCTCTTGTGAATTCTGTTGAGAATCACTAGTCTTTACACTAGTGTGAATTAATTGTCTGAGCTCTGTCCGCGATAGCGACTTGCTGTTGTCCGTGTCGAAATGGTTGAACAGACTTTGATCATTATTCATAAGGAAAGAAAAAGTTAGATTTTTTGGAACAGAAATAAATGTCTCTGAATGATACTTCGTATATTAGAGACTGAAAAACATATGCTTTAATTCGCTCTACATTTGGCCTTCCATCATCATTGAGTAGATTTTCTTCTTCAAGCGCTTCATTCTGCACATGCTTCAGGAATCTTGCCATCAAATGATCAATCTCAGCATCTTCGCTTCTTTTCTTCTTTTGAGATGGTTGAACAACCTAATAGAAATAGAGAGCTTGCAGAATTAAAAGAAATTTAAGAAATTACTACTAGATTTGTGCTCTTGGATTATTCTGTATATGAGAAAGTACATGCCTCTCTTAGGATCTTTTGTGCAGTAGAATCATCATTTTCAGCTAATTGAGTGGCTTCATTTATCCATTTCGAGCATCCCTCTATGAACTCATGTTCTTCTATTCTTCCATCTCGATTCTGATCAAATTTCTTCAACATTTCTGAAATTGCATAACCCTTCTCCACCTGCACCTTCCCGGACCCAGATTGAATCTCAAGTATCAATTTTTCCAATTCATGAAACGTAATGCATCGATCAGCATCCTTGTCTGTCTGAGAAAATAACCTGCAACCATGAGTATACGTCCATCAATGCTATCTTGATTGAATATCTGTTTATCCTGAATGATATGAAGTACTAGGATTTTGGATTTGCATACTCACCCTTGGATGACTTGAATGTTAGGTTGGCCATTTTCATCGACAAGCTTCTCTTTCGCATGCCTTTGCACATGCTTTAAGAACCCAACTAGCAGATTCTCGTACTTTGAGTACTCCAAACTTCTCTCTTGAATCCAAGGATCAAAAATCTGTGAGAGAATTTTTACAATGGATTACATATAATTTCTATTAGACATGTTGACAAGCATGGCTAGTTAACTAATCCAGAAATATCTGTAGGTATAGAGTGATCCACCTGGTACAAGAAGTATGAAAGTAGCATCACAGTTGACACTATGAGGGCACTCAAAATGACCACTCGAGTTCCTAATGTTGAGTCAAAAACATAGGCTAGTTGTACTATAATGTAAGGGATCAAAGACAGAAGCATAATTCCTGCAGTGTAACATGTCTTTTTGTCGATGGTTGCTCCTGTATCTGCACAAATAAGTATGTTTCAAATTCCATGAAAGGGCAGACACAAAGGTATAGTTACCAAGTTTGAGAAAATACGTTTTAATTGCATTAATATTTCTTTGAGTCTCCAGATGGAAATAGAGGGATCAGTAGTAGCTGATTTTGGAAACAGCTCTTTTTTCTCGAGTATCACACATGCACCCCATAGAAACGTGAGATTAAAGACTGTGGATCCAGCATATACACCTACTCCAAATGAAACCGAATCTTGAGCATTCTCTTTGCTCTTAAGAACTCCAGTTACTGCAAGTAAGAATACATACTCTGTTTTCTTTCTGAAGAAAAAAGTTTCAAGAATGATAGCATGGTTTTGATTTTCTATAGATTAGTAGTTGGAGTACTTATGCTAAAGCTTACCAATTACCATCACCATCTTTGGTAACACAGTGAGGATTCGAAAAACACTAGCGCCATATACACCAGTGCCTATAATGTTGAAGAGAACTTTGCTCCCTTTAGTGACCAGTTTTCCTCCAATTATCAACAAGTGCTGATAAACAACTATCTGGAAAATATAGCCTCCTATGTTGTTTGCACATGGAAAGAAGCCATAAATGTGCATGCAGGTGCTGCTTAGGAGTGGAGAAGAGTTCGAAGAATTCAAGAATGTGGGTTCAATGTCAACAACATCAACCCCCAGATCAAACTATCAGAAACATTAAGTCTCAAAATTCGAGCATTGACAACAAGAGTGTCAAACACGATGACGAAGATGCATATATATGGTACAAAAATAGCCATTAAAAGCTAGAGAAGTAGCTCATGTGTATTTAGCATTGAGGTAGGCTGTTTATATACTAATTTTGAGCTTCATTGGTAGAAAATTGACATCAATACATAAATGGCGATAACATTGACCCTATCATGTTACTGTCTGATAATCAATGCCTATATTCTTCATTGCACTGCTTTTTTTGAGAGACCGTATATAAATACCAAAGATTGGATGATTAAATATTCCGTCTTTAGTAGAGGAAACTTATTAGTTTATTGTAAGTGATAGTATCTTTCACATTTTTTTGTTAGTTAGTAATTATAAGATGTTATATCGTGAATTTTATGAAAAGAAAATCAAAATATCACATTCCACAAAGTAGACATAAGGCATAAGCTCGTGGCAAACATGCAGAATACATTGCTGAGAAGGTGAATCATGTGCTCTTGATGGACTTGTGTGGTTCACTAAGGAGAGTTTAAAAAAAGATTGGTATTTTTTCATATAGCTTTGTTTGTTATTTAGACATGTTTTTTAGGGAATAAATTCCTTGTCCACTTTACATGAAATTCGACGGTGAACATAAATTAGCATATACTCCTATAATTGTGTACATTCAAGGGTTGCAAATGATCACTTTACATTGTGCAAACACTTATAATTATTCTGTTACAATGATTAAAACGTGCACTTGGAAAAAGAATATGACAGGTATGCTAATACTACATTTTCTTCTTGTACTAAACCGGAAGTATGAATCCTTAGCTACATGATAGTATAATAATATCCTAAGGCAACCCTATAACAGAAGTAAGTATGTAGATCATTGCCAGAGAAACTGGGTACAATAGCACGACAAGGTAACCCAACCAACGAGGGAATGTGGTGAACAAGCTCGTGAGCAGCGTCATGAAAACCAGGATCACCAGCACTACAAGAATTTCTGTGAACACGTCTATAGACAGGTTCAGAGCATAAACCGGAGCAAGGAACACTAACAGACTTATGACGTTGTTCATGTATACACCACCATAGAGCTGCGTTACAGAAAAAAGAAGATCTTAGTGACTGATAACAGGAAGCATCCCTTAATGCGTGTATTCTTGAAGGTACGAAATGAAAGGATTTGGATGTTCTGTTGTGCATGAATCAAACCACAGCAGTTGCTGCTGTTTGTTGTGCACAACATAAGATCCAGATCTGAGACGAAAGAACTTACTGCGGAAAGTGTTAAAGAAATGGATTTCTGCGACTTTTCTCTAGCTGAAGCGATGGATTGAATAGCTACTCGATAGTTCATGGCAAAAGGTATAGCCAAGTATGAGACTGTGAAGGAAGGCAAATTTGCTGCTTGTGCGAAAGCCACGACGCTCGTAATCAATGGTTCTGCAAGTGCACACAACATGACAGTCCCAAGAATCACAAGGAAAGCAGCCTCGGACAAACGCCACCAAATGCTAATGACTTTGTGGCTCGTCTTCTGGGTGTTATCCAACAAGTTTTGCAGTAACTGATTGCTATTCTGCATTGTGATTTTGTAGGATAAGAGGGCTATTGTTTTATGATACTATATTGAATCAACTTGAGTTTTGACAGGTCCTTTTACCTGAGAAGAGGTGGTTCCCCTTGTTTTAGGGCGAAATTGCTTCTGCTCAGAGAGATCAGAAACTAGCTTGGTCATGCCTTGGACAAATTCATCCTGATCGATACGCCCATCTCCAGAGACATCGAAAGACTCCAAGATGTTTTCTACATCCCTATCTGTGCTCAAATCATCATCGTCCATCTTCAGACCCAAGAGCAAAACTCTAAGTTCTGCTGCTGATACGGATGTACTTTTGTCTCTGTCGATTCTATTAAACAGCCTGTGAATTTACGATGAAAGACAGAAATTTAAGGCTTTTGATAACATGATGGCTAACAAATTTTACAGTATTATTACATACGCTTGTATTTTCTTGACATCTGGACTTCCATTTCTTGACAGAAGTACCAGCAACTTATCTTTGGCATATTTGTTCATCAGAAAGTCAAATCTCCGATACTGAATCCATGGTCGGAATATCTGAAGAAGAGCAGCAAGAGATGAGCAAGTTAATCATGCAGCACCCCTTACAATCTTGATATTGTTGTTGTTATTACCTGATAGAAGATGAAAGCGAAGAGCAAAGTGACAGTGATGATGAGTGCAGTAAGAACAATGGCCCTTTTCCCGGATGAAGAATCGAAAGCTTTAGCCAGCAGAATGATGAGAAATGGGATCAAGGTGATGGCCATTATACGAGCAGTGTAGCTCGTTTCAACATCAGTAACAACACCATAACCTGCTAAAGAAGAACAACTAACATATGGTTATTTTTCAGTTAATCAGATTATGGTGGAAGACAACAAGAGTAGATTGGACCTTTGAGATTGCGTTTTTGGGATCCAGATTTATCAATGACATTAGCCTGTGAGAGATCATAGCTTCCAAGGACAATGGAAGTTCCCCATATCAAGGATAGAAGCATCACGGTGGTTCCTGCGACCAACCCCATTCCCAGGTTCGCCCGTTGTTGAGCCGCCTCCACGGATCCGGACAGTGCAGATACTTCATTACAGACAGCAACATTGTTAGATTATTCAGTGCTTGAAAATTAAGCTACATCAGGACCAACCATGTTTGAACTCGACTATACTCATATACACTCCCATACGAGAAAAACATTGTTAACTCAAAATTTCACTCTTTGCATGGGTCACATAGAATGAATGGAGAATAATGGTTAAAGAGTCCAATTTTGGCCACGTTGGAGATTTACTTAAATTTGTTTTGTTGTGTGATTACAACTTGCAGTTTCTTGATATTTTATTTTTGCACCTAGTGGAAGAAAAATGCTTAGTTTATCATAGTTTATCAGAAATCCAGCTGACAACTTGGCCCACTTGGAAAAATAATTTAAGATTCCTCTGAAATCTGAATCTGACTATGGACCAATCACAACTATCTTAAAATAGTTATTTTTGAAAAATAATAGTCTAAAAGACTTTTCAACGTGTAATATTCGCAACTTGGAATTTCTGCAAATTTTAAAGAGTTTGCCATTAATACAAGAAATGGAGCCTCTGAATCCCCTCTGTACAGTTATATCATCCACACACAACACCTGAAACTTTATGTCATTTCCTTCTCTTCTATCATTCATCTCATACGAACAATAACCAAAAAAAAAATGTAAACTTTATAAGATCCACATAAAAGATAAAAGACTAACCGAGAACCAAGACGACTTGTGGGATAGTGCCAAGAAACTGAAACAAGCTGCCTCCAAAAATACCAGGTCCAGTCAACTGGAAGAAGATCTCAGATCCCATTCCGACGTATTTTCCCCCCAAGGAAAGCAAGATTTCATAGACAATGATCAGAAACAGCAGCCCCCAGACATTAGAGGAACATGGCAAGATCCCATAGGTGGGCTCACACGTCTCCACAGCACCTAATGATAACTCACCAGATGTCTTCATCGCATCCTCCCTCACCAATCTGCTGTAGCCCAAATTGCTCACAGCAAGAAGCACCAAACAGACCACACTCAATCCCTTCATCTTCCACATCTTAACTGATTATCTATCTTCTTATTAAGTTATAGAAATGTGTAGAGATGATGAATGGTTAGCTTACAGCAAGATGATGTGGTTTTATGGACGTTAATTGTTTTGAAAAGGGAGATGTTTGTTTATATACGACCAGTTGGCGTTTTGGTGGATAAAAAATTGTCTTATATATATTGGCATTAATTAATTAACCGCCGGGCAGCCCATAATAAACACGTTCCTGCCGGGCAGCCCATAATAAACACGTTCCTGCTAATGGGGAGGAAGATATTTTTTACTTTTACCAAAGTCAAATAATAAATTGATAATGGCTATTGAGGGTCCTCCCGAGAGTAAGTGGTTTATCACATGCTAGTATAACATTCGAAGGTTCACGAATAAAATTTGAATACAATAGTAAATTATCTAATTATATTATATACTCTCATTTCAGTTTAAGATTTTTTTTAATGTATAAAGTAAGAAATTATTTTTAAAATTAATTTAATGAAAAAATGTATAAAACTGTTGGATGTGTGAAAAAATAAGTACTCCCTCCGTCCCTCATTAAGAGGGTCTTTTGCTTTTTGACACGTAGATTAAAGAGTATTATTATTTAAGGTGTTGTGGGTAGTTGTATTATTGGGAGTGTGGATTCCATATTTTAATTGTATTAGTGGGGATGTGTGTGGATCCCATGTGTGTAAAAAAGGAAAGGGGACTCTTTGGGTGAGACGATCAAAATGAAACAAAAATTCTCTTTGAAGGGGATGGAGGGAGTATTATATTTGGATGTACGTAAAAAGTGGGTATTATTGTATCTTTTATAATTTTTAGTAGGAGTATAGTGATAAAAAAAAAGTGAAATAGTCATAGTTAATAGTAATAAATAGAGTACATATTGAAGGTATTGAATGAGTGAAATATGAAAGGAGTTTTTTTAATTTGAATTGAGATTCCTTGTCCCACTATTAGAATGAAATATGGAGTGGAGCAGGGAATCTTCATGCATCTAAACTAATTAAACATAGGAATGTAGATGATACTCCCTTCTTTTTGGGGGCTAAACCTATTTTAGTGTAATTGTCATTTTACAAGTATAGAGAATTAACTAGAATTATTACAAATTTGTCCTTATTAGATGCATTTATTGTTATTTGTTAGTATGTGTTCTTAATATCAAATGGTATACCCACCATATGATTCAAGAGCCTGTTATACAAAATAACCATTTTCCTAAGGATTTGAGAAATCAAAGTCCGACATACTCTGATATTTTATTATTTTTGAAAGAAAAAAACTTATACTAATATAATACTCTATGAATTGATAGAGAAGATTAATTGCAGGACTTGTGTCCATGGTATATAATAGTGGAGTACACTTTTAACTCCATTTACCAGAGTTGTATTCCATACCATTGGCAAAAATATACCCTCATCCAGCTTGTCGAATTCCTCCTTTCAACCATTTTAAACTATTATTATTATTAATGAACGTTTATGAGATTTAAGATCAATTTATTTAATTCTAAATTTTCTTAATTTGTGAAACTTGAAATTAATCAAAAGAAATACTCCCTCTGTCCCGAGTATTTTTACCCATTTATACGGGCATGGAGATTAAGACATTTTATTTTTTTAATATATAACGTAAGAGAAAGTAGGGATAAATTAATAATTTAAAAAGAAAAAGTGAATAAAATTATTGATAATGATGAATAAAGTGTAAAAAAGTAATTAAAGTTGTTGGGATTGTAAAAAGTAGGTAATAAAATATTATGTATTTTTGCCAAAAATTGAATGAGTAAAAATACGTTGACACCTTAAAATGAAAAGTGGGTAAAAATAAGTGGGACGAAGGGAGTAACAAAATTTTGTGGAGTGTGGATGCGAATGTGTTGTGTCAATGCGTGCTCAAGATTAAATTAACCTAACACAAATCAATATTAAACTATGTAATAATAGTCATGCCTTTGACCTTGATTTTTCAAGATTCGAGGGCAAGCCTCTTAATTACTGCATAATTTTTTAATTTCCAAGTAATATAATATTTTCAGATGGCTAACTTCTGAATTTATACACGCAACAATTTTATAAGATATATTTGAAAAAAAAATAATGACACATGCCACATAACATTCCAACCATCTAAGATGCACATTTCTTTTACAAACATCCACCTAACATGAGCAAGTTCCGTTGGCAAAAGACAGGATTTGTAATCTTGAAACAGAAATACGTGACATGCATTAGCATTATGAAGGTGCCTATCAAAATAATAGCAGGTCAAATTCTTATTCGAAAAGAGGGCATAACGACACAGAAGTTTCACTTTGGGCAAAGCACAGAAGATTCATTATTCAGGACAAGCATGAATCACCTATTGGACCCAACAATATGGGCTGCTGCTACATATTTTAGAATATTCCACACGAAAATGTGGAAGAATTTTTTTTTTATTTTGTTGAAAAGGAAATTCAAAAACTCGTGGGTGCTAATAAT
Source organism: Pogostemon cablin (assembly GCA_023678885.1). NCBI lineage: Eukaryota > Viridiplantae > Streptophyta > Magnoliopsida > Lamiales > Lamiaceae > Pogostemon > Pogostemon cablin. Next base: position 3,837,867 of record CM042956.1, read on the forward strand.
CCTAGTTTCTCAGAATGACAGAATTGATTGGAAACCAAAAATTTCAATCAGGACGTTAGTGTGGCTATTGGTTTTCAGCAACACAATCAAAATTTAGCCATTGTAAGTCTGAATTAGATAGGTTTTGAGCTGATTCATTCAAGTAGACAGACCACCAGGAGAAATCACATGATCAGATAGGTTGACAAGATTTACAGTGACTAATTACCATGGAAGCAACATCATAACATGCACATCACTTTCCCTGATCTGGACATATTCAATGTGCTTTCATCTAAATATGCCTACGTGAGTGACGACTTGATCTCTTCGAAAAACCACCTGCAAAAGAAAAGTGTCCAGCATAAGCCTTTAGCTTCTAAGTGATATGTACTAATAATGGAAGTGAAACACACTGGACACATGTAGGCTTGAACATTGGGACTTATGTACTATTGAGAAAGGGAAAGGTAGCATGGTTTGCATGTGATCCAAAGAGGTCTATAAAATCACATCCAAGACATAATTATTGATCTACCACCTCTTTAAATGAATGATATACCTTGAAAGTAAAATATTTCGCTTCCCGGGTAAACCATCTTAAAAGGCAATTGTAAGAGACAGAAGAGGGGAATATCTTGCATATTGAATGTCATCGACTCCAACAGCCAACAATAGCTGACGGGGGTTCATTCAGGTAAAAAAGCGTTAGTCGGAGTTGAGCATTGGATATTCATATGGCACTGGGGTATCCATCAATGCGGCCTAGGATTGAGCAGTTGGTGTTGGTAAAATTCAGGGGCAGCCTCTGTTAGCCATGATGGATTGATAGAGATGACGTTGCGCATGTACGTACGATCAGTTGAGACAATGGAGTGGAAGATGACCCACTTTGGATTAACTCTGCAACATCATTTTAAGAAAGACATTATTAGCCTTCCCCATTTTAAGCAGGAAATTTGTTTGTTATATTTATCAATATTCGATCAACTTGCATATAACTGAATTATCAAAAGGAGTTTTCTCTTGTTAACAAATTTCTCTTGCTAATCACATTAAGTATGAAGATGTGAATATCTTTAGATTGACAGCCGAAAGGTATAGAATAGAAAGGCGGTTTTATTAAAGCTCCGCAGATAATATTGAGGTTTTGGTTGATCATTGGAACAATTCCATGCAAGTTTTTCGAATTTATCACATAAGTTACCAAGAAAATAATAAAATACGAGAAACACTGAAATGCATAAACTAAACTGTACTAAACAAGGAAATGCATTAGTGAATATTTATAGCATAAAAACATAATGAAAAGCATCTAGTTGATATCATGATTATTATCTGCATAATAGATGGAATTTAAGCATAAAAGAGCACGGTGTCATGTGATCCAAACTGACCTGAACAACACAGAAGAAGGATGTATATAAACCTCTTGTGAACCTCTTACAGTCTTGTATAACCCATTATGACTGAACGCCTTGAGATAAGCAACAGATAAGATAAAATTAGGCATATGGGGTAAAATTATTCTCATTACGTCAGTTACAAGCTCTCTTTTTTATTGAGAAAAAAAAACCTTACTTCTAAACGACAAGCGTTAGCGAAAAATCCAGCAATTACTGCCTTCCTCACGACCTGCATGATCGAAGAATCCAGGAGGAAAAATGATTTAAAATAAAAAAAATAGTACTCTTTAAAACCAAAAACATGGAATCCAGATAATAATCAAATATTCATTGCAGAACCATTCACTTATTTTAAATAAATCTTTCCATAAAATTATAGATACTGAATTCCAATAAGAATTTAAGACTACGATATCAAACTTCCACAAGTTCCACAGATGAATACCGTGAATCACATATGCATGGCAACCATTCCCATTAGTTCGTTCATTTCCATTTTTAACCACAATAGATGGGTAATAAAGGCAAGTCCACCAAAACAAAAGTATTGAAAGAATTAATAATAGCATGGCTTTGTAAAACTAAAAATCAATTCACACCGCTGAGGAGCGATGAAGTAGGGTCAGAAAATATAGATTCACATAGTAATCCATGGAATACCATTAAAAATATACCTGCATATCACCTTCACAAGATTTTAAGACTATGCCCAGGCGTTGTGCAATTCTTTTCAACTGTTGTCGAATTTCTTCAACTTTTTTCTGAAGGCAAATCAAACCAATACTAAAACAAGCACAATGAGAACTTGAAAACATATTACTACAGCAGAATTACAATCCTCACCATGGCATGATAGTTTACATGGTTCTTGTGACACCAGTTTGAAGATTTGCCAGACTCAAGAAATCCTTTATACACATTTAAGTAGCTAACATGATCTCCCTGCAGAAAGAAATAGGTAATGCTCAAAGAACTAAAAAATTAATGAGCAAATCAGTCCATGTTACACACTAAAAATAACCTTAGTGGAATACTTCTAATTTCATCATTTAGATGCAACATAAATTTGGGTAGAAAAGATAACTTTATGATTCATTTTCCTACTTAAACCAAATCGAATATCTGCAGTTTGGCATAAACAACTTAATAAACTCAAAATACCATTATAGATTATAGATAGAAAGAGAAAATAAAGACATATCCCTCTCAATTGAGTGTAAGATTCAAAACCTATGCCTCGCCAAAAGCTCCCATTGGCTTCAAAAATGACTCGTTACCCATATGTCCTCTTTCTGTTTGTTAGAGGACAAATGCTATATTAAAAAAATAGTCAAAAAACACGAGTTAACTCAATATATGATACCAAATTTTCCTTTTCCCCTCAAATTTGTGTAACCATTTCCCACTTAGCCAAGATTTACACTAATAAAGCCAAAAACAATACGACAATCTCACATTAGGGACAATCTCAATCTCATAGAATCAGATTGGGTCAAATTAAGACTACTGAAAACTTCTCAAAATAGTGTACACAACCCTGGTTGTGAGTGATTAAATTTGGGTTAATCCTGACAACACAATAAGGGCTAATGCAATATTGTACTCCTCTGGCTGAGTGTAGTTCATAGTTGTTAAAGGCGCGCCCGAGGCGCGCCTTAGGCTCACAGCCGTGCGCCTAGATTGGCCGATATTTTTCAGGCTCGCAGGCGAGTGCCTAGGTGCGCCTCGGAGAGATCTAAAAGGTGCGCCTCTGAAACATTCTGTTTTTTTCCTTTTTTTTATTTTTGGAAGTTGCTACTTCTATTTTAAAGTGCTAAAACGTTTTTATAAGTAGAAGGGGGCAGCCCACTTATAAGGAGTAAATAAATTGAGAATTAGGGTTAGGGTTTAATAGAATTTTCCAAGAAGAGAGAGGTGGGCTGCAGCTGCCTTCACCTCCACTCCACCACACCATCTGCCGCTGCCTGAATCGCCGCCGCCGCCTGGACGCGCCGCCGCCACCGCCACCCAGCTGCCAGCCTGCCACCTGCCGGAAAGTGAGTTTTTTTTAATCTTTTTCTTATTTTTTTAAAGATTTTTTTTCTGTTTTCTTTATGTTATTTTTTTTTTCTAATTTAGTTTACTTCTTTCTTTTTTCTGTTATTTTTGGACTTTTGAGTAACTTACTTTTTTCTTCTTTTTTCACCAATATAATTTAACCTACTGTTTTTTTTAATCTATTTCAGATAATTTAGTTTTGGATTTATTTGTGTTTATATTTTGTGTTATGATGCTATTATGAGTTATTATGTATCATTATGTGATGTTATGTAATTTTTATGTTAGTTTAGTTAGGTAATATGATTGTAAGTAGGATATATTTGAGTATATATATTATAAATTGAGTTTTGGGCAAGGCAAAATGTAGCCCAGGCGCGCGCCTCAGGCACACTTAGGGGTCCTTGCGCCTCGGTGCGCCTTGCGCTTTTAACAACTATGGTGTAGTTAGATTTTGCATTAATCCAGACAGCACAATAAGAATAAAGATCAGAGTCATTTGTAGACCAGATAAATCCCACATACCATGTCAGATCTCTGGTCCATCCAAAAATTGAATTCAAAAGTTCATGAGTGCAAATTAATTAGGGCACACAGTGTAAATTATAGAGAATAAACACCTCAGCAGCAGCAAATCTCAACTTTGCTTCATCCAATTCCTTTTGAGTTCCCCTAGCAGAAAACCAGATCGACTGCACAACAAGGTTAAAGGGGGGAGAAACAGATATGTAAATGTAATTGATACATTTGGAAAAGTTAATTATTACTACTATAGACAATCATTTCATACTCAAAAAACCAAGCACATGAAGGACAACCATCATTTAATATATTCACTTCAATTCAAACATCAACCTTAAATGGTGAGAAATTACTAACAGAATACAGAATGACATACTGATAAAGTTGCATAAGGATAAAAACCTGTATGGAGAGAACAGCTGCAATAGTAATAACTTCATCCGAACAGCCATAATCATTTGAAGCTAATATCATTTTGGAAATCATCGGCTCCTGAACAAGTACGGGTGATTAGGAAGTTAGAACTGAAAAACTTGTCTGTTACATTCACATTAACCAAATTGAACAATAAAGATTAAACAGATGTTTTAATTTACATCCACATGCAGTGGTCTAAACATAAATAAGGTGAAAAATATTTATCTTTTGTTTATTCGTTTTAGTAAACCTATTCAATCAAATTTAGTCATGCTAGCTATGCTGAAACTATCACAAGAATTTCAAGTCTATACACCCTCAATGGTCAATTTAATTCTTTGGAAACCTGATCCACCATCTCCACTTCTCCATTAGTTTTCCTCAAACAAAACAAGGACCAGTCAGAGAATCAAATTCTGTGCAATTTATAAACTGCAACTTCGTTTCAGGCATCACTTAACTATCCTCACTTCGATATTATACTTAAAATTTTTCAGTAATATATAATTCAAATCTAACTAAGATTATGTACAATGGATTTAACTTTTTTCAAGCAAAAATATTTCTGAAATTCACTGACTCTGTTCAACGAATATAGTTGCTTAGACCTGAAAAAAGAAAAAAGAACTACTTAATAAACTCTGTATCAACAGCACCAGCCCAAAAGTAACAAACATAAAGTAGATAAAATCTTCTGTTCGCCCATCTTAGCATAACCATTTATAATCAACTTACGTCTTGAAACAGTAATATAAGAGTCTCAGATACCCTAAAACGTGAACATTTCATTTTTTAAAAACTATAATCTAAATGAGACCCAGATACTCTAAAAAGTTTTTTAAACGTACCCAGAACATTTCATTTTTTCAAAACAACAAGCCAATTAAACAGGCCTCCTCTATTTTACTGCACTTAAAGCTAACAGAAAACAAAAATCATCTAGAGCACTAGAAATCCTGAAATAATCACTAACAAGATACAAGGAGCTTGAGTGTCAGAAACATACTAATGGAATCTCAGCAACCTGAAATCCAGTAGGAGATGTAAGTTTTGCATCATCATCGAGAACTCTAAGAGAATACAATACTTCAAGGGCACGGATTAGTGCTTCAGGTGAGGGTGATGCTGGCCAATTGAACCCCAAAATATTGTCTATCCCTAAAGCTTTTAACTATAAAAGAAATGAAAATTAACCACCATCAAGAATTTCAAAATGCTAAAAACATGCATGATCCTTGAAAACAATATAAAATAGAAGATCGACATTGTCAAGCCAGCTTGAGTGAGGCTTTACTATATATCGTGACTTACAAAGGCTTGCGCATCAGCAACCAAGCTTGATAAAGTAGCGTTCTAAAGATTATAAGCCAGGTTGCAAGTTAAATCATTTATCATGAAGAATGGGTTTATGGTTATACAATAATTTACTCGCCCCACTATGCCATTCTCATCAAAAATATTGGTGCTCATACGTATGTACTAGCAATATCCAAGAGTCAGCCTCATCTGTCTGTCCTAAACTCCAAATGGAAACGTGTTCAATTGTAATAGGGAAAGAACATGCAGAAATATACGAGCCACTTGATGAAGCACACAGTATGATCCTCAGATATTATGCTTGCATGAATCTAATCTAAATTAAGACACAATAGTGAATTCATTAATATATTACTGACACTAAGAGATATATCAATAATCAATATATAGATCCACATATAATTATGCTGCCGTATTGTTGAGATAATAAAGTAAAAATATAATTTTGAATCAAATTAAATAAGCATAATACAATTAGAATGTCCTTACATAATATATATAAGAGGACATTCAAAATTTGTAAGAAACTTTCTGTTTCAGAATAGTTATATATAACAAATATAGACTAAATACGGCCAGAGATAGATGAATATTCAAGAGAGAGTACAAAAGGTATAACATTGCTTGAACAGCAGTTATCAATAGCCAAGGAGAAAACGCACCAAAGGGCAATCAGAACTCGTTTATTTCCCTATTATCAAAATGATAATATTACCTTAATATACTAGATGTAATGACATATAAGAAATACAGTAAAGGACAAAAGGAAATTAGAGAGTTGAATACCCAAATATCCCATAAATGAAAGATGGCAGGGAAAAAAGGTCAATCATGCAAACAATGAAAAAATAATGAGCATAGCTGTTACGTATTTTACCACAAGTTCAATTTGACTAAAGCATGCACAGTCTTAAGAGAGACACAATACAAGCCAATTTTAATAAATCGGACAAAATGAAGCCATAAAACAATTTACAAAAGCACATACTTGTATAACACAGGAAACAAGGTTTGACCTCTGCATCTCAGGAATACCATCAGCAGACATCTCATTGATGAAATATTCTTCAGTATAAAGCCTGTTTAAGGTGTAGAAAAAGAGACACTTAAAAAACCAAATAGTCAAGTATTCCCTCCAAGGTACCTTTTGTTTTTTATGATAGTTAGTAAAACACATAACAGAAGAAAAAGTAAGAGGACTCAAAGTCAGTTATGAGCAAACACTGTCTACAAGAAGCATCACTATGTTTAAACTTCCAAGAGAAAGAGTGTAGAGGATGCATCATTGCAGCAAAATCAGGAGCTCTGAACCCAACTATTACAACCTACGTACAATATAAGAGTAAATTAAAAAAAAAAAAACTAATCTTGATTCATGCAAAAGGGAATGTTTAACTTCCTCCCAAAAAGGCAAGTAATACAAACATGACAACAAGCAGGACAAAAATAAGGATTCACTTTTATTTTATAAGAATAGCAGAATACCAATGGGGATCATCAGCACTGAGGTGGACTGAAAGCTACCACGAGTAGATTTTCCCAACCCATAATAAAGGGAATAACATGCAGATAGTAATTATTGGCCTATGATTAGGTTGAGATTGCATTTCCATCTTAAACCAATGCCAAGACTGCTCATATTGCATCTAAAGTTCAAATTACATCTGTAGTTTCAAACAGTTATGAACTCGTGTGCACTCAAAAATGCTTAACATGGAAACTGATAATGCAACATCCTCCCAAATATTCTCATGAATTTACGAGAACTCAACACATATATGGAAACTGATAATAAATCCTCTCGAAAATTCTTCTTTAAACTAAACTCCAACTGGATTGGATAATTCAAGTGATACTAGAACCATTCTTTAACAGAATTCCTACAATTTGGTTTTGTGATGAACAAAAATTGACCAATATCAAATACAAAAAAAACCCAATCAAATCTTTTTATGTGGACATCACAAATCCAACCTTAACTAGCCTTAAAGGTCTCAAGTAACTTCTCTTGATTTAAAGGCCCACACAAGTACAATTAATAATAAATGTTGCAGTAGCAAAGGGAGAGAAACAGAAGGAATGTAGTAATCTCCTAGGTTTTCTGGACATCTTGCAGAATTTACACAGTATGCTTCCCAAAGAACAAAAAATGTTTCTGTCACAGTTATATGACCTTATGGATATATTAAATAAGACAAACAATAGATGGGATAATAACTTCGTGCATGACAATTACAATAGAAATTCAACAAATAGTTATGATAAAGTTTAATACCTGTAACACTTCCCTGGCCTAACTCTTCCAGCCCTACCGGACCTTTGTCGTGCAGAAGCCTTTGATATTGGAGCCACGATCAGATTTTCAATATCTGTCATCTGTTGCATAGACAATATGGATTGAACTTTATAATATGTCTCCATCCTCTATGCATTTAGATTCTGGAACGAAAAAGAAAAGGCAGAAAAGGAAAATCTGAGATTGTTTCAGTTTAAATATGTTGTCGAAAGTCACACTTGGGAGCACAATGCTGAGTAATCATGCTGGGAGTCTTACTGATTGTTACTTTATTTCCTTTTCAGATGGAGTATTATTAATATTATTTTCTTCACAACAGTTAGTTCGTTTGGGATTTATTATTACTATGAGCCTATGAGGGTCGGTACATGGGCTTCATGAACCTAGTTGATGTCTTACTGTGAGTTTTGAGTATTGATATTATTGAATTTTGATTCAGCCATCAGGCGTGGGATGGAAGCTTTTTTCCTTTGACTTCTCTTGTGTATGTTCACTTTAACTCCAAGCACCGATGTGCCGTTCTAGATGGGAAGGTTTCCCGTACCCTCCATGTATCCGCATCATCAATGAAGCTCCAGAGTTCTGGGTTGGGGCAGGTCATGAAGCATAGCAATCAGGCGGACCTTATTCAATGCTTCACGCCCCATGGCACCCACCTGAATCTCAGGCTCCTCCACGAACCAAAGCATATGGTGGCCCGTGGCAGCCCTGTCAAGCGTCCAAATCAGTATTCCGATATTTACATTCTAAGGTAGTGGATGGAAGCCTCTGTTTCCTTTAGCTCCATCATTAACCATTCTATACTATAATATTATTCAGCAGACTTCATTCTTCAGTTTGGACACTTTATTTCAAGAAATTGGTCATCCTATGCATAACAAGTTCATGGACAATAATAAATGAAAACCAAGAAAACTAGGAAAATCAAGCAGAAATAATCAGAGATATGAGCTTCAAGATCACAAAGGAAAAAAAAAATTAAAGAGAGAGAGAGAGAGAGAGAGAGAGAGAGAGAGAGAGAGAGAGAAAATGACGATTGGAAAGAAAAAGTACCGGATTATAGAATCGTTGCTTTGAGAACCCACAGTCTACCACATAGACAACACCCTAAGATAAGAAAAAGTTAAAAAAACGAGCACCAGCAAGAGATTTAACAGTTGAGTCACAAAAGCTCATGCCGCTCTATAAGACACTTTACCTCCAATGTCAAAGATGTCTCTGCTATATTTGTTGAAATTACCACCTTTCTCTTCCCACGAGGAGTTGGAGAAAAAATGTGATCCTATGTACAAATTAAAAATGTGTATGTTCAGTTTCAGTTTCAAGCATGTGAATTCATTAATTTTCTTTAATAAAGTGTTGTTACTGCTTCTTGAAAAGAAAAAATTCTATAGAAAATTAGTAACCTGATCAGTACGAGGCAGCCCAGAATACGGAGGCAAGACAATAAATCCTGCTTGTAAACAAATAAGTAAAAGTGAAGAAAGTGCTTATGAGAAAACACTTTAGCAATTAATACCCTACCCCAACAACAATCAATCTTCAAACCTAAGACGCATTGGATCGATAAGAACTAGGGGTAGCATAACAGTTTTCTGTTGAAGTATACCATGAAAGCCTCGCTTGTTTTCAAATATACTCAAAAAAAAAAAAAAAAAAAAAACATCAAGATGCAATGTGATCAAGGTCCCAACTGCATGAAGAAGACTTGTGAGGATCATTGGGTTGTTCTGAATTTTAAAACTACCTTGCTTTCTCCCATGAGAATCTTCAGTAAGCAATTGAATTGCAGCATCAATATCATCTTGACCAGTTAGAAATACAAGAATATCTCCCATTGGCTCCTAGAAAGATACAAGATCAATATCTTACTGAATTAAATTTACAAGGAAAACTTCTTATATCTTGTAAAGACAAACAGCCAAGTCGATAACCAATAATTATAGCATCAAACGTGCCGTAAACAACATGTAACAGCTTACTTTGCACCTTTTTGCAGGGGGGGGAAGGGACCACAGTAAATCCCACTAAGGAATAGCACTCCCATGAGATATTTAAGAGAAAATATACAAATACTAGAATGCAACAAAAATACAAATTTCCCCATCCTAAGACAGATTCCCTTTGACCATGAAGCACTCAGACTACAGCATACCTCATCATGAATAGATAGTACTGTTGAAACTGCAGCTCGGACATAATCTGGAACAGGATCCTCAACATAAAATATTTCCACATTAAACCCCCTACCCTACATGTTTAGAAAAAAAAGAAATATAAAGAGGTTACATGATAAGCTTATCACAAATTGAAAAGATAGATAGATGAAAAGTTTGCTCTTGTATGTCAAAAAAAAATTGGCCAGTATACCTCAACAGACAAAATGGCAGGATATCTCCTTGGTCCATGTTCACCAGCATCTGGTCCTCGAAGCTTTTGGCTAATATTTATCAAATTAAAAAGCATTAGCCAATCTCAAAACATTAAAAAGAGATAATAATCTCATACATGTATATCAATTTAGTAGTTAAGATCGTAGAATACTGATACAAGATGGAAAATGGCATGGAGAGTGTTGTACAAAGGCAACAATAAGTCACAGATATTAATATTATTCAGATTTCATTAAACCTGGTATTAAAAAAAGAAGCCATTGATTTTGCTTCAATTGTTGCAGATGAGATAATGAGGCGAAGCTCAGGACGTCGTCGTTGAATCTGAATCCAAATAGTTAGTTTACAGAGAAGATATAAGATCACAAAACAAGGCAATATATTTTATAATTAAAAAACACAAACACAAACACAAACACGCATAAACAAACAAACAAAGAGCGTAACAAATAATGTACCTTTTTCAGGAGACCTAGCAAAATGTCTGTTGTAAGAGAACGTTCATGAGCTTCATCTACCATGATCACACTGGGTGGCCAAAGGTGGAGGTTGAACATAAGTTTATACAAAACAAAGTGTCAAAGAGGAAGCTAACAAAACAGAATCAATTCATCAAGAAAACTTAGAGAAGATAGGATATGTGCGTTGACAATTTCAGGAGACCAAACAAAATGTCTGTTGAAAGAGAATGTTCACGAGCTTCATCTACCATGATCACACTGAGTGGCCAAATGTGGTTGAACGAAAAGTTTTTCAAAGAAAATAAAGTGTCAAAAAGAAGGTCACAGAACAGAACAAATTCAGTAAGAAATCATGAAAGGACATACAAAGGGTCAACCATCTTCGGCAAACATATCTATCATCCATCTATAAATTGCATTAAATAGCGAGCTTTAGTCTCCCAGAACAAGTGATTTAAATGAATCTGTGAAAGGCATTAACTTACCTATATTTTCTTAATAGAGGATCGTCCATCATTTCCCTCAGCAGAACTCCATCAGTGAGAAATTTTATCCTAGTAAGTTCCTGTTCCGAGGAAGGCGATAATCATTTTAGCACTTATTAATAAGCACAGGAGTAAATGATTCCTGGCAAAAAAAAAAAAAAAAAACGACTCCAGAACCTGAGATACAGTTATTCATAAAACAAAATGTAATTTACATTAACAAAATAAAATAATAAGCATGAATTCTCACAGTATTTGTTATATCTTCAAATCGAATTGTGTAACCAACTTCTTCGCCTAGTTTCACACCCATCTCTTGAGAAACTCTTGATGCAACAGACTGAATACTGAATAATTTCATGGAATCAGGAATGGACTTACAGAAATAAAGCTCCCAAAAAACGTACCAGGTAACTAGACATCAAAGTTAATTTTCATAGAGAATCTATTAAGCATATGTGAATGGTAATGCAGGCTTCCATTTAAGCCTCTAAGGTAAATCATCAATTACAGGACAGAAAAAACGCAGGAAGAAAATTGAATAGTACACTTTAATGCAGTGATTATTTACGGACCATAATATATCCCATTTGATGAAAAAGGAACAAGGAATAAAGCGCCACATATTGTGCAACAGCAAAAGACATAATAATATGATTTTAAAAGAAGAGGTGTGGATTCTAACTTCAAAACAACATGCAGATTGAAAGTACAGAGAACTAGATGAGAAAACTAAATCAGGAATTATCTTATTAGTAAATTTCGATCTACAAGAAAACTACATTTCTTGGAAAACAAACCATATACATGAAGAAAATTATGGTCTCCCCTACTTTATACAAAATAATTGCATTTATAAAATTCTAATACTGCCAAAAGGAAATTACAAATCCAGGCGAAAAGAAAGCAATACAGGGATCATGCCTGCACAGCCAAACGCCTCGGTTGTGTGCATGCGATCATCCGTCCACCCTCAGCCCACCCAGCTTCTTTCAGGTACTGAATTAACGCCCAATGCAGTAGAGAACTTAATAATTAATACCAAAGAAAACACAAAGAAGAAGAGAGTTTAAAGAAGAATTCAAGAAGACCCAAAGAACAATTCTGATCAAGAAGAAAGATCAGAGAAGTATATATATCATACAAGAAACGAAATACTAAAGAAATACAGCACCTGTGGAATTTGAGTAGTTTTTCCACTTCCTGTTTCTCCAACAATGATCGCAGTGGCGTGGGTCTCTACTAAATATAGAATGGCGGTTCTATACTTGTACACCGGTAGCCTCTGCCGCAGTTTCTCCATGTTTGCATAAGACCTTTCTCAACCATAGATAAAGAAAACTAAAGAAACTTCAGTACGAAAAAAAAACAGAAGATAAGATTTCTTACCCCGAAGAAGAATTGGAGGCGAAGTCGAACAAGACTCCTCCTTCTCCATCATCGACCAGGCGCGGCTTCTCCGTTCCCAGTTTCCAAAACCTCGACATTCATCCACTCAACGGTGTACTCTTCTTCTGAGAATTCTAATTCTTGCTCTGAGAATTGAGCTGGGCCTAGGTTTATTTATACAGGGGTAATCAGGCCGATGTGTTGCTTTTGTTTTAAGCGGAAATAACTCCTTATGTGATCCAGCTGTAATAACCGAAACTGGGCCTAGGTCTATTTATACATGGGCAATCGGGCCTCTATGTTGCTTTTGTTTTAAGCAGATATAACTCCTTATGTAATCCAGCTGTAATAAGCGTGTTAATATAATTGTGGTTTTTGGGCTTAAGGTGTCTTGTATAATACAGCTGTTTTATTATAACCATTGGGACTGATGTCTGTTACATTAGTAGGCCTGTTTACAGCTGTTTTATTATAGCCGTTGGGCCTAATATCCACCGGCCTATTAATACATCTGTTTAATTTTAGTTATTGGACCTATTAATACTGCTGTTTTATAATAGCCGTTGGGCCTAACATCTGATAGATTTTAAGCAAACTCCTTCATAACCGTAATAGCCGTTGGGCTGGATTATCTTTAACACATATAATTGACAAGTAATTATCTTATTTAAATTTTCGAAAAACATGTGTTTCAATATTGAGGAATTTCACTACCAAAATTATATGTGATAGTATTTATTGGTTAGACATTTATTATATAGATTAAATATTATTTTTTATTTTACATTTTATTAACATTTTATTGCTTTAACATTTTAATTTTCAATTTTAGTTTCTATTATTTATAATATTCTTTAATATTATTTAAAGATTTAAAAATTATATTATTTCTTTCTTGATTAATTGTTGTTCTATTTTGATATTTTTATTTAATTTATTAATCTTATTATTTCTTTCTTGATTAATTATTGTTCTATTTTGATATTTTTATTTAATTTATTTTTTTTTATCACCCTTGAACTGAAAAAAAAAAGTAACAATAAAATCATAATTAATGTAGGGTTTCGATTTTTTTATACATTATTTAAATTCGATTAATTTTATAATTTATATACTAATCAAAAATTTTTTACAAGATACTTTTAGTGATTATTTTAATTTTATACATTATTTTAAATTCGATCAATTTTATAATATTATGTAACTGAATTTTTTTTTATTGTATGTTATTCAATTAAAAGATGTATTACATATCATGAATGATAAAAAAGTTATTTTTATTGTGACTTTTCGAAAATTTGTGACATTATTTAAAAAAGTGCTATGTAGTACTTTAATTTAATTAAAATTGTATTGTAAGGTAAATAATTTTTTTGTTAGGATTTATTTATTTCTTTGTCACCAACATAAGGATATATCTTGCGTGAGATTATTTTACACTTTTAAAATAATTATCACTTTCACTATAAAATGTTATCACTTTGCAATAAAATGTTATCACATTTCATTTACATTATAAACTGTTCTTGAAATAGCATCATCACTTTTCATTAATTGAGTATCACTTTCCATTATAAAAGTTATCATTTTTTATGTGTGTCGCATAAGGGTACACAAGTATTTACCCCAACATAATAGCAATATAATAAAAATATTACTTCAATTATATCAATACATTTAATATTCTTATAATTCATATACTTGAATCACATTATTGATACAAGAATTAAAAAAAAAAAAAACATAATAGTAATTTTATTACTCTAAAAAGACATAAAATATTAATTAATTATAGGTTTCAATTTTGTATTTTTATTCAGTATATATAATATATGGGGTTTATATTAAACATAAATATATAAATTTTTTTATATTATTAAATAAAATTTTGTAAACCGTATAACAGGCTATATACTAGTATCATCTAATCCTTATTTTAACAACTAAGAATATATTAGCTTAAAAAAAACACAACTAAGAATATGATAATAGGAGTAACATTCTGCCTTATTTTAATAGTCTTTCTTATGATTTGAGTGAATTACATTAATTAATTGAATTAGTGAATTAATTCAAGTTGAATAAAACTTTATAATTAGATTTCTGATTGAGTAATATGTTTTCCCAATATATTTTCCTCAAAAAATTAAAAGGCGAAAATATTACCTTTAATTAATTTTTAAAATATTTTATTTGATTTGTCTACCTGCATAAAAAATGGGCAAAGACTTGTGTGAGATAGTCTCACGTAAAGGTTTACATGAAACGGTTAGAAAGTGATAATTTTTATATAGGAAAGTGATAATAAATTAATAAAAAGTAATAATGTTATTTCATGAACAATTTATAGTATAAATAAAAAGGAGAAACATTTTATAGAGAAATTGATAATAATTTTTATAGTAAGAATAATAACTATTTTAAAAAGTGAAAATAATAATAGAGAAGTGTTCAAAGTTTTAAACCTCTCAAAAAGGTAACGGCTTTTCAAGAAAATATAAATACTGAAAAACAAGAATTGGGAAAATGAGAACATTTTATTTGATTCCAACGTTTGGCGGTTTTTTACATCGAAATGGAGGGGGACATTTCTTATCAAAAATCTCTATCATCTCCGGACGACAGATCAAGAATTCGAAGCACCGGAAACAAGATTACTTCTGGAACCGAAAAATACTTTGATAAGTGGTGATGGGAGTTTTGAAGATCGACCCACCCTCGATGCTTTGCCGGGTTAAATTCTTTCCCTATACGGTTAATTTTCTTGTCATAATATTTGCTTCTTGGTCAGCAATTGTATTTTTTCTTGATTCTGTCATTTATTCGACGATGTACGATGTTGATGCTTACCGCCATTTTTGTTTCTTTATTAACTATCTTGTTTGTCGTGTGGAATGGTATTTGCAGTTTTAATTATATGCTCTGGTGTTCTGTCGACGCGTTTTAGAATTCAATAATGTCAATGTCTTACGAAATTCTCTGAAAGTTCTCTGGGTTGACATTTGATGCATATTTGGAAACTCATGAGTTAATTGGTTGAAGTTGTATTCAATACTATATATGTCACCACCAATATCTTAGACCATCGTGAGTACGAGATGCTTCAATTTAAGAATGACAGGAAAGCATTGTATATATTATCTTAGCTAAGTAAGATATTAGAGTAGAATTTTATTATCTCTATTTAATGTTTCTGACTTCTGGCTAGAAAAGTATTTGTAGTCAACCTAATTAAGAATTTCCAGGTAGGAAAGCATTGTATATATTATCTTAGCTAAGTAAGATATTAGAGTAGAATTTTATTATCTCTATTTAATGTTTCTGACTTCTGGCTAGAAAAGTATTTGTAGTCAACCTAATTAAGAATTTCCAGGTAGGAAAGCATTGTATATATTATCTTAGCTAAGTAAGATATTAGAGTAGAATTTTATTATCTCTATTTAATGTTTCTGACTTCTGGCTAGAAAAGTATTGTAGTCAACCTAATTAAGAATTTCCAGGTATATTCTCTATTTGAGAAACTTATAAAAATCATGAGAAAGAATGGTTCATGGTACCTGTAGTGATCATATTGACATAAATTTCTTATCTGATCTCATATTGCTATAAATTACTTGCATGTACTGAAAGCCAAGACTTCTTGAATAACTACTAATAGCCTATCATGTTTAGTTCCAAGAGTTACCAAAACCCCCCTTTCTACATCTCTATAGTTATCCAAATATCAAGCTTCTCTGTCCATTATAAATCCATCAGTTTCCTGCTTATGTTCTTGAATTCTGTCTCTATGATAAACTCTCAGATTAATACCATGACTTTAGGGGCTTTACTTGACAATAATACTCGCATGGGCAAAGAAATGAGAACTGCTTTGAAAGTTGCAGGTCAAAATTTCAACGAGTCTTCCACAGATGATAAGGCATTTCTTCATATTATAGATCCTGGACAAAATCCTCTGCAAGCAGTCGATGCAGGTTCTTAGAGGTTCTTTTTATTTTTTTCCTTCGTTTCAGTTTCAGTAGAGAAAGCCATATTGCCATCGGTAAGTTAGAGCCTGTGTTGGGCTTGGTTCCATTGCCTGCATAGCAGGACAGTAGCATGCCTTGTATCTCATGCCTGAAGTTTGTCTGATCCAACTTTACTTTGTCTCTGTCTACTCATGAACTTCTTTGGTTGCTTAAACATGACTTGCAACTTTTATGGTAGTGACCATGGTGAAATTATGGTGAATGAAATGGCTTGGAAGTTGATAGTATATGCTCCCTCCGTCCACCCGAAAGAGGGTCTTTTACTTTTGTGCACGTTGATTAAGGAGTATTATTATTTAATGTATAGTGGGTAGTTGTATTATTGGGAGTGTGAGCCACATATTTGAATTGTATTAGTGTGTGTGTGTGGGTCCCACATGTGTAAAAAAGGAAATGACACTCTCTGTGGCTGACGACCAAATTGGAAAAATACCCTCTTTCGAGCAGACAGAGGGAGTACATTCATTTATCATTGCTGTGATCTGTGAAGTGATACGGATATATATATATATTTTTTTATGACATCCATACAACAATCTTATGATTCCCAATACATACTATGACAGATCCTCACTGGAGATTTTTATATCAGAATCTTTCAAAATGTTTTACACATTTTCTAACTATTTAAATGGGTTTTTATTTCCTTTAAATTGACTTTATGAGAATTTCCTGTACTGTATAACCGTGGCAATCACCTCAAGTAAAGATGCTGTCTGAACTACAAAGTTGGCTTTGAGTGTTAAATTGGGGGGAAAAATCCTTGACTTTGTAATGTCTCTTGCAGCTGAAGTGCTTGTCAAAGAGAAGAATGTTCAATCCATAATAGTTGGCATAAGTACATGGGAGGAAACTGCTCTTGTTGCTAGCTTTGGAAATGAAGCAAACGTGCCGATTATCTCATTTGCGGAGTCCGCCATTGAGAAACAAATTATGCAACAGTGGCCTTTCATGATTCAGATGGTCCCTGATATAAAAGAACAAATAAAATGTATTGTTGATATCGTTAGTGCTTTTCAGTGGCGAAAAGTCATAGTAATTAATGAAGTTGATTTGCATGGCAGTGATTCTGGGGCTTTTGCTCTGTTATCGATTGCATTAGGGGCAGCTGGCATTGAGATCGAAGATCGTGTAGTTTTTCCGCCTCTTTTTTCTTTGTTGGATCCTGAGAAATTTGTTCGTGAAGAAGTTGTTAATCTGTTGAGCAAGCAATCTCGTGTTTTTATTGTCCTGAAGTCATCGCTGACATTGGGTATACATTTATTCACAGAAGCAAAGAAGATGAGCCTTGTTCAAAAAGATTCCGCATGGATAATATCAGAACCTTTAGCAGGTTTGCTGAATTCTGTTAACACTTCCGTGGCATCCTCCATGGAAGGTGCCTTGGGAGTGACAGCCGATTATTCCGAAAGCAGTACATCTTTTATAGAGTTTAAACAACAATTCCAGAAAAACTTTTGGTCTGACTACCCTGAGGAGGACAATTCAGAGCCCAGAATTTATGCTTTACGTGTATTTGATTCCTTTGCTGCCTTAACAAAAGCTATTGCAAAATTAAATGGTACAAGCAACTCAACATTGCTTTTGAAAACTTTGTTATCCAGTTACTTAGCAGGGTTGAGTGGACTTATTCGTTTTCAAGGTGGAGAGCTACTACAGTCCTCCGCCCTCAAAATTCTGAATGTATCGGGCCAAAAAGCTAGGAAGGTGGGTGTTTGGTCATCGGAGCTTGGTTTCTCAAAAAGCTTGGATACTAGAGGAGAAAACGGAGAAATACTAGTGAGTTGGTTTCATTCCGTAACTTGGCCAGGGAACTTGAATCAAATTCCGAATGGATGGTCTATGCCGACTGATGCATTTCCACTTAAGATTGGGGTACCTGGTAGAACTTCGTTCTCGAAATTCGTTAATGTGACTTGGAATTCTAGTATAAATGACTGGAGCTGTTCTGGCTATTCAATTGATGTCTTTACTGAAGTACTAAAAATTTTGGAGCCACAATACCATCTTCCACATGTGTACAAACCGTTCAATGGGAGTTACGATGAGCTTGTTCTTCAAGTTGCTAACAAGGTAATGCCTGATATTAACTTACAACCAATGTTATAAATTCTCCTTATATTAACTTTAGCAGGTTATTACTCAGCCAAACTTTGCTGCGATTTTCAAGTAATTTTCTGCTGCTGCATGTTTTTGGGAAATATTAACTTTAGTTTTTATGCTGCAGGTAGTGTTACTGAATTATTATTTTATCTTTGCCCTGAATCTGATTAATGTAAAGAGTGATGATTTCTCCACTTTTGGAATTAAAAATCTTTCTAGTTGCTTCAAAGCTCAATTTGAGCTTATTTATTTCTCACACGCTGATGTTGATATTATGTCTTCCTGTGTTGTTGAAGACATTTGATGCTGTGGTTGGCGATGTTACCATACTTGCTAGTCGAGCTAGAGAAGTGCAGTTCACTCAACCGTACACTGAATCGCGGTTGACCATGGTGGTTACAGTGAAGTCTCGAGATAAAGGACGAGATTGGATATTTGTGAAGCCTTTCACTGGTGAAATGTGGGCAGTTACTCTTTCCATTTTCCTATACACTGTGTTAGCAGTTTGGCTTTTAGAGCGTCAGATTAATCCAGAATTTGAAGGGCGATGGTGGAACCAGTTAAATACTGCTCTCTGGTTCATATGTTCTTCACTTTTCTTTGCTCAGAGTAAGTTCAGTATTAAGCAATACTGTTTCATTGGTTTTTTTCTGCACGTTAACTAGACCAACTACAGCATTTGTTCACCTAAATACTTTGGTTGACATTTTTCATCTTAATGTCCTCAGCAAATGCAATCTATCATAAATTTGTTTTATGGTGCTTTAATCTCAACTTTAAAGAGTACACTTCTATATGTATTCTTCGTCGTTCTAATTTCGCTATGAATCTCTCTGACCCTTGTTGACGCATGTGTTGTGGTTCATGTTATGATGAATTTCGTTCTTCCTTTTCATGTATTACTGAAGATAATCAGAGCCAGGTTATTGAGTTCCATCGCTACATGAGCATTGTTTGTGAGGTTCTGTTGGTTATTGTTGAGCATCTAAGAACCAATTTCTCTCTTCATTGCTCGATGTTCACATATTTTTTGTACCGTATTACAGAGCAAAACTATAGTAAATTGGTGATAATGCCAGATTCAATGTTACAGGGGAACGGATTTACAGCAACTACAGTCGTATGGTGGTGCTGGTGTGGCTCTTTGTTGTGTTGGTTTTAACCTCTAGCTACACAGCTAACCTCTCCTCATTGCTCACCGTCCCTCAGCTTGAACCCAATGTCACAGACATCCGGTGGTTGAAGGCTAACAATTTAAAGATCGGTTGTGATGGTGATTCCTTTGTCAGGAAGTATCTGGAAGACGTGCTTCATTTTCAACCCGATAACATCATGAACATCGGTAGACAAGACGACTATCCAAAAGAGTTTGAGAGTGGCAACATAGCTGCTGCCTTTCTCGAACTTCCTTATGAGAAGGCTTATCTCTGCCAATACTGTGAGGGATATACTGTTGCCAATGACACTTCAAATTTAGGCGGAGACAGATTTGGAGGATTGGGCTTTGTAAGTATTCCATGTCACTTGTAGGAAATCGAATGCCTATAGTTTTTAAGCTACATTGTGTGTTGTCTATGTAGGTGTTTCCTAAAGGATCACCCCTAGCTGACGTTGTATCCGAAGCCATCTTGACTCTGTCGGAGAACGGTAAGCTCAAGGACTTGGAGCTTCAATACTTTTCTCCCCCAGTCAAGTGTCCCCAAACTTCCGACGATGGACCAGATAGATTGGACTGGAAGAGTTTTTATGGTCTCTACCTCTTCTGCGCTGGGAATTCTACATTTTGTTGTTTGATCTTCTTGGTTCGCAAATTTTACAGACGGTGGCAAAGAATATGAGTTCTTCATGAATCAAAAAATTTCCATGTATAAACTGTTTATTAACTTTGTTTTGCTCAGATGCACAGAGGGCATATGCTCGGTGTGGCATAAGAGATGTTAAACTAAAATAGGACAAGGAATATGACTTGATTCAGCAGTACTTTGTATTTAAATAAATGGCAAAAGCTCATGCACCCCCTCCGTGTCCCCATGTTAACAAAACTCTCCCCCCTCCAATCCTATTTAAACCTATGTATTGCTAGAGGTTTAAATTGTAAAGGGGTATAGAAATTGCAAAGACGCACGGAATGTGCTCCGTGCGCCTGGGTGCACAGGAGCCTCACTCTAAATAAAAACACGTGAATCAATTGGAGAAACACAAAATCTCACCATTAATTTACCTCTTCCTTTCATAAATAATTCAAAATTTGCTCAAATGTATAATTATCTTATGTCTATGTTACATGTTAGAAACAATGCTCAATAGAATTCTCTTCCTCTTCCCCTTCCTCTCCCTCTCCAAGGTCCACCACGGCCCCTTCCTTGTCCCCCAAAATTTCTCCCTCCGTATGACGATACACCTTCGAATCCCCTGTTAGAAAGCTGGTTTTGAGTTACTCCACCTCCACGTCCCCTTTTCAGTGGACTATTGCCAGTGCCATTTTGTGCTCCTGGACGTTTCCCTCTGCAAGCAACAGCAGGTAATAAACAAATTTTGTAAACATCTGTTGTTTGAATTAGTCAGTAGAATTCCGTATGGGTGATTGTCATCAGGAATACTAGACTTGTATTCAGGTACAATCTGAGAAGAACTACGTGATAGTAAATACAGAAATAAAGATCAAGTGCATTAAGATCAATGCATGATACAACTCCTACATATAAAATATTAATAAAAAAAATATTCTGGAACATAGGATGATAAGATTTCTTTGAAAAATGAGTAAGGAACATACCCAGTGACAGTAACAGTTGATGTTCCCAAAGGTTTTACGGCTTCCTTCCACGATAAATTGATTCTCTTATCTCCTATGAATGAAGGTGTCTTGGAGTGCAGAGGCTGAGTATAATATGAACACAAGGAATCATCAAAAGGAAATTCAATTGTATCCTCAAATGTGGTTAATTTAAGTACCTAAGCTTACCTGTGTCATAGCCATGATATTATTGCAAGTTCTTAATCCAGTTGTTGTGTTCTGCTTTTGAGTTCTCTGCAGATTGCACATGAAATCATGTAAGTTCATCACGAAGCACACAAAATAATTGCATACTTTAAGAATACGCTGATTCAAATATGAACTCACAATGCTAGCCTTTGCCTCATCAGATGCAGCAGCTGAAAGTGTTCTGCTATGCTCTGCCATTCCCTGAGTCAACTTTTTCAGCGTGGCACGGGCCAGGTCTTCAACACAGTTCAATCTGTGCCACCCAAAAATAATGTCTTTAAAAACAAAGGTGGGCGGCTATCATATGCAAGGGTAAACAGGTAACTATATGAATGTAAAATGTAACTATGAATTAATAGATAAGCAAACCAGCAGCTGATCAAAGAAGTTCTTCAAAGAAATATTTTCACTTTTATAAAATTCAAAGACATAAAAAAAGGAGCAAAAGGCTCAAAATCAAGTGATTGTTGTATGACTGTATCTATGAACTCACCGCTCAGAGAAATCTTTATATTGATCTGAGAAGTCCTCCCCAAGCCTATCTGAAGGTTGCCCAGTCACAATCTTGTAACCACATAAACTATTAGTTGCATTTGGTGCCTGTCACATTGAAAAAGATATTGCATATGAACTTGAAATGCTGCAAGCAAGACATTTATAATGTAAGATATTTAAAAATTGTTACCTTGTGTGCCAGATGGTGGAAAGCATATAGCAAGCACTCAACATAAGTAAAGTTCATCTCTTCCCCTGCTTTTCTTCGAGGCATAATTGTCTGTAAAAACATATAATAAATTGGTTGAGCAAGATGAAAGTTGCATTTGAGAATGCCCTCAACCAAAGTCTGGGCATTCAAAGACACGTATTTGCATCTCTTAAAATTCATGGCTTTTGCTTCGTCAAGTGGATGAAGAAAATGAAAAATTAAATACGTAAATATCCACGGTGTTGGGCAGGATCCCAATAATTATGTTTAAGATACTGAACAGTAGGATGAATATCATTGCCCATGATCAGATATCCAGTATGGATGGAAAAAAATAATGTGGACAAGAGTAGAAATTATTTTGCCTCATTTTGTTGAGTAGGTTGTAGATAAGGAAGAAAATTAATCCATGTACCTGATCTTTAATTCCCCATAAAAAGAGCAACAGAAATTCTATCGTATATTAATCATGAGTCTATACAGTTTGGAAACTTGCCTTTAAGATCTGAACAACAGCAGGGAAAATTAATCTGGAGTCTTGAGGGGAGGTATAAGGTGAACTCTCAGCAAGATTTTTTAGTAGGTCCGCTTTTCGTTCTTCAGGAAGCTGATGAGCAACAACAGTCATATAGTTCAGCAAGCTTATCAGAATGCTCTTCAGATAATTTATGATTTCTTTGAAAAGCCAATAAGGCTTTATTAGGACAGTCTAAGTGGTTTACACATAAAAAACCCTTTATAAGACCAACACTAGCAAACATGCATCAACATATCTGAACAAAATTATATAATTCCAGAAGAAAGAAAAAGGCAAACAATGACAACCCTTTTAAACTGGGTGATATAACATAATAAGAAAAACATATCTAACCGATGAAGCAAATAGAAGATATTTCACATAAAGAAGTCATCAAAAAAGCTCTGTAAAACATGCACCTTATCGAATACTGGAAAAATGTGTTTGTTCAAATAGTTGAAAAACTTGCTACTAGATGCTCCCCGCTGCAAGTAATGCAAAAGTCAGCTATGTACCGTAAGAATGAAGGATAAAAATCAACAAGTATGATATGAACCTCAAAAAATGGAAGTGCCATAAACAGGCACGAAATAAGTCGATCTATATGGTCTCCATCTGAAACCTGCATTCAGACCACATTATAAAACATAATTAGGAAATTAGCCCTCAACATCAAGAAAGCAGATGAAATGTGGAAAGATACACATCCTTCTGACATCTATTTTATCTTTGGGATTTCTGATGTCCCTTAATGACAAATAAGTTCACCAAATTTAAAATAATTTCAGGAAGCATATTGTGCCAAAAATCCAAGAATAACATACGACCATCATATATAGATAATATAATTTATCAAAATAGGAAAGGCCCATTTTCTCAGCTTTTAATTCAAGAATTAGCACCTTCCTCTCCCAATTTTGAAACAAAATACCAAAATCTCATACCACCCCACATTCAAAAGATACATACGTCGAATTGGGCATCCAGATCAGCTTGGCCTTCAATAATTTCAATTAGTTCCTGTATCCTCTCTGGAGGAGCTTTTTCGCCAAACATGCTCAAGCTTTTTAAGAAATCCATAAACATCTGAAATTCGGCTCCAGTGACATCTTGTAAGCTCTGCAAAGTTAAAATGAGTAATTATGCATTTTATTGTAAAACCACAGAGTGAAATGTTTTGATTCAATTCTTTTCATTCTGCTTTGAATATAGAGCTCCATCACCTTGATAGGACAAGAGCCACAGAAAATTTTGAAACTAGTACCATTACCAGACAGAGAGGAGAACATGCGTATACCTTCTTTATCAAATCTGTTATGTGCCTTTCCATTTGATCAGTGGGCTTTAAGAGCTCAGCTTTAAGTGGAAAGACCTAAATCATTGAATAGGAGTTGATTTTACTAAGATAAAAAGAAGTTTGCACTATAAGAAAAGTTAAATTTTGTTTTTCCACCTTATCTCTGATGAAAAGCAGGGTTCTCTCACGTAGATTTTCATCTGTTATCTGCTCATCAACACTCTCAATGTGCTTAAATAGGGCTGTCAAGGAAGCTGCAACAATGCATATGCCTCAGAAATATACAACGAAATCAATAATATGAGAGATGCTGCCCAGATCCCTTCAGCCACCAAAATGAAGTCTAACATAAGAGGCCGAAAGCAGATACTCAAGATCATATGTATTTCAAATCAAGATTTAATTTTTAAAATTTATCAGTTTGATTTTAAGACTTCTAATGGTGTTTTATAAGTTCTGACATACCATTAAAACACTAAATTTCCTCTTTAGTTTACAGGATCAATCACTACACCACATATAAAAGTATATGAGAATTAGAAGAAGAAAAAAATGAAATTTATGTGCCCTACTCTGCTGCACTACTATCTGTAGTAGAGTAACACAAGAAAAATTATTTTCACCCTTGGTTTATCAACAGAGTCAATTTCTAAAAGATTATCTGAAGGAGTACAGACATAGAAAATCAATTATACAGAGCAAGATATGAAGCAGGCATTGAAGGTTAGAGGAGAATAATAAACAGACAAGGTTAGACATTTAGAGATACCACATAGCCTATCAATTAAATTTAAAACTGCCACTGCTTTTACAAATATTCAAGTTATGATATCATCATTCAAAATCCAAATCATTCTACCCTTTGAGATGCCAAAATGCACTGTAGACACTCTTATACATCAGTTAACACCAAAATTACCTTGAACATCCTGTCTTAATAAGGACAGAAGTGCTTTATGTACAGCATCACGCTCCACATTTTCCTCTGTCAAAAAATAAAAAATTAAAAGAAAGAAATAACAAAGAAGAAGAAATAAAGAAAGATATCATGATTTACACTTTGACAATACAATAAGTTAATTACATTATTGAGAAATAGCCCCCAATATATTCAAATTCTTGAAGATCATCAAAGCACTCAATACCTGCAGTGAGGAGCTGTGCAAGAATGTCAACTATTTTTGAAAGATGCTCTGGTGTATCCTTGCAGAAAAGAGGGAGCCCACGGATAGCTTGCACCCGTATCTGAAATTGCAGTACACTATTAACCGTGATAAATGTACATTTAGGTATGAGCACTAAGGAAATTACCTCAATTGATAATATAAACCTCTTTACATACCCATTAAAATAAAAAGTCGAAGGCTTTTCTCCAAAGACAAATTTTTTTTCGAAGGCTTTATCAGAAGACAATTTTACATAAAGAAAAACAAGTAACTTTGTGATAAATTAAGGAAAGCTTACTCCTAATTCTTCAGCTTCACACAAATCCAGATGCGCATTAACGGCATCACCCGATAGACCTGGAAAATACTTGAAGAATCGGGGAATTAGCTGAGCAGTTAATTGCCTTGCTTTCACACTGCTGCTTTTAGCCGCATTTATTATGTTCTGGTAATCTTCAGAATGCTGTTTACACAGAAGAACTAAAATTGACAAACTTCCAAATCACAAAAATCCTGATAACATTGAATTAATAAGGTTGAAACCCTAAAAATGAGGGAATTCGAAATTGAACGAAAGTAATAAAGATTTAAGGACCTGAGACTTGTCCTTGACTTCGTTGAGACGTTCCCCATACTCGTAGAGTTTCTCAATGTCCTTCGCTTCGTCTGAAACCTGTGACATTGCTACCAGTGCCACTTAACACCTGTACGTATTCGAGTGATTACCATTTACACTCAGGAGAAGGTTTGAGTTGACTCGGCGTAGAAATGGAGTATTAGCTAGGGATTCGCAGCATCGAGTGGGATTTGGGGAATTGGTCATGACCCGTTTCACTTTGGGCAGGAATCATTATTATTAGTATTTTTTTTTATAAATATTTTCTTTAACCTAATAATTAAAGATTGTGGGAAATTGCAAATAATGATTTGTTTAACCTTTAAAAAGTTTTTTTTTTTTTTTTTAGGATCGTCTTACCCCCAAATTCGATTAGATCCTATTCTCATATATTTTTATGTCTTGAAACTTATATTTTTAATTTTCTTTACAAAATTTAATTTTCTTGAAACATGAATATCACTCATATTTCAATTGATTTTTTTAATAATTAAAAAAAACTTTTTAATAAAAATGTATTTTCAGAATAAAATTGAAACCTTTACATAAGAAACCCTTAAAAGAATTGTACTAATATCAAACAAATAACTTAATAAAAACTTGATGTTACATGAGATTATTTATTATTAACTTGATGTTACATGAGTTTTATTATTGACTGATGTTACATGAGATTTATTATAAATGTAAGGCCTTAAACAGTATATTTGTTTGTTTTAAAGTAAGTTTAATTCATTACATCTCGTTCAAACTGTAGTATTTTTTTTTCTGGACTAACGACAGTTTATTTGTTTACTTTAATTTGAAAACGTGTGAAGATGATTGTAGGAGAATGAGTTAGTATTTACAGGGCAGATTCTATTTAATCTGATGCCGCATTATTTCTTTTTCAACAAATTGCACCAGATCAAGAGAAGAAAGACCCTTTGGCCTACACAAGGAAAATAAAAACCACAAAGTCTAATTTAATATTTAATCCCAATTTAAAACTTAAAAAAAAAATATTAAAATAAATCATAGGAGTAGTATTCAGCCTTACTGCTGTTGTTGGAAATGAAAATATCTAACTTATTTTAATGTCTAAGATGTAGAAGACAACCTCAAAGAGCTAAAGTTAATACTTGTGTTCCAAGAGCTAAAAAAAATCCAACTCTCTCCCTCCCACGAACTACAAGATAGGCATCTCTAAAGCTTTCAAAACATCTTTAAACTCAAAATCACGAGTTTCTTTGTTGAAACGTTCAACTAGTTTATACCTGACATCATTCAGGTAAAACGATTGTGCAGTCTCCAAGAGCCATTTAGCTTCTTCATCACTCAGCTTGCTAGCGAACACGATATCACCACGAATCAGAACCAAGTCTTTGCTATCTGCAAATTCTGTGTAGCATGAAGCAGTTAAATATGGAGCAGCTTGGGTACCTCTTGCTTTGTAATCTTCAAGACCAGTGATAAGCATATGCGGCATCTGAACTGGAAAAAAACATGGTTTTGATACAGATTAGAGATGTGGTGATCATCCAGCAGGTTACAGTGGCGAAGCAATATAAGCATAGCAAATTCATGCACTCATAATGACATAACCACAGAATCAACAAGACATGCATGCTATCTTTGATGAAAATCATATCACACCACTCACATGCAAAAAGTTGAGGCCATTTTACTAAGAATTCTCTAATATTTCTATTAGACATTAAATCACGAATAAACCATCCAGCATTTGGTCATCTTCCCTTTTGTAAAACACAAAATGGAGAAAAGTTGTTAACTTTACCTTGCACAAACATTGTTGTGTACCCACTTCCTTTCCACAATGGAATCACAAAATAACGGCTGCAAAGAAAGAGAGAACATATGTAAATTTTTTTGGAGAAAGCATACATAAAAGAAAAAATTAAGATAGAATGTTACCAATCTACTGCTCTTTGTTCCAATAACCGATACAATTTTGCTTTCATTGACAAACCAATATGACCCCTTCCCAAGTGAAACTGAGATACAGTAAAAAAATCAGGTTACAAACAAAAGGACCTATAAATTTCTTTAGAAGTAAAGATGTCATGAATACAACAAAAGATCAGCTAAAGCATGAATACAACAGTTAAATTTGCATGTTACTTAATAAAACAGAATGAAATGCTCAATTTGAAGTACTATAAATGTGATATAGATATTTTCCTAAAACCGATTACTATGAAGCTTTTGAGTTTTAAGACATAGAAACAGTTCAACACATCGTGAGCGTAGAGGATCCACCTATTTGTGAACCAACATATACATCTGCTATGTATTTAACCAAATTGAAAAGAGTTCTCAGGCATAAACTAGTCAAACAACCAACATTTCAAACTGCTTCCTACTGTGACATGGAAATTTAGCAGAGGAGTAAGCTGTTCTATTGTGAACATTAAGAAAGGAAACTTAATGGTTCAGTCATCAAATCGAAGCAACTGGTATGCTTTCAGAATGAAATGTAAATATATAAGGGGAGTGTGAAAGTGAAGGCATATATGAACAGTAGCTCTGGTTTTTAGAACCATACGTCATCCCAAATATCAGCAAGTTCTTCAGGAGATTTGTTCTTAGCGCGTTCAATATCAATAATCGTCTCCAAAGGCTTTAACTTCAAAGGTGTGAAACCGGTGGCAAAACTCAATGTCCTGCAGAACCCCAGAGACACCCATCTTATGTAATTACTTGAGACAAAAACCTTCTCAAACTTTCTTTGTGAAGCTGGGATTGTACTAAAAATGTGCTTTGTGACCACAGAAGAACGCGAAGCACTTCGATAAAGAGCTGCCGCAGAAGAAAACAAGCTCCTTGAAACCTTTCTCGCCAAATGCTGCATCATATAATTTTTCTGCAATTTAAAATACATTGAGGCATTCATTGAGAAACGTACCCAGAAAATATCAAGACAAACACATCATGTGCTCCCGGATAAGCTTAAACATGCTCGTCGAGATATATAAACAATGTGCAATAAAAAAAATCCACAAAGGAGAAGCAACTCGGACCTTTACTTGATTCCAAGTCCACTAGGATATAATGAAATGAATATCGGAAATTGGATAAAGCTAGTTGAACGTGGTTTCATATGCTAATTAGAGTTCAGTGAGGGATTTTATCGAACAGTTGGTGGAAGGAAGCCACGCTTGAATCCCGGTTCTTCCCAGTAATACAGAAACAAAAATTCAAATAGAGGCCCATTAAATTGAAGCACTATACACACAAAATTACCAAGATCCGCAAAATTCATGCTCCGTTCTCATCATGTACGGCGTGCAGCGAGCCATCAAAACATTTTCTGGACGAAATTTAGCATAAGTTAAGCTTCAACGGATTCAATTAACCTGAAAGTACCTGATGAATGAAGAGTCGACGAATATTCTAAAAGATTTGATTATTGCGACGTTAACCCAGATTCGAGGCTACAAGTTCATACCCAGTTTCTCCAATGTTTTCTCGTTGGGATTTATTTTGAAATTTTAATTAACCGGATGAACGCGAGTAAATTAATTCAAGATATAATTTAAAAAAAAAACTTTAAATTGATGGAGTAAGTAAATAACTCATGCGCACCAGCCCTCAATTAAGAAAAGAAACTATAATTAATTAACAACAGTATAAATTTTAATTAATAATGTAAATGTATCAATAAATCATTCCATGTGATTGTTTCTTGGGCTGGATTTTGAGCTCTAAAGTCAAATGGTTTTAAATGTGATCAAACTCTTATTGAGCTTTATTATCTATTCTTACTGGGCTTTCAAAAATGGGCCTCAACTTTTTTAAAGATGGGCTTTTTACAATTAAGATTGCAACCATAATAATCACTTTTCTACAAAGGCTCTCTCTCTCAGTTTTTTGAGCAAGGAAATTATTCTAGTGAGAATATATAATTTGTAATTATCTTTGAGCTGTCAAATTTAAAACATGATATATTTGGTGCTAGTATTTCAGTATTTCTATTTTATGTTGTTGTTTAAGTTGTTAGTTCAAATTAAATCAAATATTTTCAAAATAGGAATATCACTTTTTAGTGAATTATAATTTCTTGATCCCTTGAAACATATTTTGTGGATAATCTCATGCATTTTTTTTTATATACAAATGAAAAAATCAATCTCTTTAACATATTCAATACCCTCCCTCATTTCTGATACTTGAGCTCAACTTAATATAATAATACTACATAAAAAAAATCCAACACAGTCAAATAAAGGTAGTGCATATAAATACAACCAAAAAGCATATGATTAAGTGATTTGATGAGGGGTTATAACTCTGTCCTCAACATTGTTTTCCTAGTGAATTGATGAGTGCCTCAGTACACAGCTCAATTGGTAGAGAGAATGGTGGAAAGACATTCTAATCGAATTTGGTTGCTGCATGGTGTAGGTTCAAATCCTACCTTTGATATGAATTTTGCCACTTGCAAGCACAAGTTAAACAGTGAGCCCGCAATTTACCTCTTCTAATAGTGAGCTCTTTCTATAAACCATTTGAGACAAATTCTACGATTTATCTTCTTCATCAATTTTCAGGACAGGGGCGATGGGGCCTAGGTGGGGTAAACCGTTTAGTAAATTGATGAATGCACTGCAAATGGCACAAAAAAATATTTGGGGGTGGAGAGGTGGGGGGTTAGACCATGTGTGTGTGACAACAAAAAGTCAAAACATTGGGAAAAAGGAATTCCTAAGAGTGGACACTCACTTGTCTAACATTCAACTTTTTTTTTTTTCTTTTTTTCTATATTTGATTACTATGTTGCAATACTTTTAAATGTCAGTGTATGTTGATGATGCTATTTGTTGAAGATGGAATGTTATTTAAAAAAAAAATTTAAATTAATTTTTCATTTTTAAATGTGTTTCTCAGTCTAAATTTATTTAATAAATTCATACATGTGAAATAAACTTTGATACTTGTTAATGCGAGAATGTTGATTTGGAATGAAACTCAGTTACAGATATATGAAAATGAAAATTCAGTAAAGTGTAATATTACTAGTATTTATTTTTTTTAGTCTGATGACTAATTTTTATTTTAAAATTATTGTAAATTTTCATTAAGTATTTTACTATTGATTTATTTAAAATTAAATTGATGAATTTTAAAATATTAAGCGCCATTCTATTAAAACTATTAACGGTTACTACAAATAAAATTTAAATGATCCACTTAAATACATAAACCTAGGCGTGAATTCCAATTTGGAACCATCAATATCGATTCTGGAAAATTAAGAAGCGAAATTGAACCAATCTTAGGGCGATTATGGTTTGGAATCGTTAATTTCTATTCTTTAAAAAAATATTATTTCTAAAAAAGAAAAAAAAACTTTCGATTTGAAACTGAAACTGGAACTGAATATTTTCGGTTCCGATTTGAACTATCAGTTCCGTTAAAATGTATGGAGGGTCAAAGGGAGAGGGGTGTGAGTGGCCCATTGCACTTGCACATGCTCTGCATTTAGTGAACTTATCTGGCCTCTCACTTTATCACTTCTCTATTCTTTGAGGTCTAATAACTTTTCAATTTCATCCTACCTATAATCCCACATTCACTATAACATACAAATTTGAATAATTTTTTTATGGAAACTTTTCAAAAATAAAATTAAACTACGAAAAAAGAAAGAAAGAAAAAAAACATTGCTTTTCGTATAACGGTTGTTGATGTGGTGCTTGGTACTAGTAAATGACATTTATGTTGGAATGAATGCTTAAATGAGTCTCACAACTTTATGATCAGTACGCATTTACTAGCACACGTCTAGATTTGTCACTATCCAATATTTGGGAATTGGAATTGAGATGATTATATTCAATTTTTTTTTTCAAGTCAAATTAACGAATAAAGAATTTCTCCACATACTTAAAACCCTTATTTATTTATTCATTTTATAATAATAATTAAAAAAAAGTAGTTACTATATCATCTAGATCCAATATTCCTGTAACACGTTTAAATTTTAATAATATTATTTTCATCTAAAACATAATTATCTACTACTCCTTCACATTTTATCTATTATTTAAAGATACTATACAATTTATACAAATAAGTAATAATACTGGAGTCAGTTTTTAACTTTTATTGTCTCAATTCTCAATTTTTGTTTTTTTATTTTATTTTAATTTAATTTTTTTATTTAATCATTTTTTTGTTGAGTTTTGATCTAAATTAATCAAAATTATAAAGTTAATATTGAAAATTTACATGTGATTATGCGGAAACTCCACCTCTCGAAGATTTTGTGCATGTCACTCATGGATTTCCAGCATTAATTTTAAATTTATAATTAATTTGGACAAAAAAATATAAAATTAATAAAAAAGAATCAAAATTTGAGAAAAAATAAAAATATAAATGAAGGAATCGAAATTGAAAATTGAAATAATAAAAAAACTAAAAATTGATTCGGAAATAAGTTTGAGTTGGAAGTATTTCCCCCTTCCATTAAGTAGGCTTCACGAGACCTGAACCCAAATCTCATATTCCATTTTGGTATTTCACTCCCTATTTCATAACTTATTTCCTATTAAAAAACTATACCCTAGTTAATGATCATTGGGCATGGGTGAAAATTTGACCATTGATTACGACACGTGTCAAAAATTTAATTAGTGCAATAGTAGATGAAACACATAATGGAATAGGTGATTCCATTTGTGATTCTGTGTATTAATATCCGAATGTCCCGCTTCTTCTGCAGACAGAGAAAGAGAGAGAGAGGACAACAACTCTTAACTTCACCTTACTGTTACCTAAATTGTCCTAACCTCCTCCCTTAGTGTAACTATAATCATGTCTTTCTCTTCCACACCTCTCATTTTTAGTTTGCTCTTTCTCGCTTCCTTGGCCACTGCAGCCAACCCGACCAGGAAACCCAGATACCAACTCTCTGTCAATCACTATGCAAACTCATGCCCTCACCTTGATCAGCTCGTTGCCTCTGTCACCTCCCAACTTTTCAAAGAAGCACCCATCTCCGGCCCCGCCACCATCCGCCTCTTCTTCCACGATTGCCTCGTCGAAGTAAGCTCTCCGACTCCACCACCCTCCCCGATAATATCTGATCATCAAAATCATCATGAATGCATGTTTTTGATAAAGAGATTATCGGGGATGGGCTGAAATGGAGTCAGACCAGCCGACGCAACAGTCTACTTGTCGCGTCAGCTGGTCTGACTCCATAACTATATTATGCATATGTAGTAAAACATGTTCAACACTTCATTTGTCCTGATTATATTTTTGGTGGTTGCGTAAGGGTTGTGATGGATAGGTTCTGGTTTCGTCACGACCCGGGAGCAAGGAATTGCAGGAGAGGGAGGCGGAGGAGAACAAGGAGCTGGCGGCGGAGGCTTTCGACTGCGTAAACAGGGCGAAAGCGTTGGTGGAGAGCAAGTGCCCTGGAATTGTGTCGTGTGCGGATATTCTTGCCATTGCAGCCAGAGATTTTGTCCATTTGGTTAGTACAAACTCCCATCTTTTTCCATTCTTCAGACCATTGTTGTCCACAAAAACACTGCTCATATGCCCTACACACATGCTTACACTCATTCTTGACAGTGACGCCCACTCCCATCTCATCACATTCACTTTGGTCCTCGGTTTTTTTTTCCATTTGGGATGGATAACATCTTCCCATTATTATACAACTTTTTTGCTATTTTTAAGGTGCTTCTATGTAAATAATGTAATCATATCATTTGTCCACTATTGTATTTGTCACGAGATTGGAATCACGAGAGGTGATAATAATCATTTGGGATAATAGTGATCGACTTTAGCAACTCTGTTTTCAGGTGGTTGGATTAGAAATCTAGAGTTGTTCAGAATGATACTCCCTCCGTCCCAAGAAAGATTACACCCCTTTCCTGGCATGGAGATTAATAAAGTGATGATTTTTAGGGGTATTATGATATTTATTTGGTAATAAATAAATGATAAAATATGTTATGTGTGTTAGGTATGAGTGGTTTTTTTGTAAATAAAGTGTATGGAGAAGGGTGATTATGTTTGACTTTTTGCTTTTTTAGGAATATGCAAACTTTTGTGGGACAACCCAAAATAGAAAGTATGTCATCTTTCCTGGGACGGAGGGAGTACATTTTTTCACTAGTTTAATACTCTCTCCATCCCACGACAAGGGTAGTTTTTGCTTTTTGGCACGTGAATTAAGGAGTATGATAGTGAGTAGTTGTATTAGTGGGAGTGTGGGTCCCTTATTTTAATTGTATTAGTGGGTGCGTGTGGATCCTATGTGTGTAAAAAAGGAAAGTGGAGTCTTTGGGTGGGACGTCCAAAATGGAAAAAAGAGACTCTTTGGGTGGGACGGGGGATTATTAAACTTGCATAAACTAATAACACCTTAAATCAAAAAAAAAAAAAAAAAACAGCTGTGCATATTTTGGACATGTATATATTGGACAAATAATGATCACTTACCCTTGAAATCTGTTGGGGTAGCAAATGAATCAAATTTGTCAGTAGTCGTATGATGACAAGGATTTACCAACCAACATGCCAAAACACATGGCATATGTGGAGTTAATCTACAAATTTTCTTGGCTGAAAACAAAATTATTGTAAAGAAAAGACAATTTTTTTAGCAAATGATTGTTTATATGATCATCAGACAGGGGGTCCATGCTATGAAGTGAGGAAAGGAAGATGGGATGGAAAGATTTCAATGGCAGCTCGAGTCGGGTCAAATCTTCCACGCACGAACGCAAGCACAGACGAGCTAATCAAACTGTTCGAATCGAAGGGGTTGTCAGTTGAAGACATGGTGATCCTCTCGGGGGCTCACTCAATAGGTTTTGCTCACTGCAAACATTTTGTGAGCCGTTTGTACGACTACAAAGGCACGGTGCAACCCGACCCGTCGATTGATCCGAGGCTGCTTAAGGCTCTCAGATTGTCCTGCCCACGTTTTGGAGGGAACACTGATATTGTAGCACCATTTGATGTCACAACTCCTTTCACATTTGACAATGCATATTATGGGAATTTGGAGGCTAAAATGGGGTTGTTGCCTTCTGACCAACAACTGTTTTTGGATCCTAGGACTAAGGTTTTGGTTCAGAAAATGGCTAAGGATAAAAACAATTTCTTTCAAGCATTTGCTGCTGCTATGGACAAAATGGGATCTATTGGTGTGAAGAGGGGTAACAGACATGGTGAGAAAAGAAAAGATTGCACCATGCATATGATGGGATGACTGCTAATTTAATTCTTTTTTAATCCACTAAATTCTTTTTTCTTTCTAAGTTTTCTTGTATTTGTGTAATTGGATTTTCTTCTTAACTTTTTCTCATCTCTTTGAAATCTAATCTTTTGATTCTTTCGTAATGATTGTTTGTGGGTTGGTATTCTTATTGTATTGAAGTAGAGTTATGAAGTTTTGCTAGACTAAATACATATTCGGTTTACACAGGATCTTCTGCGCCATTTTTTTGCATCATCTTCTGTGTCATACATAAGTGATTGATTGGTACGTAAAAGGGGAAAATAAATCCAACCATGAGGGGAAAATAAATCCACCCATTGTCCTTAAGATGAATCACTGACTATATCAGCACCCAAATAAATATTTAAAAAATAAATTCAAAATTTCAGTGAATATTTGTAAAGGATAAATCTCAAAAGGCCGTCAAAAGAAAGAGAAACAAATGGCCCAACTGCCCAAGTGGACCGGCCCATTATTATTATTTTTTTAATTCCAAAATACGAATTGAAATCCAACATGATGCATTCGATCAATTTTGGATTTACGCTGACCCAACACCCCGAAACCAGAATTTCAGAACGCGGCTGCGCTATTATACGCCGTGCACGTGAGCTCCCGAATCTCGTTAGCGTCGGAGGAAGGTAGCGCCGAACGATCAGAGCAATGAGGGCCGTGGTTCAGCGCGTCGCCTCTGCTAGCGTTGAGGTCTGAAATCGATAGTTACAATTACGTATATTTTTCACACACAACATGAAACGGTGTCGCTTGCTCACCATTTTAAGATTGCTGTTGCAGGTTGAAGGTCGCTTGGTATCACAAATTGGGCCGGGCCTGCTTGTCCTCGTCGGGCTTCACGAGACTGATGTTGAATCTGACGCTGAATACGTGTATGTATAAATCGAAAGCGAATATCTCAATTTTACCTGCGGGCGAATTTGTTAGAGCAATTGTTTTGATGTTAATTACTACTACTTCTTGGGTTGCAGATGTCGTAAAGTGTTGAATATGAGATTGTTTCCCAATGAAAAAACTGGGACCATAGTGTAACTACTTCATTCTCACATCTTTCCGTTACTTCCTAACTTCCAAAGTATATATATGTTCATGGATTGTGGTTAATGGTTGACAGGTGATGCAAAAAAATTATGAACTTCTCCTGGGTAAGATTCTGGATTGTTTATGTTTGATTAGCTTGTTTAGTCCACATTCATATTGCTATTCCAGCCCAATTAATATAACCAGACGAAAACAACTATCAACATTTCATAATTTATCTTCAATCTAATTTTAAGTTTACATTATACGGAGTGTTGAAAGGGAACAAACCGGATTTCCATGTAGCAATGCCTCCTGAAGCAGCAAAATCATTTTATGCCTTCCTGGTTGAAAGATTTCAGAAAGCTTATAGGATGGATGCTGTTAAATGTGATTTGCATACACAATGATTAACCTATATAATTACTGATATAAGCATGTCAGTTGAATGAGGAGCATACTAACCACTAGTTGTTCTTTCCAAGCAGATGGTGTATTTGGGGCCAAGATGAATGTGAGATTCACAACTTGTTTCCTTGTGCAATTTATTACCTTTGATAATGACTCTACTTTTCTCAATCTGAAGGTTAATTTGGTCAATGATGGTCCAATGACAATGCAGCTGGATTCTAGACAACCATCTAAGTGCGTGCTCATTTAGCCATAGTTAAAACTAAAAATATTATCTTAAGCATCCATATTTATGGCATATAACTTTCTTTTCTCCAGGAACACAAATGTAGAAGACGAA
The DNA here is from genome assembly GCA_023678885.1 of Pogostemon cablin. Classification (NCBI taxonomy): domain Eukaryota; kingdom Viridiplantae; phylum Streptophyta; class Magnoliopsida; order Lamiales; family Lamiaceae; genus Pogostemon; species Pogostemon cablin. The sequence goes on from CM042956.1 coordinate 3,875,024, forward strand.
CAATAACTAGCCGGTGCCCTCAGGGTCAGGTAGGGAATACTGTGTTGGATAATCTGCATTGTAATTGCAACTTTTGGTGATAATTCATCTTTTCTGGTAAAAACAAGGAAATGATACATAACCTTTATTTGACTAATTCAGAATCTGCACATCAACTTCTGATTTCTACAGCAAATAAAATTAATTCGTTATTGATTTTATGAACACACTGAAGGTCATATATGCATCCTGTAAAAATAGGTAGGTAAAGGATTACTGCTGCTAACTTTGGTTAGGTTAATGAAGATAGGCTAGCAGACACCATTTGATCAAACTTCAATGATTCATGGCAAGCAATTCTTTTTCTGTTATAATCACTGATCAATTCTTGCTTCCAATTATGCATGGCAAGCAGTTCATTTTTTGTTAGTCCCTATATTTCTGGCATTACCATCAGCCAACAAACATGTGGCCACAACTTTGAGCAGTGTTTCTCTTAACATAAATAATGTCATACAAATACATAGTACATCTTCTTCTCAAGGTAAAAGGATACCACCCTTACATGTAGATACTTGAGATAATAGCCTCTCTAGCAACCACACCAGGTAGTGCACTGCATTTTTCTATGATATGGTTTAGAGGATGGCAGCGGAAGTGATTAGTGCTTCTTTTCCAAGCACATAATGCCCTCCTTCCACATTGATGTATAGTCACAAAAATGTAACTAAGGAGACGCTTGATTCAAAATCCGGAATGATAATGAGAATCATTAATGAAGATAACGATAACGATAATGATAATGATAATGATAATGAAGTTGATCGAAGGGGGTGGAGTAGTGATTAGATCAGTGTGAATGATTGAGGAGTTTGATTCTCATTACCTCATACCAGACATGAAGAATAAAAATCAACATTTTATCATTTTCGTTACCCTCCTCTAATGTCCCTTGCCAAGCACTCTCTAAATTTATTGCTGAAATAAATACTGAGATGATAATGAAAACTTTGTGTGAGTTGTTAATATGTTGTTGTTTTTTATTGAAGATGTTGTAACACTTATTTTCCGTCAATTAGATATAATTTTTTATTTAAATATTATTACTTGATATTTAAAACTAAATTTTACAGACTCATTTCGTAAGACTTCTGATTGATTACGTACTCCACATTCGATAAGGAATTGTGTTATTTTTATTTCTAACAGTTAAAACGCAGTAAATTTCCATGTGCCAGCCAGGCAGACATTTGCTGGCATGCACATATTCAAGGTAATTAATATCGTGGCTCATGAAAGCCTTCACGAGTACATTTCCCAATAATAAATAATTTGCCGTACAGTAATACTTTTATGTATTATTTTAGCAATAATGTGATATGTGCACATAATCACATCTTGAATGTTAATAATGTAAAAATAAAAGAGAAATAACATTGCTTTTATAGTCTATTATGAGTGATAATTGAGATGGACCCTGATTGATCCAATAATGTATGCATGGCCAAATATTCTCAAAATGTCGCTATAACAATCAGAATGGTTGGATATCCTGTCATATATTTGCGTTACTTTCACTCATTCCATCAGATCACTCATATTACCCACTCCCTCTGCACAAAATATTGCACCCTCAATTTCAGCACGAAGATTAAGAAAGTTATAACTTTTAGGGGTATAATGGTATTTTTTATAATAATAAATAAATGATAAAAATATGTTAGGTAAATATTATTTTTTTGTAAATAAAGTGCATGGGGAAGAGTGTTTGTTTGTTTGTTTTTTTTTTTAAATGTGCAAACTTTTGTGGGAGAACCCAAAATGAAAAGTGAAAATGTACACACTTTCATCTGAAATAGGAACAATGTTTCATTAATTATTTCCTTCTTCTTTAAATTGATGACGCTTTGTCAAACTCATTTCGTTGATGGGCACTAGATGAAAAGGGTTAAGTAGGTTTTAATTACTCCCTCCATTCCGATTATAAGTTTCTATTTACTTTTTGCACGTGAATTAATGAATATTATTATTCTGTGTGTAGTGGATAGTTGTATTAGTAGTGGGTGGTGGGCCATATATGGATCACTTTTACCAAAAGGAGAAAATGATAACCTTTGAATGTGGCGCCCAATATAGTAAAATAGAACATTTTCGATGGGATGGAGGGAGTATATTTTATTTTATATATATAATATTTCAATAAAAAAATACTCCACTTCTTAGGACATAAAGTAGAATATCATTATGAAATATAAAATGTAGACTCCATTAGATAGATGAAGCACATATAGATAGAGAAAATTTAAGAAGTTCAGATCTCCTGTGAAACAATTCCTATTAAAAACTGTTGATTTTAGCGGTTCAGATCTCATGTAAAACAATTACTATAACAAATTGGTTGGATGAATGACAAAATCTATATTTGAAAGGAAAATATAAACTCTGAAGAATGATTGAGATTTTCCTACCACACACGTGCTACTCTTATAACTCGTGTGACAGAGATGTAACTCAAAAAATGTAAAATACGGACCTGAATAATAAGGCTCACTTTTTCCTCCTCGACGTTACTCATTTAATAAAAATGAAACATGGGAAATAACATTTGAACCGAACTGAATTGAAAGGGTAGTTGAGTTTTGTTAGGTTATTGAAAGATATTTTTACCAGATCGCCGACCATTCAATGTTGTCAACCTAACAAAATTGAATACATATATATATATATATATATATATATATATATATATATATATATATATATATATATACATGTACACTGGATTCTAACATGCATCCTGAAATTAGCAACTTCACTTTTATGCACACTAGCTAAGTGTGTGATGAAGACAATGAGATCAACAACAATTACATTAATTCTCTTGGCAGCCTCATTGTGTGTAAACTATGCACAAATGATGGAGTCTAGTGAGGTAGGGATTAAGGCAGGTAAGCACAAGACGACATGCATGTTGGTGTTCGGAGATTCCAGCGTCGATCCGGGGAACAACAACTGGCTCGACACTTCCATGAAGAGCAACTTCTTACCGTACGGACTGGATTTCCTCAATGCCCATCCTTCTGGAAGGTTCTGCAATGGCAAGCTCGCCACTGACTTCCTTGGTAATTACTACTTATATATACACACTAGCTCCTTCAATTATTTCTTATTATATAATTGCATTTTTTCAATTGGGGTTAAATTAATCAACAGCTGAGGCATTTGGTGTGACGGATTTGGTGAAGGCCTTTCTTGATCCAACTTTAACTAAGAAAGATTTGTTGCATGGTGTTAGTTTCGCCTCAGCAGCTTCCGGTTACGACGAACTCACTGCCAATATTTCTGTAAATTTTCTTGAATTCTTCACTGATAATACTGTCCTGTCCATGGACATCTATCTATTAATATTTGGGATGAATTAACAGAATGTGTTATCGATACGGAAGCAACTGGAGTACTTGAGACACTACAAAATCCACCTGAGAAAGCTGGTGGGAACAAAAGAAGCTGAAGACAAGGTTCGAAATGCACTGGTTATTCTAAGCATGGGAACTAATGATTTCCTTCAAAATTATTACATCGAGCCCACTCGTCCAAAGCAGTACAACGTGGAACAATATTTGAACTATCTCATTTCTTGTATGAGAACTGCCATCAAGGTATGTATATATCTTATAATATTCCTATAAGTATGTAGTAATTATTGTGTTTAATTATACGTAGCATTGCATTGCAGACAATGCATTCACTTGGTGTAAGAAAACTAGTGGTGGTGGGAGTTCCCCCTTTTGGATGTATGCCACTAGTGAGGACATTTAGGGACGCCATAAAATGTGACATTGAATTAAACAAAGTCGCGTTTTCATTCAATGTAAAGATACAAAAGGAACTAAAAGCGCTACGACAAGAGTCGATGAGAAGTGTGTATGTGGATATCTACAACACCATAATGAATGCAGTACAGAATCCAAGGAAATACGGTTGGCAACTAACTTTATTTCAAGGAATTAATTAAAGAGAGGCATTTAACTTAGTTAATTAATTTGCTTCGACTAAATTACTTACTAGTGTATCATATTTATTTATCCAGGTTTCGTGGAGCCATTGAAGGGATGCTGTGGATCCGGAACGTACGAGTATGCAGGCACGTGCAAGAATTCGAGCACGTGTTCGGATCGAACAAAGTATGTATTTTGGGACGCTGTTCATCCAACTGAGAAGATGTACAAAATTGTTGCTGATAGTGCCCTGGAACTCCTCCGAGACTACATGTTTTGACCAATCCGAATCCCCTGTTTCACTTTGGTATTCCGCTCCCTATTCCATAACTTATTTCCTATTAAAATATTATACTCTAGTTAATGACCATTAAACCCTCGTGGCATGTGGTGGAAATTTGGCCATTGATTACGACACGTGGCAAAAATCTAATATATGTAATAGGAGATGAAACATCAAATGGAATAGTGATCCCATTGTGTTTTGACAACTCCATTTTTATGCTAAATTATTGCAATGAAATTAAGGTATGTGAAGAAGTATGCCTAATATATACTCCTAGTAGTTAAATTTAGGCATTTAACATGATCCTTTGGGATTTAATCAGCCTTTTAACTTAACTAATATCTAAGTTAATTTTTCCATTCATTAAATTTGTGTGTAATGTTTATGAGTACATACGATCATTTACTGTATTGTTGAAAACTATTTGACCTTTAGTCTCATGTATGAACTCATTTAATTTAATTAATTAATACTAATAGAGTATGGTGGTGGAGTTGGAGATATACTCCTCCCTCCCTCCCTCCCACGAAAAGAGTTGCGTTTAATGTGTAGTGAGTTGAGAGATATAATAATTTAATGTATGGTGGATAGTTATATTAAGTGTGTGTGAGCCCATGAAGATAAATTGATTGATTTATGTGTGTTTCATCTACTTAAAAAAGAAAATGTAACTTGACGCTCTAATTAATAAAATGTAACCCTAATGGTAGGACGGAAAGAATATTTAAAATGTAACTCTTATGGAGGGAAAAAAGTATTATTATGGATGTTATATTCCATTCTAGATATGGGTAAAGGCTAATAGGCCAACAAGGTACAATATCCATCAGGCTTGAAGTATTGGGCCGAGGCCCATGTAAATATACCAATGATATGTGATAACCCAAAGGCTATGAATGATGAAGGCCCAAATCAGGCTTAAAAATATATACATAAAACCTGATTAAACACAAGCTGGACACAATCATCATTCTCGGCTGGACTGACCTTAGGCTCGGCCCAGTTGAAGATAAGATCGGCCAATCCTGTGGTGGACTTAAGAAAATTCACCACCTCAATAAAAAAAATAAAAATCTAAAATACAAAAATAACAATTTTCTTAATCTATCATTTTTTTCCATCCATCAATATAACATTGCTCTCAAATAAAATGCTTACAATGATGGAAAAAAAAAATAGTACTGTCAGTGACGGAATAGTCAAGAATCCAGTTATACTAAACACACCTCACGAGACAGAAGAAATGAATGAATTAATATTGGAATTAATGATGGCACACATACATATAATGATGGTCATGCCCTAATTCCCAACAAGGTAATCGAAAACATGGCGACTAGATTGAAACATAATCTCGTAGGATTTTTGAGTTGGATGAATGGAATCCCAAAACACATACTTGGATGCATCCGGACACATGGGAGACTTAGGATTGCACAAAAACGTGGCTTCCAGCAACCCCGTACCGCAGCACCCACAATTAACCACCTCGAAACCTGCCATTAATCATGTAATCAAGACACGTGTCTCATTAATTACTTTCTTAATTAATTCTCTGAAACCACAGCAAAGATGGAAACTGTTTCTTGAGAGCAGCGCTCTCCGACCAAATTATTATGAAAGGTCCACCAGGCCCGGCCCTCGTGACATATCTTGTCGAGATATTATGTTTACAGTCTAGCATACTGAGTAATGAGTGCAAAACGTTTAATTCTGTTGGTACCTTTAATTAATGAGTTGCTTTTAATGCTCTTAATTAAACCAACATGTACATGTAGTCAATTGAGGTATCATATGACAATCTAAGTGAAAATATATACTTATACGTGTGTGCAAGAAGGAGACGAGGTTTGAAGAGTTACCGTATTGATGGCCTAATGTCATCTTCTCTAGCGGTCCATACGAGCGCCCGACTTGTGTTGCATGTCACTCAACTCCCTCTGGAGAAGTTGGTTGTACTCTCGGGCCACGGTGGAGAAGTTATGGATGCAATCACGGTTAAGGATCGGATGGTCGGAGAAAAGAGTTATGGCGATCGGCAAACAACCGATTGGTGGCAGTCCCACCGCTCCTATCCGCCGGGCTTCACAATTAAATAGTTAAAAAAAATTTCCTAAAAATTAATTACTAGTGAAATTAAATTAACTAACCTGCAAGAATTGATGAGTTTGTTCAAGGATGAAATTCATGTAGGTTGTGACAGTGAATGTTTTGCGTCGAATTGGTAGTGTGAAATAATCATTAGTGCCACCACTAACATAAAAAAGAGCATTATTTATTATCTCCTTGGTTTTATCCTTCCCAACTATGGCCTCCAATTTTGCTCGATACTCTTTCAAGTATTTCAACTGCTCCGACATAGGAATCACACCCTGAAACGGATTCAAATATTCAAAACCCGATCCATATCACTACTAATAGTGTGTGCACGTGTCCGTATGAGAGTGAGAGTGAGAGTGAGAGAGAGAGACGGTTATTGTAGGTGTAAGCGGGTCGAATCGGGATCCAGCAGAAGCAAAACTGACTCCGGTAATGAGGTCCTGAGTAGTGAGCGTTGGATCCAGATATGGAGGCACCAACTCCTTCACGCCGACATACTCAGCTGCAATATTCATCATTTTATATATATATATATATATATATATATATATATATATATATATATATATATATATATATATATATATATATTTGTAAAATATATAAAATTACTGTTATGTAGACCATGCTTGCATGAGCACATGTGTGTGTGTAATATATATAACAAATAAAGATATAGAATGTGGTGATTGATGAAGCAGCAAGATGGATGAACAAGTGAAGGCATCAAGCTGCACAGATAGGTGGAAACTGAAGCATGACAGTTCTGTCATCAAAGATCAAGAAGTGATGATCAGTTGGAAAAGGTTGGTTGTAACCAACTGATCATAGTTGGTTGGCTTGACAGTTGAGGTGTGGGATGGATGCAACTGATAAACTGTCATCGTTTGACAGCTAGATCATTGATTGGAGTGTTTAGCTAGATCAAGAGGGAAGTATCATTCCTAAATAAAAGAGATTCAACACATATGATCAAGCTTAGAGTTGAGCAAGATCAATAAGTATATTAGTTGGTTGAATTGAGGAGATGAAGTAGTTACAAAGCAGTTGCAACTGAAACCAACCACATGACAGTTATGATGTTGATGGTGAACTCAGATCAGTGGAGTGTATATATACACATGATCATATACAGCAAATAAGATGAAGCCGATCATCATCATCATACAAATTAGCAAATCAAGTTAGGGTTTTCTTAAGTGTTCTAAGATTCATCATATTCATCACATTGTAATCATTGTTTCATCAAGTTAGTGATTACTCTCCTTAAGAGTGGATGTAGATCAACACGATCGAACCACTATAATTCTTGTCTTCTTTCTTCAAGTTTTTCAATTCTATTTGGTTTCATAATCAATACTCAACATCAAGGTTAATAGAGCAAGCTTGAAGTCTAAGCATTGCTGTCAAGATTGTGTTGTATTGCTGTTAAATAGTGTTGGTTTCATAACAATTGGCGCCGTCTGTGGGAAAGCCAAACCAGAAGAAGAAGAAGAAGACTCAGTGGAGAAGAAGAAGATCGAATGGTTACCACAAAGTTTGATATTGAAAAATTCACAGAGAAGGCAGACTTCAGTCTGTGGAGGATGAAGATGGAAGCTATCTTGGTTCAACAAGGTCTGTCAGATGCTGTTAAGCCATTGCCAGAAGGTCAGATTGCAGGAGCTGGTGTTGCAGCAGATCAAGAACAACAAATCAAGGCCAGAAGTGCTCTCATTTTGTGTCTTGGTGATAAGGCTCTAAGGGAGATCTCTAAAGAATCCACTGCAAGAGGTGTTTGGAAGAAATTGGAGGAGTTGTACATGGTTAAAAGTTTGGCAAACCATTTGTACATGAAGCAGAAGTTATACTCCTTCAAGGTATCAGAAGATAAGTCTATAATTGGTCAGTTAGATGAGTTTAACAAGATTATTGATGATTTAGAAAACATAGATGTGGCTCTGTCAACTGAAGATAAGGCAGTCATCCTCATGTCAGCACTTCCAAAGTCATTTGAAGGATTGAGAGATACTTTATTGTTTGCTAATTCTGAATCAATCACCCTTGAGCAAGTGTTGTTGGCAGTCAAGGCAAAGGTACTTCACAAGAATCCAGAACAGCAAGCAAATGCAGAAGGATTGACAGTGAGGAAACAAAACCAGTGGAATAAGAACAACAAGAATAATAAGAGTGAGGTTGATAAGAGGAAGCCTGAAAAGAATCATAGTGCACCAGCAGTTGAAGAAGAAAACAAGAATTGTTTCCACTGCAATAAACCAGGACATTATAAGAAGCAGTGTTACAAATGGAAAGCAATGGTAGCAAAGCTAATAGCTGAAAGGAGAGGAAGTAAAAGGCCTCATGCAAACCAGGTAATAACTGATCATGATGCTACAGATTCTGATTTCATTGAAGCAATGTCTGTGAGTTCTAATTCAGTTTCAGAAGAGTGGGTTATGGATTCTGGATGTACTTTTCATATGACATCAAGAAAGGACTGGTTTACTGAATTGAGGTCACAAGATGAAGGAGCAGTAATGCTAGGTAATGATCATACTTGTAAGATTGTTGGAATTGGTTCTGTCAAACTTAAAATGTTTGATGGTAAAATCAGGATGTTAAACAATGTTAGATATGTGCCAAGCTTAAGGAGAAATCTAATATCTCTTGGAATGTTAGTTTCTCAAGGTTATGAGTGCCATTTAAAGGGAGATACACTTGCTGTCATAAAAGGAAAGTCAGTTGTTGTTAAAGGATTCAAGAAGTCTGATCTGTACTTCTTGGATGGTACAGTTGTGACTGGACAAAGTAATACAACTAAGGATGAGAGTAGTGTTAATGTTTGGCATGGGAGGCTTGGTCATATAAGTGAAAGAGGATTACAAGTACTTGCAAGACAGAAGTTACTTGAGATCAGCACAACCTGTAAGCTAGATCAATGTGAGGCTTGTATATTAGGAAAAGCTAAGAGGTTGAAGTTTGGTGCAGCTGAACATAATACCAAAGCTAGGTTGGAATATGTTCACTCAGATCTTTGGGGACCTTCCAAGACTTCAACAATAGGAGGTGGGAAATACTTCATCTCATTCATTGATGATTATTCAAGAAAGGTGTGGATTAAAATTCTGAAAACAAAGGATGAAGCACTATCAGTTTTCAAAGTATGGTTGACAGAAGTAGAGCTACAAACTGGAAACAAGGTCAAGTGCTTAAGAACAGACAATGGTCTTGAATTTGTGTCACATGAATTCAATAAGTTTTGTCAAGAGAAAGGTATTAAGAGGCACAAGACAGTACCAGGAACACCACAGCAAAATGGAGTGGCTGAGAGAATGAATCAAACACTTCTTGCAAGAGCTAGGTGTATGATGAGCAGTGGAGGTTTCTCAAAAGGTTTCTGGGGTGAGTTAGTTTCTACTGCAGCCTATTTGATTAATCTATCACCATGCACAACACTCAAGTTTAAGCCACCTGAAGAAGTATGGTCTGAAAGGGTGCCTGATTACAGTCAACTGAGGATTATAGGATGTTTGGTGTATTCACATCAGAAACAAGATAAGTTAGATCCTAGAGCAGTTAAGTGTGTACTAGTTGGCTATCCTAAAGAAGTAAAAGGGTACAGACTATGGTGTTATGAGAATAACAAATTCATAGTTAGTAGAGATGTGACATTCAATGAAGGAAGAATGCCTTTGTTGGAAAGAGGATCTGATAAGTTGGTAACTACTGATAAGTGTGAGTTTGAGGTGGAGCATGATGATAAAATAGTTGTACAGCATGATCAAGATCAAAGAGAGGATAATGTACATGAAGAAATTGCTGCTGAAGAAAGGCCTGAATCATCTGGTTCAAATGATAGAAGAACTCTAAGTAGCTATCAGTTGGTTAGAGATAGGTTGAGAAGGCAGATCAAAACACCTATAAGGTACATAGAGGCAGACACTGTATCATATGCATTGTTTGTAGCATCAGATGTTGATGTTTATGAACCTAGGACATACTCAGAAGCAGTATCAAGTAAAGAAAGTATGCGTTGGTTGGATGCTATGGAAGAAGAGCTACAATCTTTAAAGAGGAATAATACATGGATGATAGTTGACAGGCCTGCCAATCAGAAACTTGTAGGCTGTAAGTGGATATACAAGAAGAAACAAGTTACTAGCAAGGAAGGAGGAATTAGATTTAAAGCAAGGCTTGTAGCAAGAGGTTTTTCACAGCAAGAAGGTGTAGATTATAATGAAATCTTCTCACCAGTGGTTAAACATTGCTCAATAATGATTCTGCTGTCATTAGTTACTCAGTTGGACTTGGAATTACATCAAATGGATGTAACAACAGCTTTCTTACATGGAAATTTAGATGAGAAGATTTATATGAAGATTCCTGAGGGAGTTAATCTACAAGGAGCAGACTCAAAGGCATGTTTATTGCTTAAATCATTATATGGTTTGAAACAAAGTCCAAGACAGTGGTATCTTAGGTTTGATGAGTACATTACTTCAAATGGTTTTGACAGAAGCATGTATGATAGCTGTGTATACATAAGATGTGATCAAGGAAGATATACTTATCTACTACTCTATGTAGATGATATATTAATAGCCTGCAAAGATATGATAGGAATCAATTCAGTAAAGGATACATTGAGAAAGGAGTTTGACATGAAAGATCTTGGAGAGGCAAGGATGATTCTTGGAATGCAGATAGAGAGGAATAGATTAGCTGGAGTATTAAGGTTGTTTCAAGAGTCATATCTGGATAAAGTTTTAAAGAGGTACAATATGAATCTTTGTAAGAGTTCATCAGTACCAGTTAAGCAAGGAGTTAGTCTATCATCTCTTCAAGGGCCTCAAACAGACAAAGAAAGATTTGAGATGGGTAAAATACCATATGCAAGTGCAGTAGGCAGTCTGATGTATGCTATGGTATGCTGTAGACCAGACTTAGCTTATGTGATGAGTGTGATCAGTAGATTTATGAGTGATCCTGGTCTGATTCATTGGGATGCAGTGAAGTGGGCACTGAGATATGTTAGAGGAACTATATCAGTAGGCTTGAAGTTTCAGAAACAAGATGCTTGGGATAATGCTGTTATTGGTTATGCTGATGCAGATTATGCAGCCAACCTTGATACAAGGAAATCAATGACAGGTTATGTGTTCAAGCTATTTGGTACAGCAATAAGTTGGAAGGCTACACATCAACATATTGTGGCTTTATCCACCACTGAAGCAGAATTTGTTGCTCTTACAGAAGCAATAAAGGAAGGTGTTTGGTTGATTGGTATTTTGAGAGAATTTGGAGTTCAGCAGAATAACATTGAGGTGTATTGTGATAATCAAAGTGCTGTACATCTCTCAAAGCATCAAGGATATCATGAGAGGACTAAACACATTGATGTGAGACTTTATTTCATAAGAGATATGATAGAAGAGAAGATAGTTGCTGTCCAAAAGGTTAAAACAACTGAAAATCCTGCTGATATGTTTACTAAGGCTTTACCTATTCAAAAGTTTGAATTGTGTAAAAGTCTTATTGGAATTCACTAAAGGAAGAAAGAAAGGTGAGCTGCAGCCTGTAAGTGCAGCAAGGTGGAGAGTAGTTTGTCACTTCTGATAATACATGGTCTAAGGTGGAGATTTGTTATGTAGACCATGCTTGCATGAGCACATGTGTGTGTGTAATATATATAACAAATAAAGATATAGAATGTGGTGATTGATGAAGCAGCCAGATGGATGAACAAGTGAAGGCATCAAGCTGCACAGATAGGTGGAAACTGAAGCATGACAGTTCTGTCATCAAAGATCAAGAAGTGATGATCAGTTGGAAAAGGTTGGTTGTAACCAACTGATCATAGTTGGTTGGCTTGACAGTTGAGGTGTGGGATGGATGCAACTGATAAACTGTCATCGTTTGACAGCTAGATCATTGATTGGAGTGTTTAGCTAGATCAAGAGGGAAGTATCATTCCTAAATAAAAGAGATTCAACACATATGATCAAGCTTAGAGTTGAGCAAGATCAATAAGTATATTAGTTGGTTGAATTGAGGAGATGAAGTAGTTACAAAGCAGTTGCAACTGAAACCAACCACATGACAGTTATGATGTTGATGGTGAACTCAGATCAGTGGAGTGTATATATACACATGATCATATACAGCAAATAAGATGAAGCCGATCATCATCATCATACAAATTAGCAAATCAAGTTAGGGTTTTCTTAAGTGTTCTAAGATTCATCATATTCATCACATTGTAATCATTGTTTCATCAAGTTAGTGATTACTCTCCTTAAGAGTGGATGTAGATCAACACGATCGAACCACTATAATTCTTGTCTTCTTTCTTCAAGTTTTTCAATTCTATTTGGTTTCATAATCAATACTCAACATCAAGGTTAATAGAGCAAGCTTGAAGTCTAAGCATTGCTGTCAAGATTGTGTTGTATTGCTGTTAAATAGTGTTGGTTTCATAACAATTACAATACTGACCTAAGAAATCATTAGAAAGGCGTCCATTGGTGAATCTTCCGGTTGGTGTATGGTCCACAAAATCCTTACCGTACGGCCAAAAATCGCTCCTGAACGGAGTTCCGATGTAATTGTTGTTGGAATCACCGAATATTAGAATGCAAGAAACTGACTTTTCCGCCGGCAAGGTTTCGAGCTCTAATGACTTCAAACATTAACATAAGCAGCAGAAACCAAGACACACGTTTCGGGTGATTGGATCCAAAGGACATTATTTTAGTCATTTAAGAAATTAAACAGCACAAATTTCTTAATATTGGTACGTGAAGCACTCCATTTGCGAATATATATATATATATGCGCGCGCGTGTGTGTTTCACTTCTGGAATTTTACTATATGTGTTAAGTTATTTGAATTTTCTTGTGGGTTTCGTTGGGTTGGAAAACCAAACTGTTCCTAAATTACTCCATAGGGGTCTCAACTACTATATACTTAATTTAATCGAATTCAATGGGCAAACTTTGTTTCACTGGAAAAAGCCCATCACTTCTATACAAGTTGTGTTTGACATTAGTTATAATTTTGGCACGTTAATTTTAAAAAAAAATCCTCAAAGGGTAATTTCAACTTTTTAAAAAGTTATTTAATTGAATTGTGATTATTAATTAATTAATTTATTATTATTTTTCTTGTAGTGTTTTGTAGAACAAATCAATTATGAAAAAAAGTGTGAAAGGAATTTTCTAAAACAGAGAGTACTAAATACGGATTTTGGTGTGAATTCATTTATCTAAAACAAAAAATGAGAGCAAATACACAGAGTATTAAATGTACTAGAAATCTTCACACCATACTAGAAGAAGGATCTATGTACATTGCAATTGACCGGCTAGCTACACCAATTCATGCATTCTATAAAGAGTAAAAAAAAAAATCGTGTCTACAGTTGTATTTCTTCACATTAAATTCGGTCTTCATCATAAATGATACAGTACTACATCTTCTACTATAGTACTACTTAAATACAGTATGTATAAATATATTCTAAAAAAATAAGCATAAATATGTATAGTAAAAGCAAGAATTTGAATTAATTACTTTTTTTACCTGTTATCCATTTAACGAATATGATAGAGAATATAACACCAAAATATTAATGATTGGTCTGAAAATGATCAACAAAGGGACGCACAGCACGGAAAATATGGTAGTAGGCTGCTTGAGTTGGGTGTACCGAATCCCAGAATATATAGTTTGAATCATTAGGGCAAACCAGTGAGTACGGATTGCATAAAACCGACGCTTCTATGATTCCACTCCCACAGCAGCCGCGATTCACCGTATCAAAACCTGCAACTCACCGTTAGTCTCACATGGAGCTTGTAAACAACGTGAAACAATAAACGAGGAGTAAGAGAAAAAAATATTACCGAATAGGTGAGGGTTTGTGACCATGTCTCGAATAGGTTTGTAAATATCGAAATAAAGTATGAGGGCGGTGGGAGTGGTTGACTGCAAAGCCGCCAAATTGCTCTGGAGCCGCCGATTGTAGTCGCGTGCGACGGATGACAGCCGTTCGATGCACACACGATCCTTCAGGGCATTGTCCGAATGAAGCGTGATGACAGCTGGAACGCATCCTATTGGTGGAACTCCTACAAAACCAATCTTTCGGGCCCCCATCTCTAATAGACCCTTCAAATCGTATGCTATATTAATTTCAATCTTTAGTTTATGTTATTTTATTTTGATCAATGAATAGAAAATTAAAGCTAGCTAGCCATTGGAAATAAATTTTACCTACACATAATCAATAATGCGATGATAGAAATAAATTAATTATGGTAGATTAAAATGGAGGATATCTAGTGCAACTTTAGTCGTCTACAACTCTTCTTAGGTGTGGCGGTACAGGACTTTATGTTAGTGTGATTAACGATTAGGCATGACTTCACTTAACAATTTGTAGGATGTTAGAAAAATATAGTGTTAAATGTCATTAATTAACATATAGTTTACGTTTAATATAATATTTTTAAATAATGTATAAACTATAAAATATGTTGTGTTTGTTAAAAAATGGCTATAGCTTTAAAATTAAAATGTGCTTCTAAGTTTTAGATAGAGATATTATTTTTTTTAAAGGTGAATCTTATTAAAGAATGAAGGAATAAGAAAATTGTGAACTTAATATTGGGCGGAAAGAATATTAAATAAATTCACCCGCGGACCACCATCAAGCAGTGAGGGCGAGCTATGGGCAAGAGCTAGCAGTCCTGTGGTACTGATTTCTCCTCCGGACTAATAAATAATATTCCTTCCGTTACTTTGACTCTTTAATTAGATTTAAAAAAAAATGTATTCTCTTTATTAATTTTATTGATTTTTCTAAAGTAATTTGGTCTTTGTATAAAAAAATTTGTACAATATAGTACTACTCAGTGTTTTCATAATCGGACCGGAGGCTGAACCAGTCGGTTCGAGGTTCAACCGGTCTGACCGGTTCAACCGACGATTCAATCGGAAAACTAAATTTTATATATTTTCAATTATATTTTATAATATTTCAATTCATTACAAAAATTTTTAATAATCAAAATTATTTTATAAAGAAAAAATTCAATTTGTATAAAAATATAATTAGATAAAATATTTATAGTTAATAATTCATACTTTATACATACTTGTATATATTCTCTCAATATCATATTACATAATTTATACTCATACTGCTATACATCTGATGCACCACTCTAGAAAAATCACATAATTTAATTCAAATTTTAAATATTATATTTTAAAATAAATAAAAGTGAAATAGTATAAAAATATTAAAATATAAAAAGAAAAAAAAATTTAAAAAATCAAAAATCAGTTGGACCGATTCAACAGGTTCAACCGATTTTTTCGATTTTGACAGGTTCAACTCAAAAAAGGTTTTGTAGGGGTTTTGGATTGGTTTGGAGGTCGGTTCCCGGTTGAATCGGTTGAACCAGCCGGTCCAACCAATTTTGAAAATCATTGGTACTACTCGTGTTATTAACAATGTTCTGGGATGAACGAAAATAGTAATTATTCGTTTGGATGAAACCAGAAATTGTTCGTATTGTACAAGAAAGGAAGATTGAGGAAGTATTATCTTCATCCAGAAATTTTATACTCTATCCGTTTGCTTTTTACACATAGATTAAGGAGCATTATTATTATATGTAAAGTGTGTAGTTGTATTAGAGAGTAGTGGTGGACCATATTGTATACTCCCTTCGTCCCCTTGAAATGTATTCATTTACTTTTTTCTCGTGAATTAAGGAGTATAATAATTTAATGTATATTAAGGTGAGAGAAATAATATTTTAATGTGTAGTTGTTAGTTGTATTAGTATTAAGTGTGGGGCCATGTGTAGTGGTTGTGAGTCACATCAATCCAAAAAGGGAAATGAATACTTTGTAATGGGACAGACCAAAATGGAAAAATGAATATGTATCAAGGGGACAGAGGGAGTACTTTTTTACTAAATAGAGGAAATTGATATCTTTGAACCAGACGCCAAAAATAGTAAAATGAACACCTTATAAATGAACGGAGCGAGGGAGTAATAGTGAAAGAGAAACGATGTACCTGTATGAAATTTTTGCCAAGCTGTAAAATGAAGTTCTGATAAATGGAGATATTGTAGGCTTTGCGTCTAATTAGCAGTGGGCCATAGTAATTGGCTATAAAATCGTTAGTACCCGCGCTTATTAGGAATAAAGCGCTACTTATTACTTTCCCGCTTCTTTCCTTTCCAATGTACTTCTCCATTCTTGATTTGTACTCTTTAAAATAATTCAGTTGCATTTCCATAGAAATTACACTCTGCACACGCACCCAATGAAACATATTAGTAGGAGTATTATAGATTCTTAAAACATTTTCATTTAACTACATATGATAAGACTCTTGTCGAAAAAAAAGAAAAAAACTACATATGTTAAGACACTCTTTTTTAGAGAGAGAGAGAGAAAGAGACACTTAGTTGGGCCGTAAGCGGGTCGAATCCGGTGCTAGCGGATGCAAAAGAAACTCCGGTCTTGAGATCGTCAAGGGTAAGAGTTGGATCCAGATAGGGGGGTATGAACTCTTTGATCCCCAAATATGAACCTGATTCATATATATGTTTAATTAATTCCTCTTCCAATAAGCTTTTTGATTAAATAAAAGACGATAAATTAATTTGCTAATTTAATTAATTAATGCACCAAAAATTTCAAGCACTGCATGCACACAACATTCTGTGCTACGCCATGCAAAAGCCATATATAGATAATAGATGTATCAACATTGATTATCAATTATATACTAGCTCTTCCTACATTCCATAGAGTTAACTATAAGCCAGTTTGCGCTTTTTTTTTCTTCTCTTTAATAGTAAATTGAATAAAAGGATTTTAATTTTAGTAACACTTGTGTGAATTGGTTCGCAAGTAAATTTTGTTTTTACCAAATACTCTTTAATACATGAATATTTATTCTTAGAAGAATAAACTGTTATTTTTTTAAATAAAAAAATTACTCTTCATGCATACTCTGATTTATTAATTATTTTTTAGTACGCACATGACAAATTACTTTTTAGAGATGAATTATTACTTTTTAAAATAAAAAAATATTTTTCAAAAAGTAATTTTTAATATACTAAAAGTAAATTTATAAATATAGAGTTCACATATGAAATCAATTCACACCAAACTCACTCTTTTAATTTATATATTTTCTTTTAAGTAAAAAAAAAGATCGGGCAACTAAAGTATGAAGATTATAATGGAGTGAATATACATAATAGAGGGTTTTAGATTTTCATAAAATTTTATTTAAGATCCAACAAAGCAATAAAATTATTATAAGGAAAAAGACAAATAACATGCATATATATGTAGGCATAGTAAAACTAGGTAACGCTCCCATTTATTTGACTTCGGGACCCACTAAAAAGACATCTATTCCTTGGTTATGTATCCACATGCGATTATTCCTTCTCTTTATATGGAGTATAACTTTATTTTATTTTATTTATTTATATTTTATTGGGGGTCTTTATTTATTTTCCTTTATTTTCAAGATAATTAAGTTTTATCTTTAGCATTTTAATTTTATGGTATGATATATAATATCTTTATATATTTTAAATAATTAATTTGAGTGTTTATATTCTCATTGTGTACCTTATAAGATCATATTTAACCGCCTAATTTTTATCTTATGACAAGTGAGTCTAAGAAAATTGTCTATTAATATGTATGTGAAATGATAAATAGAAGGAAAAGAAAAACAATTATTCTTTAAAGTGTTATGTTTTTTTTTTGGTTTAAAATCTAATTTCACTCATACTTGTTACCTATTCACCACAATGGTGTATGAAGATGAAGTTCAAAACATAAATCTTCTTATATATTTTTATTTTATTTGAAAATGTTTGAAAATTGTTAAGAATTTTTTTTTCATTCCAAACTTTTTTAATATTTCTTCGATTTCGTCCCAAAATAATATTTTTTATTATCAAATTCGTCCCATAATTTTGTAAAAACACTTATTTAGTCACATCCCATTAAAATAAAAAATTGAACATTTATAAGTAAAAAAAAAAACAATTTTAGTGAGAATTAAAAGTTATGGGACTATTTCGAAAAAAATAATTTTTTTTAAATTATTTTGAATAAAGTAAATTTGTATTTGACAATTTTAATTTTAAACTCTCTATAATCAACGTCAAAATGGAAACTTTAAAATTAAAAGAAGACAGGTTTTGGTAAAGAAATAGAGATGAATACTGTTTTTTGTAAATAATAGTATAATTAATAAAAAAGAAACAGTAATTGTAAAATAAAAGAAATGTTGGAGATTTACCCACAAAATCAGTGACAAGCTTGCCATTGGTAAATCTTCCAGTGGGAATATGGTTGGGAAAATCCTTGCCATAAGGAGGGAAGTTGCTCTTTGCAACAGTTTTAATGTAGTTATTGTTGCCTGAATCTACTGTGGAATCTCCAAACACAAGCACTGCAGAAATATTTGAACTGCTCTCTTCCAACCTCCGAGTTTCAACCGTTAGCTGTAAGAAAACTAGAGAGAGAAAGTGAACCATGAAAATTAGAACTAGAGATGGAGTGGAAGAGTGAGACATACTTGCTGTTAAAGACAGAACAGTGCAAGCCTGTCTTTGTATGTAATATATGCTTATGCATGTATATATACACACACTCTCCCTCACAACTACCCCTACAGTGGCCTTACAATTACTTAATTTTATGACTAATCTTTAGTTCATCATGATCAATAATGCTTATAAAAGTTTAACAACAAATTATGATATACTCCCCCACACCACCCTTCAAGTTAACACCATATTATCATATACTATAGTGTCAGTATACTCCCTCAGTCTCCACATCATCCTTTACGTTTACTGTTATACATTATTTAAGATATGTTTTTTAATCAACTTTATTGTTTTGTAGGGTATTTTAGTATTTTTTAAGTAAATAGAATTGTTACGGATTTTTTTAAATTTAATTTATAGCTTCGCTTTCCACGAATAAGTGTGTTGTATATAGTATTAACTTAAAGCAGAATGTTAGATATGATTTTTTTGTTTTTAATTTTTTATTTTGTAAGAATATTGATCAAATTTATTTTAAATGAAGGACGGTCGAGTATTAAACTCTCTAGTGACATTTGTGGCATTTTATGATAATAGTGGGTGGATTGTGATTACTTAATAAATGATAAATTGATAATAATGACATTTGCTATATATTACTCTTTTTGGACATTGTCTAGAAAAATAAATGAACCATTTTTAATGTGATGATACGTGGACGCATACATAAATTCATACTACAAACTTAAATAAAGTATCCCACGTTCAAATGCAGTTCGAATTTACCAGTATTAATTTAATTCACTTTCAATAGGTAAGTTATCAAACTCTAAATTTCAAAACACCTAGTAGACACAGTAGTTAAATATTAGAAAGTGATTATTAATTAATGAGTCTAGAGTAGTAATTAAATATTACAAGTGATATCCTCATATTTCAAAAACCCTAAAAAATTAATTGTTTTATTAAAAAGATTTCAAAATAACTAGTAATTCTCATTAATTAATAAATACTTTTAAGATTTAACTACAAGGTTTTTAAAATGGAGATCACTTTTTATTAGTATAATATTATATTTACACAGAATTTCTTGTGAGAAGGTATTGATATGAGATGATTTATAAGATATATTAAATTATGAATTGATTATTATATATAGAAGTAAAGTATGATAAATAACACATTAATAAAATATAATTTTACCGTATTATAATATGATTCACAATAAATATATTTTAATTACTAAATGACATATTTTACTAATAAATCGATTCATCTCATAAAAGAGTGTAATTCAACTTTATCCCGTAACCTAATTCATATCCGGACAGAACTTGTCCATGCCCTTCATTTTATGTTATAACTTCATTGCCAAAAGTTGGCCTACTTGCTCAACAATTGCAGGCAAAATGAAAACACGGGCCGGGCCCCACTACGACAATCAGTGATCCTTGCATTCGGGCCCCATCTGACAGATAGGTTCATCAATTACTCCTAATTAATGGTGTTTCTTTTGGCTAACATAATTCACCCTATCCCTAAATAAATTTAAAATGTGCCCACTCATCACTCATATACAGCTCCACCATACCGAATAATTTAAATCTCTATTTATATTTTAGTAGCATATAATTAATGCTACCAGCCTCGAATATTTTTTTTACATACGCTTGTATAAAAAAAATTAGAGATTATATTTATTCAAGTATTACTAGTGCACGTTCCTTGCATTTTGATTGACTTAATTTTGAATGAATTAATATTAGGAATACCAAATATAATTAATTTACCCTAATACTGAATGAAATAAAATTATAAAAATTAATAAATTTAAGGGTATATGTTTTAAATCAATTACTCCTAGGTGGGGGGACCCATGTGTCTTAAATTCATTGATAGTGGGTCACAATTCATAATAACACATTTGGTGGGAGTTATAGGTAAAATGAGTTGGAGTTATTTATTAGCCTTCGACTATTTCTCTATCTGAGATAAAATAATATTTTATTTTATTATTTCTTTTTAAATCAAGAAATTAATATTAACTGTAAATTCAAACTGTCAATGGCCTGACATTGACGTTTCAGCCCCGATCATAATCGAGCATTAAAATAAGTTTCCTCATGTAGATTATTTTCTGTGTATTACAGACACATTTATATTTTAATATATTTATAATTTTATTTATAATAAAAATTCACATAAAATCATTAAAATATTGAGTAATACAAGGAAAAAAAAAACCAAATATTATTCTGTCATCTTAATACTTGTGAGAAAGATAGTTGATGTATATGTTTATAACATATACATATGGAGGAAGTATATGTTGGATAAATAATAATGTAGTTACAAATGGTTTGATTAAATGAACACATTAATCAATGAATGCACATTTTAAAAAGTTGTGTCAATTAATTAACTGAATCCCAACCTAGGTAATTCATTTATAGTAAGTAAATATAGAGTTAAAATCATTTTTAGTCTCATAATTATAGGGAGTTTTTATTCCGTCTAAAAAAATATAAAATTTTCAATTTTGTTTCATAACTTTTGAAGTGAGCCAATTTTGGTTCCAAAATCACCGGAAATTAGTTTGTTGACCGGAAATTTGCATGTGTGCCTCACATGATCACTCGTAAACGTAGATGCCTACTTTCCCGCTGGTGGTGGTCACCATTTTCATGAATTTCCGACTACTGAATTTATTCCCCGCTGCTTGATTTCCTCTTTCGAGAAACCGCCCCTGGCGAGAAGGATCAAGCAGTTGGCCATGTTTTCACATTTATTTTTCAATATATTAAATAAATATAAATTGAATTTTATAATTTTATTTATAATAAAAATTCATATACAATCATTAAAATAATAAGTATTATAAAAAAAACCAAATATTATTCTGTCATCTTAATACTTGTGAAAAAGATGGTATACACTATACAGTATATACTAGTAATAAAGAACAGGAAACTTGAAACTTGATATCGTATTACTGAATGAAAAATTAATAATATTTTAATAAAAATAATACTCAATTACACAATAAATAATTTTTTTAAACAATTAATTAATATAAATAAATAATAATACTCCATATTTTTAGTGATTAGTAATATCATGTGCCATAAAAAATTTGACCCAATAAACGATTTAATGACTTGCCTGCCCATGTGCTAAAATTTAGACCGTTAATTCGGCCTCTACCTTGAGTATTTAAACAACCTTAATTTGATTTAAAAAATTCATAACATCTATATATACATTTTGTCACAATAGTTTGTATGAAATCATTCCACGTACTACATCTATTTCATTTTACATCAACAATCATTTTAATACCCCTAAAACACATAATTGATTAGTCGTTACCTCTAAAATTAAACTTAGTATTAATGCACATATAATAGAGGAAGTATTTCTTCCATCTCATTTTAATGTTTACATATTTTCAATTTGAGCGTTATATCTTAATAGTTACATTTTCCTTTGACCACACAAAATAATTATGGGACCCAACTACAACACTAATACAACTATCCATTATATACTAAAATATTATTTTTCTCACCTCAATACATACTAAAAGGAATGACAAGTTTATTCTTAAAAGTATAACTATTCCATGTTCATGAATTTTTAACATTGTAAGCTCGAGATTTTTAGTAATACAATGATAAAATTTAAAGTATTGTCTCAATTTAATTCGTAAATAACTATAACTATCAATTTAAAGTCAATCATAAAATTTTAACAATTACAGAAAAATACAATGAGTTGTGAATATGTCTAAACAAATTGATAGTCCTTCTAGAAAACATTGATAGTTAAAATGATAGTATTTTTATATTTTATGTATTTTTAATGAATAAATATATTTCACACTCATTTTTTTTGTTGAAAATATATTAACGAGAAATAAGAAAAACCAAAAGGAATTTATGTAATAAATGAGGAAATGATTATTACCATGTAAAAATAAAATAAAATAAGAAAACAACATAAATGGAGGAAAAATTGAGAAGAGAGAATCAAGAAATTGATCAGAAATTGTTGATATATTGATAAGAGATTTTGACTAAGCTTTTGAGCGGAAAACTTTAGTTTACTTACGTGCTTTTATATAGATATATATAGATATATATATATATATACACGTTATAAAGTGAGTAAGAAAAGAAATAAATAAATTAATAGAGCGTGTAAAATTGTTTTACTTTATTTAATTTTGATTTTTTTTTTATTTTTCACAAAATAACAAGTTACAACTCTCACTACAAGGTCACTGTAAATTACCCAAGTCAATAGGCAACCAAACTAGGGGCATCGAATTACTAATGAAGCAACCCCAAAATTATTAATTAATTAATAGATAATAAATAATTAGAAATGATTATGTAGTTTTCTTGTAAAAATGTTCACAAAATGCATTGAATCATATAAACTTGTCTCCGCAATGGCATCAACTTCTTGTTTTTGCTTCACCAATAATTTCTCTCATCATCAATTCCTCTCTACCTTTTATTACTTCCATTAATATGTTTTTATTTATTTATATATATATTTATAAAATTTGTTATGCGGATAATCCCTAAGCGTGTGGTTTCTATTTTAACTTTCAACCAAGCCCGCTATCCAGTTTCTTATATACATATTCTATAGAGCTTTGATTTGAAGCAATACTGACATCTCTCAGGGGATTCACACCAAGCTTACAAACATTTTTTTTTTTAAATAAAAAAACCGATGCATAAAATATTACAAGAATTGAAGGATGAAAATACAATTAATTAAAATTTAAAAATTAACACTAGCTAAAAATTAAACTCAATTAATAATAAAATAAAACATGATTCATAGGTATATAGTACAATGCAACAAGTTATAAGCTTATTGGTTGAAATTAAGTGTGTACACACATGTATTATATGGAATTGACTTTTGGTTATGGAGTTATTCAGCTGCTACTTTTTCCATATCACACAAACTATAATCTTAATAAGGAAGAAATTGATTCCAGTTATTTGCTAGCTATCTCTCTCACAAAAAATCAACTTATTTAGCACGTTAATTGCCAACCTTTTCTAATTTATGACTGTATTTACACTACTTTCTCACAATTAAATGATTAATATACATCGACTGTTTCAAATGTATGAATATTTAATTTATGCTAATTTATAATCCTCCATAGAATCATCCTTGAAGTTTGCTACAAGTTGTTTACACCACAAGTTTCTTACTCATTTCCCATTCATATAAAACAACTATATAAACATACACACACATTAAGAATCAAATAATGTTGTTTAGTTTTATAGCAGAAGAAATGGGACTGGATAGGTTATCATACGAAGCAACTCTTGAAGATGTATGGGCGAATTTCATCGGCAAGACTAGAGATGCTAAACGGGACGAGGATTTCGACTCATCCAGCTCATGGGAAGGCTTGCCTGGCCTAGGCAGAGATGATCATGATCAATCCATGGACATGTTGGAGAGGTTGCCAAGCCTAGGCAGATGGATATCCATGGGAGCCGAGGCGTGGTGTTAGGCGGATGCGGTCGTCATCGTCGTCTGTGTTCGTCGTCTACGCCGGAGAAGGTGGTCGAGGGAAGAACTCCACAGTGCTCAGATTCCCGTTGAATTTACACAAGAATTCAAATCCACGTTCTACCCGTTAGGGTCACAAATGAGTGATTAAATGAGATCAAAAGTGTAAGGCTATGGGCCCTCTTCCAATTAATTGGAATGGACCCAATACTTAGGAAAGAAGACCATCATTTGGGTCATAACCCAAAAGGGCCAATCAATCTCCACCTTGGCCCAAATCATCTACCCTTGTGTATAACTAAATGAGAATTCATCATCGCACTTTTCCCCGAATACTTGCAAAACGAAAGACACAAAGTCAAATGCAAGATCCAGAAATTTGACACAAAGTCAAGGTATCACAAAAGATACACAAATCTAAGCCGGAGCAAAGATCACGGACACACAGTCACAAAATGTTTAAAATATCCCAAGGACAAAATAAATGGAGCACACAAACTCAAGAGTGGACACAACATCCACGGAAAAGAACTGCATACAACATGCTTCAATCAAGAGAGTCGAAATTTAAAGTCCTCATGCAAGACCTAAATTTTTCAACATATAAGCATTTAGTACCCATATCAGCATGATTAAACTCAGATGCAATCTTTTCCAGGTTAACAATACATTTTTCCACAATATTACGAATGAAATGATACCTAACATCTACATACTTGGTTCTATCATGGAAAACAGGATTTTTACACAACTGAATTGCAAACATACTATTAGAAAATACAGTGGCACATTTGTCAAGAAAACCTATTTTATTCAGAAGGCCTTGCAGCCAAATAGCTTCCTTTAAAGCATCAGTAATAGCCACGTATTCAGATTCAATTGTAGATAAAGCAACCACATGCTGTGGCTGAGACTTCCAACTTATGCAAGAGCCACACAAAGTAAACACATAAGAAGTTGTAGCCTTCCTATTATGCCTATCATTTGCATAATTGGAATCAACATAGCCAACAAGGCTCACACCATTTGCAAATTTGGAAAAGCGTAAACTTACCTCCATGGAGCCCTTGAGGTATCTCAAGAGCCATTTCAAAGCCTCCCAATGAGGCGCACCTGGATTAGTCATATACCTACTCAAGCAACTAACAGAATATGCATTATCTGGTCTAATGCTAGTCATAAGATACATAACAGATCCAATGGTATTGGAATAAGGAACCTTTTCCATTTTAGCAATTTCAGAATCAGTCTTTGGAGACTGATCCTTACTTAACACAAAGTGAGCAGTAAGAGGCACATTCACAGTTTTAGCAGACATCATAGAGAATTTACTCAAAATCTTTTCAACATATGAAATCTGATTAAGCAAGAGAACATTATTCTTCCTATCTCTATCAATGTTCATACCAAGAATCCTTTTAGCATCTCCAAGATCTTTCATATCAAAATTATCACATAGACTCTTTTGAACAAGCTCAACATATTCAAGATCAGGGCTATCAATTAGCATATCATCCACATATATGAGCAGAAAAACAGGAACAGAAGTATCAATTTTGAAGTAAAGACAATTATCATGCAAGCTTCTCTTAAACTTCAACGATGTCATGCATTGATCAAACTTCTTATTCTACTGTCTAGGAGATTGTTTCAAGCCATACAAGGATTTCTTCAAAAAAACATACATAATCAGGATTTTTGGGGTCCACAAAACCCTTAGGTTGTTTCATGAAAATCTTTTTGTCTAAATCACCATTAAGAAAAGCCGTTTTGACATCCATTTGCTTCAATTCCCAATCAAAATGAGCAACTAATGCAAGCATTATACGAATAGTGGTGAATTTAACAACAGGAGCAAAGATTTCATTATAATCAATCCCTTCCTTTTGAGTAAAACCTTTTGCTACCAATCTAGCTTTAAATCTAACATTTTCAGGCTCATGTTTCACTTTGAAAAGTCACTTGCAATCAACAACAGAGCAATGAGCAGGTTTTGGAACTAGAGTCCAAGTATGATTAACATGCAACGATTTCATTTCATCTTTCATAGCATTTAACCATTTCACAGAGTTGTCAGATTTTAAAGCCTCTTGATAGGTCTTAGGTTCATTATCAACACTTTCAAACGCATTACAAGCATGAGTATCAATATGAAAATCATCATACCTAGCAGGTGGCCTAATATTCCTTCTAGGTCTATCCCTAGGCAACACATAGTCATCATCTTCAGGAATATCATGCACATTTTCATCATTGATAGCAGGTTCATTGGCAACAAGTTCTTGATCAACAACAGTGTCAGACAAGTTTTCAACATCAGATAACAAAGGAGACAACTCCACCTCACTCGAAGAAGAGGTAGGATCATGTAAAGGCACAACATCAGACAAAGGAGCAGATAAGCAAGGAAATTCAGATTCATTGAAGATCACATCCCTACTAATCACAATTTTGAAACCCGATTCAAAAAAATCCCACAGTCTATAACCTTTAACACCCTCAGGATAACCAAGAAAAACACATTTTCTACTCCTATGATCCAATTTGTCATGTTTCTGACGTACAAACGCAGCACAGCCAAATACACGTAGCACAGAATAATCAATACTTTTACCAAAAAATACATAGTCAGGGCACTTACCCTTTAAAGGCACATAGGGAGATTTGTTTATTAAAAATGTTGCGGTAATAAGCGCCTCACCCCAAAACTTTTTAGAAAGTCCAGAAGACACCAACATGCTCCTCACCCTTTCTAACAAAGTCCTATTCATCCTCTCAGCAACCTCATTCTGTTGGGGAGTGTAAGGAGCAGACTTATGTCTCACAATTCCAGATTTGACACATAAATCATCCATGACATTATTGCAAAATTCCAATCCATTATCAGTTCTAAGATACTTAATCTTTTTACCCATTTGATTTTCAATCAAAGTTTTCCAATTTTTGAACTTTTCAAAAACATTAGATTTGTTTTTAAGCAAAATTACCCACACTTTTCTTGAAAAATCATCAATAATGGACAGAAAATACACATTGCCACCTTGAGTTGGCTAACTAGAAGGCCCCCACACATCAGCATGCAGGTACTCAAGTATATCACTACACGAAGAAGTCTTAGGGTATAGGGAAACAGAGAATTTCACCTTCGCATGTTTGCCTTGCACACAAGAATCACATAAAGGAATGCATGTAAGCTTATCATTACCAAAAGAACCAGCTTTATGCAATATTTCAAGACCTTTTCTACTCATGTGACCTAACCTACCATGCCAAATATTTGTTTTATCTTCTTTAACCGGGTTAGCAGACATAACAACAGATTTATCACAACAAACATACAGGTTATTCCTTTTTTCAGCATTAAAGATGGGCACAGAACCCATTACAATAGACATGCAACCCTTTCCTCACCTACCCTCAAGCCCTCATCTTCAAGTGCAACACAAGAAATTAAGTTGTTACACAAATCAGGCACATATCACACGTTTTTAAACGGTGTCATATGAAATGTGCAACCGGAATCCACAAGCCATTCACTATCACACAGAGATGAATGCACAGAGTTCACACAACTATCAGAAATAGCAAACACATCACCATAATTCACAGATTCAGAGGCAACATTAGCATGATCATTAGAATTATTCCTCTTAGGATGAGAACACTTGTTTGCAAAATGTCCCCTTTCATGGCAATTAAAGCATTTCTTTTTTTTCTTGTCCCCATTCTGATTATTCTGGGATTTCACATCAGAATTTTTGTCCTTGTTCTTATTCTTGTTCTTGTTCTTGTTACGATTGTTAGGTTTTCCCTTAACATGCATAACCTCCCCAGAATTCTTAACACCCCCATTTTGTTTTAAATCATGCTCTTTGCTTTTTAAGGCATTCACCACAATATCAAGAGTAACGTCATCACGACCATACTTTATAGCAGACTTGACATCATTGTAAGAATCATGTATAGCATTTAAAAGCACAATAGGAGTGTATTCATCAATATGCTTGTCACCAGTTAACTTAATATCTTGAATCAACTTCGTGAACACATCCAAATTTTCTTCAACATCTTTGTTTAAATCAAGTTTAAAACGAAAGAATTTTTCCAGAAGAAACATTTTACTAGGCAAAGATGTTTCAGCGTACAGCTTATCCAACGTTTCCCACAAAACTTTTGCAGACTCATGCACACCAACTTTTCTAAGCACATGATCAGAAAGATTAAAGATAATCGCAGATAAAGTAAGCTCATTCATCTCAGCCTTTTTAGCAGGTGTATCATCCTTATCATACGAGTGATCTACAACTTTGAATACCCTTTGTTGAATGAGTATGCACTTCATTTTATGTTTCCAGATACTGAAGTCTCGCTTTATATCAAACGGTGCTTGTCCAAACGAAGACGAAGCCATGGGTATTTAAAGTTGAGTAGAACACACTTTGAACGGAGAAAAATGCAGAAATACAGAGCAACAATCTGTCACACACCAGGTTGTCACTACTCTAATCACACACAAAGCGAGAAACGGAGCTGTATAACACACAAGGACACGTTTTCAGCAGCGGAAATTGAAAGACTAAGATGACAATTTCACAAAAGAAACAAACAAGAACAGTAATAAGAGGGCCAGCCGCCTCAGGGCATCAGACAAGAAAAAATAAATAAGAAAGACTCAAGCTATTTCACCAGAGCAGTGTCTCCGACGAGAACACCGTACCACCTCTACGAGCCACCAGCCCGTTACTTAAAGGGGGCGGATACCTCGTAGTCTTGTTCACGTAGCAAACACGAACGGGGCAGCCTCCACTCCAAGTTTCAACCTACACACAAAGTGAGAAATATTGGGGGTTAGTAAAGGCACAATCTGAAAAAAATTTCAGAAAAGAACTATCCGGAAAAATAACAAAACAAATCTGAAAATTTTCTGAACAATATAAAAAAGAGAGGAGAGACACTTCCCTTCCATAAAATGGAGAGCCCAATCTGACCGGAACCCTAATGCCGACGGTCAACGTCGGCGGTGGCAGGAGGTCAGCGGTGGCGGTGGCTGGCGGGCTGTAACAGCATGCGGCGGACAGCAGGCTGGACGGTCAGCAGTGGCGTCGCGGCGGTCAACTGCTGGTCTGATCGGAACCCTAGCACCGGCGGCGTCGCTCGCGGTCAACTGGCAGTCAGCGGACAGTGGCGGTCGCGATTCCTGCAGCGGGCAGGAGCGGCGGCGCCTGGACGGAACTCTAGCGGCTGTGCAGTGGCGGTCGCGGCGGCTCCAGGAGGGACCCAAACCTTCATCGATCTCCTCCTTCAGATCGGCTATGCGGTGGCGCTGCGATGGGCTGGGACTGGAACAGCGGCAGTTTTCTCCCCGTCGCGTTCCCGGCGAGCAGCGGCTGAGCGCGGACGGCGACCTTCGAGCGGTGAGCTGCTTGCGACGGGCGGCG
The DNA here is from genome assembly GCA_023678885.1 of Pogostemon cablin. NCBI lineage: Eukaryota > Viridiplantae > Streptophyta > Magnoliopsida > Lamiales > Lamiaceae > Pogostemon > Pogostemon cablin. The sequence continues at coordinate 3,904,966 of CM042956.1, forward strand.
GAGATCCAGGCAGATCCGGAGCAGATCTACGGCGGTCTACTCCCAGTCGCGATTCCGACGGAGCGACGGCGTACAGGTCACGACTAAGCACGGCGGCGTCGCGTTTCCGGCGGCTGGAAGCGGTGGCAGCTCCGATCATTCAGATCCTGGCGGCTGGAAGCGGTGGCGGCTCTGATCCGGTCAAATTGCGACTCAGATTGCGATTCCGGCGGCGGCCGGACGGCGGTGATCTCCCACCGGCGGCTGACGATCAGCAGCTTCGGGAGACGGACGGACGAAACCCGCTCTGATACCACTATTAGGCGGATGCGGTCGTCATCGTCGTCCGTGTTAGTCGTCTACGCCGGAGAAGGTGGTTGAGGGAAGAACTCCACAGTGCTCAGATTCCCGTTGAATTCACACAAGAATTCAAATCCACGTTCAACTCGTTAGGGTCACAAATGGGTGATTAAATGGGATCAAAAGTGTAAGGCTATGGGCCCTCTTCCAATTAATTTGAATGGACCCAATACTTAGGAAAGAAGACCATCATTTGGGCCATAACCCTAAAGGGCCCAACACGTGGGAACAGCTTCTCGAAGAGACGGGGCCTCCAACCAATTTTGTTGGATCACAAAACATGACATCAAACACTAATGTTGGGCGACCAGAGGTGAGAAAGCACTATAGAGGGGTGAGGAGGAGGCCGTGGGGCAAGTACGCGGCTGAAATAAGGAATTCTAACCGGAAAGGAGCTCGTCTCTGGCTCGGAACGTTTGAGACAGCAGAGGAAGGCGTACGATAAGGCTGCGTTGAGGATAAGGTGACCAAAGACACATCTAAATTTCCCTGTTGAAACAGTATATAAGGCCATGGGAATATCATGTTGTCATGAGATATGTAGCAGTAATCATGTGTATGTTAGGTGTTGTAATGTTGTTTGTGATCAAAGTTCAGTGGAAGAAGAGCAACAAACTGCACAGAAGAGATCAAGGGGGAGTGGTCTTAACGACGTCGTTCATGATGTGTTGGAATTGGAGGACCTTGGCAGTGAGTATTTGGAGAGTTTATTGTATTCTCTATGACTATCACAACAACATCAATGCAATGCACTTATAATTAATTAATGTGGATAAATAAGATCCCATTTTGTTGAATTGGATCATGTATTAACGATTAATTACTTTGCAATACACACCAATTTAATTACACAACTAAGCAAACAGTTGAGATTCTTGGATTAAAAAGGAACTGAAAATGCAATCAATTACAATAATTTTTGCATGGAACAAAAATAAAGAGAAGCAACAACAGGGGTTGTCAGAGTGACCTTTTATTCGGACAACATTCGGCGGCCTCCATTCGTGTGGGAAAATTAAGCAGAGCCCTGGAGCCTCGCATTCTAAATGCGGCTATATCATAAGTCAATGCAGCCTCTTCCGCAGTTTCAAAGGTGTCAAGCCACACCCTCGCCCACTGCCGCCGGCGGCTGGAGCTGGTGGCGCGTGGAAACCGGCTGCGCATCAGCCTCGTTGAGGAGTTGTAATATTATTTCCTGGGAATCATTCTCGTTCAAGGGAAGAACATCGGTCTGATCAAACATACTCATCTTGAATGTTTTCTAATTTGTTACTGGGCGTCTCTATATTTTCAAGTTTGTGAAATTAAACAGAGATGAAACAGGGTAATGCCATAAAACGTGTTTTGAACTATTGTTTGACGATGTTGTAGTTGGAGTTGACTTGGCGGCGGTGTTCATATTCGTCTTTCGTGCTATTATTGTCTCACATGGAATGAAATTTCGAGATCCTTTGAAACAGCTTAAAATAGATAATATTAATTAAATACAAATTACGGTTGTGTTTTTTTTAAAAAAAAACTGTTTTAGGGCTTAGGGTCTTAGAGTAAGAAGAGCTAATGGAGTTAATAGTTTGGTGTAGTTCAAACGTTTCTAATTATTCTTATTGATAAAATAATTATTTTTATGAGAAATTATTATCATTATCTAGATGATTGAATAGTAACCCACTAACCCTATCCAAATTTGTCCTAATAAAAAAGAAGAAACATAATTTGATTTATACATGTCGAAAAGTCTTGGTCCATCATGTGGTTGTCTGATATTATGTCATAATGACTGGAAATGGCACTGAAACACTTTTTCCAACCCCACGCATTACATTACATTACATGACTTCTAACATTCTCCAATTTTCTGGACCCATTTCGAATCTCAAATTACATTTATAACCCATCCTTCCCCCTTCTCAAATGAAATCCAACCAGGTTATGGGGGATATAATAGTCATTGTAAACAAGAGGCAAAGTCAAATAACAAAACCAACATCAAACAACTCCCCCTACTGATTATTTCCGTGGAATTATTCAGAGTAGCCAAGTATCATTATATTGTCAAGAAGAGATAAACACAAAGCTATTCCAGAAAACGTAATCGGGTGCTGATGCTTTGTTATCTAAGAAGATCGATAGCAATGAATAGTTTACCTTATTGCTGAACTGTGAGTCCAGGAACACAGAAGAACAACATTATTAAAATATCAACTTTGCAACTTCCTGTAGGTTGGGCGGATAAAGGATCATGGTACAGAGAAAATAAAGTGATTCACCACATTTAATTCATCACAACCGTTTTGGTACACACTAATTAATGACGATTTCATATTGATAATTTCACCTTCAAGCAAAATTTTTACATTAAAAAATAATGCATACCACCAAATACCAGAATTTTCAAGTTTTTATCAGCAAATTAAAATATCACTTCTACACATGATTAAAGTTGAGTAACTCAAGTAAATATGGCAGAAAAACAGAGCCACAAATCCATAAAGGGAAAGGAACAGAAAGTAGAACACGCCAATGTTATGAGATGCCTTGATAACATTTTACTCTGATTAATTTCTATAAACTAGTAGGAGTAAATACATTCAAGGATGAATATCCAAGTAACACGCCACACGAATAGATGCTCTAACCAAAGAGCTGCAAGGCACGTGTTTAGGATCTAAACAAGTGCAATAATATACACGCAAGTTACAGAAAATCATGTCAACTCCGAAGTTGCATAGTTTCAGAGAACAAGAAGTATCTTTAATGAAAGATGCACGCTGACTTATCTTGCAAATATATTCTGGAACAAGTTTCAAATCTTAACATTAGGAAAGCTCATGTCTTGCCTAAAATCTTAACATTTAATAGAGAGACATTAGAATCGCAGACCTTTCATCCTCAAAGCTCATGTCCGTTGAGATGCTGTGTCTCGTGTATATATACCTCAACATGTTTTGGATAGGGCTTGAGCCCAAATCCCTTGACCCCATCTCTACGACATCGGAGCTCGTACTCCTATGTCTCTATATATCCAGGGAAAGGTGGAAATCCTCCTCCAAGGCTCACGCCTTCTCTAAGACATCAAAGCTCGTGCTTCTAAGTCTCAACTTATCCAAGGGAGAGGTTCAGACCTCATTCCCCTCATTCTTGGGCTTCTAAGCCTCAATTATCTCACCATCTGGAGAAGTAGGCTTCATTGCCAAGCATCAGACCTCGTGGTCTTAGCTTCAATGATCTCATTATCAAGAGATACACAGGCTTCAAACTTCCAACTCCTCATTCTCCGGGCTCGGGCCCATCTTGCATGCATGTTTTACTCAGTTCCACTCAGCAGTGTGTAAAGCATGAATTCTGAAATTTGAGACGGTACATTCATCACTTTTTTGTGTGTATATATAGGAATACCAGTACATGCCCTTCCTAAAACTCAAATTCAGAATGAGAATATTGAGTGAGCATTGCTCAAGAATTAAGTGATAAATCATTAATATCAAAAGGTAAAAGGCTAATACCCCATACGCATGAGCCATGGTTTTAATATTATCAAATGCAAAATCATCACATAACAACTAATTCTCCCCTCTTATATTCCTGGACGTCTGAACCATCCAAAATCAAGTTGTGATAGCATGCATAATAAACAGCTTATCAAGCATGTAAGCTTAAAAGACTTGCATCAACACAGATAAGAACAACTCTTTAATCAACATGAGTCATAACAAGCCAGTGCACGTGTAGGCTACAATAAATGTTTATCTCATATACAAATATTACTATTACATATTCTTTTGAATCAAATATAAGCATTGATTTCATTCTCAAGTTCCGAAAGTCCGACTCAGGTGTATGATAAGCTAAGGCATGATCTCAAGTATCTTTCACCAAAATCACAAACAAGTTGTCACTGAGCTTGACAAAGGACAAAATAAACCAGCATCCTAGAACTCATTCGCATACAATCATATTTCCAATAATGTCTCAAATAAATCATAATTTCCATGGCAGAGTGCTGCAATAAGCTAATTATTAATAAACTCCATGTGGTTGAAAAGAGCAATCCGAAAGAAGTTTCAAACAAGTTCCCATATTAATCCATTTAATGCTAATGCTACCCATAGGAGTATATCAAAATTAGTTCTCAAGAGCAATTTCTAGTCATACATCTATCACAAAAGGCTGATGTACATGTTCTCAAAGTTTTTATTTTGCATTGAGTGAGGCTCTTGTGCACCTGGGCGCACGGAGCACATTCCGTGTCCTTTACAATTTTCATGCACCTTTGCAATTTAAACCCCTAGCAATACATAGGTTTAAATAGAATTGGAGGGGGAGGGTTGTGTTCACATGGGGACACAAAGTATCCCTCCGTGTCCCCGGGGTGCAGGAGCTTTTGCCTTTTGCATTTGAACTACTACAATAGCTCTCAAGATAGGAATCTTACCCACAGGAATAGCTATAATATCATACCTGCAGCCTCCATTGTAAATGTCTTAGCTCAAGAAAATTGTATTCCGTATTCATGTCAACAATTGTGTCATATCACATGTTCTTGCTATTACTCCCAAGTGTCTGCATCTTACTTTTCAGATGCCCTTTGACAATCAACTAAACAAGTCACACTTGCACACAAATATCAGTGAGAAAGAACTGAGCATGTAAATTGCCATTTGAGAATTCATGTCATCCTGAAAAATTCTGATGAGGCAATTGGTGCATACTCTGCAAACATTACAAAACACTCAAAATGCCAGAGAGTTCCCAATCCAAAAACAAGGGTGTTATGGCTCACACCAAACTCCCACTACGTGCAATACAAGATCTAAACAGACCCAATAGTAGAAAATGCAAAGAGTTAACCAATTTAAAAGGAAACATGCATTATTAATCAATATCACAAATACAGCAAAATTTGATCTCCTTTTCACCATCTTATTTCACCATCTTAGGTTTACGTTTTTAGCCTACAATCACGCTTTCTGTCGGCTGGACCCGACAGTAAAATTTAATGAGAATTCAGAAACACAAATTAAGCATGGCCAGAACGCTGATCAAAATAAACTAGTATTTAGTTCAAACATTTTCTCAAACACCTTTCATGCAGTTTGTTTTGAGGGGACACTACAGAGCGCTGAATTACTAAAGACGTAAAAGGAGAGAGATTTTCCACAAATTGTACTTGGAAATCTTAGATAGACTTTCTGATTCATAAAAGAGAGGAATTGATATTCTTTTCATTATAGAAGTAAGATTGAGTGACTATAGATTCCAAGGCAATGACAATGCTACTGTATCCCAAATATTTAAAGTAAAGATATATCAGAATATGCCCTGTTTATACCCACGGCTGCATTTAGTACATAAGAGAGAGAATACAAAGGCAGGTAGTGATGAAATAACAGGACCTGGCCGGGGCTTCAAGTTTGCACAAAATTAATTAACCTTCGCCGAAGCTCACTTTCCCACCGACGGCGCCAATTTGATGAGGTTACATCAAATAATAAATAAATTAAATAATGATATAAAAGATTATGTGGATACAAAACTTATTTGCTTCTTCAATTCTCAGTGTTCTTTAAGAATCCCGTCGCTAGCAAAATTACGTCGGAGAGGATCTCTGGCGTAGATCCTCCGACGCTGAAGTCAGTATCGTATGTATTATTTCAAGATCAAATTATTATCATTCTCCTTGCCTTCTCTAGGTAGTTTCTGAGATTATAATACCAGATAACCACGTAATCTAATTAATAAATATAATTAATATATTTATACACATCAGGATGAGTGTTTTTGCCGGATAAATTAAAAAATTAGACATTTTTATCATGTGTGAAGCTCTAGGATTGATACAAATTTCTAGGACCAACCTATTTAATATCTACAAATTTAAAATCGGCATAACAATTTTTATTTATTTATATTATATACAATTTTAAAATAAAAATTAATCAGACACTCGATCCAAAGTGATCAATATGGAGTAGTATTTACAGTTCTAATAATTCTTCTTTTCGTTAGCACGGCCATGTAGAAGTCGGCCCAATTAGAAAATATGGGCTTCATTTATCTGGCCCAAGGTAACCCTCATTAATTAATATAAATATATGGGCTTCGGTCGTTCATGGGCCCTCCATCAAATAACCATTATTACCCATATTCTAATACAAACATAACTTTCATGTTTGGAATTCTTGAAAATTCGTAAACGAAATCTACATTTAATAAATAGAAAATGAAAATTTTCATAATTTATTAAATCTCATTTAATTTAATTACATAAAAGTGGTTGAAAAAAAGGCGTTACATTCCAAAAACAGTATTAATAGGGAGATAACTTGCATGTTGGATTAATTCTTAAAAAAGAATCTTTAAACAAGATGACAATGATTGTGTATTAGTTATAGATTAAGCAACCCTATACTTTTTGATCATCTTTCCACTACACCTAATTTAGTTACACCCAATTAGTCTCTGTCCTTGAACTCAAAGAAACATAAAGTGGTCATGCAAGAAATCATTGCCAAGTTGTTATAAAATTCTCATATAACAAGTTAGACTATAAAATAAAAAGACATACTCATGGAGATTTAGAGAGTGCAGAAGCATGAGCACAGCTAGGTTCATCAAGTGTGTCACGGTGGGCGACGGCGCTGTCGGGAAGACATGCATGCTCATTTCTTACACTAGCAACACCTTCCCCACGGTGGAACCCTAATTACATGATCTCTTTCAAATTGAAAAATTATTCTATATTATTAAATGTATATTTGTGCTGTAATATTAATGATTATTGATTCACTGTACGTAGGATTATGTTCCAACGGTGTTTGATAACTTCAGTGCCAATGTGGTTGTGGATGGAAGTACAGTGAACATTGGCCTTTGGGATACAGCAGGTTCTGCTCATTTTCAACTCCAAATTAGCTTTTTTTTTTTTTTTTTTTGGTGCTAAATTATGATCATATTATTATTTTTATAAATTCAGGGCAAGAAGATTACAACAGGTTACGTCCTCTGAGTTATAGAGGAGCTGATGTATTTCTATTGGCTTTTTCATTAATCAGCAAAGCCAGCTATGAAAACATATTCAAGAAGGTATATTTGTCCATTAATTTAATAATTAAAATCATTTAATTAAACCCCCCTTCGATCACACTAGTTAATTCTTTTTTCTTTTTCTTTTTCTTTTTTTAAATATGACAGTGGATTCCAGAGTTAAGGCACTATTCTCCTAATGTACCAATTATACTGGTGGGAACCAAACTGGGTAAGAATTTCATGTATGACTATTCTTTCATACTGTAGTTAGTATAATTAAATTCCAATTTTTTAATCTTGTTAAAACAAAAACTTGGCCATTAACTTGAATATGTACTACAATGATCAAATAGACTTGAGAGAAGACAAACAATTTTTTAGTGATCATCCTGGTGCAGTAGCTATTACAACTCAACAGGTACATACACATATTGCATTAATTTTTATTTTTAATTTTTAATTATGTAAGTAATTATGGAATAATAAGTGAAGCAATATTTGAACAGGGAGAAGAGCTGAAGAAAATGACTGGCGCAGTAGCTTATATAGAGTGTAGTGCCAAAACGCAACAGGTCCTTCTCTTAAATCTTAATTACTTTCAACTCTTTTTCACTTTACATTAATTAATATATAAAAAGGGGCAATTTTTTAAATTTGTTCAAAAAATTAAACTTTATATAAAATGAAAGCAAAAATACAGGAGTGACGAAAAATTAGAGTGTGCAGGTACATTGAGAAATAAATTAGTTAAGTTATAAAGTTTGCGAAAGCCCTTTTTTTTTTTTAAAAAAAAAATTTAATACAGGGTCTCTCTCTATTACATTATTTATTTAATTTAAATATAATATCCCCCTAGCTAGCTAAGTCAATTGATCTTATATATTTATGAAATTTTCCTTATAACTAACTATTTTAATTAATTAATTTGTGGCAGAATGTGAAAGCTGTGTTTGACACAGCGATAAAGGTCGTTTTGCGACCACCAAAAATGAAGAAAAAGCTACGCAAGTCCAGAAGATGCACCTTCCTTTGAAATTCAATTAAAAAATAAAAATAAAAAATTCCATTATTACTTTTTTTTTTCTTCGAATTAAGATCCTCAAACTTTATAAATTTCTTGATATGCATTAAGGGTACTGTACATCAGATTCTCATTATAGATTTTTCATGTAATAGATTTATTTTTAAAATTTTAATGGACGAAACACGAAATATATATAATTCCAATCAATCGTTTTACATAATTACTCTGTTCCAGTATTAATATAATTTATTCACCATGTACATAAAATACGGTATTATTACTAAATGTACAATCATTCATACATGCCAAGGATACTAAATACTACAGTGAAAGTTCACCTAAATTAATAGTGTTACATAATTTATTTATAGTATAAGTAAACGAAACTTGGGATAGTATAGATATTTTGTAACGCTAATAATATTAAAAGGGTGTAGTGTAATTTTTATTTTTTAACGCAGTCAATGATTAAAAAAATAAATTGCAATCTAGCTAGTGCATTGTTTGGAACGTGTCATGTAGAAACAATATTATAATTAGGTAGGTATATTTGTTAAGAAGCTGATTACAATGCATGGTTTGTAACTAACCTTTGTTTTAACAATATACATACATATATTCTTAAATTTCTATAGTACTATAAAATAGTGTTTGGACAAGCATCTGATCCCAGTGGCAGCAGGATATATATAGTTATAATATTAATCAAACCTCAATTTCCCAGATAATTAAAAAAGAATATAATATTAAGGTGTAATAAAGGATGTATGATGTATCCGTGTTTCCGGATCCGACCAGACCCTTCTATCATTCTTTTATTTATTGAGTTAATTTTTGTAAAAAGGATCAATTCTTAAGTAGAATCGAGGAAGATTAATCGAAGAATAAATCTTGCCACAGAGTTCATAATCATAATTTCATACTATATCTTAATTACCCAGGGAACTAAGTGAGTGACATAAAACATATGTGATTCAAGTTTTTTAGGCAATCTTAAAAAGTTAGGGCCTTAGGTGCCCATGTCACCTTAACTTTTTTTAGCTTTAAATTATGGGCTAAACCTTGTGTGTTCGTACCCAAAAATTCAGCTTTTTTTTAAATGTATATATTCTTTAGTATTAAATAGTATTATATTTTTAATATAAGAATGTGTACTATTTATTTTTTTTTTAAATAGTAATAATATTTTTTTAATCAAACATTTATACTATCTATTCATATTTCAGATCTTTTCAATAAAAAAGTTATACTCTTATTAATTAAAATATTTTTTTATTTTAATAAAATATTATATTCTTATACACCTTATACTTTAAGGAAACAAGAAACTAATTCTAAATTATTTATAGTTATAATTATAATTATTAATTATGTATAGAGCTGCATGTGGATCAAATTAATAGAGCATTTACTAAGGCCACGTTTGCATTTAGTGAGGTTTGCGCATTTCGCGCAGCACATATTTTAATTTGGGGTTTATTAATTATACAGATATGTATTTACAACCTAATTATTAATAAATATATTAATCTAATATAATTATTATGGGATATATAACAATTTTTTTCTTTCAATATTATCTTTGTTCACAACGTTTAATATTCAATGTTTATACAGAATAATAATTTTATTGAACACCGATGTACATTATTATTATATACAGATGTACACTATTATTATACTTATCACTCGAGATTTTAGGAGAGGGAATTTAGGAAAAAATAGTTTTTCTAATTCTCTCTGCGGTCACTTTCTTTTATTTCTCTCTCTAAATGTACGCTGATGTACAGATTTTGAAAGAAATAATTTTGAAAAAGAATAATTTAGAAAAAATCTTTTTTCTAATTCTCTCTGTGGTCACTTTCTTTATTCCTCTCTCTAAAATATTTTGAAAGAAATAATTTAGAAAAAAATCATTTTACTAATTATTTCTGCTGTTACTTTCTATTATTTCTCTCTCTAAATTCGTCGTCGTTCTTCTAATTGTGACTTCATTCTTCATTTTGTGACAAATTTTTGATTAATTAATCAAAATTCAAATTGATTAAGTACATTGTGCACACGTGTGTACTAATTAAGGTTGTATTCTATGATTCTATCTTCAATAATTATTTATCTTACCTAAATGTACACTGATGTATATTCATATAAATATTTTATTTATTTTTTTCTCCCCAAAAATTATTTATCTCAAATTAGTGCACAGTGATGTATATACATATAAATACTTAATCGTGATTTTTTTTAATTTGCTTCACACGATGTATACTGATGTTCAGTAAGTATGGGTAATATGAGAAAAACAAAATTAAATTTTGTATCTGTGCGTAATTTTCTATAGCGAATATATGAATTAGTAATATCTAATTATGTTTTGTACCTCATATTTATTGAACCTTTAATTTGTATTACTCTATGTATTGAATTACCTATTCCAATTCATCTTATATTTTACATTTTAAATGAATGACATATCTTATAATAATATTCTAGATTAAAACTAAATATTTTAAAATGTTATGAAACATTTATGAAACATGAATTACATAATTAAGAATTCATTACTACGTACTAGAATTTGATTAATTGGACGATGGAGTAAGTAATATGCTTGTTCACTAGTTTGCATGTGTCCCCAGGTATAGGGAATCAATTATAGTTACACGTGTGACCAAGTAAAAATAATATCGTACCAGAGGGATAATTATAGATCTACTATTTAATCTAATTATGACTATTCTAATTTAAGACAAATCTGTTTTTTAAAAAGAATTACCTAAATTAACTATGCAGAAAATAGTTACTAAAAATAATAAAATAGCAAATAATTAAATATGAGAAGTATTCAAGAAAGAAAATAGACAACACTAGAAAATCCAGTTAAATGGTCAAACTAAATCACTAGACAATCAGTTAGAATCCCTGCAATTCTTATGAAAGCAATTACTTAATTATGTTAAATCTCTTTTCTGAAGTAAACTTAACACTTAAATCTGGTTTAACCCTTCAGATGCAGAAGAATAATTCCGGTTTATCCCTTTAGATGCAGAAGAATAATTTATACTATCTTTCTAGGTACTTCATGCTAATTCCAGGCTAGAACACTACAAAGGTACTTAAGAATTAATCCCCAATTCCCACCTAATAATCTAAGAAACCAAAATCTCTAGAATGGTAATTAGTAGATATATTAAGTGCCCTATATTAAATATTCTAATGAATAAAAGTTATATGTTTAGATTCTCTTTACCCATAACAGATTGACAAATATAATTCTTATATAACGCAAGCAATAAGCATAAGCATGTAAAAGACATTGACATACGCATGAATAAGGACAGATCATATAAGACAAAAATATAAGTCTCAAATCAAAGCATTAATAAAGGAATAAGTATACTGCAGGTATCCAACCTTAAGTCTAGATCATCAATTCAAAACAACTTAACCTTCAAACATTAAAGGTTAGGTATGAAAACATATTATTCCAAAATTAAGAAAGAAAGAATAAGAATAACCCTAAATATGGTGCGATTCTCCGTTCTCTCCTCCGTGATCTGAACCTCATCGTTCTCTTTCTCAAATAAGCAATACTGATAAACTCTCCGGGACGGGTGGATGGGATGGTGAATTGTGAAAAGGTGTGAAGAGTTAGGGTTTGGAACACCCTAATGACTCTTTTTATAGTTGAGTACTGATAATTCCCGAATCATGATATAAAAGTGGGTTTTTTCACGTAAAAAATATGAACGGACTGAAAAACGACAAAACTGAGCTCCCTGGGACGCCGCACGAGTCGTGCCACATGCGGCACGAGTCGTGACGGGCGCTAGCGTGCAGATTCCCTCGACGCTACTCGGTGTCACGACGGCGTGCGTCTCGGCAGCACCTGACTCTCTTGCTCGGCAGCTAACGGCGGACGCCTCTCGGCAGTTCTTGCGGAACGACCTAGCCCTCCTAGCCGACACGAGTCGTGTCGGTTTCTCTTTTTCCGACTTCGCTTCCGACTTTGTTTCCGACTTCCGTTTTTGCTCTTTTTACCTCGTTTTCCACCTAAACACACGAAATAACACCTCACGCGCATCTAAAACACAAATTTATATAATTCCACCACAAGAATACTCAAATACGGATATAAATCCCACATAATGGTACTAAATCGAACTCTAAAACGCGCAAATTTTCACACTAATCATAATACAGTTTTGAGCATACCTAGAGAATCCAAATTATAAAATCCACAACTTATTTTTGAGTTAAAATCATTTTTCATCCCATAATTATAAGAAATTTTTGATTATGTCCTAAAAAAAATAAAAATTTCAATTTTGTCTAATAATTTGTGAATTGGGCCAATTTTGATCCCAAAATCACAGTTTTTGACTCGAGGTTCACACTGTGCAGACACCTCACCTTCTATCATAAATCCATTTTTTTATTTCCAGGTCACATATAACATTAGAATTAAATGTATAATTTAATAAAAAAATCTTAATTAATAATAATAATAAAATATTTAATATTAGACGCCACTGGAAACATCAAAAATCTTGGCAGCTTCCACGACATCAATATTGCGCCACCCCTGAAACTGCGCAGAGATAGAGACCTCGACACGCCGACGACGTCGTTCTCGTCCCAGAATTCATCCTTCTTGTTTCTCTTCTTACCAAACAGACACTTAATCCTCCATAATCCACTGCTCCTTTTCTTAACTTCCCCAAAACTGCTGCTGCTTCACACCCTCTTCGTTCTTCCTTCTGGATTTGGCACAATCGTTATGGAATTGAATCCTGCTTTGGAGGACCCATGTGCGGCGGTGCATTGCTCGATTTAGCCCCAAAATTGAGGAGTTGTTGATGATGGATCCTCCTCGTCCGCCGTCGCGCATCCGTGCGCCTTCGCCACCAGCCATGACCCTGTCAGTTTCGTACCCACCACGCTCTTTCATTCCTTTTCTGTCAACAAATTCAAGTCTCTTCCACCTTTCACAGCCGTCTTCAACGCAGCACGATGAACCCTAGGTTTCGATGGAAATTGGTGTGAATTGGGAAAAAATCGAAATCTTTAAATTTGGGCCATCTGTTTTTCTTTTTGTTATTTTAATTTGTATTTTCTGTTTTATGATTGATTAACAGAATATATTAAATATTTTATTATTATTATTAGATTTTTTTTTTGTTTTATAAATTATACATTTAATGTTAATGTTATATGTGATGTGGAAATGTAAAATAAATAAAAATTTCATGATAAGAGGTGAGATGTCAATTTTATTGGCATGTGTTAACTCCACGTTGGATCAACCACTGGAAAACACAATTTAAGTCTGAATTTCCGGCCAAAATCTAATTTTCAGCAAGTTTTGGACCAAAATCTGCCCAAGAATTTTATGGGACGAAATTAAAAATTTTATTTTATTTGGAACAGAATCAAAAATTTACTATAATTATGGAATTAAAAATGATTTTAACTCCTTTGTGTGGCATGTATTTTTGGTAATTTAAGAAGATAAAAGGTATAAGATCGTTGACTGTGTTTAGAAAATGTATTATGGGTTTTTTTTTTCACTTACTAAGTTTGTAGATTTTCTTGAAACAAAGAAAAAGAAAATATACAAAGGAGATAGAAGAAAATAGTCCATATTCCCCTCGTATATATTTTTCATTTTGTTCTATTCCTTATATTTCTTTTTTAATTAAATGGAACTTACCCTAATGAGCTCGTATATAATACTAATACAATTACTCATTACATATTAAATATTATCTCTCAAAAATTATATTTTATCTACGTAAAAAATAAAAATACTCTCTCCGTCCCCTTCAAAGAGTCATTTTTTTTCCATTTTGGACGTCCCATCCAAAAAGTCCTCTTTCGTTTTTTACACATATGAGACCACACACAGACACTAATACAATTAAAATATAAAACTCAACTAATACAACAATTCAATACATACAGAGTACTTCTTAATTCACGTGAAAAAACAAAAATAAGATACATCGATGGTGTAAACATTAATATCCATGTTGTTGTGGGTAAAAGTGGATGTAATCGATGGAGAGAATTTGTTTGATGTGTGAAGAGTGAAATGATTGTTAAGGTGAATAGTTCAATTGTCTCCTCTCTGGTCCCGATAGGACAACTCTCACTTTTCATCCAACTAAAACCCACTCTACACTACCCACAATCGTCTACCCATCTAAAGTCTAAACCTTGATATCACGTGCATCTTCTGCTATCATATACTCCTACACCTTCCATCTCGTCGACACAAAAATTAAATTTTACTACTAGTATTAATTGGTAAGTCTCACTAAAAAAGTTACATTTTTTAGATGAGCTCTACATCTGGCAATAATGGTAATTTTATGGAATTCACACACAACATTAATGAAACTATCTATTATATATTAAAATATTATATTTCTTAATTTTCGCTCAAATAATCACTCTTTAAATGGGACAGAGGTAATTTTTATTTAAAGAAGTAGTACATGTTATTTTACAAATGCATACTAATTATTTATATTTAATTTTTCATTAAAATTTTTTTATAAAAATCATTAACAAAGCGTATAAGTTAAGTATTAATTATTAGTGTGGTATATTTTTATTTATTAATACGTAACTTTTAAATGTGGTGTCAATGATTATCATTTAAAAATTTAAACAATAAATACATGATATTTTATGTCAAATTTCAAACAAATTGAAAGAAAGGAACAAATAACCCCGATAAAAGAGGAAAGAGAAACTCTCGTGTGAGACGAATTTTTTGTGAGATAGTTGTGAGACAGATCGACTCATTATTAAAGTATACTTATTATATAAGCAAAGTATGTTTATTTGTAGTAAAAATATGTCAATAATTAATCATATTATAACACTCTAAAATCATACTTTAATTCATCATTTATCATATTTTGGAAAATATACTTTAACAATCATTAAACATACTTTATCAATATAATATATATACTTTAACACTTCTCACACACTGTCTCATATATATAATGTCTCATAAG
The DNA here is from genome assembly GCA_023678885.1 of Pogostemon cablin. Taxonomy (NCBI): domain Eukaryota; kingdom Viridiplantae; phylum Streptophyta; class Magnoliopsida; order Lamiales; family Lamiaceae; genus Pogostemon; species Pogostemon cablin. Next base: position 3,920,386 of record CM042956.1, read on the forward strand.
AGAATTTGTCAAGAGGAAAAACAAACATTAATACATTCTATGAAATTAATTAATTTCTAAAAACAAAAAGCCCTCTTTTTACTTATTTATTTATTTATTTATTAAATCCTCTATTATTGAACTGCATTTGAATCATTTCAAAACTTCTTGTGTAATCACTGAAAAAATTAATTTAATAATAGTAAGGGCAAAATGCATGATGGTTTTATGAAATTGTGATGGAATTGTACGTTTTGCCCCTTTCCATGTCCAATATCTCACAACCCCACGATCCAAACTTTTTGACCAACACAATATATCATATGCACGCCTTTACTTCCTCCGTCCTGAACAAAATATTATTTGGGACAGAAGAAGTATAAAGTATTTTTTTTCTCCTGTAATATTATTATAGTATTATATAGTAGGATTTTGTTTGTCTTATCCTTCATTCGAGAATTCATTATATTTTTATTTAAAGATTTTCATTTAAAATTAAATTAACTTCGAAATGAATAAATGAACATGTTATACGTTTATTTCGCCGTTGTAATTTCTAATTATTCTTTGCACTTAAAATTTATAATCTTATCTTCCTAAAATTATTAATGTTAATTCAATTAAAATTAAATGAGTGATGCAACTAGGTATATGAACTTATATAATTTGTACACGTGGTATACACTCCAAATATATATACACATATAATAAACAAATTAAATAGAGAATGTTTAGTGTGGTTAATGAAAGATTAGGATGAAGATTAATTAGAAATGTCGGAATCAAAGCGACAGAATATAGAGGAGACTTTAAGTATTGGTAATTAATTTTGAGGTTCATGGGGAGTTGCAAAATTAATAATAATTATCTTAATTCAAACCAACGCACACACATTGAGATCTCTCTCAAAAAGTTGGGCAAAATTCAACCATCGTTACTTTATTGGATCATCCACTATGACTATGCCCTTCCAACTTTCCTTTGTCAATGCTTATTGAATTCAATATCCTCTATCAATGCACTTTCCTTTCAGTCAAATTCTGCAATTAATATTTTTTCATAAATTCCAACTAAAAGGGAAATGCAATTCATCTACAAGATTACACTAATCTTCTACTTTCCCATATTCATGCAACCTTATGTATATATATTTGTAATATGTTTGTTACAGATTATCAGTACACACGAATTTGAAATAAAATAATATTGTATGTAAATGATGTAAACATATATGCACTTTTCTAATATATATATATATATATATATATATATATATATATATATATATATATATATATATATATATATATATATATATATATATATATATATATATATCACGTCAAACACATCATGACTTAATAAACAAATGTTCAATCGAATTAATATAGATATCACATAATTTAAGCTATAGTAACACTACTCGATTGATATTAAAAATTTACAATATAGTTATAAACTCGAGAATTAGATGTACATTTATACATATATAAAAAAAACGCATAATACAATTCTAATACGAAATTCACTAGTGATATGTACATTTATAGAGATGCATGATTGCATGCACATGGGATAATTTGTGTCACTTTCATAAACTATAGTTTTATTATACCATTTGTTATGTGAATCACATAGCATAAATGAACAAATCTAATCCTTTATGTTAGGGTTTATACTTACTTCAATTTAGTTTTAATTAATTTTTTTCTCTCTTTTATGTGTCAAAATAAGTATTCCCTCCGTTCCGGAGAAGTTGATATATTTTTCTTTGGCACGGAGATTAAGGAGTATAATAATTTAATGTAAAGTGAAGTGAGAGAAATAATATTTATTGTGTAGTGGGTAGTTGTATTAGTGGTGATATGTAGGGCCCATGAGAATATATTAATTATTTTTGTGTGAGTCTCATGTATTAAAAAGGAAATGTGTCAACTTTAGTTGGACAAACCAAAAAGGAAAGTGTGTCAACTTCTATGAAACGGAGGGAGTAATACTTTTCTCTACAATTTAATATTTAACCGTAAGTACAAATATATTATTTTTAACATAGAAAATCTATAGAATTAACGTAATGGTGAAAAAAAAGAGGGGCTTTTTAATAAAAATATATCAAACCCAAGGATGAGCATTTTGACTTTCAAGGGGAAGGGCTCCTGCTTTGTTGAAAAATATCCTAACCAACGACCTTTTAACATTACACGACTTATATTACAGTAATATTATTACACAACAATATCATAGTAATCTAATTCATGTCCACCTCTATTTATTACTTCCTTGTGCTGCAAAAACTCAAATTATAAAAACTCTTCTCTCCCATTGATATATAGTATAGTTAAACAAAGGGAACAAAGTATTCAGATACAACTCACCTCTCCTCTCTCTCTTTGGAGTGTGTTAAATAAGGTCTCTCTCTCTCTCTTAATTAAAAGAATTTACTATAAGACCCATCATGTGCTTATTAAAACTTTCACTGTGCTTGTAATGAGGTTGTGCATGAGTAGAGTAGAGAACAAGTATTCTTGATTTTAATAAGGAAGGGTATGGGTATGGGTATGGGCTGTACCTCACCTCTCCCCCTTTCACTTTTTATTTAATACCCCCTTTCCCTTTTAATTTACAACTTTTGCAGGCGATTCTTGTTGTGGGTTTAGTCTTTTTTATTTCTTTTACACATATTATTATTTTAACATGTTATCTTATAGTAGTACTCATATACATGTATCTTATAGAGTAGTACTGGTGCTACTTTTTTTATACTAATATACTTACTACATGTATCTTGTAGTGTGTGGTGTATTTATTAGTGATAGATTGAATAGAGGAGTAGGTAGGTGATGTGATAAGAAGCTAAAAGATGAGAGATTGTGCTACCAAACCAAACCACAGTTTGTTAATTTGTGCAGTCACCGAAATTTGAATACATGTACATCTACATCTAGTACTAGTGTTGTTGATAAGTAATTTAAGTAAATTCATTCCTATTTCCCTTGACAGAGAAGAGAAGAGAAGGGAATCATGGGTTCATCAAACAGACACTGGCCTAGCATGTTCAAGTCCAAGCCAAGTCATCACCAATGGCAGAATCATGATCTTATCTCATCCCACAGAACAACCCTCTATACACCAGGTATCTACATTCACATTCAAATTAATTAATATATAATTCATGTGTTTTGAATTTATATATCATCCATACAGGAGGTGGAGGTGGAGGCGGAGGCGGTAATTCATGTGAAGAGAGGAGTCCGGAGCCAAAACCAAGATGGAATCCAAGGCCGGAGCAAATCCGTATCCTGGAAGCCATCTTCAACTCAGGAATGGTAAATCCTCCGAGAGACGAGATTAGAAAGATTAGGGGTCAACTGCAAGAGTACGGACAGGTTGGAGATGCCAACGTATTCTACTGGTTTCAAAACAGGAAATCAAGAAGCAAACACAAGCAGCGTCAGCTCCAGAATGCCAAATCCCACCAGTCTTCCTCCTCTTCCAATAAGTCATCATCGACCGACAAGTCCGTTCCAACTTCCGCCATTACAGACTTGCTAAATTCTCCGACAACTTCGGTCAACCAACCGTTTTTCCAGAATGACTTCTTGGTGAGTGATCAGAGCTTGCAGGACACGTGTCCCAGTTTTCTGTACAGTGAACTGATGCTAACATCATATGAACAACAGCTTCTGCTTCCACAACCATCTTTCTCTCTCCCATCACCGACTTTCCAAGGTACATCAATTTTAGGGTTTCTTTCTCAAGCGTGCATGATGGATTTGATGATGCAGGACCCACGAAATCCACGGTGTTCATCAACGATGTGTGCTTCGAGGTTGGATCAGGGCCGTTCAATGTCAGGGAGGCGTTCGGCGATGATGCGGTGCTGATCGACTCCACCGGGCTGGCGGTGCCGATGGACGGCTGGGGCGTGACGGTGCAGCCTCTCCGGCACGGCGGCTTCTATTACCTCATCCGCCCATTCTCCAGTACTGCTCCTCCTACTCATCATGACACCACTACCATTGATTTGGTAAACTTTTTAATTACCCTTTTTACCCACTCTTGTCTACTGTTTACATCATTTCGATTGCATCAAATTCTTTGAAATCAATACTTGTGTTTACATGAATTTTGAGAAATGTAAATCGTACTTTTAATCTTTATTCTATTTCGAATAATTGACTTGATGTGTTTTTTGGACACAGATTTAGGAGTTGGAGGAAGAGTTGATCATCAATCACTCAAAATATATTCTAATTAGTGGAGTGGAGTGTTTGTTTCTATAAATGTGTTTATCCAATCATAGTTAACTGTAATGGGACAATGTCTTTTTTTAGCATACAGCTTTGTCTTAATTATTAGTCATGGAATGTTATAAGTCTTTGATTTCCTGCTCTAAACTCATGTGTGTTTTAGTATATCTTATCTAAGAGTACTTAATTGGTGAATTAAGGTTAATGTAGTCAGAATTAATCAGATGAGACAATTGTGTGGTTTGTTTGTCAGATTTTCTCTTTTTGGCATTATTCAAATATTATCTAAAGCTTATGCAAAAGCATGGCTTCTCAACCAATAACAATAGTAAATCCACTGTTTCTCAAAAATGCAGTGTATTGTCATTCTAATCAAGAATCTTACTTCAAACTTTTGTTTCTTCATATCTCTTCAAAAATAATCAAACTAAATTAATTGTCATATTCTAATTATACTATTCCATTTTTTTTTAAAAAGAATTAATACAGTAGCCTAACAGTTCTGCTTGCTATTGGCTTGCAGTTTGAGTATATTGGTTATTGGTGTTTAAGTAAGGCTTCCATAAATTTAATCAGTGGGGAATATTGTATAATTATGTGTTGATTTTAATGATATAGGTGTTAATTTCAGTTATTTATGAAGTAGGAATTGTATGCCAAGATTAAATCATTTGGTATTCTTTCACGTTAAAAAGTCTTGAGTTTATTAAATCAAGCAGATTTTCTTTCTTCTTTTTCTGAGGGGAAAAAAACACCCACTAGCTCCTCTAGATTGTCTACAAGTTTTTTTTTTCATGGAGATTACTAAAATTTATTTTTTATTAATTTTATGGACTCTTGTAAGAATAATGGCTTCATACTTTATAATTTTTTTTAGTAATAAATAAAATGTGTAAATTGTAATTAAGTATGATATTTATGTTAAAAATGATGATTTTAAAATTATACTCATTCCTTACCACTGAAAGATTCTATTTTACTATATTGGGCATCTTATTCAAAAGTCCTCCATTTCTACTTTTAGTAAAAAAGGCCCTGCATATTGTCAGTCACTCACTATTAATATAACTACCCATTACATATAAAATAATGATACTTCTTAATCTACATACAAAAAACAATCGATGACGTTTGAGCGGGACGGAGAGAGTATTATATTATAGAATTATTAATATTGAACGCTTAATGTTGAGAATTTAAAGTATCGGAGTGAAAATGAAAGTTAGTGGGTATTTAAAAGAAGTGTACATAGATTGCAAGAAAGTGTGTATTGGGGAAGTGGCTAGGGATTGAGTGGTGCAGAATGATTACGTGCAACATTGTCATGGGAACATTAAATTTCACACATACTCCTACTTTATGTATCTTACTATTTTTTTTTTTAATTATTTTATTTTATTTTATTTTATTTTTCTGATTGATTGATTGATCGATGGGTTGAGTGATGCCAAAATTCCTTTTTTTCTCTGTTCACCTGCAGAACTAAAGGGGATGTTAGATGTACACCTATTTCAACCTCATTCTCCCTATTCATACAATTTATTTTTAAAATATTTAAGAACTTATTTCAACCTCAATATTCAAAATGTTGATAGAATCGTTAGCGAAATTAAAAAATAGGTTGTGGAGTTTGTGTAAATTTTGTAATTAGTTCTAGTTCTTAGTTTGTAACATTTTTATAAACATTCGAGTTTATCTCCCCTTGGAGTTAACATACTATGTTGTAAGTTGACATCTATGGTGGTTGTATTTTCCGTTGTCTTAAATTTAATAAATTATTTTATCGATAAAATAAATGTAAAAACTTATTCGCTTCATGGATATAGCTAACTCATATGAACTAACAGAACCAACTTTAACCAAGGAGTAAATTTATTTACTTTTCCAATACCTAATTTCAATTATTAATTCACAAGATAAATTATAGTAATTCCTAAAAATAATTATTAGACCCTCAAACATTTGTCATAAATTTAAAAATAAAGTTACCCTTTACAATTTTATAATACATGAAACATCATTTGAAATAAGAGGATAGAATAGTAAATCTGAAATCATCCCTGCACTAAACAAATTATTTCACACCTTGCTTGGACGACAATAAAGTTACTCTCTTCAAATTCTAAAAATAAAATTAATGTTTTTATATAACACCTCGAAAAATGGACGAGAGAAATTTGGGCGAAGAAGAAAAAGAACACAAAAATGACATCATTGTTTCGAATTTTATAAGAAACTATAGAGGTGCTGAAATGGAGGAGATTGAATATGCATACCATAATTTCGATTCGGTTGATAAAAATATCATAAAAGTTTGAGATTATTCTATGATTTAATAATGATTTTATATACTAATTAATTTTATTGTTTCACTTTTGTATGTTTCAATTAAATTTGAATGTTTATATATAGCCGGAATCATTCTTCAATATCCAAATTGAATTAAACTACAGCGAAGTTTAGTAATACAATGATGATTTTATTTTATTTTATTGGTAATTTTATTTAAAAACACACTATATGATGATATAAAAGAAAATTGAGTTGAGTGGGTAGGTTAAGATAGAGGTGTTACTTTTCAGTGGTGATAAAAGTAGTGGATGTTTGTGTTGTTGATATTTTAAGGTCAGACAAAAGGGCTTCGATTTTCCCAACGTGGGTAGTTCATGAATGGGAAAACTTTGATAGTAAATTCTGAATCATATTTTTGGCTGGATCACTTGTGTTTTCTGATTTGATTCATACAAAACCTAACATACATATCCACACACACTGCACACTGGGACATCTACCAACAGCCTACAGTCTACATAGCTGAAAGATCATTTCATATAAAGATTAGTTAATAGTATTCTTTTATTTTTTTTAATTTGTACATAAGGTTTTTTTTTTTTTTTTTACAAAGTTTAGATAGATAACATACGGAACTGAATCCTCCATTCCTCCCAGGACATGAGAGCCCTCTCAATTATTTGAACAATTTCCTCACTGTTTAATTGAATAATTAAAAAACGGTTCGTTTAGTAAAAACACTGTTCACTGAAATTAACCCTCACGTATGAGAGAGGATTCAAATTCGATGAGATTCATACGTTGCATTAATCATTGAACTACAGTTCAACAATTTTTATTTCACCATTAAGTACAACTTAATCAATACTCCAGCATTATCTTCCATTTTCTACTTTGGTAGTAAATCACATACTCCCCTCCGAAGAAGTCGTGACACTTTTCTTTTTGAAATATCCCATAAGATTAGACACATTTCCTTTTTATGTACATGGAATCTATACAAAATAATTAATTAATAAATTCATATGGACCCACACAAAACTAATACAACTACTCATTACACATTAAAAACTAAAATACATTGTCCATTAAATTATCATACTCCTTGACCTTCTTACTCACACCTTTAAAGGGAAGAAGGTTGTAATAAAATAAAGAACACCCGCACTGATGTTTCAAAAGAATTTGTTGGTCCATTTTATTTTATACTAAAGGACATATAATTCAAATCCTCGGTAACAAAAAACCCTTGTGCAAAGCCCATATCAAAGCACAGATTGAATCACACGATTCGTAACCATCAAATCACCCAAACCACTGAGAGGAAATGTAGGTATGTAACAACGTTGTGAACTCATTAATAATAATAATAATAGGAAAATCCCCCACTGTGTTTCTCTATGGAAAACCTTGAAGACCAAAGAACTACTTTAAAAGTAATCTATTGAGGAGATGAATATGAAATGGGGTGTCAGTTCGTGTGTTATCATGTTGTCTTCTGTGTCGACCTGATAACTACACGATTTGGAAAGGTCAAACCGAACACAACAAACATGAAAAAGCCTTTGTCCATACATACAACTATGACATTTATTTACATTGAAATATTCAAGGTAACCAAACACCAGATAAGCTCTACATCAAAGTGAAACTGGCTGGTCTCTTGGATTACAAATAAAAAGCAAAGGAGTCTCTGCATTTCTGCCTTCCATAAGTCATTTCTATTTTACCTTCAATACAATGCATCTCCATGAGAGCTAGCTTTTATTACCAAGTAGACTAAAATATATAGTAGTACAAGGTTCACCATATTGCACTTGAAAAAGTAAATGAACAATCTAAAGGAACCTGTGTGCGTGTTTCAAGATTGCCAGCAGTGCCAAGAGCACAAGATTGTTCCCCCGGACAACCATGATTCAAATCATCTGCACAAACCAATTTTATCAATACAGATAGACTTTTATTGTCTCTATATACTCTATATCTAACTGACTTCCATTCAAACACAATATGATACACATTTTAAGGTCCTTAACAGCAAATGCAGGAGAAATAGCCTACATAGGAACATACATCTCTTTATCACAAGAAAAGATTATCTTCAAAGAGATCTATTTGGGCAAACTTCAGAATATGATAACCCTAATGAGCTTCTGTAACTAAATATAACCTCATATGACAGCACAAAACGATAGTATATGAGAATTAGTATTACTATTACTATTAGATAGATCAAAGGGGAGTCCCCAATTGAGAATAATTGCTCCAATTCAGAATTAATTGAATCCGATTGCAATGATTGGGGAAAATTAAAGGCATGTGAGGACCAACCGTGCAATCAAACATCAGAAGCACCAGGGGTGTGCGTATCGCCGTCAGTATCACCGGATTTGAAGGAATGAATGGGATTGGAGCCTCTGATGAGCCAACCGAGGGCAAAAAACGAAACACCGGCAAGTATGGCGGTGCCCCAAGCGTGGGAATACCACTTGCTGTACTGTCTTATAGCGTACCGCCATTGATCTCAGTGTGGCGGCGTCCGGATTTACCACTTCCGGCGGGTTTGGGTAATGGGGATTCCCTCCTCCTCCTCGTGTGGCCGGGATTTTAGGTGGCTCCGACCGCCGCTCGGGCTCGCTTCCGGGGGTTTGAGACTCGCTCATAGCCTCGATTTCAAGCACAAGTGCCGCCGCTTACGGTTACTCCTCTCGCCCACGTGGCTGTTGCTTTGCTTCTTTGCTAAATGCTCCACCATATTTTTATTTTGCACAATTGAGATTAAGAAGTTAAAATTAATAAATAATAATGGTAACAAAAAATCTACTACTATTATGAAAGCTTTTTCATAAATATTATTCATGTGCACTTATGCTAAATGGTTTTAAAACATGATTTTTAATATTTTTTTTTTTTGTATATTAATTCCATAAACATCTGTAACTGGTCTCAACATAAATATCAGGAATTATAGAGAGAAAAATATAGGAAAACATATTTTAACATAAGAAATTATTTGTTAATTGGAGAAATCTCATACTGGCTCTCATTCACATGTTATATGCTCATTTTTTTACAACAATAATTAAGTTTTGCGTCTGCGGAATGGAAGAAACAAAACGACTTAATAACGCTCGTTTCTTAAAATGAGGAAAATTCTTTATCATTTCACAACAGTAATAAAAAGGAGTTTTAACACAATTAAATTCCAACAATACACAATCTGAATTCAAATTTACTAAAATAAACACAGAATAATAGCATAACCAACATTAAAACCCAGACAAAACCGGGTCAAGATAGACATAAAAATATAACTAAGAATATGTGATGCAACGTGAAATTAGTGTAAGAGTAGTAGTATACTATTGTGGTATTGGCAAAACGATGATACAAATGAAAATTATGGAATTTACCAGAAACGCAAGGGTATTAATAATGTCTCAGTTTGAATAGGACACGATATAAAAGCGAGTGGATGTCGTAACAGTATAATATTGTTCAATACGGCCAGCTTAAAGTAAAAATCATTTCATGTATCAAAGAACTTGATTTATAACCATATCTAAATCATTTGCGAGCTTCCATCTTCTTTTGTTCTTTGGCTGCAAACGGGAAATGCAAATGTATGATCAGAATGAGATCTTTTCCGTGAGCAAGGGAGGGGGATGATAATTGGAACAGCCAATGACAAAACAAGCAACTCACCAGCTTTCTCCTCTTCACGTTTCTTAGCAGCCTCAGCCCTTTGCTGTCGTATAAGAGCTAGACGTTCTGACATTGGGAGAAAAGAGATGCAACATAACCACATATAAACAAAACAGCAGATAAGTGAACAAATGAGTCAGTAACTAATTAAACACCTCTGTTCCATCAACCAAACAAACACCAAATGATACCCATCAATAATATCCAGCAACAAGGTTCAAAGCAGACCATCAATCATAAGAGATCGACTTGATTCATTGTATATGTAATAATCCATATAACTATATATTTAAGTGAGTGAGTGAGAGAGAGAGTGGTAAGACATGGTCTTTGATGCTTCAATATAGGAGCAAAGGCCGGAAATGTTTACAGGAAAGTTCTCAGGGAGATTAAAAAAATGTTACCTAAATCTTTCTTTGCTTGATCAGTCTTGCCTTGTTCTTGCAGCCTCATGTACCTTTCATGAGCCTTTTGCTTTTCAATCTCCTCTCTAAATAAAAAAAAAAAAAGTTCATGTAACCAGATCCAATCAGCTTTAAAAAGAAAAGATAAAAGAATGCAACGTGTTTATAAGGTCATTACATTTCCATGTTTTCCTTGAATTTATTCATAATTTAGATTCCAATTCCACCAAGTTTATAAATTGCTTCAGTACACCTTTCCTCTTTGAATTTTCACAAAAGATTCAAGATATTTAACCATCTCATACATGAGAGCATGATAAGCAAAAACTCCACAAAATCAATGAAAAGAGCAGAATGTCATATCCATGAGCCAACATTGTCTGGGTCAGCTAAAGGAATTGAAGGATTGACATAAGTATATGATACATGAAAATACAAGGAAATCAAACAAGGTAAATCATTAAGAAAACAAATAAAAAGTCAAAAAAGTTCAGAGAAGAGCTTTTAATTTTCTGATGTCATTGTTAGCAAATGAAAATTATTTTTAAAACCCTTTCTGAATTATGACAGACCTAAGCAAAAAAGCAAAATATATAAACCCAATGACAAGATACCTTTCACGCCTTGAAAGCTCTGTTGTTTTCTCAAGCTGCAAGTAGGAAACAACACTCAGTTGATTACACAAAAGCAGTAGTTTAACCAGCACCAGCACCTTAACTACCCCACCCCCAAGTACTTTTCATAACTTACATCAACATCACGTGCTTTTAAGTTTTTCTGCTTTTCCAGATTTGGATTTTCAATCTGAATGACACCTTGGGTGCCTTTGACTTTCTGTTAACAGCATTTGCAAAAATTTTAAAAATCAAATTAACTTAAAATATGAAGTTTTTTAAAAAGAAGCAACATGGCAAAATTGTACTCACTTCAGTTTCTTCATCAGATTCCTCTTCAAACTCTATATTGGATCTCTCCTCTTCTTCGAACTCGGCCTCTTCCTAGTAGGATGGGAAAATTATCAGAAAATAAAATTTTACTATAATAAATTAATAATGGCAATGACATCAGGATACAGGATTGCCACTTATCAATTCAATGACTACATTTCCAGGAATTCAAAAAATAAACTGATTACATCACCATCACAAGCTTCAACACAACTAAATTTCATGTATATTAATCAAAGGTTAATAAGCTTGCAAATATATATAGGAGTAAATAACATAAATACTACACTAAAATAATTGCAAGAAAATCAAGCAATGCAGGTACCTTTCTGAAATTGCGAGGACGAGTAGAGGTACCAGCCACTGAAATGAAGAAAAATTAAGTATAGTGAGATTTTGTGTTAATTAGCAATATAATCACAAACAATAAATTAATAATGAAAAAACCCATGTTTGTACAGTTCACAACCCTGGGCAGCCAATTTATACATGCTCCTGCATCCTACACATTTTGCATAACCATATGCCAAAAAGATACTATATCATACTAACAGGCAATTCAAAACATTAACACTGACAATCAAGATTAAGGCCAAATATCCAGACTTGGCATAGAACTATTAAACATTACTTTCGGTTGATGAATATGAGTAATAAAGATTTAATAAAGCTATTATACGAACAAAGGACATTAACAGATCATTACCATCTATGTATTCATGTTAACATGAAGAGTCTTCATAACTCTTAAGTATAAACATACACCAAGTATGATATGATAAGAAGAAATAGGTATGATGAACCTATGACCGCATATAAAAGAAGTAAGCCAATCATATTCATAGAAATTATTATGAATAATCATAATGAGGGACATTCAAAGATAATCTACATATAGTTGCAGACCATTCGATATGTAAGATGCAAGGGGTAAGCTACGTGGAGTCGTGGATGCAGATGGACTTCTCTACAAAACTGGTACAAGAACTCCTCTAATGAAAATGTCTTGGGCAAAGAGCTATGACATTTTTTTAATGTGTACACATCCAACATTATGCCAATGCTAAATCCCAAGAGGAAGGTGAGCTTTTACTGCCGCTGCAAGTATTTATGCCATACTTAAAAATAGGTAACTCGGCAGACCTATCTCAATCTTCTTAATTCCGGCATGCATCCCTGCCAAATTTCCTTTTCCCTACTCTCCGCAGTGCATTACCAAACTTCTGTAATATATTCAATTAATAACACTGATTCACAAGTTTAATCTAAGACCAATTCGAATATTTGATGACCGGACTCATAAACCTACTAAAATCGTAATCTAAGACATCTAAATAATTTATGCAATTTAAATGCATGATAGACAACTAAATATAACGAATACAGATATCAAATCATGCAACTAGTTTTTTAAATGCCCATTCAAATAACTAATATCAATCTTTCCCCAAAGGATTCCAACACAGCAGATATAACTCACAAAGATACTTGAAATTCCACACAAGAAAATAATAGGAAATTCATGGATAAAATAGCCAAGAAACATGGATCGCATTCAAGAATTATCCCCACAAGTAACAAACAGACATCCTGATAGTAGATAATATCCAGAACAAACATGAATTCATCGGAATTATAGAACATACGCATCTCTTCGGGGGTGGAGAAATGGCGGCGGCCAGTGGGCTTGCCCTTGAACTTCCCTCTTCCCATTTCACCGCGTCGCTGATTCTCTCTTCTTCTCTGCTAAAGATTTAAAAAAGAGAAAAATGAGCGACTGCTTGAATTCAAGAAAGAAGCAGATTCGAGTATTCCGTGTCTTATCACGGGCTCCTTCCTTGAATCAGATTCCCACCCTTTTCCAAAACCCTAGTTGGTGAAAGTGCCGAAATCAGGGCGCGTGCCTCTGCTTTGTTGGAGAGAAAATTGCAGTTTTCGGTTCAGTTCTCTCCGGTTCTCAGCGTACCAAAAACGCTAATGCAATACGCCGTTTTATACTGAATGGTTGTCTAATTGCTGTACTAGTAAATCTGTGCTGTATTCGATTTTTATACAACTGAGCGCTTTGTCTAATTGCTGAACATAGGGATGATAATGGGACGGGTATTTCCAGATATCCGATCTACCTGAATCATAATGGTAGGGTAAGGGTAATTGTAAATGAGTTTGGAACGGATACGGGTAGTTGTAAGAAATACTATTAGGATTTGGGAAGAGTACGAGTAATGCCTCAAAACCCGCGGATACCCGATTATATATATATTTTTAATAAAATTAAATTCTTATATATATATTTTTTAATAAAATTAAATACTCCATATATTATATATTGTAAGATATTTTATATATTTAATTAATAGTTATAAGTTTTATTTAATCATATTTACTAAATATTTATTTAAAATAATAAAAATTATATTATTTTTATTGTATATTTAGTTAATAATAATGTAATTTTATTATTATATTTATTTAGACAATAAAAGATATAAATATATTGTATAAAATAAATGAATATTAAACGGGTACGGGTACCTGCGGGTATTGATAAACGGTAATGGGACGGGTGCGGATACCATAATAATTTTTTTAAATGGGACGGATACGGATAATGATAGTTGTTTTTTAATCGGATATGGGTACGGAACCCCAAAATAAGTGGGTACCCTACTCGTTTTCATCCCTAGGTGAATCGTTCTCTCCATCCCATAATAATTTTCACGTACCAATTATTTAAGGAAGTTGTATATTTTGACCAAATTTATTGATTTTAAAAAATATTGTAGTATTTTTAAATAATAAATAAAAATAGTAAAGTAATGATATGTATGAAAAATGAGTGACAAATTATAAATTAACGTAACTTTTGAGGTTGTTAAATAAAGTGATATTTCATTTTTTAAGGTGTGAAAGATTTTGTGGGACAAACAAATGAGGAAAGTGTGAAAACATTATGGGAAGGAGAGAGTATTTATTTATTTGTATTATTTAAATTTTAATACTCCCTCCGTCCTGAACAGGTATACATTATATTTATTTTTTACACGAAGATTAAGAGGTCTAATATTTTAATGTGCAGTGAAGTAAAAAAATTATATTTTAATATGTAATTGTTAGTTGTATTAGTGTAATGTGTGGACCTCGTATATGGATATAATAATAGTTTTGTGTGAGTTTTATCAACCAAAAAAGAAAATGTATAGTTTTATTGGATGGACAAAAATAAAAAAAGTGTATACTTAGTTGTGGGACGAAATGAGTATAAAATTCATTTTATATCACCCAAAATTAGTTAAATATAAATATATTATTAATTTAATATCTTAATTTTAAGAGGTTCCAATTTTTTTAAGAGGTATTTGTGTTAAACAACTTGTAAGAATTGCTGAATTATGATTGGTATATACTATAAATAAGTATGCTTATTAGTTGTTAAAATATGCATTAAAGTATTTCCTCTATTTCATCGAAAGGTTCCAATTTTATTATATTGGGTGTTTCATTTAAAGATCCTCATTTTCTACTTTTAGTAAAAGAGTCACATGTATAGTTCACCACCAACTACTAAAACAACTACACATTACACATAAAATAATAATACTCCTTAATTTATGCATAAAAAATAAATGGTCACCTTTATCTGGGATGGAGGGAGTATAATTTTAAGATGATATATGATTCACTAAAAAAATACTTTAACTGCGAATAAGTTAATTCTAGTTCGATACATCTCACAACACATTTACCAAAGTTTTAACTAAAATTCACAATTGTTATGTTCTTTCATTGTATACCCCCCAATTATCTTGAGTAATTACCAAATGCTTCGGCCCAAAAGTTTGGCCCAATTATCTAATACCATTTGGGCTTTGAGTTAATAGTATGACGCAAGTCCAGAGTCTCCTGGAAAATAAATTAATAAAGTGTACCATGAATTTTTTTAAAAGAAAATTATAAATATTTTACATTTTTAAAAAATAATAATAAACTCTAAAGAAAACACTACCATATGTGCTGAACCCAATGGAAGTGGAGTAATATTTGGCCTAAAATCTGTATCCTGTAATTTACTAGTATCATAGGAGTAATTTACATCTCTAATTCTTTTCATTTTCTAATCTATCTACTATCATATTATTTGAGAAATAATAACCTTATTACAAATAATAACTTAATTCGAACTATTTGAGTATTTCAAATAATTTTAAAATTTCTAAAAATTATTGACAAAATATCCGTCCCCAAAGTATTTCACACTTTCCTTTTTTATTCGTCCCTCAAAGTATTTCATACTTCACTTTTACTAAAATTGGTAAAAAATAAATTATTATAATATTCACTTTTTATACACATCATAATATAATACTCACATTTTCACATCTTCCAACAACTTTACACACTTTTTTATTAAATTAACTAAACTATATATTATCTATCTTACTTTATACATTAAAAAATAAAATTTTCTTAATCTCCGCGCACACCAATACGTGCACGGAACGGAGGGAGTACACGGTGTAAAAAAAATTACATACACTCAACTCAAGTGTTATAGTTTATATTATAGTCTCTATTTAGAATTTTTATTTTATATTCATATATTTTAATAATTCAACTTGTATGTATAAGAGTAGAGTGTTACAATTTTTTTAGTACTTCATATCTCACTCCATTATATACTTAATTATTTGATTTGTTTGAAACACTAATAACACACCATTGGAAAATTATAAGGGAAGGGAATTAAAAGTGATGATCTGTCAACACACAACTCCGTTCTTCACTGATTAAATGGTAATTAGGGTTTGCAGATTGTGAAGAAAACTATCGAAATAGGAATGGTCGAATCCCTCGGCGAGTATTAATTCCCTGAGTTTATCATGGTTTACTTTGATCTGCTCCCCAGTTTGGCCCATTGCCGCCATTACAGCGCCATTGCTAAACACCCCATCTTCATCTCCCTTGTGCACCTCCACTGCAACTTTCACCACTCCACTCAGCAATCTAGCGTGAACATGATGCTCGCCGGCGTGCGGCAGCGCCACCAACTGACTCTCGCTCATCGAACCAGACCCGCAGTGCGTCACGAAACACCCTACTGCGGGGTGGTTGAGGATCGCTTGCTGTGGGACCCACCCTCCATGTACCACCCCCCAATCCCCACATCTCTCGGCGAATCCATCGGGTAGAGCTTCTTCCAACGTGTTGAATCCCAATGGATGCCTTAAAGCAATTAAGAAGGGGGATCCCGTCTGTTAGATACCCAGTAAAAGTTGTTCGAATTGATCTCTTTTCAGCACGGCTTCGCTCCCAAACGCGCAGAAGATCACGGATTTCGGAGCGAATTTGTTCAGCCAAACGCTCCATCTGTCATCCAGAGGGGAAGAAAATTGGGGATCTGGGAACCACCGGGCCAGCGAGAAAAATCGGCTTCTTAAGCCTTTTTTCCAGAAATCGACAGTAATCTCCATCAATTTCATCACAAGTTCTGAATCCAATCGCATCACTGTGCGAGAGAGAAGAGATCAGGCGCTCCTTCATCGTGATGCCGCTCCCAATTTTCTTGGTGGTTCCCATGAACTTGAGACCGCGGGTGGAGTGCTTATCCAGCTCAATCGACGGCGTGAATCCATCGGAGAAGAACAAGTTTTCTCGATCATCGAATTTCGCGAACAGGAAACTCACGGCGGCGGGGCTCAGGATGCTGTAGTGCACCGCGGGCCAAGCCCGGTAGCCAGTGCACGTGGTCGTAAAACACGAAATCGGAGAGCAATGATCGAAGCACGGGCTCAGTGAGATCAAGGGCGTATCGGAGAAGTGCTTCTCCTGAAAGGGAACGGTGCCGTTGGTGGTCTCGAGATTCTCCGGGAGTCCGTCGACGGGGGGAATAGAAACGGGTATGAATTGGATGAGATCCGCATACAAGTTAAGCGGATCCAATTTGGATGGGGCACTGGTAGGAGTAATGAGAAAGATTTTGTGGCCCCTCTGAGCAAGTTTGTTGGCAGTAGAAAGGTAAGGGATGAAATGGCCCATGGGTACATCAAAATGCTGAGCTTCCCACTCATCATTTCATACCATTTTTCCGATCACCTGAATAAATACCAGAAATTCGTGGATGGGATATTAGCAACCACGACAAACACCGTACTGCTAATTAAGATTCCATTTAAGGAGATTTTGACAAGTGTAAAGTTAGATTATCCTAGTACAATTGACAGCTGTAAAATGTAGGCAGCATGTTTTTTCCCTGTATACACCATCCCTGTAAATGATGCATTATTGTAATAAATTCAAGTTAAAATGAATATTTTTAACACGGGTCGTGTGAATATATTATGGGAGGGTATTTAATTCGTGTTTTTTAACTCGTATGTGTGGGAATACATTAGGGGCATAAACACGAATGGTGTGATAAAACACACGATGGTGGGAATACATTTATGGGTTAATACACGAATGAGTTAATGGTGTCACGAAAATAAATATTTTTTACACAAAATAAGTTTGCATCAAATATGGGTATTAACACGAAAATAATGTTTATGGCAAATTCTCTCAATTACACGAAAATAATATTTTTTGCATGAAAATAATTAACACAAAAATAATAAATTCGAGTAATGTATTCAAATCAAATAATGCATTCATGTAAAAAATTCGAATAATATTTTTTAATAATTTTTTAGTAAATTTTGTTTTACTCGAGTAAATTTTTTCATGGGATACATTACCAATGCATAAAAAAATAGCAATTTTTATTTTAACTTATCCTTCACTCAACTCCATTCCTATGATCTTGAGTTGATCTACTAAAAAACTATAAAAGCCTTAATTAGGGATTGTAAAATCTCTTATTTAAAAAAAAAAAAAAAGATTTGATGGCAACAGTGTAGACAAGCCATAGTGTTGATTCCTTACAAAAGGTTGAGCAGAGTGTGAACAAAATCATTAATATAAGAATCCTCTAGCCCTTTTCTCAAAAGGAAATCCCTCCACTTGTCATGATTTGCTTCAACTTGTTCATCTTCCATACTCAATTTGATTGCCTTGATCACCAACCCTCTTTCCTAAACATCCCATCTACATCTCCTTTCTCCACCTCCACTCCAACTCCCAACTCTCCCCCCTGATCACCCACATGTGGCAACAGCACCAACCGGCACTCACTCGCGATGCCTTCCGACAACGAACCCGACCCGCAATGTGTAACGAAGCACTCGACTGAAGGGTGCGACAGGATCAACTGCTTCTGAACCCAACTCCCATCAACTACACCCCTGTCTTTGGTCCTCTCTGTAAACCCCTGAGGCAGCCCTGCCTCCACCGTTTCCACCCCAACCGGCGGCTTCAGCACCGCCAAGAATGGAAGGCCGGTGAGCTCCAGACCCAACACCAGTTGTTAAAACTGCTCCTTTTTTAACCTGACCTCACTGCCAAACGCACAGTATACCACGGACTTGGGCTCGAATCGATCCAGCCACTTGGCAACGGTGTCGTCTAATGTACAACAGGGCCGGCTAGGACAACAGGCTTGTTGAACTTCTTCTGGAGGAAGTCACAGTCTCTGCAGGATTTGAATCCAATGGCGTCGCACTCTTGGAAAGTTGCGAACATTCTCTGAGCAAAGGTGATCTCACTATCCAACTCTTTGACGTTGTTGATCATGCAAACCATTCTGGCTTCGTGCTTGTAGAGCTTGATCGCCGACGAGGGGGTTCCATCAACTCGTCTGCAGACGACCCGTCCCGAGTCAAGTAGGCCGCTGAAGCAGGGCTGGTGGTGCAGTAGTGGAGGGACTTGACGCCGCAGCGGCGGGCCAGCGGGCGAAGTCGAAGAAGACGTAATGGGGCTGGAGTTGTTGGAGAAGGTGGGCCACGGTGAGGTCCATGGCTTGGCCAGTTGGAAGGGGATGTCGGAGGTGGTTTGTTCGCCATGGGGGAGGCCTTCCACGTGTGGGACAGTGATTGGTGTGAAGGTGATGAGGTGAGGATAGAGATTGAAGGATTCCACCTTGGATTGTGCTTTGGGGGGAGGATGAAGAAGATTCTACACCCTCTTTCTCTTTCTGCAACTTGATTGGAGAGGTGAAGGAATGAAGTGATATGGCCCATTGGAAACCATGGATACATGACTATCTTCAACTCCTCCTTTGCACCCATACTTGTGCTTATTTATGCCAAAGAAAATCTTAATGGTGAATTGGAAACCAAAAACATACAAGGTTGTAGGAATACTTTAACAGAAAATGATTGGAGTGAATAAATAGTTGGTTGTTGAGGGAGAAAGGAGAGGTAGATTGAAAGTTAGATGAAAAACATAATCGCCAGTCAACACATCACTCTTTATCCTCCAACCCACGACCCTTAACCAACCATGTTTCCTCTCAACCCACTTCGGATTTCCTATGATTTGAATTCTAAAAACCACTCTTAATGTAATGCTTCCTAAGTTATAATGAGTCGAATTTAAGAATTCCTGAATGTTATAACACCAAAAGGATGATTATTAAATAAAAAATATGAGAAACTATGTAGAATAAAAAAATTAATAAAAAAAATATAGTAGAATATAATTGAATTTTAAATAGGAGGAACTTATAATTAATAATTAATATATGGTACCCTTTTCAATTAATTTTGTTTTCATTTTTTTAATTTTATTATATTTAAAATACCATTATTATACCCAAACGGCTTGTTTGGTAGATAAGATAAAGGAGTATTATGAACTCCCTCCGTCCCACCCATATTACTACATTTACTGTAACTTTTATGAGAGCTTTATGCAGTCAAACGATGCAGTTTGACCGGAATGGAGGGAGTATGTTGATATAAGGAGGTAATATGAATAAGTGTTTTTGTTTAGTAGAATATATTAAAAAGTAAAATTAATATTATATGGTGTTTGATAGGCCATACTAATATTGAGTTAAAAGGTGTAATATTACTTTTATACCTTGTTTAATTTTTTTAATTTAAAATTATATTTTCTAATGAAATAGATATAATTTAAATTAATTTATATTTCATATCATATAAATTTTAATTTATAATTTAAAATTAACGATAACAAACTATCCAATTAATTAAAAAATAAATAAATCAAATTTAATAAATGAAGCACAAGTGTAACATATTCAGGTAAATCAATCGAAGGAATTTTATATAAAAAATAAAATTTTCTAAAAGAAAAGGGTAGAAAAAAAAAATCTGCTTTCGTCTTCTCCATTCACCATGAGTGCTCATCTCATCTCATCTCATCTCATCTCTACAATCACATAATCATTAATTAACCATTATTTTGAAAATCTAAACAGTATGCAGAAGCAACCCATAATTGCTTTCAACCAATCTTTCAGTTTCACCTTTTGGAAGACAAGACTTTTAGAGAGGTACTTTTTCAACTATCACGATGACAATTAATGGAGATGTAGAGAAGGTGATCTACGATGACAATGGAGATGCAGAGAAAGTGGATGACAGCGATTCTCTTAGAACTGACCCGTAATTCGATAGAAATGGAAGATATGACGATGGAGAATTTTGGAAACAATTACTAGGGATTGTGAGAATCCCCAATTCAAATTACAAAGCAAATGCCCAAACCTCATTTATCTGGATTCACTGTTGAATATGTAATGTTAATAGTAATACTACGGATGCCCCAAGACTAATTATGTAAAGAGGAACAGTAAAATTTAACGGACCATCAATTTCGTTATTAATGATATATGTTCTACCAAACTAGATAAGAGGGTATCACTTGTATGAATTACCCATATTATGTAGTAACAAACGAAGCGTAACCCTAAACTATGGTGACGAAATATACCATAATCAGAGGGGTAAAATTATTTAAAAGTAAACAATAAGTTATAGGGGTAAATTATGCCCATAATTATTGAGGGTGAAATATATCCCGAGTATAATTACAATTATATTTTTAAAGTAAAAAAAAAAAACCAAAATTAAAGTAGCGAAAAAAACAAGCAGGTTGTAAACATTTGATTATGTGGACGAGTTCCACACAAGTTATGACCTTAAATTAAAGTAAACTTAATATGAGTTATATTATATATAGCTCTAATGCAACAATAATACATAACTTTTTAATAGTACTCATTAATATTGCTCAACACTACAAAAAAGTAAAAACCATAAATGAAAGTGTTATGAAATACTGTTTTACTTTTCTTGATCAAGTTGGGGTTGCCGATCTGAATCATTACAAAAGGTTTTGTAGAGTTTGAACAAAATCATTGATGTAAGAATCCTCAAGCCCTTTCCTCAAATAGAATTGTCTCCACTTGGCATGATTTGCTTCAACTTGTTCATCTTCCATCACCAACTTTACTGCCTTCATCACACCCTCTTTTGTAAACAACCCATCTTCATCTCCTTTCTCCACCTCCACTCCAACTCTCAACTCTCCCCCCCATCAACCTTGCATTGATGATCTGATCACCTACATGTGGCAGTAGCACCAACCGGCACTCACTCGCGATGCCTTCCGACAACGAACCCGACCCACAATGCGTTACGAAGCACCCGACAGAAGGGTGCGCCAGGATCAACTGTTGCTGAACCCAACATTCCTGAACCACCCCTCTATTTTTGGTTCTCTCTGTGAATCCCTCAGGCAAACCCTCCTCCACTGTCTCCACCCCAACCGGTGGTTTCAGAGCAACGTAAAACGGAAGGCCGGTGAGCTCCAAACCTAACACCAATTCTTGAAACTGACCCTTTCCTAACCTAGCTTCACTACCAAATGCACAGTACACAACAGAGCGAGCCTTGAACTGATCCAGCCATTTCGCGCATGTTTCGTCTAGGGTTGAAGTAGGTGGCTTGGGCACGACATGGCCAGCTAGAACAACAGGCTTGCTGAACTTCTTCTCAAGAAACTCACAGTAAGGCCCCTCCATCTCTCTGCATGACTTCAATCCAATGGCGTCACACTCATCAAGAGACATGATCATACTCTCAACAAAACTCATCTCACCATCAAACTCTTTCCTGTTGTTGATCATGCAAACCATTCGTGCTTCGTGCCTTTGGAGCTTGACGAAAGAATCAGCAGACAATCCATCCCGAATCAAGTAACCTACAGAGGCAGGGCTAATGGTGCAGTAATGAATGGACTTCACACTCTACGAGCCAATGCAGGCAGCCAGTGTGTGAAGTCGAAGAACACGAAATGGGGTTTGAGTTCTTGAAGAAGACGGTCGATGGTAGGCTCGGTGAGATCCATGGCTCTGCGTAGATACTTGAACAGGGGAAATGGTATGTCCGAGGTGGTCTCTGCCCCATGGGGGATGCCTTCCACGTGGGGGACTGTGATTGGCAGGAAGTTGATGAGGTGGGGATGGAGATTGAAGGATTCTAGCTAGGATTGTGCCTTGTGGGGTAGGATGAAGAAGATTGTGTGGCCCCTCTCAACAAGTTTATTGGAGATGTGAAGGAATGAAGTGAGATGCCCATTGCAAACCATGGATACATAACTATCCTCAACTCCTTTTCCCTCATGCTTTCTCAATTATTTCTGAAATCATATCAATTGCATTATTATCACATCATGTAAATTTCATTAATTGATTACTCTTACCTTACAAATTCCAAATCCAGAGCTTAATCTGTACATGAAGAGATTGTGGAAAACTATCAAAACAAGAAATATAGATTATGCGAAGGAAATGTGAATAAAAGAAAAAAAAACACAAAATCTTACAATCATAAAACTATTGATCTGAAATTAGAATTAGAATAAACGAAAGAGAATGCAGAAATGCTCAAAATAACTCCACCTCCACAAAATCTGCAACATTAAAAAATTAGGATCCCAAATGACTTTTTTTTAGGAGTTTAGTTGGCTTATTCTATGTTATGTTTGATTTTTTCTTCTGAGATTTGGTTGGTTTATTTTCAGCATTTTCTTTCTTATTTTAGATTTAGTTATCCTTTATGTAACCGTTGGTTCATTCTAACTAACAAAAAAAAAAAAAAATCACCTAATCACATTAATTATATAGTACAAAATTAACACAAAGGATATAATCTTATTACTTAGATTCATTCACACATGGGGAAAGCATAAAAAGTGGTGTTTGATAGGAGAAAGAGTGCAACCAATAATGTTTGGTTTATGATTTAACGGTTGATTTTGCAATAGGTGCTAATAATAAAAAATAAATAAAAAATTATAATTTTAGAATATGTATGATTTGTAAAGCTACTGTGTGGTCAAATTTTAAAAAGTTAATGCCGCAGTAGTGATGAATAATGATCGAGTGATTGAAAGAATAAAAGATAAAATAACAAGTATGAAAAATAATGCATATTTGAATTAAAAACATATTTAAAATGAGCATGTATGGATAATACAGAGTAGGAATTTGAAATCCGATTTTATAATCAAATTCAAACCTAAACAAGCAGACTTTAAATTACACAGTAAAATGGTGTTCTTCAAGCAGATCACCTCTTTGAAGAGTCAATAGCCCTGACTAATGCAAAATAACAACTCGGATTCAGTGATGTTAACAGCTCCAACACCACCACACCACTCGGCTTGCTAATTTTCACACCGGGTTCTAGCAAGCCTGCAACAGTTCCACAATCATGATGAATCGAATCACATCATACAGCGGCTCAAGAATTACTAGGGTCATAAGGATTATACCAGGAGACGGCTTTTTTCCACCGTACAACTCTTTGGCTAACGGATTTGCTGCCCAATTATTAACAGCAACTCGATTAGTTGGTTGAAATCCAACAATATGCCAGTCAGTTGACACAGTCACCTGTCCACAGGAATCCAAGTTACAAGCATGCTTGCTCATTCTATTGCCAATTATGGATATCATAGGGGAAATTGGGATAAGGATAAGATGAGAGTACCTGATAACTTGCTATATCATCTAATGCTTTCATCTCCTCTTCACTAGCTTCTACTGGCATAGAAGTGGATGAAATTTCGAGCATGTCCAAGTCAGTATCGTACACTCTACTCAAGAAGTTGGGCGGTTCTCCAATCCATGCACATAAACCAGATTTCTTGCTTATTTCACCAGGCCAACCAAAAGAATCCTTCATTCTTCTAATAATGGACACACAGCACTTTTCCAACTGAATGCAAGGTAAACATCAGTTGTCAGACATGATCAAGAAAAGTTAAAGGAAGCAACTCTGCAACTAGCCATACAAGGCCAAACTACAGGAACAACAGTTTATGCAAAAAGTGAAAACAGAAAATGCAGTAAACTACAACTTCTGCAAAGACATAATTGAACAAGATTGAGAAATAAGCATTTTTTTCACATAATATCAAGATGCAAAACACAAAAATATTCACATTCAATATGACAGGATGAAATATCATCTTCAAGAATCTTTTCATAGGTCTCCAAAATAACTAAGAAAATTTCACGGTAATAGTAATCTCAACACCCTCCTGGTCTGACTGAGCTATTAGCAAACAGAACATGAGTAAAAACCAAATCACAAGTCTAAAGTCATAACAATGTCACAACTTTAACCAGACAGAACATTCAACGATTTAAATGATCTATTGTTGCATACCTCAGAGAGTTCCACAGAATGAAGTGGAACACAATAAATGTCTGAAGTTGGAGCTTGAGGATTTTCTTGAACAAACTTCTTTCGGATTGGCAGATGGGGCATATAAAGTTTTCCCAGAACACTAATGGCAACCAAAAGAATCCCACTCGCAATGACAACAGACAACATCTTTAACAAAGATTGGCCCTGAAACAAGAAGAATAAACAATGATCATGATATGCACTAAAAAAGAATAGTCTGATCCACATAAGTAGAAGACATAGTGCACATAAAGTAGTTTCGTGCAAGTGTTTGTTCCGTAATGATTGGGCAGTAGGTTTATGAATGATTGCTGATGCAGTGTAAAGATTAGGTAATACAAATAGAAACCTTTTTAAGATCCAAGTTGGATGATTTCACAGCTGCATTCGATAGAAGTCTCTTATTAGGCAGTGTGAAGGTGTCCTCATAGTAAATATCCAGATTGTCAACCAAACTAATCTGCAGACAGATGCAGCTTCATAGACTGAGAACTTGTCAATTCAAATTTTAATTTAGAACAACACCAAGAGTAGGATTATATTCAAAGAATGCTTTAATATTTCACTATAATTTTCTTTTCTGGATATAAACAATTTTCAAAATCCCACACTAATTAGCAATGCCCAATTGGACACGCCCAGCATTACTAACTGAAATAAGCTCACGTCAGAACATTTGATTCTGAAACAAAACTACTTCACCCCTGACCTCTTCTGGGTTGGCAATTGTCAGTTCTTGCCTTGATTCTATGTCTCCTGGCTGAAATTCCAGGAGACATCAAGATTGAACAAGATCCCACTTACTCGCATTAAAAGGAAGTATCGACACAAACTCATAAGCAACTGAAAGGATAAGAAACTAATTACCATTTGAGAATGAGTAAGAACAACTTCCCATTTATCTCCCTCTGATTTTTTCCACCCTTCAAATTTCACATCTCTGTGTTTATTGGCGTCAATTTCCAACTTGTATGATGGTACACACTCACTTATCCAAGCACAAAATTCAGAACCGCCAATCTTTTCCAGTTTCGAGAATGCAGGGGAGATCAACCAACTTTTCTTCAATTGTGTGCCCACAAGCTCATGTTTTCCTCTTTCCATGTTAAACTTTTCTAGCAGCACCTTGGCATTGGCAAGAATCTCATGTTCGACAAAGTTATACAGAACAACAGAAGAATTCTTGGATGAAATGTGCTTACGCTTCTGAAACAAACTTAAAAATCTACTGGAAGCTCTGTTAGAAGAATCATGAAGAAAATGCCTTTCCATGTTTTCAAGGGCAGCGGTGCAAATAACCTCTCCAATATCAGAAATGGTATATTCATCTGAAGAGCTGAGGGTTAATAATATAGGTACCTGCCGATAGGAAATGGAATAAGATAACTTGTCACCTGCAGAACAGAGATTAAATATGATATTACAAACAAGGAATCAAGAAGTTACTGTGAAACAAGCTGCTTCAGAAAACCTTAACGCACAAATCTTACCTCTCTTGGATCCTCAAGATTTTCCATATTTCTTTTAGTCCCAGGACTAAAAAGTGCCAGCTCAAAACTCCAAAGCCGCTCCAATACTACTTGTCTAAAGGTCATCGCAAGTATATTCTTAGAGGAGGTACCTTGCAAAACATCTTTTGTGAGAAATCTCTTCAGCCTAACAGCTTTCTCTTTGACTTTAATGGCGGGTAAAAACTGTGAAAAATATGGGAGCAATTAAAATAGTTAAACAATCAGCAGATTACAGATGGTGTTTAAACTTCAAGAAATTGAAGTATCGGAATTGAAAAATAATTGAGTTAAAATATCTTTCACTAAGTTCAATTACACAAGTTGAAATAGTTGGATGTAAGTTTCTAAAGACGAAATAACAGTCAATATACAGAACACAGAAATGCGAGCAAGAAATAATAAAATCATGACATTATTAGATGAACTTCAGGAAAAAAAGAAAGTCTCACCAATCGTGTGGAGACGGTGCTGTGGTCATCTGGGTGACCAGGAAATATGGTTTCAATGACCATGGTTGACATCCCGGAAGATAAGTGTTCATCGGCAGCTTCTCCTCCGTCCGCGGCGCCGGCACTAAGCGCTTGCTGGAAGTCGACGGCGCCGACGAGCGTAAGCCGGGCCAAGTCATTCTCGTATGTTCTAACCGCAGGAAGGTATGTTTCAGAATCGCCCAATTCAGCCACAGCTTCTAAAACGGCTTTCTCGGATGTCAACGGTGAGGACGGGTGGTTGTAAGATGAGGAAGCGGCGGAGAGGACAGAGCGGGAATGACTTGGATGGCCGAGGGGTAGTTTGGAAAATGAGACTTCAAATGATTTCGAAGGAAAAAAAAAGGGTCGAGATATTGGGCCGAGGAGAGAGTGAGTGGGAGCGAACGCCATTGACGTTGCAGTAGATAGAAATTAGGGTTTATGAATTAGAGAACGTTAAAAAGAGGACCGAAAGAAAAACGTTTTCAAAAAATTATTTGTATTTCACGTTTTTGAAAGCGAAATTAATATTGTAATTCAAGTCTTATAGCCGATTTAGTTTTTAACTTTTATGTTTACTCTGTGCTTTATAATTTTGGAGTTCCGGGTTTATATTTCTATTTATAAAAAATAAATAAGACAACACAAAACAAATTATGGCTCACAACACACCTAAGTAACCCCTCACTGCTAACCTCACTTCTACCCATCAAATCCAAAAGTGAACCCATAATTTTGAATCTTTGATGATTAATTAACTGTCAAATTATTGAAAATTAAATTTAAAATAATATTACTAATTTTATTTTTAAAAAATCATTAAAAAAATCTAAAACTTATAAAAAAAATAGACCATATTCGAGACAATCTCTCCACAAAATTAATAAAGAAGAAAGTGGTATTAAATGGAAAATAAAAACCAAAGAAAGAAGTAGCGAAGCTGTTAACAAGGATAAGAGTTTACAAGTCAAAGAGATTGTCAGGTTTGAACAAATTCTCCCTACCATTCAACATTCAGTAGTAAGAGACTTCTCACCATTTCTTCTTTCTACAGGTTAACTAACTAACCACTGTACATAACCATCTATTAACAAACATAACCACCCTATTAAGGTTCTTCATTCCAGATCAGCAATGGCAGCCAGCAATTTTAAACACAAAAAACCAAAAATAAATAACTCCACCACTTGCCTGTTGGCCGAGTGACATGAACGACCGTCGCAATAATATATACTCACACGTCACTTGCTCCAGAAGCAATCCACTTTACTCGATCATGTTAGGTTACCCAAGTATTGCCCACTATTATCATTCACAAGGTAATCGTTCAGCGTGCCTCTTGCATACTCAACCCCTTCCCCGGGGCTTGCCAATGCATTAGACGAAGAGTAAATACTGCCCTTTCCATCCTTCAAGTTGGTTTTCCCCCTACCTTTACCAACACGCTTCTTCTCATTCGGGAACTCAGCACTCAGCCTACCCATCTGCTTCTGCAAATCAGAGACGGAATCATTGGCCAACTTCCCTTTGGGGGTCTTCTTCCCATCAACACGCTTGCTGTCTACACGCTTCACTTCCAATCTGTATAATGCACAGGCATCGTATTTGTTGATCTCATACTCGTAGAGGTGCCATTCAAAATTTTCCATGGGCTGAGGGTCCATGTAGTAGGACCTCTTCAGACCTCCAAATTCATCCATCAACTGTTTCCTCGACTCGTGCCAACCCCTTCCATTATAATCTGGAAGTGATCTTTGCTTTCTGGTACCACTCTCAAAAGCCCTGCGTGGCTTATCAAAAAAGAGCCACTCCCTGATTGTTTCACCATCCAAAACAGTAAGATCGAACAGCTCTGCCAAAATGGAAAGTGGATAAATCAAATAAGATTAATACATCTTAACTGAATAACACAAAATATTATGAAAATTCCACCAGGGGCACCATGCAAGAGAAGAGTAACCCTACTTACCAGGTGCATTCCAAGGTGATTTCGTAGTTGCAGCACCCTCACATTCTGGAACACCAACACCTTTCCCTTGTGCCTTTGCACCAAGAGCTGCGAAAAGTAAATTGTCCTTTAAGCCAATGCCTCCAGGTCGTACAACTGGAGGCCTACCAGGGAAGCCTTCGCTAGGTGCAAGCCCAGCATGGAAGACACTGCAATAGTCATCAGACTTTTGACACCAGTCCATGCCTAGCGCTGGTCTGGGACAATCCCAAAGGGCACATTTTGGCCCTAAAAAAGCAGAAGGTGGAGGACTGATATCCTGTTGGTAGCCAGAAATCTGAGATATACCATCAATTCCAATGAAACCAGTACCATCGTAACCAATGAAGTACTGCGGATCAAACTGATGATGAAAATCAAATGAATGAAAATCTAGTTGAGTTGCAACATTCAGATTATTCATTTCCATGTTGTTGACTCCCATGCCAGCGCCTTTGCATTGCTCAACCAACTGGAAGCCTTGCTCTTGAGGAACCTTGGGTATTTCATAATTCTGTTAAAACAAAAATAACAGTGAGATGAAACAAATTGGTCCAATTCACAAGAAGCACGAGAGTGGTGGGGTGGGAAATAAAATGAAACATTAATAGTATCATTTAATCTAGGATTAGTTTTGAAATCCACTACTACAGTATTGCTATAAGATTTGAAACTACAATCATCACCCTTGACATATCAAGTGTCAATAAAGACACTTGCAGTAATAGCAAATAAACAAGCAACTTCATATGTATAAGCAATAAAACATTGGAAAAAATTAAAATGTTTTTACAATACAGCAATATTTGGATGATAAATCCATCTACTGTGAATCACAGTTCTAAAATTATACAGTTTATTATTATCAGGTAAAAGGAATTGTGGGCAGCTAATAAAATAATAATGAAAATAGAATAGCAAATTGCAAACCTCTTGAGAAACATATCCACCCACGACCTTCTGCGCATCAGGATCTGGCTTTGGCGGAGTCAAAGCACTAGTTGCATCATCATCCTCCTCACAAAGCTGCAACAGCCGACAAATCTCGGATGAAAAACCCAAGCTCCCTCCCTGTAGGATGATCATTTTCTTAACTATCGATAACTAAAATGTTCATTCGAATGATTCACAGATATATTACACATGGATCAGAATGAAAAAGATAAAACATTAACTGTTCCAAAATTCCACATCAAGTATTGCAGGCTAAGAAGAAAATTGGAAATCCACAAGCCAACAAAACATTGAATTCAACAAGCATACTTGAAGCAAAGGGTTGGAGTAATGAACACTAGGGACACAGAGAAACACGTGACATATTAAACACCACAACAGGAGCAGTTTTTTAATCATTTCCAACAAGCTGGTATGATTCAAGCTCACCTATTCGGATCCAGCCATTTACCACGAAGTTCAAAAGTAAAATCTCACAATGAGTTGGTCAAGTCTTTCGATGAATAAATTACCTGCTGCAAAGAGGATGCTGGGGAGGGCTCATTGAGTTCAGATTTCCATTCACGAAGCATCTGATGGACTTGTTCCTCAAGCACAGCCACATCAATACTGCGGCTCTCCTTCCTGGCCGACTGAAGATCAGTAAACATGCCCTGTAGATCATCTACACGATTCTTTGCTCTATCTTTAAAGAGTTGGTGCGATGCAGATTTGCACGCCCCGCTCTTTGAACCCTTCCCCATTCAAGTAATACTGGAAATTTCACCCAATTTTCAAGAAACACCTGCCAGATCAAACCATACAGCATCAACCTAAAAGAATAAAAGGGGCAACAACCCATCCCCCATATACAGAAAGTAAGTGAGGGAAAAAGGAAGATATGCAACAAGAGGTTACAGTGGAAGTTCGAATTTCCAGATTACACCACAGCGATATTCATACTAGTAAAACATATAAACAATTCGCTCAAAAAGAATTTCCACCAAGAGACAAAATTTTCAGATTATTCTGGGATCGCCAAGACACAAGCAAGAATCATCAAGATTACAAAGATTGAAGCCAAAAAGTCGCACAGACGACCAAACAGCCAAAATCGCACGAGAGTATGCAGAGTAAAGGAAAAAAAATTCAAGGTACAAACCCTAAATTAAAGGCCAATCGGAATGGTTCAAAGCAATAACCGAAAATTGGTGCGAAAAACTAAAAGTAAAAACAAAAACAAAAGTAAAAGCCACAATATATCAAGAAAGGTTCAAGAAAAGAGAGAAAGAAAGTAGCAACAGTGGGTGAGATTATGTGCGTGAGAGAGAAAGGGAGAGAAACTTACCAGTTGGAAGTGAGAGAGGGATAGATGCAGAGTGGGTTGTGTGAGGGTGAAGGGTAAAGTAGGGCGTAGTTCTTGGGTGGATTTCTTCTCTCCTCTTTTTCAGAGGAGGATAATTAATTAAATTGATTCCCTCCACAATTGGTTAAAGCTTATTGCCGCAAACGCAATCCCATCCCAGTAATAACCACTGGGATGGGCTGGGCTGGGCTGGGCTGGGTTGGGCCGCAGAAACGGTAGTTGAATGCCAATATTCGGACCATACGTTCAAGATGATTTTTATTTATTTATTTAAAATTTTAATTTTATAAGAACCGTTAATATTATTTCTTATTTTTTAATTTTATATAAATAAATATTGGTATGAGTATTATTTACGTATTTTACAACTAAGTGTGTTGATAATATATTTATCGTATACAAGGTTGTCTTTGAATAGTGTTGGAAGTTTAATTTTCATTTCAATAAAATCCAACTTGATATATATTATCTAATCATTGAGTTGATAATTCATTTTGTTTCGTCAATTAATATGACAGGCAAAAGGCATAATAATTTGTGAAAGTGAGAGCACCCATCAATAAATAAGGTTTGGCTATTCACTTTGGTGGAGGAGTTAAAACGTGTTTGACTATTGCAAGAAACGCATAAAGCGTATATCTCCACTAACACCACCAACTAAGATTCCAGATATCAATTCTTCTCACACGGAATTCCTGCATTAATGGACAAATTATGCAAAAATATATATATTTAAAAAAAAATCATATTCTAAGAACAACAGTTTAATTTTTATGTTTTGTAATATTAGAATAACAGTTCGAGTCCTCCAATTTCCAGTTGTAACTTGAAAAATAATTAAAGAATAGAATTAAAATAACAAATAAATAAAAAAAGTGCTCAAGATGAGCAGTATATCATATTAGTGCAAGTGTTGAAAACTGGCAAGAATTCTTACAAAATCATGGACAATTGTAATTGAGCAAGAGATTTTGGACAAAGTGATTAATAACCTAAATAAAATTCCAAAAAAAGAAATCTTGAATTCAATTAACTAATTCTGTTCCAAAAAAATTTCAAAGCATTGATTTAAGCAACCGGTATTGGCTTGGCTTCTTCAGCATTTTTGAAACGAAACACACCAGCAAGTCCACGTCCCCTAGCCATGTGTTCGATTTCCGCGAGTTTTTCCTTGAGAAGCTCCACCTCTTTCGCTAACTCTTCATCTCGTTGTCTCATTCCCTGAAAACCATTATGTTTTTAGAAGGGTGTCCACAAGAGGGGAATTCGGTAGCTTCTATTACGAGTTAATCTGGTTTTCATTTAGAAAATCCAAATACCAAGCATCTGGCAAGAAAAGGGTATACCGGGTTTTGTCCAAGTACTATGAAACATAGAAAGGATGCACAACAGTCTACGCATATTACCTCCATTTCTTGCCTGCGAACTTCCTCCTTTTTTGCTTCTGATCGAGCACTTCTTTGTACCTCAAAGATTAGAGCAGCAACTGCCACCTGATCACAAAATTTGCAACATCATCAGAAATGGAGGATGAGTCGAATACTTAGTATTCAGGTGAATATATAAATAAACATTTAAATAGTTCATATTTTGCATCAATTGATTAATATCCAAATACTACAAACAAGGAAAAGATCTAGGACTTCCTTTAGCAAAAACTGATATAAAGAATTAGAATGCAGATAATAAAACAAGTACACCAGTAAAAAAAGGTGTGTGTGCAAATTGGACTTTGTTCCGAGGAACGAATCTTGTTGGGTTAACTTTTGTTTGTAAAAAAGAGTGCAGAAGCTGCATATATCGTTTCCAGCTTTTCTTTACAGGATGAACACTGTAGATGAGCATAAAGCCAGCCTAAACTTTGAAGGTGTAAACAGAATGACTAAGTAGACTTGATTTACTTATAAAATTAAATAAATAGGTTTGGCTCCCATACACTGCCAGAAGCTGCATATTACATAATTTTAACAACCGATGAAGCTATAAATGTCAGCAGAAAATGTAGACAGCTAAAAACACTAAGTAAGAATAACAAGAAAGTAAGCTAAATGCGCTGGTAGTATTTTTCTTGGTAATCAAATTATTCACAATTAAGATACATGCTCACTCTAACATTAAATCAGGTATGAAATCGGTGAACAAGTTTCACACATGTTCATTCTAAATTATGTGGAGTGATTCACATATTCCTGAACAAGTTCCAAATTTTCAACAAGTCATTATATACTAGGGAGTTCAAATTCAAAATATATATAATGTCAGTCACCAGATACTAATTTCCAAAATTATTAGAAAACTTTAAAATGTACAAGTAAACCAAGTACAGATGAAGATAGGTTGAAGCTAGAAAGAATGACTACCGAGAAGACAAAAAGTTCCCCAATCAGATCCACAGCAGCTTGAACAGCTTTTTCTTCATTCAAAGGTCGGATTTCCACATCGGTGGCATGACCATATATGCGTCTTTGCATGGTTGTTGTTATCCGGTGATTAGCCTGCAGTCACAAGTATAAGGATAAACCACTTAAAATGTAGTATTGATCAAGCAAATGAAAACCTGGAACTAGTTTCTAATAGTTCAGTGAAATAGGTCAAGTGGCTAAAAGGCTTTGAGAAGATAATTCAAAACATACTCAAAGCAAGAGCTACCGCTGTGGTGATCAAATCAGAAGAAAAAAATTATGGAAATTTAAAAAAGAATAAGAATATGATGAGAAGAGGAAGTTCACAAGATTGCAAAGCCCTAAATAATAACCAAGAATATGTAAATTTACACCCTCACAGCCAGCATCACTATAATGTCTGAAAGGTGAGGTTTATTCATGGAAATTTAAGGATTAACTGGTCAAACAAAATTAAAAGCCGACTGGAATGATTCCAAAAGAACTCCAAATAACTGACATTATCATAAATTCACATGCCCCTACTATATCCAATTTCAACACGTCTAGCTAAACCACAATACTTATAATTTCCAAGTTATCTACGTACACGAATAGATTGCTGACAAAATCTAACAACACATAGACTTAGCTCATCAGTCATCACACTTTTTTACAAACATAAGACAAGACCATACACTCTCAACATTAAGAAAGATGTCTGTTTTCATCGAATCATCCATCTTGAAAAAAAGTGAGATAAACAATGTGAAGTGGATCTATGATCTGATGAAGGTTTTTCACCATATACTGCTCAATCTAATTTTCAATCCTAACCCTGTATCTTTCTCTTATGGATTAAGCCAACATCCATACCCATTCATATATGATTGCTTCAGCACATTAAATAGTTGGAGGGGTTAATATGTAACTAGACCACAACCTATGATGCTTGGATGAGCATTTCTTATAAGTGTAGAATCAAAGTATTAATTAATCATTTAGAAGCAAAACTTACATAAGGCATTTACTTTTAACTTAAAAACTGCCACACCTGGTGCAAACAATTAAACAAAAAAATGATGCACAAAATTCTTTACCAACAGAGGAAGAACAGCCAATATTCCGATCCAAAATGGTGTTCCACGAGTCGATTACAGAACACCATTCGTTAATTAACCCTTACTAAAAGAACATAACAAATCCGTACGAAAGTGCAAGTCAAAATCGATCAAGACAAAATGAGGGCTTCTCACAAATTCAAAAAATTCAGTGCAGTGTAAATTACCTGCGCGACGCTGATTATAAATTCTCGGAACTCTGGGTGTTTTCCAGCTTGGCTCTTGAGCC
The DNA here is from genome assembly GCA_023678885.1 of Pogostemon cablin. Classification (NCBI taxonomy): domain Eukaryota; kingdom Viridiplantae; phylum Streptophyta; class Magnoliopsida; order Lamiales; family Lamiaceae; genus Pogostemon; species Pogostemon cablin. The sequence continues at coordinate 3,955,562 of CM042956.1, forward strand.
TAGCAGCAATGGGCTTGCTCATAGTTTTCAAAGCAAGCGTTCCGAGTTTCAATAGAGGAAGCATTGCGGGTGTATCTTTTTGCTGCTCCCTTGACTCTAATTCTTTGATCTTGGATTCTACTTGTGAAGAACTAAGAACATTTTGAGATTATAATACTCGTTAATAAAATAATTGGAAAAGAGTTGACTGGTTGCTCATGAGTTTCTTGAAGAACAAGGCGAGATACCGTTGAAATGGATCTTCAAATAGTGTTTGATGAAGTTTGAATGTAGGTAGAGATGATAGCTGACTCTGATACTATGGCGATGATCTGACGATATTTATTGCTGAATAAAATCATCACTGGAATTTATGAACAGCAGCCCTCTTTTCGCAACTGAAACGCGTAGGTTTTGTTTTGTTAAAAAAATAAAAATAAATAATTTATGGGAATTTTATTCTCCCTTCTTCCCAATTCCATTGCCATAAAAAATAATTTATGGGAATTTTATTCTCCCTTCTTCCCAATTCCATTGCCATTTGAGTTGATTTGAAGGTGCCTTTGTGATTGAGTTTGAGTTAATTGGAGAAAATCTTTAATGAAATCACATTATTGAACGCGTATTTCTTGTACTTTTCAAACTAATTAGCATCATATAATCGGAGCTATATCTCTCTCCATCTTGATTTATTTATGAGTGCTTTTATCAACACCGATAATCTATTGAAAATGTTTTGTTTTTCTTTACAGTATTTATAATGCCAAACCGCATTCTTTCTTTATTTTAAATAAATGATTTTTTGTTATTTTAAAGAAGAGAGGTGAAGTGAAGTGGATGACCTATCGAAGCTCACCATCTGGCACGGCATGATATGCTGTACAAACCTTAATTTAATCAAAATTATCGACTGGGCCTGTCACTGTACATTTAAGTTTCACTTGGGCCCAATTCTGCATGGGCTGCTATTGATTATCAAGATTCCATTGAAGTGATTTAACTTTAAAAAATTATATTGATTTGTTTTAGAATTAAATTAACAAAAAAAAAATCTGATATTTGTGATTTAAGCCTTCAAGGTAAATTATTAACAGAATAAATTTATTTTGAAGTAATGGATTTAGTTAAACCTTGAATAAAGAGCAAGAATTGGGGAGAAGCATTAATTAAGTCAAAACCAATAATTAGATTAGTGGATGATGGGAAAGAAGACCAAACTAATGGTGATTAAAATCTTAAAAATAAAATAAAAAAGGTGCATGAGCATGACCATGAGTTTCCCTTATTTTCCTGATACTTGCTAAATTGAATCCACAATCTGGTTTTCCCTCTCTTCTCTTCTCTTCTCTTCTCTTCTCTGTGTCAAAGTCATCATCACACCTTGATGGCCACCCCTGTTGGTTCCATCTAGTTGTCTTTGGCAGTATACTTGCTGATTAATACATACATCAAATACACACACATTTACATATAATATAATATAATTCATCAATGCTGAAACATGGCTGGAATTGTGTACCTGAGAACCAACCGTTTCGAGGTGAAGCTTGAAGGGATGACCTTCAAGAAAAACTTCGAATCTTTATGCAAAGCAGATTTTCTGTTCCCTGACGGTAAGGATTGGGACCGTCCACCTATTGTCGGCCTCGATGTCATGCCCCATCCACGTGACCCCTCTATCATTCTGCTCTTGCTCTGTTTTGGAGTCGGCTGCGTCATCCTCCGGTTCAGCTCGGGGGAGGCTCTGCCGGCTCCTATCCATCGATTCCTCGCGGATAAACGGATCCGGGTCGTCGGGTTTGGTATTCCAGAGAAAATGGATCTGTTTCCTTTCCAAGAGCTGGAGCTGATGAAGAATGAGGTGGATATTGGGTACATTGCTGCTAAGGTTTTCAAGGATCACAAGTATAAGAAATACGAACTCGGTGAGTTGGCTCGGAAGGTACTCGGGATCAAGAAGATGATTGGGTTGACGGAGGAGGCGTCGTTCGAGAGGCATGCTCAGATCAAGTGCGCAATTTGTCAGGTGTTCGTCACCAGCGTCATCGCCATGGGACTTTCAAGTGCGACCGAGAAGAAGAAACTCGACCTTTCGTCGAAAAAGAGATCGTTCCTCAAGAATCTCAACTCTCTGCACCTTCTCGCAGAAGGATGGTTCAAGCTACCCAGAAGCAAGAGCAGAAAGAAGAAGGAGGAAGAAGAAATAAAAATGGAGAGTGGTATAATAATGGATGATCCAAATCCAGCTCCATTGGTGGATTACCTCGTGGACTCCGATGAAATCCCCACCGCTGATTACAACTCATCGCTTGCCAAATTCAACGGTGATGATGCGTTCGACAGGTACAATGATATCGAAGATGATGCTGATGATGATGAGGAAGACAGGGACGTTAATGAATCGGTGAAGAAGCAGCCGATTAAGGGGATCCTTAAGTGCCCGTCCACGACGCTGCGTCGTTGCGAATCTTCGTCGCCGAAACCAGCAACGCCGCCGTCGCCTTCGACGCCGACGGATGCCAGAGCCGCATTGAGAAGAGCTAATTCTAAAGGGTATAATGTAAGCTTTAAGTTTCTGGATTAATAATTAGCTAATTTCTTGTAGTAAAGTAATTAATTTACTTAGTGAAGGTTGTTATTATGATGAAATGTAAAATTAGGAAAATTAATTCATGTTCATATCCTCTGGTGTTGAGTATAGGTTTAGAGTTGTTGCAATTTCAAACTGCTCATGTTTCTTGTTAATTTCAGGTCTTTATTTTATTCCCTTGTACTGTATATCTTTTTATTTGGGGGTGTGGAAGTTAATAGTTAACTTTTGGGGTTGTAAATTGCAATTGTCACTTTATGTGTTATATAATTTTTTTATTCTTTTAAATTGTATTCAGATCCCAAATTTTTTTTTCGGTCATTTTATATGCTCCAATATTTGCATGAAAAATTAGTATAATTGTTCTAAAAGCAAAGTTTCCTCCTAGGAACACAAATAATTCAAATGGGCAGAAGTTGGGCTTCCCTGTTAAAAACCTAGGCCCACTCGAACATGGGCTTCTTGTAAATGGGCCACCATATTTTACTCATAATTGGACCTCAAAAAAAAATCTTACAGACACCTCTCCAAGCCTTTTTTTTGAAGGATGATTCTGAAAAAGTAGACACTACATCTACAAGAACTAAAGGTAATAAATAAGCAGCAATGCCCTAAGGCATAGCTCAAGTGATAGAGGGAAGGGTGGAAAGGTTTTTCAACTGAGCTTGGTTGCTGCAGGGTGGGGGTTCGAATCCTGCCTTTGGCATGGATTTGGCCGCTTGCATGCACAAGTTTATTAGTGAGCCCTCTCTATAAGCCACTTGAGGCACATCCTGCGAGTTACCTCCTTCACCAATTCTCAAGGAAGGGGAGCCCCTAATGGTGGATACCACATTTAATAAATAAGCAGCAATAAATAGTGAATAATCATTTATATAAAAACACAAGTGTGCAGCAAAACCTTCCATGGATTTATATCTCAAAAGAAAAAAAAGTACATAATAGCATCAGCTATTCTATAGTTGTGCCCAGTAAATAACTTCTAGAGGCCAGACTTGGTCAATGACTCTGCTTCACATTTTTCCTGCCATTCTGACATCTCTCTTTATCTCTATTTATTATTTTCATTTTTAAAAGTTCACCTGGTGGATAATTACATATATTTGACAATTCAATCTTTTACCTAGGGTGGTTAATTCTGGGAATTTGCATAAAAATCCGTGCAGTTATCAAAATTACCCATTTAAGCACCTAATGAGGTTGATGCAGTCCCTGTTTTGATCACTTGGGAAAATCTTATTAAGAGCAAACTAATTAATACACTTCATATATATATATATATATATATATATATATATATATATATATATATATATATATATATATATAGGGATGTCAATTTCGGCCCGACCCGCGAATACCCAGCCCGTCCTAGACGTTTTGGGCGGCCCGGACCTGTAAATATACGGGGCAGGTCAGGGTCTTAGTTTAGACCCCCGGACCCAACCCGACCCGGACCCGCATATAATAAAATATAAATTATTTTATATATATAATTATATTTTATCTTAATATATATATATATATTATATGTATATATATTTTATTAAATTATTAATTTTGTATATTATTTTATACAATTAGAATTTATATTTTATATATATAAATTATTTATAATTATATGTTATATACATAATTATATTTAATATTTTTATAGTTTATTTATTTATTTAAATATATAGATATTTTTTTGTGTGTCAGTAAATATTAAATTAAATTTATGAGGTTGATGACAATTTCCAAAAAAGAAAAAAAAACGGGGCGGGGCGGACCCGCCCCATACGGGTCTAGGTCCGGGCCATATAATATAAGACCCGTGCGGGTCCGGGGCGGGCTTCTTGCAAAAGGTTCGGGTAGTATATTACCCGTCTCAGACCCGGCCCGTTGACACCCCTATCTATATATGTATGGTTTCTTGATTTTTCAAGATATGTCTTAATATGTATAGAAATTAGGGTAAAATTTTATATACCCAATTAGATTGAGGATTTTTTTTATCCTATATGTAGTAGTTGATAAAGATTAAACTGCTCAAAATGTACAAAATATTCATGACTTGATTGGTGACTCAGAGTCATAGTATGCAATCGAGTCATAAATATGTGCAAACGAGTCATAAATTTATATAAAAACGAGTCACAAAAATCTTCAATTGAGTTATTTATTTTAGTCGAGTCAATAATTGAGATAAGATTATTTTTGTTAAGTTGGGCATTTTAAAACATACTTTATATCACTGAAAATAGGATTTAAAAAATATCATAGTAATAAAAAGGCTCTGTCAAGTTTTACTTAAAGAAATTACATGGAATTCAACTTTCTATTCATTTTTAAAAGTGATTAAATGATTATCTTCTCTACCAAATTAAATTGTTAGATAATGGTATGCTGTCGCCGGCACCCAAAAATAAGATTTATAATTTCCAAACAAATCCACTAGAATGTAGTAGGGTAAGTAAGGGTCGAACCCACAGAGAATAATCGAACTTTAATTGAATCAATTGTGTTTTCAAAAGGTAACCGGAGGGGGATTGAATTGAATTCTAAACCACTAAACATAAAAACATGAATAATTGAAATTGCAGAAAATATAAAAATAAGAAAAACAAATAAAATTGAAAATCTAGTCCAATGATTTAATCCCCTCACATATCCTAATTCACATGTATGAATTTCCTAAAACACCAATAAGTTCATAAACTCAAGCCCCTAAGCTAACGGTACGACCAATTAACTCGAAACATCATTAAGTTCAATAAACCTACGGTACGACCTCTAGATTAAACTATTCCCGAGTGACCCTATGGATTCAAACTCGACAATGCATTAAAATTTAGATTTTAGGACTACTAGGCTAAGAAAACCGACTAAGAATTATAATATGTAAAAATAGCTATTGAACAATCAATCACCTGAGAGGTGTAGTCTAAACAAACAATTGAAAAGTCAAGATTCACATCAAAGCCAATCACAAAATAAATTCCTAAAACAGATTGATAATATTATTCATAATCAAACATGTAAATTAATCTACGAAGGTTCACAATCATTGGACTAGAAAACGAAATTACATAATAATAAAATTAAATTAAAAATAATAAAATTCGTTTTCTTCAACTGGTGTGTCTCATTCCCGAGGCCAATCTGCCTTCTTCCTTCCAACATGATGGAATAATCGTGGTGGTGTCCAAGATTAATATAAGGATCCTGAATTAATTTATCTTTGGCCTTCAATTCTGAAATGTGTCCAAGTTAATTGGATCTTTTACTTTTTGGTAAGGTTTCATTTTACTCTCCAAATCAAATCTCTCTTTTATTTTGCTTTGGTTAAATCTTTATTTCCAGCCGTACAAATTATTGTAACAGTCACACAAAATAAATTATGGTGATTGTACAATTTCTCTTATTTTTGACCTGTTTCAATAACAAATAAAATAATTAAAGTTTAAGTGTATAAAATAGAAATAAGTCGTAATTAGCACTAAATAATTCACAACTCACGCGTAAAGAAGTGAATTCATCATAAATAATCGTGTAAAATTACGATTTATCAAACTACCCACACCTAAACATTTGTTTGTCCTCAAGCAAAACAAGACCAAAACAATGTGTAGAAAAAATAATAATCATGTGCAGGTGATAGCAAAACAATGACCTTTCAAGAGAGACAAAACAAGATACACCAAATACAAATGAGTGGTAGAATGTCACACAAATATTTGCAACTTATGTAAGATAAAGAACTTAAGAATTCATGACCTCACAATGGTTTCAATCAATAACGCTCAAGTATATGTAAGGGTAGAAAAACACTCAAAATTAAACAAGACAAGACATTACCATAAGTTTGCTCCCAAATCAAATCTCCACCAAGTTCAATGAGCATGGTGCAAATATCAAAAGAACTTTAAAATGGTTATAATGGGGCTTGGGATTAGGTGGGATAAAAAAGATTAGAAAGGCTATATGCACCACTTTGCAAAATTATGTTAATCAAGTAAGACATACATCAAAGAGATACATCTTTCTCTTCTCAACAATTACCACATCCACTTCCTCATTTTCTTTTGACAAATCTCTAATTTTTATCAGCACATCCAACTACCCACACCTGTTTCTTTTTCAAAATTTGAAAAATATGGGTAACACTGAAGGGTTTAATGCCTATCTGTTTAGGAAAATTCTGCAAAATTAGAAGATTTTAACTCCTATTTTCTGCTCTTTCTCTTTTCCACTTTTTTCTTCTCCATTTTTTCAACCATTTCTTTTTCTTGCATCATTTATTTTCTTTTATTTTCTTCTACCATAATTCCTTTCATTTTTCTTTCTCTTTTTTTTTCTTTAACCACCAATTTCCCTTCATCATCAATTCAACCACAAAATATGTTTTCAATGAATTACATAATTCGCAAAATAGTAAAGGTTCAATTAGAGGAGTTTTAAGAAAGAAATGGAATATGGTTATTTGCTATGCTCAATCATCAAAGAAAATGCTAGACCCAAAGTGACTCTCCTAAAGGTTTAGCATGATCGGATAGATAAAAAGAAAACCAAAGTGTGGTTTGCCCAGGTACTTTTATCATTTAAGTACACATGCTCAAATGTATGATTTCAAAATGTATTCAAGGAGCAAGTTCTAGAATATACATATCAAGTCCAATTTGCACTCAAACAATAAATAGAGCTTATATAGATGATAGTTCTTCAAGTCTCAAAGCTCACAAAATAGGGTAATTTTGTCATGAATTCTCAAACAAAAATTATTCCACATTTGTCACAAAAATAACAAAACAACTCCAACAACTCATAAGTATAGATGCATCAAGTTCAACTCTCTTTTCATGCCAAAAATTTCACATATCAAAGACACAATTTCACCATAAATCTAATACAAACTTCACATGTGCACAAATGTAAAAATATGATTCCAAATGAATTACCATATGCACATGTAATGAATAAAAATTAATGCAACTTCAAACATCATTCAATACACCAAACCTACCCACACCTAATCATTTTTTTTGCCCTCAAGCAAACAAAACACAATAAAATTCAAGAGAAAATCAAGTACAAGAGTGGAAAGAAGTCACCAAAATAAATTCCATGTGATTGACCACAAATTGGGATTTTTTTTCTTCTCAAAAAACGTCATCCACATCATTATTGTTTCACTCCAGTCTACAAATAAGCACACACCAAAAGAACAAGATTATTTATTAAGAAAAAAATTAATAAAAATAAAAACCTAGGTTGGGTTGACTCGCAACAAACGCATTTTCTTAATGTCGTTGGCTCGACATTCACTTCCCTTTTTACGTGATAGGAGTAAAATGCTCAAACTAATATAATGATCTTGTTGGTTTGCGATAAGTGTTCTCTCCATTCAAAATTAATGCGAAACACTTCAAATGTCTCCTTTACTTGAGGATCAGCAACCTTTTGCATTCTACATTGAGATGAGAAAATATCAGAATTAACATAAACTGATTCGGATGATTTCCCTCAATTTTGTTTCCAGCAGGCATGACACTGAAGGTTTCAGTGTTAGTTTCTGCGGACATATTTTTCTGCAACAATTTTGCAGAATTTTCAGCACACTCAACCTCCTCAATTTCGGTTTTCATCTCCAAATTCTCATCATGGCTGGACTCCTCAATACATTCCTCATGATTTGTACTTTCTTGTGCCACCATACATTCAACCTCGGTCCTTAATTAGCTACATTGACGCTCCAAACTCCAAAGACTCAATTGGGTTCCATGTTGAAATATCAAAGTACTAATTTCCATCCATTTCACCAAGGACTCCAATGAAGCCTTCAAACTATTTCATCACCATTATAACCATCATCCTCACAATAGCATTCACTATTATTGAAGGATTGTGGTATTTGCTCATAATAGCTAAGCCTTTGAAAACTGTATGGTTGATCATATGAGTTGTCCACATATCGAGAATTATGAGGGTTATGTCACCCTTGATTGCAAATATTGACATATGGTTGATAATTCCAATGTCTTTGTTGATTAGCACTCTAATATTCATCTCTTCGTCTCACCGCTAATCTATCAATCAAGGATGGGCAATCATGAGTGGAATAGAGCGTGGTTGCACAAACTCTACAATACTGAACATTCTAACTATAATAACCATGATATAGATCCATTAGAAGTAAGCCTACAAGGGGAGAAAGTGATTAAACAAGCAAAATTAGAAAAATTGAAATAGAGTAGACCTGACACTGAAGGGTTAAGTGTCAGTGCACTAATGGGCAGAATTCAAAAATATAAATTAAAAACACGAAAAATTCAACGACGCCAAAATTTGGTGTGCTGTCGCTGGCACCCAAAAATAAGATTTATAATTTCCAAACAAACCCACTAGAATGTAGTAGGGTAAGTAAGGGTCTAACCCATAGGGAATAATTCTTTAATTAAATCAATTGTGTTTTCAAAAAGTAACCGAATGGGGGATGGAATTGAATTCTAAACTACTAAACATAAAAACATGAATAATTGAAATTGCAGAAAATATAACAATAAGATAAACAAATAAAATTGAAAACCTAGTCCAAGGATTTGATCCCCTCTCATATCCTAATTCACATGTATGAATTTACTAAAACACCAACAAGTTCATAAACTCAAGCCTCTAAGCTAACGGTGCGATCAATTAACTCGAAATATCCTTAAATTTAATAACCTAGGGTACGACCTCTAGATTAAACTATTCCCGAGTGACCCTATGGATTCAAACTCGACAATGCATTAAGATTTAGATATTAGGACTACTAGGCTATGAAAACCGACTAAGAATCATACAACCTAAATTTCGTGATTTCAAGAGGTACTCCCTCATTTTGCTACTCAATTCACAATATTATAACAATTACGAATTATAATATGTAAAATAGCCGTTGAACAATCAATCACCTATTGAGAGGTAGTCTAAACAAGCAATTGAAAAGTCAAGATTCACATCAAAGTCAATCACAAAATAAATTCCTAAAACAGGTTGATAATATTATTCATAATCAAACATGTAAATTAATCTATGGAGGTTCACAATCCTTGAACTAGAAAATGAAATTACATAATAAAAACTAAAATTAAATTGAAAACAATAAAACCTGTGTTCTTCAACTGGTGCACCTCCTTCCCGAGGCCAATCTGCCTTATTCCTTCCAACGTGATTGAATAATCGTGGTGGTGTCCAAGATTAATATAGGGATCCTGAATTAATTTATCTTTGACCTTCTATTCTAAATGTGTTCAAGTTCATTGGAATTTTACTTTTTGGTAAGGTTTCCTTTTGCTGTGCAAATCAAATCCCTCTTTTATTTTGCTTTGGTCAAATATTTATTTCCAGCCATAAAAATTATTGTAACAGTCACACAAAATAAATTATGGTGACTGTATAATTTCTCTTATTTTTGGCCTGTTTTAATAACAAATAAAATAATTAAAGTTTAAGTGTATAAAATAGAAATAAGTCGTAATTAGCATTAAATAATTCACAACTCACGCGTAAAGAAGTGAATTCATCCTAAATAATCATGTAAAATTACGATAGATAAAATTATAACTTAAGATGATATATGAAGATCCATAGTTACTCAATTCCTTCTTACCTTCCAACTATAAATATGTATTGCATATTCAACCACCCCTCCAATTTTTGTATATATATGAATTGCATATTCAACCACCCCTCCAATTTGTGTGTTAAAAGTAATATTACCAGACAAATATATTTATTATTGGACACAAGTTCATCCAAATATAGGTCCATTTCAATGTCACTACATCTACTATCTTTATATCAATATGTCTAAAAATGGCTTCCCCAATTTAAGTTGCCTAATTTAGTAGTAATATATTATATACAGCTCTTCACTTTCTCTCCATGTAGTTATGTAAAAATTTACTCCTTATTTTTATTTTATGTACTAACGAAACTACCGGTGCTGAATTTTTTTCAAATCAAATTATTCACATCATTTAAAATCATGTACATAGTACAATTGGTGGATGAGATATGACTTATAAGTGATAATAAAAATATTCAATTTATATTAAAGAATTTTACCAGAACAATCCGTCATTGTCGTCACGCGTTTTAATTTTATTAATTAGTATATAAAGAATTAATGATTAAAATGAAATGATTTTAAATTTGTGTCATTAATCTTTTTTTTAAATATATGTACATTGATTTTATTGACATTTTAGGTATAATTTGCGAAGTGTGACGTACGGCTTATCTATTTTTATTTAACAGTTTAATGGCATTAGTGGCGATATGTGTAGTCAAGTTGTGTTGCATTAATTAATTTAAATTTGAAAAGTATGCATTTTAAAAAGCGACAATTAGTTAAAAGAGCACCGGTAGTGTATTTATAGTTCTTTTAATACCATCTGGCTTGTCTTCTCCATTACTTGCATTTTTCTCTCGTATTTGAGCATGATATTGCATGTTATATATAAATATTTTAGCTTTAGGTTATTTGTAATTAGGGTTGTGTGGACGTGATATCTGATGGATAATACTCTATCGGGTGAGAGTAGGGTAGGGTATTTTTGAGTTTAGAGTATAATAATATCAATATCCACATGAAAATTTTAAGAGTAATGATAGGGTATGAATTTTGTAAAATACCTGATTACGCTACCCAATTACCTATTTATTTATTACATATTATGTAATTATATAGTAACCATCTTACATATATTATAATATATATTATACATTTATATAATAATATATTATACACATAACTTGATTTAATGCATTTGTAGTTAATTTGTTGAGCATTATTGAATTAGTTCATATGACTATACATTAATTTGTTTTTTATTTATTTTATGTTTTAATTGTGTTGCAATGTTGGTGAAAGTTACTCAATTATATTTTGAAATTATTTTCAATATGTTAATGAATCTTGTACTTATAAGGATTCCTTTTAATTTTTTTTTCAAATGTCAAATTCGGATCATATGTGCGAAATATGATATGTTGGGCTTTTACAGGTAGAGTAAGCTGAATATAGATTATTCGAATTATTATTTTATTAAATTGCGGGTAACCGTTTCCACACGGATTCTCCACGTACCCAATGGACAATACTCGTGTTCTACCCGATAATATATTTTAGGGTAATATGGTAGAATAAATGTAATGAAAATATGATTAAATGTAATATGTGAGGTGGGCATACCTATACCCTAACCTACTAGTTGACATCCCTATTTTTAATCGAATCCAAATTATTATTATTCATACTAATAAATTATTATTATGTTTAATGACAAATAATAACCTTAATATACAATAACCATGTTGGCTAGCTCACATGACCACTGGACTCCTCACTTAAGTGAGAGATCCATATTAACAACTAACATTTACCTATATAAAAAAAATCTTAATGTACAATGAATATATATGAAATGTATTAGTGTTGTGTGTTGGTCCTACATGTAATAATTAATTGTTTTGTATTGACCCAATTTGATAAAAAAATAAATGTAAACTTTAACTTTGGACAACCCAAAATGGAAAACGTAAATCATAATGTGGGACGGAAGGAGCACATATGTACACATATCATTTTATTATTTTATATCAAATTAAAATGAGTGTATATTGGGTGCACCCGGGTGCAAGGGTGCACCAATATGTATATGACTTTTTATTATATTTTATATACATGTTTTGTAATAATTGTATACTTTTTTCACACTAAGTTTTTCATTAAAAAAAACTAGCATCCATATGTGTAAAACTTTTTATTAAATAGTGTATACATATTTTTTAATAATTTTATATTTTTTTACATTCAATTTTTCATTAAAAAAACTAACAATTAAATTGTATATATTTTTGCTCATAATTGTATATATTTCTGTTTATATTTGTATATAAGTGCACACTATAATTAGCCAATTAAAATATATAACAAGAAAAAATTCAAAACAAATATAATTTATCACTATTTTATTATTAATAAAGTCTCCCGTAAACTTGATTTATTATGCCTATAAATTTATAAAATTATTTTTTAATTCATAAAAAAAATATTAAAAAAATGAGTTATTAACTTAAAAAAAATCACAGCATATCGAAAATTAATAATAATTTTTTTATTTGTTAGAAAATAATTTCGAAAATAGATAATAACAAAATTTAAAGTGACTTCTTTTTTTTTTCTTTTTCAAAACATGCTGAACAAATGTAAATGTAGCCTTGAATTATTAGTTGAAACAAATGAAAATTAATCGATTAAGTTATCATAATTTAACCTTAATAATCTATCGAGTTGGAGCGTGAACCGATTGGGTCAAGCGATTCCACTGTCTATCCATCAAATATGAGAAAATATCAATTTTAGTTATGTATCATTTATCAAATTTAATTTTAGTCCCGTAACTTTTAGTATTTTTAATTTTAGTTTCAATTTTGGTCCTACAACTTTTAAAATATCAATTTTAATCATATAAATTTCAAATTTAGTCCTATATCTTTTTGAATTATCAAAATTAGTCATGTATATTTTGAAATAAGATAAAATTTATAATAGGACTAATTTTAATAATTAAAAAAAATATAGGACTAAATTTGAAACTTATAGGATTAAAACTGATATTCTAAAAGTTATAGGACCAAAAATTAAACTAAAAAAATAAAAATAAAAATGTTAAAAATTACATGACTAAAATTGAATTTAGTAAAATATACATGACCAAAATTGATATTTTCTCCGTCAAAAATACATAAGGTGATGTTTGGTTTGGAATTATGTGGGATTTGAAAATCATAAATAGTGTGTTCTTGTTTGTTTTGAGTTTTGAGTAAGGTAGGTTTTAACTTTATGTCAAATCAATGTATTAATTTATTTAAAAAGTTAAATGAGAATAGAGAGATAAAAAGAAAAAGTGTATTAATTGAAGAGAGATAATATAATAGATATATTTAGGGGTGGTTTTTAAAATTTGTATATAAATTTTGAAAAACAAACGCGTGGAACATAGTGTAAGTGAAAATTGGGCGTCGGATTAGCCCGCAAATCAAGGGTGTAATTTTACCCCCGTGTTTCAGAAGCCTGTCCCCTCTGCGCTGGAAAATGACCGCTCTAGTTCCTTTTGGCAACTTCTGCTGCCTTGCCACCTCATCTTTTTTTTCAATTATTTTTCCAATTAATTTTTCATGGAGTATCTTTTGTTAGTTGAATGAATTATATTTTAACAAGGGCAAAGGATCATACAGGACCCCATTTTATTTTTGAAGATCAACTTAATCCTTTATTTATTTTTTCGGTCATTCAAACCCTTTTCATTCTTAATTTAGATCAAATATACCCTTTATTTTCTTAAATTAAAACACTAATGTCCTTTTGTTAAATACCAATCTAACAACGTTGAGGATTTTGGGGAATGAGTAAATGAGAACAGCTTTATTGTGGAATATTTTTCTGCCAACCCTTTCCTCCTCCATCACTTTCATCCTGTTCACATTTATATACTCATCCACCCTCTTCTGAAAGAAATTAGAGAAGAATACATGGAAGCTCACTACTATTGCAAGAAAAGCAGGTGACCACGAGGAAATCTTGTCCGAGCCGCGGGTTCATCTCTATTGCCGAAGTATCTCCACCGCTCATCGAAGACAATGGTTCGGTAGATGACTCCGTTCTGAAGTCATAGCCCACGTGGTCTGCTCGCAGTTCTCTATGCTCGGATTCCTTCGATGGATGTTCTGGAAGTCCACTAGTTAGACAGTGCGTCGTCATCCTTCTGGTTAAAGAGCCCAAAGCTTTAATGGTGCATGCCTTTAAAGATGAACTGGTGATAGAATGCAGCAATGGTGGCTCCATCCAACCCAAAAAATCCACTACATCATCAATTTTTAGATGTCATAAAATAATTAATTTCCTAGGCTAAAATGAGTTACTTGGTCATCCTAGGCTTTATCCTTGATATTGAGCGGCGCTAAAACTCCGGGCAAGGTTGATGTCGGTGCCGGTGATGGGAATGGTGGCTAAAAAAACCATGAACACTGCGAATCCAATGGGGGAGTGGAGCCGATCGAAAACCTTTTTATTTATTTTTTTATCAATTATTATAACTTAAATAAATAAATGTTCGGTCAATAATGAGATAATGAATATTATTAATCCATTAAATAATGAAAATTATTAATTCATTAACGGTGTTAGAATAATTTTTAACAAGAAGGGTGCAAGTGTTTTATTTTGAAAAAATAAGGGGCTTAATTGATCTATATTAAAAACATAAAGCGTGTGAATGATCAAAATAAAAGATGAGGGGCTCATTTGATCAATGGTGATAAATTGAGGGGTCTATTAGACCCTTTGCCCTTTTAACAATGCACGTCTTAATAAAAATAAAATAATTAAAAAAAGTGTACATTAGCCTAAACCCCTGATTATTATTATTAAGTAAATTAATTAGAATTAGAAGGGAGTGTTTAAGTCAAGTATTGGAAAGATGGGGAGGCGTGAGGTTGACGTGACAAGTGTACGATGAAAGAGTGAGAGTAGGCGTCGTCGGAGAGGCCCACCGGCGGCATAAATGGCTTCTGCCAAAGCCCACCCGCTAAAAAGTCGAGGGCTCTCTCTCTCTCTCTCTGTGTGCAAAAGATAAAAAAGCCAAACCTTTCTCATCTGTCCTTTCCTTTATGCCATTCTTTTCTTCTTTCTCTCTCACACACTCCTCCCCACTTCCCACCCCTATTTATCTCATTGTATTAGAAATTATATTTTTCTTTTTCTCGTAATCCTTCTTAAATAATCAGACAATGTTCGTTTACGGTTTTCAAATATAGGTTTTAGTTTTCAAAATCTACATTCAAATTTTAAAAAATACTCCTATATATACCTACTATATTCTCTCTCAATTAATATACTTTATCTCTTTATTTCTCTTTTTTCATTTAACTTTTTAAATAAATTAATTAATCGATTTAACATAAAGTTAAAATCTACACTATTCAAAATTCAAAACAAATATAAAACACACTCTTCAAGGTTTTCAAACCCCACATAACCTCAAACAAAACATCACCTTACAGTTTAGTGTGTTATACAACCCGGCTCGACTTGATAAGACTCGAGCTCGACTCAGGAGTAATTAATTTTGTGTTTGAGCTCACCTTATACTTGTTTTATTCTCGGTTCGACAAGACTCTATTATTTTATTAATAATAATTAATATTATTTAATTTTAATTTTATATAATAATAAATTTAAAATATACTTAAAAATAGACTTGATAAACTCGACTTGATGTGATTAATGAGCTCAATCGAGCTTGTTCATTAGCTTGTTTCTATATCAAGTCTAGCTCGAGTATGTAGTTGAAAAATTATGTTTTAAACTCTATTATTAAATCAAACTATATATGATAATGCAATTTAATTATATAAAAATGACTTCGTGAGTATTTCTAACATTTTTTATCCTCTTGATATAAAAAATGCATGGTGCAATTAATATTTGAATAAAAAATTTTGTTATTTTATATAATAAAAATTTTGAAATTGAGAAATTGTTGGAAAAGCTTAAGTACGTCTTTAGAATTAAATTTTTAGATACATTTTGAGAACTTATCAATTTGTTACAAAGAATAGAGAGTATCTCCATATTAAATTAAAGTGGAGTGTGTTAGTGTTGATTTAAAAAAAAAAAATGTCATATCCTTATATTGTAATAATATTTCTCATTTTCTTATAATTTTGGTATCTCATATCCATTATTATTAATAAATATAACATTTATTTTGTGATTTAAAAAAAAAAAGGTCAAATGACATGATTATATTATGTGTATGTGGTTAAGAATAATTAAGATAAGGTTGATATTAAATCATGATGATTAATTAGTAAGCAAAATGATTCGACAAGCATTATGAGCTCACCATCCATCCATCCATTTGCCTTAAACAATCGAGATTGCACGTGAATTTAATTTGCGGCTAACTTTTATGCTTTCATCATTACCCTTCTCTAATTTGGTGACGCCCTAATTTTTGTTCTTTGCATATCAATCAATTGCCCAAATGAACCCTAATTTTATTCCTAATGCAACATGCATTTTATCTTCTTGTTTCAACCACTTAGTTCTTATCCTTTAACAGAAACAGTACATGTACATTATATATAAAAGAATTCTTTAATTTCAAATGAAGCATTATAACATGGTGTCATTTTATGTAGAAGTTGCCATGAAATTAGTAAGAATATTCTTGTGCGATTAAATTATAAGAATTACCATTTGTGGGCATAGTTACAACTCACAATGAAGAGGTTAAAGAAATTGGCGAATAAACGTGAAATTTGTAAGTCGCAAGGTAATATATAATACATTAACATAAACATCAAAATAACACAAAATATTCATAGCAATTTAGTTTGAGAATAAAGAGAGTAAGGTATGGGTGAGTAGAACTATTAAATCAATTGAGTAATCGAGAGCTCGGCTCAATAAAACTCACACTAAAAAAAAGTATTCTTTAGTAACAGAATTTACCAACAAAATTAAATCTGTTAGTAATTACAAATGGATTAGCAACCAAAATGACATATTTCTATTAGCAATGAAATGCCAACAAATTCATTCTCTATTTTACCAACGAAATTCAATTAGTTGGTAATTACCAATAGATTACCAAGGGAATCATTATATAAATTACAAACGAAATTTTTAGCAATGAATTACCAACGGAATTGATTTTTCATTGCTAAATATTTATTAACAACCACTTTACCAACGGATACCGTTGTTAATCCGTTGGTAAACCAATTTAACAATGAGATTAAGGCTTTCACCAACGGAATATTTCATTGGTAAAAACAGTTTTTTGTAGTGTCAGGTTTGTATCGTTTGTAATTACTCGAGCTCGTCTTTTACTCATTGAATTATCGAGTCGAGCTCGGCTCTAAAATAATAGTAATTTATATAATAAATTATTATTTAATTATAATAGTATTAATAAATAGTAAATATAAAATATTTTAATTATTATTAGACTCAATAAGGCTCGAAAATCGACTCACTTAACTTGACAAGTCAAGTCCAGATCGAGCTTAATTGAGTATTTTTCAAATTGAATTGAGCTCGTTTGTAAACTTGTTACCTTAATTAATTGAGCTCGAATACATGAAGTTCAAGTTCGTTCAACTCGTTTAACACCCTAAGGTCTCAAGGGTGAATGAGACGGCAGGCTTTTGGAAGGAGAGGGGCAGTAAGGACTTTTCAGACGGCCATGGGCACCTAACTTGTGGATTTATTGAAAGCCTTTAATTTGCATATGCATAAGTAAAGCCCGCTCGCTTTTTCTCAGTGAGTGCAGCAAAATGGAGATGAAAAGTGCTGTGCGATTTCAGAGCGCGTGTAAAGCGTGCTTTGGTTTCATGTGATACCCTGCCACAATTTTTTATTTTTATTTTTAATTTTAATTTTGACTATCTGAAGATTTTTACTGTGCATTACGCAAATCATATTCTTAAAAAAAAAAAAAAAAAAAAAAACAGAGATTATTCTCTTCCTCGAAATTAAAAATCAGTAAATTACTTGGGGTAATTGTGGTAAAAAAAGGTCCGTATAATTTGGCAAGAAAGTACAACCAAATGTTGGTCAGCATCAATCTCTCAACTCTACTTTTATAAACTCAAAATTGGACCAACTACGTCGGAACTGCCCTTATTTGTGCTATAAATGAACCACATTGATAGGAGTATTCAATTCGCAAAATAAATTTAATTTTCAGTCCACTTTTACCACAAGGTCATCTCCAAGACATTTAATTGGGAGGATTTTTAACTTTAAATAATCATTTTTTTCATACTTTAACATATTTTTTATTTTTCTCTTTCAATGTCTAATTATTACATTATCTATATTCTGAAAAATTTTAAATTGTTTCTCTCAACCAAAAATACAAATAAATAAAAATTGAATAACATTTAATACAATAAAATATTCCTTAAATTTGAAAAGTGACAATCACTCTCTAAATTTAAAACATTAAAATAAGTAATTTGTTTGAATTTTAATTAATTGAGATGCATGGTACTCTTGGAATATGAATAAATTATTATTAAAATATATTTTTCTTCTTATATCACAAAAATATTTTAAAATATACTAATGAAGTGTTCAAATTCTTAACCATGAAATTTATTTTTAACAATTTATCTTGAACGCAAAAAATGATAAAATTGGAAGGGGAGTATTATACGTGTTCATTCTTCCATTTTATTTATTGTAAATGATACTAAAATAAATTCACATATTTTTCATGCATTTTAATTCAAGAAGCTGAAAAAAGTATTTTGTGAATTAAATTTGTTTAGATAATTCAAATTATAAAAAGAGAATGAATATCCAGGTAGGAAAATAGGAGTTGGGGTGGGGGAAGAAAAGGCGCGTGGGGGTGAAAGAAAGATATCCAAAAGAGGATAAAAGCGTCCACATCAGTTGGGGGTTGGGTAGTAACCCGTTTTGTCCGGGTTACTATCGTAGGGTAGGGCGTACCCGACCTACTTATCTTGGCCTTGGGTGCCATGCAATTGAATGAACCCCTTGATTGTGACTTTTCTCTCCCTTCTTTGCCCATCCCTTTCCACCATAATTACCCTTTTGCCCTTCCTCCTCCCGAATTCATAAGTGACAATCTTTTTTTAATGTACCGTGGGAGTGGGAGTGGGACATTGGATCTTTTTTAGTTTTATTATTTATTATCTTTTTGTATCTATTCATTTATAATTTAATTTAGAGTACCTACACATCCACCAAGGAGATGCAAGAAATTGATTCTAGTATACAAACATATATGTAGATAAGGTATTTATGATTAAAATACATGTTGGTCGATCTTAAATAGATTTGTTGATTGAATGATGCTATACATGCATATATAATCAAGTTACAGTGTTTTAGAATGATTAGTTATACTTATTTAATAATAATCTTTTCTAATAATTTAAATAATGTGCACCCCATCATTAAAAACTCCCATCGCTCTTGTCTCGAAGGAGAGATAAATAGCATAATGTATCTCAAGTGGTGATTTATAAAGAGTGTCGAATAGTCCGTCGTTCATTATAATATAATCATAATTCCAAATTATGACAAAGAAAAAGTAAACGAGATTTTACTTTGGTGAAATCTTGACTTCTAAACGTATCTATTATTATTTTTTCACTATATAAAAAGTATATGAAAATTCTACCACCTTAATTTGAATAGTTAAAACTATTAGATATAATTGTGTGATTAGGCATTTGCAAATTGTTGTTGTGAATTTTGGGGGAGGAGAGCGGGACCATCTTTCACCTCTTTTTCTAACTTTTTAATATTCCCTTTCCTCACTCCTTTTGAAATGCTTTGTCTGCATCCGTTTTGCTTTTCTAGCAATTCTTCCTTCCATTTTTTCTCTCTTTAATTGCATTTTTTTTCCCCATTTTGGGTTTTCAATTTTTGCACCCCCCACAAATTTATCACGTCGCTCCCCCCTTTATTTTAGGTTCATAATTTTCACACACTAGCTCTCAAAATTCACCTTTTGATTGGAATTACTTATTGTGGAAACCATTCCTTTATAGCTTTAGATTGTGATCTATAAAAAATAGTTTTATTATATCATTATATGACAGACAACACTTGTGACTTGTTTTAACATGAAGAAGATACACTTCAATTCGGGTGATCTTGAAACTACCAATGGAATAGTTTAATTTTTTTCAATTAAATGATTAACGGGGCACATTGGTAATTGTTCACATGATGTTTAGCTATAATTAGACTACAAGCTAGTGTAGACAATAGCGTATAATCTATTTTCTTGAGTGCTTAAATAAACAAGAATACAAGATTTAGCTAGAGAATAAACGTACAATTACAAATCTTTAAAATGACGAAAAAAGAAAACCCTAATTAGGCATCATGGATTAATACTTTTAATCTAAAAATAAAAAAATGATATAGGAGTATTATAGAACTCCATACGTTTTAATGGGCACATAGATAAAGAAAATTTTAACTTTTATGAGATTGTGAATGAATAAATGATAAAACATATTAGACATATTACTTAGGAATATTTTTTTTTATTTTTAAATAAACTGTATGTGAAAGAGCAGTTGTTAAAACCTTCTTATCTTTTTTTAGAAGATGAAAACTTTTGTGCAATGAATCAAAATAAAAAGAATGAAACAAATAAAAGATGGAGGGAGTATATACTATTTCAATTTTTTTTAATCAAACACACACATATATTTATATCATAAACAATACTATTATGGAGCAACTAAGACACATCAGTTATAACTAGGTTGATTCAAATAGTAAAACACTAGATAATAGGAGTAAACTCAAATAGTGATACACAGGATAAATAGGTCTAAATATCCTATCTCTTAATTACTATGGTTAAATTTGTCGATACATATAATGATTGTTGTGACATAGCAAAGTCTAAATAATAAATGGCAATCAAATTGTTGGGACAAGTATAAATGTTACTATTAAATACCACCATCTCATGTGCAAAATTTGAATGAAAAAAAACAAGCAAAGGAATCAAAACTGAACCCACTTTTTCCTATTACAAATAGCCCCTAATCACTTTCTTTATCCTTCCAACCCAAAAAAGATAACATCAGTTTTGGTTGGCTACTAATTTGTGCACCTTCTTTAACAAAATTTGATCATGTTTAAAATGATATCTAAAATTCATGTTCCAAATCAATATATTTCGTATTTTATACGAATCTTACTCGTGTTTTCATAGCTATTTATTCTTTTAATTAGATGTTGTACACACGAGATTTCCTATAGGTTACTAAATCATCCAATCAACATGCATGAGAAATGGAAAAATATAACAATTGTCTCTAAGATTCTTGCTTTTATTTTTAAGGAATATACTTTCATTATCTTCAATCTATCATTCATCAAATGCTAATATGAAATATGTTATACCAAATTGTCTAATAAATTTATGACTACTTCTCTATCACTTGTCTCGTTTAATCATTTATATAATTGAAAACCCCAATAATAACAATTGAATAGGTAGATATATTTACCAAGAAAAAGAAGAAAAAAACTATATTAAAGGATAAAAACTATACTATTAAAGATCTTATAACTAGGTTTTCACAAACTTGACAGCTAAAAGAAACCTTACCAAACTTCACTTTAATTAAGTACTAGATTGCAGCACTAAATCTTTCAATAATTTTTTATTCAGCACTCCTCTTTTTATTTATTTATTTTACTTTTTATAATCACCTCAACGATGACAAAATGTTTTTTATTTTTATTTTTTATTTTTATATTAGGACAAATTTGTAATGAATTTTGACATTGTATATGTATTGGTGCCCTTTTATTTTAACGAAACTTTACAATTGTTTCATTTAGTCAGAGCATAAACAAAAAATAATACTCCCTCCTCCGTAACAATTTAAATTATATCATTAGATATGGAGTTTAATATTTTTTTTAATTAACTTTTGAAAGTAGATAATAAATAATTTATAAATTATATTATGTATCATGTGAAATTAATAAATTTATTAGTAAGATGTATTTTAGAGATTTTAGATTGATATGCTATTTTTATTAATAATTAAATTTAATGTGTAACGGATCAAAATTGAACGAACGAAATTTAATATAAGACAAACATGGTAAAATATTAAAAATCACACAATCAACATGAATTCAAACACTTTTTTGAGTAAAATAATCAAAGTTGGAAAATAGGTTGAATATAGATAAATTTGTGAATCATATTTTTTCCCTGTCGATTTTTGTTTTATTATGGTGTTTAAAATAAGTAAGTACTCCCTTAGCATGAAAATAAAAAAAAAAGAAAAGAAAGAAAGAAAGTGAATTAAATAAGGCAAAGGGACACGAGGGAGATTTGTTGAAGTGGAAGGGGACAGAATAGACATCCCCCGAAAATAAAGGGGGGGTTTTGTACACAGAGCGCCTTTCTCTCTCTCCTAATTTTTATTTTATTTTCTCTCTCTTAACCCAAGGGAACCCCACCCCCACCCCATCGCCCTCAACTAACTTCAAAAAATCACACACTGTCACACAGTCCAATCAATACACAGCTGAGTGTATGTATAGCCCATAGAGCCATACTATCTACGCACTCAGTTCCGGACTTACGTTCACGGTAACGTAGATATGAAATTTAAGAAAAATTATTTTTTAACCAATTTTATTGAGTTTTTAGGGGTATTATGGTATTTTTAGGTAGTAAATAAATTATAAAATATGTTAGGTGTGTAAGGTGAGAGTGATATTTTTGAAATTAAGAGTTTGGTTGATATAAAGTTTTCTTTTTTAGATGGTGAACATAAATATGAGACGGACGAAAATGGAAAGTATAAATATAAGTATTGTAAGAGGGGTATTATATAAAAATATACTTGCTCTCTATTCTACACACATTCACTCTCTGCCACACACATACATCATCAGAAGTAGCTGTTTCCTCCCAGCAATTGGAGCGCTGCTCTTGGCAGCTGCTGCCACTTGCAGGCCTCTTATATCTATATGTATTTTGTATCTATATGTATACATCAATCTTAGCTTGTTATTGATTGATTATTGCTGGTTTTTATTTGTTTTAGTTAATTACTGAAAAAGATTTCTTTGCTAGGTTTGTGAAAAGGGAAAAAATACCAGCATTGTTGTAAGTAAATTATTTGTAGTATGTATTAATTGAGCTTTAATACTTGAGTAAATGAAGTCTTATTTGATGTATAGAAAAGTAGTCCCATTCTAGAGAGAGAAAGCTGTTGTTGTGGCGCTGCTCTGCTGTGTTAATAAGATACCCCTTCGCCTCTCTCTCTCTTCACTTGCATTCCATCTATCTCCCTCTAGGCTTGTGTTTTGGAAACTCCCAGCTATTGAATAGTGATTCCCATTTTCCTCGAATTTCTACGTGCTTTGCCGCTTTTTAGGGTTTGGATATGATGTGCGGATTGATCGATTTGAATACTGTGAACAATGAAGATGAAACGGCGTCGCTCTGTGGTTCTCCTTCCTCGTCCTCGGCTTCCGGGAACTTGGAATTGGCTCCGACGTTGTCGTCGTCGGCGGTGTCCATGGAGCTGTGGCACGCATGCGCCGGGCCCTTGATTTCTCTGCCGAAGAAAGGAAGCGCCGTTGTCTACTTTCCTCAGGGGCACGTTGAACACCTCCCTGACCTTCCTGCTGTGGCTTATGATCTCCCGCCCCATGTGTTATGTCGCGTTGTTGATGTTAAACTCCATGTAATCATTTGCTATTCCTTATTTTTTGTTGATGATGTTGAATCGTTTGATTAATTTGTTATTTTCAATTTTTGATGAAAGAGTTCGTTTCACAGGCGGATGCAGCTAGCGATGAGGTGTACGCACAAGTTTCACTAGTTCCAGATCAACTGGTACGAAAGAGCAGCAATGCCATTACTCTTTTTTTTTTTCTGGAGAGTGGAGAAAATGTTGAGGGTCATCATCTATTTGCCTATTATTCAGAAAAAAAGAATATCAATATGAGTTTTTCTATGCATTGTTGCTATTTTAGTTTTGCCTTTTGGCATCTCGAAAAGGTAAGCTTTTCTAAACGAGTAGAATCGTTGGGTGTTTGGACATTGTGAAATCAATGTATTTCCCTTATGCGTGATGTTAAAAAAATCTTGGAAGGTTTTAGCCACATTCAATTTTTAGATTTGGAAAATTCCATCGTTCTTATGGATGAATTTAACTTCTGGCATTGTGATCCTCTGCTTTTTACTGGAATAGGCTTCGCTCAACATTTTCGTTTTTATAAAAAAAAGTGTCATCTGTTCGGTCAAGTTTCCTATTTTGGGTTTATGATCCATAAAATCGAATGGCTTTTTATGGTAAGGTGTTATTAACAATAATGGTGCTCTAATAAGAGAGTTTACGGATAATTACACTTCTGGCAGATTGAGCAAAAATGGAGGGATGGCATAATGGAAGTGGAGGCGGAAGAAGATGATCCTGAAGGAATGGGGAAGTCTATGACACCCCACATGTTCTGCAAAACTCTCACTGCCTCTGATACTAGCACTCATGGCGGTTTTTCGGTGCCTCGCCGAGCTGCTGAGGATTGCTTCCCTCCTCTAGTAGATAAACTCTCTTTTAATCTCGCAGTGAAAAAAACTGGTTGTACTTAAATTTTAATTACTTTTGTCCTGTTTCAGGATTATAAACAACAGAGACCTTCACAGGAGCTTGTTGCCAAGGATTTGCATGGAATTGAGTGGAAATTCCGGCATATCTACAGAGGTATCGTTTTAATTAGAGTTCATCCATTTCCTAAACTGCTCTTTCGACCCCTGTATTCGTAAATTTTATTTCAAGATTTTGTGTGGTGCAGGTCAGCCTCGAAGGCATTTATTGACTACTGGTTGGAGTGCATTTGTCAATAAGAAGAAGCTGGTTTCTGGTGATGCTGTGCTTTTTCTAAGGTTGATATATTGCATTACATATTGAACCTCTTGTCAGAGCCGCTGGATTCTAATTTCTCTCCATTGTTTCAGAGGTGGTGATGGAGAACTCAGGCTTGGGATTCGCAGAGCTGCGGAAGTTAAAAGTGGCGCTGCAATACTACCCCCAAATTCTCTACAGTTTAATGCTAGCAGCGTTGTTGCAATTGTGAATGCCATATCTGTGCGCAGCAGTTCCTTTGACATTTGTTATAATCCAAGGTAGATTCCTCGAAAAAAACTAGTCTTTATTATACCGTATCTTGAGAAGCTGGACTTAGAAATCCTTATCTAGATTTAGTTATATGGTCTCACTCTAGGGCTCTACATGGCACATTATTTTAAGATCCAGTCACAATTATTTTGTTGTTATGGACCTAATTTGGACAGTGGCTAGACCACATGCATCGTACCTGTTTAATTTTGTTGTAATGACCTAATGTTTGCAGTCTAGAGGTTTTTTATGTATATTTTTCGAATTGACCCCTCTAAATTGGACTCTACAGGTT
Organism: Pogostemon cablin; assembly: GCA_023678885.1. NCBI lineage: Eukaryota > Viridiplantae > Streptophyta > Magnoliopsida > Lamiales > Lamiaceae > Pogostemon > Pogostemon cablin. Next base: position 3,981,178 of record CM042956.1, read on the forward strand.
CCTAAAAAAATCTAGACTTTATAATGTATCTTGAGACGCTGGACTTTTCTTTTTTTTATCAAGAACTCTACGGATCTATGTGGTACATTATTTTAAGATCCAGTATTAAGCTTTAGTTGTTATGTATCTAATTTGGACAGTAACGGGACCACATGCATCATACTGGTTTAATTTTGTTGTAATGACCTAATGTTTGCCGTCTATAGGTTTGTTATGTCTATTTTTCGAATTGAAGCCTCAAAATTTTGAGTTATGTTATGCAGAGCACGTTCATCTGAGATTATTGTGCCATATTACAAGTTCTCCAAGAGCCTTGCACAATCCTTTTCATGTGGAATGAGGTTTAAAATCCGTTTTGAAACAGATGATTCATCCGAGAGAAGGTCTGTATTGATTATTCATTAGGACTTCATATATGTTTATACTGGGATTGTAGACTAAATTTTACATAAACGGGTACAGTGGTCTCATTGTTGGAGTTAGTGATGTGGATCCTGCAAGATGGCCTGGTTCCAAGTGGAAGTGCTTACTGGTTAGTTTTTTGTTATTCCCAACTGTTATCCAATATATTTTGATAATGGTTTTCCTCAAATGATCTGTTCGAAAGTTGGATCTTTTTATAGATAATATTTTCTCTTAAGAAGATGAACCTTTCCATACTCCGTACTAATCTGTTTCTACATTATTTTTCAAGGTGGGACCATTTGTCATAGCCTTGTCTACATTATTAATACACAAGCAATCATCTTTACAGGTAAGATGGGATGATATGGAGGTCAATCGCATTAATAGGGTATCCCCATGGGAGATTGAGCTATGTGGTCCAGCCTCTGGTCCCAACAGTTTCGTTTTGCCTGGCCCCAAACGAAGTAGGGTGGGCTTTCCTTCGGCAAAACCAGATCTTCCGGTGCACAGAGGTGTTTGTTTTCCTTTAATCTACCTTTCTACATGATTTTAGTGTTGCATTTTCAAGATTTTGTGCTAATAGTCTGTGTCATTAGCAGATGGGAATGAAGCTTCGGACTTCGGGGAGCCTCTGAGGTTCCAGAAGGTCTTGCAAGGTCAAGAATTATTTACTTTCAGTTCTCCATATCCTGGAGCAGAAGCTTCTAGGAAACGCCTATCCGACATGAGGTGCTTTTCTAACCTCAGTGGGTCTAGAGCTTGTGGTGAAGGAAACGGCATTAGGCATCTTCATGGAGATGCCAGGAATTCTTTTGAAAAAAGGGTACTTGGCGATTCCTTTCAGTTCCATAAGGTCTTGCAAGGTCAAGAAACCATGTCGTCAATCCTGTCATATGGAAGAGGTCCAGAAGCTCACCAGGTGCAGGAAAATAACACTGCTAGTGTAATAAATGATGTTCAGATTCCAAGAAATGGGAACTGCTGGTCCACTATGAACCAGTACAACTCCAGTCCTCATCCTTCTTCATCATTTATGCCAGGCTCGTCAGCTTCTCCTGTGATGTTATTACAGCAGTCAAGTCCTCAACCTTCACCTGCTCCATTCAATGTTTCTCAAAGAATTCCGATGAAATTCACATCCTCAGAAAGTTGCTCTACGACTACGAGGGAGGATCTGCAAGGGTTCAGATCCAATGGCTTCTCAGAGGTGCACGACCAAATGCCATTCATGCATTGCCCCCTGCCAACTGAAGCATCATCTAGGGAGAAGAAGAATTTCGTTTCAATGTGTAAAACTAGTTGCCGGCTCTTTGGGTTTCCCCTGACTGAAGGAAAAAACATGAGTAACGGGGAATTAACTAATGCATCTGCTTCTGGTTATGGTCATGAGAGTAGCTCTTTGCCTTGCAATGATGAACAGCTGTTCCAACCTCCATTAATGTCCAAGGTAATGGTCAGCAGCTGTACTAAAGCGAGCGACATGCATGCTGTAAGAGACAGGCTTCTTGACATAGCACTGTAAATTAGTGAGTAGAGCTTCTGAAGAAAAGCCTACATGCAGCTCCTCTGTGCTGGTGGCTCTCGTCCGTCAAAGCTGGCTTTCTTGTTTAAAGATTGGAATACGAGGATTTGAAGAATGATGTTTGTGTTTGTAGCAGAAGATATTTTGGTGACCAGGCCTCTTTTTGAGCCAAGAAAAAAAAGAAGCTGCTTTCTTAGTTGTTAATGATTGCTTTCAGAACTTAATGATGTGTGTATTATAACAATGACTGTTATTCTGTATTCTGTTGTAGCATAAATCAGTGTGGAAACCACAGCACTGATTTGATCTCGCCTAAGTGTAAATCAACACTAAATTATCTGACAAGCTGCTTCTTGTTGTAACATTTTCATGATTGTAGTTGCAGCTGAAAAAATGTTTGATATGGAAATGCTTTTCTGTCTTTCATCACTCAACTGAAACTAGAAAATTATCTACTGCTGTAGACCCTATATGGAGCAGTGTTTTCCTGCTTGAGTTTTTCATGGAAACTATTTATCTGAAGTTGCATTAAATTATTAATTATGCTTCTTAATTTGGACAAATAAAATCTTGTTATATAAAATTTGAAGTTGTAGTGAAATAATTAAGCCTATACCTTGATTCTGTTAGTGACAGATATTGTGTCGTCCCAAGAAGACGAATTTTCCTTTTTAATTCGTTATGCGCTAATAATCAAACTGCCACGTGGGCTTTCTGTGCTGACCAAGTAATTTGACTTTGCGTCATGGCATCCGTGTAATGTAATCGAGTCTCTGCTATGGCGGCATAAAATCAAAGAATTACATACAAAAAGGAAAAAAGAGATTTCGTTGTTGACTGTCCAATTATTCTTATTTTAATCTCCACGCTGTTTCCGTTGCTCTCTTAAAAAATTGTGTTTCTCATGCACCATTCACCAACTATACCGACAGAGTATACGAACAATTTCGACTTTCCTTATTGTAGCAGTTTACCGATCAACTAGTTGTCGCTACCGGAGAATGGCCGGTGATGGCGCCGGAGAAAGTGCTTCTCTTGAATGGACGCCGACGTGGGCGGTGGCCTCCGTTTGTTTCGTGTTGATTGCAGTCTCCATTCCCATTGAACATGCTCTTCATCTATTATCCAAGGTTAAATTTTCAATCCACACCAGCAATTCAGCTACTTAAGGCTTCTGCATATCTGTGTTTTGTAAAATTTAAAACTGTAAAGAGTTTGAATTCATCTATATATATTGACACGATTATTGCAGTATTTGGGTAAGAAGAGGGGAAATCCCTTTACAGGCTCTTAACAAAATAAAATCAGGTTTGTGAAATTAGGGCTGAAATCTCATACTTGAATAATGCAGATTTGTTGCTTTTGGGGTTTATCTCGTTATTGCTCACCGTATTGGAGAGGCATATTGCAAAAATATGTATCCCCAAGGGAGTTGCTGAATCATTTCTCCCTTGCCAAACCCTCACACCTGATGAAGAAGAGGAGAAACCCAAATGTCAAGAGCAGGTAATAATTAACTTGTGAGAATTGTCTGAACACTATAATTTAATTTCACTTCTATATTTCAAAACAAAGAAAACCTAATGTTGTTATGTGTGATCTGATATCAAACTGGGAATACAGGGAAAGTTTTCCTTAACGTCGAGAGTCGGTGTGCAGCAACTTCAGATGTTAATATTTTTTTTGGCTTTTTTCCATGTTTTGTCCAGCTTACTCACATTCAGTCTTGGTACAGCAAAGGTGAATTATATTATTCTTTAATGACTTTTGCTCTGTTCACATTCAAGAAATTTATCATGTCCATATTTGCTTTTGGTGGGCTGTTGACGTGTTTTCTTTATTTACAACCTTTCCCACTACACTGTGCATTAAATTAAGAAAAGATGGGGAAAGTTGTGGAGAACTAGTCATAATACATCTAGATTATTGTGAACTTTTTGACCTAATTGCTTCTTGTTATGTAATTTCTAGATGAAGAGATGGGAGAACTGGGAGGCTGAAACTAGAACACTGGAATATCAATTTTCAAATGGTTAGTTGTATTGAAAGTTGAAACATGACATTGAAGGTGTCGCATTTGAGTTGTTGCAAGTATTAATTATTATTTGAGGAAGGAGAACTAACTAGTAGTCCTAATGAGCTACTTCACCTGTTACTAACTATTTGAGTTGACTGTAAATCATGCAAGTTTTCATCCATGGTTATAGATAATTCTTATTGCATAATTTGAGATGATGAAATGATTCTTGCATGTTAAACCTGTATGTATGTTACTGAACATAATACTTTTCTAATTAATAAGGCTGTCAGCGATATACTTGTTTATTCTGTTATCAATAAATTTTACTAGCATGCATGCAATGAAAGTTTGGATCTTCAGCTAAATCACTTCTTTTAAATATCTCATCTAGATCCGAATAGGGTCCAATTCATTCACCAAACATCATTTGGAAGAAGGCATCTTAAATCTGCGTCTGCCGGTATTTCTCATCTATAAAACCTTGCGACTCTGATATTATTTTGATAATTTTTTACATGTTATTATTGTTGTTCCTGATGTTTAAAAAAAATCAGGTTAATTTTCTTCGACAATTCTTTGGATCTGTCTACAAAGTAGATTATCTTACTCTTCGACACGGGTGGTTTCTTATTTTCATTTGAAATTTCCCCAATGTTCTTGCAAAAGTAAACTTTGATTAATTTTGATTATGATACTTTTTTACTCAGGCCATTTTTCCCAAGGAAGTAACTTCGACTTCCAGAAGTATCTTAAAAGAGCACTTGAAAAAGATTTTGAGGTTGTGGTAGGAATGCGGTAAGCAACAACATTGTTCATTGAATATCTAAATATATGTGTATGCATGTTGTTTTTGTTATAATATTAATAGTAAAGCATCTCCTTGTTTCAGTCTTTGGATCTGGATCTTCTCTGTACTCTTCATATTCTTCAATGCTCATGGTACGGAAGGCTTTTAACAATTAATGCTACAAATATTCGGGGCCGTAAAAGGCTTAAAGCAAAGCTGACTGAAATTTCCTCTGATTCCTGAGAACATCTTTGCTTTATGGCAATGCAGAACTCTTTCCAACTGGCATTCTTCACTTGGTCTTGGGTGAGTTTGAATCATTCTATCATTCGAGCGTTGATCCAAACTACAAAGCATTGTTCTGATAATCAGTATTGTTTGTTGAGCAGTATAAATTTGGACTGAGATCTTGCTTCCACCGCGAAAATGAAGATATCATTATAAGGCTAGCAATGGGAGTGTTGATTCCCATTCTCTGCGGCTACGTAACTCTACCTTTATATGCCTTGGTCACACAGGTAAGCATGCTCCTGCATTCACTACCGTACTCAACTTTCCAATTCAACTGAAATGCAGCTTGTAATGATTGGCAGATGGGTACATCCATGGGAAATTCTGTGTTTCCTGAAGGAGTCGTTCGGGGGCTCAAAAGATGGCGTGCAAAAGCCAGGAGGAAACTGACTACGAGGAAACGAAATTCAGCCCTTCGTTCCTTGGATGCATCGGTGGAATCATCTCCTTCTTTCGCAACTCTTGACACTTCCCTATCCTTAGATTTAGATTATACGAGTGATGACGATGGCGCTGTATCGGTGGAAATAATGGAAATATCAGATGCTGGAAATGTAGGCCAAAGGCAGCTTGAGCAGCATCAGATGAAGGGATCTTTTAAAGGTTTTGAGTTGAGCAGAGTTTGATCCATTTTCGGTCTGTATGTACAGTTTTGTTTTGGTTTGATTTTTGGAGATATACTTTCTTTTATTAGTTAAACACGATTGATAAAAAAATATCTAAAATTATTTATGCATATAATCTCCTAAAATTACATTACATACTTTATTTATTAACTAAAAATATCAAATTACTTTTATAAATAAAATTAATAAAAAAAGGACGATGATGACTTTGTCAAAAAGAAAATCATAATTAATCCTATATTCAATTTGAAAAAATAAAATAATGTACAGTAGAGTAGAGTCGTGTTTGGGAGGGTCCTGATTACATACTTGCATGATATCATGCTGTTGACAGGCTTATTAAATTAAAATAAAATAATATAAATAATATTTTAATCAATACCAAGAGGCCTGCAGTTTGGAAATTCTTAATTTATATATTCCCATAAAGTTATAATTAAAATTAATAAGTAACTTAGTTACTTAAGGGAACTTTTTTTATCTTTAATTAACAGACATCTCGATATTATTAATAAGTTTCTCTCTTAAATTAATGTTGTCTTTCTGATTGTATTATTCAATTTACATCTTCTCACATCTCACATGACTTTTACAGGGGGGGTGGGATTAGTAATAATTTTATAAAGATAAATATTTTTGTTTTGAATGACTAATTTTTATTTAAATAAGTAATGATTAAAATGAAAATTTAATACGAAGAATTGTGGCCATCTATTTTAATGAGAAAAAAGTGTAAATTACGTTTGAAAAACCAATGCATTGAGAAAACAACATGTAATATAGGTCCCTATCTAGGAGAATTTTATAATTAATCCTTTCAGGTTAGACAATAATTTGGTTTATGAAATTAATTTGAAAAGATATCAGAATTATTAAAGCAATATTTACAAAAATATGGTCTTTGTTATTTACGACCATAATCATGACTTTAATCACTACTTTACTGGCATATGACCTTAATTCTAACGCTAACTACAAATTATATATTATTTCAGCGATAATATATTTCACCAATATTAAGACTACACATTTATTTTTATTGAAACTATAGTTAATACTATCTCTATTCAGAGAATGTTTTCACATAATTTATTGGTAATTTATAAAGAAATTATATATTTTACCATACATCATTGTAATCTGGAAAAGAAAAGTATAATAATTAGTTAACATTATTATATGATGTTTTATGCAGGTTTGAACGAATGTTATTTTAATTAATGTTTTTATGTGCAATATGTGACTATATAATTAGTAATAACAATTAATTCAAAAATGCATATAATAAAGAAACAAATAGAGAAATAAACGTCATTATTAAGCGGTAATGACTAATTTGACCAAGTAGTAATGCCGTCACCCAAACGGACGTTGCTACTTGGAACCCACATATCATATGCCCCCTTCCATAAATGACGTAGGGACACCTCTTCTACAGTAACCGTGACGTTTGAATTACGTCACAGCCGTTGACGTTAGAGTCTACCTCCCCCCTTCACGTGCTATATAAACACCAAACCATCTTCATCTCTCCTCCCCCCTTCCCCTCTTTCTCTCTCTCTCTCTTCATGCAGAAAGCACTCCAGTACAGAGACTGGCTCTCCACCGGCGGATCCGCCGTCCCTCCTCCGGATTCCTCCGCCGTCAATGTCAGGAAACTGGTGTCGGAAAACGCAGTGGTGGTGTTCGCCAGGAAGGGTTGCTGCATGTGCCACGTGGTTAAGCTGCTGCTCAACGGCCACGGCGTCAATCCCGTGATTATCGACGTCGACGAGCAGAACGAAGTTGATGTCGCCGGTGAATTGTCCGGAGTGGGCGACGGCGCAGCCGCGGAGCCGCAGTTTCCGGCGGTGTTCGTTGGCGGAGAGCTGTTCGGCGGGCTGGAGCAGGTGATGGGCGCCCATATTTCCGGCGAATTGGTGCCCAGATTGAGAGAAGCTAGAGCGCTGTGGCTGTGATGGAAGAATGAATTAATTAATTTTGGGTTAATTAGAATGTAGAAGGATTTTTTTACCTTATTATTAATTAAATATTTATAATTATGAAAATTAATTAAGTAAGAATTAATTTCAAGGCTAATCAGAGAGAGGGAAAAATGTTGATGATGGAAAGAGTTAGTGTATATAGTACTCCACACATTTGTATAATAATTTAATATAAAGTGGAGTTTTTTTTGCACGGATATTAAAGAGTATAATAATTTAATGTAAAGTGAAGTAAAGTGACAGAAATAATATTTAATGTGTAGTAGGTAGTTGTATTAGATGTGATATGTAGGCTTCATGAAAATAGATTAATTGTTTCTGTGATTAATTGTTTCTGTGTGCCTCTATGTATTAAAAAGAAAATGTGTCAATTTTATTGAGAGAAATCAAAAAGAAAGTGTGTCAATTTCTATATACGGTAAGTCATATTGGTTGGCAATCGGCATCACTTGCGTAATATTTATTTAACGGATTACGTCAACGTTCCATCCAAACTGGTTAACGGATCAACGCGCTGTGCGGAGTTATTTAACGGCGTTAATTATTTAAAGTGCTGTGCGGAGTTATTTAACGGCGTTAATTATTTAAATATAACTCGCGCAGCATTGGGCGTGATGGACCGACCGATGGCAGGAGACAATTTGAATTAAATTTGAATTAATTTTTTGAATTAAATTTGAATTAATTTTTTCCCCAGTATTGCAAAATACTAAAATGAATTAAAATGGTAAAGACATGTATAAAATTGTCTCACATCAAGAATTTCATAACCCAGATAAGATTTATAATATTTTTAATAAAAAATTATACTTAAATTAATTAAAAATGATAGTTGATTATTTCACGAATAATTGGTAATAATAATATTTTTAATAAAAAAAAAACAACTTCCTCTATTCCATTTAAAGAATCTTTTTTTTTTCTATTTTAAAGAACCCACCCAAAGAGTCTCATTTCATTTTTTACATAATGGATCCATAACTAATGCAACTACATACTCCCTCCGTCACGTTTACTGTATATAGGGAGTTTAAGAAAAATCACTTTTTGATTTACTTTTGGGAATAATATGATATTTTTGGGTAATAAACAAATGATAAAGCATTTTATGTCTAAATCACTTTTTGATTTACTTTTGGGATAGTATGATATTTTTAGGTAATAAACAAATAATAAAATGTGTTATGTCTGTTAAAAGGAGATGACAAATTTGAAATTAAATTATGTTTGAGGGATATTTGTTAATTGACTTTTCCTTTTATGAAAGTGTGAAGTAAAATTTGGGACGAATCAAAATAAAAAGTATTAAATTAAAATTGAGATGGAAGGAGCATTAAATAATATATTTCTTAATTAATGTAAAAAATACTAGGAAAATATTTAAAAGATCTCAAAATTGTTCACACGTGAAATGACCTCAAACCTAAGAGACACGTACAATTAAAATAATAGGGCATTAATAATTGTATACAGTAATTTCAATTAAATGATATGATGTGACTGAATTGCAAATTTTATAGATTTTATAAAAAAGGAATTAGAAAATAATATGGACAAAAAATCTTTTTTTTTTCTTATCTGGTTGGCATCATCATATCCACAATCATCAGCAAATTTCTCACTCCCTCCCTAGAAAATCATCTATTCTTACTTGTGTAACTAAATAATTAAGTTGTCAATTATAAATTCTTGGAAAATCTGTACTATTTTAATAATCTTCTTAATGACTACTTTGGTGCACGTCATTTTTTTCGTGGGCAAGAATCAAGTATTTGTTAATTAAATATATTAGTTGCACAATTATTTGCATATTAGATGGCGAATGTCGATATTGTCCTTTGTTTTATTTATTTTTCACAAATGAACGTGGGTAAATTTTTGCGTGTTTAGTTCAATCCCCCTTTTATAATTTTTACACATATATATAGTTTTATATGATTACTATTGATTATTAAATCATGTTAATCTATGTATGATGAATGATGTGTACGTTAAGGGTATCGTCACGTAAGCATAAAAATAAAATAGGAGTAATAAAAATATGACAGCCACTAATATGTTACATTTTTATTCGTTGGAGTAATTCGAATGTAAATTTACATGATTTGACATTATAGAGACAGAGGGAGGGATCCAATTGTCAATTCATGAGCAGAATTGAGGATCACGAGGTATCCTATTTCCTGCTTCACCAGTTTCTTGCCAAATTTCATTAAATGTTGCCGAAAGCATTTGGAATTTTCACTTTTATTGCTTGTTATTTTCACTCTTTTTTAAAAATTTATTAACTTAAGTTTTGTCCTTACTTATATTATTAAAATGGATTATAAAATTTTTAAAACAAAAATTAAGATCCATATAAATATATTAGTAAAATAATACTCAAAATGTATATCAAATGTATATTGAATTTTAGAGTTTAACTGCAATGCACCGGGATAATCTCAACCGTTAGATTTATTTTTCATTTAATCCTCACTATTCAATAAATTAAAATAATTCAAAATAAATTTTATAACTACCCACTACACCCTTAATTTACCTTATAAACTTTCAGGTGCACCGATGCATCACAGAATAACCCTGAATTTTATTATGACTGTTATATCCCACTCTGAACATGGGTCAAAAGCCAAAAGGAAATATTATAGACCAACATAGGCCAATAAGATCAATACCACTAGAAAGAAAAAACTGGGTCAAGGATAAGATCGGCCTAGTAAAAAATCTGACGATAACCAAAGGCCTATAGGCTATGAACAATAAAAGCTCAAACTAAGTTGAAAATGTATACTCAACCAGCTTAAAAACATAAGTTCGGCACATTAACTATCCTCAGCTGGACTGTCTTTACACATGCTCGGCCCGACTGAGGATAGAGTTTAAAAGGATCATGTGTAAGGAGCTAGAGAAAACATATAAATAATTGTTTCCTTATATTCTTAGTTAGGTTTTCATTACTTTATCTTCCACGTAGTATATGTTGAGGAATTTAATTGGTTAGTAAGGATTAATTTAATAAATTAATCACCAATTAAATAATAATTAAAGTGAGTGAAATTAGTCTCACATGTGGAATTGATCATATATGGTAAATTTGATCAAATATGGTAATTGATCAAATATGGTAGTGATCACGATCACTACTTAAAATAATAATTGATCAAATATGGTATTTGATTAAATATGGTGGTGATCACGATCACTACTTAAAATAACAATCACCATATGAGAGTGGTCTCTGGAATCTATAAATAGGGTCATTGTGCATTCATTCAAAATATACGAAACACATGAAAAGTACTTTTGACATCCAAAACACAAAGCATCTGCATACAATTGCATAGTGCATAGTCTAGACGATCTAGTCCTCCATTCTTTCTTAGTTCGCCGGAGTTCCTACGATAGCGGTGCTGCTTTGCCGAAAATAAGAAGTCGTTTCACATTTGGGGAAGATCCGCCAAGACCGGAGCACTACCAGGGTGTGTTTCTTCTTGCGGGAAGAGTTCTATTCGACTCGACTTCGCCTATTATCTCGAGACGTTCAAGATCCTATATCCAGATCTATAAGAAAGGTTAGTAATTCTCTGCTATAATTCAATATTCATTGTAATAATAATTGATTGGTGTACATATAAGCCAACAATTGCAAGAAGAAATATCTAGCCTCTACACCCTACAATCACTATGACTAATCCAATGGATATTGACGGGATTGAAACATCCAATGCTAATAACTCCAAGAGAGTTAATGCTGAGATTTCTATTGGGACTGATTCCCAGAGGATGTATCCTCCAATGGGGATGTCGAGACCATTCATGGTTCCGGTTCCAGCGGAGAAGCCCGAGAAGTTTGGGGGTGCAAACTTCAAGAGATGGCAGCAAAAGATGTTGTTTTACCTCACTACGCTGAATCTGGTAAACTTCTTAAAGGAGTCTGCACTAGTGGTGGATGAGAATGAGACTGATACGCAAAAGCATATAGCTCTTGATCAGTGGACCTCCTCTGATTACTTGTGCAAGAACTATATCCTTAGTGGACTTAGTGATGCGCTGTACAACGTGTATCTAAGCACGAAGACATCCAAAGAACTGTGGGATTCTTTGGAGAATAAGCTAATGTAAAAGCCCAAATATGCCCAATACTTGGTGTTATCTTATCCTAAAAGTCAATGAGGAAAGATAGAAGAAAAAAAGAGAGCAAAAATGAAATTCTCGTTTTTGAGAAAAAATCCTGCGCAGTAATATTGCAGAGACAGTATCTGGAGTTTTAACCGTCGGATCAAGCTGAATTTTGATCAGCACGTCCAAAACTTGTCGAAATATGTTCTGAACGGTGGAGATCGTGTTTGAATCTTTGTGTGGACAGGAATAGGCCAAAAGTAGAAGTCAGGTTTTTGTACTATTCTGTTATACGCAGTCGAGATAAAAGAGTCTTTTCTCACAAACCAGCCGTTGGATCGAGCTGTAATTTGGACAGCACGTTCAAGACTCACAAGAGTAGATTTTGGATGGTGAAGATCGGATTCTAAGGTTTTTAGTATTGCGAACACTGAACGGCAGTTGGTGTTGTTATGACAAAACAACTATTTCCAACAACGGAAATGAGAATTAAACCTCTAGAGTTGATCCACACTGATACATGTGATTTAAAACTTGTGAAAACTAGAGGGGGAAAAGTATTTCATTACTTTCATTGACGACTGCACAAGATTCTGTTATGTGTATCTCTTGAGAAGCAAAGATGAAGATTTAGAAGCATTCAAACGCTACAAGAATGAAGTTGAAAATCAACTTAACTCTCGAATTAAAGCAATTCGAAGTGATAGAGGTGGCGAATATGTAGCACTATTTGAATAATTGTGTCGAATCTGGCATCATACATCAAACAATGGCTTCTTATTCACCTCAATCAAATGACTTTGCTGAGCGCAAGAATAGAACTCTGAAGGAAATGATGAACGCAATGTTAATCAGTTCAGGGTTGCCTCAGAACTTGTGGAGGAAAACTATCTTGTCAGCTAACCACATTCTGAATAAGATTCGACAGAAATCTAAGGATCAAACTTCTTATGAAATATAAAAGGGACATAAACCGTCATACAAATACCTCAAAGTGTGGGGGTGTTTAGCTAAGGTTGAAGTGCCTCTACCTGAACAAGTTAGAATCGAACCTAAAATGGTTGATTGTATATTTGTAGGGTATGCACTTAACAGCAATGCTTATAAATTTCTGATTCATAAATCGAAAGTACCTGACATAACTGAAGGCACTATGATAGAATCAAGGAATGCAATATTCTTTGAATACATATTTCCTAGCAAAGGAAATACACAAGTGACATCGTCTAAGAGACCACTTGTAGATACTACTGAGGTTCAATCTACACAAGAGAGTATAGAACCAAGACTAGTAAGAGAGCTAGAGTAGAAAATGACTTTGGTCAAGACTTCTTCACCTACGCGGTTGAAGATGAGCCCAAATCCGTATATGAAGCTCTATCTCGTCCAAATGCATCATTTTGGAAAAAAGCTATAGATAGCGAGATTGATTCCATTATGCAAAATCATACATGGGAATTGATAGATTTACCAAAGGGTTGCAAGACCTTAGGATGAAAATGGATCCTTAAAATAAAATATAAGGCTGATGGGTCAATAGACAAATATAAGGCCCGGTTGGTGGCTAAAGGCTTTAGACGAAAGGAAGGGTATGATTTCTTTGATACATACTCACCAGTGACACGAATTACGTCTATTTTTGTACTTATAGCGATTGCTGCACTGCACAATCTAGAGATCCATCAAATGGATGTGAAGACAGCCTTCTTAAATGGTAAGTTGGAAGAAGAAATATACATTGACCAACCAGAAGGCTTTATGCACATGGTAATGAGAAAAAGGTGTGTAAACTAGTGTGATCATTGTATGGACTTAAAGAAGCTCCAAAACAATGGCATGTGAAGTTTGACAACACAATGATGTCAAATAGTTTTCGAATCAACGAGTGTGACAAATGCGTGTATGTGAGAAATACACCAAAGGGATTTGTCATGGTCTGTCTCTATGTAGATGATATGCTTATCATGGGAAGTAGTAATGACATAATCGTTGACACTATACGAATGTTGAATCAGAACTTTGACATAAAGGACATGGGCATAGCGGATGTGATACTTGGAATCAAGATTCAAAGAACATCTGATAGAATTGTTTTGTCACAATCTCATTACATTGAGAAAGTGTTGAAGATATTCAAAGCATTCGATGATTCACCGACGAAAACACCCATGGATCAAAGTGTACACCTTAGTAAGAATAAAGGTGAATCAGTGGCTCAATCTGAGTATGCAAGGGTTGTAGGGAGCATAATGTACATAACCAATTGTACGCGTCCTTACATAACGTGTTCAGTTAACAAACTGAGTAGATATATGAGTAACCCAAGCAATGAGCACTGAAAAGCATTAAGAAGAGTGTTGAGATATTTGAAATACACTCTTGGTGTGGGGCTACACTACTCAAAGTATCCAGCAGTACTCAAATGGTACAGTGATGCAAACTGGATATCTGACATAAAAGACTCGTTCACCACGAGTGGATACATATTCACTATTGGGGGTGTAGCAGTGTCTTGGAGGTCAGCAAAACAGACATGTATAGCCCGTTCCACAATGGAATCTGAGTTCATAGCTCTAGATAAAGTTGGGGAAGAAGCAGAATGGCTTCGTAATTTCCTTGAGGACATTCCATGTTGGAACAAATCGGTCCCTACGGTGATGATACATTGTGACAGTCAAGCCACAATTGGAAGAGCTCTTAATGATATGTACAACGGAAAGTCTAGACATATCCGTAGGCGACACAACACGGTGAGACAATTGATCTCGAGTGAAGTAATGTCAATTGATTACGTGAAGTCAAAAGACAACACAGCGGATCCGCTTACAAAAGCAGTTAATCGAGATCAAATGAATAAATTGCTAGAAGGAATGGGGCTAAAATCCACAAAGTAATAGGCCAAAACAGTGGAAACCCAACCAGGATGACTGGATATCCCAAGAACTTGGTTTAAAGGGACAACAAAACTGTAGAGATTCAAGTAAAACTTGGTACATATCATTCCTTAGTAGAACAATTCTACCTAGTATAGACCCGTATTGTGGTGAGGTTAAGTCTATGACTTTTAATGATTACTAAAAGGCCAAGTAATGGCTGGTTGAGTATAACAGGGTACTCAAGATAGGAGATCACCTATCTAAGTGTGAAGTGAGTGGCTGCTTCAAAGTAAACACTTATGAATCCAAAGACTAAAACGTGAGAACAAGGAGAATGCGAGACATTGATGCGTTCGCACTGTTGTCTCAGTATATCCTAAGGAGGAGTAGTTCAAAGACATCATGTCTACTAAGTCACCGGTATACTCGATAGTGTTGGACTATGGAAGATTCAAAGTCTCAAACTACCTATCCAGATACATTAATATTTCACGAGGACTAGGTTGTGTGTCTGCATTTTATAGACGCCGAATTCCTGTTTGGGAATTTAATTAGTTAGTAAGGATTAATTTAATAAATTAATCACCAATTAAGTAATAATTAAAGTGAGTGAAATTAGTCTCACATGTGGAATTGATCATATATGTTAAATTTGATCAAATATGGTAATTGATCAAATATGGTAGTGATCACGATCACTACTTAAAATAATAATTGATCAAATATGATAAATTTGATTAAATATGGTATTTGATCAAATATGGTGGGATCACTACTTAAAATAACAATCCTACCATATGAGAGTGTTCTTTGGAACCTATAAATAGGATCATTGTGCATTCATTCAAAACATACGAAATACATGAAAAATACTTTTGACATCCAAAACACAAAGTATTTGCATACAATTGCATAGTGCATAGTCTAGACGATCTAGTCTTCCATTATTTCTTTGTCCGCCAGAGTTCTTGCGATAGCGGTGCTCCTTCGCCGGAAACGAGAAGTCGTTTCACCTTTGAGGGAAGATCCGACAAGACCGGAGCACTACCAGGTCATGTTTCTTCTTGTGGGAAGAGTTATACTCGACTTGACTTCGTCTATCATCTCGAGACGTTCAAGATCCTAGATCCGAGATCCAGATCTATAAGAAATGTTAGTAATTCTCTGCTATAATTCAATATTCATCGTAACAGTGATTGATTGGTGTACCAATAAACCAATCGTATAAAGAGAGAGTTGAGAGGGAGGATATACAAAATGCGATCTAACATAATATAAAGAGAGTGTTCCCATTCTACATAAATCTTGTTTGATGTTGTTTTATCTAACCAGTTACTCCTAGCAAAAGCCCATTCCACATAAATAATCTGCAAGAATCAATCATCAACCGATTTTGTCCAAACAAATCCTCTTTAATGTATGCTCCACATATAGATTTACGACGGTCGACCTTAATTGAATTAGTATTTCAATTCACTCCTCTTTTTTATTATTATTTTTATTATTTTTAAACATTAATTATTCGATAAAATTAATGTGATATCATCTGCCTCCTGAAATCATTCATTTATGAGTTGCATTATGCAATTGGTTGTAGTGATATCCTGTAAAAACAAAAAGTACTTTTTTCTCTTATGAAATATTTTCTGTGGGAGAGGAGGAGTTATTTAGATGTTGAATTTATGAAAGTATGGAGTAATATTATCTATAAATCAGTTGAAAATTACGATTTTCTTATTTATAGTACAATAAATTAATGACAAATTCTCTTGTGAGATATTAAATATGTAAGACGGTTCATGAGACATGTTAAATTATTCATATTATATAAATAAAGTATGTTTAATAATTGTTAAAGTATATTTTTTAAAATATCATAAATGATGAATTATAGTATGATTTTAAGATGTTATAATATAATTTATTATTAACATATTTTAACTACAAATAAATATATTTTACCTGTATAATAAACATACTTTACTAGTGGGTGGACCCGTCTCACTAAAAATCCGTCTCAGAAGGGAGTATCTCTAAATTAATTATTTTAAGATCATCATTCACTGAGTGTCGTAATTATCGTTCTATTTTATAATAATTAACATTACTATAATTTTAAAATGTCCCACATCATGTGATCAGTTGCTCTAAATTCTAAAATCTAAATAATGCAAAATTTATTTATTTTCTAATTCTTTAAATTTCTTGAAAGCAATTAGTAGTGTTTGCTTACTGTTGGTGTTGGAACGGAATATACCTAAAATGTCTGATCCTGTAGATCTTAACGCCCGCTTTCTTAAATAATTATTAATTAATTCATCGTAATAAAACATACTAATCCCGTTGATTACCTATATAATAATAATTATATTATTATCATTTAATTAATAAAGAAGTTTAGAGTCCGACTGGGATGCACCTAGTGCGCTGGTGCAACGGTGCACCTGGACAATCGTAATCACTAGATTAACTTTTAAATCAATCTCCACCATTAAATAAATAAAATAATTTAATTAAAGAAAACTACCACACTACCCATTTAACCTATAAAATTGGGGGAACTGGTGCATCCCAAAATTACCTAAAAGTTTAACATAGAGGATACATATATAAATCACCTTTTAACATCATGTTAAGTGGCGAAATACGTTTAATTTAATATTAGTTTCACAGCTCATCTAATAACACATAATATGTAAATTATATTATTAAATGAATAATTAGATCTGGCGTTGTTTGTACATCATAAAAGTTCCATGATGAGTTAATGACACCTCACGCAATTAATTAAATAAAATATAATTAATGATTAAAAAAGAATTAAGTTTAAAACCTGGAGAGGTGGGAATAATTGAGGAGAAAATAGTGGAGAATATTATAATGGTTATAAGGATAGAAGAAACGCGTCTCACAATCAAATTATGATTTCATAATCCCACTATGATATGCTATTGCTACACCCAACATCCCCTAGTTGACCTTGTCCCCCTTTATTTCAACTCTTTTTGTTTTTATGTTTTTTTTTTTAAATATATACATTAAGCTTTTAGCTAAATTACAATAATAACGGTTATTTAAATAATTAGGACTAACTTGCAATCTATTTGTACAAACTGAATTTTATTTGTAAGGCCCATTTTATATAATCTCAATTTCAGGCAACAATTTAGTGTGATCCATTCTGATGTGAGGATAAACAGAAATCCTATTACTAAAAAAGGATAATGTGGGAAATTGGATCAACTATATTATGTTATAGTGTTACTGAATCTGGATGTATTATAATACTTTGTAGTCCATTTTAAATAATATTTTGTTGAATGAATGGTATGTAAATAAGATAAGTAAATTTATATTTTAAGTCAGCGTATAAATAAGGGTAATGAATTGAGTTTTTCTTAGTTTTCACGTGTAAAATGCCAGTATTGTTATAAGAGTGTGAAGTTGTAGTTTATGGCACTAGAATTTGGGATATGGAAAATATAAATAGAAAGAAAAAGGGAGGTTTAAAATAAGTGGTGGGATAAGTCAACTAAAAACTGTAATGATATGGCAATAGTTGATGAAGATGAAATGATCACCATCCAAAGTTGCCACCATTTCGGATTCTTTAAGGGGACAATCTCTCATTATACCTACAATTTATTTTATCTTGTCATTTTCATCATTTTAAATCTTTAATTAATGTAGCCACCCAAATCTTTAAACTCTCCAGTTATTAATAAACGAATTAATTGCACTCTTTCTGAAACTGACAGGGTGCATGTCAAAAATAAATAAAACTAAAAAAAAAATCGTGAAAATTAAGAAAATACGAATTTTATTATAATTATTTTTTAAATAGAGTAATTTAGCGTATTAAAATAATAAATAAATCGATTGCAAACGAAACTTGTTTGCAATGTAGAGTTAGAACTAATAACTAGTTTTAATAGGATTTAAAACGAAAATTGTTTGCAATGTAGAGTTACAACTAATAACTAGTTTTAATAGGATTTAACTAGGATTCAAACTGCGGTGGACTCTTACAGTTCAGCAGTTTGTTTCAAGATAAAGTAAGGAATAAACTTACTTGCGACTTATGGTTATGCACGACTTGGACCATATGGAGTACACGTAACAAAATTTTGTTTCAAGGGGTTTCATGGGACAACGATAGGATGATGAATGAGATCAAATCACAAATATGGAGTTGGTGGACTTAAAAGAAGAAACACTTAGAGAGTGAGATTAACTTTTCTGATTGGACTACTTGTTCATGTATCAATTAGATATGCTTTTTATTATTGATGGGTGTGAGACTTTTATGAGTTTTTACACTACGATTATGTAAACTTTTTCGGATAAAGCTCTTACCCTTTGCAATATAATTTCTTTTTCAAAAAAAAATTAGGTGGGCTAGTCCTGGTTACTGAGCTCATCACTAAGGTGAGTGATACAAGTTCGATTCCTTTTGGAAACTAATATGTTTTAACAACTAACTCTGTGAGATATAAAAAAGAAAAAAAAACTAGTTTTAATAGAATTTGTTGTACATTCTTTAGCTTCTTATGCAAAATGTAATGTGGATTATGTTAATACTTGGTTGGACCCTCCGACCTTCCTCTGCCAATTAGTATTGGCTGAATTCCGGCGACCTTAGTTAAATTTTGTTTTTAGTTTAGAAAAATCTTTTTGTTAAGTCGGGTACCTAAATTTTGTGGAGTACTACTTTACACACTTCTTTTAATTCCAATAAACTTTTGACAATATTTAATTAGAAAAAAAAAACTACTGATGTTTCAAAAATTAATATGAAAAATATGGGTAAATTCCTACTTCCCTAAATTAATGTAAGAAAAAGATAATTTTTTTTCTCCGTATATAATAATTCTAATAATAATGGTCATTCTATAATATTTCATAATTTGACCATAAAACACTATTTTTTGGAAAGATGATGTATATTGTAATCAGTTCTACGTTGAACAAATCAAATACTAATATGTAAATTAATTAAATGATACATCATGATAAAAATGCTATACTTCAGTTATTTCATTTTTTCTTTTTTTTCATTGCCGGTAAAATTGGTTAGTTTTGTATTATTGTGAAAAGACAGTATATATTAAAATATTACAAATCATTATTATAATATTAAAAAAAATAATCACACGAGGGTGCCCACAAGAAGTAAATTATATGAGGCACATTAATAAGGAGCACTATCGAAATGAATATTGCAATGGGCAATATATTAATTGCATTAAATTAATATATTTGGAAAATCTGTCTATGGGACCTTTAAATAAAGAAACAAAACAAAAGAAATTTCTGATTCTCCACAATTAATGATGCAAGTCCGTTTAAAATAAAATTTACCTAACTTAAAGTTATAATAAATAAGATTTAATGCGAAATTAAAATTTATACAGTTGGGCCGAACATCCAAATGAATAAATATAGGCCCAAATAAACATATCCCTTTTCCTTTTATTGGGCCTCATTTCATTCTTTTTAGGGGCTATTGGTATATTTGATCAGATCCACTTACTTTTCGTTGTTTAAAATAAATTTCAATCAAATTCTTCAGTTCCTATTGCCATCTTTGTAAATTGAGGAATCCTTTTTCTTTTTCTTTTTTTTCTAAACCATTCTATATATTCCGACAACTTAAATTTATTTTTGGTCATTAAGTGATTTTCTGAATGGCCTTCACCATCCACACCTCTCCTTTTACCATATACACCCCTCAATTTTTTTGACTTTTTTTTTTCAATTTTGACCAAAATTTTATAATTTTACCCCTTTTGCTTCAAATTTTTAAATACACCCACCAATACACCTTTCCTCTTTCCTGTATACACCCACTATTTTGACCAATTTTTACAAGTCAAATTTTGACTAACTGTTGACTCAAAATTTACAATTTTGCCATTTTTGATTTTTTTTAAATCCCTTTTCTTTCCTTTTTCTTTCAAAAATGAATATAGTCCATTACGACCATATCAGGCCCATTATGATTCCGTACATTAATTAAACAACATTATTATCATAACTAGCCAACTTGAACAGTAATAGTACCTTTTTTTACCGTCAATCCACCGGGTATCCGGGAGAGGTTTTACAACTGCTCCTCACAGCCAACCACGCGCCCCGCAGTGTGATGGTTCAGTCTCGTTCCTTCAGCGGACCTCAGCACAGCCCTAGTTCGTTTTGTACACTGGGTGTACAGGATGCTGCTACTTTTTTTGCCGGAAAGTATGAAGATTAAGGTTGCAGAAAGAATGGAAGGCTACATGAGGGCAGAAGTCCAAGATTATTTATTTATTGAATGGAGACTTTATTACACAATCATCCTCACATAACAAGAGGAGATAACTCCTTTAGCTACGTATTGTTGCTGCACTCAGAACACTCATACAGAGAAAATAAAGGAATACAATGTTTATTTTAGAAAGAGAAAACAGAGGGTGATGGTCGATGTCTTCTGCTTCCTCAACACACCTATTTATAGAGGCTTTCGGATTTGAAATACGAATTTCAAAGCCTCTCAATCTTTTGTGATGTCACTGCTTACGTCATCGTGTTAGTGTCAGCAATTACGTCATCTTACTTTGGATGCCATCTTTAGCAGCTGGCTGGTCCTCTTTTCTACATCGGATGCCTTCTTAGAGGCCACCCATGTTGGTCACATGTCTCTTACCCTTTCAGAAAGGTCATCTGGCTCTTGCTTTTTTGAAGAGTCATTTGTCCTCTTTGGTGTCTGATACTTCTCCTGGCTCCTGAGTATTCCGAAGAGATTTTACCCTCTTCTTTCCACGTGTTTCCTTTGTTGGGGTGGATCAGCAGTTCTGATCATCCCTATGCCCAGCCTTATTCCTTTTCCAAACTTTGGTTCAGTTTGGGTGGAACAGCTCGAACATACCTTGTTTGTCCATTGCCCGAAATGGGTCATGTTGCAATATCTGCGATGAGTTTGTTTACTCACCGGAATCTTGTTTCTCCAAAGAAGGTCTTGTTTTTCCTGAAAGGCCTTCTCAGCGAACCCTGTCTTCTTTCCTGTTACAGTATTCAACAGAAAAGACCCATTCAAAGACTTATGCTCGAACTTGAATGGGAACTTCACCTCCACCATTGCTTTGATGCAGGCATACAAACCCCTCGCTCTTCGCGTAGAGATCTGTTCTTCAGAAAATGTAGAAACCAAGACTGGTTCCTTTCCAGAAGACTCTTTGATCTTATTTGATGCTGAAACATCGAGTCTTCTTAGCTTGATGAAATGGAAGGCCTCGTGGTTGCCTTTCCCAACTGATTCTGGGGCCGCACTGGTGAAGTACAACTCTAATACATCGCCTTTGGTAGAGTCGAGTTATTTTCCCATGCCTTGAAAACCTTTTCTCCCAGCCAATCTGGAAGTTTTGCAAGTTCTGGGAAACCTGGTGCAACAATATAGATCGAGGCTAGTGCTCAAAAGTCATACCACTGCTTTACATCCATTGAATTTGAGCCCTCTCGCATCTAAACTCGGGGGTATTCTCCAGATATATCCATCCGACATTTCTCCGGTCGGATTCCTTGTCTGGTATTCAATTTCTCCCAGCTGGCCTGGTATTCCTGCCAATAAGAGAAATCGGCTAAGTTAATACCAACCGTAGCAGTGTCTGTCATAGGCCTAAGGTTGATCTCTCCCTCTTTGATCCCAGAGGTGCTAGGTTGACTCGAAGGCTCAAGATGTGACTCAGAAGCCTCGACTTTTTTTGGATTGGTTTCTCTTTTGGAGGTTCCAATCTAGAACTCGTGCCAGGGGTATTTGAATCCCCTGCTCCAAGTTTAGAGCTCCGTTCTCGACTACTCTCCTTTTGTCGATTGCTATTACTATCAACCGCCAGGAGGAGTGGCTCTCGTAAGAACTCGAAGAGACTCGCATTTTTGTGAATACAAACTCGTATGCGATTAGACACTTTGGTCAGATCACTTTCTTATAATTTTTCAGCACGCGTTGCATTGAGTGTCAGGTTCTCGAATTCTCTCTGGAGCAACTCAAGGTTGTCCATCAGGTGTCTTGAAACAGTCAGGATGGAGTCTATCTCAACTCCTTCCATCTCTCGTCAGGAAATCTGCCAAAACATTATCAACAGATTTAATAATGACAATATTAAAATCATAATATTGGCATTCTGCTTGCCATCTTAGTATTCTAGCCTTTTCAGGTTTAGATTCAATTTTATTTTTCAAAAAGGCTTTGACACTTGTGTTATCAATTTTAAGGATGAATTTCTTCGCGAGAAGAAATAGCGGCCATTTCTTGAACGTCTTTCGAACTGCAAAGAATTTATTTTCATTGATGTGCCATCTCTTTGCTTCATTCTCCGCAAAGATTTCGCTACAGTATCTGCATGGAACTTCTCCTTCGTGTGTGAACTTAGTTAAAACTGCTGCCCACCAATGGTCACTGGCATCTGTGTAAAGTACCAGTTCATCCTCGTCATTTGGTATTGCTAACTTTGGGAGCCTTTTGCAAACCTTCTTTAGTTGTTTAACCATTGCTCGATGTGATTCTTTCCATTTGAATTCAGCATCTTTTTTCAACAGAGGACTGAACATCTTCCTGTATTGCTCTAGATTGTTGATGAACATTCCAGCAAAGTTGACAACTCCTAAGAAGCTTTGGAGTTGTTTCTTGTTCTTGAAATCTTCAGGAAATCATTGAACCTTTTCTACAATGTGTGGTTGTAGAATAATTCCAGACTCATCGATCTCAACTCCAAGAAACTCTATCTGCCTTATTGCAATTACTGCCTTCAATTCAGAATGTACTAATCCCTCTTTGTGACATGCTTCTGAAAATATTTCCAGATGCGCTAAATGCTCCTTCATGTTCTTTGAGGCTATGAGGATATCATCCACATAAACAGACATGAATGAGAAATAATCTTTGAAAAGATTATCCATTTTCCTTTGGTATATTTGGGGCGCGTTTGCCAAGCTCATGGGCATGACATTCCAGATATAATGACCTTGTGGTGTGGAGAATACTGTGAACTTCTTGCTCCCTTCTTCCATCATAATCTGGTAAAACCCAGATTTGCAATCGAACTTTGAGAATACCTTGACATTCTTGATACAGTTGACCAAATGTTCTCTACTTGGTATGTAGTATCCATCGAACTCCAAGATATTGTTGATCCCTTTGTAGTTGATCACAAGTCTCGGCTTTCCCCGCTTAACTTCTCCATGATTTCGAACTATAAATCCTGGACTGCTGTATGAGGATACTCCTGGTGATATCAACTTAAGGTCCAGATGTTCCTTAAGTATTAGTTGCATATCCTTTCGATCCTCTTGGTTCATCAGGATCGGCTTGTATCTCACGAACTCATGCTCCTTTCATTCTTTTACTTTGAGTGAGGCTTTGAGCTCATTCTTGTTCCACCAGGCTAGAGGATCTTCATTGAAGTTCCTTTGTACTATCGAATCCAGCTCGCATGGTTCATACTCTTTGATCAGCATTTCTCTCCATGGGCTCGGGATCTTGGCAAAGAATAGGTGGAATACATCTTCCTCTTTGATCTTAGATTTTCATCTATACTCTGTGAAGAGTTTGATGTACTTATCTACGTGACAAATGTCAAGTAGTTCTAGATTGTATAGGGCAATCATATACTTCTTTTTCTTTTCTTCTTCCATTCCTTCAAAATACCCTATTCTGATTAAATGGATCTTGAAGATCTTGGCCATTCGATCGACAATATTGCCTAGATCTTCGCCTTCCATAGCCTCCTTTTGACTTCGTCTGAGAGCTCCTCCCAGGCGCATTTTACTGATCCTTCCAGGCTCATAGTAAGGAATTTTATGAACCCTTCTTTGTCCAGCTCCAATGCGCCACCTGCGATCTTCATGGCATTTGTCCATTCATCGATCAAGGCTTCTTTATTCTTGAAGTCTAGAGTGTCGAGGTTTAAGATCAACCCGTATGGATTTATCCGTTCAAGGTGAGATCGACCATATGAGGTGTTGTGTATATTAGATCCTCGAACTCGACTTGCTCCTGTTGACATTCCTATGACCTTCGTTTTGAAGTTTCCTGGTTGTTGGGATGTATCTTCTTGTCTTACCCCATGGACTCCGTGTGATCCAGAAGTTCCTTCATCTTGGCTCCGATCCTGTTGTGTCTGAAGAGTATGAGACTGTTGTTGAGAACTTGATGCCTCTTCCACGTTCATCTTTAGATCTACAATTGATAGTCCTTTGAAGGACTCATATAGATCTTGTAGATCTTCAAGTTTGCTCTTTCCATCTGGGGATGTAGATTTTCTTGAAGGATAGCAATCATCTTCTCGCTTTCAGACTTTGGTCTTGTGACCTCCGTTGTCTTCCCCTTTTGGTGTAAAAGGGGTTATATTCCGAAGGTTAGTGGTAACCTTCCTCCAGGCTTTCTTTCTGACACCTTGGTTTCCAAGGACCTTACTTGTTCTATCAGCTTCATGATGAGGTCGAGTTGTTTGTTCTGCAGCTTCTCCACCTTATCCATCTTAAGGCTGATCTCGAACATCGTCTTGGACATACTCTAGCAATATTCTCCAAAGAATATCACTATTTTTTGTAATTATTTAAGACCTTGATTCATCTTAGAGTTATCCGCTTCGATTTCTTTCCACTCCGTCATTCCTTCCAATGTGAGAAGTGGTAAGATTTGCAGATCTCCTTTGGTCCCTAGTTTGGACGTCTTCTCTATTGCTCTTGTTTGGGGATACGCCCATGGATCTCGGTGAAACCTCTGATCTCTACTATATTCCTTGGTACTTCCTTGGAACAATTTATCTCTGTCCGACGAATTTCTTCCAGACGTTCCTCTTTGGTGAGGTCCTCAAGGTTCGCCAACTTCCATTTTCGATCGAGGTTTTCCCAAATCGATCGGCGTTCTCGTCCTCCTTTCCATATATTGTCTATACAACACATTATAATATTGTTGTATAGAGCTGCTTGTCTCGTCATATCCGACGGGCCAAAAGTCCCGGTTGCTCCAACTTTGGACAGGGCTAATAGTCCTGTCACTCTCGGATGTCGAACTTTCGTTCAGATCCTTATTTCTTTGAAACGCTCCTCTCGTTAAGTGATATAAGCTTTATAATAAAATTTTCCATTCATAAATAAATTAACCTAGGGCTCTGATACTATTTTTAAATATCGAAAACAGAACGAAAATATGAATTAAAATGCTTTAATAATCATAATGGCAATTCTGTAACTTTCTAGAACTTTTTAGCCATCAATTTTGACTTTTTTGGTTAAACATTGACCTTTTGACTTTTGGGTGTATTAAGTAACATATGGGTGTATTGAGTAATGACATATTCGTAATTTTCTTAAAATTAAAAGGGTAATTTTGATATTTTAGCAAAAGTTTACTTTTAACTTGATGTATTAAGTAAAACGAGGGGTGTGATTAGTACATACCCTTTTGAATAGGATAATCCGAATAAATAAAGTAAACTATGCATATATGGGGGGTTGGGCTGGAAGGAGTCTATTTGAGGATTTCTAATCTCAAATACAAAAGATAAGTTACTTCATTATTGGGCCAAATATATACTTCTAGCGCAACCCATTTTATATGCTCCCAACACTTTCAAGGTTCTAATATATTAGTGAGAAATGGAACCCTTGAAAGCAGAAAGCGGACGGAGGGGGTATGTTATATATTTCAAAACTAAATTTCAAGAACACAGTCATTTCATTGTTGATAAATTGCAAATAAATAAATAAAAAGGTATAGCCTCTCGAATAACCACTTCAAATTAAAATAATTATTGTAGCTTTTAAATATGAATAATTATTTAAGTTAGATATATGGATCGAAAAGAAAATCATGAAATCAACAAATTATTTTTATAACTTTCAAATTCATTTATTTTTTACTTATCTCACTCTTTAAATTAGGAGAAGAAAAATATTTTTTTATAATTAGATTAATTTGATCAGTACTAATATTTAGAACAATATTAGTTTATCTCTCTAAATAGTATTTTTAATGTATTAAAAAATAATATCAAAGTGTAAGAAATAACTTGTCTTCATTAAAATATTCAATATTTTTTTATACTCAATTTTTTTTAGAAATAAAAAATACTACATACATAAAATGAATGAAAATATATATAGTAATAAATAATCTAATTAATTAAGAAATATATGGTTGGTTTAATTTTAAAAAATTAAATAATAGGAGTAGTATATAAAGAAGTACTCTCTTGTGAAACAGGTTGTGTTGTAAAATACTATGTTTATTGATACTTAAAATATATTTATTTTGAATCATGCTATAAAATATTAAAATCATACTTTAATACAAAACTTATTATACTTTAAAATAAGTAGTATATTTTAATTATTAATAAACATATTCTACTTATATAACCATTATATTTTAATACGTCTTTATAAGTCCTCCACCACAAGAGACTTTGTCTAGCTATATAAATAAGGACCGAATTCCGAAGGGTAAATAGAGATCGAAATTAATTATTTTATTTTATTTTATACATTTTTGAGGAAAGAATGAAAATAATTAAGAATGTGTATTTGGTAGATGTTAGAATATGGAGCACTATTTTTTCTAATAAGAAAAAACTCTTTATTTAACAAAGTATATTTAATGAAATTTAAGAAGGTGGTGAAGACTGGAGATGCCTCATCACACCTCTAAGCTTAGGGTTTATAGATTCAGATGAATTAAGACAGTTAACCCACAGTAATTATCACATTCAGTGTTTTTTAATTTGACCTTAAGAATCATGATGATATAGGAATATATTAATTTTTATTGCACTTATAAGTTATTACATTTTTTTTCGTAAAATTAAAATAAAACCTTTTAAACCTGGATCCGGAATCGGATGAAAATAAAAAAGCATATTTAATTTGGTTTTATGATACATAATTACGAACTAAAACCACAGTACTGTATCTAAAATTGTTTAAAATATGTGAAAATGTAAATTACGTGTAGACTAAATCCTAGTTTGTAATCGGGTGTATGATGTACTAGTTCGAAAAGGATTATTTTTAAAATATTGAGCATTAGTTAGGGGTGTAAACGAGTAGGGTATGATACGGGTATGCTCAATCCATATACTACCCAAATCTTATTTTTATTACCCTTACCCTACCTTATTACCCTCAAATGTATCATCGGGTAGGGTACGGATAATATCCATCGGGTAATGGACAATCCGCGGATAAACGGTTATCCGAAATTTTTACATGGCTACCCTTGTCAACCAAATAATATACCACTCTAAAATACACAATGATATAAGAAAATCAAAGTAAATACAAAAGATTAAAAAAAATGAAGAAGAAGATTGAGATGTGAGTAGTCTGCCTCAATCCCCCAATATTTAAAACAAAAATTGATATAAAATATTAGAGGGTATCATTTTATTAGTCATACCCTTGAAGCCTTTTGCTTTCTTAAATCAAATAAGCAATGTGATGTACGCTAGTATGTGCGTTATAAAGTGGAATCATTTTTCAAATTATACAAAAACATATATCTATATATCTATATATAAATATAAAATATAATAAAATAATATATATATATATATATATATATATATATATATATATAAAGTAAGCGGGTAATCGGGTATTTTATAAATATCATATTCTACCCTACCCTCAACATTTTCAAGCGGGTATAGGTACTACCCTACCCGATACCCGAATATGCTCTACCTTACCCTTACCTGATAGGGTATTACCCGCAAGGTATACGAATAAAATATAATAAAATTGACAGCCCTGTCATTACTCTTAATTAAAAATACATATAATTACTCTACTAATAATAATTTATTAACAATAATTATATTACTCTTTATACTTAAAAAGATTCTCCAATAGTGAACTGAAGAGTAACTTGGATACCTTGCAAAATTGGCACAGTTTCATTGGGCTGAGTTTTTGTTACAGTGATCACCGCTATAAATTAATAACGACAAATGATTGATAAATTATTGATGAATTAATATCATTTAATTATATTTCATTCCTATATTGTCATAAGAAGACATAATAATAATAATACAATTAAAATAATGGAAGTTCTTATACTGGTTTCATCATGCCTGCAACATTCTCATAACAGATAATTTCAAAGTCCCTATTAATAAGAAAAGAAATTCTAATTAATACTATTTCTGGAACAATTGCTTATGAAAAATTTATCCGAATTGATTCAATCAACATATATATAATTAACATACTGATCCCAAGAAATTAGCCATAACTAAGGCAAACAATTAGAATAAGAAGTAATTATTAATGCATTATACAACATACATATATAAAAATAAAAATCCTATAAAATTAAAGTAGCTCTTAAAGTCAGTGAAATTAATTTATACTGGATCCACTATAGTATATTATAGGATGAAGAAGTAAGTAGGAACAAAATTAAATTAATTACCATGGATTATCCAAAGAAATCATAAGCATCAAAAGGATGTCCGCTTCCACTTCCACTTCCACATCCACTCCCAACCAAAGTAGCATATAATTCCCTCTCCAAATTTGAACTCCCAACTTCCTCCCCAGAAGTAGTGTTAGAATCAAAGGCAGCTCTTAAGTTATGCAGCTGGTATTTAAGGCGGTCGACCTCGTCCTTCAACCTAGCATTGTCGAGCAGCACGTCCTCCAGACGTTGCTGCAGGGCCCGGTGCTCCAGCTCCAGGCCCTGAATCTTGTCGCGGGCGCGTTTGTTTTGGTACCAAATCGCCACCTGTCGAGGCGGGACCCCCAGCTCCATGGCTAGTTGAGTCTTCCTATCGGCTTCCAACTTGTTGTTGAAACTGAAGTTGGATTCCAATAGCCTTACCTGATCTTGGGTCAGCCTCTTCTTGTGCTTGGATTCCTGCTTACGGGTTTGGTGATCTGGATACTGGAAATGATCCATTGCATTGGTGATGTGTTTATGGGAATAATTTATTAATTTGATCAAAATGTGGGGGGAATTTATAAAGTGTTATTGGAAATTGAGGTGTGGCTAAGCTAGCTGTAATGTCATTGACAACTTGACGAGATTAATTTGGTGCAGAGTCATTATCGTGCATGAACCGGGTTGTCACGTGGGATTGGCCTACGATGCTATTTCTTAAAAAAAAGTTGGCCTCTATATCCTGACCCGACAAAGAAGTGGAAAGGTAAAAAATAATGACTCAATTGATGATTACGAATTAGACCACCACTCACTGTACATAAGAGCTCCTTATTTTGAGAGTTGCTCCCACACTGTTATTGGTCTGCTATGCTATGCGAGCTAATATTACGCTTTCATTTTTTTCATTTAATTTTATGTACTCTATACAAATAAATTTAGACAGTATATATTGGACCCATTTCTTTACACAATGCATATTTATAACAGCAACATTGGTTAGTTTGTCTAATCCGTCCAGCCACGTAAAAGAATTTGTTGTATGATTCGAAAATAACTTATACTCGTAGATTTTACTGGGGGAGATTAGAACTAAAGTTTGAGGATGGTTTAATCTAAAAAAGAAAGGGGAGATTAGAACTAAAGTTTGGGGATGGTTTAGTCTAAAAAAGAAAGTAGTCAGTGAAAGATGCAGATATTCTGATGCGGAATGATAATATTAGGAGTCTACTACAGAAGAGTATATGATAAAAAGGAGATGATGATAAGCACAAGAACTATAGAGGATTTGAAAAATCAAGAACAATTTAATTTTCCAAAACTTAGAGGTAAGCACAAGCAAAATTATAAATGAGATTAAAATTAGAACATGGGATTAGCTAAAATTGAAAAATCACAAATTGATCAGAGATATGACTTTTGTTAGCCAGATAAATGAGTGCATTATAAGTATTTAGATTGATATATACAAAACAATTATGTGGAGTTTATTTTGTATGGTACTTTATATCTAGGGTTGAGGTAAATTTCTTGCTTCATACTTTTACAATAATAAAAAAAATTCCTTACTAAAAAAAGAAAAAAAAATAAAAGGAGATGATGATGGTTAGCCTTGTACGTCTTTTATTTTGAATACTTCTTTTTGCTGTTATATATGTTGTATTTTTGACTTAACATGTGGGTAACCCTTTAAAGTAATAAAATCATTTTCTAGATTTCAAAAAATATGGTAGTTTAACCTGCACTTTTAATAACGTACATAATAACAAAGGGAGTATAATGTTTATTTAAAAGAATAATGATGTTTTATAAAATATGAATCAAATATTTTTCATTTCCATAATTAATTTTCACAATTTAAACATTTTTATTATAAAAATATTAAAATGAGTTTAACCTAACAGAACTTGCGAATAGCCCACTCGATTAATTTTATCCAATTAAATGGAAGTTTGCAAAGGATTATCTTAAAGGTGAAGGGATGATAATTTGATTCGGCTCAACCTGAACCCATATTAACACGTATGTTTGGGGTGGATCTAACTTGATCCGTTTTGAGAAAGGATCTGATGTGAGAAACAAAAATCTAATTTAATTAATAGTGGATTAAATTGAATTTGAAGCTCTAGAGGCTAATATTACACTATTTCATTTTTTTTCATTTAATTTTATATACTATATAAATAAATTTAGACAATATATATTGGACCCATTTCTTTACACAATGCATATTTATAACAGCAACATTGGTTAGTTTGTCTAATCCGTCCAGTCACGTAAAAGAATTTGTTGTATGCACAGTTGATTCGTAAATAGCTTATACTCTTAGATTTTATTGAAGGAGATTAGAATTCAAATTTGGGAATGAGTTATCCTTAAAACGAAAGAGTTAGTGAAAGGTGCAGATATTTTGAGGTGGAATGATAATATTAAGAGTATACTGAAGAAGAGTATATGATAGTAGGAGATCTTTTTGTTGATATATACTCCCTCCGTCTCGTTTCAAATTTTACGTTTGTTTTTTGCACGTAGATTAAGGAATGTAATATTTTAATGTGTAGTGAGGTGAGAGAAATAATATTTTAATGTAAAATATGTAGGTGTATTAGTGTGATGTGTGAGCCCATGATGAGAGAAATAATTAATTTGTACTAAAAAGATAAATGTAAAGATTGAATTGAGATATCCAAATTGAAAATATGTAAAGATTAAAATGGGATGAAGGGAGTATGTTGTATTTCTGATGTAATACGTGGGTAAATCTCGTGCCCTTTAAAATAATAAAATCATTTTCCAGATTTAAAAAATATGGTAGTTTAACGTGCATCGTTAATAACGTACATAATGCGTGAGTATAATGTTTATTTAAAAAAAGAATAAAGATGTTTTATGAAATATGAATCAAATATTTTTCATTTCCATAATTGATTTTCACAATTTTAAAATTTTTATTATAAAAATATCAAAATGAGTTTGACCTATTTGAACAACTAACACTGTTGAACCAATTAAAATTCATCCAAAGCTCGTACACTAAAACCCTAATCGATCAATTGTGAATAGCCCGCTCAATTAATTTTATCCAATTAAATGGAAGTTTGTGAAGGATTATCTTAAAGGTGAAGGGATGATAATTTGACACGGCTGAATCTGAACCCATATTGACTCGTAATGTTTGGGATGGACCGACTTGACCCGTTTTAAGAAAGGATCTGATATGAGAAACAAAAATCTAATTTAATTAATAGTGGATTAAATTGAATTTGAAGCTCTAGAGGCTTCAACGCCCAATTCACAAGGCAATTAGGGCCAAGGAAATGTAGGTAGCCACCAGCAAGAACAATTTGGCTGCTACTCAATAGGTCATTCTCATCATTTAAGACACTATTTATGAATTTAATTTAATTTGGAAAACAATATTGAACACTGAACAGAGATGAT
This sequence comes from Pogostemon cablin, assembly GCA_023678885.1. NCBI lineage: Eukaryota > Viridiplantae > Streptophyta > Magnoliopsida > Lamiales > Lamiaceae > Pogostemon > Pogostemon cablin. The sequence goes on from CM042956.1 coordinate 4,013,675, forward strand.
TTTGCACAATTAATACGTTAATACTATATACTATATGGAAAGCAAAGTTTTACGTATCTAATTAATCTTCATGTACTCAAATTAAATTTATAACTATTTTTTAATCTATTATTTTAAAAGCTTATCATGAAAATTTTATTAATCTTTTCATGTTTATTATTTTTAAAATATTTGAAATTGAAATTAATCTAAGTGTATTCAATGAATTAATGCAAGATCAACCAATTTTAAAGTGGGGAGGATTGCTACTAAATAAAAAGAAAAAACCCTTAACATGAGATACAAGCATACAAAAATATTTCTATTAACTACAAAAATATATGGTGATATTTCAATATTACCCCTAGAATGTGCTGCACATAAATGTTGTGTGCAGCAAAAGTTCGTGTGCAGCAAAGTGTGTGCAGTAAAAAAATGTGTGTGCAGCAAAAAAGTGTGGTGGCCTGGCAGAGCTCCGGCGGCGATCCGGCAGTGCTCTGGCGACCGGGCGGCGGAGCTCCGGCGACGTCAGTTTTTCGGCGACCGGCCCGGCAGTTTACGGTGGTCCGGCGATCTGCTGGCAGCGGCGGTGGATGGGGATTAGGGTTTGTGGTTTAAAAGTGTATGGATTTAGGGTTATATTTGGTATTTTACTTAAATATTTTGTATGTGATAATAATTATTTTAAATTAATGTATCTAGTAGTAATTAGGGTACAAGGTGTGTACTTATTAGTAATTTTTCCTTTAAAGGGGAGTGAGATGAATAGATTTAATTTAATTCTAATATTTATTAATTATAATTAATAACGAAACATTTATTGAAATAATACTATATTTATTAAAGCCATTTACTAAAATTTAATAGAATATGAATAAAGTAATGGTCTATAGTGTGATATCAATTAATTTATTGATTATAATAAATATCGATGAACCATTTATTGAAATTAGAATATTATATTTATTCTTATAGGGTCAGAATTGCTTGTATTTATACTTGAGCTTAATTTAATTGAAATATGTGGATACATAAATCATACTAGGAGTACTTAATTAAATAGTTTTTGTAATTACAATTTCTATTATACATATAGTATATGATACATAATCATCCTCAACACATAATAAAAATTACTCCATCCATTTTATAACAAGTTTTACTATTTTCATTTCTTTAGTTACATAATAAATCTTACAACAAAAAATTTAATGAAAAACGGATTAAATCTTAATTTCAAATTTTTAAAATAATAATAAAAACTATTTTAATCATAAAATTTCAAAATACATCTAAATTTTAAAATTATCATCTGCACTTGTGATTTAAGTTAATTAACACATATAACATATTTTGTAGTACTTTATTTATTATTTAATGAAATTTTTTTTAATTACTATACACAAAAAAGAGTATTTTTTAGCAAACGAATTTATCAATGGAATTCAATCCGTTAGTAATTACTAATGGATTAGCAACAAAAGTGACATTTTTGTTTTAGCAATGAAATGTTAACAGATTTATTCTCTATTTTAGTGACGAGATATACCAACGAATTACCAAGTGAATCATTATAATTTATCAACGGATTACCAATGAAATTATTTACTAACGAAATTGATTTTTCGTTGTTAAAAATTTACAAACCGCCACTTTACCAACGAATTACAGATTTCGTTGCTAACCCGTTGGCAAACCAATTTAACAATATTGGAGTTAAGACTTTTACCATCGGAAGTTAAAAACAGTTAGTGATAGTATTTTCTATAGTTTATATATAGTACTATCAGTACTTTCATACAATTGACATTAGTAGTGTAAATTATGAGATCAGTACTTAAAAATTTATGTAGTTGTACGTATTTAAATTACGAGATTTAGAAAAGAAAATAAATAAACTCATAGGATAATAAGTGTAAAACGAATTAAACCTAGATTCCACATATACCAAAAATTCTACAATTAGTCTTGCAATTGTCAGCCATAATTAAGACATTGATATTAATTAACAATTAATGAACTACTAGAAATGTCAACTAGTTAATTGCGCCGACAATAAATTTGCCCAACGACTACATCATTTGCCATTGGATTATTTTTTTCCTACTCAAACTTAGGTATTGAATTTGATGCACCATTTCAAAAATTAATTGATTAAACCCTTGATTAAGCTAGAACTACTTAAATTTTTATTAATTTAACATTTTTTTATGTGGTTAAAATAGCACAATATTAGAACAAGTGTTAAAATTCTCTGTGATCTGAGTAAGTTTAGTAAGCATATAGATACATGGATTAAAAATTAGCTTTTACGCATATGGACACGTTGTTGATTAAGAAAAATTAGCTTTTAAGTGGATAATGTTAAAAAAAGGTTATTTAAATAATTCAAATATAAATAATAAATAAAGTTATTGGGTTTGAGATAATAAAGAGTTAGAAGTAATTGACATTTCTATAAAACTATGATGTTATATGTGGTGCTATGTTGGAACTTTGGGTTCCAATGCTCCGTCTTCTTTTTCGTTGAGTTTGGATCGCTTTTAATTAAGCATGATCTAATTCCTTTTGTCTTGTGCCTTTTTAAACTCTAATTCTTGTTGGTATCCTCCTTTCTATTTGATATAAAAAGATCTCTCGCTTTCGATTGCCGGTGTGACGAAATAAAGAGATTGTGAGAATATTTGTGTAATAAGTTCCTCCAATTGTTGTCAGCTCTAGTCCTTTGTGAATTTTGGTTTCTTATCTGTTACATCGATTCTTTCTGTGAGTCAAACTCAAGATATATACTTGAGCACCCATCGTCTCCACCGCAACGGCCGCGATACCGAACATTCTAATGTAAGAGTATTGGATTGGATAAATTGAAATATGCATTGAAGAGAAAAAATAAAAATAATTAGGCTTATTAATAATTTATGCATGTAAGAAAATCATTATTAAATTATAAATAATCTCGCTAGATTTCCTAGAAAAGCATTTACTTCTAAATTCTAATAATTTTATACCTTTTTCATACTTATTTTATGTCGACTATTACCATACTGCAATTAATTACAATATTGCATATGTAAATAATAAAATTATCTTGATCAATTAAAATAAAAATTTTCAATAGATTATAGATTATAAAATATTGATTTACTAAATTAGTCATAATTAGATTCAATGTACGTAACTTACCATCGTCGTTACTATATATTGCATATGATATCTGGTTAAAAGATATGAAATTGAAACATCAATATTTAATCTGCAAAGATAATTAAATTAAACTAATTAAGGTTAAGGACCACTTTAGTAAATAAAATAAAAAATACTAGAATGTAAGAACAAAAGAACATCGTGGAAGGCGACGGCAGATAGTCCCACGCTTAGACTTTATGAGCCAAGAGAGAGATGAGTTGAATTTCGACTGATCAACGAAATGTTATGTGGGCCATAAATTGGCATGTCATCAAATGTGACACCATTTAATCTAAAATAAATGTTTGTGTGAGACCGTTCACAAATTTATATAATCCTATTTCGGCCCGGTACAAATGACTTATATGAAATGAATAAAAAATTATATTATTTATGTGATAATCAATTGACAAAAAGTGATAATAATATACTAGTAAATTATGTCATGAACAAATTATATTATAAATAAAAAGTGATAATATTTTAAAAAATGCATAAAATAATTTATCTATAAGACGGTCTCATATGCAAGTTTCATGGTGTGTTCCCATAATATTATTTTGACGATTCAATATTTGGGGTTTCACCTGAAAGTGCATGAACTAATAATCGTCAAGTGTACACAAATTGACAATGTTTCAAGTCATGCAAGTGGATCTCTCCACTTGCTTACTTGATTATCTATTCTGCCCAATTACTCCTTAATTAATCCTTGTACCTTCTAATTTTGAATCATCTTAGTTCTAACTTAAGTTTGAAGGCTGACATATCAATGTACAATCTTAAGTTTTTACTTCAAACCCTTAATTAATACTTCAGCCTATTTATAAAATTAAATAATAATTAAAAAATACCTAAAGATTGAGCATTTTTTGTTTATAATTTAGCTTTCTTGTTTTTCTATATATACGTCACTCATCTCATTGTACTAGTTATCCATACATTTATAAATGTGTATGTTCTAACCAAATAAACAAATAATTATGTCATTCTCACTCTCAAATATCTTTATCAATATCAAATCATGAATTTGAATGGGTTCGAAATTAGTGATTAATATATGGTTTCTGCATCTAATATTAAAATAATTAATTATCTTTTCTATTTTCTATTTTCTTATTGTTTCATAATAATACTACTCCATTAATTAATTAAGTTAATCTTTGCAGTAAAATGTACATTTGACTTGAATCTACTCTATATACCTCACAGTCATATATAGTTATTAAAATTGTTTTGAAAGATATCTACAGTCTTGTGTGTCTTTATCAACAGAATGGTTAAATGTTAGATTAATTTATTGAAGTTATGAATATATTTTATATTAAGGAAGTTGACATTTAAAAAATTTGGGACACATACTCTTGGTTCTAAATATGAGACACATATCTTTAAGAGTGTGCTATAACTTCATTTTGAAGCAGACTTCCAGCAGCAATGCTGCAAAATGGAGAAAAACACTGCAGCAACTATATTTTGCCCCATTTTGCAGCTGTTACGGTGTGTGCTGCATTATTTTTTGTTAATTTTTTTTTGTTTAAGTAATATGTATGTGTATGCCATATATTTAAAAAATGGGTATGTGTATAATTAATTTAAATAATTTAAAATAATATTAAAAAAGGATATATTGTTATTTTAATTTTTTGAGTAAAAATGGAGGAAGCTGTTGGAGATGAACTATTAAATTAACTGCATTTTGGAGTTGAATGTGCTTTAAAATAGAGTCGACTATTGGAGATGTCATGGGTTAATACTATTCATAGGGTTGTTAAACGGGCTGGCCATAGCCTTATAGGGCCAGGGCTAAACGATCTACGAGCCTAAGCGGGCCGTGTTAAACGAGCCTCTAATATTGAGGACCTAAGCCTAACCCTAGCGATCCTCGAGCAAAACGGGCCACTAACGGGCTACGAAAATTAAAAAAATAAAAATAATATATATAATTTAGAATATGAATAAATTAACATACAATACATAAGTATTGTTTATATATAAAAATAAAAAGTAAGATATAATAGAAAATTTAAGTGGGTTGACACAATTAACACAAATATTTAATTAACAAAAATTTAAGTGGGCTGGCCCAACTAAAAGAAATATTTAATTAATAGAAATTTAAGAGGGCTTGCGGGCTGGCCCTCCCGGGCAAAAAAACCCTGTTTTAATCGAGCCACTATATTTAGAAACCTAGCCCTGTAATGTAAATTACAGGGCTAAACGAGCCGGGCTGCGGGCCCAAGTCCAATTAACATCCCTAGTCTATATATGCTGAAACTAAAAGTGCTGTTTGGTTCTTGCGACATTTCTAAATCGCTAACCATTATGTAAATCCATCAAGGCTGCTCTAAGGGATAATTTTTTTTTTACCCCGTAAGTTTGGTCATGTACAATTTTTGCCAAAAAAAAAAAAATAAGATTTGGGCATTTGTCCCATTAACTTTATAATTGCACCAATGTTACCTCGTTTTCGCCGGAATCCGATATTTTTGCCGGAATTGATCACGTGCATGTCACGTGATCATCGGATTTGGTATTTTCCAATGGGATATAATATTTTTTTGCCCCGTAAGTTTTGTCATGTACAATTTTTGCCCCCAAAAAAATAAGATTTGGGCATTTATCCCAATATCTTTATAATTATGCTAATTTTACCCTGTTTTTCCAGGAATTTGATATTTTCACCGTAATCGATCACGTACATATCACGTTATCATTGGATTTGGCATTTTTTGGTGAATTTGCTGATCTGGCGACACATTGGCATTCCTGTCAACAATAATAATAATATTTTATTGAATTTAATTAAAAAAATACCCTAAATCGATGAACTCAGTTCTCACGTGCCCACCACGTGCTTCCACCATCTTCGTAAACTCTCTCTTCTTATCAATCAGGGGATCCTCCATGTACCCTCTCATCACCATGGGCGACAACTGTTGGATCTTCCTATCCGGGGGCCTATCCCCAATGAATAGATCATAGTATAAATTACCTCGATCTGCACCCTGCGGCAATGCGAGAAACCACAGGATATCAGAGTCATGCAAAGGGAGGATAGAATTGTTGGTGTTTTTAGCGCCAATTCAATCCTTCGCACCCCACCGAAGAACGACTAGTTCATTATCAGTCTCGCGATTCTAATTGGTTGGAGATCGATATCCAGTGTGCGCATCCCCATGTGGTAGACCATGATACCGCCCGCGCTGCTTTCCATTATGAAAATCCTAGAGAAGTAGGTGAATTCTTTCAATCCAAGGGCTGACATCGTGGCCGACGAGTGCTTGAGTTTTAGCCCACTGCATTGCGTCCATGAGGTCGTCGTACGCCTCCGGAAGACGATTCTCTCATGCTAGGTGTTAATCGATGGAAGCAACGAAGGAAGGAATGTGAGCAACCATACGGTTGCATGACTCAAGGAAGAATATAGTGGTGGCGCTCAAGAACACAAATCCTTCATTGTGGAAGTAAATGATGAGGGGGAGCTTGGTGGCGGGAGCGGAAGATTCGACGGCTGCCGCCCATAGTGGTGAGAGGGTACATGGGGATCTCCTAATTGACAAGAAGATGAAGTTTGCGAAGATGGTGGAAACACATTGAAGGAACGTGAGAACTGAGTGCATCGATGAAGGGTACTTTTTTAATTAAATTATTATTAAAATATTATTATTGTTGTTGATGTAGATGCCACTGCGTCAGCATGTCAGCAAATTCAACGAAAAATGCCAAATCCGATAATCACGTGACATGCATGTGATCGATTCCGGTGAAAATATCAAATTCCGGGAAAACGGGGGCAACATTGACGCAATAATAAAGATATTGGGACAAATACTCAAATCTTATCTTTTTTGGGGCAAAATTATACATGACAAAACTTACGGGGAAAAAAAATATTTTATCCCGCCGGGAAATACCAAATTCGATGATCACGTGACATGCACGTGATCAATTCCGGTGAAAATATCGAATTCCGGCAAAAATGGAGCAACATTGGTGCAATTATAAAGTTAATGGGACAAATGCTCAAATCTTATTTTTTTGGGTAAAAATTATACATGGCCAAACTTATGGGGCAAAAAAATATTTTATTCCCTGCTCTAATAACCACTGATCTGCTTCCAATAGATTTCGGCAACTAGAGACGGGCCTAATAAGTGGCAACAGTGTGCCTTATGGGCCAGTAGAAACGGCCCGAATAAGAGGCAACAGTGGGCCTTTTGTAGCATGGGCTTAGGCCTTTAGATGGTGTGATATGCGAAGGATAGTCATAATAATGATTATTTTACTTAATTTCTTTTCATTTTTTTAATAAAAGTTAAAATAGAATTATTTAATAGAAGATCTTTCTCGCATATTATATATCTGAATTAAAAAATAATAAAGGTGGAAGACTACATGTTTACATTTGTAATAAAATTAAAAAAAGAAGTCATGAAATAGAGAAGTATATATTTTTGAGAATTTAAACCGGTCTTTTATTAGTAATTTAGGATTAATAATTAATTTACAGTTGCCTTATTTCACAAATCTTGGATGCCAAGCTGTCATTTCTTCTGATACCACGACTTTCCCGAACTACCCCTTCCGTCTACGATATTTGTAGTACAAAATAGTAATTTCAGGATATATACCACACACAATATTTGCCCTCTCCTCTTTCCCTTTTCTTTTCCCTCTCTCTATTTAAAAACCTCACCCTCTCTTTCCTAAATTTTGATCGTCCATACAAAAACCATTCAAGAAAATCAAGAATCAAGAAACTAAAAGGTGAACATGATGCGACTGTTCAACAGAAGTCCTGCCGGAGAAACTCCGCAGTCGGCGTCACCGCCCACTCGTCTTCCGGAGACTCCGTCCAATATGTCTGCCGGACCAGCGAGGCCGATTCGTCTTGTGTACACCGACGAAAACGGACAGTTTCAGTTGGACCCCGAGGCAGTGGCTCTACTCCAGTTGGTGAAGCAACCAATCGGTGTGGTGTCGGTTTGTGGTCGCGCTCGTCAGGGGAAGAGTTTTATATTAAATCAGGTAAATTTTGTTGAGAAGGGTTTGTATGAATTTTAGGTGTATTTTTTTATGCAATTTGGGTTTTAGGTTTCTGTAGTTACTAGAAGACTAGTGGGTCGACAATGAGTTTCGAATTTCTTCTGCATTCTTGCTTTGTGGTTCGATTGTTTCTGATTGCGCATTAGGGTTTTTATTTTTTATTGTTAATTTATGATTGAAAATAACGATTTTTTTGTTTAATTCCTCGTGAGTGATGAGGCACTGTTTTACACACAGAAAAATAAACAAGAGAGGGTTTCTATCTATCTACATTTTCTTTTTATTTTTGGGTTCGGTCAACTTCACGTATTTTGTTAAAGCTGTTAAAGAATTGTTGATATTGAGGAAGTATATGCACTCTTTTCAATTTGTGAAATATCTGTACTATTTGTTATTTTGTTAGACTGGTGACAACTGGTTTATTTCCTACTAAATTGTCTAATGTAGGTTGAACTGTTTGCTATCACATTTAAAAATAAAAATGATTCAAGATTATGGTTCTTTCTCTTGTCATGCATATATAAGAACCTCTAAAGCGTGGTTACTTGCAAAATAAATAAATAAAGAATTTAGTCGCAATGTGTATGCCAAAGGTAAAACCTCATTTTTACTCTTGGGTTATGGTGTTAAACTTTGTTAAATATATTAACAACTATGATGGTGATATCAAATCTAAGCAGTATGTATGATAGTTGTTTATTCTCATCAGTAACAGATAGCAACTTGTCTTTCTCATCATTGTTGAATTTTAGCTGATTTTATCTTCTCTGTCTCTTGATTGCTGAATTTTAGATGCTTTTATTGGATGAAATACCTCCTTATCCATATGGTTTGCCTTGAGTCTATCTTTATTGGAAATAGAAGAATCTGACGAGGTTCCTTGTGAGTACTATTTTCATGGATTTAAGCTGACTGTTATTTGGTGAAGACACTCATAATTTCTTTCATTTATTGTCAACTTTCTATTGCTGCGTACTGATACATTTTTGGGTAATAGATCTCATTATTTTTCTACCATTTCTATTTGTTAAATTCAGTATGCAAATTACGCTGGTTAAAGTGTTTCTCTCGTGTTTTGTATTTAGTTCCGTTAACAAGATTGTTATAACGTGCTGCCTGAAAGGAAGCTTTCTACTGCTGGAGATTATTAAAAAATCTGACTACTATTTTAATCACTAACTTCTGACTTAAATTTGTCCAGCTTCTTGGTAGGAGCAGTGGGTTTCAGGTGGCATCTACACATCGTCCTTGTACTAAAGGACTTTGGTTGTGGAGTACACCGATAAAGAGGACTGCTCTTGATGGAACAGAATACAGTCTATTGCTCTTGGATTCCGAAGGAATTGATGCATATGACCAAACTGTGAGATTTTATTTCACTTTTAAAGTCAAATAACAACCATCTGTTTATTACTCCTATATGATAATTAGGTCATCTCTTATAATCAGATAGATATCTTTCACTCATGCTTTGGAGTGAACCTATTTTTAAGTTTTACTGTTCTTATTATCTCTAGCACTATTTATTGGTGATATGAAAGTGATTTGCTTAATATTATTCTTTTGACCTCACGCTGTTGCTTTAATTCTATTTCGACAGGGAACATATAGTACTCAGATATTCTCATTGGCTGTGCTCTTATCGAGCATGTTCATATATAACCAGGTAAATGACTCAAGTAGTAGAAGATTCTGTTGTTAATCCTTTTTATCCTGTTAGTCCACTTCTAATAAATTTGATGTTTTTGGTTTATGAGCATTTTTACGCTATCGTTCAAGGAACATACTATTTATTACTCCTAAATAGAAAAATTAACTGATTGTGAGATTCTTTCTCCTAGATGGGTGGTATTGATGAGGCTGCACTCGATCGCTTGTCCCTTGTGACTGAGATGACTAAGCATATCCGTGTCAGAGCTTCTGGGGGTAGGAGTACAGCTTCTGAGCTGGGGCAGTTCTCTCCAATTTTTGTTTGGCTTCTCAGAGTATGCAATACAATACAGATATCTTATCTTATATTACATTTTCAGTAGATGATGTGTACTTTTCTTTTGTATTGGAATGCATGAACTTTGATTTAATAATCTGCAGTTTTTAGTGGTTAAATAATCTCAAATTGCAGGACTTTTATCTGGACTTAGTGGAGGATAATCGCAAAATCACACCGCGTGACTACCTGGAGCTTGCACTGCGACCAGTTGAGGGAGGAAGAAAGGATGTAGCCGCAAAGAATGAGGTCATATTATGTTTTTCCCCTCTTTGTCTTTTTTGCATGGATCTACATCAACTTATAGGTGTTTCATATTTCAATCAACAGTATAAGTTATTTAAAATATGTTTAAAATTTTAAATAGATTGATTCTGATGCATCGAAAACATTGATTAGATTAGAGAGTCTATCCGAGCTCTTTTTCCAGACCGGGAATGCTACACCCTTGTAAGACCTTTAAGCAACGAGAATGATCTTCAACGACTTGATCAGATTCCGGTTAGTATTTGCTTGCATTTTGCTGTGTTTTGGCTATAGTGATGGTGATTTCTTGGAGTCTCCTTGACTTTTGATGGTTTTTTATTCTTATTCTTCAGCTGGACAAACTAAGGCCAGAATTTAGATCCGGTTTAGATTCATTTACAAGATTTGTTTTTGAGAGGACAAGACCCAAACAAATGGGTGCAACTGTGATGACTGGACCCATTTTTGCTCGCATTACTCAATCATTCCTTGATGCTCTTAATAAGGGAGCAGTGCCTACCATAACTTCTTCATGGCAGGTTGGCATGATTTATGTATATGCGCAAATATTTACATGTTTTGTCCCTTCTCGTTTTTAGTGTTGAATCCCTTCTTAAATCTTCTACTCTTATGTACACTTGCAATTCTTGTTTAATTTTGCGTAAATTGGTGCTATTCAATACAGATCTGCCATGCCATCTTGAGGCCTTACTCTCTGGAGATGCCATAGTCTATTTTCTTTAAATTAGCACGACGTACGTTTAATGCTGACTGATTTTATATTCTTATAAAACAAGTTTACCTTTTCATTTCAGAGTGTTGAGGAAGCTGAATGCCAAAGAGCGTTTGAATTGGGTACTGAAGTTTATATGTCTGCGTTTGACCGTTCCAAACCTCCTGAAGAAGTAAGTTCTGCTGTTGTTGAACGTTTTAGATTTTTAGATTTTGCTAATATTTGTGGTCTTGTAGGCTGCACTGAGAGAGGCACATGAAGATGCATTTCATAAGTCTATGGCTACATTTAACGACACTGCCGTGGGTGCTGGTTCAATTAGGCAAAAATATGAAAAACGTCTTCAGAGTTTCTTCAAAAAGGCATTCGAGGTAAAGTTTTCTTTGAGTTGTTATGGACATTGGGTATACTTTGTATCAATGCTGAATTTAATGAAATTATAATTTTTATTCTTAATTATCTAAGCTTATTAGAATTTAGGGGATCTTCTTGGTTTTCAAATTTATTAGATCTTATTGGTTGAAGTGTTTAAATAAAAATAAGATCTCATGAAATTAGTGATAATAATTTGTTTAACAACATTCAAAGGAGTTTTTTTTTTTTTTTTTTGGGTCAATCTTGTTTCTTATTATTTATTTACTACCTAAATAACTTCTAAGCTTCTAACATCTTATTTTGAGAGCTTATAAATTCATTTACACAAGGAAAAAGAAAAAAAAAATACTTTTGAGGAATTTAGAATGGCTGTTTAAATATTGTTATAAGGTGAGTAACCCCCACTTAAGGACTAAAAAATTAATAAAAATGTCTGTTTTGTAGATTATATTTAATTAAGATTAGGAAACCTGTTTAAATTTCATTATGAATATCAATATCTAAATTATTTCTTATTACAAAGGTCATGTTTTCAACTTCCGTGTTTATTTAGTGTACTCAACACAGTTATTGATTAGGATATGTTGTTAATTGCAGGATATTAAGAAAGATGCTTACAGGGAGGCGTATCTGCAATGTACAAGAACCATAGAAAATATGGAACGGGAGCTGAGAACTGCTTGTCATGCTCCGGATGCAAAAATTGACAGTGTTCTGAAGGCAAGTCTTTGCTGACAATTTTTTTTATTATTATTTTTATTTTATAAACTCCCATCTTTATTTAAATAGTTTAGTAATTATATGCTGAGGTTTCTTTGCTGACAAAATTGACATTATTATCCTACAACTCTAATTTTTTAATTTCGTAACAGAACTGTAGTGTATCTATGAGTCACCATTCCCTTAATTTCAATCTACATTACTCTACTTGTTGTTTCGCCAATTTATAGTTTATAACCTTTATTGGGTTTATTAAAGTTTTAACATATACCAACTGTTTTGGACTGTAAAATTACTTGGGAATAATCTACCCATTATGGTTAGTTTAGTAATCATGTATTGATCAAAATTCGAAACTGACCACTCACTGCTAACTTCAATGAGCTACTATTTTGAATATGATATTAAGGATCAATCTTAATTTCATTTAACCAATTGCGTTCATGTGGTATATGTCTTTAAGATACTTGGCAAACATAATTATAATTTGTTCATCTACATGATTTCACTTCTCAAAGGAAACTTGTTTAAAATTAAATATTTAAAAGAATTGTTGGAGAGTGAGTTCTAACTAAAGAAAACCGTACAAGATATGATACTCCTGTTGCTCTTGCAGGTTCTTGATGGGTTGTTGACTAAGTATGAAGCTTCTTGTCATGGACCAGAGAAATGGCGGAAAGCTGTTCATTTTCTTCGGCAAAGGTTAGTGGGTGCATCTGTACTCTTTGTAATGTTTGGTTCACTCCTAAGATGGTATATAACGTTATTTACTTTCCAGTTTGGAAGGTCCACTCCTTGACTTCATTAAGAAGCAAATTGACCAGATTGGAACAGAAAAGAGTTCTCTTGCTCTGAAATGTCGTTCAATTGAAAGCAAGATGGAGTTGCTTAACAGACAACTAGAAGCGAGTGACAAGTATAAATCTGAATATGTGAAGCGTTATGAAGATGCAATCATGGACAAGAATAAGCTCACAGAGGATTATATGAGTCGTATAAACAATTTACAAATGAAAATTACTTCTGTAGATGAGAAATCCTCTAATTTATCTAAAGCACTTGAGACAGCACGACAGGAATGCATCGATTGGAAGAGGAAATATGAGTTGGTTTTGTCAAATCAGAAAGCCGAAGAGGAGCAGTTCAGTGCTGAAGTTGCGATGCTCAGATCCAAAAGTTCTGCAGCTGAAGCAAGATTAGCAGCAGCTCATGAGAAAGCTCAATCTGCTGTGGAAGAGGCAGAGGAGTGGAAGCGCAAGTATGATATTGCTGTCAGAGAAACAAAAAGTGCTCTGGAGAAAGCTGCTTCCATACAAGAGCGCACAAATTATCAAACACAATCAAGAGAAGCTGCTCTAAGAGCGGAATTCTCCAGTACACTGTCTGAAAAGGTTCCAATCATTCTCTCTGCTCTCTTTCCTCTCTATAAACTATAATATATATCTATCTACAAGGTTTGTGTATATATATTTTATGTTTGGGTATTATATATTAGTCCATATATCATCACACAGAGTCCTTTCACTCATTGATTATTTTGTAAGTAGATTTCGTGTATCGTTGGCAGGATGATGAAATAAAGGTAAAGGCTGCAAAGATTGAGCAAGCTGAGCAGCGTTTGACAACTTTGAGCCTGGAACTGAAGGTAAGATTTGGACAAATGATTTCTCTTTTTTTACGTGTACTAATCCTTTGTGTGTATTCCCCCCTATTAGTTTAATGCATTAGGACATTTCAAAAGCTAATGTGTCCTTCCATGTGCTTTACAATTTCTGATATTCATCTCTTATTTTCAGTGCAATGATTTGTAATTGATAGATTTATTGTTTGCTATAATATTCATATTTTTGAGTTAGTTAAATGGTAAAATTCTATGTTTGTTTGCTTATTCATTTGGTTTTTGACAAGACAAGCCTGACATATCCTTATTATCAAATATGAGCTGGCTTGGTAAAAATGAAAATCTTAACTGACTTGTCGGGAAAGCTCATGTTATTTGATCTAATTTGTTCAATCAAATTTAGGTTTTACAAAGGATAGGATGGTTGTGTTTGTGCATTTATTTGGTGTTAATTGTGTTTGATTTCTCTATTGGTGACAGGCTGCTGAATCGAAGATCAAGAACTACAATGTGGATCTTTCTAGATTAGATCTTCAAATCAAGGAGCTAAATGATAAGGTAGAAAGTGCCAATGCTACTGCTATTTCAGCTGAAAGCAAAGCTAGGATTTTGGAACAGGAAAAGATACATCTGGAGCAGAAGTATCGAGACCAGTTGAACAGATCTGAGGAAATCGAGGAAAGATGTAAAGCAGCTGAGAGAGATGCCAAAAAGGCAATGGCAGCAGCTGATAAAGCAAGAGCACAAGCAGATTCTGCCCAGGAGGAAAAAAGTGAGTTCCAGCATCTTGCAATGGAAAGGCTAGCACAAATTGAGAGAGCTGAGAGACAGTCCGAGACTTTACGTAGGCAAAGGGATGATTTACAAAATGAAGTGGAGAGGTGTAGAGCTGCTGAGGTAGAGGCTTCTGATGCAGTTGAAACACTCAAGGAGAGACTTAGAGAGAGAGAAAAAGAAATAGAATCGCTCCTGCAATCTAACAATAGTCAGAGGAAGAATACTGTTCAGGTGCTCGAGAGTCTTTTGGAGAGCGAACGTGCTGCTCATGCAGAAGCAAATAACAGGGCAGAGGCCCTCTCTATTCAGCTACAATCTGCACAAGGAAGGTATGAAGAACTCTCTCAACAATTGGATGCTCTCCGATATAGTGAAAGAAAGTCAGGTGATAGACAAAGAACTGCTTCCCATGCCAAACGTGGGAGAACAGATGATTATGAAATGGGTGTGGACTCAGTACATGATACGGAAATGAGTGACAGAGCAGCTAGACAAAACAAAAGGTCAAAGAGTACCAGTAGCCCTTTGAAGTTTCCTAGTCCAGAAGATGGCGGTTCTGTGTTTAGGGGTGATGACCACACCAATAGCCATCAAACGAGCCAAGAGGAGGACTACACTAAGTTTACTATACAGAAACTGAAGCAAGAACTTACCAAACATGGTTTCGGAGGAGATCTGTTGACATTGAAGACTCCAAACAAAAAAAGCATCATGGGTCTGTACGAGGATAAGGTCCTGAAGAAGAGTGATAATCCGAGTGTTTAAGGTATCTAATCTCCCCATCGTGTACATTGCTCTTGGTGAGGTCAAAAGTTTCTGATATATCCTTTAGGTGTTTCTATTAGTCATAGCACGTTGGTTAATTAGCGATGACCAGAGACTAGGTGTTGGTTAAAGTTAAACATGTAGTATTTTGTTATCTATTATTCAGTGTGATGGTTTTTTATATCTCCGCCCCTTGTCGCTCTTTTCCGTTTGCGGTCAAATATATTCATTTTAGAACAATGGTGTTCATTTGCTGCTGTAGGTGTGGTGTGGTGTTGTAAAATTGAGGATTTTTGTGGCTATTAGTTGCTTGTGAGGGAGATTTCGGGTTGTTTTTATATCTTCTTCTATTCTTACTTTGATTTTTCATATTATTGTAGTGGATTATGGTTAGAATTTTCTAATTTCAGATATTTGGATTTTGGCCATGATTTTACGCAGGCTCACCATTCACAATTAACAACTATTCACTTTATACTTTATTATATATATATATATATATATATATATATATATCCCCCGTTCCAAATTCAAGTTCACGTTTCAAGTTCACGTTTACTGTAGATACGAAGTTTAAAAAAAGTCACTTTTTGACTTTTTTTTTTAGGGTAGTATGATATTTTTGGGTAATAAATAAATGATAAAATATGTTACGCATCTTAAAAAGATGATGACAAATTTGAAGTTAAAGTAAGTTAGAGAAATATTAGTTTGTGTGAAGTTGAATTTTAGATGAACCAAAATTGAAAGTGTGAAGTTGAAGTTGAAGTTGGGATGAAGGGAGGACTATAATAATAATATTCCATAGTTCATATAGAAAAATTAATGGATAATTTAGAGTTTTGAATATGCACATTATGTAATATGCGTGTTCTTTATATGAGATGGATGTACAGTGAAATTAATGAAGTAGCTGATAAATTTATTAATGGCGCTTGGTTAACTTTTTGAAATGACAATGGTATATTGAAGATGAAATCACTTCATTTTATAATGTTGCTTTATCATTATTCTTTTTAAGAAATGAAGTCAAATTTATGTACTCGATTCACTGATCCGATGTTAAAAAAGTTTAATTATCATTTTCTGGATATAATATTTTGATTAGAAAAATATATGTTTTGAAATATACAATGAAACATTATGTATAGGGGATCATTAATAAATTTTGATTCTTATTCACTTATACTTAACACTAAATATGATTGTCATTGTGCTCGCCTATTATTTTTAATCAGGCAGTCCTATATATATGTCGGCTAGTAAGTAGTAACACATTTATTAATCTACAAAATTTTAACCTAAGTAAAAAAATTAATCAAAATACGTATAATTATTAGGGCTGTTTTGGGACTTAATGTGAAGATAAAGTCTCTTAAAAAGACAGTGCAACCTTTTACCCTGAACAAGAATTTTTTTAAAAAAAAGTTATAAAAAAAAATTCCCACGGCAAATTATTGTACAATAAAACACAAAATTATTAGAATTATCAGAGAAAAGTTACAAGATTACAACCTCCCTAATAAATAATAATATAAATCGGACTATCTGCATGACTTCTCTAATTATACATCAACAAAAATTAATAACATCATATACATACACGTGTAGCTAATTATTATCAATAAACTTACAATGATTTAAAAAAAAAAAATGGCTCTCGAGTCTTGATCACCATTTATTACCTCTTGTTTTGTTATATAAAATCTTAAATTACTAAATCCTCATTACTATCAACTGGTAAATAAACCCTCCCTTTTCCCCCAATAATCTTTAATTTAATAATATCTTCCTTCATTTACCTTTGCTTGCAGTTGAAGGCAAATGAATAAAAGATGATCCATCACCATGAGCAACCATATTCGGAATCAACGGAGGTGGGCTGTCTGTATTGATGTTCTGCTGGTTGTAAGAAACATATGGTGGATTATAGAACTCCACAAAACTCTGATTCTTGATGAATGAAGTGTGATCATCTGTGATCTTGGCTGAAGAAGAAGAAGATGATCTGAGTTTAGTTGCATTGATGAGTGCTTCTTTGATGGTTGATGAGCCACACTGTCTAGGCTGTGTTTGGTAGAACACTTTTGATATCACCAGCTCTCCGTCTTTCTCCTCTTCGTTGTCTCCGAGGTGGTACTGATGCATCACCCAGTTTGTCTTCTCCGGTTTTCGCTGTCGACCGTAGTTTGTGTAGAGGACTAGAATTTTCTTGTATCCTTTTATGTTGCCGGATGCTGATACGGGTCTTGTTTTGCCTGTTTTATGCCATCTGGTTTCGCCTCCGTCTGTGTCCGTGTGAACCTTACGTCGTTTTCGTGTTCCGGTCGTGTAGGCCTTCGACGGCCGGTGGAAGAAATGACGAACTTGCCCTTCTTTACTCACTCCTGCAATTATCACAAAGTAGTGAATTTATCTTGTAGTATGCATGCAGTCTACTAGTAGCTTGTAATTATGTGATAGTATTATATCAATATAAACGAATTAAAATGTAAAATACACACATCACATTTTAAAATATATAGGAATTAAAGGTTATTTCATTATCATGATCACATGGGAACTTGAAACTGTAGCTCGAAAACCACATATATTTTACGTGCAGAATTAAAGAAATCTTCATAAGATCATCCTAATATAACACACTTTTAGCCAGAAAGAAACACTAATCAAACACATAACTACTATTGTACCCTTGAATGAGATCATGATGATAATATTTTCAAGGTTCAAAACTAAAATTAAGGAATTAAGCTTCAAGTGGTCATTTAAAATCAAAATCGTCCTATACAAATTGACTTTATTCAGAATATTCTCAAAAAATTTAATTTATTTTAGATATTACCTACGTTATAAATTCTTACCAAAATGAGCATTTTTATTTAAAAATGTTTGATTTTTCTAATTCCATATGATTTACAAAGTCATGAGACGAAATTGGTAAAAAAATATTGCTTTGGGTCAAGACTGAAAGGTTAGAGACGAAATGAATGTCCTAATTATTTTGGGATCTTTTCGGATAAAATAAGAAAATTATGAGACAATTATCTTTAGACTCGTGATCATATGAGCATAATGAGGTAATAAGCATGTTTTTTCATACACAAACATATATATTTACAAACCTGGTAGCTTCTCTGGATGAGTATAACAAATTCCATTGTCACCATGGATGGTGGGGATGAACTCATCAATCAAAGGATGCAGCTTCTTTGAATCAGAGTGAACTTTTGCCTCCAAGTGTTGAAGAATTTCTTGATCTGTTGGATCAAACTTCACTCCAGCTGGTAACCCAGGCAAATCTTGAAGTGCACTCTGATTCAATATTTTCTATACATACATATATTAAAAAAAAAAAAAAAGAATTAACAAGAAGAAAGAAAATATGCAGGTACCTGATCATGGAGTTTAATTGTGTGGCCACATGAAGGACAGATTATAGTCTTAAATCCATCTGTTTTGAAATCAGCAGCACTAATATTAATATTAATAATTTGGAGGGGGGTTTCTTGTTGTTGATCATGATCATGATTATTGTCCCCCCATGTCATTTCTGTTGAGTGGGAACCCCAATTTGGGGTTTCTTCTTGGGTTTCCTCCACGGCTTCTCCAATCAATCTAAAACATCAAACATAGATTTCACCAACACCTATATATCATGTGTAATAAACAAATTAATTATTACCACAAATAGGGAGACAATTAATTAAATTTAAAAGAGAACAAAGCCAAGATTTCTCTTTTAAACCCACGTTTTTTTTCCAGTTAACCAAAATCTTCTTTGATGTATGAAGAAGCAACCGAATTCTCCACTTTTATTACCTTTCTTTCAACTGCTGTTGTTAGATGTACTTCAACTTAAACCCTTGAAGAGAGAGAAAGAGAGGGAGGGGAGAGAGAGAGAGAAAGTTCCTCCTACATATTATATTCTTGAGAGAATGAATATTATTGTAAAATAATGAGGTTGCTTGGACGTCAAGATTGGTGTTGCTCATGTAGTCATGTGAAATTACAGAAATGTACAAGATTAATACATACATACATACCTTAATCAGATTATATGAGTACAAAAATGTACTAATCAATTTAATTAAGGGCACATGATTAATTATGATGGGTACGTCAAGATGGTTGTATTCTTACATAACTTAACCATTAATACTGTTTCACAAGATGGACTTTTAACTAAAAATGGATAATTAGAAAAGACAAATTAGCATTGTAAGAAGATGATGAATAAATAGGGGTAGAGTGGATACGGGGCAACAACTGATTCTTCATACACGACGTTTCA
The DNA here is from genome assembly GCA_023678885.1 of Pogostemon cablin. Classification (NCBI taxonomy): domain Eukaryota; kingdom Viridiplantae; phylum Streptophyta; class Magnoliopsida; order Lamiales; family Lamiaceae; genus Pogostemon; species Pogostemon cablin. The sequence goes on from CM042956.1 coordinate 4,033,407, forward strand.
CCTCTAATTTGCCTAAGTGTCAACCTAGAGTGCTCCTAAAGTTTCTTCATCTCTCACTAAATATATATATATATATATATATATATATAATTATAAAAATACATATACACACATACATACCAACTAATATGAAAGTAACTAACTGTGTCTCAATTACACCAAACTCCGTATTTTATATAAAAAAAAAATTTACCAAATATTTCATTTTTCTTGGCGTAGACTTCTCCTTTTAAGTCAAGGTGTATTTACTAATTACTTTTTACTTATAATTTCATTTTCTATTAATGTACAAAGATACAATGCAATGGAACTTTATTAATTACGTGTTGGTTTAGTGGTTGCAGATTCTAGGCAATTAAAAAAGGATTAAGATATGATGTTAGTATTATTTATGTAAATTAGAAATAAATGGAGCAATATAAGTACTTACAAAGTGTTATTACAGGCATTACATATATATATATAGTAATAGGAGATCCAACCACTCCAAAGTGTTTTCTTTAAACATCTAATTGGAATAATTTTATTTTTAAAAGTAAAAATAATATTCTGTCCTAGTTCTTTGCTATTTAATTATGTCACATTGGTAATTTAAGGTAAAGAACAAGTATTGTGTGATATCTACCCGTAAAATAAAATACATATAATAAAAGAGAACACTAAAACTTATTGCTAAAACACAGAAGAATCAAAATTATATAGATTAAATAAATGATATGAATTAGGGGTGTGCGGATCGGGAATCAGTACGGATTTTTAAAAAATCCGAATTGAAATTCGGATTGTTTTTTTTTTAAAAATAATTCGATATTGAATCCGTAAAGAAAAATCCGATATTGAATCCGTACCGAAATTCGATTCGGAACGGATTTTCAGGAAAATGGATTTTGACGGTGCGGCGCGAATCGAAGATAATATTATTTTTTTAATAAAAGGTAATAATACTTTAAAATAAGAAAATACTTCTGTAATACTGCTTCACAATTCACATTAAGAGTTTCATGACACATATAAGAAGAGATAATATTTGAATAAAAAGTTATACTCGAATTAATGAAAAGTGAGAGTGCTGCATTGCATTATTTCATAAACAATTCATATCATAAATAAAGAATGATAAACTTTTAATGAAAAGTGATAATATATTTAATAAAAATTGATAATTACTTAAAAAATACAAAATAGTCTTACATAAAGCGACCTTATGTGTTGCCTTAAATAATAATAATACTAAGATAAAGAAAATTAATAATTATAGATTTTTTTTAAACCTTTAACTTTAAATTTAAGGTGTATTTCAATTAAAGTCTATCTAATACTAATATTTTATACATATATATGAATTATCATTTAATTTTTGCATTTTATCTTCATTAAATAAATATAAACTATAATAATTATTTATTAAATTTACGATTGAATTTAGACTTTGGAGATACCATTTACTTTATCATTATATTCTCTGAAATAATACTTTGAACATATTATTTTATTTATTTCTTATTTTTTAGAAATTTATTTTACTTTATAAAATATATATTTTCTAATATACACTAATAAATAAATATTTAGAGTATTAGATATATTTTTAAATTATTATTTGGTAGTATATTATAAATAATTTTAATTTATTAATTATGATTACATTATAATTAGTAGAGTAAAATTAATTAATTCATGACATATAAAGTATAAACTATAAATATATTATATATAATTTTTATGCATAATTTAAATTCGATTTTTCGGTACGGTTTGGTTCGGTACGGTTTGGTCCGGTTATATCCAATATTCGGTACGGGAAAGCGGAAAATATCCAAGTTCGTACTAAATAAAAAATCGGTTTGGTTCGAAAAAAGTCAAAAAGTCAACGATTTTTTTAGTTCGAAATTAATTCGGTGCGATTTCGTTACGGTTTCGATTAAATCCAATATCCGTACACACCCCTAATATGAATAGCCCAAATATGAATTCTTAAACAGCGAACAATTAGTCAGTTCAATAGAGTTAAAAAAAATTAACCGACCTATATATATTGTTTTACTTTATTTCAATTTTTTTTAGTTTTGTTTCGATTTCGGTACAAAATAATATTTTTTTTTATAAATTTCGTTTCATAACTTTGTATTCAGTCTCATCCTAAAGAATTAAAAAATTATGAGATTTTAAAGTAAAACTAATCATTTTTTTAAAAATAATTTTAAAGTTATGAGTATATAGGACTATAAAAAATTAAATTTTTTGAAACTATTTTTAATAAAATAAATTTATATGAGACCACCTTAATTTTAAACTCAGTTCATATCTGATGGTCAAATCGTTTCTTGTAAGTTTTTGTCAAGAATTTAAGTTTATAAGAAATAATAGTTGAAATTCAATTATTGTTGAAAAATCATGCAAGAAGGAGGGGGTACTATTTAGAGCAAATTAATGGCGGTTGTAGGAAATAAAAAAAGAGTTGAGGAGTAGACTATTCCTTCCCCCAATTAAAAATATAATGAGCCAACATGGTTTTTGTTGTGTTGGATATAAGACAATAATGATAAATATGTTTATTTATTCATTTATTTATTTATGTAATAAAGCTTGTCAAATACGCGACGCAACACAAAGCTTACACTCGAAGCTTCAAAATTAGGGTTTTCTTTAACGTATGGCGGAGGGTTTTGCAGATGAATGTCAATTTTGCATCCCCATTTTGGAACTTCCTCTTTCATCCACCAATACAACCCTCTCTTTTCTTGCATTAATTCTGTACCCACTGTGAACGTTTTTGTACGCATTAGCATTAGTGTTGCATTCTTCTGTCAAAGATATCATATTAATTATATCTTCTACACGTTATATTTCCAAGTAAAAAACAAGATATTGTAGGAAATGTTATCCTATGTCCTAATTCTTGAGAACTTATTACGATAAACGAGATCTAAACTATAAATTGGAAACGTACTTGATCCAATGGTCTTTCTCAATTATATTAGTCTCACTATTCCTCTAGGATCGTCGTAATCTCTTTCGATTGGGGAAGGAAAGACTATGTGCGACTTAGTGTATTGGGACGGAGTTTTTATATACTACACAATTGAGCCCATAATCACTAGTCACATAGTATTAATTGGGTATCTACTCAATTGATCCATATCATTATTTTGATAACTTATGGACTTTTAACCTTACTTAAATTAAGTAATTAAATATATAAAATAATTGAATAGTTAATATAATTTTACAACAATATATTTTGCTCACATTGGAAATTAAAAATTTCTTAGCAGCAAGTAATAGTAAAATTTTGAAGAGCACTTTGGAAATTAAAGATACTCTCTCCATTCCTTTATAATGGTTACATTTGCTTTTTATACGAAGGTATATAATATTTTAATATATAATAAAATTAAAATATATAGAATTTTAATATGTAATTGATTGAGAGATATAATAATTTAATTTTAATAGATATTGTATAAGTATTGTATGGGCTGTACGGGGAAAATATATTCTGAAGGTCTCATCTACTTAAATATATATACTTTGAAATAGGATGCAAGATGATATGTAGCTATGACAGGATTGAATAGTACATAGCATATTATATACTCTCTTTTCCATCCTTAAAATATTCATTTTACTATTTTTCAATCAAATGTACCCATTTCTTATTTTAATAGGACATGTAAATACCACTGTTAAAATTTACAACTAACGTAAAAAAAACACATAAAATAGTAAAATACTAATAAAAATTTGCCTATCGGCGGATGGTCCCGTATGTGATTAAATAATAATAATAATAATAATAATAATAATAATAATGTAGAGTTAAAGTGTATCATTTAACAACTTTAATATTATTCAATTCGTTCATTAATGAAAAGAGTTTCATTATGAATCCAATATTCTTTATTAATTTTCTTGTATTCTTTCGTTTATAATTGTTTTCAGGTTTATAGATGGACCAACAAAATTTTTATCAATTCGTTAATGGCATAATCTTTTAAGAAATCATTTTTTTTTCATATCTAAAATGAATATTCTATAATTTGCATTATAGGGATTCAATATAAATTTAAATGAAAATAGGAATAAATTTCCGATCGCTTATTTAACTGGGCCGCTAAATTGTCCTAGTGCAAATACAGAAATGCCTCATAAAAAAAAATTAATTTGGGCTTTTAAAATCATTATTGGGCCATAAACGGGATTCTTTGGGCTTTGTAACAAAATAATTTTAGAAGAATTCTACGGGCCCGGAAGAAATCACAAAATAAAAATGTGTTTAATTCCAATTTAAAACAATAAAAGTTGGAATCTATTTATGTTCATGAAAATAAATATATTTTTGTTTCATTGGAGATTTTTATTTTATGAATTTACAATTGTTACAGATATCTAATCTAAATATAATAATAAGTATATAAAAAACCTCAATTATAGATATATGTTATTACATCAATTTTGTATATATTTTCCAAAAGTGAGTAGTTAGGCATTTCCTTTTCTCAAGAGTAGCCTAGAAAGCAACTAAGCTAAGAGTAAAGGGCCCCCATAATTAATTAGCAGTGCCGTCCATTAGACTAAACCACCGCCCAACTTTTTAAATGTACTCAACTAAATTTAAATCTAAATCCTTGTTCTTAAATATATCTAAATCGACTATATATTATTGTAATCTCATTTTTAATTTAATTTTACTCAAATCTGTTACATGTAAGGTAATTAAGTTGTCTTATAAAAAATACTCTCTCAATCCCATAGAAGTTGACACACTTTCCTTTTTTGTTTGTCTCACTAAAGTTGACACATTTCCGAAGTTGACACACTTTCCTTTTTTGTTTGCCTCACTAAAGTTGACACATTTCCTTTTTAATACATGGAACCCACACAAAAATAATTAATCTATTCTCATGGCCCCACATATCACCTCTAATACAACTACCCACTATACATTAAATATTATTTCTCTCACTTCACTTTACATTAAATTATTATACTCCTTAATCTCCGTGCCCATAAAAAATTATACCAACTTCTTCGAAACGTAGGGAGTACTTCATACCACTATTTTTTGCGAATTAATTACAGAGCGGGAGAATTGGAGTTTAGAATCCAGTACTGTGATACAGTGACAGTATATAATTATGTGACCAAAATGATTTATTTAATTAATACTATGACTATCTATGCCTAAATTAATTGTTGTGGTTGAAGATATTTGATTCGTGATAAATCTAATCATTTGCGAATATCATAATCAAGTGAGTCAAATTATTAAATTAAGAAGGAATCCCTTTATTGCATCAATTTCTGAATCATAATCTGTATTATCATCGGATGTTAAGTATTGAATATAACCCATATTATAAACATTAAAAAAATGTATGTATATATTCAACTGGCAAAAGTAAATCTTGGGAAGAGCATAAATCGGTGAGAATATTTAAATATTATTACAAATTTACGTGACGTCATGAATGAATGTGTGAAAAAAATGGGAAATAACTTTTTATGCCATCATTCATGCAACGTCTTTTTTGCCCTATCTTTTTTAAAATATCTAATTTGCCCTGTTTTTGTGTATATTCCTAATTTACCCCCTGACACATGTCATATTTTTCCCTTTTTTTTTGAAATCTCGGAATTTCTGCCCAGCAGTTAAAAGTACCACTTTTAAAGGCATTGAAATTGGGGAGAGAATCTTTGATCTCTTTATCTCAAAATTTTTGTTTTTTACTCTCTATCTCTCTCTCTCTTTTCATCGGCCCTCATCCCACCCATATTCTCCCCCTCTCTCTCTCAAACTCTCGATTTTTCTGGCGGACACAGCGTTCCATCCGGGCCTCCGGCGTGTCGTTCAATCCATCGTCATCTCCACGTCGAAAATTAGCAGCAGCAAATATGGATAACCAGATATTCCGTCTTTAGGAGTTTAGGGTTTTGCAGAATTGCGATTTAATTTAAAGTATAGTGAATTTGGAGTTGTTACTGTAGAGTTTGAATTTGGAGTTGTTTTTGTCCCCCGAGGAAATAGATTCTGCACTGTATGAATTTGCCGCGTCCGACGAATTTTAAGTTTACATGTTCGACGATAATTATTTGAGTATAATTGGAAATTTCAGTGTAATTTGTAGTGTAATTAAATTTGTCGGCATATTTTCTAATCTTTTTGAGCTTGTCCGCCGATGTTTCTAGTGTAGTTGAACATGTCCGCCGATAATTGTATGTAAAGTGACCTTGTCCGTCAATATTTGTAGTACAATTGAGCATGTCCGCCAATTTTTTAGCCCTGATTGAGCTTGTTCGCTGAATTTCTGAGCATTATATAACATTATTTTGCCATTATTTCTGCATAAAATAGCGTGTCCGCCGTTTTTGTGCCTTTACTGTGCTTGTCCGCCAATGTTTCTAGCGTAGTTGAACATGTCCGCCGATAATTGTATGTAAAGTGACCTTGTCCGTCAATATTTGTAGTACAATTGAGCATGTCCGCCAATTTTTTGGCCCTGATTGAGCTTGTCCGCCGATTTTATGCGTTTTTTGAGCCTGTCCGCCGAATTTCTGAGCATTATTTAGCATAATTTTGCCATTATTTCTTCATAAAATAGTTTGTCCGCCGTTTTTGTGCCTTTACTGTGCTTGTCCGCCGATGTTTCTAGCGTAGTTGAACATGTCCGCCGATAATTGTATGTAAATTGACCTTGTCCGTCAATATTTGTAGTACATTTGAGCATGTTCGCCAATTTTTGGCCCTATTGAGCTTGTCCGCCGATTTTATGTGTTTTTTGAGCCTGTCCGTCGAATTTCTGAGAATTATTTAGCATAATTTTGCCATTATTTCTGCATAAAATAACTTGTCCGCCATTTTTTTGCCTTTACTGTGCTTGTCTGCCGAAGTTTTTATGTATAAAATGTAGTCACGTCTTATATCTAATCGAGTTGGCATACATTGTAGTGGAGCTAGAAACGACGTGGACTTCAATCTCGAAAAGTTAGGATTAAAGGTTATTGTAGGCCTTCCAAAGCTCTGAATTGCATACGCGAGATGCTTACAAAGAGTGGCGATCAAACAGTGCGGAGGTTCAGAAGATCTTGTTTCGGGCATTTTTGGGATTTGGATTCAGATTACGGATCTCCTAAAGCTTTATTTCAGCTGATGGCTCAGGAGGTTGTAATCCCTGGTTCAGATATGTACTCCCGGTACTTTAGGGTGTCTGATACAATTCTTAGCTTCACACCCATGGAGTTTATGCGTGTTATGGGACTAAGGTTTGAGGACCGTGGGGATATTGACCCGAATGATTCATTTCTGCCACCAACAGACAGTTTGTTTGCTACCTTTTGTTCGAAGAGGTTACTGGTTGATGAACTTATGAGAAGATTCAGTGAAAACAAATATAAGGGCCAAAATGCGGTGAAAGCGACCAACATTCTACTGCTGTACTACTTTTTGCTAGGCTGGGATACGCCAAAAGAATACATAGAGCCCTGGGTATGGTACTTAGCTGAAAATGTTGACCTGTGGAACTCTTTCCCATGGGGTAAGTACACATACTTAACCCTACTGCACCATATGGACTCTGTAAAGACTACGGTGCAAGAGTTAGGCAAACAGCAGCGCATCAACTTTTATGGATGCTCATTTCCCTAGCAGTAAGTGATACTGACTTTATTTCACCAATTTTTTCTTATAATACAACCTTTTATTATGTAATTCTTTCTTTATCAGGCGACTTTAAAAGAAATTTGGGATGAGCATGTTACGGCACATGGCGATGACCCCTCAGAGTTGGTCGACTTACCTCAAGAAAAGCTAGAAGTTTTGGATAGGTGGTGGAAAGGAGAGCTGTCATTTTGGAGGCCTCCGCAATGGACCTGTGGCCGCAAAGAGTGGGATAAGGTTGAACGGGTGAGTATGTCATCATTATTTTTTTTTGGGAAGAACTACATCATCACTGGCATTATTCGGATTTCACTCTACAGTTGCTCTTCGTAGTGTGTTCGCATTCGCACCATTTCGCTGTGTGTGTCTATATAAGGTCGTTGAAGATCGCTGTCTTCGACTCTTTGTTTCACACGTGAGAAAAAAACAAGGCCGTTGAAGATAGTAGAAAGGAAAGCACTACGCACTTGCGACGGTTGCTGCCTTTGATGTTCCATCGAAGTGGTGTCATCTATGACACTACTGAGCAGAAGTTCAGAGCCACTCTGAAGTGGGCTAGACCAAAACCATTCATGTGCTAAGTTCAGGATGACAGTTGGTGTTGTGGTCAGGCTAGCATCAGAGAAATACAATATCTACTCACAAGGGACGATTCATGGGGAAATGATCCACACCTGATGGAGTACCGGAGAAAATGGGCACGAGATATTTTTTCGTACAACCTTTACGGGAGAAAGGGTGCGAATACAGATCTTTCTTTTCGTTAGTCTGTTCTTTTTTTCATGATGAATTATATGAGGTTATGTACTAAAACATTCTGAGAACGAAAGCCAGAGAAATAATATTATTATTTCAATCATATTACATCATATTTAAACCATAAAAACAAAGGCCAAGTCAAAACTTTATAACCACCAACATTGCATTTCAATAATTTGATCAGCAGTTCCCCTCTTGTGTGAATGGAAATATTGGCTCGACATTTCACTTTGTTATATCCCGGCTCTCCGCATCTGCTGCAACGCTGACGCACCCGAGTACCCCTCGAAGTCTCTGCTGCACAACACAGAAGAGTGGTACAAGGTCTGCCTGCTTAGCGATATGCTGGTGGCTCATTCACACGGACACTACCCACATGCTCGTGTTGACCAATCGGATGTATCGGGCACAGACATCACAACCTCTTGCCATAATGAAAGGATAGTCGTTCGATGATACCACGGTGCAACAAATGCACTAGTCGCAAGTTTGCAATGGTTGTTACACGCACATATTTAGACTGTTATATTATGAAATAGATAATTCTCATACTCCCGGAGACACTACTGAATATGAAAGATTATATTATACGCATAATAACATGTGAACTTACTATATCGTCTTCAATGCGTGAATGCATGGGTATTGATGGTACTGGAATCTTCCACACGAACAAGTACACTCCCTTAAATCAACAGTAAAGTTTTTTGAGGTGGAAGTGACCTGGAATGTTGTCGTTGTAAGATTCTCCACTTTAAGTTTCCACGTCTCAGCGTTCAACGCAGCCAACTCGCTGTGTACTCGTGTGCAAAGAATATCCCGATTGTTCTCTGCACTCGTTCTTCTTTCATAAAACCATCTTTGAATGAGAGCACGTACAACCTCTAACAAACTACAAATGGATAGTGTCCTGGCCCAGAGGATGGCCTTGTTAAAGGTCTCAGCGGCGTTCGATGATGTGAACTCGTAACGAGTGACCGGACAGTGAAACCTTGACCATTAATTGTAACCCCACCCCTCCAGCAAAGCCATCAATCGAGCATTATTATGGTTGCGCAACTTCCTTTCCCATCTGTGCAGCACGGTAATGTGATAAATCAACTAAAAACTGCATACTAATACTAAAAAATGACCATACCTCTTAAATTCATGGTTCATGTATGCCTCCAAAGCCATATTGAACTGAAACAACACATCCTTTCCGAAACCTTTGAGCCGTTTCTTTAGATGATACGAACATAAACCATGGTGTGCCTCAGGGTACACAGTATGTATAGCGTGTAATATACTTTTATGCGCGTCTGAGACAATAAATAGGCCATGCAGAGCTCCGTACGATTCTTTCAACCTTTGAAGAAACCAGCACCATGACTCATTATTTTCAGTGTGACCTACACCAACGTCCAGGGGAAAAACATTGTGGTTGCCATCCTGAGTGACTGCAACGAACACGATCCCACGGTACTTTGCTCTTATGTGTGTACCATCAATGACAATCACGGGACGGCCAGCTCTGGCAAAACCCCATATCGAAGCACCAAGTGCGTAGTAGACATACCTGCATCGAAGTATTTAGTATACATATATACCTCATAATATATAAGGGTTGTGTATTGACTTACTTGAATGAGTTGTCATTTGCAGTTGCCAGTGCTGTATGCGTGCCTGGATTTTCCAAATTTAGGTGGTGCAAGTACGAAGGTAGGGAACTGAAGGAAGAACTATGGTCTCCGTATCCCACAGTAATATGTTTTGACTTGAGGGCCAAATTATAGGAGATGTCGAAACCAAATTCTTTACGTATCTCATCTGTCATTCCAGCAGGACACAATGTTGTGGTTTTATTGAATTGTCGAGCTGCATAGTATCTGCCAACAGTTTTCGAACCAACTTGCCTTGGCGCATTAGTGTCTGGGTCCAAACGACATACATGTGGAGGTCCGAACTTGATTACCCTCCATACTCCACCTAAGCCACTAGAATGCATCTCAAACAACAACCCTGCTCCACTCGGTACTTGCAGATGACGTTGAGCCTGTAGGTGTCAGATTTCTTAACCCGTGTCTCAACTTGATTCCGCAAGTTATACATACCCAACGCATACTGGCAATCACATTTATTATCGAAGGCACTCTTTTCATGAATCTCCACTGAAGTATCAATGTTGTTGTTGTCTTCAACTTCATTGTCTACATTACACTGTTCCAAGAAACCTGGAACGATGGATTAGTTATTCTTCAATTGGTATTAGAATACAATAAGGTGCAGTAAATTACTGGGTACTATATTCAACACATACCTGGAATGCTCCATAGACGGCTGCAAGACCTATCTGTGTTTTGACTAGGACGTACTGGTGTGGGCATCTGTATGTGTGTAGTAACGGGTTCCAAGAAACTCATTCCTCCTTTGGCTCTGATGTAGGAACAGAACCTCTCGAACAGAGCAGTTTCAGGATCCTCATCTTCAGCATTGAGTTGATCACCATCGCGCCCTTCATCTTGCGAAGCATCAGCACCCTCAAAATCCTCGCGCTGTGGACCCTCAAATGAATCATACCCATGGCCTTGCGATCCATCGGACCCATAGTCTTGAGAACCAGCAAAACCATCAAACCCATCACCCTCTGAACAAACCCAGCAGAGGAGCACATCTCATCTCCATTCTCCATCTCTTCTTCATCCTGCTGTTCGCTAGTGTACTCACTGTTCAAATCAATATTTATCATACGACTCGACACGCCCACACCTATACTCATACTCGGTCTGGCCAAATCTACGAGACTATGAATATTGACAGATAGAATTTGTGAACGAAGCAAGTCGGTCCAATAACTGCTCCCCATTGGCGCCGCACTAGTGCAACAATTATCAACTGATTGCTGTGGTATGGCCTTAACTGTGACAAACAGCATCGGCTCATCAACCTGCTGATACAACCCCCTTATATCCATATCATCCTTCACCTTATGTTTTGTTATACAACCACCGATGTCTACAAGTGTGTGTATAACATATTTGAAATGATTCAAATCGGCTCAAACTAAACTGTGCACATGCCCAATAATAAAATCCAACGTCAGCTGATCTGAATTTAAAACTAAGCTCGTGTGTTGGCCACGTACATACTCTAACCCTTGCCACCAGCCGCCCCACCATATAAAAAAATTTCTCATTTCCAATCCAAGGCCTAAACCTTTCAACAAAAGGACAATTAATTGTTATATTGACACAGGATTCATTAAAATGATACGTCAATTTAGTAGGTACACACAAATTAAGCATTAAATTATCAAGCACACATGCAAGTTAAACATTAAGTCGTACGTACGCAGACAAGCTCAATTAAGGTCCTAAATCGACGAACAGGTCTATTATACTAAAAAAATAATGACTTACATGCTGAATTTTGCTCAAACTTAATGGACATGCTCAGGTAGCCAAATATAATCGGAGGACATCATATAATATGCTTAAAAATGGCCAAACATGCTCAATTATGCATTAAAAATCGGCGGACATGTTCAAAAACCAGCAACATTTCGGTGGACATGCTCAATTAGGGTCAAATAATCAGTTCACATGCCCAATTACGGTGGAAAAATCGGCGGACATAATCTATTAAGCCCAAATAATCGGCGCACATGCTCAATTAGGTGAAAATATCGGCGGACATGCTCACTTAGGAAGGAAAAATCAGCGGACAAGACCATTTCGGGTGAAAAAATCGGCGAACATGATAAATTAGGGTGAGAAAATCGACGGACATGCTCATATAGGGTCAGATAGTAGGCGGACAGGGTCATATATGGTACACATTCGGCGGACATGCGCAAATATGGTTTAATTATCGGCGGACAGGCTCATTTATGGTCAAATCATCGGCGTACATGCTCAATTTTCGGCGGACAGGATCTACTGGGCAACTACTTTTGGCGGACACACTAAATTGGGCTACTATTTTCGACGGACAAGCTGAAATACTGTCAAATAATAGGCGAACACACTCAATTAGGCCACAAAAATCGGCGGACATGGACGATAAGTCTCAAATAATGGGCGGACAATCACAATTAACCATGCATATTAGCGGACAAGTCTACGATGGGTGAATGTAGTGGTATTCATGCATATTACATGCATACTTCACCATTTTCCTCGGCGGACAAGCATATTACATGCATACTTCACCATTTTTGGCGGACATGGATATATATAACCATTTCACTCAGCGGACATGCATTTTTGAAACCCTAAAGCCATAAAAATCCTAAAACATTAAAAACCCAGCGACCTTTAAATAAATTAACAGCAACATTGAAAGAAAGTAATAAATAAAATACAATGCAAACAGCGTTCGTATCTTACCTTTGGCTCTAACTATGGATCTGTCGAAAAAAACAGTGGGTAAATACGGGAGCCGATCACCTTTTTATGCTCCAATAATTTATGGATACAGAGGAACGAAGTTTGAATCCACTGTGCCCAATTTTTATGTTTGTTGGTGGTGAAGTTATTTGGTTGGTGGGGATAGTTGAGAGTTTAATGTGACAAGAATTTACATAAATGAACTGATTGTGAACACAGTGCCTTAATTTTCACCCCATTTAATGAAGTGTGTTTCAGTGGAGTGGTAGATAGTTAATTTTGCATGTGTTTAATCACATAATTACTGCATGTGTTAATTAATAAAAAAACCTATTATAATCTAACAATTTAAGGAATTTAAAAATTAAATTTCGTGAATTTTAAATTGTAGATGTGCGCTTAAAATTTGGCTTTTTCACTTCATTCAGCTTGTCCGCCGAATTAGGGGTTATATTTTAGTAGATTTATTTATTTCTTCTTTAATTAATGTGTCACCCCTAAATAATCTACATATTCCCTGACACATCTATTTTGCATGCAACTGTACTTGTCAACTCATTCTCAATACAAAAAGGTGGACCATCTTGAGGGTATTCATGGCATTGCATGTATTTTTATGACAATTTAGATGTATTAGAAAAGGTATGACAAAAAAGATGTTGACTTCCCCATACAGGGCAAATTGTGGTATTTCCCAAAAAAAAAATCATAAATCCATCTCTAAACTGCTCAAAATAGCCGCCACCTGAGATATCGACGGCCGGCTTTTCCGGCAGTTTCCGACACAAGCCAAGGCAACCTTAGCCAATCGAAGCAGCGGCTCCACGTCAGCTGAGATAGCTAATCTGGGGTCCAAAAACTCACCGAGATTAATCCCTCTAATCAAGGGTAATCCCCACTCAACAATCAATCCACCTTCACATCTCCTCCCACTCAACAGCTCCAACAGAACGACCCCCAATCCAAACACGTCACATTCCTTCGAAGCACCCTTCTGCTCCAACCAATACTCTTCGTCCACGTACCCCACCAGCCCCTGCCTCTCCTGACCCGCCAGAAAATGGAGCCCGTAATCGCACAACCGTCCGCAGAATTTCACGTCTACTAATATGTTCGACGGCTTCACGCAGCCGTGGATTATCGGCGGCGCCACCACTTCGTGCAAGTATTCTATCCCCCGCGCCGCGCCGGCCGCTATCCTCAGCCGCCGGCTCCAGTCGAGCAGAGCCGCGCCGTCTGGATTCTGATGGAGGTAGAAGTCCAAGCTCAACATTCCCCCAAATTCCATCACTATAATCCTCTCCCCTGGAGCCTCCGAGTAACCTAAATTAATTAATTAATTTCAGAAATTCGTAAATTGAAAAATTAAAAAAATATATTATTGATTAATTGAATTGAATTAATTTGTGCCTGTAATGGGAACGACGTGGGGATGATCGGCTAAAGAGAGCCATTTGAGTATGGAGGAGAAGCCGAAGCCGGCGGTGGTTGAAGCCATCAGTGGCGGCGTCGATCTCCATGAGTGGGTATGAAGTTGCAGAAACTCTGGCCAATGGAATTGCTTCATCTTGATCAGTACCCTTTAATGGGGTCTTTTTGCAAAGGATGAAGAGTAGGACCCCCAAAATGAAAATTGTAATACAGAGAAGAATCACAAGAAGATAATATATGATGGTGAATTCTCCATAACTCATATTGATCATAAACTTTAATTCATGCAATCATGGGATTTTAATGATCATATAGAGAAATTAAAATGTGAAAGGAAAAGGAAAGGATTGTATGTAGGTTGACGTGGATTTGTAGGGATTTGAAAGTAAGGTTGGATAGGTTACAATTAGGTTGTCTTCAGCCATTCAAGTTGGTAGCTTCCAAGCTTGTGTCATTCAAGGATACTTACTCATTTTACTGCACTATGGTTTATCAAATTGATGAAAAACTACCATACTTTTAAAAAGTATTTGATTCATTAAAATTATTAAATAGTTAAATAAAGTTTGAAACTATTATAAACAATGAATCAATATAAAAACTGTATTAATTTTTTATTAGTTTTGTGAGTTATTATAACTCGTCGTCCCTTAAGTTCTAATTCATCGAGTCCCTATGTTTTAAATTAGTAGGCTCAAAAGAAAATTAAGCCTACTTAAGTATAATTAGTGTGAAAACTTTTTATTTTTAATAATTTTAAAGGTACATAAAATATTATTAATTTAATGTTAACTAGATCATCCTTATTGTAAAATTATAAGCATGAAAATAATGATTAATTTTTCTAAGTTCTCTAGTAATCACTCATAACTAGTATATGAGATGTGATACTCGAGAGTTGCATAAAAAATCCCACTTAATTACACTATCATCAAGCAATAGCCACTTTAACTATAATCACTTTGTTTTGTAAATTCTCATAACGTAAGCTATTTAAATTGATAGATGATGTATTTTACCGATTTATCAAATTTGATTATATATATATTTTTTATTTTAATGTAATACCAAGAAAGTGGAGTATGTGATAATTAGAACAGAAATAGCGAAGTGAAATTAATGGAGATGAGAAGTACTTGAAGACATTATTGCATTCAGACGTGTCTGGTGATTAATTGGGTTTTATTTGAATAAAATAATATTAATGCAATAAAATCAATTTCTGATTTTGTGGCGCAACCTTTACTCTTTTATAATATTTCATGTATTTTGTCTCTTCGAAAGCATACAAGCCAGGGATCAATAGCCTCACAAGTGACAGCACACATGCATACATACATATATTACTACTCCTACTATAATGTAACAATTAAAATTTAAACAATTTAATAATTACTAATCACAATTAGCTCAACACCTTCAACGTCCATCTACTTTTACCTAAACTCAATCCAATTTATTTGACAATTTTGTTATGTTTTTACTTGATTAAGATAATAATTTAGTTTTATATTCTTTCTCTTTCTTAAAGAAATTAATAATCGCACCACCAATGAAAAAATACATTAGTATAGCACCTTTTTAATAAATAATTGGTTCACTTATGTTTTTTAATATATAAGTTTTTTTTTTTAAATTATATTCTTCTATTTCAACTTGACGTTATCAGTACCGCATGACAATTTGCGATTACAGTATATATTAAAGTGAAAGATGGCAAAATGGTAAATGTGATTTAAGAATGTAGCATCATAATAACAAATAATTGGGGTTGGAGTTATTTCATAAATTGGGCTTGAGTAGTCCATCTAAGTTGGTTTATAGGCCCAACATGCCTTTCACCTAATATTTCTAGAGCCCAGGTTCACTAACAAGTTGTCAAGTTTTACCAAATCTCCACCCTCTATGTGCATTGAGGTAATTACACACCCTCCCTTTTCCTTTTCCTTTTCCTTTTCCATTTCTTTTCTTTTATTTACTTTTTTAATTTTTTTATTTATGAGGACATACTAATATGTAATGTATAGTATTTGGTAAGCATTAATTTTGTACGTGATCGGGCTTAACAGTAATAAGGAAATGTGAATCAAACTCTAAAATATGCTTTCTTATTAAATATTTTTTTATTCTATGATCATTATAAAATATTCCCCCATCTTTTAGAGAAATTAATTTTTTTACCAACATAAAATTACGAAATCACTAGTATTTCGCTCCACTTATAATATTTAAAAGAAGAGAGGGACTAGGGTGCAAATGGTTGTACCAATTGAATTGGTACAACCTTAGTCTTCATACTTCTTAATTAATTTCTACTCTTTTATTAATATTGTTTTTTATTTTATTTTTAAATTTATTTTATTTAAATGACTATTATACCCTGAACTCTAAACCCTTGAAGATAATTATACCATTACCACAAGGGTAAAATTACAATTATACTCTAAACCCTAGGGATAATTATACCTTAAACCACAAGGGTAAATTTACAATTATACCCTAAACCCTAAACCCTTGGGAATAATTATCCCTAAACCACAAGGGTAAAATTACAATTATACCTTAAACCCTAGGGGATAATTATACCCTAAACCACAAGGGTAAAATTACAATCATATCCTAAACTCCTAGGGATAAATTATACCCTGAACTACAAGGGTAAAATTGCAATTATATCCCTAAAATTAAAAAAAAACAGTAACGTACAACAACAATTAAAAAAAATGAGAAAAACACACACTGAAGGTAAATGAAAGAGGTTGTATTGGAGGTTGTACCAATTGAAGGTTGTACACAAGTCTTTGCCTTAAAAAAAAATGTCATTTGCCATATTAGTCAATCAAAGATCAAAAAGATCAGCCATACCATATTTATTTTTGATACAATCACCAATAAACTCAGAAACGATGAAAACGAACTTGGATGACGTATAGTGGTTGGATCACTTCTTGATCTACATCCACTCTTTAAAGATGAAACCTCTTTATTAATGGAATGAATACAACATGAAGAATCGACAATCTACTAAGCCAAAATAGATTAAGAGATCAAAACCATAAAATCTGCAAATCTGTAAAAACTACTTTAACTACCGTGTTGTGGGGCATTTGTATATATAAAGGTTTAACAAACCAATTTAACTGTGTTGCATGCTCCATTGTGCAGCTAACACGTCATAGATGATATAGCAATCAAATTCCAACTGAAAATCGTACATAACTGAACATAACCACCATAACTGTCGATCTTGAAAGCATTGCTGCCACCCACTTCATCCCAAAACCTCCATCTAACACCTTGTTACCAAGCTCCATCAATTGAACATAAATTAAATTAAGGATTACACCTTAATCCCAACACTCATATACTAATCTCATTCGCATTCGCATCCGCATTCGTTTGGGTTTAAATCCACCTTTTTTACTCCAATTCATTTCTTACACATTTTCCCATTAAACTAAACTAACATTCACATTCATTTTTCAATTTAAATTTTTTGGGACCCACTATTTTAAAACCCCAAATATGTAAAAAATTAATAGGGCCTCAACCTTTTAGCTAAATAAACTGAGTTCAAACCTTTAAACTATCAGTAGGCTGAGGGGTGGGACATGGGTTTAAACTGCATTTTCATATTGGAGAGTAATTATTTTTTGGTTTAAACGAAAAAATGAGCAATCAATGTGAATGCTCTAACTTTCTTTACTCTTATCATAATCTTTGGCAAGATTAAATTCAAATATACAAGTTTTTAATAATCATTTTTGGATGTATCATTTTTAAGAAGTAAAATACCAATAAAACGAGATTTTACTGAATATCCGGATTAGAAAATTTGGACAGTAATTTTGTTGCGGTTGAGATATTGATTTTGGAAGTTAGGAGAAGGTAGAGTTGCAGAGGGGAGGTGTATAAGGCTAATTAATAGTTACCTAAATGTCTGAAATTGGCATAAATATTGATGTGTAACAACTTAAAATTAGATGGTTTACATTTATGAGCATTCAATGAAATGATAACTGCAATATTGTTATACATGTCAAATAGATTCAGTGGAGGAACATCTCTGCAAAGCTTCCCACCTTCAAATTTAAATTACAAGATATCATGACCTTAAAATTATTATTATTATTTTTTTATCAGGCAAAGTTAATTGTTAGTTCAACAAGTCTCCATACACCCTTATTCTCCATATCTCCTTATAACTCTCTCCCATTCGTGTTTCTACAAGAAACAGTGAGATTAGCAACGGAAATTTTCGTCGCTAATGTTAGAAAAATCCATCGGTAATCAGTTTACCGATGGATTACCGACGAAAATTGAACGGTCGCTATATCGATCGTCGGTAATTATTTACCGACAAAATTTTTCGTCGGTAAATAAAATTATCCGTCGATAATTATGCAACTCAAATTCGTAGGAAACCAAAAAATTAGCGACGGAATTATCGACGGATATTATTCGTCCCTAATTACCGATGGAAATATCCATCGCTAAGCACAAAATATGATGTAAAATAAAACTTAGTTTAACGGAATTACCGACGAAATATTATACCGACGAAAAAATCCGTCGCTAAATATAATATGTGGAATTATAAAAACTAATTTTAGCGACAGAATTACCGACGGAATCTTATACCTACGGAAAAATCCGTCGCTAAATACAATATGTGAAATTATAAAAACTCATTTTAGCGACGGAATTACCGACGGAATATTATACTGACGGAAAAATTTGTCGCTAAATACAAAATATGGAAGTAAAAAACTCATTTTAGCGACGAAATTACCGATGGATATTTTTACCGACGAAAAAATCCGTCGCAAAATAAAAATGTGCTTTCATATAAAACTTATTTAATGACAGATTTGCCGACGGAAATGTGTAAAATATTCTTATATTTATATTATATATTTCCAAATTAAAATTAATACCTGATAAATCCACAAAAATTGTAATTAAACCTTCAAAATAATTACAACTTAATATAAAATCTCCACAATTTCAAATAAAGATCCAAAATCATCACAAAATATCAAATTCTGCTAAATCCTAAATACCAAATAGCTTAATACGTTAAACATGCTCAAGAGTCTTCCAAATCAACTTCATCATCTGCATCAACATCAGTGTCATTATGACCAACACCTGATGTAGAACCACCACCAAAAGGAGAAGCCAATGAACCGCCACCTCGTAACAATTCCATAACTTGTTGCACTTGGGCTTGAACTGCTGCTTGAATTGCTGATTGCATCTCAACTTGCATCTCAGTACGCATCTCTGTAATCTTTTCATCTAATTGTCTCTTAAACTTTGCTTCAGTGAACATCGATGAAGTAGGAGCTTGAGTAAAACTAGATTGATTGCTTGTACTTCCTTCACCCAAATTTTCAATGCCGAAGATGCGACTTTTTTTTATTCTACAGTACAGCGGAAGATATCTCCCATATCAATTGGAGGAGTATCAGGTATTTGACTTAACTCACTTTCTTCTGTTGTATAGCTTTCTGTGTATTTACATTGTTAGTAACAAATCAGTAATCAAATATTATGAATTTAACATTATACTAAAAACCTAATATGCTTAACAAACATGAAATATTATACGTACAACCACATTTTCATCAACTGCATAGGCACACTTTCCTTCTTCATCCGGCTTGTGATACCCAAGAAAGATGGCATACTCATTGGGTTCTCTATTATTCTCCTTTTCCTAAATAGCCAAGAAAATAAATGAAGCAGCAGTCGTGTACATAATTACTAAATTTATATCAAATAGACCAACGCAATCTACAATAAATTCATCCAATACAAAGAACCTAATTAAGAGAATTCACTTGACAAAACATTTTATCTAATAAAGATTAGCAAATTACATGAAGTTGATAAATACTTCACAGTACCTTAATTTTAAATTTAAAACCTAATTGATGCATGGTGTACATATATCAAAATAATCAACGCAAACTACAACAAATTCATCAAATACCCATTAAATAGAGTAAGATCCAAGCGTATGACATCTTTATATGAAAACACATAGATATAAATTACTATTATACCTTAACTTTATCATGCCTCATACGACTGAAATGCATCAAAAATGTCAAACTAATACTAACATTTTCAAACCAAAAACTACAAAGATTAATTAACAAAATGAATATTCATAAAAAATAAGATATAGAAACTCACGAATGCTATAGCATAATCACAAGCTGCTCTCGAACCTTCTTTATGGCAAGAAATACCAGTACCCTCTCATGCCGGCTCACTTAGACGATTTCTCTTATTATGTTCAGCCTTTGCTATCTCATGGGGATCTTCCCAATGAGAAATGAATGCAGCCCAAGTCTCATCACACATATATTCTGGTTTAGCCTCCTGATTTTTCCATAATTTCTTCCACTCATGGACTATGCCACTGTATCGACGAGTTGCTTTACTTTTGAATTTGCGCCGAACTAATGCATCGATGGATGAGTGCCACACACATTTTTCTAAATAAATTAAGTGAAGCATTAAGATTATATTTATATTATTTAACTAAGAATATACATATATACAAATATTCTTATGTAAAATACAACTTTATACTTTTCAATGCATACCTCAAACTCCTCAAATTATATGTGTTTGGTCTCCTTAGATATCTTCTACCAACGAGTTGCTCATTTCTCAATGCGACCAAAAAATATCTCTCTAAGTAGCTCGGATATGTCATGACCAGGACTTAAACTGCAAATCAAGCAAATCATGGTTACATAAGGTAGTTTATAATTAAACATAGTAAAAGAATTATAAGGAAAAAAACTTACCAGTTGTATGCAATTTTTACTTCTAGCGGTTTATCCTTAGTGTGAGAATTCTCAATGGCAGATGACGTTGATGGTGCAGGAAGTGGAGCTGAGGTTAATGGTGCAGATGGTATAGGTGTTGGAGTTGATGTTGATGGTGTAGATGATATAGGTGTGGGAGCTGAAGTTGATGGTGTAGAGGAAATTGATGGGGCAGCTGAAAATGATGGTGCAAATGGTATTACAATAGACCCAGGAGCTGTTGGGAGTGTAGACGAAGTTACAATCGGGGGTTCGCATGGTGGTTCAGTAGATGTAGATGGTAACGAAATTCCACCCCGTATACCCCGCCCCCGACCCCGACCCCGACCACGCCCACCAATATGTCCATCAGTACTTGTGCGTCCACCTACCATCTGCATTATATAAAATATTAGTAAAGTACAAAAGTAAACAATAAAATAAGAGAGAAGAAACTCACAAAAACGTTTTACCTATCATATATACACTGTGAATTGCTTCTTAAAATTCAGTGTCAGAATAATTTTCTGAAACTAAATTATTTAAATTTTCAGAACTATTATCAGATTGCAACTCTTCATCGATATCATCTTCCTCATCAATGATTTCTATGAATGCACCACTTTTATCGTTTAAGTATGACGGACCATCATCTGATTGCACATTGTTGGGCTCATTTATGAATTTCTCTTGAAATGCAGTAGAATCTTCACAACTTGTAGACATTTTCGAAATATTTAACTTTGACTTTACTTTACAAACTGGCAGCCAATCACTCTTTGTCTTCTTCTCCGTACTATAATACACTTGGACAACTTGAATTGTCAATACAAATGGCTCATATTGATTGAACCTCCTTTTCTGGTTAATCTCAACAAGTTTGTATTCTGGATGAATTCTTGTTCCCAAGTGTGAGAGGTCAAACCACTCGCATTTGAACAATACAACCTTTTTAATAGGTAAACCAGGGTAATCTAATTACACTACCTCTTCCAACATCCCATAATAGTCACTATCATCTGTAAGATAATTTGTTCCTTTTATACAAATCCCACTATTTGATTTTGATTTAGACGCTCCGTATCGAACAGTGTGGAATTTATAGTCATTCACATAATATCCATGATATATTTTAATTCTGCGAGATGGGCCATTTGAGAGACCTCTAATCATTTTACTATAAACGTTTGGATTGTTGAACACCTAATAATAAGTCATTGTCAGGAGAATTTTAAATTATGTATTGCAAGAATCTTAAAATATGCATAATAATGATGTACGGAATTTACTCTTACATGATATTTGAACCAAGTTGCAAATTCACTTACTATCCTTGAATCAATATCGCCAATTGACATGTTTGGTTGGCTCTGCTGCAACTCAGTCGTATAAACACTTCAAAAACAGTAGTTGCGATCATTAACAATGAAATATATTCTGAATTGAGTATAATAGTAATGTTATCACTTGCACTAACATGTGTTAAAACTTACTCTATATAAGGCTGAACTTCTTCACAATTCAGTAATACATATGAGTGTGCTGCTCGGAACTCCGCATCATCCAGATATCTTTTATTTACCTTTTCAAATGAACGCCCGGGCAATTAAAATATAGAAAGACATTCAACGTTACCCTCAACAAAATCTCCACAACCATCATCATTTCACAGAATCTTATTATGTCTTGTCATGTCATGATCCTCAAAATAATAAGAACAGAATATTGATGCTTCCTCCACTAAATAAGCATTGCAAATCGAACCTTCCACCTTTGCTTTATTTCTTACATTATTCTTTAGCTTGCGAAGGTATCTTTCAAAAGGGTACATCCATCTGTACTGAACTAGACCAGCTATCTTAGCCTCATAAGCTAAATGAACTGGTAGATGCTTCATTGAATCAAAAAAACTGGGTGGAAAGATACGTTAAAGCTTACATAATATCACTGGAATGTCCTTATGCAAACGTTCCATGTCTTCTTCCTTGATGGTTGTAGAAGTTGAGTCTTTGAAGAACAAGCTTAGTTCAGTGATAGCTTTCCAAATATGTGGTGGGAGTAGATCATGAAACACCATTGAAAGCAATCGTTGCATGAATACGTGGCAATCATGGCTTTTCATACCAAACATTCTCAATTTTTTCTTGTCCACACATCTACTCATGTTTGAGACATAACCATCAGGAAATCTCAACTCTTTGATCCACTCAAACAAAACTTTCTTTTATTTTTTGTTAAGAGCATAACATGTTTTTGGAAATTTTCCTGTCTCTTCATTCTTTTTTAACTCAGGATGTCGACAATAATCATTTAATTCATCTCTTGATTTACGAGTATCTTTTGTCTTGCCTTGAACATTCACCACAGTATTGAAAATATTGTTAAACACATTTTTTTCAATGTGTATTACATCCAAGTTATGTCGAATCAATAAATCACCCCAATATGGCAAATCCCAAAATATACACTTCCTTCTCCAACCCAAATTTTTAAGTAATTCATTGACTTCACAACCACCTAGTTCAGTCACCTTTTTAAATCCCAGATATTCTATGTTAGCCAAGATCTCGTGTCCTGTTCTAATTGGAGGAGACTCGGTGAGAACAGTTCTATTCTTGAGAAACCAAATTTTATTTCTCCTTCATGTGTGATCATTCACTAAAAACTTTATATGGTTGTCAAACCATGATTGCTTCCCACTACACCTAAGAGTAAAGGCTTTTGAATGGTGCATGCAATAAGGACATGCCAATCTTCCTGCAGTACTCCATCCACACAAGCTGGAAAATCACTTATAGTCCATAAAATTGCAGCTCTCATCATGAAATTTTTTTTCTTGGAGACATCATAAGTTTCCACTCCAACTTCCCATAATTATATCAACTCATGTATAAGGGGTTGAAGAGAAACATCCAATTTCTCCTTTGGATTCTGTGGCCCAAGAACCAACACAGTAAGAAACATGTGTTGTTCCTTCATACACATGGATGGTGGCAGATTGTAAGGTGTAAGTAAAACTGGCCAAGATGAATATTGTTGTCCAAATTGACCAAATGGCTGAAATCCATCAGTGCAAAGACCCAATCTTACATTCCTACTTTCAGCTGCAAATTCAGAAAACCTGCCGTTTAATTGTTTTCATGTCTCCGAGTCGAAAGGATGTTCCATGCCCTGATCCTTATCATGATTAGCATGCCACCTCATCTCATTAGCCGTAGCTTTAGATGCATACAATCTTTGTAAACGTGGAGCTAAAGAAAAGTAATACATAATCTTGCAGGCTACATTTTTCTTATCATATCGAGGTTCGTTACAGAACTTGCAACAAGTCAACTCCTCATCGGCTCGCCAATAAATCATGCAATTCTTAGGACAACAATCAATTTTTTGTACCGGTAAGCCCATTCCCCGTAGCAATTTTTTGCACTTGTAGAAGTCGTCAGGAACAGAGTTTTCTTCAGGTGCCAACTCTTTTACTAATCTGACAACCTCATTAAACAACTTCTCGGACATGTGATTCTCTAATTTCATGCTCATAAGTCGATAAATGAATGATAATTGTGAATGACTACAACCGGGCCATAAGTCTTGGTCTGCTGCTTCAAGCATATCAAAGAATTTTTGAGCTTCTGGATTAGGGATCTCTTCATCCAAGTTTTCAGTATTAAAAGTTGGTCCAGCCGCGTCCACTACCATTTCGTGGTATGGCCTATATTCTTCATCATTAATTCCATGAGAAGATGAAGGAATTGATCCACAAGCATCTGTCTCCATATCATCTCTCGGCCATCGCTCACCATAGAAAACTCACTCAAAATAATTTGTAATGAATCCATTTTTTACTAGATGTCCTTTTACTAGGTCAATAGGTAAAAAGACTTTATTTTGACATTTCCTTTTAACACATGGACACTTAATTTTTTCGTCATCCTTCCACTCATGTTGACTAGTTGCAAATTCAATGAATTCATTAAGCCCTTCCAAAAATTCCCAAGTCAATCGCCCATTTCTCATGCGATTGTACATCCACAAACGAGTTGACTTCATTGTGCAATAAAGTCTGTGTAATCAAAATTATAAATATTTTCATGGTGGGTTGAAACATTTATCTTTTCCTAAATTAAGGAACATATATAGAATGCAAAACTATTACACAAGTATTATCCTAAAAATAATACAAATTCAAGTAAATAAAAAAATAGATTAATGTATATTCAATTATTACCTTATAAAAAATATAATTAATAGACATGGGAAAAGCACAAATTCACATCCAAATAAGACATAAATCTGAAAGAAATGACATAAATCACATATATATCTTAAAAGAAGTATAGTAAACAAATCTATGCGTACCTCTTGTTATTTAGAATATACTTTAACTCTTCAAACTTTGAAATTTGACATCTAAATAAAATTAAAGAAAATCAACATAAATATACAATAGCAAATTAAGAATAACAAGTTTTATTCAATACTGCCACAACTTTTACATTAAAAAACATACTATAGAAAGTCTTCATCGTGAAGGAGAAGACACGGATATATGATTTATGAATATGATGCAAAGATAATGACATAAGATTTCACTTTCGGCTTTTTGGAAAAACCTTACTATATAATTACAAAACAAGTGCCCTCCTACATGTATCTTATTAGAGCATTCAAAAGCTCAATAAATTTTAGAGAGGATTTTATAAAAATAAAGAGAATTTTAGTAAAAGGTAACATTCTGAAGCCATAAATAATATTTGAGTAAATGGTTAAATTCTCAAAAATCAATATCACATAAAGATTCGTCTTAAAAACTTAGAATTAAAAGCATTTTTTTCTTTGCAATGGTGTATAAACTAAGGTTATATGTGTTTAAATAGAACAAGTATATGGTTAGTTTTATTACAAATATCAAGAATTTGCCAATTTAAAAATATAAATAAAAAATAGATGAATGAATTGTGGGGTTGGGATGTGTTTATTTGGGGGAGGTAACAAAAGTGGTTTACCAATTTAAGACAAAAGAGAAGGCACAAAATGAAGAAAATATGGTTGAGATATTCATTCACCTAATTCATTAAAATTCAAATCTAGCTATTCTAACTTTAATTTCCCAAGTGTCTGACAAATTTAATACTCCTTTTGTCCTCAAATTAATTGCATATTTTTAATTAAAGCAGATGCATAATGCATCCATCTTGAATTTCGAGATGCATGCATATAAGTCGTGAATTTAATTAAGGCACAAAAGATAGTTTTATTTTAATATTGCATTGATTAAATATGCATAATGCATGCATATAAGTCGTGAATTTACCACTTTATCCTCAATTTCGATTTGCCTTTGTCCCTACTATATTCTACACCGATCGAGATTCATACTATTTCGAATTTAATAAATTGGTGTTGCCAAATATACATGCATTTAAAATGGGAAAAAATTGATAATGTAGAATAAGTATATATGACAATAGTTAAAGATAATAGTAGTAATTTATTGGATGTTATGTTATGTAGTAGCTCAATCATCAAAGAGGGTATGCTGTATGCAAACTAATGTGAGGGTGATCAAAGCAAATTCACCATCAATATTGTTAGCCCACACCTCCCTAATGTGAATTGAACCCTTTGTTGGCACGAATATGTCATCATCCATTCTTGAATAAGTACACAACAACAATACAGTGTCAAGAAAATTATGCAAAAAAATCTGAGAAACATAACTCTAATATATCTTCAAATGTAGAATTAAAAGTTTAAAATATCCAACAATAACAAGAATTTCTACCGAAAACATGTCTGGATTAAAAACCCAAAAATAAAAAAGAAGCAGAGGAAAAAAATAGACCATACAAAGCAGAAACCAAGAAATAAGCAACATGCATGGAATAAAATTCACAATCTACACTAAAACAAGAAATTGGAATTGAGAAACCAACATTACAATAATAGAAATCCAAAAAATCGAGTTTAATAAAACCAGTGATGAAAAAATTCACGAGAAAT
This sequence comes from Pogostemon cablin, assembly GCA_023678885.1. Taxonomy (NCBI): domain Eukaryota; kingdom Viridiplantae; phylum Streptophyta; class Magnoliopsida; order Lamiales; family Lamiaceae; genus Pogostemon; species Pogostemon cablin. The sequence continues at coordinate 4,060,448 of CM042956.1, forward strand.
CAGAAACACAATTTCATACAGAAAGCAAGCAATAAACCGAAACAATGAAGAGGGAGAGAAATATAATCGGACCTTTGAAATTTGCCAGCTCAATAAAGTGTAATTCGCAAGGGGAAACACAAGAGTAAAATCGAAATCATTGATGGGTGTAGAAATAATACTAGAAAATGATGAAAATTAGATTAGACAAGAGGGAAAGGACCAGAGATAAACTTACATTGTTGCACAAATATGGACAGAGGCTAGCCGTGTGGTGGCTTCGAGTTTTCAGCGCTGCTGCAGCTGAATCGCTCAGCTGGTGTTCGAAAGTGGCGAGCAGTCGAGGGTGGGCAACAACGAGTGTAGCGTAGGGACGACGACGGGAATTAGATTTGGCAGCGGCTTGGCGAGGCTAATCGGTGAATTCTATCTAGGGATCGCGGTCGACGACGCCGAGCGCCTGGTTCTTCACCCAGAGGATGGCGTTGAGGACGTCGTCGTAGGCGACGGGGAGACCGTTCTCGGGAGTGAGCTAATATTCAACGGAGACGACGACACCGGGGAACTTGGAGTCATCGTTGCTGCAGGACTTGTGGTGCTGAAGAGGACAAAGTCGCCGTGGAGGTAGATGGTTAGGGCTTCGTCGAATAACAACGGGATATGAGAATAATAAGAGAGAAGTACTGAGAACCCTAGTAATTACACTTCATATTGTCGAAATTAATTCGTCGGCATATTTTATCAGACTTTTAAATAAATTAATTAAAGATATGTACACAAAATAGTTTTTTATTTTAAAAAACTAAATTTTACCGACGAGCGTTTTTCGTCGTTAATTTTGTTGAATTTATTTTTTAATATTTTTGCGACGAAATGTTTTCGTCACTAAATAAAAGACTTTGATTTTTTTTTTGCGACAAATTAAATCCGTCGCTAAATTAAAAGACTTAAATTTTTTATTTTTTATTATATATTTACCGATGAAAATTTTATGTCAGTAAATTTTCGGATTTATTCCCCCCAAAATAACAACGGATATATTGACGAAAAATAATCCGTCGCTAGATCCGTCGGGAAACGATCACAAAATCCGTCGGTAATTTCTTTAGATTATTTATTTAAAATAAATCTTGTTAAATCGATAATCCGTCGGTAATTAGCGACAGAAGGTAAATCTGTCGGTAATACTAATGTAGTAGCTCCATGCCTCTTTATAACTCTCTCCCATTCGTGTTGTTAGTTCTCAATGAGAATCGAATCCTAATCACTCACTTATGTAAGGAGCCCGATGACCAGGTGGGCTAGCCACCTGATTATGGCCTTAAAATTATTTATTTCTTAAAAGTTAACACTAAGAAAACTATTTAATTATCTCACATGAGATTAGTCATGAGTGTTGGCCAACCAAATACCCGAATATTATATTATAAAAATGACACCCACATTTTACACTTTATTAATAAAAAAATCAATTTTTTTATTTCAATTTTTTTTTGATAAAATGTCAGAACTATAATATATATATATATATATATATATATATATATATATATATATATATATATATATATATATATATTACATTATATACCTAAAAAATAATTTTTGTAATTCACAGGCTGCATATGCATGCAAAAAATACATAGAACGAATTGAATATATATATATATATATATATATATATATATATATATATATATATATATATTTTTTTTTTTTTTTTTTTTTTTTTTTTTTTTTTAAAAGCGAAAAATCTAAACCCAAATTGATCGAAATGAGTAGTTCTGCATGTTAATTTAATCTAATCCTAAAGTAATAATCAAATGCATGCTTTCCTATATTTTAATAGTTGGGATATGTGGGACCAGTTTTAAAGGAAAAAAATCACCAAACTCTACCTTAATATTAAATGACGAATTAAATAATTCACCCTGCACTATCCAATACGTAGCTATTCCACCTACACTATCGCTTTCCCACCATTTGGACAGCAACTCTAACCTCTTTTATTTTCTCTTAATCTGAAATTGCTAATTATTCAAATATAATTTAGTACACTATCAATTAGTTAATAGGAAGGGATTTGATCCCCAAAAAGAAGAAAGGGTAGGGAAGGATGGAAAGTTTGATTTCCAGTTTAAATAAGTCGAAGTATTTCATACTAACCATATAATTTAGAAAACAATTTTTTTTACTTGTTGAACTGCTAGAGAGAATCTTTGTTGGAATTTGAATGAGTTTAAATGTTGTGCTGTGAGGGAGTAAAGTGAAGTTAGTAGCTAATTGACTATGTGTGGTATGATTAATTTGGAAGGTCACAAATATAAGGGTTTTATTTTATCATTTACGACTTCCATACCCAAGGGTCTCGTTTTCATTTATGTACAATGAGGACCCAGAGATAATACTCCTACTAACCCTAAATGTATTTGCAAATTACCTATTTGCCCCCTCCTCATATTAATAAGGTGGAGGGGTAAAAATGTAAAACTTACACATTTACCTACCCACTACACATTAAATAACAATACTCCTTAATTTCCGTGCCCAAAAGCAAATGATACCCTTGAAAACGGACGGCGGGAGTACTTTTTAGGGATTTAAGTTTGTTTTTGATAAATTGATAGAGGAGATGAAAAGTAAAGTATAGAGTTTGTTTTATATCAATGACGTGAACTAATCTAGATTTTCATTTAATGAGTGGTTTGTTAAGTCAAACTTGATTTAGGGCTTATTTGATTTAGAACTTTTGTAATTTGTAAATTTTTTGGTATATCTCATCAACTTATTATCAATAAAAATTTTATTTTACCGGAAAAAAAAAAAGAATAACTAAGTCATGGATTAAATTAAAAACATTGTAAATTCAAATTGTAATGAGTTTAGAAATTGAATATTTTTGTATTTGAAAAAATAAAATTCTTAAATCGAGCACCCTTTCAGTTTTTTTTTAAAGAATCATATCTTTATTATTTTATTATTATTTATTTTTATAATATATCTTGTGAAGTTTACAGAAGGGATGTAGCTAGAGCAGTAGGATGTGAAGTTGGGTTGGTGGAGGGTACAGAATATCACGGGGGCATTGAATTATTGATGATGCAAATTCTGATAACAGAAAAAATAACACACACATACATACATACTCTAGGTATAAAGGTAGAATCGTACCCACCCTAGCGCCCGCACAGTCCAACCCGACAGTTGTTAGAGAGATTAATCATGATAACTCAACTAATTTACAGGAATTAGATCACTAATTCATTGCATATAAGAAGCCCACATTTTGAGAAATTATTCCGACACTATGACATTGAGATTCAATCTTTGATCTCTAGAGAAAGTTGTAACCATTTGTTTCTAGGATTTAGGGTTCTTTTCTTTCTTATTTGCTGCTCGTACGTCTAACATAAAAAAAATGATACAATAAATGTGACTGTGCTCACATTTAATCACTCTAGTAACTTACCATTCAGGGCACCAATTTAAATCCAAAGACCAACTCTGAAAATAACACAAACACTAGTAAAAATGAAAAAGTTGACACATCCATCACACCACACACGAGCTATAATTAATGCCAAACCGGATATGAAAACTCCGGTGCTTCATTCATTTACATCTTCCACACCACAACAATACCATCAACCCTAATTTTTTTCTTCTTTCACCTTCATATGCATATGCAAATGCAACACACCTCAACTAAAATTAACTTGAGGGAGGAGTTTACAAGAATCTGAGTGTGAAATTAAATCTGTTGTTAGGCCATGCCCACTTGATCCGAGGCGTCTTCGTAGTAGTAAGGTGTCAGTTTACCGTCTTTCGTCTTGTGCTGCGTTCCATTCCCGATTTCTTGTAACATCTTCACCACCCGTCTCATGGAAGGCCGGTTTATGGGAAGTGGGCTGGTGCAGAGGAGCCCTATGTTCAGCACTCTGCATATTTCATCCTTGAAACATGAATCCAGTTTTGGGTCGATCACATGCTCAACACCCTTCTGATCTACCGTCGTGCACATCCATTTCACCAAATCTTTCTCGCCGAATTCTGGATCAACCGGGAGCTTCCCACTCACCAGCTCAAGAATTACCACTCCAAAGCTGTATATATCACTCTTCTCATTCACCCTAAGCGTATAAGCATATTCTGAAATGAATTGGAACAAATTCATCAGTCGTGATAATGCTCATGGTAATAACAATAACATCACAACGTAGCTAAAGAATGAACTAGCTAGCACATTATACATGATTAAAAACAGTTCTGTATAAGAGGATTGACAAGCTAACCTGGTGCAATGTAACCACAAGAGCCTGCAATAACCGACATAGATTTCGTTCCCTTCACATTTGCATCAAACGCCTTCGCCAAGCCAAAATCAGCAACCCGAGCCCCATAGGCTGCATCGAGTAATATATTATTAGACTTGACGTCTCTGTGGACAATCGCAGGTGCACAATCGTGATGCAAGTAGGAGAGGCCTTCAGCAGCATCCAAAGCTATCTTGAACCTTATCGGCCAATCTAACAAGCCACCTTTGGTGCTATGAAGCAAATCACCTAGACTACCATTAGGCATATACTCATAAACCAAAAGCTTGCAATCTCTAGTGGTACAACAGCACCATAATTTCACAATATTCTTATGCCTGATCTTCCCCAACGTCTCAACCTCAGCATTGAAACCACCATCCTGAACATTGCCCTTCTCTAAATCAATGCTATCCTCTGCCATTTTAGGAGGCCCCCATAGCTTTTTAACTGCAACCGCCTCCCCGTTGCTCAAAACCACCTTGTAAACCTTGCCAGAAGCTCCGGCACCAACCACGTTGTCCTCATCCAATGCATCCAATATCTCATCCTCACTGAAGCCCAGTTTATGAAACGACATCAATGTCCATTTTGATCTGTCGATAGATCTTTTGGACTTCTTGAACATTCTGTACTTGAGGTAAAACCAAACCACACCAACAACGAGCACCAATCCAGCGAGTACAAACATGGACCTTAACAACCACCAGTAGCCAGTGCCCTTGATTCCACCTTTTCCATCACACAGACCCTCAATATCATCACACAATCCTGGATTACCCAGAAAACTATCTCTATACATTTCCTTGGCGTACATTGGGGGAATATCACCAGCAAGGCGGTTGCTGGACAAATTGAGCCGATTGAGCTTCAGATTCTGCAATCCAACAGGGATTTTGCCAGAGAATTTATTTCCAGATAAATCAAGATAATTTAGAACAGATAAATCACCGATTTCGTCTGGAATATCCCCTGAAAATTCATTATCTGCTAAATTAAGCTCATTTAGCCTTTTCCAAGACTTAACCCCACTTGGAACTTTACCAGACAGCGCATTATTGTGAAGATCAAGCTTCACCAATTGCCCAAGATTCACAATGCTACTCGGCAAGGACCCTGATAATTTATTATCGTTAATAGATATCTCCAGTAGACTATCCAAGAACCCGATCTCCACCGGAATACTACCCGAGAAGTTGTTTCCTGACAGAATCAACTGAGATAAGTTGGAGGCTCCGGCGACAGTTTTAGCAATATCACCGGAAAACGAATTGCCAGAGAGCTCGAGTAATGAAACGTGTGGAAGCCCCCATAATCCGGCAGGCACCACACCGGAAAAGCTGTTGTGCCCTAATCTCACACGCAACAGGCTGCGGCATTCGGCTAAACTTGCCGGTATTTCGCCGGAAAATGAATTTTCAATCAATAACAGCTCCTCCAGAGCTCCATTGGAACACAAATTTTCGGGAATTTGACCAGAGAAATTATTAGTTGAAACGTCTATCCACCTTAACGGCGATCCTTCGCCGAGATTCGGAGGTAACATTCCAGTTAGTTGATTCTGGAAAAGCCTCAATTCGTACAAATTTGGGGAGTTGGCAATGGCACCGGGTAATTCACCTCGCAGGCTATTGTCGTAGAGATTAAGTGACTCGAGCGGCAACTCGCATAACTCAGCAGGGATCTCCCCACTCAAATCGTTCATGGACGCATCGAGTCGCCTCAGTGATGTCATCTTTGACCACCCCTTGCTTGGCATCTCACCTGTCAAAGAGTTGTTATACAGCTCTATCTGAACAGCTCTCGTCAACTCAGTGAGCGTACTCGGAATTGAACCGGTTAGCGAATTGTAAGCCAGGTCCAAATCAGTGAGCCTCCCGAGTCGACCCAGCGATTCAGGGATTTCACCCACTAAATTGGTCTCAGTCAGCCACAGCACCTCAAGATTGGTGAGATTTCCCAGCTCCGGCGGGATCCGACCAGGAGAAAACGGGTTGTAGGATAGATTCAACTGCTTAAGCGAAGAAATGTTCCCCAGGAATGCCGGTATTGTCCCTTCCAGCAAATTCTCTACCAACGAGAGCACCTCCAGTTTCTGGAATGTTCCGAAACTATCTGGTATGACGCCGGAAAAGTTATTCCCAGTCAAATCGAGGTACCTCAAGTTGGGGAGATCAGCTACCCTAGCAGGAAGGTCGCCGGTCAAGTAGTTCTGCGCCAAATCAAGGTGCTCCAACGACTGACATAAGACGAGATCGTCTTCCGGCAAGGTGGAGTTTATGAAATTATCGTAGAATGAAATAAAGGTTAAACTACGGAGCTGGCAGAGAACGGTAGGGAATGGGCCAGAGAGGTTGGAGCTAGAGAGGTCCACCGAGACAACGGAGCCGGTGCCGGAATCGCACACGATGCCGTTCCATTTGCAGGGCGTGTCATCTCGAGGGTTCCAGCTGGAGAGGACGGCGTTGGGGTCGTCAAAACCGAGCTTCGCTTGCTGGAGGTATAATCCCTCTTGGTTCAAGCAGAGAACAAGGGAAGGGGATATGAGAAGGAGGAGAAGGACGAAGATGCGGTGGCAATGGCGGTGGGGAGGCATTTTCCGGTGGTGGAGAGTTACTTGGCGGTTGCCGTTAAAGTTTGGGAGGAAGGAAGGAAGCTGGGGGGTGACAAATTGGCACACCTAACACATGATTCTTTATGATTGAAACTTTGAAATTTTGGTTTATATATAGAGACATTAATAATAGAATGTGCTTTATTTAAGTTAACATAATAATGAGTAATTAAGTTAATTTAAAGTACATCGACTAATTAATTTCAGATTTATTTGGGTATATATTGATTGTAAAATACATAATTATGAAGAATTTGAATATGAAATTCACGCATTTAATATTCATCAACATATGCCACAAAATGGTGAATTCTCAATTAATATAACACAAGCTCCACCAATCCAGATTCAATTATAAATTTCACAAGAATTAGAAAAGAATAAAATAAATTAATTAAAGAATTAGTGTGTAGTTCATTTATTTATGGTCTCAGTCAAACTCAAGTGAATGTGAAATAAATTTGATACTAAAAATACGATTAACTAACACCGTTATTACTGAGTTACTCATTAAAAATAGTCACAAGTATTGATTGAATTTATTCAAATTAAAATCATTCCTAGTCTTAAATAAACAATAGCCAATTTATTCTATGGTCTCGGTCCCAATTTAATGGTTCACAAATATTAATAATTAATGATACTTAAATTAATTAATTAATGAATTCTACAAACAAATGAGCAACTAATTAAAAAGCGCGATCACTCACTGCAATTCAGGCATTGCGGCCGACAAGCATATTGGAGTGTGCGAGGGAGGCTTTGTCACATTTTCATGCTTTTAATTAAAATCAAATGCATTTATTTGAACCCACTCATCATAATGTTACTAAAATATACTCCAATCAATTTAACTAGTATCACGGGAAAAAAATATCTATTTTAAATTAAATTAATATGAATGTATTTCATGTATATAAAAGTAAAATATAATTTTCTAATGTCGTTATATACTTTCCAGAGCCCTTCACGTTATTTTTCAGTGTTGTTAAAAATAAGTTGCTTTTATTACTAATTTTGTTAATTTTAGTATTAAAGTATTTTTAAATAATAAAAAAATACTATAATAATGATATTTGATTGAGAAATTTGAAATTTAAATAAAATTTTGAGTTTTTTTTGTACGAAAGGTATTTTAAAACAAAAAAAAAGTATGTTTTATGTTCACAGCATGTTTTATGTTCACAGCTTATGTTATATATATATATATATATATATATATATATATATATATATGACGTATTTTTTTTCTTTTTAATTGATCATACTATCCCATTTTACTTAATTGTATGATTATTAAAAATTTGAACATTAAAAATCTTATAATCCTACCATCTCACATTGGTTTTAAAATTCCAATAAGGAAAGCAAAAAAAAATTAAAATTAAAATAATATAAACAATACAACATAATTCAAAATGTAAGTTTTACCAAAATAGTTCAATTATGATGGGCTCTGTTACAAATGCCAGAAAAATCCGAATCCAATTTCCAGATTGGCAGTAAAAATGATCATAATGTGTGCAGAAGGAATAAGACAGTGTTGGCACAGTAAAAAGCGCGTGCATAATTACCAAAGAGGTCAAAATCAGCAGTGAAAAATCTGTTCTTCGCTTTCTTCCACAGCCCTGTTTTCTATGATTTCCCGACCATTGCTACAAATCCCACTGTAAGAAAATTAATAAATAAAAATAATTTATTACTTAAAAAATCACTGGTATTGTTGATTTAACTTTGATGGTGTTGTGTTTTTGTACTTGTTAAGTTAAAAACTCGACACGAGGAAGAGGGCCATGGTAACTTTTTGATATTCGGATTTGGACTCCAAAATTTTGAGTTCAAATATTGTCCCATTAAGTTTATAGAAGTAATATAAAAGTACATATTGTCAAATATAACTAGAATAATTTATTTTAAATTAATTTTTTTATGCATATTAAAAAAAAAATAAGTGTAATGGCATGTTAGAAAATTTAATTGTAATGTGACATTTTGATATGATATTCTTTATCCTATTTTGTACTCGACTAAATATAATCTAAATCAATGCATATAATTTGTTTGAGTAAAATTTGAGATAGTAAATGAAAATAAATAGCTAAAATAGTGATAGTTTATAATATTTTTTTTGCAAGAGTACAAAATATACTCTAAATGAATGTATATAATTTGTTTAAGTAAATTTGAGATAGTAAATGAAAATAAATAGCTACAATAATGATAGTTTAAAATATTGGTTTTTTGCCGTGTAGATTTAATTTTATGTTAAATCTATATAAGAAGTATATAGTATACTACTTCCTCATGCCAATAAAAGATACTCATTTTATCATTTTAGGCGTCCAATTCAAGGATATTCAATATTCCTTTTTAGTAAAAAAATATATATCATAAAGCTCACCATTTTCCTTTAATACAATTATCCACTGCACATATAATAATAATACTTTTTAATCTACGCTCAAAAAACAAACGATTATATTTTCATTGGGCGAAGGAAATATTTTATATGTGTAAGTGGTCATTAATAGATATGGGAGATAATAATACTACGTTTTATATTAAGTTTGTTTGGGGTTTCAATCCATGAATTAGCTATGTTTGTCATAATTTTAGCATAATAGGAGTAATTTTTAATTTTATATTAAATTAAAGTGTAGGAGAGCACACCAAATCTCCTACATTATTTTTACTTCCTCCGTTCCGTGCTGATAGTTACGCTTTCTTTGTAAATGTATTAGTATTTTTTATGGCAAAAACTCCTGAGTCCCCGGGGACAAGGAGGGATACTCCGTGTCCCCATGTGAACACAACTCACCCCGTATATTTTATTTAAATTTATGTATTACTAGGGGTTTAAATTGTAAAGGAACACGAAATTTGCAAAGACTCACGAAATATGCTTCGTACGTCCGGGTGCACAGGATTCTTAGTCATTTTTTATATCACTAGTTAATGGTAGACAAAATAAAAGGGATACAAAATTCCAATCATTGGGCTATGTTCGTTTTTTTTATATGTAAGGTTTGGAAATCTGTGATTGAAAATTTGAATTTTAAAAACTAGATGAATAGTGATAATATAGTATTTATTTTGAATTTTTAAATATTTATACTTTTTTTTTTCTCTATGTAGGATATAGTGTTCTCATTAATCCTTCGTGCCATTTGCCCAACTATTTAACATACAGAAATTACACACAGAATTACACCGAAAGTGTTAATTGATTTATCGTCATATAACAAATGCCTAGGTTATCTTCTTTCATTTTCAAAAAGATTTTGTTTTATGGTGCACGTGTAATGATGAACATGAAGTGAGCATGCTTTTGTAAGCTTATAAAGAAATTGAAATCGGGTTGACTCCAATTTTCCAAATCGGCGGCCAATCCCTCCACATTTTCTCGGATTCGGTTCACATTGTTGCCAAACATTACTTAATTTCCCTCTTAAACACCCATCTTAACATCAAACCTCTCGTTAACTATTTATTAATCGTTATTGTCTTATCTCTAATTACTCCAATAGTCCATAGGCACCCTGCAGTAGATACCTGTAGACTGAGGATATATATATATATATATATATATATATATATATATATATATATATATATATATATATATATATATATTTCTATGTTTTAACATACTGTTCACCTTTTTTATATTAAAATTGGGTTGAATTTGAGCTTTGATTCAGATCAAAATAAAATTTATACAACGATTACTTATAAAATCTCTAAGAAACATACCAAACAATTACGATATTTTATATTTAAATTAAAAAATTAATTACATTCTATCTTATCGTATCCACTTTCCACTAGATGGTCGTATAATGATTGTCGATAATTATTGGGGCGACGAGTTAATAGTTTATTAATATTCTTTTTAATTTTCGGTTTTGTAGACCCAAAATATCACCCAACTTTAATAATCATCTAATTAATTAATTTTCTTAAAAGGGAGAAGGGTAGAAGCTGCAAGTTAAAGAAGAAATTTCATGTCACCATTAATTTAGTTACTAAATCATTTTAGAATCAAAGATTTTTATTATTATTTTAAATATCGAATTAAAAGTTATAAATTTAATATAATAAGAGGAGGCACTCGCATTAATAATAAGTGAGAGTGGTGAGTAAATTATTTTATAAATATATCGTAAATAATAAGTTATATGATAATTATTTTAAACTGAGTTACTTTCCTATGCATTGGGTACATGGGATGTTCAAATATATAATACTCTCTCCGTACCACGTATTTTTACTCACTTTTTATTTTTTGGTGTCCCACGTATTTTTATTCATTCCATTTTTGACAAAAATACATAACATTTTATTACCAACTTTTTACAATTCCAACAACTTTAATTACTTTTTTACACTTTATTCATTATTCCCAATAACTTTATTCACTTTTTCTTTTGAAATTACTAATTTATCCCTACTTTATCTTACATTATATATTAAAAAAATAAAACGTCTTAATCTCTGTACCCGTACAAACGGGTAAAAATACCCGAGACGGAAGGAGTAATATTTTATTTTAAAAAGTGTACACTCTACTTAGTAAGAGTACTAATTTCACATTTAAATTGTCAATTAAAATATAAAGGACATTTATGTTTGACTAAATAAAATAAAATTTGAAAAATCAAGAATATAATTTTTTAATTCTAAAGAGTATGACATTTAATATTAAAAATAGAAAAACATAGAATTTAGGTGTACAAACATATAGGTGATGTTTGGTTTGGGATTACATGGGGTTTGAAAATCATGAATAGTGTATTCTGTGTTTGTTTTGAGTTATAAATATGGTAGATTTTAACTTTATGTCAAATCAATATATTAATTTAATTAAAAAATTAAATGAGAGAGGAGATATAAAGAGATAAAATGTATTAATTGAGGCGAGAGAACGTGGGTTTTGAAAACCAAAACCTGTGTTTGAAAACCGTAAAAGAACATGTGTCCGGATGGATGCAATACTTAATTTGTTTTTCTTATAACATAAATAAAAATTATCATAAATCGATTTTACACAAATATTACCGAAGAATAACACCATTAACAAAAATGAATTAGTAAAACTGTTTTTTTTTAAATAAAAAATCAACAATAATTTAGGGAAATTGTTGCAAGATCACACAATATGCGACATTTACGTACATATATAATTAAAAGCAGTATTAAATATTTAGCTACTTTCATAAAATCTAGATGTACATTAAATTTGATTGCTACTTTGACCAGAGTTTTAATATACAAACATTAAACACAAAGAAATTTCGAAACTTTTGGTACTCGGATTATAAATTCATCTGTGCTAGCTTGACTAACGAATCACACCTGAATATTGTAAAATCATGCATTTAGTTCTTCACCTACAAGAACTCTTGTCTTAAATTTGAGAAAACAGATTAATTATTGTTATTGTTGTAGTTGGTTGATGATTTTAAAGAACAGTTATTGTGGTTATTTAAAATTTTTCTAACCAATATTTAATACCTGATCCTTTCTTGTTGAGCCCCTTTAATAATGATTTCATTTGAAATAAAATCTTCCTTGCCTAAATATCACACTACTAAACAATTCAGACAGCAGAATATATATTTGTTGTGTGACATAATCAATTCTTGGACAACATTTGTCGTGAGTCCACAGCAAGGCCAGCCCTAAAAATTTTGGGACCCGTGTCAAAATAAAAACTGAGACATCTCAATTTTTTTATTTTATTTTTTTATATTAATAAATTTCATAATAAAAATATAACTTATATAATATGAAAAGGAAAAAAATCATTAAAAAATTATAAAATAAAAAATACTTTACCTTCATATATATATCTTTGATACATTGACCATATAAAATGAATAGTATTAAAATGAATTAGTAAAATGGAGAATTGATGATTAGATTGTTAAATTAGACATTTTAAATTAATAATTTTGCAAGAAATATAAAATTTGAAATTTTTTATAATTTATGCATAAATATTGTTAGCTTTAAGAAAAAATAAAAATGTACAGCAGGTAATGATTTTGTATTTTTTGAGGGGATAAATGATAAATCTCATTGATCATCATTGATTCAATAAAAAAAATATTAGTTTGATCCAATAATATTAAATTAATTTGGTAGCTTATTACATTAAATTAAATAAATTAAAAACTAAATGGTTGGTTGGTTCTAAAATTTAATCAAACTTAATAAATAAATATATATTGGACCTAAATTTTAATCAATACAATAAATAAATATATAGAGGTATTAAAAAAATTTTTGGGGCCCATAGCAAAGATCCACGTTGCCACCCCTCAGTGCCGACCCTATCTACAGTTGCTGTTACTGCTGTAAATTCATAACTCTTGAATGTTCATTTAAATATGTATTGTGAATGAGTTGATATAATGAGATATTCCCTTCGTCCGTCTTTAAGGGTGTCATTTACTTTTTGCACGTAGATTAAAGAATATTATTATTTAATGTGTAGTGGGTAGTTGTATTAGTGGAGGTGTGAGTCTTATTTTTTTAGTTGTATTAGTGTGTGTGGTCTCATATGTATAAAAAAGGAAATGAAGAACTTGGGGTCAAACGCCCAAAATAAAAAAATGATATCCTTGAAAGCGGACGGAGGGAGTATATATTATGTGTCCAAGCTCACAAGGTGTGTAAGGGTTAATATTTTGTTTTAAAGAATATACATTTTAATTAATAACGGTATAATTTTTTATTGAAAAGATCGGTTGAAATATGAATAGTATACTGTTTGATTAAAAATAATAATTTTTATTTTTATTTTTTGGAAATAAATGATACACTTTTTTATATTAAAGGATATACCATTTAATAGATAACTTCAAAAAATGCCGAATTTGAGGCACGATATTCCGAAGGTACGCAAGTTTTAACCTGATATAATACAGAAGATAATGCTATATACATTTCGAAAAAAGATAAATTTACGAATATTTTGCTTAAATTAAGTAAAAAATGCATAATTAATATTCAAATCTCAGAGGAATGACGCTGTCATTTAGGAGAAGAAGCCATCACGCAAGGAAAGATAATTTCAGATTAAAAGGAATAACATTTTTAATAAAAAATAATGCTGATTAATTAATTAAAAGTGATAACGATAGAGTAAATTACTAATTCATTAATAATATATACTCCAGTATAAATGAAAAGTAAAAACATTCTTAATAAAAAGTAACTAATGACAAAAGTATAAATTGTCTCATCGTGAAACCGTCTCACTTAAGACTCCCACTAATTAGAGCACGGAGTATTGTCATAATTCGTAATATTTTTACAAAAAAATTGTTGTTTCAATTCACTAACAAATTCTTAGTTTTAACTCATTAATGTATATGTATTTAATCATAACATATAAAAAATGGATGAGGATGTAGATTCTAGTTCGTGCAACTGTGTGCACAAAATATTTTGACTTTTACATCAAATATACTCTGTCTAATCATTTATAATTGTACATGAATTAAAGAGTATTGTTATTTTAGTATAAATTGAATCGTTGTATTAGTGGTGAATGAGTGTTGCATGGGCCTTATACAAAAAAATAATAATAATAAATAATAATAATAATAAAATTATATCTTTAAAATGAACAACTATAATACTCCGTTCCATTGAAACGTACGCGTTTTTTCATTTTGGTTCATCTCAATACAAAGTGTGCATTTCCCTTTTTGGTAAAGAGGACCCACACATATTAATTATTTCTCCCTTTATGGACCCATATGTCATACTAATACACATACCCATTTTATATTAATATATTATTTCACTCACATCACTACACATCAAAATATTATACTCTTTAATCAACGTGCAAAAAGCAAACGCTTACGTTGTAACGGGACGGAGGGGGTATCTTATTCGGGGACTGAGATAGTAGCTCTTTGGAAGTAGAAAATTCACAATCTATTCAGATTGAGATTGGGTGAAATATATAGTACTATGTAATACACTAATACTTAGCAAAAATGATGATATTATTAAATTTGAAAATTAGTACTTTCAATAAATAACTTTTTATCTTTTATAAGTGAGCAATCTTTACTCTTCAGTGTGAGTGTGTGAGGTGAAACTAAAGTGCAAGGCTGCAAGCACTAAAACCATGTTGGGTTAACGTTAATTAACAACAGTATTCTCAAAAAACATAATCAACATGTAGTAATAATTAAGTAACACGGTCTTTAACTATATCAACACAAGTGATCAACACTATAATTCAATTTAGGAAGTGTCTATGATAAGCACATGAAATTATTAATTACTAACAATTTCACCTTCAACTCTTACAATATAGTACTACATGAAATGGGTATGCACACATTGAATGATCTACATAAATCATTAAATTTGATTGTTGTTAACATTCATGATCACTGATTAAAAAAAAAAACGCTACATCCTCAAATTATGTTATACATCCAACCCTATATACAGAAAATTAACCTATATATTATGAATCACAAATGTAATTGTAATAATTTCATGAGTTGAAAACTTAAAGAGAAAAGATCATGAAATATGAAAAGTAAGAGATGAATTGAAGCAAGCCATAAGTTGTGAGAAATAAATACTTTTTTTTTTAAATGTGTATAAAGTGGCATAGAATAGAGCATATGTGAAAACTGCCAAATAATACAGAACAAGAAACTTTATAAAAGAACATAAGGAAGTCAACGACGTTGCACAAATGATTAACTTCCATTGAATTAAGTTGATATTTCTTCAACCCATTTAATTTTGAATTATCCATGATATTCCGAAGAGAATATATAAATAAATCTAAAATAATAATATCATACTACTATATAGATGGTCAAATCATGTAACTATAAATAAATTGACAATAATATGCACGAATGAATCAAGAAAAACTCGAGAAAATATTAATGATCTTGACTTATACTTGAAGAGTGTTACGGAAATAATTATAAATTAATAATATTTTTTATCTTAGCGTAAATAAATTAATAAGATATATGTGTGTAATCAAATTTGTTTCACTCTCCAAAATAATCCTTTTTTTTTCTTGCTTCCTCTAAATTAGTGCATTTTATGATGTGGGATGGGATCTATATAATAAAGAGTGACACAATATTTAAATAATGAAGCTGAACATTGTGTTGGTAGGAACTAGAATCTTTATCATACTTAATTGATACAGCATGTATTGAGAATCTTGGTGGATTGATATTTGGAATAATAAATTAATAGAAAAAGGCGTTCTTTAAAATCACTTTCTAAAATGGTTCAAGTGTCATTTAATGGGAGGAAAAAAAAGTCATTTTATGCTAACTTTATATTAAGAAGTTAAACTATTGGAGATGGATTTGCAGAACCATTCTTTTCCCCTGAAAAAGTCGTGCCATCATATTAATATTATTATGTGTTCTAATGTGGATTTTTGAACTAATGATGCTTGTCGACCAAAACGCGATTTTCATTCTTACCAAAGTGCAATCTCGTAATCAGAATGTTTGCCATCCGTATGAAACAATGTCGTGATAGGATGAGATTAGCGACTTTAAAGCGTACAATCATGCATATGGGTAGGGGTCGCACTTCATTGAACAACGCTTTTATTGTGGTAGGAATTTACGCTTTTTGGGTCCCTATGCTTAAATTCGTTATTTATTAAACGGATTTTATGAGAAAATGGATAAAGAAAAATTGTTATGTTTATAATTATTGTTCCTTAGGGTACTCTCGTATAAGACTGGATATAGAGTGGGTGGATCCATATTATATATATATATATATATATATATATATATATATATATGTAAAATATGCTTATTGATAATTAAAATATGTTTGTAGTGAATTACTATGTGATACCCTAAAAACATATTTCAATGCGTCATTTATTGTGATTTAGAAAAATATACTTTAATAACTAATAAACATACTTTAACACGTCTCACAAACAGTTTTATATAAGAATCATCCCACAAGATACTTTGTCTTGTTCCATGACCATCCTAAAAAATTATAACAAAAAAAATAGTTATTGCATTTTATTAAACAGATTTTATGTGTAATCAAATTTTTAAAATAAATATTGTAGAACAAAATTAATAAACACTTCAAACTTATTAAGAAAAGTGATAAATGTGACTAAAAGTAGAAACAATCCTTAGCAAACACCTTTAATTATCACTACTATTGTGTGTAAGAAAAAAACTAGCTAGCATGCTTAATTATAGAAAAATTAATAATGGAACATTAAAAGCAAGTAGGATCATAAAACCTACTAGATGCTAGTGGTCCGCTGAAGGTGAGAGGAGTAACAATGAGATTTAGTACTAATTAAGGGATTAATTAAAGATAGATTTTGATCAAAATCTTAAAGAGAGCATTGGATCTTTATAGTGGGACCCCATAAAGAGTTATTTTACAAACTTTGAGGCAAATAGCATACCACCATTGCCTTAGAGAAAAAGTTAAAGACATATAATTAACATGAAATGGTGACACTTACCCATTTCACACTGTTTGCTCACACTTTCATAATATTCATCTTATGACATTGCCCCATCTTCCTCCACTACACTGCAACCCCACCTCCACACACACACTTTTTTTCTTTCATTTTCATTTTTGTTTTTAAAGAGAAAGATGTGAAATGCTAGTAGTTTGTGTGTATAAATACATAGGATTACATTTTAAAGAGATGCTGTTTTAAAAAGCATATCATCTAATAATAATAATAATAATAATAATAATAATAATAATAATAATAATAATAATAATAATAATAATAATAATAATAATAATAATAATAATGGAATGTTTTGGTTTAGTGTCTGAAATATAGTTTCAGTGTATAAGATATTATGATAAGTTTTTGTTTTATTTATAATTTTAATATTATTAATTTATTAGGCGGACATGAGGAGTGTTTTAATTATATAATTTTGATTTTCACTCCATTTTCATTGAAAATTTTCTTTTGCATTCTCTTTTTTTCATCTCCCGAATGAAATGATCATTCAAAGAACATGATTCTAGTATCATTATTAATTAAAATATAAATTTAAATATTTAAGAATGATCAATATTCCAGCGAATTAGGAGTTCTGGAATAGTGCATAGCTAAACGAGTGTTAGAGTTGCTTTTTCTATAAAAATTTCCAATTTCAATAAAAAAATATTTTTCAACAATTAAAAAAAAAAAAAATTTATAGACTGTCATGTAGAATAAGTTCTGTAAAATAGATAAGGAGTAATATATGATTGAAAATTTTTAATTATAAAAGTATAAATTGATGATGTGTGAGGTATGAGAAATACCTCCATAATACAGATGAAAAATACAATGAATATATTATTACACATGATCATATCGAATACGATATGCAATAATTCCTAGTATTGATGAAGTGATAAGTATGGTGGGATTTGTAGAATAAAAATGAAATAAAGTTGTATGCATAGAATGATTGTAAGTTGGAGAATGTAGGGCGTGACTAGGCAGTAGTGTCATCATCATTCTACATATTTTATTCACTGTTACAGCTGTTTACAAGATGATTTAGTTGTACAAATTCCATTTTATTTCTAAACTCTCTTTAATTATACTATTAAATTAAACTAAACTCAGAACCCACATTAATCTTTATCAACTTTCAGCTTTCCAGACACGGTCACGGTAAAAAAAAAATTAAAAATTAAAAATTAAAAAAAAGTTAGCACTTAGCATTGGGCCATTCCTCCTCATGATTCATTCTTATGTTTACATTTTTTTAAAAATATTTATGGTTTATCCTTAAAATATTAATATGTGACTTAAAACTTAATATATACTACTTTAATTTTAAATTTATATTGAACATGACCTACTTTTAAATTTTATTATTCAAATTTATAATTTACATCACAAGATAAGTTGATAATGTGATATGACAATTAATTGGTATAGATTTGATTGTTAATACTACTAGTGATTTACCTGAATTGATGTTCGAGAAATTATATATAATATTTTATAATAAAAATTTATTATGAAATTTATACAAAAATAAATAATATATATATATATATACTAATATAAAAATATATATATTTCGAATATATATGTTACTTCATGCATGATCAATTTTGAACAGTATTGATTTTTACTCATTAACGATTCAAGCATAAATTTTGATTTTTCATTTTTAATATTATGTTAATATGTATATATGTTTTATTTTTATCATAACTGAACAATTATATTTATAAATCTTTTTGAACTTACCTTTAATAAGTACCAAATATAACTAATAGAAAAATTATGAGATATTTGGAATATTTTTATTACGTTCAATAAATCCATTCAATTTATTTATAATTTATACATTCCTGAATACTTCACGGAAAACAACATTCTTGCAGATATTTTCGTTATTGCTTTCACTGGCCTCAATTAAAATCTTCAATCCGTTCTTGCTAGTGGACCTTGAAACAGCTACCCATGACTGAATACTGGCTTCTTCAAATAGAGACCAACATTTGCAAGCAATTGTCTCTGGCTCTTATCTATCGTCATCGCACATGAAATAATAAGAGGGAACTGACGTCGGTTGAATCTAAATGGCAACCTAATATCAGTAGGGGTTAACGTGAATATTGGGATAAGAACGATTTCTCCAGCATTATTTCCAGTCAACAATTTGGCCTTTAGAGCATGATTTCCTAATTCTGTGACTATCAATCTTGTACCATTGCATAAACCCCTGGAGTGATCAATGTTGTGAAGAAGTATTACGGGCATTCCAACTTTTATGTTCAGGGCGTGATTGGGTACCCCAGAACACTTCAATGTGTTTAGGAATTTTGGTGTGTAAACATCAACAAGTATGTCAACATTTGCATCAGATTTACATGCTGAATCAGAACTCAGATAAGTTCTCAATGTGTTACCTTTCATTCCAATCATGTAATCGTTAACTGCATCAACAACATCAAGAGTTGCAGAAAACTCGGATTATCCATGACATTCATGAAATTGGGGTACGTGCTATGCACAATTGCACCAATAGGATCTTCATCTTATTTAAGTAAGATATCCCCAGGAATCTGCACGTCAGTACCATAACTTGTGGGACAACCAACTCTGCCATCAGCTAGCTCATCCGTTTCAGAACTCAGCGACATGTTCATGAGCCTCATACTCTTTGTAAGCTTGAGAACTTTTATATCTTCCCAAAGGTAGGATGAGTTTAGAGATGCTCCAACAATAACTTACCTCGAACCCTTCGGTATGACGGGAAGAATCTGACGGAAATCCCCACCAAAAACAACAGTCTTTCCTCCGAAAGGAAGATCACCTAGTTGAGGATCTGATATCTGCATTATATCCTTTAAGGTTCGATCTAATGCCTCGACACAATACCTATTGACCATAGTCCCAAATAATTGTTTTAACATTGCAAGTTGAGTGCTCATGAATATTTATTGGTATTGCAAATCTGGAATGAGCCGTTCTACCCCCTGGAAGAAGGAGAGATGCTATACCGCTCGTTGCAACATTGAGGACTATTTCACCTCTCGTCCTAACAGCTGCAGATAATATTTTCCAAAAGAATGTTTTTCCTGTACCTCCATAACCATAAATAAAAAAGACGGATCCATGAGGGGACGATAGAGATTCTGATATAGTATCGTATACTATTCGCTGTTCATCCGTCAACTTTTCCATTAGATTAAGATGTTCTTTCCTCATTTCAAGCCTATTGTAGTTTATTTCAGACATTAACATCCTATCTGAAAATGAACATCCCTATCGAAATTTGGCACTGGCATACCCTCATAGTCAGCTAGGCATTTTCCCATTACTTTCAGGAGCTTATCTATCTCCAACAGAGTGGCATCCATTAACTCTTCCTCGATCATTCTCAAATCTATAAAAGAAAACATAAGAATTCATAAAATAATTAAGCGAACCATTGTTATAAACATACATATGCTTTAGTTCAATATTGTGTGGGTTAAATATATTTACAAATATTGATAGCAAATTTTATACATGTCATAACATAATTCTTAAATTCTGTTATACAGTTAGATTCTAATTAATTAGAGTAATGCACTTGAATATTATATTTTAAATACATGGAGCAGCGCATCTTGTATTCAAAACATATCTATAGTATAATGATTTAAACAAAGGTTAGAATTTTTTTAAAAAATATTCGTGATTGTAGTGTTTTTACGTAATTCAAAATGTTAATCTTAATGTTTACGATAAAATTCATTTACTTTTACATTATTTAAATATAAGTTTACGGTTCATAACATTTGATGTTTAAATTTGCATGGATTAAATATTACAAAAATTTAATACACAATAAAAATGTTATACATATCATGATAATTCCTAAATATATTAGATAAAATTTTAGCAGGATGTTAATTATTTAGATTAATGCAAATAAATTTTAAATTTTGATCCGGTAAAGAGATCTATCCTATTCTTAAGTTTTAGGATAATCTTTATTAATTTTTTCAATACGTAAGTATACGATTAAATTTCATAACATTTAATATAACTAAAGATAAATACGAAGGATAAAATGTCTACTTTATAATGTATGTAAAGTTTAACTATTTTGTATAATACCTCACGGCAGATAGCCTATTTGATACTTCATTTGACGTGTCGTGAATATATAACTGAGCAGACTTTGGAGTACTACCGATTGGTGTTACATGATAATTCTGACCGTTGATTCTGAATATTGGAGGTGATCGACCATTATTCAATGATCTATCAATCTTTGCACCCATAGATGTGAATGCAAACATGCTGTTGTAGGATCTTATGTTCTCTTTGTATTTGTCAGATCTTGAACCATTTCCGTATAATAATTCTTTAAGAATATCTGGTGGTTCAGCGAGTAGAGGAATTTTAATCTTTCTATAAACACAACACAACCGAAACTTTGGATTGATATATTTTGATCCTGATTTAAGACGCTCATCCATCCAAAACATTGCTCTACAAAATTGACATTCGTTGATTGCATCACCCAAATCATCATATGATTTTGCTGAAAATAGATAAGTCACTTATGAATCATATATTATATCCAAAAAGTCTCTTAAATATTAAAAGAAAAAAATCTTATTAATCAAATTATAAACCTTTATATTTAGAAAGATAATAAGCTCATAAATTTTTCAATGATGAAATTATTATAAAGCTTTATTTTTAGAAAGATAATACGCTCATAAATTTTTTCAATGATGAAATTATACTGAGATGCTCACAATTTGTCGTTGTTCTGCTTGGTGTTGATTGATCAAATTCAAGTTCAATAATCTCTGGTCTTTGTTCCCCTAAAATGTCAGTACCTTCTTCTATTGGATCATTGTCTTCATTAGCAGCGAAGCAATCTTCATCATCACTATCTTGAAAGACTGCATTACAAATTCTCATTTTGTTGATTTTTTTCGCTGCATACAGTGTTGAAATTTGGATCTGAAAATTATGTTCAGATTGTAAATTAACAGCTAAGTACAACTGAACTAATGAAATAGTTTAATGACTAATAATAGTGTTGTGTAGTAATCTGTTTAGATGTTTTCAACTACTATAGAATCTTTTATATTAAATATAATAATTAAGTACACTTACTATATATAATTTTTTTTAATAAAATAATATAGCAGTTTAGTTTATTACATGTGAAGATTGACATTGTTCTTATATCATATCACTCGAATGAATTTCAGCTGTTAATGTCGAATTAACAATAACATATATATAAATATAAATATTAATGTTGACTTAACAATAACATATATCAATAGAAATAATAATTAATTAATCGCTTTCAGATTTGTATTATAGTATATATAAGTATAATAGATACCTTGAGGAGTATTAGTTTGAAATTTTTGTCTATTGCATCCTGGTAAGTCCTGGTTAAAAATATGGTTCATGTGAGTTGACCATAATGAATTCATGGTGCATCTGGTCTTATATCCCTCTGAATCAACAATATTATCTTCATGAAATGAAAGAATTAATCGTTAGCAATTATTAAACATAGACTTTAAATTGAATTTATCATTTTATGTATTACGTTAGTTGGTTTTTTAAATAGATATATTTTGTAGTAGTCTTATTACAAATTAAATATCTGAAATTGAACGTAGTTTTAATTATTATTTTTAAATACATTTTACATTTTCAGGCTTGAATTGTTAGTGTTGTAAATTTCATATTTTAACCTACGTGTTATTGAAAACCTAATAAACTTAATAAATAAAATGAATATTTTTTAGAATAGATTATAAAATCTTTGAAGATTTTGTACCCACATAAATTCACAAAAAAAAATGTAATTGATTTGAAATACATCAATTTTATTTTAATGTCAGAATTATGTATTTATTTTTTGTACAACACTAATTTTTGAAATAATGAAATGGGCCATTAAAAAGAGAGAAAGAAGAAACTGGTTATAGACGGAAAATTGAAAGTTATATTATCCTATTAATATGCAGATACAATAATGTAATACTATATCATTAGAGTATTAGTGTATATATATGAATTAAAACGTTTATACATTTACGTTAATTTATTAAAGTAGAAATCATAGACTTTGCAACTAATATTTGTTTAAAAATAAAGAAAAATGACAATATATATACTATTAACAAACCATTGGTGATGTCGAATAAAAAATGAAAAGTGGGACTGGAACCGTTGTGTATCGCAGAACTCTCACCAAATATATACCGTATGTTGGTGTTGAACTTGTCTCAAATTGAATTAATATCAGGATTCTTTTCATGGTCTTTAAATATTTAGAAAAAATTTATTGGGGAGTAAAAGTGTATAACTTTTTATTATCTTGTTGTTGTGTCCCACATCGGATTGTAGATGGTTTAGCATTCATTCTCTTGTATATTATACCTTTGTATCATTAATACAAATCATCAATTCCTAATAAAATTAAGAAATTAGCAAACGTACCAAAGATGCATTAGATGAATAATCAAACTTATAATAATTAAAAGTAAAAACTGTTGTAAAAATAAAACGATAACCGTTATTTGGCTCTCCATGTTGATTTGTTGTATTTTTCCCATCATCTACACGTTGAGAAGTATCTCTCAAAATGTTTAATTGCTATGGGACCACATTCTCTTGTTCATTGAAATTTGAAGATGTTGAAACTTGATATCCTGTCAATTATGCGTATGAAAAATAATGTTATGATGCTTAAGAAATTCAAAAACATATATAATAAAAAATAACACAGCATCTCTAACCGTGTTCTTCATTATTGTTTTTTTTTCTTTTTCTGTTTAAAATGGTGGAACCATGAATCTTTGGCATTCTTGTTTGATTTGAAATTGTTAAGACACTCATAAAACTATGATTGGGTAAATATATAATGCATAATAATCACATTTAATAAAAAATGACAATTATCGTTAAGTTACCATATATATTTAAATCAATTAAATTAAATGAAATAAAGATATGATATTAATAACGATTAATTAATTAATACGCTAACATTTAAATACATCAAACACGTTTAATTAATACGCTAACATTTAAATACATCAAACACGTTTAAGTGTCTGTTCGTTTATACAATATAAATGATACTATCATATGAGGTTTAAATTTGTACTAAATTGAGTATAATTTAAAAATATTAATCTTATAAATGTTGGCCCAAAACCTAGTTTTACATTAACTTGCGTAATGTGTGATTTTGTAGGAAAAAAGTAATTTTTTTATCGTTAAAAAAGCAGACAAAAATGAAAAATAAATTGTTATATATATATATATATATATATATATATATATATATATATATATATATATATATATATATATATATATATATATATATATATATATATATATTATGTAATGGTTCAGATAAAAGTAATTTGCTTTGAAATTGTTCAGACACTAATAAAACCGTGATTGAGTGAATATATAATACATAATAATCACATTAAATATAAATTGTCAATTATCGTTAAGTTACCATATAAATTTACATGTTATAAATGTAATTTGCCAATTGTATTTATGATATATATTTAGACAAATTGACCTTCATTATTAATTAAAGGAAATAAAGATTTGATATTATAATGATTAATGCGTTAGTATTTAAATACATGAAACACGTGTAAGGGTTTTGCTCATTAATAGCACGTAATGTGTGATTTTGTACCAAAAAAATAATTTTTTTATCGGTAAAAAAGAAGACAAAAAAAATGTTATTGTTATATATATATATAAGTAATTTGTATTCGTTTTGTATGTAGAAAATGGATAATCATGAAAAAAATGATAAGAAATCTATTAACAATTTTATAATCGCTTAATCTAGTTAAAAATATTTTAATATATAATTCTAAATATAATCGTAAAATTAATGAGCATAGATTTTTAAATATAATCTTTTGTGATAATTTATTAAAAAAAAATAATGCATTTGATCTAATATTCAGAATTTATTCCATTATAAGATATACTTGAACTTAAACATAATTTAAATACGCCAATTTATTTTATAATTAACATTGATTTTAATAATGAGAAAAAATCCATTAAAACTTTACTGATCTTTAATTTTAAGGCCATTTTAAGTTCATTTGGGTTGGGGTGCACCTGATGCGACGGTACAATCATATTAATAGGTTAAAATATGAGTAGTGGTTAATTTATATTAAAATAAAATTAATTATTTTATTTTATTTAATGATTAAGTTTAAATTAAAATATAATCTAACGATTAAAATTGTCCAAGCACACTGTTGGACTCTAAATTTTATTAAAATGATTAAAATGAACCAAATGTTATTAAACTAAAAATTGACAAAAGTCATTGAAAAGAAATTTAACTACTAAACTTGGCATGCAGTAAATGCGTTGCCAATTTTATTTAACTAAAACTTGGCATGCAAGAAATGCAGTTGACAATTTTATTTATCTGGTTTTGGTGGAGATGGTGGTGAACTGGCGGCGGTAGCTATCAGAAGGAGTGGCTGAGGGAGAGAGCACAAGGATCGATAGCGCGTCTCTCTTTAACTAGGGTTTCGTGAGGGATAACCGCTTTACCCTTGACGTAAAGGGACCAGCTGGCAGGTTCTATGCACAAAACCAGATCAAGAACCATACTCACACTCTCTCTCTTTGTATCATTTAATGTGATTGTAAGCTTTTATTGGAAAAAATGAAACTTAATCAATTTTAACAACGGCCTTGGACTTGGTGGTTGAAGAATTGGTTGAAAAATCTCCAATTAGATTTTTCTTTGAGGTCTTCTCGACACTGTCAACGTCTATAATCTCAAAATTCTCATGTCCCAACTTAATTAGAGATTCGACTTCATCACAGATTGATTCAACCTATTCAAGAAGTTTATAAATAATTAGAGTTAACATTTTTTATTACTTTCATAATAATTATTTATAGTATAAAAATAATTATGAATACATCAATGAAAATCTATTTATATACCTTTGATTGTTTGGAACTATCTTGCAGCATATCATTGACAGCAGCGGATTCCTGGAATAATTTTTAAGGAAGATTACACACTTATTTAAATATCATATATTAACTATGATTATACACTTATTTAAATAGCATATATTAACTTTATATTAATAAAATATTTTTAATGATGTACCTGACTATCGTTTATAAATCGAGAATATTTCTTTATAAGATTCACATCAGTACAGATTCTCTGAACACTCGGTTTAAACTGGTAGCGACCGCTTGACCTCCTTGATGGAGTGGAAACTCTCATCAACATCTCATTCCGTACGATGTCCATTATTTCTTCAGTAGCCGCATCCTTACCATGCTAAAAATACAAATATCATAGGTTAATCATTTTTTTTATCAGAGGTTAATCATTAAACTGATGTATACTATCGAGATGTTTTATGAAAAATTTTAAAATAGTAAACTAAAAGTTGTTCACAGAATGTTGTATAAATGATAACTGTTAATTATAATTATATTTGATTAATTATATTTTAATTCAATAATCATAGTAGAGAATTTAATTATTGATTTACAGCTTACTGACTCACGTTAGTTGCTGTCTCATGCAATTGATTTGCACTTTTTCCAATCAATTCCTTGCAAACAGCATCCCATAAGATAAAGAATGCATTACTTGTAGCATCCATAATCAAGGCCGATAACATGTACCTGTTAATGAAATAAAATATAAAATAAATTCCTAATTTTAAAATGATAAAAATTAAATAGTTTCATTTAAATCAAATATACCTCATGTTACCAGAAACAATATTCTTTTCGCACTCCTCACAAAACAACTTATTATCAACTTCCTTAATCTTACGTTTGCAAGATTTGCAAGCCATGTACCAAAACTCATCTTCAGTATCAACATCAAGTATCTTGCCAAATATCCAATAACTTCCCTAGAAGATTTTAATCATAGAAAATTATATTTGTAAAAAAATTGGAAACTTATCATAGTGTATGTATATAAATATAAAGATATATTTCTCGAATAAAAAATTAATAATTAGAATAAAAGTTATAATCTTGATTCAAAATAATGAAATTGACCTGTTTCTTAGTCAAGAATTCATCCATAGTGATGAGAGTTACGTCGCCACTCTCAATGTTGTTGTAATAATTACTAAGAGTCGTAACTGATTCAACGTCCTTGGTATATTTTCCAGCAGATATAAGCCTACTCAATATTGGCAAAGTGTATTAACATATGATATAAAGTGTTAAATAGCATGAGATAAAAATAATTTTTTACCTTTCTTTGTAATCAATTATCTCCTGACAATAAGGAGACATAGCAATTTTTGATGGATTGTATGCGGTGCTAAGGGAGTAGGTTTATATGTTAAAAAAAATAATTATCATGAGCACAATACGTTAAATATTTTATATATTAAGAAAAAGTAAATATTGAAATAACTAACGTTCATATCTCTTGGGCCTGAACATTTGCAGAATGAGAGATCCTTAATATCTTCCATTAGGTGTTCTTCCCACAAAGAAACACTCAAGGTATTTCCTCTAATGAATAATAACCAATTAAGTCAAAATATATGATAATCATAAATGTATAATTTTACTTTCAATTAAATAAGAGTCATACTCCACGTCTTCCAAATTAAACTCGAGCATTTTTGTTGGAGTGTCGTTGACTTGAAACATTTGATTTTTGACAATCTCTCCACGCTTACCAATGACATCTAGAATGTACAAAAATTATTATATTATTACATTAGATTAGATGTTGTAGACGAATAAGGTTGCAATGGAAATATTTAAATATGATAAATCAAAATAAATACCTATAAGAGTAGTCTCATTAGTTATTTTGCCCTGAATAATATCTCCAATATCCACAAATTTGAAGACTTTCATAAAATAAATCTTGTAGGTGCATGGAATAATTTTCCATGGATCAGTGTTAACACTCACACAAA
The DNA here is from genome assembly GCA_023678885.1 of Pogostemon cablin. Classification (NCBI taxonomy): domain Eukaryota; kingdom Viridiplantae; phylum Streptophyta; class Magnoliopsida; order Lamiales; family Lamiaceae; genus Pogostemon; species Pogostemon cablin. The sequence goes on from CM042956.1 coordinate 4,088,864, forward strand.
ACTTACGAATCTCATAGAGACAACCTTTGTTCAGTTTAGTTTTGAATTTTGAAGTGTGATTGCTCATAATGGTAATTATAATGCGATCACCCTACATAAAACAGAAAACATTTATGAAATTAAAATAACTTTAAATCATGCTTAATATTAAACAATTTAAAATAGTATACATTTGAGTCATGGAAAACAGTTTCGATGTTTCTATCACCTCGGTAACCCTTTTCTTTACCTTCATACAAACGAACACACCTCATCTTCATGCAAAGATTAGTTTGGCTGACAGCTAAATCCCTGATGAGAGTATACCTTGGAGCCATGCTAAAACAAAAAAGATGAACTGAAGGAAAATCTTTTCGAAGTATATAAAATATTGCCTGCGCCGATGGTGAGGAAATCAAACTGTGAGGTAGTGTATATATAATCTTAAAATATATGTAGTTAATTGAAATTGAAAGAGAAATTATGGAAAATTTAATCATATTTAATTGTGATTGTGATTGAATGAATTTTGTCCGATATATTCGATAATTATAACAAATTAGTTTATTAATTTATATTTATAAAATTAAATTGATTATTTGAATAATTTAAGAAAGATGAATAACATGCTTTTATATATGTTTGATATTTAATAAAAGTAATTAGTAATAGTATATAATTAATATGCGCGATTTTCAAAATCAATTTATTCAGAGTATTAACAATCATTGTGAGCAGCTTTCTAGATTTTAATTAACTGATTTTCAGCCTTAGTAACTGATTTTCAGCCTGTTAAAATAAATATTTTATATTTAATTAGTAATTAGTAATAGTGTAATTAATTAGTAAAGTAATTAATTAGTAAGAGCGGGGAATTAGTAACTGATTTTCAGTATGTTAAAATAGTGTAATTAATTAGTGGGTTAAAAAATTTAACCTTTGTTGGTCGGTTGAGTTACCATAATTAATCTCCTTCACATGCTGTCGGGCCGGCGTGCGGAAACGCTTGGGGTGGGCAAACAACCTTTTTTTTATAATAGTGTAATTAATTAGTAATTATTAATTAGTAAGAGCGGTGAATTAGTAACTCATTTTCAGTCTGTTAAAATAAATATTTTAAATCGGATACTTTATTGTTTTTGTTTATTATCATTATTATTACAAAAAATAAAAAAATAATTATTAACAATATAGTAAAAGTTCAATTAATAATTATTATTTAAAAAAATATATTTATAATATTATTAACGAAAAGTGATACTCAATCTATTCAATTTTTAATGATGAAATGAATTTTGTCCATTCTCAAAATTCAATTTTTATGAGCCATTAATGATAGATTTTTTATCGGTAAAAAAACAGACAAAAATAAAAAATAAATTATATATATATATAAATAAGTGAATTATATAATTTTATTTTATGTAATGGTTAAGATAAAAGTAATTTACTTTGAAATTGTTCAGACACTAATAGAATCGTGATTGAGTGAATATATAATGCATAATAATCACATTAAATATAAATGGTTAATTATCGTTAAGTTACCATATAAATTTACATGTTATAAATGTAATTTGCCAATTGTATTTATGATATATATTTAGATAAATTGACCTCCATTATTAAAGGAAATAAAGATTTGATATTGATAATGATTAATACGTTAGCATTTAAATACATGAAACATGTGTAAGATCATTCATAGCACGTAATGTGTGATTTTGTAGCAAAAAAATAATTTTTTTATTGGTAAAAAAGAAGGCCAAAAAAATTGTTATTGTTTTAGTACAACACTAATTTTTGAAATAATGAAATGGACCATTAAAAAGAGAGAAAGAAGAAACTGGTTATAGACGGAAAATATTAAGTTATATTATCCTATTAATATGCAGATCCAATAATGTAACACTATATTATTAGAGTATTAGTGTATATATATGTGAATTAAAACGTTTATATATTTTTATTAAAAGTGTATATGAATTAATAGCTATTTTCAATTTTTTGTATTCTTTTAGACTCTTATTTTTGTTTTATTTTTATTAAAAGTGTATATAAATTGACGTTTATATATATATTAACGAAAAGTGATTTTCAAATCGATTCAATTTTTAATGATGAAATGAATTTTGCCCATTCTCAAAATTCAATTTTTATGAGCCATTAATGAGAGATTTTTTATCGGTAAAAAAGCAGACAAAAATAAAAATAAATTATTATATATATAAATAAGTGAATTATATAATTTTATTTTATGTAATCGTTAAGATAAAAGTAATTTGTTTTGAAATTGTTCAGACACTAATAGAACCGTGATTGAGTGAATATATAATGCATAACAATCACATTAAATATAAATGGTTAATTATCGTTAAGTTACCACATAAATTTACATTAAATATAAATGATAATATTAATTATTAGTATTTAAAGGAGATGATGAATGGATAAACATACCACATATAAAAAAAAGTTGTTGAGCGAAAAACAATTGGGGTGTCATTAATTAACCCCATTTTGCTTTTATATAATAAAGATGAGCCATCACAATATGGTTTATAAATACAAAATAAACATTTGTTAATTTGAATTTTGAAATTCTAGATTTGTGTATATATTTCAATTCAAAAAATATTTCTAAAATTTCTAATATATTTTATTAAAAAAATTAGGCTTAATTCCCATGATTAAATATACATATGCTTTTTAAACGAATATATTGACATTTTTTAATTAAAATTTGAATAACATAATGTTTATTTATTGAGATAATCCATTTATCCTGAAGTGTAATACTTGCAAAATTGAAACTGTGGACCCTAGTTTATAATTTATTTACCTAATATAATATAAACTAATTTGGTTTGATTAGTACAACTAATAATCAATGATGCCTGTTACATGCAGCCAAGTTAATCAGTAAAAGAAAAGAAAATTGAATAAGGAAAACAAATCATGTCAAAATGATGAATGACGCACTAAATTTAATTAGACATTTATTTCTATCTATAGAAAAGAAGAAAAAGGCCATATAAATTTATTCTTGCTAGAAAAATAGATGTAAACAACAGCTGGAAAAAAGAATGTGTTGTTCAAAATAAGAGAAAATACTAATTTTTGTCCTATATCTTTTGCAAAATCCAATTTTAGTCCAATAACTTTTAGAATTTTTAATTTTAGTCATTTTAGTTTCAATTTTAGTCCTGAAACTTTTAATATTTCAATTTTAGTCCTATAAGTTTCAAATTTAGTCCTATATCTTTTTAAATTATCAAAACTAGTCCTGTATGTTTCGTAATATGGTATAATTTATAAATGACTGAATTTGATAATTCAAAAAGATATAGGACTAAATTTGAAACTTATAGGATTAAAATTGAAATTTTAAAAGTTACAAGATCAAAATTGAAACTAAAATGACTAAAATTGAAAATACTAAAAGTTACATGACTAAAATTAGATTTAATAAAAAATACATGACCAAAATTGATATTTTCTCTTCAAAATAATGAAGAAAGACTAGCTAGAGAGACAGTGATTGATTGCATGAAAATTTTGTTATCTTGTGGCTGGAATTTTCGATGAAAACTACAAATAAATTCTGAAATATGTCTCAATTATTTAAAAGATAAATAAATAAACGATTATTAATGATGTCACCGAACTTAGAAATTTAATTATATAATTCATTTTTTTTTTACAATAAATACAATTAAGATCCTTTGGGAAATGTAAAAATTCTCTCTCCTTTTTTCACGAATTACTAGAACAAAACATATACTACAAAGCTATATATATTTACAGAGAAATTATCACAAATGGTCCATTAAGTATAACCAAACCCACATTTAGTCCTCTAATTTTAAAAATTTTCAATTTTAGTTATTTTTATCCAATTTTACCTTTTAAATCAATTTTATCCATTATGCCCAATTTTAGTCCACTTCCCTGAGAAAATGTTCACAATCTACCGGAAATTGATCGGGGTGACATTTTCAAAGGCACCCAATCCCACGTGGCATAAAAATCACTTCTTTGACTGCCAGTTCATCATTCACCGTTTCCACTTGCTTAAGAAACGAGAAGTCCCGTTCCATTGCCGGCGAATTGTCCTATACACATCTTCCCTTCTAAGCGTTCCTTGCCACCATGTTCACCACCATCGCCACCGTCGCAGGGCCGACGCCGGAAACGCGAACCCACCGCCAGTGACCATCGTCCGTAGAGACCGCCAGATCTGCCGCTTCTCATCGCCAATCCATCGCCGCCACGCTACCGCTGCTCGTTGCTACCGTGTCGGAGGGACGCATTCTGACTGCCGCTGAGTCTGTGGCCTTCGCATTCCGCCGAGATCCGCTTGCCTTTCATCGCTGTCGGAAATAGGCATGTCAAAAATGGCCTGCCCCGCCCGCACCCGCCCTGTGAATTTGGGACGGACCCGATCTGGCCTGTATCAAGAATGGGGCGGGTCTGGGTAGTAATGATGTCCCGTTTGGGCCCATTTAGATCTATTTAATATTTATAACATATTATGTGTATAACATGTATATTTTATTTATATTTTTTATTATATTCACTATTTATAAGATATATTTGCTTAATTGATTAATTAACTAAAAAATACATTATATTTTTATTTATATAATTACTAATTAAATGAAATAATATATATTACACATTATTTATAATAAATATAAATATTTAAAATAAAATAAAAAATCAAAATGTGCCAAAAAGGGGCGGACCCGCAACAAAAGAATGGGTCCGGATACTCAACTACCCAGTCCGCCCCGGTCCATTGACATCCCTAGTCGGAAACCAAAAAAACCACGCAAAAAGCCATTTCCGGTCAGATCTATCGCCACTGCCTCCGTAGTTCCGAGTCGCCAAGATTGTCGCCGCTGCGTTGCCTTGTCCGCCGGAGAACCACATTCTGGCCGCCACGCGCACCAGAGTTTTGTAGTGGAATAATCGTGGGCAGGGCTTTCACTTTTCAGTTTCGAGTTGGAACAAATGCTTGCTGAAGTGGCAGTTCAAAGGATTGATTGGTATTAAAATGCTGATCTGTTATGCCACGTGGAATTTCCAAGTTGATGCTGCCGGAATTGTCCCAATCGATCACCTCCGGTGGGATGTCAAATTTTTTTTTTTGAAATTGGACTAAAATTGGATTAAGTGGATCAAAATTGAACAAATAGGACTAAAATTGAAAATTTCCAAAAATGGATCAAAATTGAACAAATAAGACTAAAATCGAAAATTTCCAAAGTTAGAGAACTAAATGTGGGTTTGATCATACTTAATAGACCATTTGTGATAATTTCACTGTATTTACCCAACCTCATCCCTTGTCAGATATTAAACTGAGGCAAATCTTTTCTAGTGTAGATAAGTATCCAGATAAATTTGGATTATTAGGTATAAATTGTTCAACAACCAGGGAATCTACTATCAAAAATAAAAATAAAACTCCGAAAAAGACATTTAGATAGAGAATCAAACCGAAATTGAACTAATGAAATGAGCCTTTACGCAAATAAAATAGAATTGGCGGAAGAATATAAGCCCATACCTAAATTAAATTCGGCCCACTAACAAAAAAACCACACAATAATTACAGCACAATTCCTCGGATGATAACTACTCCATTTTATTTACTTAACTTAGAATCGCTCGTCTTTTCTATATATTAATTAATATACTCCTTATTTAATTACAAACAATAATTTTTTTAATATAAAAAAAATAAAAAAAAAGGATGAAATAGCTCCAAATTTCATGAAACTTTGCGTCTGAGCAACAAGACAGATATTGGTTACTTTCCCAAACATCTCTACGCAATCCCAATTCCTAAATAACAAAAACAATTTCTGCAACGTAAAGCACCCCAACTCTGCTCATTACATGTCATTAAAACAAGCAAAAGCATGGTCTAAAGTCAAGTTGTAATAAACCTTAACAACCACTGAAGCTGAAAAAGGAAATACCGTTTAAAGAATCATGAGCAAAGCACCACCCCTGCTTCTGTTCCTTGCAAGCCATAACTTGCTATCTCCATTTCCTTCCCTTCAACTCATCTCAACCCCTATGTTGCCTCCCTATAAATCTGTAATCTAAGTAATGCAGTTGTAAGAAAACATACAATACAAGTAACTTGTTGAAATGGAGATTACCGTGGAGAAGGAAAATGAGATCAAGGAGCAAGAGGAGCCCTTGCTGGTCAACAAAGGCCTTCCTGAAGCAGAGAGAACCCTCATCCAACAAGCAATTAGTCAAACGTTCAAAAGCACGGCTTGTCTTGCCAACGTTCTCCCTACGGGCTCAGTGCTGGCTTTTCAACTCCTGTCACCAATATTCTCAAACCAAGGGGAGTGTGATCCAGTGAGTCGATCCATGATGGCTGGCCTCGTTGCTCTCTGTGGACTTTCCTGTATTCTGTTGAGCTTCACAGATAGCTTCAAGGACCAGAAGGGGAATATCTTTTACGGGTTTGCCACGTTTCGTGACCTCTGGATCATTGATGGATCAGCAACTCTGCCACCAGAACTTGCAGCGAAATACAAGCTGAAATTCATCGATTTTGTGCATGGATTGATGTCGGTGTTGGTTTTTGCAGCCATTGCCCTGTTTGATCAGAATGTGGTGAACTGCTTCTATCCTGAACCATCAACAGGGACGAAGGAGGTTCTTACATCGCTGCCTGTTGGGATTGGAGTAGTTTGCAGCATGCTGTTCATTGTTTTCCCCACAAAACGGCACGGCATTGGATTTCCAGTTACTGACAGTGACAGTGACAGTTAAATTATGTAATCACTAAACCTGATACAACTGTTTCGGGTAATGTATTTTAGATCTTATTCATGAGAGGAACTTCAGTACTTCTTTTTCTGTAAGTTAACTGAGGTAAAGCAAAGTCCTCATTCTCTGTCATTCAAAAAAAGTGATCAAGTAAAATATAAGGTAATTTGAGTCGAAGAAAAAAGTTGATATTACAATGAGACAAATATTATGTAAATATAAGAAGTTAACACTTATAAGAATTTATGTTAAGCAAACCACCAATATTGAAAACCATGTTTCAGCATTAAAAAGAAAAACCTCGATCACCATGAAAGTGTGAAGTTAGGACCAGAGTTCCTGAGAGCTGCCCAAGATCAGATGGCCCACCATCTAGTTTAGGCTGAACCAAATTAGTCACATTGGCACATTGTGTTCAAATCAAATGCTATTGGCAACTCCGAAAATCGTCCATCAGCTTAGCCAGTAACAATTCAGCTGCTTCACGCACTTTCCTCCTATCCCAGAATCCGTCCAACATGACATTCCATGTTTCCTCATTAGGATTCCATCCATCAGTCACCATCTCATCCATAATCCTAGCAGCTTTGTATAGATCTCCCCTCTTGCAAGTGCAGTGAATAAGAGATTCAAAGGTTCTTGCCTCAACTGATATGCCTCTACTACGCAATCCAAGATAGAGTTGAAAAGCTTGATTAACATTACCTATGGTGCAAAGCCCTTGAATTACTCTGTTATGAACTCGGACATGAAGACCCCAAGTTACACGGTTAGGAGTTATCCCTGAAAGAACCAATTCATCCAGGAAATTTGCTGCTTCCTGGAACTTGCTGATCTCACAGAAGCCATTGATTATTTTCGAATACAATCCTGCATCTGGTTTCAAGTCCTGAAGCTTCATTCTATCAAAAATCTGAACAGCTTCGCTAATTTTACTTTCCTTACAGAGCCCATGAATTAAAGAACTGTAAGTAATTGAATTTGGAACTAGACGCTTCCGTATCATCCTCTCAATCAGCTCCATTGCTTGCAAAGAATGTCCATTCTTGCACAATCCATCTATAATAGTGCTATAAGTATATACATTTGGCTCCACGCCTTTGCTCTTCATCTCCTTGAACAGTTCCATGGCATCTTGCAATCTATTCGATTGGCAATAGCCATGTATGAGGCAACTATAGGTAATGACTGAGGGTGAACAACCATTTGCTTCCATCTCATGTAAAAGTTCTTTAGCTTCAAGAGTTCTCCCACCTTTACATAACCCAGTAATCAATGTCCCATAAGTGTATGAATCCGGAGTATGTCCTCGTTTCGCCATCTCCCTAAAAATCTGAAAAGCTGAATCCATGGTTCCACTGCTCTTACAAAGAGCTTTGATTAAAACATTAAGTGAAGCAACACTAACTGGTACTCCCTGCTGCCTCATATAACGATAAAACTTGAACGCCATTTTCAAGTGACTTTCATCGACAAGAATTGAAAGAACTGTCACATATGTTTTGGCCGTTGGCTCACATCCATACTCCTTCATCTTCCCGAAAACTCTCACTACTTCAAGTGGCTTGTGAACTCTACCGTATGCCCTTAAAATGGACATAAATATATGTTCAGTTACTTCGCACTTCTCTCGTCTCATTCTAACAAGCATATCCTCTGCTAGTAAGAATTTGTTGGCGGAGAGTAATCGTCTAATCACCAAACCGAAAGTGCTTTGATCGTGCCTGTAGTCATTTGAATATTCGGCGGTGGCGGAGTCGAAAATGGAAATCGCTTTATCCAAGTCTTTCTCCGATGATATTAGCCGCTCGACGAGAGACGGCGTGATTTGTTTTGGCCACTTCATCATCAATTTACTACCCATAATCAGTTTCTTCGCCTTTTCTTGTTCTTTCCTCTCTGTTTTTCAGTGAGGCATTTCGTCGAACACTTTGAGTGCTTGTACTGGTATATGTTTCTCTATAGAATCAGGTTAGGACATTCGAATTTGTCGCATCCATATAAAAGCGATACCATCAAGATGACAGTGAATGCCGTCGGAGCGTCACCCATCAGTTGCTGTTCATACTTCTTGTATCGCAGATGCCAAGGTTTTGAATATTTGCAGAATATATGTACGTAATAAGATACATACAGCAACTTAGAATCACTTACTGAGTCGTATAAGATGGGTAGCCAAAACTGCTGCGGAGTGGAAGGGTTTCTCATAAGCTGTAAAAAATAAAAAATTCCATGTTGTCAGTTTTCAGCAGAAATTAAATAGGCAACAAAATGTTAAAAAAAAAAATCCTGTCTGCATAATGGGCTTGTCGAAAAGAGCTAAAATTGGGGAAGAATATTTTTGATCTTTTTTAAATTTATTTTTAATATGAATGGGCTTGGGTTGGTAGGTTTGGGCTTCACGTTATACACATTCCATAATATTGGGCTTTATTGGGCAAGACTAGATGATCTGCTGTTATTATTTACTGACAAGAATGAGAGATTATTTATAATACGTTCTAGATTTTTTATTTCTTACTATATCAATATTCTTATCCTAATTTATATTAAAAATTCTTTATCCAAAATTTTAAATTCACATGACATAATTTTTTTTTAAAAATAATATATAGCTGAATTGCTGATAAAGTAATGTTCACAATGCATACAAGTAAACACAAACAATTAAAACTTGTGTCAAAAACTTGCTTAGAGATGGTGTCACCTTTGACATGAGTAGAAAATAAGAAATGCTTACATTAAAAAAGTTAATACATTATTGAAAAAAGTGATACTATCAAATAAATTATTTTATAAATAATTCTTATAATTGATTAAAAATGACGAGATATTAAATGGAAAAAAAATGATAGTCAATAATAAATAAATAACTCTTGTGAAAGTCTCACAAAACTTTCCTAAAACTTGTTATATATGTACATGAAATTTATGTTTTCAACAATTGAATCCCATATTATGGTTGGATTATAAATTCTTTACTTCAATCTTCGATAAAATTATAATATTTCAAGTAGAGCAACTAGTGTATATTCTGTTTATTAACTAAAATTTATTATCACATAATACACATATATATTTTTTAACTAAAATTTATGGCTTAATGTGTTTTAATGATTTTTTGCTCAAAATTTTTGTTGAGCTGAGGTTTATGATAAAAGACAGTTATAAGGGGAAGGGGACGTTGGATTGCAAGGCTTGTTCTCATTCACATACCTCCATAGAGGAGGATAAGATAAGACTAGTACCTTACCTATATGTACCCAAAATCAATCAATCCGAAGAGTCACAAATTTGAAATTAAAATACTTCTTCCGTTTCACAAAAAAAGTTACATTTTACTTTTAGCGTATTTAAAAAAAGTTACATTTCCAATTGAGAGCCAAGATTCAAACAAAATAATTAATAGTATATCTCAAATGCTAATACAAGTATCCTAAATACTCCCTTTGTCCGTCTGCTTGAAGATTGTCTTTTACATTTGTGCATGTTGATTAAATAATATTATTTTATGTGTAGTGGATAGTTGTATTAATGACAATGTGACACTTTGTATTTTAATTATAATAGTGGGTGTGTATGAGTTTCATATGTGAAAAAAGAAATGACCCTCCTGATGCGGGCAACCAAAATGAGAAACAAAAAAAAACTCTCTTTCTAGTTCTAGCTTATGGATGAATTAGAATTAGAAAAGCAACAGTGAGACTTCTCTATAAATCACTTAAGGCACATTCTACGATTTACCTATTCAATCAATTTTCAGGATTTGAGCGATGGGACCCTAACGACGGAGTACACCATTTATTATTATTATTATTATTATTATTATTATTATTATTATTATTACATTATTTTTTTTAGAATTAGAAAAGCAGCATACCCGTGAGAATTAGAAAAGCAAGAAAATGTAAACAATAGGGGCCGTCCATTTCATCACCTGATAGCGACCCTCCATCACCACTCTCTCTGTTCGAGTTAACATTCGCGGCGTACCTTTAGCCTTCCCTCGCTCGCACCTAACGTAGTACTACTTCACTACCCTTGTTATTTGACCGGAACACGATTCTCTCTTCCCACTGAAAATGGCGTCTCGCCTGCTCACCGGCGCAACCATTGCCAGCCTTGCTCTTCCCCTGAAGCCACTCGCCAGGATTGACGGGAATTGCAGTTTTCCTTCACTCAAACTCACAAGGAGAGTTGGCGACGGCGCTAATTTCACACGGGGGACGCAGCTTCGTCCATCCGTTTTACCGGCGAGAGTGGCAATTAAGAGGGAGACTCCACGACCGTGCTTCGCCGCCGCTTCTTCGCCAGCCGAGGGCAGCGATTCTTCCGGTTGAGGTCCGTTTTTTAATTTCGATCGGATAACCCGACCCACTTTCCAATGCCTGTTTTCATTATGCAATTTCCTTTGCAGAGTTGCTAAAGTTGGGTTCTTGGATAAATACCCGGCTCTCGTCACTGGCTTCTTCTTCTTCATGTGGTATGCCCCTAATTTGAGCCCTTTTAGTCCACGAGATCATTGTCTTATCTGCTATGGTAGTTCCTGAGAATTTCAATTATTCAGCTACCCCCTTTTGTTCTTGTAGGTATTTTTTGAACGTGATATTCAACATTATTAACAAGAAGATCTATAATTACTTCCCATATCCATAGTAAGCACTGTCTTCAATTGAATACCCATAACTAAATTTCTGATCTTTATGAAAATTTGATACAATTTGTCTAATGTCTCTGCAGTTTTGTATCGGTTATACATTTATTTGTTGGTGTAGTCTACTGCTTAGTTAGCTGGGCTGTGGGCCTTCCTAAGAGAGCTGTAAGTGCCTTCATCATCCCTGCCTCGAATTGGGGTTTCGCCATCTCTGTTGATACTCGATGATTTTCGTGCTTATAGTTGTATTTGTAATTGCCATCATAGGATAATAATGTAATTTGATGAGGTAAATTGTATCCTAGGAACCTGTCAATGCCTATTCTCGCCTGTTGTTCAACACCTTAATAATTATACACTTGAATTTTACCTATGATTCTCCATGTTAATGATTATTGTACATTTGGTGGTTTCTGTGCTTAGCCAATTGACTCAAACATCCTAAAGTTGCTCATTCCCGTTGCCGTGTGCCATGCTTTAGGCCATGTTACTAGCAACGTCTCTTTTGCTTCTGTTGCCGTCTCATTCACTCACACTATTAAAGGTATTAATTTATTGTTTGGCATGGTTGCTGTATTGTTGTTAGATGTTTATTTCTCATCCTTTCGTTCAACTTCTTGGATCAGCCCTCGAACCTTTCTTCAATGCTGCGGTTTCACAATTCATACTTGAACAACAGATACCTTTGACGTTATGGCTTTCTTTGGCTCCAGTTGTCATTGGTGAGCTCCATAATTCTGTTATTTGCCTATTTTTTTGTATAAATATGAAAGCAAGTACAAGCTGCATGGCTGCAACAGATATTAGGGAATGTATTTGAAATCATTTCATTACTAGACAATGCTGTAACATCTAGAATGCATCATGAGAAAAATAGTTTACGGAGGGGATTTTTATTTTCTGGGATACAATTAAAACTTCTGCAGTCCACTTCCTTTTATCTTTACTTATGCTTCGAAGTTATAACAGTTCTGATTGAATGCAGGTGTGTCAATGGCATCATTGACTGAATTATCTTTCAACTGGGTTGGTTTTATTAGTGCTATGATTTCCAACATCTCCTTCACTTACAGGAGTATATACTCAAAAAAAGCTATGGTTAAGTGGTCTATTTACTAGATTTCCATCTTTTGCAAATGATAAAGCTGGACTATGTCATTTGAAGAATTTCATCCCTTTCTAACTCATACATCCTTGCAGACTGATATGGACAGCACAAACTTGTATGCCTACATTTCAATTATCGCCCTGATCGTCTGCATTCCACCTGCGTTAATTGTACGTTTCTGCAGATAAATGGATATTAACTCTCCCTGCTAATCCATGCCTTTTTTCTTAGTTATTTATTTCTTCACATTTTCTTTTTACCACAGTTTGAGGGACCTCAGCTGATGAAGCATGGGTTCAATGATGCAATTGCTAAAGTGGACATGACAAAGTTCCTCAGTGACTTTTCTGGGTGGGAATGTTTTACCACCTCTACAATCAGGTAGAGGAGCTCATTGCCTTGAGTTATTTAACTTTATACCTGACTAAGGCCTCTTATTGCGCTACTATTTCTGTATTTTTCAATAAGATCGAGCATCTGTAATCATGTCTAACCAACATCAAATTCTGAGTGATGTTTTCCAGTCGTATGGCTATTGTCTATTCCTTGTTCAGGCTAATAACACGTTTCTTCTTTTTTTCTTATCAGTTGGCAACTATTGAGAGAGTGGCTCCTCTAACTCATGCTGTTGGAAATGTGTTGAAACGTGTTTTCGTGATTGGCTTCTCAATCTTGGTCTTTGGTAAAATCAACCAACAATGCCGATATTTTCATTACATGATTGTAAACAATACGTGAGAGAGTAAGTGTTGGAATCTTTAATTGCAGGCGACAAGATTTCACTGCAAACTGGTATCGGCACTAGCATTGCAATCGCTGGAGTTGCTATGTACTCCTTCATAAAGGCCAAGATAGAAGAAGAGAAACGAGTAAGACCAATTATATAACAATTAGCACTTCCCGTTCATTTCCCCTCTATGGATATGTGGAAACTGAAAAATTAAGAATGCACTTCAGCACTCGTACATGTATTCCTATTTTTCTAGTGCAAAATCACTAATGTTGGCATCTCTCTCTTGCAGCAAGCAAAAGCAGCCTAAACTGCAGGGATTTTGAAGAAATCTCAGTCGAAATTGTAATAATATCCACGCGGCAAACTAGGAACCTGAGAACTTCTTTCCCCTTCATGTAAATTAGTCTTCATTTGTTCAAACCTCAAAGTTGAGATTTTTCTCTATTTTTGAGTTATTGGAGAAGACTGAATAATTAATGTTATTACTCCTAAAGTGGTGAGGTGAACATTGTAATCACAATAAGCTTCTTAGGATTGTTGTTACACCTTTGGGGACAAAACGTGTGAATATACTATTGGAAAGTCTCTTTTGGTATCATTGCTTCTTGCATTACTTGCCAACTGCTTCTTCTTCCATTCCCCCTTCTTTCTTTGCAGGTATTTAGTCGTTATGTATAGCCATTAATTAATGCGCTTATACCTTTCCTAACTACCTTTCCTAACTAGAATTCGATCTTGGGTGTCCTGTTACATTTTGGTGTTACATCTCCTGTGTACACGCGTTAGATGAGTGACACGTATGCGTAGAGAAAAATCTCAACCTTTCCCCATTGGGTTGATTGTTAGGGTATAGAATAGTTTATCTTATGTGTCAATCATCCAACGGTTTGTAACAGGAGATGTAACACCAAAATATAACAGGAGATCCGAACAGCTATCATTCCCCCTTTCTTTTAATGCACATTTATAACTTTCCTTTGCAGGTATTTTGTGAGAATTTTAATGCACATTTATTCCTTTCCTTTGCAGGTATTTAGTCAATTCTCACAAAAGTTAAAAGAAAACAACTTTAAAAAATACTATATGTGTTTCCTGTGTTTTGATAGAATAAATTTAAATTTTATGTGAGGTGAGAGAAGAAATAAAAGAAATTGAAAAAGAAATTAATTGAGGAAGGATAGTATAAGATAGAGAATGAATTTATAGCTTTAAAGTGAGGGTAGTGGATAGTTTTAATTTAAAAAAAAATTAGTTATTTTATTTTATTTAACAGTAGACTTTAAACAAAAATTTAATCTTACAGTTAAGATCGTTCATGTGCACCTAAGATAGATTCATATACTTATTTAATAGTTTAACAAATTATATTAAACTTTAAAATAAATAAAATCCAAATAAAATATAGCCTTAGCATTCCGCAATCACCCCGAATCTTATTGGATAATCCAAAAAAGAAAAAAAAAAAGAAAAAAAAAAAAACAACTCAAGTACTAACACACTGACTCTGAATTCTCTAAAAACTCAATGGTCAATTAGGTCAAATTGGTTTCCCAAGTCATTGGGCCTATCTGGTGTATTCAGCCCAATTACTGAATAGCCCAAATACAAAGCCCAATGACATAACAGAGCCCGGGATTCGATATTCAGATTCGTTGCGTTTCAGCCGTAAAACAAAAGATTGGAAGTCAAGTAGACCCCAAAAATACCAAAAACACCCAAGAACCATAATAAAGGAAAGTCTCCAGCATTTAACGCTCATATTTTCAACTTTTTTTATTTTATTTTTTTCGATTTATGAGTCAAGTCAAGTATTTTATAAAATTCAAACACAAATATTTGTTTACAAAACAAAATCGAAATAATTAAATTAAATTTAAGAATTAGTGGAAAAAAAAAAAAAGAGAACGATGGATTCTGATAGAACCGAGAGCCAGATAGACTTGTTGTACTCATATTACTGTTGTTTATGTGTTGGTTTTAATTTCATCGTTTTATTTTTACTAATAATCCTTCTCTGGATCTCCAAATTTCCTTTGTTTTCCTTGTTTCTCTCTCTACATTCTCGCAGTCTCAATTCGCAATCACACCTGTCTCTATATAATATTTATCTATATATCGTTTCTGTGTTGTTTGTGTTATTACATGGACATCACATGCGCGTCAAATTCCTTCCTTTTTTTGTTTTCTTTCCTACCAAGATAGGGAGAAGAATTTTTCTGGAACCCTAGCCTTTTGGGACTGAATTTTTAGGGTTTGTGTGCTGCCGATTGATCTTCAATGGAGGCTGGTTCTGATGGAGAGATCAATAGAAACATGAATCAGAGCCCAAACGAGGGCTCTAAGCGGCCCAAGCGTCAGATGAAGACGCCATACCAGTTGCAAGTGCTAGAGAAAACTTATGCAAGTATGTTCTTTTCTATCTTTTATTATTATTATATTTTTTTATTTATTTATTTTTTCTGTTGTGTTTTGGATGTTCTTCCCTTTCCCCCTTTTGTTTTGGGGGGATTTTACCAAGTTCTTGGCTTTGTGTTTCAGAAATCTTCTGTTTTGGCTTGAATGTAATATGCTAGTTTTGTTTTGCGGTTTTCTCGTTTTATTTTTTATGTTTAGTTTATTAGACTGATAATTATCGTGCGTTTGAATCTCATTTCATTTATTGTTACTTTAGTAAGCTCTTGGATTTATTTTTTAGAAAAAAAATTGTATTTCTTGAATGTTCATTGGAATATTGTATGCTAGAGTTCATTCATTGGCGGTGGTGTTGTTAATATTTATCTGTAGTTAATTTTGCAATCAAGTTTTTATTGGTCTATGACCCTAATTTATTTCTTTTTATTAGACTAACTTATTATCCGTTTGCAATTAATTTTTATTGGTCTCTGACCTCAAATTTTATTATTTTATTAGAGTAAGTTATGAAGCCTAACATATCTAAAAAATGTTGATTTTCTACTGAACTATGGAAAGAAGGTTGAATGTGTTCTGCATTTGAGTGTGCGTATAGTGCATGTATTGTTCTGACTGGATTGAAATTTGCTGTTGACTCATGGCATTAACATTACATGGTTGCAGTGGAGATGTACCCGTCTGAGGCAACCCGTGCAGAACTGTCAGAGAAATTAGGTTTGACAGATAGGCAGTTGCAGATGTGGTTCTGTCATAGGAGATTAAAGGATAAGAAGGAGGCTGTCGGCACGACAGCCATTAAGCCACACACTCCTGGGTCAATTGGGAAGAAGGGATTGTCTGAGTCTCCAAGAGAGGAATTGATGGTTGTTGAGCCTGGCAGTGGACATGCCTCTGGTTCTGGATCTGCGTCTGGCTCAGGATCAGATTCAAGTCAGTTTGATAATGGAGATCGTACACCTATGATCCCAACAAGGTATTATGAGTCTCCTCAAACTATCATGGAGAGTAAAGTGATAGCATGTGTTGAGGCACAATTGGGAGAGCCTTTGAGGGAGGATGGACCTATTCTTGGAGTGGATTTTGATGAATTGCCCCCTGGTGCATTTGGTGCACCTATAGGTAGACATGATTTTTTTTCCTGTTATTTCCATTATTTTGAAATTAGTTTGGCTTTAAGATATTAACGCTCGGTAAATCATTGTTGTTTTTCTTAAAACAACTAAATAAACCAAAAGAAAGGGATCTTAAACCTCTACTTATAGTAATTAAAATTGTGCTGCCCGAGGTACAAGGAGCAACAGTGCGCTACAGGAAATAGTCGATGATGCTACAGAGGCATATGCCTCCTGAAGACCAACTTTTTCACAATATCAAAGCATTTTTTTATTTCATTTATTGTTGTTTATATGCATGGGTTTAGCATGTGCATGTGCATGTGTATTTAGTTTGCAAGTAATATATTTATATGGAATAATCACATTTTTAGTCATTATATGGCATAATACAAAGTAGGCTGAGTAAAATAATTAATTGATTATTATCATTTTATGGCATAATCACATTTATAGTCATTCATATTTTATTTATATGCCTCATCTTCATGAGGCTCATGCTTCAGCTGCTAGACAGACCTTGGAGCTTCAATGGGCCTTTCACCATTAATAACTATGCTAATACTAAGTGTATTTGATTTATGTTGTAATCTTGATCGAATTACTGATGTGAAATTACTAACCTTTCTCTATGTTTTCTGAACTTTAGTTCCGCCGGAGCAGGAAGAGAGATACAGAAATTCCTTTGATGGCAAGTTATATGGTCAATATGATTCAAAGCACATCAAAGTTGGTTCTCTTTCTACATAATATTGATTTGATGAATGTCTATATTATAAGTTAGCATATAAATTGTGTTGTTGTTTTGTGGAATGGCTGTTAAACCCAGACCAGTACAAAATTCACTTTCTGATGTCATCTTTATCCTCAATTTATGATGATTGTATGATTTTTCAATCTCACTTTGTATTCTATATCTTCTTTGACATTAGGAACTCCTGAACTTATGAATGTTATAGAAAAGAAAGGGAAAAATAAGATTTTTCTTGTGGAAGATGCTTTAGTGGAAAGATTTGGCTGTGTTCTCATGTATTGGAAAACTTAATATCTAAGTTTAAGTTTTTTCTTTATTCTCAGGCTGCATCAACTGGTCCTCATGAAACAATAGAGACTAAGATTAGGACTGACTTATATGGACACGTTGATTCAACATACCTCTATGACTCGCCTATCGATGGTCGTGCATCAAAAAATTTGTCACTTGTGCATGAAAATGGACTTCTTCCCAGAGAACATGTAGAGGGTCAGGCATCTAGAATGGACATTTACTCTCAGCCAGGCAGACTGATGCATTCCTCATCTCCAAGGGATTCAGATTTTGTTGCACAAAATGATGATAATGTTTATATGGAGAGGAAACGCAAGGTTGTAGAGAAAAATGGATTTTTACATTACCAAAATATTCAATACTTTCTCTAATGTGATAAATTCTTAATTATTTCATGTAGAGTGATGAATCACGAATTGGAAGAGAAGTTCAATCAAATGAAAAGAAGTTTCGAAAAGAACTTGAGAAACAAGATCTTTTAAGGCGAAAGGTTTGGGCTTAGTAACATGAAATTTTAGGGCCTTGCCTTATTGTGAGATAAATGCACAAAATAGAATTTTCTGACAGCCATTTGGTTATAATTCTATGTAGAGAGAGGAGCAAATAAGAAAAGAAATGGAGAGACAGGATCGTGAAAGGCGGAAGGAAGAACAACGAATTATGCGAGAACAACAGAGGCAGGAGGAGAAATTTCAGCGCGAGGAAAGGCGTGAAATGGAGCGGAGGGAAAAGTTTATGCAGAAGGAAGTTTTGCGGGTATGTTTTATCATATATGTCTCTGCTTTAGGCCTCACTAAATTGTGGCAACTAATTTACTTAAGTTTCCTAATATCTGTTTATCTAGGCAGAAAAAAGGAAGCAGAAAGAAGAGCGCCGCACAGAAAGGGAGGCAGCAAGACAAAGAGCTGCAATGGAGAGGGCAACAGCTCGAAGAATTGCTAAAGAATCCATGGAGCTAATTGAGGATGAGCGTCTTGAACTGATGGAATTAGCTGCTTCAAGCAAGCGATTACCTTCAATTTTATCTCTTGATTATGACACACTTCAAAATCTTGACTCATTTCGAGGTTAGTGTTGCTTCTTATCATAGCTTAGTATACTCTGAATTTTTGTCTGAATAACCTATCTCTTCATTATGGTGTTTACAAAATCTTGTGTCTTTCTAAGGTTTGTGTTGCTTGCTACAATTACTAAAAAATATAGCTTGGACAGTGATGCTGGAAATTTTCTTTGGAAACGCTTTCTAATCTTTTCATTTGTATGTTCCAGAAATTTTCTGCACGTATTATGTTTATTGTTTTCTGTTAAGTATCTCAAGCATTTACTAACTCTTGTTTTTTCTGAAAATACATAATGTGCAATAGTATATCTTGGAAATATTCAAAACTTAGCTTGATGCCCCTAATGCTTTCTGTTTAGCATCTCCAGTAGTTACAATTTCTCTTTTATTATATATTTTTAAATTTATACCTTTGTACCATATTTATCTACATCAAGGGTTTTAGCTGCATTTGTATGTGTTCAAAACCTTAAAAAAAATGCATCACAGTTCTCTCCCCTTTTCTTAATCAAAAGCTTTAGTCCTATAGGCTATATTTTTGTGTTTTATCTCCTCTGGCTGATCTTGTGTATATCGTCACTGTTTGCTTTAGTTGTCTGCTTTGTGCTAAGAGAAATTATTTTCAGAAGCACTGTGTGATTTCCCTCCAAAGTCTGTGAAATTGGCAATGCCTTTTACCATTCGACCTTGGATAGATTCAGAGGAAAATGTTGGGAACCTCCTGATGGTATGTATACTTTTATTTATGTTAAAGCATCTCTCTCTCTCCATATATATATATTGAGATAATAAATTTCTCTTAAACAAATAAGAGGCAATGTTCTCTTTTCAAGATGCATCTGTTATTTACAACTTTCTTTCAGGTTTGGAGATTCTGCTCTACATTTGCTGATGTTCTTGGGCTTTGGCCTTTTACGATTGATGAATTCATACAAGCATTCCATGACTATGTGAGTTTTAGGATGCTTTTGGTTATGGCTAGCTGATTTTCATTTTTACATGTGCCCTTATCCTTCTATTTTGTTTCTGCTGAATATAACCATGTGTTATATAGTTTATCTATTGATTTTTCTTTTGGTTTTGAGAAAGTATACTCTTCACACTTCAATTGATTATATTTCTGTCTGTTTTGGTTTCCTTTCCATTTATCCATAGTGCCCATTCTCCGTACATTTTCTATTTTGGGGTGTGTGGGCTTGGGTGGGTTTTGATCTCATCTCAGTTATTCATGTCCTCTTATACAGGATTCTAGGCTACTTGGTGAGGTGCATATTGCACTATTAAAACTCATTATAAAAGATATTGAAGATGTTGTGAGAACTCCTTCAGGCGGGCCAGGAACAAACCAATATAGTGCTATTAATCCGGAAGGTGGACACCCTCATATTGTCGAAGGGGTAATTACTGCTGCATGTATTTTCAACTACTTTATTTAGGATTTTGTTTATTTGAGCAGTACATTCTTTCCTACTATCATAGCAGGCATATTTATGGGGTTTCGACATAAGAAACTGGCAGAGGCATTTATATCCATTAACATGGCCAGAAGTATTGAGGCAGTTTGCACTATCTGCTGGGTTTGGTCCAAAGTTGAAGAAAAAGGGCATTGATCGAGTTTCCACAAATGACAATGATGAGGTGTGTTCTTTCTCTTTCCTTTTTATGTATCAAACCAGAAAGTACACTCTTTTCTGCTACTGGATTTATATTTCGCTGATATATCGGGAATTTGGAAATGTTCAGGCAGTGTTGCCAATGCATGACTTAATGGAGAACCTCAGAAAATATGACTGCATAACCATGGCATGCTTGTTTTCTTCTATCTCATTAATTGTCAGCTTTACCATTTTTTCCATGGCTTATTATAAAATATATGCATATGCAAGTAACAACAGTGATACCAATGCTGACACAATGGAAACCTTAGAAAGTATGACTGCGTAACCATAACATGCTTGTTTCTTTCTGTCTCTTTAATTACTGGCTTTACCACTTTACTACCTTGGCTTATTATAATATAATATAATTGCATCCTTATTAAGATGCTTCTTGCTCTATTTTAGAGTAGAGGTTGTGAAGAGATTGTGTCCACTCTGCGAAATGGTGCAGCTGCTGAGAATGCTGTTGCAATTATGCAAGAAAAAGGATTTGCCCTCCAACGCAAATCAAAGCACCGCTTGACTCCAGGAACTGTTAAATTTGCTGCTTATCATGTTCTCGCTCTTGAAGGAAGCAAAGGGCTGAATGTAATTGAGTTGGCAGAGAAGATCCAAGTATGTAGTTGGTAGAATATTGTAATTTATAGTCCTTTTCTCCTTCTCCAATAATCTAATTCTGCTTTTGTTGTAGAAATCTGGGCTTCGTGACTTAACAACTAGCAAGACTCCTGAGGCTTCTATATCAGTTGCTTTATCAAGAGATCCAATACTTTTTGAGAGAATTGCTCCTTCTACATACTGTGTGCGGCCGGGTTACAGAAAGGATCCTGCTGATGCTGAATCCGTAATTGCTGCAGCCAAGGATAGGATACTGAGATATGCAAATGGTTTTTTAGTTTGTCAGAATGCTGATGAGGAGGAAAGAGAAGGTGATTCAGACAGTGATGTTGCGGAAGGTACAGAAGTTGATGCTTTACCTATCACATTGGATGGAAATAAAAATGGTGAATGCAATGATGTTGGCTCTTGCTCTGGAAATGATAAAGACAAACTTCCTGATGATGATGCCGCACTTACTGATATTGGTGGTGTTGGTAAGATTGTATATGTTTCGCTACTTATGCCTGCAATGTGTGCTTGGACTTTGAAGTTGATAACTGCAGCAGTATCCCATATCGATTATTTATTATTGCAGATGTTGGAGATTCTAACTCTGATCAAGGTGTTGAGATTGATGAAAGCAAATCAGGTGAACTCTGGGTCCAAGGACTCACTGAAGGAGAATACTCTGATCTATCTGTTGAGGAGCGCCTTAATGCTCTTGTTGCTTTGATTGGTGTTGCAAATGAAGGGAACTCAATTCGAGTAATTCTTGAGGTCTGAATTAATAATGTTATTGGATAGTTCATCATTTGAAATAGTTATTCTAATCTGTGGAGACTTCTAACTATTGGAATTGTTGCAGGAACGAATGGATGCTGCAAATGTTCTTAAAAAGCAGATGTGGGCTGAAGCACAGTTAGACAAAAGGCGAATGAGGGAGGAAACTGTTACTAAGTTTTATGATTCTTCTTTCAATGCTGTGGCTGAAGGTGGTCCGAGTCCACTAGTCACAGAAAATAAAGGCTATGACCTGTCTGTGACCACCTTAGGGAAGGATGATTCTTCTGCTGTGGCAGAGGATGCACATAATACCAATGATAATCTGGATACATCCATGGCTCAGTTTATTTCTCCAGCCCAGCAGAATGGACAAATCACAGATAGGACTAGGCTGCTGCTAAAATCGTACATAGGTCATAGAGCAGAAGAATTATATGTTTATAGGTCCTTGCCTCTTGGTCAAGATAGAAGGAGAAATCGTTATTGGCAGTTTGTAGCTTCATCTTCCTGCCTTGATCCTGGTTCGGGGAGAATTTTTGTTCAAACACCCAGTGGCTATTGGAGACTCATTGATTCTGAGGTAGTGTAAATTAGTGTAATCTTTCCCCTTGTTCTATTTACTGCTTCTTTTGGCCTTTTTGATTGTTGCTACGATTATTGATGAGTTGGGGAGACTGATACTGCTGGGGAATTCTAGACAAAATTTTCTGTTAGATGTTTGTTTTGGAATGATCTGTATATATTTTAAAGCCCCTTGCTATTCGAAGTTGAAAGTTTGATAAAATAGTGATGATTTTTGTGTAGCACCTATCCGTAACTTGCCAGGAGGAGTAAGGGTGATAAGTACTTTTAAGTTTTTTTTTTTGGCAATAAGATCTTTCCTCATGTCATCTCTTTAATTTTTTGCGTAATCCCAAATCATGTAGGCACCATTGTGTATTGCATGTTTATTCTAATTGTGTAATTCGTACATAATTTGTGCAGGCATTTGATACTCTATTGACATCCTTGGACACCCGTGGCACTAGAGAATCTCATTTGCATATTATGTTGAAAAGCATTGAAACCTGCTTCAAGGATTGTGTCCAAAGGAATCAATTATTCCAGAGTAATATCAGTGGACAAGACGCTGTAAATTATAACTCTGCTTATGAAAGTGCTGAGAGTCCTAGAAGTATAGTTTGCACGACCAATGCTGATGCATTAGAGCCATCAATTTCCTTCAGAATTGAAACAGGGAAGAATGTGACAGAGAAAAAGAATTTCTTGAAGAGGTACGATGATTTGCAGAATTGGATGTGGAAAGAATGTTTCAGCTCATCAGTTGTGTGCTCCATGGCATACGGAAAGAAAAGATGTTTGTCACTATTGGGAATTTGTGATGTTTGCCTATCTACATATGATGCGGAGGATAGTTGCCCTTCTTGCCAACGTGTTGACTGTGCAGTTGTCAAAAGAGAGAATTTTTGTGATCAATTAAACAGTGAAAGTAATATGACAGGTGGGGCGGACAGTATTATGTTATACTCATCTCCACTTAGAATCAGATTGATCAAGGCTATTCTTGCACAGCTTGAGGTATTTTACGTTGTATTTTATTCATAATGCTTTTAGTGTATCAGGCTATTTGTGCTGCTACCTACTCTAACTATATCTGACAGGTTGCTGTGCCTGCTGAGGCCCTTCATTCTTCTTGGACTGAAGACCTGAGGAAATCTTGGGGATTCGAGCTGCATAACTCATCATCTATTGATGGCCTCTTACAGGTGTTTACGCTTGAAAAAATGCTTTTCCCAGGCATAATTCTAGCCTGGGACCCACTTATTCTTTTTCTTCAGATTTTATGCGTAATTTAAGATTAACCGTGTAAAAATTTTGCAGTGCTTAACTCAATTTGAAGGTGTCATAAAACGTGAATACCTCGCAGACGATTTTGAGACAACAAAAGAGCTGTTATGCTATTGTGACTCCTCAAGGTCTGCAGCTAATCAATCTGGTTACCCTGGATCTGTTGCCCAGTTACCTTGGATACCCAAAACTACTGCTGGTGTGGCTCTGAGGCTTTTGGAGCTGGATGGATCCATATTCTACTCTCCAAATCAAAAGTCAGAATCTTATAATGAAAAGAAAGTAGAAATCCTTCCGGTTGAGCCTCTCTCTCTCTCTCTCTCTCTCTCTTTCTCAGACACACTCACACACAGAGAAACGCATGATACAGACACAATTCTATACTCGTTAATAAGGAAAATATATGTATATATTGGTTCCACACTTTCCCTTTTCTGTATGAATTTTGCTGTTGCAGTTTTACTTATTTAATGGGTTCTTTTATTTTTATTTGATTGCATATATGACAAACTAGAAACGTTTTAACTGCCTGGCACAAATAGTTGGTGAAAGCCAGATGCGTGTCCTTGACTTCATTTTATAATATGATTATCTTCTTACATCTCATCCAATTCAACTTTTAAACTTGTTTCTTTATGCATGCAGAAGTTGGCTTTAAGGTATGGTTCCACGAAGGACATCCAAAAGGGTGAAAGCATGGAATTCGATAGGCATGGATGTATAAAGGGGGAACAACCACGGAATCATATTCGTGACACTCCTGGTAGCTCTGGAAACAAGCAAGTGGCTCGTGGACGTGGCGGCCGCCCACGTGGAAAGATGCAGAAAGTAGCTGCTGGTCCCA
Organism: Pogostemon cablin; assembly: GCA_023678885.1. NCBI lineage: Eukaryota > Viridiplantae > Streptophyta > Magnoliopsida > Lamiales > Lamiaceae > Pogostemon > Pogostemon cablin. The sequence continues at coordinate 4,113,504 of CM042956.1, forward strand.
CATCAAAATCTGGAAAGAGGAGCACAAAACAAGGTGAGACATTGACGCAGTTTCTTCTACGGCAGGAAACTAGTGCATCTGGACAGGGGATCCGTGGTCGCAGGACTGATAGGAAGAAGAGAGTGGACAAGAATGTCATTGCAGTGGTGCCCTCTAAGAATGTTGAGGAGGAGCCAAGGAAATCGGAAAGAGAAGTTGTTGATTTTACCATCAGAAATTTTGCTGGCGAAAACGATGATAGCAGTAACAGCATGGAAGTTGATTCGGATGACAATGGCAATGAGGAGTCGTACCACTATGACAAGTGGGGAGCTGCATCGTATGATGTTATATCTAACAGAAGTAATGAGATGGTAGAGATGAGCGAAGAAGAGGGTGATGAAATTGAAGACGATAACGGTTATGATGATGAAGATGCTGAAAATCTGGGAGGAGATGCCGAATTCAACGACGATGAGTCAGATAGAGATGGAGATGGGAATCGGGACGGGGATGAAGAAGGCTCCGACTCTTTAGCGTCTGGAGATTACAGTGACTGAGATCATGAAAATTTTGGGTGACCTTTTGTCGAGCTTAGTATAAGTAATTGTCTACTGTTTTTTCACATATTCTTTTTCTTTATTTCTTTTGGTATTCTTTTGAGATGCAGCGCACGAATTAGCTGCTCTGGTGTAAAATTATAGAGATGCAGAGTAAGAAAATCCAGCTGTTATATGTCAATGGTAATGTATATTAGTTGAAATCCATCTGGTACTAATTTCAATTATTATCAAGTTAGCAGATATGATTATAGATCTTATTTTAATTCTGGTACTCCTCTAATAACAAAAAAAAAAAAAAAAAAAAAAAATTGAACTCCACTTGGGATAATAAGCATTAATATGATCTTGTTGCAGATAGACTTGCATGCAAATTTACTGAGCTCGACCATCTTAAAGAATGGAACTCCACTACCAAAAGCACTCATTCAATTATACTACAATGATAATCTAGTTTATACTACAATGATAATCTAGTTTACAGGTGTGACGAATAATTTATTGTTCAGGGTCCATCATCAAGAACAAACACCCAACCGGAGAAAAAGGTAATATATACCAACGGCAAAAGAAGCATGTTGATTCCAGATTATGGCGAAAGGAGTTTCTTGATTCCAGATTTCTGTTCTGGCGTTAACCTAGCTGGAAACTTGATGTTGAACTTGATCTTAAGATTCCCCTTTCTGGAAGGTTCTTTGGGAATAGGCATCCCTTCTCGTGGCACCACCTCTTCATAGGTGGGATTGATGACACTGTTAATAGGTATTGTCAAGCTCCTCCCATCCAACGTCGTCAGGTGCACCGTGTACCCCGTCAATGATTCCGCCAACGATATCTTCTGCGTCACCACCAGATCGTTCCCATCTCTTGTGAACACGTTGTGTGGCTTCTCATCTATTATGAACACTAAATCCGCCGGAATCACATTGGGCTGCTCGTGCCCCTTCTCTGGGAATGTGATCTTCGTCCCCTTTTTCCATCCTGGTTTTATGTCGATGGTTAGAATCTCTTCCACCGGCAATGTCTTCCTGTTCAGACAGATAATCAATACACATACAGACAGAAACAATGCTAATAAAGCTAACTACTGAGGATCAGATCAATAGACATACCCACTGGCATCATATATTTCTCTAGAAATTTTCATCCTCTTAGTACCTCCCTTGTACAGCTCTTCCAAGCTACAAAGTAGCTTCTCTTCAATGGGCGCAGCCTTTCTTGGGCCGGCGCTCATCGGTCTGCCATCTCCGAACGAGCTGAAGATGCCGTCGCCGAACATGGAACCACCGGAGAATCTGGTGCCGCCCCTCATTCCATTGCCGCCACCACCACCACCACCAAAGGGGCTTGAGAACCCGAAGAACTCTGCAAATATATCGTCGGCGTTCCTTGGATTGAATCTGAACATGTTTGGTCCATCTCCTGTATGGAAGTAAGTTGCACCACCGGCGCCGTCGGCGTCTGGCGGCGGCACGTTTCCATTCAGGCCTTCTTCACCGTACTGATCGTAGATAGCCCTCTTCTGTGGATCACTAAGAACCTGCAGAAACAAATCCGGATGGTTCTCAGATGCTAATTTAAAGCAGAATCCGAAATTCCTGAACCTATGTTAGAACAATCAGAGATTTCCCAAATTGGGATTTTAAATTTAAATAAATATGAATGGATTTAGCAACACCGAGAATCTACTCTAATAAACCATCTAATCTTCCAACAAACAAAACAGATTCGATACCGTTAAATTAGATTAGATCTATATGGTGATCAATCATCATCCAATTTCAATCATAGTCTTAATTACGAGAAAACTTTCTAAGATAGGAATAACAGAAACAAAACCTAGCTTCAACGGCCAATCATCAATTGAATAAGGAGCAATTCCATACCTCATAAGCTTCAGAAATCTGTTTGAATTTCGCCTCAGCTTCTTTCTTATTGGTGGGATTCTTATCAGGATGCCATTTCATGGCCAATTTTCGGTAAGCTTTCTTCAAGTCATCATCTTTCGCATTCTTATCCACCTGCAATATCTTGTAATAATCTACACCCATCACTCTCTATCCCTTGAAACCGCTGTTCTACTTCAGCTCGATTAATCCGGTCAGTTGATACACAATTCAAATTCGATGTTGTGATTCTATGCTCGATTGAATGATTATAGTTGAGGAAGAGGTTGAAGATTGGTGTTAAAAAAGGAGTTAGAAGATGAGTCTGGAAATAAACAGCATGGGTAGACTAGAAGGACGTCGAACTCTCCAGATAGATTGGATCCGGTTTACTCTCCCCTTCGGGTTTCCGGTTCAAGGACTAAATCTTGCCTTCTTATTGCAAGATTTTTTTATACTCTCTTCGTCCAGTTATAAGGCATAATTTGTTTTTTGCACATACATTAAAGATTATTATTATTATATGTAAAGTGGATAGTTGTATTAGATGGAAAAAGTGGTCATATTGTGTACTTTTTTATTACTAAATGGGGAAATGAGATACCTTTTAAGCGGATGCCAAAAATAGTAAAATGAATACCTTAGAAGCGGACGGAGGGAATATTTTATTTCCAATAATTACAAGAATACAAAAATTAAGCAGTCAAAAGTAAATAAATTAAGGGTAGGTTACTAGGTTTTGGCCGTGAATTCCTTTTGTAAGACGAATATAAAAATTAAATTAAAATATATTGATTGAAATTTAGTATATTGATCGATAATAAATGGAATATACCAAAATTATCTATTATTTATTATAAATTTATATTATTATTAATTAAAACACAAAAAGAAATTATTATGAGCATAAATAAGTCTATAATTGAGATTGAAAGTATTAAATGAATGGTCAAGATTAAAATTGAATAATTTCTAAATACGGTAAAATTGAAAAGATGGAAAAAAATAATAAAATCAATATATAAAAATTAAATTAAAATATATTGATTGAAATTTAGTTTATTGATTGACAATTAATGGAATATACCAATATTATCTTTTATATTACCAAATTTATATTATTAATAAAATAATAAAATTATTATTAGCATAAATAAATTTATGATTGAAATCAAAAGTATTAAATGAATAGCCAAGATTAAAATTGAATAGTTTCTTAATACAGTAAAATTAAAAAGATAAAAATTGAAGATATTAGTAGAATCTAAAGTTTCTTTATAGGATTAATTACTTTCTAATACAAGATATTATATGATATTACTGTAAGGTGCAAGCATTCAAATTTATTATTATTAGATACAATAAATTAGAGTATTATACTCAATATAATCCTAACATTAATTAATTAAATACTATAAACTAAATTATATCTCTGCCTTCCTATTAATACTCCTAATTAATAGGGAAGATATTCCAATCACTCATCTCTCTCCAAAATCAGTTTTCCATTCCTCTCTCTCCTGTAATCCAATTGCCATCATCATTCATTAATCTCAATGGCTGCTCCATTAATTAACCACCAAGAGCATGACATGATCGAAGGCAGTACACAAGATTAAAGCAAGAATGTTTTCTATTAGGTCAGAATCACAAGGCTCGTGAATGACAAAAGAAATGTTACAATTATTAGAAGAAGGGATTGAAGGACGAGGATTTTGAAGACGATTGATTCATCTGGTGCCCTAATTTTAACTTAAATTTACCACTCTGCAATAGATTGATGATACCGTATCATTAAAGCTGTCACCATCACGAAATAGGGTTTCCCCTCATCCCCTTCCTTTATTGAGGGAGTTATTTCATTCTTTTCATGTGGCGATGGTGATTTTGTTGGTCTCCTTCTTCAATTTCAGGAGAGATATGATTAAAATGATGAGAGGGCGCATAATTATGCACTGATTGTGCAACAACATAATAAATTGTGCAGACACTTTAGAGGGTTGTGCAACAATTAATATAATTGATTAGTGCTACATAATTCACTACAATCACTACAATTTGTCATCAATCCCTTAATTAGTGGAATTTGCACAATATCTAATCTACGTATCCTCTAAAAATTTATAAGAAATAGATTCTTCATTCTTTATGTACATATTTTGTGTTGTGCAGATTTTATATATCGGTTGTTCAAAAATATATCAAATTGTGCAAAATATTTAATTAGAAATATATCAAATTGTACAAAATATTTAATTAGTTATGCATACTGTTACTAATTGAGAGATTGATGACAAATCCCACTAATTAAGGGATTGATAGTAAATAGAAAGATAAATAAATTGAAGGCATGTTAGTAATTAAGGGGCAATATAAGTATTCCATTGTGCACTATTTTATCTCATAGTAATTAAAATTTAGGCTTGTATCTTATAGTAATAATATGATATGTATGTATATATATAGTTTGTAAACTGGAATATTTATTTTATTGGGGTCGCCATCTATACAACTGTAAACGAAGACCATTAAGTTCATGTTCAGCCCAAAATTAAAAAGAAAAAAGAAAAAGAAAAAAAGAATCGAAGTGAAAGCCCAATAGCCAATAGGTGTCTTCAAATGACTAAAGTACCCATAAACTCACTGTTTCATCAAGAGCCCAATAATGGTTTGTTGATGAAAGTATTTTACGACCATCGTATTTCGGTACACAAGCCGCACATAAATTTATAAAATTATTACAAGGATATACATTAAATTATTAATGATAAATAGTTTAGTCCAGTGAGGTTATTCACTTTCCATAACAAAATTAAAAGGGATCATAAATTTAAATAAAAGGAATAACATTTGAAAGTCGGTGAACCTAGCTAGCTAGCTAGTCCATACATAGGAGTGAAATATCAACAAATTATTAATTAAATTGTATAAAAATCAATATAGAGAGAAAAATGTCAACAACAAATTTTAGGGTGATTATGTGGTGTATATGGTGCACCGGAGTACACAAGGTTGATAAATTAAAAGTAGAGTGTTGTGGGTAGTTATTTTTTTTTTGTTTTAATTATTTTATTTATTTATTTAATAGTTCAAATTAAATTAAAATTTAATTTAACGGTTAGTGCTATTTATGTGTGTAGGTACACAGCAGTTGTATCTAATTATATGGAGTAAAAATTAATGTATATTTGTGACCTAATATTTCTATAGGACATGGATGTGCATCTACCTATTCGATTCCACTATCAACTACTCCTAATAATCCTACTCAACAATATACATTAATTGTATCCCTCATTTAATTCAAATATTCTCATAAATCATGACATTATATATTGCTTCCTAGTCTTTAAAATATTTCATACAATTAATCTACCATAACATTTCTTGGTGTTCATACCTTATGGTTTATTTTCTTTTTCTTAGTAATATTGATATGTTATCATGATTTTTTTTCGTTTCTTAAAGTTAATTAATTTGTTAATTATACAGGAATCAACAAATAACAAGGTCAGATATGAAGAGGTAATTGTATAACGCAATACTAAATAGAATATATATAGATTTATTAAAAAATTATTCTTATTATTAAAAAATAATAATAAATTAATTTCAGGATTACATAATGAATTCCAGGGGGGAGAAGCTTTTTACATGCAGATGGATGCCTACAAATTTAGATCCTAAGGGATTAGTGTACTTGTGCCATGGATATGGCATGGAATGCAGCATTTCCATGCAAGGTTATTATTATTATTATTATTATTATTATTTAAAAAAATAAAAAAGAAGAAGAATTAATGTAATAACTAATTTATTGCAGAGTGTGGTGTTCGAGTGGCAAGGGCAGGTTATGCAGTTTATGGGATTGATTACCAAGGCTTTGGAAAGTCCTCTGGCCTTCGTGGTTAATTCCCAGTTTTAATCTTCTTGTCAAAGATTGCTCCCATTATTTCACTTCTATTTCCGGTATTTTCGATTTTCTTCCGTCCCAAAAAAATTACTAGTATTAGAAATTTAGATGAAATTGCTTAATGAATTTATATAAGGCGTAGAATGGACGAAAAGGAAAGTGCTTAGAAAGAGGGAGTATTAGACCTAATTTTGGTGTAATATATTACAACAACATTCATGATCAATCCTATTTAGTACTCATTTTCCTTTAATTTAATTAAAATATACATTTAGTTATTAGTTAATTACCTATGATACTATAAACACAGTGGATTGTGATGGTCATTGTCAATTTAGGATTCTCAAAAATAGGATAATTACCGATTTTGGAGCTTTAGTTTGTAGGAAACACTTGTTAAGCTGGATCAAATTGAATTAGATTCATAAATTTAACACCATATTTTACATTTTGTAATTCATTGCTTAGTCATTATAATGACGGAAATTAATCATTGAATAATTCATTTAATTTAATTTAATAATATATATGATTACGTAGTTAATTAAGAAAAGACAAAATATTCTTTACATCAATGTGCATCTACAATCAAGTGCTATATAATTAGCATGCATTTAATCTTGTGATTAATTTAGAGCTTATTCTTTACTCTTATGATTTATTACGTACTCTATTAACTTTAATTTAGGGTTTTTATCGTCCATTAATTCAAACTCCAGATGTATGGAGATTTAATATTAATCTCGTATTATTGTAGTTCATGATTTATCATTTATTATTTAACTCAAGTGCAGGATACATGTAAGATTTCAAATTTATACATACTTTAACTCATACGTTTTATTTTTCAAATTCTAAATTTAATTCTTTTCAATCATTCTCATTCTAAATTATAAAAATCCTAATTATAAACACATTGGTGTTGTAGAAAGGGAAGAAAACAAGAATAAAAAGAAGATATTAATGGGAGAATCAATGGGGGGAGCTGTAGTCCTATACCTACACTTGGAGAAACCAGATTACTGGGATTTGGCTGTGCTCATAGCACCTATGTGTAATGTAATATATTTAATTAATTAACTGCACACACCCTAACTACTACTCAATTTGATTTTGATTATGTATAACGTTGACAGTTATCGGATGATATAAAGCCACATCCATTGGTGGTAAATGTGTTAGAGAAGATTCGTAAATTTATACCTACTTGGAGATTTCCAAGTCCAGATACAATCCAACAGGCTATGAGGCTTCAACACATAAGAGATGAGGTTAATATATTTTATTAGTATAAATTTATATTTTACAATTAATTAATAAAATAAATGGCAGATAAAATCAAATCCATTATTCTACAAAGGATGGACTCGTTTAGCAACAGGATATGAGGCACTGCAGGCGTGTTCCCAGCTGGAGGAGAGATTCGTCCACGTGTCACATTCCCCCATCTGCCAGCAAGCTCTTGCACCAATCAGCTTCTTCTTCCGACAAGACCCTCCACTTATTTCCCGACATGTGGCATAACCTCACCTACGGTGAACTCCCCCACAACATTCACAAAGTCTTCACCCACATTATCGCTTGGCTCGATCAAAGACTTGCTCGCTAGATATATATTTATAACGCTAAAGTTACGTCTGCCCAAATCCAATTTTATAGAATAATATTACTCTTTAGTATTAAATGTTATAATTTTTAATATAAAATTAATATCCTTAATTAAAAAAAATAGTCATGGTGTGGGGAAGAGAAGAGGAGCTCAAGTGGTAGAGGGGATGGTGGAAAGGCCTTCCAGCTGAGCTTGGTTGCTGCAGGGTGAGACACATCCTGCGATTTACCTCCTCCACCAATCCCCAGGGCATGGACGGTGTGGCCCCTAATGGTGGGGTACACCATTTATGTTTGGAAAAGATTGAGAAAGGAAAAGGTTGGGGAACGACAGACGTGTATTAAATGACATTTCATAACTTTCAATTCATTTCCTCTTTCCAATTTGTTTCCTTTTACTAATTAATTACAATACTTATATAGTTACTTTCTAATTTTTAATTTTAATTTTTAGGATTTAGTGCTGATTGTAGAGTATTATTTAATTATTACAATACTTATATTGTTACTTTCTAATTTTTTTTTTATTTTTTTTTAGGACTTAGTGCTGATTGTAGAGTATTATTGTGCACCCTTATTCATAGTTTATTGTATATTTTACAATGAACTCTTGATTTTACGTAATATTTTTACGGCTCGAATTCTCTGTGTCATTTTATCTCATGTATCAAGCGGTTGGATGGACGACACGTAGAAGAGAGGAAACTATACTCTAATCCTTAAATCCTAGGGGCAATGGTTGGATTTAATTCCCCTCTTACGTGTCAATCACTTAACGCGTGGCATAGAAGATGATATACGAAAATGACGCAGAAAATCTTGTGTGATATTTTTAGGACTTATTGCTAATTTCTAGGGTGTTATTTAATTCTCTCTAAATTATAAACCATTTCATATCCTTCTATTTTCCTCGTTAACATCCCAAAATAATTACTATAATATTCATTTTTGTCCCAAACTTTTTAATTTTGCTCCAATTTTGTTTTAAAATAATAATTTTTATCAATTTCATTTTATAACTTTCTAAAATCACCGATTCAATTTCATTCAATAGAATTAGAAAAATGGACTTTTTAAGTAAAAATGATATTTTTGTAAGAATTAAAAGCTCCGAAAAATCAATTTCTTGGGATGGAATAGTGTAAATTATTAGAAAATTTGAGATTGAAAAGATGTAACCGATTTCAAATATCCTCTCTTATTCAATTATATAATTTTTTAATGTCAAGACCTAGCTTCGTATTCACTTGAATGTGATCTTCGTCCCTTTTTTCCACCCTGCTTTTATGTCGATGGTTAGAATCTCTTCCACCGGCAATGTCTTCCTGTTCAGACAGACAATCAATACACATACAGACACAGACATAAACAATGCTAATAAAGCTAACTGAGGATTAGATCAATACACATAGACATACCCACGGGCATCATATATTTCTCTAGAAATTTTCATCCTCTTAGTACCTCCCTTATACACCTCTTCCAAGTTACACGGTAGCTTATGTTCGATGGGTGGTGCCTTTCTTGGGCTGGTGCTCATCGGTCTGCCATCTTTATCGTACCGATCGTTCTGCTTTTGTGGATAACTAAGAAGAGTTAGTCTCATTTGAATACGGATGGATCCCTTTTACGAAGGAGACCACATGATTTAAAGTAAATATTAGGATTCACATATTAAGTTATGTAAATCGGGTTTATAAGAGTACTGTTTGTGCACTAAGAAACTGCAGTACAATAGATGCTAATTTAAAGTAGAATCCAAAATTCCCGAACCCTATGTTTAACATTTCTCAAATTGGGATTTAGGGATTTAACAACACCGAGAATCTACCATCTAGTCTTCCAACAAACAAAACACATTTCGATACCGTGATCAATCATCATCAAATTTTGTTTTAAAAAAAAATCATCCAATTTCAATGGCAATCTTAATTACAAGAAAACTTTCTAGCATTCTAACTGCATCAGATTAACATAAACAGAACTCTCTCTAACGATATGGATCGATTCCATACCTTAGATTTCTTCAACTCTTCATATTTCGCATTCTTGTGTACACCCACATTATTACCCATCCCCTATTAGGGGAATACTATTAATTTTGTGAACAACTCTCAAACTTTTTTTAATACTCAACATCCAAATACATGTAGATATTTATAGATACAAAAGTCAAATAAATTTCAACCAAAATCTTGTGTAAATTGATTATGTATATTGTTGGTAGTGAATGTAATGAATTCGCCCATTTATTATTAAAAAAAAAGTGATATGTAATTATAAACGAAAAAAAAAGGCATGATCTAGATTTGATATGCACATTTATTATGAACAATATAATTGATATAACCAATTTAAAAATAGTAGTTTAGAAAAACTATGTCATTTGCTAGCCATCATACACTCACTCGTTAATAAATTGACGTGTCATTTAGGTTTACACTGCATTTTTCCTTCTAAACAAAGAAATAAATTTTCTCTGGAATATTATATATATATATATATGAGCCGCCAAAATGGGCTGGGCCCGTCGGGCCGAACCGCACCCGCCTATATAATTGGTGGGTTGGGCCTATATAATTGGTGGGTTGGGCCGAGTATTTTTAGCCCGCAACCCGTTTAGGCCCGCCCACTTAAGCTCGCTAAATGAGCGGGTTGAGGCGGGTTTGGCCCGCTCCGCCCCGCCTAAGCCCGCCACATGTCAAACTCGAGAGAAATGCCTAAAATTTATCTTTTGTGTATTATACTTTACAAAAGTTTACTGCTTTAAACATGTTCTTTTAATTCTTGATTTAGATTGAAAATTTGAAAAAAAAATGTTGATTATGTTTAGGTAATTATTTTGTTTGGGGTAATTAATATTTGTGTTTGTATTTATATTCTTGCAGATTAGAAGAAAAAATTATGGAGTTTGTCGATTTGAATTAAAGTAATACTAATATATATGATATTAGAAATGCGAACTCAAGTGGTAAATATAAGTAGAGAGAATTTTCAAATGTTTGGAATTTTTTTTGTAAAGAGAGTGGTTGGTAAGAATGCAAATTTTATAGGTATCATGTTTATGTTGATATTATATCATTTTGTACCATTATTTTGGTATTTCATTTTAATAATATCATCCCTAATTAAAAATAAAAAAAGAAAAAAAATCGCGAGTTGGCACGCCATAGCCCACGATCCGCCCTTGAATGAGTTGGGCCGAACATTTCTAGCCCGCAACCCGCCTAGGCCCGCCGACCTAAGCCCGCCAAATGCGCGGGTTGAGGCGGGTTTTGGCCCACCCTGCCTCGCTGGCTCATTTTGACAGCTCTAATATATATATATATATATATATATATATATATATATATATATATATATATATATATATATATATATATATATATATATATATATCGAAATCCAATTTTTATATTCCTTTAACTATGAATGAGAGTATAACTTTAGAAAAAGAAAAAAAAATATATGAATGAGAGTATAACATTGTGTATAGATACATAAGAGACATGGAGAATATGAAGATTTAGATTAATTATATATATATATATATATATATTAAATATTAAATACTAATGAAACTCTTATTTTATTAATCAATTCACATCCCTTACTGCAATAGTATTTACCACATATTTATAGCTGATTACAATATTTACCATAATTAATAAAATGAAATAATATCACATTAATATTTAATATATCTATACTATAATTAATCTAAATCTTCTGATTATTCATCACCAACTCAATAATAATTGTAATATGTGATGTATTTTTAAGAACCATTTAAATTAAGGGTGATTCTGCAGTGCATCTGGTGTATCGGTGTACCTGAAAGTTAATGGGTTAAAAATAGGGTGTAGTGGGTAGTTTTTTTTTTAAATAAGTTATTTTATATTATTTGATGGTAGAGATCGAATTAAAATTTAATCTACGATTAAGTTCGTCCAAGTACACCGATGTACAGATGCATAGCAGTTGGATTCATTAAATTAAATGTATCTTTAATTCATGTTCATTTAATAATATTTATTTTCTCTATATTTTCTCCATGTAGGAAATTAAGCTCTAAATTTTGGGCTAGTAGCCCATTTATTTTTCAAAGTTTGATTTAGGCCCAGAATGTGATGCCCAATGAATGTGTTTGGGCTTTATATAATCCTTACTGAGCTTCTTTAGTGACACTCGATTTATCCTGGCCATCCAGTTGTTTTCTTCCCAGTTCAACAGTATGCGTTGGCTGAGCTACTTTTAACCATTCTTCTTGGAGATAGATGATCCCTAAACTGAAAGAAAACGGAGTCAATCCATTCCTTGAGGTGAGTTCCGAACGAAATTCATGAAATATATTTGAAATTTTAACTTACGCAGGAATTAGAGTACCTATGTTTCTTCAATTTCCGTATTTAGGTTTATCGCTCTCCTATGAATAAGTTGAATTCGTTGAATGCAATGTTTCAGCTTATGCGAACTTCTGTTTTGCGTTTTTATTTTTGTTCTCCTGCTGAAATCAATTGTGTTCTTTGTACTAAGAGGGATTTGGATGATGGGTTACTGCAAGTAACAAGCTTGGTTGACATTCTGTTTCGCAAAGCGTAATCATAAGGATATTAACTTATTGTAATTTGATACTGGAGTTTGAAGAAGGTTTTTTTTTTTTTTTTTTTTTTTTTGGGTTCTAGAGTGGAGTAGTATGTTTTTAGATATGCAGTCAGTGATTGAGGTTATAGAGGTGTGTAGGCTTGCTTTTGTTGCACATATATTTTCAACTTCAATTAGAAATATAGATGAAAGTCGCGGTCTTTCAGGTTCTACAGTAATCATTTTTAATTTTTTCCAGCTTCGTTGCAAACATAATATATTTTGGGAAGATGGCTGGAAACTGAAAATGTAGTCTGAGGCATATAAACCATGTTGGGAACCGTATAGTGTATGCATGCTTTGGAGGCGTATCAGATTACAGTTTTACTGATTTGTGGTACACCGTACATGTGTATGTAGCGTGCGTAGATATTGTTTAAGACGAAGATATGACTTGTGAATCTGTTGTAAGCTTGCAACTATCAAAATGGGAACTTGAAAATCAGAGAAGCCTAAATGTTAGAGGTCTCAAAAATGTTTGGTTCTTGACAGAATTTATGGTTCTTGACAGAATTTATGGTTCTAACAAGTAACAATCGATCAAACATGAAGGATTGTTTTCTCTGTTTGTGCTATTAATAAAGCTTGAGTTCTGCCTGTGTTTGTTATCTCAATGATTCCTTTGCTTCATAGTAACTTATTCAATGTGGTAAAAAAGAGAGAAGATTAAAATAGTTTTGAAGTGTGATCTTTGAACTATAAGTAATGCTCACATGCGTGGGTAGCAGCTGGGATGCTCCATCCCCAGCCTACATGCTTTGTAATTGTATTGAATAATGGGGTCCAGTGAGAAGAATTAATCATTGTCTTTGAGAAGTAGGGGTGTAAGTACTTGAATTTTATTGCCTATTAAAGGAAAATATGTGGTAAATTAATGCAATAATTATCAATTAATTATTTATTTATTAAGGAATTTAAATAAATTAATTCCTAAAATAGATTAATAAATAATTGATAATTAATTTAAAACCTAACAAATTAAGTAGAGTTTAAATTAAGTAAAACTTGACTCCCAAGTCAAATAAAGTCTGGAAGGTCCCAGAATCAGGTCAAATTAATCAATGACCATTCAAACTGTGTTATATTTGGAACGACCCAAGCCCGCAGAATCGGGTCAAATATGTCATGGACCAATCAGATTGCAAGTTATTTATGGGACATGCTCATTCCTCACCTATATAAGGAGTCATCTTCCATTCATTCCAGACAGACTACAACATCTGAACACACTAAAATATCCGAAGATGTAGATGCTTCTGAAGAGATTAAGAATACGAGCAGTGCTCCCTTGAGATCTTCAAGCATCTTCAAGTCAAGAACCGCCTCCGATCAGAGATAAAGATGCCAAGCCCCTCCGATCCGGCGTTCTTCCAGCCAACCGTCTCAGATCAGAGATAAAGGTGCCAAGCCCCTCCGATCCGGCGTTCTTCCAGCCAACCGTCTCCGATCATAGATCAAGGTTCTACACCCCCTCCGATCCAGCGTTGGTCAGAAACAACACTCGACCTGAGGTCAAGGTGCTAAGCCCCTCAGATTCGACGTTTCTTCCAGTCAGACTCATCCAGCTGTTTTTGTGAAGTCAACGGTGTTCTACCAATTTGAACGACGTTCTTCATAAAAGTCTTCAAGTCAACGTTCAATCCGAACAAAGGCTCGACGCCTCCGGATCAACGTCAAGACTACACATCCGAGCTCGGACAAGCTTCATTCGAAGATCCGGCTCAACACACACGCTGTCAACACATTTAGTGCAGTCAACACACACATTCCAGTCAAAGTCAAGTCAACAAGTCATGTCAAACCAAATTGGTTCGAGAGAAGAATCAGAGGATTGATTGAGATTGTAACATGTTTACATATCTTTCAAATTAAATCCATCTGAAATTAGTTTTGTACTCTAATTTGTTACATAAATACAATATTTGTTGTTACAAATTTTGGCACGCCCAGTGGGACAGTCTCTACCTCTCATCTCTTCTCTCTACAAGTTCGAAGATACAAAGCATGACTCCTCTCAGGATTGCAGTAAGAAGACCTTCTACCTTGAAGCATTCAGAGCTGCAAACTGAAGATATTAAAAAAATAACTCCACTCAAGATTGGGATACGAAGGCCTGCTGCATCAAAACCTCAAGAGTTGCAAACTTAAAAGGTTGGAGTCGTTACAAGAAGTATTCCCGAAGGCTCCGTAGAGGCAAACCATATGGTGGGGATTACTCTCAACAAGCCATTACACGGAGAAAAGAGTGGTGAAAATGTTGCTTGCTCAACTCCTTGTTCAACGCCAAGCTCGCCATCTGCCTCAACTGCAACTGTAGTGATGATGACGAGTGCTATAACTATTGAGGAACAACTCGCAAGTATGATAAGAGCCATTGAAGGACTCAACAAGCACATGGAAGCTCAAGACGTAAAAATCTCCATACTTATGAAGAAAATGGAGAATGTGGAGACAAGTCATGCAAATGAGAAACAAGTTGGGGATGAGCACGAGAAAGAAGACTCAGCGAAACACCATCCTCTTGAAAAGAAGCCAGTTGAAGAAGAAATACAAATTTCAACTGACAAAATGCTTCCTGTGAACCAACTGAAGAACATTGTTTTAGAGACGAAAAAAGACAAGTTTGAAGGAAGCTCAAATCTTCTTCAACATACGCCAAGCCATATACAAAGAGGATTAACAACTTGAGGATGCCAACTGACTACCAACCTCCTAAGTTTCAACAATTTGAAGGCAAAGGCAATCCGAGACAATATGTGGCGCATTTCGTCGAGACATGCAATGATGCTGGGACCAACGGAGATCACATGGTGAGACAATTCGTCTGATCTTTAAGAGGAAATGTCTTTGATTGGTACATCGACTTGGAAGCCAACTCCATTGACAGTTGGGGGCAAATGGAAAAAGTATTCCCCAACCGCTTATATAGCACACGAAGAATTGTTAGCATGATGGAGCTAACAAATACTCGTCAAAGGGATGAATAATATGTCATCGACTACATCAATAGATGGAGGACTCTAAGCCTCAATTGCAAAGAAAGGCTATCAAAAACTTTAGCTATAGAAATGTGCATTCAAGGGATGCAATGGAATCTTAGCTACATACTCCAAGGAATTCGACCTAAAACTTTTGAAGAGTTGGCTTCAAAAGCTCACGACATGGAGTTAAGCCTGACATGAAATGACATCGAATGGTCCTCTATTCAAGATTCTTACAAGTTTGAATACATGTCCTTCGATGAGCCCTTGGAAGAGGAACCACAAACAAAGACTGCAGTTTCTATAAAAATTAATAGAAATGAAGTTGAAGCAAGAGAAAATAGTGCATCACAAGATTGGGGGCAATAAATTGTTGAATAATCATGACACATTATGCTCTTTGACATGAGCTAAAACTGTCTGCATTACGCTCCTTGATACGAGCTTAAACTATCTAAAATCTCCCAAGTCAAATCTCTCTGACACGAGCTAAAACTGTCTGCATTACGCTCCTTGATACGAGCCTAAACTATCTAAAATCTCCCAAATCAATGCTCCTTGATACGAGCTTAAACTTTCTAACTTAAATCAGATCTCCTTGAGAAGAGACGAAACTCTCTACATGTTACGCTCCTCGACACGAGCTAAAAATATCCACACAATACTCCTTGATACGAGTTTAAACTATCTAAAAGTCTCAAAATCATGTTCCTTGATACGAGCTTAAACTGTCTAACTCAAATTAAATCTACTTGAGAAGAGACAAAACTCTCTACATGTTACGCTCCTCGACACGAGCTAAAAATGTCCACACAATACTCCTTGATACGAGTTTAAACTATCTAAAATCCTTAAGTTACGCTCCTTGATATGAGTATAAACTATGTACACATCAAATCAAATCTCCTTGGGAAGAGAAAAAAACTCTCTACACATAAGACTCCTTGATATGAGAGAAAACTATCCACACAATGCTCCTCGACATGAGAGAAAACTGTCCACACAATGCTCCCCGACACGAGTGAAAAATGTCCACATAAGGCTCCTTGACACGAGCATAAATTGTCTACAAGTTCAAATTCAAGACTCATTGACACGAGTATAAATTGTTAGCAAATTCAAGTTCAACGCTCCATGACGCATGAGTCTAAACTGTATTTTACTCCTGGCCCGCATGAGTATAAAATGTGTACGGCACCCCATTCAAATCAAATCATGTTTCTTTGAACTACGTTATGACTTGATCCTCTTCAAAGAGGTACGTAGGCAGCTTAGCACTTCACTAAGTTCAGTCATAATTTAAGCTACTCATATCAAGTTGGTGAGGCAAGCAATAAAATTCAATCATGTTGATCAAGAATGAATTATTGCAATTTGTTCACTTCAACATAAATGCGTCTGTGAACAAAATGCGAGGGGGCATTTGTAGGCACTTGAATTTTATTGCCCATTAAGAAAAATATGTGGCAAATTAATGCAATAATTATCAAATAATTATTTATTTATTAAGAGATTTAAATAAATAAATTCCTAAAATAAATGAGTAAATAATTTATAATTGGGTAAGATCCAGTCAAATAAGTCTGACTTAAAGTCTAAGAAAGTGAAAGGCCCAAGCCCGCATAATTAGGTCAAAACTGACCAATCAGGCTGCGAGTTATTTATGGGGCATCCTCATACTTCACCTATATAAGGAGTCCTCCTCCATTCATTCCAGAGACACACACTACAACATCTGAACACACACTAAAACATCTGAACACACACTAAAACATCTGAAGACACAAACGCTCTGAAGAGATTGAAGCACGAGCAACGCTCCTCAAGATCTTCAAGCATCTTCAAGTCAAAAACGGCAAACGATTCGGGATTAAGGTGCGAAGTCCCCAAATCAAGCGTTCTTCATATACTAAGTTCTTCGGTGTTCTTCGCGCCAAGAACAGCATACGACCCGGGATTAAGGTGCTAAGTCCCCCCAGATCGAGTGTTTCTTCGGATCAAGTACGTTTAATTCAAATAAAGGCTCGACGCCTCTGGATAAACGTTATAAGATCCCAAATCCGAGTTCGGACAAACTTCAACTGAAGATCCGACTCAAAACACACAGTCAACTCGATCAACGCGGTCAAGTCAAAGAAGTCAAAGTCCAAATTGGTTCGAGAGAAGAAGCAGATGATAGATAGAGATTGTTTCCTTAATTATCAAGTTTAATCCTTCTGGATTATCATTGTAATTCTTTTGTGTTTATTTTATTATAAATACAAAATTTATTGTTACAAGGGGGAACCTAGCCCCCTCTCGGCTCTTCATCTCTCCATTAGGTCTACCATTGTCTTTGGATATATGATCTGTGTTTTAATGTGAGCTCATAGCTGAACTTTGTTCTTGCACCGACATTCATTACATGTTTAACCTCACACACTAATTTATAATATGCATCAGCCCTTTGTTGTTTTTCCAATAATAACAGTCTCCAGTAACGTCTAGTGTAGTGTAGCTTGCTCAGACTTGGGGGGTTCCTGTATGCAATAAGGTGCTGGTACTATCCATATTATGTGATCATTCAAATTGGATTTGTTCTTAGAATAATCTTCACATCTTATTCATTATGACATGCTTCATATCACACGTTCTCTTTTATGTTAATGTGTGGGGGAGAATGTACACAAGTTAGAACAATCAAATTATTATGCCCCTCAACTTATGATGAGTTGTGAAACAGGTCGAATGAATGTTCAAGGTTTCAGGCATGATAAACGACTAAAGTAGGGAACATTTTCCTGTCTCACCAAAGATTAGCCACACAGCATTCGGACGCCATGCAGAGTACGAGCTGGGAGCAAAAGATACACGCCTTGACTCACATCCTAACCAATCCAACAAACTCACCGACCCTCCATTCCCAGCTATTCATTGCCACCCAAATCCCCTGCTACATAAACTGGGACTACCCACCACTCCTCTGCCACCAATCTTCAACTGTCCCACCTCTCACAAAGTGGGCAATCTATCATTTCCTCAAAAGGGCGTCTAGATTTGACCTTCAGCAGACTTCGTGGCGGTCCAAATGCCCATACATATTGCCTCCGCCAGTTGTTTTGGCCAAGGGGGTGGAGGAAGCCGAGTGGGGGGAAGAGGAGAGGAGAAACTACGTTAGGAAAAGATTGAGAGGGAGAAGGTTGGGGAGCGACATTAACCCCTTGATTCCTATAATTGTTCCTAATCTTTTATTGTTTTCTCTCTTGTTTTGGGATCCTGTTTCAGTCGACTAAAACTGAAAGTTGGAGTTCACGTGACTCTTAGCTGGTTTTATCTGCATCCTTTACTTCTAGCCGGATTCATTATGTCAAAAATAGTGTGGTCGGAAGTTGCAAGTTGCAAGCATAAAAGTGTTATTAACAGCTTGCCTGATGTTGAATCGTTTCTTTTATTTATTTATTTATTTATTTATTAAAATAAGTTCACTTTTCTGAATACACAACTACATTTTAAATAGTTTGGTTGTTCCTGAGTTGAAGGCAGCAATGACATTCAACCACCATTTGCGCCTCTTAATTAGTCACTTTTATTTTTTGGCAACCAACCTGGAAATTTTTTATGTCGCCTTAATTAAGGAAAGGGGTCCACAAAAACGCTGCTTAATTTTTCATGGCAATAAAAGGAAATTTATATTTGTAATATACTTTATAATTTATTTATATATGTTTAAGAAAAACTCACTCTGAAAATTATTAGGAAGTAATAACTTTTTTCACTCTAAATTTGTAGTAATTACAAATTTCTTTAAGAGGGAATTTATAGTGGTTGAAAAACTCAATCTAAAGAGGTGAACTCATCTATCAGCAAAGGATAAAGACATGGATGTTGTATGTATGCATGAAGTTTAATTGTTTGCAATATTATTTAATAATAATGATAATAATGGCGTTGGTGTTTTCTGAGCATTAAATGGGGTTTAAAAGATGTAGAGAAGATAGAAGAGTGAAAATGAAATATTGTAAAAAGATGATGTGGAAAAGATATAATCGAAAAAAAAAAGAAGAAAAGGATAACAAATAAATGAGAATTGGATAGATGGATACATAGGTAGGGGACGTAAGTGATTTAAGTTGAATAAAGGCAAACTAGGCACATGCTTTATTAACATATATCTCCACTAGTAATTAATTTTTGACTATGACTGCCCTTACCAAATTCACCAACCGCCGTTGCTCACTCTATTTACTTTCTTCCACCACCCCCACACACATCAATAAATAAATATATTTATATCACAATGATTTACTAGTTTTTTGAAAGTTATAAATGAAATGTGTGTGTGTGTGTATATATACTTAATGCAGCTTGGTATAATTTATTTATTTTTTAATATCACAATGGAAGTAAATGGATATAAAATATTACATTATAGGGAATAATTGTTGAATCAATGCAAATAATTAAAAATATATATATATATATTTTTTTTTTTTTAAAACATCGATCAAATATCAACTATGTGAATTAATATGAAATCATTATTATTAAAGCTCTCTTATGCTCAATCAAACAACTCTTAATTTCTAAAACTTTGGTTTCAGGTTTTATAAATCTTACTTATGTTCTAGTTGAAAATTTATAACTAAAATTTTAAAAATTACAAACTACGTCCATCAATAAATTATACTCTTAATCTTAAATTCACACATCTTTTTATGCATGATAAGCATTTGTGTGAGAACATCTCACAAAAAGATTTTTATAAAACAGATAAAAATAAAAACTTTAACAAAAAGTAATATTTGAATTAATGAAAAGTGATAGTGGTACAAAAAATTATTTCCTAAACAATTCATAGTATAAATAAAAAGTCATAATTTTTTAATGAAAAGTGATAAAATCTTTATTACAAATGATAATTAAAAAAATAAAATAATAATAATAATAATAACAGTGTCACGTAAAACTATCTCGTGTTCTCCTTTGTACATTCTTTCTTTTACCCTTTCTCTATTTTTACTTTTGCAGTTAATATTTTATACACCCATCGCAGCCATCTACTACGCATCCAATGTGACTTATTTGGTTTTCAAAATCCTTCCATCTAAAATAATTTTAGAAAAAGAAGAAAAAAAAATCTAGGAAAATGTGGTGTGTAGTGATACATATCCATCCAATGCCATGCCATTAAGAACACTCCATTGGTAATAAAACTAGTGAAAATTAGGAAATTGAAAAAAAAGTGTCCTCGATTAGAAAAGTGTAAATTAAGATGGGGCAGATTTGCAATTAGTAGGAAATGTGACGTTTCCCGTTTCCGCCGGTAATCACGCAGGAATTTGGATGGCCCGAGAAGAAAGGTGTGTGGGAAGGTGTTGACAAATTTAAAAGCCAGATTGGTCAAACACCATAGCTAACTAATTCTCATTTCATTAACTAATTGTCACCCTATTTTTACCTACATTATTTTTTTATTCATCCACATTTCATGTACTAATATTAATAAAATTTATAATGAATACTAATATATCCTCGTTTATTTAATTATTACTATTTAGTTAATATTATTAAACATAGTAAATGCATAAGTAGTTTCTTTTTTTTTCTTGCATCGAATTGTGTGTATGAATTTAGTACTTAAATATTATTTTATTGTGAAAAATTCAGCCTAATAACCACTCGTCGACCCGCCAAAGAGATGCATTTACTTTTTTGCACGTAAATTAAGAAATATTATTATTTTATGTAAAGTGGGTAGATATATTAAAAATATGTGATGGATAGTGCTGGGTCATTGTTGGACCCTTTTTACTAAAAGAGAAAAATGTTACAATTTAGATGAGACGCCCAATATAATAAAATGATGTTATTTGTGAGGGACTGAGAAGGAGGAAGTAACAAGCAATGTGGTCCTTGAAATAACAAATTAGTATGTTTTGACTAAAATGCATAATAATTTTTTTAATAGTGTTTAATATTAGTATTTTGAAAAGCATTACATCATGGATTGACGTTTTGAGTTTTTCACGTCTCCGTCTCCAGGATTTTTTTTAATTTATTTTCTAAATACTACTATTTCAAATTTTATAGTCAAAACAGCTATGCATATGATGCGCCGGCCGGTGTACTTAAACTATTTTAATTATTAGATTAAATTTTAATTTAATTTTTACTATTAAATAAAATAAAATAATTAAATGATAAAAACTTGTGTGCATTCGGGCACACGGGAAACACTTCGTGTGCCTTTAGAATTTTGTATTAAATTGTATGTCCTTTAGTATAAAGATGTGTACCCTTTATTTTCTGAAAAAAATAAAAAATATTAATTTAAAGTGTATACCCTTTAGAACAAAATGGTGTACCCTTATTAATTAAAGTGTATACCCTTTATAACAAAACTATGTACTCTTACCCATAATACTAAATTCTAAAGGCGCACAGTGTGCACCTGGGTACACGCAAACCCACTCCAATTAAATTTTAAAAAAATAACTAACAACCACACCTTAATTTTAACCCATCAACCCAGGTGTACCACATAATCACCCCAAATTTTATAATGGGTTAAATTACAAAAATACTCTTGATGATAAATAAATAAATAACTTGTGATTTGAAAAGATTTTAAATAAAGATGCTAATGTGATGCACTTTGAATGCAATCATAAAGATATAACTACCATCATTTATGCATTTCTTAATTGTGCTGAAATTGCAATTCAAGTAATGGTAATTAAGGAGAAAAAAAAAGGAAACCTAAAATATTGACAATTCATTATTAGAAATTATTAATATTAATTATCAGTCACATGCAAACCTTCAAGGCATGAAAACAACACAAGCGACTGTAATTGAGTCAGATCAACAGCTCGGTAATAATGACATTTAATAAGTAGTTTAGCCCCTAATTAAGTTTCAAAATAAGTTGATAATTAAAATACTAAACATCAAATATTAGCCAAATTATGAAATGGAAATATAAATTTCAGCCTTACTCCCAATAATTAATTTGTGTTGCTCACAATAATACCAAATACTTAGAAAATTATCCACCTTTTTGAATTAAA
Organism: Pogostemon cablin; assembly: GCA_023678885.1. Taxonomy (NCBI): domain Eukaryota; kingdom Viridiplantae; phylum Streptophyta; class Magnoliopsida; order Lamiales; family Lamiaceae; genus Pogostemon; species Pogostemon cablin. Next base: position 4,136,124 of record CM042956.1, read on the forward strand.
AATCATTAAATTCAAATAATGAAGTGTGAGTTGAAAGAATTTACTACCATGAACCCAATAAAAAGAAAAAAGAGGGTTTTTTTTGGGGGGTGGGGTGGGGTGGGGTGGGGGGGTTGGGGGTGCAACTTAACTTAGAAGATGGAAGCTTATAATTGATTGCCTCTCTGCCTAAGTAACAAAGTGAGGTGACCTCATCTTTACAATTTTGGTAGCCTTCCAAAAGCAAAGGAACTTCTTTTCCTTTTGTGGATTACACAAAGTAATAATGAGAAGTTGTATCAAGTAATTGGGATTACTTGATCTTAATTTTCAATTATCAAGCCCTCTAAATCAAATTATAATAACTATATTAGCAACTAAGACAATTTTGATTTTGAGCCCACATAATCTAAATTAAGACCCCATTCCTCTAGACATTATACAGATTTTTTTTAACGAGACCCCATTCCATTATACAGAGCTTTCTTTACACAATTTTTATTTATTTATTTAATCTAAATTGTTAATTTTTTAATTATCTAGTTGATTATATGTTGTTAACGCGTACATATTTATTTACTTAAAAGTTATAAAATTCAATAATGGTAAATGAGTATCGTACGTTAAATTTGGATTGATCTTATTTCTATGATATTAGGATTGATACATGGATTTGTCATTAATTGTGTAATTAATGTACCAAATAGAAAAGGGAAAATTGAAAAAGAAAAGGAGTACGTGGGACCTTCTTTTTTTTCGATAGGCATGCATATTGTGAATGAGTATGGGGAGGGCCCATATATGTAAGAAAATAAAAACCCAATTTTTTTTTTTAGCGACATCTTGTACGTAATGGTAAATCAAGATATTATCATTTTTTTTAAATATAAAAAATACTATATTTTTTACTTACACTAAAATTGTATAAGAAATATTATTTATATAATATCACTATTATTTTTTATTAATTCGAGATTATTTTTTTAAAAAAATTATTTGTCATAATTTAATTTTAGGCGACATCTTGTACGTTGTAACGTTATTATAAATTCGAGAGCATTTCTTAAAAAAAATACTATTAATCATAATTTAATTTTAGGCGACATCTTATATGGTATATTAAGGATATTATCACTTTTTATAAAATATACTATTTCATTCGTCCAACATTAATTTATCCATTTGCTTTTTGTGCGTAAATTAAGAGGTATTATTATTTTATGTGTAATGGATATGTGTATTAGTGGGGTGTGTGGGTACCTTATTTTAATTGTGTTAGTGTGTGGGTGGATCATGTGTCTAAAAATGAAAATGGATAGATTAAAAGTGAAAATCCAAAATGGTAAAATAAATAGATTGACAATAGAAGGAGGGAGTATTATTTTTTATTTACACTTAAAAATGTATAAAAAATATTATATAATATCATTATTACTTTTTATTAATTTGAGATCACCTCTCTTAAAAATAATATTATTCTTTCATGACATTCTTCCACTGCTATGTGAGAGTTCTTACGTAGTGTTTGTCTTAATTTTATTAATGTATAGGAAAAACATATTTGAAGGGCACATGCTTTAGTACACTCAATGTAGGACTATTATTTTTCATGCCCCACCCACCACAATCCACGCATAATTAACCAACCTTCCACTCTATTCCTATTCTTTTTTTCATGTTTGCAATCTTTCATTTTCTTTATTTATTATACACCCGATCCAATTAATTACGTGACGACCTTATTTATTGTATATATAATTGCTTCCAATTTAATTATGTAACTTCCCTCATTATTTCATGATGATTTCATCTATCTATATATCCATTCCCGTGTATATATTTTCTTTCCTTTTTTTTTGGCGGAGGGTGACAACACAAAATGGAGATTTATATGTTAATGTATATATACCAAATATAATTATAATTAGGCGATAAATTTGCAAGTGGTGGGTCCCAAATTAAGTTTCGATTTCCATGAAATAAGTAGAAATTAATTGTAGACATTAAACACTACACACGCCGTTTGTTCACTCTTTACACCTATAAAAACATACAAAACCACACCACTATACACACTATCACTACCACTCTCTCTCCTCTTTCTCTCTCATCCCCTGCTGCAATGGCTTTCTCCGCCAAGCAAACTTCCCTCTTCCTCCTACTCACCCTCTTATCCTCTCTGCATACTCATGCAAGAGAAAGCCAATTCTTCAACAAAGTCCCCAGCGCCACCACCTCCGCCGCCGTACCACTCACCAATGAAGCGGCAAACCCCCAACAAGACCCAACTTTCCTGCCGGAAAAGGACGACAGCCTCTACGGCCACGAGTCCGGCCAAAACCCTCCCTCCACCGCCGAACCATCCACCACCATCCCCACCGGCGCTAACAGGGAATTCAGACATCCCGTCAACAAGTACCTCCCCAAGAACTACAACCCCGTCGCCTACGTCACCCAACCAGACGACATCGACGACACCAGCGCCACCACATTCACACAAGACAGAAGCTTCGCCACCAATCCCACCACATTCACACAAGACAGAAGCTTCGCCACCAATCCCACCACCTATTACAACGGCGGCGCGCAGAATCAGTACAACAACCAGCAGGATTTGGCGGAAACAGAGTTCAAAAGCTACCCCAATAACAACGGAGGCGGGCAGAATCAGTACAATAACCAGCAGGATTTTGCGGAAACAGAGCTCAAAAGTTACCCCAAAAACTTCAAAGGCAACAGCCAGTACTACTACAATGGCGGCAGCAGCTTCAACACCGACCCACAGGGGCTGGGCGACTCCGCCTTCGACGCCACCGCCTTGCGCAGCCGTGGGAACTACTACAACAATGGCAACGAGGTCTTCCGGCCACAGGGAATGAGCGACACGAGATTCATGGAAAACGGCAAGTATTTCTACGACATCAATGCAGAGAAGTACAGCAACAACCACCCTTATGAAAGCCTTAAAGGTGCTCGAGAAAATGCCGAGTACAGAAAAGATTTCTACGGAAATGCTGAAAACAATGGCTACAACGAATTCAACGCAGTGAATTACCAAAACCAACAAGAGTTCGGTAACCTGCCATGAAGCTTGATGTCATACAGTGGCCGCCATTAATGGCGACTCTTGGTGTTCTTCTAATTATGGTTAATTAATTAATGGTAGAAATACGAAACCACAGATCTTGTATTTTATTCATGTGATGTTTTTTTTATTTTTCGTTTATGATGTGTTCTCGATTTAATGAGGCATGAAGACTATGATATGGGATTTTGATTTTGTATTTGTGTGGTGAACTATAATTCTAAATTTTAATTAATAAAATTGTATATTAATTATGTAGTTATTTTTAGTAGTAGTACAAATCATGTTTATTTGATGGAGTAATTAATTATATGTTGACCGGTGAGCATAATTATGATCCCAAACATTATACTTTTTTAAAGCTTACGGAAAGCCCATAAAGGCAATGATTTGACTGATAATTTAATTAAAAGTAAAAAATCGCAATATCTAATCACGGGATTGTACATATTTGTGTGCTTCTAAATACTAATTTGAATCATTTTTGTTAATTATGTGTAGATCTCAACCCTATATAGCTAAGGGCCCAATTTCTAGATCAAAAAGAATATGGCCAACAATTTTAAAATGTGGTCGCATTAGCTTTTGTTTGCACTTAGACTCTCTTTTTTCTTGTTCTTTCTTTTTGTCATTTATTTACAAATAATAACAATACATACATATACTCTCTTTTTCTTAAAAGAAAATAATAACAATTCGCTCATATCAAGATTACATATGAGATAACCTTTCATTAACATAAGGTATTTTATGTGGAATGACAATCTCTTTATAATTTGGATAACATTTTATGTGAAATAAAGAGCACAAGTTGCAAGAAGAATCTGACCTATTATTAAAAAATATTATTATATAGGTAAATAATTTTATTATTAGTTAATTAAAGCATATGATTAACTAAAATATAATATATGAATAAATATTAAGGTATGATATAAAATGTTATGGTATGATTTTTTAGTATAATTATTATGACTAAATCATATTATAATATCTTAAAATTGTATTTTAATATATTATTCATTATACTTTAACCACCAAAATATATACTTTATTTATATAATAATCATACTTTAATAATGAATCGACTCGTATAAGTGTGCAACATGATAGTAACCCTAAATTTAAATATTCAAAATAATAATTGTTTTGGCTCCCAAGAGCCAAATTCAAAATAAATTTTATTATGTTAAAAGAGATTAGCTGGGTGGTTTTTTTATGTTTTGACTTTTAAAATCATGAACAAACTTTCTTTTTTTTCTTAAGAGACCTTAGAAGTTACTCCAAGTCCTTAAACAATAGATGAAAATTGACCACTTAGAGATTTGTTAGTATAATTTTTAAATAATAATAGTAATAAAAATATGGTAATGCTATTATTAAGTAGAGGGAATAAATGAGTAGTGTGAAACACAAAGGTGTTTTGAGTTTATTTAATAATTTGTTTGATAAGTAGTTGAGCTGAATTTGAATGAGCTTTAATTGAATTGGACATGAGCCATGAAAATTTTGATATCTTACTTTTACTCTACTATTTTCATGTATTGAGATCAAAATTTGAGTTGAGTATTCAAACACAAAACTTAGCTACTTGATATACTTCTTAAATTAATTAAACTCAAATGAGTTTTAATGTAATAATCTTAAATCAAGTATATATCGAGTACTCCGTTTGTTTGTATTTTCAATCCTACTTTTAAGAGTGAAAGTTTATACCTTAACTTCTTTCTCTTAGAACGATACTCATCTTTTTTCTTTTTGCTTTTATTCCTTTCAATGTATTGAAGTTTTGTTTAAGTAGTCAGTATATCAGACTTTGACAATCTTTTTATAATTGTATTTCAATTTTGCAATGTATTTATTTCATTTGTGCTTTTATTTAATGACAGTTTATAATTTATATATATGGCACGACATTAGTAAAAGTTAATAAAGCACAGATTTAAAACGTAGAGAAAATACATTAACTGTCTGAGAATAATCGTACAGTTACTGCAATTATTGTTATACAATTAATTATTCAATACATGTTTCAAAAAAAAAAAAAAAAAAAAAAGAGTCGGTACACTGTACACGTTAGTAAGATACACTACCCTTTTACAATGATTTAAGATTATGGGTTTTCTAGTACGTATCCATTAAATTGTATTGTTTGCATCTTTATTTTCATATGTTTCTATCATTTAAATCAAGAGTTTGAATTTTATGGAATACAGTCATACACTTCTGCAAGATAAATAATTAGTCTTTCGAATGATAAATAATTAAAACACGATGTAACATAAACCTTTTTTAGATGATTATAATTGAATTATACAAAATTATTTTTCTTGCAAATAATTAATTGTAACAATTTATCATGAGAAAAGGTGATACTTCCTGATCCCATTTCATATAAATATTCTTACCGTGATAACATTCTAGCCATATCCTATCGTTTGCCTTAAATCAATTAATATCAACAGCAGACCAAAAAACTTATTATATTGAAAGTATTGTTTGCAGGTCGTATCTCATGGTGAGATAATTTTATTTATATTTTAATAAAATATTATCACTTTTTATTCATTTCATGAAAATCGTTCCAATTAGACAATATCCCAAAATTCTTTGCCATTGTTTCCAGAGTGTGTACATGACCTAATGTCATGCATGAATTCGTAGTACACTCAACATAAATTCTATCTCAATCATTATTCTAAATGAATGAATTCATCTCGCATAACTAATATAGATGTAATTTTTATAGTTAATTACATTTTTCATGTGGTTTATAAATTATTGCGAGAAAGAATAATTAGTGATGAGACGTTAATTAGTAACCTTAAATATAATCACGTCATTTATCTTTTGTTTTTAGGAGAGAATTTCTTAAGACATTGAATTCGAGATCATCGAATGTCAGTGACATGCCGTTACTTGTCCGGTAGGATGTCTACCACACATGCTTTTAGTTATTACACAAATTCGCAATTTTTTAATAAGGAAAAGAAATATTCTTAAATACTCCATTTAATTACTTCTTCCCACAAATATGGTTACATATTACAATGTCCCCACAATTATTTTTAAATTATCTTTTTTGATATATAGGATCTACATAAAATAATTACTCCATTTGTCCCAGGAATATATTCATGTATTTGGTGGCATGGAAAAATTAACTTTTTGTTATAGTGATATAAGAAAAAGATGGGGTACTTTGGGTAATTGAATAGAATAAAGTATGTGACATAATTGACTTTGACTAGATTATGTGTAGAAAAAAGGTGGCATTTTGTAATATGAGTATTTGTAGTATTGTAAGGTTATTGATATTGTGTATTGTTTCATTTTTAGGGTATGGATGTATTATTGGGACGGACCAAATGGAAAGCATGAATGTATTATTGGGACATAACAAAATATTTTAAAATCTCTCAACCTATTAAAATACTACTTCTTAATCTGTATGTAAACAGTAAATGTAACAACAATTGTGGGTCTGAGGGAGTATATGAGTTGATACTTCATGCACTCGGATAAATGTGAGGATTCATATCTATATTAATTTTATTAATAATATGTACTCCATATATTTTTTAATAAATGTATTATACTTTTATATTCAACTTTTTATTAAAATAACTAAAAAAAATTGCTAACAAATTTATAAATTCTTGTTCATTCGTCTAGGTTAGAAACCAGTATATTTTCTATTTATTTTGTGTAAATTTTTATCATAAAAATTGAGGGAGAAAGACACATAAAAAGTTCAATATTATGTTGATTCTATTATTATATTTTTACTAGGAGAACTGCACCTCACTTCGTGAGGTGTCAGCCCATTTTTTTGTGTTTTTTATGCACTTATAATTGCATTATTATGTCTCTGCAACTAATGTTACATACTCATATTGACAACAATGCATATTAAAATTGGTACAAAGTATGCACTTGTAATTGTTTTAGAAAATGTACTTTTACAGTGGCTTAAACATTGCAATGAAAATAGCTTTCATACTTAATGAGAGGTTAAGCTAAAAGCCTCTAAGATGTAAGGTGACCACATGAGGTCCAGCAATATCACAAAGAATCTATTGATAAAAAAATATGAAACCATCGTATATCGATGTGGTAAATTTTGTGCTAACAATAACAGCGAGTAAGTCGACAAGCAATCCAAAACTTCCTGTACAAAAGGCATTAAGTGAGCATATGAAAAATATCTGGCAGTAGAATCGCCATTCACACTAATTAAGTAAAGGATTAGAGTGGAGACAAATATTTTGATGACAAAGCATTCAGTTCGTCTACCTTAGAAGTAATGTCTGTTTTCAGCGTTATAAATGGTCGTTGGTATAAAGTATGTATGAGCCTATTGTTTTGCCTAAACTTGGATTGATTCATATATTTTAAATTGAGACTTATTGTTAATTAACTTAATCACAGATGTCTGTAGAACTTGTGACTCAACTTATTCCAGACTGAACTATGAAAAATAAATTGATTATCTCATTCGTAGGATAGAACAGTCAATCAAACCAGCTAATTGGGGGTAAATATTTCAACATCATATAATCCCATGAGTCTGAAAATCTGAAATTTCCAGAATAATAACTCATTAATGATGTAGGTCAGAATCAAGAACCCAAATAGCGCAAACTAACACTCTTTTAAATCAGCATGGGCTAAACTACCAATTCTTTTTTCCTCACATATCAAAACAGATAAGGCCTCAATGTTTTGGTCGCCGTAGTTTCACACGTCAATTGTATTCCCTAGATAATATGTGCTAAGCAAACCTTTTTTCATATACTGTGGGCATGTCAAAGTTTCCAGCTCTTATTCACTCTAACAATAGAACCTGAACTTGACTTTAAAACGAAATATCTAACAACAGTTTTCAACAAATGTACCAACCTTAAAAGGAGGGAATTTTAACACTTCTCCAACATGTAAAGGTTTAGCCTATACTGCTTTCACCCATGCCATGCATATCTTAAAAGAAAATTAGAATTGTAGGGAAAAAAATCACACAAGACACAAAACAGCAATGTCAACAACTATAGCAACCTGAAAATAAAGGAGTTCTAACACTTCTTCCTTAAAATAAAAGAGTAGCCCCCATTTTATTTCACCAGTGAAATGCTAATCTTGAAAAGACCATAAGAATCATTACCAAAAATAAATGTGAATACCTCTGTTGAATCTTCTTGCTATGGTGGACGGCTGAGGGAGTTCGCTAATACGTTAGCTGGAATTTGGAACAAAGGGAACCAATGTGAGAAATGAACCAAGGCTGGGTTCTTTTATCATTTTAATTCAACACGAGATATTGTCTTACAATGGACAATAGTAAGAATCCCTATTATCTTGTTGCAATTCAAAACCACTAATCAAATGGTTAAATTTTTATATACCCTAATGAGTTTAACATTCTTTTTTAATTTGAATCAACACAATAAATAGCACAGAGAAGATAAAATTCCAAAGGCTACATAGTCATTCTAACAACTGTAACGATACCCTGCATTCCTTTGCAGTTAAAACCTAGATTTTATTCCTCATAGTGTTCAAGCCTTCATTCATTTCCTTCAACATAGCAACCAATTGAGGAGGAGATTCTCTGAACCATTTGTACTATAAAATTAATATTTTTTCCACCATAAATGGAGGACAAAAAAGAAAGGAACGTAGTATGAATTATAAACATAACAACAGTGAGACGCATACTTGCAAATTCGTTTATATCCAAGAGTAGATTCAATAGCTTCTGTCAACGGTCGTGTTTTTTCAGGAAATTCACAAACTATCTACGGCCAACGGATTGAAGATTACAAAGAGAAACTAACATATAAGAACCAACCCAAACCATATCAAAATAAAAGTGCAAAAGATTGAAATATTCCAAAAAAAAAAATTAAAATGACAAACCCACCATTTCATTGGCAAATATCAGTATATAATCAGCAACAAAATCTCATAATTCCATTAATACAGGCCGTAACACCTTAATTGAAAGTTTAAAAAAGGACAAAAAATAAAAGAAACAAGCATCCAATCCTCAGGCTATGACCGCACTAACAAAGCCCAGCACGCAAACAAACACACACTGAAAGTGAAAAGGGAAGCAATTTGTGTTACCAACAAAAATTATTAGAACCAAGATAGCACTAAATCATTTATTTTGCTAAATACAAGACACACATTATCAGCAGTTGACTGCAATCGGAGTTAATGGGCTAAATATGGGGAAGATACTCACAAATATCACTGAAGAACGAACTAGAACAGAGAATTGAAGCGAGGGTTAAATATAATAAATTTTTAATTAGCCAAACTTGATTGAAAATACTCACGCCAACACGCGGACAGTGCCAATCAAACAGAAGCTAGAGCGGAGCCGGGTGGGAGAAGCAAAAATTAGGGCTTAGCGTAGGAGCTGCAGAGGGGATGAAATCAAACCAAAAATAATAATCATAGAGTTTTTCTGATAAAAAATATATTAATGTAGAAGAGTAAGCTTACCAGGTAGAATGATTTGAGAAAATGACAACCGAAGAGGAGGGAAGGAGAGAGTAGTACAGGCCATGAGGGAAGATACTTTCTTATTTAGCAGTTTTCTCAGTACACCGCTCACCAGGATGGGAAGGAACTTGTGCAAAAAAAATACCTGAAACAGAACAAAAACACTACGCGTGCTAAATATGTAGGGTAATTAGGGCTAATTAAAAGGAAGGCCCAAAAAATCCCAAAAAATAAGTTACCAATTTCGACGATAGAAGAAGACGGCACAACGACAATGGCCGACGGAGGGAGTAGAATAGACATATGAGGATGAGAGATGGCGGCGCGAGGGATGAACTTCGCTGATGGAGAAAAGACGGAAAGAGTGCGGATGGGCATCGCGGGAGATAAACTTTGTCTGATGGGAGAAGTCGGGTGATCCTTTTCTTTCAGAGTCGTATAGAGGGACACGTGAGAGGAGGATAACCGGTAACGGGAAAGAAACAGGCCGAAAATCGGCTATTCCCCTTTATATATAGTATAGATTTATATTCACTCATTATTTAACTATGCGCCTTCGCAATTACTAATTTACACAACGTTTAAAACGACTCATTAATTTATTTTAGGGCAAAAGGTTAAATAAGCCCTTTATCTTATTTCTCAAGATCAAACTAGCCCTGCCTTATTTTTTAGTCATTCAAATACTTTATCTTTTTAATTTGATCAATAAAACCCTTCATTTTCTTAAAATAAACACTGGCACCCTTCTGTTGACAATCAATTTAACGGTGGTGTTAAGGATGATAAAATAGAATGATTTATGATTAATTACAGCAAGATTGATTAATGGATACATTTTAACATTAATTCCAATTGACGTAGTCTCTTCCCATGATCCCATCCTCTGGCGCCTTTCTGCACCATCGCCTCCGCTGCCATCGGGGTCGCCGTCGCCGTCAGTCTTTTCCAAACGAAAATCTACAAGAGAATCTCCACGGATCGACCACAGCGAAGCGGAGCAGGAATCAACCGAAACCTCAGGATTTGAAATCGAAACGGAGTTCATACTAATTGATCCGATTTCGATCTGAATGGACCCAAAAACAGCAAACAAAACCTCCCACCACGACTTTTCTTCTTCTCCTTAAATTCAATCGGTAGGTAGCCGGAGGGCCCCACTTGAGGAGTACTATGAAGCTCTGATGGTGGCCGTTGAGATTCCAGGAGGCGGCGCTGGCATAAGTCTTCCGTCGCGCAATATAAGGGGAGACCTAGCGGGGAGAAGAAAAAGAGGCGATTGTTGCATATCCGATTTTCAACAATACAATTCGGAGTTGACAGCGACGGCGGTGGCGGCACCAGTGTTGAGAGACGTCTTGAAGGCGGCAGAGATGGTGTTTCCGTTGATACAGAAGAAACGTCCTCCCCATCATTATCCATGGAACATAAGAAGTAACGAAATTTGTAGACTTGGAAATTGCTTTGTTTATTGCCTCAATTCTGTACAAACCAATCTGTACTCATCCTCTCTCCTTGACACTGTGAGAGTGATTTTTAACGGAAGGATATCAGTGTTTTATTCTAAGAAAATGAGGGGTTTAATTATTCAAATTAAAATGGTAAAAGGTTTGAGTGATCATAAAAATAGATGGAGGGCCAATTTGATCTCCTGACCTCCTGGGATAAGACGAGGGGGTCATGTGACCCTTGCCCATTTTTTAAAGAAAATAATTATCTTCCATTCCATCAGTAGTAGCTAGTATAAGTGTTTATATAAATAAATAATGTAAATTTGTATTTTAAAAAAAAATGAAAGTTCAAAATTAGTGTTAGAAAAAGTAGTCGCTATCGAAATGGCAACTCATTACAGCAGTGTGTGGAAATGCAGGTGGGCACAAACAAAGGGATGGAGTGGGCAGGCCATTATCCCAAAGCCAAAGGTAGCTTAGCTTAGCTTGTTGACAATTTGGGTTGGGAAAATCGTGACCAAATTTAATTATTAAAATCCAAAAATAGGTAAAAGACGAAAGCCACCTATATATATTTGATATTTCTTTTGCTAATTTCCTACAACAAAAGGTAACTCATTCATTAGTTAAAGATGCCGGTCCGATTCTTCCGCTGATATCGGAACTCACCTAACTTTATTTATCCACCTTTATTAATTGCTCTCTTTAATTTCATAAAATAATAAATAATTAATATAAAAATTGCTCTCTTGAAATATATAAAAATTGCTCTCTTTATTTCAAGCTAATTTCCCATAAATCAGTTATTTCTGAAATAAAAATATAATTATATCTTTGAATATTTTTAAATCCGTTAAGAGGAATACTTTATTCATTCAATTTGAGAAGAGAAAGAGGGAGGGAGAGAATTATTCTTTCTCAAACTTAAATTTCAAGGTTTCAAAACCTTTCTTCATTTTGGTTGTTTTATTTTTAAAATCCTTGAATTATGCTAAATCATTGTTAAATAGGATTAAAGTGAATATTGACTCATAACATTAATATCTAGATTAATAAACTATGCGTATATATGATTTTTTAAAAATATTTTCATTACATGATCTGAAAGACAAGTAAACTATCAATTAGGGATCTGAAAGAATTTTGCTATCAATTCAGGACCCGAAATATATGAAACTATCAATACAGGATCTGAAACCATGAAATTCTAATATATTTTTATCAATTTAGGACCTGAAATTCTATGATTTTAGGTTCTGTATTGATAGTTTCATATCTTTCGTGTCCTGAATTGATAGCAAAAATCTTTCGGATCCCTAATTGATAGTTTACCTATCTTTCAGGTCCTATATTGAAAAAACTCTCATTTATGATAATAGTTCGTATAATATTTTATCCATATAGATCATATATTACACTATCCTTATATATATAGATTAATCTTAACATTTTAAAATTTAACACAAAATTTCAATGCATAATTATTCTTTTATTCTATAGTTAAGGAGGTATACATTGTATAATAGATATTAATGTATACTTAACTGTATACTATATTTGAAGAAGAAGAAAATGTTGTGAAGGGTAAAACGGTAAAAACAGAGGTCAAGTTGACACTGACTAACTAATCATGATACCTTGCATCTCATAATTACTTCCAACCTCGCACAACATTCTCTTGCCATTTTAATCTCACCCATTCATCTCGCTATTATTGAGTGGTAAGTGGATTAATATAACTTAAAAATATTATAAATAAAAATAGTAAACGTGTTCCATAAAAAGGATTGTGAACAAGAAAAATATAGTTTGTGCAACACAAATGTGAATGACATTGTAAACTTACAATATACCTATTTTACGTCGAGAAAATTAATATATTTAATTATTTAACTTTTAATAAAATATTCATCATGTACATTAGTATAAATAAAATAAAAAATCTATGTAAAAGGGTAATACTTTCTTGAGACCATTTTTATTTTTTAAAATAATTGTCATTCTTTATCAAACCATTATTGTATTTATTAAAAATCTTACCATTACCTTTTATCTATAATAGAGTGATTTATGAAGTAATTCAAAGTATTACTATCAGTTATTATTAATTTAAATATATATAATTTGATAATAAAATATTACCACTTTTTACCCATCTCATAAAATCTTCATTTGAGGTTTAAAAATAAATTAAAATCTTCATTTGAGACTCACATGCTAGAAATTTTTAATTTCCTATATAATCTAATCGTGGTCAATATATTATTATGCAATTATATTAGTTATTCAATTATTTTATGGACTTAATTAAGTAATCCAATTCAGGTTAAAAGTTCATGGACTATAATAATATTGATATGGGCCAATTGAGTAGATACTCAATACTACGTAATTAGGTGATAATGGGTGACCTGATTAAAGTAGTATATAAGGTTACCCGATTATGGTCCCCAATATACTAAGTCGCACATGGTTTTCCCTTCTCCCCATTGGGAGAGATTACTGCGCTCCCATAAGGAATAAAGAGACTTAGTTGAGGAAGGTCATAAAACCACTGATCCCGAGTTCGTGTTTCGCCTAGAGGACTCAATGAATCCAAGGTATGCTTCCGCTTTACATTTAAGATCTCAGTTAATTCATAATAGGGTTAAGGTTTAATGAATTTATTTCCTACAAGTGATATCAGAGCCACTTTAATTTTGATTTTCTGAGATTTGTAAATAATTGTGTTTAGACCAAATATTTGTATTTGATCTTTTATGTAGATTTTTTAATTGAAATAGTTCCTTGAAATTTTGAATGCTTTCAGAAAATCTTGTTGTCATTTGAAATTATTAAATAATTAAAGGCATTATGTAACCTATTACTTGATGGATATGCGTGCCTCATCAATTCATATGAAAAATGATTTAGTTTTATGGATATGTGTGCCTCGTCAATTCGGATGATTATGTAGTTTTTCTCTTAAATAATGAGGACATTATGAAATTAATGATAAAATATTTAAACAATGTTTATCATGTCATGTAAGGTCCAAATGTTCGAAAGTGAGTTAATGCTATAAGTTATGAGTTTAAATCAATACAAGATGATCAGGTTCGCATCATGTTAAAGGATTATACTCAAAATGAAATGAATACATTGTTATAAGGGACTTTCTATACGGTTTCTAAGAAAGACTGTTTTAAGATAATTGTGACATTATTAGCACATTTTATTGTTGAATCATATTAGATGGATGTAAAGATTGTGTTTCTTAATAGTAACGTTGATGAAACAATCTCAACAATTTTTTAAGAACTTAAAGGAAATCCATCTATGCATTCAAGCAAGTTTTTCCATAAAGGAATCACAATCATCATCATTGAATTTGAGACAAGTATAGATGATTATGTAATTCAGTGGGAGAAGGTTTAAGTTAAACTAAAGGAGACAAGTGAAGTCTCAATAAGGTGTCCTAAAGTTAAACTAAAGATTTAAGAAATGTATAAATATTCTATATATTTTGATTGTTGGAAGTTGTTGTATGATGAGGTCTGCACAAGACTTAATTTGACTTCTATTGTTAGTATATTAAGTAGATATTTAAGTAACTCTAGCATGGATCTTTATAAAGTATTTACAAAGAATTAAGGATAATATGCTTGCACATCAGGAATTAGATTTGTTGGAGATCATAAGAAATTCTAATTCTGAGTTTGTTGGATGTCAATACAGTATAAGATCCACTTCAGGCTATATCTTTTGTTGGTCTGGAGAGCTATACAAGTAATAGTGTTAAACAAAAACTTGTAGCTCCTTAACCATGACAACGGAAATAGTATCACACTAAGGAGCATCCAATCATGAAATAAAGGTTGCGAAACTTTGTCACATAAAGTTAATTGTGACAGTTAGTTCGCAGTAAAGTATTAACGACAAGAGTACTTACAAGTCAAGCATATTGACATAGAATTCTTGGTTGTTAAAGAAAGTGTTTGTGTGGATAAATTTTTAGTAGAACACATTATGATAAACTCTAAATACGGATCCACCGATTATGTATTCAACGCCCTGTAATTTTATGAGTTAGCATAACTCATGTGGGTGTTATATAGTTTTAGAATACATTGGTTTAGTGAGAGTCTATATTTATTGCTCTTTAAAGTTTTTAAGACACTTTGATTTGGATAATTCAGTTTTCTGCAGAATAAAATTGATGGGTTTTGAATTCATTATGAATTCACTAAAGTTAATTTTTCTATTTTGTAATATTTTACATTATGGATTGATCTCACTAAAGATTAAAGTTAGACCAGTTGGAAATATACATGATTTTTTATCACATTGCATGTAATTTCCATGCTACTCACCATATTTGATCTATGTCATTGAGTATATTGATATTGGTTATTGTCGGGGTTTAACCACGATTTGTAATGTGGTGAATGTCGATGTAGTTCTATATTAGTATATGAGATTGACCAGATTGTTAAGTATAGCCTGAAGAGGAATAGCATAAAGTTGCGCAATTAAGGACTCTTGGTATAATTGTTTTGGGAACAATATATAGTCCAAGAGGGAGATTGTTAGGAAATTTTAATTTCCTATATAATCTAATTGTGGTCAATATATTATTATGCAATTATATTAGCTATTCAATTATTTTATGAACTTAATTAAGTGATCAAATTCAGGTTAAAAGTTCATGGACTATAATAATATTGATATGGGCCAATTGAGTAGATACTCAATACTACGTAATTAGGTGATAATGGGTGACCTGATTAAAGTAGTATATAAGGTTACCCGATTATGGTCCCCAATATACTAAGTCGCACATGGTTTTCCCTTCTCCCCATTGGGAGAGATTACTGCGCTCCCATAAGGAATAAAGAGACTTAGTTGAGGAAGGTCATAAAACCACTGATCCCGAGTTCGTGTTTCGCCTAGAGGACTCAATGAATCCAAGGTATGCTTCCGCTTTACATTTAAGATCTCGGTTAATTCATAACAGGGTTAAGATTTAATAAATTTATTTCCTAAACCACCCTCTCGCATAAGTGGCTGCCTTTATAAAAATTGTCATTATTTAATTGCCACTAGTAATGTGTAATATAAGTTATTTCAAGATTTGTTCAAAATATAAAATATGATATAGTTGTTAATCAATTGACAAATTAGCAGATAATTAGGGGTCAAATATGAAAATTTAGTTCTCATTTTACACACAAGCAAACGTAATAATCTAGCTGTCGAAATTCTTGCAACATTCATTAATTTAACGTATTCAAGCAAAGGAATCCTAGGTCAACAAATATATGGCCTTGATGTTCTTGAATTTTCTTTTATAATTCCGAATATCCATTTTATAAATATATAATTAGGGAGAATGCATTATTTAAGGGAATATTTCACTTTCTGTTTTGTTGGCGGGAAAATGAGTTACAGGTACTCTTTCGACTTCTTCTATGGACCACCTTTATTTTTCTGAATTTTGCTTACACAAAAAAATAAATAAATAAATTATGTGTTGGATGTTAATTAAGGACCAACCAAAAATTTTAAGTGATATCTAGCTAATAATGTTGGTTTCGGTTGTTCGGTTCGATCGATTTAGATCTTGAATGTTATTTGAAAGATAATGTAATGTTAGATGAATTATGAGATGTTTTACTTTGTAAATATATCTTATTAACTTTGAATTTATCTTTCTAGCTAGTTGACAAATTCTGATCTATATGTAACATGAAACTTTCTTATAATCAAATGTCTCTCAAATATTATTGTGAAATTGATACAAGGTTGTGCGAAATTATCCCTACATTATATGAGTATCATATTTTCAAGCTTAACTATCCAACTAAAAATAAAAGCATCTACTTTCAAAGGATGAATTCCAATGAAATTATTTATGATATCTTGAGGGTGTTATCATTGATTTAAATTCTCACATGGCCCAAATGAAACTCTTAGGAAGTCCATTGCCTCAGGCCCAATATAATATTTGGGCTTTAATAGTCCATAATCCGTAGGCCCGATGTCATAAACGTGCGCTGCCTTTACCACTCAAAGTCTGACCCATTTAATACATTTTAAAAAATAAAATAAAATCACAATTTGTTTGCACATCCACCCACATAACACCTAAATTAAATACACACTAGTTTGCACCAAAAATACAAATTTTATGAAAAATGTCACTTTTTTTTATCATTTAATCCCTTGTTTCACAATGTTTCATCTCCTCCTATTCCACAAATTAAATGATTGTCACGTGTCATAATCAAAACCCAAAATTCAATACATACCCAAAGAGTTTAATGGTCATTTGTAGTGTATAATTTTTTTGTATTGTGAAACACCAATCAAATACCGAAAATATAACAGGAAATTTAACTTGCTTTTTTATTTGTAATTAAAAACTTATTCAGCAAATTATTAATTGCACAACTATTATTTTATCAATTTAGGTATCACTTTTATGTAACTAGCTTTTGAACCGTGCGTTGCACGGGACTAAAGTATTATGATATTATTTAAACCATAGGATGAGAAGTTTAAATCATGCATTTTAACCATTATATCTCTACATTTTATAAAATATAAGTATATTTTCGCATAGAATTTATAAGAATTGGAAATTTTATATAATACAATCCCACAATCCATTCTTAACTTGCATTTTATATAATGCATAATCCCTCAATTTCTAAATATGCTCTTTTTAGTAGTACGAAAATCAAGAAACATGCTATGTAAACTCTTACCATTAAGTAGTGGTAAATATTGAGCATTTTTATAAAATTATTACTCCCTCCGTCGCATAATAACTGTCTTACTTTCCGTTTTCGTCCGTTCCACAACAACTGTCACACTCAAAAAATGAAAAATTCACATTAACCAATAATCTCAAAAGTTATCTTAATTTCAAAAATAATATTCCCACCTAACACACATAACATACTTTATAATTTATTTATTACTTAAAAGTACCACAATACCCCTCAAAAGTCAATAAAGTTGGTCAAAAGATAACTTTTTTAAATCCAGTGTCTACATTAACTACGAAAACAATTATAGGACGGATGGAGTATATTATTTTGAACATAATAAATAATTATGTTTATTAATTATGTAAGATACTAGCTTATTTCATAATACTTGTACCTGTGTATAAATAAATATCATCTAAAAATTAATATTTTAAATCGTTTCATTAAAAAAAATATTATGATACTCAAACCTGTCCCAAACCCGTTTATCAATACCAAACTACTCATGTTCATTCCTGTTTCATTAAAAGAATATAAAATAATTTAATTTCATTCCAAACCCGTTTATCAATACCCGTTGATTACACATACATACTCATTTAAAATTATTAAGATGTTAGGACTAATAATATTAATTCAATATTAATAATTAAGAAAATAATTCAATATCATTCCAAACCCATTTATCAGTACCCGTTGATTACACATACCCATTTAAAATTATTAAGATATTAGGACCAATAATATTAATTCAAAATTATTAATGAAGAAGAAAATAATTTAATAATGAATTAATTGTCAAAACTACATTATAGTTTCAAAAAATACATTATAATTATAATTACAAAAATAAATCATAATATAAACTTAATTGTTAGCACCATAAATAATAAATTAAATTTTGCTAAAATAAATAAGAGGAAAATTTAAAATCTTAAAATTAAAATTAATTAAATATGGTATTATTATGACAAAAATTAAATAAGGTATATTTTAAATAAGGTATCAAATCAATGTCCAAGATCTAATCTCATAATTGTGATGAATGGATGTGATTCAATAATGTGATTAATGGATAAGATTCAAAATGACTTATAGTAATCAAATCCAATGATGTAAATTAAAAATTGGTTCAATTTTGACTTTTTCACTTTGCTATTATATTACTTTAAATTAGATTAAATATTATTACTTTTTATCCGTCTCATGCATGTAACTCTTCTTGTATGATAGTCTCATACAAATATATATATGATAACATGATAATTAAGTTTAAAATAAATTTACATCACTTTAAATTCATCACCCATACATCTTACTTAAAATGCATATTGGAGACAATTTCATACTTCAATTAATGAATAATATATCTTATATTATACTCCAAGATCATCAATAAAGAAATTTTCAGTGCAAAGCAAAAACATACATATAGCATAATTAAAGTTGGGTGAATGAATTTATTGTTGAAGTGTAAAAAAAGCTGGGAGGCCCTGCCAATGAGTTTTCAGCTTACTCCCAAGTTGGAAGTGAAGTGATGCACGAACCACACCCCCATGCTTAGTTAAGAACGCACAACCACTTTAGTGAATAATAGTGATCGACTAAGGGGCGATTTAGTCATTTCGTCAGACTAAATATATATGGAGTATTAATTACAATACTTCAAATTCAAATTAACTAGATTTAATCCACATTGCTACATATATTTCTTTATTTTAGGGTTGTTGAATGGTCCTTTGCAATTTTTTGCTGCATGGTAAATTAGATATATGTAAAAAAGAGACATTGAAGTATTATTTTTTCTCTTATGTGTCACTCATTAACACGAGACGAAACAAAGTATTGATGATACAGGAAATTGTAAAAGGTGTCTAAAATCCTTACACATCCATAATAGGCCAAGGCAAAAACTCCTGTGCACCTGGGTGTATGGACCACATTTGGTGCGTCTTTAGAATTTTGTGTTAAATTGTATACCCTTTAGTATACAGATGTGTTTCCTGTATTTTCTAAAGAAAATTATTGAGTGTATCTGGGAGCATGGACAACACTCCGTGCGCCTTTAGAATTTTGTGTTAAAGTATAAAAATGTATACCCTTTATTTTCTAAAGAAAAAAATATTAATAAAAAGTGTATACCCTTTAGACCAAATCAATGTACTCTTACCCATAATACTAAATTTCTAAAGGCGCACGAAATGTGTTCATGTGCAACTCTAGTTGGAAAAATGGCCTTTGACCAACACTCTGTTCTGTTGTTTCCATGCATCTTGGATAAATAAATATCCAATTTCATTAAATTTAATAAAAATAAATAAATCTCAAGATAATTAATTAAGGGACCCTCTCACTTTTCCATGAAATTAAAATGCCATGAATTATATATAAAATCACATAGATAAACTAGTGTACACCCTTAGCTATTTCAATTCTTCTGGATGATCACTTCATCATTGCCCACCACCTGCTCTTTCTCCAAACATCCTCCCCTTCAACTTATCCTAATGGAGGTTTGTTTATATTTACATTAATTTAAATGAAAATACTTTGTTTATATTTACATTAATTTAAATGAAAATACTACTCCATTTGTGTTGTTTCAATATTTATCTAGCTAGTTGCTTTAATAAAAAATATATATTTTGAACAATTTATGTAGGGAAATGGGATACCAAACGGATGGCCGCTTGGTCTTGTGGCGGTGCCGCCACAGCCCGCCACCACCTCACGCCACCGTCCTTCCCCTTCCTCAAGTTTCTCATCCTTCTCATCCTCCAATCTCGACACTGAGGTAATATATAATCCCTACTTAATTAATAAGTTGGAATGCAATTATGCATGAAGGTATAATTACATGTAACATTTAACTATTTTAATGATTTGATTATTGACAATCTATTTTTTGAGCTAAGTATTCTTGTCTGTTTATATTTCAAATTGTTCATGTTAGCAAGTATAATCATGTATGAGATAATGGTGCAGTCAACGACGTCATTTTTTCGTGATCGGAGCGTATCACTTGGAAGGCTGATCGGAATCGACTCCAGCCTGGTGCATGAGAATGATCATGTATTTGGGAACAATAATAATCGTAATAGTAATAGTAATAGTAATAGTAATAATGATGGATCATGTGGTGATGAAATTAGGTGTGATCCAAATGGAAAAGCTGTAGAGGTGGGGGTCCCCAAGAACCTTAAGGATGGAATTTGTGCAACACTGTTACACCATGTGAATGTGATGTGGAGGAGAAGGATTACCTCAAGCCAAACTACATCAAGACACTAAAATAGTCCCTAATCCTCCAATATTCTTTTTGCTTTTTTCCCTTTTAACTTTGGCCTTTTTATGCAATGCACAATGTATCCATACTATTCCTCTTTCATCTCTACTACTTCAGATCAGAATCAGATATACATTTAATTGGATCATGATGTGACTTTGTGTGACTCATCAAATCAATAATGTTGTGTGTGTATGTATATATGTTAGAAATGTAAGTCATGTACTCTTAAAAAATAGTGGGGTTGAATTTCAAGTAGAATTTATTGTTGGCCAAGAAGATGTAACATCAACCATGTGATTTGTCTTGACAAAAATATGGTAGATTAATTATGGACAAACTCTTTTCTTCACAAATAAGAGAGATTATTGCTCTATCCTCTTATCAAATAAAGCTAGTTAGGTTATGTGATACCTAACATCAAACATCCATGCTTTCATACTTCATCTCTATAATCATAAATTGAAAAAAAAAAAAAAAAAAGAGGCTCACTGGAACATATGCAAGCAATACTCACGAGTCTAGTTTGGTTTGGAGTTTTTGGTTGGTGTCAAATTGGACTTGGGATGCTTATCAGCTTTCAAAATACGGTGGCCCCAAAATTAAATATAGTACTACATGGGTTCATGGGCAGTTTTATAGGACGGCCCAATTAATTTGGTGGGTCAAATATATTTTTAATTGAAGGATCTTAAGCCCAAAAACAACTGTTAGGGCTTTATGGGCTCTACGAAAAACTAACCGACATTTCCGGCTAAAGTAAATATATAGTATATTTTTTTTAATAAATAAAATTAGAAAATAAATATTTAATATTATATTCAACATAATTACCCTAGAATTACATATGAATTTCTAATTTTATTTATTAAAAAATTGAAGAGTGAGGCTTGCGTGTGCCCGGGCGCACGGGAATACATTTCGTGCGCCTTTAGAAATTTAGTATTATGACTAATGGTACATTGCTTTGGTCTAAAGGGTATACACTTTAATTAATAAAAGGTACACCATTTTGTTCTAAAGGGTATACACTTTTCATTAATATTTTGTTTTCTTTAGAAAATAAAGGTACACATTTTTATACTAAAGGGTATACAATTTAACACAAAATTTTAAAGCTGCACGGAGTGTTGTCCATGCTCCCAAATACACACAATAATTTTCTTTAAAAAATAAAGGGTACACATCTGTATACTAAAGGGTATATAATTTTACACAAAATTCTCAAGGTGAACAGGAGTTTTTGCCAAAATTGAATTAATTAAATTCACGAATTTCTAGTTATTATTATTATTATTCATAAAAAAAAATAAGAATGACGTGGGTTATAGCCGAAAATCTAAAACCCCAATAAAGCCCTATTTCTTAAGTCTGCGCTTCCGATACAGTATCACGTTGATAAATCTCCGCCACCGCAATGGCCTCCTTCGCCGCCGCTAGGACAGCCCTGCGCTCTGCTGCTACGTCCGCCCGTGGCTCTGCTGTAAGAAGTTCCCTCGGTGTGAAGCCTAAGGTTTCTCCCTCGCCCTTTCGTATCTCATCTCAAAATCCGCTCTCCGCTCTCATTTTCAGGTACTTTTGTCGATTCAATTCAAAATTTCACTTAATTAGTTCCGATGTAGTCCGAATTTGATTTTTCTTTATGGCACTAGAGCTCCTGTGGAGATGAGTAGTGTTGATGTGATGTCGATGTTGCCTTACCACACGGCTACTGCATCTGCGGTGCTTACTTCGATGCTGTCTGTCGCTCCCCGCAACTATGCTTGGACTCTTGAAGGTGATTGTCACTTTTCTTAGTACAAATTTTTATGGAAATTGTAATGCTTTATGGTTGATTTCGAATGTGTTTTCTGTAAGTTACTATCAGCTTCATAATTTCTTTGTGCATGTGATTTACGTAGCCGTTTTTCATCTTTGAGTGTCAAAATATATTCAGCTCTCGTTAATACATGCTTACTTAAGCTAATGTAAATTAGTGCTTTTGATTGAGGAGCCTGGCATATTATGCATGCTTATATTCCTAAGTTAGAAATTCAAAATTTTTGTATTCGCTGGCTGTATGAATAATATTTATGTAAGGGTTAGGTTTTCAATCATTTTCTTGCTAGCGATGACCCTGATTCAATTTTGATTTTCCTTCTGGGAGATAAACGGGGGTGTAGTTGCTGAATACACTCAATTTACCATTTGAGGATATCCTGACAATAAGTTTTGTTTATGAAAATAGAACGTAATAGTTATTGGCTCTGTTCACACGAGCCTCTTATTTTCCTTATTTATGCATTCTTTTAGTTGAGGTGCAGCACCGAGCTCTCAAAATAAATGGGGTGTGTTCTTTTTATCTTGTAGGGCTAAAATGGACTAGATGAAGGTCGTGAATGGAGGTGAAGTGATTTTATTCTTTGTCTGATAGAATAAATAATGTAGCATGTTGTGTCCTTTTTGTGTAGTTTGGGTGGTCAACCCTACATATGGATAACCTTTCTAGCAGGGTCATTACATGAGTTGGAACTTGGACCTATGACCTACTGAGTGTTGCCAATTAAGTAACCAATTGAAATTTCTCCTCTAAGTTAATAAAATTTATATGTTAATAAAAATGTCTGTCATATTTTGTTAATCATATACTTTTATGGAACTTCATAATTTAGACAAGAAAATAATGCTTTATGCATTTATGATGTGGGATTTGTGGGTGAATTCTGTGAAAAATAGCTGTATATAATTCTTGTAATGCTTGGTGGTGATTTCATTTAACTTGCTTTAGCTACAACATTGAAGGAAAAGGAATTTGTAGTGATTTCTCATGCAATAGCTTGGGCATCATAATAATCATATGAACTCAAGCCATTAAACCATCATAAATGTAACTTGTTATAATCCAGATTTTGATAGTGTTAATTTAGTACAATATACTAGCTCTAAGGACCAGATGTATAGTGTTCTATGGTGGCTTCTGGTGGCAGATTAGTATTTAGTTAATGAATCAGTTCTGATCTTTTGAACTTTAGCTAATATTGTCATATTGTTCATAATATTATTGTTATTATGTTAGATTCTTGATGGAACTTAGTGAAGTGCGGATTTTGGTTTATCATAAGTTTTGTTTGAAGGTCAGTGATTCTTGATACTTATATTTATTTTATCTCAGTATATGATATTATGTTTTTATGATTCGACAGAATTTGCTCGTTCTCTTAAATCTCATTTTATTTTGATTAATAGAAAAAAAAATTATTTAATTTATAGTGAGCATTTCCCAACAACTTGGATCGAGTATGTAATTGAACATTACTTTGTGATTACATAGGTTGAGTCTTATTTAGGTTAGTATATTTGGTTATACTCTCAGATTGACAAGTGCTTGTTTGGACCTGTTTATAGGGATATGGTAGTCATTGGGTTCTAGCTTCGTCCTGAATGACCTGAACAATGTTGTATTTTAGTCTTGGAGCAAGTTGACTAAAACTTCTTGTCTAGTTCTGGAGTTATCCGTTGATTACTCATATCCATAAAAATTGTGTAGTTTGTTGATATTGCCTTTAAATTGCATTCAGTAATGTATTATCTTTGAAACTTGCTTTTAATCCATTAGTTGGGCTTGCACCTCACTTGCTAATTTTTATTTCAGATAGTTAGATTGCTTTGGAGTTAAGAAGATTGAAGAATTCATTGAGTTTTAGGAGCTTACTGATACCTATTGTTTGAAAATTAGGTTTCATTGAATTGGAATTGACTTTTGGTGTAAAAATAGTGTATGCTCAATAATGATGAAACTTTTTGCTCATTTCAAATATTTTGATGGAAATTTCGATGTCTGTGCTTCATGCCTTATATTTTTTCAACAATTCTCAGCCATTGTTCTTGTTATCTTGCTGGGTGCCGGTTTTGTTGGATTAATATCATTTTCTGTTAAAAAGTCTTCATGTTATCTTGCTGGGTGCCGGTTTTGTTGGTTCATTTTTATGCTATGTTTATTAATATCATTTTCTGTTAAGAACTTATTTTGTACTTACTATGCTCCTCAACTCATATGATGGCTAATTAGTATTGATTTCACAGAATTTCCTTTTGTTCACTTGTTGTGCTGCCTAGCTTTGGTTGATTGCTACAAAACTTATTAGCTGTTTCTCAAAGCAGAATCTTGTAATTATTTATTCTTATCCTTGTGTGATTTAATTCAAAGCTGCCATATTATTTCCTTTCATTGGGAGTCTGAAGGTGATACACGATAAGATGTTTGACCAATGATGTAATCTGCAGGACAGACGCTCGGTGAATTTGATAGTTAATTATCATGCATTCGTTCATGTAGCATGAGTGTTGTGATCAACCATTTTAATGCTGGGATATTAGTTAGGCTTGATGGACTAAATGGAATATATGGATATGTATGCCAAAATCATATCTTTGTGAAATTCATTAATCACCAAACACAATAATTATGACATTGGACTATACAGCACCAACTGCCAATTGTACATCAACAATTTAGCTTGCCTAGATATCTGGAAAATGAAACTAGAAAATTCGACATCAAATAATCATCACATTTGAGTGGATCTTTTAAAATTTTTCTCTTTTTGTTAGCTTCAATTATTGCTTTTATAGTGATGTACATATTGGGCTAATGTGTGGTATTCATCAGATTGCAACGAGGGTGTATGATGACTTTTGGATGGATGGTGAAGTTATTTACATATGCACTAGGATAATGACTGATAAATGAAGTCATGAATTTTTCGGCACAAGAAATTTCAATTTCTTTTGATTTCCTTGTTTTTATTAGACTTTGAAATGTGGATTGCTATGATACCCTGTGAGGAAGGAACTGAGTTTTAAAACGTTCACAACTTTATGACAGTTTTGTACTCCTTGAACTGTGGCAAATGATATCATATTGACGAAATGTTGCTCTAAGATGCAATCATGTTGTTCATTGAGTAGAATTTGTCCTTTAACAATAATATGTCACGCTGTACTCAATTATTGATATATTGCATTATCAAATGAGGTGTGTCATGATATCATCTCACTATGAGATGGTTTCGCAAGTGCATTTATTGAATATAATAAATGATCATTGCCTAGTCTATTTTCTCCTTGGCCTTGACTTTGGCATTTTCTCCTTTTAGGTTTGTGATAACTGCTCATTGGGGGGTGCATTTGGGATTGAAGACAAATTTCAACTGTCATTTCCTGTTTATGCTAAAGCTGTATGATAACAGACAGCTAGCCTGTTTGAAATCATGAACTGTGTTTTTTTTTTTCCTTTTGGCTTGAGTTACGGATGCATTTACTGGTTATAAGAGATTTTTGTTTTCTGTAATGTAGATAGGTGATTGATCTGTGGCTGTCCTGCGCACATCTAAATCTACCAGTGGACCTTTATTGTGATGGGGGGATGATTTTTTATTTCCCTTAGTGCTCATTCATAATACCATCTTGGCTCTTGCAGATTTTTTCTTGTATCTGCTACGTATTAAGTGGCCTTATTATCATATGTTGACTCTTGCTCTGCTTTGTAGGGTGGTTTAAAGTAAAGAGAATTGTCAAATAGGTTACCTTCGTATTCAAGACTTAAAAGTAATTAAAATGATTTCAAATTGCTAGATGCAGATTTCCAATTTGTTGGCTTTGAGATTGAATTCTGGGCATCATTGCTCTTATATATATATATATTCTCCTTTTAATCAGGTATAAATTGCATGATAACAGGAGGAAATTTAGTGCAACGAACGATTTCCTTTAAATGGTGCAAAATAACAGTCCATTTCAAATCCACAAAAATCTTGTTTGAAAACAAATGATGAATGTCAAATCAGATCAATTAACCCTATTTAAATAGGTAGAGGAAATTTAGTGCAACTAACGATTTCCCTTTGAATGGTGCCAAATAACAGTCCATTTCAAAAACCACGAAAATCTTGATAAAAAAACAAGTGATAAATGTCAAATCGGATCAATAAACCTTATTAAATAACTAGAGGTATCAATAAACCTTATCAAATAAGTTGAGGAAATTTAGTGCAGCGAACTATTTCCCTTAAAATGGTGCAAAATAACAGTCCATTTCAAAAATCCACGAAAATCTTGATAAAAAACAAGCAATGAATGTCAAATTGGATCAATAAACCTTATTAAATAAGTAGAGTTTAATCTGCTGATGATTTGTAGTCTATAGAGGTGTATTATTGTAATTTATTATCCTGAGAAAAGTATAAATTTGTTGAATGTTAGGCAGATTGCTCTAATACAATATAAACCATCAGTCACTCACTACCAGACAAGAAGAATCTCAAGCAGCAGCAAATGTATAATATGCATGATTCATGACACATGTTGGACAATAACAATAAATAAACCTAAATATCAAATTGGGACATACTATATAATCAAGAGATCCATTTTTACACAAACCATTGAAGCTAAGAATTAGAGTAGTCCTAACACTTAAGAATTAACTTAATGGCAAAATTACAATCTAATTAGATAAATGAGTATACCGAAACCCCAAGTCATAAACTAAATTAAACTCTAATAGAGTCAAAAGAAAGGCACGTTCAGGATTCTTCGACAACATTAACCAATTCGTACTCTACTAAGGACAAATTGTTGTCTTCTTTGGCCACAAATTTTGCAGGTTCAGCCACCTCAACGCGGCCCCATTTATCCACAGCGAGCCTCATGGACCCCTTAAACATATCAATTTTCGCATTACGCAGAATCACGGTGTTACCTGGCTTCATTAAATCAACTGCATGGAGGGTAAAGCTTCATTTAATATAGACTCTGAAACAGAAACTTCACATGCAGAGCAAGATGTTCATAATGCATGCATTACTAATATTTGCAAGAAGCAACAGTTGAGAGAATATTATCAGCAATAATAAATTGGAAGAAATTAGAATACTGGAGATAGACAATTTTAGAAAAAGAATATGCGTCTCCTACCACAATTAAAGCTAACAAAATTTCACCCAACTCAAAATATTCTCTCTTTAATATCGCACTCACTAACAAACCTAGTATACTAGAGTAGCTTATATCAAATTACATAAGGACTTCAAACAAAAAACTACACGCACTCACGCATCCACTTATATACAAGAAACAGTAATAATAATTCAATCCACAAAAATAATCAAAACATACATAATAACGAAACAGAAAAGAATATTTCTTGATTACCGAATAGCAGTGCAGTCTGAAATTTAAAACTAAAGCTTGATATGTCATTATTATGGATACAGCAATATTAAATTTCAGTAAGAAAAGATGGACAAAATACTCTTATAGTTATAGATTGTGATTCTGAGGTCAAGATCCCAGCTAGTGTGCTCCAAATTTAAAACAACTAATGTGTTCATTTCTTGCCGCTGTTTGGACTGGTGAAAAATAATATTAATATATTATTTATCATTATTATCTATTTTATTTATTGAAAAACCCAACTCAGATTAATACACCTTGTGGCAGAACTATAAAGATCAAAGGTGGCCCAGCATCAGCTCAACATGTAGAACGCTTTCAGACTCTCAGAGAAATTTTTTCCACTTGAAACACTCTCAAACTTGAGTACCATATTCAAGCAATCAAGCTATCAACATTAATGCATGAGCTAAAATAAGAGAGTTTTTTTATCTCAAAGAACTAGAGGAAAATAGAGCTCTTACAAATATCAAGAAATTTCACAAATTTATAAATATAAGTAATGTGACTAGCCCACTAAAAAAATTTCTGGAAAAAGAGAACAAATAGAAACTAAATTTCGACTTGTTTAGATTTCAGTTTACTAAGATATGGCATAAAGCTGTTAAATACAAAGGTCCCCAAAGAAAATTTCAGGTTCCCAAAACACTTCCTCAGATTTTGTATCCAAAAGGACTTCGTTGGGAGCCAACTAAATTAGCTATATATAACGGGTAAATGACTGTGAGCAACTTAATCAGTGCCATATGACTGAGCAAATGGAGTAAATGTGTTCAGTCTCCAAATTAATTTTACAGATTCAATCATAAATAAAACGCATTAGCATTTGACATTGTAGTAAAATAGCCACTCATAAATCCAAACCTATTCCAAATCAGGATAATTTCGACCAAATTTGATTTTGATTTTTCATTAATATAATAAATGTCATGAAACATATTAAAAAAATTCTACCTTATCTTCCAATTTCCAGGTAGCCACTCATAAAACTTAACATGTATCCATAATTCCAAACCTAGATTAGATTTTTCGTTAATGAAACAAAAAGTAAAAGTAGAATATGGATATGGAAGTAAACCTTGGTCGTTCCGAGCAGTAAAGAGTATAGTCGCCGTGTCGTCACCGACCAGACATTCAGCAATTTTAGTGTTCTGGCTTTGGGGCGCACGAAAAGTCGGGTTTCTGGGTTTCTTATTGAGAACATTGGTAGAGTTCACTACTTTTACTACCAGTGTGTGGCCATTGGTACCTGGTTTCAAAGCCTCAACTTTAACGAAGACCGGCTTTCGCAGGCCCGGCTTGTTGGCGGCATCCTGCTGCGTTGCTGTCGAATGAGATCCGGTTGCCATATGTGAAGAGAATTAATTAGGAAGAAGCTTGGATTCGGCACAGGAGTAAAGAAAACTTAGAAACCCTAACCCTAAAATGTGGGCCGTTAATGTTATAGGTGTGGGAATTTGGGGCAATGATCTAATTTCCATTAAAATGTGATTTTTCACAGTTGTCATAGTCAACACGGGCTAACGTGCGCCTTCAAAAAACCCTTGCAATGAAGTGTGAGTTCGTTTTTAGTATTTCATTTTTTATTTTTATTTTTTTTTAAGTTGTCTCAATCTTTAACTTTATACTGTATTATTTATAAAAACAAATTACACTTAATTATTATTCTTACATTACATTTTAAATTTAAAAAATATTATATAATTTTTTACACTTTACAATTTTTTAATTACCTAAAATTCTACATTGTTCTCCGACTTATTTTAATTTAAGTAATTATAGTAAATTGAAAGATGAAAATTGGATGATGGAGGGAGTTAAAATCATACAATTTAAGTACCTTAGGTTGAATCAAAATTTCTACACAATTACAATAAATGATCCAAATTTTTGACTCAATTTTAAAGAATGCTAGAGAGAGAGAAATATAAGGATGACTAAACCCATTTTCAACCTAAAGACCATTTGCAGCCATATAATACACCGAAATTGTCTTTAGAAGTTCATTCTCAATTGCAGGCCCTTTTCCTATCTAATTACCATTTAGTTATGGGCTTGGGCTTTGGAGTCCATTCTAACGAGCAGCCCATTTGCCTATCCAATTACTGCCAAAAATTAGGGCAAGATTAACTAATCACGATGCTTCTTCAATCACCCTCTCATCTCTTCTCTTCTTCAATTGCTGATCTCCGGTGGAATCAACACAATTAGGGCGAAGTCGTCTGCTAACCATCTTGAAGGTAAAATTCATTCTTTCCCTCTTTTCTTTTCTGCTTTGTGTTCTCTTGTTTAATTTTCTTCAACTGCCGGCTGCCGGAAGCTAATTTTCCGGTGTAGTGGGCGGAAAACCAACTGGTGAGAGCTGAATCATCGATTTTCTTCATCCCTAACTTATGTATTCTCGTTAATTTGTCAACATTTACGCGTAATTATGCAATCTTTTGCACGACTTTTGAAATGTTATAATGTATCAATATTTGAATTATGTTCTTGAAGCAAGCTGTGACATTGCCTTGAAAAAACAGAAAATTTTGAATTATTCTTGTCCAGTTCATCTCTAGCTAAAGAATACAATAACTGCATATCAATGATAATCAATAAAATTTATATATTCATGAATCAGTGTGTTTAACCCCTGGCCCATAGAGTATAGATCTCTGCTGTTGTATGGCTACGTCGGCCTCGCGTCTTACTGAATTAGACAGGCAAAAACAAACATACAGATCAGAAAATTGATTTCTTGAAAGATAAACATGAATTGCTTCAAAGAGTAGTGTCTCGTTAATATCTTATAACATGATGAAATGTTTCTTTGAGACTTGGTCCCTTGAAATACTATTCACCTAATGGTTCAATTCTCTAGTTTTTGGCGGTTACATTAAGGATCAGCCGCAACCTTTCTATAGAGGGTCTACATAATTCCTTAATTTTGTAGATGGAGGAACAGTAAGTTATCCCATGTATCTATCTATAGTACCTTGTGACGTGGAATTTAATGTCGTTTGTATCAACGATCCCCTGATTGCCTCATTGTGTTTTATAGCCATAATCGATGATGTATTTGTCATAAACACTGAATAAAGTTTTCAGTTTATTGAACTATTGAAGAAGTCGATCTTTCAATTGATCATACCTTGGACAAAAATTGATCAGGTTTGTTCATGAAATTATCGTTACAGTAATATTGATGAATAGGTTGTGATGTGTTTTGTTTAGGAACGGGAAAAATGTTGGAGCACGAACCTGTTTCGCTTCCAACCCATAGCAAGACTACTGGCCTTCCTCGCAAGAGGTTCTATCGAGCTCGTGCTCACAGCAACCCCTTGAGTGATTCACATTTCCCTGTTCCAACCTCTCCGGCTCAGTTTGATTATACAGTTCATTACCCTCATTTTTTCCAGCCCAATAAATCTGATGTTTCAAAAAAGATAGAGTTTGCAGATATTGGCTGTGGATTTGGGGGGCTTTTAATCAGTCTTTCAACTCTTTTTCCGGATACACTTATGATCGGTATGGAATTGAGGGACAAAGTGACGGAGTATGTAAAGGAAAGAATCTTAGCGTTGAGGGCCTCTAATCCATGCCAGTATGAGAATATCTCTGTTGTTCGGACTAATTCCATGAAGTACATTCCCAACTACTTTGAGAAAGCACAACTCACCAAAATGTTCTTTCTGTTTCCGGATCCTCATTTCAAAGAGAAGAATCATCGCCGCAGGGTTATTAGCCCACATCTGTTGGATGAGTATGCATATGTGCTTAAAGTAGGTGGTATTATATATACAATTACGGACGTAGAGGAGCTAGGGATATGGATGAAGTCTTGTCTGGATGGCCACCCTTTGTTCGAGGCTGTTTCTGAGGTCGAGCTTGTAGCTGATCCCGTCGTGAAGCTTTTGAGCTCTGCCACTGAGGAAGGGATTAAAGTTGCAAGGAATGAAGGGCAAACGTTTCAAGCTGTATACAGACGAATATCATCAAGTGTTCCTCATTAAGGTACAACCCAATTTCTTCAATTAGATAGTATCCCATTGTTAACTTTTTGTTCGAAATTGATGGTAGAGGGACTATATCAACGCTTGATATTGTAATATTGTTGATCACCAAGTCTAAATGAGCTTTTCTTTTTAATGATGTACCGCTGTTATTTTTTAATCCGTAATATAACTATATATATTGCTTGTATCAAAATAGTAATCCCTCCTTCCCAACTCATTCTTCACTAAAAATTATTTTTTGAACATCTTTATTGACTTTTAAAGGGATTACCCTTTAGTTAATAAATAAATTATAAAGTATGTTATGTGTATTAGGTAAGTCGTGGAAATGATAAATTTGTAATAAAAATGTATTCTTGAGGATAGAGATTGATTTGTTTTTTTTTAGTTAAGTTGTGTGACATAAAATGAAAAGCGTGAAATTTTGGAGATTAACCATGTCATTGTTATTGGGTGGAAATTTTCACGAGCACATATGTAATTTTCCTTAATTTGTTACTCTCTTCTCTCCCAACCCTACCCAAGGCTGATTGGCCATTATAATAAGTGATTAAACTAGTTTGTAGATTAGTTATTGTAATTACCTAACATTATTCAACAATAATCAAAGAAATCTTATCCCATTCCCATTTCAAATCAATTCAAAGATGCTACTTTTTCGCAAATAAGATCCTTTAATATAAGCCATATGTTTTAAATTAAATAAAAATGGCCATTGTGTACCGTTGCATATGCACTTTTATAATTTAAATTATTTAATCTTCAAATTTATAATTTATTCTTTGTTTTTATGATATAAGTGGAGTAAATTTTAATGACATAATTGAGGATAACTTGCAACTTGACAATAAGACAATCCCTTAAAAATAACAGAAATAAATTTTTTTAAAAAATTATAAATGCACGTTTAAAGAAAAATTACAACAGTAAATCCGCTCCTACCCTTTCACCTCTATATATACAAGAAGTGCAGAAGTGCAGCTGAAAGAATAACGTATGGGTGTAACTACCGACGGGGCAAACCGAACTTCCTCGGAAATTACTATTTTTATCCGACATTTTCTCCCAACGCCTCCCTTCCTGTTGGTCCCCCTCTTCCAACTTTGGAAATGGTAAAGTAAAACTTAAATTTTGTAATTTTTTCGGAAGATTAATTTTCATTTCTGGTGCTCACATCAAAATCAAGAAAATATCGAAACGAACCCATTCCAGTTAGCTCCACCGTAAAGTCAAGATTCAAGAACCATCCGCATTTCTTCAAATCAACGCTGAGAAAAATCTTGAAGGAAAAATGGAAATTTAAACTGCCATCTCTTGAAATTCAAGATTTGTGATCAGAGCCAATTTCTCTCTCTGTTTTCTTTTTCTTTTCTTTTCTTTTTTTTTTTTGAAATAATTTTAGAGTGATGGATTCGGATTTCTGGACTTTGCGGCTGGCGGCGGCGAAGAGGCAATTCAATATGCAGAACCACCACCACCTCAGCCGCAGCCACCCCACCTCTCAATTGGGTTTGTTTCCTCTGTTCATGTGTTTCAATGTTGTTTTATGATTTGAGGTTGACGTTTTCTGTTTGAAAAAAGATCGGTTTCATATGGAGGATGTTGAGGTGGAAGATGAGATCCGACCCGATTATCCTTGCCCCTATTGTGGTGAGGAGTACGATATGGCATCCCTTTGCTCACATCTGGAGTCCGACCACCCCTATGAATCTAAAACCACCGTGAGTTTCTATTTTATTACATCCATTTTGTGTCTCTATTTATGTATGTTTTCTTAGTTTGCAGGATTTTGATTTATTCGTGTTCTCCTTTTCTTGGTATATGCTTGAAAGCTGCTGTCTTTGTTTTCATTTTTACCCAAAATGATTACCTGTGAAATTTTAATCAGTTTATTGAGTGGACTAGATTGAGCTTTGCTTGGATTGGATGTGATATTATGTGTTTAATGTTTCCCTTATACTTGTATTATCCAACTCTGCATACGAGTACACACAATGGGGTGGGTTAATTTGTAGCATCAAGGATTGCTGCAATTAAGAAATCAAACTAGACTGTAACTTAAGTTCATTCGTATGGCGATGGGAATATGATGATCATCAAAAAAATAGTAGTAAGGACGGCTGCCATAATCCAGGCAAAGAAACTAATGTACTTTTCCCACCTGTGATATTTAAGGACAAACTTAAATAATTCTAAAGGGTCATCATTGTTTTGCATCTGGGAAATGTTAGTACTAGAAAGCGGCTGCAGTTTTGCAGCGAAGACAAGATGTTTAATGTTGATCTTCTGAAAGCAAATTGTTTCAGTAGTTATGGATGTAAGTAAGCTCATAGTCTAGAAGGCCTCATTATTAACTCCTTGCAGTTTGAAATTGTCCCTAATCCATTCGGAGTTCTGTATTAAAAATTTTTCTGGTGAAAACTCACACACAATCTATTTGATATCAAGTTAGCTGAGTGTATACAGTTGCATCTATGTAAGAGTTACGTTATAAAATCACATTAACCCTTCATTGCAGGTTTGTCCCGTTTGTTCGGTTAAAGTTGTCGGTGACATGTTGAGTCATATCACACTA
Source organism: Pogostemon cablin (assembly GCA_023678885.1). Taxonomy (NCBI): domain Eukaryota; kingdom Viridiplantae; phylum Streptophyta; class Magnoliopsida; order Lamiales; family Lamiaceae; genus Pogostemon; species Pogostemon cablin. Next base: position 4,170,975 of record CM042956.1, read on the forward strand.
CAACATGGGCATTTGTTCAAGATATCCTTTGTTGAAAGATTTCTGTTTCTGCTGCTGTCACTTGCCAAGCCTGTATATATATACATCAGAGATTTCCTTAACTTACAATTACTTGCAGCGCCGGGGCCGATTGCGTAGAATTCCCTTTCCCAATAGTCAAGCACTATCGCTGCTGGGGCGGGATCTCCGAGAAGCCCATTTACAAGTGCTTCTAGGAGGCAATGGACTTCGATCGAACAGCGGAACATCATCATCACCATCAACTGCTCCAACTGATAATTTTCTCTCATCTCTTGCGCTGAACTTTCCTGCATCCGAATCTGATGATATTTCGAAATCTTTGATGTCAAGTTTAGAGGAAAATACTTCAAAGATTGCAGCAATTCAGCATATGTGGAAATCCAGGTAGTGATCAAATCTTACCATTTTAATTTTTTTTAATCAACAAAAAAAGAAATCACTCAGAAATGAACTCACATATATTAGTGACCATAAGATGATCAGAAGAAGCCCTTCTGATAAATGAAGTTGTACTATAAAGTAAAGCATGAATTTCTACAGCAATACTCTGGCAAAATGTGGCATTTGTATTCGTTTTTTTAGAATCTATACTACACCATAGTTATTGTTGTTCTCATCAAGTCGTGTTCGTGATTCTACTCTCTGTATCTTGTTTGCAGTTTATACTCATCCTTGAGCCGTGAGGAGCGGGAAGAAAGAATGAAACAGGCAGCCGGGAGAGCTGTATTCGTTCAAGATCTGCTCGTTTCGACTCTCTTAGCCGACTAGCCAAAGAGGGAAGCAGTTGGTTCAGCGACTGCTCTATCTATAACTAAACAGGGGTTAAGTGAAGTGATGTTGTCTTACTCTTACATGTTCAAGTTGGGATGACTCGAAAGTACCCTCTCTTTGATTCGACTGTGAATACTAAACAAGATTCAAAATAATGGAGCTTCAGTTGCACCTCAAACCTTATTTTATTCATCTATTTGAAACCACATCTAAATCACTTTGTAACTAAATTCATAATTATCATATTCCTACTTTTATAATTTCATCATCACTTCTCTCTCCTTGTCTTTACTTCGAAAAATCTATTTATGTAACGAAATTACCATTGAATCTTATTGTATTCTACTTTTAATTCATGGTAAAACATCTTTGTTACCTACTTATATTTCTTAAATTTAGACGGTTAAAAAACAGAAAATGGGTGAAATTTTGCTAATGACTAATGAGGTGGGTTATTTTTTGTAATAAAGTTGGGTGGATTTGGAATTTGGTTATTACAATTCTTTTGATTAAAGCGATGAAGTTTTCCGGGTACGCCAAGTTGAGTGGGGCCCCACTTCGACTTCAGAGTTGTTAGACTTGGTTGGATAGAATGGCGCATTCATCGGGTCGGGTCATTTTTACTCCATTTAAAACGCTTATCAACTTTAATATTTATCAGCAGTACTTTTCCTATTTGAGGAAATCTTTAATTCCCCCACTTAATGATGACAAATCATAGTTTACCTACATTCATTTGGGATTGGAGCCTTAATTATATACACATCATGATATCATCAATAAAAATGACTTTTAATCTTCATGTTATGCATACTAATTTAATATGTCCTCTATTTCACATTAAATTTTAAACTTTCCATTTTTCTACGTTTCATATTAAATTTCACTACACAAAAAAAAACATTGCTTCATTTTTTAGTTTTAAAAATATATCTTAATTATAAATTTATTATTCTTATCCAGCATACATAACATATTTTATAATTTATTTATGGACAAGTCTTATGTGAGATCGTCTCAGGGTGAGACAATTTTACGTTTTCGTAATTAATTATCACGTTTACTATACAATGTTATTTTTAACGCTATAAAATATTATTACTTTTTCATTTATACTATAAAATTATTCATGAAATAACATTATCATTTTTCATTAATTGTGTAGTACTTTTCATTATAAAAGTTGTCACTTTTTATCCATCTTGTTGATGTGCGTTCTTAGCTAGTTATAATCAAGATTAAAGATACGTGGATGATTGTTAACTTGAATTAAGAATGAGCACAACAAACGTAACAAATTAAAGAGAGATGGGATCCGACCAAAGATTTTCTCTCATTTTTATTACCATTCTCAAGAACAACACTCATAAAATCCTCCCAAGTTACAAGTGTAAAGTCATGTATGAGAATGAGTAACCTGTTTCTCTCTTATGAGAGAAACTATTTATACCTACAGCAAACTCTAATGATCGACCAATTCAGCGTTGCCATCTGGACGGGGACAAACAATCATTAATGGAGGTTGAGCAGTACGTCAGTTGCTTTGGGGCTGTTGTAGAAATTGTCAGGCGATTTGCAAAGTGCAGCAGACTTCATTTTGTCCTTTGCTCGCATCTCATTGGCGTATGAGGGGGAGCATGTCTGGTGCGTGTTGTCCTCTAGTTGAGAGTGATATTTAGGATGTATTTTCTTACCGTTATCTTTGGACTTTAGTCTGACATTCCTTCCCAGAGGTGAGTAGTTCCCGTTGTTATTCAGATATCTTTCCCATATGTCTGATGATCCTTCTCGCCTCAGAATAGTGGTTCACCAATGAGGTCTCGCTCTTCCGATTCCTTGAAAGTCTCCCCAACCTCGGAGCCACGCTATCATGCCGAAGTATCTCGGCTATCGATTCCCTTAGTGGGTTTTCTGCTCTTCGGCCCCTTTAGTCTCGTTCCGATATCACCCAGCTACAGTTGCGGGCTCCTCTCTTGGGCCTTCTCCTGGTTGTCTCGTTTGTTACTTCTTGGGCTTCCCTTCTGGGTCTCAGTTGTCCTATGAGTTGTCCTTCCTTTCAATCCTTGGGCTCCTTAGTTATTGGGCTTTATCCCCATGACGACCTGTAGTGTTGGACTTTCGGTCCATTTAGCATGGGGGATATAATACTCATAACATATCTCATGTGATCTATGATGGATTCACACAAACTTTTGCCTTTATTCATACCTTAAAAAAATACACTACAACATAAATGAGATTATGTTACACTTCACAGTAACACTTTTATTATATATAACACGTAATTGTAACACTATTTAAATTGTAATAATATGTAACACTTGTTTTATATGCAACATCAATAAGTAATATTTTTATAAAAGTAACATTTTTTAAATAACACTTTATAAATATTACACTTTTTTATATGTAATATTTTAGTAGTAATATTTTTCATATATTACACCTTTTATGTAACACTATGAAATATTAATTAACACTATCATATTACATTTTTAAATACATAACATTTTATATAAATGAAATATGCAATATTTTATATAGTTTAAATAATTAAAAAAAACTAACACACTATTAAACAATTAATATATTTTACGAGTTGAAAAAAATATATGTTCATATTAATAAAATATTTATTATGTAAAATATTTATTATGATATATAAAAATACTAATAATGTATGAAAAAAATATATTTATATTTATTTTAAATAATTTTAATACATATAAATTTATATAAAATAAAAATATATTTTAATTATATATAATATGATTATTTTTAATTATTTAAATTATTATATTTCTTGATAAAATTATATCGTATAATATAATAATTTTTTAAAATTAGTTAGTATAATAACAACTCAAGTTTAATGTATTAGATGGTTTTAAAAATTACTCCATATTTTAATAAATTAAATAAAAAGTGTTGAAATCATGTTTAATAAAATAGAAACTCAAAAAATAATTAAAGTTATAGTTAGTCAAGGTGGTAGAAGTAACTTATTCTAATTAAGAGGTCAAGGGTTCAAACTTACAAAGTATATTTTTTTTTCCTTATAAAATGTGTTATATAAAAAGAACATCACATGTAATGTTTATAAAGTGTTAAATAAAGTTTTATTTTTTAAATGTGTTATTAATTATCGAAATAGTGTTGGCTTAGACAATAAGCAGCACGAGCAAATATTGCACAATAAAAAATGTTACATATTATCTACAATAACACATTTTTACTATTAAATAACACTTTTGACGTGTTATATAAAGTAAGTTATGTTGTAGCGATAGAATTGAACAATCGTACGAGCATCGTCTTTTGTGCATTGCATACGGCTATACAATCGAATTGACCCTGACTTTCCAGATAAAAATCGAATCTATCAGCCCCAGACGAGTAAATGATCAAATTGCCACCCTTTCCTTTGGAGGAGTTCAAAAATACTATGATGGCTCTGAAAATCCTTGTGTCAGTGGTTCAAATCCACTTCTAAGAGGGCGAATGGTCCAAACGTAGCCGCGGGAGCAAGTCGGATTTTGAAATTCAAATGAAAGAATAAGCCAAAAAATGTGAGCGCTCCTGCACTATACGGCTGCGTCCCCCTATCTTGTCTTGCTGGAGGCAGATTTTCTATTTATAAAGTGTTAAATAAAGTTTTTTATTTTTTAAATGTGTTATTAATTATCGAAATAGTATTGCCTTAGACAATAAGCAGCACGAGCAAACATTGCACAATAAAAAATGTTACATATTATCTACAATAACACATTGTTACTATTAAATAACACTTTTGACGTGTTATATAAAGTAAGTTATGTTGTAGCGATAGAATTGAACAATCGTACAGGCATTGTCTTTTGTGCATTGCATACGGCTATACAATCGAATTGACCCTGACTTTCCAGATAAAAATCGAATCTATCAGCCCCAGACGAGTAAATGATCAAATTGCCACCCTTTCCTTTGGAGGAGTTCAAAAATACTATGATGGCTCTGAAAATCCTTGTGTCAGTGGTTCGAATCCACTTCTAAGCGGACGAATGGTCCAAACGTAGTCGCGGGAGCAAGCCGGATTTTGAAATTCAAGTGAAAGAGTAAGCCAAAAAATGTGAGTGCTCCTGCACTATACGGCTGCGTCACCCTGTCTTGTCTTGCTGGAGGCAAATTTTCTAAAAAAAAGCGATTGATTATTCGAATTGGTTCTCGCATCCCTGTGCCCAAAAAAAATGCGTTTATTTAATTTAACTTCTAGCTCGTTGGGAATGGGATTCCTAAGACTAAGACCGGTTCCATTGCTTTCTATTTTCAAAACTATATTACCTCCCAAAAATTAATGAAAATATAATTTTCCTTAAGCTTTCATATTTGTATTAGAAAACAAGTTCATATGAGTTATTGGCCAATAAAATACTCCGACTTTGGAGGAGAGAGAAACGTTGTAGGATATGAAGTCCACGTCATGGCATCTAATATAATTGAAAAGAAAAAAACAGGATAATATTAAAAAATAATAATTACACCACCTCTGTTCCTTTTTCTCTATAAAGGGAAGGTAGGGCGAAAAGCAGTATAAGTATTGTCTGTGTTTGTTGGAATTGTTGTGAGGAGAGAGGAGAGAGATGCTTGAGTTATTCCTGCTGGGGTGCACCGGAGTTGTGGTGTTCCTTCATGGAGCCAACTTCTTCTTCCATGCCCTTTCATCTCATTTCTCTGTCCGCCACATCAGGTTTACTGCTAAACCCCCACCCCCATTCTTAATTTCTTTATTGCATTTTATCTCCTCTTTTTTATTTATTGTTTATTTTAAAGAAAATGTGTTATTTTGATAGAAATAGAAGATTTTGCCAAAGTCGGAAAGTTTTTTTTGTTGAATTCTTGAAAAGATTATCTTTCTTTTTTTTTCTTTTTTCATGGGATAAACTTCATCTGACGAAATTCTGCAGATACACATAGTATATGAAATAAATGAAAATCTTTAGTTATTATCTAATTATTTATTTTGATGATAACATATTCATAGTGTGACAAATTAAATTACTAGTATTTCTTGTTAATTTTAATAGAACGATCCCAATGTGAGTTTCCCGTTTTAAACTTTAGCTGCTTATGAAAGTTCTCTACTTTTAATTTTTGAAGGATGTGAGTTTAAATTTTAATGATTCCTTCTTATGAAATTAACATTGTGTCTTTAGATTAAGAGTAAGAAAAAGAAAAACTAAACTATTTTTGGAGTTATTTAACTGGATTTATTCAACGTAGGATAACGAATATAATTACTGGTATTTGTAGTTTTGTACCATTATTATGTCCACATCCTTGCATTATTAGACACCCCTGCCCTATAATATTGTGCAATTATTAGAATCTCTCTCAAGATTTTTATTAAAGGGCCCAAATTCTATATGGAGTATAATGCATTTCATTCATCCCATGTATTTTTGTAATTTTTCATTTCGTCTATTCCACTACGTTATTACCACGTTTTCAATAATAGCAACACTACACATTACTAATATTCTTAAAGAATTAAAATATTATAAAAACTTTTTATACTTAGTAAATTCAAAAACTTTATTTATTTTTATCTTTAAATTATCCAAATTATCTTATTTTTTTCTTAAATTATTCATTTAAAAAATGTACTTTTCAAAATCCATGTACTCATGTAGTCGTAAAACTACAAAGAGTAAAACAATTTTATAAAATAGAAATAAAGAAGAGGAAAGGAAAAAAATTATAAAAACAAACAAAATTAAATAAAAATAAATCTAATAACAGTAAGAGCGCAATCGAACATGCAACCTTTTAAATTAGCAACTTGGAGCAAAATCACTGTACCAAAATGTTTGCTATATATATACTAAATATTTTCACAATTTCAGTGGGGCCCAGTGCCCCCTCGGGCCCTTAATAGGTCCTCCATTGCTTACTCTTATTATTATTTTGAGAATATTCATTTTATTTTTCTTGGGTATTGGTAACAGTTTCTTGGGAGCTGCAGCTTGGTAGATAAGGAGCCTTCTCACAGAGAGTTCATTTGAAATCAGAAGAATTTCCATTTGTAAATATCTATATTCATATGTAACGTAATTCTAGTAAATGTAATCCAAATCCCTATTTCCAAACATGTCCTTTGCAACTTCTATTGATTAATAAATAAATTCTCAAAGCGCTATTTCATCAATCTCAGCAGTACATTGATAGATATTTCATGAAATTACTTTCACAAAACAATCTAGCTATCTTGTTATAAACGAATTCGTATGCAAGATTACAACAAAAAAATATACATATATTGTGGGGTTGTGTAAGAATAGTAAATGTACACAACATGTACACAAGATGGCCAGGTTGAATTCCCTCACATCAACAAAGAATCATCCGAAACTATAGTCAACAATGCATACTTCACTTTCATCCGTATCATCCCACTCTCGACGCAGAGTTTTGCTCCGGTGACCACCCAATACCCGGGCGGATCTTCGGGGCCCCTAACCATCTCTTTCATATCAACAAAATGTGACAACTTGGGGGCTCTAGCAGGCGAGGGTGGTCCTCCGGGGTAAACGGCTGAGTTCAAATCTACCTTAGTTGGCTTATCCGGTTGATTTAGAGCGCTGCTGAAAGGCGTGCTCATCAGCATTGACATCAGTCCCGATTTCTTTGATGTAGCTGATGGTCCGTCCCATTCTGACCTGCGGATGATGGCTGATGCAACCATTGAGAATCCCAGCCTCAGAAAGAGGACCTTTTTCATGCCCATGACCCTGACCTCGAACCAGGCCTCTGTTACTATAGAAGCTGAGTCGTCAATCCGGGCACCAAGGTACTCTACGGGGGCAGTGCATATGTGTGAGAATATGCTCCACTTCACTGGCTCAAAGTATCCACGGGGTAGAGACTCGTCTTCTGGTTTGTAACTAAGATCAGGTGAGAGTTGAAGGGACTGTGGAAGTGATGATAGATGCTGCAGATGGATAGCCAAATGATCACTCCTCTTGCCTTCCAAAAATAAGCGAATTCCAGTTACGGGTTGGTTGCCCGTATCAACCTACATACAGCTTACTGTATTAATTTCAGATGTTTGATACATGTTTGAGTAACTACAGCTGAAATTGTCAACAAAGTCCTCCAGTAACTTTAAGCAACAATAGACTAGCTAGGCCTGATCGCAATTATGATGAATCATAGTATCTTATTTAAACAAGAAAATAATGGAATTCAGAAGAAAATAAGTTCAAAACAGATGCTAGACATCCAAGCAAATGCATGATATGAAGTGGTTCAGTTGCAAGACAAGTGTTCACCTTCACGGTATTGACGTAAAGTTTAGGACCCAATAATGTGAATTGAAGAGATGGAGATGCTTTCTTCCTACGCCTGGGACCAAGAGGAAGGTCATTGTATGCGGGTGCCCACTGCCGAGGTAACTGATATTCGAGAAATTGAGTGAGTTCCTCCAGGGGTGGTTTGTCTGCATCAAGATATGAATCATATGATGTCAGACTAGATGAGCTTGAAATCCTTTTTCCGAGATGAAAATGAAAATTATCTAGAAATTCTCACTTCACCGATGATAATGAATTATAAGTTATATACTACATTTTGGAATTTCACAGTCCACATACGTTGATAAATCTACCATTTCGTAATTAATGCATACTCACATCGAAGATATAGATTGATTGCATGGCTTAAAAACCCACTGCCTCGAATGCCACTTAAAAGGGATGCAATAGGCACAAAAGACATTGATATCACATTAGGATATTGGGAAACAGTTGACAGCCAATGATTATGACTTTGGCTAATATCTAAACCTCCCCTTCTGACATGAATGCTCAACAAATCCTGCACAGATAAATAGGTAAGCTTAATTGCTTGGAGAAAATGAAAATTAAACATTAAGACTTTGACGTTGGACTTACGTCAGTTTTGGAGTGGGAAACAACAGAGGGCCTCGTTGTACTTGCAAAAGGTAACTGAAAATCCCAAAGCAGGGTTTCATCAATCTGCTAAAGGTAGAGATCCAGCTTCAAAATTTCTTTAGTAGTCTTAAAACTACTCAACCCTCAAAAAGAAAATCCATTATGAGAAAGTAAGTTGAAAAAGGGAATGCTTTCCTAAGTATTTTTTCAATCTTCAAAGTTATGCAAACTCCTAAAATAATTGGGACCATTGGAGAATTTCTCAGAAAACAGAAATTATATGGTGATACATATTTTTAAGGGGAAGAAATCATCCAGAGTCCTGATTAGTTCTCATAGACGGTTCGCATATCAAATATAATGTAATTGGGTTAATATTCTGTCAAGCTTCAGTATGAATATAGAAATAGCCATAATTAATTGCTGCATCTAAGGGTGCGAGAAAGAACTTTCTAGTGGTCAAAGATAAAAATCGGATTTGATAACAATTTCAACAATAGTTTGAACTTTGAAGTGAACATGCTACTGATTATATTTATCCAAGTACCTTAGGCTTTCCTGACGATACACTAGGATTTGTTGCTGGGATCCTACTTTCATCTTCACAAAATTTTTCATCTGCTAACTGCTTCAACAGTTTCTGCACTTCAGTGGGCTGGATGTTTGAATTTTTAAGTTGCTTAACATGAATTACATCTTTACCGCCCATCTTAACCCCAACAATAACATGAGTGCCATATTTATCAATGAACCTGGAAATTAAGGTCGTCATAAGTGACAAATTACATTATTGGCAACCACGAACAATTTTTAGGATTTAGAACATCAGATGAAGAAAACATCATGGAAGCCTAAGGCAACAAAACGATGAAGCAGAACATAATTCAAATTATCCTCCAATGCAATGACAATCCTTTTCTTCTACACTTCCGCATAGATTGAGCAGGCACAAGGTGCCCAGGCAGATGTGCAGTATTTTTTAGTTGAGATAAACTACGAAGAGAATGATCAAATGTTTAGAGGTGCATAAATGGCTCCTCGACTGTGAGCAAGTGAGGTTTAATTTTTCAGCCACATTTCAGCTTTAAAGGAAGACAAAAGATCTTATTACATGATTGGGGGGACAATGCATAATTTTCCTGAAGAGCGTAGAATGGCAACAATAAACTGACGGTGCCAAATAAGAATACCCTCTATCAAAGATACGTTGCTGGGGTGGGAAAATGTGATTCAAGAGACGGATCTTACTCAGCAAGAGCAGCAGGATCCCATGTAGAGGGCACTTCTCGTTTCACTTTATCAGATAAAGTAATTTGTGATCTTTCCAACTCAATTGTATATAAATTAATGAACCAACCATCAAATGCAAGAGTTTTGGTGGAAGATGCGTCAATCTGCCAGCAACCCTTGAAGCCAAACATTGTATTGAACATACCAGAAGGTATTTTACCAGTCACGGATGATTCCTGGTTAAAATGCTCCGACATCTGAATACATTTGAGACAAGAAAATAAGAACACTGTTAGAGCTCAAAATATTTGATCTCTTCAACTCACAAATAAAGCAGTTCCATAAAATTTTCAGTCCTTACAGACTATGTTTGGCCAACAGATGATCTTGTATAGCTTTCACTCCATTAAATAAAAAGGACATGATAAATATGTATTTCAACTGTGCTATTTATGCTAACTCCGGAAAATTTTCACTACGTGATTAATATGAATAGTTATCTTTCTTTCATGAAGTTTTTTTTCTATTGTAGTACATGAATTAGTGGCATTCCCATGTATGGGGCCCAATCCAATGAAATGAATACAAAACTTGCTCATTTGTCAGTTAAACGGGTTAATATGTTGGCAAATTTTTCAATCCCATTGCAGTAATGCCGCTGAGATATGTCCTGATATGATTAATATATAGAGGCCTTGGTCATGTTTGCCAAAGTCAAAATTAGTACATCATAATACAACGTTATTTAGGATGAAAATCAGGTTTATCAGAATTTGTTCAACCACTCCAAATCAACAAGGATTTTTCAGAGTTGACTTCTGATTAGGAACTACAAGAAAGCTCTGCGTGAATTAGGAACAGAACATTGAACCTGGTATACATCACAAGAGATTAAGAAGTTGTCATCTATACCTCACAAATTGAATATACCCAAAAATAATTTTTAAAAGAAATATTTATATTAAACAATAGTAGTTGTCGAATTTCCATCCTAGCTGATAATCACAGCCTAAAACTTCAAGTCCTAGCTCTGTTATGACAGTAATGGATGTTATAATTGAATGCAATTCCCAATTCTGCATTAGAACTCTACTGATTAAGCGCCATTCATTCGCTTTATATACATAACAAAAGAAAATACCCAGAATTCACATCATTTTTATTTTCATAAAAAGCAAAAAATGAATATTAAAAAAAATATGGTGAATTTACTGACCTGATTGAAAGAGAGAGCATCGGAGCTAAACCTGGTGCGCTCGCCTTTATCGCATTTGATGGAAATAGGCACATTGGGAACGACGACGCCGCCGGGAACCCCCAAGTCCTTGGTTCTGGTCCGGTCCAGCTCAATCAGACCCGAGCCGGATGGGCCGGGCTTGCAGGCGGATAGGCGGATATCCGACGCGAGATCATACCCGAATCCGATCGCTGAAACCGCCTTCTCTGCGGCCATCTGCGGGTCCATCCGAACATTATTGCTCGGATTGTACGCCATGGATGCCAGAAACTGAGATATTCCTAATGTTTTTGTAGAGCAGGAATTGAAGGCGATGACCCGTTGACTGTTATATACTGTTACCCAGCGGAATTTTCAACTCGGCGGCCCATGACTGAAACATCCTTGTTTTGGCACCATGCACAGGGGTACTTCTGTCAATTTCATACAAATATTTACGCGCCATAAAATTTAATACCCCACATTTTACTTATTTAAGCTTTTACCTTTTTATTAATCTTTTATACACTTGGCAAATACTTGTTTGAAAATTTGGATAGATTGTTATGAAGTAGTAATTTATTTTACCATTATTATTACTTTTCATGGTGGAGTATTTCTTTTTCATAATATTGTTATCACTTTTATTTGTTTAATATAAGGGTTTGTATAAAACGGTCTCACACAACCCTCGTATTTTACTTCATCCGTTCCACCCAAAGAGTCTATTTTTTTCATTTTTGATATTTCATCCAAAGAGCCGTATTTTCTTTTTTCCACACATAGAACCCACATATACCTACTAATACAATTATAATATGGGGTCCATACTCTCACTAATACAACTACTCAATAAATATTAAATAATAATACTTCTTAATCTACTTGAAAAAACAAAAGTCCCTCTTTGAGTGAGATGGAGGAAGTTTTTTTTCATTTTGTGTTGGTTTGAAAATCAATTAACAGTAATGGAGTATTTTAATTTTAATTTATTTTTTGGGTTTTGGTTGTAAGAAATTTGTGATGATATATATAAAAATATATTAATTGATGTGTGAAAAAAATAAAGGGGAAATATAAATTGGAGGTGATTTTAAAAATTTGGGTATACATTAAAAAAACATTTTTAAAATCGAAAATAAACGTAGAGTTGTAAATTTATTTATTTATTTATCTACTTTATATAATTAAAAAGATTTTAAAAAGCTAGTATAATAAAAGACATTTGTACTTAATTTGCAACGCATAAAAACAAAATTATAAAATTCTTCAAATTTCTCCCATCTAGGGGGAAAACCTAATTATTGCAATTATGCGTACAGAATAAGGAAAAATAACTTCCACATTTCAAAGAAAGATAGAAAAGTGGATTTATGTTGGAACATAGTTTTCCATGTGGCAATTTTATCACAAAGTTTGAAATTTCAAATCCCTTTTTTTGCGCAAGAAAATGATGCTAAGTACTAAAAATTATCGACTTAATACAGGCCAATTGACCGGTGAAAATAAACTATAGATTAAAAAAATTGATCTTTTGTGTTTTCTTGTAAATAACAACATAAAATAAGTAAGAGTATAACATTATTTTCTAAAAAAACCAATAAAAAAAGAAACGGAACGTCACTATCATAAGACTTGCTCTAAAATAAGAGTTGTTTTGATTAAGAATTTTTTTTTCTCCAAAAATTAAGAATACAAAGTTTTAAGATATAACTTTCAATAGATAAGGATATTAATTTGAAATTAGATCGAATCAAATTTGAGTGTTCGAATCTATCCCGTGAGCTACGCATACAAGCTTTAGAGCTAAAATAAATAATTCCAATCTGATTTTATGGATGGTTTATTTTATACGACTCAGTCTCAATAAGAATTAAAATTGTACATGGAATTATTTTCGTGTAAATTAATTGCAAAAATATGGTCACTTTCGCGTGACGTCAAAGTAGTGAAGGAGGTCTTCAGTTGACTTTGACTATGTAATTCATTTGTCTCCCAATGTGAACATTGTTGGTCGATATGGCGGCTGGCGACTTTTTCATCCACTTATATTACACCACCTGGCAGGTTTCTGCGTGTTCAAAACTTGGAAATTATTTCACTTTTACGTCCCTTTATTTATATCACATTCTCTCCGAAATTTTATGTGAATTCCCTCCTCTTCTAAACATGGCCTTTCTTTTTTCTTTTTTAAGAAAAAAACTAAAAAATATCCTTTTTTTAGTAATACATTTCTATAAATCAAAATGTCAACTCGAACATCATCCTCGAATATTTCAATCATTAGGATTAAGTTTCTATTTTAAAGTTACATTTCCACATTATAAAATTGAAATGAAGATACAATAAGCTCACACCGAATCTTTTATGTCATTTTTGTGCATTATCTTTAGTTTCACGCGTACGTAAGAGTTGAAATAAATTCAACCATTGTTCATAGGGTATAGTTTACATTTCCCTCCCACGTATAGTTCATCAAGCGGTGTTGCATAAGAGATGATATATCAAAATGACACAGATAATTCGACCCACAATTAGCTAGTTTGAAGTCTCTTTCAACATATATATAAGAGGTATTTAATCATGATTTAAAGATAAATAGTTATTATGTACAAGTATAATATATATTTTATGATTTAATTTCGTGTCTTACATAGAACTGATTCAAGCTACACTCTCTTTTTATTTTTGTAATATTCAAACTGATGTAGAAGGCCAGCAAGAATAGCTTTCAAAGAATATTAGCATCACTTGGAATAATTCTTTAGGAAATATTACTAATTAATGAAGCCAATTTTATAATATGAAGCGAAATTGTATTTGTTTTTACAAACATGCGTAACAATAATATCTTGCCCTATATAATCCACTCAATACGACAAATCAAAAGCGTGCATTAAATTAAGATGGTGAAATTGCAGATTAATAATTTGATTAATTTCATATAATTATGCATGGATTTAATCTTAAATATACTAATTGTGCGTTCATCTACGCCACGTGTTGTCTCTACAATAGTTTGTCCTATGTATTAAGTGTATATAGAGTTTGAATGCTTATGTGGCTTCTCCAAACATGAAGTATTTGTCCACATGTCAAAATAATAAGAAAATTTAATTAGATGACATATCACATTTATGTTAGAATTAATTATTATTAAAACATTATGTATATTAATTATTTATTGCGTGAATTATGCAATTATCATAAATATGAATTATATATATATATATAGATTGATTATAATTAGTTAATTTAATTATTATTATTATAATATATAATTACACACCAATTCACTATATTTTCTTTTTATAGGTTCCTGTTTAGTCATATTATCATTTTATATAACAAAATATTAAAAAATTATAAAAATAATTATAAATGTGTAGATGATTTCTTAATTTAGGTATGAATTTTAGAAATATAAATAAGGATTATTAAATTAAAAACAAACAAAGTTTTTTGTATGTATATTTTTATTATATTTTAAAAATAAAGATTATTTATTTTTAGAATAATTAATTATTATTCTTTTAAATGATAAATTTTAATTTATCACAACGAAAGTATAAAAATTAAAATTAAAAGACAAATAGTAATTTATTATTTAAAAAAGTATTAGTTTATTAATTGAATGAATAATAATTATTCGTTTAAAAAAAACGTAATGTGCGATGAATTCACAAAATAATTTTCTTTTTTTAAATTATTTGACTATTAATTTCTTTTAATATATTACTATATACATTTGTCAAGGTTATAATTATTATATTTTATTAATTAATATGCGTATATTTATATTTTATTTTATATTATATTATTCTTTTATTTACTCAATATAAATTAAAAATTTTATATTAACTTAATTAAAAATCGACATTTTTCACATGTAATTTACGAAGCGTAATACTATAATATATTATTTTAAAGAATAAAATTTAATACACCATGTTTGTTTCCAAAATAATTTACATTATTCAAATAATTCAATTATTATAAAAATATTAATTAACTTAATATTATCATATTTTATGAAAAAGATACATAAATTTATATTTTATTTTACTTTATATTTTTTTTACTTATTTAAATACAAAAATTATATATTAATTTAATTAAAAATTAGTGTATTTTCTCGAGCATAGCACAGGGTATAACAATAGTTTATGGATTTGTCAATAAAGTACAATGTCGTTCTCATGGCACACAGTGTGGAGTATATAAAGTTCACATGAGATTGTGAATTAATTGTGGACCTTACGGCGTCGTTCTTGGGTGATTTGACGAAGAACGCGTCAAATAGTTTTCTAATTGGTAGTTAGAAGTTTAACTAATTAAGGGCAACCATTTTAATGATTATCAATATTCAGTTGAAACATGTCACATTTCACATGCTATGTAGTAATAGTCAAAAATAACTCGCTATTATTTCCAATTAAAGCGGCTGGTTTATTAATTTGATACCACACAAGTAGAAAAGAAAATATTACAAATGATTTTTCGTTCACTATAAGTGCACAATACACTTTAATTTCAAAATTGTCACTCATTTACAACTTATATATCTGACTTTATAATTTATTTATTATCTAAAAATACCAAACTACCCCTTAAATTAAAACAAAAAGCAAATTCTTAAACTCCGTATTTATAGTAATCGGGAACTTATTTTTGGAATGGGGGTAGTAGGATATTTGAAGAGCCCGCTAGTTATTGGTTGGGCCTGTTGGGCCTTATTCATTAGTTTGCTGAGCCGGCCTTATGCTGGCGCGCTAGGCTAAACGAAGCTTGAGCTTCATTTAAGTATATGTAGAAAATATCCATAACAAGTAGTAAAATTATACACCCCATTTTTATTCATATTCCATTTTATTTATAAAGTTCAATTTTTGTTTAATAATTTTTTTTAAGATTTAGTCTTGATTCTTATGGACATACATCCAATTTTATTTTTATAATTCAAGTAATATTTTATATTTATTTCTCGGATCTTAATTTTATTTTTAAAATTTAGTACTAATACTTAAAGTATAAATATCTTGTAATAGAGAAAAGTGAATATAATCATCAGTGTTAACTCTAATTAATTAGGATATAATTATATGAGTAAAAATTTTCACATTATATTTTTTCCTTAATATTATTTTTTTTTTTTTGGTTTTTTAATTTATTCATCCATCTATCTGAAAATTTTAATCTTTGGTCTTAATTTGATTTTAATATTAATGGTTAGGCTATAATTATTTTTTTCACATCTAGCTATATTTTTTCTAATAAATTTATGCGCATGCATATGTCATTATATGTAGTCATTATATACCAGAAGAGAGCTCGGTAAGTTTGTGTAGTTAAATATAATTAATAATCCCATTTAAGCTGAGTAATTTAAAATTCCGAGATAAATCAAAATTTATTAATTAACGTAACAACATTAAAAATAAAAAATAAAAATCAGATAGTAAATAAATAATCATAAATAAAGGGTTAATAAATATTAGGTACAAAACGTAATTAGATATTACTAATTCATACATTCGGTTTAGAAAATTACGCACGAATACAAAATTTAAATTTATTTTTTCCATATTACCCATACTTATTGAACATCAGTGTACATCGTATGAAGCACTATTTAAATGTGCATTACCGTACACTCATTTAAGATAAATATTTTTTGGGGGAGAAAAATAATTCAATAAACTATTTAAATGTACATCAGTTTACATTAAAGTAATTTTGTACATTATTGTGCAATTAGAGTTTAGTAAAACGATATTTTTCCAAATTGTTTAGAACGAAATCTGTACATTAGTGTGGTTTTTTTTTCCAAATTTTGTAGATACTAATATGTACATTAACATGCATTTAGTAAATTTAGTGAGAGGATTAAATGAAAGTGACCCCAAGATTTTTTCTTAAATTTCCTCCCCCAAAATCTTTCTTAGAAAATTGGTACATCCGTGTGCAAATCGATTTCTTAGGATTTTTGATTTTTTTTTAAATTCTCGCTGGATGTTTAAGAGAGAGGTATTGGATATTATTGTTAGAGAAATACGCGTTCGCTTGATGTAGTGTATATTAGTGTTTAATTAAATTATGGTTATCATAAACGTTGAGTATTAAACAGTGTGAATAAGGGTAATGTTGGGAGGAAAAAAAAATCGTTATGTATCCCACATTAATTATATTAAATTAATATATTTATTAATAATTATGTTGTAAATTCATGTACCCATAATTAATTAACCTCATAAATATATCTAATTTATTGATACAACTTATCCATGATTAGTCAAGTATAATGATATAGCAAAAACTTGGGTGCGCCCTGGTGTACGGAGCACTTTCCGTGCGCTTTTAGAATTTTGTATTAAATTGTATATCCTTTAATATAAAGATGTGTACCTTTTATTTTTTGAAGAAAAATATAAAAATATTAATGAAAATTATATGCCATTTGAAATAAGATAGTGTACCCTTATTAATTAAAGTGTATATCATTTAGAACAAAATAATACTCCCTTTGTCCCGTTTCAATGCTTACGTTTGCTTTTGCACGTTGATTAAGGAGTATAGTATTTTAATAGATAGTGGGTGAAAAAATATAATAGTTAATGTAAAGTGGGTAGGTGTATTAGTGTTGAATGTGGGTCCCACAATGATATATTAATTATTTTAGGTGGGTCCAATATACCAAAAAAGGAAACGTAAATATTTAAATGAGACGCTAAAAATAGAAATATGTAAACATTGAAATGAGACAGAGGGAGTATACCTTTATCCATAATACTAAATTCTAAAGGCACATGGTGTGCACTCGGGCGCACGCAAGTCTCTCTCTAATGATATTGAAAAAGATTTCATGTAACAGTAATTAATTAATCCCAAATATTATAAAATGTTATCACTTTTTATTTATATTATATAAATTTATTTATAAATAGTTTACTATATTAGTCATTATTACTTTTTATCGATTAAGTATCACATACAGTCTCACACAGGACTCGCAATTAATTCATAAGCTTCAAAGAATGATGAAAGACTAATTATACTGTGCATCCGGATGAACCATAAGATAGGGTGCACTCACTTTCTAAAACGTATACAAATATAAATAAAAACATATACAATTATAAACAAAAATGTATATGATTTAATTTTTAGTTTTTTTAATGAAAAATTGAGTGTAAAAAAAATACAATTATTAAAAAGCATATATACACTATTGAATAAAAATTTATACTCATATGGATGCTAGTTTTTTTAATATTAAAAAACTTAGTGTGAAAAAAAATATAATTATTAAAAAATATGTATACAAAATAGAATAATATACATACAAAATAAAATAAAAAGTTATATACTTATAAGTGCATCCTTGCACTAGGGTGAACCTAATAGATGAAAAGGTGATGTCCTAGTTTGAAATGTTAGAACTTTGGGGAGATTAAAATTAATTACCTATAGATAATATTGTAATTAGTTCACACGTGCCGACCACATATATACACGGTTGTGTCAGACTGCGACACCGCGAAGGCCCGGCCCTGTCTCTGCCGATCCACAGTCAAATTATATATATATATATTAAAAATCACGAAACATTTAGGAGAAAAAGAAAAAACATTGAATTTGTAGAAAAATGTCTGTAGCATCGAGTCAACGTTTTCTAAAAGGAATGTTATTGACGAAATGAAACTCGAAATTCGTTTTATATAATTGAGTTGAGTTGTTTCTTTTATTGGAAATTTGGACTTATGATATGTTCGTATTTCATTTGTAAGCTAACTGAGTTTATTCTTCTCCATTAATACGATGATAATAATAATGAGAATGAAATTAATTGAAATAATTGAATATATATTAGATTAATAAAGATGAGTGTAAAATTCGAATTTTCATTATCTCTTATAAAAAATAATAGTAAAATTCAAATTCTCATTACCTCTTATCAATCAAGAGAATAAGAATCAACACTCTTTCATTCTCATTAATCTCTGCGATTACCCTACCAAGGAACTCCAAAAAATTTCTATGCAACTAAAATTGCAAATTTTGTTCACATTTTCCAAATTTAATCACAAGAACATAGTATTAAAATCTATTACTTGAATAAAATTGAAAAAAATAATAAACAAAAAATGAGAGTAAAGTACAGTCACGTACACACAAACAAACAGGAATATTGGTTATAGATGTCAATAATTGGAGTAATAGACGTGGGTTGAGCTAGTCATCAGAAAAGGTTGCATTGCAAATTAATTGGATAACGGAATATTCCGATACTTAAACGTCGTTATTGCTTTTCCCCAATTTCTTTTCTCCTTCCTTTGCCCTCCAATCAATTTTAAATAACTTATGGTATCAGTATTAGTATAGTGCCAGAATATATCCATATTCAAATAAAAAAATATATTTATAATATATTTTTTGATTAAAATTTTTAATACTTGGTTTAAGAATACTTATTTTTAATTAATTTTATTAACTTATAAAATATATTATGAATTTTAAAATATTCTTTTTAAATTGAAACTCTATTCAATTAGTATTTATTTATAGTTAATAGTAGAAAATATAAAATATAGTGTTGGAAATGTAGGTTGATCGATATGGAGTAGAGTTGGTCTCTTGTCCAAAGGTACACAACATGTGTAAGAGTATAATATTTTGTTTTAAATTATACTTTAATTGATAAGGGTACAATATTTTGTTGTAAATGTATACACTTTAATTAATTTTATTTTTTTACAAAATAAAGAATATACGTTCTTATAGTAAAGGATATACATTTAATATTAAATAATATTATATCATTAATACTAAAGAATATATCTGGGTCACTCATTCAACATCTTACTTATTAAATACTTTATTCATAAATTTTAATAACTTTGTTTATTTATTACATACGTATTTTTTTTTACTTTGTTTATACACATATGGATGTTAATTTTTTAATAAAAAATTAATTTGAAAAAAGTATACAATTATTACAAAACACGTATACAAAATAGAATAATATGTATATAAAATATAATAAAAATGTATACACATATGGATGCACCCTTGCACCCAGGTGCACCCAATATACACTCTAAATTTTTTTGGGATGGATTAAAAAAAAATAAAAAAAAAGACGAAAAAAGTATTATTTAATATTCGGATGTAAATAACAATTAGCTCCTAAAAAATCTGCTGTCAAGCTCCATCATGTTCCTAGGGAAATAGTGCGATCGAATTCTAATGGTAGATCTAGAAGTTAAATTTGATGATAAATTAGATGAGTTAAAAATATAGTATGGCATTTCTGAATTTATTTAATAGGTCATATAATATTCACTCACAAAGTATCGAGAGAGTTCCTAATTTTGACTTATTAAATTGAACACGGATTAGTTTTTTGTAAATTCGATATATATCATAAATTTGTAAATTATGTATATATCATAAATCATTGTAAATTATGTGTCTCCTTAATTAAAATATATTAGCAATACATAGTATATATATGATTGAAAGGAATAACATGATTTATACCATAAACTAAATTTACACAAGTGTGTGATTGAACACATAGCCGGTCAACTTTTTTTTTTGTGTTTTAATTAAATTTTTTTTTGACTAAATAAATATATAGTTCTTACTAAATAAATTTACGTTTCCGAAAATTGAATAAGATTATTTTATGAAATACTTGTAATAAATGTGTCCTACTGAATGCAGGGTATTCTTGTAATTTACGAGGCAAAACAAGAAGAATCAACAAACAAAGAATGAGTTCATATAAAAGTAACAAACAAGAAAAGAAAGTAAAGAAATGGATCATGAATGCGGATTTAGAGTTGTTCGTTATGAATGTATACATACGTCCACTATGAAATACCGTATTAGATGAGATCTTATTGATTGAACGTTTACAGGCTTAAAGAATCAATTTTATATCTCAAGTTAGGATACTCTAAAGTTGAATATAGCAAAATTATAAAAACTTAGAATAATGAGTCTCTTATGCGCCGGACACACGGATTTAGATTCATGCCCCTTTACAATTTATACTCCCTAGCAATATATAGATTTAAATAAAATGTGGAGAGGAATGATTGTATTCATATGGGACACAAACCGTGTTTACATGAGACACAAGGAGCTTTTGCCTATTTAGAATTTAGTTCAAATGGGTGGTTTGTGAGCTATTTATAGAGAGTTACTTTGAACCAAAATAAATGCCCATATATATCCATTAGAAAGTTGATTTGTAGGGCTACGAATAACTACTAAGAGTTTATCAGAATTATCTCAACGATGACACTAAAAACGGCATTCAAGTTTGAGACTCCCTTTTCCCTATAATTATTGTATATGTAGTATTATGTGCGGAAATTAAGAATTTTCACTACAAAAAAATTGGTTTTTACCGACGAAATATTCCGTTGGTAAAAGACTTAATTTCATTGTTAAATTAGCTTACCAACGGACCGTTAGTAATGTTCCATTGGTAAAGTGGTGGTTGGTAAATTTTTAGCAACGAAAAATCAATTCTGTTGGTAATCCGTTGCTAATAATTCCGTTGGTAATTTATATAATGAATCCGTTGGTAATTAGCAATGGATTGAATTCCGTTGCTAAAATAGAGAATAAATTCGTTGGCATTCCGTTGCTAAAATAAAAATATCATTTTTGTTGCTAGTCCATTTGTAATTACCAACGGATTGAATTCCGTTGGCAAATTCGGTTGCTAAATTTTTTTTTGTAGTGTTTTTTTTTTAAATATATAAAGATAAGTAAAATTATTGAAAATTGTGTAAAAATAGAATACTTTAGATATTTTATTGAGAACTACCCCATTTTTTATACTTCATATTTTAAGAAACACGTAAATATTTGAACGAATAAAAAGGGAAATATGAAGTAATAAGTGGATAGAGGGAGTATTTGTTTAATAGATAACATGTTGAATCAAGTTTATTACCATTATTTTTAATAAATTTAGTCTATTATAAAAATTAAAATATGTTTGCTGTACAAAGAAAAGAAAGAATACTACAAATCTTCTGAAAGGAAAAGTTATTATACTCGCCTGATTTCGAATAGTAAGTATACATTTGATAAATGGACTTTTAAAATTAATAATTTAGGCAGTATTGGGCCTTTAAAATGGGCTTCCAGTCAAACAATACATTCGAAATCACATCAAACATTTTATTGTATTTTGTCTTCAATACTTTACATACATTTGAGATTTTATATTTTTGTGAAACTTTGCTCTTTGAATTTTTACATAATTCAGGGAAAATAATCAAGATTATTATTCCCTTTTTTGTACATTAAAATTAAGTACACAGTATCTTGCTTGGATTAAATAGTGTTATACAAGTATAGGATAATTCTAGAGTTTACTGCCACACTCTAGGATTGATATTTAACTTTTTAAATTTTATTTAATTTAATGATAGAGATCAATTCAAAATTTAATCTAACTCTTGAAATCATTTAATGCACCAGTACACGTACGGTTCGTATTTATGATTATTTGAGAAAATAAGGAATGAAAATTTTAGAAGTGAAAAGGACAGAGTAAACACACACGAGTATAATATACTTAGCTTATCTAATGTAAGTGAAAAAAAAAATTAAAAAAATATTAGCGCTCACCAATTTTCTACCTTTAAGAATAAAAAATGTATTTAGTTTTTATTACTATACGATTTTTATATATATTTTTAAACAACGAGTTTATAATATTTTGAAACTACAGTTATAATTAATTAGTCATCCATTAAAAAAAGTACTAAAATTATTAAAATACGTATACTTAGGAAGTGAAATACTTATCACAATAGAGACTATTTATTTAATAACTTATCATAAAAATATTTTTTTGAAAAAAACTAACCAGAGATTATATGGATTGAAAGTGAGATAATTAAATTAAGTTTTAGAAATGATTATGAAAAATAAAAGTAAAAAACGAAATATAGGAAGCAGTGGTGATTAGAACACGTCAAGGCTAAGGTACACGTGGCAGCCGCCAACGACAGCTGTGTGCTGTGACTTCACCAAAACGCAGACTCGAAACCGGACAAAAATAACAACGCATCTGTTGTTTATTACAAAAAAAAAAAAAATATATATATATAAAAAATAAAGATGTTATTTTAACGTAAGAAGTAAGCCGCCTCCACTGTTAGCGACAAAACTCGGAAATCGAATATTAAGGTGGCCCATTTTGATTCTGCACACTACAGAGGCACCACGTGGACTTAGACCCTCCACTACCCACCAAAAACTTTCCCAATGTTTCTCATTTTTCAACATTTCCGGCACTCCAATTATCAATATGTTGTCTTGGCACCAAATACACAACAGATTGAAACAGAATGCATTCACGTGTTTATTAATGAGATGTACCATGGGTGATTAATGAGATACGTGAATTCAATATTTTAGTGGTAGTACTAAAAAGAAAAATAAAATATTTTGGAATGAACGCTTAAAATAATAAAATAAATCTTTGGTGGAGATAGAGAGAGTATTTCAAAATTTTGAAATGATTAGTCCATGCATATTTATCTTTATTACTCAAAAAATTCTCTTAGTCCCAAGTTAAATTATACAATTAATTTTTTTAAATTTTTTATTTTTTTACTAATTTTATTAATTTTTTTAAGAGTAATGTAGTATTTTTGAATAAGTAAATAAATTATACGGTATGTAAGTTACTTGAGATTTGAGAATGGTAAAATAATAAAGATAAGGTTGGTATTATTAAAGTATCGTTGAAGTTAATTGTGGGTATATTTCTTTTAAAATATCGTTGAAGTTAATTGCGGGTATGTTACTATTATATATGTATATTCATCACAAAAATGAAAGTATAACGTAATGACGGAGTATCTCAAATGGAGTAGTATTTTTAAAAGAAATTCTGTGTGTCTCAATTATTATATTTATACCTAACAAATTGTGATGCGGGAGTATTAATTTAAAAAAAAAAAAAAAAAGTAGCACCTTAGTGTATGAAGGAGTAATTATGTGTAAAATAAAGAAAAAGGATTGAAGAAAATAAATAAATAAAAAAAATGTCTTGTAATGAGAGGAAGAAAGAGAAATGGTGGGTGTTGTGATATGACGGCCGAGTGGGTGAGAGAGAATCTGAGTGTACGTGGCTACTGAATGCGCTTTATTAGGTTAGGTTTTTCACTCCTACTATTCTACTTACCTTCTTACCTTCTTACTTAGACTGTTCTGTTAGAGAGAGAGAGAAAGTTGCGTGTGTGGGTGACTATATTATATTATGATTGTATTACCGTTTTCTCTCTCATCCTCCATCTGCATCTGCTGCCCACATGTCATTCTTCAGCTTTTCTCACAATTCTCTTCTTTTCTTTTCCTTTTATCTTTTCCTAACTCCTTAAAATATGGTCCCACAACTCCAACTTATTGCATTCTCTTTTTTTTACTTGTTCCTTTTACCAATTGTCTTTCAATATTTTGCATATTTTTATACTACTACAAGATAGAGATTACTCCTAAATCAGTAAAATCGGTATTATCGAAAAACTAGATTTTATATATTTTAAATTCTTAGTTAAGTTTTACGTTTGCTATTAGTATATAGATTAAGAAATAAATACACTCCTTCGACCTTCGTTAGTGTTGATGTTGTACGGTAATTAATATACACTTTATTTAAAAAAAATCATCCATACCTAACACACATAACATACTTTATCATTTATTTATTACCAAAAAAATACTATAATACCCCTAAAAGTCACCACTTTATTAATCTCCGTGCCAGGAAAGGGGTGCAATCTTTTTTGGGACAGAGGGAATAAATAATTATTTTGTGTGTATCCAACTAGATGAAAAATAAAATGTAAACCTTAATTTGGAACAAACCAAATAAAAAACGTAAATCTTGACGCGGGACGAAAAAAGTACTCCCTCCGTTCGCCCCAAAGAATACACACTCACTAATACAACTAAAATATAAGACTCACACACTCACTAATACAACTACCCACTACACATTAAATAATAATACTCCTTAATTCACGTGCAAAAAACAAATAGATCTTTTTATGACTGACGGAGGGAGTACTATATAATACTTCAATAGATAATGAGAGTGAGTTGAGAGATATAAGAGTAATGATATTTGGGAGTATTTCTAGTGTCAATTAAAATCACGCGTGAATTCAATTTTTTTTGCAAAATTACTCTTTGAATAGTGATATATTTCGTTTAAAAGAACAATAATTTATCACTTTAAAGAGTAATTTTTCATATACGAAAGAATAATCGATATATTAAGATTTACAATAATTTGAAAAGTAAAATTTTCATTTAAAAGATTAATTAATAATTTATATATCTAAAGAGTGATTTTTAATATACTAAATAGTAATAGTTAAAAACATAGTTCATCGTATAAACCGAATTCACAAATGTGTTTGCCTAATAATTATTTTAGGAATTTCATCTGCATATTTTCAGTTGAAAAAAAAAACATTCTCACAAATTTTAATTATTAGTGCTTATTAAATATCACCACATACAAAATTTTAATATTCTTGCTGTCTAGCTACTTGTTAAATACTTTTTCAACAATTAGTATTTTATAATTCGTATGTTTATTTATAAGCTACCCACCTTTCATAATTCAAGTTACATTTTCTCAAAACATATTCAACGGTATGTTACCAATTACTTGCTTAACCATTAAAAATATTTATATTTCAAGAAAATAGTAAATGTAAAGAAAAATATTCCCTCCGTTTTATAGAACCTTCACACTTCCTTTGAAGGGTTTGGAGGGAGTAACTTTTTAGGGGAGGAAGGAATAGGAAGAAGTCTTTCAACCCATATTGTTGGCACTAACTATCGAACCAATCAGCTCTTTTCCCAATCAACACACCCAAATTTTAATTGTAAACTTATTTTCCATTAATTCGCTTTATATTCCCTTTTTACCCCTAAAAGATTGGGTATAAAATATACTGGGTTTAAAAAATACTTCATACGTCTCATAATTATCTTCACACTTTCTTTATACACTTTCTTTGTAAATTATAAATGAATTTATATACTTTCTTTGTAAATTATAAAAGAAGTGTGAAGATAAGCCTGAGACAGAGGGAAAGGGAGTATAAAAATAAGTGGCAGACTTTGGTGTGTGAGGTGACTGGGGTCTTATGGTATATGATATTTTATATTTTTTTAATTAGTTATTATTTCTTATTAAAAAGGTTATGATTTTGTTTTAGAATATTTAATTTTTATTTATATTATAAATGTCAATTAAATAATTTACAATTCTAACTTTTTATTGATTGAATATTACTCTTTTCATCTCTCTTTTAATCCCTTATTCATCTCATAAAAATCAATCTGTGATCCAATCTTACTGTTAATCTTATCTCTATAAATAATAATAAGTACTAGTATATAAAGTTTATACGAGGCATTATTGCAAAAACGGCTTTGGCCAACTACTTCAAGATATGAGGCAAGAATCCATGACCAAATCTAAACATGTAATGATTCAAGGATATTCACCTTATATTAAATAATTGCTTGATTAAGGATGCTAATTACTAATTAATCTATGTAACATGGTGGCGGCTCCCACCTTGTTTAATTAATACACTCATCTCTTATAATTATTGTGTTAGTCGTCTTTATTTGGGTAACGCACATAAAACATGATATTAATTTGTTTAATCAAGATTTCCATAATTAATTAAAGATTAATGACTACGACATCAAACTTAAAATTATCCCCCTTTAGCGGCACTTTGCCACCCTACCCCCCTTAATTAATTTTCATGGTCCACTAATCAATAATGCATGCAATCAGCCAATTTAATATTTTATATTCTAACTTCATAAAATTATTTGAAGGTAGTGTGATTATTATTTTTATTATTTATTCATTATTTTAATTAATGGTATAATATGCTATTCACATCGACGTCTATCCATTGTGTTCCAACCATGATTTGAGTGAAATTATATTGAAAGTCAAATTAAGAGAAAAATCATATTTTGTTCAAGATTTTAATAATTAAGTTAACTATATATATATATATATATATATATATATATATATATATATATATATATATATATATATATAACTCTTACTACAGTCTGGTAAACATGATTGTTGGGTTGTTAGGTTTATCTACAAATATCTGTTTTTTTGAGGATGTATACAATTTTGAAATAACTCGTATACCTATTAGATTTAGACAGTTTAATTTAATGAGTAAAAAGTAACGTACCATGATAATATTGTCAATTGTGTATTGATAAATTAATTGTGTGTTAATGAGTATGAATTGGTACTTAATTGAGGCCGGTTAATGGGGATATTTTAATGGTGAAGCAAAAGACAAATCGCTATCTTAGGTTTAATCAGAATCTCCAAATCACAGAATAATTTTGGGCACTTTAACACTGTCTAGTAGTTCTAGCTTTAATATTCATTGATCAATCGTAACCCTTTTTTTGGATTTGTGTTTATCTTAACGCTACAAAAATGCTACTTTTAAATATTATATGGTATGTAGTGCAGTATTTATTTTCTTACACTTCAATATTTGTTCTAATGTCAATTTTTACTAACTTTTACTATACTAAAAACATTTGAAATATAATACTCCTATTCTCTTTGTCTATTATGTAATTGTAATTCATTTCATTATAAAGTTTTATTTCTTGGGATATATAAGAAACTAATACACATTACTAATACAATTAAAATATAAAACATACACATTTTATTAGTATAATTATTCACATATTAAATAAACAATACTCAATCCGTTCCGGGCATAGATAGTCGTTTACTTTTCGCACGTAGATTAAATAATATTATTATTTCATGTGTATTTGGTAGTTGTATCAGATGGATGTGATGGGTAGTGGTGGACCCTTTTTACTAAAAGGGCAAAATGAGAATATTTGAATGTGACGCCCAATATAGTAAAATGAGGATCTTTCGACGGGACGGAGGGAGTACTCTTTTATCCAAGTGTAAAATGTAAATAATATTCACTTCATCCCATAAAAACCTTTATACTTTTTTTCTTGTTTGTCCCATAAAACCGTTCATATTTTTAAAAAAATAAAAATCACCTTACCCAACAATTTAAAAAATTACTTCAATTTTAAAAATAAATCCTTTTTCGCACACATATTATTACTTTATTATTTTATTTTTACTTAAAAATATTATAATACCCTTTAAAGTAAATAAAATTAATAATTAAAAAAAAACATAAAACAGTAAATGAGAATCAATATATATTGAAACAAAAGGAGTAGTAAATTCAGAGGGGAAAATAATACTCCCTCCGTCCCGTCAAAATAACATCATTTTACTATATTGGGCGTCCTATCTTTTAGTAAAAAGGGCCCACCACTATCATCACATCTCTTTTATACACCTACTCACTTTATATAAAATAATAATATTTCTTAATATACGTGCATAAAATAAATGCACCTCTTTACCAGGGACGGGGGTATTAATTAATTGAGTGTATAGTTATAGGAAAAGCCTTCACAAAGTTTAGAGAGATCTAATAACGGTACCTAGAGAAAAAAAAGAGGGCAAGTTCTTACTAAAAAAAGTGGTAAAATACCTTGTGATTATTCAAATAATAAAAATTAATTCGTAAATTCAAAGAATAGGTAAATAAATAAAAACTTTGTACATTTTGAATAGTTGAATTATGTGATGGAAGAAGGGTTTAATTTTAGAGTTAGTGGGAGTTTATAAGAAAATGATATAGGCAGGAAACACTTTTATTAAGTCAAAGTAATTATAGATTTGTTGGAGGTAGAATTTGTAATGGTGGGGTGCGGGTGGGGTGAAGAGCGGAGGCCGACAGATTCCGAGGAGACAGCGACAGCGAGTGGAAAGCCGGCAGATGACCCACGCGTCCCCTTAATACAACCTAATCCCTCACTATGACGTCCTCAATTCTTTCCATCCAAACTTTATCCATCTCAAATCACACCACTAATATTTTTTTATTCCCATTTTGGTCCCCACTGACACGCATCATATGTCTTTTCACTCCTTTTTTACACTTCTTCCACTCCACTATTCAAATCTGCCTCCTTACCAACTAAATAGGGGTGTAAATCAATCGAGCCGAACCGAGCGAAGAGTTATTTAAGCTTATTTGAAATATTATCGAACTTCAAAATATATGTTTGAGCTTGTTTGATAAGCAATCGAGCCGAGCTCGAATGGGCTTTTATCAAGCCGAACACGATCCGAACTCGAGTAGCTTGATAAATTTATACTTATTTTATCTAATTTCATTAATTGAGCTCGAGTTCGAGCTTTTAATTTTATCAAACGTAAATGTATGTTCAAGCTTGTTTGATATCTTTATCAAATCGAGCTCAAACTGAGTTTTTACCGAACGATCTCGAGTATCGAGTAGTTTGGTTTGATTTTCAGCCCTACAACTAAACCCCTCTACTAATCATGCTTACACATCTGTTCACACGTGGATCTACATACTTAATTGCTCACTATCCTTTTGAGTATAATTCAATTACGACGTAAACACCGTAAGTTTGAAACCGTATATGTAGGCTTTATTGACTTACTAAACATCAAATACGTATTAGAATTTCTTTTGGATAATAAAAGGGGAAAAAGATGAACTTTGTTCCATACTCATTATATATTTTGCATTAGTATAACTTATTGTTGAATGTTTTCTAAGCGTTGAATATACCAAAACCGAAATCTTTTAAAATAAATAAGTATTAATTGATGAATGCACGATTCTATTGCGCACTGACCATATACTCAACTCAATTCATTTAATTTTGATTGAATTGAATTTAATTAATAACTCTAAAAAGATAATAATGTAATAATGATTATGTGAAGTTATTCATTCAATTTTAATAGATAGAAAATTTATTTAAGGCCAAAATTAGTAATATTTACAATCAGGGGTATGGAATTACTCTGCTTTAGGGGTGTGCATCGGTAACCGAATCGACTGAATTTTCAAAATCGAAAACCGAACCGAAATATTTTAAAAAACCAAAACCAAACCGAAATGTTTCAAAATCGATGCAAACCGAACCGATTATTTTGGTTAACCGAAAATTGAATTTTTATTTTTTTATTTTTTCATAATTAATTTTTTTATATCGTTTTATTACATTTTCATTACTTAAAAGAAATATCTTTAATATATGTACACTATAATATATATATATATATATATATATATATATATATATATATATATATATATATATATATATATATATATATATATATATATATATATATATATATATATATATATAGGAAATGTATATTTAAATTTATTTTTTTATAATAAAAGTGTATAAGATCTAAAGAAAATATGTAGAATAAATGAAATTATTTAAGTTTGAAGTAAATTTTTATATTAAAAATTAAATAATACTTTATTTAAGATAAAAAAAGAAAATTAATTGTTGGTGATTAATATATATATATATATATATATATATATATATATATATATATATATATATATATATATATATATATATATATATAATTAATAAAAAGTTCAGTTCGGTTTTCGGTTAATCGAACTTTCAAATTTCAAAACCGAACACCAAACCGAACACCGAAGTTTTTAATTTTGAAAACCGTAAACCGAATCGTAAACCAAAAACCGAACCAAATTGTTTAATTCGGTTCGGTTTGACCGATTTATTCGATTTTGTCCAAAGTTTGCACACCCATACTCTGCTTCAATGATTCATATACTACCTTAGAATTTAATACTAGCGGAGTAAATTTTTAAGACCATTTTCTCTGTAGCTGAAATAAATTGTAGCAGAAAGGTATGACCATGTTATGAATTATTAAAGCTTTAAATAAATGTGGATGGAAATTATAGGAGTATAAATATAAAGAAAAATATTTAAGAAACAAATACTCCATTTGTCAATTGTTTATACTTTCCTAGTTTATTTATTTTACAAAATACTTCACACTAAAAAAAATAATAATTATAATAAATTCAACAACCTTAAATATTATTTTAATTTAAAATTTATTATTTATTTTACACATATATATCATTACTTTATATATTATTATCTAAAAAATCAACATAAATAATTTGGTTAAAATGAATACTCACTCCGTTCACTTTCAAGATAATTATTTTTTTATTTTTGGGCGTTCGCCTTTAAGAATGTCATTTGCTTTTTTTTAATATAGTTTTGACTTAGTTAAATAAATATGATTGTACATATTTAAAATTACTAATTTATACATATATTCCCTCAGTTCGTTTTCAAGGCGTCCGTCCCCAATGATTTTATTTTTATTTTTATACATATGTGACCCACTAATACAACTAAAAAATAGAATACACACTTCTACTAATACAACTATCCACTACACATTAAATAATAATATTTTTTAATTTACGTGCAAAAAGTAAATGATATTTTTAAAGGCGAAGGGAGAAAGTAATTTTTTTTAAATAATGCAGAACAGCAAACTTAAATCGTTATTGTTCAGAGTGAATATTATATAATGTGGTGGCAAAGTAATTTTGTAAGTAATTACTCCAGTTAGTAATAGTTGCGTTGGTGCAGTGAATGTGTAAATTTATAAATGCAGTGCAGTGCCTCCAGTAGTACCTAGTTCAAGTGGCAGAGGGGAGGGTGAAAAGACATTTCAGTTGAGTTTAGTTGTTGCAGAGTGGGGATTCGAATCCTGCCTTTGGCATGAATTTGACACCTTACGAGCACAAATTTAACAGTGAGCCCTCTTTATAAGCCACTTGATACACATTATAAGATTTACCTCCTCCACCAATCCCACGGCGGGGGAGGTGGGCACACCATTTTATAAATGCAATGCATTGTGTAAAAGCAAAAGCAGTACCAGATTTTGAGGTAGAAATAAAATATTAAAGAAAAGGGTGAAGGGGAGGGGGCAGGTAAATGAAAGGTCAAATCGAGGCAAGAATGGGCACGTGAAACAAACCCTAATCCGTCCAAAGAAATCCAACCGCAATGAATATACTAGTACTACTGTTTTTCATACAAATCGTATGCCTCTATTAACCCCTCTACAACCTTGTACTATTCCCTTTCTCTCTCTATAACCTATTCCCCCTTTTCTTTTTTATTTTCTAAATATTTTATTATTATTTTCGCCCACACGCTTGCTTTTTCCATCACTGTAAATAGGACTACTATTATTATTATTATTCTCTAAAAAGCAAATCCCTCATTTTCTACAGCTTTCTACGACCAACTCAACTCGTGTCGGCGCGTCGCCCACCATATTATTTATCATTATCCTAATTGCGATTTCGATCACTAATCACTGCTTTCATTTGCATATATGCTCAAATTCCGACCAATATTTCATACCATGAACAAAACAGAAATTAATACGCAACAGATTTGATCATCATAACGATTCAGTTAAGGAAAATGTGAGTTAATTAATTATCCAAACATCACGAGGAAATTAATTAATGCTGAACAAAAAAGAAATCTACATCCACAGAGGCGGTGGCTCGTTCAAATCTATGGGCAACCCACGCCTAACGATTCCAAAATATTTCGCCGGAGGCTCCACCGGCGCCACCACAGCGGTGGCTACCCCCGCGCCATTGCCCTGCTGGTTGCCGTGGAGGAAGTCGTTGATCATCAGCCTGCCGGTCGGCGCAATCCACCGGTGATGATCGGACGGCAGGTTGAGGTCCAGCGATAAACCGGTGGGAGGCGTCGGGAAGTTGGTCTTCGCCTTGGCGCCGCGGAGAGATCTGGCGGCGCCGTCGTACGCCAGGGCGGCTTCCTCCGGGGTGTCGAAGGTGCCCAACCAGACACGTGTCTTCTTCCAAGGGTCCCGGATTTCCGCCGCGTAACGGCCCCACGGACGCTTCCTCACCCCCCTGTAGTGGCCCTCGCGGGTGGACGCCATGGATGGAAGGGGAGATTTTAGAGAGAGAAAATGCTATGAGGAGAGAGAGAGGGAGAGAGTATTTGGAGATTGTAATAAGGAAGGCAGGAGAAGGAGGAGTTATGTGGTGTGGCAATGTGTGCTTGTGTGTGTAAAATTGGGGGGACCCACTGAGTCTCCCGTAATCGTCGGCTGGACGGCACGAACCGCTAAAATAAACAACTGAAAGTTATCGTCTGCGGCGCGGGAGCAGGGGCTTAGCGTGCACCTCCACCGCGTAATGTCAAATCAGATGTTGACACGCAATCGATTCCTTTCTTACATTTTGTGGGTACGTGGAATCCATTTCTTACTTGTGTTTCTCCTTAACTGTTGCCAAATATTGTGTGCGGGAGTACAATGCAATTAATATTTCCTTTTAATTAAGCAAGTACTTGATGGAGTAGGTCAAATAATGGGATTCAAAGTGAATTATTTATTGTCGCCTCATTATTTCCATACTGTAATTAAGAACATGTTTGACTAAAGTATTTGCACCCTTTTGTCTCTATTTACCTTTGACACCAATACATTTTATTTTTAATTAATTAATTACTTTGAGTTAAATATGAAATATTTAAAATAAGTTAGCAGCGTAGATTCATTAATTCTGTTGCCCTGTTAGTTTATAGATAAGTGTATACTATAAACTATTAGTGTTAGGTAGGTTAAGAGCTCAATCAAATAATAATATTCTCCTGCCCTATGAATGAACATAGCGATGCATATATATTAGTATTATCATATGCTACTTTTTTATTTTATTGACTTATTTTACGAATTAATTAGCTATATTAAATTAGATATATATATATATATATATTTAATTTCATGTTGGTT
Source organism: Pogostemon cablin (assembly GCA_023678885.1). Lineage (NCBI taxonomy): Eukaryota > Viridiplantae > Streptophyta > Magnoliopsida > Lamiales > Lamiaceae > Pogostemon > Pogostemon cablin. The sequence continues at coordinate 4,204,999 of CM042956.1, forward strand.
CTATATATGATTATAATAGCATCCGTTCCCAAACTATTAAAAATAGAGTATTATGTGTGTAAATGGAAATGATTTTTTTTAAAATAAAAATATGCTGATATTTTATTGTTTGAATATTTTATTTCGTTCATATAAGATTTTTTTTATACAATTAGAATGACCATGAATAAATTTCAGCGACTAGATAAAGCCAGTTTATTTAAGTTTCTATTACAATGAAAAATTAGAGTGGGAGTGGAATTTGATGATGATTGCACATACTACAAAAGGACTAGTACCCATTTGGCCCTGACCTATAACACCTAAATTATTATTAACACAGGTGACCGGTCAAAACCCAGCAACCTGACCCACCCGTTTTCTAAAGTGAGTTATTTAATTCATCAACAAAGCAACATAAATGGATGGATCATGGTCATGGAAAAATAAATTAATTTAATTTTCTTAAACTCACTTTTTACCACCCTATTTTATTATATTTCGCATATTCACAACTTTCATACAAAATAAAAAATATGACAATAAAATTACTTAAAGTCCTAAATTAAATTCATCATTAATATACATTAATTAATTACTGCACTTTATATGATAAAATAAAACTAAGTCAGATTATTAAGTTTTCTGGATATTCATAAAACAACAATTTCATTTGTTAAACATTATTTTATTAACCTCGTTGGCTTAACGTTTTGAATTTATGTGGGTTTGAAAATTATTTAATAGGGAGTATTATTTTAAGTTTATTTTGAACTTTTTGCATGATATGTTTTAGTTTAACGCTAAATTAATGTGAAAATGTGCACTAATATTTTTACTTCTTAATTGATGTGAGAGAAAATAAAATGAATAAAAAATATGTGAGTTAAGAATGAATGGAATTTTTTTTTAAATTATTAGTATAGATTTTAAAAATCAAAACTTAAATAAAGAAAAAAACAAACATTGGGTAAATGAATTAAAATAGAACAAGGCTTGAAAACACACACATAAAGTTACAATTACAAAAAAAAAAAAAAAAAAAAAAAAAAAAAGTGGGGTGGCATTGATAAATAAAAAAGGTAAGGAGGGTAGAAATGTAAAAGGAGCCGCCGCCTGATGAGACGTGTCGCGGCTTGGAGGCGAAACACCTCCCCCACTTTCTGCTTACGTATGCCCTACCCTACCCCCCTATACCCCTACCCCTACCCTAACAACCATGTACGGCGCTGCTCAACGGCGCCTCCACCCTTTTATCTACTTTCTTTCTATTTATTTATTATTAACCATTTCTTTAATAACTACTCCATCCATCATTTATAAAAGAAAATGCAGTCAAACTTAATAATTTCTCTCTAGAAATTATAACTTTTCTCAACTGACATAAAATTAAAAAAAAAAAAAAAAAAAAAGAACCCAAGTTATCTTTTAAAATTGATAAAAATAAATAAATCCACTCAAAATCCAAATGTGTGAAATTCTTTATGGTAGGGGAAGTTTAATATTGAACGGTACGTGTTCTCTTCGTTGTTTATTGTGAAGAAGTGGAATTTATAAAGTTACATTACATATCAACTATGTGGGCGGCTTTCAATAAACAATTTACCCTAAAAGCCTCGTATATTTTAAGGCACCTAATTAATTACTGTATTTTATTTATTATATCAGCACTTGATTTGTGTGGTGCATTTCAGTGCTTGAACAATGGTGTGCTATTTCGCCTATTTGGTGTTTCACTGTTTCCTATGGTAATTGTTTTTCTCTTTTTTTTTTTCTACTTTTTTTCCCAAGACACAACTAAGCTCTGCATGGAGTTAATCTAAGAGTAAATCGAATTTATATCATAAGTCTTTGTAAATCATATGGTCCTCTAATTTAAATAACTAGCAATGCATAAGGTAGAGTATGACTTTGGTACAACCAGGACATTAAATGAATTGGTAGCCCCTTGGTCCCCACACTTCTTAATTAATTCATACTCCTTTATTAAGTTGTTTTCTATTTTATTTTTAAATTTATTATACTTAAATGACTATTATACCCTAAACCCTAAATCCTTGAGATAAATTATACCTTAAACCACAAGAGTAAAATTACAATTATATCTTAAACCATGGGGATAAATTATACTTTAAACCACAAAGGGTAAAATTACAATTATACCATAACCCTAAACACTAGGAATAAATTATACCCTAAACTATAAGGGTAAAATTTTCATTATACCCTAAACCCTAAGGATAAATTATATCCTAAACCACAATGATAAAATTACAATTATACTCCTAAAATTAAATTTAAAAAAAATAATAAAATGAAAAAAAAAACAAAAACAGAAATTGCGGTGAGAAAGGTAGAGACACGAGCGGTTGTACCAATTTAAAAAAAAAAATGACGGGGTTATATAAACCATTGTCGATAAGGTATATATGATTAGAAATGTACCATATGACCTAATTGAGTCCCAGGTGTCGAAGGAAATTGTAGTAATCATAAACTAAAAAATTAATATTTAATTTGTGGTATGTGGAGGAGACTAGCCTTATAAGAGAGTTCAAAGTGATTAGGTTATTATCGGAAAATGACACAAAATTTTGTATTTATCGCATTAAAATTTTATTTTATTTTTTCTTTTCATATCACATAGTAACATCTTATTAAATTCTACACCTAAATTATTTTTAAAATTTATTACTCCTATTTGTTTATTATCAGTATTAAACTTTCATGTCGTCAGTACTGTCAAATGTAGACATTTTAAATTCATTTCGTGTTAACACTTATCCATATTAAAAGAGAAAATAATTTTTTATCCCTAAATAATGGTTTAATTGTTCTTTAGGAACATTTATTTTGATTAGTTAATGATAAAGGTTGATATCTGAATCATCCTTAAGATGTGGAATAAATTTGTTTTTGTACGAATACACATACTCTCTTAGTAGCTCAAAATTCTTCACAATTTAATTTTTTACTATTTATTTGTGACAACGACTTCAAATATATTTTAATTTTAAATTTACCATTCATTTTTCAATCATGCACATATTTATATTATTTAAAAATAATATAATAAATTCTTTAATGCCAATAAAATTAATAAATAAAATAAAGTTTTTTAAATAACATGGAATAAAAAATGGAAAACATTTTTCATAACGGAGAGAATATTTTTATGTGTATGTGATAAGTATGTTTAAGAATTTTAAGTAAGAAATAAAAATATTAAAAAAAATTATGCTAGAATAGAAAATAAAAGAAAATGCAGGGGCATGATTTTATAAGTTTTCCTTTTTTTTATTAAACAAAATGAGGTGGGAGTGGGTGGGAGTGTGGATCTCCCGTGGTGGATGACAATGATGGTGGGGCCGGGGGGGGGGGGGGGGGGGGGGGGGGGGAGGGGCATTGAAAGGGTAAGCGGTGAACGTGTCAGCCGGCGAAGTTTTCTTTTAATTAATTTAATTTTCTATTAGAGATATATTCCTTCCGTCCCATAATACTTTTCTCACTTTCTTCATTTGTTTGTCCCACAAAACCTTTCATCCAAAAAGAAAACACCACTTTATCCAACAACCTCAAAAGTTACTTTAATTTCAAAATTTTCACTCCCTTTTTACACATATATATATAATTACTTTATACTTTTTATTACATAAAAATACTATAATACCCTCCAAAGTCAATAAAGTTGGTCAAAAAGTGCAACTTTTCTTAAATAACGTGGAACAGTAAAGGTGAAAAGTTTTCCGCGATGGAGGGAGTATTAATTTTTCTTTAAAAATGTTATCATATCTCTTTAAAAAAATATTATTACTTTTTATTTGTACTATAATTTTTTTTCAAAATAATTTATTATGTGATTATCACTTTTCATTATTTTTTAATTAAAATATTATCCATTCTTGTACGAAAACTATTGACTAGGGCTTAGAGATTAGAGTTTACATGGGAATGTGACGGTCTCATAAGTCTTTGGGTTTATAAGGAAGTGTCAGCAAATTAAGAAAAATAATTTCTTAATTTTTTTTTGTGATAGTTTGATATACTATAATTTTTATAAAAAATGGAGTAAATAATAAAACATATTATGTGAATTATAAAGTTGATATCAATTTCAAGATTAAAATGTGTTAGTATTAATTTTTTTTCTTTAATATAATGTAAATAATTAAAATGAAAAGTGTAAAATAGGGAAAGGAGTTTTTAATAGGCCATGTTTTGGGACCATTTACATCTTTACCTCACCTGAATTCATTTTAATATTAGTAATATAAAATAAAATTATGAAAAACATTTATAGCTTATGAGTACTACGTAAAGTTCAATTTGATTGTTCTCGCATATATGAGTACTTGTTATTTAAGATGAACGTTTCACTAATTTTATTAATTTTGTAAACATAATATATTCTTTTGAATAATAAATAATACTAATACGTAGAATATAAAATAAAATGTGTTTTAAATATGAATTGACAATTTAATACTCCATAAAGTATCTAATTCAAGTGCTTTTAAAATTTTCTGAATTTACCGATTATAACTAAACAAATAAATGAGTTAACATTAAAAAAAAAATTGTAGTCATGTGAAGGAGTATTTAGAAATAAATGTACTCCCTACTATTTGCAAAAGTTCAATATAATGTACTCTAATACATTTTAACATTATATATTAAAATATTATTTTTTTTCTCTTTATCTACACATTAAATATTATATTTTTTAATTTACGTGAAAAAAAGTTTATTAGGAACTGAAAGAGTATCTTATTTTAAAAATATTACTTTGACTCAATACACATGACATATGTAGACATGTTAGTAAATATTCACTTGACATTTTTCTATTGGTACTTGATTTGTATAGATACTTGCAAACTTGTAATCACTCCGGTAGCTTTTTTTTCATTAATGAAATCGTAATTTTCCATAATTTTCTCTCTTATATCTTCTACCTGCTACAATGGATTTCATCCTCTTCTACATTGATTACTTCTCAATTCTATGAATTCTACATGGTATCAGTTACAAGTTACAATCCATTGCTACGAGAATCCCTTGATTTTGGGAATTCCTTGATTTTGGTTTGTTCTGGGTTTCATCGTTTTTTTTTTCTTCTTTATCGAATTCTCTGAATATGGAATGGCCCTTTCTTGCGGCAGCAGTTACTCGTTCTTCTACTCCACCTATTCGTTCTTACGAGAAACCCTTGATTTGGTGATTTCTTTCTGAAATTTCCAATTTAATTGCTACTGGTTTCCCTTGTTTTTGGGTTTTTTCTTACTTCTGTTCAGCGGGCTTTCACATGGCGATTCCATGGAATACAACGGCGGTTATTACTTCTCTTTTTGCGACGGTTATCTCTTCTACTCCGGAAGTGTTTCTCCAACGATTGCTATCACCGATCTTTTTCTCTCTCCTTCCGCTCCCTCTTGTATTATGCTTGTAATTGACGTCATGAGTTTCTGTTTGAAAATGGATGGAACGTGAAGAATTGGGTACTCTTATAACTCCGCTTCCACATACTTAGATACTGTTCATGGTTTTGTTGTTGGGATTTTCTGTTTCTGCTATAATGTTGAAGGTTTGTTGATGGATTTTTCTGTTGCTATGCTGGTTCCTACATGGTTCTATTGGTTATGTTGGTTGCTCTATATTCTCCTACTATTGTCCGACTTCCTATTTCTACATGGTGTTTCCCGATTTTCTAACTTTGGTGTTGATGGATTGGTATGGTGACGCTGCTAGTTGGATATCTTCTGCTGCCATCTTGTATTTTTCTGCTATTATGCTACTGAATTGCTGCTGCTAATGACACTGATTTACTGCTGCTAATGATATTGATTTTCTCCTATATTGCTACTTCTATTGTTATTTGTCCTTTCTACTGATGGGTTGATAGAGTTGATGCTGGCTGGTTACCTCTTTGGGTGTTACTAGTAATGATTGTTCTGTTGCTATGGTTTATTCATAATCGATTTCTACAAGACTCTTGTTCCACTTGATTCCTTTAAATACATTGCTGTGAAGATCTTGCTTATGGTTTGCTTCGTTTCTGGATTGCTAGTTGGTTTGCTTTTGGTACTCTGCCTCTCCTCTGTTCAAGTTTGCTGCCCTGTTTCCTACTTTTTGTTTCCTACTTTTTTAGCTGCCATGCTAATATGCTGCTACTATCGATTCTTTGATATGTTGCTATTCTTCTATTGCTACATTCTGATGGGTACTACTGCAGATGGCTTCTTAATTCTGATTTCTATTTGCTATATGGTTACTTATTTTGCTACTATTATCATGGTTTGGTTTCTTGAATATCTTAGGACCTTTGTTTGCCGCTCCTGATTTGAAGATCTACTCCTGCTGCTTATGGTTTTTGGCGGGTGTGTAGGCACATGTTAGTAAATAGATATTTTTAATACTGTTGCCACTTGTTATTTTTCTATTGGTACTTATTTGTATACATAATTGCAAACTTATAATCACTCAGTAGCTTTTTTAATTAATGAAATCGTAATTTTCCATAATTTTCTCTTTTCTATCTTCTACATTGATTAATTCTCAATTCTATGAATTCTACAACATACTTTATTATTTATTTATTATTTAAAAAAATGTAATTCTCCTAAAAATAAATAAATTGGTTAAATTTTTTTATTTTTTATTTTCGTAAATGCGGGACGAAATATATAAAAAAAAGAATACTTAATTTAAACTTATTTATTTGAGTGGTACTTGTGGGGTGGGGTGGGGTGGGGTGGAGCGTGTGGTGAATGTGGGGCAGTAGGGAGAGATAGAGAGTAATGGTGTCAGGTGGGCACGTGGGAGAGGGCTGATGTCCGACCTCAAGGGGACACCTACTTTACCCCCTCCCCCTCTCCCCCCCTTTCTCTCTCCTCCTACTATATCATGTCTAATCAACTTTGTGTGTGTTTTCTTTACTCCTTTTTTATTTATTTTTGAGAATTTTCATCCTTCATGAGAATAATCTATTTTTACATTTTTAATTAATATTCGGGTATATAAAAATGCGTTACCAATAAAATTAAAATAATATTGGATAAAAATATCGATGTTGCATTTAATAATTTTTTTAATATATATATATATATATATATAGCGTTAATTAATACTCCTAATATGGTGGTCCAATGGTGGTGGAAAAGATGAAAAAAAAATAGAGTGAAAATAGGTGGTAAAAGATGACGTATGTTTTGAGTGTTGTGTGGGAATTGTGCACTTGGACTCACTGCTGACTCCTAACTGCTCCCACTGCCCCCATGATTATTATTAATACTATTATTTATTTATTTTTCTTTTTTATTTTTGTAATATTTGACCTTTTATTTTTGAGGGATAGAGCCTTCTCCCTTCATTTATTTATTTTTAAGACAAGTCTGCTCTCGTAAGTCCTTTTCACGCAGGGCAAATATAATACTCCAAATAAAATATAATTAAAGTTTATATACTCCCTCCAACCAACAGTGATATTTGATTTCGATTTAATGTTCTATGTTTAGATTTAATAAATCTTCTTAAATTTCTCTTATACTACACCTACATACCCTATTAATATTTATCCACTTCTTACCATACACTATATCTCCCCAATTAATATATTTTCTTTCTTTCTCTCTCCTCTTCTCTCACCTTAATTAATACTTGATTTGACATAAAGTTTAAACATAACCTACTTAAACCTAAAACAAACATAACAAATATAGAATAACACTATTCACTATTTATTAAATCACTTTAAACCCAAAACAAACATCCCCAAAGAGTCTCTTTTTTCCATTTTGGACGTCTCACCCAAAGATTTCACTTTACTTTTTTATACACATGTGATCCACATACACCCACTAATACAATTAAAATATAGGACACACACTCCCACTAATACAACTACCCACTACACATTAAATAATAATACTTCTTAATCCGTGTGCCAAAAAGCAAAAACTACCCTTGCCATGGGACGGAGGGAGTATTTACATGGCATGTCATGAAAATGTATTTTCGTTATGATTTTTAAAATAAAATATTTGAGACTATGAGAATACTCCATCCCGTTTCAACTTTCACACTTAGTGTTTCACGTTGTTTAAGAAAAATTACTTTTTGACCAACTTTATTAATTTTTAAGGGTATTATAGTATTTTTAGGTAATAAATAAAATGTAAAGTGATGTTATGAATGTGAAAAAAGGAGTGACAAATTTAAAATTAAAGTAACTTTTGAGATTGTTGGATAAAGTGATATTTCTTTTTTTGGGTGTGAAAGTTATTCTGGGACAAATAAATAAGGAAAGTGTGAAAGCTGTTATGGGACAGAGGAAGTATATTATATGTATAGTAAAATTTAAGAATGGGAATATATTTTTCTTGGATATAGTATGTGTAATGATAATATTTCCGTCTTCAGGGCCACATTAGTCCATATAATTGTGGGCTTTTTTGTGCTCAAATATATGCGCCGCCATTGTATGGCCAACGCTAGCCGGATCCAATCGAAATATTGGACCAATCATTTTTAAATTTAAGGGCAAATTGGGGATATAATTTTCATAACTTTGAAAAAAGAATTTGACCCTCTTTCTTCAAAAATAAATAAATTAATTAATTTAAAAAAAATAAAAATCTCAATATTATGAATATATTGTTAATGTAGCAGCATACAAAATCGTTGGCATGGATACGTACGTATGAGATATGGCACCCATTTTGATAATGTAATAAGGAAGAACACGCACTAATATACAATTGTTTGATCACTTGGTTTTCACTAGGATTAACCAAGACTATTTATCTGAGACTCTTTCACACCTTCTTACCTACACGAAGCACGTACACTCTGATGGATCTTGCAACACGCAAACCTTCCTCATGCACGTACTGACGGCGCGCCTACGTCTCTTTTTTTTCGACTAGGCGAGCAAGCTAGGTCCGTTCTCAGCTGCAGTTCTAGATTGTTCATGGCTACTAGCTTGATGTCTACCCATTTGTACATCGCGATTGAACTGTGTTCTGGCCTTCGCGTATGGAGCATCTCTCGCTGAACGAAACCCGAGCAAGTTCAGAATGAAAAACCTAATATCTAAAACCGATGAATGTATTCAGCTAGAGACGAGCTTACCTGCGATTCTCTGAGCACGAAGAATATTTTTCCGCCTTTTCCACCAGCACGAAAGGCAGGTGGCTATAAGTATAAACGCCACGCATGATCCAAGAGCAATGCCAACTTTAGCGCCGGTTGAAAGATGCCGGCTGCATGTTGGTAATCCAGGGATGCCGCAGAGACCTGAGTTGTCGGTGAAACTGCAAATGTGCAAGATAATTATTTTGAGACGAGCGAAGAAGAGCACATAGTTTAGTGGCATACAAACAATGTGATTTCAAAGATGTGGTCGAGGAAAACATACTTGAAGCTAGCACCATGCAAGAGCCTTCCACCAAGTGCAGCTGGAACTCTTCCTGACAATGAGTTGCCATTGAGGTCCCTGTGTGAGAATAGAAAGAGCATGTCAAGAATCCGCAAGTCCAGTTTTGTGGAAAGAAAGAACCGTCGAGAATTCTTACAGTATCTTCAATGAGGTTAACTGTCCAAGGCTTTCAGGAATAGATCCATTGAAAGAATTGAATGAGAGATCCCTGTTATTCAGAAATCTTGCTTCAGCATTCATCAAATCGAATTAAAATCAAATTATGTACTATCATTTTGTGGTCACTGAAAAAGTAAGCTTGACGAAGGAGGTAACAATTTGAGTCCTTCATAGCACTGTCTTTACAGGCATGCCAAATGTTTCCAACAAAAAATGGTAACGATAATTACATGAAATAAATCTACAATAGTTTCACAATATTCCTCGAGTTTCACGAAACGATATTCTGAGAAGAACGATTAATACATTTAAACTTACATGTATCTTATTCCAAATCACAGAGATAATAATTAAAACAAAAGATGATGGGGTATAGTTTACTCACAGTATCTCCAGCTTAGTAACCGATCCGAGTGACGATGGAATGACCCCAGAAATGCTGTTCCCACTCAAGTTTCTGTAGATAAGTAAGTTACACACACATGAAAGTGAAAATTTTGCCTTCCATATAGAATAAAATTTGACGAGTCAATAAATTTCTCTTTTTTACGGTGGAAAAAGAGTACTCTTGTAACACATTATTTTATGCATGTTTAAAATGATTGTTATCACTACTAGGCCCTGATTTGACTTACATGCTCTGAAGATGACGAAGTTGAGATATCTCGTTCGGCAAGAAACCCCTCAATCCCTGGTTGTCAAGACCTCTGACCTTGCAAACATCGACAAAAGAATAATTAGGCTATTCCAGTGAATTCAGTTATATGCTAAAAAATACTGATGAGCACGTATAATTAACTAATTTCTCATGCCAATATTTGAGTCAGTTTAAGAACTGTGGTGTCTATATGATCTGATTCAAAAGCACATACACTAGTCATATGAAAAAACAGTAATAAGAGATCAAGCACATACAGTCCATCAATAACATGTTTGCTGATATTTCTGTCGTACAGACAGTCTACTCCACTCCATGGATGCTGTTCAGGAACACAAGGATCACCATTCCAACCTAATCGAAGAGGAAGACCGAGACTGCTCTTCAATTTCTGCAATGCCTTAACTACAAGATGGAGGAAAATTTTCAAATGGTAATGAATAAGAATTCTATCTTTTACTGAAGCTCAATCAAAGAGATGGAAATTCTTGTTTACGTGATACCAGATTCTATCATTTGATTGATCATAAATTTGATTAATAATATTGCAGAAGAAAGGAATGTTATAATGATTCAAATCCTCTTAAGTTGAATAAGATGCAGAAGGAATAGACTTACTTTCAGATGCCAATGTTTTGGATTCAGCTAAAACCAGCTCCAAAAGCTCTATAGCACTAATTAAAGCAGAATTCCCTTTTTTCGGATGCAATGTTACTGTCAGACTCCTACCGCTAACAACAACCGTTGTATTCAATACATAAGCACTGTTAACATCCCCGGCCATACTGACAATGTCAAAATCTGGTACAACTGTGTCACCATTGATCTGGATGTCGAATACCCTCTCTCCGGCTTTAGTGACTGAAGGATCTATTTCTGCAAAGTGTAACCAAAGGGAGTAATTTCTAGTGGGTTCGACCTCCATTGTGAATGATAAGTCAGGATCACTATCAGTACTAACAATAGCGGTCTGATATAGTGCCTCTGGATAAAAGTTGGGTGATATTGAGGTCTGTTTGATGCTGCTTTTGGTACTAATGATCCGATCAGAACTCTGTCCTAACGTGGGAAGGGAATTCCAGAACCGATCCCCACCCCAGCGGTCTGCACTGTAATCAGCACCAAACTTAGGATTCTGAGCACCACAACTGAGTCTTCTATCAGTTCTGAGAATTGTCCCTTGACCATAAGTTTTGCCAAAATAATAGGCTCTGTTGTCAATCTGAAGAATTTCGATAGCAAGTATTGCAGGATCTCCATGTCCCGTACTGTGGAAGCAAAGTGAAGCAGTTCCATCCTTTAGAAAGATGAGAGCTTCAAGATAAGCCCGCTCGTCATCTTGGTTGCTCCAACCAGATGGAAGTGAATAGACCAATGTCCCCTCAATTGACACCTCAAACAAAGGCTCATTGCCAAAACTAGGATCTCTAAGCAACCCAAAGTAGATTCTCACCAGGTAATGCCCACGTGGAACCCTGTTTATGTTGTAGCAGTTCTCGGGACCATCAGACAAAGGAAAATAGCGAAGTGTATCGAGTGAAGGAGAGATGTAACTCGGGCGGGTTGCATTAGCAGGAACTCCCCCAGTGTATGCAAAATCCTTGTACCAGAAAGTATTTGATGGAGAACTATGAAGATCATCCCGAGCTCCGCAGCTTATTCGAAGTGCATATGGTGCTGTGGAGGATTATAACTTCATATTACTAGAGGAGCAGTGCAACTCTAAACCATAAAAATACACATCAATAACAACTTACCACCATTACAAAATCATAGTAAGAGATAACCATACTAAATCCCAATAATCTGCCACATCTATGATCTGTCTTTATACTTTTACTAAGACCCTCAATAAGACATCACATTCATATTTAGCATAATTAAGCTAATGTTCTAATACAATACTTCAATAAAACTAAAATCCCCCAACCTTAACAACCCATTAAAACCAAGGGAGACACAAATTGAAGTTTCCATAAACACATCTATCTCAAGTTTCAATACATTACTTGCATCAAATAACTTACTCCACGCCCTGCCTCAAAAATTCATGGGAACAAAAATCAAAAATTGACTTTAACCCAATTAGGGAATTCAAATATCCCACTGATTTTAACCAACCTAATTACTTCAAGAAACTGAATAGGCATTATCAATCGTGCGAGTGTGTGTGTGAGAGAGAGAGAGAGAGGGGGTGGGCGCTGACCTCGAGAAAGGGAAGGTCTTGGAGCAAATAATAATGCAAGTAAAATCAAGAACAGGGGAGCCTCCACCATTGTTGCTCTGACTTCAGATTTGGTGAAATGAATCTTCTGCTGCTCTAGCCTCTATAATGGAATTAGAAACGGGAAGACATGAGCAAAGTTGTATGGTGAATCCCCCTATCTTCTTCGATCGAACAGAAAGCGAATCTAGAATTCTTGGCTGCAATGACCAATAATTATGAGTGAATATCGAAAAAAGTAAGTGCGTTTGTATGTTTTTGGACGTGGTGCGCAGGTAAAAACAGTTGAAATTCTCTACTACGGTTTGCTTCCAACTTTTGTGAATATAAAGCACATTTGTAATACTCCATTTATTTATTTTCTCTTTAATTTTGAGACTTTTGACCTCTTTTTGTTTCGTCTTTAATTCATTTCTGCGGTGGACCCTTTCAAATTTTGGAATGATAAAATAATGAGATTAATAATAATAATAAAAAAAAGAGTGCTGCAATGAATTCTAGTTAAGTTTAATATACTTCACTATTAATTTAATTACAAATTTATTTTTTTATAAGTTATATTAGTATTGACTCGTGTGAGGTAAGAATGTCTGATTCTGTCTAAATTCTAGTATTCACTAATGATGTCATATCGCTTTTATTTATATTTTCCCTCTATCCTTCTTGCCTACTACCATTATAAATGATTTTAAACTTAGAATCTTTACCATTAGAGTAATTATATTAACGTAATCTTAACAAATTTGTATCAAATCAACATTTTTTTTAACAATATTAAGTCAAATTTTGTATGGAGCTGGCTTCAAAAATATATTTTGAATAAAACATGTAGCATATACATGATTGGTTAAATAGTCTTAGGAGCTGCATTTAACATTAGTAAACGTGTTTTAGATATTATGTGGTTTTATTAGATTCGTATATCAATTTAAATTGAACTTTTTAAAGATGTGGGTAATCTTTTTACCTCCCTTGACTTATTCAATAAAATATTTATCTTTTACCTAAAAAAGTTTTTGTATCAAACAAAATTAAAAAAAATTGATTTGATAATATTTTTTTGAAACAAATAAGCGTAACTATAAGGATGGAACAGAGGAGAGAGTACTCTTTATTTTATGTCTGAGAGTTTTTCTGTTAATTTGAGCATTTTTAAACTTTCTACTCAAATTGGATAAAAGAGATTTTTTCCACTGTTCTCAATTGCTTCATCTTAGTGTTATAATACTATGTTATACTAATATGACTGGTTTAATTAACTACTCTTATTATGAATTAATTTTAACTACTTCCAAACACGTCTATTTTATTACGAAAATTAACGACAGATGTGACGTGACGGGTGGGGAAGCAGAACATGGTTAAATACGTTGACCTATAATTTCAAGTTTCAATCGCAATCAAAGAAATATAACACTAATATAAAACTTTCAAAAATAACCAATTAATGCGTAAATTGCGGGCCCCAGCCCATATCAAATTATTGGGTTTCTTCTACCGAATAACATGGGCCATGGACCATCTAACATCAAACTATATATAAAAACTGGACCGGCCCAATAAAAATGAACATAGTGTAGATCATCTATCGTGAAGGATCATTTATCCATTGAGAAGGCAATGTGCTAAAATTTTATAAGGGCAAAATTAAACTATAATACATGAATTATAAATTAGGGAGTTTTTTTTTATACAAAATTTAATGTAAAAAATTAATGCCGACACTTTTTGAAGTTATTAATCCTACCCAAAAGTTATTTTTTGGACACTATTGTCCCCATACCCCAAATCCTTCTCCCAAACCCACCCAGCTGTTGCCGGATCACCGCCGAACTGTCGCCGGAAATCTTGTTGGGCTGTCGGGCTGTTGTCGGAAAATTCACCGGACAATCGACAAAACGCCGCTGTCGCCGGAAACTTGACGGACCGCCGGGCAGTTACTGGAAAAATTCATCGAAACGCCGCCGAACTATAGCCGGACAGCCGACGGAATACCGCCGCCGCCGGACTGTCGTCGGAAAATTCGTCGGAGCACTGTTGGACCGCCGGCCACCATCACCCTAGATGGTAAAATTGATAAATTAAAACTAGGGGCAATATTGTAAAAAAAAAGTGACTTGATTATTAAACATAATTAAGTTACATGATCGTATATATTAATTTTTCTCTTCATCTTAGGTTATATTTTAGTATTGACACCATAAATTATATACTAATATTAATACTAAGTTATCATAATAAGTATTACATCTTAAAAATAAAGTAAAATATGAACCTTGCTAAATAAGAATGTGTAAAATGTCATAACAAAATGTCAATTAGAACTAATTAAATCTCATATAAATAAGTATATTGATATAATTAGGATAAAATGTCTAAAATCAAAATTGTGATATAAATAGAGAATTAATATTACATCAACCTCTCGAGCATACGACACGAAAAAAAAAAAAGATTGTTGCAATTAGGTCCATCAAGGCTGCGTTTAGAGGTTATCATCTGTTGAACGCTAGTTAATTGATGTTTACATTTAAGATTAAGCCTGAGGGATAACCTTCGGGCTTTGGTCGGCCCGAGCGTATTAAGAAGGGCTAAGTGAACCCTCAGATCACGGGCGGATAAATTTAGACCCTGCGGTTATCGGGGTAAAATTATGTTGTGGCCCCTCAAATTAAAAGGGCACTTCATTCACGTTATAATCTTAGATCGAATCTGCTCTCATCCAAAAGAGGAAACTAGGGCTCCTTCTTCCCATCTCCGCCGCGTCGATCAAATCTGCTATGAGTGAAGAGGTAAGCAGGGTTTCTTCTTCCCACCTACCATTCGAAGCTACGCAAGCCTTCTAATCAATCTCTGCTGCTCTGCATCCCACACACCATTCCAAGCTCCTCGGATGTAAATTTTTTTCTATCTTACTCTGGGAAAATAGAAAATAATTAATTATATGTCGGTGAAATATTCCCCAATTTTTTGTCGAGATTGCTTCAAATAGTGGAACGGTGCGTCAGATACATATTTTAATATATGTGTACGTATGTATCTGGATCTACATATTTCTCTTTTGCTTTACTTTTTATTTTGAAATAATTTATCTTTGTATTTACAAATAATTATATATATGTACACAATTACATTTATATACGTATATGAAACGTATATATATCTTATATATATAATTGTATGTCATAATATTGGGTGGTGTAATTTTTTGAAATAAAAATAAATAAATAAATATGAAACGAAATTCACTCAATTTTTTTAATGTTTTCAGGAGAACTCACATTAACAAAATTTTGACTTTTATTGGTATTATAACTTTTAAAAAATAATGAATGTGGCGCGTTTATATTGAGGGATAAGTACTTATCCCGTACCCAACCTTAGTTAAAAGAAAGCTGAGTACTTTGAAGAATGGGTTTGAGGGTAACCCTTGGGCTTTTGTCGGCCCGTATGAAATAAGGATAGTTGACGGCTAACTCAACCCTCAGAAAATGGAGGGATAATTCGTAATTATTATTTTACTCCTCAATTATAAAAGAAAAAATTACACTTCTCAGAAGTTCTCATATCGAACACGTAGGGAGGAGATGAACTAGAGTTCTTCGTAGCTTCCTCCAACCTAATTTCAGAGTCCAGTTGTTCTTCCTTTACTTTCATATTCGATACGAAAAAGGTATTTGCGAAGAAGTTTGTGAAGAAGACCATTTTTTACAGTTTGAACAAGTGTTGTTCGAAGTCTTCTGTCAAAATCCCCCATTCGACGGCTTCCATATTAGATCGTTTCTGCTTTCAACGCCAAAAAATTGATTCCCTCTCTACCCTCTTCTATGAGCAGCAGATTTGATCGATTTCAAGATACGCTTCTTCTCAATCGACATAATAACCAATTTATAGGGTTAAATTTGGGAAAAATGCGATTCAAGAAATTTCAGTGGGCAAGCTTCAATTTACACCACTCATCGATCCAGAAGTGTAGGGATTAGGGCTGTTGACGAAAAAGTTGACCAGACGCAGCTCGTCGGAGATGGAAGTGAACAAAGAAGCAGCGGAGGAAACAGGGGACCCAAGGTTCGCTGACCAGACGACGGCTTTGGAGAAGACGTTGAGGTACCAAACGGAGAGAGTGTAGAGCGCCGTGGATTTAGGATGGGGAGATATCCGGCAGCGAATAGGAGAATCTGTGGTGGGGCGAAATGGGGAGTTTGAGGAGGAGAAAATAAAAATGTTGGTTTGGTGTTGGGAAGCTGCGAAGAAGTAGCAGATTAGGAAATTGTTGGGAGAAGGAATTCAGGAGCAAGATTGTTTGAAGCTGAGTTTGAAGGTTTAATGGCGGATGCGGCAGTGGATTTCATTGTGGGATTCAAAGTCTGTTTCATGAATACGGTCCAAAGGAAATCTGCCTTATTTGTTTAATTTAATATATATATTTTATAAGGGTGTTATGGTATAAACCTACAAAGTAAATAATATAGAGTAATTTTTACCAAATGAGTTAATTTTAACTCAACCTCCCCCAAACCTTAAACCAAGGTTTTGTAACCTTAACTCTCACCCTAAAAGTAAACGGAATTGAAAGTAAGATTATGTATTATATATCTCATACTTATTTTAATATATTAAAATAAGGGTATTATGGTAATGTCTTAAAAATTAATCTGCAAAGTAAACACTGAAGTTCAACCTTAGCAACCATGGTTAAGCTTCACTCAACCTTCACTTAACCTTTATTCAATGTTTATAAATCCTGACCCTAACCCAACGCAGCCCAAGAGGCTTATTAATAGAAAAGAATTGATACATGAATATTTTTTTATAAGTAGACAATTTATTTATTATAATTTTGCATGGCAAAAACTCCTGTGCACCCGGGCGCACGGACCACATTCCGTGTGTCTTTAGAATTTTGTGTTAAATTGTATACTATTTTTTGTACAGATGTGTACCATTTATTTTTTAAATAAAATTATTGTGTGTATCTGGACGCATGAACAACACTTCGTGCGCTTTTAGAATTTTGTGTTGAATTGTATACCCTTTAGTATAAAAACGTGTATCCTTTATTTTCTAAAAAAAATATATTAATAAAAAGTGTATACCTTTTAGAACAAAATGATGTAGATTTTATTAATTAAAGTGTATACTATTTAGACCAAAGCAATGTACCCTTACCCATAATATTAAATTTCTAAAGGAGCATTCCCGTGCGCCCAAGCGCACGCAAGCCTCACTCATTTTGCATAGACTTATTTCATAAAACATTATGTAAAATCAAGGGCACCTTTTACGAAACAGTTATATGTGAAATTAATCGGTCTATTATTAAAATATAATTATTATTTTATAGATAAAATATGTTACCAAGTTGTTAAATAGAGTATGATTTGTTAAAGTATAATGAATGATGTATTGAAAGTATCATTTTATTATAGTGTTATAGTATAATTCACTGTCAAATAACTACACTTGAATAAAATATATTGTAACACTTGGAATCATATTTTGACTATTTAATAAAATATGTATTATCTATATAATAATCAATAATAAATCGATTGATCTCACAACTCACAATCTCTCTATTTGTTTAAAATAAAAAACAATCTCACAATTTTATAATTTATTCTATTTTATTTTGTTGAAATTATAATATACGAAAATCTATTTCTTTAATGATTAATGTGAGAGTGATCATTAAATTAAATGTAAATACAATACTCTATAAGATATATATATTATTTAAATAGAGAGGGCGTGGACATTTATTCCAAATAATTCTGGCAGTATAAATAGGGTTCCGGAGCCTCGACAGTGTCATCAAATTCACTGTGAAGCCACACCACATCCCAATACTCCCACAAATTCCGGTGGAAAGCCGCCGTATTCACCTTTCACCGCCATCGTAAACCCTTAATGGCCTCTTCCGCCGCGGTGGCCTCCTCCCCACCGCCTAAACCCTTGACCTCTGACATTGATGATGGGGACGAGGAGAGCGAATACGAGGAGATCGAGGAGGAAATCGAAGTTGAAGAAGAGATTGAAGAAGAGGAAGAAATTGAAGTAGAAGAAGAGATAGAAGTAGAGGAGGAAGTAGAAGAAGAGATAGAAGTAGAGGAGGAAGTAGAAATCGAAGAAGAAGAAGAAGAAGAAGAAGAAGAAGAAGAAGAAGAAGTTGAAGCTGAAGCTGAAGCTGAAGCAGATCACGTGGGAGGTGAGGAAAGGAATGAAATTGGAGAAGACCCAACTTCGGCAGGCCAAGAAAATCAAGAAAACGGTTAGTTTTTGAATTCTTAATTTATGCGATTTTTATGATAGGATCTATGTTCTGCTACCACTGCTATATTGCATGTTGCTAATATCTGGGAATGCATGCCTATTTTATAGTGGCGATGTCTCCTATGTATGATAAATTATTCAAATTTATGCGTTTCTATCATTTTTTTTTTAAAGTGACATTTTATATTAGGTCTCTGCTACTGAATATGTGTAGTAGCAATGCGCTTGTTTTAATTGGCTTTGAGCCTCTCTTGGGTCAATACAAAGCAATCACTCTGTCTGTACTGAGTTCAGGGGGCTCGTGAGAAGTTGGTTTTTTTCCCTTCTCCTTTATTATTCTAAATCTAGAGACCCATTCTGTTATAAATTCTCTAATTGTATTACTCCTTGTAAGGTATTCCTCATATAATTTTTAAATAAAAGCTTTTTTGCTGTTCAAAAAACTTTTTTTTTGTTTTTGTGTCTAAGGAGTTGTATTGTAGCCTTCTAAATCACTAGTAACTTTTTCATGCCGCAATCATCTTCTGTTGTCTAAAATCTTTAATATTTGTCTAAAGAGTTGAGCTGTAGCCTTCTAAATCACTCATTTATCATCTTCTGTGTTTTAATTCATGAATATTTGTCTAAAGAGCTGTATTTTAGCCGTCTAAATCACTCGTAGTTTTTTGACTCCTTAATAATTTTTTGTTGTCTGAACCACTAGTGCTCTGTGTTCATTGATGCCCTCCAGCCTCTGCACTCCAGAGAGTCGTGATATGAAGTATTAGTTTTTAGGTTTGTAATCGATCTAAATTTATAATGCTGAATCACCAGTTAAATATTTTTTAACCAAGCGAGAACTGTTTTCTTTGGCATCTTCATTACCATAGACTCAAAATATGGGATCTTAGAAGCCATCCCCATTATAATCTATGAACACTCAATCGATGATGCTCAAATCATAAACAAATATCTCTTATCTGTATGTCAACATTTACCAACATCCCTCTTATGTTGGCCTTTTAGGAAAATAACTAATGAGGCTAATACAAGCATTTGGTTAGTTCATTAAATTTGTAGCGTTATTTTTCATAATCTCCTTTTTCGACAACTTATCTAATTATTTGGCGGATAGTGTCCAACTAATGCTCTAATTACTTTTTTTATTTCACAAGATACAAGTGAAACTAACTAACAATTCTATCCAACACGCGTAGGGACGAGGAATAAAATCTTGTCCTATATGGCGACATCTAAAAATCCATATTGAAACCTTTACAATATGAAAAATTTTCTGAATCAGATACCGAAAGTAAAAGTCAAACTTCATGGAGCCATTTCTTATTTTATTAGTCTCTCAAGACCAAATATGGTGGATTGACTGATATTTCAATCAGATAATGAAAGATCATGATGCAAAAAAAGGAAAAGCCTCATCCTGATGTGGTATCTGCTTGTACTGACTGAATGTTTATTCTGACCACATGTAGGTTTCAAAAATATTCTTGACCATGCATGGGAGATGGTCTTCTTATAGTAAAAAATCCGAAAAATGATCAATAATACGAATCAAAATTGTAAATAATAATACCGTAGAAACGAGAAATACTAAGCGAATTAAAACAAAATAATTCTCACAATATAGTTTTCTAGAAATTAAAGCACACACACAGAAACTTACAAGAAAATGGCTGCCCTTTGACAATCTAGTCAAGGGTATAACTCGTCAAATGTATTGAGAACCTTTACATTTTTTATCTAGTCTAAACTGAACTACTGAACATTTTTCTTGAACTTATTCCAAATATTATTTTTACCATGTAATTAATTTTTTTCCTTTCTAAAGTTTTTTGAGGAACCTCCTATCTAGAGTTAAAAGCTAAGAAAAATTTTAAATTGTGTTTTCCTTATTTGATTTTTACATTGAACCTCTAATTATTATGAGAATTTCTAATATTGGTTGCGATTATAATTTAACTACACAGTTGCTTGCATAATTTTTAAACTAGACGTAAAGAGACGTCTAGTTATGTTATGCTTAAACAAAGAAAGGGACTTTATAGGCAGATAATAGAGAATCTTGACTGCACGTAGTGCCTGCCTTGATGAAATGAGAAAACCTCCTGAGGGGTAGCTCATGGTATGTTGGCATGGTTATTAAAGGTGCACATGAAGCGCAAGGTACAGAAGGCTCATTGGAGCCTTGAATTCCTAACTATAGGCTAAGGATTGAGACCTGTCTTTTATGGTGTGTTTGAACCTTTACTTAGTTGTTTCCTCTGGATTTTAGATGCTGATCATATTATGGAGCTCGAGGACCTTAAAGATCCCACCCACTCAGGTTCTGCTGATCCTGGAATTTATGATTCAAACCCACCAATGGATGTCCCCACCATGCAGAAAAATGTTGGTGATGCCAAACCTTCCAACTCAATTGGTTTTGTTGAGGATTTTAGTTTAGATGATCACACATTCAAAGGTTGGTTTTGAGGACAGATGGTGAAGATTTATGTCATTTCCACATAATGTTGCAGCCTTTTATTTTTCATACGTGAATTGCTTTTGAGAACCATAATGTAAATTTAAAAATTTTGAGGTTCTTGCAGGGGAAGAAACCTCTAAAGATAATGCAAAAGCTTGTTTTAATAACAGTGGCGAAGTAAATCATGCTAAAACAGCCCCATTTACTGGAGATGTCAATGCTGAATCCTTAATGGTTGGTGCTTCTGGTCAGGTGGATAGTGCTATTTTGTCTGTCATGGCAAAAAGTAATCATACTGCTTTAGAAGCTGTGGGCAACAAAAGGCAAATATCACCAAGGTTAAACTTCTGATCTAATTCCAAATGTCACGCAGCTTTAAATGCTAATGCCTAGCAATCTTAGTTACAGTGCAACAGCTTATTTTAGACTTTCTGAAGGCAACTAAGTTTCTCAGGTTGCATCTTCCACAACTGAGCTATAGGAACCCTTCATCTAGTGATGAGTTTGGTGGAGAGAACAAAAAATTGAGGATTGCATGCGATTTCTATGCCAAAGGATGGTGTATCAGGGGAGATTCTTGTAGGTTCCTTCACATAAAGGACGGAGTAGAAGCAGCAACAAAGAAAAGTGAAGTCTTGGAGAGGGAAGGTAATGTGTTTATTTTCTGTAGTGAGGCATCTAATTCAAGTAACCTTGGGGAGTATTTTGAAATTTGTGCTCATTATAACTTACTAAAAGACATTTTTTTTTTAATTTCAAATTGCTATGGCAGCTTCTTCAAGCGCATGTGTTCCACAACAGCAAAGTCAGGAGAATGATAGATGGAGTTTTGGAGTCAACTTTCACTTGGATAACTACAACTGCTATGCTGCTCCCTTGGTTAACGACCATTTAACTGGACATAATAGCTCGTACCATGGGAGTTTGTCTGTTACCTCACATGGCAATCATCGGAACACTGGAATATCTGCTTTTGGAGCAGTGGAGGAAATGGTTGGTAAGAGAAGTGATCCTATTCCCAGAGACTTGCCTTATTCTCATCCTACACAGCCTTTTTCTTCCTCTTGGAACAGTAATGCCCATGGGACCCAGAGTTTCTGGGAGAGTGGTCTGGGGCAACGTGCTTCTGTATCCTCTTCCTTACGACAAAGCATTCCACCAGTTTCTCATTCTGCCCCAGAAAGTTTATATCGAAATCGTAATTCTGGGGATAGTGTGCCAGCCAACTATATGACTGTGCTCTCTTCTTTTAATTGGGAGCCATCTGTTCCTTTCTTCCCATCACATGAGATAACTCGAAACTTGTTGCTGAAAGAAAATCTTTATGACCCCATACGTGACAGTATGTGTAAAGAAGATGTTAAAGATGGGATAAAAAAACTCTCACATTCTGACCAAGGATCATCTGTGAAGGACATAAATGTGCAGTCCAACAGTCTGAAAGAGGAAGAAAAGCTTTTGAATTCTGTACATGGTGGAAATGCTGTGGAAAATCTGGAAAATAATATATTGAGCTCTAATTGTGATGAAAAGCTGAAATTTGATGAAACAAGGGATGAGACAGTGTTGGAAGTTGGTGGATCTAGCAAAAATGGTGAAATTGGTATTAACTTCAAGCAAGACAGTTACGTTCAAACTGAATCAAAGGCTTTTAAAGTTTTCCATTTTGCATTAGTGGAATTTGTGAAAGAATTGGTAAAACCGACTTGGCGTGAGGGTTTTCTAAGCAAGGATGCTCATAAATTGATAGTTAAGAAGGCTGTTGATAAGGTTCTCAGCTCATTTACATCTGCTGACCAAATCCCTAGCACGAATGAGTTAGTTGACTTGTATCTATCCTCATCTCAGTCTAAACTTGCAAAGCTCGTTGAGGTTAGTCTTTTTCCTAAATTCGTGGACATTTTCAGAGTTATTTGCATTGGTATAGAATAATCCTTTGAATCTTTGAATCTGGTCATCATTTTTGCAGGGATATATCAGTAAGTATGGGAGCTCTCGAGATTTCTGAATGATCATGACCATAGTCTCTTTAAAGGGAAGTTTTGAACCCTTCTTCATGGGCCATTCATGTTATTTCCTTTTTCACAGCTAAGACTGGCTGATGAAGCTACAAGGCTTCTTTAAGATTTACTTAAAACTTCAAAAACTTTAGTCAGCTTGAAAATGTCTACTGGAAGGAATTTTGGTGATTAACTTGCACAAATCTGCATACTAGCTTTAAGCTGCTATAATTTTACTCTATTAAAAGGCAACTGCAAAAGTGAATGGTGTTGGTAAAATGTTTCTGCGTGCATCATCTTTCTGTTAGGAATCTCTTAGCAAATAAATTAGGTGGTGATTATTAGTTTTGTCAAGTGTAGGGATTCTGCCATCGCATGATTTGAACACTATTACTCCCAAGTCGATATCGTGGAAGAGTGAGGGGGTGTGCGTTATTAGCTATTCCACTCTTGAAATGCGGTGTAGTAATAGATCTAAGTGCTGCTGAGTTGGATACCCAAGGCTAGTGTATTATGGACCAGTTCAAGTTTAGGTGCTCATATGTTTCGGTATATAGATGCTGTCTATGTCGAACTGAATGCGGTAGACTTGATATCTGAGGTGATATATTGCATAAAACTTGGCGAAGAGAATAATAGTCCCCCAATAGCCTTTTATTCCACATCATTAATATTTGATTTATTGCACTTTAAATTTTGTCTTCCTATATATTTGATTTTGGCTTCACCCCTATCAACATAGTGGAGATACTAAAGATTTAAGAAAGGCTTGTCAATGAGAAGTTGAGAGATATTGATCAACCCATTCTTACAACTACACCGACTATTCACATCCACTTTCATATTTTACATCTTTTGTTGGACTTGGGTGTCCTCTCACCATCATAGAAATCTCGTTTTTACCTCAATGATGTCTCCTTAATTGCCACCCACATCTTTCAACACTCTTTTTTCCGTACTATAACTTTTCATTCTTTTCACATAAAATTGTTTGCCTTTTTTTTCTTTTTTTTTTTATAAAAAATTCCCTTCTCTAGAATGACTTCCAATCACCCCATAAGGTCATGTGCCCTACCTTTCTACTTCGATGAAGGGATGAGCTTTGCACCTTTCGTATTAATAAATGCTTTTCTCCCTAATACACATTTAACTGTTTTTTCATTTGCAATTATTAACCCCATTGTAACTATCGAAACTTTATACCTTATAGCATAATTCTCAAGCATGAATCATTGCGTGGAAAGAAAGAGTCTTTGATTTAGCAAAATAAAGATTGGATTATCATAAAATTTTCAAAGATAGAAATGCAATGACTGACTTCAAATTATTATATTTATTAAAGTTGTATAAGATGAAGCCATTGAAAGTATGTTAAGATATACAATGATTCCGCTCGAAATTGTGGCGTATAAGGGGGCAATCCTTTTAAATATGGTTTTGGGCTAAGTTAGAAGTCACTAGCTTACATGCCTAATAATTTGCGGAAATGGTCTAGCCGAAGGTGGGCCTAGAGTTAGTCACCCAGGATGTACTTTTGAAGATGGGTTGTTACTTGGAGTTGTGGGTTGCAACCCAGTGTGTTCTATTTGTGGAGGTTTGGTTAGGGGATGCATTGTGATGATATCCTGCACATAATTTTAAGGGCGTAAGTCGTACCGAGGCATATCTGTGCTTGAGGCGCACCTCGAAATTTAATGTATAATATACATTAAATTTTATTTACCTAATAAAATAAGTTTATAAGGCATATAATACAAATATTTATATAAGTATGACACATGAACTAAGCCATAGACGGCAAAATTAAACAATCATATACGAACATTCATCGTAATTGAAATAAAACAAGTCAATCAAAGCATCACACAAAATACTAGTATCAAATATATTCTAATTATTATCTTCTTCATTAACCTCTAAGTTCTCATCATCAATTAGTTCTTATTCCTCATTAAAATCTTCTTCTTCTTCTTTATCCTCTTCATCTAATAAAATTTTTAAAGAAGTTCCTTTTTCCTTCATTACTTTTTTGCCTTTCTCTTTGGAACTAGTGGTAGTTGCCCCTGATGATTTTTCCCTTTAGTTTGATATTTTGGCTCTTCAACTCCACTAGCTTTAGCAAACATATCCCATGTCAAATCATCCCCCTCAAGCACCAATTCATTATCTTCTGTTTCTTCATCCATCAACTACTCAACCATTCATTACAATCATCAATACCTTTCAACGAGATGGGATCAATGTGCTCACGTAAATCATACTTGACTTCTGTGGCCAACGACAAGCGGTAGACGGTTGGGCGGCGGCCGATGGCGGCTAGAGGTAGTTGCAGTAGCTAGTGTGGAGTGGTGAAGAGTGAACCCTAGATCCCTAACTCTCAAATCCCTATTTTAAAATTTGGGGATATGTTGAATATATTTTATTTTAGGCATTTGATAAGTTGCTACTCTTGTTTAAAGGGTTATTTTACCAAAAAAAAATGTTGCTTCAACCATCAATAATGAAAAACAACATAAAAACGTGGGTATTCAGAAGGCGTGCCCGAGGCGCACCTGGTGACCCTGGGAACTCCACGCCTTGAAAGCCAATATCGAGGCGCAAGGGCTATATCCTTGGAGGAAGTGCTTCTTTAATAACTATGATCTTGAATCACATGAAAGTGCGGGCATTTAAGTGAAGGTCGACCCTTTACATTGGCTTGGGTTTTGAGATAAGTTAGGGCTCTCTAACTTATGTCTTAACAAACTAGCATGCCTTTTTGCTTAAATCAGGCGTGGTTGAAGCAACACTTATCATTGCAAGCATATTTTATTTTCGCTCTCATTTCTATCTATTTTTTTAATCCTTTGGAGAAAAATATGTTTTTTTAGTGCATAGGACTCTTAGGATCACTAGTAAATCCCATGTATGATGCACAGTTAGTATATTGACGAATTTATGCGAATGTTATAATCTTATTGCAAGACGTATCTTTAAAACCCATTTTTCCAATTTAACTAAAAAACACTCTATAAATTTCATAGATGACTTTAATTTTTGTTCTTATATACTCTCTCAGTCCCCTTTATAGATGCACACTTTACTTCTGGTCCATCCCAAAATAACTTGTACACTTCCAAAATGCAAACAATATTAACACTCTTACAATATTATAATATTAACAAAATATCATATAATTTTTACACTTTATTTAGTCAAAGTCAACAATCTCATTCATTTTATCACATTAAATTACCCAAAATGCCTTTTTCTTTCTTATGTCATCATACCAAAAAGTCATTTTTCTTAAACTACGTGCAACAAAAATGTGCATGTATAAACGGGACGGGGAGAGTATATATTATGGATGTAAAATTAAATGGTAAAACCATTTATTAATTTGGAAGTCTCATGCGTTGAAATGGATATGAAATGAGAAGGTTATGTGTCAATTTAAATTTTTTTAAAAAGTTTGAAGTTTCTATGTTTAATGGTGGTTTTGGAATTGGAGGGAAATTCTTAAATTTCTATTTTAGAATGATTTTTTAAAAAAAAAATTATTTTATGTATATATAATTTAGATATAGATTATTTTCATTCTCCAAGAGATCAATTATCTCTACAAAAGTTATAAAATCATTTTTGGTTGAAAAGGTTTTCATAATAATGGAGGTAATATTGTTATACTAGTATAGTTGCTTATGTTTTCTACGGGTTTGTAATAATCAATTTTCGTAGAGTAGTATTTTTAGACTTTTTTTTCAAATATAGAACTACATAAATATATATACATATAAACTAAAATTTTTAGACCAGCAATTTTGTAGAAAGATGTGTAGGGTGTCTTTAGGAGGGAGGAGTTATTAGGAACAATTATGGATGCAAAATCACCAATATTACTGGTAAGCATTTATAGAATGTTTGACCAAATTTTTGAGAAATGCTCATAACGCAACACGTGGTTTACGAATTTTTCTGGAGATGACTCATTGGAGTTTATTTTCTTAGAAGGCTCTCCTTTTTTAGATATATAGTAAAGATTGTTTGTATAATTTCTTATAAATAATAAATGTAGTATATTTTGTTTGTGAAATTCAAATTATGAACTAAATCCACCACGAAACCAAATATCCAAATTCCGTTGATTCAAAAGCTTCAAACCATCATAAAACCCTCATTTAGGATCTGAAGGGCTGTTTTAGGTGTGCAGTATGTGATAAATTATAGCTCGTTGAAGAGATTAACTTGATAACTTGTTTAATAAAATGGAATTTAGATGAGTAGGCTGTAAGTATTATGGATTAGATTGAGAATATAAGAGTATAAGACTGAATGTTCAGCCCTTTTTTTGTGTACTTTCCTTTTTTGCCTGCCAGCTTTGCAACAGCCTCTTATTTTTAATTTTTTATTATATAAACATGGATGTACGGTTGGTGATGGTCTTAATGCTTTGGTGTAAATCATCAAAACTAACTGCATTCCACCAAATTTGCAGCTTTAGGGTAAAAACTATCTAGAACTCATTTGTAAATCAAGTTCTACACCAAATAGAATTTAATTCTTACTTTCATTATTCATATTCTATCTATCATCTGTCTATTCTATTCATAAAGTTAATTGACTTTATATTTTGCTGCTAATAATTACTATTAAAACTATACTTACTACTATATAAGTGGTGCTGCTATTAACACCAAATTTTTTTGTTTTCACTCACATTTCTGAATGCACCCTTTGCCTTCTTTATTTTTTAATCCAAGGCAGTCAACTTTCTACAAACACCACCTCTTTCTTGCCAACTGCTACCCCCTTTCCATTTTCTATGAACTCTTCTTCTCCACGTATCATTCTGTCATTCGAGTAAGAGAGAAATGGCTGCACTTCATCTATTCCCAGGTATTATTTTGTTGTAGTTCCCTCTCAAATTTTATGTTTTATGTGGAAAAAGGCTGTAAATTTCTATTTATGAGCAAGGATTGTTTGAAACTGGTGTCTAAAGTTTGAAGAAAGGTTGTCCCAAAATGATCAAACATCATGAAATTTTCAACCAGTTTAAGTTGTTCGACCAGTACTAGGTAAAGTGGTGGAACGTGGCAGAAGACGCATTTATTAAATAGTACCTTACTAGAAAACTGAAGAATCACTATTTTTATTGAGTGAATTAGAATTTGTTAAAAAAAATTATGTTCTTTGGATTGCACTCTGCTTTCTTCTTAGCTATTGGTTTGTTTTGTGTGATCTGAAATGAAATAATGTTGGTTGGAACTTGGAAGATGAATATTGAGTGGAGAAAAATATTATGCTTTTTTATAATTAATAAGGGTATTTTAGTCTTTTGATTTGGTGACATTTTGTCCAATGAAATGCCTAAACTTGCTAATCTAAGGAAGCAAAACATTATCCTTGCTCCGTTTACTTGTAGATAACCCTACTCAGCTACTGCTGGTGCTCCAGATAAGAATTTGATTTTTAATCTACAAAGCACATTAATAATCGAGTTTCTTTCAGGAATCAGGTTGTGATTTTAACACATTGCAGTGTCTTAGGGGTCTATAAATTTAATGAATTCTGTCAAACTAATAGGTTGTTTGAGAAATTCACCAAGTGAGCTATAATATAATTGCTTTAAATTCTTGGTGCACAGTACTCCTCTCATGGAAGTAATATCCATTTTCTACATATTTGATTAAAGTGTTTGTTAATTCTTTGAAATGATAAATTCATCCTAGAAAAGGCTAACTCCGAATCTACAGATGCATCTGGATATGATGGAAGAAATCAGTTTACAAGCAAGCCATAAGCAATTGTCAACTCAATAAATAGAACTGGTAAACCGAGTGGATTGATGCCTCGTATTCTGTAATTCCCTCATTGAGGCATGTTGTTTCATACTTGTTGGTTTAGTGACTCGACAATCTTTGCAAGGAGTTACAAATGATGAGAACAGTTTTTGGCTGAAACTCTTTTGACCCACAGTAGGCTTGTGATGTGTTCTTCTATCTTGGGAATTTCTCTTTCGGGATGTGCTTTTGAGATTTTGGTGCTTCCTTTCTGAATATTTCCCGTGGCTTGGAATATGTGATAAGAAATCTTGCAACGGTACTTGCTTTGGGACTTGTTGAAGAGAATGGTTGGTCGTCCCCAGGTGTCCAGTTGAAGGCAGCATATTAGCCTGAAAGAAGTCGGGACTCCCAATAGTTGAACCACCAATGGAACAACTGAATTCGAAGTTGGGATCCCCTTTCTGCACTTTGGTACCTTCTTTTTTATCTTGAGTGCAAACGAGGCTTGCAAAGGAGAGCGACTCGCTGGAGGCAAACTCTGCACCCACATCCGGTAACATTTTATTTGACTTGTTGAAATAAAATCTGGTTTGACAGATAGGCTTGCATTATTTCTGAGCCTTTTATATGTGATGTCCAGGTACATCAATTGGATGCTACTAATTTAATATTTCTGTTTGGCTTATTGTAAACTGAATATTGTGTAGTTTTCTCATCATAGTACTTTTGATTTGATTGTTTTAAATTACTCCCATTGTAGTTTTCAATTCTCCAGTCTGAGGACAATATGTAAATTAACTGCCGTTGTCACACAGTAGTCTCCAATCTTGATTATTCTGTACTGATTTGAGCTGCTGTAAATAAATTATTGCTGTACAGCTTCATAGATTCTTTGACAGCAATTTTTTTTTTTTTATGTCATACTTGTAGAGGGTGGTGGGGGGAGTTGATGCATACGAGGTTGAAGGTGTTGGATTGTCCGAAACAGAAGTTGGAAGTGAGTTTGGTGTCATTTTCCTGGTAACATTTGATGGGAATGGTGAAATACAACAAAATGGGGTGTGACTGTTCAATGTGGGCCCGCCTCATTTTGTAGCCATCTCTCTCTCTCTCTCTCTCTCTCTATGAATTGGTTGGTTAATGATTTCGGTGATCACCTCGAGGTTCAGTCAATGTATCATAATTGCATCAAACTCCCTCATAAATAGATTTATTATTACAACCTCAATTCATACGAAGGCTAGATACGGAAATTAATTCAACTTCAAATTTGCATTTCTGATAGCAAGCTTACTATGATTTGATTATTTGATGAGTCTGCAGTCAATCATATAGTATTTGTGGGTAATATCAAATATCTCAATAATTTGATTCATATTTTACATGATTAATTGAAAATTTCTGACACTCTATCCTCGAACACCCAACTTTATACGCACGAAAAAAATGAGTCTGAAAAAAAAGGAAAAGAGAATTGATGGACCCAACATGTGATGTCGTATGTACTAACTAACTTGGAAAAACTAATGTTGCGGAGAGTAAGTGTAGGAGAGTTTTCAGCGCAACCATTCCATATACATTTATATTTATAAACACACATTTTGATCATCATTCAAGAAAACAGAAAAATGGTGCTTCTTGATCAACTGTGGGATGATGTGGTGGCCGGGCCTCAGCCCGAACGCGGCCTTAAACAACTGAAGCGGGTCTACACGAGGTCCAACAGCACCACAGGTTGTTTTTCTTCATGCACGTTTACTTTCGTTCTTGGAATTCACTCGTTTCTCATGCACACTATATATTGTAATTAGATGGTGGTGAGGGTGGTGGCATCAAATACCAGAGGTCTCTGTCCATGCCTGTCAGTCCAGGCTCGCCAGAGTGGGCCGGAACGCCATCGCCCACTGCCGGGGTGAGGGACAACGTGTGGCGAAGCGTCTTCAATCCGGGAAGCAATCTTGCCACCAAGAATATTGGTTCAGACTACTTTGACAAGCCACGAGCTAACTCCCCCTCTGTATATGACTGGTATAATAATTAATTAACATATCTGTATTGATTTAATTTGAATTATTAAGATTTTTTAATCTGATGCAGGCTTTACAGTGGGGATACCAGAAGCAAGCATCGTTGAACTAACTACTGATCTCCAATACTACTTGCTTTGTTTGTAAATAATGTGGGGCTTTGCTGATTATGTGGCTCCACCTGGAATTTCTGTTTTTTTATGTCTACATATTACTCCATTTTAATTAGGGTTTGTTGATAATAGGTTTTCTTGAGTTTTGGATGTGTGGTGCATACCATCATCATCTCTCATGCATTTATTGTCTTTATTTATTTAATAATATACTTACTAGTTAATAGTTTTATGTAAAAGTATGGTGTTAGTATTTTTTTAACTGATTGTCTTCTAACATACACACACAGCAATTCATCTTTTATTAAAAAAAAAAAAAAACAACAACAACAGAGAGAAGCATAATCAATATTCAAACAGGTAATTTCGTTCAAATAAGCATAAAGATGAGCAAGCAATTTTTATTTAAAAAAAAAAAAAATGAAACATGTCACAAGTATCCTAATGAAGAGCACAATCATGGAAATTTAAATATAGGATCGTCGACTGAACAAAAAAATTGTGAAACATTTTGATAACGATGGATACACAAACCCTATGTATTACTTATAGAAAGGGAAGTCATAAAACTCCAACATTTGAACCAAATCCTGTAGCATCTAATTCGTTGGATAAGAAATTCAACCACTATATCTACTATAAATATATACAAGAGTTTCCAACACTTCTTAGCCATACCAACCAGACCTGCTTCCTGCGGCTTCCTTTCGACTTTCATTCAGCCTCGTGCCTCTGCCTTTTGCCGGTATGCTAAAACCTGAATGCCGAGAATTAGGACTGAGAAAATTAAGTTTTGAACCCGTTCCCCATATCCCGCCCGGAAAACACACGGAATATATAAGGATCAAATGCAGTAGTAGAAAGAGGCCAAGAAAACTGAATTAAAGTAATCAATTTCACAAGAAAATAAATCTCACCAAGTTCTGCTGAGTAAAACTGCCATAAATTTCCCCCAGTGTCTGTTGCTCGTTCAACAGTTGCAAGTCGCTGCTGGGATTTAAGATGGGAGATGTGCTTTGGGAACTTAAAGAGTCATTTACAGGATGAAAATCTTTAATTATTAGTATCTCAACTTCACTAGCTTCCATGGATGTCTGCATAGCAACGTACTGCAGGAGATGTGAATTTAAAGTGATTCAGGTCAGGATCTACATTGCATCATTCCTGAACTATGTTATGCATCCAAATTAAAGATCAAGCTCTAGAATGCAGGTGATATACCTGGCATAAGTGTCTAACTGTAGATCTGGAGCTGCAGCAGAGGTAGGGTCGCTTCAGGCTGGGGATTTTCTCTTCGAACAATGTCACAAGTGTGAGGTTGATCTTCAACTGAAATGAGAAGTTGAACTAGATAAAATTACAGTCAAAATGTCAAAAAGCATAAAATCTGATTAGGTACTGATATCATAACTCAAATATCACATCTAATCCATAACAAGCAATTAAAGTTGTATGAGTCAATTGACTCGGGAGGTTTCAAGATCTGCCCGTGCCAAATCAACCTCTATACACCCCATCCCCCTCTGGCCTCTCAATAGTATAGAACCAAATGAAAATAAAAAGATACTCCTTCCATCCTGGTATAATTTACACGTACTACTAGTGTGCGCAGACATCAAGAAAAATTGCATTTTAAGTGTATAAAGTAAGATAAAGGAGGGGAATTTTGGGTAATTTAATAAAACAAGGTATGAGCTGGGTTGAATGTAAAGAGTAGGTGGCAATTTTACAGTGGTACTCACTGTAGGGGTGTTCATATTGTGAGGAATGCTATTTTTAGAAGTGTGCACCTAAGTTTTTGGACGAACGGGAATGAAAAATATGAACTAAATAGCGGGATGGAGGAGTAGATAAAAAAAGACAGGCCAAACATCAGAAGCATAAATATACTGTAACTACACCTCTTCATTTTCCTTTGAACATCGTAGATGATCTATTAGCTTGGAGAGGCGGTTACTCCTGGAAATTTTTCCGTTGACCCAACTGAGGCCACCATGTCGTGTATTACTACGCATGCCGCCTCTTCCCCAGGCAGGAATTTCTGTACATCCAATAAGCCCAGCCGAAGCACCAAGTAACTCTCTGTTGTTTTCAGAATCATTATCATCACCTCCATCTGCATTGGCTCCCGGTGGTGGTTGTGAAGTTCTAGCTCTTCGCCATCTTTTATATCTCTTCGATTTGACTTCAGCAGAACGCTCATCAGCAGAAGATGAGTCTTTGCTACCATCATTTCCATTAGCTCCTTCCTCTTCATCAGAACCTTGGTGTTCAGCAACTCGATGGTTTCTCCGCCCTCTCAAATTTCGATAATTGCCCTGTCGCCTAACAAATGATGCTGCTGTGACTCTGGCTGATGTTCGTTTCTTTCCTAATGCTTCGGCTTGTCGACGAAAAGTCTGGGAAATCGAAGCTTGTATCTGTTACAAAGCATTAAGCAGATTGAATTGGTTGAAGGCTATTCCGAACTACAAATGTAGCAAAAATTTAGGAGGAAATAGAGAAATGCTACCTGCTCATTGCGTGCCTTCTCCTCTTCATGGAAAGCCAATTCCTGGGAAACAAATAACGCAAAGGATGAAGAAAAGTAGTTAATAATACAGAATAAGAGTCAAAATTTCTCAAGTAATACCTCTTCCTCGTACTTATCAATGTCAGGATACAGAGCAGCAATCAGAGCATCATAGTTTGGATCATCTCTCAAAGATCTGCGGCTAGCACAATGTGTGCGGCAAGCTGGGCATTCATTGTTTCTGCATTCACTCAACAGTTAGCTATAAGGGAAGAATAACTCAGTACTTGGATTATAAAAAACACAAGAAAGCACCCTAAACGCATCGATTTGTCAATGCACTCTCTGCAAAAACGATGTAAGCATTCCATGACTGTCCTTGTCTTCCTAATTATACCTGTCCATGAAACATTTTGAACAGTAATATATCACTAATCAGAATTATTAAAGGACAAAATGTGTTGTCACAGTTCTGTTTTGGCTTTTGCCACAGTATTATGGCAAAAATGGTAATTTATGCAGTAATGAACCACTAATGAGATGCAAATTTTCTTCATAGTCTCTGACAGCGCATCATTTTGTTGCATAAACAGCTGTATAAGTTAATGCAATTCACTAAATTTAGAGAATCATACCTAGACATATAGGACACTGAACTTCTTTACGTATTTCTGCCAACTTCACAACTAGAAATCTGGAATTTAACAGCAGAAGGCTTTAGTGCAATACAGGAATTTGTCAAATGAATACATGGTTAAATATGGACTAAGCAGATTTTTCTTTGAATCACTTATTGAACTCAGTTAACCAATAAGTAAAATAGAAGAAGAAAGAAACTTAAAAGAAGTAGCTGATAGATTGTAAGAACAAATAAATTACCATTTTATTCTACCAGGAGCAGAGATAAAGCAGGTCCATAATAGTTCGGCTCATCAAACAAGCACATAATCTCCACTTCTGGTATCTCATTATCACATATATATATTTTATGACACACTGTGGCAATTAAGATCTGCTAGGAGTAGCACTCCCTTAAAAGTGTCTAATTTGTACCCGGCTTTGTACATAAAATAAAGTTGGAAATTTTCAAAATATGGATTGCTAATATTTCTTTACTTTTCATAAAATTCAGTTAGAAATGCCTGTAATCTTAAAAAGAGACCAAATGGCCAACTATTACTTGAACAACATTTTTTATTTGAAAATCCAAGTCACGCTTGTTATTGTACGTCCTGTCTTTCCCAGATATAAAATGGTAAATGAGAAGCCAAAACAACTCAATCCCACTATTGGTTACATTTCCCACACCATAGACAAGCAGCCTATACAAGTCAACTATACAAATGGCCAGTCCAGACCAACCATTATAAGAGTCAGACACAACTATTTAAGCTGAAAACAGCAAAATTAAGAAGATCGATGTGGTTGACTTCTGACTGATCACATACTTAAAACACCTAAAATTTGTTGGCTATATACTTCTACAAGAGTCAATACCTTCTGGTCAACCTTCTTCTCCACTTCTTCATATAACAAGTAAATGTAGATGTGGAGAAAGGTGAAAATACTTTAGCCCACATGTGCAAGAATCTACCTAAGATAAGACTGGAACACATAATTCAATCCCGAGACAGGCATATCATTTACCCCACGATGGTCAAACAGTTACGGATAAGAACGCAATGCCATTTTCAAAATTCAAAACCAAGATTGTGGTCAAGAATTTAGAGGGCATCACAAAATGAGCATCGTATTTCAACCACAAGAGATCAAAATGTTCAGGTACTTCAAGAATGTGGCAGAACTCTTCTTAATGAACCTTGAACAAACAAATCATATCAAATAATAAGGCATGCAGATCTCAAGCTATACCAACTTACCCACATGGAGCTACACCAGATTTCACTGCACTGAAACCCGGTTCAGAAATAAAACACAAATACGTAGATACTTTATACGTCTGCTTCGGTGCGGGTTGAATTCAGAGGGGAGTCGATTTTAAGAAACTCACTTCATGTGTAAAAGTAAATATTTGGATCTTAAATTTAGAAGGGCTCATGGTCCTTGATTTGCGAACCTACATGGTATTATATTATGAACATTTTTGCAACAACTGAATTTCAGATCCATCCAGAGCTCGCACGTAAGTGTCTGCGTTACGGTGCGTGAATGCGCATATGTAAATATAGCAGAAAGAGAGAGAAGTAATTACTCGTCTTTTTCTCCACCGCTGGAGGAAGAACTTTCATCTGAATCTGGAAATCAAACACACGTAAAATTTTACAAAATAGAAAAAAACAGATTAAATGCGGACCGAACTCGAATTTAGTGGAACCAAATAACCCAAGCGTCTAGACGTATACATGACTACGTATCCAAGCACGTACCACTGCCGTTATCTGTTTGCTTTAGGTTTTGATTCTCGCTATCTTGGAGCGAATCATCGGCTCTTTCTTCTTCCTTGGGCGGTGGCGGAGGGGAAGGAGGCGGAGTGGTGGTTTCAAGCGGACGCTTTTGGGCGGGCATTGACTCGAATAGGTGGAGTTGGAGCTTGGCGGCGGTGATGGGGAAGCGGCGACGGCGGTGGTGATTGAGGTGGTAGAGAGACGGGGTCAGCGGAGAAAGGGAGGCAATTGAGTGTGGCTTCGTTTTGGTGCTTGAACGACGAATAAGTGTATGTATTGCATTGTATCTATGCGATTTGGGTTTGGTTTTCTACAGTAGTTACTGTGCGCTACTTTACAGTGCTAATTGAGTTCGCCAGATATAAATCCATCTACCAATTTTTATTTAGCACTTTTAGCAGTTGGGGTTTAGACATGATGTCGTGTTAATTGCAATATCCATTCCAATTTTTTTGTAGGAAAGTTGTTTAACATAAAAAAAATATAAAATATGGAGTCGATAAACATATATTCCAACTCCATATACTACACAGTATAAAATATAAATTGATGAAAATTATAAATCTATACAAATACATTTTTCAAATTTAATGATTAATATTTTATTCAAAATCTAAATTTTTTGTAGAATTATATTTTTTTTATGATATGATGAGTTGATATTACACGAGTGCATTTATATCCTTAATAGTTTTATTATATTACGTGTGTTTAAGTATAGAAGCATTAGGATAATGGTGGCTCCTATTGTTAGGTGGGCGGATAAGTGTAAGAATTGAAAAGATTGTGATTAGACCCGTAACACCACACACACATATATAGAATTGTAGATTGATAATTGTATTGATTATACACAATTACAACATTGAAAATTATCAATATAAATAAATACAAAGATATGCAAGTAGTGACTTTAGCTAATCAAACTATATTCCTTAATACTAAGAATAGTAAATTTGAAATTAAGAAGTATTTTGAAATTATAAAATAATGTGAATCGTAATGTCATTGTGTGTGAGATATTTATTATTGGCCGGATGAAAAAAAAAAAGTGTGACATTTGTTATGGGACGAAAGAGTAATATTTTAAATGTAAAATTATACTCTTTTTGTCCTATATTAAATTTCATACTATTTATTTTCGTTTGTCTCACGATAAACTCCACTACCCAAATAATGGAATATCAGGTAATATATATTTAATTACAAATTTACCTCTCATATAACAAACCTAACATAATTTATAATTTATTTGTTATTTAAAAATATTTCATTATCTAAAAAAATTAATAAATTTGGCCAAAAAAAAATTTTTTTCTTAAATAACGGTGCAAAGTAATATGAGACGGAGGAAGTAATATCTTTAATAAATATTAATAATTAATTAAATTAATGTAAAATATTCACACGAATGCACGATAAATTTAAGGTTAACTTGAGTGTGCCTCGTGATATATTTGATTTTTTAATCATAACTAAAGTTACACGCAGTAATTCTCTATTTGTATTTTAATTTGAGATATTTTATTTATCGATTCACTATTAAAATATACATATTATATTAATAAATTATATTTATTAATAATTAAAATATATTTATAATGAATTTACGATCATAATTTAGCATATTATTCATTATAGTTTAGAAGAATACCGTAATAATATATAAGCATACATCATACTCTAGCTTAGAAGAATACAACTATATATAAGCATACATCATACTCTACATGTGTAGCAATCACGTAATTATTTTACAAGAAGCTTTGTCTTCTCATTTTAGGTTGGATATAATTTTTAAAAAAAAATCTTATGTGTAAAGCTAGTAAAAACAAAATTTGTTTAGTTTGATACTAGATTCTATCCTTCAGGTCTCTTCTTTAATTCGGCTTAAATTATCTTTAATATTTTTTCTTTATCAGCATTCATGAGATATTCATATGCTCCAATTGCACGAATTTATTACTAGGTCCGGTTAACTCCTCGCCTTCATTTTAGCTACGAAGTTTATCAAAAATGTTTTTTTTTATCAACTTTATTATCTTTTATGTGAGTATTGTGATATTTTCAATTAATAAATAAATAAATAATAAAATAAGTTATATGAGTTAGGTGAAAGTAATATTTATATAATATAGTGAGAGATTATTTGTATTAACACTTTTACTATTGTGAAGAGTGTATCGAACCAACAAATGAGAAAATAATGAAAAACTTAATAGGATGGAGGAAGTAATCCAAAGTTAAATTACAAATTATAATAATTATTTTTAAAACTAAAATTAAACATTAATTCAATTATTTCATAATATTAAAGAAGTTAATCGAATTGAATAGATGGAATTTAAAGTTTTAAACCTTTAAAAAAAAAGTTAAAAAACTATGTTTCTTGCTCACTTCTAATTTTAACTACTGTTATTTATGACATAGTCTAATGTACCCAAGTAAGGTACAATTGGGTCAAACCCAACCCATGACCCAAAATACTTATGTATAATTGAGCCCAATTGATCATTAAATTCATGCACTTTCTCTCTCTAACCCTTTCCATCTAATCTGTTTCATCGCTCTTTCTTCCTCCGTCGCTCTTCTCCATCATTCTCTCATTCTTTCCGCCTCTGCCTCTCTTTTAAAGTTGATTTCCGCTGTTTTTCTCCCTTCTCTCATTTTCTCTACCTCCGCCTCTCGTTGTAGTTGCTTCATCCGCAACGCTTCTCCCTCATTTTCTCAATCTCTCCGCCTCTACCTCTCCGTTGCAGTTGCTGCCTCCGCGACGCCGCTTCTCCTCCTTCACTCATTCTCTCCGCCTTTGTCTCTCCATTGCAGTTGCGCCAACAGATCCGGGCAGCGGACAACCAATTTGATCTGTAACTAGGTAGATCTGGTGGAGAAAACATTTAGATTTGATGGAGATTAAAAAAATAATTCCAGTAGATCTGTTAGACTCGTCGGAAAATTGTAATGATTTTAATTTTCTTAGTGTATCTTCTATATTAAAGAAGTGTATATATTTTTCTTAATAAATATATTATTTTCTTAATTTTTATATTTTCCTTTTTCCAATGGATATAGTTTTACAGTTGATGTTTAATAGGTGTATAACTTGTATTTTCTTCTTCTCGCTGTTCAGTCCCAGTATTGTTAAGTAATTTGTGTTATGTTAGGTTTAAGAATGTTGTGAAACAGTCTATGAAAAGACAAATGACTTTGCATGCGTATAAGATTTTATTAATAAATGTATGTTTTCAATTTAAGTAAAACAAACAGCATACACTCCAAGTACTAAAGAAAAAAGTATATTACAAGTATAAAAACTTATACACTGAATTACTAAAACTTATACAGTTGGTCATTTAACGATTATAATTTACAATTCTTCTATTTTCGTTGCCCTAAATTCATTTAAGTCTTCATCTTGATAATCATTATCAATTTCAAAGATAAATTTGCATTTAAAAGATATTAAACTCTCGAATAAATTTCAATTAAAATTTCTCATACATTAAATTTCAACTAATACATTTATTAAGAAAAATTTATACATTATTAAACTAAATCTAATACAATATAACAATTAGGAACCATCCAAATAACAGTCTGCCTTGATTTTTCAACTGATACTTCCACCCAATCAACTGCAAGTTCTTCCACCATAATCAACTGCAGAACTTAATCCCCAATTTTGCTCATAATTCTAATACTTCAATTTAGACCACCCAACATCTATAATTGATCTAGAAGAGAAGAGAGAGGAGAAATCACAAACAAACATTAAGAGAATGAGGAGAGAAATTAGCGAATATCAAAATTTTTTGTAATTGAGAAGGAAATAAAATTAAATGGAAGAAATACACAAACCCTAGAAATCACACAGATCTAGAAAAGAGATTTGAAATAAAGAGAATACTTTGAAAAACATGTGACTTAAAGAGTGCAGATGGCGCGAATGTTGAGATCTAAAGGGTTGAAGGTGGCGTGGAGGCGGCGCGGAGGAGTGGAGGTGGCGTGGAGGAGACAGAGGTGGTACGGAGATTGAGATTGAGATCGGAGGGACGGAGGTGGAGGAGACGTAGTTGGCACAAAAGTTGAGATCAGATGAACGGAGGTCCGACGGCGGTGCAGGTAACAGGTAGAGAGAAGACAAGGGACGGCGCAGAGAAGTGGAGGTGGCGTGGAGGTGATGGAGGTGGTACGGAGGTGGAGGAGACGTAATTGGCACAAAAGTTGAGATTAGAGAAACGGAGGTCCGACGACGGTACAGGTAACAGGTAGAGAGAAGACAAGAGAGAGGAAGGAGATGAAAGAGTGGGAGGGAAAGAGTGAAGGAGAAGGAGCGATAATACGAATTATATGTTAACCCGTTTTTTAATTTTTGACCTATTGTGCACTAATAATTGTGTACAATATATCAACTCGTTTTTTATTATAGAACTTGTTGAAAATGCCACATAAAGATCACAGTTAAATTGGATAATTATTTCTTCCTATTTCAAAGTCCAATATTGTCATTATTGCTAGTGTTAATTAATTTTCATTTCAAAGTCCAATATTGTCATTTTTACTAGTATTATTTTCTCTACACATGTCTAATTTTTTTAATATATTAAATAAAAATAACCATCGCTTTTATTAAAGATTTACCGTATATAATTTTTTAAATTTCGTGCCCTGATGGATATTTATTAACTCCTTTCTAATTTTTAAGTAAGTTTCATTATTACCATAAATCATTAATAGTAAAAAAAACGTGCGCGTACACATGGCGCAGTATTTTAGGCTAGGGTAAAAAAAACGTTCGCGTATAACAGCCGCGGTAGCTTTAGGTTAGGTTAAATGTTAACGTATTTTATCCGGTATAAATAGACACCCACCCTAACTGTTACCGTAGTTCCAGTGAAAATCAAATGGAGAGAAAGTACAGAAGATTAGATAAAAAGTTCAAGCAACATAGAATTGCGGCGAAGTCGTCCCCTCCTGGTTATGCCTCGTGAAACGCACTATTCAATTCCTCTCATGTCAACTAACCATATTATGATAAGACTTATATTTTTGGTATCTGGTTTATTTATTCATTCAACTCATTGATTGTTTCGTTTTCTTGAAATCCCTAGATAAGAGAGAATAGGGGTGTTGAAGAACGTATGCAGCTTCATCGATAGACCCCTTTGACTCATACTTGATTTCTCGGCATGGGTCTTCCTGAGGTTGCTGTGTTTGCTCGAAACTTTGCAGTAATGGTCAGAGTGCAAGGCCCCGTAAGTTTAGACTTTTGAAATTGATTCTTGAATTTATTGATAGCTTTCCTGTATGCAAGTTACTTGATTTTTTTTGGGATTCTTGAATTATTGGTTGCAGTTTCTTGAATTTTATCATTGTTTCCCGTATTCCAATTCTTGAAATTCTTCATTGCAGCTTGTATTCAAGATGCTTGAATTCCTTCCTGTTTTCCAGATACTTGAATTTCTTGATTGTTTACGATTTAAAAGTCTTGAGCTTTTCTCCGCATTTAAAGTTTCCTCTTTCCTTTCCTTTCCTTTTTATTTATTTTTTCTTTTGAAGAAAAATTTAAGCATCTTTTTCTTTGTTGTTATCTATTGATTGGTATACTTGTCATGCGTTACTGGCGTTCGTTGTGTTTCAGGACCCAAAATGGTTTAAAAGTGCAAAATCATGCTTTTCACCATTATATTGATTTAAAAAGGGTTTAAGCATCTTGAATTTATCATTATATTAGTATTTTGTTGTTATTTGTTGATTGATATAGTTGTAATGCGTTTCTGGTGTTCACTGTGTTTAGGATCCAAAGGGTTTTAAAATGCGAAATCATGCTTTTCACCATTACAAGTAAGTCATCCATATGGAAATATTGTTGATTATCCTGCACTATATGCCATAACCTACTTATGGTCATATTGATGTGGACTTGTTTTTGCATGAAATATATATGAGTTTATATGTTTGCTTCGAGTATAATTAGATATATAATGGCTGAATTGAATGAAAAAACCATTATTGTATTTCTGTAGTTCTGGCAAAACAATGCTCTCAGCATCAGGAATGATATTTCCAGTGTCCAATCGATGTGTTTCTACAGGAAGTGGCTGCAACTTAGAATCTTTAGATATAATTTTTGTTTTGACGGCTGCTTCTGTGATTGAACCTTTCGTAGTGCAACAGTACAGGGAAAACACCTTGGAGGTTGGAATACTAACATGCATAATGCCTCTGTGGATAATGTTTCCACTTATTTGTGTTTTATTTTATGATTTGCCTTTCTTATCAACAAGTGCTCATCGGTTTTGTAGG
Organism: Pogostemon cablin; assembly: GCA_023678885.1. Lineage (NCBI taxonomy): Eukaryota > Viridiplantae > Streptophyta > Magnoliopsida > Lamiales > Lamiaceae > Pogostemon > Pogostemon cablin. The sequence goes on from CM042956.1 coordinate 4,247,314, forward strand.
AGAAACCTAGCTTGGTACCTGGTGTTCAGATTGATATACTGATGGAGGTGTGACCTATTACTGAAATATTGTTTTCTAGCTGAATCTTTTATGATGGATTGATTGATCTAGTGTATGTTTTGTTGATCTAGGGTAAATCTGCGACGGGTGGCAACCCACAGGCTTTACATTGGATTCGTGCTGAACTACAGAAGATGGTTGGTCAATAGCTAGGATCTGGCAATCAGATATATTAAATATCCCTGGAAAGCTGTATTGAGCCTTTTCTTTTATTAATCTGTCTCGTGGATGTACTGGCTTTTAAACACTAAAAGTATTAGTTGATTGCAGAACTTATTCTTGGATGTAGTTTTCCCTGACTTGTGAAGCATAAAGTCTCCATATACATGGTTTTATCTTTTCTTTTTTTGTTTTGTTGCTCAATAATGTCTGGACGGTAATGGTGTGAATTCATCTGAAGGTTGATATTCCCCAATCATCTGCTGCTGTTCAATCATTACTTGAAGCTTCTTGTGGTTCGCTGGAAAATAGCTGGGAAGTTGGTTGGTCTCTGGCCTCTCATAGTCGTGGTCCTCAAAATATTGAGAGTTCTCATGAACAGGTAACATATAACTACTTTCTGTTATCATAGATTTCTTGAAATCTCAGTCAGTGTCATCCGGGCTGTGAACATGTAAAATCGACTTATTTGGTTGATAGGTTCCGTTTCGAATGCTGATTTATTTTTGGGGTGCTGTTATTTTTTGCATCAATTCCATCAATGCATTTCAATTTCTTGATATCAGTAAACTTGCTGAACTTTCCAACTAAATTTGCTGCTCTATATCATATAGTGGTTCTATCTACTTATGAATTGTGATAATCTTCAAGAATATGGGTGATAAGTAACTTGGCTTTATGTTTCGCTATTTCTGGTGTACAGTGTGGTGGAGGCTCCATATGGAGATGAACAATTGATAAATATCCAAGAAGTGTAGATAATATTTCCGAATAATATACTATCTTTTTACTGGTTAATGGTGGGCTGTTGCACTAGTTTAGATATAATAATGGATGAATCTCACATATTGTTCTAATTTTTGGTTTCAAGTTGAACATTAAAGCGGCTCTGACTTTCTACTTCAAACTATTTTGTGTACATATTCTTCATTTGAGCTCCATTTTCATGGATAGTTAGGACTCTTAAAATAAGTCTACTAATTGAAGCAACCTTTGATTGATGTATGTTTCTTTTACAAATGATTTCACGTTGTCTGATAGTGGGCCCACCAACTTAGATGCCCTTCCACACTTTCGTGTGGAATTGATGTGGGATATTGCAACATGGTTTTCTTTCACTTAACACTAACTTTTCAATTGATGATATCTAGAATCTGATTCAATATACCCGACTCCCGTCCCGTTGTAAACTAGGCTTGACACGCATTGAAGGGGTCTTATAGGATGAGTATCTTGCCTAATGAGACCTTGAATGCTTTTGGCTTCATATCCATCTATCCTATTTAGTCTAAGATTGACTTTCCTAAAAGTATTCAGTAATTCTCACTTGACTCTATCTGAATTTTCTGGTTCTTGTAAATTCAGTTCTTTGGCATTTGTGTCTGAAAGAGCATAACAAAATTTGACTACATAGATGGTGTATCGTGTAACAGGAACTATCAACTGCTGATTTCAGGTTGAGCAATCACCCTTCCAGATCCACCGGCCCATAGGAAGAATGGCATCAAGCAGTTCCCTTCTCATGGGGCAATCAGCTACAAGACTTGCCCTGCTAGCAATTCCCTCCAAAATTTCAGCAGTACTTTGATTTTCACCAACTATTTTACTTGTTAAAATTGCACTGCTAGAATAAGTTCAATCGGTTTTTTTTTTTGCTTTCATTTCATTTAAAAAATGTTTTAGTATCAACATGCTGATAACGATGGCATTAATATTTGTTTTTCAGAATCCTATTAAGTTGCAGACATGTAGTCCCAAGAGAGGAGATCTTCTTCTGGCTATGGGATCTCCTTTTGGCATATTATCTCCCTTACACTTCTTTAACAAGTAATAAATGCTTTTACTATATGATATTTCTATAGATTTTTCCCCTGTGTTTGTGCATTGTATAAATTTATGCTTCTGTGATAATTTGGCAGGATTATTTTCTTAATAATTGCTGTTATGACATTAGCTTGATTTCATCTCAATCTTGTTCTTCTCAAATCTCAATGCAGTATTTCAGTGGGGTCAATTGGCAATAGCTACCCACCTGTCTCTCCCACAAGATCTTTGTTGATGGCTGATATTAGGTGTCTTCCTGGTATGAGAAGCAAGCTTGTAAATCTTCATTGAGTCATGATTTTACTTGATTCTGACTGTATTAGCTCTGCATTTTTCAGGAATGGAAGGTAGCCCAGTTTTCAACGAACAAGCTCAATTTATAGGTCTTCTGACGAGACCGCTGCGGCAAAAGATTAGTGGCACTGAGGTTCAGGTATTAAGGGGGTGGTTATCTCTCTTTTTTATGCAGAATCTGTTATGGATTGATCACTTTGGAAAATAACCAGCATAATGATCTTTTTCTATAAATTATGATTTTACAAGTATGGTTTCAATTGTGAGCCTGTGTGTATGTCATTGCTAAGCTAATAGGCATGGCATGATTGTAGAATTCACATTCATGGATCTTACTTATTATATGGGTGTGTCAGGAATTTTTTTAAATTCCATTAAATTCAAATATGGAAATACTGGGCATATATTTCGTAATCATAGTTTTTGCAACCATAATATTATATTCTAGATTCTGTTTTATGTGAAGGAGAGGGAAGGCCTTTGGTATGCATCTATTGTATATCATTTCAGAGTTTCATTGTCTCACGGCTTTCAAAGAAAGTATTTCTTTGCATCCTTTATGTTTCATGTGGAGGACTTGTGTTGTTACTTTCTTGCCCTTACCTACATCATGAAAGGCAGTGTTATTTATCTTTTGACAATTATAATGTTATTGTTTTGATTGACAGATGGTGATTCCATGGGAAGCCATTGCATCTGTTTGTAATGAGTTGCTGCAGGAGGAGCCCCGTATTACATGGAAAGGGATTAATTATAATAACCGACAATTGGAAGCTGCAGAAAGTGTATTACCCAAAGTTTACTCGGATGAACTTCCAAATAATTTTCATGATCATAGTCATTCTGGTTCCCAGCTTCTATCTCCGATTGAGAAGGCCATGTCTTCGATCTGTCTTATCACCACTGATGATGGATCATGGGCATCAGGTGTTCTTCTCAATAAACAAGGCCTGGTTCTTACAAATGCTCATCTCCTTGAGCCTTGGAGGTTTGGAAAAACAGCTTCAAATGGTGATAGAACTGAGACCAAGCCAGAGGTTGCTATAATTCCAAATGTTAATAAGATGCTCGACGCATTTAATGGTGAAAAATCAAGTCAGAATCTGCTGACAACTTATCTAAGAGAAAAATATACTTTGACCGATGACCATGCACTGTCTGGACATAGTGCAGCCAACATAAATCACAAAAACATACGCGTACGCTTAGATTTTATGAACCCTTGGATGTGGACTGAAGCTAGGATAGTCTATATTTCCAAAGGCCCTTTGGATATTGCATTACTGCAGCTTGAGTTAGTACCTGATCAACTTTGTCCTATTGCCGTGGACGTTGATTGCCCTGCACCTGGATCAAAGGCGTATGTCATTGGGCATGGGCTGTTTGGACCTCGTTGTGGTAAAAATTAACATATAACATATTGCTTCGTCTAGTAATGCATTTTACTGCATTGATAATTTTTTATTTTCTGTAGACTTACTTCCATCTGCCTGCCTCGGAGTAATAGCTAAAGTAATAAAAGCAACTAGATCTCCTCAAAATGATCAATTTCCAGCCATGCTGGAAACAACGGCTGCAGTTCACCCTGGAAGTAGTGGTGGTGCAGTTATCAATTCTAACGGTCGCATGATTGGTCTCGTCACAAGGTATTTATTCTGCTTAGATAAACATCGATCACAAGAGTGGGAATACTACTTCCATGTTTATGAAGTCCTAAGATAAGCTCAAAAAAGTTTAAACTTTAAATAGTACTGTAATCCACATTTAAGTACTTTAGTCTTTGCTCTCGTCTCCTGTTTCACTCTTTGTATACTAGGATATTTCCATTTCTGTTCTTATGTTGGGTTCTTTCCTTAGTTTTTATTTATTTTTCCTGCAGCAATGCCAAACATGGTGGGGGGACGGTCATACCCCATCTGAACTTCAGCATCCCGTGTGCTGCTCTGAAGCCAATCTTGAAGTTCTCTGAAGGTTATTTGCATTGAAATTCTTTGTATTTGTCAATTAATTATGGAAACCGACGGTAGTGAAAATGGAGAGACGAACATCCTAAATCTAATCCACTTATCTTGTAGAGCAGTCAATTTTTTAGCTATTTGATTTCAGTTAAGTGGTTATTCTGTGGATTAAATCCATGCTTTTTGATATTCCAGATATGCAGGACATCAGAATTTTAGAAGAACTTGAGAAACCGAATGAAGAGCTGTCTTCCGTGTGGGCGCTGATGCCACCACTGTATCCAAAGCCTGAGCCTTTTACTGATATGCCTAAGATTGGAGCAGAGGACAACAGTAAAGGCATGAAAGGCAGTCGTTTTGCAAAATTTATAGCCGATCGAAACGAGCTGCTTGGGGTTCCTAAAACCTTCCCAAATCACAACATACCCAGTAAACTATGATTTGTCAACAACTGAAAGGTACTCTTCTTGAGCAAAATTAATATGTTTGTAATGTACACTTCACACAAATTATTATCCATACGGCTGATTATTTTGGTTTCTGGTGACTAATTTAACTTCCTTGTATTAAATGACACTGCTGGAACTAATTTATATGTGACCAATAAATATTCGTTTCTGCTTTCTAGTCATCCATTCAATTGTAGTAATTATCTCAACATTTTAATTTTTTGAGCAAAATTATAACGTTTGCAGGGAGTTTAAGTAGCAGTAGATTGATTGATTGATTGTGATTGATTGTTGTTGTTATTTATGGATGTTTATTTATAATTTTATCTTTTTTCTTTTTACAGAAAATAAATTGATTGAATGTGTGTTATCAATGTGTTCATATTGTTTAAAGAGAGAAATTCCTAGACGTATTAAAATATGAATATTATATAAATATAATGTTAATGAATGATTATTAAAATAGGTTAAAAAATATGAATCTATAATCCATCTAAAATGTGGGATTCAATCGATAAAATTGTCTGAAAAATTTTCTTTAAAATCTTTATCTATTTCAATTCAAATTGGTCTAATCAAATACGACCTTCAAAATCTTGAGGGCAAAAATGTGATATATATATATATATATATATATATATATATATATATATATATATATATATATATATATATATATATATATATATATATATATATATATATATTCTTTTATTTTTTTTGAAGGGCAGAACCTCTTTTAACTTCTTGAAAGTGATTTTATTTTTTCTTAATTTTTTGCTTAACGCACCCAAAAATGTAATTGATTAAGCAATGGAAAACTTACAAGATAATATTTTGGCACATAAAATTATTTAAAAAATAACATAACATTTTTATAATACCATGTGTACCGTAAATTTAAAGGGACGGGGAGAGTAATACTGTAATACTATATTTTATTCATAAGAAAAAAAAAATTCAAGAATATAATACAAAAATCCAAAGGAAATACTAACTCTTAACAAATATACACGGGATAAATTATTAGAGAAATTCGGGGCGAAATTGTAACGAGTAATGAAATTCTGTGGTCAAATATAATATTTTACAAAGTAGTATTAAGAAACTGCCGCCGTCGACTCAAATCATCAGACGCTGCGGCGCCCGGCCGCCATTAATTTTCAACTGGAAGTCCTCGGTTGTTTCTGCATTGACTATCCAACCTTCAGTATGGCACTGTCTGCAATGATTGTTCAAGGGTTCATCACTCTACTGTAAAAGTTCTGGTGAGAGATTGATAGAGTTCATGCGAGATAAAGCTAATAGGGGATGGGGGAGAGTTCTGGTTTCCGCTCGGACTACAAGGAGTACGTCGCGGGAATGCTTGCGGGAGTTGCCACTGTCGTTGTTGGTCATCCCTTTGACACTGTCAAGGTTTTCTGATTTTCTCTCTCTCACACAAATGTGCACGCAAAACACCATAATACAAACTCTATTTATCGCCTTCCATGTCATTCTTTGCTTTATTGCCCCCAATGTTGGTGACCTAGTGAATAATGTTTTGTCTCCCTGCGTTTAGCGGATAACTTGGATTGATTGTTTCCGTAGGTTTGTTTGATTGCAGAGTTTATATTAAGCTCGAAGATCAATAAATTAAGAACATGTATATAGTTTGCGTTTAACTAATTTAACTAATGGAGGTGCTACATTTAGTTGTACAATGAATTGAAAGGTATAGAAGAATATGAGTGCTTTGATTTTGTATTAAGTAGGCATCAGTAATTATGGGCTGGCGACTGGCCTACAGATTTTCCATATGGAAATGTCTCATAAGGTACCCTTTTGCAATCCTGCATTTTTCTAAGGGATTCTCTAGGCCAAACCCAAATGCAGGGGGCCATTAAGCACCTTTCCATATGTTGTGCGACCTATATCTACCATGTAGAGAACCATTGGGGGCTCTTTCATTAGTGCACATTTGGTTAATTGGTTTTGCACATTAGTCATATACACCTTTCGCAGTTCCACCTTCCTTTATTCACTCGCCATGTGTATGTGTTGGTGTCTTGGTTGTGGCCTGAGGTTTTGAATTAAAATCTTTTTGTATCTCAAACTTTGATTTTCTCCGTTATGATCTGTATGGGCAGGTAAAGCTGCAAAAGCACAATACAGAAGCTAGTGGGATTAAATACAAGAGTGGTTTGCATTGTACTAAAAGAATTCTGAAGACTGAAGGAGTATGACTCTTAGCTCTCTGTGAGACTTGTTCATAGTTAGGTTATCTGTCTGGCAAGTTTTCTTTTATTTGCATCCGTTGATCTCCCAGTGTTTACTGTCTTTTTGATTGTCTTCCAAGCTGTCTCAACTCTCAAGTTTGACAGTTTGTCAATCCATTTAAAACGGAAGAAACTGTTATGCATTGTAACTCTCTTAGTGGTTTGTCTTAGAGTCATATCACTACTTATAGGTGTTCTTTTCCTATTCGTTCTTTCTTAATCACTTAGCTCATGTGGGCCTTGTAGCATGTTTGGTTCAAACAAGTGAACTAGTGTATTTGCTTCATTATTCTTCGTGGTACCTAACCTTAACTAATCTGACAGGTAAAAGGGCTTTATCGTGGTGCGACGTCTTCTTTCGTAGGGATGGCCTTTGAAAGTTCACTTGCCTTTGGAATTTATTCTCACTCAAAGAGGTTGCTGCAGGTTTGTCTCATCATTGTGTTTCGAATTTTATAGGCATTTGTATTGGCTTTAGAGTCCTTTGACATTGTCGATATAGTAGCTAAAGTTGCAAATTCTTGCTGCGTTTAATGGCGATCACACGAGAGATTTCTCAAGCAGATTTTGCTTTTGTAGGGAGAACTGCAACATGGAAGGCCACAGCCTCTTGCAATAGTTCCTTCTGGAGCTTTTGCTGGAGGGGTTATTAGCTTTGTACTATGCCCATCAGAACTGGTTAAGGTAAGAGAGTCAGAAGCTTGGCACTTGTGACTTAGAAATGTTCACATCATTTTTATGATTTGGGATTTTCAGTGTAGAATGCAAGTTCAAGGCACTGATACTTTCCCTCAAAGTCACAGTAGATACAGTGGTCCAATTGATTGTGCCTTAAAAACTGTAAAGAGTGAAGGGGTAAGAAACAACTTGCTCAATTAAATAAAACAGTGAATAACTTAGTAGCTGACAGAATTTCTCTTCAGCTTACAGGCATATTCCGAGGGGGAGGTGCCACCTTTTTAAGAGAATCAGTTGGAAATGCTGTTTTTTTTACTACTTATGAGTATGTACGCTATTACATGCATAAACCACTGCGAGATGCTTCTTCTGATCTAGCAAATGTTATTGATGTGGGGATTGGGATTGTTAGTGGTGGCTTTGGAGGGATAGCTGTAAGTTTAATTTATATACATTTATTGAAAGATGATTGACATAATTTCTGTCTGAGGCTGTGTTTTTATTCTTTTAATCTCATGGTTTATCCGTTGCGTATTTTCTAATATTCTAACTTCTTAATATATTTTTTCTAAATGCTAGTGTTGGTCTTCTGTTCTACCTATAGATGTTGCAAAGACCATAATCCAAACTTCAACGGACATTAACCATACAAGGAATCCTTTTTGGATTCTAAAATCGGTACAAAACAAGGATCTTAAACTTTTCCTAGTTTGCTGAAAATTAGCAATATATGCCTTATTCTTTCTCATTTCTAGATTTATAGGACGTCTGGAGTTAGAGGATGCTATACTGGTCTTGGTCCCACAGTAGTGAGGGCATTTCCTGCTAATGCTGCTGCTATAGTCACATGGGAATTTGCTATGAAATTGTTGGGGATCAGACGAGAATAAGCCTAATGTGCTGTCTGAGGACCTAAATGCTACTAAGAATTATCGCTATAAAAGTGATGGTGTTTGGTTTCTATCAGCTCTCAGTGTGATTCTTTTGATATATGATTCTCCTTATGTGATACAGTAGTCTAAAATGATCTGATAAACTGAATATTAATTTGTTATGTTTCAATCATGCTCAGCTTATTGATGCTGGAGCTGGAAGAGATTTTGTATTCTTACCTTTTTACTGATTGCTTGTATGGCTGGTTGGTTTGCTAATGAAATGAGCAAGCATGCTTGAAGTTTTGGTAGTTTCTCTGACTTAACTGCTAGTGATAATATTGTTATGGAGTTTTGTGGGTGCATTTTTCATGGGTTTTGTTTAACAAAAGAATTTTGTCTGTGATGCTATGTGGTGATTCTCTTTAATAATAATACTTCTGAGCTCTGATGCTAGTCATAGAATAATTTTGAAGTTTATGAAATTTTATTGTTTCATTGTAAAAAAACTTATGATTTAATTTGTCTTTCATATGATGGAATAGGCAGTAAACTTGTCTGGAAAACTTACCTGTAGACTTTTAAATCTGTGAGTTACTTGGTTGGTCTAGACTCTAGAGAATGTATCCTGGTATAAACATTTAATTTTCTGGACATGTCTTCTGTAATTCATTTGAATGATTTATATCTTTCTATGAACTTTTTTTGCTTAGATCTGTTGAATTATATAATTTACTCTGCCTGTTTCTTGACTGCGGTATTGGTAACTCATGCTCTGCTTTTCTGTATCATTTTAATGCCTATATATGCATCTTTTCGCCTAGTTTTGTTTGTAATAAGAAGTTCGTGTTTGTCATTGTGAAGGCATTCATCAAGCTCAAACTTAAAATTTTACACTTGCGACATATATTCTCTACATTTGCTTGATTTTAGAATTAGGTGTATGTTTTTATTCGTGCAGGTTTGCTTTGATAATTGATACATGGTCTATGATTGAAGTCAATTACGTATGAAGTTCCTGATTAATGCCTATGGTACACAATATGATTGCGAACTGAAGTGTGCTTACATTATTCCAAACCTACATATATGATTGCACTCATCACATTTTAAGTATATTCTATTGTTGCTCTCTTTTTCCCTATAATTGGTTGAGGAGTACAAAATATCTTTTTATCTTAACAAATGTTCATTGTTACACGTGTTGTTTAAAATAATTTTTGCTTTGAAATTGCACAGTATTTATCAAGTTCTGCTCATCGATTATGATTTTGTGTTGCCGAATGATTTATATGAGATCAACTAACAGACATGCAAAATGAGTTTAGCATAAGTATTTTGGCCCCTGTGGGTGACTGTAACTGATGTTGGCCTGTGCGGGTGCTTTGGCAAGCATTGACCTTGCCATACCCCCTGGGTGGGGTGAGGGATCTCTTTGAGGAAATATGTTCACCAGATCATCGCTTGTCCTTCAAGGACATGGCCAACAATCATTCATCCCTGTATTAGCCCCCACACCCAATGTTTAATATTTTTAATTCGTACTTTGATACTTTCAAGCTCAATGACCTGGACCAGAACTATTACAAACCGTACTTATTGTTATGTAAGAACATATGATTGTTTGTTCCATTTGGCTGTTGTATAATTTAAATATTTTAACAATTTTATTTGATTGAAATTGCTGATATTTTTCTTTTAAAACTCTTCAGGTGAAGATTTTGTTTACTTCCATCTGTAGTTGAACTATAATCACCTGATGCATTTCTTGCCAAGGTAGTGAGCTCATTTGAACTTGTGAACTATTCCAGAATTCAGTTGCCTATCAAATTTCAGTAACCTGGTAGAATGAAGTCGTGATTGGGTAGTTTGTGGATCCATTCTAAACATTTTCCACCTTTTTTTTTGTGGAAACTAATTATTTGCTTAAAATTGAAACTGTGCAGGTCCAATTGATTGTCAAATGCTAATATCTCTGCTCTGTATGATAGGTAGATCTGCGTTAGTATTGTCGTGTTTCTAATTTTTAGGACATCTTGGCGCATAAAAGCACTCATGGAATTGATAGTAACACTTACTCTTTGGCTTGATTTTGATAATCTGGATTTCAACTCCTTTTTATTACTACATAGTCTACGTAGTCACGTTGATCTTATACACTAATTCTTTGCTTGGTGTTGAACTTGGTATGCAATCTTACTCAGAAAAATATAACAATTATGGGTGTGAATGGTGCATTCACTTGAACCACAATGCATGAGATAGAAGCCATAAGTTTTATGCGATTTAATAATAGTACAGCTCTTACAGACTGAGCTAGTGCTATTTGGAAAGTAACCCATTAATACTGTAATATGAATTGACAGAAGATAGAGAGCATACTCAATAATCTTCAAGCCTGATTATAAGGCCCTTATATTACTCTGGATGAGTGAATTTGCCTGACTCCGGAAATGGCATTATTTCATTGCATCTCTTCTCAATGAGAATCATATGAGCTCTTGCGACGCCGCTCATTGTGTCCAGCCAGACGCCCGCGACAACTTCTTTTAGCTTCATCAAACTCTGACACATCATGGAACCTGTACACAATAGTAGATAGTGAATCCTGAATGGGTTACTATACTGTATCTTTTCCCCTTTCCATACATCAGCTCTACCTCTTTCTGGTGTAAGTTGTGGTGGAAACAGAATTTCACATAATTATGCATGGGAGTACAAATATAATGACTAGTAGCTCTAAATCATAGGAAGAACATGCAGTAGTAAAGATACAGAGCATGATTTAGTTAATAATACATCAATAATAAATTTCCTACCTATAGTGAATATTCATTGATGTACGGGCCGTCATATCCTTCCAGAATGTTAAAGGCCTCAGAGTGAGCATGTTTCAAATTAGGCTCTTTATAGAACTGATCAGAGAGTTTGTTACCCTTTCCCCTTGGCTGTGCTGTGGCCATAATGACTCAGAACATATTTAAGGGGGTTTCTGTATCGTTGGAATTTCTCTTCCCTAGATGCACTAGATTAGAACTTTCTCAAAATTTCACATTAGTTCATTTTTACTATTCCTGAAGGTATTCTATTTTAATTTCCATAATCTTCCTGTATAGTCGCAGTAATTTTGCCTATGAACCTTGCCAGGTCTCTTCTATCTTCTTGATATGATGAATTGTGTAGGTAAAGTAATTGCAAATATTAGGAACCAAACCTGCTACACTGCTGACAGAAGCGTTGTCTTATCCCGGAAAGAAGGACGACTGCAGCCTTCGAATGATATTCACAGACTTTATGGCGGCGATGGTAAGGCTTGACATCATTCATGTCAGCAGTGCAGTCTTCTACCTGACAAGAACGCTGGGTCGATCCTCCTGCACCAGATACCCTTCGCTTGGAGAGAGTCAATGCTCCCTTTTTCTTGTTATCGTCCCCAACTTCTTCGTCTTCATCACCTTCTTCATCGTATTCAGGTACCTCTATGATCCTTTTCCCTTCTTCTTTGCTTGTTTCCATTTCTTCGGCAAGGAGAAGTGAGTGTGTGAAGAGAAGAGAGTGAAGCGCGAGGTAAATTAAGTGAACATGACTGGTGAAAAAGAGAGCAGCAATGTGCGAGGACCACAGGTACCGATACCATCCTTTTTTTGTTTTCCTTGAATGCCTAGTCTAATATTGTACTGTGGAACTTTGATGTTAAAGGGGTGCACTAAAATTATGTTAAGCTGTAAACGTGAAAGAAAATTTCGAAAACACTCCAATCAAACTCCAAGCTTTATTGTGACGCTACATCATTTGTTGTTATTTAAAATTGCAAGTGTACTTTAGTCATCTGCCTATACCTGCATTTCTCATGAGTCATGATTTACCTTTGCTGATAACATGACTTAAGATTGGCTTCTAAATTATATTTATGCCAGAGAATTTTCTGATTGTAAGGTTTACAACTTCATTCTAACTAGTGGTAAGTGTAACACAATTCACCCAACAATAACCATTATAAAACAATAGATTAGGTTGGTGGGGTTGAGAAAGGTATCCTAGTCAAAGAAACTGTACCCAAAAAGCTAACTTATGTGGTAGCATAGTGTTTAGAATCCTGTTGAAAGTGCATATTTCTTCCACAGTAATTATGGGCCACTTATTATCTTATGAGTATTCATTCCCCTATCTACTGTGAGGGTACTTGTCCTGGCAGGGTGAAAATATGCCCTATGCCCGGCCTGTTACAACATGCCGGGCATAAAAACCACCCTCGATGTCACTCGAGGGTGGATGTTATACCCGAACCACTAGTTTGAAAAGACAGGCTGGAAAGCATGGAATTCAATTATTAAAGTGTGAGCACCTTTCACGTGCGGACACGTGTTATGCAACTAACTATTATATGGTGTCCTAAAAAATGTTTTTGCCCCCCATGAAAGTTTTTGGATGCAAGGGCTAGAGTAAGGCCGGAGCCAATAGAATTGAAGCAAAGTGGGAAGCTAGCTTTTGGTAGTGAAACTGGTGAATATCAATTCAATGTTGTGGTACTATGTATATATTATGTATTTATTAGTTTACTTTTGTTAGGTCGTACAGTTGTGTATGTCGTCTGGTCCACACATTTGTACGAGGACAGCTGTTTTGGATGGTGGCTCTTCCAAATAATATCAATTTTCTCGTGATGTTTAATCAAGATGGGAAACGACGTACTACTCTACTGCATGCCAAATTGCCAATCGTCGTTTTAATACCAGCATTTAGTTATCCATTTATTTTATTTATTAACTGTGCTGAATTAAACTAAACCAATTATGTGTTTGTGTCAAACTTTAATGTGATTATGGGTTAATGTGATGTTTGTCGTAGAAATGAATTTGCATCCTATGATGAACTAATTTGATGTTCGGCCCATTTATTTAGGTACAAAAAATTCCAGGGAGATGGACTTAGATGATGCTAAATTTAACGACCACTCCGATCCATGTAATGGGGGCCCAATTTAAAGCGGAAAGGCAGCCCATTAATATTACACTATTTCGGCCGTTATATAGGTTAATCTTTCCAATTTCCATTACACTTATTAAAAATACGCTACAGCCCCCCTCTCTCTCTCTCTCTATATATATATACAGCCCCTCTCTCTCTCTCTCTCTCTCTATATATATATATATATATATATATATATATATATATATATATATATATATTATTTCTGAGAGATTAAGGGTGGATTTCGGATTCTTATCGAGCCAGGTGCCCAGGTTTATTAGAGTACACTAATGATTTAGGACTGCTTGATAATGGGGGTAATTGGAGGATAATGCGTGTGAAGGGGGTTTGATTTTTATTCTTCATAATAGCTAATGGAAATACAAACCCGTCAATTATTTTCATTGATTCAATGACTACCCACACTCCTTCAATTAATATCATTCTCATTACTATTATCGTTGTTAGTAACTTTCATTACCAGGTGTAGACTTGTGTGAGATTGTCTCACATAAGCCCTTACATGAGACGGATAAAAAGTGATATTAATACTTTCGCTATAAAATATTATCACTTTTTATTTATACTATAAATTGTTCATGAAATAGTTCAATGTACTATTATCACTTTTGATCGATTGAGTATTACTTTTTATTCGTCTCATGTTAGAGCTTACGTGAGATGATCTCACACAAGACTTCCCTTACCATTATCATTTGGAAATTGAATTATATAGTTGTCAAATGTGTTGAATTGGCCCCGCCCATCTTAGGTCCAACTCATCATCGATCGGTTTGGACCCAACCCGTGATTTAATTTCATATGTTATTATGGGCTTAAAGTGAATAATTTCTTTTATAAAGCCCAACTCGATCCAGTCCACGGACTAGCCCGGGCCGAAGGTGGGCTAACTTGACCCACTTAATATATTCTTACATAAAAATTAAATATATACTGTATATGTGTAATGATAATAAAATTTTAAACATAAAATTCAATATACTTAATAAGAAAATTTAATATTTTGTAGTTATAAAATAATATATTTATAAAATATTAAGTTAATATCTTCTCTATATTACATCATTATACAAAAATTGAAATATATTTAATTAATAGTAATTATTTTTCATAATAAGTATATTAATGAATGTAGCAATACTATAATGTAGTGTTATATATTTATTATTAATATTATTTTCATAATCCTGCTGTGATAAATTAGAATTAAAATTATTTTCGTTAACATAGCCATCTATCAACTAATTGGCCCGCATAGCCCAGCGTAATCCATAATTGGCTTATTAGATATAATTCATATCGGGTTCATATTTAAAAAAAAAAAGCCTAGTCCAATCTAGCCCATTGCAAGAACAGCCTGATTCAACTCAAAACATACGTGGGTTTAAGCGGGTTTGGATCGAGCTGGTCTGACCCAACTTATTTGATAACTATAATTTGAACCAAGCGCCTTCTTAATCAAATAAAGAATTATATCTTAAATTTAATGGAATAAATCATAGTTACTTGAATGGTTTGGTTCTATATAAAGAATCCTTGTTGAGCTCTATATCATTTGTGCGTGCGCATGTATGTATATATATTTCCTTTACCCCTAACACATACTTTGTTCAATAATAATGACGTGTACATTTATATTGAGTTGACGTTGTTTTTATAGTAATTTATATTTTAAAAAAAAAATTGAATTTACGAATGTAATTAAAAAAATTTGAACAAGAAATCAAAATTGTTCAATCATACAGAGATTTGGAGGACCACAAATCCAAGATAGAGACTTGTGGCCCCTAATTGTTTGGCAACCAGCCTATGAATATACTCCAAGTATGTATTTTTTATTTCTATCATATACAGTATATATCATAAAAGGATTATTTGATGTTGAGTCTCACGAGGTGTAATTATTTGCATTAAGTATGGATTAGTGGTCCTATTAACATCGGCATTCGTGCTTAGTTGCATTTAAAATACCTCGTATTATTCCAATTTTCACACTCTAACAACCATTTCAAAATAAACTACAAAGTACTTATTCCTAATTATTCTTTTCTACAATAGTGTTTTCTGAAATGGTGTACCCCACCATTAGGGGCCCCCACCGCCCCTGCCCTGGGGATTGGTGGAGGAGGTAAATCGCAGGATGTGCCTCAAGTGGCTTATAGAGAGGGCTCACTGTTAAACTTGTGCTTGCAAGGGGCCAAATCCATGCCAAAGGCAGGATTCGAACCCCCACCCTGCAGCAACCAAGCTCAGCTGGAAGGCCTTTCCACCCTCCCCTCTACCACTTGAGCTATGCCCTGGGGGCTACAATAGTGTTTTCTTTTCATGCTTTTTGGTGTTACAAGTAACCATTTAACCAATTGACGTGATTTGTTAATATTCTCTATATCTTGCTATTTGGCCTAAAATACTCTAAATTAAATAGCAAGTGTCAAATAGAATTACAACTTTCAAATGAGTATCAAAATATAACCCAAAAAAAAAAATTAAAAAATATGCCCACCTATTTACAATCTTTGCGTTTAGTTGGGGGTTGGAGTATATAATTAATTAGGTTTTAGTAGTAAAGGAAAAAACACACACACACACACTTTAAAAATACACATTTATAACTAGTAGTCTAGTACTATAAATTTTCTATACTGTTCACTTTAATTTGATTTGAATTTTAATAGTGAGCATGATTAAATATAATTTGTGAAGTCAACAGAGAAGTTGACAGCAATATAAGAGAAAACGACTCCTTGTCAGTAGCACTATTGAAATATTATAATATATGTGTATATTATTATTAATATTTAAAATATTTTTGTTTGAATATGCGATTAATTAGTGCGTCCACCTCCAATTTAAGTGAAGTGTAGATGAAGAAAAATCTTCATATCAACTGCACCTCAATTTTGCATGCGTTGGGTCCCACATGGAATGATGAATATATATATATAAAACGATGTGTCGTCTTCTGAGCGCTCATGTGTAATTTTCTCGATTTTTTGGATTTTTTAATATTTTCCCTATTTACTTTTAATTAACTTTCTTATTTAATATTTTTTTAAATAATGTGTTTCTTATTTTTAATAATGATTAAATTTTTAATATTTTATTCATTTATTTGTGTATAATTAATTACTAAATCTATTAACGCAATAAATTAGTTAATATCAAATTAAATCATATATGTAAAGGGAAAAAATATTTCATATTATATTCTCTCTCGCCTCACATATAAATAAGAATTTTTGATTATTAATTCTAAATACTCACATTCGATTCTTCAAGAGGAATATGAGCTTTCTTCAAGTTCTTCTAGAGAATTGATTTATGAAAGTATACAAATTTATTTCAGATAGAGCGAATCAAGTAGAGATTTGATCTACCTAAAAAAAGCAATTCAAGTATTCTTCAAAAGGAAGAGAATTGATTTAAATATGCTTGAATCGTTTTACCTCTTAAGAATCGATTCTTCAAGAGGAAGATAATCGATTAAAGTATTCTTGAATAGATTTACATCAATTTTCAAGAGTAAGAGCATCGATTCAAGTATATTCTTGAATCGATTTATATCGAGGAAAAAAAACTTATTGATTTCTATCTTAAGAATCGATTATTCAAGAAGAAAAAATCAATTCAAGCATTATATCTTAAGAATCGGTTCAAGAATTCTTTAAGATCTACCTCTAAAGTATTGATTTATGTATTCTTCAAGTGAAAGAGGATTGACGATTCAAATACTCTTGAATCAATTTACCTCTAGAAAATAAGAGGTTAAAAAACTAATTCATGTATAGAATCGAAAGCTTGAGTTCTTTAAGTTAAATCATCATTTCATATCAAATAACAATAAAATTGAGTTTGTAAATATTTGTTAATTTTTAAATTTAGTATATTAATATTTATTTATTTACATATATCTTAATTATTAAATTATGACACATGAATTATAAAATTTATTTTTTTAGTTGTTTATATAATTTGAAACTAATAAAAATATATATATATATAACAAAGTCATTTTTTGCTAACGTGTTTCACGTATAGTCTTACTATTTATTTATTTTTTCCATTCACTTATTATGACTTATATACTTTAGTATCATTAATTACAATTAATAAATAAATCTTTCGATATAAATAAATAAATAAATTAGTATCAAATCAAATCATGTATAGAAAAAAGAATAAATTGAAATTTTTTACATATATAATTGATATTTATTTTAGACAAACGGTAAAATTAAGGATTTATTACTATGAGTTATATATTTTGATCATAATTGCACTTAAATACTATAAAAAAATGAAATACTAACAACTATATAAATATACAGTAAAGAGACAAAATTGTCTATATGTGGTTGCACATTTTTTTAGAGAGACAATGGAGTAATAAATAGTTTTTAATTGTATTATATTATAAATTTACATTTAAAAAAAATACAAATCAATATTATTTCAAATAATTGGAAAAGATGTATATATATATTAACTGTTTACATGATTTAGTTATGCGTTACATTATCAAAAGTCAAATATTATAATTTGTTGCAAATTCTTTACATTGATGAAATAAATTGTCTAGCTATATATAAAAAAAAGAATTGCTTAATTATGTTGTTATGTTATATATAACACGAATTATTTAATTATAAAAAATAAGAATAATAATTAAATGATCCCGCGTTGTACACGAGTTTCATATATCTTAAGTATACTATAGCAGAAACTTTTCTTAATGACGTGTCGTCTCTAGAGCGCTCCAATGTGACGTGTAATTTTCTCGATTTTTTGGATTTTTTAATACTTTTTTTAATATTTTCCTTATTTACTTTTAATTATCTTCCTTATTTAATATTTTCTTTTTTAAATAATGTATTTCTTATTTATAATAATGATTAAATTTTTAATATTTATTTATTTATTTAGGTATCATTAATTAATTACTAAATCTACAATAAATTAATTAATATCAACCCTCTAGTCTAATTGGACTGTTGACTCTGCCTATTTCTCTTGAGTCTTAGGGCATCCAGAAAGAATTTGTTAAAGATGCCACAATATAAAGATTTAAATTGAAGATTAGATTTGCATAATAATTTTAGTTATTTAATACTATCATATAGGAAAATGTAATATATATATATATATATATATATATATATATATATATATATATATATATATATATATATATATATATATATATACCCTCTAATAGTCTAATTTGACTGTTGACTCTGCCTATTTCTCTTGAGTTTAGGGCATCCAGAAAGAATTTGTGAAAGATGCCACAATATAAAGATTTAAATTGAAGATTAGATTTGCATAATAATTAGTTATTTAATTCTATCATATAGGAAAATGTATCCTAATTATAGATTGTCATGAATTCGTTTATATACATTGATGAAGACTGAGTTTCAATATATATTCACATCATAGCTTATCACAGTAATAATTATATAGTGAGAGTTCTATTCATATATAAGGTAAACTCAACTCTTTCATATTTAGAGGGCGTTTGATTAGAGGTATTAGAGGAGGGTAATGAGAATGAAGAGTATTGATTCTCATTCTTCATGCTTGATTAGTAATAATGGAAATCCAAATCCCTCGATGAAAATGTCTTTCTCATGCTTCTATTTTTTATATATATTTTTTTCATAAATCAGTTGATCTATGTAGGGTTAATTAAACTTGGGATGTGTGAGTGCATATGTAATTAGGGTTTAGTAATTAATATGCATAGGTCCAAATAAGTGGGTAGTTGAGTAGTAGAATGATCCTGTTTAGAAAAGGTTGATGGGGTCCCACTCTCATGCTAGATAATGGTTTATAATATTGCTTAAATAGAGAAACATGTGGACTCATTTTTGACCAATGCACTATGCCCTCCCATATTTGAATACTTTAGTTGTTAGGTACTGCACTCACATTCTCTTATACTATTCTTTACTCCTATTTATTAACTACAAACCATATCACATAAATAATTTCTTTAATAATCAACATCATTTCATTATACATATATATGATCCAAATCTTCACTTCAAGCATACTTATATAGGTGTAATTCAACTTAATTTAATATATCAAAGAATTTGAGGCACCTTTATATTATATAGGAGTATATAATAATCTAGCTAAATAATAAATATTACATGAACCCTAAAAAATAAAAATTAAATTATTTGAACGCTGTAATAAATAAACCATAAATAATGTTTCATGAGAATGTAGATTTGCAATGGTTCCATATATATAGTTGTTTGCCTAATTCAAACTTTATCCAAGTAGAACAGTTTTTTTTTGCTTGTGATTACGAAATTTACTTAGTTAGACCCAACAATATATTCATTTCGATGTATTTCTCTTTGGTTATAGTAAGGTGTTTGATCATGTTATTTTATCCTATTAATTACGTCGCATGGTTGATGACAAAAGGCAGGAATAATACATAACAAGCAATGCAGCCAAATTCATTTTACATTAGAGAACAAAAGTCGAAAAAGTAAGTTAGATAGAATGGGGAATTAGTAGGAGAATGGACAAGAAATCCTACATTCACTATTGAAAGTTGTTTCTTAAGTAAATTCCCTTGTCGTAAAATAATTCATGATAAGTTGCCTTAATTAAAAGACAGCGTAGGTTAGCTTCTTCTTTAAAAGTATGTCTAATTAATTAGTAGTTAATTCAATAAGGTCCTCTGCTTTTGACTAACGGATTTAGAAGATAAATAAGTCCACACTTTTTCATGTTTAGCAATTTTTAAGATTAATAGAGTGTTATTAACTCAATGTGAATAGAAGTGAAGAAGTAGAAGTCACATTTGTCATGACATGGCATTAGAAGTTAGAGAGATAGGGGTGGGGGGTGGGGGGTTTGGTCCCCCAAAGGAATAGATAGAGTGTAGTGTTGCTATCGTATGGGATTACAGATCGTGCAGGTAGAGTTTCTTTCATGTTCGCCATCTTAGGGGAATCTCCCTTTCCCACTCATCCTGCCTCTGGGGTTACCAAGTCGGGCCGCCCCCGTTCCGCCCATTTACTAATCTTCCACCCTGCCCTAATTAATTCCATTTTTATTAACTTGTAATGATTTATTAAGATTGTTGTAATTAACAAGTTTCTTTCACAAAATATGTAATTTTGAATGCATACATAAGATTGTACATGGCATGTAAGTGTAACATCCTACTACACTGATTAGTATGTATGGACTATGGAGCAGACTGCAGAAAGGCAGAGTAGTAGATTGAATTGAAAAGGCAAAGGAAATAAAGATTGAAATGAAGTTAATTATGGATTCCTTAAACTACTAAATGAGAAAGAAAAGAATGATTTGAAGTGTTAGTGTCAGAAGAGAGGGGGAATTGAATGATGATGAAAATCCGTTGGAACACTACAAAATCCGTTTAGTCTGCTTTTCATTTTAATTGCAGATGACAACACATGAGGCCTCGTGCTCGTATCAGTTCTTACTCTAACCCCACATTTTTTTTTTAATTAATAAATGTCCATTAATTGTATACAACTTCTATTTTGGTATAATTTTTGTACAATCTTTTTCCTTTACCTTTAATATATGTTTTTTTAAATTATTGTTGTTACTTTTTTTTTTATTTAATTTTAGGGATATAATTGCAATTTTATTCTTGTGGTTTAGGATATAATTTATCCTTAAAGTTTAGGGTATAATTGTAATTTTACCCTTGTGGTTTAAGGTATAATTGGTTACCCTTATAGTTTGGGATATAATTTATCCCTAGGGTTTAGGGTATAATAGTTATTTAAATAAAAAAAATTTAAAAATAAAATAAAAATAACATTAATAAGGAGTAAAAATTAATTAAGAAGAGTGGAGAATAAGGGTGGTTGTACCCTAATCCCTTTCTTAATTAATAAACAGTGTTTTTACTATTATTTACACAAACTCCGTGTTTTTTCAATTCAAGACATAAAAAACATTAAACTATTAACCCATGATCTAATTATTTTTTCTATCATAAGTATACAAAATTATCCTTTTAAGACTGGGAAATCATGAAAATATTTGAAAAAATATAATTACAACTATATTAAACTTCACATATTTGATATGTTTTTAAAGATTTTTTAAATAATTAATTAGTATTAAGATACATTTCAATATGTAACAAATTTATATAATTATCATAAATTATATAAATTTATGATTTCAGATGGTAATTTAATACATACAGTAAACTATTATATGAACACTTTATATTATTATAAATAAAAAATGATAATATTTTTATATCATATAAAAGGTAATGATGTTATCACCTTTTATCCGTCTCACGACATGACGGTCTCATACAAATATTTGCCCAATTATTTATTATGTTTAAAAAAATCTTAATTAGAAAATAATTAATTACTGAACCTTCATAGATTCCCTTAATTGTTTTAAAATCTTAATTATAATTAAGTACCGAGTAACCGAAAGACAGGCGGTATTGGAGGACTTGGCTTCACTTAGTTGAGAATGGAATAAGATCTAATCAAATTGTAATAAATAAAAAAACAAAGCGATAATTCAGCAAAAATAAAAATAAAAAAGAAAATCTTGATAATTGAGATAGTTGTTAATTGATGGAATATTAAAATAGGAAAAGAATGAGTGGGATTTGCTGTTCCAGCGTAGCCCTGGGGATTCCCTCTCTATCTCTGTCTGGATGGAATGTCTTTCTCACTCTCTCAACCTATACATACACTATAAGTATACGTATATATATAATATAATATTGATGTGTTGTGTTGGGTTGTGCAAATTCCATATAAATTGTTGTTATTTTAGTTTCTTGAACTTCTCGAGATTCATCTGTCTTATGCTGCATCTTTTACTTTTTTGTCATCTTCCCTCTATCAGAATTTGTCCCCTACCATTTACATCTACCTACAATATTCCTACTTTTTTATTTTTAACGTTCCATTAATTGGAATGTAATTTTATTCAAGATTTGACATAATGAAGAAAACTTCAATTATATCAATGGGTTTCAGTCACACACATTCGACCATATACGTTTGTATGTATAGTTTTTAAATTACAATTTCTACCCAGAATAGTAATATGTGGAGTATCACCATTTTGAGGTATAGGAGTATAAGTATTTATGCATATTTTATTAATAGTTAAAATATACTAAATATTTTTTAAATTTTATTCATCAATTTCATCAACTTTATTTATTTTTTCTTATTAAATTTTCAACTTATCATATTTTCTTAAATTATTATAACATTGAAATGCGGATATTTACTTTTTATATGTAAATTAAGAGAAATATAATATTTTAATGTGTAGTAAGGTGAGAAAAATAATATTTTAATATAAATTGAATATTTTATTAGTGTGATGTGTGACCTATAAAGAAAAATTAAAGTAATTAAATTATGTGGATTCTTTTTATCAAAAAGAAAAAATTTATACTTTATAATGAGACAGACCAAAATACAAAATACGTACATTTAGTAAGACGAAAAAGTAAAAAAGTTACTCCCTCCGTCCCGGGTATTTTTACCCGTTTGTATGGTCACGGAGATTATGACGTTTTTTTTTAATATATAATGTAAGAGAAAGTAGAGATAAATTAGTAATTTAAAAAGAAAAAGTAAATTAAGTTATTGAGAATGATGAATAATGTGTAAAAAAGTAATTAAAGTTGTTGGGAATGTAAAAAGTAGGTAATAAAATATCATGTATTTTTGCCAAAAATGGAATGGATAAAAATACGTGGGACACCCCAAAATAGAAATTGTGTAAAAATACGTGGGACGGATGAAGTAACATTTCTTAACCTATGTATGATGTATCCGTTAAACCATGCACAATTACATGGGAAGGGAGGGGGTATTGTTATTCTTAAATATTACTCCCTCCATCCCATAACAAGAGTGACGAAACTTTTTTGCACGTAGATCAAGGGATATAATATTTAATGGGTAGTTGGGAGCAGTTGAGGTGAGATAAATAATATTTTAAGTAGGTGTATTAGTGTGAAGTGTGAGGTTATGGAGAGAGAAAAAGTTAATTTGTGTGGTTTCCTTTTACTAAAAAGGAAAATGCACATCTTGTGTTGGAACGGACGAAAATGGTAAGAATGCACTCTTGTTGTGGGACGGAGGAGTACGTAATCTACGTGGCACAATAAAAAATGACACGTCATTTCTACGAAATTAAATTTGAATTATTGATTACAATTTGCGCAAAAATATCCGGATTTCGGGAGTTAGTGGCACTACACGTGATACTCATTTTCTATACCCATTAATTAAAAAGTATTATTAAATCATTTCTAATTTTATTAATAGGTACATGAATATTTCATGTGTGTAAAAAAAATAAAATTCTTAAAAATAGACGTTCAAAATAAAAAATGAGATTTTTTGGGAAAATAAATGGAGTAATTTTTTTTGTTTTAAATACATATGCTATTATGATGTAGCGGCTTGATTGGTTGAATTTTGTTCTGACTTGACAATTGACACATCAGCTCATGTAGTCTGTCTTTTCGAAAAAAAATTGAGAGTTTTAACGAAAATTGAGCAAAATGGTACATAATCTCATAATTATTATACTAAATTTATACAAATATACTTTCTAAATAAAATTTAAAATCTCAAATAGTAATGGAACATAACAAATTTTTATCTCCAAATTATTTTATTAATTTTACATAATCTTGATCGTGAATAAATACGAAGGTTTGAATTAAACAATCAAATCTAACATAAAAGATAAAAAGAAGATCATAAATTAAACCACACTTCCATATGCCAAATAATGAATTTTGGAATACATGTTAGAAAAGAAAGGTCCTACTTAATTAATTCACTTTAGAGCCTCCAAAATGATGAATTGTAATAATTTTCTTAATCTTGATCAAAAGGCCATGCCACTCCCAGTCGAATCAAAATACAGACATAATTCCAAATTAAGCCTTCACGTCATCACGTGATTAATTAAATTAAATACAAAAAGATTAATTTTTTTTAGAGAAATATTTGAAGACCGTCAACGAGTTCTCACGTCGTGACCTTTCTCTCGTCTCCTTACAATTTGTTTCCAAACTGATTCCTCTCTCTCATCTATTTCTCTCTCTACGTGTGAGAAGAAATGCTACGAAACTGTGAGAAGATCATCACTCCCATCTCTCCAACAACGACTAATGAATGGACACAGGTCTTTCTCTCTCTCTCACTCACTAACACAATTATTACACCAACAAATGACCCCATATTTTGTTTCCTAGCTCTTGTCTTAGAATATCCGTATTCGTGTAGTTAATTTTTACCCTAAAAGCACACCACATTCAAGTCTTTCTTTTCTCTTTGTTTGCTCAGAACCACCATCTGGATTTGGATGCTCCCATGCCTTCTCCATCTCCTCCCGCAAATAAAGCCGCCATGGACCCCCTCAAGTGCCCCCGCTGCGATTCGTCCAATACTAAGTTTTGTTACTACAACAACTACAGCCTGTCTCAGCCTCGACACTTCTGCAAGGCCTGCAAGCGCTACTGGACCAGAGGTGGGACCCTCAGGAACGTCCCCGTCGGAGGCGGATGCCGGAAGAACAAACGCTCCAAGCGCCACCCATCCTCCTCCACCGACGCTCTTTCCTCCTCTTCCGCCGCCTCTTCTCAGCCTGTTCAGACACACGAAATGGATCTGTCTAACCCGACCCGTATTCATAACCCTTTGTTCTACAATCCCATAGAGCTCAACTTTCCGTTTTCCAGCTTTAGTTCTTCAACTAGGGTTTCTGCAGCTTCTGGATTGGATCTTCACTCTCAGATGAATAACCCGATTGGGTTGGGTTTCTCATCCGGGCTTGGACTGCAATCCCAAGTTATGAACAACGATTTCAAACCGATCCCGGACGTAGTAAATGGAGCGACCCATAATTCCATCCTATTCGGATCTTCAATCCTCGCTTCCACTCTTCAGCACCACGGCATCAAGGCTCCGGGTAGCTTCCCGGGTCTGATGCAACCCTACGAGGATCCGTGTAACCCGAACCCAATCGACCAAATTAACTCCTCTGATCCTTCTTCTCTCATATGGAACACCACTTGGTTCGACCCATCAAACATGGGCTCTTCAGTTCCATCTCTGATCTAGCTCCATTTTCTCTCTCTTCATGATCATTAACTTGGGGGTATATCCTTTTTTCTTGAGGTTGGTCTTTCTTTTGGTAAACTCAGAAAACATCATCAAAGATGGGAGAAGTAAAATTAATTTGTGATCTGGATCGGAGTGTTCATGTCAGCAGCAAGAGGTGAAATTCAACCCGACCCGATTATTTTTAGAGTGTTTCGGGTTGACACAGTTGGGTTCTGCGCTGAGAGGAACCTCGGATCCTCATCCGCCATGGTTTGTTTCTTCATCACCCACATTGTTGTTCCACTTTTTGGATTAATGATCATGGGTTGATGCATAGGTAAACCTTAATTGATATGATTCAATATATATATATATATGTATGTGTATATATATATTCATAACACTGGTTTTTTTTTTTATTGGTGTGTTTATCAGCTTTTTCTTTCTTGGGTTGGGGGATATGATTTAATTACTTTAGAGAATACTCTTTTACATTTTTCTAGATATTAAGATTCATGTATCATCATGTTATTTCTGGAGTATTTATCTACTTTGTGTTTTCATTTCTTTTTAAGGATTCAATTTGTTGAGTTTCAGTACTTGAGTGTATATTTAATGGTATAGAAGAGAGTAGAGATTGTTATAATTTCATTACATATAATTATGCACCATTCATTACATCTGATTTTGGTTGACATGAGAATTATGAATATTCATATCTTTATGCTATGAAATAAACTTGGTTGTGTAGCACTTTATATCTTTTTTTCTTTGCACTTGAATGTATGTTGTGCTGCTGCCTTTACACATTTTTTTGTACTAATTAGAATGCAAGTTTTGGTGATCTTAGGGTTATCTGGCCTTAATGTCTTTTCATATTTACGTATATATCTTACAAATTGATTTCTATTGTACATGTTTGTGTATAGAACACTCTCTTTAATTACATATTACTCCCTACTCCCATTGAAGTTGTGACATTTTCCTTTTTGGGTTGTCCCATAAAAGTTGTTACATTCCTTTTAAAGCATATGTGATCCACACAAAAAATATTAACATATTCACATTGGCTCACACACACTCCTCACACACTACTAATACACCTACCCACTACACATTAAATATTATTTCTCTCACTTCACTTTACATTAAAATATTACTCTTTAATCTACGTGCCCAAAAAAATATCACGACTTTAATGAGACGTAGGGAGTAATTTGAATCAACATGTTTTGATACATTTTGGTGTTAAATACTTCATATTTTTGTTGGTACACTGATTTTCTGTACTATTTTTGTGTAGCATATTTAAAACCATTTAAAACCATTGTAACACTATTAATAGATCACACTTAGAGGATAAAATATAACTTTATATAAAATATAACTTTATCTCAAAAGAATATATAAATCTTTAAGGTAATGTTGAATTTTCCTCACAAAACTCTTCATATTTTCTTTATGTGTTTGTCCCACAAAATTATTCACATCCTTAAAAAAAAATTAATTTATCCAACAACCTCAAAAATTACTTAATTTTCAAATGTGTCATTCATTTTCATAAATCATTTTACTTGTTAATCATCTAACTAGTGCTCCAGGGATATATGAAATAGAATTCCATCTAGTGTTTTCAAAACCGGACCGGAGGCTGAACCGATAGATGCAACGGTTCGAGGTTCAACCGATCGGATCGGTTCAACTGGAAAATTGAATTTTACATATTTTTAATTATATTTTATAATATTTACAATTCATTAAAAAAATTTATACTAACCAAAATTATTTTATAAATAGAAAATTCAATTTTCATAAAAATATGATTAGATAAAATATTTATAGTTTATAATATTACATAATTTATACTCAAATTACAATACATTTGATGCATCACTCCAGAAAAATTACATAATTTAATTCAAAATTTAAATATTATATTTTAAAATAAATAAAAATAAAAGTTAAATAATGTAAGAATAGAAAATATAAAAAGAAAAATAGAAAAAATAAAAAAAATAAAAAAACTGGTTGGACTGGTTCAACCAGTTTGTCCGATTTTCCCGATTTTGATCGGTTCTGACCGGTTCAATTCAAAAAATAATTTTATAAGGGTTTTGAACCGGTTTGGAGGCCAGTTCCCGGTTGAACCGGTTCAACCGACCGGTCCAACTGATTCCAACTAATGCCCTTAATGTTTATATCTTCCTTTTATGGTGTACTATTCTCCATTCTATCATGTGTCACTCATCCAAAAGTATGACACAAAAAGTAATACACCAAAATGACACATGAAATTTGGACCTATATATTAATATTCTCATATTTGTTTAGTAATTATGGAAATTGTTTTGCTAAGGAGTTAATGTCCTGTGCATTTCATGCATGGTGGATATATATAGTATTAATTTTTATTAATAATGCTGTGTTTTTTTAATAAATATACTATATACTTTTTTTAATTTAGTTTTTTTATTAAAAAACTAACAAAATAATTCACTAACAAGTATATAAATTATATACTCATATAAGTTTTGAATGGGTTACATGATAATTTTCCTGTGCTAATAAAGTTATTCAATTCAATATAATATTGTTGTTTATGGCAGCGTAATGCTATATGATATTGTTAATTTTTTTTTTTAATTTTATTTGATTATAAATCATAATAACGCGTTGATGGGAACGGATCACTCTTTCCACGATTAATCTGTCATTTCCACACTAATTAAATTTTTCTAATTATGAAAGCTACTTTATACATTAGAGCACCTGACTATATGAACACACTTCATTAATTAGAAAATATCAATTTTGATCCTATATCATTTACGAAATTCAATTTTAATCCTGTAACTTTTAGTATTTTCAATTTTAGTCATTTTAATTTCAATTTTGGTCCTGTAATTTTTAAATTTTCAATTTTAGTCTATAAGTTTCAAATTTAGTCCTATATCTTTTTGAATTTTCAAAATTAGTCATATTATAAATTATATCATATTTCAAAAGATACAGGACTAATTTTGATAATTTAAAAAGATACATGACTAAATTTGAAATTTATAGGACTAAAATTGAAAATTTTAAAGTTACATGACAAAAATTGAAACTAAAAAAATTAAAATTGAAAATACTAAAAGTTACAGGACTAAAATTGGATTTTGAAAAAGATACCGGACTAAAATTGATATTTTCTCCTTCATTAATCGATCATATCAACAAATTAATTTGAACCTTCTTCTAAATATATTAACTTGTACGTAATTATGGAGATATATTTCAAATTTAATTATATCTCTAATGATTATTTTATGATTCCCTCAGTAATTGAACATTACAGAGATATTCTTATAAATTAACTATCATTATATTAATTCTGATTTTAAGATCAAGCAAATAAATAATTAGAAATACAACCATAAATATAATTATATACTCCATATCCTTCATTGCATATTCTCATTTGTAAAGATCATTTACAATTAATTGATTAATATTAATAGCAAATTAGAAGACGACAATTTATAAAAAATATGTAGAGTGGTTTGTTTCAAAATTTAAAGTTAGAACTTCGTTATTATTTCAAAAAATTCAAATTAAAACGAATCTTAAAATCTAAAAACAGGATAAAAGCCTTTTTAGTTCCATAACTTTCCCCATGGTCTTTTTTAGTTCCAAGAAATATAAGTTTGTCAAATTAGTCCCACTGGCAAAGAAATAGGACAAAAACGTCCTAATTTCGCCAGAAAAAGCTGACATCATCGGAAAACGGCCACGTCACAACCGGAATCGTCGATTTCCAGCCAGTACAATGACGTGGCGTTGATAGGCTGTCGCCTGCCCACCAAAAATAATATTTAAAATGTTTCCAAACAAACCCACTAGAAATGTAATAGGGTAAGTACGGGTCGAACCCAAGAGAGTAAATTGAAATTCGAATTAAATTTAAGTGTTGATAACATAAAAATAAATGGGGGTTTTTGGATTGGTGACAAATAAAAGTAACAATGACAATAAATCAACTCAAATTACTCAAGTAATCAAAACGAAGACGATTTAGAAATTAACCAAAGAAAACAAACCTAGTTTAGGACGACGATCCCCTCCCGTTTACTAAATCAATTAATTACAGGAATTAAAACATCTTACCTAGTGTGCAAACTCAAATCTCTAGATTGAGGGTACGACTAATCACCCCCAATGTTCTTAAGTTCATCAATTAGGGTACGACCACTAAATTGAACTATTCCCGAGTGACCCTATGAATTCGAACTCGAAAACGTACTAAGACTCCAAACATAGAATTACTAGGCTACGAAAACTGGTTAGGAATCATACAACCTAGATCTCATTACATCTAGAAGAAATAATCTCTATTTGCTACTCAATTCAATCCTCACGGATTTTGGATCACAAAATATCAGAAAGCAATTAAACAATAATCTAGATGGTCAGCCTAAAATAATTATCAAACTACTATAAACCAATTCAAGGCATGTAATAGAATAAATTTACACTAAAGATTCAACATAAAAATCCTTAATAATTAAATTAATATTCAACGGGAGTTTCACGAAATCCTAAACTAGAAAAGGGGATTAGGCCCGCATGTTCATGATAAAATATGAAATAAAATTAAAGAATCGATGATGTCCAATTGTTCTTCACTTCACGCTCCCCCAAATCTCCTTGCAATCTGAAGTCGCCTCTTTTCTCCCCAAATTGCGTGTAGTGTGGAATCAATTAACCTTCCCTATTTATCTTCTTGTCCCTCCAAGAAACCCTATTTGATCTATTTCCTTATTTTCCTTGATTTTTAGAAACTCCGTGCTGTATTTTTCCTCCTTGATCGAGCATCCATCAGATTTGGAGAGGATTAGACTGTGAAAATATGTGGAAGATATGCTAGCTAATTTGTTTCCTTATTTACTCCACCTAACAGCCTGTTTCTACATCAATTCATATCATTAAAGCAATTATTTCTTAAAGACTAAATAAGTCAATATTAGCACATAAAGAACATATAATTAAATCAAATATACTTGAATTTCCACCAAATAATCATGCTAAAATATGACGCCCTTATGGCATGGGAGTCAGCAAGATAAAAACCTATTCAGTCTCATAACTTTCCTCATGGTCTATTTTAGTCCCAATAAAAATAAGTTTGTCAATTTAGTCCCACCGGTGAAGAAATAAGGACAAACACGTCCTATTTTCAGTGAAAAATGCGGACATCACCGAAAAATAATACGTGATTGTCAAGTGACAACCGGAATCGCCGATTTCCAGCCGAAATTAATGTTATTTTAATACCAACAAGACATTTTTATTTTCTAAAATTTTAAATAATTAGAAAATAAAAATTAATAAGGGTCATCAGCCCATTTCTCTTCTGGCACGGAATCGCCGCCACCAAGGCCCACATCACAAACACCAGAACTTTGCCACCGATGATGATTTTGCAACCGGCCATGAATGCGGTCGGAATTGTTTAAATAAAAGTGCCTTATTGGCATTAAAATAACATTTAATTTGTTGACTCACCTGCCATCAGGGCGTCACGTCATCGTCCCGGTTGGAAATCGGTGATTCCGATGATGCCAGCATTTTCCGTCGATAGGATGTGTTTGGCCCTATTTCTACACGGGTGAGACTAAATTGATAAACTTATCTTTATTGAGACTAAAATAGAATATGAGAAAAGTTATGGGACTGAATAGATTTTTATCCCGCTAACTCAACTGCCATCAGGGTGCCACGTCATCATACTGGCCGGAAATCGATAATTCTGGTTGTGACGTAGCTGTTTCCAGTTGATGTCAATTTTTTCCGACGAAAATATGACGTTTTTGGCCCTATTTCTTCGCTGGTGAGACTAATTTGATAAACTTATCTTTCTTGGGACTAAAAAAAAGTTATGAGACTAAAAAGATTTTAATCCCGACAAAATAACATGCTTGCCAAATAAAATTAATGAAAATGAATCGTTACTTTTACAAAATTATAAAATAAAATTGACAAAAAAATTGTTTTGTGATGAAATTGGAACCAAACTAAAAGGTTTGGAACGATAGTAAATTTCCTTAACTATTTTAGGATATTTTGAATAAAGTAAAAAATATCTCGCTGTTTATAACAATTACTCCATATGAGATATAACGAATGTTCAATTAACGTTATATGTATCATGTATAATTTTTAAATGTTGATGTTTCTCCTTCTCCGAGAATTTAGCACTTTTCGTCCCATAGGACACACTTTCTCTTCAAAATGATCCTAATATTTTCTCTTTTAGTCTCAAACGATTTTTTCTTTGCAGACTTGGTCCCATAAGACTTTAACTTTGCATATTTAGTCTCATTCAATTGCACTATTAGTCCCAAAAATTCAAATTTTATTTTATTTTATGTTTATTTATTTATTTATTTTATTAATATTATTATTTTAAACATGTATTTTTTAAAAAATAAAAATTTAGTAACATTAAAATTAAAATTAAAAATAAAAATAAAAATGATATTAAATGAATAAATAAATAAATAAAATAAAACATGAATCGAAATTCTTAGAACTAATAGTGTAATTGTATATTCATATTTTATTTATTTATTTATTTATTATTATTATTGTTGTTGTTGTTGTTATTATTATTATTATTATTATTATTATGAACATGTTTTTTTAAGCAATAAAAATTTGATAATATTAAAAATAAAAAATAAGTAAATAAATAAATAAATAAAATATAAATCTAAACTTTTTGGATCAATAATACAGTTGTATGAGATTAAATATGCAAGTTTAAAGTTTTATGGAACTAATCATTAAATAATAATAAATAAATAAATAAATAAAATATAAATTTAAATTCTTGGAACCAGTAGTATAGCTATATATTCATATTATATTATATTATATTATATTTATTAATATTATTTGTTGAACATTCTTTTTTTAATATATTAATTATTTGGTAATATTAAAATAAATAAATAACTAAAATAAAATATGAATGTAAATTTTTGGGATCAATAATGAAGGTATATAGGATTAAATATACAAGGGTGAAGTCTTATGGGATCAAAGTCTTTTTTTTTAATGTTATCAAATTTTTATTGCTTTAAAAAAGACATGTTCAAAATAATAATAATAATTAATAATAATAATAATAGTAATAAATAAATAAATAAAATATGAATGTACAATTACACTATTGGTTCCAAGAATTTCGATTCATATTTTATTTTATTTATTTTATTTACTCATTTATTTTTTCTTATTTTTTTATTTTTATGTTACTAAATTTTTATTACCTTAAAAAAGACATGTTCAAAATAATAATAATAATTATAAAATAAATAAATAAATAAACATAAAATAAAATATGAATTCAAATTCTTGAGACCACTAATGCAAGCAAATGAGATTGAATATGCAATGTTAAAGTACTATGTGACCAAATCTGCAAAGAAAAAATCTTTTGGGTTTAAAAGAGAAAATATTTAGATAATTTTAAAGACGAAGTTTGTCCTATGTACCAAAAGCGCTAATTTCTCATGTTTCTCCATTCCGTTTGATAGAGATATGGCAGATGTATAATGCAGTGATTTGAGATTTTTTTTATTGTTAATTTTGCTTTTTAGAAATCATCATTAAATTCCATTATTTTCTACGTTGTATTCCCAATCAAATTGGGGAATGCACCCAAATTTTCACTTAATTAAATCATGATTGGTTGGTTTTGTAGTAATTATTAAGTCCACAACTACCAGCTTACTGAACTTCTATCTTCTCACATCTCAAAATCATGCATGCTTATCAATTCTATGGTGTACCCCACCATTAGGGCTTCCACCGCCCCTGTCTGTTCTGGGGATTGGTGGAGGAGGTAAATCGCAGGATGTGTCTCAAATAGCTTATAGGGAGGGCTCACTGTTTAACTTGTACTTGCAAGGGGCCAAATTCATGTTAAAGGCAGGATTCGAACCCCCACCCTACCACAATCAAGTTCAGTTGGAAGGTCATGCTTATCAATTCTAATCCATATCATATGTCTTATTCAATTTCTTTTTTACTTTGGTTAATTAATGTAGCTACCTTTATCTTTAATTTTTATTTTGTACTCATTATGGTTTTTTCATTGTGTTTTTTATATTTTTACTAAATAATTTGAATATATTCATACATATATCATGTGCATTTATTTCTTCTACATATTAAACGTAGGAATAACTGTAGCTAAACCCTATAATAAATTTGAAAATTTCATTGGGACAAAAACATAATGGTAAATTTGAGTGATGATAAACAATATGAAATTGATAATTCAATGTGATTTTATTAAAATTTATTATTAAATTGGAAAAATTATCTGTAGGTACACACTTTGTACCCAAAATTATTGTGAGATACATTGATTTAAAAAAATTACTCTCACATACAAAATATTAAAGTAAAATACCAAATATAACCCTAAACCATACACTTTTAAACCACAAACCCTAAACCCTCACCCACTGCCGGCCGATCGCCGGACCACTGCCGCTAGACCTCTGCCGGACCATCACACTTTTTTGCTGCACACACTTTTTTTACTACACACTTTTATTGCACACAAACTTTTGTTGCACACAAACATTTATGTGCATCATATTATAATGGTAATATTAGAATATCACTATATATTATTGTAGTAAGTAGTAATATTTTTGTATGTTTGTATCTCATAGTAAATAAGGATTTTTAGTGGACCTAATAGTAAAATATATTCTAAAATTAGATTTATTGATTCTCACAGATTACCCATTTATAAGTTTTGTTTTATTGAATTCACAAGAAGTTTCATTATTACCTAATTTTACCCTTTTCCTATACTTAATATTTTTTTTTTCGACTACAATTTTAGGATTATATATTACCTTTAAATTTATTTCTCACTATTATTTATTTTTACACCAACTCATTGAGATCCCTCGATCTACTTCCTTATTACAACAAAATAAAACAGTATAAATACTATTTATGAAAAAATAACGGATATTTCATTTACTGGACAATGCAGATGGACAAAAACTGGAGTTAAAATGGGTTGGGTCGTGTAAATTGTATAGGACCTAGGTTTTATGAAGTGAACCGGTCCGCGTCATATCATGAACTCAGTACAATTACGATATGAGGCTTTTCTTTGAAGCAGCCCATTAACATATTCTTTTGGACCTTCTGGCCCATGTTCCATTACTTTTAATGTGTGCCTCTTTTTAATATACTAAAAAAATAACATTACTCTAAATATTTGTAATAAAATTGGTCACTAATATTGATTTTCGCAATTTATATTTATATAAGGAAACCCTCCTATTTCAAAAGGTGAAATTAATGATATTATTTTTACTTGAATGCCTATATTTTTGTAGGATGGAGTGAGTTTAATTTAATTAATTAAAGAGTACTCCATAAATTATATATGTGGAATACAGTAAAATACTTTGAATTATGGACTGCTGAGACCATTATAATTTGAATGAAGTGTTAGATTCATATTAAGTTAATAATATTTTAAGGGTTTAAAAAATTTATTAAAAATAAAGAAATTTATATATTAATTGTATTTAATCTGACTTGATTTTTTTTCTAAACAGCTAATTAAAATTTTTTTTCTAAACACATTAATTAAAAATAAGGGACTCATTAGACTATAACTCAAGTAAGCGATGTATTATAATATATCCTATAAAACTTATAAAATAAGAAGAGTCAACTACAATGCACTTAAACAATCTAAGCAATTAAATTAATTTCACATAATCTTTATCACTAAATAAAAATAATTAAAAATAAATTCAATAACGTCTATACTTTGAATTAAGGTTCGAGAACGTGGCAGAGTTCGATGGAATTAATTATGTTAATTAAATAGAAAAAGTGTAGTGTGGTGATATGATTGTACATGCTTGAGGTGGGCCTCAATTCTTTCCACCGTTTCATATAAGGTGGCCCAGGCCCAGCGCACGTTCTCCTTCATTACTTCTCTAACAATCATTTCACTAATTACAGTTATTTGCTCAATTATTAAATTCTAAAAAATTAAGAATTAGAAATTTTATAAATAATTAAATTAATTGATGATCATAACTCATAAGGTAGAGTTGATTTATTTATATAAATATGTATGATGATGATTATGTTGGAAGACTTAAAGTTGAAGAGAATTTCAAAACGACGACACGTGTGGGTGATTGCTTCCAGCTTCCTTCGAAGTTTAGAAATTAATGATGAAAAAATGTGTAAAATAAAATAATTAATATGAGAATTTAATCGAAATTCATTCACTTTTAATAGCACACATGACCAAAAAGTGCGAGTAGTAACATTGGTCGAAAATGGTTGCATCTGATTGGCTACATTAAAAGTATATAATCATTAAACAGAATCAAATTGACCAGAAGACCAACGACCAAATCATGCCTATAGCTCTTCATCATATTGAATTGTCTTTTCAAAATTTGCTTTTCAATTTAACTTCATTTTGGAATTTTATTTCATCATTGGTATGATTCTTGTTTCAAATTTCAAATCTAACGAGTGATATAAATTTTTTTGAAAAAATAAATAAAATTACATGTTTATCTAGAAATAAAATGGAAATTGAATTTTGTATCGAGTTAAATGACGTGTAAAATTTGATTCAATACAAATTTATTATTGTTTTCTTACGGAAACTCTCTCTGAAAATAGTAATTTTAATATAGAGTGATTATGTATTCCCTCTTGTTAAACAACTGATCATTTGTATTTGACTTCAACCAAAAATTTGATGGTTAGTCGACTCAAAAATTGTGGAGTTTTTAATCTTTCGTGGAGCCCTTTTTATTACTCGTGATATTGTTATCCTATGTGATCTTGCAAATTAGAATGTTCTGCTGTCACATATATCATTTTCAATGATCTCCAATCTCGTGCTACTTCTTTACCTAACGTTTCCTTTTATTGAGTTAATCGTGTGTTTTATGTAATTATCCACAAATTTGATTTGTAAGCAAAACACAATATCATTTTGAGAGCTCGTGGAATTTCCCTCCTAATTTTATCATGTCAGACAGTATAAATTTTTACTTTCCTCGTCAAAAAATTAATAAGACTATTGAATCTTCAATCTAAATTCAAACGTTTATTATAGCATACATTTTGGAGGGAGAAAAACTCTATGGTCACACATAAAGTCGAGTAGGATTTAATTTTAAGAATTTGTCTTTTTTAATAATATTATTTTCATAAATCATGAAAGGTACTTGGACAAGAATGAACATGGATCTTAGGATTCCACCACATGATTTTTTTTAATTAATTCTAAAAATTTACTAATAACTCACATTGTTTATATATGCTATAATAATATCATAAAAATATCATGAAGTTTTTACAGTTGATTTTTAATACATTTATTTCGTTTAATTACCCAAAATAACTTTTTACATCATGCTAAAAAGTCAATTTCTTTAAAATACGTACAATAAAATACATACGAGTCTTTAGAGAGGGAGAGGGTATACTCTAATTTTTACAAATCATTACTACTCTAATTTTTCGTAATAAAAGGGAAATTGTCTCCCTTATCACTGCATCTTGGGTTGGACTAAATGCACACAACTTTTTATTAAATACACACCTTTTATTATATATTATTAAAAAATATATTTTTGAAAAGTCTAAAATGCCCTTAATTCATTAATACACATCCTTATTTTAAAATTTCAAAATTTCACATGCATCCATGTCGAATAATAATCTTATAAATAAAATTTGAAATCCTTTAAATGAACTTATTTTTATTTAATTTTGAAATACGATTCATATATTCTATAATCATGTTTAGCTTTAAAAAGATCCTCAATTGAAACATGTACCAATGTTCCACCACCCAGATGCGCAAATTCATTCCATAAGAATTTTAGCAAGAAATCACAGTATAGTATCCTTTTAAGTTGAATATAAATTTGTTGGTCGTCGGCGTTTACCTTTAGGAAGCCGGAATAGAGCCAGCACTCAAATGCAACATGTAATTCCGGCCATTTGTATCTGCGCGGGAGGCGGTATATCCTCCGCCGACCGCCATTTCCACCCCATCGCCTCCCTTTCCAGCAGCGGATCCACACTGAGTCTTGCTAAGAAAAATTCAACGAGTCTCATTACTACTCAACGTCCCCATTCCAGGATTTTCTGAGGAGAATCATCCCATGGCGGCCCAAAACACTAATTAAAATAATTAAACTGCTAACGTTCTAATTTTTAAAGGATGCATGATTCATTGTCGCCGAAGACTTACAATTTTTCTGCTCCCTATCCAGACCACGTTTGCTTTTTGCATGAAGATTAAGGAATATAGTATTTTAATGTGGAGTGAGGTGAGAGAAATAATATTTTAATGTAAAGTGGGTAGATGTATTAGTGTTGGATGTGGGTCTCATTGTGATGTATTAATTGTTTTAAGTGGGTCTCATATACCTAAAAGGGAGACGTAAAGATTGAAATGAGACGCCCAAAATAGAAATATGTAAAGATTGAAATGAGACGGAGAAAGTATTTATATAGGTGAAATATACTTATTAATAGTTAAAATATGTATGTAATGAATCATATTATAATATTTTAAAATCATATTTAAATGTATTATTCATTTAGAAAAAAACATACATTAATAATCAATAAGTATATTTTACCTATAAAAATCACATTTTAACATGTATTACAAATAGTCTCGTACAAGCACCGTATCATAAGAAATTTGTCTTATACTTAGTATGTATATAGGGTATGTGAGGGTGGGTCCCCAAAATATGCATGCCATGGGGAATAATTGAGCAAAAAAGAAGAAAGAAAAAGTATGAATAGAATGTGAAGTACTGTAGGGTGGATAAAATGGTAGTGGTAAAGGTAGACAGTGGATTGTTCGTTGGTGCACTTGTCACCAATTCCTTGGAAATTATTAAAATTAATTATTTGCAAGTTATTATAATTTCATAATATATATATATATTTATTTATTTATTTATTTTTGTCACACCAATACTATTACTATATTCGGCTAATTTCTTTTTCTCCGGCTTAATATTTACCACCTACGGCCACTTTCTTTGATTGAATCTCCACCATTCATTTTCATCCATATTTATACATGCATACTTATTATAATCAACTGCGATTAGTGGGCACTTTATTGGTTCCTTTTTCGTGTTAATTAAATTAATGGTGTAATTATGGGTATTTCAGCCGTCATTCTTGTAACCTACACATTGTAGGAGTACTTAATTTTATGTTATTTTATTTAATAATAATTAAGGTCTGATCATACAATACGGATAAAAGTTTATTAATAGATAATAAAGATTTAAATCCAATCAGTAAATTTGTAAGTAATAGAAGTACTGTCGACGTTTTTTCATTTTGAAATAGTACTTGTGATTCCTCGTCGCGGTTGTACAATAAGAAAAATGAATAAGTTTGGTGTAAACCCGTTAACAATGCACACATGCAGTTTTAGCAAAATTATTACTTATTTACTTTTTTTTAATAGATAAATTATTACATTTTTAGTAACAATATTAATTTTCAAATTCTGTTACATAAGAAAATAAAAAAATCACAATACATTTTAAGAATAATATTTTTGTTTAGAGAAATAATATACTCCTTCCCCTTCAAAGTGTATTTTTTTTATTTTGGGTGTCTCACCCATAAAGTCCTTTTTCCTTTTTTATACACATGGGACCACACATATCTACTAATACAATTAAAATATGAGGTCCACACCTACTAATACAACTACCCACTATACACGTGCAAATAAAAAGCAAAAGACCCTCTTGCGCGCTATGGGACGGAAGGAGTATAGTTTATCTTTCTAAAAAATCATTTTTCATGTACCAAAGAGTAATCGATAAATTAGAATGCAATAATTTGAGGAATATCGAGTATATTATTTTTCATTTAGAAAAATAATAATTCATCTTTTTAAAGAATAAATTTTCAAATATTAAAAAGTAATTGATATATTAAGGTGGAGGTATGAATCAGATTTAGACCATTGTACGTTTACCTAATAAAATCATTCCTTTGGCTCATATACTCATATATAAAACAAAATTTTATTAGAAAAAATAGATATAAAACAAAAAAGAAAAAAGGAATAAGAATTGTAAAAATGAGAGAAATAGGCCTATGAAACAGTTAATCCAGGTTGACAGAATGTAGTTTAGCATTTGTTAATAAAAGATTAGTGTGACGTAGCAAAGGTTTGAGTTATAATTTAAAATTTGTAATGGTTTAGGTTAATTATATCTAACCCGACATTAATTCTTGTTTAGCTAAACTAATTTCTATGCGAGTTGTCCCTGACCGCATAAATTCCTTAAACAGCGTATTAGGTAAGGATGAAATGAAATCTCTAATTCGAGAATTACTCTAAAGTCGCATTCACGACTTCTATTTAATTAATTAATTTAAATCCTTCATTTGCACATTAAAACGACCGACATATCATTTAAAGTATTATCATATAAATAGATAAATTTATTTCATGCAATAATCGTCACTCATTTAAATATGTAGCTCAGAATGTGGTGAGTAAAAGTCACCATCAATGTACATATATAACTTCAAATTTCATGAAGCTTTAGTGCTTTAAGCTGATGCTACGTTCCACTTGAATTTGCCTAGCTAAAATTAATCACTAAGTATTTCACATTTATATAAATAATAATTTTCACAAATGATACATTGCACATATATAAAACTACGTATATTTAAGTGTTCATACTATATTTTATCTCCAAAATATAATACTTAATTTAGAGTTTAGCACTTTAACTTCTTCTATAAAGATATAATTATAATTTAATTTTTCAACTATTGATCTAGAGAAGACTGTTGCTCACATCATAGAACCCAATTTAGCTTGGATTAATTTCTAATCTTACTTATTTATCATGCGTTCAAATACGACTTGTTTGCATGAGATCCTAACTAAAAATATAAAATAAAATTTAAAGGATAATTATTTCCCAATTTGGATATTGAAACATGGTGACATTTGATGTTGTGGAAAACTTTTTGAATTTCGTACGTTGCTTGTCTTAGTTAATATGAGTTTTTTATTTTTAATTTTCTCATTAATTAGCTATTACTCCTATAATATCACAAACACAAGTATGTGTATATATAGGGGTATGCATGAATACACTATGATGGGAGTAAAATGTGGGATGTAGATGACATCTCACCCCTTAATTATGGGAGTAAAATGTAGGATGTAGATGACATCTCACCCCTTAATTAATACACAAATTGCAAAGTAATGTAATTGGGGCCATAAACAAAAATTGTCTGTCTAATTACATAAATGTACAATCTTATCCACCACCTTTAGGCTTTAGCTTTAGCCTGACATTGAGCTCATCCTTTCATGCATTATTCTCTTTTATCTTTGGTCTAAATGCCCTTCTTTTATAGACTTTGCACAGTCTACCACAAAACTATCCTACTTAAATTATTAACCACTTCGAATACTCCTTTTCTCACAAGCTTCAGTTTTATTTTTGTCAAAACTGAATTAAAGCATCAAAAAAGCAAAAGGCAATCACATTAAAACTCAATTAACTTTTGATTGAAAAGTTGTGAGATGCAAACCTAACCCAACTTAAATTCATTCTCTATAAGAAGGTTACATTGTTCAATTATGTATATAACCATAAGCATATGCATCACAAAAAATCCTAAAAGATCCAACCCCCTTTTTTCCATTTTTTTTTTCAAGAAAATTAAACCAAAAAGAACCCAAATACTCGAATTAGAAAAAAAGTGAACCTAATGACCCTGATAAACATGTGTATACAAAAGTAATATTTCTAGAAATTTATGTGCCTATAGTTTTGATCGTTACATGTTCATTGAGAAGCATCAAACCCGGGATGATTATCGGGCCAGTGATTTGGATTGAAGGATGGCCCGGCCTGATTCTCGCCGCCGCCGGA
Organism: Pogostemon cablin; assembly: GCA_023678885.1. Classification (NCBI taxonomy): domain Eukaryota; kingdom Viridiplantae; phylum Streptophyta; class Magnoliopsida; order Lamiales; family Lamiaceae; genus Pogostemon; species Pogostemon cablin. The sequence continues at coordinate 4,289,008 of CM042956.1, forward strand.
GGTGGCGGCTCCGCTCCAAAACCCTGAGCTCGCGGCGGAGCTACTGGTGGATGGACCTCGGTTGATGAAGCTTTGTGTCCACGTCAACGGTCTTGTCGGAATACTCAAGCTTTGTTGCGATGTCGGAAAATACTCATGATTCTGCACCTGGAATGACGGCGGAGGCGGCGGTTTTAAATGTGGTGGAAGGCTCATCCCTTGCAAAATCGCCGGCATATTCGAGTCGTAATGACTGTTTCCGCCGCCTAGATTGACGGCGGCGGACTGGTTGACTCCCGGTTGCAGCGATTGCATGCCGGCCAAAGTGGACAAAAACGATCCGCCGGTGTAAAAAGTGTTGCCCATCGACGAGATTACCGGCGGCAGAGGCCGGACCCCTTGACCCGGATTCATACCCGTCAAAGCTTGAGATTGAAAAGCGGGTGATAGAGTCGGAGTTCCGCCGCTGGATGAAGACGGGATCGAAGACTTGGGCCGCTTGCTCTTCCGGCAACCGCCGCCCACGGGGACGTTTCTTAGGGTTCCGCCGTGAGTCCAATACCTCCTACAAGCCTTGCAAAAGTAGCGCGGCTGCGACAGGCTGTAATTGTTGTAATAACAAAACTTAGTATTGGACGAATCACACCGCGGACACTTCTGCGGCGGGGGCGGCTGATGGTGGTGATTCTCCGGCGGCTTCATCAGCTGAGACTGCGGCTGTTGCTGGTCCATTTTTTTCACCTGCAAATATATTTATTTCCATATGATCATTGAGTAGTAAAGTGAATTAGATATATAAACGCAGAAAACACGCAGTGAGGGTGAATTGGATTTGAATGTAATTTAAGTGCATGTTAGCTAAAGTTGCAAACAATTCAACGATGGAGATATGTTTGTAATCTGCAGTTATGTGTTGGGATTACGAAAATATATCAGATAGTTGAAAATTTCTACCATCATCAAAACCAAAACCAGGGTTTTCTTTTTGCCCCCTTTTTTCCTGTAATGCAGAAAACGCCAAATGAAGTTAAAGAAGAAAATCTTTCTTGCAATCTCAATCAAAATCAACAAAAATCTGTCTGCACAGAGAGAAATTAGTTGCGTATTCTAGTGAGAGAAATTAGTAAAAGGATGTGAGAAATCATTGCACAACGGCCACCTGCCCCCTTTTACTTCCTCTCAACCTTAACACTCAAGAAAAAGAGGAGAATATAAACTTGATTTGTACGGACACCTCATATTAATGTCAAATTTCTTCTCTCCTCTCTCTTACATCCAGAAACAGTTTTGCAGTTAAAATTACTTCCAAAGGTTGCAAGAAATAACAACTTTTGCTCAATCAAACCATAAGAACACAACCCCTTTTGCTATTACATGACTTGGATCACAATGATCAATTGGGATTAATTCAAAGTGCAATAAAATGCATGGATCGACGAAATCAACTAACCTCAAAATCAGAACTACACCAGGAAATTGAAATACGTACAAGGGGGGGGGGGATTAATTAAGTGTAGGTTAAGAAAAAGAAGAGGGTTTATAGGATGGGTGTAGTATAAGATGGGGGGTGGAGCAGTTGCAGTTGCAGTTACTGGCGGAGGCAGCGGGCCGCCAGTATGGTGGCGGAAGGGGTGGCGGGGTGGTGGCTGTGTCAGCTTTATTGTCTTGGTCTTTTGATAACAACAATGGCTTTTTCACTTTCTCTCTCATTCCCACTCATCTTCCCTTTTTCCTCAAGAGGTTCTATTCTATTCTATTCTATATGCTTCTGACATCACTTGGAGGGGTCCGTTTGGACGCCCACCCAAGTAATTCTTTCATTTTAATTATTTTTATTTCCTATTTAAATGCCTTGGTTTAATTTTTGTTTAATTAAATAAAGAAATGATAAGGGGCCAAATTAAAAATTACTGAATAAATTGTAAGAGTTACTTTTAGTAGTAATTTAATTTTAGCGGTAATTAAACTTTTGATATATCTACAATAATATGTGGTGTATTTTACTTAGACAAAGCACGGAAATATAATTTATGAAAAGTAGGTGATGAATGGGAGTGGGAGTTGGCTGTAATTACATACGGCCTAAGCTATAGATCAAACTTGATTTTATATTTGACATTCCGAACCCACTCCAGCAGCTAATCTACACCCAAAATACACATGTATACACCTTATTTTCATGATTAATTATACTCCCTCCGTCCCAGACGTAACATTTTTTGGCATGAAAATTAAGGAGTATAATATTTTAATGTAAAATAAAGTGAGATAAATAATATTTAATGTGTAGTGTGTATGTGTATTGGTGGTGTGTGTGGAGTGTGTGTGGGCCCATGTGAATATGTTAATATTTTTTTGTGGGTCTCATATGCTATAAAAGGAATGTGACAATTTCTGTGGGACAACCCAAAAAGGAAAATGTCACAACTTTAGTGGGACGGAGGGAGTACGTATCTAAGTATGACTTTTTTATAATAAATAAATTATAAAATGCTATATTATGTGTATTAGCTGGAGTTGGAAATTTCACTACAAAATACTATTTCTCCATCCCGCATTAAGATTTAAGTTTGTTTTTTGAATGTATATTAAGAAAAATATAATATTCTAAATGGATAATAGATTGAGAATATAATATTTAATGCATAATAAGTAGTTATATAAGTAATGTGTCTGGACCAAGTATAATAATTAATTGTTTTCTGTGGATTCTACTTAAACACAAATGTAAAATTAAGTTGAACAAACTAAATGAAAAATGTAAATCTTAACATGTGAGGAATGAATACTTATCAAAAAATTATCAACAAGAAATTACATTTATCTTTTAGCCATAAAATGTCAATGGATTTTTATAGTATTTTTACCAACGGGATAATATCTATTATTATTTAAAACGAGATCATTAGATAATTCACCAACATAAATTTTAATAACGAATTTCCAATTAAAATGTTTAGTAATGGATTTGGGTTTTAATTTGTAATAATTTACCGACTATCATTTTATCAATAAAAAGATACCAATGAATTATGAATATTCCGTTTGTGAAAAAAGAATTTTTTTAGTGTTAAATTAAGATGTTTTTAATGCTTTGTCTATAAATTTCTATGTCACTTGTGGAGTAATTAAAACTGAAAGATGAACATCAAATATAACCATTTTCTCTAAAGTTTAATTTTTCTTTAGGGATAAGGAGTAATTTATTTCTCACTTCTAGTCTTCGGTGTATAACTCCTTTAACGGTAGAACACAAGATGTTGTGATAAGATCAATGGAATATTTTTTAAATTTATATGAAGGGTGAAAATTTAAATACTCCCTCCGTCCCATCCAAATTCCAAAGAGTAGTTTTTGCACGTGGATTGAGGAGTATTATTATTTGATGGATAATTGATAGTTGTATTAGTGGAAGTGTGTGCCCCATATTTTAATTGTATAAATAGATGTGTATGGTTCCGTATATGTAAAAAAGAAAAAAGATCTCTTTGTATGAACGTGCAAAATTAAAAAAATAAAGAGCGGAACGAATGAAGTATATATGAGTTTGAAATTATGAATACATCATTTATCTTTGGTCATCACTACCACTTATTAGATTATTACTTTATTAGTAATCTCAAACACTTTCTGTGATAATCGAATAAAAAGTATTTTCAAATAAATATTTTTAAATATAAAAATTAAATTATGAAATGAAATGGTGCATTCTTTCCTTTTAAGGAAACAAGATTTATAAAACCATCTTAATTATTTGCCGATTTTAGTGATATATTTAATTTTTGGGCAACGAGGGCAGTTGGCATTTTGCAGCGAGGGTAGCTCTAGTTTAGGGGTGCAATTGTATTTGTACCCGAATAAGAATTTCACTGATTTATTTATTTATTATTATTATTGTTGAAGTTGTTTTCTATTATTATTATTATTATTACTAGTTTCTATAGATATTAGTTTAACTTAGTAAACGAGCTAGGAACGAAACATCTAATCAAATTAATGAGATCGAGAAGGTACGTAGTATTTTAATATTTTACAGTATTATGAAAACATTGAACAATATTAATTCCTAAAGATTCACACCCTTTTTTCTAGATTTATAATTTTTACAATATGATATATATAGAAAATTTATTTGATTTTTACCATTTGATATATTCATCAAAATTTCAGTCAATTTTTATTGATGTAGCGACTGTTTTCATATAAGTAGCCAACTCCTCCATAATTTTTTTTAACAGCAAAAATAAAATAGAAATGTAATATTATTAATAAAAAAATGGGTAATGAAATATACCCTAATACAAAACACATCAAACATTGAATGGAAAAACTATCAAAACTCACCTATTCCCTATTAGTAATTCTTCACTACACATTACCAGTACCCCTTCTGTAATTCATAACTTGTAACGCTTTGATTTGTACTGTAATTTAAGAAAAAATAATTTTTAATGAGATGAAAAGAAAATGTATGTTTTTTTTTTGGATAATTTAATTGAATACCGTCTATGATATAATTAATTTTGATTAAATTGTGTGTAAAAAAAATGATATTTTTCGTAATAATCTCCGTACACTCCAAACGTCTTCTTTTATTATTTTGGTTGTCCACATCAAAAATAACAATTTCCTATTTTAAGTAAAAGGATCACTGACACATCACTCACTGCTAATACAACTAATCACAACATATAAAATAATAATATTCTTTAATTATTTAGTGCGAAATGCAGAAGTGTCAATATTAATTAATTTATAAATGGTATAGTGTGCAAATATTTAATAATCATTTATCAAAGTATAGTATTCTAATTAAAGACTATATTACTATAAATTACGAAACAGAATATCATAATTAATGAGTTGGTTTTTGTGTTAACGGATGCACAAGATGTATAGATTAAGATATATAATTTTGTTCTAAAAAATACACACTTTAGCTAATAAAGATATATTTTTTCATTAAAAAGATCTGCTAAAATATAAATAATATAAATGTTCGATAGAAATAATTTTTTTTCCAAAAAATAAAATGTATATGTTCTTATAATATAAAAGATACATGTTCTTATACTAAATAGTACAATATTTAATACTAAATGATACAACTTTAAAAAAATGTGAAACTTGAGGACACAATATTCCGAAAACATGCAAGCTTTACCAATATTAATAGATAATTTGGAACAATTTTGGAATTTGATAATTTTTTTTTGTATTTCATAATACACATCACACGATCAGCTTCGACCAATTTGGTCAATCAGATTCACTAAAATACAATTAGTTATCATCCCTACTTTCAAATAGCGGGTTACATTGTTTTAATTGTATCATATAGTATACTTTAGTGTGATATTTATATAACCTAGAAACACTTAGTATTAAAATTGTAATTATACCAAGTAAACTTATGATTAATTGAAAAAATATTGCGAAAAATATATCAATAGTCAACATCCATATAAACATAATTATCAACAAAATTACGCTTATGGACCCCTAAAGTTCCATTTCTTGTCCTGCGAGCATATAAGATCCATCTTCCCTGTGTCTTCAATTTCAATATTTTGTGCACATTCAATTATAGCAATTTTCATTGTTCCAATGTGATCTTTAATTTTAAGATTTCTTAAAATATTAATAATTAATTCGTATTTGCAAATATGTCAGGAGTGATATAGTCAGACTACAATTTTTGTAGAGTAGTTCATTTTCATGATTTGCAACACTCTTTATTTCAAAAAGAAATACTTGTAATAGATGATATCATCAACTATATTTCATGATGAAAAAACTAAAGATGATTTTGGATTAAAAGTAAAAAATAAAGATACATTCTGTTAGTTATAATACGTCAATAGAAAAAGGGTGCACGTGATTCAGGTCACGTGAGTTGGATGACTCAAGAATGAGTCGTTAAGTTAAAGCCCAAGGCTGACGATGATACCAGTTGGGACGTTAGAGAAGTTACAACTACTCCATTCTGTTTTTCTTCATTTGGAACTTGGAATTTTTAAATTGGCCCAATTACATACTGGGCCTTAGAACTAAAAAATCTTGAGTTTTGGGCAAATTTAACAAAAATCATAACTGGCCCAACGAGAACTAATGGAACGCCCCCCTTCTTTTTCTTCCACTTCTAATTTTTTTTAAGAAAATTTTCTTAAATTGTTATTTTCCAAGAATGCAAAATGGAGGTAATTAAAAAGGAAAAAAAAAGAGAGAAATTTTTAAAATAGGACACTAACGGATCAACTTATGATAATATTCACTAATTTAACCCTAATTTATAATGTATTTATTTTAATTAAATCCTAAATCTTAGGAATTAAAAAAAAAAGAAAAAAAAAAAAGAGAATAATTTCAAATATACTATACGAGCAAAATTTAAATTATTTTAAGAAGGTAACATCGTTACATTATTTAGCCTTGAAAGGGAAATAAAGCAGAAATACAAGAAAGAAATTATAAAGCGTGTTCAACATTTATTCAACGGTTGTGCTCCTCCGACCGGACATTGTCATCCATAACGTTGACCTCGTTCTCTGAGGAGGGTTTTCGGACATGATCCTCCACGTAACTATCCACGTCCTCAGATTTTCCGACCACCGTCTCCTTAATCTTGTGCGTGGTCTCCTTAGCCGCTCCCCAAGCCCCCTGTACGGTCTCCTTGGCCTTCTCACCTACGCTGTGAGCAGTGTCCGCCACCTTCGCCGCCACGCCCTTGGTCTTCTCCTTGGCCTCGTGCGCCTGTTCCTTAGTTTTGTCGGCCACCTTACCGGCGGTGTCCATGGTCTTATCCCTCATTGAACCTAATTTCTCCTTGCTCTTCTCATTCATTTCATGGGCCTTCGCCGCCGTCTCGTGGCGGCCTTGTTTGGCTTTCTCGGCGGCCTTATCCTTCATCTCTTGAGTCTTCTGTTTACCTTTATCCATGGTTTCCTTCACCTCATCTCGCGCAGTGTCATCCGCATCGTATCTTCTGCCATCATCTTCCGCCGCATTTCTTGATACCTTAACATGGAAATCAATGCCAATTACAACACCAGAAATTAATTTAATTTAATTAATAATAAAAAAAAAGAGGAATGTTTATGTACCTGAGGAAATCTGGTGGAAGAAGTGAAGCAAACCCTAGAGAATTTAGGGCGAGAAGGAAGAGAAGGGGCGATGGGGTAAAACTTGGTTACTGCGTTCTTGAATACAGATATGGATGCCATTTTCATCAATTAATCTTTTTTCAGTCTTCGACTTTTCTGATACTGCATTTGAGGTGAGATCGCCGGTATTTGGTGGTTGTTTTATGGTGAAACCAGACTGAAATGTGGCGGTTCAACTATGCGACACGTGTGTCCCCTAACTGCCACGTGCACATACTTACACTTTTTGGGGACGTACGTGTCATCCCTCCCCAATCTTATCTTCCTTTTTTATTTATGATGATTTTACAAATTTTCTTCCCTTTTACGTCAGAATTTCAACTTTTAATATACTACCAAGTAGGATCCCATTTATATTGAATGGGCCGACCATTTGAGAGATTATTATAGCATTAGCATACTTATGTAGTGGGCTTCAAGTTAAATGTCCAGATGATAAATTTCAAATCGCATTGTGTTGGGCCTAGTGGGCCTAGAACATCATACAGATTATAAACCAAGTTGCACAAAAATTTAGTCTTTTAAATATCATAAAATATAATTGATGTAATATTATGAAGTGGGTTTTCGGGTTTCCTTTAATTTAAACACCTAGTAACTATGTAAATCGAATTTATAAAAATGTTTGTGCCACAAAATATGAACAAAAAAAGGAGGAGGTTTTCTCCTTTTACCCTATTTATAAGAAGAAAAGAAAGAGGTGATGATGATGGAGTAAAAGTAAATTGACTCCAAAATCTTGAGGACAAAAAATATAGACTTTTGGCACCTCCATAACTGCGGTTTGTATGTACAATGACCAACAAGAACAAGATCATCTACTCTACTTCCAGATCCTGGCCCACTCGTCGTGGCTCACGGACGCGATCTCATTCGTCTCTGGTGCATTCGCCAGTGCCGAGACTATCCCTTCATGAGCCTTGAAGTCCCACGTCTGGTTTCCCATCGTCGGATTCCAAATGTAAATATACTGCATGCACATCATAATTCAGCTATGGACCGGTAGTAAGTGTAACAGCAGAGCTATCAAAGAAGTAAGTAGTTTTAATATGTACCTTGAAAGAACCAATGGCCACCACCTGAGAATAGGCAGGATGGAATGTGCAGGAAGCAAAATCCATACCACAATGTTGCAACTCATGAATGCATTTGCCTCCATTGGATGTCAGGGACCAGATACGAACGCTCTCCTCGCTGGCCGACACCAGGTACTCTCCAGATACATCCCAGCATATGGAACGGATATCTTTTGAGTGTCCCTAAACAAAAAAACGCACACATCCACCTTGTTCTTTTCCCTCTCATATTGTTGTATTGAAACACCACATGTAATAATGCATTCATAGTCTAACCTCAAAGCGGTTCTGAATCTGGCTGGTCTCCACGTCTATTATATTGATGGTGTTCCCTGAAACAGCGGCCAACAGGTTCCCTCGTCGAGGTTGGAACCTCACTTGTTTACTTGCTCCCTGTCATTGCCCCGTGAAGTAAATTGAAATTACAACTATATTACTAGTTTAGGACTAAGTTTCTTACTCTAATGTGTTACCAGAAAACCGATAGATATCACATTATTTTAAATGATGATACTTTTAGAAACAGCCATGTTTAGCAAAGATAAAAGAGACACTACAGAGTAAAGGTAATGGGATACATGAAAATAAGGTGGTTTTGGATAAACAGACCTTAAAGCAAAGGTTGGAAATAGCTTCATTGACATTCCATATTCTGATCTCATCATTACGATCACAAGAGCACAGGATGTTTGGCTCTTTGGGGTGGAAATACACTGACATTACTTGCTCCTCGTGTCCGATAAGGTTGCGATTTAATATCTTCACCTACAACATCACAGACATGAAATAGGTGAGCATATTTACTCCCTGTTGATTTACATCTATAGTGTGTTCCTGAAGACATCGATCTTCTCCTTTTCTCATAAAAGCAGTCCAAGTTTTCCAAATCATATTTCCCATGAAAGCTATTAATATAAATAGTGAGATGAGAAAAAGTAGAATGTTAAGAGCAACTTTTAAAGGTCATTGCAATCAGAAGAAACAAGAAAGAGTTTATTACATTGCCTGCATCCCATATCTTCACGGTTTTATCAAAGGAAGAGGTCGCAAACATAGTTGTATTTGGCTTGAACCGAACATCCGTAATGAGTTGTGAGTGCCCTTGGATGGTTTGTCTGGTCCATTGTTTGATATTGAAAATGTAAACCTGTGCCAAAATAATAAAACTCATGAGAAGAATTCTGGTGAGTTGTTGTCTAATAACGTTATCACCCATAAAGAATTATCAGTGGAAACTAATTAAAGGTAACTGCAAAACCTTCTTCTCATGCCCAGCAACAGCTAAGAATCTTCATTGTGTTGAGAAATCGCAACATGACAGCTTGTTATTTGTTGGGTGCAGACTTATAATTGAACTGAAAGGAAAGTCTGTAACAGCAATGTGTTAATCTTATACTGAAATTGTTCATCAGTATCTATCCTTTTGTGGACCTTGCAACATCATTTTATAAATAAACGAATATATTTTAACTCACTTGCTCGCTATCTAAGTAAATTCAGTCCTTACAAAATTATTTCCAACAAAGTTTGAGGAATATGACATCAATACTTCAGCCTCATAATATAAACCAGATAAACAAGTTGTGTATAGAACTGCATGCAAACATAACTCCATTCATGATAAGCATACATGCATAACAAGTGCAACCGTGCGAGTAACGCGTCAATACAGGCTTATATCCTCATAGAAGCTATTGAATTGAAAGGAAAAACTTGCCTAGTGGCGCCTTTTGCTTTTGAGCTGAAGAACTTTGTGGTAAAGTTTGTGTGAAAGGAATGCTCGGACTCTCTTGAATCTCATCAGTGGAGAAAAAAGAGTCAATATCCTCATCCACTAGTTTCTCCACTTCTGAATTCTTTCCCATCTACAACTCAAAGAACACACTGTTACTAAGAAAAATGTAACAACTGAAGAACAAATCCTGGACACGAATTTTCCTAATTTGAAAGATTATAATACTTAAAAATCCTGTTTTGTTTAAAGGCAAGCAATACATGGCTAAGACAAAAATTTCTCCACATTATCAGGTTGAGAATTGATTGAGACTACAAAAAATGCAAGAATGTGCATATATATTATTATGTGGCTAAGACATGATTATGAACCAAAATGAGAAATTTAGCATCAGCAGAATAAGAAGAAACGGTATGCTTCAATGTTGCACATGTAAAAAGAATAGATTCTTTCCTTTAAATCTGATAGAGCACCTCCTGTTATTAGAGTGTACAAGCGAAAAGCAGTAAAGATTATGGGTTTATTGGAGCTGTTGGATTAAGACTGAAATTAAGATTTTCTTTAGTTATTGCTTATTGAATAATGGGCCTTGTTCATAGGCTTTCAGGGTTATTTAAATAGCGGAAATAATTCTTAGAATGGTACTTTTGGAGAAGGTAGATTTCAACATACTGGTTGTGGCAGAGAGCATTTGTCTCTGGGGCCTCAATTGAAGAGTTGCTTTCATTCAACGTCAATTTCAATTAAATCTTTGTCTTCACTCTATCAAAATCAACAAGCAAAAAATCTTTATTACAACCCAAGTTGGTTGTCAAAATTGAAATATTAGACACTAGGAAATAAAATGGAACTTGAGTATAACCAAACGAGGCTCATATTAAAAGATCCGTTTTAATATTGAGCAGACATGACAGCTGCCCTCATTAATGAAGTAGAGAAAATTCTGAAAACAAAACTAACAAATATGAGTATTTTCAATTAGCTGTTATTCATTTAACTAACTTGCAATTTTTGTCCTTTTGAGCCATCATCATGAAGAGTAGGACTACACAGCCTGGTTGAGCTTTCAGATATTATCAGCTTTCCTGATGCTTGAGCTGCCATGTTATGCAAACCATCTTCTTTGGTGCCTGCTGACACTGTTGAAAATTGTCTCTGCTGGTTCGGTACTGGAATATTATACGAAAATCCCTGACATGATAAGCCATTATGTAAATAAAAATTGATTTCAGAAAAAAAGACTTTTAAACCAATCTTGCAGCAGCCATAATTATTTCGAAGGTCCAAATATGCTTGGACTTACAGTTGAACACCCCTCTGAGGGAAATTTGTTCCATATCCTCCTTCCTGGAAGTTTAAATAGAAGAAAAACCAAAACAAATCAATCTAAGGATATAGGAAACTTTATACATACGAACCAAAATATTCCTACCACATCCATTTGAGCCCAAGATGTTGGCTATGCCAGAAGAATCAGTAAAGATACAAATATGCATATTCAATTTGGTTGCACATACTTAGCTTCAGTATGTAATAAAATAAGACATCTTTTACAACCATCCATACAACTTTGGTGAAATTTCACATTATTAGATAATTTGTTCATCAATACTATCCTAGTCATGTAATGATATCCACTTAGAGAGATAACGGATCAACTTAACATTCACGTGGAAACACTCCACTAATTCACGGAAAATTTATGGAAGTTTAAATGACATTCTAAGAGCATGGGAAAAAAAAACTCAAAGGGCTTCATGGTTCACAAGAATTTTCTTTCCTCAATATATTCACCCATTGCTTTTAATCTACTTCTTTTTCATACCAATAGACCCAGAGCCTTGGTGAGATTTTGGGAAATAATGTGGAGGTGTGTAGTGCCTAACCTAATATGGGAGGCTAAAAGGGGACTTTTACAACATTTGGCCATTTTATTATTTGCATGCACATAAAGTAACTACAATGAAATGACCTTTTCTGATAAGCTATCATTAAAGATGGTTTTCGTTGCAATTGATCAATTTTTCCGAGGCATTTGTTCTTTAGCGACAATAGTTATTGTCATGGAAGACCTCTTTTGTTGTTGTTGAAGTGATTAGTCGTCACGGAAGACCATTTGTGCGACTGTGCAAGACTATCAATTAAACGTGTTTTTTTTTTTCTCTTCCGCGGAAGATAATGTAACCAAATTTATCCTAGCATATATAATTTTGTTCTATTTTCGTTCCAAAGCTAATGAAGCAAGATAATGAAATGAGGAGGGGCTCATACAATCCTCTCTCACCCTCCAAAATAAGAAAAGTATTAATTATCCTATACAAATTGTCAATTTTTAGTATTCATTTCAAAATTCATCTATTAACTTTTCCTTTTCTTCATGAATTCCTCATCACTTTCTAAATTTTGTTCTTTTTAAGTAAAATTTACTTCATACATCATATTTTATGTTTGAAGGAACGTTCACCTACATTTGTTAACTAAGCTATGAATTCTCCTAACCTCTTTTTTTCAATTACTTTCTATAATTATTTTCCAAGTTTTCCAAAGTATGGATCTTAACAGTATATCATTGTTACGTTTGGATAGACTAAGTTGAAGAAAATCAAGCTTAACCTCGAAATATAATAACTTTGAAAACCACTCCTTTACATATAGGAGGAAATTAGCCTTTCAAGTGCAAAGGGAGACAAGATTTTGAATGCAAGAGCCACCATTTTGAGCTGAATCCATGGATTTGAAAATGCTGAAGTATATCTAAACTATGCATTTGTTTGGAGATTTTACTGAGATATCACAAAAGTGCTGAGAAAGTGGATGTTGTATCTTTATATCATTGAAAGCTATATCAGTGAAGATTGAATGAATCATATTGGAAAAATGTAGAGGAGATGAGATGATAGTTGAAACACGAGTTTAATATGTTATAATAGTTAAAATAGGAATGGCTATTAAAATTGCACATTTACTTCCTTAATCGATTCGTTTGAAATTTTGAAATTCGAAATCTGGTTGGGGGAAACTTGTTCGAAACACTCGTAGAGTCGTTCAACGGGTGAGGATACCTTAATGTATAATAGTTGGTCTACCCCAATGGAGCACATTGGTAGTAGAGGCACATTCTTTAAATCATTTAACAATTACCATTTACCACCACCGGTTCATGTCAACGTTCTAGGGTTAAAAAATGTTTCTAATACCTAGATTTGCACCCATATCCAAGTCCAATCAATATAGAATGGAAAATTCAATGTTATAGGGTCAATATTGCAATAATCAACTACAAATAGCAATGGATTTTCAAGAACAACGTTCGGATCGTCCCTACAAAAAGGGAAGGTCCCGGCACTTTCCTCTGAAACTTATCTAAAAGAACAAAATGTCAACTAGAAGAAAAATTTAACAATAGTTTTTGTTGGATCAATATTGAATCAAAAGTGCATGATAAATCATGACAAGACCTTATTCCATCCTTCTCATTAATCACTTCTCCAAATATTCCCAAGGGTGGTCTTTCAATGGGAAAGAAATCCTATACACATGATAGTTGATCTTTCCCTAATACCTTAACATTGTCACAAACAAAAAAAAGTATCCATAGTGTGTTTTGTGATGCCTCTTGCACCAAGCAAGATTCTATGTAGTTGGTCGACATTATAATACTAGGCTACCAGCAATAATGTCCTAACTTCAAGACCTATGTAGTAGCGCTCAACATTTCATCTTTTCCGATCATGCTAATCCATAACGAACTAAGGCTTCGATATAGAAAATTGCAAAGTCAGTCATAGGAACTTAATATTTATATGTTTCCTAAAATATCACCCTTCTCTCTATTTTAAGGTCCGGCATTTACCTAAGGCTTTATTATATCGGACATTAGTATTTGTATGTTTCCTAAAATACCATCTTTCTCTATATTTTAAGGTCTGGCATTGACCTAAAACCTTAAGATTGATTTAGATTTTGGAGCGAAATCCAAGTACACGCAAGTTCTTATAAGATTATTTAGGATAGATTGCTTGCGACATAATTATCTAGAATGAGTGAATATAAACTTGAATTAAAAAGTACCCCATGGGCTCCAACATAGAGAAATTAAAAATTTTTGCCTAGAATACAAAGATCCAGTAATCTTTTGGTACATCACTGCCTTACTATAAACATACAATATTCCCCAAGTAAGGACTGATGTTTCTCTATGTCAGAAGGCCATGAGGTTTCTAAACATTAAAGATTAAAAGAAATATGTCTTCAGGTTGCTTCATGTGTGATCACAAGTTCTTGCTTCAGGAGTTGTTTGATGGACATGAGTTGGAACTTGCTGAAGAGCCTAAGCCAGATCAACAGAAATGGTCCTTCATTATGACCGACCAAAATAATTCGATAGTACTGGATTTACTGTCCTTCACGACCACAACAACCAGAGCGAGAACTAAAAAACCCATATAACTTGTGCAAGACAAAGTGATTCTATATTGGACTGCCTTATCTGTATATTCAATTATATTAAACTATATAGACATGACATGCAACCAAACCATCAGGAGGCTAAGATACAACGAAGTTTCGCTGTTTGAACCATCTCCAGAGGAACTTTAACAGCAGAAACTTGTCGAGATTTCCAGAAACCATGGCAGAAACATAGAAGAAAACTTTTTTCATGACTTCAAGGAGTTAACAGAAGACATTTATTTACATGTGAAAGGTTGAAAATGTAAACAAAATTCTCCATAAATTCTAGAATGTATAAATGCGGGTAATTAAGCATTTTTCTTCACGAAATCACAATATAAAAGATTGTATTCCAAGTTTTTGTCTTCAGGGAAATAATTTCAAAAGACTTAGCAGATGGGAAGCCTTTCTAGATTTTCAGAAATTCAACAGGACTTCTTTAGTGCGTGCACGTCTAAACATCTTCATAAAGGCAGAAAAAAGGAATGGAAGTGTTGAACATGAAAATAACAGGATGCAACCATAGGAAAGATGCAAGGTTATGACAAGAACATAAACAAACCAGTATCTGCATGCTCTGCATTGTCTTGAAGCAGTCTTGGTGCAGGCGGAATTAGCTCTGAAGTGGTAGGTCTCCTCAAAACAGTACCAATGGTGAGACCCTACAGTACACATATTATATATTTAATTTTCTCTAAGATCATGCAGCCAATATTGTATTTAAAATAGACATACTCTGGTAACAGGGAGCTGCAGCATGCTACCGGCTTTCTTCTCATGAAAGCTGCAAGATCAGATGACACATTAAAGAATTTATGCAATTCTCAATTCCAAGCATATCAAAATAATTAATAAATAATATAATCCCACATAAGTAATTCAACAAATCTAGTTAGTTAAACTTCAACCTCATTTCTCACCTTAGAGAATCAGAATTAACCTTTACAAGAGAAATTAAATAAAGTTAGCCATTATATTTAGCAGAAAGACAGTGATTCAATAAGACAATTACCTTGAACTGCCCTGAGCAAATTGATCAACACCAAGAGCATTTAACTTGGGATCAAGGCAACCCAAAGGAAGCCTTAAATGTTCTTCAGTGTTTGCTCCCTCAGTAAGTGCCTCTGCCAAGATCTGATCCCGCCTCATTGTGTAGTCTGAAACAGGATTTTGTCCAAATGTAGTTGGGCTAGATTCGGCTCTTGGCATCATCGGTGCAAAAGCATTTGGCGTCAAACTTCCCATTTCAGGCCTGGGCACTGTCATTGGATTAGCTGCATTGCACAGATCAGGAAGTCCAGGCCTTGTTATTGATGGACAGATGTTCTGTAACATATAATTGGCATCTGTCACTGGAGGAAGGGGATGAGCAGTTTGCCGTACAGATTCAGAATATTGAGGTGGCTGAAAAAGTATGGGAAATATCACCATGAGCTTTGCAATAAAGGAATGCAATTAAACATGTAAAAAAGAGTCGAATACCTGAGAGGTGGAAGCCTGTCCTCCCGTTTGATTATTCACCCCTCTCGAGGTGGAAGCCTGTCCTCCCGTTTGATTATTCGCCCCTCTCGAGCAGTGTACATCCCAAAAAAAGGACCACCACTCGCTGAGGAATCCTTCAGGAGCATTGATAGCTGGAGAAGAAACTATGAATTCTAAAAACGAGTGCTAAGTTTCAGGCACTCAAAATTAGATATAAACACATCAACACTATTCCTTGAGTCAACAAACAAGAATTTATGTTACAAATTATGCATCTGACCAGAAAGAATATATGATAAACTTTTAATCACAAATCATCAAGATTCATTAAAAGACATCCCAATCTGTCCGCAAATCAACCGGAAGTTCAACAGCAACAGATCATTATCAATCAGATAAAAAATCAGTAAGGGGCCGTTTACTTCTAAGAGAGGGATATCTCACACTTATCTTCTTTTCCATTGCCCACTACTGCAGATCTGTTTTTTTCAGAATTGAAACCCACATCCACAATGGAGGAGGAGGAGAATTTTTCTTTATATAATAACACAAAATTACAAATGATAATCTCCCCAAAAATGATGATGAGAGAAGGATATTAATGGGCTGCTATTTAATTCTTGGATTGGCTTTAACTTCTGGAATTTTATCAATCAATACCTAAAAATAGGTAAATTATCAATTCGGGCTTGAATTATGTTTTCTATC
The DNA here is from genome assembly GCA_023678885.1 of Pogostemon cablin. Lineage (NCBI taxonomy): Eukaryota > Viridiplantae > Streptophyta > Magnoliopsida > Lamiales > Lamiaceae > Pogostemon > Pogostemon cablin. Next base: position 4,305,603 of record CM042956.1, read on the forward strand.
GATTAGGGCCTGAATTATTTAAAACTATCAATTTAGGGTTCTAAATTGATAAAATATGAGGTGAATTGATAGTTTTACATATTTCATGTCTTAAATTGATAGAAAAATAATTCAGGCTCCAAATTGATAGTTTACTCATAATTCAGGCATTACATTGATAAAACTCCGATTGTTGTGGGGTTAGGAGGTGAGAGGAGGGTGGCTTTTACTGAGGGTGGCAGACGACTGTGGATAGAAAAGTATATGCGGATTTACCTGATACGAATTGTGTAACGATGGAGCAGCCGACAACCTTCTTAGGCTGCATGTGTAACACCCAATTTCTCTGAAACAACCAAAGAAAAACGGTAGCCAAACGCCCATGGGGACACACAGACTAACTCTTTTTGGTGGAATATTAGGTATAAGGTTAAAAGTTAAAACAAGGGTTAACCCCATTAAGTAAACGGCCCCTAAGAATATGTAATAGATAATTCATTCTTTCCCCTCTTTTCATGAAAAAAGGTTTATATAAAGTTTATCACCCCATCAAAATACACCATCCAATATTCAATCCAACTAATTAATGATTAATAAAAAAAACAATTAATTACTTCTTCCATCAATACGCCCATTAAATTCAAGAAAACAATAAATCGCAAAGTAAAAAAGGATCTAAAAAAAAAGATGAAAGAAAGAGTAATATGTACTACATACAAACAGGTTTGGGTTGAAACTTAGCCTCTGCGGCAAACATCTCCGCTATCGAATGCTTGTTATTCCTCACAAAGTAATCATAGATGTACATGTCCAACCTTCAAAACCCATCCAAAATCAAAGCCCAAAAATTCAGCACCACAAAAAAATAAAAAAATAAAATCTGAAAATTCAAAGAACCCTCAAACATAAATCTAACAGGGTTGTTAAAAAAAAGCCATTAAAATTGTACACAGAAGAATATTCACTTACATCATTTGAGCTTCCCAATCTTCCATGATAGCACTAACCAATCTTCGGTTGCACCGATTTTTTTTTTATTATTATTATTTTTGGTTATTTATGAGCAAAAAAGAAAGAATCTTCAACTAAAAAGAAAAACCTGTGAATTAAAACAAGAAATTGAGGGTATTTATAGAGAGGAGTGAGGGAGGAAGGTGGTGCCAAAACCATGCAAAATTGTAATTGTAATTCCAGAAAAAACAAAAAAGAGTGAACTTTACAGAAAACTATTATACACGTATACATATATATTCTCACTATAATAATTACTTATGATTCTCTAAAAGGGACAGTAATTTTGGAGAGAGAGGGATGAAATCACTATAATAATTACTTATGATTCTCTAAAAGGGACAGTAATTTTGGAGAGAGAGGGATGAAATTGAGGATAAAAGAAGAGATCAGGTCTCAATTAAAAATACATATATAGTGAACTTTAAAGAAAACTACACATATTTCCTTACATATATATTGGTTGAAACTAAATATGAAAGAAAATATCCACCTTCAGTAATAAAATAAAAAAAAAGAAAATATTATATGAACACAAAACTATAAAATTAAAAAAAGAAAATATATTTATATGTACACAAGACTGTCTTTGTGTAATTAACGAAGATACAAAAGAAATTTTAATAAAAAAATTTATCTGCTTATTCTCATCTGCAGATCCCACACATAAAAAAATTATGACGTGTCACGTTGATTAATTTATTAAATTTAATCATATATATCTTCAGTTTTATTTATTTTTTATTTTAAACATATAAGAGTTTCAGTAAATTGAATTGTTGGGCACAATACAAATTCCAATATTAGTTTCTTATGATTTCTAAGTTGAATTTTTTTATAATTCATTGATTAGAACTTGGACTAGTACTTTTTAATATATTTTAATATATAATTTATATAATTTACCTAAATGTGGTATTTAAATTTAAATAAATCAGTACATACGTACATGTATTAAAGTTTGATTCCTCAAATGCAATATTTAACTCTGGTTGGTAAGTTGTTATGCTATCTGACAAACCAAAATTTTTTTTTCAATTTTTTTTTCAATTCGAGTTAATTCGAATTAATCAAATCTAAACAATTCCTCTATAAAATTTATATAGTATAATTAAACATTAATTACATTACAAAATACATATCCTCTAATTTTTTCCTCTACCACTCATCTTTACATCTCATAAAAAGAAATACTAATATACAACACCCTTTAATTTTAAATTTATCATCTTAATTATATTTTACAACTTATTTATTATTAAAAAAATATCATATTACACATTAAAATAAATAAAATAATAAAATTTCTTTAATATTGTGAAAGTGCAAAAAATTGTGTAGTTGAGTTTGTATGGAAAAAGTGTTAATCACGCTCTATAATTTTAGAGTCAAGATGCATGTAATTAATGTAAACCACTGAATTAAAATACTAATCAATAACTACCTTCACTACAAAAAAATTATTTTTTACCAATGGAATATTCCGTTGGTAAAAACCTTAATTCTATTATTAAATTGACTTACCAACGGATTACAACGGAATCCGTTGGTAAAATTCTGTTGGTAAAGTGGTAGTTGGTAAATTTTTAGCAACGAAAAATCAATTCTGTTGCTAAATAATTCTGTTGGTAGTCCGTTACTAATAATTCCGTTGGTAATTTATATAATGATTCTCTTGGTAATCCGTTGGTAATTAACAACGGATTGAATTCCGTTGCTAAAATAGAGAATAATTCCGTTGGCATTCCGTTGCTAAAACAAAAATGAGCTAATCCATTGATAATTAGCAATGAATTGAATTATGTTGGTAAATTCAGTTGCTAAAAAATACTTTTTTTGTAATGCTTTTTATCAAAATAAAATAATTAAAATTAAAAAAATAACTATACCCCTTATTATAGACTATAACCTCTAAGTGTATAGGTGTACTCGGTGCACCACATAATAATACATAATTTTAATACGAAATTAACGAAAATAAAAATTCAACATTAATTATAATAAATGTCTGGAATTATCATTTGATTAATTTCTCTTTTTTAATCGTCAATTACTAAAAAACTAGTTTTTGTGGTTTATATATATATTCCAAATTCATATTACAACATGTACCATTATGGTAAATTTAGTTGCAATTTGAAATGCAATAATCATATAGATGTACTACATAAATCTCATACATAGATGTTGAGTTAAAATCATTTTTATCCAGTAATTATATTAAATTTTTGACTCTATCCTAAAAAAGATAAGATTTTAAATTTCATAGAATTCGCACATGCACGCGTGATCACTAATCCTGCAGCTGAATCCTAAGTATGGGCCAATGAAAAATACACGGCACCCTCTGCCACAAGATTTAATTCTATTTTTCATTTCCACATCATATATAAAATTTAAAGTAACGAACTGCGATGGACGGCGGCGGATCTACAGCGGCGAACTGTCGGTGAGTGGGTGCAATGGTGGGTCGTCGAGGCTGAGCGGTCGACGGCAGCTGGATAATGGGCTAATCGGTGGAGATGACGGCCGGTGGCAGTTGGCGAGAAGATGAGCAAAAGTGTTTCTTCCGGCAAAGGAGCTATTTTTTTTTTTTCGCGGCAGAAAGGAAAGTTGATTTGTCATTCTTCCAAAACCCTGATTCTCTCTTTCAGCATGAATTATGCGTCTTTGATTTCAAGAGAAAGATAATCTGCCTTATTTCCCACAAACTGTTTCTCTTTCCCTCTTTCTTGACATCCCAAAATTGAAGCTGCTCAATACATTTACGCTCGCCGCAAACCCGCCGCTCAGCCATCGAAAATCGCCGCCATGTACACGAATTAGGCTGCCGGTCACGGATCCATCACCAGCGCCTAGCCAGGATTTGCTGCTCACGGTCGCCCGTCAATCGTCACCGACTCTAGCTGGAGGTGCGTGCCCGTCTCCGCACGCTGCCATCAGATCCGCCGGTTTTCTCATCGAAAATCACAACAGCACGCTGTCTTCGCTATTGCACGCAGATGGCATCGTAAGCCCCGCCACGTCGCTGCAATTGCTGATATCGATCTGAGCAACTCTTCTGCCGTCCATGAAGGAAGAACAACCCATCTTCCGTCATCTTCCACTTTCGTGCCCGAGTTATCACTCATCGCTGCGGGTTGACGAAAGTCGGGCCACCGCTGCTGGGTAACCGGAGACTGTAGAAAGAGGTGGAGACTGTAGACTATAGAAAAAGATGGTTGTCGGAGGAGACTGTAGACAGAGACAGTTGAAGGAGACGGCAGACAGAGGCTGTTGACCGGAGGTTAGTAGGCAGGGAGGAAGAGGAACTCAGAAGTCATGCTTATCAATCAGTCTGAGATGTGCGGGTGTCGGCGCGAAGGGTAAGCTCCGGCGAGAAGACTGGATTTGTCTACCAGTGGTAGAGGCGATTTGTCGGCTAAGAAAGAAAATAAAATTTTAAATTTTGTGATAGAGGGAAATGTGTATTTTTTATTGGCCCATGTTAATTTAAATTGCCACGTAGGATTCAGCTGTCGGAATTTGGTGCACGTGCGAATTTCGGGCCTGAAAATGGGATTTCGGCGATTTTGGGATCAAAATTGGCCAATTTCAAGAGTTACGGGAAAAAATTTAAAATCTTATTTTTCTTGGACAGAATAAAAAATTCATTATAATTATGGGAAAAAATTATTTTAACCCTATATGTGTTTGTTGATTACCACCTTTTTGAGTCATAACACAAAATCTATAATAATCTTTTAGTGATCTCTTATGAAATTACAAACTTATAATGTGAATTACTCGTCTGTATTTGAATATTTTATATGGATAAAACTTTGTGTATACTCAGGGATACCGTGATCCAAATCCTATGTTTTTCGAAAGATATATTCTTTAATATTAAATGATATACATATACCCAAAAAAAATAATTTTTTTATTAAATATTTATATTATTCATATTTAGAGTTGCCGGGTGTAAGGGTGCACCCATATGTATATAACTTTTTATTTTATTTTTTATATATATGTTATTCTATTTTGTATACGTGTTTCTTAATAATTGTATACTTTTTTCACACTAAGTTTTTTATTAAAAAAACTATTCATGTGTATAACTTTTTATTCAATAGTGTATACATGTTTTTTAATAATTGTATATTTTTACACTCAATTTTTCATTAAAAAACTAACAATTAAATTGTATACATTTTTGTTCTTAATTGTATCTGTTTTTGTTTATATTTGTATACGTTTCTTAGGGTGGGGTGGTGCACCCGGGTGCACAGTATAATTAGCCACATATTTAAGTCGATATTTTCATCGAAAAAATTATACCCTTATTAATTCAAATATATATCATTTAGAATAAAATGTTGTATCCTTACCCATCTTGTATACCCGAGGATACAAGATATCACCTTTTTTATTACAATTTTTTGGAAATTAAATTGAAATTTATAATCATAAAACAGTTGGAGTAATTGTGGATTGACAAGAATTTATGAATTGAGTGTGCAAATTCAGATTTAGATTCTCATAATTCATTCGCTAATGCAAGTAAGTTAGTTTTAGGAAAATTTTCAAATTCAATACTCAATTCAAATACTCCTATATCTTATATCCTATTCACACGATAGATAATTTTAAGTTTTCTTAAGGAATAATTACTGATAGTACACACTTTGTACCCCTAATTACTACTAGATACAATGATTTAAAATAATTACTCTCACATACAAAATATTAAAGTAAAATACCCAATATAACCCCAAACCATATATCCTCACCCACCGCCGGCCGCCGGAATTCTGTCGGACCACCACCGGCCAGTTGCCGGAATTCTGACATCGCCGGACCTCCGGCGGTCGGTCGCCTGACCGCCGCTGGAGAATCGCCGGACCACCCACTTTTTTGCTGCACATACTTTTTTTTACTGCACACATTTTTTTTACTGCACACAACATTTATGTGCAGCACATTGTAGGGGTAATATTGTAATATCACTATATATTTTTGTAGTTAGTAGTAATATTTTTGTATGTTTGTATCTCATAATAATTAAGAGTTTTTTTTGTACCTAGTAATTCTCCATTTTCTTAATTATTATATACTCCATTATTATAAGAAAAATATCAATAATGAATTATTATTGCTTTCTTATGGGTCAATAATGTCAGGATCATTATATTGTTACATTTTTATCATTAAAGATTTTTAGTTACTGAAGCAATAATAATGGAATTTATTATTTATATTTTTTTAATTAAAGTAGTTATCATTTCTTATTAAAGATTTTATTATTTTTATTAATGTTAGTTAATTTTTATATTATAAATGGGTTAATTCAAAAAAAAAAAGAATTTACCCATATTGCTAATTAATTATCACTTTTGAGAAATTATAAAAAAGAAAATCACCTTTAAGTATTGTTGCAAAACATTATTAAAAGTGTATATATATATATATATATATATATATATATATATATATATATATATATATATATATACTTTTAATAATGTTTTGCAACAATACTTAAATGTGGTGTTCTTTTTTGCAATTTCTCGAAAATTGGAATTGATTTATAATAGAAGTAAAGTTCGTAATTTTTTTTTCAATTATCCCTTATAAATTTGTTCATGAAAAAATTTATTGCATCATTATCATTTTGAGTATTATTTTTAACTAAAATATATCACTTTTTGTCTCTGATCATACAAAACTCATTTTCATGTGACATCTTATTCAAGTATTCGGTTCTATGCATAAATCTTATTTGAATGGTTAAATTTTACTTTTTATATTTTTTGTAATATTTTAATATATAATGAGTTTAAAGATATAATATTTTAATATATAATGAGTAATTGTATTAATATTTGTATATAAAGCCCATAAAGATATATTTAATTATTTTATGTGGTCTTATCTACCAAAAAATGTAACAATAATCCTAAAACATTATAATTTGGGGGAATATATATATATATATATATATATATATATATATATATATATATATATATATATATATATATATATATATATATAATTAATTAATGCAGATAAGAAATGAGCTGGTTCTGTCAATGTGTAGATTAAGTGATGAAGTTTGTGTAGTAAGTTGTTATGCAATGTGACAAAGCAATTAAATACTTTTTCTTCCAAAGTTAATACGTTACAAAATTAGTTGTTCAACTTTTGCAGAATATAAGTATCTATGTCGAGTCTGAGTTCGTTTGTCACTCAATTTGAGTTCACTCGAATCTAAGTTGCTCTCCTCATCTTTTATTACTATATTGATAGAGAGTTACTAGTGTATCGAGAAGATACAAACCATTATATTAATTTATTTTGTGTAAATATTAATTGTAAATTCATGTAAATATTGCAAAATTTTCATTGAAATTAAAAATTATGTTTTTATGACGAAATATATATATAATAAAAAAATATTTTCTCTTTTATTATAGTCTAATTAAGGTGGCCTTGAATTACTAGTATATTGAGAAATTACAAACCATTATATTAAAAATTTATTTAAGTCTCACGTTTGAATTAAATAAAATAATAAAACCCCTAAAATAAATTAGGGAGAATTGAAATAATCATTGTCCAAAATTTTTATAAAACTTTTTTTTTTAATCTTTTTTAAAGTTTTGTACTTTTTTGAGTACATTTTGATCCTTTCCATTCAAACTCAATATCAATGTGTCTGGTGACGTGGCGGCGGCAGTGATGGAGGCCCGGGGCAACAGTGTTGGTGTTGATAATAAAAATTATTTTAATTTTGGGGTGAGGGATATAATGATCGGAGTTTTGAGTAGAAAAGAAAGAATGTATTTAAAGTGTTAGATAAAGATTTTTGAACTGTTGAATTGTGTACTTTTTATCTATTGGCCTAATAAATTAACTGGATATAACTATTCTTTATTCCACAAACTCTTTTGAATCAAAAGAATAAAAAACAAAGGCCCAATTCTGCATCGGGCCAACGACGAAGTCAGAACTATGATCTCTTCACTCTTGACTTGATATTGTTTCTTCATTATTCAACGTGTGATAATAACAGTATTAACTAAACTAAAATAAAATATTAACTAAACTAAAATAAAATAAATATAAGTAGATATATATTCTTCGTTTCTTTAAATTAAATAGAGTAACATTTTTTAAAACATAAATTATTCTAATATTAAAATTTCTATCTGATTGAACACTCAACAAAGATTCCTTAACAGTTCTGATTTTTTATTATTATTTAATTTATTTTTATTTTTTATTTACAAAGATAAAACCCTGAGTAGCGCGACGTAATTAATTAAAGACGTTAAAATTAATTAAAGACTTTAAAAGACGTTAAAAGACTTTAAACAGCAATTTAACAAGAAAATTTGGCTAATATGTCTTTAAAAAAAATGGAAAATTTTATATTTTTTAAAATGATAATCATCTTGTATGGACAATTTTATATTTTTAAATCGTTATCAATTTTTAAATTAGAGATCATTTATTTATTAAATATCATCTCTGCATAATTATTATTTTTATAATATCATCATTTTATAATATCATAATTGAATATCATCATTAGATAATAACATCATTTTATTAAATAATTAGCTACATGATTATTATTTTTCATAAATTAAATATTATTTTTTATTAAAATATTATCAATTTTTTCCGTCTCACTAAAAATCAAATCCATTCATGTTAAGTATAATTTTTTTATTTTCAAGAATAAAAATACCACACATTTTTTTCATCACTTTACATTATTTCTAAAGTGTATATTGGGTGCACCCGTGTGCAAGGATGCACTCATATGTGTATGTCTTTTTATTCTATTTTATATATATTATTCTATTTTGTATACGTGTTTTGTAATAATTGTATACTTTTTTTCGCATTAAGTATTCATTAAAAAAACTAACATTCATATGTGCATAACATTTAATTAAATATTATATACAATTTTTCATTAAAAAAATTAACAATTAAATTGTATACATTTTTACTCTTAATTGTATATGTTCTTGTTTATATTTGCATATGAATGCACCATATCTTTAGGTGCACCCGGGTGCACACAATAAATTGTCTTATTTCTATTTTAGCAGTTAATATGATTGAATCTTTAAATTAGAGTAGAAAATCTAAATATTATCTTTAAAATTTGTAATTTTTTAAGAAATTATTTCCTTCCCTACTAAAATACTACCGAAAATACCAATAGAAAAATAAACATTTCATGTAATAAGTTTTGTAGTCACACAATGCACAACACTCTTCCTGCACAAAATGTAAAATTCATTTATGAGCATAGTGTAATAAAAAATAAATGTCTCTAATTAAATTCAAGAAATCACTATAAAATTATTGGAAGTGCTAGCCACCCTAAATATTATTGAGGACACTCGACCTTTAAAAAAATTTATAGTAAATATACTATTATAACCTTGGTCTTAAACTTACTCTTCATGCTTTTAATTAGTGATCCCACCCGATCTATTTACTAAGTACACTCAATATTTTTTTAAGAATACTTACTTTCAAGTGCAAATTATATAATATTCATTATAATATAATTTTTATCACAATGAGTATCATGAAATTTATATCTCATCAATTCCTTAATTAATAGGATTTGTATTTTATCTAAGCTATATTTTAGGAAACTAACTATAAATTCCAATTAGATGCATGATTTATTTCTCAAAATTAAATTTATTAATTTTACCCAAAATATATTTTAGGAAAAACATATATTTATGAAAATTCAAATTTATTCATCGTATATTTAGTAAATTCAAATTTATTTATCGTATATTAACTAAATTTACATAACAAGATAAGTTAAATTGTTGCACAACACATTTATATTATTGCACAATAGTGTTAATTAGTATATAATTATGCACGACTAGTTAATAATTTAGCACAATATAATTTGTTTACATATTTTTCTACAATTAGTGTATAATTATTCAAAACGAATGATTAATTTTGCACAATATAATTTTTAACATATTTTCTTGGCAAACTTGTCATGAATAATTTTGCAGAATTAATGAATAATTATGCACAACTAATGAATAATTATTCACAACGAATGATTAACTTTGCACAATATAATTGCTTAACATATTTTCTTGGCAAACTTGTCATGAATAATTTTGCAGAATTAATGATTAATTATGCACAACTAATGAATAGTTTTGTATAATATAGTTTCTTTGCATATTTTTATGTGAATAATTTTGCACAATTTATGTATAATTATTCACAACTAATGATTAATTTTGCACCATTAGTGTATAATTATGCACAACTAGTGAATACTTATCCACAACAAGAATAATTCTACATAATTAGTAAATAATTATGTGCAACAAGTGAATAATTTTGCACTAACATAATTTACTAATTTTTATGATAATCTGAAATATATTCAAAGTTAATCATACAATTAAAAAAATTGAATAGATAAGAGGTTATGAACGAGAAGTATCTTCTAATATGTGAGAATTAATACTTGCTGGTGTGGCAACGAATTTCGATGAGAATGCGTAAAATTTATAATTATCTTCATCTAAAAAATCTCCAAAAACACTCCGATTGAGACATGCGCATGGTCGAGAACTTGTGTCGGTGATGACGAATTGATGTGTGGTCATGATCTTGCGGCGACAACGGTGATTTTGCACGATGTGTGGCATGGCGACTAGCAGCGATGGCGCTACCTTTTAATTAGATGAGGAGAGAGATTGATAATTTATTTATAAGAAAAGATTGAGATAATTTTTTGTGAGACGGGTTGACCAATCACTAAAATATGTTTACTATAAAGATAAAATATATTTATTTGTCGTTAAAGTATGTCAATAACAAATCATATTATAACACGTTAAAATCAGTATAATTCAACAAAATTTTGAAAACTTACTTAACAAATAGAAATATTTTAATACTTCTTATTAACGATCTCAAATAAGTATGGGATCATAGGAGACTTTGTCAAAAGATTTAAAGAGAGATAAATTAATTGACGTGTTATGCGTAAAAATCGGGAAGCCAATTTAGATTAAATCAAATTTTAAAATATTTAATTAATATTAGGTATATCATTATAACTTTTTATATTTCAAAGTAATAAATTTGAATCCATATCTCTTATAATAATAACAGTTAATGTTGTGTAGTTGAAAGTAATTAATCCATATTTTTATTACACATATATTAACCCTTCTAAACATATCAAACACAGAAAATTGAAAAAAAAAATCATAAAAAAAAAGAAAAGAAAAGAAGAAGAGAAACAAAGACCAAGAGGGATAGAGGAGAAAAAAAAAACACACCTTCAAGCATGGAGCTCTACATGAGGAGTTAAAAGTTTATTTTGTCCCATAACTATTTTAAACTTTAGATTTTGTCCAAAAAAATATATTTGTATTGATTTTGTCCTATAACTATAAGTTTTCTTTCAATTTTGCACAATTTTTGCCGGAATCCTCAATTTCGCCGGATATTGGTCACGTGCGCTGCATGTGACTGATGAATTTGAGGGTTCCGGCGAAAATCTAAGGTTCCGGCGAAAATTGGGCAAAATTAAAATAAAACTCATAGTTATGGGACAAAATCGATACAAATATCTTTTTTGGGATAAAATTTAAAGTTTAAAAAGTTATGGGACAAAAAAAAAACTTTTAACTATTGGGTTAATTCCTAAAAAATTCACCACCTTATTGGGAATTTTAAAATCTATCACGACCTTTTATTGTTGTCAATTCAATACACAATATATTTAATATTTTCAATTTTATCACGACCTTTTATTTTTGTCAATTCAATACGCGATCTATTTAATATTTTTAATTCTATCACAACTTTTATTTTTGCAATTTCGTAACCCACTTATTTTATATATTTCAATTTAATTAAATTCATTATTATTATTATTATTATTGTGTTATTATTTTTAATAATAAAAGTTATTTAAAAATTAATTAAAACACACAAGTCGATCATTTATTTCATAAGATTTTTTCTGTATCGTTGTTATAGTAAATTAACATTCGATTAAAAAATTATCTTAGTTGGTCGACCTTTATATAAAAATTATTTTTAACCATAACAAATAAAATTCTATTATTATTATTATTATTATTATTATTATTATTATTATTATTATTATTACTTTTGTTCGAACTTATCACTATTATTATATAGTAAATCCACAACTCTAATAAAAATATAATATAAATAAAATTATTTATAGAAAATTAAAATTTTATGGTAAAGGAAATTTATTAGTAACTAATTTAAATTTAAAAATAAAAATAAAAAAATTGGATGGAGTATTAATTCCATTAATTAATAACTACATAGTTATACTTTTATCATAATAATAATAATAATAATAATAATAATAATAATAATAATAATAATATAATGAATTTAATTGAATTGAAAAAATAAAATAAGTGGTGTATCAAATAATAAAAAATAAAAGTTGTGATAGAATTGAAAATAATAAATAGATCGCTTATTAAATTGACAAAAATAAAAGTTCGTGAAAGAATTGAAAATATTAAATAGATCGTGTATTTAATTGACAAAAATAAAAGATCGTGATAGATTTGAAAACCCCAAGATGGTGAATTTTTTTAGGAATTAACCCAAGAGTTAAAAGTTTTTTTTTGTCCCATAAGTTTTTAAACTTTAAATTTTGTTCCAAAAAAGATATTTGTATCGATTTTGTCCCATAACTATGAGTTTTCTTTCAATTTTGCCCAATTTTCGCTGGAACCCTAGATTTTCGCCGGAACCCTGAAATTCATCAGTCACGTGCGTGACCAATAACCGGCAAACATTGAGGGTTTCAGTGAAAATTGGGCAAAATTGAATGAAAACTCATAGTTATGAGACAAAATCGATACAAATATCTTTTTTGAGACAAAATCTAAAATTTTAAATAGTTTTGAGATAAATAAACTTTTAAGTCTCTATGAGCATCTTCGCAACAAGAACAAAGTCGAGAAACAGAGCAACCCACTGAACTCTAGACGCAGCTCGTGGGATCAAGTACTACACAGCTACTCAGTCCCCCCATCATTCATCAAGACATCAAGTCTTCATCCTGCTGGACTAGAATTGGTCGGCTAGGGTCTCCGATTTTGGGCTCTCATTAATGGCCCGGTGGACGACCGCCATTATCGGCCGATGAAAGCAGCTGGTACGGTAGGGTAAATACTACGGGCTCAACGTGTTGATGGCGAAGAGCGACTACGGATTTGGAGTGGTGTTGTTGGAGCTCTTAACGGGGAAGTGGGCGATTTTCAAACCGGTGCATAATGGCGCTCCGACGGTCAGTGTGGTGAACTACGCTGTGCTGGCGATAATGGCCGGAGAACTGGGTAGGGTTCTGGATCACCGGGTCGGCCCGCCGTGGGGAATGCCATTGAGAGGTGGAAGGAAAGCAGTGGTTCATGGGTGTAGTAGTAAATTGATTGGGTGGGGATAGTAATTAAAAGAATGGAGAGTAAGTTTTAAGAATGAGGATAAAATAGTATTTTTACAATAATTTTTTTGAAAATCGGGTGCCTTCAGTAATCTTTCTGGTGATCACAATAACTCCGTGTAGTAAATCAGAGGAATCTTAAGAGAAGCAGGCACTATAAAATGGCAAGAGCCTTGCTTAAATATGAATATCAACCTCATTCTTTCTTATTTTCTATCGAAGATTTTGATTCGATTATTAAGGAAGAATCGGATGTTCAAAGATGTGAGTGTTTACCAGATTTTTTCTTGGAGTAAGATGTATGGTTTTTCTCGTATATGATCACATCATTTGAGCATCCCATTCTTCCATGATAATGAATTTGAATGCTATTCACATGAGCTGAATAACAGCAAAGGGAAGAAAGAAGAAAACCCTGAAAGAGCTGAGTACATTCAAGATTAGATGATCTATTAATTTGTATATGTTGTTATTTTAAATTCTTTTAATTTTTACTATTATCTTCTTTGTTTACAGGTCCTGAAGAAGATGATGAGAAGAGAAACACATCACAACTGTGTCAGAGAGAAACTACGTTTATGAGTTTTTTTTTTTTTTTTTAATTCTGTATTTTTCAAAGTGCAATTAATGGAAATAAATTTGCTGTTTCATTTTATGTCATTTTCTACAGTATTTCTGAGAATACTGTTAATGGAAATAAATCTGCTTGTCATTTATGTGGGATGATTCAAATCTCAATCTCAATATTGTGAATTTGTGATTAAGCATTTAAACTAAATAGCTTTTGGTGGAGAAATTAATTTTTTTAAAAGCTTAATTAGACATATTAGCCAATTGTCCCTGCAAGATAGTATCACATAAAAATCCCCCTAACATTTTTTATTTAAAATAATAGTTGCTATTCAAAAATGAATTTAAAGTAAAAATTGGATATATGAAGAGGTGTAAAGCATAATTTGCTATTAAACTTGGTTGACCTAAAATTCATACTTTACATAAGTTGTTGCACAAAGTTACAACCGCAATTTTACTATTTTCCGCTTCAAGGCAACTACGTTGCAAAATCAATTTTGGTGACCTATTTACATGCCACCATTGAGTTCGTAGATGTGAGTCTATCCGAGTTGAATCGAATCAAACCATATTTCACAAAATAATATATATATATATATATATATATTAAATTTAGAGTGTTGTTATTTGCACACCCTTTTTTATTAAGTACAATTCTTTTAGTATTAAATACACATCTCTTTAATAATTTATTTATTAATTTTTATTATATACACGCCCCTTAAAATTTAAAAAATGTCCTTTTAAATTTAAGATTATAAACATGCATTAAAAATAGAATATATACACGCACTCGTATGTTTAAAGAGAATAGTAGTAGGGAGGAAGAAAAGAAAGTCCCAACGAAGAAGAGAAAGCAACTGTAATTCGTAGGGCGAAGATCACACTCATGCTCGAGCATTGACCTGTTTTACTTCTCCATTAATTCTCTCATTGTCCTCTTTGCTCACTTTTTATTCTTTCTCATCTTAATTACCCAAATCCTATATTTTATCTCTAATTGACACCATTATAACTTGTATCTTTCTCTCTCTGGAAATCCACAAACTTTCGTTCATTCCCACAGACAAAATTCCAATTCCTTTGTCTTCGTTACAATCGAGGAGCCGGAAAATATGAAGGATTTTCTCGTGAACGTAAGTGCAAAGATTTCAATTTTCAATAATATTTAATAAATTGAAAAATAAAAAAAGTATGATTTGACTAGATAAATATATTGAAAGACAGTGGTAAATGGAAAACCTAAATTGAACCATCAAACATGATTATGAGAAAAAGTTTTAACGAAATTGGTTAAAATATTTTATTAATTACGCACTATTTTAATTTGTATTGAGTGAACAATAATTCATTAAAAAAATGTCGATTAATTGAAATTGAAGAAACAAAGTGTTGAAAGTAGTCTGAATTGTTCAATTTTGAGTTCGATTGAGTTGCGCAAACACGATGATAAGAAGATAATACAGAGATAAGATTTAGATAAGATTTTTATTATAAATTTTTTAGTTAGGTGTGTATTTATTGAATTGAGAGGTGTTTATTTAATAAATTATGGATATTTTAGACTTTTAAAAATATATATTTTAATTATATAACAATAGATTGTGTATTTATTAATAGGTGGTGTGCGAATAAGATAATCCTTAAATTTCATCCGCATCTTTACATAAAGAATTTAAAGTTAAATTATTAATTTTAAAAATATTACACATTCAATTTCATGCTCATAAATACAAAATAAAAAAATATTGGGCAATTTTTTGGACAAACAAAGGTCTAATGGGGCATATTTTAACAATTACTTTTGTGATTTTCAATTATAAAAAATGGAGTAATAATAATAATTTAAAAAAAAGGGTGAAAACATTACTATTTTATACTGTAAATACGGTGCAAAACTTAAGGTTTTTTTCGAGTTATCATCTTCGTGCTCCATTATACAATGTAACAATCTATTGTCAAAGTTAACCTTTGTTAATTCAATCATTTTTCTAAAGATAGATTAATGCGCGTATATAGTAGGACCTAATTTAATTAATTTTGGTAAATCATTAGCTTGAATTTATTTCTTCTTCCTTATGTGTGTAGGTGTGTTTTAGTTATGTTTTTATATTGTGCAAAAGGTGAAATCGCTTATCCCAGATGTTCCCGTACGTCGGTCCTACGGCAAGTGAAGGAGGTTAATTATAGGAATCCAATCGATCAACAAGAGTTACACCTTTTAACCCCACACAAGGAGCCCTTTAATTAAAAAAAAAATGCTCCCACGAGTGAGAATCAATCCTTAGTCATTGTGTAAGTTGTTCCCTGACTATGAATTGAATATTGATTGTAACATGATTTGATATTTTCATTACATTTTCTTGAATAATCAGGTTTGATAAACAAAGTATTGAGTGATAACAGAATTGTTTTCACATGGTTTTCTTTTAGTAGCTACTAATTAATACTTTTATTAATAAATTTGAAATTTTACAAAATATATTTCAATAAAACTCCCACCCAAATCAAATTAATTCATGGGTACCAATAAGTTGGGCATGGACAGTATGGTGTATGCATTTGATCTGGCCAACTGGAAAACGGAGTAGAAAACACCCCATCAATAATTGAAAGGAGACGATTGAATATTCGCACCCCCGAAATTACTAATCATACTTAGAAAAAAATTTAAATAAAAGAATTTCTAGTCAATATGATAAAATACCCTTATTATTATTATTAAACATATCCATTCAAACACTCACATCCTCTTTCTTATTAAATTGTAGTATTACTAAACATATCCCATTCAAATACTCATCTTCTCTTTCTATTTTCTATTAAAAATGTATTACGGAAGTGATGATTGTTTATGTTCAACGAACAATTCTGCGCTATAATTCCACTTTTGAGGCTTGACATGGTTTTACAGTTTTACTCAACATAAGCACACAGCTTGCGGGAATGAAATATTCAATAGGAAATTAATGCATGCAAAAAATGACGCTTAATGTCATTAGGGATACAAAAAAATTCAATAAGAATAGAATACTCGTTCCTTTCCTTCATCATTTTATTCATAGGAATAGGAATAACCGGGGTTATGTTGTGGAATTAATAGCACTGGAAGTAGTGGATTCAGCATGTCGTGGATATGTTGAGTTGAAGACGAAAGAGGGCGGGAGGGGGGTACGAATAGCCACTCCCTAATTGAAATTGTGTTTAATGACCCGATCTATGATGTAATTTAATTTTATCGAAATCACTTTTATTATATGAAAAATTATTTTTTTATAATAATGAACTATTACTTTTTTAAATAAAAAATATTACATATTTTAACATGAATGTAAAAAATTAGTACTATATTTTAAAAATGAATTAAGATTATTTTTTTTAATTTAGTATCACTTTAAAAATATTTTTGATAAAATTAAATTGAGATGATCTCAAATACCAGCAATATTTTACTTTTATGGAATAGTAAATACTCCCTCCGTTCGCTTATAAGGTGTCAATTTTACTATTTTTGGCGTTCGATTCAAAGGTATCTATTTCCCCTATTTAGTAAAAAAATACACAATATGATCCACCACTTCCCTCTAATACAACTACCCACTTTACATGTAATAATAATACTTCTTAATCTACGTGCAGAAAGCAAACGAACATCTTATAATAAGACTAAGGGAGTATTAATCTACCTAGAACCAAATTTATGTATTGGACTCCAAAAGGGCCCACAGAGCCCATAAGATTGAGTGCGTCTTTTGTTAGGTGTGATGATATAAAAGAATAAAAAACAAGGTCGGAGTTGGTTGTATGTTTAAAAGGTAGTAAAAAAAATACTCCCTTCGACCATTGAAATTACAAAGGGAGCGCGTACATTTCAGTGGGACGGGAGTATTTAAATGTCGAATAATACTCCTAAAACGTACATGTATTGTTGTTTCTACAAAGGTCAGTTTAAGTACTTTTTCTTAACAAGGTAAATAAAGAGATAATGTTCTATATTATTTTGAAAAAAAAAATTGGATATTAGAAAGTATGCTAGGAAGAAAATTAGGGAGTTATTAGGGAATAACCAGACATGTGTTGTTGTATAAATCTCTTTTAAATAGAATGTTTGGAGTAACATACAAATCTGTATTCAATCAAGAGTACAAGGATATATTCCATAAAATTAAATGAATCATATTTATACAATATTTCATAAATCATCTATCTAGTATGTTCATCACATAAAGAACAACAGATATCAAAGAATGAAATTGATATTGAGTGGAACAAGTTAAGGATCCGCCATTCATATTCAGAGGAAGGAATCAAGCACCTTTTTGATAGAATCACAGTATGTTGGTACAAGAGGTTAACCTTTGAGAAGCAAAAGTGGAAGTTTTGTCCTCTATAATTGTGCTGGTCTGCAAAGCAAAATCAACAAAAAACACACATGAAGTTTACGTTGCTTTTACCATGCTGCTCGTGCTTCTGCTTCGTCAAGACCAGAAGGGATAAGTCGAAGAAGCACGAGGACGAAGGCAGAAGCTGAAAATGTTGGAGTTCATTAATCATCATCAACGCTCCTCATTTACTCTAGATAGGAAGATGGATCCATGTTCTCCCATGTGATGATGTTTATAAGGTTTCTTGTGATGTAGTGATTGAAATGAAATCAATTGCTTTTCTTGTCAACATCTTTTGTTCCTAACCCCATCTCTTGCATTTGATGTTCAACTGAAACTAGGCCAGTCTCTGCAAGGAAGCTGCAGAATGCAGAAACACAAAATATACCATTTAAATGTAGATCAATTCTTTGATTTCCACATTATCATAGATTCATTATGGTTGTTATAAACAAAATATACACTTTCAAATGGCCAAATTTGGTTCAAATAAGCAACATTGAGAGCACCATAAATTGAATGGATAAATAAAAGGCTGATAACAATACTACTGCCAGAGATTCCACATTCCACAACTAATTATGATCAAAATCACCAAAACCAAAGGGTTATGTACATCCCTAATCCCTACAATCGAGTAACAATTCCTCAAAATTTAGCAAAAAATCACAATTTCCATTGGAGCAAATTATGCTGAAAAACTATATAAGGGAATGATAATTCAAGCAATTCAGGACCAATCATGATCCATAAACAATGCAAAATTCATATTGCTATATATACGTGATCACAAAAAAGAGAGAGAAGAATGAGTTGAGATAGTGATACCTGGTAAGAAGCAGGAAAAGGGTTGCAGCGATGAGAAGAAGGAAGGCGACGTGAAAAATCAAAGAGGAGTCGCTGGAGGAGAAGGCTAATCCGAGCATAGCAGCGAGGCACACACTCAGCATAAGAAACGCAACTTTTAGTGTGTTCCAAGTTGGCCCCTAACATCAGAGAAGATATTCAATCTTCGATTTAAAAAAGAAAAGGAAAGGAAATAGGAGATGTTTGTACAAACGTTGACTCCAGGAGCTAAAGCTCCAAGCATCACAGCTTCTGCAGATGAGATACGATCCTTACTCGATGGTCCTGCCTCCATTGTAGGGATTTACTAGATCCCTGAGTACCGATTTTGACGAAGAGAGGAGGTGCGTGCCACTGTGTGTGTGTGTGTGAAAGAGAGAGAGTGGAAGGGGGGTTTGGTGGGGGGAAGTACGGAGATTGGGCGGATTAGATAAGAAAAGAAAGGCCGAATTTGGGCCTTACATTTTTTGTCTTCCGGAAAACTGGCCCATTTATTGGGCCTAACCACTTCTTAAGGTAAGGATATTGTTTGAGGAAGATTGATGAATCCAATTATAACCGAGGCGAGAGTGTAGATTTTTAATAGAGTGAAATGAACAAGGGATAAACATAAACAGTTGAAAACTCTTTATCAAAGGATTTGAGATATTGAAAGGTTGAATGAAAACAAATCATTTGACGTTTTAATTCACTTCTTACTAAAAATATTATATTTTTTGTTTGTACTATAAATTATTTATGAAAAGTTAAATATATCATTATCACTTTTCATTAATTAATTTATTTTTAATTAAAAATATTATCACTTTTTATAAGCAAGCAAATCAACTCCAATCAAGCAACTTCCATATAACTCAATATATACAAGAGAAGGGAATTGTTGTGAGAGAAAAGCAACACCGTTAGGTGTGCCTTTGATCTCCACCAAGAAAAAAGGACAAGGCAATAGAGTAGGGTACATTGTAGTAAGTAATTACATCAAGGAAAGAAGACATGTAGATTTCAAGAGTCAACCCATAAAAGTTGGACCTCTTAGTTGAGGGTCTGGCTGAAGTTGTCTCTCTCTGTCTTTAAGATACTGCAGGAGAGGTGGCTGTTGAGGGCTCAACTCCATACCAACCCCACATACATAAGGATATGCCCTTTGGTATCCCACAAACAGCTTATCCCTCTTCTCCTCTTCCACCCCATAACCAAGAGAAGAATTTGAACTCACATACAGCTCCGGAGTCCCCCAGTACAACGTGGGATTCGACACCAAATGATTTCCCCACTGATCAAAGCTGCTGAGGTTGTTCTGATGATGATTTCCAAAACTAGGAGAGCTGAAAGGCATTGGAGATAAGTGATTCACAGGCATATTCTGACTGTTTCTGTAGTGATAAAGCCATTCGGAAGAAGTCATCCCAAGGAGTGGAGGGTATCCATCGACAAAACCGGAGAGTTTAGTGTAGCCGCTTATCGGTGCTGCACCTAAGATACCGTCCGGATTCTTGTATTCCCTCAACCAAGAAGCATCATCAGGCAACAGTGGAGCTGAAGGTGCTGGAGTTATGTAAGGAGAAGAATCATGAACTATAGTTGAACTCTGAAATGGGGCCACCTCGGACTCGTTGATGGTGAGATCAACCAATGGTGTAGAGGCTAGTTCCGCGATAGGGCTTAGTTTTGGTTTACTAAAATCGTTTGGCCCTTTGTTGAGGACCCAAGCACTGAGGGAGGGAGGTCCTGCAGGGTGTGAGGTTGAGTCCTTCAACACTGGCTCTTTCTGTTTGAATGACCAATTATTCTGGCTGTTATTGGACATAGTTGAGCAGAAGCTGAATGAGTCACTATCTTCTGAGCTCTGACCAGAGGACAATGATGTGGCACGTCGCAACCAGTCATCAGCAAACACTGCCTGCATCTGTGATTCATCAGCACAAACTGGATCCTTTATTAGAGGTTTAGAGATATTAGGAGGAGCTGAGTTGCGTCTGGTTATAGGCTTGAAGAGAATGACTTCTTCCTCGTCCGTTGAAGGTTGTGTTTTCGGACCAGAGTAGGTATCATTTTCTACAGACATGGGTTTCTCCTTGCTTTCTTGTGATCTCTTTGTCTGATCATCAGGCTCCTTCATGGAATGTGTGGAAACAGATGCTGCAGTTTCTGCTTCTGATCCTTGGACTAGAGATCCTCGATTATTTATTGAGTCTGATGGTGGTTTTCCATCTTGATCATGAGAGATCAGCCTGTGAAAAACTTTCGATCGGTTCGTTATTCTTGTTGCAGCATGAACTACGCGGTGAGAACGACATTCGTTACCACTTCTATAGTCATCCATGCATTCCATACGAGTTGCGAAGTCCAGTTTTTCATGAACATGATTCAATGGATGAAAACCCTTCAACTCATGATCTTCCCAAAGTGCATCATGAGCCGGATAATTTCTGCCTCCTAATTGCTCAATCCTATCCTTGAGATCATCCAAAGCACCGACAAAGTAAGACAAAGCACTTGTAACCCTTTCATCGGCATCATATGTTTCTACTGTATCAAGTGCTCCCACTAACCACTCTAGAAACACCAATACTGCTGGCAAAAGTGGGCAAGTATCCCCATGATCTCCGGTCAAGCATCGTTCTGTGAGGCGACCTATGCAAATGAACATAGCAGCAAATGCTAATGCTGTGAATGCAGAATGTTTCTGATCATCTTTTCCTGTGGAGTCCTCTTGATCTAGTCTCTCAGTCAAGCTATGAATGAAGATGAATATCGAAACAAGATGAATAGCTCGGTAAGGCCCTCTTCTGGATGAATCCATGTGTGAATAAGACTCCAAAGCGACAGTAAGTTCAGCATCTTCCACAGCTAACATAACATCCAATCTATGCAGCGCAGAAGCAAGAGTGCATGGAAATTCCTCCGAACTGCATTATATCTCAACAGTTTTTAGTCTCACTTGGTTTTCACAACAGAACTGTAAGAAAATCAGCAACACAAGTAATACAGACAAGACATTGGGACATCAAACATTAATTTCAGCCAATAGAATAAAAGGAAAGAAAAAGGATATTTCATCCTAGAAATGACAGCTGAGTGCTGCATGATACTGGCTGACCTGACGAGTATGTAGAGGATAATAGAAAGATTCTGAAATTTGAGTATGTCAACTAGCTAAAGAACTAATATTCAATCAATGAGACAGCTATGGAGGATACAAGTAAGAAGACGATAAGCAATCCCGCAGGTACCTTGATCTGATTAAAAGGAAGCTAATAGTTCTGACAAGAATGGGCCACAGGCTGAACTTTTCAGAACAAACATTATCCAAGTGTTCTGATTTGCTGTTATGCGGAGAGCCATTTTTCTCTTGGGGTGAATTCTGTAAGTAACTTACTTTCGGAGGATTTAAAAAGTCAAGCTGCATCTGTCGCGAAATTGATGGCAACTCAGTAGACCTGTTCTGCAAATCCACAAGACACAATTGAAAGGTACCACTAACATCAAATAACACCTATAATTTATATAAAAACCATACCACTCCATGAGATCAACTAACTATGGAGATTGTTTGAAATCCTGTTTGCTTCAAAAATATTCGTCGAGGAGGCGACTAAAGAAGACTAAGAAATTTACCTCTTCAAGAAGTAACATAATATTTCTCCAGGCGTCAGGAAAAGGCTCCTTGACTGCTAAACTCCTTATGCAATGGTATAATGCAAGGAATGAATCGCCAACATATGTTGCCAATAAAGCCAACTGCAAACATGCTCAACTGTTTACACTAGTTTTATGCCATGATCCAGAATATGGCGACACCCACAAATTCGAGGTAAGAATACATTACTAGTTGGAATTTAGAAATAATTTTCTAATCTTGGATACTAAGATATATGTGGATACTATACCTGATTATGGGGATTTCCACTATCTGGCCATGTTTTTGTTGCTTCTAGGTAGTATTTTGCGGCAGTTGACCACTCACAGGCATCAGGCTTCTTGATAATCTCAGAATATCTAGCAAGATCCCCAATACAAATTAACAGGCGATGGCAGGTATGTTGACATGCATGCACCTTCGTTGGCTCGATAGGAAATGACCAGTGATCTTTCTTGTTTAGGAAAATTTCTGCAGGGAGTCCACAACTTCTCCTCAGTTTTACAATCAAATCCTTATAGAATTCAGTTGCCTCAGATAAGAAGGACTTGAATCTTTCCAGGCCACGATCGGTGTTGCTCTGGGAATTCTTACTATCAGATGTATTATTGCTCTTCATGTTATCAACATTGTGGGATCGCTGACTCATTCTTTTACGAAATTCATCTATAAGCTCGTAGTGTAGCCTCCACATATAATGCTCAACTTCTTGAAGCTCAATCATCTGGTTGCAGCTCAACAGGATTTTCTCATAACCAGCACGGATTTTGCGGTATAACTCTAGAGCATCGTCGTGTAAAAGAACCTTTGAATTAAGCAATGCCGACATCTGTTTCTCTATATTGACAACCTATGAGAAAAACATCAAAAACTAGTGATTTAATTACTTACTTCAAATCCAACTACTTACTCTGAAAACCCTCGGTAAAATGTCAAGAAGAAACATCAAGAAATACCTCAAGTAAAGCTTCCTGCTGTTCCATCTTGTACAAATGATTGGACACAGCTGCTGAATTTCAACTTTAAGATTCTTTTCTTGTTAAATTAGGAGTTCCATCTGAAATTGATTAAGCAAATATATGAAGAAGAAACCCCTCTTTCTCACCTGATAAATGAAGAAAGTCTAGTTAGTTTTCAGGGAACACCACCATGTGCAAGGAGATAAAAACCATAGGGATTCCAATCTTGATAATTCTTGGCACTATTGTGTGTAGGAAAAATAGGAACTAAGGCTCTAGTTTGTTCGAATCATCCAATCATCATCATGTAATTACAACAGTGAAGTGAACTAAAAGACTGAGTTCATCATCATCATCATAAACCACACTCTCCTACTCTGTCCAAAATTAAGCCTCACCTCTCAACTATTACAACTTCAACAAGCCATAACCACAAAGAAACAGTAAGGAAAAGAAGGCATTTGACCATAATTTCAGAATCTAATCAGGTAAGAAAACACATAAACCTCGAAAATCAATCATTTTCCAACACTTGATTAACTGCATAAACAACAAAAAAAAAACTTCAAACAACACAAAGTACCTGAAGAATTAACAGCAAACCCTCAAGAATCAAGAACATAAACACTTTACAGAGAGAGTGAAAGGCCCCCAAAAACCGAAAAGGGGATTGCGATCGCGTGTTTTGGCAGTGGAGGAGAGACCAAAAGGACAAGAGGGATGTCGTTTAGTGAAGTTCGAGAAAGATTTTAGCGTTGCTTTTCCCCTTTCAATCAGGCACTTCCAATTGACTATGTTGTAATTGTAGGAGTATTTATATTTCTTTCATTGCTTTAAGCAAAGCTCCAATTAAAAACTACAACACGTTCAGATTGGGGGGGTTCGCCATAACCATCTTACCTCAAATATTACTATATTTACTCTCCAAAATCTCCTGTAATCCTTATCCAACCTAATAAATTTCACGAAACCACGCCACTTCCACTATTTTATGACTTATTACCCATTCCAACTAATTTTAAATTAAAATAACTGTCGTAATAATAAATTAATTACCAATTAATTAAGCAACTTTTCATTGCTTTTTAAAGAGATGGATGGGACTAAGAAAGAGTTTATTAGTGGTTAATTTTTTTTAATATAATGAATGTTATTGTTTTTATCAATAGATAGAGTATTTTTTATTTAAAATAATACACTTTTAATTTATTTTGTGCAAAAATTTCATTAAAATTATTAATTACTACCCCTATTTTACCTCATTTCTCTTATTCATTTAGATAGATATTAAAATTTTTAAACGAAACGGTTAATTTAGATGTAAACAATTTCATGCAACTGGAGGACAATAATTAAGAATTTATAATGCTAAATTAAAATAAATAAAATAAGCTATGCTTTGGACAAAGATTATTAACTTAATATCCTGCACGCTTAAGTTTAATACTGTGTTTTGTTTATATTTTTTAATTTAAACCAATAATTAAATAAATACATTCAAATTCTCAGTAAACGTAATTCAATCTTTAGTTTGGTTAAGATAATTTTGATTTTTATCATTTTTTCTTCCTAGAAGGGGAAAAGAAGAGTAATTACAATATAGTTTAACATAAATAGCCATTAGCAACAATAGTCATGCAATTTGAAACCTTATAAATTATAGTCAGACACTCGATTATTCATCAAACCACGACCAAGACTTATCCATATAATTAAATATTGGATAAAGTTTGACCGAACTATATTAATTTATCAAATTATGGAAATTCATGAAATGTAATCATCCAGTGTAATATAAAATAGCGTTCACTAAAAAAATTTTAAAAATTTAAAAGTGGACAAATCAATTATGTTCATTGACCACATAGCAGAGAGAAAATATAATTATTGATTTGGGAAAATAGATATATTTCAGCCGTTTGTTCATCTAATTCTTTACTAGTGTTTAGAGGACAATTTTAATTTTTTAACATTCGCGTGCTTAGCAGATTATGGAGCTCATTTTGGGGACAACTTCGTATGATAAAGTGTCTTTTTTTTTTTCTTTTTTTTAGTTGAAATATTATATAGAAACAACTTTGATGGCTGAGTTTATATTCCATGAAATTGTTACATGTGAAATTCATAAGGAGTTGTCATCCCATAAAATATTATTTTTCTCAATAATAATTTAATTAATTATCTTTAGGAAATACGTTATTATAAAAAATCATGTACATTTAAAATGAATAATAGTTTGTCATATAAATAGATAACACATTCTGTCCATATGTTATCTTTTATCTTTCACCGTTAGAGTGTTTTAAGAGCTTGAAGTAGGTGGAGAGTTGAGTGGTTGGTGGGTTTTTGTTATGATAGTAACTCGTGAGTTTAAATTCCATTCAGAAGAATCCTAATTTATGAATTTGGAGAACATAATTTTTTTCATAAGTTTTAGACATGTTTCAATTCTTTTAAGTCATCATATTGTGATTTATTGCTTTCATCTCTTTGATTCATACATCATTTAAATTTATGTAAAAAAACAAGCATAAATCTTTCTTGCGGATGGAGAGATAATATGATCAAAAAGTAGTTTTTTTTTTAATTATGTATTTACAGTACTGGTGCAGTTAAGTGTAGGACGGAGTGAGTATATGTTTTAAATATGAATGTTCAGATTAGCGTTCTTGAATCGGTGAACAAAATATTTTTTTAAAAAAAAATTGAAGGATATTATTTAGGAGATGAAGAAGCAGTTAACTTTCACTACAATTCAATTTACTATTTTAATTACTAGTATATTTTAAATAAATGTGTCGTGTTTGAAGAGCAGAAAGCAATGATCCTATAGAAATCAATACGTTGAGTGCATATTTGAAATTAAAATCTTCTTTATTTCTATATTAAAGTATAATCAACATGCAACATGGTATATGATATTAGGATTTATGTTTTATATAGATAATTACGTACACTAATAAAAATTATGAAAAGGAGCCCTGCTTTATAAGATCACGAGGAATGCAACCTAATAAATAATTAAGAATTAATATAGAGTCGTAAATTTAAGACAAATAAGATTAATGTAGTTGGTGTTAGGTTATTATTTTTTTGTAAATTAATCAACGTCTATTAAATAGTATATTAGTACTCCAATAAATGATTAGGGTATCATGTTGGAAATAAATCCATGAAACTTTAACCCTATTATGATTAACGAGATTTAAACCGTAAAGAGGAAGCGTACCTGATCCATTGAGTCTCTAGGCGGAACACGAACTCAGGATCAGTGGTTATATGACCTTCCTCAACTAAGCCTCCTTATTCCTTATGGGGACCGTAGTAATCCCTCCCGATGGGGAGAAGGGAAGACGATGTGCGGCTTAGTATATTGGGGACCATAACCTGGGAGCATTTATATACTACTTGACTAGACCACCCATAATCACCTAATCATGTAGTATTGAGTATCTACTCAATAAGCCCATATCATTTATTATTATAGCTCATGGACCTTTAACCTTAATTGGATCACTTAATTAAGTCCATAATATAATTGAATAGCTAATATAATTGCATAATAATATATTGCCCACAATTAGATTATAATGGAAATTAATAATTTCCAACAATCTCCCACTTGGGCTATATATATTTTCCGTTAGCAATTATATCAAGAGTCCTTAGTTGCGCAACTTTATGCTATTCCTCTTCAGGCTATACTTAACAATCTGGTCCATCTCATATACTAATATGGAACTACCGCGGCATTCACCACATTACAAATCGTGATTAAACCCCGACAATCACCAATATCAATATACTCAATGACATAGATCAAATATGGTGAGTAGCATGGAAATTACATGTCAAATGTGATCATCATGTCTATTTCCAACTGGTCCAACTTTAAACTTTAGTGAGACCAATTCATAATTTAAAATATTACAAAATGAAATTACTTAAGTGAATTCACAATTAATTCAAAGTCATTAACTTTATTCTGCAGAAAACTGAATTATCCAAATCAAAGTGTTTTTGAAAATTTTAAAGAACAATAAATATAGACTCCCACTGAACTAATGTATTCTAAAACCATATAACACCCATATGAGTAGCTAGCTCATAAAAATTACAGGGCGTTGAATACATAATTGGTGGATCCATATTTAGAGTCTATCATAATATGCTCTTTTAAAATTTTATCTACACAAAACACTTTCTTTAACAACCAAGAATTCTATGTCAATTTGTTTGACTTATAAGTATTCTTGTCATAAATACTTTACTGCGAACTAACTGTCACAATGAACTTTATGTGACAAATTTTCGCAACCTTTATTTCATGTTTGAATGCCCTTAGTATGCTACTAAT
The DNA here is from genome assembly GCA_023678885.1 of Pogostemon cablin. Classification (NCBI taxonomy): domain Eukaryota; kingdom Viridiplantae; phylum Streptophyta; class Magnoliopsida; order Lamiales; family Lamiaceae; genus Pogostemon; species Pogostemon cablin. The sequence continues at coordinate 4,333,864 of CM042956.1, forward strand.
TCTGTTGTCATGGTTAATGAGCTAAAGTGTTTGCTTAATACTTTTACTTGTATAGCTCTCCAACCAACAGAAATATAGCCTGAAGTGGATCTTATACTGTATTGACATCCAACAAACTCAGAATCAGAATTCCTCATGATCTCTAACAAATCTGATCTCTGATGTACAAGCATATTATTCTTAGTTCTCTATACATACTTTATAAAGATCCATACTAGAGTTACTTAAATGTCTACTTAATATACCAACAACATAAGTCAAATTAGGTCTTATAGAGACCTCATCATACAACAACTTCCAACAACCAATGAATATGGAATGTTTCTACATTTCTTAAATCTTTAGTTTAACTTTAGGGCACCTGATTGAGACTGCATTTGTCTCCTTTAGTTTAACTTAAACATTCTCCCACTGAATCACATAATCATCTACATTTGTCTCAAAACCAAAAGAGACACTTACTTCATGATGATACTTGTGATTCCTTTACGAAAAAAATTTGCTTGAATGCATAGATGAATTTCTTATTAGTTCTTAAACCATTTAGATCGTATCATCAGTGTTGCGATCAAGGAACTTTATCTTTACATCCATACAATATGATTCAAGATCAAAATGTGTTACTGATGTCACGATTATCTTATAATAATATTTTTCTTCCCTTTTGAGTATAATCCTATATCAAGATGCAAACCTAATCATCTTGTATTGATTTATACTCATAACTTATAGCATTAACACACTTTGGAGTAATTGGACCTTTCATGGTTTGATGAACATTGTTTGAATGTTCTACCATTAATTCTATAATGTCCTCATTATTTAAGAGAAAAACTACATAATCTTCTGAATTATCTTTCTCCCAACTCTAGTGGTTTCCTTAGTGACATTAATTCTTGAGGTTGTTGAATTTGTTATTCCTTAAATATTATTGACATTGTCATATTGTTATTCTGAATTTGCACAAATTCTTTAAAGCATAAGTGGGGATCGAATCGACTCCCCCTTAAGGACAATGTCTCTAATATTATTATTCCCCCAAAATCAACATCCTCACATAATACCGTATTACCAGTCTCAAATACGATCTGATCAATTGGATCACAAACTTTTTATCTTTATTTAATACCAATAAAGTAGCTTGTATCTATTTGAATCCAATTTTCTTTAGTAGATCCCAATGATCTAGCCTTAGTTGGATATCACCATATGTGAAACTCAAAGAGTTCTCACAACTACTTTGGTTGGAACTTTATTGAGACCATAAGCTGCAATCTTAGTATTTCTCCAATTAGTAACCATATAATATGGAGTACTATTTTTGTCTTTTAACTACACCACAACACCATTCATACTAAGTAATCTTAATGTGGTGTATTATAAAACAATTCCACAAGCCTTTAAGAGAAAACGAAAGGTTATACTTTAACAGCTTTCCAAACGGGTATTTCTTTGTTGCCCTTATACTTTATTGAGACAGAGTTTGTTAGAACTTATTAGTTCATCCTTATTGTTGAAGTTCTCATCATGTATAATTTTGTTGTTGACATAAGTTAAACTTAATTAACAGACTTCTTAATTGTACAGAGAATTAATCCAAAATGATTATCATGCTTGCACTAAACTTTATAATCTTTCAAATTTTAAATAGTTTAGAATCATCTCAAGGAATCGAGCACAACATTAGTATCAAGTCCAATGACAACAACACTAACTTGTAAGTGGCACTTCTTTGTAGTAGTCAAATACTGACAATAAAACTGTCAAGCAATAGCCTTCCTGTGGGCCGACTTATTACTCACATGTTAAACAAATAATCATCACATATTTACCACCACAGGTGCTTGTGTATTTCTGCCAAATATTAATCTACCTGTGGGCCGATCAATACCCGCATGAAAATACACTCGCACAACATTATTAATTAGGGACCCATCACAAGACACCTTGTGCAACATTAACCTCGTCTGTGGACAAAAATTAACTGCAGGGGTAATCTTGGTGTAACAATCAAGTATTGACAATAAGTTCTGTCAAACAAGAGTCTATCTGTGGACCGACTCATGTTCACATGAATAATTCAAATAATTATCACATACTTATTATCACATGTGTGTTATTATTCTGTCAAACTGTGCCTACCTGTGGGCCGAACACAGAACACATAAATAATACCACACCCATCTATGTAATTTCAATAAAGCTTTTCTCCACACACGATATTGCTGTGGCAACATGGTGCTTCGATTGACTAGATTGAATGTTTACTAGACTAATTAAATAAATATTAAAATATTTAATTTAATTAAACGACATTTAACTGTCTCCCCAATTTAATTTAATTTTATTCCTCTAACCAAATAGGAATATTAGATGATTCATACCAACTTAAAAAATAATGAAAGATTTCTTTACTTAATTAGGGATTCCAAAATCCCAATTTAATATAAAACTCGATCCTTTCCAAAATAATGGGACTCGTAATTGATTCCAGAATCAATAATAAATATTGCACAATTAATTTCTTATGCCATAAATAGAATATAACCAAATATTATTGAATCACATAATTGTCCCATAAATCAATTATTAAACTGAATGAATCGGCTTTCTTTATTTAATATGACCAATATGGAATTGACGCAATTCTCCAAATGAGCAAATAAGATATCACAATTTAATTAATATTAAATCTATATATGCATAGAGGAGAAAATAATGAGCAGCATATATAACCTTAAAATGATATCATGATCATGACACGACTAAACATCCTTGTGTACTCAATTATCAATTCTGGAATACGATAATTAATCTATGAATCATTAAACAATATCAATCCTTTAATAAAAAAAAACGTGATTTACCATAAAGATTCAAACACACATTCGAATCTAACCACAATATTATTGTGATCTCAGAAAATCATATATAGGGTGGCTTTGATACCACTTGTTGGAAATAAATCCATGAAACTTTAACCCTATTATGATTAACGAGATTTAAACCGTAAAGAGGAAGCGTACCTGATCCATTGAGTCTCTAGGCGGAACACGAACTCAGGATCAGTGGTTATATGACCTTCCTCAACTAAGCCTCCTTATTCCTTATGGGGACCGTAGTAATCCCTCCCGATGGGGAGAAGGGAAGACGATGTGCGGCTTAGTATATTGGGGACCATAACCTGGGAGCATTTATATACTACTTGACTAGACCACCCATAATCACCTAATCATGTAGTATTGAGTATCTACTCAATAAGCCCATATCATTTATTATTATAGCTCATGGACCTTTAACCTTAATTGGATCACTTAATTAAGTCCATAATATAATTGAATAGCTAATATAATTGCATAATAATATATTGCCCACAATTAGATTATAATGGAAATTAATAATTTCCAACATATCATCCTCTGCGACGCACCAATTTATGATTACGTCGTGGAATGAAAGATCCAACGGACGGATTTGGGAGATTGCTCCACCTGTTTGACGATGGAGGTTCAGTGGAAAAAATAGCTTCTGGAATAATGTCAGCCAATAGCTGGTTGAAATGTGCCATGTTGTTATTGGTTGATGGTGATTCGCTGGTTAGGTGGGCCCTAATATTATTGGATAAATAAGGACTTGGGATGAGCATACATTGTTCAACTCAAAAACAGTCTATACTAGTATATAGCCGATGCACAGGGATAAACTTTTGAGTGCAGCTATTTGCATCCTCGATTTTATTAAACGTACTCCGTAATAAAATATTTTTTTATGATAAGATATAAATACTCTTATATAAGTTAATAAAGATTTCGAAAAATTTAAACTGTTGGATAGCTATAATCGAACGGTGTTTAATTGTTCAACTTCTGCAATTGAACAGAATGGATTGATTTAGCAAATTATCACGTTCGCTCCGTATAATCGAACACAAAGTATTGTTCGGTTATAGAACATTTACATTTTATGCTTTTTCTGACAATTATTGGTATTGTCATGTGTGTTACGTTCTATTTGTTATGTGAAATTCTTCTACTCCCCTCTCAAAACCCATACTACGATCACAAGCACTATGAATAGGATATGTAGTATTGTCAACATGACTAAACCACGAACTGTCTCAACTACTACACAATTAATGCTCATATTTAGAGAAAGAAGCACCCATAGTTAGGGAGAGAAGAGTAGTGTTTAATTGAGATTCACAATATGCAAATCTGTAACAGATTGCGAGGGTGAGAAGTAGAACAACGGCTACAGTAATCACATCCATCTTATTGTATCCTTTGCGCAATCCATTAATGGTGAATCCTTAATTCATCTTTAAAACTATTAAGATCTTTCGATCTGTTTCGCCGAGGCTAAATATCTATTGAGGAAGATGATTTGCAGGGATACTTCTAGAAGGCTACCCGCAGACAGTTATAAGTATCGCGAAATTATTATAACAAAATTTCTTAATGATTTCATTTATTAGTTGTTTATTGATTTCTCTTTTAGGGCATCCATGGATTATCAATGGAGGAGAGATGTCATCAATGGAGAAGTTAATTGAATCGCTTATGTAGAGTAGCCTTGATAAAGATAGGGTTTACAGCGGCAATTCTATTCAGGTATAAAAAATATCACACTTTCAATTTTGTAAAAAGTGTGATATTTTGTAAAAAATATCACACTTTCAATTTTAATAGGTTACACAATAATAAGAAAATGCATAGTTGATTGGCATGAAGCTATAGAAGGGAAAATGAATAAAATAAATGTGTTTGGTGCATTAGAATTATAGTGTTAATCAATTTTTGATTTCCCAAAAAATTAAAGAATCCCTCATTCTTTAAGTAAATTACATACTATCACATTCATTCTTTGTTTTCATATCCCATTTAATTAATCTTTATTAATGAAATAAATTTTATTAATATTAAAAAATATCAAAATAATAATTTTCTTATAATAATTATAAAGTTATAATATAATAAAGAATTAATAATAAAAATATGAATCATTCCAAAATTATTTATTATCATAATAAACAACATTAATAGCTATGATTGTCATTTTCAATATTCAACAAAAAAAACATCATAAAAGTCAAACCCATTATTATTCTCAACCACTATCACTATAGTTCACATTCTAATTTCTTGCAATAAACCAAACTTCCACTTAATGTCACACCTAGAAAATATAAATATCATATTAATTTATAATTGCAAAATACATTTTAATTTTTTTAAATTTTTTATATTATATAAGAATAGAGAAAGAATTAGAGTAGTAATAATCGAAAAAAGAGAATATGTAAAATGTGATTTACCAAAATATTACCACTTAAATAATTTTTTTTAAATATAATAAAAGTTATAAAGAGTTTATATTGGAAGGTAAATCTTTAATCGATAAATTAAACATTGAGATTTTTTTGTGATACACAAATTGATGAGTGACTTTTCAAAATGTTTGTCCCCTATAATAATGAATTAAAACCTTATTTTTCATTAATTTAAATAAATTATTCACTAAAAATATCAATGAATGATGATAGACAATCTTTAATCTACTCAATTCTTTTTTTAAGTAATGATTGATATTTATATCTTAACATAAATAGATCATAATTAATAATTTAAACCAATATAATAAAAAATTAAGCATGAATGATGATTAAATATTTAATTTAAATAACTAAATATGGATCCATTAATATTATTCAAATTGGATAAGTGCCCAAATGTTGATATATTAACTTATAAATTTATAATTAAATATAAACATAATCATTATTTTTTTTGGCAAAGACCTAAGTGATACCATGTGATCAAGCGAAGACTTCTATGAAATGATAAGAATTGATAATAATTTTAATAAAAAGTGATACTCAAATTAGTAAAAAATGATAGTGGTGTGCAATAAGTTATTTAAATAATTTATAGTATACCCCCTTCGTCCTATTTTATATGGTACACTTTTCATTTTGGGTTGTCCCACAAAAGTTTGCACATTCCTAAAAAAAGCAAAAAGTAAAAAACAATCACTCTTCCTCATACACTTTATTTACAAAAAAATCACCCTTATTCTTTTATCATTTATTTATTACTCAAAAATACTATAATACCCCTAAAAGTTATCACTTTTCTTAATCTCCGTGCCGGAAAAGGCATGCAAACTTTTGTGGGACGAAGGGAGTAAATAAAATGTGATACTATTTTAATAAAAAATGAAATTATCATTAATAAAATGTGATAGTTATTTTAACTGAAAAAATGTAACCTAATTCTTGCCTTAGTTTCTTATGGACAATTTATTAAATAAGGCAATTTATTTCCATTTAATGAAATCTGTTTTGTGATTTATAATTCATAGTAATTTTAGAAAAAAAATCATAATTAATAATTCATTAAATATGATATAATTGTATCATTAATGTAGTAGCCAAATTTGAAGGAGATCTTTAAGCACCAATAATTAATGATTAATTGATTATTAGTAAATTGAATATTTAATTTACGATAACTTAGTCATAAAAATAGAATAAAATATAATTAAATTTAACTATTTAAATAAATATAGTAAATTATTAAGTTGTGTGCAATCATGATTTAAAATTAGACTTAAACAAATAAAAACTTGTTAAGATTAAGTAATATTACTGATTTATTATATAGTAAGAGTTAAAATGAAAATACAATTAATTAATGAATATTGATATCGTTAATTTTTATAATTAAAATTGATTGACGGTGAAAATAAAAATTAAACTATATATATAGTACTGAGGTGAGATATTGTAAGTAAGAATTTTGAAATTTAACTAATAGTGAATAGAATTTTTAAATTAAATTATTAAAGATATATCTTAATAATAGAATGAGAATAAAATTTGTTTAAAACTAATCATTTAAAAAAGCAAGGTGCTATAATTAATTTAAAATAACATTATATACTAATTCAAAATATCTATAATTTTTTTTACTAATTTCTTTTACTAATGATGATAGTTAATTTTTAATTTGCACGATTATGAATTTATTAATGATTATTAATAATTAATAATTATTGTAACAACTTGATTGTCCAGTAATAAATTCATTACTTAATAAATATTTAATAACAATTTATCATAAATATTTGTATTTAAATAAACAATAGCATGATTAAGGATTTATGATGATTGAAAATTAATATAAATAAAAAATAGGGAGGAATAATAAATTATTTTAAGTCAAATTTAATATTAACTATAATGGTGACACAATAATTAGTAAATTATTAAGTAGAGTGTAATAATGATTTAAAATTAGTGTCAGACATCTAAAAACTAAAAACCTGTTAAAATTTAGTAATAATGACTTATTGTATAGTATGATATAAGGTTAAAATTAAAATACAATTAATTAATGATTATTGACATCGTTAATTATTACAATTAATAAAATTGATTGATGATGAAAATCAAAGTTAGAGTATATATAGTACGATAGTGAGATATTGTACGTAGAATTTTGAAATTTAATTTACAAAAATCTTTAAGTTAAATTATTAAAGAGATCTTAATAATAGAGTGAGAATAAAATTTGATGAAAACTAACTATTTAAATAAGCACGGTGTTATAATGAATTTAAAATAACATTAAATACTAATTCAAAAAATAATATATATATATATATATATATATATATATATATATATATATATATATATATATATATATATATATATATATATATATATATATATTTTACTAATGATGATAAACAATCTTTAATTTGCATGACTATAAATTTGATTAATAATTACTAATAATTAATTATTTTATAATTTGATTATTAATAACCAATTCATTACTTAATAAATAGTATATGTAATAACAATTTATCATAAATAATTATACTTTAATAAACAATAACATAATTAAGAATTTATGATGATTGAGAAATAATAGAGAAAAAAAATATGGAAAGAGTAATAAATTTGAAAATTTAATAATAACTATAATGTTGACATAATAATTAGTAAAAATTAAATGCTAATTGATTTTATATTTATTTTGATCCTCAAGTTAATCCAAAATTTCTAATTTCTTTTTTATCTTGAAATCAATTCAAATCAAAATTATTGACTAAAATTATATTAATTAAAGATTAGAATGATAATTAAGAATGAACATATAACAATAAAATATAGTTCTATTAAAAAATAAACAAATAAAATAAATAATTAAATATGAATTAGTTCACCATTTAAAACAATTTTTATAACCCAATGATTTACAACATTGATTTAAATCAAGTATCAATAAAATAAATATGACTAAAGTATATATTGATTAAAGAATAGAATTGATAATTAAGAATTAACTTTACAATAAAATATAGTTCTATTAAAAAACAAACAAATAAAATAAACAATTAAATATGAATTGATTTACCATTTAAAACAATGGTTATAGCCAAATGATGTACAACATTGATTTATACCAAGCAAATAATAAAATAAATGTACACTCAATTAATAGAAAATGAGCTATTAACAAAAGTTACAAAATTATACTCAATTCATAATATATATAATCTTATTAAAATACATCATACTCAAATCTCCAGGTTTGCTTTTATGTTGAACATGGATGTTAGACTGGTCCATGTTCAATTTTTTTTTATGGTGAGATAAGGTTCAACTATCCCTCCTTTAAATCTTCAAAGAAGTTTGTATATTGATAACAACAAAGAATTATGAAAATAGAGAAAAATGACATTCTTAAATTGTTAAATTATAAGTATATCTAATTCAAAAACTTGAAATAAGAAATAAATTTTAAACAATTAAAAAAAACTCAACATAATGTTGACTAATTTATAGATTTAGTACAATTTTAGGGCCAAAATAAAATAAACAATTACATAGGAACAATTCTAAACATTTATCTTGTGGATCAAGATGAATACACCCTCAAAACTATCAAAGTATGAGTAAGCTTAATTTCATTAAATCTCAAATTGTTAGATATGAACAAATCTAATCTCATGAAAAGTGAAATAAAAGATAAATATTAACACATTAAAAAAATACAATTCTCAATTTAAAATAAAAATTAATGAACATTAGAAAAAATAATCAGATGTTTAATATTAAATAAATCAAAGCAAACTCAACTCTAAAAATTTTCATATTATGATTAAATCTAATAATTCCGTAGGAACAATTTTCAAACCAACAAAGTCGATGAAGGATGAGAGAAACTTTCAAAATTGAAAAAATGAGTGAGCAACTAAGGTTTTATATAAAAAGAAAAGAATAGAATCCTCTATTTATAATATTAAATGACAAAAATTAAAAATAAAAATTACGTAAATATTGAATGTTAAAAAAGAAAAGTAGAATTAAGATATTAAAAAATAAAGTAGAAAGATATAACAAAAGTAAAAAATGTAAGTATAATTAATAAATTAAAAAGGAAAGAAGAAATAATTAAGAGTAGAGAAAAAGGTAAAAAGAAGAAAACTAAAAGTAGAAAGATATAACCAATGAAAAGTAAAAAAATGTAAGTATAATTAATAAATTAAAAAGGAAAGAAGAAATAATTAAGAGTAGAAAAATACATAAAAAGAAGAAAACTAATAAAATAAAATAAGAATGGAAAGTGCCGTAAATTTTCTCATTTTGTCATGTCACTAAGTAAGAAAGATAGCCTATTCACATCAGCAAAAAGTAAGAAAATAGCATATCTACATCAGTAAAAAAAAACTGTGGATTAGATGTATTAAGATTTTGTATTTATAGACTTTGATATGTGTCGAATTCAGGTTTATTTATTTAAATATAGTAGTTTTGAAATAATTTTAATTAAATATTGTCAGTTTCATAAAAATTTGTAAAAATAAGTGCAGTCCCCAGTTTGGATGGCGTTTTTTAGAAACAGGATGACGTTTTTTAGAAACAGGATGAAAAAACGACACTTTCAGTGCGTCTTTATAGAATTTTTGTCATCCCCTAATTAATGCCCATTTTATATTAATTAATGCTTGTCATCAGTTGATTTAAAAAATAAATAAAAATTAATGCACCAAATGCACATTACGTGGTTAATAATAATTAATATACTCTCATTAATATAAAAAATAATTAAACAATCATAACTAAATATTTATTTAAGGAATTAAATTGTGTGATTTTTTTTAAACTATAGATACAGCAAAAACAATAATAGTAAATTCAGGAGTAATTTAAAAAAGACATCATATTTTGTGTTAAAAAGACACAACTATAAAAACCAACAAAAGATAATAATAAATATTAAAAAGACATTTTAAGAGTATTTAAATAATCACTTAAACTATTATCATATTTATATTTTTAATCTAAATATTTTATTATTGAATACCAATAAATAAAGGGGGTAATATATACTATTTAAACATAATAATAAAATTTATGAACGCATTCGCAAGTCATTAGCAAGTTCATTGATGAATGTGTTTGTGAGATTTCGAGCCTAATACATTAGACTTGAATTAGGTTTGATAAACTATTTGAATTCAAATTTTAAGCTTTGTTTGACTCGTTAACGAACAAGTTCGAATGAATACTTCATCAACAGAGACTCGAATGAACTTGCTAATGGCTTGCGAAATCATTCATAAATTTTATTACTATGTTTAAGTAGTATATATTATTATTTATTTATTGATATTCAATAATAAAATATTTATATTAAAAAACATAAATTGATAATAGTTTAAGTGATTATTTAGATACTCCTAAAATGTCTTTTTAACATTTATTATTATCTTTTGTTGATTTTTATAGTTGTGTCTTTTTAACACAAAATATGATGTATTTTTAAATTACTCCTAAATTTGCTATTATTATTTTTTGCTGTATCTATAGTTTTAAAAAAATTAACACAATTTAATTCCTTAAATAAATATTTAGTAATGATTGTGTAATTATTTTTTTATATTAATGAGAGTATATTAATTATCATTAACCACGTAATGTGCATTTGGTGTATTAATTTAAAAAAAATCAGCTGACAAGTATTAATTAGTATGAAATGAACATTAATTAGCGAAAGACAAAATTTTATAAAGATGCCATTGGAAGTGGCGTTTTTGCATCCACCGGTAATATCCAGCAGTTAACTCCATTTTGCAGCACATACCCCTAAAATGCGGATAATTCAATAAATTATCTCCAGTAGTTGACTCTATTTTGCAGCACATTCATTTTATTAATACTATTTTTATTTATTTATTACATTTAATTTATTTTTCATTATTATTTTTATTTATAATAAAAAAATAATATAATAAAAATATTAATATGCCTAAAATTAAAATAATATAATCATTAAAATTACATTATAATTTATTTAAACATGAAATTAAGACAACAGTTAAAATTAAAATTACATTAAAAAATACATAAACAATTTTTTTTCACATATATATTAATTTACTATTAAAACTAACTATCATAATATGTTTCACTTATTTGAATTAATTATTATAAATAAGTACAAAAATAAAAAAAGTGGACACTAAATGTACACAACATACATATTAATTTATCATTAATTATTAAAAAAATTTTATGTTATTTAAATTAATAATTGTAAATAAAAAAAAGAGAGAAATGGAATGCAGCCGATACTGTAGCGCTGGGATTAGCAGTCTTGCTGGAGGGAGTTTTGGACTGGATTTTGCGGTAATAAGCATTTATCCAGTCTTGTTGGAGATGCTCTAAGGCGCCATCAAAACTGGCGACTTCACGTATTTTGATAAATTTTCATGAAACGATAATATTTAATTAAAATTATTTCAAAACTACTAAGTACAGGTACTATTTTGCACCTTCTTTTTGCAGCTAATGCTTTTTTTTTTAATCAGCAAAACAAATACTCTCTCCGTCCCTAGGTAATAGTCTCATTTTACCATTTTGGTTGTCTCACCTAAAGGATCTTATTTCCTTTTTTGACACATAGAACCCACCCACACCCACTAATACAATTAAAACATGGGGTCCACACACTCACTAATATAACTACCCACTACACAATAAATAATAATACTCCTTAATTCACGTGCCCAAAAGCAAATGAGACTCTTACCAAGAAACGAATGGAGTATGTATTAATAATATGGGTAAGAGAATTACCCTAAAAATGTATAACAATCCTTAATGATTTACAATATATTCTTACTCCAAGATTAACTTGAAACTTGTTGAAGAATGGTGTATAAATCTTGATCCATAATGTGAACATAAGGTGTTGTTGTGAAGCTGAGGGAGTGAAGAACGTAATGGACGTAATGCATGAGTCATACACGTAGCATTAGAGTCATTTTATCAGCTGCAAGAGTATATATGTAACAGTTGTGATCACATGGAGTTTTGGATCAGTTTGGTTTGTTGGCTGATCGGTTTTGAGTTTGTTAGTGACCATGTGCTCTTCAGTTGGTTAGTTATTGAGCACATGAGGTGTGATCATTCCATTGGTGCACATGGCAATCGGTTATTGGTGAGGATTACAACAAAGCAGTTTTTGAAGCTGCACTCATTCATCTTCTTCCAGTGAGCATTACAGTTTGTTTAGAGCTAGTTTTTAGTCTCTATAGCTGTCATCTTCTTCGTGTATTACATCTATTAATAAGAAAGTTATTTTTCCCTCACAGTGGACGTAGATCAAGAAGATCGAACCACTATAATTCTCTTGTGTAATCTTCTTCGTTCTTTGTTTTAGGGTTTCTTGCTGGTTTTTCTTCATTGTGTGTGTGTTGATCGATTCTTCAACGAAGAAGCAACGAGTGAGAAGTGTGATCAAGTATCTTGTTTGAAGATCAAGATAGTCAATTAGTATCACAACAAAACTATTACAGGATAAATTTTAGACATTGTCTCAATTCCTCATAATAAATGATCATCCCTGTAGAGAACTTCCTAAAAATCCAATTCCACATGCAAGCTTTAAGTTCTTCCACCACCTTATCCAACACGATCGGTTCATTTTCAAAAATAAAGGCATTTCTTCTTTTCTATAACAACCAAACTACACGCTCCCACAAACAAACCATGAACATCTTCCCTTTCCTCCCTCTAATTAATTTACTAAAATGTAGTAAACTAACAGAAGGATTCGAGGACATCATTCCTTGTAGGCCAACCCATCTGAAAATTCCATCTATAGAAAATAAGAAAATTTGCATTCAAAGAATATGTGGCGTACCGTCTCTTGATTCTCGGAGCAAAAGTGATACTTGACATTCGCATTTTGGATAATGCTTGCTTTTTTATTTAGTTATTTTTCAAAAAAAAACCTTCGTCAATTTTGAATGTACATAATGGATAAAATTATATCATTATTATAAAATAATAACTTATTAAAGAAATTACAAAAACACGTTTGAGTTTTTTGAATATCCCGTATATAGAGTACAATATTTTAGTATATTTGGTAGGTACTAGTCGAATACTTAGTAATTTACTATAATGTTCGCCAGGTAGTGATCGAACATTTAGTATGATATTCGACAGGTAGTAGTTAAATTAAATATAATGAATAACTTAATAATCAAAATTTTAGGCTGACACATTAAGATATGTTTGTTGAGGTTTATGTGTGTTTTAAAAAAACCTATTTAAAAAATTATGGGTTTTGTAAATTAATTTAATAGTATTAATTTGTATTTATTTAGAGTTTTCTATAGTGTAAATTTTAATTTTATATCAAATAAATATATAAAAATTGAGTACATAAATTGAATAAAAGTACTATCAGAGTTGGGAGAAAATATGTGTAAAAAGAGGGAAAAAAATATTTAAAGAGCAATAGTATTGAAGGAGATTGAATTAAAAATTAATAAAATTCATAAGTTTGTATACTCCCTTTTTAAAATTCTAGTTTTAAATACTTAAACTAGAATAAGGATGTGTTTTTTAAGACAAAAGCTCCTGTGCTCCAGGGAACACGGAGGGATACTCCGTGTCTCCGTGTCACCTTGTGAACACAACTCTCCCCCTCCAATTCTATTTAAACCTATGTATTGCTATGAGTCTAAATTGCAAAGGGACATGAAAATTGCAAAGGCACACGGAATGTGCTCCGTGCGCCCGGGTGCACAGGAGCCTCACTCGTTTTTTAAAATCTAAAAATCACTTTTCAAAATTATAATAACTCACCCTAACAAAATCTTTGGCAAAAAGGTATTCTTAAGCGAGATAATCTCACATAACCGTAAAATCATATGATATTTTTTCTATATTATTTTTATTTTTTATTAATTGAATACTCCTATTTATTTTTATTAAAATATTATATTTTTATCAGTTTCACAAAAACTATTCGGTAATACGGTATGACACAAGTATAATATAATTAAATTAAAATCATCAAGTCTTTTCATATTAAATCTTGAGTGTCTAGTAATTTTGGGATGATAATAGAGTTGTCCGATGTAAAATCACTCTTATAAAAGTGGTGTCATAACTGTCATTCCATGAACACGTGGGTTTAAGGAAAATGGGCTTTTCCCTAGTGTAAGCCCAAAAGGTAAATCAGAACTAATAGGCCCAACTTATTCAATAAGTTTTTAAATAAAAAGAAAGAGAACGCGTAACTAAAAAAGTTTTTTATTTTTTATTTAAAAAAAAAAGGTGTATTCGCCTACGGGAATCTCCATTTTCCATAATAAATAACTAAATAAATAACAAGAAAGGTAATTTCTTGAAAATGTAATTGTGTACTTATATCGACTCTGGGGAGGTAAGTAATTTCAAAAACATTGACAATTGAGATTAATAATCACTGAATACTAAAAATAAAAAGAGAGCGACTACACTGCAACAGAATGAAATTTATGACCAGATCTTTTATAGCTAAATGGGTCAATGCTTTTTTTTCGCGGATCCTTTCTCCCTCCTCACCAAGCTTTGCTGTATTTTCCCCTCCCCTCTCTCTTTCTTCTTTGTCTATAGCCAATTTGATGAATTGACTTGGACTACCTGCCAGAAACCTCATCGCGGGCGGCGCATCACCTCCGTGTCCAATCAGAAATCTTCTTCCGCTTCCCTGACCTCGATGACGTGCTTGTTGACAGCGTTTTTTTTTAACCTCATCCTTCCTAATGAGCTGCCGCCGCTGTTGACGCAGCCGAACAAGGGCCAAGGGTCGACTTCGGCGCCTCCGGTGGCAGATCTTGGTCGAGAAGGCATAGCAACTCGATGGATGGGTATTTCAGTGCGAAATCTGGGAACTGAAAACATTTATTAATGGAAAATCAACGGAGATCTGTGATGATTCACAGATCTCTGTAGCTCTTAGAAATTTAGGCTTTTCACCACACACACACACAATTGCATCAATCTTTGCCCGAAATAAGTTATTTTTTTCTAAAGAAATTAAAAATTAAAGGAAAAGAATAGCACCCAGAAGGGAGAAAGTGAATGTGGGAGACAATCTGCTTGACGGTGGCGGCCACCGCTGGAAACGACATCGGAAAGTTCTTCAAAAGAAGGGCACCTTGATCCTCCCGCCTCTCTCTTTAAAGCTCAAGATATGTATGTGTCTGTTCATGTTTTACAATTCGATATGGTAGTGTTTGTGTGAATGGTTTCTGGGCTGATAATGAATCAGACCTACCGAATTTCTTTGTTATTAATTTGCATGTTTGATTATTTCTGTGTTCCGTAAAATTATGATTTTTATTTACTTTTATTGATTGTCTTTGTGTCTACTTTGTGGGGTTTTCACTCTGGCCACTGTGATTTCGGATGTAAATATAAATGAACACATCTCTGTATTTGTATGAATGATTTGGCCTTTTTATTTTTGCTTGTTTATTGAAGATGTGATCTTGGTTTGTTCTTTATTGGTTTTGTGTAAAACAATGGTCAACGTTTTATTCTGTAGCATCTCATTATGCAATCATTGTTTTGTCCTCACCACATTGATCACTTGAAAATTCTAATGGCATGCCTTTTACATTTACATCTCTTGTAAACCTCAAGTCATTTTACGAGTGTAAATTAACCTACATCCAAGTGATTAGATTTGGGTACACATGGCCTGGGTTAAAACTTAATTTTTGTTTTTATAGAGTAATCCAATTAAATCATTATAAAAAAAATTTATTGTTAGAAAATCAGAATCTCAAATTAAAAAGTAATATAATTTATTATAAAGAGTAACTTAATAAATTACAAAGAGTAACCAAATTATCTTTATAGAGTAGTCCAATTAATTCATTATAAAAAAAGACTTTATTATTAAAAAATCGGAGTCTTATATGAATGAGTAATCTAATTCATTATAAAGAGTACTCTAATAAATTATAAAGAGTAACCTAATTATTTTTATAGAATAGTCTAATTAATTCATTACAAAAAAGACTTTATTGTTAGAAAATCAAAGAGTAATTCAATTCATTATAAAGAGTAACCTAATAAATTTTAAATAGTAACCTAGAAGATATTGATTAACCAAATCAATAGAAAAAGTAATCTAAAAACTTGTATATAGTATATCCCAATTATTTGTAGAGAGTAGCTCAATTAATTAAAAAGCATAACCTAGAAGATGTTGATCAAATAGAACAATATATAAACAAATTAATATAAAGACTAATCCAATTCATTATAAAGAGTAATCTAATTAATAGAAAAAGTAACCTTGTTCACCAAACAGGACAAACATAAATAAATTAACATAAAAAATAATCTAAAAGTTTGTTCACAATAATTTAAATCATTACAAAGAGTAATCCTAATAATTAAAAAGAATAACTTAGAACATATTCACGAAATAGAACAATATATTATTCATCATGAAAAAATATAAAATAAAGTTGATCATCTCACAAAAATAATCTCACCTTTCATCTTCAACTTCTTACACTCTCTTGCTCTCAACTATGCACTGCAATTCTACATACCAGACATAATCTAAACATGCCAAATCGATCACTCTGTGAGGACTAACCCAATCTTTAATCTCTATAAAAGTGTAAATTTATAGAAAATTTAATTATTTAATATTATTAAATCATATGACTGCAAATTCTTTAACTATTTAACAAGAGACTTCAATACAAAATACAAATAATAACATCTTAATAAATAAGCTTAGAATCCTTTATTACGAATGGAAAAACCAGAGTACCTAGATTCTGACAGCATCAATAGGCTTTTCCCCAGCTGATAGTAGTGGAAATAAGTCTTTGAATAATTTACTACTTTGTTGAACAATCTTGGCCTTCCATTTTCCTCATCAACAAGTTCTTCTACCTGTTCGATCTCTTTTTCAAGATTCGGATTGATGAACATAGCCAAACTACTCCTCTCTCTCTGGATTCACAACAGCTCTGTGAATAGGATTTTTTGCACATACCATTGCTCATTATCTGCAAAACACAATCAGGTAGGTTAGCTCACCTGTCCATCGTAGATTCCCTTTGGGAGGCGACATCGGAAACGATAAAAACATGGAAATTGGGTGGGAAGTGTGCAAGGGATAAGCCAATTTTATGCAGAAAATTAGGTTAAATCCGAACGGGAAGAAAATGAGCTCGTCAGTGGCGACGACCGCCGTGATCAGAACGGCGTTGCCGTTGTCAGGTCCGAATTTGGGGACTCTTTGTTTCCACAAGAAGCGTATTTTGAAATTACGATTTACTGCAATGAAAAACGTGACATGAGAAGAAGAAGGGGAAATCTAAAGGTAGAGATAAGATAAAATTTATTAGTAAGGATTTCAACGCGGAGAACAGTCCAGATTCGTCGTCGAATGTGATAATCAGCCATAGGAAAGGAGAAAATGAAGAAAATTGAATGAACATCCTTGAAATGCAAATGGGACGAAGAAAAAGCCCCAATTCTCCCAATTCGCGCCTGATCCGAATTTTCAATTTTAACCCATTTTTATCAAAAGATTTGGTTCCACTAATTTGGAAAAAAAACTGGCCTATTCTAGTTTTTGCCAAAAAAAAAAAATAAAAAATTTAGCAATGGAATTACAAAACGGAACAAAAATTAATATTTATATTTTATTTACTAATAGATTTCAATGTTTCACCAGTTAAATAATATTCATTGTTATTTATTAACGAAATTACTAATGAAATTGATTTTTTTTATAAAACCACCATTTAAACAATAAAAATTTCTAATAAAATTTATTGTTAATTAGTTTATAATCCAATTTAACAATAAAATCTATTTTTTTAACAACGAATTATTAAAATATACTAGTAGTTTTAGTTGAATGCATGTTTACATCTCAATTAAATTGATGCAGACCTCGCATAACTCAAGAATAGAAGTGTAGTCAATCTTCCCCAAAGAGGGGAGTAATAAGTGGGTCCTATTACTCATTTTATTCTATTAATTTAAAGAGTACTCCATCCCAAATTTAGCCTATGTAGATTAAGAAAAAAATTTTTTTATTAATTTTATACTTTTTAAATAATAAACAAAGCATAAGATAGTATTATGTATTTGTATTAAATGAGAATGATATTTTTTAAATTAAAGATTAATTTTAAGATTATTATTAATGTGATGTTTCCTTCTTTAAATTGTAGAGTTATTTGTGAAATAAACGTAAATGGAGAATGTGAGAATAATATTAATACCGATGTAGCAAAATTTATATTACCTACATACAATTTTTTTTTAGTAATTCAACGTTTGATGTATACATAAGAGGAAAATTTGAATGTCATTTGAGTATCATCTGGAAGAAAAGAGATCGGATTTTATGTTCTTTTTGTTATAGTCTCACTATATATCAAAGTAGTGTAAAAGATGTTTATTAAAAGTGTAAAAGAAAGAACAAAAAAAGTTGTGTTTTAAGTGGGTAAAAAGAGAATAATGAAATAATAAAGAATAATAATGGCTCAAACAAGATAAGAAACAAATAATAGTTAGATAAATAGTCTTGCTCTTTCGCACTGCATCTAATCAACTGCCAATCACCTTAATACATCCATTTTCCATAATCACACAGCACATTAATGCCAACATTAAACTATTTGAATAATGGCAGTATATTTAATTATCGGAGCGATTTTTTAATAGTCACTTTTGACTAAGTACAATTTTAAGTAGCCACATTCGATAAGAACAATTTTTACTAGCCACTATTTAGTGGACTCCCCAAATTACCCTCAATAACTGTCGCCTAAAGTACGAAAATTAAGGGGTTTTATCATGTCAGTTTTGACTGCAGTAAATGGGGTGGGTGGACCACATTTAAAGTTTTAAAACTTTTCAAATTAAATTTTTGATGTGGGTTGGTGGGTATATATCATATTATTAACGTCATTTTCATTCTAAATAGTCCATCTTTCTTCTCTCTCATCTTTCGTCCAACATCCTCTCTCTTCTTCTCTCCTTTTCGTACAACATCCTCTCTCTTTCTCTCTCTTTTTCGTCCAACATCCTCTCTCTTCATCTCTCCCTTTCGTCTCAAAGCACAAAGAGCAGCGCCACCCATTTGTAGTACCCATTTTTCATTATCTCCTTTATATCTGTCGGAATAGACGTTTCCGACGAGGTGAATTTGGTGAATTTTTGAAATGACAAATTTTCAGGTATGTATGAAAGCTGTTTTATTTGCATTTTTAAATTGTGAGTTATTTATTTATAATGTGTCCTACATTGAGTTTGTGGTACTCGTTTTTGAGGATACAACGTACATTTTGTGTGGTTTTGTTCATATGTGTAAAATGCGAATTCATTTTGTAATGTGATGAATGTGACTTAACTGTGTATACATCATGTTTAGAATTTTTCGTATGGTGTTGTTTATTTTATTTTATTTTTGAATTTTTCGAAAATTTTTGTTGGTCGAATATGGTTTCTTTGAAGACCGAATAGAACGAATGTGTAGGTCGAATAGAACAGTTGTAGGACGAATAGAACAAATTCTAGGAGTGTTATTTTTTTGAATTTTTGAAAATGTGGGTTGGCCGAATAGAGCTTTTTTAGTAGGCCGAATAGAACAAATTTGTAGGCCGAATGAAACAAGTGTAGGCCGAATAGAACAAAGTGTAGGAGTTTTTGTTTTAATTTTTGTTGGCCGAATAGGGTTTCTTTGAAGACCGAATAGAACGAATGTGTAGGCCGAATAGAACAGTTGTAGGGCGAATAGAACAAATTCTAGGACTTGAATTTTCGGAATATTTGGAAATGTTGGTTGGCCGAATAGAGATTTTTTGTAGACCGAATAGAACAGTTTTGTAGGCCGAATAGAAGAAATGTAGGCCGAATAGAACAAAGTGTAGTTTGAATAATGTCATAGCACTGATCTTGGCCGAATAGAGCAATATTCGTAGGACGAATAGAACAGTTTGTAGGCCGAATAGAAGGAAAAGTAGGCCGAATAGAACAAATGATTGAGTGTGCCAATATTTGTTCAGTTGCTGCAGTGAACTTATTGTTATTTGATATAATTATCAGTTATTGTCTTATTAAGTAAGCTGATTGAATTGATGCAGAATACATCTTTTTGATGTGTGTTACATATTATTTAACAAAAAGTTAAATTTGTACAAGGTGAATGGAAGCGTCCAATCATGCAGGGGCAGAACTGCAGTATACATAATTACTGCAAACTTGGGGTTGTTATGACATTTATCCGTAAGCAGTTAACAACGGTTGAGGGTAATACGGAGGAGATGTTCAGGCGATCTTGTTTTGGTCATTACTGGGGTCTTCACGACGATTGGATCGCGCATGCTAATCTTCACGGTCTCATGACACGGGAGATCATACGTAGCGGGGATGATGTCACCGCTAGATATTTTCAAATTGGGAACGAGTGTCTTAGCTTTAGTAAGGTAGAGTTCATGCGGATAATGGGGCTCTGCTTTCGGGACAGAGTGAGATTTGATCCGAATTTATCGTATCATATCCCGTCTGGTGGGGTATACGATATGTATTATGGTCAGGGCGAAAGACCACTAATAAGTGAGATTGCCCGTGACTTTGAGGGTACAAAATTTAGTGGTGTTAGCCCTGAGAACGCGGTTAAAATTGCTAAGGTGTTGTTGTTGTACTATTTTCTCCTTGGATCGGATGTTACCAAGGTGAGTGTAGACAACTGGGTTTGGGTCCTAGTAGAGGACAAGCGTAGATGAGATATATTCCTTTGGGGCCAGGTCAGTTATATGACTCTACTGCACTTTATGGACCACATTTTGACCAAACTTCCTAAAGGAGCAAACCCCAACAAGTACAGATACCACTTTTACGGGTGCACATTTGCGCTTCTGGTACGTGTTGTAGTAGATCACTTAAAGTTATAGTGTATTACTAGTTTCAGCAACAGTAATAATCAAACATATGTAGTTTACGTGTGACAGGTTTGGGTGTACGAGCGTCTACCTGCCCTTGCTTCACCGTATGGCCATGTCCCTACCGATAAGGAGGAAAATAGGCCACTTTGCTTGCGATGGGTTTTTCGTAAGGTGAAGAAGGTTGACAGGAATCTGTTTTCTCGGGTATGAAATCTAAATTTTTGTGAATCATTAATACATGTCGGTACAGATAAATTAGTTATATTGTATCTAAATGTATTAATTTTTTTAATCAGGATCTTGTAGTGGTGGATTTTCCGCGGGTGCTCCCCCAGGAGCATAGAAAGGTTTATTAGATTGGAATAGAGGATGATCCTTTGCAGGGGTTGATCATGAGGCTGTACACAAAGGCATTCTCTAACCCCAGACGAAAGATCGTCCGGGGACCTGATTTAACATATGTGGGGCAGCAGATCTCGGCGGAGCCATACGATCCTACTAGTAATCCATGGGATCAGCAGTACTATTCTGGTGTGACTGTTGAGGATCGGTGGACTGGCCAGCGCACGGATGATCCTTCAGCTTGGGTAACAAATTGGGATGAACATTCTTACCGCCCTCCCTATACTCCTAGTCCTGACCACAGTGGACATCATTCAGGGGAGACGAGGTATGCTGAGCGCAGTTCGTATGATCCCACACATCATGTTCCTCCTTCCTCCGCTCGTAGCTGGCATGCTCGAGCCGTTGCTCATCATGGGAGTGGGATGAGAGACGTCCATGGATATGATCAGCAAGATCACGGATATGATGATCAGGACGACCACGGGTATGGTCAGCAGGATCACGAATATGAGTAGGACCACTCCGGATATGATCAGGATTTCAAAGATAGGGTCCTCCATAGGCTGAATCAGCAGGATGAGTTGTTATCCCAGCTTGCATGTCAGATAGTGGCTGAGCATCAGACACAGCATTTATTTTGACTTGCACTTACACAGGAGTTCTGACGCCTTCAAGCTGATATTTTGCGGAGTCCGGGGTCTGGGTATGAGCCGTCTAGCTTGAGGTCAGAGATTAGATCTACCCCTCCTACAGTGGTGGATCATGTGAGTCCGATGGCTCCCACACCTGGTGTCGCTCAAGATGGTTTGATGAGTGCTAAGCGGCCAAGAAATCCAAGTGCAGCGTTACAATCACCATTCACAACGACTGACCGCGAGCGCCGCTAGCAACTGTACCTACAATTTAAGAGAAGCAACGATCTGTACGTGTTAATCTACTATTTTAGACGTTTTCATACGTTACTTTACATACTTGTGCTTGTTGTTAAAGAATTTTTGATTTCAGGGTCGATGTCGGACTCGGCTATGGAGTCGGCAGCGCTTTTTTCACTGAGATGGAGGACCCCAGTGCTTTGTTTGACGACCAGGTAATTGAGAGAGCCTTCATGTGTGTATCGGGAAAAGTAATTATGTTCACTAACTCACAATATTCTGTAATAAATTTCTATATGTTTCAGCACCTAGATGCATATCTCCGGATATTATCAGAGCGACCTACGACCATAGGCGTTCACGTCCATCAGGATGTTGGGACCTACTGCATTCTGGACATGCAATTCACTGTAAGTAACAACTACATTAGCAACCTATGTATAAATTTTCTGCCACGTTTTGAGACCAATCGTATACAATGATTTTTCTCTAATGTCTGAGTTCAATCTGTATGGAATGAGCACACGAGGCAGTACAGAGATGATAGAACGACATTTGCCAACATAAGTGATGACTTGTTGACAGATCTTCGTGCGTACGCAGCAGGGAGCTTACCCGTGTGGAGGGGGTCCAGGCCATGGATAGAATGTGATGTGGTATTGTATCTTAACCCATGATGTGATCTTCTAATTATATCTCCTACTTTAACCCATTCCTCGTAACTTATTTTGACAGATTATGTTCATAGTCCACACGGATGCGCACTACTACTCATGTGTACTGATTACGAAGGATATGACCTTCTACTGTTTTGACTCCTTCCGGTATAGATGGGATGACGAGCCCGACATGAAGGATCGTCGGATGACAGAGACTCTACTATTTCAGGACGGGACAAGTCGCGATTAATCGGTTCAAGAAAGCTAGGGTCGCCTCTCTGACGTATGTAATCATAGACTTCTTCATACAATTGGATTTTTCTATCCTCAGTACCATCATCACTTTCGCTAGAAGACTGATTACAATCCTGCTGTATGTCATCTTCGTTGTTTTCATGTTCTTCTTCGATAGTCCTATTCCCGGGCTCAACATCATCATTATAAGCATATACATCATCCTCACCCTTACCAGCGTTGTCATCAGCTTCAGCATCTACAAATTCCCTAAAACCAAACCGCTGCATCTCTGAGTCCGGACTGTACGCCACATTCAAATCAAAATCAGGTCTAGCATTAGACTGTGCCCTCGAACATGGATCATTGCTCGGACCACCACTTCCGTCATTATAACCCAACCCTAACTCCAAACTATGCTCTGAACCTTGTGCAGGAGGTTCAATGAATGCATGGCCAGCGACAGGAACGAGTGTCACATACACCATTCCTACATCAACACAATTGAAAACTTCTGCCACACGAGCATAATTCTTTATCTTATATTTAGACATACGACCATTGTACTCGACGAGAGAATGAACTTCATAACCCCAATTATCCAAATCAGCTTGTATTATATTAAGAATTTCTAATAGCAAACTAGTATAGTACAGATTGTCATCCCGCAAGTATAACCAGTGAACCTGTCCACCTTTGTATAGGAACCCATCCCAATATCCACCCCAACACATCCCAACTTGTTTGTAGCTCATCTGCATATTTATTTAGGAAAATATAAATGACGACATCATAATTAGTTGCAAGTATTCTATTCGGCCAACAATGTACTCTATTCGGTCAACGTATTATTTTATTCAGCCCTACACTATTTCACTATTCGGCCTACCTTCAGATGTCTTTCAAATTCTGTATGTTTTTCTTCTATTCGGCATACGTCTCTCTTATTCGGCCTTTAAGGTTGTTCTATTCAGCCAACCAAAATTATTCTATTCGGCCTACATATTTTTTTTAAAAATGAAAATTAAATGTGGAAATTTAAGTTCTTCTATTCGGCCTGCGTTTCTTGTATTCGGTCCATAAGATTGTTCTATTCGGCCTACAACACTTGTTCTATTCGGCCTACTTATTTTTTATCGTAGGTTATATTTTTGGAACTTTTCGGCCAACGTTTCTTCTATTCGTCCTTCATAGTTGTTCTATTCGGCCTATAAATCATGTTCTATTCGGCCTACGAGTTGCTAATTTAAAAAAAATAAAATTTAATGTGGATACATTTTACAATTCACATACACTATTCGACATACTATTATTTCTATTATAAAATGTTGAAACACATAAAATACACTCATACGGCATATAAAGATAATCAAATTAATGCATTCATAGCTGTTAAAACAAGTTTACAACATACCTTGTATACTGCTCCCCAAATTCTCACGCCTCTAAAAATCTAGTTAAAATAAATAGTTGTTCCCCGAATGCTCAACACTAAAGAAAAAACTAGAACAATGAAAATGAATGTATGCGTATGATGCAGCACTATGGTTGGACCGCTATTATATAATACCTCATTTTTTGTAAGCATATGAGGGCCCCACATGCCTACATAGTTGTACTTTGACATCTCTTTCAGAAATAGGAAGAATCGGATTTCTCTAATGTACTTTTAATCATAAAAGTGAGGAATATGATTCCTCAAAGTTGAGGGGCCCCACATGCCTACATAGTAGTACTTTGACATCTTTTTCAAAAATAGTAAGAATCGAATTCCCCTAGTGTACTTTTCGTACTTTTGGTCATAAAAGCAAAGAATTTGATTCCTCAAACCGATAAAAATGTGGGCCCCTCAAGGATATTTTAGTCTATTCCATAAAAAGTGACTAAAATAAATTGTATATAACATCAGTAGCCACTTAAAATTACTTTTGAGTAATAATAGCTACTTTTTGTCATTTTCACTTTAATTATTGGGTGAATAAAAATTCGTAGGTTTGCTTGATGATGGCAACAAGTGGGGTGGTGGGACCCGGCCCGGCCCGTTATCCGTTGGGGTCAAAAAGAGAGCTTGAGTGGGTTAGGGACAACACGCAAACAAGCACCACTCTTCTTCATCTTTCTTTCTTTCTTGTTTTTCAAAAGTTGTAATAAAAGTAGTCCAAACCAATTTCAACGAGCAACCGCATCTGGGGCCCATCCATCATTCATCCGCTAATGGATTTATGGACCACACACACTCACTCACCCTCAATGTGTGTGTAAGAGAGAGAGAGGGGGGAGGAAGAGAGATTCCTGTGGCATACAACTCTTTGCATTTCTTCATCAACAATCCAAGTCTCACCCTCCCCAAGCACCCCATATTTGACTAATTAAGCCTCTTCAATGCCACCACACCATCATATAATGTTAATTAATCAATTTTGCTTCATTAAACAATAATCTAGTGCCATCATTTTAATATTCAATAATCCCATTACAATGCTTAGACCCAATATTTGGCCCCTAGCTAGGTTTAATGATTCAAGAGGAACAAACAAATGGGGTTTGAAACTATCAACAAGAAACTACAACCCCATTAATTAATTCATCTAGACATGATCTTTCTTGCATATTTCCACTAAGGGTGAAGTCAATAATAACATGACACCATTTTGTCAATAATCAATTGTTAGAGAGAGAGATGAAACATAGTAAACCTCGTGCCAGACCATGTATTGGCATCTTTTGGGGGAAACAACAAAAGAGTCGAGATTCCATTTTCCTCCTTTTACTCTTCCACTGACAGCTAATCCCATTTGGTAATGCTAATCCCCACTTAAACACCCACTGTTCCCTCATGTGCACTTCAATTTCTCTATATTATTTTCTTTTCATTCCCTAAATTGCGCATTAATTCACTACCACTTTTCATATCAAAAGAACACAACCTTACTTGACCATTAATTAGTGGAGTAACAAAACTAACCCCTGTTATTAGTTTTAGTACATTGACAACAACATTTGAGTACTAATTACATACACATTTACAAGTCAGACTGAATGCTGCTTAGAAACAAAGATGGCTTCTTTTACTCATCTTCTATCCAAATTTCCAATTACAATTAAACATTTATGACATAAGAACATCACCTCCCTCATCCATCCCAAATCATATCTATGTGGTTATACAATACATCATAATTAATTAAACACCAACTACCAAAAAACAAAATTAATTAATTTAAAAAAAAAAACTCACTCACGAATCGGCACCGGAAACTCTAGGTGAGGTTACAGGAAACAGGGGCAGGAGTCGGGGCTCCGAATCCCTCGGAGTATTCGCCGGAGATGGATGCAAATAGAACCCTTTTTCCTTAATCGCCTTGTCCTCCGCCACCATGTTCAAGTTACTGCCACCGCGATTAAACGGGTCGGGTATGAGAGGCGTGACCGGGCTGAGCGCAAGCGACGGGAAATCAAGAATGCTCGGAGAGAGAATCTCGGGCGTTCCGGGTCTGGGTGAGCCCGAATACCCGGAAGCGAAACCCGGGACGAGCCCGGGTGCCAGCGGGCTGATCTTGAAGTTTTTGAGGCTGTTGCGGCGTTCGTAGAGCTTGGAAGCAGATTTATCCTTTCTCGGGCCGGTCTTCATTGGCGGAATAGGGCTTCGCACGGGCTCGGGCCGGTCGGCTGTCTCGGTGGACCCGGTGAGCATTTGCACCACCTGCTTGAAGGAGGAGGTGTCGGCCTGGACGAAGGTGGTGGGGTAGGGGTTATTAGGGTCGGATCTTGTGATGGGCATGGTGGGCGGGGAGGAGCGGTGGCGCAGGGCATTGTTGGTGGTGGCGCTGCTGGTGGAACTGGCGGAGGTGCGGCTGTGGGGGGATGGGTTTTGGGATTCTAGGAGGAGGGATGAGTTGTCCATGGAATGATACGTGTGTGTGTTCGTGGGTTACGAAGAGATGAGGTGTGTTGTTTCTCTGTTATGGAGAAGAAGAGTTCTAACAGTAAGAGAGAGAGAGAGAGAGAGTTTTAAGATATTTGTATAAGTTTTTTGGGTTGGTAAGAAACGTTTACTTGTGTACTTGACGCATCGGATCGAACCCTAACGCCCATCACTCTGCGTGTACTCAACGCCCCTTTCTAATTTCAACTTTTTTTTTCTTTTATATAGTTAAGTAGTTATTTTCGATTATTATTATTAGTGAAAAATAACAAATTTGAATGGTTAAAAATCATTGCATTCAATGTATATCATTTGTATTTAAATGATCTTGGACCAAAATGCTCACATATCCATTTTTTTAATTAGTTTAATTATAAATAAAAATTTTATTATATGGTAGTATTTGTTAAAATATATGTTGAAAGTTAGTTTTTATAAAGTTTAGATGTGTCGGAGTTAATGAACCGTTAGTTTTTATAAAATTTGGATGTGCCAGACTTAATGAATCGAACTAGTTAGATAAATAATATGATGAGATCGAACTATAACAGTGTAATAACAATCAATGATTACAATGATTAGAAAGTATATGTAGATAGTATATATTATGATGTTATGATATAATAATAACAAAATAATTCTCCATATCACTATTGTTCTATTTATATGTTTATCATTTGCAGTTTTTTAGCTAATATTTTAGTATGGGATAATCTCTTAGTATAATCCTTTTACAATAAGTTGATCGAATGCAAATACAACACGTATCTAATGTGCCGTCTTCACCTACTTAGCAATTATGGGTGCCAATAAATTAGTGTATGTGTGTTACTTATGAACTATTAATTACTTCTTTAGATTAGACGATTCAAAACTCTTTGTAGTTTGTTTTTCGTCTAAGCGTTTTCCAACATTATTCCTTTAAATCTCTTAATAATCGATCATTAGGGTTGTCTCCAATTGTAGAGGTCTGTAAAGCCTTTCTGGGAATGGGATGATTTGTTTTTCAACTAACCATGAAAGCTAACTACACAACACATAAAAGTTAATTATTTTTTCTATTGAGTTTTTCTTTATCAACAATCCTCTACAATTATCTTTTTTATAACTATTATGCTATGAAACTTAGTCTTAATGAAATACACCATAACATATCATAAATCACGTATATGGACTACAAAGCCATAATATAAAATTTGACAAGCTTTGTGAGTATTAACATTACAAGTTGTAAATATAATTTTGTTCTTCACTTTTTTCCCATCCGATTAAAAAAAATAATAATAAAAATTATAAGGAAATGAATAAATTAGATTATGTAGAATGACGCGCCTAAAATAGAGAGTGGAGGGTTTAAAAGAAATCCAAGTGTATTATTGGCGGTAATTGGAATTTAAGAAGGCAAATAGTAATTAAAAAACAAGTTTCAATATTTGGCATTTTGACTTGAAAGGGACCCTGCCCCTTTCATTACTCTGACCATTGGACTACTATTTTGCACTAATCAATGTTTCTACCTTTACTTTCACTTTAAAACTCTTTTCTCTTTCTTAATTATCTTTTTAATTAATTTCCAGTTATTTATAGCTCTTAATACATATTCCCTCCATCCCCAAAGTATTCACACTTTTATTTTTCTATCTCCCAAAATATCTCACACTTTCCTTTTTTATTCGTCTCTCAAAGTATTTCACAATTTACTTTTACTAAATTTGGTTAAAAATACATTATAATAATATTAACTTTTTACACACATCCCAATATAATACTCCCTCCGTCCCAAAATTGATTGCACTGTTACTGTAGATACGGAGTTTAAGAAATGTTGACTTTATAGGGGCATTGTGATATTTTTAGGTAATAAATAAATTATAAAATATGTTATGTGTGTTAGGTGATTGCAGTAAAATTGTAATTAAGATGAACTTTTAGGGGTGGGGATTGATGTGATATTTCCTTTTTTGGAATGTGCAATCTATTTTGGGACGGATAAATATGGAAAATGTGCAATCAATTTTGGGACGGGGGAGTACTTACTTTTTCACATCTCCCAACAATTTTACACACTTTTTTCATTAAATCAACTAAAATATATATTCTTTCTTACTTTATACATAAAAATACAAAATTTTTTCACAGTGAAATACTCCCCGGGATAGGGGGAGTACATTTCTTTTCTACATTATCAATCATCATTCTTAGCTAATAATTCAAAATTGTTTGGTTTAATATTCCACATTTTGTAACTTCACACTCCATATTAACATTCAATTTTGCCATTAGTTAACTTTTTTTTCTTCTAAATAATATATACAAGAGACGGATTTTAAATACCCACGATTCTTATATTAAAAAAACAGAAAAGAAATCACATAAAATACATATTTTGAGAATAAAATTCAATTGATATAATTGGTACATCATGTATTGAAACTTAGTTTATAAAAAGCTTTCACTCCTATGTTAATCGTTAATGTTGGCAAACAGGTACTTAAATACAAAGATTTTTTTTTTATTTGAAAACACTTAAATACAAAGATTAATGATGTTCAAAATTGCAGTATATGAAAGTATTTGTATGTATTTAAAACTAGAATAAACATATTCTTCACAGTGAATAATAAATATTTGTAGGAGTAGTATATAACAAAAGAAAAACTTAAAAAAAAACTAGAATAAACATATTCTTCATAGTGAATAATAAATATATGTAGGAGTAGTATATAACAAAAGAAAAACTTAAAAAAAAAACTGTACATATTTATGTTGATTAAAATTAATAAACGAATAAATTAACAGAGACATCAGACACTGATCGAGATTGTTTATTATTAGTTGCTAATACGGCAATCATTGATTTAAAATCTATTTAAAGTACTCAATGGTCTATTTTCAATTTAAATCATCAGATTGTGACATTAAAAAAAATACTCCCTAAATTAAGGAGTATTATTATTTTATGTGTAGTGGATAGTTTATTAGTAGTAAATGGTGGGCCACATGTTGTACATTTTTACTAAAAATGGGAAATAGTGACAGTTGGATGAGACGCCCAATATAGTAAAATGGTGACCTTTCGGTGGGAAAGATGAAGTAATAATTTAACTCCCACATAACATTCCGACAAGATGGGGGCATTTCATCGGATGTTGGAATCGGTATCGGAATCCCGACATAGTATTTCGACATGGTGGGGGTATTTTGGTCCAAAAATTGATAATTAGATATGGATGTTACATAAGTTATTTGATGGGTAACAATGATTTCCAACTTAAAAATTTGATTAAATGGGCTATTTTCTCCTATATATATCCTGCGATTTACCTCCTCCACCAATCCCCAGGGTAAGAGTGGTGAAGACCCCTGATTATGGGTTACACCACATATATATATATATATATATATATATATATATATATATATATATATATATATATATATATATATATATATATATAACTGTTCATGTATAATAAGTTGACGACTGACTCAATCCAACAACCTAATTCCTAATTTCAACGGCTCCATCGGGCTGGAGTTCTCCTCATTCCTCAAGGTCTAATTAAATACATCATATTCATGATTTGATTCATTAAAATATTATTTGTTTAAACTAATTTGGCATATAATTTTCGTGTGAAATATTTTGAAACGAAAAGTTAGTTTTATCTTTTATAGTTTTATTACAATTATAAGTATGCTCTTATAATAAAAAAATAAAAAATTTATAAGAGTTGTATTGATACTTAACATCTATTGGAATTTTCTATGTCAAACAATTGAATGGATGACAAAAAAAAATAAATTATATTCTAAAAAAGAAAATTTAAACTCTACAAGGGAATGATTGAATTTTTTTTCTGTTACATATATAAATAGTGTGCACAGAAGATGATACATGTAAATGGGGTAAAAGATCTTGTGTGCTTGAATATATGTAATGATATTAACTTATAATATCATTATTATGAGTTAAACGTAGTGTATTGGTGCACCTGATATTTAATATTCATTATTAGCAAAGACTTCCCTATGATTGTTTTTTTTTTTTTTTGAAATCAGTACAATCGGACTTTTTAAATAAAAATGGGTTCAAGTATTCGTAGTCGGGTATAAACCCAAACGATTCACCGCTAGAAGACAAGATGCGGAGTAGGGCGTGAATTCAATTCATCAGTCGTGGACACTGCGACCACACCATGGTAGAGCTCGTGAAACTCGACGGCGGCGTCAAGATCTGCGACTGCGCCGTCAAGCCCATCGCCTCGTCGGCTCTGAATAACTGATGACGAATTACAGAGGCATCACATGTGCCACGCGATGCTGCTGGAGATGGTGGCGGCGGTGCCCGGGATGGTGGGCGGAATGCTGCTCCACTTCAAATCCCTCCGGCGGTTCGAGCACAGCGGCGGTTGGATCAAAGCTTTGCTGGAAGAAGCGGAGAACAAGAGGATGCATCTCATGACATTTTTAGGACTATCGCAGCTCAAATGGTACGAAAGAGCCCTATTTTTCGCAGTGTAGGGTGTCTTCTTCAACGCCTATTTCCTCGCCTACTTCATTTCCCCCAAACTTGCTCAACGGATCACCGAATACCTGAAGAAGAGGCGGTCAATTTGTACACCGAGTTTCTCATCGATTTGGAAAAAGACCTCGTCGAGAATAAACCGGCGCCGGCGATTTCCATCGACGGCTGCCGCCGGATTCGACGCTGAAGGACGTCGTCACCGTCATCAGAGCCGACGAGGCGCACCACCGTGATCTCAATCACTTTGCATCGGTAACCACGTACTTTTTTTTTAAATTTTAACCACTTGCTCCTTTCTCCCTCGTTTTGTTTTGTTTTTTTAATACAAATTAAATATAATTGTTTATTAAAAAATCAGAAAATTTTAACGCACCCATATTCATGAACGTGCACACCACAATCTAATCATATAGAATTATTAATAAAAATTTATACTGTTTGTTACTAAATTTTTACTGGTTTTTTAACGAATTCTTTGTAGTTTTAAATGAACAATTGAATATATAAAAAATTTGGTGCACAGCATATCTAACACTTTATGTTTCTGAAATGATATCAGATCTCGTTTTGTAAAAGAAGTTGATTTGGTTGAATGGTAGAGTAACATTCGTGCTGTTGGGGTCACAGAAAATTACTTGGTAAAAGATGAAAATTCCAAGTTCAAGAATGCAATTCTTCAAAAGCTAGATACAAAGTTAGTCGGCTTATAATCTGAGGTCTCATTTGAGGAGGATTTTACCGGGAAGGCCGGACAATCAACAGTTCTTAAGCATATCCTTTGTGTTTTTTTGTTACTTTTTTAGGTTATTTTTTTATATTAATTAAATTGCTATTTATAATGAATTGGGTTACTATGAACAAACTTTTGAATATTCTTTATGCTGATTTGTTTATATTCTATTCTGTTTTGTCAACAACTTTCTAGGTTATTATTTTTATTAATTGAGTTACTCTTTATAATAATTTAGATTACTATGAACAAGCTTTTAAATTACTGTTTATATTATATTGATTTGTTTATGTTTTACTCTGTTTGATCAATAGTTACTTTTTTTTCTAATAATTGGCAGGTTACTTTTATAATGATTTGAGTTACTATGAACAAGCTTTTTGATTACTTTTTATGTTTATTTGTTTCTGTTCCGTTTTGTTTGGCCGACAATGTTACTTCTTTTTATTAAATAGGTTACTCTTTATAATAAATTGTGATAATTTTTAATTTGAGATTATAATTTTTTGAACATGGAATCATGCATTAAGAATAATAAAATTGTATTCAATTTGTAATTTGTTATTTTATAAAAATAATTAAGTTACTTTTTGAATTATTTGGATTACTTTTAAAATTAATTAGGTGACTCTTTACTTGAGACTCTACTCTCTAACAATGAAGTATGTATGCATTATTATTTTCTAGGTAATCTCAGCATCCATAAACAATTGCATATCTGAACCTCAAAATCTTTAGCAAACTTCATCCTCTGATTTTTCAACTCCACTATTTTCCTCTGTTTTGGATCAATTTATTGCTTTTAAGGGGTAGAGCAGGGAATATAACTCTACAACCAAGGATAGAAAGAGAAAAAAAAAACAGCAACTTGTCATCACTGACAACAACTCTTTGTATGGGTTAGAGGTCTACCGTGAGATGGTCACTAAAAACTTTCTCCAGTAGAGCAGCAGCTAACTTCTTTCTCTTTCTTTGATGCTAGCAAAAAAACACTTTTTTTTTCAGAAATACAACAAAGGACCATGAAGCACAACCAGTTAGCTTCTTTCTCTTTCATTGATGCAAGCAAAAAAACTCTTTTTTTTTTTCAAGACATACATACAACCAAGGACCATGAATCACAACGCAGTTGCTGCCTCTATCAATAAAGCTAATGATTAACATGTCCTTCCCACGATCAACAACTCAATTCCAGCTGGCCACCGACAACCTCTCTCCTCTCGCAGGCAGCTTCTCTTACTGATAATTTGATGAAGAATAGATAGAAGGAACGACTTGTTTAACACAGACCATGATTGGGAAAACTCAAGATACCAAAAACATGAGGAATTTACGATTGTAACAGGAATTTTTGTAATTGAGAAAATTCATGCATAATATTGAGTTGGCTATATTAACAAAACTTTTCCAGGCTCAAATTTTTACTTTAATAATTTCTATCGGTAGTTAAACTGATTGATCATCAGGTTAAATAGTAAAGTGTGACTTTGCAAATTAGGTTTTATGGAAAGCAAAAACTGCATAATTCACCTCAAAGTAAAAAGAAAGTGTTTCCATTTACGTATTATTGTAATCCAATCAATAGATCTTGACTAATAAAAAGGAACTCACTTGCGCAGAATCTCCAACAGCATAATCTCTAACTAGAACGTGACCATTTGGCTGGAACATTAGATCCACTGATAAGTGATAAGCATTTGCATGAAAGAAATAAAAACAGAAGAATACCAAAAGAAACATATAGAATAAAGCAAGCTCTAAAGAAAAGTAGCAATCAACATTTAATACTTTCTTTAAATTTAGTAGCACAAAAGGCATCTTATTTGGAGCAACTGCAGATAACATGAAAATCTGCACAAAAATAGCAACAATGGAGCTTAAAAGTTACTGTAAAAGCACTTAAAATACAATAAATACAGTTAACTCTTTGCTACTGGCTTTCACTGACCAAGGTAACAATATCAACAGAAGACGGCAAAATTTTGTTGTAGAGCTCTTCATTTGTTACATCACAGATAAACACATTTATCCGATTCTCATCAAAATTTGAATGTGCCTGCAATTATTGAGATTATAATGGTTTACACATATGGATAATCCTGCAGGACCAGGTAATTAAGACAACAGAGGACAATTAAGCATAAGAAATTACATTACACGAGTCAAAAGACATGCATCATTTACACTAACACCGGGGAATATGACATCTATTCTCCTGAAGCAATAACGAAAGTTAACAAACCTTAATAAGAGCTAAAGCCTCGGTTGAAAAATCACAAGCATGAACAAAAAGCTTCGGATACGCAGCAACGAGAGGGAATACAGTATTCCCTGCACCAATACCAACCTGTAAATTAATTACAAGCAACCCTGTTATAAACATTAATCAATACATTTAGCTCAATACTACAATCATATACTAATTCACCATTGTAATTCTGCCACATTATTTACCCAAAAGGGAACCTTGGCATAACTGCATTGTCATTCATTGGAGAACTTATATCACCCCCACAACCAGTAACACATGATGCTATCATTTTCTTGTAATTGCAATAATTAATAGATATTAATGAAGTCAATGATTAAAAAAAAAAAAAATTCAACTCCAAAAGAACTTTCCCATTTGCTGAAACTGCATCATCAGAAAAATAGTTGCCCCAATCTTTTTGCAAATAATGCCTGTCTTTGAAAAACTAGAACCACAAAGAAAAGCCAAAATGCAGGTACTTATAAGAAAATTAATGCACAAAGTTAGCATAGAACAGAAAAAATGGCTCATAATCAGGTAAAGATATAATTAGAAAATCAATAAACCAACCTTGTTTTGGTGGCGCTTGTAGAATTTATCCCAGTAGTTCAACGCTTTTCTGCTGAAGTAGTGCCCATTAACGCCGTCAAAAACACAACTTGTGCAGCTTAATGGTTTTCTGCTGAAGTAGTGCCCATTAACGCCGTCAAAAACACAACTTGTGCAGCTTAATGGCTTGAATTGGTAATAGGGTGAAAAGGGGTACACTTTCCGATCAACAGCCGATGAGAAACGGAGAACCGGTGACAGTACTACGACGGCGGCGGTCATGTTCGGCGACTACTGATGACTTCTAAATTTTAAAATAAATAAATAAACTAGAAATTAAAAACAAGGGGAGAATTAGGGTGGAAGGAAAAGAAAAGTGGACTCGAATTAAATAAAAGAAAAAGAGCAATCGGAGAACGAGATGAAGAGGTGCCTTACTTGGTGGGACCTCATCGGGCTCGGCTTTTGCTCCGCTGTCGGCATCACCGGCCAAGAGACCCACGACCACGCCGTCTCTGGTCTGCCTGCCCTGCTCTCCGTCTTCTGTTACACTAAATTCGCCGTTGAGATTCCAGTTGCCGTTAGGTCTTTCTCTTACCTTCGAATTGAATTGGGATATTTTCTTGCTTTCATTGCTGTTGGGAATATCTTGTTAGATCGATTCTTCAAATATCAGAACCATATGTTCACCGAAGTCAACGTACGGTCTAAAATGGAGAGATTACAGAACGATTTCGGATTAGGAGTGGAGTCGCTGTGCGCTGATTTGCGCAAAATCGCAGCGTAGAATTATAACCAGGCGCTGAGGATCTCCATTCTGAGCGAATTTGACCCATTAAGAATAGATACATTCAATCGGTAAATATTTGCAGGACATTCTCTTCATTATTAAATAAAATAAAGTCAATAACTATTGACCACATTCCAATTTCTACTCTATAAATTTTAAGGTGTGTAAGACGTGCATCCCAAAATAACCCTACACCTAACTAAATAAATTAAGATAATTAAAAGTAGATATATTACTACACCCAACTTTTACCGTGCCGGACGAAATACGAGGAAATTCTTTTGATGAATTTTAATTTTTCTCTTTTGGTTATTTTTAATACTGGCACTTAAAAAAAAAAAAAAAGGATATTATGTAACCGGACCTTAATGGACCTGGGCATCAGTCAATGAGAGAGTCCTCGGCTTCATCCTGAAAACATATCAGTCTCGTTTCATTATCCAATAAGGCTGTTTATGGGCCTTAATGCACCTTCAAATATTTTAATTGGATGCCTATTAGGCTTGGCCCAATATTGGTGGTTTCAATGCGCTTATCACGTTTCTAGATACAATTCATTAATTCAATGTTTAGTAGGAATTATTGGGCCCGAATAAGAAAATTTAATCCGAGTTCAATTAACCTGAAACAGTATTGACCTTTATTTATGAACGAATTTTATTTAAGAAGAAAATTTCATTGGTTCCAAACAACCCTATTTTAAAAGGGTTGACTATGATATTGGGCCTGCAAATAGCTTAATGGGCTTGAATTATATTCAGTCCAGCTGCGGATCTGAGTTTTCTTGGTATTTAGATCTTGATTAATAATTATATGTGGAGTATATTATCACTATTTAATTTCAAAATACAAGATTTTTAAAACTAATTAACTTTCAAAGCCAATATAAATCTAAAACAAATCTATTCTGATAATCTCTTGCAAATTTCAATCAATCACACCGCAATTCATTTGATACTTTAGTTTGGACTAACTTATCACAAGATCCCAATTTGCTCTATGAACATTTCAAGAAATCACTTTGTTTTTTTACTTTTTTTAATGCTAGAGCTTTTAATTTACCTAAAAATTGCTGCAAATCCAAATGAAAAATGCAGACAAGATTCAAAATCCGAGTTCTTGTTAAATGATATGATCAGGTTTGTGTATTAAGTAGGATTCTCTGATCTAGAACATCTTTACAATGAAACCTTAAAAGAAGCAAAGCATACCAAACCAAAAAATGTCACATCCATGTCTGCTTCCATGCATACACACTTAGATTTTCACCCAAATCAAATTCCAAAGTAAAGTTAAATAAAAAAAAATCAAATTCTAAATTAAATTAAATTACTCCAAATTAAATTAAATAACCCACTGAGAAATGTTATTAACCACTGAAAAATATTATTAACCCACGGTAGTGAGATATACAATTACGAATGAAAATGACTAATTAAAACAGCTAGAGTGCTTATTAAGACGTAATATAGATTAATAATAAAATTAGGACATAAAATAGATTAATTTAACGACATGGCAATTTCTTGGCCGGTACGAACACGAAGGGTCCGACGGAAAAGAGCTGATACGACGGCGACGACAGCGATTTGTTGGCGGGCACGGCGTAGAGGTTGGCGCCGGTGAGTCCGTAGTGGTAGTTGGTGGCGAGGCTGCATGTGCGGAGGGGAGAGGAGAGGAGGAACACCTTGCACTTGTGGGAGCCCGATGTGGTCAGCTTCTCCGGCGTGAATTTGAAGTAGCCAGTCTTGTCGGTCTTCACATTCTCCTCCAATCCATTCTTCGTGTTGGAGCATTGTAGCTTCACGATTGCGCCTGCAAATCAGTACACGTATACACATGTATTACGTACGGTGAATACGTATGTAATGTATGTTACAATAACAAAACTGACCTTGAATAGGGGTGACTTTCTTGCAGGATTTGCATTGCACGACGCCCTGGACATACACCTTCTTTCTCAGTGGATGAGGGGGTGAGTGTGGATGGGAGGGGGTTGGAGGGTGGGTGTGGTGAGTTGGAGGGGATGGGTGTGGATGGGAGGGGGGTGGAGGGTGGGTGAGGTTGTGGTGAGTGGGTGGAGGAGACGAGCCATTAACGACGACGAAAATACAGAGCACAATAGATAGAAGCAAGAAAGCCATATCTGTTGTGTGTGAGAATGAGATGAGGTAAATGGCTCAATGGCCTCTAATTTATAGCCTTTTCCAAGGGCAATTATGAACTAATCTTTATCTTTATTTATTAAATTTAACATTTAAAAATTAAAAAATTAAATAAAATGCGATACTGATGACTTGGACACTACTAATCTGATTTCATTTTTTAATCCGCGTTTCTCTCTATCAAATTCATGAGAAATCATACTTTAATTAACTTGAATTAATTATTTTTTATTGATATTATTGATTGATTACTGATTATGATTATGATTATTATTATTTACTAATTGATTTGATCCAATCAAATTATTTCCTTACTTAAATAACATATGATATATATATATATATATATATATATATATATATATATATATATATATATATATATATATATAATTTTTGCTTTTTGTACCTAATTAGTAAGGATAAAATATTTTATTTTAATAGATAATGGTAGGTTTATCGTTGTTAAAAATTTACCAACCACCATTTTACCAACAGATTCTCTTGATAATCCGTTGGTAATTACCGACGAATTGAATTCCAATGATAAAATAGAGAATAAATTATTAGCATTTAATTACTAATAAAAAATTACCAACGAATTTAATTCCATTGGTAAATCCATTACTAAAAAATACTGATAGTATAACATTGTTAAACTTTTAAGCATAATGTCTTTTATTTGTAGATCTCACTTGTTACAAAGAAAAATGTATAATTTAGAAAAAGAGAAACCATATTGTCAAAATATATTTCTTTTTACAGATGAAAGAGGTGCTTTATTTGAGTTAATACTATTTAATTTTATTGCTAATACTTACAATGGTTCTGTATGGGATCAGATCAAGGGGGGCATTTGGATTAATCAATCATGCAAATCGTTAATTAAATAATTCAAATTGATGTTGATCATTTTATCTATTTAATACTTTTTGCTAAAAAATCAATAACATTCTTGTCTCATAGTTAAAATATTCAATAAGATAAACTCATACAAATTTTGCTTTAATTTTTTTATTGTAAAAATAATCATAGGACAAACTAGAACAAATAGCGTGAAAATAATATAAGGAGGAGGGAATATTTTTCTTTTTCCTTATTTTTATTAAATCAATCTTAACGTGTGAAAATAATATAAAGAGGAGGGAGTATACATTTTTTCCTTAAATTTATTAAATCAATCTTAATGAACAATTTAAGAGCAAGTCTTGTGTGGAATTTTTATATAAGGAATGTTTTACTTTTTCTTAATTAATTAGTTATCACTTTTAATATATTCAAAAAATTGTTTATAAGATATGAATAATTCTATTGAACAATTATTACTTTTCAAAAATCAAATATAATTTTTATTAAAAATATTAATATTATTTTTTTATCCGCTTCAATGTACACTTTCGATTAGAGGATTTCCCACCAAACGTTAAATCAAAATTAAGCTATAGATTGTTATAGAGTTGAAAACAAATTGAAGGTCGATGACTAAATATTTGGGACTAACCTTTAACAACCTACCAAATGTATATATCCTAAGAATTAAAAGCAGAACCAGAATTTAAATCATTAATCATTTTTTTTCCAAAATTTTAAAATAAAAAAAAAGGAAAAAAAATAAAAATAAGAAGAAGTCAATGACCATCCGTAGAAAAATCTGGGCTGAATGAAACCTGATTAATTGGTTAAAATGGTGGTGACTAGTGAAGGAAAGCCTCGGGATTAGAAATTAGAATTAGAGTAAGTTCGATTAGTAATTATTATTTTGTCACGTGAGTTACGCTAAAAAATGCTACAAACAATTAATTAGTCATTATTATTATAAATTTATTGACTTTTGGAGGGTATTGTAATATTTTTAGGTAATAAATAAACTATATGTTATGTGTATTAGATGAGAGTGATAAATTTGTAATTAAGATGAACTTTTGAGGTTAGGAATTAGTGTGATGTTTCCTTTTATGGGTGGTGCAAATTATTGTGGGATGGACGAAAATGAAAAGTGTGAAATTTATTGTGAGACGGATGGAGTATTTTTTAATAAATAAATTTTAATTGGGACAGGCCATTTATGCCTATTAGCAAAGGCCCAATATGAGTGATTTTGTAGATACAATTCATTAGTTTAATGTTTAGTAGGAATTATTGGACCCGAATAAGAAAATGTAATCCATAAGAATCAAATTAACCTAAAACAGTATAGACCTTTATTAATGATCAAATTTTATTTAAGAAGGAAATTTCATTAACCATATAATGGGCCATAGCCCATACGAGAATATATTTATATTGGGCCAGTACATGGCATAACGGGCTTGAATTATGTTCAGTCCAGCTACGGAACTGAGTTTTCTTGCTCATTTAATGCGTTACCACTTACCAGTACCACCCTATTTAGGGCGTTCTGATTGAATAATTATTCGTGGAGTATATTATCACTATTTAATTTCAAAATATATGATTTTTAAAACTAATTAATTTTCAAAGCCAATATAAATCTTGAACAAATCACCTACAATAGCTGAACCCATTTGTTCATAATGGTGGATATTACTAAACGCTAATTTAAGTATTGATTAAAACTCTAGTTAATGACCATTAAATTCTTTTGTACATCCACATCCTCTTACACACTTAATTTAAGTATTGATTATAACAACAAATGTTTTAAGGCTGAAAAATAGATTAAACACGTATATGAAATAATAAGAACATTTCAAGCAATCACTTTGATTTTTAATTTCTGGAGTTTTAATTTACCTAAAAAGTAATGAATCCAAATGAGACAGACAAGATTCAAAATCCTAAGTTCTTGTTTTGAGTAGGTGTAACAACAAATTTTGTACTTATAATAAAATAAATACAAAATTGGGTACAAAGATAATTTGGATGAATTTAATTTGAAGAATATGTAAACGGGTTACAATCTCTAATCAATCCTTTGATTCTTCTCTCGAACCAATGTGACTTTGACTTGACTTGTGTGTTGATTTTGACTTTGTTGATTGGAGTGTACACTGACTGTGTTGACAGCGTGTGTGTTGAGCTGAATCTTCAAACGAAGCTTGTCCGAGCTCGAGTGTGTAGTCTTGAACGTTGATCCGGAGGCGCTGAACATTTGTTTGGATTGAATGTTGATTGGAGAGCTTTCCACGAAGAACACTTGATCTGGGGGACTTGGAGCCTTGATCCCGGATTAGTGGCCGTTCTTGACTTGAAGCTTGCAGATGCTTTGAAGCTTGAAACTTTGGAGGCTTGAAGATCTTGAACTTGAAGTTTTGGAGGCTTGAAGACTTGAAGATCACTTGAAGCTTTGAACTTGAAGCTTTGTAGACTCGAAGACCGCTTGAAGGCTTGAAGATCTTCGAAGGTCGCTTGAAAACTTGAGCTTGAAGACTTGAATATGGCTTGAAGATCTTGAGCTTGAAGTTTTGGAGGCTTGAAGACTTGAAAATCTGAAGATCACTTGAAGGCCTTCACTTGTTCTTCGCTTGGAGCTTGAAGACTTGAAGATTTGAAGATCCTCGAGCTCGTTCTTCGCTTGGAGCTTGAAGATCACTTGAAGACTTGAAGATCCTCAAGCTCGTTCTTCGCTTGCAGCTTGAAGATCACTTGGAGACTTGAAGATCCTCGAGCTCGTTCTTCGCTTGAGGTTTCGAAGACTTGAAGATTTGAGGGAGTGCTGCTCGTGTTCTTGATCTCTTCAGGAACGTCTTGTCTTCGGCTGCTCTAATGTCTGTGTGTGTCCCAAACGAATGGTGGAGAACCCTTTATATAGGTGAGGAAAGGAGGTTCAGGCCATTTGGGCCTTACTTAATGGGCTTGGGCCTTCGACTTGCTGGACCATAATCAGACCTATTTGACTTGAGCATGATTTAATTTACCTGGGCTTATTTGACTTGGACCAGACCTCATTTGACTTGGGTCAGACCTTATTTAACTTGGACTTAGTTGACTTGGGTCAGACCTCATTTGATTCAAGCCTATTCAATTTGTTGGGCTCAAATTAATTACCAATTATTTATTAATTTACTTTAGGAATTAATTTATTTAAATTCCAAAATAAATTAATATTTAATCAATAAAATTCACGTGTCGCCATTTAATTAAACCGTAAATTTTAATTTCTTATAGTAGGTCTTACGTACAAAATAATAAGCTATGATCTGATTTTTGTATTAAGGAGGATTCTCATTGGTTTTGGACAGATAACTTTGTTTTATCTCGAACATGTTTCCAATGAAACCTTAAAAGAAGCAAAGCGCGCACCCAACCCTTGGAGACTTGAAGATCCTCGAGCTCGTTCTTCGCTTGAGGTTTCGAAGACTTGAAGATTTGAGGGAGCGTTGCTCGTGTTCTCGATCTCTTCAGAAACGTATTGTCTTCGACTGCTCTAATGTCTGTGTGTGTCCCAAACGAATGGTGGAGAACCCTTTATATAGGTGATGAAATGAGGTTCAGGCCATTTGGGCCTTACTTAATGGGCTTGGGCCTTCGACTTGCTGGATCATAATCAGACCTATTTGATTTGAGTCTGATTTAATTTACCTGGGCTTATTTGACTTGGACCAGACCTCATTTGACTTGGGTCAGACCTTATTTAACTTGGACTTAGTTGACTTGGGTCAGACCTCATTTGATTCAAGTCTATTCAATTTGTTGGGCTCAAATTAATTACCAATTATTTATTAATTTACTTTAGGAATTAATTTATTTAAATTCCAAAATAAATTAATATTTAATCAATAAAATACATGTGTCGCCTTTAATTAAATCGTAAATTTTAATTTCTTACAGTATGTTTTACGTACAAAATAATAAGCTATGATCTGATTTGTGTATTAAAGAGGATTCTCATTGGTTTTGGACAGATAGCCTTGTTTTATCTTGAACATGTTTCCAATGAAACCTTAAAAGAAGCAAAGCGTTCACCCAACCCTAAACCCCATAATTATAACTCAACGAAATGTCACATCACATGCATGGCAGACACTTGAATAAATCATTAAATTTATTACTCAGTAGTAATGATACAATTACGACAAAAAAAAAAAAAAACTAATTAAGACAGTGGATAATTTTAATGACAGGGCAGTGTTTTGGAGGGTTCGAAAGCAAAGGGTCCGACGGAGAAGAGGTGATAGGACGAGACCATTTTGGGGGTGGGCGCGGGGTTGAGCTTGGCGCCGGTGAGTCCGTCATGGTAGTTGATAGTTGATTGCATTTTAAAAATTATACTACAATTAAATTAAATTACAAAGAAGTGCTTTATTTTATACTCATTGTTGATAGTATAAAAATAAAAATAAATACAAGACAAAGAGTGAAAATATAAAGAGGAGGAGGAGGGAGTATTTTATTTTTCCTTATTTTTATTAAATCAATCTTAATAAACAATTTAAGAGCAAGTTTGATGTGGAATTTTTATAGAGATATTTCATTTTTTCCTAATTACTTATTACTTATCATATATTCACTAAATTATTTATGAAATAGTAGTAGTTATGTTTGAACAATCATAAAATTAAAATTTTTTATTAAGAATATTAACATTATTTTTTATCAGCTTCAATAAACAGTTTCTATTGGAGGATTTCCCACAAAACATTAAATCAATATTAAGCTATAGATTATTATTATTATTATTGTAGAGTTGAAAACAAATTGAAGGTCGATGACTAAATTGGGACTACCCTTTAACATCCTACCAAATGTAAATATCCTAAGAATTAAAAGCAGAACCAGAATTTAAATCATTAATTATTATTATTTTTCTTCAAAATTTTAAAATGGAAAAAAAACGAAAAAAAAAAAAAAAGAAAAAGTCAATGACCAGTGAAGGAAAGCCTCGGCATTAGAAATTAGAAATAGAATAAGCTCAACAATTATTATTTGTCACGTGAGAGTTACGCTAAAAAATGCTACAAACAATTAATTAGTCATATTATAAACTTCTAATTAATCCAATTATATATATGTATATTTAATTTCAACGCAGATTCTGCAATATTTCGAGGTGTGTCGTTCGGCTGAAATACTACTGGGCAAGGTTTTTTGGATTTATTTTTATTATTATTC
Source organism: Pogostemon cablin (assembly GCA_023678885.1). NCBI lineage: Eukaryota > Viridiplantae > Streptophyta > Magnoliopsida > Lamiales > Lamiaceae > Pogostemon > Pogostemon cablin. Next base: position 4,378,275 of record CM042956.1, read on the forward strand.
TGCAAATCTCTAGTAAAAAACTATATTCTTCCCATTGGATACTTAAAAATAAGAGTACCCGCGAAAATGAAATTTTTAATATTTTATTTTTAAATGTAGTTTTTGAAGATGTTTCGAATTAAAATTAATTATGTCCAATATATATATATATATATATATATATATATATATATATATATATATATATATATATATATATATATATATATATATATATATATATGCAATTATATACTAATGTATGACTCCGCATGCTACTATTTGTGCGACTATATATTAATTATATAATGAAAAGGGAAAAAAATTGAGTGAATTTTTTTTTTTAGAAAAATAAATTTGGATGATATCAATATCAAGTAACTTACATTAAGTACGATGGATTTAAGTTAAATTTCGATCAGTCTTAAAAGAAAATAAATGATGGTTTAAGTTAAATTTCAATCAGACTTACAGAAAATAAATGAAAAATATTGGAATAACAATAATTTACACTGTCTCAAGAAGAATTGATTGACCATGCATGATAAATTATAAGTAATTATTTTAAATATTGAAAGAAAGATTTAATAGAAAATCTCGTTATCATAAAAAGATTCTTTCCACAATTTGTAATTAATTAAGAAAGCTTTGAATGAAACAATTAATAAAGCATTGAATGACATTTTCTAAAAAAAAATAAAATAAAAAGATATTTACATATATTAAGCTGTAAAATATTCATAAGATTCTTTGCACAATTTCTAATTAATTAAGAAAGCATTGAATGAAATAATTAATAAAGCATTGAATGACATTTTCTAAAAAAAATAAAAATAAAAAGATATTTACATATATTAAGCTGTAAAATATTCATAAGCTCTTTTGCAAAGTGATACTTCAATTCGTGCTTAAAATAGACTAACTTATATGATAATTTCTAGGGTAGTTTAAATAGATAAAATTCTAATACTCAAATTAATGAGACTGCTTGTTTTGATTTGCTAACCACTGTTTTCATATTCGGATCGGATTTGTCGTTTCAACTGATTGAATCGTAAACCAGTTCGATTACCACTATAAAACCACTTTTTTTGAGTAAAACCAGTTCGACCAGCCGTTGATTTTGATTTCTGTTGGTTTTGATTTTTTTTTCTTTTTTTTTAAGAAAATTGTTGTAGGCTATTGATGGAATGAGAGTAATAATCATCAAATTTCATTCATTTCTCATTTAATGAAGTATCAAAGTTTCCTTGTTTATTTTATTAATATAAATATATATTTCAAAATTAAAAAGTTATAATTTCCTATTTCTCAAATTTAGGTAAATACAATCATTTTGAAATTTTTTAAAAATTGATGATGATTTTTTAGTTGATTTATTTGTACATTAGATATGTTAATGTAAAAATATATATAAAATAATTAAATAATATTAAAAAATAATTGATTTTCATTTTTTCGATTGGTCCGATCAATTCAACCGTAAATTGTTAAGGCAGTCGATTCGATCCCCGATCTGATTATGAAAACTTGGTACTAACCCATAACAAAAAGAAAGCCCACGAAAATTAGATTTTTAAAACCTACATACATCAAAGTCTCAAACTTAATGGGCCACACGGCCCACACCTAACTCCAATGGAAATGATGGTTAACTATATGAATTGGAAACATTACGTCATTCATAGTTTGCAATTTAAATTAGAAATTAATTATATCTCATAATAATAATAATAATAATATTATTATTATTATTATTTTTTTTTTTTTGGTTGATATAGGCACCTAATTACAATTTTTGTTACACGTGATATGTAAATGACAAATGTGCAATAGAAAATTTTCATTAATTTTCCTTTTAGAGTACTCCAGTTTGGTCTCTCACTTAAAGTTTCCTTCATCCAACTATGTACAATAGCAGATATAATGTCTAAACTTAATAAGAGTTCCGAATCGATCAACGACAACGGATGTTCAGTAGCGTTTCTTAAACAAAATAATAATAATAATAATAATAATAATAATAATAATCCAACAAAAGAGCGATATTCGGAAAAACAAGGGATTATAAATACTTGAAATGGTCCCTATTTTAATTTTGGTGTAGCTATTATATATTAATTTTTTGAGATTGGTAGGATAAATTAATAAAATTCTAAACTAAATAAATTTCGCCTTACTAAATTATGAATGATCTCCTATATCTCGTCGTTGATTTAAAATGTCAAATTCAGTGAGCCGTTGGTTCCATATAAATATAGTTCACATTTAGTACTGTTAAATATTGTTAAAAGAAAAATTAGTTTTTTTTTTTATTTATTAATTTTTCAGGATATTTAAATATTTTTAGATAATAAATAAAATACTATAAAATAATAATACGTGATAGATAAGAGTAGAGCTGTCAAAAAAGGGTTGAGCCCATTGGGCCAACCCGTCCCAACCCATCTTAACCCATCAATTTCTCAACCCAAAATTAACTCGCTCCATAAAAGTCCGCCCCACTCAAACCCATTAAAGTGTGGACTAACCCGCACCGCCCCACCAACCCAACATCAACCAACTTTTATAAATTAAAATTTAAAAAAGTTACATACAACTTTTAGATAATAAAAATATTACCACTCAACTCTACCTCCTATCCACCCCATCCCATTCCACCCACCCACCCACCCACCCACCCACCCCTCAACTCCCAGTCACTCGCCAATTTTTTTAAAAATTTTAAATTTTAATATTTAAATAGTAAAAATATTATTACACAGCCTACCCCCTATCCACCCCCTAAAAAAAATTTTTTTTTTAGAGTTGGGTGGTAATATTATCTCAACAATGAAAAAAAAGTCTGCGGCCCGCCCCATCAACCCATTCTGACAGCTCTAGATAAGAATAACAATTTTGAAATTAAAGTAAAATTTGATGTTATTGAATAAATGTGTGTTGTTAATTTTTTTTATGGGGATGTAAAGAGTTTGTGGGGTTGTCCCCCTACCCACACCCACCCACCCAAAAATTATTTTTTTTTTAGAGTTGGGTGGTAATATTATCTCAATAATGAAAAAAAAGTTCGCGGCCCGCCCCACCAACCCATTCTGACAGCTCTAGATAAGAATAACAATTTTGAAATTAAAGTAAAATTTGATGTTATTGAATAAATGTGTGTTGTTAATTTTTTATGGGGATGTAAAGAGTTTGTGGGGTTGCGAGACAAATTAAAAAAAAAAAAGTGTGAAGAATTATATGAAACATGGGAGTATTAATTTTAAATTTCCAAACAACCCTAATTCAAAAATAAAATAGAAAAGATTTAAATAATGTATATTTGATCCTAGAAATAAAATGCATATTTTACTTTGGTTAAATCAAAGAGGAGCTAGTGTGTAATTGGTTCATGTGTACGATGTTCTCTTTTAAAATTTGTTACTCTTTATACTAATATTAAATGATCAAGTTACTTTATTCCAAAGAGTTGATATTTCTAAATCGTGTACCCCACTATCAGGGCCCCCACTACCCCTGCCCGGGGATTGGTGGAGGAGGTAAATCGTAGGATGTGCATTAAGTGACTTATAGAGAGGGCTCACTGTTAAACTTGTGCTTGCAAGGAGCCAAATCCATGCCAAAGGCAGGATTCGGAGCCCCACCCTACAGCAACCAAACTCAGTTGGAAGGTCTTTCCACCCTCCCCTCTACCACTTGAGCCTTTCCACCCTCCCTCTACCACTTGAGCTATGCCATGGGGGCGAGAGTTGATATTTCTATTTGTATAGAAGAGTAATCTCCGTACTTAAGACTAATTAACCCTCGGTTATACTCCATATATTAAGATTAACTCCGTTCCATTGTAAACTAAATTTAAAAATATTATGGAGAGATAAAATGTGGTACGGCAGAATTTATTGATAGTGGTAGACGAAGGGAAAGACGTATAACCATTGAAAAACTAATGGGAAGACGGATATATGCTATGGATTATTAATTAATGAGCTAATGATGACATGGCAGTTTCTTTGGTGGTTCGAAAGCGAAGGGTCCCACGGTGTAGAACTGATACGGCAGCGTTTTGCGGGTGGGCGAGGTCTTCAACACGTCACCGGTGAGTCCTCCGTGGTAGTTGGTGGCGACGCCGCATCGGCGGAGGGGAGAGGAGACAAGGAACACTCTGCAGTTGTTAATCTCCCATGTGGTCAGCTTCTGTGGCCTAAACAGGAAGTTGCCATTCCTGTTGGTCTTCACTATCTCCACCCACGCGATGTTTTTCCTTATCTTGCATTGTAGCTTCACCATTGCACCTGCATGCGGTGTCGTTTCAACAATTTATTAAATCATGATTACTACTATACATGCATGCATGTGCTGTGAAAAGACGAAACTAACCCCATAGAGGAGTGGGCCTCAACCCCAACACTCTGTCGAGCCCTCTGTACTCGCAGGACTTGCAGTAAACAGTGCCCTGAATAACCACCTTCTTTGGAGGAGGTGGAGGTGGAGGAGGAGGTGAAGGGGGAGGGGAGGGGCTTGGCGGCGGAGGTGAAGGTGGAGGTGGAGAACGGTGGCGGGGGTGGTGGTGGGGGGTTGGTGAAGGAACGGGAGCTGAAGATGGTGCTTGATCGGCATTAATGGTGATGGAGGTGTAGAGTAGCAAAGATAGAAGAAGCAAGAGTTGAGGGAATGAAACAGAAGCCATTGTTGTTGTGTGTAATTACTGAGCTTGATTTCACCTATTTATAGGCTTTCTCATACCTCTTTTTTATGCATTAGACATTAAAAAAAATATATATTGAGAAAAAAAATTTAAAAATGTGATAACTGATAAGCATAGAGGATTATACGAATCAGAAAATACATATGTACTGTATCTATATATGTACCTAACAATTAAAAATGAAAACGAATCTATTGAAACAAGCATTAATTTGCACAGCTCTTTGACTAGATCTAACTTTGCAACTTTTCAATTTTTTTTGGGGTTTCCAAATCCAACAAGTGAGGTTTGACCTCAAAGCACTTATTTACATATAATTTTGTTTTTTTTTCAGACAAGCATTTATAATTTTTGTCTGGATGGTTCCATAGCGCGTATGACTGCGGGGACTTTTTCATTCCCTCTCTGTTATGTAATCCCTCCATCCCGGAGAAATTAATACATTTTTTTTGCACGAAAATTAAGGACTATAATAATTTAATGTAAAATAAAGTAAAGCGAGCTGAGAGAAATAATATTTAATGTGTAGTGAGAAGTTGTATTAGAGGTGATATGTGGGCTCCATGAGAATAAATTAATTGTTTTTCTGTGGATCCCATGTATTAAAAAGAAAATGTGTCAACTTTAGTGGGACAAACCAAAAAGGAAAGGTGTCAACTTCTATGGAATAGAGGGGATAGTATTTATTTAATTATGAAGTAAACGTATATTAATAAAAGAGTTTAGTATTTTATGCATCCCCAAATTTACTAAATGAACCACATTAATTTATAGATTTAAAATATGTTAATGTGAGAAGACGTAAATACCCTTTTATAAATGATCTCAATTAAATTTCTAAATACACCCCAATTAAATTTCTAAATGCACCCCAAATCCAATGTCTCTTCTTCTTTGCCTAAATCCAACGCCTCTCCTGTTCTTTCCAATCCTCCAAGAACTAAAAATGTTGGATTTGCCGTGCAAAGGAGGTTTTGAGCGCGCAAGGCATGGCCGCGTGTTCGTTTAACACAATTTTGCTTTATGCGTTCATGATCGGATGGCCGTCCATTCAATTCTTTTACCGGATTCTGGGATGCATGCCTTAGCATGCCATATGATCCTGAGGCTCCTCTCCTCCCTCCTAAAAGAATTATTTATGGTAATTGGAGATTTTTTGCAATCTTTGTTCTCTTCATTTCCTTATATTACACTTTTTTTTAATTCACTGTCTACATGTGTTGAAGTTAGGTAATGATTTTGATCTGCTTCTGTCTTCTCTTTCATTTTGAACAGTATTGTAGGCTACTCGATAAAATTATTGGCTTACTTAACTGTAGCAGAAACATACATAATTTAGATGCAATTTGTCTTCACTCTGAGTCATGGTTGTAAGTCGAATTTGACTCGCATATCTTTTGGAGAAGAACAGGATATAGCAAAAGAGTTATTGGATTTTGACGCTGAAGAAGAAACGTTGGATTTTGGTGAGGAAGAAAGGACGTTGGATTTGGGGTGCATTTAGAGATTTAGTTGGGGTGTATTTAGAAATTTAATTAGGGTCATTTATAAAAGGGTAATAACCGCCCTATCGGAACTCGTGAAATATCTCTAACTAACTATAAAATGTAGAGAATTTTTTTAGGGAGAGTCTTATTAATTTTAATTTTTAAATAATCAAATTTGTATGGTTCTTCAATAAACTAATTTGCATTTGTTTTGCATTTTTTTTTAAAGGTTGATTAACATTTGTAATTAATCGACAAAATATGCAACGTTTTAATTTCATCTAAAACTGAAAAAAAAATGAAATTATATATGGCACATTTTATAAAATTAATTTCCACGTAGGGGGGAAATTGCATTTTCCCAATGATTCCATATGTTTTTTTTCCCTCGATCATGATTCATGACATACTTTTCTCCTAACAAGAAACTTTAAATCAAATTGAAAGTATAGACTATATATATAATATAGATAGTGTTTGAAAAAAAAATGAAAATATTAACTTGTATTAATAATCTCCATATGTAAATATACTAAGGGGAAAAAAATCAGATTTAAAGTCAATTATCAAACAGGAATCTTTTTAATTTATAAAAAGAAAAGAAAAAGTCAAATATTATTTGTAAAAATATTTATGGGGTGAAGGAAAGCGTTGTACAGTGAAGCCTTGGGATTAGAATTTAGATAAACTTAGCTGATAGTATTAAAATGAAGTGCAGGTTGTGAAGTTGTAATTAATCAACGAAACGAAATTTTAAACTAAGTATGAACACTTTAAATTACAGCGCAGATCCCGCAAGGAGCACGAATCTCAGTCATTCAACTCAAATGTAAGGTTAAAACTAAAAATATTTTTTTTAACAATAGAATTTACCAACAGAATAGATAAGACTATCTCCCTTAACGCGTTACGCTTCATATAGATGGAGAGACAATCTTGCACCCAGGATTGAGGTTGTGGATAAAGTCAGCTCACTGTTGAGGATGAATGTAATCCAATACAAAAAACAAATATAACTAATAGTATTTCAAGATGGATGAAGAGGTGAGTATAAAATAGCAAGACGGTCTCACGCCTAAACTAGATAGAGAAAAAAATAGTATTTATATTATGGTCAAGTTTTAGGTCGTCTCGTATGAGATAATTTTACACATTAAAATTAGTTATCACTTTCATTATAAAATATTATCACTTTTTTTTTATACTTTAAATTTTGTTCATTAAATAGCATTATTACTTTTCATTATCAAAGTTATTACTTTTTATCCGTTTCAATATAAGATGGTCTCAAGTCTTTTTGCCTCAGTATTATTTATGATTGTGACCTGCCGCCTCCATACAAACATTTGCTAATTAACCGGATAATAAATAATTACATTATCAAAACTAAATTTAGTTTACATAATTAATTATCCTTATTTAACAAAACTTATGAATTTTTTTATTGATATTACTAATGAAGCCTAAGATGATATATATAGGCAAAATTTTGGGTGCCTGGACACATCGTGCACCCACCACGAGCTCATATCCTTTAATATAAAATTGTATACTATTTAGTATAAAAATATGTATTCTTTATTTTCCAAAAAAAATATTAATAAAAAATATATGCCTTTTAGAATAAAATGATGTATTCTTATTAATTAAAATGTATACCATTGAGAACAAAATAGTGTACCCTTACACATTTTATGCACCTGGGGACACAAGAGACCAACTCATATACTCCATCCGTCTCAGCCAAATAGCACTATTTTACTATATTGAACATCTAGTCCAAATTGCACCAATTTTTCTTTTTTAGTAAAAAGGACCCACCAATGACACACCACTACCAATCACATCTCTCTAATACACCTACCCACTTTACATAAAATAATAATACTCCTTAATCTACGTGCAAAAAACAAATGGTGCATTTTGACCCCTGTTGACTAATCCGAGTCCTTGAGAGCTTAGACGTCAGCGGGGAAGAACTCCGAAAGAATTTCATCGGCTGGGTTGGGTGGCCGAGTTAGCACCCCTCGTCGCCTCTGTACTCGAAACAGATGCAGGGGTCGTTCGCTGCACATCTTCCCCGGGTGTCCCTGCAACGAGCATACCTGCCGGCGTACAAACCGGCTTCCTTAAGATCCCTTAGGCGGCTGCTGATAGTCCCCATTTAAATATAGAATTTCAGTGTCGAAGCAAATTTAATTGAAAATGAAAAGGATTGGGAGAGATCCCCATTCTGTTGATAAAGCAAATTAGGCCAGCCCGAACGTCCTCCCCGACATTACCAGAAATGGATAATCGTACTAGTATACCTACTCGTAGAGGCACCTTCCGGACCAAGGCGTGTAAACTTCGTAACCTCCGAATCTTCGCTCATAACCAACGTTTATTGGAAAAAGCAACCCCAAAGATGCTGTTCGACTGAACTCGTTCTCGTTTTGACGTCCCGAGGGAGTATATAAATTTAAAAAGTACTTTCCTTGCATAATAATTTCCAAATTATTTTTAATAAATTTCTAAATGTTGCATATTAACCGATTGCTCTGTTTTGATGTTAACAACTAGAAAGCCCAAGAGAGTCAGTATTATGAGCTCAATATAAATCAAACTAAATGGGCCATACCCTAAAGCCCAAGAGAATCAGTATTATGAGCCCAATGTAAATCAAACTAAATGGGCCATAGCTTAATTCACAAATCTGATGTGTTTTTTTCTTCTTCTCATTTTGTAATTTGGATGTGAAATAAAAATCAAAATACTTAGGTCGTATCATTTTTCTTGTCACAAAGATTCAGGGTGACTGAATTTGAAATTATTATCTTACTTAGAACATATCAAATTTTTTTTGTCGCGTGACGTTTCTTAAGAATTTTCAACAAAAGGCCATCAATATAAATTAATAATGGAGTATTATCTATTATTCCCTCAAAAGTCAAAACAACATACCAAACTACAAAAACTTTGATCTTTTTACTTATTTTTATGAGACATTTCTGACCAATTAACAGACGAAAAATAAAAGACTATTCTACGTCGCTCTGTTCATCATGTTAGTTGAAATAATTAACTTGTAATTTTACTAATTCATTTGATATTTATATACATATTTCAATTTGAACAGATTGTTCAAATTAGGGTGTCATCCATCTCAATAATAACTTAATTAAAATTTTAAAACAACTCCAGTTAGGAAATTAAATAAAGAAAAAAAAATAAAAAAAATACAGAGGCTAGGGCCAAACTAAGTCGACGCAGACCTTGGGTAGTTCTTCTTTAATTTGATCCTGACCATAGCTTTTGCATTTCGTCGGGAAATTGGTGGCGGGAGACGGCGGAGGCGCGGCGGCGGGAGGAGGAGGCGAGGAAATAAGACCGTCGATGTTGTGGTGGCGAAGAAGCTCAGATAGGAGGAGAAGAAGAGAAGCCATTAGATATTAAGGGAAGCGACTAGTAGTTGAAATTGAAGGGTAGGAATGATGTTTATGTTGTGGATGGAGAGAGATGGTTGTACGGCAGAATTTATAAGCATGAAAAAGTGGTTGAAAGAATTTAAAACTACCACCCGACCCGACCCGACCAACTTTATAAAACATTGGGCGACCCAAATCCACACCTATGGGCCATGATTCCAATCTACTGCTGATGGTTTTTGTTGTTTTTCTCACTCTTCTATTTTCTTCCAATTGGAATTTGGAAATCCATTGGCTTAAACTTATACTTTGGTTTTAAATAAACTCATGCATTTTTCTACTAGTGTGATAGGGTTGGCTCACCTAACCACCCATTTTAATTTTACTAACTTATTATATTAACTAACACCTGTGTTAGTATACATTGATTACATCCTAGTAATGTTTATATGGTAGTAGTAAATTATTCATTTTTAAAGATAATTATTATTCATTTCAAATACTCTCTTCATCCTAAAGAGACCAATTTACTTTTTACATTTGTATTAAGGAGTATTATTCGATCTTGTTTTTGGATTGAGTAGAAAAGTATTTAATGTGTAGTGGATAGTTATATTAGTGAGTGTGTCGGTCTCATATTTTAATTGTATTAGTGGGTGTGTGTAGGTCTCATATGTATAAAAAAAAGTCCTTAAATGTGGATTCTCAAAATGAAAAAAAAAAAAAGGAGTAGTAATTCTTATAAAGAATAGTGTAGTACTAGTACTACTCCCTCCGTATGGACATTCTCTTGCACGACGGATATATGTGAGATGAGTTGATTCATTATTAAAATATGTTTATGTATGTTTATAGTGAATTATTTATATCATTCTAAAATCATATTTAAATGCAACATTCATAATTAAAAAAAATATTTTAACTATTAATAAGCGTACTTTGCTTATATAAAAATAACTCCCTCCGTCGCGGGTATTTTTACCCGTTTGTACGGGCACGGAGATTAAGATGTTTTATTTTTTTAATATATAATGTAAGAGAAAGTATGGATAATTAGTAATTTAAAAAGAAAAAGTGAATAAAGTTATTGAGAATGTTGAAAAGGGTAAAAAAGTAATAAAAGTTGTTAGATTGTAAAAAGTAGGTAATAAAATATTATGTATTTTTGCCAAAAATGAAATGAGTAAAAATACGTGGGACACCCCAAAATAAAAAATGGGTAAAAATACGTGGGACAGATGGAGTATTATATTTAAACACCTCTCACGAGAGATTTTGCATAATAATTTATATGAAAAAAACAATGTTTTTCAAAATGATTAAATTCTAAATTAAATTAATATACTGTAATTAATTTTATTAACCCTGTTTCATACGCCATTAGGAAAATCTTGAAAATGTGTAATGAGCTGTCCCAACGTGGTGCTTTTGACTATTGTGGCAATCACAGCCATATCGAAATTGTTCAAATTAACTTAAAAGAAACATATACTCATATACCTACATCTTATTTATTTATTTTATAAATATAAATCGACTTAATTAATCAATGTGCTGTATTTACGTATTGTAATAGAGAATTCGTGCGCTCTCAATTCTGTTGGTATCTGGGCAAATTTTTATATACTGTGGGTACGAATTAAATTTTCATACATGCATTTCAACTTTGTCTGTTTATTTTAATCTTTTAATATCCTAATTGAAACTTTGTCAACTATGATTTACAATACTAAGATTTTTTTTAAAAGTTCTATATTATAACATAATATTCGAGTGAAATCATAAAAATTAAAAGTAGAGATGGCACTAAAAAAAATATTTTTTACTAACAGAATATTATTTTGGTAAAAACATTAATTCTATTGTTAACACTATAAAAAAAGTATTTTTTAGCAATCGAATTTACCAACGGAATTCAATCCGTTGGTAATTAACAATAGATTAGCAACAAAAATGATTTTTTTTTTTTTAGCAACGGAATGCCAACAGATTTATTCTCTATTTTAGCAACGGAATTCAATCCGTTGATAATTACCAATGGATTACCAAGGGAATCATTATATAAATTACCAACTGAATTATTTACCAACGGAATTTATTTTTTGTAGTGTAAATTTGCTTACCAACGGATTAACAATGTAATTCGTTGGTAAAGTGGTGATTGTGTTCCGTTGCTAAAATATAGAATAAATCTGTTAGCATTCCGTTGCTAAAACAAAAAATGTCATTTTTGTTGCTAATTCATTAGTAATTACCAATGAATTGAATTTCAATGTGTAAATTCGATCGCTAAAATATATATATATATATATATATATATATATATATATATATATATATATATATATATATATATATATATAATTTTTTTTCTTTTTTTAGTGTGGTATAACATTTTAAAAATTTTGGGAGGTGAACCCGTGTACCCTAAATACATGTATGAATTTATCATTATGAATTATTAATATTTTGTTTATTAATTGTGTTATTCGTTTCTATCTCTCACAAATTGCTCTCAAATCAATTAGGTGCATGCAAGACTAATAGTCTACTCTCTCTTTTCCATAAAAAAAGTCCTTCAACTTTTATCTTCAAACAGTGAAGATTAGAAATTTAGAATGTATCGAAACTCAATACTAGAAACCAAATTCTAAAATACACATAATGAAATAAAATATTATGAATGAAAAAATGGCTACACAAATTTTATTTTGAGCATATTATAAAAATTATTTTTAAAAAGTTATATCAATAATTCATTGATTATATTAAATATAAAAAATAGCATATCCAACCCATTCCAAATTGAAATGGATATTTTTTTTTTATGTTATTTTGATGTACTTGCCACATCATTGTCAGATGAGTGATAAAAATATATAACACCAAATTAATATTAGAATTTTAGAAGTAATTTTTTTTTATAAAAAAAATACTTTATCTTTTAAAAAATGATTGTGCGTTGAAGAGACTGCATGTAATTCAATTATGGTTGAAGAGTAGTGGCGGGCAGATTTGACAAGAAGGGATGTATTGAAAAAAATTATTTAAGGTCGTGATTTTTTTTCCTATATTCAGTATATATGGATGCCCATTAATATTGTTTTGTTTATTTAGTTTTATGACACATCACTTATCTTATTATATTTATTCTTTCGAAATTTTTATTATCAGTTGATTTAAATAACTATTTTTATCTTTTGTGTACATTTTTTACCTTTAAAATCTATTAATTAATGCATTCTTTTATATAGAGGTTTCGTTGCTGGTTCATTAAAATTAATTGAGCCATATATATAACTTGAATGAATAAATCCAAAATCCATTTATGAGGATTTTGGTGTAATATTATTATTTTAAAACCGATTTCATGCCGGTGACACACAAAACTAAACTTGTACTAAATACATATTATCTTCATTATTTTACGTTTTTGGTGTATGTACATAAGCTTATATATGTTCTCCACATGGACTATAAATGTCAATTTAATAAAAAACAAATTAGACAAGTCGAGTGTACGGATTGATAATCCTTGCACACAAAAAAACTCACTCATATTATATTAATTAAAGAGTAAATATCAAAATTGATCCTGTAAATATGGCGTTTTTCAACTTTAGTCCTTTTTCTATTGTAATTCTCAATTTTGGTCTTTTTTGGTCCATTTATAGTCATTTTAGTTCAAATTTAGTCTTTTATGTTAAAAAAGTCTAAAAATAGTCCGAAAGAGTATACATTTAAGACCAAAAGTGAACAAAAAAAGGACCAAATTTTGAGAAAATGACCAAAACTGGATCAAAAGGACTAAAAGTGAATAAAAAAGACCAAGATTGAAAATTGCAAAAGAAAAAGGACTAAAGTTGAAAAACGTCATACTTATATGACTAATTTTGATATTTAACCTGAAGAAGGTATTTCAAATAAGGTAGCAAAACATTGTTGAAGATCAACACCATCTTCTCTATAATATTCCGGTAATTGCAGAAACATAAAAAATCAAAGTGATGGTTCTGGATATGTTGTGAGTGGTGTTATGCTAGAACCTTCTAGCATGGCACTTAGATGATAATGGGCGATGGATTAAGAAAGTAGAATTATCCAGATAAAGGTAGATCAAATATGTCAGCCACCAACATACTAGTAGGATCGGATGTTTGCTATAAATAGGCTGTTTGAAATAAAATCATAAATTCATAAAGCCTTAAACTCTATTACGATTAAATGAAATTATGTAATGCGAAAGTGTATCTGATTCAATGAGTCATAGGCGGAGCACGAACTCGGGATCAGTGTTTTCATGGCCTTCCTCAACTAAGTTTCTTTATTCTGTTATGGACCGCAATAATCCATCCGATGGGGAGAAGGGAAGACCATATGCAGCGTAGTGTATTGGGGACCATAACCTAGGAGCTTTTATATACTACTTGAGTAGATCACCCATAATCACCTAGTCACGTAGTATTGAGTATCTACTCAATTGACCCATATCAAAATATTATAGCCCATGGACTTATCAGCTTAATTGGATCACTTAATTAAGTCCATAAAATAATTGAATATCTAATATAATTGCATAATAATATATTGCCCACAATATATATATATATATATATATATATATATATATATATTCCGAAAGCAATTATATCAAGAGTCCTTAGTTGCACAACTTTATGATATTCCTCTTCAAGCTATACTTAATAATCTGATACATATCATATATTAATATGGAATCACCGCAACATTCACCACATTACAAATCGTTGTTAAACCCCGACAATCATCAATATCAATATACTCAATGACATAGATCAAATATGGTGAGTAACATGGAAATTACATGCAATGTGATCAAAAATCATGTCTATTTCCAACTGGTCCAACTTTAACTTTAGTGAGATCAATCCATAATGTAAAATATTACAAAATAAAAAATTACTTAGTGAATTCACAATGAATTCAAAGTCATCAACTTTATTCTGCAGAAAACTGAATTATCCAAATCAAAGTGTCATAAAAACTTTAAAGAACAATAAATATAGACTTCCACTAAACCAATGTATTCTAAAATCATATAACACCCACATGAGTAGCTAGCTCATAAAATTACAGGGCGTTGAATACATAATTGGTGGATCCGTATTTAGAGTCTATCATAATATGATCTACTAAAATTTTATCCACACAAATTACTTTTTTTAACAACCAAGAATTCTATGTCAATATGCTTGACTTGTAAGTACTTTTGTTATTAATACTTTACTGTTAACTAACTGTCACAATAAACTTTATGTGACTAAACTTCGCAACCTTTATTTCATGTTTGAATGTACCTTAGTGTGCTACTGATTATGTTGTTATGGTTAATGAGCTAAAGTGTTTGCTTAATAATTTTACTTGTATAGCTCTCCAGACCAACAAAAGATATAGCCCGAAGTGGATCTTATACTTTATTAGCATCCAACAAACTCAAAATCAGACTACTTTATGATCCCCCTACTAATCTGTTCTCTTATGTGCAAGCATGTTATCCTTAGTTCTCTGTAAATACCTTATAAAGATCCGTACTAGAGTTACTTAATTATCTGCTTAATATACCAACAACAAAAACAAATCAGGTCTCTTACAGACCTCATCATACAACAACTTCCAACAGTCAAAGCATACAGAATATTTTTACATTTCTTAGATCTTTAATTTTTCTTAAGGACAACCTCCAACATCCAATGCATATGGAATATTTTACGTTTTTTAAATCTTTAGATTAACTTTAGGGCACCTAATTGAGACTGCACTTGTCTCCCTTTGTATTAACTTTAATCTTCTCCCACTGAATTGCATAATCATCTAAATTTATCTCAAAACCAAATGAGACAATAACTTCATAATGATGATTGTAATTCCTTTATGGGAAAGTTTTCTTAAATGCATAGATGAATTTCTTTTTAGTTCTTAAATTGTTGAGATTGTTTCATCAATGTTACCATCAATAAACTTTATCTTTACATCCATCTAATGTGATTCAAGATCAAAATGTACTTTTAATGTCACGATTATCTAAAAAAGAAACTTTCTTAGTAACCGGATAGAAAGTCCCTTAGAACAATGCATTTCTTCAATTTTGAGTATAATCCTTTTCCAAGATGCAAACCTAATCATCTTGTATTGATTTAAACTCATAACTTATAGCATTAACCCACTTTCAAGTATTTGGACCTTGCATGACTTGATGAACATTGTTTGAATGTTCTACCATTAATTCCTTAGTGTCCTCATTATTCAGGAGAAAACTATATAATCATCTGAATTGTCTTTCTCCCAACTCTAGTGGTTTCCTTAGTGACATTAATTCTTGAGGGTGTTGAATTTGTTATTCCTTAAATATTATTGATATTGTCATATCGTTATTCTGAATTTGCACCAATTCATTAAAGCATAAGTGGGGATCGAATCGACTCTCCCTTAAGGACAATGTCTTTAATATTATTCTTCCCCCAAAATCAACATCCTCAAAAAATTCCATATTACCCGTCTCAAATATGATCGAATTAATTGGATCATAAACTTATTATCTTTATTTAAAACCAATAAAGTAGCTTGTACATCACCATATGTGAAACTCAAAGAGTTCTCACAACTACTTTGGTTGGAACTTTATTGAGACCATAAGCTGCAATCTTTAGTATTTCTCCAATTAGTAACCATATGTTGTGGAGTACTATTTTTGTCTTTTAACTACACCACAACACCATTCATGCTAAGTAATCTTAATGTGGTGTATTATAAAATAATTTCACAAGCCTTTAGGAGTAAACAAAAGGTTGTACTTTAGTTGTCTTTAGTAGCTTTCTTAATGAGTTTTCTTGTATTGCCCTTATACTTTATTGAGACAAAATTTTCTTGAAGCCTACTAGTTTCATCTTTATTGTTAAAGTTCTCATCATGTATGATTTTGTTGTTGAGATAAGTTAAAACTTAATTAGCAGACTTCTTAATTATATAGAGAATTAATCCAAAATGATTATTATGTTTGCATTAAACTTTATAATTTTTCAAAATTTAAATAATTTAGAATCATCTCGAGAAATCGAGTACAATATTACTATAAATCCAATGACAACAATACTAACTTGTAAGTGATACCCACTACGTAGTAGTCAAATACTAACAATAAAATCTGTCAAGCAATAGTCTTCCTTTGGGCCGACTTATTACTCACATGAAAAAATCAAATAATTGTCACGTATTCACCACCACATGTGCTTAATCTACCTTTGGGCCGATCAATATTCGCATGAAGATACACTCGCAACACACATGTCATAAAATAAATTATGACTAGCAATATTATATGGGGACCCATCACAAGACACCTTGCGCAATATTAACCTAGTCTATAAACAAAAATTAACTGCTGGGGCAATCTTGGTGTAATAATCAAATACTGATAATAAAGTTCTGTCAAACAAAAGTTTGTCTTTGGAATGATTAATGTTCACATGAACAATTTAGAATAATTACCACACACTTATTATCACATGTATATTATTATTCTGTCAAACTGTGCCTACCTATGGGCCGAACACAGAACACATAAATAATAACACACCTATTTATGTAATTTCAATGAAGTCGTTCTCCACACACAGAGGCTGCTATAGCAACATGATGCTTTGATTGACTAGATTGAAAATTTACTAGACCAATTAAATAAATATTTAAAATAAATATTACGTTTAATTGAACGACATTAAAAATGTCTCCCTAATTATACTTTAATTAAATTCCAAAATTTAATGGGAATATTAGATGATTCACATAAATTAAAAAATACTGAAAGATCTCTTAACTTAAATAAGGATTTCAAATCCTAATTTAGAATATATTATCCTTTATATATAATTAAGTATACTCATTCCCACACCTCAAATAATAAGCAATTTTGTTGGCCACAATTAAATGCTCCAAAATATTCACGTAAATGGAACAATATACCTTTTATGAATGAATTAAATGGAATCAATCCAAATTTTAAAATCGAATAATAAACTTAACAAAAGTTCCCAAAACCAAGGCTAAATATATACTTTTGGAAATATATTCCAATAATGAAATTATAACTAAAGCCTTGTATTGCCCCAGGATGGAACCTTTACATGATCATGATAATTGTGCATTGTTTGGCAATTAATTAAATTGATTTTAACAATCATAGATATCATATGCATGTACATTAAAATTGCTTAATTGTTATAAAACAATTTACTTTATGTGAAACATAAAAAACTCAATTGCAAATACAGATCTCAATCAAAATTGAAATCATTGCCAAGAAAGGAATGTGACGGCATAAGCAATATATCACATAATGGAATTCAAGGGTCCAAATTTTATTAAAAAGGTGCACAGATTATACTGGAAAGATGCATGTGCGGGCATGTTCTGTAATGCACAACATCAAACTCTTATTCACCCAACTGCATACACGAGTATATATTAACTTAAAATAAAATGAATAACATTCTAAATATTTCCAATTTCCTTAATTAAATTAAGAAACTGAATCAATAAATTAAGGTTATTAAGCAACCAATATGGGAAAGTACACCATTAAATATCCATATTTAAACCCTTTCCAAAGCTAAATATGCGCATAAGCTTATAAAATTAAAAATAATATAAAATAAATTGAAACCTTAAAAAATCTTTAGATAGTTGAGATTAATAAAAATTAATTATTATGAAAGTTAATCAGAATCTCAAACGTCAATGTCCAATTTGCTTCAATAATCTAAAATTATGAACGGGATGAGATACTTTAATTCATATCAATTGATATGATTTACAACAACATAAGTGAGTTTTATGTAATAGAATTCAACCAATTAGCAAGTTCATGCAAATTATTCTCCATTATAAAAAAGGAGCTAAATCACAAGCTCTTAATACTTAATTCTCTTAATACTTAATTCATGTAATTTGGAGTCATCATGGTAAATAATTATTGCACTCCATGCATACTCTATATTTACCAAATTACATAAATACGATAATTTAATCTTTAACGGACGTATATATGCAATACATACGACAAAAAAAAACTTCAGAATGACTCAACCGAGAATTGAATCAATTTACTAACTTATATAACAGGCATGAAGGTGTAGTCTCAATTAAAAAATATTTAATGTTCATGAAGATATTAAATTACCATAGATAACCAAATCCATGTCATACACAACATTAGTTTGAATATAAACTAATAAAACAAAAAATTAATTTAGACTATTAAGCCAAAATGAGAATGTTGGCACATGTCTCTGCAAATATGTACATATACATAATCACATATTAGACATTCTCAAAACAATTCACAGATATATGCATAGCAATTCTAAATTGAATTGTCAACACGCACACCATCAATAAAAAAATTTGGTTATTCATGAATATACCCAATAAATAAATTATAAAATTATATGGATTATTTCTTAATACTCTACTAGAGGTCAACGCATATATATCAAATTTCAATAAATTGATCATATACCATAATGCGGAGATATACAAACAGTCAAAAAAGGGAAATAATCGCACTAATTTTTCTTAAGAATCCGAATAATTTCGGAACAATTGAACCAAATAATAATTCAAGATCTCAATTATTAAAATACAATATTTTACCGATCTCAAATAATCATCAATAGGGTGGCTCTGATACCACTTGTTGGAAATAAAATCGTAAATCCATAAAGCCTTAAACCCTATTACGATTAAATGGAATTTAAAACGTAATACGGAAGCGTACCTGATCCAATGAGTCCTAGGCGGTTCACGAACTCGAGATCAGTGATTTTATGATATTCCTCAACTAAGCCTCTTTATTCCGTTATGGACCGCAGTAATCCCTCCCGATGGGGAGAAGGGAAGATCATGTGCAGCTTAGTGTATTGGAAACCATAACCTGGGAGCCTTTATATACTACTTGACTAGACCACCCATAATCACCTAGTCACGTAGTATTGGGTATCTACTCAATTGACCCATATCAAAATATTATAGCCCATGGACTTATCAACTTAATTGGATCACTTAATTAAGTCCATAAAATAATTGAATAGTTAATATAATTGCATAATAATATATTCTCATAATTAGATTATATTGGAAATTAAAAATTTCTAACATAGGCACTAACATAAAGATGAAAACAATTGATGTTCAAGAAAATGAAGCTAGCTAACTATCAAAATAATGCATTCCTATCATTTCTAAATGTATGATAAGAGTAATTTAAAATTTGAAATATTAATAACTATTTGTACATACCGTTTACTAATAGGAGTAGTAAAATTAATGAAAAATGAAGAAAGTATACACACAACACTAGGCATACGTACGTACTATATATGAATCACAGAAGAGACATATAAGAGACAAAATTAAGCACATATATTTGTGTGTCTACGTAGGTGTGAAGTCAATTTCCTCTCCTCTTGTGTAGTTTACTTCATGTGTACGGCCGTGGATGGTACAAATGTTCAATTAAAAATTAAACATCATCAATTGGCAACACATTTCATATTACACATCGATTGTTGTTCAACATCCATCTCTCTAATCTATTACTTTAATTATATAGTAATATATTAGTTCTTGGTTGGACAAGGAAGGAAAGAAATCAAACATCATGACACATGCATTTTGCAAGAAAAGATGAGGTAGCTAACTAGAATCATACACAAACTTCCTTAGTCTTTCCGATATCCTTTCCACTTCACAATCTTCCGCACACAATCCGATCTGCACCACCCCAAAAATAAAATAAAATGATGAGAAAGAAATTCACAAAGAGTAGTGAGTTTGGTTTTCGTATTAAAAAATTGTAAAAACAATTATACCCTTAATGTAAATCCAGTTCCCACATGTGTTTGTGATTTTATTGAAATGTGTAATAATTAATGGAGAAAGAAATTAGAAATTAGTGCATAGTAAAAGTAACCTTGGAATGTATGGTGTGGAATACAGTATTGTGCAGTGCTGCAGAAAAGCTGGCGCTGGTAACTTCAACACCATGTTGATGCAGTATTCTGATGAGTCCATTGAACATGAATTGACTATTTTGTCCAGTTATCAACACCACCTCAAGTGCAGATCCCACCACACGGATGTCTATACTCGGCAAATCAACACTACTGCTCGTTGAATTGGCACTCAGCCACTTCTTCTTCTGCTTCATCTCCTCAAGATTAGCCCTCAGCGTCTGTATGTAGTTTGTGGCTGCTTCAAGCTGATCAGGCAACGACGCCGTTTGCTGCAACCAAACACATATCCAATTAACTAAAAAGGGACTTAATTAAGAGATGAGATGATGAGAATGGTATGAATTACACTAAGAGATGGATGAAGAGAAGTGAGGTTGGAGTAGAGGGCCTTCATCTGATTTCTCCTATTTCTCTCTATGTGTGCTCTGGAACTAGGGTTTTCATCCATGGAATTAATGGACATAACAATTTTCATCTCATTTTTATTTGGGATTGGGATTGGGATTGGGACTCAAAGTGATATTCAAGCTAAAGCTGGATGGATATGTATCAAGATTAATTCATTAATTCAAAACTATCCTAGGACTAGGAGGGGAGAAAAAGTGATACACACACGTGTTTTTTGAAGGTCTTAGTACTATTTACTTATTTAATCATTCGAATGATAAAATACTAAAATAAATTATGAAATTGAATAGAATGAGGGATGCGCAAATTCATGAGCTTCATTATGTTCGGATCTTCTCATATTATATCTTTTGTTATAAAAACTTGGGTGTATAATAATAAATGGGATCACTTATTCTATTTTCATGTTTTATCTCCTATATATATATATATGATATATCCCCTTATAAAATTTATACTATGAAAATAAATACACGTACTAATTATTTAACTCGTGTAATTGAGAATGTTAGTTGAATGCATTGAGTGGACTTATTTTGACATTACTTTCAAAGAGTTCAAAATATTTATTATAAAAAGATAAATAAAATGTTGTATATTCCAATAATCGTTTTATATAAATAAAAAACTAAAATTTGTTAACTATTGAGACCCCATTACGTAATTTTATCCAGTATTTGTTACGTCATTCAAATCCCAACAAGAGTTCGGATTTGGTGGTACAAAATTTTAAGAGAATGTGAGTCACATTATCAAGTCTTGGTCTAGTGAAAGTTAATAAAATAGGAATATTTAATTTAAAGAGAAGATAGAATTGATTCTATTACAAAAAAAAAGTATTATATATGAGGACCACTAAAATCCCCTAAAATAGCTTTATGAGGATGTAATAATTTAAGATATTGATTGAGAGGGTTGAAAAGGACATATCTTTGTTACTGCCCCATTCTTGCACAATTTCTTGAAGCTGTTTTCACATGTTCACTTCAATTATACTCCTAATTAATAGTACAATATTATTTGCTCTCAACTTGATTAACAAAAAATAAACGATTTAAATTTAAGGGTGGTTTAACTTTTAAGGTGTAACGGTGAAGTTTTAATGTTATTAGTTGTAAATTTTGTTTATTTTTTAATCCAAAAGTTACACTATAGTTAACGGTAATCTAATGATTAAGACTATCTAGTTCACCCTGTAATACTTTAAAATTTATTTGATAATGCGACATGGAGTATTAATTAAGCTAAAATTAAAAGGAGGTGTAAATGTGTGAGTATATGTTACATTTGGCTTTAACTTTAATGTATATGCCCAGCTTTTCCTTTCCCATTTCAGATAAAAGTAATTTGCAGTATTAAGGAGCGTCCTTTTCAGCTCCATCAGACCGCAATAAAATAGGAGTATACATATTTCAATCGGAAGATATAAATAGAAGTATTAAACTTGCACGATTGTTCAGATCCGACATCCTAAAAAATTGCACAATTTAATATTAAATGTTGTGTTGTTATATCTTTCATTATTAGAGAAAAAAATATATTCTTTTTATTCAAATATTAATATTATTTATATTTCAAATTGATTCTTTTATTAAAAAAAAAATATTTTTATGAAATAAATTGTATACCCTTAAAATAAAATATTATATTCTAAACCCTTTATGTACAACTTCATAAAATAAAATGTTATATCCTAAAACACTTAATTGTGTACTTGGTCGCACATGATATGGAGTGAAATATTTATGTATGTCCCTGCAGGATTATAAGTTAAGCACTAAGAATGTATTTAGTTAATAAGGTTAAATATATGGAGTATTAAAACTTATAAATTTGATAAGGGTAACATTGATCATTTTACCTACTTTTAATTAGTTGTATTTTCTTTAAGAATTTTTTTATTAAATACATTATTATTATTATTTTATTTATACTATAAATGATTAATAAAATGATTTACTAGACGATTATCACTTTTTATCACTACAAAAAAATGCTCCGTTAGTGACGGAATTTGTGACGGAAATTCAAATTTGTGACGGAAATAGTGACGTAAATTTTTGTAACGGATTTAGTGACAGATATTTTTTTTATGGAGCTTTCCCTCACTATAGTGACGGAATTTTTTGTGATGGATTTAGTGACGGATATTCTTGTGACGGAGTTTTTCCTTCACTATAGTGACGGAATTTTTTGTGACGAATTTAGTGACGGATATTTTTGTGATGAAGCTTTTCCCTCACTATAGTGATGGAATTTTTTGTGATGGATTTAGTGACGGATATTTTTATGACGGAGCTTTTCCCTCACTATAGTGATGGAAATAGTGAGGAAAATTTTTGTGACTGAATTTTTTGTGATGGATTTAGACATTTAGTGACGAAGATAGTAACAGATATTCTTGTGAAAATAATTAAATTAATAAGAAACTTTAATATAAATAAATTATTTGATAAGTTATTATCAAGTAACACTATAGACCACATGGTCACCTGGCTAGTTATAAGACTTTTGCATTATAATAGGTTTGATGTTCGATTCTGGCTCGGTGTGAATAAGTAGAAATTTTCGTCATTAAAGATCCGTCACAATAATTTACTAATGAGTGTAACAATGACGGAACTCCGTCACTAATGGGTGATTTTTTTGTAGTGTATTAACCAAATATTAGTTTTTATTAATTATATATCACTATTAATTTGTTTAAATGTTAGGAGTATCACTTTTAATTTATTTTTCCAACAAAACTTCTTTCTTAAAATAATTTCGTCCAAGTGTTTGTCATTCGATAAAAATAGATGTTTTCATGAATATTTCCTTCTCTTTTATTATTATTGATATTGTAATTCACTGTCCCTAAATTATATTCCATTTGGCTTAGTTCTTAATACTAGTATACTAGTTTAAAAAAAAATACATCAACATAAATGCAAATTGTAAGTAAATTAAGTTCATTTTAAATAATTTTAAGATCCTTATAAATAACAATACTCCATTATTAAGCTCTTTAAATAAAATAATATATAATAAAAATAAATGAAAAAAGGTTGAGTAAGACTAATTCATTTCCATTCATCTTTGAGTGTTTAATATAAGACAAAGTCTCTAGTGAAACGGGTTATTTGTGAGATGGGTCAATACATCACTAAAGTATACAATAAATGCTTATTGTATAGATAAAATATGTTTAATGGTTGTAAAAGTATATTTTGTAAAGTATGTTGTATTATGCATTAAAGTATGATTTCAACGTGTTATAATATGATTTATTATTAACATATTTTAACTACAAATAAGCATACTTTATCTATACATTAAATATATTTTAGTGATGAGTCGACCCGTCTCACAAATATCTCGTCTCACAAAAGAGTGTTTCTTGATATAATTGTAGGAAAATTCCAAATTTTCAGTTTTATTTAAATTTAAACTACAGTGCAATAGCACCAATACCAGCAAATGTATGTGTATAAGAAATTTTCGGGATTCAAAACTTAAAATTTTGGGTAATGAAGGAAAAATTATGATTTTTTTACAATATGAAAATAAATGAACTTTTCAAATTAAAATAAGGCCCATTCACGTGAGCAGTCATAAGAACTATCGGTGACACAAGTCACCCCAACTTTATATGGGCTCATTCGTATGGGCTATAATTTGTATATAGTGTTAAAATATATATTAACTTCTTTGTATTAATTCTACTTTTTTTTATATAAAAAAAATTATCACTCTTATTTAATTTATTCTCCTACTTATTTTCACTTTCTTAAAAACTTTAAATCTATTTAAAATGTAAATTTAAATAATATTTACTTTAAAATATTAAGATTTTTTTTAATTAAAAAAAAAGATATTTATTGAAAAAAATCAAAATTGAAAAAAGAAGAAGATAAAAGATCAAAATGAAGAATGTGAATTTAGAAAGAAGCAAAATTAAATTAATGTATATTTATAGTACTCCTCTAAATAAACTCAATAAATAAATATTAAATAGAATGCGACTCGTCTCAAAATAATTATAATAATATTAATTTATCCTTAACAACCAACCAAACACACATTATGAAACGTGTTGCTAATTAATGAGACCATTCTTCATAATTTGTGTAGTGTTATCTTAATGCCTTCCTGTAACAAGATTTTCAATAATTCAGATCAAGATTGATTTCTAACCCTTTAAATTTCCAACATTGCCCTAATCGACCCTATGAAATTCCGAGAATCCCTCTCCACGTGTCACGATCTAGTAGGAGTAGATGCATAGATCAGGCGTAGGTTGAGACATAATTTGTGGGAAGGGGAGAACAGACGGTGTTTTCTGAGAATCTACATCATCCTTGTATTCTTGTTGTCAATGTGGGTCCCATCCCCGATATACACAACTCCTCTACTCATCATCCATATATTTTAAAATCTGCATCTCCTGCTTAATATCTACTACACACTTATCTCAATGATTCTTTTAACATAATAAACTTAGACATAATGGCAACATTTAGGTGTGACAACTAGACGTTTATGCTTTTATTAAATAATTACTATCACTTTTATTAAAAATTATTATTATTATTTATTTATACTTGTTCATGAAGTAATGTATTTTATCATTATCATTTTTTATAAATTCGAATATTATTTTTTATTTAAATGTTATAATATTTATCTATCTCACGGATAAAACTTTATAAGTGGGACTTCTACACGGGTCTTTGTCTAGACATAATTATTAGTATGATTTTTTATCGTGTTCGAACATCACAAATTATTTAATACTACTCTTTCTGTCCCGAAGAAAATGATATATATTTTTTTTGGCACGGAGATTAAAGAGTATAATAATTTAAAGTAAAGTGAAGTGAGAGAAATAATATTTAATGTGTAGATGATAGTTGTATTAGAGATGATATGTGGGGTCCATGAGAATAAATTAATTGTTTTTGGGTGAGTCTGAGACAAACTAAAAAGAAAAGTGTGTCAATTCATGTGAGTAGAGGGAGCACTTTAATTAATGAGTTTGTATCTTGATCTGAAAAGTTGAGATATTTTTAGATCAACAAGTGGTTAACTATATTTTTTCTGACACAAGTTGCTCTTGCTTAGAAATTGCTGTCTTAGAAGTAATGTATTTTCTTATTTTCCCATATATTTCAATAACCACTTTTTCCATCCATTTTATGTTCTGTATCTTAATCATAATGAAATCATAAATCATTTTTCCTTTATCAAATAAACTTTCGAAAATGAGTATTGTCATTCTAAAAATTGTAAAATCACTCCACACTATAATTTTACAATACACTTTAATTTTAAAATTATTATTAATTCATAACATAATTTACACTTATAATATACTTTATACTTTTTTATCACGTAAAAAAATTAAATTATATTAAAAAATTAATAAAATTAATCAAAAAAAGTATATCTTTTACTTTATAGTTTAATTTAAGGTTAATTGTAAAAAAAAATCTCAACCTTTCATTTTATTACAAATAAATCACAACCTTTGAGAAATTACAAAAAAAAAACCTCGACCTTTAAGTTTCGTGCAAAACGTACACAACAGGAAGGAGAGAGTTACCCGATGTCCGACGTGGCGTTGACATTTGCCCCGTCAGCTTTGAGTTAATTGCAAAAAAAAAACATCAACCTTTATTTTTATTGCAAATAAATCCCAACCTTTCAGATTTTGACAAAAAAATCATCAAATTTTTTATTTTTATGTTAATTGCACCAATCTAATAAAAAATTTATATTTATATTAAACTTATAAAACATCTAACTATTTTTTTTCTTACAAGGTTTTTTAAGTTTTTATTTATTATTTTTATTACTCGCTCCATCCCGTAATTATTTTGTTCCGTATTTATTAATTTTTAATGCAAGTGGGTAAGTGTATTATTATTGTATGTGAGTTCCATGGTAATATATTAATTATTTTAGGTGAGATATATGCCACAAAGAACAACGTAAAGATTAAAATGAGACGCTAAAAATAAAAATATGTAAAAATTGAAATGGGCAAAGTGAGTACATGAAAATTTGGTTTGTATAAATTAAAACTTAATTAATACTCCTTGTTTTTTCGTATACATGAATTATAAACTATTTTTTGTATAATTTTTTAGTCATCTAAATATATTTTTTTAGTCGTACTATTAAATAGTATAACATAAAATTACGAAAAAAAATTTAGACATGTTAATAATTCTTTGATTTTATAAATTATAACAATTTTATAATGCATAAAATATTTTAAAAACTAAAATAAATTTATTATTTTATTTAATAATTTTTTAGAATTTAGATTTTAAATATAAAATATAATGTGTGCAATTTAAAAAAAAAATAAATTTGATGGTGTTTTTTGCCAAAATCTCAAAGGTTGAGATTAAATCGCAATTTCAGTAAATGTTGAGATTTTTCTGCAATAAACCCAAATCTGACGTGGCAAAGGTCAACGTCATGTCAGATATCGGGCAATCCTCTCCTGCCCGTTGGGTGCGTTTTGCACGAAACTTAAAGGTCAATGTTTTTTTTTCAATTTCTCAAAGGTTGAGATTTATTTACAATAAAAATAAAATTAGGGTTTTTTTGCAATAAACCCTTTAATTTAATATGTTAATTTTTTTTTTAACGAGTAGAATGCAAATTCACTAGAACAATTTAGTTTAAAAATGCGTTATTATTATTATTTTTTCAATTCATATGAAGTATATATATGTAGTATATTTTTAAAAATTTTGGAGTACAGCAGCTGCCTGCACCCTTTTTCAAGCTACATACACGCCCATTTTAGGATTTCATCTTAATTCCTTTATATTAAATTAAATAAATTCATGTATTATTATTATTATTATTATTATTATTTTATTCTTATATTTTGAACATGTTCTTCATTTTTAGGATTTATTCAGGAATTTTTTGTTAATACACATCCATATTAAATTGGATTAAGCAGGGGTCTTCCTGCGATATGGATCCTGCCAGCCTGTCTACCCATGCAACAGATATGGCCACCTTTTTTTTTTTTTTTTTTTGACTCAATATTACCGGCCCGGCCCGGCCCAACTGTCTATTTTCATACAGTATTCACCACTTGTGATATATATATACAATAATGCTAGAATTTCCGTCTGCTCTGTTGGAATTATTAGTTTTTGTCACATTAATTAATCACCATTAATCCAATGTGGAGTGTCGAACAAGTTGCGAGTGATTATTAGAGAAATACATGAATAGATATTTTTTTTTATTTTAAATGAAAAAAATAAATATATTAAGATATACGACTACAAATCCACCAATTGTCGACTCCATAACATTTCATGAATAAGGAGAGAACTCTAAAACAATAATGAGTTTTTTGTTTTGTGTTTTCCTAATAAAACTTACTTCCACTTTGTATGGAATTATAATTTTTTATTTTAAAATATATAAAATTGGGAAATGAAATAAAGAAGACGGTGCACATTAAATTTGATCACAAAAGATATCTAATTAATTGACCACTGAAGCAGCAGGTATCCATCGCAATTAGACGTAACACCCAACACCCACCCCACCCCACCCCACCCCAACTCTTGGGACCACCTTGTTTGAGGTTCAAATTTCATGTGTTAGTGATTATTGATTAATATCTTCTTTGTCACATTTTCTTAGAATTGAAAGAGAGGAGAGAAAATAAATTATACTTTAAAAGAAATATATAAATTTTAAAAATAATGATTGAATTTTTTTTCTTAGTTAATTATATAAATAGTGGAAAGTGTAACATACAATAAAATAGCTGAGAAAAAGGATTATCAGTCATGTAACTTGCTAATTATTTAAATTATCATTTATAAACCTTAAAAAGGATTATAACTCCATTTTACACTTTTCTAAGATGAAGGTGGCAAAGAGACATTATTTTAAGCCACATATATATACTAGCTATTAGGAGCTCTGCATGATTAACTAATACATGCATGTATAGTATTTAATTGCTTTCCACATGAATAATCAATTATGTTTGATTTCGATTTTAAAAATCAGATTATGATTTTCAAAACTCATATAAAATCATTTCGGTATATGCTTATAAACTTTATAACTCTCAACAAATCTATTTTCTATTTATTATCTCTACTTATTTAATATTTTTTTTCACTTTATCTCTCATCTTTCCTCCATTTTTTTTATATAAATTAATATATATTTTTACATTAATTTTATATAAGATTAAAATCTAATCAAATTACTGTTCATTAAATTTTCAAAATCAAAATCTAATTTCCAATAATGGTAAATTGATTCACTCATTCTTTTATTATTTATCATTAAAAATATTACCATCGTCTATTTATTTGCTTTTTACAAAGAAGTGTTACGCATTGAGCCATGAGTATGGTCCCTTTTCAAAAAGAGAAATTTGATAGCTTATTAGGTTAGACCGCATACAAAATAAAAGAATTGAGACGGAGAGAATATTATTTTTTTTCTATGTTATTAATTTTCATTTATCAAAATATTATTTTTCTTCTCTGTTATTAATTTTCCTTTATCAAGTGATCACTTTCCACTAATAATATTATTATTTTATTTATCTAAAGTAACTATTCAATAAGATGGTCTCATGTCAAAATGAATCTTATTTCAAACACGATTAACTTTATGTTAAGCACCAAAGAGCCTTTCTAAAACTGGTTATTTTTCGAGACAATCATGTGAATATGATATAGTGATAATTACATGATCAACATTGGAATTTATATTATTGATTAATATATAAATAACCTTTATTATTTATTATCTTGTAAATTAGTTAGACACTGTTTATAGGAATCTCACGGTTGAGAGCATTTTTTAAGGATGGTATGTTTTTTTATTAAAATTTTGTCCTTTTTATTTATATTATAAATTATTCATAAAATAATTTACTATATCATTATTATTTCTCATTAATTGAATCAGTTTTTATTATAATATTATTACTTTTTATTTATAAAAAAAATTATTATATAAAATGTCTCACATAATTCTTTGCAAAATTATCATTATTGATGGTTGAATAACTTTCTATAGTGATAATGTGCATTATTTGGAAAATGTAGGAGTAAATAGGTAGCAAAGAATGATGTGTGAGGATAAGAACCATATTCCATAATTTATTATTTTATCTTAGACACCCTGTCCACTTTCTTCATCCAATAAATTTATTATTACCAACATGTTTTATGTCATCATACCTTCTTTTTTTCTTTTCTTTTTTTCATATTTATTTATTTCATTTGTATTTATTTCAAGTAGAATCATTTATCACAAACCTTCTCCCCATTCTAAAGCCATTTCGATCTGTCACATGCTTGCATACACACATACATACATATATATATATATGCATGTTTTTTTATCGATAAATGTTAGTTGTTAGTATAGTCAGTAGTTATTGTACACCAAGTCCCCTTACTCCCCTTCTCCAAGTCTCCTTAAATCTTCACTCCTAATTCGTTCCCAATGAAAATTGAGTTTGGGTCTCTCATTTAAGTGAGAAGTCAGTGGTCAGTTACATGAATGAGTTATTACTGATTGAATCGAATCAATTCAAATGTTATTATTATTTGTCTTAATAGATTGGTAGAGATAGAGATAAAAATTATACATAAAATATGGAGTGAATCATAACGAATCAGTCTAGAGGGTCTAAAAGTAAATGGGTTGTTAAGCTAAATTTGATTTAAAATTGGCAAATGATTTATAGAATATATGGTGTATTATTTACTTATAGAGTCAAATTAAATGTAGGTGAATTCAAATGTATGACAAACTATAATCCATACATTTTGCACTCCAAAATTAGAGAAAGATTAGAGGTATGTAACAACTAACAATTGTTTAATTTAAATTTTGTGATTTTGCCCTTCTTAAACCGTAATATTATATTCTTCACAGTAAAATCCTAGATCCATTGTTATTTAAAAATATTATTTTCCACCCTCGAAATATTTTTTTTCCATTTGGTATCTTTTTCAATCTTACAAGTTACACATGGGACTAGCTGTTTAATCCAATCAAAACGATCTCCAGTTTCACTTTTCTATATATTAATACAACTTCATTAATAAACAAAGTCACCCCTACTTAAATGCAACTAGGCACTAGCTACACCCCTTTATTCAAAGAATTAATATTCTAAGATCAAATTTCTCCTCACTTTCTTTTTTTGAATGAATGATATGTTAATTAAGAAAAAGCCAGTACAACTACATATAGGAAATACTCCACAAACGGAGCAACCAAAGAAAAGCACACCTATCTAGATGTAATAATAAATACTCCACAGGCGGAGCAACCAAAGAAAAGCACACCTATCTAGATAGCTAATGCTGCTGCGCACGAGGGGCTGCAAGCCCTCGTACGTCCCAGGCTAGGCACCTCATTGACAAGCAGTGGGGAGAGGGCCCCCGCCCTGCCCCGGTCCATTCCCTCTGTCTGGTGGATCCTGAATGGAAATGCCTGAGCTTTGTCCAGGGCCAGCTGCCCTGCCCAAGATAGGGGGAGGAGGGGAGCGTCCCATACGGCCGATCGCTTCATCATCATCCTCCTCCATTTCAGAAGCCCACGTCTTTATAGCGTGTGGTCGAGCCGGTTGTTTCTCCTTGCGCCTGTTGATCCTCCAATCATCCGGATCAAGATCATCCAGAATGTGATATCTTCCTGTGATAACCTTCTGAACTTGCTCCTGGGTAAGATCCGGATCAACAGCCTGTTTCTTCACATTGCGATTTCTCCTCTTCTTAGGCCTAGTGGTTCTAGGCCCAACATGTTGAAAGCCCTCCTCATCAACAGTGTCATCAGTACGAGTAGTTTCTTGGGGTTGATTCACTTCCTTCTCCATCCTATCACCTCTGCCCAATCCATCACAATCAGTCACCAAGTGGCCAAACTTGCTACATCTAGTACAATACGCTGGAAGGCGCTCATACAAGATAGTCTGAGTGAAGTTGGCCCCTCGATAATTGAAGGTGACCTCTTTTGGGAGTTCTTGAGAGACATCAATGTCTACTCGGACACGCACGAATGAAACTTTATCCGTCTTGACAGAAATATCGTCCACCATAATAGGTCTACCGACCAGTGAAGCCACCTTGCTGATGTGATTCTTCGACCACAACTCCAAAGGGAACGAAGGTAGACGGATCCAGACCGGAACATGGGAAATTTCCCGGTCATCAAACTGAAAGGCAGGAGGGAGCCTTTCCAGCATGAGATATCGCTCCCATATAGAGTGAGGACCACTATCCAGCACCTTGCACACATCTTCCTCTGAATAAAGTCGAAATATAATCCATCCCGACTGATGCATGCTGATGGTATACTTGACGCCCCATGCTCGGCAGATGGCATGAAGGGCCTGCATACCCGGGAAACGACCCGAAAAATATCCCACCAATGAGAATTTCCACGTGTCCGAATCATCTTTCGGGTCGAGATAGGCTACGCCATCAAACGGTGCGACGTACTCAAGTTTTCTGTCCGGATCAATATTACTTTTGTTGACATACTTGGAGTAGTCAACAGGAGCTTTGGGAGTGGTTCCGGGGGCCGAGGCTGAATGACGCGCGCGCTGAGCAGATTGCCCGCCAGGGTGCCGAGTATCAGCCGCCCCACTCGTTGGGCGTCCAGCCCCGCCCGGGCGTCGCCCATCACCATCGGTACTTGTCGGCGGAGTCTGTGGAGCAGATGCGCTGGGAGTGACCATCGGGGAGCGCGAGCGGGAGACGCCACGAATTGTCAACATTTTTCTTATTTAACAACGAAATGTTAATGTATTTATTCTACTTTTACCAACGGAATAAAATTCATTGCTATATACTAACAGATTTATCCATTTGTAAACCAATTTAACAATGAAATTAAGTTTTTTATCAATGGTAAAAAAATATTGTTTTCTGTAGTGGATAAAACTTGCGTGTCCTCAAGCGTACCATACATCCAGATCCGACAACCTAAAAAATTGTACTCTTTAGTATTAAATGTCGTACTCATTAATAACAAGTTTATAACCTTTTATTATTTTTTTAATATATTCTTATTCAAACACTAATATCAATCATATTTTAATAGACTTTTTTTATTAAAAAATAATATTCTTATTAATTAAAATTATTAATTAAAGTGTATATTTTTTAAAATAAAATGTCATACGCTCTTAATCGTATTGTACGTTTGCACGCATGAGAGACCAACTATAATAATTAATTATTATTATTATAAATGCATTAAATATTCCGGATGAGTGTGCAAAACCCAATGAGATGGGAAAGTGTTCTCTCTTTTTTAATAAAAGTAAAGTTGTATTTTTTTATTTTTTTTATCAAAAAGTAAAGTTGTATTTGGACTCTCTTTAAAGTGGAAAAGTAATTCAGTACTCTCTTTAACTAATGATTAATTGCATAACAATTCACTTTTTTTTTTAATTGTAGTAAATTTTTAAGACGAAATTGGGTGAAGTGCCCATTCAAATTTTGCAATTTAGTTTTCTATCCCAATTATAAGGGTATATCTTTTTATGCCCGAATTGACGAAAATACCCTTTACTCGAATACATTCGAGTAATGTAATTTTCGAGTAACATTAGTGAGTAATGTAATTTTAGACTAATATGAGTGAGTAATACAATTTCGAGTACATGAGCGAGCGAGTAATGCAATTTTGAGTAACATGAGCGAGCGGGTAATACAATTTCGAGTAACATGAGAAGCGGATAATGCAATTTCGAGTAACATGAGGAGCGGGTAATGCAATTTCGAGTAACTTGAGGGAGCGGATAATGTATTCGAGTAAAAGTGTTATATTCGAGTAATATATTTCGAGTAATGTTTTTTTATGTTTTTTCATTTTTATTGTTTTACTCGAATGCTTTTACTCGAATACATTACTCGAATATTCGAGTAAAGGGTATTTTGGTCAATTTGGGTATAAAAAGATTTTGTGTTATATTTTGGATAGAATAGAAAATTGGTATTTAAATTAGGATACATTGATTTTTTACCCAATTTTTAATTCTATGATTTATTTTTATTAAATTTGTAATTTGATTCGTCACTTTTTTTATTAATTTTTTTAGATTCACTGTTGGATTGTTTTTCGAACTCTCGTTATTGATATGATAATTGAACTTATTAAATGAAATATATAAATAAATTCACAGTATTATGATAATTTGCCACTTCAATATAAAAATGATTATTCCATCGTACAGAACAATAAAAGTAGAGCAAGATAACTTCTTCGGGCATTCAACCATTTGCCATGTTTATATCATTATTAATTTTTAATCAGCAGTTTCCTTGAAGACTAAAGTTAATAACTAATTATTTTCCTCAATGTCTAAAAACATATGATTAGCATTCCCATTAACTCCAATGTTTCTAACAAATCAAATAGATTTTTTTTAAACTTATCGTTACGTACAGAAGATTATTATTATTATTATTATTATTATTATTATTATTATTATTATTATTATTGACAGATTTACAAAAGATAAATCAATTTCTTACTATATCTTTTATTTTACTCACAGCTGGTAGGAACTCAGCAAATCTAATCAACACTATATTTATCATATTAAAATTTTATATATTATGATTCATTATTTATTTTTAATTTTTATTATATCTTCGAACTCGTTAGTCGTCCTTTCTTTTTCAATTTTAACATAAAAATATTTTACTCAAAGTGTAAGAAAATCACCACTTGCTTCGAGTTGTTTCGAATTGAATACAAAATACATACTCCATTTTACTAAAAATTAGATCATCCCTTTTATATATATATATATATATATATATATATATATATATATATATATTTAACAAGTAAAATGTATTATTACTATTATACTATCAATTATAACCACAAAAATGGTGGATTAGATACTCTCTTCGTTCCATAATGGCATCATTATCATTATTATATGAAATTTTAAAAAAATTGTTTATTGACCAACCATATTGACATTAAGATTGGTACATAATGTAGTATTTTCAGGTAATACATATATAGTAAATTAGTATAAAATATGTGTTATGTGTTTTAAGTGAAAATGATTAATTTGTAATTAAAATATATTTTTAAAGTTGAAAATTAATGTGATTTTTTTAATAATAAAATTTAATTTGTGAAAAAAAAAGAAAATTTAATGTTGGAGACACATACTCCATCCGTTCCTCACTAAGAGCTAGGGTCTTTTACATTTTGGTACATGGATTAAAGAGTATTATTATTTAATATATAGTGGATAATTATATTAGTGAGAGTGTGAGTCCCATCTTTTAATTATATTAGGAGCCAAGAGGGTTACATAATGTAGTATTTTCAAGTAATATATAGTAAATTATTAAGTTTATGTTATGTATTTTAGATTAAATTAATGATAAATTTATAATTAAAATATATATTTTTAAAGTTGAAGATTAATGTATTTTTTTTTATATAATAAAATTTAATATGTGAAAAAAATGTAAAATTTAATGGTGGAGAAACATACTATCAATCTGGTTGACCCACTCAACGACCTTCAATAACGTATTTTGTTCAATTATTAATATAATACTTAATTTATTTTGGATCATCAATCAATGTTTTACACATTTCATTTGTCCGGCACATTGATTTGACTGCATCCTTTGGTTTTGTTTCTTGAGAATTCTTATAAGAAACAAGTATGCATCTAATTTAATCATCAACGGTGGTATACATCCTCATCGTCATATAATAATAATAATAATAATAATAATAATAATAATAATAATAATAATATATTGTAAATGTTCATTTTAAATAAAAAAAATACTATTTAAGATATGGAGTGTTATTGTCTGAGATATTGAGTCGAAAATTGTTAATTTATCGTATAGAATAACAAATATTTATCTTTATCCCTATTGATAACATTATGTAATATAATTACAATTAAAAAAAAAACATGGCAAGATAATTTCAAAGTCCTATTATTATTAGTGAATTTGTATACCTAATCGAATATCATGTGTATGAAAGATGCATGTCATTTTGTATCACCCAATTACTATCATAAACATATTAAACTACGTACCTACCGACCGCCACATCAGTACTAATCCTCCTTAATTAATTTTAAATACTTTTCTTTTCTATGTGCCTAATTATTATTTAAATAATAATAATTAAATAAAAAAAAAAAACATCACCTGTTTACCTGTAAACATTAAAAAGGGGATCTTTATCCCTCAATCCCCATTTAAAATCTTTCATGCCTAATTATTTAGGTAATCATAGAAGAACGTTACTAATTCATGATTAACTAGCTATAGGAGTAATCATTAGTGGATTTTAATGCTGCAAGCTCCATTAATCTTTAATGGGTCAACTCGTCTAACAACCGTCTCACAAGAGAGTCTCTCTTTATAATAACTCTCAATTAAATCAACTCAAAAATTGCTTAATCCAAATAATTTAATTTGGCAAAATAATGCAAATCAATTGCGTAATCTAAATTAGACTAAATTCTTCCCTTAAAAACATGTCATATACTACATCTTAGAGAATCATAATGGATAAGATTTTAAATCAATCAACCCCTAAAATTTATTCGACAATCATACTATAGATAAGATTTTAAATCAATTAAACCCTAAAATTATTGTCATAGTAATAGTCAATTAATGTCATAATTAAAATTCTATGTGGAGAAGTATTATTTGTAGGGAGTTCCACCAAAAAGAAAAGAACTAAAAATGGAAATTATTAACGTCGAGCCCATACCATACTTGTAGCAACTCGCTCAATCTAGAGAAATGATTGCCGAGCGAAAAGACCAAACCACCCCTGGTTCTATTCCCGAATATGCGGCAACTCGAGGGGTAAATCACGGAATTCTGGAAAGAAATACAAAAAACCACGAGCTTGGCGCCGCGTTAAGTGTTGACAAGGATTATAGGTCAGGACAACATGGTGTCCCCACCCAAGCGGATAAATCAAAACACTCGACGAATCAGATGAAGCCACGTCCCACACATCGAAAAAGTAGAGCCCACGGTCCACGAGATTAGGATAGAGCAGCACTGGATAATTGCTTTGAAAATTAATTTCAGAATATTCGAGTATATCTAAAACCTTCTGAGGCGATCGAAATTATTTCCCCTGTCTGACGTGGATCCTCTCTGTCTGGTCTACCGAATTGGACCACTGCGTTGGGGCAATACTAAAATGCGGAGGGGGGTATTGTATCCATGTGAACCTCCACTCACTTTGCCACGTAGGACAATGGGGACCACCTATGCCCCGCCCTTGGTATTTAAATTCATTTCCGAGCGTAAAATCTGGGCAGGGCAGAGTAATCCACTGAACCGGGAGATGGGTAGAGTTCCTATAAACCGCCGGATTCTGACGTGTGATTGCCGGGAAATTGAGGTTCCCGGCGACACGGCGATCAATTTGTCGGACGACACCGTTTTTCAGTTCCTCAGCGAACAATGCGTCGGGTTGTCACCGGCGAGTTCAATTGACGACGATGAAGAGCTCGAAGATAAAGAGGAACAGAATGAAAACGACAACGAAGGAGCTGCGGAGGAGAATTTCTGGGAAACTCAACACCAATTGTTGCAAGTAAGTTTGTGTTTCTCGGAATTTTGTCTCCTTTTCCTGAATTTTGTATAACGGAGATTTGGTGACGCCATTTGAAATGCGATTCGGGGAAGGAATTTTAGTTTCTGTGATCATTAATGGTTAGATGGTTAATGATTTAGGGTTAGAGCAGATTTGCAGGCTTCATACGCCACCAATTCTTCCACTGCTTCACGAAATTCAATTAAACCCTAAATATGTTAATGAATTGAATTTGAATGACGTTGAATGATCGAATCAAGCCATGTATAACATACTCAACGATCGAATCATGAGTAATTTAACTTTTGCCCTCAGAATTCACGTCCCTCAGGACCAAAATTAATTGAATTGCTCCATATTTCTGCAGAACACGATTTGCAGAACAAGTTCATTGGAATCTAGAATTCGAACCATCACGAAGGAAGCATTGAAAGAAGCACAACAATCTGGCGACGTGTGCGTCTGTGGCGGAGCAGGCGAAAAATGTTGCCGGAAATGCCTAATGGCGGAGATCTGCGGCCGCCTCCAGAACGAGGGGTTTAACAGCGCTATTTGCAAGTCCAAATGGAGAAGTTCACCGGATATTCCCTCAGGTAATTAATTCAATTTTTCTTTATTAATAAATTTTCCTGCTAATTATTCTTGATGTGTGATAGTTTTCGGGCCCAGATTAACATAACTACAAAATTGTTTCCATTCCACACAAATTAAAACGTGCAATTATCCATAATCACACAAAAAAAAATATCAAGATATTTCTTGGAAGATGCATATAAACAAATGGTCATTGTCTTCCATCAATCAACCACCACCATTATTAACCTTACGAGTAATTGTGGATACAGGGGAACACACATTCTTGGACGTATTGGAGAAGTCAAATCCCAAGAAAGAAGTGAGGGTGATCATCGAGCTCAACTTTCGGGCCCAATTCGAGATGGCCCGAGCAAACGAGGAGTACAACAAACTGGTGAACAGATTGCCAGATGTATTCGTGGGAAAAATAGAAAGATTGTTGGGAGTGTTGAAGATAGCGTGTGGAGCAGCAAAGAAGTGCATGAAGGAGAAGAAAATGCACATGGGCCCGTGGAGAAAGCATCGTTACATGCAGGCTAAGTGGCTTAAAACTGTTGATCGATTCCCCTTGGCTGCTAAGCCCTTTTCATCCGACTATTCGGCCCGCCCGACCCGGCCCAGAAGATCATTGCTCACTATTGACTTGATGGAAACTTTTTCCACTCTGCCTAGACCCATCGTTGAAGTGGTCTGAACTCTGAATTTTGATGGATTTTTTTTTTAAGAGATATAAATAATAGTTGAGGAGTGATCGTAAGTGAATATATATCTATTTTTTTTAATAAAGTGTAAGAGTGTAAGTTTGAGGTTTGGCATCTCCATTTGAGAAAGAAAAACTCTCAATTGCTTTTGACCCAACTTTTCTGAGGATATTGAAGATAAGAATTACATAATGAATACTATATTGAAAGAGATTAGAGTTTAGAGCATCATGCCACTATATATATCAATTAATTTTTATTATTATTGTTTTTTGTTTCAAAGAAAAACAAAAAAAATAATACTACTTTATGATAAAATTACTTGTGAGACGTGTTATGAAACGTATTAAAGTATTATAATAATATAATACATTATAAACATAATTTAACTATTAATAATAAATACTACCTCCGTCCCGGAATAAGGTATATGTTTACTTTTTGCACGGAGATTAAGGAATATAATATTTTAATATATAGTGAAGTGAGAGAAATAATGTTTTAATATTTAGTATGTAGTTATATTAATGTAGTGTGTGGGGACATGTAGATATAATAATTATTATATGTGGGTCATATCAACTAAAAAGAAATTTGTATACTTTATTTTGAGACTGACAAAAATAAAAATATGTATAACTAGTTGTGGGACTGAGGGGATTATACTTTAATAAGTCTACTAATCCATCTTACATTTTCAACACAATACAAAAATGTGTTAGTTGATGATAAAGTTAATAGTTTGGATCAACTCAACACAATACAAAAATATGTTAGTTGATGATAAAGTTAATAGTACTAGTTTGGATCAACTAAACACAGTGCAATTATTAATTTCAAACGAAGTCAGCAATGCATTAATTTTTTAAAACGACTTGAATTGATACCACATGAAAAATGAAAAATATGTATGCACTTTAATTAAAATACTTTTTTTACCATCTCTTTTGTTTTTTATATTTGTGACAGTCCACTACGGAGGGCGACTCGACCTTTACGACATCAATATTTCTCTAAGGCCTGGGGAGGTTTTTTTTTTTACCCCACTATTAGAGACCCTCATCGCCCCTGCTCTGAGGAATAGTGAAGTATGTAAATTGCAGGATGTGCCTCAAGTGACTTAGAGAGCTCATTGTTTAACTTGTGCTTGCAAGGGGCCAAATCCTTGCCAAAGACATGATTCGAACCCCCACCCAGCAACAACCATGTTCAGCTGGGGAGATTTTTTTGATGAGATGGAATGTCAAAAAACCTCAAGAGGCTTTTACCATTGAAGGAGGTGTGAGGTTTTTTGTCAGGTTTGATACATAAAATCCAGGTTTTTTCATTTGGGTGAGAGTGGGAGAAAAGAGTGTGCAACTCACTCCATAACAGCGGAGCAAGTGTCGTCCACGCGCGAGTGAGATGTCTACACTATGGGCCCCTGCCGCGGTCGCCCCTCTCATCTTCTTTTCATTTTTTTTAATTTCTTTTTTCCTTTCCTCATTTCTGAAAATAAATTTTAACCTGGAATAAAAATATATTTTGAGAGAGGAATTACAATTTTGTTCAAGTGGAATGAAAATATTCTTTAATATTTTGAAAGAGGGAACAACTCTTTTTTTTTTCAAAAATTTCTTAAATATTAACAAAAATAAAATAATTAAAATTATATACTCCCTCCGTCAGCTTATAAGGTATCCATTTTACTATTTTTGGCGTTCGCTTCAAAGGTATCCATTTCCCCTATTTAGTAAAAAAATCCTCAATATGACCCACCACTTTCTTCTAATACAACTACCCACTTTACATATAATAATAATACTCCTTAATCCACTTGCAAAAAGCAAATGGATACCTTAGAATCGGACGGAAAAAGTAATTATTATCTTTTATTTAGAATTAGATAAGTATATTTGATAAATTAAATGAGAATAAAATGAAATTGAGGTGGCTCCTACGAAAAAACCTACTTTTTGGTTTTATTTTCGGGAAAGAATTTTATTTTGAAAGTAGAATTTTTTACTTTTGAGGTGGTGCTGACGTTGCGCCCAAAAAAACCTACTTTTTGTTTTTTTAGTGGGGAAGTCCTTAACAAATAGTATCAAATCTATATTTTACTCCAATTAAATAAATCAGCCTTAGAAAAAAGAGAGGGGCCACTTGTAAGGCCCTCCCAATGGGAGGTTTTTTGATGATGTGAATTATTAAGAAACCTAAAGAATTGTGTTTTTATCATTAGGTAAGGGCTGAGTTTTTTTGTAAGGTAGTGAAGATAAAATCCAGGTTTTTTCTGGGAACCAGAGTGGGAGAGAAAAGATTATAGGACACGCTCCAATCTGGAGCGAGTGGAATTAAGTTCAATTTTTTATGGGGCCAAGCCAAGCACTACTTTTCCAGTTTTCTGTCTCCCCACCTATCTTTATTTTATTTTTTCTATATTTTATTTGGTTTCATGGAGTGAGAACTGTATAGTGTATAAGTCAATTTTATTTATATATTTATTTGTTTAATTTTTGAACTTAAAAATAAAAATAATTATTCAAACATTAAATTTATGGGATCGAGTTTGTGTAAATATTGCACAATTGAATTTTGCTTTCTTTCTTCCAATAAAAAAAAAATTGAAGAGAAATTAGTCTGCATTTGTGTTCTTATATCTTATGTAATTTAAAAAATAATAAAATTTTTTCCAATTTTTTTATTTTATAAAATTTAAATAATGGGAATATATAATTATTTATAATTTATTTGGAATTTAGATGGATATATTTGATAAATTAAATGAGAATAAAATGAAATTAAGGTAGGTCCCATGAAAAACCTACTTTTTGATTTTATTATTGGGGAGGAATTTTGTTTTGGAGGTATAAATTTTTTGCTTTTGAGGTGGCGATGACGTGACAAAAAAAAACCTACTTTTTGTGTGTAGCATTGTGGTAATGAGTACACTATTTTGTGGGCTTTTTGAAAGAGGCTTATGAACTAGAAAAACTTTTGTTAATGGGCTTTAACTATTTAAAGCCTAATGTTAAATATAATGTGGGCTTTGTTATTCTTGTTTCTAATTTTGATAAGTCGAATGTCAGCTCAACAGGAAATTCATCATATTAGGATTAATTTCAAGATTGTTTAGGACAAAAGCTCCTGCGCCCCGGAACACAAAGGAATACTCCTTGTTCCCATATGAACACAACCCTCTCTTTATATTTTATTTAAACCTATGTATTACTAGAGATTTAAATTGCAAAGGGGCAAAAAAATTGCAAAGACGCATGAAATGTGTTCCGTGTGCCGAAGTACACAGGAGGCTCACTCTTTGTTTAGATGGTCACAGATGAGCAAATAAATATTATCACTATTAGTTTTCAAAATTGACGATGATATCATCCAATTTTTTAACTAAACCTCCCAGCAAATCCCTTTGAGATTATTACATGCCTAATTATATGATAACTAATAATCAAGCCATGTTTAGGGATGATAAAAAGTCAAAACGTCGGCCTTTTTTATAAAAAAAAACAGAAGAAATTATATTCGTCACACGTGTGTACCAATTAGTGATTGAAATTGCTTGAATTCGACAGTGAACATAAATTTGTGATGCAAAACATATAAAAGCAACCAAGTATATTCATATTTTATGCATAACATCTTCATCACTTAAGTCAAACAAACACCTATACAAACTAATGCACAAGAAATCTTTCAGAAAATTAAATATCACTGAACAAAAATGAGTATATATGAACAAAGTAATCAGTATCAAACCAAAAGAATTGAACATGAAGATGGGTTGTTGTTCCAAAATCACCTACCAGCTTCAAATGAATCAGACCAAGAGAGTGACATGGAAGTAGACAACCCCTTTTTGATTTCTTCAAACGTTGGATGTGAACCTGAATAAGTATCAAAGATCAGAGGATACATAGACCAAATTTCATTGCTCTTCATCTGCTCTAGAAGATACATATCCATATCATCTCCTTCAGATTCAGAAACCTCACTCTTCCCTTCAAACAACTTCACCACTTGTCTCATTGTTGGCCTAGCGTTCTGCTCTGGATGCGCGCATAGTAGCCCTATATGAACAACTCTTTCGACTACATCTTCATCGACCCCTCCTCGGCCCCTCATCCGTGCATCGATCGCATTACGCAACTCCCCTTGTCTCATAAGCTCCCACACCCATTCCACCAATGGTGGCATCCCTTCTTCAATAGGTCTCCTACCACACATCACCTCCAAAACCAACACGCCAAAACCGAAAACATCGGTTTTAGTCGATGCCCTACCACTCCTCACCACCTCGGGTGCTAAGTACCCAACCGTTCCCACCACACGTGTGGTACCAGCTACCTTATCATGATCGTGCATTCTAGCTAACCCGAAATCGCCTAATCTTGCATTCATTTCTTTATCAAGCAACACATTGCTGGCTTTGATGTCCCTGTGAAGCACCTTAGCTTCCCAACCATAATGCAAATACAATAGCCCTGATGCCACTTGCTTGAGGATTCTTATTCTCTCTTCACAACTCAACATCTTGCTTTCATCACGTTCAAACACCCTCTTATCAAGACTTCCATTTTCCATGTAGTCATAAACAAGAATGAGGCTGCCCTTTTCTTTCTTGCACCAGCCTCTCAGTCCCACCAAATTCCGGTGCTTTAACCGTCCAAGGCTCGATATTTCAGCCAAGAATGCTCTTATCCCTTCACTGCTTTCGTGCGAAATGCGCTTCACTGCTATCTCTGAGCCATCAGGAAATGTCCCTTTGTAGACATTCCCATTTCCTCCAATGCCAATTACATTCTCTTCTGAGAAGTTCTTGGTTGCTGATTCAATTTTTTGATAACTGATTCTATGAGGCCAATACTCCAACTCCCAATCCTCCATTTCCTCCCTTCTCTTTCTTATTAACCTCTGCCTTCTGATCAACAAGAAAGCAACAACACAACAGAGCATGACACAAAACAAAATTCCCACTGTCAAACCTGCAATAAATTCTCTGGTTTTATGAATTGGAGTCTTGGGTAGCTCGAAATTTGGCAAGCCAGAAGTGATCAAACCCTCACTCAGTGAAGAATTTGAGTTGCTATAACTCCAACCTAAAATCTTGTGGCTTTCAATCAAAGCTCCCGTAGCTGCAGTAAACCCTACATACATTTCATCCTGAAAAACTTGGGAAAGATTGAGATTGGGAACACTCAGCAATGGTAGATTGGGCCTTTTAATTCCCACAGGGGCCACTGTTATATTAACAGTAAAATCAGCATAATCAATCCATACTTGATAATTCTTCCCATTATTAAGGTCAAATTTCTTCAACGATTTCTCATCAGGGCTGCCATCTTCTTTCCTACTGTAATCATCGGGCCAGTAGCCCGCTTCAATAGCCCGTTCAGAGATGAGGGAATTCACGTCGATGCCGACATGATTGTTATTAATATCTTTAAACTCTTCGTTGCTGAACACATCAAACTCAACTCCGAATACGTGATTATTCGGATCCCCATTATTGGTGAGGTTGAAAAGCCCTAAATGTTGAGCAGAGCTGGCACCTTCGATTCCGACATTCGGCGTAAACAGGAAAACGATGCCGTGTCCCGGTAGCCTCCCCTGGTAAGGCGCCATGGCGAAGATGAAAGAGGTTGAGAAAGGGAGAACAA
Organism: Pogostemon cablin; assembly: GCA_023678885.1. NCBI lineage: Eukaryota > Viridiplantae > Streptophyta > Magnoliopsida > Lamiales > Lamiaceae > Pogostemon > Pogostemon cablin. Next base: position 4,422,875 of record CM042956.1, read on the forward strand.
GCGAAGAATTGGGTTGCTTGGTTGGGATTTTGGAAGGGTAGAGAGCACGTCCGATGGAGAAAGTGGTGTCATTGGTGAGTGTAAGAATTCGGGATTCGATGGTGGCGTTGCCGTAGAGTGATACATCGGAGAATTCGAAACCGTTGAAGAGAAAATCAACGGCGGAAGCCAGTTGGAAGGTTGCGAAAAGGCATAGCAGAAAATGGCTGCGATTTGCCTCCATTGGTGCTGCCAGGAATCATGAGAGAGAAAGACAGATAAAGGCATTTTAGCTGCCGCCTGTATTTCTTCGATGAAGAATTTGGATTAAATTGACCCTTTTGCCCTTCGAATAATTTATTTTTTTATTTTAAGATATTATTGTCTCTTTTGACTTTTTTCCCTTCTCTTTTAGGGGCGTCGACTCATATCAGCAGAAAAACCAAATTTTAACTTTTTATGTTAGAATTTTTTTCATGATGTCTTAGTTGCTAAGATAAATACAAGATCTATAATCCCTCCGTCCAGATAACAAGGGCAAGAGACTTTAATGTTTAATATAAAGTCTCTGGCTATCTTAGAGTATATATTTATTTTTGTTATTATTATTATTTCATATGTATTTGCACTATAAATATTAGTGATGAGGGTCAAGATGACTAATATTTGATAATAGTATATCGTATTAATTACACAAAATATAATTCGATTAGTAAAGCAAGAGAATGATAGAGCACGACGTTGAAAAGTTTGACCATGTTTTTGGGGGGTGGGGACAAGAAGAATGTACTAGATAAGGAGAGGGTAATATGGACAATATAGATTTGAACAAGCGAAAACAAATAGGAGGAAGTTTCCACCTTCGCCGCGGCTTCGGGCTTTTCTGCTCGGGCTGGGCCCCCTGTCAATTAAGCTCTTTTTTTTTTTTAATTTAATTTTTTCAGATTAAATTAATGTTGTGTGTGAAAGCTAAAAGATTTCTTCGTTTTGACCAATTGCGCGTAATAATAAAACATGCAGCTTCTTACTACAATATCTTCTCAATAGTATCGCCATCACCACTGTGATTTACTTATTTTATTACAATCATGCATATTATTATTTATTTAATTAATGAATGAATTATTGGTTAATATTAAAATTATGCAACTGGAAATAGGATTAATTTGAACAAGGGGCAATTCACTGATTTACTTTATTGTGTTGGATTTGGAATTGTACGGAATGAAAGGGTTGGTTTGGGAATGCTAGCATGTACGATGTTTTCAAAATCCAATTTTATAATCAAAGGAGACAGCTGACTTTTTCATTGTGGGGTACCGGCCCGATCACTACCTAGTCCACATTTACAGCCCGAATTTCTTTTAACTTAATTTTTTTGAAAAAAAAGAAAAATAGTAATGGTAATCAATTTAGCAATAAAGTCGTAGCTAATTAATTAATGGCGTTTAGATAAAATCTCCAGCTTGAAATATTACAATAATTTATTATTTATATAAATCTTTTGACCTTCATAACAAATAATATTTTAAACTAAAGATAATCTTATTAGACTTTATCATATGTCATGAGATCGATGTTATAAGTACATTCTATATTTCACACCATAATAGGATAGAGTATGAGTGATTCTTTAAATTTAGAGAATCGCTTTCATTCTCACTTGGTATTCCCCAAACCCACTAACCATGCATACGAATACGAATTAATAATATGACAACTCGCAATCAACGATCTTATTTATTTATTATTTTTTGTGGCGTTGAATTATTATATAGGAAATTAATTATTATTGGATGGTGATAGCTTGCATGACTAACAATTACAGTAATTAGTGCGTTAAAAAATTTCAATTATGATGCATTAAATTAATTAATCCACGCCGGCGTTTCTTCCTAACATTTTATTTTATTTTATTTTTTGACATTTTTCATTTAGATATGCCGATCAGGAATATTTAAAGTGTAAAATTAATTCGTAATAATTCATTTTGGAATTTTTTAATATATTATTAATTTATAATAATAATAAAAGAGTCAATTAGTCATTTCACTCTTTTATTATTACGAATTAATAATATTTTGAATTAATTAAATTATTATTGGTTTGAATTAATTAAAATCTTGTTGGTTTTAAAAAGGAATCGAAATAAACTTGTGCCAAAAAATTAAAGTAAGCATTCGTGTGAATAATGCATTTTAATTTTATCAATTATTTTTTTAATACATAAAAATTTACTATATAGAAATTAACTATTAGTTCATAAAAAAAATTAACTTACTAAGTTATTGCACTCTATTAATGTAAAATAGTAATAATGAAAATACAACTCTTGTGAATGGTGAATCGGATTGACAGAATACCCTAAATCAATTACAATATTTAATAAAATGATAATGAAATTCTATAGTAAAATAATAAAATCTAAGAAAAGTAAAATTAAATCACAAGGATAAGGAGTAATACACACTCTAAAAAAAACATATACTAAATTCCATTGTTAAATTGGTTTACTAAAGTCAACGAAATTCGTTGATAAATTTTCGTTGGTAAATTTTTAGTAATGAAAATTCAATTTCGTTGGTAAATAATTTCTTTGGTAATTCGTGACTAATAATTTCGTTAATAATTTATATAATAGTTCTCTTGATAATCCTTTGTAATTACCAACACATTGAATTTCCGTTATAAGATAAATAAATAAATTCGCATGTATTCCGTTGGTAAAAGAAAATTGTCATTTTTATTGCTAATCCTTTATAATTACCAATAGATTCCGTTGTGAAATTTTTGTTATTTTTTTAGTGACAAGTGTTCGCACATCTGGATAATTTGAAGATTTTTACCTATTTTTCTACTCCATCAATTTTTCATAATTCATTTCCATCATTTTTCGGGGTTAGTCTTTTAAATTCAATTTTGAACATTTATTTTCATTGTTGAAGAATAATTAAGGCAACATCAACAGAATATTTGATAATGTAAGATAAAATAACAAATGCCAGTCAACAAGTAATTTATATCCATTTAAGTCTTTACTCGCTTATATCAATTAATTACACTTAAAATTTTATAGTAAATAAATCATTTATACATCATTGAAAAATTATGGAAAGCATATAGTATGTGATGTTTTGGTGACACTATAATGTGTGTAAATATGATATACTCCCTCCATCTGTGTATATTTTTTGTTTTCTTCAGTCCTAATACAAATTACTCATTTTTTTTGGTTGATATAACACGCAATTATATTATTATACTCAATTCAATATATATGGAGTCAACACTTATACTAATACAACTACTCACTATATATTAAAATATTATTTCTCTCACCTCATTATATTTTAAAATATTATATTTTTTAATCCACATGAAAAAGCAAAATGGACATTTATCAATACACTTACCATGAAAAAAAAAATACTAAAAGATAAAACTCATTGGTCCAGGTAAGCATGATGCTGTTTTACATGAGAAACTAGAGTATTTCAAATTCATTTAAAAAGTCGAGGTGAAGGGGTGTTTAGTTTTTTAATTTACTAATTATCCTATATTGCCTTAGACAAAATATTATCCTCGAATTAAATTTCAGTTCACAATTGTGTATAATAACTACAAGTCCTATAATTAGAGCTGCGGAGCGAACTCAACTCGACAAGACAACAAGCCTAAAAACAGGCTCGATTCGCTTAAAAAATATTTTAGTGATTTCAAGTTCAACTCAGTTTGTTGAGCAAAATAAATCGAACTCTTATATAATTGCGAATTGTTAGATAAATGTGATTTTCATTCGCACATATGTGAAAATATCAAATGTAAAGAGAAATGTTGGAATTTTTTACCAGACACGTATGATTCGTTTAACGTATGTAACGTAATATCAAAATAAAATACGGAATTGCTATCCCACCAACAACCTATTTTAATTGATACAAAACACTTGGCTGAGAGTTAAAACAACACAGGCCAAAATTACAGTAGTCTTCATTTAAAGAATTAAGAATTACCTATAAAAAGCCGTTTTTCCAATTACTTTTGTTCCCAGCAATCGGTAAAAATCCAAGTAATTTAATTATGAGTTTGTTATCTTCAGAATTAAGTTACAAAATTTATGCCCATCCTTCATTACCACTTAAGTTACGATAGCCATTTGACCATAATGCCACGTGGCCTCCCATAAGTGGACAAGCCTTTTATTACATTTACAATTTTCGCCTAATGCTATATTACTCCATTAATACACATTATTATTAAATATTTTTTATGATGACTGATAACGTTGTTGAATAATAGTACATGAGGCGTATTAAAAAAATAACAAAACATGTGATCATTTAATAAATCATAATTTTGAGAAAATTTCCTATATCACTCATTTAATAGAATGATAAGTGACATTCTTTTTGATGAAACAGTCATAATTTTAGACGCTGTAATTTAAAAATAGGGTGAATGCTTATTTACTTTTTATTTTTCTATTGTGAAAATCAAGTAATTTACCTATCTCAAATATTTGGATGAGATTTTACCACGAAGTTCATGTGTGGCTGCAAGATAGAGTTACTGATTTTTATTTTTTTTATTTAAAAAAATATGTAGATGGGTTACTTTCATTTAATATTTACACTTATCTACTTTTGTTTGTACATTAATTCTTATATGTCACTGTGTACAATAATATGATCATTGATAAACATAGAAATAAACAATTGTCTATTTTAACCTACAAGAAAATGTTTGTATATTTTTAATAATAAGATTATTTAATTATTATCATTTTTTTAAAAGAGTAAATTCAGAAGTTTTAAATATCAGCTTTTGGAAATGAGATGCCCATCTCCTGATTGGGTACATTCTAAAACTGGGCCAGCATATAACCTGATAAGTCTATATCAATGGGCTGTCTTCCATTCTTGAAGTAAACTTTTTTAATTATATCAACTTTTTATAATATGCTGCTAATTATCGAATTTATTTATAAAATATCGATAAAGATACACTAATCCTTTTTCACACCATCAATTAATTGATTTAATCACATATGTACAATCTCAGTTCGGTTTTCAGTACATTGTCCTGTTTTACATACAAATACAATGAATGCTAATCAATGAAAAAAAAGAAAAGAAAAAAAAATATTTTCATTATGTAAATAGATTAATTGGAAATGTAAATGCCAATTAAGTTCGTGCATTAATAAGTAAGTTGAAATATTAATAACTCAAATTTTGACTTATTATTCAATAGTTGTATTATGTAAATATAATATGATTTTTTAATCAATAAATATTAGCGGTTAGAAGTTATTTCAACAAGCTTCAAATACTCCAAGATTTCTCCAACCACCTTAAAACTCCATAATTTGTTTTTAAAGAAAATCAAATCTATGTCAAAATCCAATGACCAGATAAGCTAATAATCTCATTTAATGCATTAATGGAATATAAAATGATCTTATTTAACTTTCTTATTTTTAAATAAATAGTAATCCACATCCCATTGAATATATCAATTCATTTTTTCTAAGTAAATTAAAAAAGTATAATAATTTAATATGTATTATATTAAAAGAATAATATTTTAATATATAATAAGTATTTGAATAGTTGTATTATTATTGTGTGTGAATTCATATACAGTGGATTTACTATAATAATTGTTTTTTTCTCATCTATAAGAAAAGAAATAAATATTTTATAATGTTATGAAACAGATAAAAATAACAAAAATATATACATTCAGGGTAGCATTTATTTAAATATATAACAAAATACTAAAATAAGAAAAAAATGGGGTCAAATTCATGATTCCAATAAAAGCTACACATTTAGTATATAATTTATCATCTATAATATGATGAGTGAGAATGTATAAGTGGAACAAGAGAAAAAAAAAAAGAGTTTGTACTGTTGTACATTTAATTTAAGAAATTAATGCCTCAATTTCACTTTATAATATGCCTGTATTACATTTAATTTTATAAAAAAGTAACAAAATATAGAAAATAATGAATTTGTAGAGAAAACTTAAACTCTCGCTATAATATTATTATTAATTTTTTATAATATAATTATTATTATCAAGCAAGTATACAGTACAATTCCAAATTGTTAATAATTAAGGTAATTGAGGGAGCTTATTGTCAAGGTAATTGGAGTTTGATATTGTATTCCATTCACTTTAGAATGTTGACACATCACCATTTTCCAAATTAGGAAGCATGTTACTGCTCCAATGATTTTATTATTGCAATCTTATTATTCATTATAAGTATTTTTTATTAAATGTAAAGTGTTAATCAATTTAAAAAATAAAAAATAAAAAATCGAAGGCGATTTTATTTATGAATTCAGTATCTTTGAAAATATGAATTCAATGGTTGGTAGCGAACAGCCAAACCGCTGAAGAGGTAACTCACCGTCTAAAAGTCTAGCGCACATGGCGCATGTTAGCCTCAATCATCACTTCCACTCATTTTATTGCAACATTTTTTTATTAAATCATGGGTTAATTTCTGAGTGAAATTTAATTCTTTGAACCCTGAAATTTATTTTGCTGAATCATGAAATATATTTTATAAATAAAAAGAAATGGATATATGAACCCAAAAAAATAAGAATATAGTATAATTAAATAAATAAATAAAATTAAGCGAAGCCAAATAATGCATTCCCTAAATTAGAATTTAGACGAATGTGAATCCTTCCTGATCTGTACAGATTTCAGACAAATCCTAGAAATCAATCTCCTTCTCCCCCCGCATTGCCCTCGAATTTAGGCTCATTTATTGTATTTTCTCATTAATTCGAGCTCTTTTTTCTCCCCTAAATACTCTTCCTATTTAATCTATTGTAATCAGTGGGCTTCGAGTTCAATACCAAGTGCTGTGGTTTCCATTATTAGATGTTGATTGGGATGCAAGTCTTTTAGTTGGAAGCTATTATATGTGGATCAATTATGTTAATTGAAGCTTGTTTCTATTTTTGATGCGTTGCAATTTTGAAGAAGATTGGAACTTTTCATCTTGGTGTTCTCCAAGAATCAAGCTCTAGTTGGATCCTTACAACTCAAGGCTCCACTGTAGTTATATGTTGTTATTTAATTCTGCACATACTTTGCTACATTGGAGTCTGTACTGGAAAGCGGTCATTTGCTCTTGATTTCTCTCTGTGGCTTGAACTGGGTCTCAATTCATATTTTGTGAAATTCTGTATTGTTTTTATTCTTTGATAAGATTGAATTGTTTTAAGCAGTTTCCAACAACGGCAAATCGTTGGAGATTCAGACTCTGGTTGGTGGCTGTGTTTTGAATCTAAAATTTTAGGTGAAGATAGGGAAGAGGATAAGATAAAATTTAAGTTAATCTTTTCAGAATTTCACATTTGGAATTGAATATTTATTCAATTGTTGATAAATTGTGAATGTGGGGGAGGGAGATGAAAGGTGACGATTTGAGATTAAGGGGTGAACAATGATTCCAGGATCATTGGGTCTGCGATCTTCAGGAAGTTATGGTTCTCTGCAGCAAATTCAGAACAACTCGTCATCATCGCCAGTTCAAACTACGCCACCTCTCTCATCAAGAAAGCCTCCCAAGATGCTTAAGGAGAAGGAGAGATTGTTCCATTGGATCTTCAAATTCGCACCTCGGAAAAAGGTCGGAATGCTACTGTTGTGTCTGGTTTCAGCTGCTGTTTTCAGCTGGGTGTTGTTTATTTCCAAAGGTTTGTCTTCCTTCTCTCCATCTCTGATTTAGCTTCTGTTGAATCGCATTCAACATAGTTGATCGCTTTTATTTTTTTCAAGATTTCATTTACTCTGTATATGGGGTCACTGCCAGGTGAAGATGCTCGAGAATCCATGTCTGATAACATAAATATTCAGTCTGGACCAACATTATCTGTTGAGAAGACAACGATTGAGACTCTCTCTTCTGGAGTTTCTAATTTGGGGGGAAGCACAAATGCTACTATACTTACTCCAACACCCTCACCTCCACCCCCTGCTTTTTTTCATGGATACACACTTCCTCCAGGAAACCCATGCGAGAGTTTTACATTGCCTCCGCCACCAGCTGACAGAAAAAGAACAGGACCCCGCCGTGAGTAAATATATCAATCTTGTTTGAGTTTCTTCTCTATTTATAAGGAAGAAAAGATGCCAAAACCTTTTATGGATACTTTCTCTTTTGATATGTGTACTGTTTCATGAGGTTATCGTTTTGGTTACTGTGTTTGTTGTTTGTTCTGGCAGCATGCCCTGTGTGCTACCTGCCTATGGAAGATGCCACTGCTCTTATGCCTCAACTACCGTTCTTTTCTCCTGTACTTAGAAATTTGACATACATTCATGAAGAAAGTTCAATAAAATCTGAATTTGGAGGTTCTGATTTTGGTGGATATCCTTCACTAAGACAGCGAAATGATTCATACAACATAAGAGAGTCAATGAGCGTGCACTGTGGGTATGATTGTTCTTTTGAGGAGTTTAATCTTATTACGTTAGGCTGTATTAATTTTTCTGCATATTATTTCAATGCATTATTTGGTTTGGTTGTTTATGGTGATGAGAACATTGTTTGATGAATTGTACCTTTTCTTCATTTAAATTCATACAGATTTGTTAAAGGTGAGAAACCAGGACGTCAGACAGGTTTTGACATTGATGATTCTGACCTTCTTGACATGGAAACCTGTGGAGGGGTTGTTGTTGCTTCTGCAATCTTTGGTACCGTCCTCTACCTGGTGTTTCACTTTGATGTTATATGTCATTATTAATGTTGATATACATTATTTACCAGGGGCATTTGATTTGATAAGACAACCAAAAAATATCAGTGAATATTCCAAGAGAAATGTGTGCTTTCATATGTTTGTGGATGACGAAACAGATGCTTATTTGAGAAATTCTAGTGATATGGGTAGCAACAAGAAAGTTGGATTGTGGAGAATTGTTGTTGTTCATAATCTACCTTACTCTGACCCACGACGCAATGGAAAGGTAAATGTTCCAAATTCCAATAGCTAGCTGGTAGATTTGTGATCTGATGAGAGCTTTGTGTATTAAGAATTCTAAGTTAGAGCAACAATCTCTCACCTCTATATATGCGCAATATTGATGTTATGGAGAAAAAATATTTGTGTCCTCGTGGGAAAGGGGTGTAGGTTTCAATGCCCACAAATTGCTACCTACTCCGTGTGGTTCAAGTTCATGCAGCCTGGTTGAACTTGTTACTTTTAGGTCTGTAAAACTGCTCTGAGGTATGCTCTTGCAATGCCAGGTTCCAAAACTGCTATTGCATCGACTTTTCCCAAATTCCCGGTACTCACTGTGGGTGGATGCAAAACTTGAGCTGGTTGTTGATCCTGTTCAGCTTCTTGAAAGGTACATGTACCCACTCAACTTTTTTCCATTTTATTGTACAAGTAGCAATCATTTGTTAATAGATGTTTTATTAGTAATTGTAGATTTTTGATAGTGCACTACCAGTTTAATGGAGTAGTTTAATCTTTATCTGTCCCCTCTACCAATGTGACATTACTGCATTTTGTTTTTTCCAACTGTCATTGTCTTTGCTGCCTAGAAAGCTGATTTGTAAGATATCTACTTTGACAATTCTATCTTGTTACCTGTTATTCTCCTTCTTATTGGAAATGATTTTGATGAAGATTTGTTTTATTGCAGGTTTTTATGGAGGAAAAATGCGAGTTTTGCAATATCAAGGCATTATAGGCGTTTTGATGTCTTTGAAGAAGCAGAAGCTAATAAGGCTGCTGGAAAGTATGATAATGCTTCCATTGATTTCCAGATTGAATATTATAAAAAGGAGGGTTTAACACCTTATTCTTCTGCAAAATTACCAATTACTAGCGGTGGGGCTGAGCTTAACTATTTTTTATCCTTCATTTTAGATACTTTTTGGGGTCTAGCTTCAGCTAATTGTTGATATTGCTGTTTTCAGATGTTCCTGAAGGTTGTGTGATAATCAGGGAGCACATTCCCATCTCCAATCTGTTTACCTGTCTTTGGTTTAATGAAGTGGACCGTTTCACATCAAGAGATCAGATAAGTTTTTCCACCGTAAGGGATAAGTTACAGGCGAAGACTAACTACACTATTAATATGTTTTTGGATTGTGAAAGGCGCAACTTTGTTATACAGGTAATATCTTGTTATTCTATATTTATATTTCAATAGAATAAAAGTCACATTTGTTTCTTCTTAACCTGTTTCTGTTATATTATCCTTCTTTAAAAAATGCATGAGCTCACATATACGATGTCATGCAGAATGTCTCTTTAAGACTGTAACCTCTAGGTGACACATTAAAATAGATGTATCAGTACACTGGCTCCAAAGGGGTTCATTCATTGTAGTGGTTCTTATTTCTGATTAATTGAGATAGATTTGATTGTGGAAAACATCACAAGTAGATTGATGCGCGAATCACACATCATCATCTTTGGTCTGGGAGCTGGGTTCTGTATCTGAAAAAAAAATTCTTTTTACAAGCTCCTGAAGATTGTAGTAGTCTTTACAGGGGATTTAATAAGAGTATATTTTTTTAAAACCTGATTTATGTCGAAGCTCCACATTCGTTTTTTATTGGAAATAACTAACTCTTAAACACTTGGGGTGTGTTTGCTTGATAATCGTGGTATTGCTATGCGGCAGAATTATCTTTTTTTCTTGTCTATGAGCTGATTAAATGCCGCGTTCAGAAACCTGCTTTCTCACAATCTTGTTAGAATATGCTTTCGTGATGTTGAATATGTACGCCCCCGGATTTGTATCTCGTACAGAGCATGTTTATGGTTATGCATGTGCAATATTGTAACTTAGCTTAGCACTGCAGGGTTACCACAGAGATTTGATTGAGCGGTGGTCTCCCCCTCCACCTCCGGGTGGTGTATATGACATCCATCCTCCACCACCGGTAACCATAATCAACGAAAATCCCAACACAGGCGACAGCATCACAAGTAGCAACCCGATCAGCAAGTTTCCCACAAAACGTGGGAAAGACCGGAGGACTAAGCGTCACCGGAAAGTCATTAGTGGCAGTAAATATGCCAATACCATTTAAAATTTTGTCCAGGCAAGATTCTTAATTCCTTCCTTCCTTCCTTCCTTCCCTGTTTCAAGAAGAGTAGGTGCGGGGTTAGGTAATGTGCAAGATGAGAGCTATAGTTATATTTTCATACAACATTCTTCTCTTTTTTGTTTTTATTTTAAAAAGATGTCACATTCATCTAATTTTTTATATGTACATATACTGATATTTACATATATATATTGATTGGTAGTTGTTCGAATTATAACATGGGTTTTCCACCTATATCCTTACAGGTGGTGTCCTCTTATTGCTCTTACAGACATCGTGTGACTGTGTTTGTTGTTATTATTTTTATTTTTTATTTTTTATTTCTGTCAAGTTCTTTAATGAGAATGACCCAGTAATTCAATTCAGGGAATGGTACCATGATCTGAAATTTGTGACAGGTTTTACAAGATTTGAATGTGTCAAATTTTGCATGGTTTAGGCTAATTGACTTGCATTTAAAATTGAAAAAGACAATTATTGTAAAGATAAGTATATTAATAGTCTTTTTATTAATTTTTTAAAGATAGGTTTACTTGGATTGGTACTTAAGTTTCAATCACGATTTTGCAATAATAATAAAATTCCACAAATTTTGAAATAAAAATATTAGTAATATTTTATTATTTGGAAATTTATTGTCTAAATACAGTTATGTTGTTTCATATATTATTATTAAATATTAACCAACTAAACGAGTCCTAAAGGGATTTATTTAGATCACACCCCCCAAATCCTTCATACACATCCCAAAAAAAATAAAAAGACCATAATAATTTTAATTCTTTTTCCTTCCACTAATTATACTTTAAAATGTACAATTTTACCAAATTTTTAGAGCAAAGTGTATGGTGGCCAAACAAAAACATTTTTTTCAGCCATCAAACACAAAAAACATGCTAATTTTTTTTAGAATAAAGTATTCAACAATAAAGAGGATATGAAATTTTAACTTTTTATGTAAGATAATTAACACTGAATAGAATATAAAAATGTTTCTTTTTTTTTAATTATAAAAGAATAAAAATTTCTTTTTAAGAACTACTTAATCTGTAAGATAGCAATAAGCATATTGATATTTATATCACACAAGGAGGGTACAATAGCAAAGATCTTAAAAAAAAATTATACTCCCTCTTTCTGCCGGAAATGTATACATTTTAGTTTTTACTATTTTGGACGTCCGCACCAAAGATATACATTTCTTTTTTTACACATGAGACCCATATGCAAAATAATAATACATTTAATATATGTGTCTCATACACCTCATTAATACAACTGACTACTACACATTAAATAATAATACTTTTTAATTCATGTGCAAAAAATAAATATATATCTATTGGCGAACGGAGGGAGTAGGATTTAGGCTCATGTGAGAAAATTTTATGGCAAAACTTGTGAAACGAATAAAAATAATAACATTTTAATAAAAAGTGATACTTAAATTAATGAAAAGTGATAATAATGCAATAATGCATATTTCTATAATTTTTCATGAACAATTTATAGCATAAATAATTAATAATATTTTTAATAAAAAATATAATATATTTAAAAAAACATAAAACGATTTATTAAAAAATAATACTCTATAAACATAATATTATGAGGTAGTATCCCTTAAACTAATTTCTTCATGTGGAATAGTCTCATCCGTCTATAAACATAATATTTATGAAGGACTATATAGTAGCAAAATAAATCAAAAACTAAAAAAGAAAATTCTAACTATACCATAAAATAATTTGACAGTATTTATTTATAAATTTATAAAGAGGAAGAGTACATATTAATATGGAAGGGGGGTTTTAAAATGGGCAACATAATTTACACTGCGTCATGGGAGATGAATAAAGGGTAAAAAGGGAATTACAGTGTAAGTTAATTGGCAAATGGGAAAGCATAAACCCTAGATTCAAAATCTCATTTCAAAGAAATTGGGGCAATCATCAATGGCGAATCGACGTTGCTTTCAAACCGTCGTCCGTTATCTCCAATTCGTCAAAACCATAACCCCTTTCTCACAAACTCATGCGACTATTTCCACCCTAACCGTCAATAAGACGCTCAATGCTCACCACATTTGCATTAATCAATTGAATGCCTATCCTCACTCTTCATCATTCACGCGAAATTTTTCCTCCAACCATTCCGACAGTGAAGAAGATGATGAAGAAGACGGCGCCGACGACACCGATGGTGAAGAAGGAGAGGAAGAACATCAGAGCGCTGTTCTAACAGCTGAGGATAAAGAAAACGAGGCTGCTGAAATAGGGTACAAAGTCATTGGTCCCCTCCAGAAATCTGACCGAGTTTTCGAACCTTATGAGCCTATTTTTGCAGTTGTTCAAGTAAAAATGTTGATGTCATTATGGGTCGATTTTTACCCTCTTATATTTAGCCTATTACAACATTGATTAATTTTTTGCGTGCTGTATTTAGATTGGATCGCATCAGTTCAAAGTGAGCAATGGGGATACCATTTACACCGAAAAGTTGAAGCATTGTGATGTCAACGACAAGGTTAGTGACGCATTTTTCATTGAAGAGTATTAATTTATGAACTTTATATATACAATGTTGATCCTAGATGTAGATATAATAATAGTTTTTTTCTGAATTGAACAATTAGGAATGAAGGAATATTATATTTCCTATTGATGGTTGGAGCTGCTTTCCTCAGTTACTTAATATTAATGAGTGCATTTGATTAAGTGAAAGCATTCTAGTGTACCGTTGTAACCTTTTCATGTATTTGAACTGTCTCTGACATCCACTAGCTGCCCTGAACTTAGATGTTTTAACTCTATCCAAAATTGTATGCTAAAATTTCAGCAAGATTTAAAATCTGATTGCCACAAAATTTTAAACTTGGATATGGATAAATCTTTGTAGTTACTGTCATACATATAGATGATCATGCCTAAAATTTTGATGTCCGTTTACGGTTTGCATATTGTTAATAAGTAGTATTAAAGTTGACTTCATTGGGGGGTTGGCGAACAACCCACTTGTGCTATGATTTAATACTTATTCATAAACTGGTTTCATCCCTATACCAAGTGTCATTGGTTTTGGATAGACTGGCTCAAAAATTGTGTATGTTATTTTACCATTTATCTTCTTACGAGACTGTCATTTATCTGCATATCAGTCTACTGTATGATTGCGTTGTTGATAATGAAGAACCTATTCAAGAACTCTGATCTTACTTGATTTGTTTATAATAACTAGTTTGGTTCTCTGTGAATGAGGCAAGTTATGCATGTGTTGTGCACCAACTCCATTGAGTCTAACATTTGTGTTTTTTATTTCATGCAGTTGGTCCTGAATAAGGTTCTTTTACTAGGTTCTCAGACACATACAATCATTGGTCGTCCAATTTTGCCTGACGCAGCTGTTCAGGCTGTTGTTGAGGAGCATGTAAGAAGATTTAGATTAGTTTCTTTTGTTGCAACTTTTGAGGATTAAGTATTGATGACTTCCATATTAAATGCATACGGCTGTGCCTGGCTGTTATACCTCTTGAATCACATGTAAAATAAAGTGAACCAAAATTCAGCCTCATCAATCCATTCAATGCTCTTTTCTTAGCATGGAAGTTAGTATCCATAAAAAAAATGAGTGACAGGAATGAAGTTGGCAATGAGTTTAAGTGTTTGTACAATTCTTGTAGCTTAATTCCCCTAAAAATTAGATAGCACACTCTTTTCAACTTACCCTGTTTGAACACAATGAAGACTTGCCACTATACGTTTGGATGTTTGTGGATTTATGAGAAGATGTCTCATTGAACTTACTGAGAATTATCATATGCCCCTGAACTTTAATGAGATGGAGTATTATTTTTTCTCCTTGTTAGAAATAATTGCTCACTTTGTGCCTCTTATAAACTAGGATTTGATCTTTTCTGTGACTAATTGCAAGCTATCTAATATTTATTTTCTTCGCAGGCATTAGATGCAAAGGTGCTCATATTTAAGAAAAAGAGACGAAAGAACTACAGAAGAACAAAGGGTCATCGGCAGGTAATTGAGATGAGATAAGCCTCAAATCATTGTGGTTCATTTACTTATCATTTCAACCATGAAACATGAGGTATAGTTTTGTGGCTCAAAAACATCTTCTCTACATTTTTGTTTTAGGAATTAACAAAGCTAAGGATAACGGATATAGTTGGGATTGAAAAGCCTGAAAAGAAGGAAAAGCCAGAAAAGATTAATCTTTCAAAGAAAGACAAAGAGAAGATTGCTGTTGGAGCTTAAATGACAGACATCTAAGCAGAGATATTCTCCCTTTGCCCCAAGAGAAGAGCTGAAGGCTGATGCTGTATTTTGTTTTTAATTATAGATGCTGCTTAAGATGCTTTTATATTCCTATTTACAACTTACCCATTCGCCCACCTCAACTTTTTTGTTGTAGGACTTAGCACTTGAGGTTTTGTATTTATTGATTTATGGAAATAATTGTAATTTCTCAAAAGAAAAGAATGGAGTACGTTTAATTAGTGAATTTTGATTTAAGGCTTAATCATCTCTACCCACTCTGGACGCTAAAATTAAATCCGCCCACTATTAAAAAAAAAAAAAAAAGAGAGAGAGCCTACTTTTAGTACAATTTAAAAATAATGCACTTAATTTCGAAGTCGTCAAATGTATGATACAATACTTTGTATGATGTATTTGTTTATTTTATTTTATGTTATATAAAATTAAGGGCTTTTTTAATAATTTTCAAAAAATTTTAACCAAATATTATAGTTGTATTGAACTTTAATCAAATAAGCAAAGTTGCCTCTTGTAGAGGCAACTTTGAAGAGGTTGTAGATGTCGATAGTGAAGTTGCCTTTTGCAGAAACAATTTTTGTTTACGTGGCATGATACCACCGTTGAGGAATCTTTAACAGTGAAGTTGCCCCTAGGCCCCCTACCATGGCAACTTTCAAATTTTATAATCTTTTACTGTAAATTTCTCAATTTTCTTGAATTTTTAATTAATTCTTTTATTTTTAAAAAATAATTTATTTTTTTAGAATTTATTACTTTCTAATACAAAATATATACTAATATTATTAGTAGATACATTAAGATAAAAATATTATTAATTCCAACAATTTATTAGTATCACATACCTAAATTATCCCTATATAATAATGAAATATAATCTCAAAGTATATAAGGTTCATTATGAGATTTCCTTTTAATTTACACTGTAATCACTCTCTCCTCCCCTCTCTGTCTATCGTCGTCATCATTTTTGATACAGGAGCACGTATTTCCTCTCTCTTTCAGGTTGTTTGGAAAATTGAATCTCAACAGCATTTTTTTAATGATATTAGTAGCACGTTTGACTAATTAATGGTTCTTATCTCTCCATTAATGTGGAGTCGAATTTTTTACTTTGATAATGGTGATCTTATTCTTCTACGCTGTTATTTTGTCTGATATATATATTTCTGAACACAATTAAGAGTTTTACTCACGTAAATTGTTGAATGGTTTGAGTAAGAGAAATTGATTATTAAATTTTGAACACTGAATAGCATATATAAAAATTTCTGAACATAAGTCAAAGTATATAAATTTCTGAACACAAGTTAATTAAATTCTTTTTGAACGTTGTGAGTGAGAGAAAATTGATTATTAAATTCTGAACACAAATATCTTGAACACCACATATATAAATTTCTGAACACAAATTGATTATTAAACTAAAAACATAAATATTTTAAACACTAGTGATTATTAGTTACATAAATATTTTAAAATTTTTGAATTCAAGTATGGATAAGGTAGTAATATTGGGCTTTCAATCAATGCAAACTTCCACCTATTTTTTAGGAGAGAATCGTGGGATGATTTTTCTCTTTAATATTACATTAAATATCTATCATTTTTAAATTACTCCCTCCATCACATACTTATCTTCACACTTCCTTTGTACTTCTTCCTTTGTACAAAGGAAGTGTGAAGATAAGTATGAGACAGAGAGAATATTTTTTAACATAATTAAAATAAGGGTAAGAAGGATATTTTACTCATTACTAATGTATTAATTAATAATATTTTAAGTCTAATGTATCTATTAATAATTATGGTATATAAATTGCATGGTAATGAACCCTATTTTTTATTAATATCAATAAATTAAAATTAACGCATATATAATTAAATAGCATGATCAAAAGAGTTACCATATTTTAGTTAATTATCAATTTACATTAATATATATTTTATTATTTTTTGGTTATGTTTAAATACATTTATTTAAATTTCTGTTATTCATAAAATTTTCTTTTTTAATTTATTGTATTATTATTGTATAATATTTATTAAATTAATAAATTTGTCATGTCTATATTATTTTGTAATTAATTTTAATTAGATTTTTATCCAGGTACTATACACATAAAAATATTTCAAAAAAATTAAAAAGTTATTAAAACACTATTTAAGTGCATTAACAGAGTTATATTAATGCATTTATTTATAAATAATGTATTAATAGATAGGATAATAGTGTAGTATTAGATTTTTATAACTTATGTAGCAGGAAAATATGTTTGAATACATTTAATTAGAAGTGTATAAAAAATAATGTAGTTATAGAGACATTATAAAATACACGACCTATTCCTATTTTATCAATTTAATGAAGAACTTTTTTGAGTGAGGGTTGCGTGCGACCAGGCGCATGGGAACACATTCCGTGCGCCTTTAAAAATTTAATATTATGGGTAAGGGTACATTGCTTTGGTGTAAAGTGTATACACTTTAATTAATAAAAGGTACATTATTTTGTTCTAAAGGGTATACACTTTTTATTAGTAATATTTTTTTTCTTTAGAAAATAAAGGGTACACATTTTTATACTAAAGGGTATACAATTTAACACAAATTCTAAAGACACACGGAGTGTTGTCCATGCACCCAGATACACACAATAATTTTCTTTAGAAAATAAAGGATACACATCTATATACTAAAGGGTATACAATTTAACACAAAATTTTAAAGGCGAACGGAATGTGGTCCGTGCGCTGGGTGCACAGGAGTTTTTGCCTATTTTTATATAAAAGAATACATGACATTCCTCTTTTAATTCGAATTTTATATTAATAAAATATATGAGTAACTTAATTAATACATCAATATTTAAAATATAATAAGTACATTACCTATCAAATTAAAAATTTATAATACAACACATATATAACTATACTATCATTTAATTATGCATTTTTTATAATTAATACTATAATTATTTATAAATTAATATATGCATATATATATATTAAATACAGTATTAAAACTTTATAATATAATTATTTAATAAATATAAATAACATATAAATTATTTTACATACTAAATACAGTAAAGAATTTATTAAAAAATTCATTTATAAATTCTATTTAATCACAAAATATTTTAAATTCTTTTAAGTATTTAACATGTAGTTATGCATTATAATATTTAATTTGCATTTATTTTTATTAAATAAATAAAAATAATACAATATAATTATATAAGACAAACACTCGTGTAAATCGTATTTACACGTGATGGTTTTAATCGTATAATTTTAATTATACAAGACAAACATATAATAGATAAATAAATAAAAATATATATAATATAATTATATAAGACAAACATATAATTATATAAATCGTATTTACACGTGAATTCTATTTTCAACTTGACAATCACTAGCTTGAGAGTGGCTTACTTTTTAAATTGGTGGAACCGAGTTCCTATTTGTAATATGGGTCAAAAATGGATTTGTGATGGTTTTAGTTTTTAATTTAGGAAAATGCATCGCAGTCGGGCCGGAGTGGGGTGGGAGACAATTTAGGAAAATGCACCGGTCTCTCTTAAATCAGGAATACTCCTCACCAAAAATACCCTCCACATAATCCAATCGTCTGCCGTCAAATTCAGCGGGTCCAAATAATCCACGGCGGCTAAAGGAGGCGCCGCCCATCTGTTCGAGTTCACGGCTTTCGGATAAGACCGTATCTACAGCGGCTATCGGAGAAGAGTACAACACAGTCTTCTGGCGAATACATCGTTCGTGGTGTAAAGGCTAGATTTCAGTAGGACGGTGGCAGCAGTGGCAGATCCGTCGGAATGGGCAGACGAGACTAGCGATGTGTCCCTGGACGAGTCTGATGTCAATGACAGCTGTTCACCACATCTCCACCCGATCGACCAGTAACAGTGGCGACGAACTTGGCTGGCGGTGTGGCCGACGGACGATGAGCGCGCGACTGGAGGCAGATCTGGCCGGCGTGGTATCGGAATGGTGCGGAGGATGGCGTCGCCCGGCGGTTCTCGACCGCTGCCGTTCGCGATTTGGATAAGCAGACCGACGACTGAAGCAATTTTGGGAGACGAGATAGCGGTGGGCGAGGCTTCGGATGATCTGGATACCTTGTGTTTGGGTTTGCATCGACAGAGTGGATACAATTTATTTTGGCGAAAAATTACAGCAAAAACCGGCAATCAACGACGAGTATGACGTTGAATTTTTTCTGGAAGACCTTTGCGGCAATATGGTTGGAGACTCAGCGGCAAGCGCGGGGAGGAAGTTATGACCTCGATGGGTTGGAGGCGGCGGTGATTAGTTTGGTCAAATTTGATCCGGCAGCGGTGGTCTTGTTGGCTGCGACCTCTTATGGTTCAGCCATAATCGGCACTAATAAGAAGTGGTGGAGATTAGAAAGGATTTCATTAGGCAATTCAGGAGCATTGCGTGTAAAAGGGTTGCTGAGAAAGAATAAAGATTTTGAATGTATAGGGTTTATGCATCTTTCATCTTTTTCAATAAAAATGTTTACTTCTGTGAGTAATTTTCACAAGCAATTGATAAGGATATTGCTTCCAGCTTTAACTACAATTACAATATATCCCGGATAATGATTTTTAAACATTCATAATCATCTGACCTGTATTCTGATATTTTTATTTCTTTACAAGTGGATAAGGGATTCTTCTTTGACCCAGCTAGTGCACCAGCACATGAGTGTAGGCTTAAGTTTGCTAAAACTCAATCCAAGATTTTTTTTTTCTTTTAGGATTACTGTTTATAATAATTTATGCTTCTTTTTTATTTGAAACTCTATTATTTCGAAAAATTATTAGGATTATTTTTTATAATAATTTAGGTTACCTTTTGATTTGAGACTTTAATCTTTCTGAAAATTATTAGGATCCACTCTTAAATTTATTAGATCACTATTTTATTTGATATTTTTAATATACATATGTTACTCTTTGGAATTAATTAGGTTATTCTTAAATTTATTGGACCACTATTTGATTTGAGAATCTTAATAAACATAGGTAACTCTTAAATTTTTTTAGACCACTCTTTGATTTGAGACTCTTAATATACATATGTTACTCTTTGGAATTAATTAGAATACTCTTTATAATGAAGTAGGTTACTCTTTTAAAAAAATTGGATTATTCCTTATAAATAATTGGGTTACTAACTATACAAGCTTAACAGTCTGTTAAACCACACCAACTACACAATACATATGTAGTCATAAGTTTACAAGCCAAAGAAAAGGGAAAAACAATACAGAAATGAAATTGGTTACATTTAATGGGAAATGAAAAACATTTGCATATGAAGAGTAGTAGTTCAACATGAAGACCAAATATAGTTTGGAGGAGTTGAAACAGGCAGAAGCCCCCTGTAAGAGCAACGAACAAGATGCTGCTTCCAAAGTCCAAATGCAGGCAGCCCATATAATATGGTATAGGCATTCTTTGGGTGAGTATTGATTCCAAGAAATAGAGATGGGTGAAACTCAGAAGAGGGAGTGCAAACGTTTATAGAATGACAAAATGATAGACTGCATAATTCAAGATGTGATGCTGTCATCCTTGATCCTTCATTTGTCATAGTCTCAATAAATCTGGTGGACACTGCTGCAACATGGACAAGAGTTACATACATTTACATAGGTTGGAAATTGAAATAAAGAGTAGTTGTGTCGCAGAAAAATTTAAATAATGATGGAGTAAGAGTTACCCTGAAATTGAAGCAGTGGCAGAAGAGTGTTGTAGCTTTGGACAGTTGACTATATTGAGCTTGGCTGATAAGGAGTCCTTACATACAAGGCGAGGTGGCAGGGCTTTCAAAAGGTACAAAATTTGTATTTTCATCACAAAAATCCATCTCGCAACTTTAAAATCATAATAACATAAACTTTCTAAGAGCCTGAATTGTGATTTCAAGCTCCATCCCTCCAAATTCACACATTACTCTACATCTTCAAAACATACTATCAAAGTCAACTCAAACAGCAAAAGTAAGGCATCTGAAAAGGCTTACATGTACTTGCAAAGTAGAAAAGGTATTTTTAAGTGCAACAAAACGCAACTATTCTATAATCAAGTAACCAAATTTGATTGATTAATTTTGGACATGTTCCTCAAACCTCATCATCATATAAACATCTCGCTGACTCCTATCGATCCCCATTCACTTTGTCTCCTACTCCTCTATGCCCTTCATATATACCTCCATATTAGAAAGGCTGAAAACACCATAGCCACCAAGATCCATAGTGCACAGAGCAAGACCTCCAGTTCAACTAATTACTTGGAGCTGTAGTTTCGTCTAACATTACTGGCTACCAAGTACGATCCAACACCCCTGTTAAGGAACTCAGTCTCTTCACACCATTAGTTTACTGTGTCCTAACCAATCAATGAGTTCATTAACTAAGTAATAATATGCCATAAGAGATTACATAAATTCAGATAATTTATCCTAAAGTATGAATCTTTTGGCAAATGATAAATTTTCAAGAATACTCAAGAGTTTGGAGAATAATACCTAAATTCACATCAAACTGCTATATGACATTATTAGAGAGAAAATCAAGCTTAAACGTCCATATAAAAAATATGAGACTCCTTCCACCATAAATTTTTTATTTTTTTCTCCCAACCCACACATTCGCACGAAAACTGCACTACTGGTGGAATATAGGCTTATAACATAATTTATGAACTCAATTTAAGCAATTTAAATTGTAAGATTTAGCATACCTAAAGATAAACCATGAGAATACTTTGTTATATGGGAATCAAGGCGTGTCTTCAGGAATTGATCTTACAAACCACAGATCTATTGCTGCCCGTGTTGGAGAATGGAGCCTAAATTCTTTGGGCCCGTATTTCTTTTGGCCCAATTGATCCTAATGGGTTTAGGATTATGGCAAGTTATCTTGATCAAGAAGTTATCCATTGTGTTATCTTGATCAAGAAGTTATTCATTGTGTTATCTAGATCAAAATGTTTTCTCATTGTAGTTGACTTGTCCAACAAGGTAAGAAAAATCCTGGCTTGGTATCGCCCTCAGATGTAGTCCAAAGACGAATTGGGTAAACAAATCTCGTGTTATTCGTGTCATCGTGTGCGTGTGTGTCCAAAATTCCTAACAGCCCGTCCTCATCATACTACCGCTCACCAAGGCCACCTGTCACCGGAGCGCCGCCATATCGGCCGCAACCAATTTCTCCAACTCATACGACTTTCTCTTCTCGATTTGCTTTAATTTCCACCCCACCACCGAGAACCTCAACCTAGACCACCTCAATTCCGTATTTGCAATGGTAGGTTTCCACCAGCGAGACCAGGAAAAGATCCGAATAGCTCTGCAGCAGACAAGGACGCGCTGCTGTGGGTGGAATATGAGAAAACGAAGACACCCATTACCTTCTTTGTGTCGCGTGAAATCGTTAAATATCAGGCAAAAACTAAGCAACCCGCTAGAGATATGGATGTGATTTTGGAATCCGGTTCCATAAATATATTTCATGGAACCGTTCCATCCAAGCCTATTTGATAAATGAGGAATGTTAGTTAATATAGATTGATAGGGTGAGGTTAAAAAAAAAAAGGTAGATGACAGACAGCCGGGGCGGTGAGTCGGTGGCGGTGGCGGTAGAAAATAGGCTTCAACTCAAAATTCAGATTCAAACCATCTCATTCTCATCTATGGAGGTTCTCTCCACTCCTTCATACACAACTTCCAAACTCCACCCTATTATTCCCCGATGCATTTCGCGATTCGCCGCGTTTCCCTTGGCGCTCATCCTTCTTTTCTGTGGTGCTTCCGGAATCTCCTACTCTGATCATTGCAGCGGCGTTGTGCACGATCGCCCATTGGTTTCTGACCCTATTTCTAGACTCTTCAATCCAGGTTTTCCTGCTCTTCGCTACGTACACATTGATTCTGAAACAAGCAACAAGGATGAGGATGTAGTTCCCGGTACCCTCTCCTTCATCACCCAAACAGTCTACCGAACCGACGACGAAGCTGTCTTCAAAATTGAAGCCTTCATAACCCTGAAACGTGTGGGCAAATCCCGTAATTTCACGCGCCGGGGGTTGCGCCTAATGCATTTCCGGCCGCCAAGGATTCCGGTGAGTAGCTCCTTGAATTTCGCTTCTATATTTACTGGGTTTTGGGATTCAGATTCGGGGAAGCTCTGTATGATTGGGCCTGGATCTGGCTCTAATCACATTGTTTTGAAGCTTGATTACTTGAATTCTTCGACTATTTTCACTAGTTTAGTTAATGGTACTCTAGAGAGTACAGATGCTAGCAACATAGATGGTTTTAACCTAAAATTGACATCAGTACTGGGTGTGAACATGAGGAATTATAAATATGAGTTGATTGATAAAGAAAGCGTCAAAAATGGTTTTTCAGCGTTGGATGATATGGCAGATGTTTCTTTAGCAGTAGAAGGTTTGGGGCAGAAGGTATGCACCGATATTGTATCTGCTGGAGTATTAGAGTTGGAGTATAAAGATGATTGCGATAGTGTTAATTGCAATTTTCTTAAAAGAGGAAATGACAATTTCGTGCCAAGTGTGATGCACTTCAAACAAATTGAGTGTTTGAAGGACGGTAGAGTGAGGTTCTTGTTGGGTTTCGGGGATGTTGGGCATTACCCATTTCTATTTGCATTTGAACCAAATTTGACTTTGGTTAGTGAAGGGAGATGGGATGTGAAGAAAAGGAGACTTAACATGGTTGGGTGCCGCATTTTTAGTAATGGGGATGAGGGTTTTGTTGGGGAATGTTTGATTAGAATAAGTTTGAGATTTCCTGCTACGTGGACTTTGAGAGACAGGAGCTCTGTTGTTGGGGAATTATGGAGCAGTAGAGGTGTTAACGAGTCGGGCTATTTTGGCAGAGTGAAGTTCTCTAGTGCAAAGAATAGGAAAGTGAGAAAGGAAGATTTGAGGTATGAATATACAAATATTGAGAAAATTTGGGGATATTGTGCTATTAAGACAATGCGGTTGAGCGTGGAAGGGAAGTATCCTAGTGCTTCATCATCTGATATGAGATTTAACATGATTGTCCGGAATAGGAAAATAAAAGATCTGTCGGGTTACTCGTCTCCGCTCTATATTGAAAATCTTCCGTATGATCCATCCTCTGCTCCGCTCGTTGTGCTCGATATTGAACATATTCCGCACGAGTTATCCTCTGCGGAAGCCGTGTCTGCTTGGCAAGAAAAGCAAAACCGTAGTAGTGTTGTTAGTGTCAGCTATATACTTAGTGTTTCAGCTTCTAATGATTTCATGCTCAGCAATGAATATATGAAAATCAAATCATTTGACATTTCAGCTGAAGGTACATATGACTCTCAAAGAGGGCACCTCTGCATGACTGGTTGTATGCATGTTTGGCCTCCCAAAGTAAGAGTTATGGAAAACTCATCACTGGATTGTGAGATTCTGGTTGATATCCAGTATCATACCCTTAATTCAAGAGATAGAGATGCTGTGAAGGGGACTATTGAAAGTAAGAGAGACAAGGCCGACCAGCTTTACTTTGAACCTTTGGAAATTATTTCAGGCACAGTTTATGCAGGTCAAGCCAAAGATTCGTTATGGAGAATTGATTTGGAGATCACCATGGTTCTTTTTTCCCACACATTGTCGTGTATCTTCCTTGGTTTGCAGCTATTGCATGTTAAGAGGCATGCAGATGTGCTGCCCTCCATTTCTATCATAATGCTTGTTATTCTCACCCTGGGAAGTCTGATTCCGATTCTACTGAATTTCGAACCTCTGACCATGAAGAAACTCAACAATATGAATCTCATCTTTGGTAGCTACGGATGGATTGAAGATAATGAGGTGTTGATTAGAGTATTAACCATGATCGTTTTCTTACTAGAATTCCGTCTACTCCAGATGGCCTGGTCTGCAAAATCTGGTGATGAAAACCTCTGGAGATCTGACAAGAAAGTTCTGTATTTATCCTCACCAATTTATATTGCAGGTGCATTGATCACCTGGTTCTTACACCTATCAAGAAATTCTAATCAGAGATCCTTGTTAAGGCGCCGTAATAGATATATACAAAAATGGGTATGGGGTGACCTCAAATCCTATGGTGCATTAATGTTGGATGGCTTTCTGTTCCCCCAAATTCTTTTCAACCTGTTCAGCGACTCCAACGAGAAGGCTCTTTCCCCTTCATTTTACGTGGGAAACACTTTTGTTCGTTTAGTCCCACATGCTTATGACCTATATAGGTTTCATAGTTCAACTTGGTCGTTCAGGCACATATATGCGAATCCAAGAACGAACTACTACTATTCCACTGCTTGGGATATCATCATATCAGTGGGTGGCCTTCTATTTGCTGTTATAGTTTACTTGCAGCAAAGGAATGGAGGGAGATGCATTCTTCCAAAGAGATTCTGGCAAAGATTCACTTATGAGAAAGTAGCTGTGAGTGGTGCATGAGTTGAGTAATTTGAAATGGTATATTACGAAAGTCATTTTCTACTCTTATTGCCAGATTCTTTTAGTTTGCACATATAAACACGATACTCTTATGTTAACACACAGAATAGAGCAGGATCGATCGGATCGTGGATTATTTTAGTTTGCACATATAAACACGATACTCTTATGTTAACACACAGAATAGAGCAGGATCGATCGGATCGTGGATTATTTTCAGTCATTTATTTGCAATTATCCCAGTCTTGTGTAATGTATCTCGATAAATTTTAAGGCTTTAATGTACGTAAAGCACTCTTTGAATGTGGTAGAATGAAGAAGGCTTTCCGCCACAAACTGCGTTATGATCTTTGGTTCTGATTCTCTCTTAAGCTTTACTTTATAACTACTCTGGATTTGGTTTACTTTTATTCATTATCAGAAATTATGATTCATGAAATTTATCAGACAACTTACAAGAATTAGTGGCGCAAGAGAACTCATGGTTGAATGATGAAGCACTTGCATACAAAGAATGCATCTAATTAAGGATTACAAGAAATAAAGAAGGTAGTAATAGTCATGCACAAGCTCAAAAAATAGCAGCAAGATTATTACAATATCTGCCTATTTGTCCTAATATTGCCTCACTATCTGCTGGAGGTTCATTCTCTGTTCATCCTACAACTGATCTCATGTACCATCATCAAACCTTCTGAATCCTGCAGTATTAAGATAGAAAAATCTGTCTTTGAGTAGTCATGATCAAACTTTATTTTATTTTATTTATTATTATTTGGGGGAATGATTTCCTCTTGACATTAAAGTCTCATATGAATTCACTAATTTCACCAAATCTATGATTAGTTCAAAAATGATTCTAAGATTTGAAGATTCACCATTTTTATATACATGTTTTTTTATGAATATATAAGCAGTCACCAAGGTTGAGCAAATTACACCCATCTGGGGAAAAAGATTGTAGACAAATGGATGATCATGCTTTAGGTTGAGAGAAACAAGTATATTCATCATGTCATGAAATCTGAGCATTTGTCAGTCTGTAAGAAGAAGAAGAAAAGTAAGTACCTATGAGCTTCAACAGCAATTTGCCAATCTAATCACATTATTCACATCAAATCAGAAACCTGAATAGAAAACACACATGGTCATTGATTAATCCATATAGTAACGTTGATTAATACACCTTTTTCCTAGCTATATGATAGTCTTATTAGCATTGTAAACAAAGATGTAATAGAAACTAAGTGCAGGTGAAGAACAAGTACCAGAAATTCAAGTGTCAGTGGTGGACTTCTTGCCGGTGAGAATGCGAGATATTTGAAGTCCACGGCTAAAAGCTTCATTGAACAGCATCCTGGTCTGCATATTTTGAAATCCAGGCATCCATGACAGAAATGCCAGGGGAGCCATCACTATCAGCCCAAAGATCATGTCGTACAGTCGAGCCATCGACACCACCGTCTCCCAAACTATGCTCGACTGCAGAAACGGTCTCAGCACTTGAGCAATCAGTATGATGCCCCATCCTGTCGGAACGAATGCCAGAAAACTTTTTATGAAATCAGCCACTGTCACCTCCGTGAAGTGCAGAAGTAAAACAATCACAAGCACTGTAATTACAATCACAAGGAGCTGCACCAGTCTGTAGTAGATGTGCTCCGTGGCAGAATACTTATCCCGGGCATATGCTATGACAACGTACAGACCAACCGCTGAAATCAGACACACCCAAGATATCAAGTACACCACAATGCTCGTCTCACCATTCGTAATATTCAAATGGTACACGATTCCATACTGAAAGAAGAAGAAACGAAGATCCAGAATGATCTCCAGCAACTTCCCCCATAGACCAGTCGTTCTGAAGTGGTCCTGTTCCTCGTACCACCATGTTTCCCAGCTCTGGTCTGCTTTCACTAGAATTCCTCTGTACCATATCCAGTTCATAAAGTCATCGAAGTCATATACCGTTTTCAGCCAGTCGAAGCCAGAGGGGTTGAAGATGAAGGGCGACATTATCCAAGATACTACCAGGAACCAACTAGATATCGTCATGGCAATGTAGACAAAGGTGTCTATAGATGTACGGCTGCTGGAGCCATACACGATCAAGATAATTCCGAGTTCAATGCCCTTCACGAAATGGCTGCGAGAATACAGCCTGTAGTTCTCAGCAAAGCTCTTGTGCTGCACCACAAAACCACGCCCTGTTGCACGGTACTTGGCGCCCCCATGCAGAATGGTCCGACCAAAGTAATGTGATCGTGTCCCCATCGAGAAAGTGTAAAAAAACGAAGCAAGCTGTAACTGCATTGTCATAAAATCCCAAATAGCAGGTAGAAAACCCTGTTCCAGTGAGTTCTCTACGAGCATTGGGAGGGCGGTGAAGAGGCCGATCTGGATGAGGAACTGCTGATTAATAGTTGCTCCAAGTGCCTTGTTGTTCTCAGAGTTTCTAGCATACTCTTCAATGCCACTGAGAGCAAGGTACAACCGCCCCCATAGAAAGGCGTAGATCATGATCACCACCATCATGTTGTTGAAGTAGTAGCCGACCGTTGTGTAGAAGACAGAGAGCATACGGAAGAGATCAAGGCGATGGCCCAACCTGTATATATCTCTGCTCAGAACCTGCTCGCCGTTGCCACTCGCAACCTTGGCCTCAAACATGGAGATCTGATTCAATCCAACATCCCTTCCTTTACCCACTTGTATGTACTCATGATGCGTTACGTTGCCACCTCTGAGTGTGCAGTTGAACCCAGCATATATATCTTCACTAATGTTGATCACTCTTGATGCTTTGCTGATACCACCTCGAGTCAAAAACCAGAACCTGTCAAAGACATCAGGATGTCCGTAGTGCATTCTGACTTTCAGAGGGTTGGCTAACACACGTTGCCCCAGCGTGACGAAGCTCATTTCTTGGGCAGACATGAACCACGCCAGCGACGAAACAGAACCGGTAAATATGTTCTCGCGAATTCCAAGAATGGTAGGCTTCCTGATGCCATGATTGACTTTAAATTCCTCCAACAGATTCCTCATCTTGAGAGCCTCCTCAAAGTAGCTGTCTTGATTCATGTCAATCGTCTGCAAAGCATCACCACGAGTGAATATTATGGCATGATTCTGGTTCTCAGGTTTACCCTCTCCAAGCTTCAATGGGCCAGGTAACTTGATGCGATAGATTTCCACTTCTCTCTTCTGCTGCTGATCATACTTCACCAAGACTGAATAATATTCCACCTCTTCGCGTCCCAAGTGAACCTCATCCACATAAGCAACTCGAAGTGCTTCATTGTTTTTCATCAAGTATAAGATCTCATCAGCACGGGAGTCACCTTTCGCCTTGTGCACTCCATACATTTGGCAGGCGACGACGTAGGTATATTTCATGAGAGCAACAACAAACTCGGTGCCTTTAAACATCAGGCTGACGCTGCTTCCTGCCCTACTTAGATTATTTCGAGAACCTGCTGCGCCTGTGGTTCGATAAACACTCACACCACTGTTCTGCGAACCAAGTGAAACAACATGCATGCCACTGTTCCTTGAACCAAGTGGAGGAATATCTTGTGATCCTTGTCTTACGTCCATCTCTGAAGCAAGGTCAAGAAATGATAGCATCTTAAGAGCCCTGTAGTAATACATCATCCCTCTCACAGTCCGCGACAGTGTCTGGCCCCTGTAGGACGCCCAGAGCCTGAGATCCCTCGATTTGGAAGTCCAAATCTCACCATCATCACGCAGCCCTTCTCTACGCATTCGTTCCATGAAATTATCCCACTCATCTGCATAGATTTTCTGCAGATAAAACAAGGTGGAAATACCGTCTTCATTTGGACTTCTGAGCATTTCTTTCCCAAACAACACCTCCTCATCATAGTAAGGAGTCAAGACACTGAAGGCCATCATTTTCTCAACTTGGGGCGCACGAGGCATGTTCATGAATAGTGAATTACTGAAGAAAGAAAGTCTTCTTCTTGCCTCGAGATTCTTTGGGACATTGTGCATAAAATCTCGGGAACTAAGAATCGTGTGCAAACGACGCATCTGCCTGTACATGAAAGCATCATCAACATCAGGCAACTCAACAGCATTCTCAAACAGTAGTCCTGCATCAATAGGTGCTAAACCTTCCTGCCTCAACTGAGACATCGACTTCTTCACCCTCGGAAACTCCCGAACAGCAAGCTCATACAAGGCCTGGAGTGCGATCACCACTTTATCAATCTTCTTCTCAGGCATTAGGAGAAGATTAATAAGAGATACTAAACGCTCATGCAATTTTGGCAGGAGTGTTGCTTTATAGAACACAGTAAATCTCTCATCTCTAACACGAGCATCAACCTCCATGAAAAAGTTCGTAACAATCTTGTGTTCCACTGTTCCATACTTAATTATCTCAAGAAGCAAGTACCTGATGCTATCATAAGCTTCAGTAACAGCACACCGTCTATACTCACTCTTGCATACACGAGACCACACCCACCTGTCATGTGCTTCCGACAGTTCTGTAGCCTGGGTCAGAGCAATCAGCAGCTCATTGCACAAGAGAGCACAAGGCCAGCGTATCACTGAGATATTCCAACAGTTAGGTGGCAGTTCCAGAAGCTCCAGTTCTTTATCACTAATGAGGTCTTCTTCTCTTAAAGTGATCAATATTTCGTTCCATATCAATGCAAATCTAGTAGCTTCAACCTGACTTGATTCCATCTTCTTGTATGACTGACCCAGGCCGTATCTGAGCTGAATACGGCGAATTGCATTGCGAAGTTTATGCACAACATTTGGTGTCGAACTAGGAATCTGATCCTCCGCCATCAGGTTAAACTGCAATGCACTTGCAAAGAACTGGAATCTAAGTCTGAGCTGGTTAATGTTTCGAATCTCACCTATATGTGAGAATAACCCAATTGACGATCCCACGAGAGAGGCAAACATCGTGTACCATATTTGCATATCCACTAGATATATCAATACAACAGGAGCCCACAACATCCCCACTGCTGCTCTGTTGGTACTAGTGAAAAATTCATGCCACAGGTATTTCACGCCTCTGATATTCAAGAGAATTCTTGTTGGTTCGACAAGAGGTTTAATTTGAAGAAAGTAACTAAAAGAGAATTTAGAAGCCAGCACTGCCACCCAGAACAGGGAGTACCTTAAGTTGTCTATAAGCCCCTCCCTCACGCCTCTGCCCACAAACGTTCTGGTTTGAAACCACCACGTCAAAACATACAAAATCCGCCAGTCCGCCTCTTCGATTATATTGCGGATATAAGGTACTATGAACAGGGCCACCGCAAGTAATTCTGGTATAACAAAGACTAGGACAGCCTTAAGAAATACAAAAATTCTCTGGTCTGCCTCGTAAGACCACCTTCCGTCCCAATTCTTCTGACTCCAAATCCTTGCATAGAATACACCAAACACAACACTCCAAGTCAGAGCAACCACACTTTTCAAAACCATTCTGATACCAAGCAACTTCGTATCCCTTGTAACCAAGCTATACTGAGTACCAGCATCAAGAATTGATTGGACAAACCTTAAACCAGCCCACGTAATGAAAATAGTAAGCAATTGCACTTGCACATCCTTGAGCTCCAATGCCTGCCATGGATAGTCCCTCCCTGCCCAAGCAACAATAGCAGCAGCTTGAAAATACAGTATCAACAGCACCCACAATCTATCAAAGCTCCGAAACACATTCCAAAACGTTCGCTGCTCTACAAACCCCGTCTTCCCTACCCTCCCTTCCCCTGCACTCAGAAAGTTGCTCGATAAATCTAACGGCCACTTCACCCTACTAAAGCATCTCCTGCTCCAAAAGTACTCATTGATATCATCATAGTTCCTCCATGCCGAATGTGGAGCAGTCCCATTCCTACTCCTCGCCACCTCACTCTTAATCGTAGTATAAATGGGTGTAACAACATCAGTCAAGAAACCATATTGTTTACAAGTAGAGGGAACGTAAAGTTGTCCATTTTGATCCATATGATCATCAAGTACGTAATTAAGTTCCATTGCCATGTGATGATATATATAACACAAACACTCGGGGAGAAACCGCAAATTTGCGGCTTCACCCCATATGAGCAGATAAAGACATACATACAGGAGCTCACGGCGTCGGAGATCGGGATTCTGGCGATTCGGAAGACGAACTTGAGACCTTTTCCCCAAGTAGGAGCACCATGAATTGTAATTTTTCAAGAACTTCACACGGAACCGCCGGAGAACGCCGGCGTCGAGGTGGTCCGGAGCTGTGGGCGGCGGATGTAGGCGCATTTGAGAGTTGGCTAAGTGGAGCACCAAATGTTCCCTCTGGTTCCGAACGTTGTCCGCTTGGAAACCAAAGAAGAGCCCAAGCCAATCGAGGAGGTCCATAGTGTCGTGCCATGGGTTGAAAGGCGGCTTACGGAGGTCCTCGGCGGAGCGTAGAGCCGCTGCTGCGGCGCGTACCTCTGGATAACGGAGGGAAGGGTGGTCTATGAGTAGGTTATGTATTGGGATGATGTTGTAAGGATCGGATAGCAGTGGGTTTGGTGGGGGCTGAGGCGGCGCGTTAGGACCACGGCCGCGCGTTGAATTAGGGCGTTGCCTGAGATTCATGGCATTGGATTTCCTCAAACAGTAAATTCACTGGATTCTCCTAGAGTTTCCCCTTTCTGCTAGTATAGAGCTCAAGAATGGTGCAACAGCACTTCCACTTCCTAGAGTTACCCACCCACCCACTAGAACAAACGCGAGCGTATATACATATATGTATACACAACAGTATATTAGACTAAGTATTTGTATACAGAAAGTGTATTTGTATTGAGAAAGTGGGTATGAAGTTGGGATATTGGTGGAAAAGAAATTTTGGTATCGTGGGTTGTGTGGTGGTGCGTCATGGAAGTTACAGCAAGTCATGACTCGTGAGAGAGGGCGTTGTCACACGCGCTGCGGGAGAGCGAGTGTGGTGAAACGGCCTTGAGTGTAAAGTGGAATTTTCTTGATGGATGCCACACCATTAGGAGCACCGCCTTGTCTTTGTGAACGAGGTAAATAGGATTTAAGTGGTTTATATGGAGGGTTCACAGTTAAATTTATAATTGTAAGGGGTCAAATTCATGAAAGGCAATATTCGAACCCCACACAGCAATAATTAAATTAAGCTTTGAAGGTATTTTCAACCACCCTCTAAGTTATGTCCTCAGGCATAAAGTGGAATTTTCTTTTTAACAGATACTGTATACGAATAATATCAGCACACACCAGATCACCTCATTAATTAAAATTAAATTTCAAAACCCTAACGGCAAAATCCCCCTTTCTCCTAACGCTGAATTATCATCGATCGTGAAATGAAACCGATGCCGATACCGCCGCCGCCGGGTGAAGAGGTGGCGCCCAAGCTCATTCGACTCCTTTACTTCGTCGGCGCCGGAGTAGTGTGCGCCGCCGGAATCAACAAGTGGAAAGAAATAGAAAAGAAGTAGGCGATTCAGAAAGAGCAAGGCGTAAACGGATCATCTGCTGAGAACCCATCGACTGTGGTGCGTAAGGCTGTTGAATAAACTCGTGGATTTCCTTGTTTTCAAATGATAAAATTGTAATTGGATTTTATGTATTTTCAGCAGTTTTGTAGTCTCTAATCGATTCATAATTTGAAACCTAATGGGCTGCTATAACATTGATTCTGCCACAATTTCTTCATTGATTATATACTTGATTGATTCTAATACTTGTCAGTTTGCTTTGCGCGGCTTTACTCTTTCTGCAATTGATTTACAAGACGTATTGAATTCAGATGTGTAATTTCTTCGATTTTTAATGTGGTCAAACAGAGTTCATTGCGTCTAATCAGGGGATAAGAGATGTAAAAAAAAGTTTTACTACTGCTAGGTTTGGTTGTTCATAATCATATTGATGGATCAGATTATTTTTTGGAGTCTGTATCTTGTCCACCTGTGTTCAATGGTGTACTATTATTAATTTTAACTTATAAGGGTATTATTTTTCAATAAAAGAATAGTTAAAATATGAATAGGAAAAAGAACTTGTGTGTCCCCGGATACATCGTGCCTCATGGGAACACAAGAATTTAATACTAAAAATTACTCTCTTTGTCCTGGAAAAAACTTTTCAACGTTTATTGTTCTTCGTTGTTTAATAAAAGTTGTACTTTTTGACCAACTTTATTGATTTTGGAGGGTATTGTAGTATTTTTAAGTAATAAAAAGGTATAAATAATGATATGTTTGTGAAAAAAGAGTGACAAATTAGAAATTAAAATAACTTTTGAGGTTGTTGAATAAAGTAATGTTTTCTTTTTTGGGATGTAATAGGTTTTGTGGGACAAACAAATGAGGAAAACATGAAAAGTATTATTGGACGGAGTGAGTATTAAATTCTTGTGTTCTCAATGGTTTTCGAGACATAGGAGACCAACTCATATGAATAATATTATTACTTAAATAAGAATATTTTTTATTTTTTGAAAAAAATAAGAATACAAATTTCCATACTAGATTAATACTATTTGAATGGTTTCGGATCTGGGCTTGCATTCGAGCATACAAGTTTTATCCCATTAAAATTTTTCTTATTAAGACCATCAAAATTCTCAACTTATTTTGCTTAGAACTTTGCCAAACCCAAATCAGTAAATGGGAAAGTTAAAGTTGAAAGTTAGGGTTTAAGACTTACTCCATCCGTCATGCCCAAAGAGATGCATTTGTTTTTTGCACGTAGATTAAGGAGTATTATTATTTTATGTAAAGTGTATAAGTATATCAGAAAGATGTGATAGGTAGTGATGGACCATTAGTGGGGCTCTTTTTACTAAAAGAGAAAAATGTTGCAATTTGAATGAGACGTCCAATATAGTAAAATGATGCTATTTGGTGGGACGAAATGAGTAATGTTTATCATCATTGTAAAAGAGGAAGTTTATGTATTAGTATATCCTCAGATAGAAACATTAATTGTGCTTTCCTAATGCATATGCATTGAGAAAGTAGTAGGGGGTAGTCCTAATTAAGGCCCACGAATGTAATGTAACAATGATTGAGATGAAAGATTTCGTAGAACAGCAACAGCACATGTTTATTTACCATAGATACACATGTATGTAATCATTCAGTGATAATCATAATAATTATCTACTTATACTGCACAGTATGCTATACTAATCCATTTAATATGTAGCTTCATTAATATAAACCAACTAGAAATGTATACGTGAGGATGAGGTGGAATGGACGACAAGGGACAGATCGGATTCATATTACACCATGAATTAATTTATGAGGTTTTTTCAATATAAGGCCTGAAAATAGGTAAACTATCATTTAGGGATTTAAAAGATCTTTTATTGATAGTTTCAGGTCCTGAATTAATAAAAATACATTAAAATTTCATGATTTCAAGTTTTTTATTGATAGTTTATATCTTTTGGATCCTGAATTGATAGCAAAAATCTTTCAAACCCCTTATTGATAATTTACCTATCTTTCATGTCCTGTAATGAAAATATTTCTTAATTTATTTATTTATTCCAGTGGAGTGAAGAGGAAATAGGAGTAAAAGTTTTTGAAATTTTGGCACCTGTTGTGTTATTACATCTGGGAACCTTATAAAGGCAAAGGGTAGGGGTCCCAAAATTGGAATATATTTGTTGGTGCTAAAGATAAAATTGAAAGACAAAGGCGTATAACTTTAGATCCACCATCGCAGGTAGGGCGCGTGAAGTTACGAGAAGAGACCAAACAACTGAAACAAGACAAGGGTAGGGAAAGGAGAGATTAAACCATATCTGCTGCACCTGCAACGCACGTGATTCTGTTACTTGCCTGCCCCGACCCGGAACGCGCACACCGGATTTCATCTTTTACTTTCCTGCCTATGTAATTCTTTAATATACTGTCTAAGATAAACGAATCAATATTAAGGAGAAGAAGGGAGTTCACATTAATTTAGTTCTACACACTTGGAGTTGGATGTACTGTGATCATATACACATAATCACACACACTATATTGTACTATTCCATACACAATGGTGTGTGCTACTTACATCATCTTTAGGTAGAAGGAGAGAATCATTTAGTCTATGAAGATGTTGAATTTCATACTATACAAAACTTAATAGTATATGACTTGTGTACCTCATCAATCATTGTGATTGTATACCTCTCTCAGTAGTGGTATATGTGATCAGTATACATATGAGCCGTCATATTCAACCCCTGCAGCATCGCTTCTCCATTCTTGTTAAATTTAAAGACGCACAATCCCCCATTGTTCACATCCATTGCGCGGAATCTGGACAAACTCAAATTTTGCATCACTTGTAATCTTTCAGTTCTAACACGGGGTGAAAAACATTGAATCTTATACATTCATATCACTAGCTAAAATATCACACTCTTATTATATAAATCAATGCATCAAAAGTATATTTCATCATCAATGCTTCAAAGTTCTAGTGAGAATTACTGCTCCCATAACCAAAATCCATCAAGATTTACAGCTTACCTCTCGGGGCCGAGTCCAAGAGCAGTGCAGATTAATGCCCTCAGGATTGACTTATGAGTGACAACCAAGAAATTTTCTCCCTGCAACGAAGGAAGTAAATAACCATGGTATGAAGAAAATTCAGAGATATTCTAAAGAATAATATCATACCGGTGTAAATAAGATTTCCAACCAAGCTTCGCGAGCCGTCTCCCATAGTTTTCTTGCAGGATAAACGCCATTAATGTAGAAGTTAGCGGGATCTTCTCTCCATTGTGTAAACTCCTTGGGGTATTTCTTCTTAGCATCCTCTGCCTCCAAACACTAAATGTGATTTTTACAAAGTGATCATCTAAAGATCATATGAGTTCTAATTGCTAAAATTCATCATGAAGACCATCACATTTGTATAGCTAGAATTTCACATGCTCTTTATTAGAAAGCAAACCACCGAAGGGTAAAAAGGAGGATAAACGAGACAGACCATTTCTCATGCCTTCAAGATAATACAAATGAGCCTCCTTCAACGAGTCGAGATAAACCAAAGGCCCCTCCCTCCCTTGCCATAATATTTCAGCAGTTGACTGCGTAATGAAGCGGCAGTTTGAGAAGATGTGGAGCCAAGAAGTGTTGAGAGCTAAACACAAACAACATCATAATTGCTAACCTTGGCACGAGATATTGGACTTGAGAAACACCTATCAAAGTGCATATCAGTCAAGGCTGCACGACATCTTTCTGCCTGTGTGATCCCTGCTTCAGTTAGGACCGAGAGGTCTGAGCTGCCCTACATGAGTAAAAATATATAATAAACAGCCATAAAACTCTATAAAATAGATACAAACATGAGTTGGAAGCAAACCTGAATTCTTCCTTCCTTGTTCCAAGTACTAAGACCATGCCGCACAATAGTTACCTTCTTTGGAGAAGACAACAACTTCCGCGAAAGTGAGGTAGTTGCTTTATCAAAATCATACGCACCACCAGTCAATGAGGCATTATTGCCCGATACCTCTGTGTCATGAAAACAGTTTAAGCAAACATGATTCGAGCAAAGTAAAGACAGAGAAGGGTATCATAGAGCAAGAACTACTGTGCTTTTTTATTTCCTCATAGTATCTACAATTTTTAGTAATCTAAAATTTAAGGACCTGTATTTGATTACTGCCAATCATCTCTGGAATATTCATAATACTTCTAATATGCATGTATATACTATACGGGAACACATTAAATTCATTATCTTAAATTTTTTCTGATTTAAAGTGTCCAACAGTTTTAATCTTCTTTCATTTAGTGTGTGGACTAATTTCGTCCATATTGGATATAAGGAATATACTCTAGACCAATTTAATCGTTATTCAGCTAAATCCCAACTAATTACTAGAAACCCTAATTAAAAATCCCTAAAGTTTTACCGGCCATGTTCTTGGTTCATCAAAAGGCGCAACAAACGGAAAATTACAAAAACAAGAACCAAATTCATAGAATATACCATTGGCAACGGATTGCTCTGGAGCTGATGACGAACATTGAATACGAACATGAGAACCAGAGAAGGAAAAGTTTTTCGGAGGTTTTCTTGATTCTTTAATGGCGGATTTCGACAAGAAGGGATTGAATACTAGCGTACAACTCATTTCGAAATTGTTCGAATTCCAGTTTTTCGGTTACTCGCTTTCTCGATGGTTCACTGAATATCTAATTGTTGGACTGGATTCAGTTTAGAGATTGGATGAAGGCTTCAATATGATTGATTGCCTTCCGTGAGGAAAACTGACAACCAATTATCGTTGCATACTAATTTCATGGTGGAGATTTTCCCTTAGAATTCTTTTTCGAAATATTTTAAATTTGACTTGTGTGGATATATGCTATTTTATGCTCCCCTTCCATAATTTCCTTCATGTTTCTACATTTGTCTGTTCCATAATTTGATTCACAACCGAAAATGGTAAATATCATTTTATCCAACAATCTCAAAAGTTATTTTAATTTCAAATTTGTCACTCCTTTTTCACACACATATAATTACTTTATACTTTTTTGTCATATAAAAATACTACTTTACCCTGTAAAGTCAACAAATTTAGTCAAAAACTTTATATTTTTTTATCACATAAAAATACTACTTTACCCTGTAAAGTCAACAAATTTGGTCAAAAAGAACACTTTTCTTAAAAAACGTGATACACTTAACGCGCCTATAATTTTGGGACGGGGGTAGTATTTGTTAAATAAGGATTTGTAATCGATTCTTGGATATTTCCCCCCTTTTTTTTCCCTCCTTTTCCGAGCCTACTTTTTATGAAGTGTTTCGAGTTTGGAAATCTCATTTCACGTTTATCTTGAAAATAAAATTAATCTAGCTTTTAATTGAAAATTTGGTGGGTATTTTGATGGGCTATAAACTTATGTAGACACACTAATAAGATAATTTTTAAAAATGCTCTTAATTGAACTTTTAGAAGGTGCTAACATATTTATGTAGCTAACATTTAGTCAACTTTATCAATTTTAGTTAGACTTTTCCATAACTAACTACATTAAATCCATCCATGAAAACCCAACTAATGTACAACAACATGAGTCATGATGCATCAGATGTGAGAATTTATAGATCCTTAACAAAGTATTAATAATGCTTCCTAGTTCCTCCTTCACAGTAAGCTCACAAAAGAAAGGTGAAGAACTTATTGGGACAAAGAGAGTAATTACTTAAAAAAAAAAAAACTCTTCAATAACTCCACACTTATCTTAGTACGATCTCTCTCTCACTCATATATTTATAATAACAAGCACTCTTGTTTATTTTGCTTCTTACATTTATCAAATTTATCATCTAATGAAGTACTTAAAAGAAGTGCAGAGAAGAAGGAAAAGAGTTCTCAAGTGGCATTGAAAGTGAAAAGATTGGTGAGATTGTGAATAGAGCACAGAATTATGAGGAAATATGCAACTGCAGCAGCAAAACCAGCAACCATAGCAGCAGTAACATGATCACAGAACTTGGGAACTTGCCCACAAATCGGCAACCAGCCCGCGTGGCTATTCCCATTTTTCCCCACCTGCCCTATCGCCAAGCACGCAGATATGCTCGAATCCAGCAGCAATGCCATCATCTACGAACAAAGAATACGAATGTAGCAGCTTTGATGATAAGATAGTTGAATAATATAAAGGAAATTTGTCAATGAAGAGCATGCATGTAAACATGATCTTAATTCTGCTTACCAAATCCGTGATTAAGATGAAGCGGCCGCATGAACTCTTATATGGGAAGAAGATTAGTATAAGGGTGTAACCACCTGCTATTGCATTCATCAACACAAAGTACCTGCTCCAAGAAATGATTATTTAATTAATTGCCTATCTATATTTTCAATCACAAGAAAATTAGATGCATGTGAAGATTTGAACCAACTTGAAAGTGGGAGAGTTGGAATATTTGGCTTCGAATTTCATGTTCAAGATTTGAGCAGAATCATGGCTGGTGACCATCACCACTGTGGCAGAAACAGTGGCAGCCAAAACAATGAGCCTTAGCAGAATCATCGGAATATTCTTGAACAAACCCATATCATATGTTGTTGCCTGAATTTTGTCTCAAAATAGATGATTTCTGTTTTTTATACGGAATGTAACATAAGTTAAGATTGTTAAGTGGGTGATCAAATTAAAGACAGAATGTAGATGATGTGTATGGATTTGAAAGAGGGCTGAAATCTAATTTGCCAATATTGCTGCAGGGTCAATATTATAGGTAACCTAATCACGGCTCACTACTTATGTGCTCCTGCCATTTGTGATCTTTCTGTGAACTGCTGTAAATCAATTCTGTGTTCATTTTTTAACCCAGTAATATTAATTTTGTGAAAATTAATACAATATTGTTTGAAAATTTGATGGGGGTTTCATGAGGGTATAGACATATTTTGTTCATTGAGAGTTTAAGAAGGAACTATTTCAGAAGTCTGTAATGTTCTATGATTATAAGATTTATTTTGTAACACCTACATAGTTCCCAAAAGATTAGTAATTAATATTTGAACATCTATAGTATTGCGGTTTGGATCTATCGTTACATTTTGATATTACATCTCCTGTTAAGAGACAAAATCTATACCCTAAATTAAATGTCGTGTAACAAAAGATGCAACACCGAACATCCATATTGTTGAAACTATATTTTCACAGAGTAACTTATAAACGTAATATTGGAATGAAAATGTGTACGGGTCAGGTCAACTCCTAATTGCTGGATGAGGGTGTACGAGACGGTACGGGATGTCCTGTGACACTTTGGTGTGACATCTCTTAATAGAATGACACGTGGCAGGTTGAATCAATCCTTACTCCTAAGGGTTTATTGGTCAGGGTATAATATCTCTCATCTCTCCTACGTGTCGCTCATTTAATGGAGTGACACAAGAAATGTCACACCAAATGTCACAGAAGATCCGGACCCGTACCAGACCTACCACTACCAGCATTAGTTACGTGGACTACCAATAACGCAATCTACTACATTAACAATTCAAATATGCTGTTTTTACTGTTTTACTGCAGTAAATGTAACTCCTTTACATGTTTTGATCAAGAACCCTACTGGTGGAGAAATAGTTCACCATGACAAGATCCGCATAGGAAAACAAACACAAGTAATATTTTGGAAGTAATAAACTAACTTTTTCTAAAGAAGAGGGATATCAAGGGAGAAATAGATTCAATCATCTGGAGGGAAATCCTCATCTGAAGCATTTCCAAGAATTGAACCCAGTGTCTTCCTCAGGATGCTGAAGGTTTTGTCACCCTGCATGCGTACAATAAAACATGCCATTGGTACTTCATTTTTACACAACTGTACTATAAAGCAAGTTTTCAATTATATCACCTGCTTCTTCTTCTTCAGGGATTCCTCTAACTGAGCTATTCTTGCTGCATTTGCTTTCTCATGTTCAGAAATCATGTTCTTCTCTCTCTTCCCTGTGTGTATTTATTAGGAAAGTTTTAGGTTTTTTCCATACGTGGAGGGAGAAATAGGACACACTTCTGGTTGCTTACTTAGTTGTTCATATCGTGCACTCAACTTTTCTTTCTCCTCTTCATATTTGGAAACTATATCTGTCAAAACCCAAGTCAGATCAAGGTTCATATATTGATACAGTTGATGTTAAGGTAGCAAGGTAGAAAATTTCATCATCAATTGAAGACAAATTTTGAAGATTAAAAAACACATGCATTATGCCGTATGCAGCAGGCATGTAGCTAGAACCGACACGAATAGAATTGAATACGGCAGCAATGTCACAACCATATGATATTTATCAGGTGTTTGGTTTAAATCAGCAAACCAGTGAAATCTTCTTATTATAATTTTGCTTATGAGAACAAAATCTGATAATATGAAATACTATTTGATAAAACCTGTCAATGTGAGAGAAACGCAAGCATGCCTTAATCTTAACTTATTGAAATCATAATATTTTTTCAATAACAAGAGAACCAAAATTGGAAGGCAGCAAAATAAAACTACATGAATATTCGATTTTTCTAGACTTCATTTCATATTTCCATTATACAACAAACATTTCTATTAGAAATATAAATTTAGAGGTTATTCACCAATCAAAATATCATACAATAAGAACCTTTGAGAAAACCAATTACTTCTTCACGGTTGTATCTTGCAGAAGTAAAAGAATCATAGATTGAAAAGAGAAAATGTTGGAAGTTTACCATTCAAGGCCTGAAGATGTACAGATTTCTCCTGGCTGAACTTTTCATAGAGTTCTTGGAACTTGGCAGTCTCACTTTTCAGTGAGTTTTCACACTACAAAGATGCATATTCATCAAGTTAAACTTCAATCGTGGAAAGTGGAAAGGAATCACAGAATTCAAAGAGTTCTCATTCATTCGCTCTGACCTCTTTTGAGCTCTTCGAGAGTCCCTTGGCAAAGCTTTGCCTGTCAAATATTGTGAGGGAAGATTGCTTGAAAGGCGAAGCAATAATAAAATCATGAAAGTATAATGGCAATGTGATTGTGCGCACAGTATTCATCTCACCTTTCCTTCTCAAGTTTTGATTTCAACTCATTCAAACTTGCTTTGATATCTGAAGCCACACTGTCAAAAACAAAAGAAAAAACATAGGAGGATAATTGAGCAACCTAATCAGTTGTCGTCATAAAAGCCTGTCTGTGTGAAATAACACTACCAAAGTTCACCTAAACTCGCATGTATTCAATAAAACCAAGTCCTCGAACATTTATCAAAACATTGAAGAAAGCGAGAGTGATCATGAATAATATTGAGTTTCGGTTTTATAACTAACCACCAGTACACATATATTCAATTTTG
The DNA here is from genome assembly GCA_023678885.1 of Pogostemon cablin. Taxonomy (NCBI): domain Eukaryota; kingdom Viridiplantae; phylum Streptophyta; class Magnoliopsida; order Lamiales; family Lamiaceae; genus Pogostemon; species Pogostemon cablin. The sequence continues at coordinate 4,465,643 of CM042956.1, forward strand.
CATCATTCTTACATTTCTGTGAGTGAGATACATGCTAAGGTATCTGATTTCCACATCCAATGTATATGTGCTGAGGCATCTAACCTCTGCATCCTAGGTATACTTCTTAATTCGATTTCTAAAACAACATTTGTGCAAAAATCACTGGGATTGATGAGATTAAAGAAATAAATGTAACAAGTTCCAAGCCACTTTGATCACTGTAGCATGCATAAAGAGCAGCACCCCCACCAAATAGATAAAAGACCTAGTAACAAATTTTCATGTTTAATTTTAGCAGTTGTCAGGCGGAAAGTGAAATTATATATCCAGATTTATCAAAACAATTAAAAATTGGAGCACCAGCTTAAAGTGAAAATTTGAATCCAGCTAAAAAAATTGATTATCAATTCCAGATGCATGATAACAGAATCCTCATCAAACTATGATCTAGACAGAACACAATTATCTATACGTGAACAAAGTAAAATCTGATATGAGATAACATCTATTCTGAAGTATTAAAACGGACACACTAGTAAATCTCAGTCAAACTATGAGAAATGTTACAGAGTTTTTCACCTAGAAATTGTCTCTTCGTTCTTCTTCTGACCATCTTTCTGAGTCTTCTCTTTGATCTGCTGAAGAGCGCTCATAATGCCTTTTAAATCTCTACATTTTGAGCAGAACATAACCGTTATGAAAATAATATGGAAATACAACTACACAAAATCAGTAATAGAAGGAGATACAAATGCTAACTTGGAGATGGCAGCATCAAAATCATCGTCGTCAACGGCGATTCGCTTTCGCGGATCATTCAAATTTTCCGACTCAGAAAAACGCTTGCCGCTCGCTTTTGCCGCCGACATTTTGAATGTTTTCTTCAATTTCTTCCGCCAATCACACTACTTCCCTGTTTCTGTGCAAATAGACGAGTCTATGAGAGCATAAGCCGTAAACCCGTGAAGTGTGTTGAGACGGAGAGAGACCAAAAAAGCGTGAGACTGATTTGCAAATTTGAGAATCTGTAACTCCCTTATTTTGGCGGGAAATTTTATTGGGTTATTATTGCCCGTAAATATTACGCTAAAATTAATTTAAAATTTAGTAACTATATTAACATGATTTTATATTGGATTAATACAGTAAAAAGATCAATTTTACTTTAAGTACTAAATAAAAGAAACAATGCTCTATAAATGTTGACGATTTAATCTCTCTTTTTTCCTTTAAATTAAATGAATCAATTTATTTGTATAAATTATGTTAATGGATGTCATATCTTGTGAGATGGATATATAAAAAATTGGTCAATTAAATATTAAAATATTCTTATTATATAGGGTAAATATATTTATTATAGTTAAAGTATTTTTTGTAATGAAAAATTAAATATAAAAAAACTAATATATTTATTAAAAAAATATTCCCTCTGTCTCCTTGATACGTATTCATTTTTCCATTTTGGTTCGTCTCATTACAAAGTATCAATTTCCCTTTTTTGATTGATGTGACTCATGTGTACCCCACACTCAACATTAATACAACTACTCACTACACATTTAAATATTATTTCTCTCACCTCACTATACATTAAATTATTATACTCTTTAATCTACGTGTAAAAAGTAAATGAATACCTTTCAAGGGGACGGAAGTAGTACATACTCCCTCCCTCCCATTTCAAATGATACACTTTTCATTTTGGGTTATCCCACAAAAATTTGTCTTCCTAAAAAAGTACTTCCTCCGCCCCGCATCAAGGGTGCATTTTGTTTTTTTGCACGTAGATTAAGGAGTATTATTATTTAATGTATAGTGGGTAGTTGTATTAGTGGGAGTGTGGACCCATGTTTTAATTGTATTAGTAGGTGAGTGTGGAACTCTTGTGTATAAAAAATGAAAGAGAACTCTTTGGGTGAGACGACCAAAATGGGAAAAAGAGACCCTTGGTGCGGGACGGAGGAAGTAAAAAATTAAACAATTTGTGGGATGAAGGGAGCATATTATTGAATAAAACTAGTAATACAATTCGTGAATTGCTTGCATCGAATTCACCGGATATCAACTTGATTTAGGAGTATATAAACTATAAAGAATGCACTTAAAAAGATTTTAAGTAATATATGGAGTGTATATATATATATATATATATACACTTAAAAGAATGCAGCAAAATACGTACGGAGTATATTAATTTACAACTTACAAGAGCTGTGATTGGGTATATCCCTTGTCCAAGTTTTATTAAAATTAAGATGAAAATTAACCTCAATTTAATTTAATACTAATTTAAATTATTTGAGTACTCTGTAGCACCTAGACTCTAGAATTCATAACGAACCACAAAAAAGTAAATTACATTGTTTGATGAAAATTTTATATGATTTTTGTCACGAAAATTACATCCCCAGAACAAAATTAATACTTTAAAATTTTATTGATAAGAGAAAATGTTCCATAAAAGTCAAAAGAATGTCGCACAATTGAAACATTTGGAGGAAAAATGCATAAAATTTGAAGATCATCGCTCATCCACGTGCAGCTTGGCGATCAACGCGTTCGTAGTCTGACCAAGAATGTTCAAAATTTATCGACATAATTCTATGGGAAGGACAAGTAAGAAATTAATGGATGCATTTTGAATTAACACTTAAGAGTGTCTTAATTATGTAGCAAGTTTTGGGTGACTAGTTTTTCTAAAAATGTGTGTTTAAAAGTTTTACAGAAAAAATGATGCGTCGATAAAGTAATACTCCATTCATAAAGTAATAAAAATGGTATATATAAATTTTATAAACCCGATACTAATTACAATTAAGGAACTCAATTTCCTTCTAAACCCGATATTTAAAAGTAAGGCTTAATTAATTACAATATTAGGGAAAGGTGGGTTTCAATATCAAATGAAATTAATAAATAATTAAAGAATTCACATGTTCATCATTGTTTATGACAATTTCAATCTTTTTAACTCATCTAATCATTTTCATAAATCAAACACTCTTTTTAGAGCTAAATGTTTATTATTAGGGTTTATAATATTTAATGATATATTAATCTTTATAATTTTAAATTTTAAATAGAAATAGGATTTACGATACTCAATCTATTTTTTTCCTCTTTCTTGAGAACTATTATTATAAGGGGATTTCTCATTTCTAATGTATTATAAGGGGAAATTTCAATGACATACTTTTTAATAATTCTTTTAATTAAGTATAATCTATACTTGATATTTTTAAGTGTACTACGTTAAAAATAAAAATAAAAATTTGTGTTGAATTCAGGTATGATCGACTCGATTGCAAGAATATGTGCAACAATTCTGGCATATGTATTTCGAGTTTGCAGTATAAAAACTAAATCGATCATTTCACATATGAGTGCCTAAATTTTGAAGGAGGAGTTAAGTTTAATGACAAATATTTGATTTTCATTTCTTTAATACTTCTGCAACTAATTAATCATGCAATTAATTAATAATAAAGAACATAATATACTAAAATGGAGTAGTAATTAATTATGCAACACTAGGAAACACCAAAATATAAAATAATTTAAAACCATAGTTTAGATAACGAATTTTCCAATATCAAGAATGAGTCCTTCTCATCTTTGTCGTTACATGACATTCTAGAAAACATGTGCTTTTCTAAGATTATGTTTGTGTCGCACATTAGTTGCAATCACCTTTAAAAGCCGACCACTCACAAATTTAATTTTATTAATTTCTTCCACTAATTCTAATCAATTTCCCACATTCATTTATTGCTCAATAATATAGTGTTTAGTTTATGGACGCCACTTTAAATTAAAATTTTAAAAATAAATATAAAAAGATTTTTTTTTTGTATAAGTAGCAAATTTAAAATTCTAAAAAATTATATAAAAATAGCATGACTACGTATAGATTTTGCTTTTATTGGAACAGTAAAAAATTGCTTGTTTGAGGATATCAAGATACTAAAAGAGGATAATGAGATTGAAGTCTTGTTAATCTTGATACTTGAATTAGTGATTCAGTGTAATGAAAATTGAAATCCCTCTTACTATCATTTATTCAATAATTATTCTTAACTAAGTATCTTTATTCTAATGTGATTGGCTGAAGGGTAGTATTTAATAAAAATATTAACTATTTAAGAAAATATTAAATAACACTTAATAAAAATATTGGAAGTTTGAATTGATAAAAGTTGGTCACGCAAATTGTCTTAAGCGAGTCCGTCTAGAAGCGGCAAGTAATTGACGAAATTCGCCCTGCCCACGCTCATTTTGTTGCTCAGTTGCGTCAACAAGGGAAAAAGGCGCTCTCTAATAGTCTCACTTAGAATGTTATTAGTACGTCATCTAATCAAATTCCATTTTATCTAGATGCTACTCTTTTTTAATCCTATGTGCTTCCAAATCTATTATACTACCCATTTTAATTGAATGTACAATTCGCCACAGTATTTGTTGGAAATTTAAGAGTTTCGGTATAATATGTTGACTATAACAATATGAAAGAAAAAATAAGAACGGAATTTGAGTCGAGTCAAGAGTTACACTCTTTCTCATTAAGACGAAATTGCCCCCGCTCTGGTGCTTATGGTTCGATGGCAATCATCTCCAAGATACAACGACTCACATCTTGTGATATTAGTAGCACTACAAATCACAGGATACGGCGAACCAACCGATATTATAAACTCACCTTAAGAGTAGGACGACATAGGAATACACTACAAATTCTTTAAGCAACTCGAACTTTATTGAAATCTACAACACGTGTGTGTTTAAGATCAAGTATCTAAGAAGTGTAGAAACATTAGAGTTCGGAGTGAAAATCAAGTGATAGATTATGGAATGAAAAGGGCCTATTTATAGATTTCAAGGCGTCTTTACGTGAATTGATGTGACTATTGGATTTGATTTTGAATTCAAATTCATGTGTCTTTTAATGAAAAGACGCAATTTATTCAACAATTATATCAATTGATCACAACTCTTCATAGACACACTTTAATATAATAGACATCATTTTAAGGTTATTTTTCCATTCACCTAAAATTTTCAACAATCCTCACATGAATGGATAAAGTCAACTAAAAAGACTACGACACGGGAGACTGGCAATAAAGTAAGTTCAAGCTAAAAGATGTTACATCGAGATAGGTAGCTTCCGGCTTTGAACCTTCCCTAGTTGAATACTATCGGACATACTCGCAGTTTAGTGGACGCTATGTCTTGAACTACTCTGCTTTTGTGTATGCCAAGACATCAGTACCAACATAACACCTTCCCTAATACCCTTTGTGTCCATTTCGGCCGTGTACCATATCTTGGATTCATAAGCGTTTTATTGAGGTGGTCAGTCCTCGCACTTACATAGGTGACCTCTCATCAAGAGTATCATGTCATACCCCACCTTTATTAGATATAAGAGTCATTAAAAGTTTTTATATATGCTTACCCTTACCACACGTCAACATATTCATTTGCACTTGATTTGTCTCTAGGAATGAATTAACTAATTTATTTCAAGTGCACACCTGAACAAATATAACTTAGTTGTCTCATTGAATCAAGTTTGTGGGATCTTCACTCATCATGATTGAGTTACCGTTATAAATGTTCTTTAATGTGTGGCTTTTTATTCCATTATTCAGACATGCAACATATTTGATCTCCATTCAATTTTATTACGGATCCGTTTAATTCATTTGAGATTAGTTGCCTTAAGCCAACATAACTTTAGAGGTTATGTCATCACTACCCCATATTTAAATGTCTACGGAGTTTTTCCCCACATTTGAATGTCTACGGGAACCCTCCACATTTGAATGTCTACGGGGATCTCCCCCACATTTTGGTCGATTGACCTTTTGTAATAATTAATCAATTGTTTGATAAATTATTTGAACCATTAGTTCATTTCTTTTCTAACTTTTCTCCAAAAGTCATCTCATTTTTAACTTCTCATGAAGAGATATAATTATTTAATGACGACTTTTTATGTGGAGATACGACTTTTCATCAAGGGACGTGACTTTTCACGAAGAGACATAACTCTTTACGAAAATACATAATCCTTCACCAAAGATATGACATTTTACGAAAAACATATTTTTCCATATTTTGTTCGCAACAAAATTATTGCCCAGATTTCTAATCCATTATTAAAGATTATAAAAATCATGATGAATCCGTAATCTCAATAGCCACAAGCACGTATAATAACCAAAAGAGATGAGAAGGAAATATTATGAAGGGTGGAGTTGCCTTATGGTGGACACCATTGACAAAAATTAACTGTCATATGTACAGTTTCCACTTCTCCAAGCCCCATCTTAACACACATGTTAATTCATTTGGAATATTATCAATGTAATCTCCACTTTTCCAATATCACGTAATCACATACATTTTCAATTAATTATTATTATTTTCATATTTACATGCCTTACAAATTTTATTTATCACAATGTCTTATTCCACAAACCCAAATCAAACTCGAGAATGTAAAATCATTCACATCCAAATAATAACTGAATTTTATTTTATTAATATTCAAAATGGATGTTGGTTACCAAACCAACAGTTGCAAACTTTCCATGAAATCTTAAAAAAAAAAAAAATTATTTAAACCAATCGACCGTTCTACAAACGGTTATTCATATGCAATCCTTTAAATACAATTTGTCATCAAAAGTTTAGCAAATTAATTATGTCAATGGTTGCAACTTTTCAAATGCAAATTATGGTTGGTTAAGACATACAGTTTTGCATGCAACCTTTTGAAATATGACAACTCTTATCATAAAATGTTTTTGCATTTATTATGCAGATTAATGCTATTTGGTGAATCAAATGTACATGAAGATGTATTCAAATGAAACATGAATATCGCTATAAAACTGGCTTTTTTTTTTAAATTAATATGACATTCATTTCAACCATAAATTTAACCAAACAGACATATTCATGATTGCAATGTCTATTCTCAATAGATTTAACATTTCGAATAATGTTTTAAAGATAAATTCAACTTAGATCACATATATAATGATAATAATATCATGTAAAGCAAATAAATATTTGCTTACCTTTATATTTACATATCCAAACATTCGGAAATCTTCTTTCACGACAATTTTTTTTATAGTCAACAAATAATATACCGGAGCCATTATCATAATTTCGTCTTAAGATTGTTGGAAATTTAAGGGTTTCAGTATAATATGTTGACTAGAAAAATATGAAAGAAAAAATAAGAACGGAATTTGAGTCGAGTCAAGAGTTACATTCTTTCTCCTTAAGACAAAATTGTCCCGCTCTGGTGCTTACGGTTCGATGACAATCATCTCCAAGATACAACGACTCACATCTTGTGATATTAGTAGCACTACAAATCACAAGATACGGCGAGCCAACCGATATTATGAACCCACCTTAAGAGTAGGACGAAATAGGAATACACTATAAATTCTTTAAGCAACTCGAACTTTATTGAAATCTACGACACGTGTGTGTTTAAGATCAAGTATCTAAGAAGTGTAGAAACATTCGAGTTCGGAGTGAAAATCAAGTGATAGATTATGGAATGAAAAAGATTTATTTATAGATTTCAAGACGTCTTTACGTGAATTGATGTGACCATTTGATTTGATTTTAAATTCAAATTCATGTTCTTTTAATGAAAAGACGCAATTTATTCAACAATTATATCAATTGATCACAACTCTTCATAAACACACTTTAATATAATAGACATCATTTTAATATTACTATTTCATTCACCTAAAATTTTAAACAATATTTTATTTTTATCAAATGACAACCCATGTGTACACATACTTTTACTATAATAGGTACTTTAGTAAAGATAAAACTCACTTGTGACTTAATGTTAGTAAAACCCAAATAAAATTTGACACGTCATATGAAAAGGTTCACAAAAAAAGGAAATCGTGTGGTTGATTTACACCACGGTAGGTTTTATGTTCTAGAAGCAATAATTGCAACAAAATACTCTTTTTTCAACACGAGATTTCAAGGCTGCTTAAGTTAAAACTAACCCAACCACGTCAGCAAACATTGTACAATGTAAATATCTTCTCATTTATAATTATAAAACCCCCCAACTACCCTTCTCTCTCTCATTCGTTTTATTCCTCTCCTCCCCATCATCTACTCTCTCTCTCTCTCTCTCTCTCTCTCGAAGTCCAATACCAAGTGAACAAACCATCAGCTCAGCTCTCTAAAAATTCATCGGATCAACTGATAAACGTTACCCTGGTATGTGTTTCCATCTCCGATTATTAGGTTAGAAGCTGTATTTAATTTTCGTATGCTTTATTTTTGTGAAGAAGCATGGCCCGCAGAACTTGAATATATTGGATAGTAGCTGTTTTCTGGATTTTGAATTGTATCCGATCCAGCAGTTGTGTTTTGATCTTTGGTCGGCGGTGTTTTTTGTGTATAATTTTTTTTCCCAATCTTCCTGTCCTGATGGGGAAATTAGGATTTTCTGGTTGTGAGTTTGAATTTGATAACCCTCTTATTGAAGTTAAATTTTCATTTATGTTGGGAAAAAAAGTGGCGATCTATAATCTGGATCTAGGGTTTTAATTTCAAAATCAGCATAAAAATAAACTCCGATTGTTGCGTAGGTCATAAACTGTGATTTTGTAGCAGAGTTTACTCGGTTTAAAATTTGTCTATAGTTCTGTGGAAGGCCTGTATAAGGCATCACTGCTCTGATTTTTATTAACATCCTAATTGGTTGAGCGTCACGAGTTTGTGAGAAATACTGATATGGAACTTGGATGGTGTTATTAGCAAGGTTATAGCTTAGATCATGTCAAACAGCTTGTTAATTTTTTAGTCATCTTTTTGACTTAATCATATGCCCCTTTATAATGTATAAATGATTTGTAATTGTGCAAAACTTAGTTTAATGATCAAATCAAATCTGTCTACATATATGATAATCTCAGGCACTAGTTTAACATATCTTTTTTGCTTGATTTCAGAACAAAGATGGCGTTTCAGCAGTATTTTGTGCAGGAATGGGAATCTCTCCCCAAGTCATCCACAGAATCTGAAAAACCCTCGGCTTGCTTTGATTGCAGCATATGCTTAGACTTTGCAAGTGACCCTGTGGTGACCCTATGTGGCCATCTCTATTGTTGGCCTTGCATATACAAGTGGTTCGACTCTCAAAAGAAATCCCTAGCTCCAGACGAACGGCCTCAGTGCCCTGTTTGCAAGGCTGAAATATCTGAAAAAACTATGGTTCCTCTATATGGCCGGGGACAATCCATCTCAGAATCAGGAGCTCAAGCCAAAGTTATACCTCCTCGACCTCGGGCTCGTGGTGTGAAGGGCCTTGCAGAATTGTTTATTCCTGAACATCAACTTGCATCATCCGGGTCTTATCAAAACCCACCAAATTTCCAAAATCCTTCCTACTACGCCCAAGATCCATCACCCCAGTTGTTTAATGTTGGTAATGGTGCAGCAATATCTGTGTCCCAGCCGAATGTGGGAATGTTTGGGGAGATGGTCTATGCAAGAGTATTTGGCAATTCACAGAGTCTATACACACACCCAAATTCATACCCCTCAGTAAGTAGGTCACCAAGATTAAGAAGGCAGGAGTTGCAAGCTGATGAATCTCTGCACAGAGTCACAATTTTCTTATTCTGTTTTTTTCTTCTATGCCTTCTTGTATTTTGATTTTATTCCAGAAATAACGTCTCACTACTTTGTAAACAATGTACAAATACACGTTTTGCCTCAGGTAGCAATACCTTGTATTCTGATTGCTATGCAATCGTCTGCCTATGAATACAAAAGACTACACAGTTAGATGATAAATTTAGATTGTAATTGGAGCGTTAATGGCTTGATGCTTTACAATGATTCACGTTTTCGTGTTGAAATCTGTTACCAAGTTTGCTTCTAGATCATCTTTGCATTCATCTTCACCATCAAGCATCATCTCAGAATCCTGATCTTCTCAACAATATTGTAGTTCCCTATTCTCGGTCGAACTGGGAAAATCATTGCAGAAGAACTCCGAAATTCCCTTTGTTCTTATATTATTTATCAACTCCTCTGCTTTCTCCATACAATCCCCCTTCTCCAAATAATCCAAACAAGTGATCAAGCAATTCTTTAAAGACACAAATTTAGGGGGACATGCTGAGATTGCCTTCCTCAAGTAACGGACAGCCTCACTCACTTGATTCTTTTCAAGACAACCTCCTACGAAATGACACCAAGTTGCCACAATAGGAGTGCCACCTCTTGTCATTACTCTGCTTACAAGTGCTTCACCCTTCTCCATATGACCATCCGAACAATAAGCATTAATCAAGAAGTTGGGAACCCGGAAATCAAACGAGGAGGTACTCGATTCCCACTCCTCAAATATCTTCTCCATCCCTTCAGTGTCACCAAACTTCATTAGAGAACGCATCATGCTAATGTAAATCTTATTGATAACCTTTTCCTTTTTCTTGTAAAGCTCCCACACTCTGTATAAGTCGTCCTTTTTCCCTGCTTCAGCATATAGATCGATGAGCAAAACAAACAATATCTTTCTTCCGGGGGATGCTACGTTCAACCCCTTCTCCAGTTTATTTGCAGTTGCCATGGCCTCATCAACCAAGCCAATTGTCAAGTAACCCTTCGCTGCAATACACCATGTTCGCCAATGCACCGCACCACTTGGAATCGATTTCATAATCCTGACAACCTTGTTCATTCCCTCTGCATCACGAGCCATTGCACATGCACTGAAGCAGACTGAATACGTAAAATCGTCATAAGGGATGCCTTTTTCTTCCATTTCAATCAACAGATCACCCAACTTCCCTCGACTTGCTGATTGGCAATATAGATTCATCAAAAGATTGTACCATACTGGTTTGCTAGCATACCCCAAATCTCTAGCTTTCTGCATAATGGATTCTGCTTTATCCACACATTTAGCCATGACGTAGCAGTTCAGAAGGCCAAGATACAGCTGATATGTCCTCAAATTCTCTGGGATCTTGTAGAAGTAGTTCTCCGCTTGTTGCAACCCAAAGTTCTTGAGTATCAATTTCAGTCTCACTGAAAGATCATAAGGAGATACATGGAGTTGTCTCTTATTACTCATCCACAGAGATGCCTGAAAGATAAATAGAAAAACTAATGGGCTTAACACCACATAATCTGAGATGACAACATTACAGTATCTTTGATCTTTAAACATCAGCTTGTAGCACAATTAAAGCAACTTGTTTGTTAACAGACCAATTCATGCTATTATCCAATTTCCCAACAGGTAAATATTTGGTTGATTTACATAACAAGGGTAAAGTCTACTTATCACATTTCATATCTTAATTAAATTAAAAATTCAAAGAAGAAAGAAAAAGCCCCCAAATTCAACACCAAACATGAAACAGATAAATCAACGAGTTGAAGGAATGAGCTAAAACAGATATGCGGGTACAATCAATCACCTCAAGGGCATGTTTGAATCTCTTATTAGCCATCAATTCTTTAATGACTCCCTGAATTTCCCATTTCTGTGCAGAGTTTCCTTCTTCGATCCACTTGTCAAGAGCGGGTACTATCGATTTACTGGGGTCACCCAAATGTGAGATTCTACGAAACAGAGTCTCCGAGACCGATCCTTTTATCGAGGTTCGGGTTCGGGCGGGCTTTGTACTGAAGAGCTGCATCCGGATAACCTCATAGAAAGAATAAGATCGCCGATTTAGTAGAGAAGAGATAAAGAACATCCTCATCGTAAGAGAGGATTAACAGACGCGCAGCCGGGAAAAGTGTGTCCGCAGGCTAAGATTACCGGCGGCAATCAGGGAAAAGGATTGCGGCGTTCGGGTGAAAGCTTAACTGGGTCGGGCTGGCAATCATGGGCCATTAGTGGGCCTTATATTTGGGCCTGTATTCAGCCTCATTATAGGGCCTGGCTAAATTCATAAATTTATTATCTATATCTAGTCCTCTGGCCACCCACCCAATTAAAATGATTTATAATAAGCTTGATTACCAAAAAAAAAAAAATTAATTTATTTTCTTCTAAGATCCCTATGAAGTGTAAATTACGGGTTATAACTTATAATATATCATGTGAACTTAATCCCAAAATTAAGAAAATACTGATGTTTATATGTGCTATAAATCCTGTTTCTAAGGATTGTTGGAGATGTTCCTTTTTTTCAAAGGATTTTCCAAATCCTCAATTTCCGTAACTTTCGAAAATGAGATTGTTAACAAATTATTACTCCTTTCTCAGGTCTCATAAGAACATCCACATTTCCTTTGTAGTATTATGAAAAAATTGTGATCGCTGTTAATAAATAAAATGTGAAAATTCTTATGGGATGTAGTATATTATATTATAAGTAGTCTTTCTTTTTTATTTGATTGAAAATAATATTTTCTCCTATTCTATAATTTTCAGATTTATGAGTGTGGTACTTAATTTGAGATGTTGTGTACTTGTGTTGGTGTATTAATCATTATCGTACAATTAATGTATAATTAAATGGTTTTCTTTTGAGATATAAAATTTTTGTCTAAATGGTCTTTAACTAAAAGGTGTTATACTTTTAATTATTAAAAAAAAGAAAAATGAATTATTATTTACAATTAAGACTCGTACTTTTCTTTTATTAACATTTTTCCCAAATTCTTGCACAATCAATCTCCCAAAATTAAGAGACGGGGAAACTCTCAATCGTTCAATTCCAGTTCTGGATATGTTTGCTTAGCAGACCATTTACGCCCCCATTTAATTAGATTTCACCAACTCTTAACCCCAATTTCCACGGTGAGTGAAATTTCTCAACATCATCTTCTCAAACCCTCACCTGCAATTATCCTTCTTGATAGACGAAAATTAAATCTTCTCAAGTCCTCACCTGCAATTATTCTTCTTGATAGACGAAGATTGATGTGATTCTTCTTCGTGGATGATTTTTGCGAATCAACAGATCATTTTTGCTCCGATATTCCTTGATCGATTGTTTCAATTCCTCTTTATGCTCAAATCTTTATTGGTTCTATATTCCTATATATTTGTTAGCCTAGATATTTTTCTATCCTCTTGGAAATTTTTTTGTGAATTGGGAATTTTAGGTTTTCCAAATTATGAACTAGGATCAATTTATTATCTGATAATTTGATCCTCGACTTTTTTTTCCCCTAGCAATCATAAGTGTTTTAAATATCTCCAAATTATAGGAAGTAGACCATAAATGCTTTGATTATTCCTGCATTGACACAATTTAATTGTTATGTGGTGAAGTTTTATAATTATTTAGCTTGGATTTGTTTCTAGTGTGATTAAGTTGCTTGGAAGGGATGAAATTTTACTTATTTAATTTTTATGTTACTAACTATAGCATAAGAATTATTCAACCGATAGATTCATATTGTGTCTATATCCCAGTTTCATTATCTCTAACATCATCTCCTGGTTGTAATAATAATATGGCCCAATCAGTATTCATGCCTCTCTTTTCTTTTTTACCCACTTTGAATTGAAATATTCTTTCTATAAATCCAAAGAGCTGGTGTTCGTTATGAGCCATAAATTATGTAATAGAGTCTATAATTTTGAAATGCATTCAGGCCAGTTGAAGCAGAAATATTGCAAAGATATTAAATAAAAATAAGATAATTATATGGATAGGATTGTTGGAGTTAAACTAGTTGAGCTCGAAAAGAAAATTATCAAATACAGTGCACTTGCTTAATCTTTACTTGAAGAAAACAATAACATTTCTTTAAATTAGGATGAAAGAAACATTGTGGTGATTAATGGGTTTAATGTAATTGTGATCTATAATGTTTTGTCCTTGATGAGAAGGTATCCCTGATTATGGTTATGTATGAGTATTGTGTTTTTTATGATAAATATGTGTCCTCCGTGTGATCTGTGTTGTGTAAATCATAAAAAGTTAAGAGTGTGAACTGTATTGTATAAATCATAAAAAGTTAGGTTGAATGTTTGGATTCGTTATGTAAGAAAAATTTTGTAAATGCCACCATATACTGCTTCACAATTCCTTAATCCTTATTATCTCAATCATTTGTCCAAATTATAAATTGTTTGTGGTTTTGAAAATTGATTTTGAATTTTTTAATAGGGATTTTAAAAAATCACTCATATCTATATATAGAATAATATTATCCTTCAATTCACTTTTAATGGAAAGTTGACAACATTTGGACTACAAGAGTTCATTTTAGTGACATGTATATAGAGTGGAGTGAGAAATTAGCAAAAGAGATTTACGGAAAACATTTTGATCTATTGATAATTTTAGTTTTACAAACATTTTTTGTTTTGGAAATTAGCTTTGTGTTAATATTTTGTTGAAATGTTATAATTGAATCTATTTGTTTTTAATATTTAGGGAAAGATGATGGAGAAAAAGAATACAGGGTAGCTGTTTTGTTGCAGGAAAAGAAAGGAAAAGAACTTATTTTGTTTTTTTTGAAAATCTGTAAAACAGTGATGTTTTATATATTTTGACTACTAATTTCATAATTTCTTATTTTAATAAATGTCATTTAATGTTTATTTGTTTATTTACTCTTTTGCTTATTTTTAAATAACAACATTCAAAACTGTCAAACGAAATTTTATAATCAAATAATGAAAACTGCTAAATCTTGTAAGGCCCTGACAGCACTCAAAATTTGAAAAATGGCACGCAAGTTGTTATAGCGGAATGATTCCCCTATGAAAACATATAATGTTAAATTGGTTATTCACTAGAGAAATCAATTAAAAGGTATGCGATAATGGTAAAAATGAGAATCTTTGGCTATGAGGACCCTAAAATGACTCAAATTTTGAATAACGACGTGCAAGTCGTTATAACAAAATTGTTCCATTATATGACCAAACAATGTTAAATCTGCTATCCACAAGAGAAACAACTCAAATGGTGTACAATAATGTTCAAAGTGAGAAATTTTGACTGAGACGACCACATGATAAGTCAAATTTTGAATAACGTCGTGCAAGTCGTTATGATGGAATGATTCTGTTATGTGCCCAAACAATGCTAAATCAACTATCCACTAGAGAAACAACTCAAATGGTGTACATTAAGTTAAAAGTGAGAAATTTTGACTGAGACGATCTTGAGATAATTCGAATTTTGAATAATGACATGCAAGTCGTTATAACAAAAATGATTATGTTATGGGCATAAACGCACATATATTCATACATACCAATTAAATAATGATTTTGGACCTCATATTAAACATCTACTTTGATTTCATCATATTGCTACATGCTCATTTGAAAATACAAGTGGATACTTATAATTTGCAATTGTTCGAATCCAAACTTATCACATTCTATTTAGAACATTTATGGGATATTCTCATAAGTGAGACAATATCAGCATTCTTTTGTTACATTATGATAATATTATGCTTTACATCTACATATGGAGATTCGAGCAAGTCTAAGACCCTAAAATCACTCGAATTTTGAATAACTTAGTGCAAGTCATTATAACGGAATGATTCTGTTATGCAGCCAAACAATGCTAAATCAACTATCCACTAGAGAAATAACTCAAATTGTGTACTATTAGGCTAAAAGTGATAAATTTTGACTGAGACGGGCCTGAGATAACTTAATTTTGAATAACGGCGTGCAAGTCGTTATAACGAAAATAATTATGTTATGGCCATAAACGCACATATTTTCGTACATACCAATGAAGCAATGATTTTGGACCTCATATTAAACATCTACTTTAATTTCATCATATTTCTACAAGCTCATTTGAAAATACAAGTGAATACTTATGATTTGTAATTGTTCGAATCCAAACTTATCACATGCTACGTACTTAGAACATTTATGGGATATTCCATAAGTGAGTCAATATCAGCATTCTTTTGTTACATTATGATAATATTAGGCTTTACATCTACATATGGAGATCGAGCAAGTCCAAGGCCCCTAAAATCACTCGAATTTCGAATAACGTCATGTAAGTCTTATAATGGAATAGTTCCGTTATGTGGCCAAACAATACTAAACCGGCTATCCACTAGAGAAATAATTCAAATGGTGTACAATTAAGTTAAAAGAGAGAAATTTTGATTGAGACAACCCCGAGATAACTCAAATTTTGAATAACGACATACAAGCGGATATAACGGAATAATTCCGTTATGGACATAAATGCACATATTTTCGTACATGTCAATCAAGTAGTGATTTTGGACATCAACATTGATTTCATCATATTACTACAAGCTTATTCAAAAATTCAAGTGGTATACTTCATATTTGTAATGTTTCGCATTCAAACGTTTATACTTTATACACTTATTGTATATGACATGTACGAAATAATTCATATGTGACGCAATATCAATATTCGTTTGTTAGTTTATCTAAATATTATATTTTGACATTGTATGTAGAGATCCAAATGAATGAAAGACCCCTAAAATCGATCGAATTGTGAATAACGGCGTGCAAGTCGTTATAACGGAATGATTCCGTTATGGAGCAAGACAATGCTAAATTGGCTATTCACTGTAAAAATAAACTGAATTGTATACAATGAGGTAAATGTGAGAAAATTTGATTGATACGACTTCTGGATAACTCGAATTTTGAATAACGACATACAAATCGTTATAACGAAATGGTTACGTTATGGGCATAAATGCTAATTTTTCAAAAGTTCATAAAGTATTAATAATTTAGTAAGAACCCCATTTTTTTATTTTTAAAAAAAAGTCTCAAACTTTTATTACTTTTTTAAAAGCTATTAATTATTAATAATTAAGTAAAAACCTCTTAAGAGATGTCATTTATACAAAATTTTATAACTTTTTAAATAAGATTTATTGTTGATCGACTCATTTAAACGAAGGCCCCTTTTTTTTTCTTCCTATTTCCTAGTCTGATTTTCTTCATCGCCATTCTAGCACTCTTCCAAAATTCATAAAATTTTCAAAAACTCTTTGCGTTACTGCTGTACCCTCAAATTTCTCTTCTTGATCGGTTGGGAGGGAGGAGATTGATTTAAATCAGAGATGCTAACCACCAGGAACGCATTCAAATACCTAGTACAATCGCAGATTATCAGCTGCAGATGGTACTCCAGGAAGAACCCGAAATCATTGTACGCGAAAATCAGCCCCTTGGGAAACCCTAACGTGAATGTAACTCCGGAGCTAGAAAAATGGGTTGAGATGGGCAATAAAGTTGGATTCCCGGAGCTTCAGCGCCTTATTCTCGATCTCCGCAAGCGTAGACGTTTCGCTCATGCCCTACAGGTTAAATGCACATCGCCATTCGCAACAGTTCCTTAAATCTACTCTTTTTTTTCTCTTTTCCAGTGAATAATGGAGTGATTATGCATGATTGTGCAGCTGAAAGTTAATTTCTTTGGAATAAGATTCAATATTGTATTCTCAGTGATATGCATCTGATTTTGTGCATTGCTGCTCGCTGTTGTACTTTGAAACTGTAAAATGTTAAGTAATGAATTTCCACTTCTGCAATGATATCTGGTAATATATAGTTATTCTTTAGTGAAATTCTGTGTCCAAAGATTCATTTATTGATTATGTAAAGGCCTGTATATGCATGTGCATCAGTCTATACTTTAGATGTTGATGTAATTGAGCTGAGTTAAAAGAAGATCAGAAGGACTTTCATGAAATAGTAGAGGAATATGTTTTGAATGAGCCCACATATAAGTTCTTATTCCATTCTTATTATGTGCCCCAGGTATCTGAGTGGATGTACAGTAAGGATATTTACACGTTCACCCCAGTTCAGCATGCGGTGCAATTGGATTTGATTGGTAAGGTTCATGGATTCTTACGTGCAGAGAGCTACTTTAATAGCTTGTCTGAGCAAGATAAGACAGATAAGGTATATGGTGCTCTTCTACATTGTTACGTGCGACAACGCAAAACTGAAAGAGCTCTGGAGCATCTTAGAAGTATAAAAGAGAAGGGTCTGGCTTTATCTTCTTTAGCTTTCAATGACATTATGTCCCTTTACACCTCTATCAGCGAATATGATATGGTCCCGAAAATCTTTAAACAAATGGAAGAAAATGGTGTTCAGCCAGATAATATGAGTTACAGAATCTGCATTAATTCGTTTGGGGTGAGATCTGACATCGAGGGGTTGAAAAATATTCTTTACGAAATGGAAAATGATGCCAACATTGTTGTGGACTGGAACACATATGCAATTGTGGCGAATTTCCACGTGAAGGCTGGCCTTGAACGTGAAGCAAATATCTATCTTGGAAAGGCTGAGAAGAGGCTAGACAAAAAAGATGCAGTAGGTTATAATCATCTAATTTCAATTCATGCTCGATTGGGAAACAGGGACGATGTTTTCAGATTATGGTCTCTTGTAAAGAATGGTTGTAAGAAGTGCCTTAACAGGGAATACATACATATGATGGAGTCCCTGGTGAGGCTTGATGAGATTGAAGAAGCTGAGAAAGTACTCAAGGAGTGGGAGTCCTCTGGCAACTGCTTTGATATGCAGGTGCCGGGAGTGGTAATTATTCGATACATAGAAAAGGGTCTTTGTGAGAAAGCCGAAGCATTACTTGCCAAGTTGATTGAAAAGGGCAAGGTGTCAACACCAAACCTTTGGAGCAGATTGGCTGTTGGATACCTTGAAAAGGGCAAGGTAGGAAATGCCTTGGAGTCCCTTGAAGCAGCCCTCTCAGTGGATGATGGAAGCAAAAGGATTAAGCTTCATGATAATGTGATCACAGATGTATTGAGGCTGATTGGTGAAAAAGGCAGCACAGATGATGCTGAAAGAGTTGTTAACTTATTGAGATCTGTGCTACCATTGGAAAGATCCATGTATCATACATTGCTTGAATCTTGCATAAAAGGTGGTAAGGAAGTGGATGGTCTACTAAACATCATGAAATCGGATAATTATGAAGAAGATGATAAAACATTGAAAATTCTTTCTTTGAAGCAGAATCATGTGTAGAACTTCCATGTACTCTGTTGGTGTATGTATTTACCCAATTTTATTTACATTTAATATAGGTTCACTTTAGGAGGCAGCAATCAGCCGATTTTGTAATCTCAATTTTCGATTTGGAGAAATAGAATCATGTGGAATTTCCAAATTTCTAATATGATCCTCGGTTTGCTAATTTGTCCCCTTCAGCTTTTTACCTTATTATATAGTATGCGTGTGTCCACATACATTGACTTGAACTTAAAAAAACACACACACACACACACAATCGAGAAGCAAAACCAATAATGCATTCATTAGGAAAAAAGTTAAGTTCTTTGACATGGGTCTTCTTTAAACTAGTGCAAAGATAGACCATAGCACCCAAACTAAACTATATGTAGCAATTGATATGCAAACATTAACTAAAATAAAAATAACTCCGCAGCAAGCAGCAATTTACTCGGTTAAAGTAACCTTCAATTCGCCACATTTACGAAGCTCCATTACAATATCACAGCCTCCAATAAACTCTCCTTTGTAATACAACTGCGGAAAAGTAGGCCAGTTTGCGTACTCCTTCAAGCCTTGTCTCACCTCCTCATCGCTCAGAATGTCGAAAGTACCGAATTCCAGATCCTCCTCCTTCAGGGCATTCACCACCTTTGAGCTAAAGCCACATTTTGGAGCATCCACTGTACCCTTCATGAAAAGCATCAAATCAGACGAATTAACCAATCGTTGCAGTCGAAGCTCGAGAGTCTCACCAACTGTGACTCCTTTCTCAGCTAGAACCTTCTTTAGCTCTCCACTCTTTTGCATCTCCAGTACTATATCTGACCCACCAATAAGCTCCCCTTTTATGTATAGCTGAGGATAGCTCGACCAATTTGAATACACTTTGAGCCCTTGACGAACCTCATCATCAGAAAGAATGTCAAAACTCTGAAACTCAACTTTTTCCTCTCTGAGGATATCAACTACCTTCCTACTGAAACCACATCGTGGCGCATCGGGTTTTCCCTTCATGAACAACATGACTGAACCTGAATTAATCAGGTCTCGGATACGTTCACTTAGAGCTGCACTCAACCCTGATGGTTGAACTATGCCACCCTTTTCTGCACCTTCTGATTTAACGGTATCTGAATCAGTTGTTTCAACACCATGATCTTTAAAAACATCTCCAAGTTCTCCACTGTCATGCATAGCAATAATAATGTCGCAACCGCCAAGCAGTTCTCCTTTGCAGTAAAGCTGAGGATATGTTGGCCAGTTTGAAAACTTCTTCAATCCTTCACGAACTTCATTGTCTGTTAAGATATCGAAGCTGTCAAACTTGACATTTTCTTTCTTCAAGATATCAACTACTTTTTGACTGAAACCGCACTTGGGGGACTCAGGGCTCCCTTTCATGAACAATATGATAGGGCAGGAATTAACAAGCTGTTGAAGTCTCTTTTTTAGCTGGTCACTTATACCAGAGGGAGATTGGACACCCTGCTGAGATCCTCCATTTTCTTTGGCAAGCTCCTGCACTGTTTCAAGAATGGTGGGACCTGCCGCCATTCCGAGGCTAGCAGGGGCTGCAGGTTCCCCGGGTTTGATAGATCCAGCAATTTTGGCAACCTTGTTGGCCAAACTCGATGGATCAGCTCCTTCCAACGTATCAACCCTCTTGCCATCCTAATAGAACCAAATAACGTGTAAATTAGAAAGATGCCGCATACATAATTTAACACTTTTCCTGACTTGAGAAAAGGAAGGACAACATAAAATTATACAACACATGTAAGTACCTTAAAGAAGACGAAGTAAGGTACTGCTGAAACTGAGAAAGACTCAGAAATTTCAGGTTGTTCTTCAGCTTCAACCTGCAATAATAAGGAGAGCATCAATCAAAAACTAAATACTTTCATCGCTTTCCAAATACTCTCGGTCCACGTTTGTTTATAATGGACTTCACATGTTAGGTTACATTTCATGGACTCAAAATAAGAATAGCATACTGAGGACAGATAATGAACTTATCCAGGCAAAGTCTAGAAGCCCCTGTTCCAGATTGATACATGAGAGAAGTAACCATGACGAAAGCACCAAGGATATGAGATCAGTGACCCTTATCTCGGCTTGGAATACACAACTAACATGAAGTATCATCTAGAGGTAGGGTATAAAAAATAGAATCCGTCCAATAAAAGAGGCATGCATAACCCTAAACTTTAATTCCTGTCTATACTTTCTTCTACTCTTGAGATCCAAACAAGTTTTATTCTCTTTGAGACATGAATAGCTCACTTCCTATCAAGAAATGATTAAAATACACTTTAACTTAAATATTCAGCCAATATTTCACCAAATTATAGCTCACTCAAAATTACAACTTAAATCAATATCCCTCAGACAGACCCAAAATCCAACTGTTGCTCTCAATTTTCTCAAATAAAGGTTAAAATCTTTTACATCCCGCAGTCGAAAATTTATAACTCCGAAATAAAAAAAACACAGTTCACACTCGATCTTATAAATTCATGAAAAAAAAAAAAAGAAATCATACACACATATAGCTGACCAAATCAGCAAATTCAATCACTAAAGAGTATATCATGCTCGCCAAAACCCTCATCAAACGGAATCAGTCAAATTTACAATCGCTCACGGCGAGTAACTAACCAAAGTGGCCCTAGAGGATAATAAACGATACAGATCGAGAGGAGAGGAGAATAAGTAAGTAAAGCATACTCTAACGAAGTGAGCGAGAGGGAAATCAGTGGAGAGATGCGAGAAGACTTGATCCATATGCTTCGAGGCTTCACACCACGAAGCCCAAAAATGCAAAATCACCGGCGCACCCGCCGCGACGACAGCGTCGAGTTCCGCCTTCGATTGAACGTCCTTCACAGCTCCTCCGCCGGTGGCCGCCATACTTCTCGCGATCGTAATGCGCAAGAACTTCAAATAAGAAGCTCGAGACAAAAATCAATTTGCCCTTGATTGATTAGTACACAACCACTGCCTTTTATAGTCGCGTTCTTTGCAATCGACCAAGAGAAGTATATTCTGTCACGGGTGTTTTCGACTACCCAATTCTAAATAATTTTGAGATGGGTACAAATAATTGCGTAAAATCTTATTAGAATTTGGAACCGATAATATCATATATATGCATCGAGTACGGGCTATATTCGTTTGTATATAAATTTTAAAAATTTATAATATATATTATGTAATATTAATATATTTAATTAATAATTATAAATTTTAATTACTTATTACTATATTAAATGCTTATTTAAAATATGAAGTATATTAAGTCTGATTTACTGTTTATGTATGTTGAGTTTCATACGTCTGAAAATGAAATTTTACGGAAAGATTGAGGGGTATAATTTTTATTAAATTAATAATTTAAATATTAAAAAGGATAAATATATAGTATAAAATAAATTAATAGAGTATTAAAGAAGTAGTACAAGTAATCTGCGTCATAAATGAGTTTGGAACGAATATGCAAATATTGATAAACGAGTTTAGAATATGTATATATATCATAATAATTTTATAATTATATTTTTATTACGCATTGTTGATGTATACCGGTCAACCTATTCAAAATAAGCATATCATATCTATTGTTAACCCTAAATACAATGGCGGTGTAGAAAAGTGCGACCCTTTTTTCTATTCCTTGGAACTACGATTTTAGACTATCGAGTACTGTCAATATTCACGGGACGCTCTAAAAAAATGCGATTCTTGGAACAACAATTTTAGACTCTCGAGTATTGTCGTTAATATTCAGACAGTTAATATTCAGACACTAATAATGCAATTTTAAAGTATTGAATATTGTTTTCAGACAGTCAATATTCATACACTAATAACGAAAATTTAAAGTATCGAATATTGTTTTCAATATTGGAACATTCAGACACATATTAAGACATTAATAACTTTAGACTTCCATAATGATTTGGAAATAATATAAGTATAAGAGTATGATATTTTAACTTTTTTTACTGTGTTTTTATATTTTGTTAGGATGTATGGATTTGAAATCTCAACCAACATAAAATGAATTTATGTGAATATTACTCATTATATTTATTATTTTATATTATTTATTTATTTATTTTCAAGTGAGTTATTATTATTTTTGAGTTTTGAGTTAATTAATACATAAATTTTATGTAATATTTGGATTTTTAAATAATATGTGAATTTAATTTTGTAAACTTAGTATTTTTAATCAATACGTGTAAAATAACGTTTGAATTTAGTTGTTTTGTAATTATATGTGATATGTACGTGTAAGATGATGATTCGGGAATTTGGTTGTAAAATCTTATTAGAATTTGGAATCGATTATTCTCTCCTTCTAAATTAAACTTCACATTTTCCATTTTCGTCAATCCCACATTAAACTACACAAAAAAATCATATTAATCTCCACCCCTAAAATATATATTAATTACAAATTTATTATTCTCAACCCAAACATAACATACTTTATGATTTATTTATTACATAAAAATATCACACTGCCCTCCAAATATCAATAAAATTGATCAAAAAATAACTTTATTTAAATCCATGTCTGCAATTAGGATAAAGTTTATTCCGAGATTGGGGAAGTATTTATGTAATTTTATAATAATAATTTTTTTATTAAAAAAAATTATTACTTTCTCATCTAAAAATTAAGGAAAAATAATACTCTTTAATTAGTTGAGAAAGCAATGAGTTGGTCTCTTATGTTTTGGGGCACAGTGCCCTATATTCTTTAGTAGTATTAAATTGTTACTAAAAAGTATGGGCGCACAGTATGCTCCGAGAACACGCAAGTTTTTGCCGAAAACCAAAAGGATTATTTGCTATGGATAGAGAGTATTTTTAACCCATCATTAAAATTTGACTAATTATACTGTACACCCGGGTGCATTCACCCACTTTAAAAAACATATACAAATATAAACAAAAACATAAACAATTATGAACAAAATGTATACAATTTAATTGTTAGTTTTTTTAATAAAAATTTGGGTGTAAAAAACTATACAATTATTAAAAAACATGTAAACACTATTGAATAAAAAGTTATACACATATAGATGCTAGTTTTTTAATGAAAAATTTAGTGTGAAAAAAGTATACAATTATTAAGAAATATGTATACAAAATAGAATAACATATATACAAAATAAAATAAAAAATCATACACATATAAGTACAACCTTACGTCCGGGTGCACCTAATATCAACTCCTAAAATTTTCTGTAATTTTAAGTTCCATTCTGTGTTAATAATCTTACATAGGATAGTGGTAAGTAATTATTTGATTAATTTTTTAATAATTTCCTTTAATTTAATGGTAAAATTAAATTATAACTTAATCTAACTATTAAAATTATTTAAATGTGTTCAAACTGAACTCTATAATTTAATTTCTTTATTTTTAAAATTTATGGGTGTTTTGACAAAATTGAAGAGAACGAGAAGTAGAAGGATTATGGAATGAATTTCATACCTCCTATCTATTCAATTCAATAGTGTAAAAGTTTGAGAAACTATCAAATTTAGCTTTGCAATTTTGGGAAAATCCAATTTTAGTCATATGCATATTAACTTCTTCAATTTTAGTTTTTCAGTATGAAATTTTAGTTTATGTAACTTTTTGTGTTTTTCAATTTGATTCTTTTGTAAAAGAATTTGCACATTTTATAAGACTTGCTAGAATTTAAGACAAAAGTTCATGTGCCTCCGGGGACACGTCGTGTTCCCATGTGAACAACTCTCCCCTCTATATTATATTTAAACATATATGTATTTGTAAGGAGTTTAAATTACAAAAGGACACAGAAATTGCAAAAGAATAAGGTGTCACCCGGAGCCTCACTCAGAATTTAAAAGACTTTGCAAACTTAAATTTTAAATTTATTTTGCAAAACAATCAAAACTTAAAAAGTAAAAAGTTATAGAACTTAAATTAATGTTAAAAAAATAGAATTAAAATTGAATTTTAAAACCAAAAATTATAATATCCCATGAGAGTTAAAACCAAACATTTAAATAAACTTTCATACCCATTCCTTATTTTAAACCCATCAAATAAACACATGCCACCAGCCACATCTCTTGAGGTGTTTTGAGTAATGTTTTAACATTAAGTATGATTTTAGGAGTAATTAATTTATTATTAAAAAATAATAAAAAATGATATTATTAAATCTTTTTTATCAAGATATTAAATGCAATTTCAAATTAGAATTTAACTTTGTTGTCTCAAGGAACTAATAAAATTTTATTTTTAATTATTTAATTTGAGAAAATATGTTCATCTGTGTGATTTTATGACCCAAGGGCCAAAAAATTCCCACCAATTTCTTACGGATAGGGGCAGGCGGCGAAATTCAAATCAAGAGGATCTCCTTCCATGAAACTCGGCCACACCTTCCTCATCTGCAATACACCTCCGCCGTATCGGAATTTCTCCCGCGCCACCACTTTATTCTGTGTTACCGACCCAGACGCCGGGCGAGTTCAACTAGCCGAGTCGCTCCAGTCCGAGACCCTCAAAATCCTCGAATGGCCGGCTCTATGCAATCAGCTCTCCGCTTTCACCTCCACATCCATGGGCCTCGCAGCTGCCAATTTCGCCACGGTTCCCGTAGGCCGAACCCCCAAC
The DNA here is from genome assembly GCA_023678885.1 of Pogostemon cablin. NCBI lineage: Eukaryota > Viridiplantae > Streptophyta > Magnoliopsida > Lamiales > Lamiaceae > Pogostemon > Pogostemon cablin. Next base: position 4,491,322 of record CM042956.1, read on the forward strand.
GAGAGCCGCCGTCTCCTCGCTCAGACCTCCGCCGCCGTCGCCATGTCTCGGCGATTGAATTTCTCCGGAATCGAAGATGTTTCTCGGATAGTTGATGCATCCGTAGCAGGTGAAATGCTGTTGATCGGTGAGCTTTGTTCTGTGCGTAGGACGCTAAGGTCGGCTAGATCATTGATCGAGCAGTTGGAGGACATAGCTTGTAGCAGTAATTCATACGAAAGGTATGTGTAGTTGTAATCAAAGTTCGAAACAGTAAAATTTCTGATAATAGAAGAGCAAAAAGATGTTTATCTCTCTTTTCGTTACTTGAATATACGCTGCAGATTGATACGTTTTTTTTTGCTTAACTCGTGATCAGCTGCTTTATTTGGTTTCGTTGCATTTAAACAGATGCTCTCCGTTGAATGAAATTCTTGAAAATTGTGATTTCCTTATTGAATTGGAGCAAAAGATAGCATATTGCATAGATTGTAACTTTTCAGTAATCCTCGACCAAGCTAGCGAAGAATTAGAAATGATAAGGTCAGAAAGGAAGAGAAATATGGAAAACCTTGATTCAATGCTGAAGCAGATTGCTGCTCGAGTTTTTCAGGCGGGAGGGATTGATAGACCGCTGGTTACACAACGTAGATCAAGAATGTGTGTTGCTATCAGAACCACACATAAATCTCTACTTCCTAGTGGTGTAGTATTGGACTCCAGCAGCTCTGGAGCAACTTACTTCATGGAACCAAGGGAGGCAGCTGACTTGAATAATCTGGAAGTGAGGCTATCAAATTCTGAAAAGAGAGAGGAGTAATCCATATTAAGTTTTCTTAGTTCTGAAATTGCAGACTCCAGTAGCGATATCAAGCATTTGTTGGACAGAGTATCAGAATTAGATCTTGCTTTTGCTAGAGCTGCTCATGCAAGGGGGATAAATGGGGTTTGTCCAAAATTCAGTGCCGAAATTTGTGAGGATCCTGAGCTTAAGTCATTATCAGTAGACATAGATGGTATTCGACATCCTTTGTTGCTGGAGTCGTCCCTGAGATGGAACTCACGATCTTCTAATCTGGAGACTGACATCACAAAATCTCAAATGCCTGATTCATCTAAATTTCCTGTGCCTGTTGACATAAAAATTGGAAGCGGAGTGAAGGTGGTTGTGATATCAGGACCTAATACAGGAGGTAAAACTGCATCCATGAAAACTCTAGGATTGGCAGCTATAATGATGAAAGCTGGAATGTACCTGCCTGCATATAACCATCCACAGCTTCCTTGGTTTGATCTTGTGCTTGCAGATATTGGCGATCATCAGGTATTGATTCTCTTACCTTTGTCCGTTGATTAGATGCTGCCTTATTTCATTATATGTGCAACAGCTATTGATCTAAAGTTTATTGTGTTGAATTGAAGTCCCTAGAACAAAGTCTTTCAACTTTCAGTGGACACATATCACGCATTTGTGAAATCCTTAAAGTAGCTTCTGGAAGATCTCTTGTCCTCCTTGATGAAATTGGAAGTGGAACCGATCCATCTGAAGGTGTGGCTCTATCAGCTAGCATAATGCAATATCTCAAGGATAGAGTAAATTTGGCTGTTGTGACAACCCACTATGCAGATTTGACTCGTTTAAAAGAAAAGGATGCACGATTTGAGAATGCAGCAATGGAGTTCTCCCTTGAGACCCTACAGCCTACTTATCGGATTCTTTGGGGAAGCATGGGTGAATCAAATGCATTAAGTATTGCAAAAACAATAGGTTTTGATGGACAAGTAATTGAGCGGGCACAGTCTTGGGTAAAGAAGCTTACACCTGAGAAGATGCAGAAGCTTAACAGTTTGCTGTATCAATCTCTAACTGAGGAGAGAAATAAACTAGAAACCCAAGCAAGAATAGCTGGCTCTCTTCATTCAGACGTACTGATACTTTATTATGAGGTAAGGTTTAAATTTAATATCACATGCATTGAATTTCTGAGAAAGGACAGAGAATGGTACATGACAATGAGCCTAAATTTCAGAGTAAATGTCCATTTTATGGGGAATGGATGATTGATTATATCCTCTTTATATTCCTTAATGCTCAGTTTATTAATCTTCATTTGATGTTTTTCTTTTAAAATAGCAAATGCTTGTCAATAGCCTTTTTATTTCACATCTTTCTTTATCTAATTTTCTTCTCTCCATAATGTAGATTCGTGATGAGGCGGATAACCTTGATGTGCGTGAAGCTGCTCTTAAGTTGGAGGAAACCCAACTGGTTCAACAGGAATTGAAGGTTGTGAAGACTGAGATAGATACAATAGTAAAAGAATTTGAGGAGCAACTTAAAATTAGAGACCCCAACGACTTCAATATGCTTTTGAAGGAATCAGAATCTGCCATAGCATCCATTGTCTTAGCTCATCAACCTTCAGGAGATGATGAACCTATTGATACAACTGCGTCTAGTTTCCATATACCACAGATTGGGGAGAAAGTCCTTATAAAGGATTTAGGGAATAAGTTGGGTACTGTAGTTGAAGCACCTGGTGATGATAACACAGTTGTTGTCCAATATGGAAAAATAAGGGTCCGCTCAAACATTAACAGCTTAAAATCTCTCACTGATGGCAATGCTGCAGAGGTTTCAGCCCCACACTCAAGAAAAAAGGCATATGTCCCTCAGATAGCTTTACTTGCTAACTATAAAATTTTCGTTTATTTTTGCTTTTCTTTTGTGTTTTCTGTTCGACCTTTTTGTTATGACTGGGTATTCAATGTGGGCTCACCAAAAACAATTAAATGTGAATAGAAAACTTTGTTAGCATCCTAGGATAATTTACTGCAGTGGATCTTAAGTACTAAAATCTTATTGTATTTTTACTTTTCATGCTCCTCTTTGTCTATATTAAAAGGATATTTGCTATTGATATTGTAGGGTCAAAGAAGCAAGAGAGTGAAGAATTTGAGTAGTCTTTCAGAATGTATTATAGATGAGGGTGTTTCTTATGGGGCAGCAGTGCAAACATCGAAAAACAGTGTGGACTTGCGGGTATGAGAGTTGAGGAAGCTGATGTACATGTGAACATGGAGGGTCTAATTCAGTTATCTTCATCATACACGGAATGGGCACTGGAATTTTGAAGGAACATGTTATTCAACTACTAAAAAAACATCCACTGATTGTAAAGTTTGAGCAGGAAAGTCCTACAAATTATGGCTGCAGGCATACATCAAGTGAAGTGAAGTGAGAGCTCTAATTAGAATGGATTATTGAAATTATTACTTTTGAATTAAAAATTTTATTCAATAATATATATATATATATAAACTATATCATTATTAATAATAATGGAAAGATAGGTTATTATTTGATATAATAATGGAAAGATTAGATTGTTACGTGATACCAACTGTTATAACCAATTTCATGTTAAAGTACATCTAATAAGTTGAACCATTCCGAAATTATTTTGGATAAATATTTATTTCATCGATTAGTAATAATTTTAGTAAATTTTTATTATTTATTGGTTTAGATATCCACCAAACAAATTAAAATTTATAATCAATATTGTATGTTTTTATAAGAATAATTAATGTTATTACTATTTTTTATGATTTTTTTTAAAAATAATTTATTTATATGTTTTTTTTTTTAATTTTTTGGTGAAATAAAATTAGTATAACTAATATTAAGTTAAAAATAGATCATAGGTAAGACCGTATCGAATATATCCTATTATCCATTAAACCATTAATTAATTTGAAAAATGCCGACGCGTTTAATTAAGGATGAGAAGTAAATAATTAGGAATATGTTTATTTTTTAATTTTTTTAATAATTATTATATTAATGATTTAAGAAAATTATTATATTAGTTATTAAAAGTATTAAGTATTTTTATAAAAAAAATTATTAATATTACTTTTTTATTATTAAGTATCACAATTTATTCATTTTATGAATTATTTATAAAATAATTTAATAAATTATTGTCACTTTTTATTTATTAAATATTATTTTTTATTAAATATATTATCATTTTTATTCATCTCTTGAGTCATGAATCGTTAAAATAGTCCAATTAGACAATTATCACATTTTTTTATTGATCAAATATCACATTTTATTAAAATTTTTACTTTTTATTTATCTTACAAATTATTGTTAAATTGTTCAATTTAACGATTATCACTTTTCATTGAATATATATCTCTTTTTATTAAAATTATTATCACAATTTATTTGATCTTAATTATTCATGAATAATTTAATTGGTGGCTATTAATTATATAGTACTCCATCTATCTCATAATAAATTTTATAATTTTCATTTATGTCCGTTTCACAATAAATTTCACTACACTAAAAATGAAACATCATATCAATCACCACCCCTTAAAATATATTTTAATTACAAATTTACTAAAGTTTATTATGGGATGAAGTGAGTACTTTTAATTAAAAATATTATCACTTTTTATTCATTTTATTATGAAAAAATTTAACTAGATAGCTATCATTTTTCTTTGATTAACTATTACATTTTATTAAAAATATTATTACTTTTTATTATTGTATTAATTATTAATGAAATGTAATAATTTAATTGGACATTTATCACTTTTTTTATTCTATCAAATGTATTTTTTATTTTAATTGTTATTACTTTATAAAAATAATAGGACTTTTAAAAATTTATAATATTAAATTTTAAAAATAAAATAAATTTATAATAATTTTGATACAGAAAAATAATGAATAAAATTATTTAAAAAGAAAATTTTAAATTAATAGAACATTATTATTTAAATAAAAAAAAAGAAAGATTACATCATTACAGCATTACTCAGATTCAAACAAGCGTCATTGTGCATGGAGGCTCAGGTTCAACACGTGTCACTGTGCATGGAGGGTAGAGGAGTGACGAGGCACTATGCCATTCAATTACACTATTCAATAATTACACTTACAAATTAAATAATTACACTTACAAATTAACAGATAAAACACAAGACCATAAGTCTTTCTCATCTTTTAAAATATATATTACTCCATATTTTATAAATTTTGATAGAATTAAAATTAATTAGTTAATGTTCATATCAAAATTAATATTTAATTTATTTTAGGGTTAAATAGATAATAATCTTCTTATAAAAATAATCATTATAATAAACATCTTCAAATCAAAATTAATATTTAATTTAGTTTAGGGTTAAATTGATAATAATCTTTTTATTAAAATTATCATTATAATAAAATTGCATAAACAGTTCATGAAAGGATATCCTATAAACATGTTTTAATATTCGGTAAGAACCTGTTTATTAAAAGACAATTTATAGTGTGCGATAGGGTGCACCCACATACAAATATATACAAAAATATATACAATTAAGAATAAAAATATATACAATTTAATTATTAATTTTTTTAATGAAAAATTGTATATAATATTCAATAAAATGTTATACCCATATGGATGTTAATTTTTTTAATAAAAAATTAATGTGAAAAAAGTATACAATTATTACAAAACATGTATACAAAATAGAATAATATGTATACAAAATAGAATAAAAATGTATACACATATGGGTGTAGCCTTGCACCCGGGTGCACCCAATATACACTCTTATTAAAATTGAAATTAAAATTTTATTTTGAAAAATTATTTAAAAATGGTGCCGCATATATTTTTGAAAAAATTTATAAATGAGTATGTACTTATAAGATATTGATACATCAATCATATACTCTCTCCGTCCGCTTATAAAGTGTTCATTTTACTATTTTTGACGTTCGCTTCAAATGTATCAATTTCCCCTATTTAGTAAAAAAATACACAATATAACTCACCACTTCCCTCTAATACAACTACCCACTTTACATATAATAATAATACTCCTTAATTCACGTGTAAAAAAACAAACGGACACCTTAAAATCGAATGGAGGGAGTATAATATTGAGAATCTAAATTTTCTTAGTCAAATAAGTTACTCCCTCCGTCCCACTATAGTTGTAATATTTTTTTGACATAGAGATTAATGTATAATAATTTAATGAGTAGTGGGTTAAGAATATAATATTTTAATGCGTAGTGGATAGGTGTACTATAGTTGTAATATTTTTTTTGGCACAGAGATTAATGTATAAAAATTTAATGGGTAGTGAGTTGAAAATATAATATTTTAATGCGTAATGAATAAGTGTATTAGTTGTGTGTGTGGGTCCCATAGATATATTAATTGTTTTGAATGGATCTCATATACTTAAAAAGGAAATGTGACAATTTATTTTAGAACAATCCAAAATAAAAAATATGACTGTGTATGGGACGGAGGGAGTATCACTTTATCTTAATTTGGGTGTGAGGTGCATAGGCTTGCATGTGAATTAAGTGTGACAATATTAGAGTTATTTTGTTGGCATAGTAAGCTGCCACGTGGTGGTAGTAGTAGTAGGTATATTCAATGAAAAACAGACAGCAAGTATTGAGATAAGGAGTTTTGAGTTGGTTGAAAAAATGTTAGTGATTGTGGAGAAATACCTCGAGAGCTGGCGGATTATCCAGCTGGGAAGAAATCAAGATGAAAATCCAGCACTTCCCAGGTGTTACTAGCTTGCCTTATTTATAATCTGTGTTAAGGACCTACTCACCTTTTCCTCCAGGTAACAATTGACAGGAGATTCTTGAACATGAATGGGGTGATGAGATATGATCGTCCGCCCAACAAGAAAAGGAAACGTGATGGCTGTTGTTTTACCGGTGGATCTGTTCGCCAGACTTGACAGCGCCGCCACCGTACGGATAACATCACCTGCTGTGTTGTAAATGTTAAACTATACCTATGGTCTTTACTTTTGGAGCATTGTTGAAACGAAAACCTGTTAGAATACACTTTAGAAATGCAAGAAAACAATGAAGTGAAACCGGAGCATGCTCGCCTCCTTGATAAACAAGGTTGCCTCTAACAAAGGTTGCCATTACTTTACCAGCCAGTTTTGATCCCATGTATGCTGATATACTCTGCATCTATTGATCAATAAGTGAATGGATTGATATTAGTTGCTAATTGCTATGCTATTATGCATATGTTCATACCGGATGCTTAAGGTATACGGGGTGATTATCATTGAGCTCAAAATCTACTTCAGGATCCCACACGGCAATATCTGCATAATTTCCGACTACAATAACAATGAAGGACACGAGGGAGAGAATCAGAGATGATTAGTGTTTTTCAGTTTGATACAAAATCACTTGATTATTGAAACCTTAAGATGTTGGCCAGCAACTTTAGCAGGCTTCTCGCTCCACAGTGAAACTAATTGATGGAAAGTCACGTCCATGTGACCAGGTTACAGATAGAACAAACTGCATAAATAGTTGTAATAAAGATACAGAAAAAATCAAGTGAAGAGAAGAAGATGAGAAAGAGCACCTGCAGAGAAGATATGCCACCCCATGCTCGAAGGAAATTGCCCTCATCCAAGAGCTTAAGTTCTGGAACAGAAGGTGAGTGATCAGAGCTCAACATATCAATGTCTCCATCCTGAAACAAGAGTGGTACAGATCAGATCAAGTGAAGGAATTTGGAAGGGTGTATGTGTGTCGTGTGCGTGACATATACCACTAGCAATGCTGCCCAGAGTTGTTCTTTATTATACGCATCGCGGATGGGTGGAGCACACTTGAACCGAGTATCTCCGTCTGGGATTTCTTCAGCTGAAAAGGCCAAATAGTGGGGGGCATGTTTCAACACTAATGCTATCACCGCTACTCTTAGCTTCCTATAACCATAAACCGTTTCACAAAAGAACATGATTCGATTAAACGAGGTGGGTCCATCTACACCATAAGCTCAACTTAATGTTCATTGCCATCAAATTTTCAGTGCAAGCTTTGCATTTATCAAATAAGTTTTCAGATTAGTTTCAATGTTTACAAATACCTTTATGAGCTGCAAAGATGATCTGGCATCTGCTAGATGAACAATGTGCAGATGTGATCCCTCAGCAGGGCCTCCAATTCTTGTGTCCTTTGTCACTTTTACGAGCTCTCTTATGGCTGCTTCTTCCCTGAAGCAGGCCTAGTCTTCAGGTACGTGGAATAAGATCGAGGATTCTTAGCACCATCTGTCGTATCCACGTCAGCATCGGCTTCCTGTTCAATCTCAGCATGCACAAGCAATGGTCTTCTGTACTTTGCCAAAACAGATAGCCCTTCCTACAACGAGGCATGTATATACATATCAGACCACTGACTTGTATATAAGTAGATGATATTTGATGCGAAACATGTAATGCCACATCCATTCCTTGTTCAGGGCTCTTGAATGCGAATAACAAGAAGATACTACACGATGTTAGCATACAGCCAAGAGGATATTGGTGGTGGATACCTTTATATGACTGGAATTTGTCATGGGAAAGTCATTGATTCCTGATGGGCACATGAAAGACTGCAAAAAGACCAAAATAAGTACATAAACAAATCAAGAAATTCCGAGGATGCACATGAACAAGAAATGATACTAAAGATCTAGTAGAACCAGCAAAATATACACTCTCTCCTTATAGCCAAAGACATCATATTCTATAACAAATGCATAAGTATAGATCTTTGTTACAGTGTATGATGTTTTCTTTAGAAATAGTAGACATTTGAACCTTCAGGCCGAGTGCTCCAGCATCGAGAAGACGCTTCAAAGCAGTTGCGTTGAATGCATTTTCAGGCACCAATCCTCCCCAAAATCCTGTTGAGAGAACAATCAGTTAAACATAATAGAAGATAAGTAGAAGAAAATAAAGAGCATACCAACATCAACAAAGATCCTCCCCTGAGCAGCCTTGGTCTTAATACATGAGCAGAAAAGGATGAAAAAGAGCCAAAGACAGAGTCAGAGAACCGCGTATTTAGAATATTAACATTATTTTACGTAAACAACCTTGGCAACCTAACAAAATTTTTATGCTTAATTCCAATGAGGTTTAAAGCACAGTGTTCCTTAAATACAATTATGCAGGCATAAACACCCCATCTAACCAATTTCAATACAAAAATAATCTGGTGTACCTTAAGTTTGAGTGTCTCCTCTGAAACTGTATATGGAGCATTATTCAAAGGCATGTCAATCAATGTGGTGATTCCACCTGTGATCGGAGGCATATGGAAATACATTTGATACTCTTTTTAATATGTCCAAAGAGTTTACTATCCTTATTAAGTTATTACAAAAAAATTAACCTCATACTGCATGTCTTCAACAAAGCATAGTGAAATAAACATGTGCATACCTGCAGCTGCTGCTCTTGTTCCTGAAGGAAAACCTTCCCATTCTGCTCTTCCGGGATCATCAAGATGTGCATGCCTGCCAAAAATGATTAGAGACCATCAAAAAATACATCATTATAACCCAGAAGTCTACCATATCCAGTAGTATAAAAAGGAAGGAACTATGATATTTTTAATGTTAAACAACTCCTCTTTTCTTAACTCAAATCAGTAACCTTCACATTGTTGAATCAGTGATGAGTATAAAGGAAATTAAAAGTTTCATTTTCTTACACATCGATCAATCCGGGCATCACAACAGCCTCCCCATAATCAATAATTTGGTGACTCCATGCATTCCCACGCCAATTATCTCCTTCAACAACAGCTACTATCTTCCCTCCTTTCACCTCAACTGTTCATTATCCACAACAAGAAACATTCATCATCTCCAAAATTAAAACAAATCTATCGGATAATCTGCTTACCAATTACTCAATATTGTATCAGTGCAAACTGTTTAGTTGTTTACTCAATATTACATGAAAAATATAAACAATTGGGTCATATAGTTGTTTTTGAATATTAATCAAAGTAGAATATGTGTTAATTTTAGCTTAAAAAGAAATAAACAAGGCATTATTATTATTTTATCAAAAGAACCAGACAGAGGAAGAGAGGAGTAATCTTCACAGCTGACCTGCACCAGAAATGATTGAATTTGGTGTCACGATACGTTTGCTAGCAATCCAGTAATGCTTATGGTGTATAAGGCTGCACTTGATTCTATAGTCCTGTAAGATAAATATCAAAGGAGTGCATTGGCATATCATACAGCGTCAAGAGAAAAACATGAGTCAAATTAGTTACATAGATGTAGAGACTCTGGATGACAATTATAAATCATCTCGAGATTTAAACAAATCAATGTAAACCTTCAATAAAAATCATTTTTAAGTAGAAATATGTGACCACAATTTCATTGAATCGAGACAATGTTAAGAAATCACATAGGATTCATCATATTTATCGAATAACTATCCAAGTGATTCATCATAACCTTCATTTCTTACTCAGAATTATATTGATTATTGAACAAGAATCATACTTGTTGATGTTTTTTACCTTACAGGGTTTCATTGGTATATACATGAAACAATCAAATCACTGCAAGTGATAAATAAAAAATGTGACAAATCAGCAAATAAAGGCGCAAAAACCCTTGAAATTTCCATCAAGATGAATCAAAGAAATATTTTCTTGAACTAACAATCAAGTATAAACCTTCCATGGAAAACCAAAATCAGACATGCAAGCACATACACGAAGTCCATACACATAGCTCTGTCTTGGTGAGACATCAAAAACATTGCAAGGAATGATCCGGTTTCCCATGGATGGTGAGCCGAGATTTCAGGAAGAACATATGGAGATATTCATTGGTGTTGGAGAAATCAAATTTATATGATCATCTACGTGTTTTATGAATCCAAGAATTCCAAGAAAATAGGAGTCCGAAAATCCAAGAATCCCAAGAAAGCAGTCTAAATACTTTCTTTTGAAAGTGAAGATAAAAAAGATTCCAAGAAAAAAGCATCTCTGTGAATATTCTTTAGTTAAAGACTATCCAAGAATTCCAGAAACTCAACAAAAAGAACGCATAGATAGAAATAGAGGATGACAAACCTGCGGAAAAAGATCGAAATAAAGAAGGATGAGAGATGCAAGAATTGGCAGCAGAGCAAGAAGCCTCCATTTTCCAGACTCCATATGCTCTGTGATTCCACTCCCTCTCTCTCTCTCTCTCTCTTCACACACTCACTCTGTCTCGTACTCAGTTTTGGTGTTATGTGGAACCGAGAATTCTACCCCTGTGAATGACATTGCGGAATCATTCTTCATTGCTGCTGTGGTAAATTGGTAATGGTAATGTGGATATGCACAGTAATAAATTGAGCCGATAAGGAAAGAGCGGTTCGATAGATGTCGACCGGTTGGCAAAAGAATTAGTCGCTGAACCGGGTTGTACATCAGTATATGACGGACCAATGAGATTGCTCGTTGTTTGTAGTCCGTGACTGTTCCTTTATCAGTTATCTGTCACCGCCATTAATATCTTTCTCAATTGTATTTTTAGAGAATCTAAATATGGCCCACGTAGTGAATTCTTTTATATAGTAAATCATTTATTTTATTTACCCTTCACAGATCATATCCATAAGACAAATAATCTATTTTTATTTAAATTGTTTATTATCTGTCTTGGACAGAATATTTTAACTTAAAACAATATTTTTTATACTATACTACTCTGTAAGATTAATTTTTTTTATTTTTTATTTATAAAAAAAGTTCAATTCCAATTACATTGAAAATGTTTTTTTTTTTTTGGAATCAAACATTAATCATGTTATAGATAATGATATATAACTCTAATAAATTAAACCATAAACATGATTTTTCAGTCCTAATAACATTAAACATGTTTTAAACCATTATAACTCCAATAAAATTTGAAAAGATAGAATGGGGAGTGGATGATAATTAAGATGATCATATCATTAAAGCGATATAGTTAGGCAAGTGGGGTGTGACAAATTCCACCAAGCAAGTGATAATCTCTAAATGTGATACTAATAGATACGTAATGTTCACGTGATGACATTATTAAAAAAAATAATTGTTATTATAATAGTATATGTGCAAATATTTATAAAATTATCTGAATATTATTTAAATTAAAATGAATAAAATAGAGCATGTCATTTCGATAGAACAGAATAGGGGTGCATGAATCATGATTAAAATTGCCTAACCTATACTACGAATGACCCAATACAATGCTTTGGAAGCCCAAATAGAGAAATCTCCCTCAATTAAATTTTTTATTTTTTCATAATTTTAAATATGAAAAGAAAATTAAAATTGGTGAATGTTGCTGCCCAGGATCGAACTGGGGACCTTTAGTGTGTAAGACTAACGTGATAACCACTACACCACAGCAACAACTGGTTTAATATTTCTAAAATAATATTTACTTTTAAATATACAAGAACCAATCATAATCGAATCATGTACTTGTGTGTGTGAAATTTCTGCGAAATTTCCAGAGTTTGAAACGTAGTACTCATACCCTTGTCAACAGACATAGATTTGGTGAATTACGTAAATGCAAGATTAACCCAAAGTACTATATATACATGTTGTGTAGTACTCTCACCAATACCTTAATAATATAAGTTGGTAATTAGTTTATGATGAGGTGCAGAAAATAATAAAAATGGTGGTGAAGAATGGCATAAGCTCAGCACTAAGATTGGTGAATTCAGCCATGGGGGTGGGTGGTGTTGCAACTATTCTCTATGGAGTTTTCATGTTAAGAGCTTGGCAACTACAACTCCATCACCCCTCCTCTTCTCACCATACTCCATGGTAACAATATTTCTTTTTAATTATTTAAACTTGATTATGGAGTATATATGTCTTAGTTTTAATTTTATTAGGGATAGAGATGATAATGATACATATAATATAATGCAGGGTTTTCCATGGTATTCTTGGTGTTGGTATAGCATTGTGTGCAGTCACCTGCTTTGGCCATGTTGCTGCCTCTACCACTAATATTACTTGGCTTTCCACTGTATCCCCACCCTCCCACATCTTATCATTCCACATTCTATATTTATAGAAATAGGGCCGGTACAAACTTCGTCTGTGTGACCATTTTACGCTTTCGTACAACATTATCACTTTTCATTTACACTATAAATTATTCATTAAACAGTTCACTGCAACATTATCATTTTTCATTATAAATACATCTCATGAAACGATCTCACAAGTCTTTGTTATAGAAATAATATGCAACTTACATTAGCTTTCTTATATTTCATTGATTTCAGATATTGTAGTTTTTAATCTATCCATATACGTGTCAAAACTGGCTCCCCAGAATTGAATACATATTTCAACTGGAAATGTTTATATATGCATGTATTCATTAATATCTTTTTAAAGGTTAAACGTAGAAAGAAGGGATTTATCTCAAATCAAAACACGTTGAGTAGTATATATCAGTATTAATGAGATAATTGATGACCTTAACACAGAAACAGTACATAATCGTTCTTCTCATTCTGCTTATACTGGAGACTGTTATCATGGCTGCTGCATTCACCAATCGCCCTACCTGGAAAAAGGTGCTAACTGATCTTGTTTAAAGATATTAGGATTTCCAAACCTCTTATTAACACATTCATATTCAGGAGTTGCCAATCACCCTACTCAACAGATTTGATGATTTTATCGATGTAGTCGAGTCGTATGATCCCATCTGGAAATGGGTTGGTGGATCGATTTTTCTGATGCAGGTAGCCATACCATATACATGAATACTTTTGGTGAAAGACTATTATCATTGATCATTTGAATTCAGCTCACCAAACTTCTGCTCACACATATTAATTGTTTTCGAAAATGTAGGCTATTTGCATTTTGTTAGCCACATTGCGGATTCAAGAACCAATCGAGTTTGATATTAACTACAGTGAAGAGGAAGACGAGGAAGAAGAAGAAGATCCGGAGGCCATAATTTCACTTTTGGGTCCATCAGCTCGCTATCCCAACATTGTCTGAAATCTTTCCGCCAATGATCAATAAGCCTTATCTATAATACAGATGATAACTGCAGCCATTTTTGTCCGTAAAGAAGTTACTACTTCAGTGGAGTAGCTACGGATGAGAGAGAGTTATAAGTATATATAGAACCTAGAAAGATGATGATGCAGGTATATGTGTGTGTGTGTGTGTGTTAGTGTGTGTGAGTACTAATTAAGTGGAATCAGAGAAGACAAACTACATTCAACTTCTGATTCCATTGAATTGATACAAAAGTCCAAAAAAAAAAAAATCAGTGAAGAACTAATGAATCACTCATCCAGAAAAAAAAAAAAGAAAATGAATCTAGAAACTATTCAGATTTGTTGTTGGATTTGGAAACTGAAACGTTTCTCTTCATCCTGCTAAATGGACCTACAGTCCTGTCCATAATGTACATGTATATCACTTGGCTCCAAGATTTATACGACTCCAAATGGCCATAATACTCTGGTGCAATCTCCTTCACCTTATGAAGCCTATTCCCTGGTATTCTTGGAAAATCATGGTGCTCATTGTGGTACCCCACATGCCATGACATCATATTCAGAGGACCATAATAAGAGAAGGTCTCTTGATCACCCTTTTTGAACACATAGTGTTCTGAGATGAAATGGCCAGCCATGGGGTGCATCCCACCTCCCACAAAAGTAGAGAGGATCAAATACCCCAAAGCTTTCCAACCCCACAAGTAGACCATGGCAACATCAAGAGCAATCTGGATGATGAAGTTGATGAACTCCCACAAACCAGGGGGCTTTGGTTTGATGAAGAGGGGGCGGAGAGCGTAGAAGAATAGCTGGAACAGAACCCATATGGCTTTGGTGAAAGCATTTGTGACATATTTGGCTTCAATTTGGGTGGGAATATCCATGTCGATTCCATCCACACCTTGGTAACGGTGGTGCTCGAGGTGATACTTTTGAAAAGTGACAGACATTGGTACACCAATGGGGAGGTTGGCAAATATCCCTAACCAACGATTGTAAACTGGAGTTGAGAATGCTAGGTTGTGACTGAGTTCGTGAATGGCCAAGAAGAGATTGTTGTTGAGAAAAGAGCCAAAAAAATATGCCACTGTTACTATCTTCAACCATGTTGAATTGCAGAGGAAGGTTGCAGTCCATAGTTGAATTAATACAACTGCAGCAATCTGCAAGCAAAATTACAATCAATCAAGTGATTCTCATTCAATTGGGCTTTTAATCAAACAGTTAATCTACAATAATCCACCAAAATCAAAACACAATCACAGGAACCAGAATCCATCAAACAACAATGCAGGATGAACAAGAAAGGAGAAAAGATCCAATCTTTGAAAACCCCATTAGGAGAGATGAGATCTACCTTGAGGAAAGCAAAGGGGTCGGGGCCAAAGAGTTGCTTGATTTGAGGGTATTGAGAGAGGATTTGTTTACGGCGAGAGGCATGTGGCTCATCTGTATAGGACCAGAAAAAATCTGTCGCCATAACTCCCTCTCCCTCTCCACTCTCTCTCCCTCTGCACCCCATTGTTTGCGCTCCCTCTCTCTCTCTCTCTCTCTCTCTCCTCCTCGCTGATTTTTTTCTTTTTTCTTTTTTTCTTTTCTGGGAAAGAGATTTTATTGATTGTGTGTGGTGGGGGAAAGGGGGATTATATTTGCTTCTGTTACTATTTTTATGTGTATGTTGCTGCTAGTTTTGCGGATTGTGTGTGAATATGATCTTCGAAATTCGAAAATAATTTGTGTGATTATTTTAATATTTAAAGATATAATTGTTGACAAGAGGGAGCGTGGTTGTGTTTGTGTTACAGTACAGGACAGCTGGTATATTCGGATATCCACGTGAAAACCTGGTCCGCCATAGCACCACTGTTTCTGTATAACGGATGATTGTCCGGTTTTAATTCGGATCCGAAGCGGTTTTTTTTTTTTTTTTCAAGTAGAAGTGGGCTCAAAACATAAGAAACGCATTATTATGGGCCTACGAAAAGATAAAAAAGACTTTAAATTTGATGGCCCTAAAGTGTAAGACCGATGCGTCGTGCCTTATTCTCAAGACTAATGGGCTTTAAGAATTACCCAATTATTTTAGGGATCCCACTAGTGCTAAACTATGACCACCTTTGATACTGATTTTAATAATTAGATAAATATATAAATAAAAAATTAATAAGATTTTTGAGTAACAGGTAATTCATAATTTGATACTGTCCTATGGAAAAACAAAAAAATGTCTAGTTATCTCAATTTATTCGAAAAGCACATTAATACTAGTATGTAAATAATTGACTTTTTCCATTATTGATTGATAAATGAACGGTGCTGCATGCATTTTTTCTTCTAATTTCTCATAGAATTGATTAATGGATAATTTCAAACATATTTAATAATGCATACTCCAAATAGGATTAATCAATTAATTCCTCCTTTTTTACTAACTATAATTCTTTTGAGGGTAACATATTATTTTGAGTAATAAAAATGTACAAATTATGTGTTCTGAATAGTGATGATTTAAAATGTATTTTGAGGTTTTAAATTAAGATGGTATTTTTATTTTATTGTTTTTGAAAATTTAAAGAGGAAATTGTAAACTTAATCTTGACGAGGATTATAATTTTCAAATTACTAATATAAACATAGTAATTTGGGAGGGGAAAGAGAGAGATTTTCAAGTTAATTAATTATTAACAACGGAAACATCTAAATCCTCCTTCAAATAGCTAAATCTGTACAAAATTAGCTGCATTCAAAAGAAGAGGAAGAAATAAGATGGGAAAGCATATAAATCTCCCTCCAAAAGCGCACTCAAAATTGCCAAAATTAGGAGAATTCTCTCTGTTCTGGAACTCCACTCCCATGGGTAATCAGGAGTGAGAACGAGATGAGAGAGAGAGCATAGAAGAGAGAGAGTGAGCCAATCCAGAGACAATCGCCGCCTTCACTTTCCCCCTTCTCGGAATCGGACGGCTGTATTCCATCCTCCTCAACGAATGCAACTGCACAATCTCTCTGCGTCCTCCTTCCATCTCCTTAATTCAATTTTTTTCCCCCCAAATCGATTCAATTGGTAGCTTATTTCTTGCTTGATTGCTTTCTGTTTCAGGCTTTCAGCTATGGAGATAAATGGCAACACACGCAATATATATATATACACCCACACCCAATTCCCAACATGCCCTCTCAATTTGATATTATTTACCAGCGTCTTGTGGAAGCAAATGATACGGTTTGGCAGAAGCAAAAAGCAGGGTGGCAATAGTGGTTTCTTAAATATTAATTTAATCACACCCAACTTGACTTGGATAAACATCACGTGGCGTAATTCTTAAATTAGCACTACTTGTATGGACACCATTGTCAGTGCCCATGGTGGCTTTATGTCTACATCTTACTAATATATTTCTAATTATTGGAATTAATTTTTTTTAAAAATATGCAATTATTTAGCAAGATTCCATGTATTGGGAATGACTTTTGTCCCGTTATAATATTGGGGAAGAATGCCCATAATTGCGATCAAACCAATGCTTATCGGTTAATATCAACATCAGTTTGATGCCATAAAGTATTAAACTATTATTTGGATAGAATCTTGCATAATTGTCTTATTTATTGTGTTTATTTAAAATTTGTTATGAATAAAACTGTACAATGCCCCCATTACTAATAGTAAGATATTTATTTTAATTAAATAAAAGAATTAAAATATCGTTTTAAAATCACTCACAGAGCCCAATAATCACTTTATTTGTTACAACATCATTTGAACAGAACTACATCCCAATAGTCACTTTATTTGTTACAACATCATTTGAACAGAACTACATCGTTAAAATTAAAATATTGTTAATGTATGGGCTAGTTGTTACCTTCAGATGTTCACTTCACATATCTCTAGTAATTATATTTGTTAAATATTTTTTATTCATGAAAAAAAAATTTTACTTATACTACAAATGATTTGTATGTATTGCATCACAATCACTTTTTATTAATTTGAATATTAATTTTTATTAAAATATAATTATTTTTATCCATCTCATAAAATATAATGAAAGTGTTAAATGTAAGATATTGGTCTCACAGCAGATAAAATAAAAATAAACTTAACACATATTTCATGACTCTAATAAGAGAAAAGAAAAAAAAAAATTGGACAACTTTAACTTGACCGGACGACTAACTATTTGACCACCTCACTTTCTTGGATTCAAAGACCTGTAATGGCCTTTATAATACATTCATATACAATTAACAGTTTCAATGAATTAATTGTCATTTTAAAAAGTTTTAGTAAAAGGTTAACATGAAATACAATTAGCTTCAAGGGATCATAAAGGAGTTATAAATTTTTTGTATATTTTGATGCATAATTTTATGGTCAATATTATTGGATTAGTAACACAAATAAAAAACTAGAGAAAATTATACTCTTAAAGAAAAGTATAATTTTTTTTTATGAATAATGGAGAAACTCTTTGGTAAATTTTTATTGAAATGTAATTGATCGCATAAAAAAGGTATGAGCTTGATGTGTGCTTTTTTATTTTTCAAAAGTTGATATCTTATGTATCCGGCGCACAAGATGTTTAAGAGTATAACATTTTATTTTAAAGATTATATATTTTAATTTGTAAGAGCATTATTTCTTTAATAAAATATTCAATTGAAATATAAATAATATTAATATTTGAGTGAGACTTTTTTTTTTAAGATATAAATTTTTGTACGAAAAAATACAACATGTAATACTAAAATGTACTCCCTCCGTCCCTTAAAGTATTTCACACTTTCCTTTTTTATCCGTCCCTCAAAGTATTTCACACATTACTTTTACTAAAATTGGTAAAAAAAAATACTACACTATAATAATACCCACTTTTTACACATATTCCAATATAATACTCACTATTTCACATATCTCAATAACTTTACACAACTTTTTCATTAAATTAATCCAAATATTTCTTCTCTTTCTTACTTTATATATAAAAAAATATTCCCTCCATCTGCTTCTAATGTATTCATTTTACTATTTTTGGCATTCGCTTCAAATGTATCAATTTCCCCTATTTAGTAAAAAAGTACACAATATGGCACACTACTTCCCTCTAATACAACTACCCACTTTACATATAATAATAATATTTCTTAATTCACGTGCAAAAAGTAAATGAATACCTTAGAATCGGACATAGAGAGTAAATTTTTCTTAAACTTCGCGCACCACAAAACGTGAAATACTTGCTGGGAATGCGGGGTACAATTTTTCGATGCCGTTAAATTTGGGACATGACCCAGGTCATGAAGTTTTATTTATTTTTCAATAGATTTGTCATTGGATTTTTTAAATAAAAAAATATAATTTGTCTTAATTTATTGAAATTAAAATTCAATACAAAAAGTTGAACTCGTGATTCATTTTTGCTAATCTGGATCACTATGTTCACTCGTCTTTTTCATTTGAAAAATAGTCGTTCCACACCTTAACCAAATTAACGTGGGACCTCAAAATCACTTAATAACTTGATAATGAAAAAGAATATTTATAAAGTAAATTATTTTATTTAAAATAATAATAATATTGTTAATACCACAATATACTATGCTATCTGAACACATATTGAAATTATTTGTACCTAAAAAGTTGTCAAATAAATATCTATTTCAATTTTATTAAAAATTTATGACGTGAAAAAAAAATCGGGAGAATAGCTATGCAAATAACACCCAATATACTTTATACAATATTGTTTATTACTTAAAAATATTATATCACTTTAAAATATTAAAATTAATCAAAAAAATAATATTTTTTAAAAAAATGTGAAACGGTAAGGATAACTTTATGATTTATGTTGAGAATTTTGCACTTTCGATCCCATATGACACATAATCTCTTCAAAATAGTCCTAATACTTTCACTTTTAGCTCCAAACAATTATTTTTTTGCATACTTGGTCCCATAATACTTCAATCTAGCATATTTAGTCTCACTCAATTACACTATTGGTCCTAATAAACTAAATTCATATTTAATGTTTATTTATTTATTTAATACTTATTATTATTATTATTATTTTGAACATGTTTTTAAAAATAATAAAAATGTAACATTAAATAAAATAATAAATTAGTAAATAAATAAATAAAATAAAATATGAATCTAAATTCTTATAATCAATAGTGTTACTTTATATCATATTTATTTATTATTATTATTATTATTATTATTATTATTATTATTTTGAACATGTCTTTTTTGAAAATAATAAAAATTTGGTTATATAAAAAAAAACAAAAAAGTATGTAAATAAATAAAATCAAATATGAATCTAAATTTTTTGGATCAATAATACATCTGTATAAGACTAAATATGTAAGGTTGAAGTTTTTTCGGATCAAGTTTGCAAAGATTTAATTGTCAAATAAAAATAAAATAATTATAAATAAGTAAATTAATAAAATAGAAGAATTGTAATTATATATTCATGTTTTATTTTATTCTTTTTTTCCAGCATGTCTTTTTTTAATTTACTAATAATAATTTGGTAACATTAAAAAGAAAAAATAAAAATAAATAAATAAGTAAATAAAAAAATATGAATCCAAAATTTTTAGAACTAATAATGGAGTTGTATGAGACTAAATATGCAAATGTGGAGTTTTATGGGACCAAGTCTGCAAATAAATAATTATTTGGGACTAAAAGTGAAAGTATTGAGACCATTTTGAAGAGGGTATGTGTCCTGTACGACTAAAAGTGTAAAATTCTCGATGTATGTACGAGGGTTTAATTTTATTTTAGCAAATTTTTAATCCCTAAGCTAATCTAAACTTGGGTAGGAGTTATCACTTTCGCTATAAAACATTATCACTTTCGTTATAGAATGTTATCAATTTTTTTTGTTATAAATTGTTCATAAAATAGTATCATCACTTTTTATTAATTTATTATCATTTTTCTATATAAAAATTATCATTTTCTGTTCGTCTCACTGTGAGACATCTCACACAAGTCTTTACCTCTAAATTATATGGAGTAAATAATTATGCTGACGATGCAAACTTAGCACTTAAGCATGACAGCGACATACACAAGATCTCGAATCTAAGCTACATATATTTTACTAATTTTAATAAATTGGCATCAATGTGAACTTTACAATACTGTATGTTTTAAATTAATTATTACTGTATATAATAATGGATTTGCTTTATGCTCCGAATATCCAATTCCAGCTGTTAATTTAGATCCAAATATTTGGCTCTGAATATCAAATTAACCACAACATGAATTTTAATACCACAAAAAATTATTAGTCCTTAGTGGACATGTGTGTTTTGTTAATGCTTTGTTGATTAGTACTGTAATATGATTGAATGTCAAAAAATAGTGATAATTATAATAATCCCAAACTTTAAATTTATAAAGGTTTTAAAAAAAATTTCCTGGAATATTGGAAGAAGTAAAATTTACCATAACTATTTCATACTTTCTTCTTCTATATATCCCATGATTCCCATCCTATATTCACATCTCAAACAAAACAATATAACAACCACCTACTATATATTATTATTATTAGTTATATATACGAGTTTGTATAACCTAATTATTAATAAATACATTGATTAAATATAATTTCTGATAGATACATAATGCTTAATTTATTTTTCAACATTACCCTGTATATTCTTCAATTGCGCTTTAATGAGAGATTTCAGTAACTACCTCTATCTTCCATTTCTCACTCCGAACTGCACGCTAATGTATAGGAAAGTAAAAGTTTAATGAGTTTCTTATTTCGGAGGAATTTATTGGCGTGTTCTTTCCCCTGCCCAAATTGATTATTAATAAATACATTGATTAAATATAATTTTTGATAGATACATAAGACTTAATTTATTTTCCAGCATTACCCGTATACTATTCAATCGCGCTTTAAGGAGATATTTCAATAACTACCCCTATCTTCTATTTCTCACTCGGAATTGTACGCTAATGTATAGAAAAGTAAAAATTTAATGAGTTTCTTATTTTGGAGGAATTTATTGGCGTGTTATTTCCTCTGCCCAAATTGCACACTGATGTACATCAGCGTTCACTCTTCAATCGCGATTTAATATCTTCTATTTCTCTCTCCAAATTATAATCTAACGTACGTTAAAGTGAAAGTTTAATGAGTTTGTTATTTTGGGAAAATTTAATGGCGTGTTCTTTCTTCTAGCCAGATTGCACACTGATGTACATTAGCGTGTACTCTTCAATGACAATTTTAATAATTTATTATTTGTTTCTCTGTCACGAATCTATTTATATCACAAGGATGCACACCGATGTACATTAGTATAATTATTTAATCGAGCTTTTTTTATTATCTCTTAACAATGCATACTGATGTTCAGATGGATATGGGTATTATGAGTAAAACAAAATAAAATTTTGCATTTATGAGTAATTTTTTTAAAACGAATGTATCGTTTAGTAATACTTAAAAATATTTTATACCTACTACTTACAAACCCTTAAAATATTACTTTCTCCGGCCACTTGAAAGGTAACCGTTTGCTGTTTGCACGTGAACAATTCTAAGGTCTTTATTTGCTTTTTACACGTACATTAAGGAGTATTATTATTATAGATAAAGTGAGTAGTTGTATTAGAGGGAAATAGTTGGTCATATTGTGTACTTTTTTTACTAAATAGAGGAAATAAATACCT
Organism: Pogostemon cablin; assembly: GCA_023678885.1. Classification (NCBI taxonomy): domain Eukaryota; kingdom Viridiplantae; phylum Streptophyta; class Magnoliopsida; order Lamiales; family Lamiaceae; genus Pogostemon; species Pogostemon cablin. The sequence continues at coordinate 4,513,946 of CM042956.1, forward strand.
TTGAAGCGGACGTCAGGAATAGTGAAATGGATATCTTGTAAGTGGCCGAAGGGAGTATATTTTTCAATTTATTATATATTAAAATATTATATAATTAATTTCTATTCAAATAGTAAATCTGATGATAATCACATACAAATGAAGTAGTGATAGTACTTCATATGTCTCATAAACAAATTCACACATACTATTTGTATATTCCATAAATAAGTTCATACCTTCAAGGAAAAAAATAACACATAAACCAACTAATTACACATTTTAATTTTAAAATTGACATTTCTTTACAATTTACATAACTTACTTTATAATTTATTTATTATTATTTAAAAATATTAATGAAAGTATAAAACTATGCCTAAAAACAAGTAAAATAACAACTTTTATAAAACTTACACCTCTAGCTTGGAGCGGGGAGTATTGAATATAAGCGTTTAGGTGTTACTATGTTAGATTGTACTGAAATTTATTTCAAGGGTCATTGATTCCGGTGCACGTGGTAAGTTGCTATTGTTACACGTGACTCTTTAATCCTTCCAAAAGGTACAGTGCTTGTACTTGCAAGCTGTGTGCTTGTACCGGGAAACATCACTGATTTTTAATTTAAATTATTTGCTTCTATAATTAATTTCTACCATCAAATGAAATTTATAAAAATTGGCCTTCTATTCAGATCCAATCGTCCGACAGAGCATTTAGCACGGATACGGTAGTCGCGCTTAAACTTACAAGAAGATTTTCTTGTTATACTGTAACTGTGATATGAACTTTACTGTAAGTAAGGTAGGAATGTTAAATGTGACCGTTCTAACCCATTATGGTTAGTCCAAACAAAGTAGGGATGTTAATTACGTTAAAATATAGGATTAATTACTCTCTAATATACACTCATAAGTGTTATTATTGTAATATACCCAGTTGAAATTTATTATTATTAGATATAAAAGGTTGGAAGAATATAACTAATATAACACTAATATTAATTAATTATTTAAACATTAAAATATATTTATGGCTCATTTCATCGTCAATTCTATTTTAACCCTAATTAATAGGCACTACTCTCTCTCATTCACATCAACAAGCTGGATTAGAATGAGGTTATGAGGGCCGATTATCTTTCCATCAGATATCTTTAATGGATTTGTGCATAAAATTTAGTTCTTATTTTGTTTCAAATTGTATCTTGAAAACTGTGCAATTTAACTTTCTGAATTACACGCACTAAACACAATTTTGCGTGCCCTTTTTTTCAAATTTCAAATATGGCAGAAGATGGATGTTCCACTCCGAAACGCGATATTCTGGTGAGGTCGGAGCCGCCTCCGCTGTCAAGGTAGAAGCCCCTCCACGACTGCTCCGAGAAATGGTCGTAGCCGAGAAACGATTACTTCTAGCCGTCAAACCTGGAGCAGCTATTCGTGGTTCTATCGATGCCGAAGGCTTATGTTTAGATGTAATAATCCAAAGTTGTTGTAATTAGCTGAAAACCACGGCGTGGGCGACTGCCAACAACCACGACCCGTCTCTAGTTTTGCCAAAAAAATTTTACAGAATAGTGATCTAAGATCCTGATGGGATTGATTCTATGTTTTAAAAATAATTGAGCTACATTGTCTTCAAAACGAATTCTTCTCCTGAATGCATTGCCTTGTGGACATAAATACACTAGTTGTGCATCGATATAACTATGTTGTTCTATGTTTTGCAAATTTAATTGTGTCGGGCAACTATTTAATTATATTTTAAATAGATTATCTTGACTATGTTGTGCAATAATATAACTGTATTATGCGATAATTTAATTAAAAAAATTACTCCCTCCATCCTATTTCACTGTTTACATATTTCTATTTTGGGCGTCTCATTTTAATGTTTACGTTTTCTTTTTTGGAATATGTGACTCACCTAAAATAATTAATATATACCATGGTCCCTACATCCAACACTACTACACCTACCTACTTTATATTAAATATCATATATTTCCAACCACTATCTATTAAAATATTATACTCCTTAATCAACGTGCAAAAATCAAATATAAACATTGAAACGGGACGGAGGGAGTATTTGAAATGGATTATTTATGTTGTGCAGATTTATACATTGATTGTGAAAAACTTTACCCAATTGTGCAAAACATTTACTGAATTATGGCAACAGGAACAAATCCAGATTCACAGAATAAACAAATTTACAAAATATTTTAAAAATAATAAAATATCTCTTATATTTTAATAGAATGGACTGTAGGATAATATTGAATTGCACAATAAAAATTTGTATTTTTATGATCCATAGTAATAAAAATAGACACATGTATTTAGTAGTAATTATGAGATATAAATTAATTAATCCAATAAACATAGATTATCTTTCCTCTCATATTTACCGTTTAAAATTTTATGAGATTTAATGACATGCGTGCACACACTTATACTGAAATTCATATAAGTCTACAGAAAATCAGTTACAGTTGCCAGAAAACTAAGGAAGAAAAGAAATGAATGAAATTTGACATCAGAATTAACATCCTCCCCACATGCGCAAACTGTACAAATCAAATCGTCAAAACTGGTGATCTCTCTCTCTCTCTCTCATCTGGTTATTTAGGAGTGAGAACGAGAGGAGTGAGAGAGCATGGAAGAGAGAGAGTGGACAATCGCAGCCATGACTTGACCCCTCTTCGGAATCGGACGACTGTACTCCATCCTCCGCAACGAATTCAACTTCACCATCTCCCTGCCAACTCCTTCCATCTACCTCTTAATTTTCTCTAAATCAAATAGATTGATTAGCTGATTCAATGCTTTACTGTAATACTCTTCACTCTTCAGATATGGAATTTCACCCCAAACTCAATCGCTATATATACACAACCAGATTCCCAAAATGCCCCTCAGTTGCACGCATTATTTTACTTTCCAGTTTCCACTACAAAAAGGGAAGGCCTAAACACCAACCACGATTAATATTCTAAACTTAAACACCACGTGCTCTAATTCGCAGAATTGCGTTTGGGGGCCCACTTAAAATGGTGGGATTATTGCCATGCCCCACTCCTTTATTCTGCCCTTTTATCACTAGTTAATAGGGATGGAAATGGGACGGATATTTCTGGATTTTCGATCTACTCGAATCCTAATGGGTAAGGTTAGAGTAGTAGGGAATTAGTCCCTCAAGTTTTCAAATTTTATACTACTATACTATTTAAGGTTTGTTGCCATGATTTCATTGAGTGATGTGTACTTATGTAGGCTGTTTTGGTTGGTTTGTGGAGGAGGCCAAATTTTTTTTTTTTAATATTTAACTATAACAATTGGGGTTCTTTAATTATTTTTTTTCGAATTTTAATACATAAAACATTTCTACTTGTAGTTTTATTTATTCTTTTCTATTTTATTTATTGAGTTGTATATTGTACCAAAATGAATATCTTTATAATTTAAAATTCGGATAATTAAAGCGTCGAGACTTAATTGTAACGCATTAATAAACAATCTTGACAGTTGATTTGTTCACTGTACTTCAGTTATATGACTCTGGGTTAATGTGGTAGAGATCAATATAATTAATTAAGGGCAGTAGGAAATTTATTAACTTAAAAATTGATGTATATATGCTAAATTTAGATGGGTATAAGAGGTATATTGTTATATTAATAGAGTTTGTTATTGATAATTAAAGTATATTTTTTTAAAATATGATTAATTATACATTAAAATATAATTTTAATATATTATAATATAATTTATAACAAAATATTTTAAATACAAATAAATATATTTTATTTATATAATAAAAAAGTCTCATAGTGCCCCAACGTTAATTGTGGAATGAGATTAAAGTTCCATTGGTAATATTAGAAAATAACGCTATGTAGTGTTTGCACAATTCTTTTTGTTTATTTAAATTTGAATAATAATAATAATAGTGATATTAAACACTTAATATAAAAAAAGTTTGAAAAATAATGGAGTATTATTAAGTGTTTGTATATTTGGCGTGGAAGCTGACAATTTGGGATCAATTCCCAACAAATACAATTTTTTTATTTATGTATAATATTAACTTCTAAAAAAAATTAAAGTTTAATATAAATAATTTTGAAAATAATATTATTAAGTGATTGTAGCATAATGTCAATTTATATTTGGTGTGGAAGCTAGCAATTTGGGTTCAATTCCCAACAAACTCAACTTTTTTTATTTAAGTATAATATTAAATTCTAAAAATAATAAATATTAAACACTGAATATAAAAGAAATTTGAAAATAATATTATTAAGTGTTTGTAGCATAAATATTTGGAATTCCCAAAAAACACAATTTTTTTATTTATATATAATATTAAATTCTAAAAAAAATAAATATTAAACAATTAATTTAAATAAATTTGAAAATAATATTAGTAAGTGTTTGTAGCCAATTTGGGTTCGATTATTAAACACTTAATATAAAATAAATTTGAAAATAATATTATTAAGTCTTTGTAGCATAATAATGTCAATTGATATTTTGCGTGGAAGCTGCCAATTTGTGTTCGATTATTAAACACTTAATATAAAATAAATTTGAAAATAATATTATTAAGTGTTCGTAGTCTAATGTCAATTCATATTTGGTAATTTGGGGTTGAGAAATATTTAAGTATAATATTAGATTCTAAAAATAGTAAATATTAAACACTGAATATAAAATAAATTTAAAAATAATATTATCAAGTGTTTGTAGCATAATGTCAATTGATATTTGGCGTGGAAGCTGTCAATTTGGGTTTGATTCCCAACAAACACAAATGATTTTATTTATGTATAATATTAAATTCTAAAAAAAAATATTAAACACTTAATATAAAATAAATTTGAAAATAATATTATTAAGTGTTTGTAGCATAATGTCAATTGATATTTGGCGTGGAAGCTGGCAATTTGGGTTCGATTCCCAACAAACACAATTTTTTTTATTTGTAATATTAAATTCTAAAAATAGTTCATTCGGTCTTGGGCCTTAAGCCCAATTTGCGGTCTTTATACATGTAAGAACTGAACAGCCCTATTAGTCCAATATCACAAGCCCGCACCTCCATTTTGATACAGTGTTAGAATTGTAATTTTATTCTATGATTCATAAATTTGGAAAATTACTAATAAAGGAGACTTACAGGTTTCTACTTAACCAAATTAAGTAGAATCATGAGAATTTCAGAAGAGGAAAATTGTTAGTATTGGCTTCACATATAATTTAAAAAAGTGAAAGGGTTTTCACATGAAAAGAAGTGTAGTGAACTCAATTAAGAATTTGGAGGTGGTTTGTAATTGGTGTTGCGAAACCGAAGACTATCCTCTCATACAACAACGATGATTCTTACTTTTTACTGTTTCCAGTGTAATGAGTAATTGATCGAGCATTAAAAAAAAAAAGATCACAATGGTTGTATAAAAGTAGAATACCAATCTATTTACTTTAACACCTTATCAATACTAAAGTGTCACGATATTTGTTTGATTAAAAGCCACAACTTTTGTTATTAGATTGTCTAAATGCTCTAGATCTTTCTTTTGTGATTGGCTAATCAATCACAAAACAATGTTGAGATATGCTTATACATGATGAGAGGTAGAGAAACATGAAGGATATACTTGTAGCCTGCTTGCATTGATTGGGAGAGGTGGACCTCTCTAAATAAGCGCGTTTGGATAAGTGGACTTTTGCTACACCAATAAATAAATAAGTTTCCTACTATTCTTTGAATACCATCTCTCCCATTAATGCGCTATTAATGCTTCCCAAACACCTCCTTTAATGTTTTCTCATGGATATTTTTTGACCCAACTAGCTCTAAAATACCCCCATATCTTTTGGTGTAATGTGGAAATACTCACCTTATATTTAGAGATGGAAAAGGCTAGGTTATAAATGAAGTCACTTTGGCACTCCTTCAGGTGTAATCAAATCTAAAGAATTTTCTACGTTATTTTCGTATATTGTCATAAACTAACACGTAGAAGTGGAGAAAATTTTAACATTGTTCATATATTTTATACTTTCTTCTAAGATTTAACTTTATCCTCTCTTTTTCTCGTTACTCCGACAACAATGTAATACAGAAAATAACACACTAAATGACAGCATACTCCATAAATCATTGAATCTCAAATAACAGTCAACAGGGTCCATCCCATGAATCATGATACCACCAATGCATAATCCATATATATCAATATTATAGCCTCTCACCACTCACCACATTCCACAATAGCATCACTCACCCAAATTAAATAATATTCCGATCCGCTACAGTATGTTTACTTTTTTATACCCTACATTATAGCATATGGTATTCAATGGACAATGAGTAGGTTTTTAGTGCCTTTTTTTTTTTTAATCCTTATTCTTTATTTGAATAGGTAATAAATTATGTATTATTTAGAATTTATTTATAAGGCTATTAGTCATTTTGTATAATGTGCCACTTAGTCCTAGATGTCTTTTTATATTTTTGTGTTATATTTCCTTTTACACGCATAAGATGTGTGTGCGAGAGGAAAATCACAATCTTTCCTTTTAGAATTGATATTTTCTTTTCAAGGTATAATAGATTTTATAATATCGTACACATTAATCATCTTATAGTTCGCATGTAACATGGAGTACTATATAACATCAAAATGTAACAGAAAATCCATGTAAGTGCCACTTGCACTTACATTCACTTACCTTAAAGAAAATGTATTCATTGTAAATTATGAAAATAAGATGATAGGTGGCAGAAAAACAGAGTTCATGTCCATCCATGTAGTTCATGACCTAGCTTCAAAGTCTAAAGTTTCAAAGACTTTTTGTTTGTGTGTGCATGTGTGTGAGAGAGAGAGGGCAATAAGTGCCATGCCAACCTAATCTTCATAGTGCCTCCTGTTTGGCAAATGCATGCTATGTAATGCAAGTAGCTAGCCCCTCAACTGCCATCTACTTCCCACCTTCTCTCTCTAACCCTCACATTTAATGCCTTGTAATAAAACCCACCTCTCTTGGTCTTACATAAACAAACATCCCCCCCAAACAAACTCTTCTTCCCTATCAAACCACACCATGAAACACCCTTTCCTCATCCTCTCACTCGCAGCTTTCTTGCTCATCTCCGCCACCACCTCCGCCGCCACCCGCGGCAAGCCTGACCAAGGTGGGATCCCCGGCTTCTTCGGTCCAGGAGGCGGGTGGAACATACCAGGCTTCGGGCCGGTGGTCGGAGGCTATGGATCGGGCTTCGGGGGCCCGGGGGGAGGGCGTTCCAGCAACGGCGTTATAAATAATCCCGTCACGTGCAATCAGAAGGGCCCGTGTTACAAGAAGAAGCTCAGGTGTCCGGCCAAGTGTTTCACCGCGTACAGCGGCTCCGGCAAGGGGTACGGTTACGGCGGTGGAGGAGGTGGCTGCAACTACGACTGCGAAAAGAAATGTATTGCTTATTGCTGAGATGATCACTTCATCTGATCCATATTAAAATCTATATAGCTAGTAATGGGTTTTCAGTACTACTAGTGCTATATATATATATATATATATATATATATATATAGTTATAGTTATATATACATAAGTTGTATGAGTTCCACTGTAGAATTATTACTTTCTTTGTGTGTTGGTGGGTGTGTAATGAACTTATGCTGCATGATGCATGCTTCATAGTTTTTTCTATGGCATGGCCTCTATAATAATCTTGTTTGTCTAAATATAATATAACTATGATTATTTATCATCGTGTTTTTTCCAAAAAGAAATTTAAGGGTTGCTTTCTTGATGTCAAGCAAAGCAATCATAATTGAAAATGAGATGACTATCATTTATAAAAGTATGAAGGAATAAGTAGAAAAAATGAAACACAAGTATCTAATGATACATAAAAAGGAAGCAAATACAAATAATGAATTTACATAAAATAGAATGGCTCAATTCTCCAAGTTCATGCACACCTAGCTTTCTCTCTCCTTTTGCTAGCCCTTCTCTCATAAGTTGTCAAATGGAAAATAGTTATTACAAAAAATGAACACTTCCATACATGGAATAGGCTGTGTGGTGTGTGACCAATCTGTGTATCTGCAACTCCCAGATAATGGTTAATAGCATCATGTGGAATGATGTTATATTGCTGCTCTCATGGCTCCCCTAGCAGCTTCTCGCTTCATCTCCGCTGCTTTGCCACTGCCTCGGAAGTACATGTATACTTGCTGCAAGACGAGAACAATCGTCACTAACAGTGGGGCTTTATATAGTGTTATGAATTATGCGGACGAAGGAGGGAAACCTGTATAACCCAAACGCTGAGAACGGACTCGAGGCAGAATAGCCCAAAACCAATGAAGTAGAAAACCTGTGCAACACCCAAAAGATAATGTTATAACAGTAGCAGCCACCAGTAGTTCTCAAAATCTTGATGAGTTTACAACTAATGTGATAATATAGACTTGTATCTCAGGTTATTAATTGTATTTATCCTGCTCCAGTCAATGGCACTTACCCCAACGATAACATGATCGCCTATGAGATCCACTGCTGGCAAGATCCCTCTGCACAAACACCATCTCAATCAGATCAAAGGGGATCAGAATTATCAAATTGCATCATAACAGTAGATTGAAGAGAGAAAAAAATAGAATTATGTGTATCATTTTATGGAAGGAAGCATGAATTAAAAACTGCTGGAGAAACTTACGCCAGGGATTTGCCTTTGAAAACAACGGGAGGTGCAACAGCAGCAAAGATACAGAATCCTATGTGAAGCTGCCATGGTAGTAACAATTAAGACGTCGTACATTCAGTTGGAGACAAAAATCATCATTTCATATAGGAAGCTTACCAAGTAAAAGAGGAAAAACCAGCCAAACTTCAGAGCACTCTCATTCCTGCAATACAGAAAAATGTCAAATAGAACCATAAAAAGGAGGAATTGCTTGTCCATTCTCATTTTCTGGTTATATTAATAAATAAGATTATAAACCACATTAATTGATCTCCACCCCATAAGCATTTGCTATTTCGATCACAAATTTTTAACATTACGTGTCTATTTCAAGTTTGAAGCTACAAATATTTTAGTCCAACTCCCTACATAAAAACCCAAATATTTTGGTAATAAGATAACAGCACAAACCTGAAAGCTCTATAAAGTGGACGGTACCATAACACGTATGCTCCAGGAACCCCAGATATTAGGTAAATTATGGCAAGAAACCAAATCTTTGCATCTAGTATATGGAAGTTGAAAGACAGTTAAACATCAAATAAAAAGAGCACTGACCAGAATAACATGATGCAAATTATTTAACACCCACCTCCCTGTTTAATCCAAGCAGTAGTGACAGCAATGAGATTCCATAGAAGTGAAAAGGCGAGTCCTGCATCATAAGAGAAAATACATGGGTGCACCGACTGAGACCCCAGATAGGACTAGGTTTTGTAGCTTTATACTCCATATAAAATTCTAATATTAGTACTATGAAACTAGCAGATTCTAAAAGTATTTGGATACTGGAGAGCCTATTAACCTCTCTTACACTCTACAGAGTACACATGCATAAAATTTCCAAGGACAAAATGTAAAATTTTTTAATCTTCATGCCAATTGCCCATGTTCGAAAAGAGAAAAAGTGGTACCATTCCTACACCCTCAGAGCCAAAGTGAAATTAAATGCTTGATATTAGGTGTGGTGCGTTTTTGGCCATGCATATATTTTTCATAAATAATGCCCAAGACTCATTATGCAGATGCTTCCTAGTTCCTGACAATAATTAGGATGAAGAAAGGATGGATTATTACTCATAAACTCCATTAATCTCCATTTATTTTTTCACACACACAAATATAATATAGCCAATGGCACCTCTAGCTGACTCAAGAGAAACACAATATTAGAATTAACTCACAATGCAATAAATATCCAGCCAATATTTCTTTTACGACCCACTTTCCGCACTTAATACAAGTTATTGCCTTCATTTACGAAGAATATAGAGCAACATGGAGCTTTCATGTTCTAATATGCACAGCACTAGGACTTTTCACCAATTTCTACATCAAAAACTTGAAACGTGTATCTCAATACATAGCTAGCTAGCAAGTCCAAATCATATCTCAACAACTTTCATCCACTATCTTTGGATGTTTTTATGAAGTTATAAAAATAACTGTGGTTATAAAGTAGCTGATCTATATATTAAGTAGAAACTAAGAGATTTCCACAGTATAATAGAATACTTTGGCGTACCTAACAACGTTGTAAATGCAACGTACTGCAGCCTCTGAAGATGAATTGGTATTTCATTTGCAATATCATGATGGATAATAGGAAAAAACGGGGGCCAATTTTTCTCCTCAATAACTATACCAGCTGCAAAAGAACAGAAAATCAATGCCAATTTTTCAGTTTGGAAGAAACTAATACAAAGATCCAATAGTAGAAGGCAAGGCACCTCTTGCAGCAGCCTCTTCTCTCCGCCTTACTTCCTGCAGAGCACCATTACATAGAATCAGCAACCATGTCAAGGACACAGGCACTACAGTGACACTATATATATTTTAGGCAACCAAAAAATGTTTTGAAATGATGAACATGGGACAAAAGATATTTATCAAGCTATCCAAAACCAAAGCTAATGGAGAACTTTTTCCGTCTGAAGCGTGTAAGTTGAATCAAGAGCATACAAATGCCCTCACTCATCATAAAACTGTTCACTATTAAGCATGACTTCATCCATCTGTCATAGATATGATTATTCCCTTGAACAAATAAGAGATGCTAGGATATACCGTACAGAATCTAGACAACGTGTAGAATTTACAATATAAAAGAGTCGACTTCTCATACCTGTTCTCTTCTTTTCAATTCAGATTCCTTTGCCTGCAGCTCTCTCTCTTTCTTTTTCAAATCCTATATGATAATTACCACGTATTAGATGACCAGCCAATGTCTAATTAAGAAACTGAGAAAAATATAGGACTGATGGTTAAACAAACAAAAATAGATCCAGTTACCGAAGCACTATCCAGAGGAATATCAACTGGAGCTGTAGGATTGTAGAAATCAGCAGGCTCCGGAGGAAGGGGTGAAAGCCTTGAATTTGCTGCAGGAGGAACGGTACCAGTCTGAACATAGAGAAGATCATTATTGCATGTATACATACGTTCACTAAATTGCAAAGTGAACATACATGTATTATATTGAAAATGAATGAAGGATCATCTCAAAAGAACTCATAAGAGAACAGGAATGACATGTGAACCTTTACTATAGAAATCTTCTATAAAGTCATGTTGCTAAACTTTAGAGACCATCTTGATTTCATTAGCAGGGTATGCAGTTCGCATTAAACCTATGACACATGTAGCTATCAATTGCCGTTTCTTTAATACAAAATAAGGAACTCAGATTTCAAACTATGATAAATGTTACTTCTATTTCTCAAAGCAACGATACACACATCACAATGCTTTTATGTATATGCTTAAATTTTCAAAGTGAGAGAATTAGTTGAAGCTCTCACAGTAAATGCATTTACTATCCAGGGAGACTGTTATAATTTAAAATGACCCATTTTACCAATATTGGCCTTCAGCTGTATACAAAAATCTGGCGGGCAGCGTTAATGGAACAATCTTGGTTTATATTGTAAAGTTTTTAATTAAGGGGCACAAAATGTTCAAGGAAATAAAGAAGATTTGGCATGGACAAACGGATCCCTCTAATTACATTATGCAAGTCCCAATAATTCAGATAATGAATATGAACATGTTTGATTATTAAAGGAGTTAGAAAAATAAAATCACCGTTGTATAAAATGATCCTCCGCTATAATTTAACTGACCGCCTGCTTTTCCTCTTCCCCCTCCATCCTGGATTAAACAAAATATTGAAGCATCACGGCCATAATACAACACCAAGATAACTAAAACCTACTCAATTGCACCCACTAGAAAGCAAAGCTCACATAATCATGCTTATACCCCCATACAATCAGCAAACTCATACAAAACAAGTAGGCATCTAAATAAAAAAAAATACATCATTCGCCTTGCAATTGCAATACCACTTGAAGATCAATATACCATACATCGATTACAATATGCAATCTTAAATTTAATCCCATACCCCCAATTTCAGATAAAACTTTTTTACGACTATAGATTATTGATTCTAACAGCATACAAGTTTTCACTTTCGAGCAAATAAAGATGAAAGAGCAGTTTCCACAGTGAATTCAATATTAAACACGAAAAATTAATGCAAAACTTACAGCAAAGGGGTTAACTTCTTCTTCATCAAAAGGGTTGCTATCATATCGGCCGGCCATCTTTCCGAGTACTGTTTTCAATTAAATAATTCACTTGCAGAGACCAACAAAAGATATACTTCAAGATCTAAAGATTAGAAATCAGAGAACGCAGAAAAAAGTATCAGAAAGTAATGAAACTTAGAGGGGAAGAATTGAAGCCAATTTTGTATACAAAGCCTAATATGATAATCTAGAAGAGAGACAATTCGTCTTTAGAGAGATGGACTTGTCCGTAGTCAGCTTAGGTGCTTTGAAAGAGATGATCTTTTACTTTGAAAAAAACAGAAGCGGGGAAAATTGCAGGATGGCACCCGAATTATATCTCAATATCAAAATTACACCTTTGTTTTGTATTTCTATCAATTTACTACAAAACTCGAGAATACAAGCACATTACAGGGAACTAAGGTTTTTTTTTTTTAATGAATTTGAATTATATGATTCTAAAGTTTATCAATGTAATAATGATGATAAAAATAATAAACATACAAACTCAGTTGTAAAGTTCATCAGTTATAATTTAATATTTAATTCAAAGTATATCTCATATCCAACTAAATGACTAATCCACACACACACACAAAATAAATAAAAAAACTTTAATTAATTGGAAACACATTACCAAATCCACTATCACAATATATAAAACTTAATACTAAAAGATTTGTGTGAGGCAAATAAATAACATTAAGGGGAAGTTTGGTTTATTGAAGGAAATCGAAATAAGAATTATAGTGATAGTGGTGATGAATGATAATGGATTTGTATTTTATAATAATATTATTTAGTTGATAATAAGGAATAATAACTATCATTACTATTAATACAAGTTTTGGGTGGGTATGAGGATTCCCATATTTTGAAAATTGAAAATTACTGTAGCAATTTAATTCCCTCTTAACAAACACATAATTCTATTACCTTTCTCATTCATCCCTTCCAAACCATCCTACCAAACAGCCCCTAAGAAACGAGGTGCCACATTCATGAATAATGAAAAGTTGAGGAGTTAATATAAAATTTAGACAAAAAGGAGGATTAGACATCATTATCCGACTTCTTTACACAAACTGTCTTAATTATATATCTTTATTCAATGATATTCCGCGTTGTAGACTACTAATAAATATAGTATAAATATTTTTATAAATATAAAACCAAGGAAAGTATCGAAATTTGAATCACCTAAATATGATGATAATATTAAATTAAAAAAAATTGGGCTCACACTTGTACACTCTTCTAGAATGAAATTTGCTTTTCAAAAAAAAAATAAAATAAAAGGTTATATGATATGTTGTAATGAGGTCCAACTTAATTACAGCCAAATTAAATCTAAGAAGAGCGCCTTTAGTTGAGCCAAGACTTTCGTCTCCGGCGAGACAGAAACGGATCCGCCCACCTTCTGTCATCCTTAACAGCTCGATCCCACCGTTGGCGGAACTTCTGGAGTTCCGTTGATGATTGTCTCCGAATCTGGATCACCCCCAATCGGAGCAGTAACATCACAATCCAGAATAAATATGAAGAAAAAAAAAACGAGTTCTCTGATCACTCAGATGTTGTGGCTCACCTCTGATCTCACATCCACAGCATGCCTCCGTGGTCTCACATCCACAAGATGCTTCTGCGTTTAGTAGAAAACAGGAAGAAATGAAAGAGATGAAGCTGTCTAAGTATAATTTTAACTGATAGTGTTTACTTAGAATGTCTGAAATCTATGGAAGCATAATTGATGATGTGATAAAGTTAATCACCTTTCTTGCAGGTGCCCCCCCACCCAGTGTTTGTATACTCTGATGAACTACATATTCACTATCAACAACTCCCACCTTTTTTGAGCGCTCCCCCTACAAAGATTCAAGTTTACACAAGAGACGGCCATCAAGAATGTCAGGCTTGCGCGTTTTTAAACTACTTACGTACACTAACAAACTGCTTTCCTATGCGAACAATATTTACAAAATTAGAGTGGAGCTTCACCAGCTTCACTGAAGAGTGAGACATAACATGGCTACACTATTTATACAGGAAGCAAAAAAACAAATATTTTAGCTTCTCAAATAAAACCATGCTCAACAATTAAACAAAGAGGATTAGGGCAACCTGTGCACAATAGCCGAGTTTCATGTCCATTCCCCATCCATGAACAAGATCGTTCTGGAACAAGAAATAAACCCAGTCATTTATGAGAATCATGCAGCGATACCGAAAATTTCTAGATTCGTGAAGCCAAAATAACTTTAAATCCAACAAATATGTGCTGACATTTCAATGGATTACAAAAGTTCTCATCATTGCAACACATTGAATGATAAATAGCCTGGTAAAGACCCCATAACTACTAGTTTTGACAAAAAAATTATTGCTTCTCAAAAGAGATAACAAATCACATAAAATAATCCGAGGATAATGAGGATCACAGGAAGACATAAAAGAAATTACCTGTATCAAATGCCATGCACAATGCCATGCTGACCTTGAAAACACAGGAGCCATGCCTTCCACAAACCTGCAAATCTCAAAGCTTTGGGTAGGTACGTCTCCATAAATTACTCAAGTGAAAAACAACTACACCATAGATCTTAGTTGGCACACGGAATTGACTAGACCAAAATTTTTATTTGAGTTGTTTTTGTTTTCTTATTGTTATGTACTAATATACATAACAGTATATTATGAGAACATAAAAGAAGCTAAAGCACACAGACAGGAAACATCATAAAAAGCTGCTAAAGAAACAAGCATATTAGAGTTAAAAATATAAAGCATGAATTTTAGAGAGTAACAATTTACCCACTGCATGGCGGCCCTTCACTCTCATACGTGCACTTTGTACTACCTCTGACGTCATAGACTCTACTGTTAAAATCAAAATATGTAAGTACAATAGCACCATACATATAATTAGAAGTTAAATCACATATCTTTTTCAGAACTTACGTATGGAATGTACTCATTCTATTTCTTATAGTGATTCGATGATGAATACCAGTAGAATTTGGGTCCAAAGCTGGCTGAGATATTTCAAGCCCTTCTGATTTTACAATGTCCAGATACCTGAACAAAGAAGACAAGAAGTTATTTCTGCAGGATATTTTATGCATTAGGTTAGGTAAAAGCTTTCACGAACAGAGTGCTGGCATTTTCTTCCATGCGAGTTAAGAAGAATATACAGAAGAGTCACCGCAGAAGTAAAACCTCGTTCCAGATCATTTTCAGGAAAAAAAATCATGAGAAAGGAACAGAATAGAAGGGAGTTGTCCTCAGATCTTTTTGTTGAAAAATTATCAACTATAAACATATTATTCAGGATTTTTTAACAAGTAAAATCTATAACAATATAATTGCAAGTGGCAACTCTTCTCAAGAAAGGATAACACTCATTATATACTGAGATAGGATTGCATGATAACTGATAAGCACAAAAATCGACAGAACTAAATAATGATAATTTGACATTTACAGATAAAAGAAAACAGAAGCCATAAAGATTATATAATGTTGTAAAGTGCTGGACATAGCACCTTCCAGGATGGAAATTCTTCACCCCCAAATCTTCATCCCACAGGAAAATGTAATCATAAACAGACACAATTGCTGGATGTAAAAAGCGTTTTGCAAACCACCTGAACATTAAACGGAAAATTAAATTAGTTAACCTAAAAATCTCATTTGAATGTGGCATTAGATACCAGATGAAAATAGGTATCATATTAGAAGTAAAGAAAATAGACAGAGATCTGCCATCTGATGACTACGAGAACACTCACACGAAGGATTCATTCCTAGAAGTCAAGAGTTTAACTCAATTGCTAGAGATGCAGGAACTGATACGTAAATGCAGTACAAAAATATAGAACCATGAGTGAGGTGATCAATAATATTGGACTGATATGAAATTTTATATTTTTGCAGAATCAGATTTGATATGTCTCAAGCAACTGGTAGCATTGCACAACTCAAACAGCAATCAGTTACTTAATAATACCATAGGCATATGAATACATTAGTTTCTATTATCCCAAAACCACCAGATCCAGACAATTACTTGTAAAGTTCACTGAATTTTTACATGGTTGATCGGAGAGAAATTCCTAGTCAGACTACAATGAAGAAAACAGATCATCAGTAGTTAGACATTACCATTTTGTTTGGTTGTGAGCAACAATATGTATAGCTTCTTTACTCCAATCCAGGTCCCACCACCCATCCAAGTAACCATCATAGTGAAACAAAATGATTGTGAAATTTTCTGAAATAAACTGAATACAAAAGATTTGGGCAATGAATGTAACTTTTATAATTAAGAGAAGTCAAAATTTTATTCTATTTTAACATCAATACAGTGTACCTTTCGAGCAATGGTATCAACATTCTTCTTTTGCTCAATTCCAACAGGCATTGCTAGCAAATTATTAGAGCTACGCGCACTGACCTGAAAAATAAGAATTTATGAGACCAATTCATTGAAAGGCAATGGGTGAAAGTTGTACCAATTAAAACTTACAACACTAACAAATGGGAGAACGGGTATAAAGATGAACGAATGGCATATCAATTATACAATTGATATAAAAGTTTACCATAGACTTTTTGCTGCTAGTTGTCCACAGAGGCTTTAACTCGAGGTCTGACCTAGCTTCAATGATACCACGAGGCAAACTATCTAAACTCTTGGAAGCCACACCTAACTCCTAGGCCAAAACCATAAATCTGACCTCAGCAAGCAAATTAGAAGGATAATGTTGTCTACTAATTATTAAACTATAAAAAAACATTATTGAAATGGTTAGAAGTTAAAAGATGCTTTACTAGGAAAAATACCTTCATTGTGTAGAAATGATCTAATTTTGACTCCATCTGATGAAGGAAGAAGTGAGCGCAGTTGTTATCAACAAACACATGGACTCACGGAAAAAAAAGTATAAATAATGATAATGATATGAAATATACATAATGTCTACTGTAAAAGAAATAAGAAGCATTTTCAGCATGCACCATGCGAGAACACCCAAAACCTTGAACAAGCACTATCTTAACATACCTCTGTCTGTAGGTACTGGTAATTTGTGGTCCTATATATAATAAACAGCATCACTGTACAGACAACTCCCATAAACGGAAGTTGTTTCATCCTTGCTCCAAGTGCTCTCTGCCGTTCTGTAGAGAAATAAAACCTTTTTAGAGGCAAAAGTGGTGTTGTTCCTACTAGAGGAGTTGAATACTGGTAATTATTCTACTTC
The DNA here is from genome assembly GCA_023678885.1 of Pogostemon cablin. Lineage (NCBI taxonomy): Eukaryota > Viridiplantae > Streptophyta > Magnoliopsida > Lamiales > Lamiaceae > Pogostemon > Pogostemon cablin. Next base: position 4,531,524 of record CM042956.1, read on the forward strand.
AGGAAGAAAAAGAAAAAAAAAACTATAAATTCCAGACAGATGGTCTGAGTCAAAATTAACAAGATAGAAGTAGCATTTTGAAGGATGCATACCCCTTCAAATAAGGAATGACTTTTCTTCATCAGCCACCAGGTGCCTTCATAGGAAACTATGGGTTTTCATACTCTTAAAACTGCAATAATGCATAAAAATATCTGATTTTATAACCGATCTATGGATGCATGACTCCGGAAAAAGACTTGAACAACCAAGGATTATACATTAAGACATTGTTTAATTTGACAACATTCTAATTACTCTAGTTAGGTATCCCTGATTCTTAAGATCAAAAGATGAAAATACACATAAAAGTGGCTGACTAAAACTTAACACTATAAACAGCATCAACACCAACACCAACATGTATTTCTGAGCCCCTTTTTTGTGAGAGGTACAAATGATGTATATATTGCCCCAACGAGAGAAAGAAAATGTCACCTTCCCCGTCCTAGCACCCCAACTCTAATATTTTATGAAACTGAAACTCAATTCATAAAATTAATGCAAGTGAAACCTTCACACGCATATATTCAGTTGTGGGATGCTTATGGTATGATTTCTATCCTGTTCATAGATACTCAGAGGTAAAAGAGTTACTCCAAGTCCCAACAGTGAAATTTTGCTTCTTCTACCCTCCACTTTCCCATATGATTCAAGCAAAGAAGCAAAACCTCATCACTGTCACTAGGAAAAATGCATTGATCAGCATTTATGAAACGGATTAACTATAAGCAGTACCATCTAAATTTCTTGCTTTGATTCTTCAATTTCGGAAGAACACTAAAACCATTTAATCAAACAGCAAGTACCAAGGACCACTTAACAAGGATGTATACGAACATGGCATCTCAGTTTTCACACCATGAAACGAAAACATAAACAAGAAAAACAAAATTCCAACTCCGATACGAAATTCTAGAAACTGGATCGAGGATTTAATCATCAAATCAAATCCACGCCACCCCATTTCTACACTCCAAAAACAACACTAAAACAACGTCTCCACACGCGGAAAAAAAGTATTACCTATCTCGCCACAGTTTCACAATCCGATGATGTGAAAACCTGATGAAATCAAACCCCAGAAAAAGTCTACTCCTGTATCAGCTGGTTCTACTCTCAATATTATATATTAGAATTAAAAAAATTAAATAGAAAGACGTCACAAAAAGGAATAGATTCAAATATTTGTGCATGTATATCTGTGCGAAAAAGTGGAAAGCTCGGTGGTGGGAAGAACGAAGGAATCAGAATCGCCACGTTTAAAGCAGAAAGAATTCAAGAAGTGTTGGACTGCACATTGAAATGTGGATTTTGAAGAAATTGAATGCGCCAATTTCATACATAAAATAATTAGCGCTTAATTAGGAAAAGATTTTAGCAACTTAAAAATAATTAACAAAAAATTTTAATAAATCTCAAACAAGGTTTTATTAGATAGCGTATAACAGCGGATTAGTGCTCTAAGATTAGTTTCAATCAATGATCTTTAAAAGGCAGTATGATTAACAAAAAAATAAACTTTTCAAAATGCCAGAAAGTTTTCGGAAATACAATTAATCTTCATTATTCAACAAATCGCGAACCAGATAAGCGTGGATTACTGCTCTGAGATTAGTTTCAATGGTCGCTTTAAAATTACGCAGCGTGATTAACAAACATTAACTTTTCAAGAATCCAGAAATTGGGTGTGCGAAATACTATTAATCTTCATATATTTAAATAATTATACCGCGATTGCGAATTAATGTCGGCCAGATTGTTCCTAATAAGGTAGATGCAAAAAAATATAAATAAAATAAAATAAAAGATGTCGAAATTCATTTATTACTCTATATTAGTAACTCGTGCCAACTAATGTCATTTGAAACTAGGACCGACCCATATTCACTGCTCACTAGTCAGTATGGGCGCAGATTTAATTATTTTTATACATCACATTTATAAATAAATAAATACTTCGGATAATGCCTCAAATTTTATAATTTTTGAAATTTCAAATTTCATATTTTCTGAAAGTTAATATAATAACTTATACTCTTAATTTTCTAAAAAAAATTAAAATTTTTTATTAAATATTTATATTTCAGTCAATTTTTATAATAAAAATATTATACTTTTATTAATTAGAGTGTATATACTCTTTAAAATAAAAATATCAGTATCTTATACACTTAAAGAGACCAACTCGAACTTAATTTTGATCTAATCTCTTCATATTAATTTATTTATGGATCATATTCTACGGGAAGGATTTAAATTTTGATATTCAAGTCAAAGATGAAAATAAAATTCTCTCTAAATGTCAATTAAATAATCTTATGCACCCCATAATTGTTAAATGAATCCCTATTATTAAACGTATCCCATTAAAATTAAAACTTACATATTTAAATTACTAAATACACCTCATACAAAGATAATCTTACCATTTTAATTAATTATATCCAAATGAAAAAAAAACTAATTACTAACAAAAAAATAAAAGACGTTAACTTATAAAATAGTCGAGCTTTGTTAATGTCAAGTAAGTACCATCTAATTTTTGTCTTTGTCATTTCCTTCTTCATTCTACAATGGAATTCTAGGGTTTAACTTAATTTCCAATTGATTTCAAATTTAAAAATTCAGCATGGGTACTACGCTGATGCAGAATGTTCTCTAAGAAGACGACGAACACGTCCTTGATTGATACGCCAAGTACTAGTCACAGGCAGTCTATTGAAAAAGATTTTGAATGCGTATAGGTATAACGGCCGCCTTTAGTTTCTGGAGGATAACTGGATAAGAGCTCTGTCGTCGGCACCTCCGAGAGTGGTGCAAACGGAGGATGCCATTTCATCGACACCACCAGTTGTATCTGCTCCGATTAAGAAATCCTTGGAGAGAGAAGTTAGCACCAAAATGAAGTTCAATTTAGTGTACAGGAGGAATTGGCGGTCGACGGTGGTGAAAGAGAGGACGGCGGAGATGGAAGGGTGAGGAGGTGGAGAAGTGGCGGTGGTGCGATGATTGGGAGAAAATGATGGTGATGAGAATGGGGGATATGGGGTGCATGTGGCAAGATACGACGGCGTTGAACGGCAGGGTAGTGTGATTGTGGGAAGGGCGGAGGAGGCGGAGAGAGGCAGCGGTGTTGGTGGACGGTGGTGTCGTATGGTGTAGTAGTAGGTGATGGGATCTTCAAATATTCACGGAGAAGTATATTCCTCAAGTGCTATTGTACTCATCTTCCTTGTGTTTGAATTTTTAAATTTCTGATTACGATTTTGTTGAATTGCTGTTAATTGTGTTTGAATTTCTCAATTTTTGGTTAATACGTTGTTCAATCGGTGTTAATTGTGTTTGATTTTTTTAGTTTTTTTTCTTAATGACAGTGGGTGCATCATTTATTTAGAAATTTAATAATAATTTATTTTATTATTTATAAAAGGGTATTTACGTTTTTTCACATTATTATATTTTAATTCTATAAATTATTGGGGTTCATTTAATAATTTTGGGTGCAAATAACCGCTCAAATAATCATGTTTACTCTGAATGAATGTCTGTGCATTTAAATCTATGTTTTATTACATTCTTATATTTTGATTGACTCATTTAGATATCGTAAGAGATTCTAGCTTGGGAGATTATTCCAGTTGACTTATTATTAATAGCAGTAATATTCTTATTAATAACTTTAATATATATATTCACATCTGATTGCACATTTTTTTTAGAGAGATAAGAGAAGTAATAAATAGTTTTCAATTGTGTTATTATATTATAAAGTACTGCCTCCATCACACCAAAAAGTTCCCATTTTTAGGGGTGTCAATTTTACCGGCGGATGCGGGTATTCGTTGGATAATACCCTATCGGGTGAGGGTAGGGTAGGGTATTTTCGAATTTAGGGTAAAGTAGTACCCGCACCAGCATGAAAACTTTAAGGGTAAGGGTAGGATATAGATTTTGTAAAATACCCGATTATCCGTTTATTTATTACATATTAAATAATTATATATTAACCATATTACATTTATTATAATATATATTGTATATTTATGTAATAACATATTTATTATATACATAAACTTGATTCCATGCATTTGTAGTTAATTTATTAAGCATTATTGCATTAGTTTGTATTTTTATTTATTTTAGGTTTTAATTATGTTACAATATTGTGTAATGTGAAAGTTAATCGATTATATTTTAAAATTATTGAATCTCATAATATGTTGTATTGATAATTATTTATTTTTATTTTTTCTTTAAATGTCTGATTCGGGTCATATATGTGATATAGGATAAATCGAGTTTTTACAAGTAGAGTAGGACAAAATAGACTATTCGAATTATTTTTTTTTAAAATTGCGGATAATCGTTTACCCGCGGATTATCCGCGTACCCGATGGACAATATCTGCACCCTACCCGATGATATATTTTAGGGTAATAGGGTAGGGTAAGGGTATGAAAATATGATTGCGGGTAGTATGTGGAGTAGGCGTACCCGTACTCTACCCTACCCGTTTACACCCCTACCCATTTTACTATATCGGACGTTCTATTCAAAGGTCCTCATTTCCCTTTTTAGTAAAAATGATCCAAATATAGCCCACCATTCATTACTAATACAACTACCCATTACACATAAAATAATAATACTCCTTAATTCACGTGCAATAAGAAAATGAGGACATATGGCCGGGACGGAGGGAGTAATATTTAAAAAAAATATAAATCAAGATTCTTTCAAATAATTAGAAAATATGTACATATATATTAACTTTTTACATGATTTAGTTATATGTTACATTATCAAAAGTCAAATGTTATATTTGTTGCAAATTCTTTATATTGATGAAAGAAATTGTCTAGCTATAAGAAAAAAAACTGTTTAATTAATGTTGTCACGTTTTATAACACGAATTATTTAATTATAAAAATAAGAATAACAATTAAATGATCTCGCATTGTACGCGGGTTTCATACATATATGGCAATAACTAGGGTGGACAAGTTGCACCAATTTTGAAATTTACAATCCCCTCTCTTCATCTTCAGTGTGTGTTTTGTTGTTTCATCTAATTTCGTTTTTTTTCTTCTAAAAATTTACGGTTACTGCTGTTTTTTTTTTCTTTTCATTTTATCCTTTTTTTTGTTTTTTATGTATTTAATTTTAGGGATATAATTATAATTTTCACCCATGTAGTTTAGGGTATATTTAAATATTACTCCCTTCGTCCGCTTCTAAGGTATCTATTTTACTATTTTTTGAGTTCGTTTCAAAGGTATTCATTTCCCCTATTTAGTAAAAAATACACAATATGATCCACCATTTTCCTCTAATATAACTACTCACTTTACATGTAATAATAATGCTCCTTAATCCACATGCAAAAAGCAAATTGATACATTAGAACCGGACGAAGAGAGTAGAATTTAGGGTTTATGGTATAATTGTAATTTTACCCTTGTGGTTTAGGATATAATTTATCCCTAGGGTTTAGAATATAATTGTAATTTTACACTTGTGGTTTAGGGTACAATTTATCCTTAGAGTTTAGGGTTTATGGTATAATCATAATTTTACACTTGTGGTTTAAGGTATAATTTATCCCTAAGGTTTAGAATTTGGAGTATAATTTATCTTTAGGATTTAGGGTTTAATAGTCATTTAAATATAATAAATTAAAAATAAAATACAAAACAAAATTAATGAAGGCGTATGAATTAATTAAGAAGGGTGGGGCCAGAGGTTCCACCAATTCATTTGATGGTCCTGATTGTACCAAATTCCTAATATATATATATATATATATTCTTATTAATAAGATATAAATTGATTAATTGATTCTGATTAATTTTAAATCAAATATTGTATATTACTTAGAATATTTTCTTGCATAATTCATGCAAATATTTGCATTAATACAATTCACTCTCTCACTTATGAAGTACATCTCTTTACTTCTTCCATTAATTCAAAAACTTGTTTTTACTTTTGACACTATATAATTCCTATAAATAAATAAAATTTCATGGCTGCCTCCGTGGTGATGTATGCATTTTTTGGAAACAAAAAAAAAAATCATCTCATAAATTCATTTCATAAGATAATTGTTAATCTATATCAGTATATACGAGATAAGTGATAAAAAAGAAAATTATTACTATTTAAGAAAAAGCAAAATCGTCTTATCACATGAATTTTGCATGTGATAGTTAATATACATCCTTATAACATATCCTACACCATAATTCTAAAATACAAAAAAGAAAACCTCCAAATGAAAGCTGAACCCATTCCAACATCATCAAGTGGGGTGAAATTATATGCAAATTTGTTCATAAACATTATCATCTGGAGATTCTTGTTCGTTTTTTTGGGCTACTTTTAGGTTGCACTTTAGCTAATTCAGCTACAACCTTACTCTGTTTCACCCCTTTCTTAGCCTTCAGCAAGGAACTAAGTGAAAAATCATACTCAGAATCACATTTTCTTTTCATCTTTCTGGGCTTACCAGCAGGGGTTATGTTGTCTATACGTGGTGGAGGGCGAGCAATCCGTGGCTTCACGGGTGGATTAAAGGGAAGAAAGGATGGTGTAGGGTCGTTGCAAGATACCCTAAAATGCTGTTTGTACTCCCTCATGACCAAGTGTCTGAGAGAGAGGGCTGCTTTGTTCTCTCGTGTTTTGGTTGAATAAAACACGAGGGCGTTGGTTGCAACCAAGAGCAAGTCCCGGAAGAGTTCTTTAGCTGATTTGATGGATTCTCCAATGATCTTTGATCTTATTGTGCCAATGTCTATGTGTTGCCTGATGATCCTCCTGTATCTTGCTCGTTTCTGTATTCGTAAACAGAGATACTTCAGGACATAGATTACATCAGTTTTGAGTTGAGTTTCAGTCATTCTGAACGTACCTGACCATCCATCCGATGTCTGAAGACAACTGCTGGTTCGCTCTCTGCAATGGGTTCGAATATTTCCATCAAACTCTTTCTGTCAACAATGTGTGCACATCCTTTGTTATCTTCCATGAGAGAGTATCTGATATGATCACAACCAGGGGTGGGGGTGGTTGTGTCTTTCAGTGAAGAAGAGACGACGATGGAAGAACCTAAGTTATCACTGTCACCCACACTCCCTTCCTTAACTGCCTGATTACTACCCTTCCTCTTTCTCAGACCTCGTCTCTTTCTGGTGATCGTGCCTCCTCCAAAACAAGCCTCAGCTTGCCTCTCAATGCTCGAATCTTTATCATGCTCCGAAGGAGCTGAGAGAAGAGGCTGATGTTCACACGACGAGTACGTCCTTGTCCTAGTGTTTTCAGTACTGTAACTCCCGAAAGACTGTTCATCAGTTGAGATTCTTTGGCTGGAAAACCCTGTGCCATCTGAATTCAATGCAGGTGATGGTGATTCTGTCTGGCCCGAATCATAACCAGGCTGATTGTGGTTTTGTCTCTCTGCCTCAAGGTACTTAATCTTCGACTCAAGAAACCTGGAAACATGAGTAAGAATCATGAATACTCCTCCGTACATACATCACAATGTATCCGCTCATGGCTGCTATTACGCCACACAAAAGAGTGACAACGAAGAAACTGACCCTATCGAGGCTTCGGATCGTGCCAGTGCGTGCTTCAGCTCTGCCATACACTGCTTTCTTAGCTCTTCAAACCAGGCCCTAATACATTCATATAAATGTGGCTTAAAATTAGCATAAACTCAACTTCACATTAGTCATATATACAACTTAAAACACGATCTAAACTTCAGTCTTATAAATCTTCTCCACAACAAAAAGCAATCCTAAAGAAGCATTGATCTCACCTGGAACCAGCATAACGCTTTTGCAGGTCTTCATACTTGCTTTTGCAAACCTACAAATGTAATGATGTATGAATATCTTTTCTTGCATTCCCTTTCATCAAACATATAACTGCATGGATTATAATCATGCAAACTTTTTTTACATCACACAATTTTCACAAACATTAGGGTAACTCTAGTTTTCTATAGGTTATGAATTAATTCCTGTTTTAAACTGCGAAGTGAGAGTCTAGAATTGTAATTTCACTCAATTTTATTTCTGATATTAATTATTAGTATATCTTTATTTTTAAAATTAAAAGAAAATTTTGTAAATTTTAATATCGTGGAATATGGAGTCTCTGATTGTCTTTTTTTTTTTAAATAATTATTTTTCTTATGTATGCGAGCATTCTAAATTTATAATGAGTGAAATAATAGATTAATTTAGTAATGGTTCCTCATTAGTTCATTCATTAATGAATTAAGAAATTAAATCTGGATATATTTTAAAATGCCACGTGATAAAAGTTGCATCCCAATGTAACATTAAAGACATCACTACCAAATTTTTTGACACCGACAGCGCCCAACACTTAGCAACCTCCGAAATTACAATTTAATGCAAATATAATCCTCTCATCCATCAAAATTAATTAAAGTAACTATACTATTTTTAAAATTCAATTATTACACAATAGTGTATATATATTCTTGAAATTTATTTGCATTCATTCATATTTAAACATGTCATTATCACTTTATATTATCTCTCTATAATAAAGGTTGAATAATTTAGGCTCGTATCAATCATGCATTCCGCTCACCTTTATTTATTTTTTAACATGCATGCACAAAACATTAAAATATTTATTTATGAATATATTAAATAATATAATACTATATTTGAGGAAGTTAAAGAGATTAGGAGCGGACCTGAGGGGTGAAGAGAGTGGGGTAACGGGTACGTGCTCGAAGCTCTGAAGCGACGACGTTCCAATCATGTCGGCCGTGCCTCAGAACAGCGGCTCCAAGGATGAGCTCCTCCCACGTGTTCCACCCACCCACCGTCGCTTCCTCCGCCCCCATCGCCCGCCCTGTCAAATTCCCCTCCACCGCCCTCTCTCTCACTTTCGGAACCTGCAACCGCTCAGGTTAGAGTACGGCGCTACCATATTGCAAAGCCCACGATACAAAATAGAAATTAGGTAACAAGGCTGAGAAATAAAGGGAAGAACATAATATTGAAATTGAAAAGAAAAATGAAGACAATGAGCGGCTGGATTAAGTATTATATTAAGGGTAATGTGGTTTAATTACAATTAAGGTATGGTGGAATATTAATGCGAGGCGAGGGATATAAAGGTTGATGTGAGAGAGGGATTAGGTATAAACAAGAAAAGGAAATGGATAGAGAAGACGAAATGCAGAATCCCAACAAGCTTTTTGTAAAAATTTTAAAATAAAATTATCAACATTAACCGAATTTATTTCCTGAAAAGACAATTTCGAAAATCACACACACACATTCCTTTTGGGCCTTGTTGGGCTACGTTGGCCTCTATGGTAGAACAACTGGGGTCGCTCGATAGCATCTGTGTTTTAGATGGATTACACGTGTACGGTAGAGATGTATCCTTGCTTGTGATTCCTTATCTTTTGTGGCTCATGTTTACTCTGTTTTTAAACTAATTGCATTTACGTATCGCCATTCCAGAATTGATTCAGAATACCAATTAAGGATGAATTTCAATTTCAAACTAATAATATACTAATGACAAATTAAATGTCGACTCCTTAGTAAATTCAAAACTAGGTATAATATATGTTTGAATGGACGTGATTATTTTGCAAAGGTATTTTGTCCGCTAAATATCATTTATAAAATTAAAATAACTAAATTCAGAAGTATTTTAATAAAATCAAATTTTAAAAGTATTAGTACGTGGTAGGGTGAAAAGGCAGAAACCAATCCCAAAATGAGAAATACAAGAAATGTGCATTTTTAGTCATCATCCTCAATTCTTGGACATCCCTATTTCTAGTAATCTTTGGTTCAACAAACTCAACTTACCAGAACCACTCTAAAATAATCAAAAGCGCACACAAAAGCTAAGAAAGATGAATGTTATCTCTGAATTTTACCAGCAGCAGCATCAACCCTATAAATCATCTCATCTCATTTCTCATTAATAAATAAATAGGTGTGTGTGTCTAATACTTGCACATTTATATATAACACCTTGTACAGGGGAACTTAAGAAAGACTATCAACAGCATCTGGGTCGAAATGAAGGCCAACCACAGACTCCTATCCGGCTCCGTTAAATATCAAACAGATTGAACATACCAGAGATTAGCCACCATAAAAGTGGGGCATGCTGGTTGTGACAGAACCTGCCATCTCTTGTAAGAGGGGGGTTGTTCATTTGTAACTTGTAAGAAACTATAGTTCTTCTCAATATCGCTCTATTTGACTGCAATTAGATAACTACGTCTGTTGGAGAACCAGATTCAGTTGTTGCGCGGATCTTGCTACCATACCTCCCCTCCTAGAAAAAGAAAAACAAACTACGTCCAGTGTTCTAAAATGATGATAAATAAACAATCAATCTAATAGTTCCAAATGACAAAGCAGAGTAAGACGTTCAGATGCCGACCTCATTAGTTCCGGGAGCAATTTCTGTACGTTCTGAAGATGGGAAAAGCACTGTTTGCAACATTCAATTCTGCAGGGCAATACATAAAGATGTATCAGAATGCAATTTAACTCAGATCCACTTGGATTAAAAAAAAAAAAGAAAAGAAAAAGATGGCACTAGTAAAGAGTTGAGATGAGAAACAGCACCTCTCCTCGGCATGAAGATTGACCCCAACTGATGGAGGCCCTGAAACTGCTGAATTAATTACTGTGCCAAAGACTGCCACTAGTTTCAGAAGCATCTCCAAAGAAATGCTAGCATGCCTGCACATTACCAAAACAATTATTTACTACCAATTTAACGACATTTTAGAGCCGGATAACTTAAATTTGGTGAAAACTATGCCTTTCGATTTCTTCTGCAACTTGTTTAATAGATAAAACATTTTCACAAGTGTTGAATATAATTTTACCTTTCCATTTTGCTTTCCAGTAACCCTAAAAGCACAGGAAGCAAGCAAGAAAACAAGGCCAGTGTAATAACCTCCAATCTATCAATGAGAGCACTAAGTACATCAGCTTGTACCTGTACAGATGAAATAATCTCGAGTAAAAAATTGATCACATAATAGAAAAACAGGTGCTGCAGCAACAAGTACTCACGGAATGGTCAGGCAATTTCCTCACAGCATTTATCGCACCCTTAACATCATTTCTTTCCCAAAAATGCCGCACCACCTGGACCAGGGCCATTATTGTTTCCATCAATAGAAAATTCCAGGAAAAATAATTTATAACAGACACACACGACACAGATACAAAGTCATTGAAATAATTATCCTGATGTCTAAACAAAACAATTAAATTAATTCAAGTATATTCCATTGGAGTTATTTCAGAACTTTCTTCTGAACTACCTGTAGCTTTGTAAGTCTGGACCGAAAAGTACTTAACAACACATCATGACCCTGCATAAGATTCTCAATGACATAATTATCATCCATGGTCGACTGCTCCATCATAACAATAGGCTGGTCGCTACTCTGCTGTATGGTAAAAGTTACTGGGTTAACATTTGATGAAAAAATAAAGCAAGCAATGAAGATAATGGGCAGTATCTGCAAGCCAACTGTTCTTTCAACATAATCAAATCAAATACACAATATATATCTCACTGTAAGCCTAACAATTTTAAAATTGATTAATAATACTCTCTCCACCTCGTGTATTCCTTCACGTATACGAGTTCATGGATATTGGGAAGTGCACTTTTTGGGTGGATGATGTAAGTAAGATAAAAGGAGGGGTATTTGGAGTAATTAAATGAGGAAACATGCATAAGTATTAGGATGGATGGAAATGGTAAGTGCGAAGTACTAAACAGGATGGAGGGATTACTAATTTTTCTATCCTGAAACTAATTTGATTGTAAGCTAATATTTACAGGGTTCCACATGAAAGGTATAACTAGGTTTCATGGTTCACCAATGTCCCAGTTTTGGCTAAAGCTCAGATCTTCCTGCTCCTTCAGACTGCTCAAGGTACCACTACAAATTTACCATAAAATTCACGATTATTAATTGGCTGTACTTAGATTCTTTACCCAGAAAAGTTGTTTTAATTTAATCATTCAGTCCAATAATCATTTACAGAGAGTTGGTGAAGTTGATCCGGAACTCCATCAAGGAGAGGTCATAAATAAAAAAAATAAAAAAAAGATGCAGATAGGGTATACACAACATAAAAAACAGGAGAAGCTTCTGAACATACATGGGTAGTTAAGCTCACTGAATTGCTGGGAACTTGCACCTACAAGAGGAATGGCATTAGTCATCATGGGAGAGCTAAATGTATCAAACAATAAATCATGTATATTGTTAGTTATGCAAAGGCTAAGGGTTTCTTCAAATACAATTTTTTTTATTATTTTAGAGCGCCATTAACCAAATAACCACTCCAACAAACTCTTAACCATAACCTTATATTCAAATTTAGATAGAATGTTAAATGATTCACTACTCCCATACTCCATTTTGGGGGAACAGCTAATAGAGATTCTATTATAATTAGGAAATAAATATATGAGTGAATGGAAAAAAGTGTATTAAATAAATATAGGAATGAGATTAACCAAATAACCACTCCAACAAACTCTTAACCATAACCTTATATTCAAATTTAGATAGAATGTTAAATGATTCACTACTCCCATACTCCATTTTGGGGGAACAGCTAATAGAGATTCTATTATAATTAGGAAATAAATATATGAGTGGATGGAAAAAAGTGTATTAAATAAATATAGGAATGAGATTAAAGAGTTAAATATAAAGTGTGTGTGGAAATGTCAAAATTATAATACTTCAAATTAAAAGATACTCTTCATTTTACAAACATGCTCTTTAAATATGGAGGGTTTTAGAGATGCTCTGAGTATGAAAGTTCAAATGAAAAGACTTTATTTTGGAACTGGCTTTAAGTTCAGCACAACCAGAAATCAAAATCAACTGAAAAAGATAACGTAAATTTTTGCAAGATTAATTGGGAAGACGATAAAACTACCAGGGGCTGGCGTGTTTCCACAGGCTCGGCAGCCAAACCAGAAGTCGCATCAGGTGTACAAATTTCATCTGAACCCACTTTTTCCTTTCTTTCAAATCTCTCAACTAAACTGCGAGTCCTTCCATGGACAACTGCCACTGCGAATATCAAAGCACAAGAATAAGTAAAGATATCATTGCTCATTCCTGAGCAGTTAAGAATGTTACAAAAAGCAACCTCCATTGGCAACTTTAACAGAATTCACCCCTTTGCTGGATGCAAGAGACTGATCACCTGGAATAATCAAAATAAAATCAATTCAATGACTAAAAGTCAGAAAATAGGTCTTAGAAGTACTTCACGCAAATGAATAAAAGTACTGAAACAACAATACGCAGATAAAGATACTACCTAAATAGCATACAGACTAAACTTCTTATATACTAAAAACAGGAGTTTTTTTTAATAATAATAAATAATTAAATAACTTTATAGTTATAGGGTGACCAATAATCATAGTAGTATCACACGTGAAGAGCTTGTGTAGAAGCAGTATAATTTTTAGCAGGTCGGTTAGGCAACATGGCATGAAACAAGATGAATCAAATGTTAATTATTCTTGAGAGGACAGCAAGGAGCAGCATAATTATGTCCAGATTCGGGTTCCAATCTTCCTCAAGTACACTGATTCCATGACTAAAAGTAGGTTCAATGGAGGATTAGTTTCTAACTGTTATCAGGATAATGCTAAATTGACAAATAGAAAAATATGGTTAATTTATAGGTTTTGGCATTTTTCCTAATCTCATACACTTCAAATTCCCTCCACAAACCAGCGAACAGATTGAATATGGTATGTTCCATACTTTAACCTAAACTGCACATGAATGAAAACCCTGCCAAGTTTCCCCGTAAAGCCAGATGGACATAAAAGCACATAAAACTGAATATTTTCTGCAACTTATAACAGTGTGAAGAAACATAGATAGAGAGCTTTTAAAGAGAGAAAACAAACAACCTCCTGTACTCGATGTTGTTGTTGGTAATGAAGTGCTATCAAACTTCTCCTCAGCAGTCTTGAAGCTCGCATGTTTACCATCAGATGACTCCTTGGCATTTTCATCAGCAACAAGCCTACTGTGGAAGTTTGAATCCTTTTTACTGACCATGGGATTTTTCACGTTGTCACAGGGCACAGATTCAAGAGACGTGGACATTCTTTCCATATCAAAGCGACTGCCAGAAAGCCTCCTTGTATGATGTGGCTTCGCTTTCAAGCTACTAACGGGTTTACTCGAGGCAATGGATTCCCTTCTAGACCCAACCAATTCTTTCCCATCAGGAGCATCACGAGGTACAATGCTAGGCATGATTAAAGATCTGTTAATGGCTGGTGCATTAGCTTTTGCATGCAAGCTGCTAACATGGCCACGCTTCTGAATTCCAGTAGTGCTGATTTCTTTGGAATCAGATGGAGGCAAGCTTGTTACAGGACCACGCTTCTGAATTCCAATAGTGCTGATTTCTTTGGAATCAGATGGAGGAAAGCTTGCTACAGGACCACGCTTTTGAACCCCAATAGTGCTGATTTCCTTGGAATCAGATGGAGGCAAGCTTGATACAGGACCACGCTTCTGAATCCCTATAGTACTGATTTCTTTGGACTCAGATGGTGGCAAGCTTGATGCAGGGCCACGCTTCTGAATCCCAGTGGCACTGATTTCCTTTGAATCAGATGGAGGCAAGCTTGATATAGGACTTCGCTTCTGAATCCCGATAGAGCCGATTTCCTTGGCATCAGATACTTGTACAACATTAGGAACATCAACTGGATCAACTGTCTTTGAAGAGATGGAATTTACACCTGCAGCTTCAGAAGGGTACAATCATTCAATTAAATGCTAAGAAGCTAGAAATGATAGTAAGAAGTAGGGGAAAAGTGTGTACATACACACACACAACAAAACTTACGGTCAACGTATATAGTTTTGATTTCCTTAGATTCACTATCTGGGGTCGTACAACGCAGATTTGACTTTGACTTCACATGGCTATCTTCTTTCTCCAAAAGACTACCCTGATTCTCACCCTTCTGCTCTGAATGGCTATTTTGCTTGGGAGCTAATCTTGTGCCATATGGTTCTATAAGCTAATTACATAGAAATGACACTTCATTATTTTTACAAGACCAAGTGAAAATATTTTGAACCATAAACAGGAAATTGAAGGCAATAAACATCAGAAGGGAAGGTAGATACCGAAACATCTGCTACCCAAACTGCAACTGAATTTTCGTAATATGCACCACCCAAAAGTTTCCCATCGTGGATGCAAAGATCACCAACCGTTGACCATCCCATGTCAACTGAATCATGGCAAATTACAGGCTCCCATGAGTAAACCTGCAGTACGCAAGAGATAGGCCGTCTAAACAAGTATTTTCAATATACAGCAAGCTAGGAGATGAACACTACAACAAACCTTTAAGCTATCGTCTAATCCACAGAAGAGGGTTCTCCCATCAGGATGGAAGGTAATTGATCTTACTCCAGTAGACTGTGGGAAAAGACGACTAAATGAATAATAAACATATAACATAAAAAGGAAGGAACAAAAGTGTGATAGTAAGTCAAAGCTGAATTATTTTGATAGACTAGATATTAATTTAATCACATCACTCCCAACATGCAAAAAAGAAATTACACACTAAATGCAGAAAGTGAATGAGAAGCATATCAAAAGAAAATCATTGTAAAATAGAAAAGTTCATGGATTCTCTAACAAGCAGGAGATGCAGAAAATTTACATAATTAATTCTTCAGAAGCCATCAATAAATTTAGAAACTTCAAGAATCCCAATTGCCACCGTAATCACAGAACTTTTGGAGGACAGCGTCAAACATATTTCAAGTGATAAAAGATTGTCACAATTTTCACAACGGTTGCACATGCAAATATGTTACATAGCATTCCGTGCACACTTTTCAAAAGAAGGCAAGTGGATTGCATTCAGCTAGCTAGACTGCAAAATCTTTACTAAAAGAGGGTAATTGTTGTGCACTTTAATCACAACTTCTTTCAAGAGTGACAATACACCATACAGTTTAACATTTGGTCAATCTTTCTTCTTCTACATCATCCCCTCTTCATTTTAAGAGGAACTGCCAGCAGGAAGCTTCGGACATTCACCAAGATGGATTAAAATCTAAATGGATTGATTTAAATACCTCACGCCTAGCAGAACCAATCATCTCAAATGTTTCCAGATCCCAAAACTTAACAGTTTTATCTGCAGAACCTGGATCGCATATATTATATTAGTACAGGTTCGCACCATGAACCCCAGAACAAAACATGAAAATTAAAGTAAATCAATGTACATGTTTACCAGTGGCCAAAAGAAACTCTAGCGGATGAAATTCAATGGATCGAATATGTCCTTCATGGAACTTAAAATCATGCAAAAGCTTTCCAGCTGTCAGGTCCCATATCTGCACAATAAAACTTAATATTGTAACTGCACAAGACAGATGAGAACTGATCTATAAGTTTCACATTTCAACAATTCCTGGCAGGAATACCTTCACAACATTATCAAATCCACCAGAGACTACCCAGCGGCCATCAGGAGTAAATCTAATTGTACTTATCCCTCGAGTATGGCCCTTGTAGGTGTGAATGCACCCTTTCTTTCTGATATCCCATATCTTTAGATTAGTGTCCATAGAACCAGATGCAAAAAACTCACCAAATGGGTGGTATTCAACCGCAGTGCAATAGGATCTGTGCCCAGTAAGAGTGCGAACCACTAGATTTCAAAAGATTAACTACATCATTAATAATGTAATATTGAAAGAATCAATAAGCATGGAGTTGATCAACTAAAGGGTAGATTCTGTGTATTGTAATACTACAACCCAATTTTTTAGTTCAATGTATATATATCAAACTCAAGCATCTAACAAATAAAAGAATTTTGACTAAATGATAAGACATATCAGAAATTCAAATTTAACAAGTTCTTAATGCAAACAATCCTGAATTACAAATGTTCACACAAAAGGAAAACGGAAATAGACCAGACATACTTTTTGTTTCGTCCAAATCCCACAATTTAATGGCCCCAGAAGAAGATCCAGCCACCACTAAAACCTCTGCTGAATCAAATGCCACGGACTCAACCGGACTTGTGTGACCACATAGGCTCTGCGCTCACCAAAAAGTATAGTTTCTTTAGTTGTATATGTGCTACAAATTTAAGAAAGCGTGATAATTTAAGCAGTAATCAATTTGAAGAAGGACAATCATGAAAGAGATGTATTGAAGTAGTTCACCAATTCATAGACAGCAATACACGTAGCACCATTTATTGATACACAGAGAAAGGCAAAGATCTATGTTTTAAATGAACTATGATCACAAAAGACATGAAATTGAATGTAATTACTAAGGCAAAAATACTTCCAGAGTGAGAAAAACAAGCATGCTGTGTTTTTCATTAAATTTTTAGCATTTTTTTACACTGCGACAAAGTCGTAGGCGTCCATACGGACAAGATAAACAAGGGTCAACACTTAACAGCGAATAGGCAACACGTGTCATTACTCGAGTGTGATTTTCATTAAATTTTTAGCATTTCTTTAAGCTGCCACAAAGCAAAAAACCTTCATACGAAAAAGATAAACCCAGCGAATAGGCAACACGTGTCATTACTCAAGGGAACCGAAATATCTTCCAACACTCATTATAGCTGGTATCCAAATAAATATGTAAAAGGACACACGTATTGCCACAAATAAATTCGGTAAAACACAATCTACTAATAGATTAAATGAACTCAGATCATTTCAATGCTTATTGGACAAATTAGCATGAAACATGTGTCTGAAAAGATCAATATACAAGTACGTGAACAAACCATTAGAGATGTGGGCTTGCCAACGGACCAAAGATTTACTTTCTGATCATCTCCACCTGTAATAAACACGCGGCAATTCTTCTTCCCAAAACTCAAACAATTTACATTCCCTGCATGAGCAACAAATTCCTCTACGTAGCGACACAGTTAAGAATGAACAATGTACAATGTAAGAAATACAACAGCAAGTTACTATACCTCAGCAACCTTAAAAGTCTTAATGAAGTATTCTTTGTTTGACATGAATGTATCCACCAAAAAGAATGATTATTAACAAACCTACAATTTTTAAAGTGCTAAGATAACAATGTGTACAAATTATAACTTCTTTTCATTTAAATACCAATATTTGTTCTGCAGTTTCATAAGAATAAAGCAACAGGAACAATTTACAACACCAGTAAACTCCAAATTCCAAAGCGGACATCCACACAACGAAGTTTCTTGATGAGTTGCTCAGTTCAACTCTGTAAAAAAAAAAAGTCATTCACACCAAGATAACGGAGCAACTCACCAAGAAAACGAAGCAACTCTTCAAGAAACACAATGAAGCAACAGGAAAGACAATTTACCTTAAATCAACACCACCAGTAAACTCTAAATTCCAATAGAAACAGACTAGAAGAAATCCACACAACAAAGTTTCTTGATGAAATTTTCAATTTTTCTCTCTAATTTAATGCCATTCGCACCAAGCAAACGAAGCAACTATCCAAGAAAACAGAGCAACTCTCCAAGAAAGTGAAAATTACCAATGAATCAACTCAGATCACTAAAACTCACATTGAAACCCTAACATACATTCCAAGAACAAGCATTAAACTCGCCCACATGCACATTAACATTTCACTCATAGAAAGAGGGCAACCAAACTGGAAATTCAAAAGGATACGTAATTTATATCCACGTTTCGCCATTTTCGAAATTAACTCCAGACACTCGGAATCACACCGACGTCGGCGTCCGCCAAGAGTCAAACCGTTGTCCACAGATTAAAACACAACTATACATACACAAAATTTTCACCGTGTCGGCGAGAAAATCCAGCAAGAAAGTCAAGAACAGATTCGTCCAACGTTAACCGGAAAATTATAAAAGGAAAATAAAAGAGAAAAGGAAAAAAAATTCTGAACAGAAAGATTTCAACAGTGGACCTCAAGAAAAGAAAGTATGGCGAAGGCAGAAAAATAAAATAAAATAAATTATTAAATCCTCTACCTCCCCCTTTTATATACTCTCAGTAGAATGTAGAAATGTTTTAAGCTCATGATTTTCTGTAATAAGCACACATTCGCCGACATGATTGGACAGTAAATGCGAACAGCTGTAAAAAATTTTTACCGTTGTAGTGAGTCCAGTCCAGTTGTAAGTGAATGTGGACAAGGAATTTTACCCCGACGCGTAAATAGTTTAAAGAAAATCTTTGTTGGAGAATTTTTTGTTTCTTTTTCTTTTTAATTGATATTAATTATTTATTTTTTTTGGTTGATGTGTCTTTCGTTGGATTGACTTGTCGAGACATTCCAACCACTAACGTGTAACAAATGTTAGGAATTGGAGCTAGTCATAGTGGTTAACATTTTTTTTGTTAATTTTATTTTCCCTATATACTTTTTTATAATGAAAATTTTGTTGATTGGTTTATTTTATACTCCATATAGTATATTATATAGTCTTTCTATGATAGGAATTATCGGATCATCACCAACTGTGATGACTTGCGTATAACATTATATATACAATTGAATCATTACAAGATCTCCATAAATCACGGAGAGAATAAATCAACATAAATACAAAGATATACAATATCTACATACAAAAATATCCTCAATTCTTTCCCTTAATACCCCCCGTCAAGCGCTGCGTGGGGTGTAAGCTGACGCAAAGCTTGGAGCGCAAGAACTCAAAAGCTGGTTGCGGTAAAGCCTTAGTAAAAATATCCACTAGTTGAAGATGAAAAGGAACAAACTCAGTACGCAACCTGCCTGAAGAAATCAGCTCACGAATAAAATGACAGTCAATATCAATGTGCTTTGCACGCTTGTGTGCGACCGGATTCTGACTCAAAAAAATTGCACTCTTGTTGTCACAGAGAAGTGTCGCGGGAGTCCTGGGGGACTGATGGATCTCCCGTAACAGATTAATCAACCAAATAATTTCTGATCCAGCGTTAGCTAAAGCTCTGTATTCTGACTCACAGCTGGAACGAGCAACAGTCGGTTGCTTTTTAGCACTCCAAGAAACAAGATTGCCCCCCAAAAAAATGGAATAGCCATAAGTGGAGCGACGGGTCTCCAAGCATTTTGCCCAATCTGCATCAGAGTATCCCACAATGGTCTTTTCAGGATGATGAGTGTAGTTAAGACCATAATGAATTGTACCCTTGACATAGCGAATGATACGCTTCACAGCAGCAAAGTGATCGCCAGTGGGAGAGTGAAGAAACTGGCTGACAGTGTTAACAGCGTAGGAGAGATCAGGCCTAGTGATTGTAAGATACTGCAAAGCACCAACCAAGGAACGATAAAGAGTAGGGTCATCAAACACGGATCCCGAACTCTGCAAAGAACTCCGTGCAGCAAGCGGAGTAGAAACAGGCTTGCAGTCAAGCATAGAGGCACGCTCTAAAATGTCGTGAGCATATTTTGCTTGACCAACAAAAATGCCATCAGAAGTATAAGACACCTCTAGTCCCAAAAAATACGTCAACTTGCCAAGATCTTTAATAGCAAACTCAGCATGTGTGCGCGCAATAAACTGCCGAAGAAGATCCTGGTCATTCCCTGTAAGAATAATGTCGTCAACATACAAAAGAAGATATAAGAGAGAAGACCCTTTAATAAAGCAGAATAATGAGGAGTCGCAGCGGGACTGCTGAAATCCTAGACCCAACAAATAAGTGCTGAAACGTTGAAACCAGGCCAAAGGAGCCTGCCGCAGGCCATACAGGGCTTTCTTGAGCTGGCACACATGAGTAGGATTACGAGGATCAACAAAGCCAGGAGGCTGGGCCATATAAACCGGCTTTGGCAAAATCCCATTTAAAAAGGCATTCTTGACATCCAACTGGTGTAAAGGCCACTGATGATGAACAGCGAGAGCTAGAATAAGACGAACAGTGGTGGCCTTAACAACTGGACTGAAAGTATGATGAAAATCCGAGCCAGGAATCTGAGTGAACCCCTGAGCAACTAAGCGAGCCTTATACCGTTCAATGGAACCATCAGAGCGGTACTTCGTGCGAAACACCCACTTTGAACCAACAACGTTCACACCCTTGGGCGGAGCAACCAAGTCCCACGTCTTATTAAGCGAAAGAGCGTCAATCTCCTCTCGCATAGCAGTCATCCAATGAGGGTACTTAGAGGCTGATTTGAAGCCACGAGGCTTAGCAGCAGCAGTGGTAAGAGAGCCTAGGTGGAGCCACACGTGCCGGAGATGGAAAACCTGCAGGAGCTGCCGGCGGTGGTAACATATCTGGGGAATCCGGAGCCGGCATCGGGTGAGCCGGACCATGCAGCTCTTCGAGGATGGGGTGTACACACAGAGGCGATGGACGTGGCATACGTTCCTCAACTGTGGTGGGAAGAATAGGATCCAGAAAACTGGAAATAGGCAAGTTCTGCGCTGACGGAGGAGTATTCCCAGCAAAGGGAAAAACCCGCTCATCAAACTGAGCATGACGGGTAATATAAATGCGTGCCGAAGTAGGATCGAGGCACCGAAAACCCTTATGAGTACTGCTGTATCCCAAAAAAATGCAGGGACTGCTACGAGGGGAGAGTTTATGTGCAGCATAGTCTCTAAGAAATGGAAAAACCCTGCAACCAAATGGCTTGAAGACAGAGTAATCCGGAACACTATGAAATAACATCTCATACGGAGATTTATTATCCAAAACAGAGGATGGCAACCGATTGATAACATAAACTGCAGTAGCAAAGGCATCAAACCATAAAGATGCTGGACCACCACAATGAAACAGCATAGAAAGACCAGTCTCAGTAATGTGTCTGTGCTTGCGTTCAGCTCTACCATTCTGTTGCGGAGTATAAGGACAAGACATCCTATGTAGAATACCATGGCTTTGCATAAAAGAAGCAACACGCTTATTAACAAATTCAGTCCCCCCATCAGATTGAAAAACCTTAATACTTCTGGAAAATTGGGTGCACACAAAGGCATGAAAACTAAGCAGAACATCATAAAAATCAGATTTGGCACATAAAGGATAAATCCAAGAAAAGCGTGAATAATCATCAACAAATACACCGTAATAACGGAAACCAGAGGTAGAAGTAATAGGGGCTGGTCCCCATAAATCACAGTGTACTAAATCAAGAACAGAAGTAGCACGTTTCTCATTCAAGGTAAAAGGTAATCTCTTGCTCTTGGCAAGCTGACAAGAAGAGCAAACAGTAGGATCCGGTAAAATGGAAGTAACATTCAAGTGGCCTAATTTATTTAGTAAAGAAATGGCACTAGGAGAGACATGTCCTAGGCGCAAATGCCACAAATTAAAACTAGCACGCAAGGTTTTCTGATGAAGTGAAGCAATCAAAGCCGCACTCCCACTCTCTAGAACGTACAACCCATTATCACAACGACCCTGAGCCAGAACTGTCTTTGTCAATCGGTTCTGAATAGTAAAGGATTTGTCAGTAAACACAACATCAACATCGCAGTCATGAGTCAATTTACTAATTGACAATAAATTCTTAGTGAGACCAGGCACAACCAAAATATCCAACAGATTAATATTAGGAGATAAATGACCAGTACCAATATGCGATATTGTTAAAGAGTTTCCATTTCCAACAGTTACGGAATCGTTACCAGAATACGGCTCAAAGGAGTCCAATTGCGTAAACCCGGGAGTCATGTGCGCTGAGGCCCCACTATCCACATACCAGTCCGAGCTAGAGCCCGGCGACTTAACGTTGCACGCTGCGTTGAAGGCTTGGGCGAGGTCAGCGGTGTGCGTGGCTGCAGGAGAGGCCGAGCGTCCACGAGCAGCAACCTGAAGCTTCAAGAAACGAGGGCACTTGTCGGCGAAGTGCTCCCCACGGCATAGTTGACACCTGGGAGTGAACGGACGGCGGCCACCCGAGCCTCCACGTCCAGAACCGCCTGAGCGACCTCCACGACGCTGCTGACCAGAGCCACCGAAGCTGCCACGCTGCTGCCCAGACCCTCCGGAGGCACGGCGGTCATCACCGCGGGCATCAGCAACGAAGACAGCAGGAGACGCCGGCGGAGCATGGTCCATGGAGCGAGTCATCATGTCAAATTGAACCACCTGATGGAGCAAGTCGCGGAACGTGGGGACAGGCTGCATCGCCATCCGGGTATCTGCGAAGTTGGCAAACGACGAACCGAGTCCCCGGAGAAACCAATGGCTTTTGTCGCCATCCTCCACCGGCTTCTGGATAGCGGCCAGTTGATCGCACAGCTGCTTAAACAGACGGCCATACTCAGCAACGGAGAGGTCATTGCGACGAAGAGAGAGCAGTTCTTCGCGAAGCTGATTGGCACGCGACGTCGAGGCATGAGCAAACGCAGATTCTAGGGCACGCCAGGCGGATAGGGAAGAAGAACAATCCAGGACCTCCGCCATGGCTTCGGGTTCCAGGGTCGCAAACAGGACGCCGAGAAGACGCTGGTCGCGCAAGAACCAGGCAGAATATGCCGGATTCGGCGACTCATCACCGGTGGGAGAGGGCAGAAACTTCGGAGGAGAGGGGGAAGTTCCGTCAAGAAGGTCCATCATCTCGAATGTTGTCGCCATCGAGATGAACTGCCGCTTCCACATCAAGTAGGTAGTGGTGGAAAGCTTTATCTGAACAAGGTTGATCATTGCCGTGGTTTGAGAAGAAGGGGCGGCCATGAAGAAATAGGGAAGGAAAAGAAAAGAAGGAAGAAACAGGGAAGAAAAAGGAAAGAAGGAAGAAGAGGGTTAGGGTTTTCGATCAGGCTGATACCATATGATAGGAATTATCGGATCATCACCAACTGTGATGACTTGCGCATAACATTATATATACAATTGAATCATTACAAGATCTCCATAAATCACGGAGAGAATAAATCAACATAAATACAAAGATATACAATATCTACATACAAAAATATCCTCAATTCTTTCCCTTAATACTTTCGTTCAATATGGAGTATATTTCTTTTTCATAAAGTTATTTTGTGAGATAATACCTTGTAATCACCATTCAATGTGGAGTATATTTTTTTTCCATAAAATTATTTTCTAAAATGATAGCGTGTAATCACACAAAATGATACATTAAAATATAATAATTTTATAATATTATAATATGGTTTCTGTTTTATTACCCATCTCGCATGTATATTTGTTCATAAAAGGGTATCTCTTATTTTTTATTTTCTAATTTCACCATATATATATCCATTTTCTTGTTGAATGCACTAATTACGTATTTATTGACTAATATATATATTATTCTTTTTACGATTTTTACAAAATTCTTTTAAATTAGATAAATAAATTTATCTTGAAAAAACGGGGAGATTATAGCACTTTCTCAAATTCAAGAAAAGAAAAACTAATTAGTTTCTATAAATTACAATGTTAATTTGTATAAGTCACTAATTTCTTCATTAAATTAAAAACACTTAACGTATAATTTATTCTGAAAAATCAATTCTTTTTTAATATTTATATGAATGATGAGCATGCACAACGTGTAAGTCTATATATTATTAGTGATGATTAGATGTTTGAAATTTTCAAGTAATAAAATATTAGTTGATATTCCATGTTTAATAAGGAGTAAGTATGAATTAGGGGATAAGATATATGAGAGGGTGGTTAATTTGGGTTTGAAGGTGACAACCCCACTAATCATAATTAAGGAAAGTCGATGTAGTAAACTAACTTAATTATTAGCCACATTAAATGCAATTAATGCGTTATCTTGTTAGTTGAGAACGAGTACGACCACGTATCCAACAATTTATATTATTGTAGTTAGATTAACTATTCATAATAATTTTTAGAAATTTAAGAAATAACATTTGTAGACCTTGATTATAAATTACTCTAAAATGATTTTAATCTTTTATCTTTTTTTTTAAATAAATGTTGAATCAACAAAATTACGTTACCTTTTGCTAAAACCGTGGAAATAAAACCATAATTGAAATATAAATTTTCTACTCCGTTAATAAGATTCCCAAGTATCAATTACACCATCCATTCCATACGATTAAAGCAAAATTCAAAAATAAAAATATAAATATAAATATAAATTAATATTTGTTTATGTAGGAGGGCTTAATTTGTTTTTAGGTATATGAGTCAGATCAATTATTATTGAAGTATGGTTAGTGTATGGGTAAATTATGTTTAGTAGAAGTTAAATATGTTTATAGTAAATTATATTTAACGCTCTAAACTTATATTTTAATTTATCATTTATATATTTTAATTGAGTATATAATTTAACTATCAATAAACATAGCAAATATATTTTAACACATCTTACAATTAACCGTCAACTTATTTTATACCACTTAAGTACTTTTTAATAAAAATTAAAATTATATAAGATCATCGTAAAAATAACTTTATAAAAAAATATACTCATCTCATCCCCATATTTTTTGACATTTTTATTTTGGATGGTTGCATCTATTACATTGGATCGTTACATTAGAATTTTGGATTGTCTTTCACATTTTCGTTTTGAATTGTTATTATTATTCATTCCGTCCATCTCTATACAATATATTGGCACCCTCAAAATACTATAAAATTTTCATTGATCTTTTAAACTTTATTTATAAAAAAATTCAATATTAAGTTATAAAAATTATCCTTATTTTATCATACATCATACACCTTTTTATTTAATTATTTTTTAATCTTTGCGCACTCACAAAAATACAGGGAAAGTAGAATATCAAACTCAATTACCCAATTAAAAAACAGATTTTAACTTATTTTAAATAAAGAGTTATATTTAAATAGTCTTTATACTTCCATACAAGATAGATCATAGATGCGTGATACCCACATAAAAAAGATAAGCCATAAAAAGGTATTTATATTTTCTAAGAAAAATGGTAGTCGTGTAATCTAATTAACAAATTCAAATATTTTCGTTTTTATTAAGTCATGCGTGATACCCACATAAAAAAATAAGCCATAAAACGTATTTATGTTTTCTAAGAAAAATGGTAGTCGTGTAATCTAATTAACAAATTCAAATATTTTCGTTTTTATTAAGTCACATAAAAATAAGAAGGGTATATAGATAAAGTATGTAAAAGAGTCAATTGAGAAAAAAAAATAATAAATAAAAATACAAGGGCAATTGAGTTTCTGTGAGCACGTGCAATAATGCATTAAAATGGAGATCCACATTAATATTATATTAAGAAATGAATAAACGAATTATTAATAATAAATGATTTAATTTAAAATAATATTTGGAAGCTTCACATCTCTGACCCCAAGTTGGAAGGCTTTAAAAAATGTGCAATCTATCGTTTTTTGAAATTGGGATAGAGACAACTAGACAAGTCAGAAAGCTTCGTCGAAGATAGTAGTAATATTTTTTTATTTTTCAAAATACTAAATTTGGATCAACTCATTTGCCTTCTGTCCTATGATATCAAGTTCATACTTGCGTTATTCTTCTTGCAAATTAAATTCTTGGATTTTTGTAATCCACTCATTACAAAAGAAAACTCACTAATTTCAACTCCTTAATTATATGCGCATTTACATGACAATAATAATAATATTAAATGAAAGGGAGTAAGAGAGAGAGACTGAGGAATGTAGGGGCAACATGTGCAGCGCCGCCCCCTGTGTTTTTTTTTTTTTTTGTCCAAACTCACATTTTAATCCTAATGAAATTTTTGTCCAAACTTGGACACATTTAAAACTAAAGAAAATACTTCTATTCCTTAGGCTCTAAATAGTTCATACCCTTGTCCCATAAAAATTGTAACCCTTAGAATAAATAAATAATAATCACCATCTCAATCTTCCTTCGTACACTTTATTTATAAAAATATCACTCATACATAACACATTTAATATACTTTATTATTTATTTCAAAATAAAATCATAACATCTTTAAAAGTTATCATTTTTATTAATTTCTGTGAGTACTAATTTCAATCTAAATTTCGATGGCAAATAATTCTTTATAGAGCCATTTCATTTACCAATTCGACATTGAACTGTTCCATGAACACTTTCTCGATTTCGAAATATAAACTTCATAAAGTATTACCTTAAAAAACCACGATTTAACAGAAAAGTTCACACAGTTTTAAAGGT
The DNA here is from genome assembly GCA_023678885.1 of Pogostemon cablin. Lineage (NCBI taxonomy): Eukaryota > Viridiplantae > Streptophyta > Magnoliopsida > Lamiales > Lamiaceae > Pogostemon > Pogostemon cablin. The sequence goes on from CM042956.1 coordinate 4,558,799, forward strand.
AATGATTTATAAATCCACTGAGATAACAACTGATGTACACAAGTGTGATATGGTTCACAGAAACTATTAGAATCATTACACTCAATCTTCTGATAAATAAAAGTAGTATATATTATCTCTGCAGCATCAACTGATCTAGACAAAGAAAAATGAACAAATATGTATAATATAATTGGTGAAGATACAATACAGATGAGTATTTAATTTATATATCTACTTGACACACACTAAAATGAACATAGATGTTGTAAATTACTCCTCAATGGGCAGGAAGTCAGCATTGCATTTGCATTAATTATATTACATACTTGGTCTGGTTGAAAAGCTGTAGCACTCCAATCATGGCATAAACACCAGCATGTCTCAACTCCTCGTGCTTGGGACAATCAGCAGGATTGTTTTCCAACTCCGTATCGACCTCAGCTCAGGGACGACGACGAGGATCTGTCTGTATGATCTGTAAAAGCTTCTGTACAATCTCAGACATCGGAGGCCTGAATTCGGGCTCAGGCTGTCACATAAAATCAATCAAATGCATCATTTCAATGCTCCTTGAGACGAGTTAAATGTAAATAGAGAGAGAGAGAGAGAGAAGGGTTACCTGAATACACAATGATATTATATCTGCAACTCGCGATAAGGACATAGATGGATAAGCACCATTGAGGGAAGGATCCACCATTCTGGACAATGCATTGATGTCATAAAGCTGTGGGAACGCCCAACGAACAAGGTATTGCTCCCCCCGGGGACGTGACCTGATTTCATCAATGAATATGATGTTAGCCTTTCAACAATCACAACTAAACTAAGCTGGTTAGTTTATCATGGTAAAAGATCAAAGAGGCTTCTTCAGACCTGTCATAAGATTTCCGCCCTGTTAACAGTCGTAACATCACAACTCCAAAGCTGTACACATCGCTCGGATAGGAAAAGCTTCCAAACTCAAGCTCTGGAGCCCCATAACCGGAACCCTGAAACTGAGGAGTCGACGAGCATCAAGCTATTTTCTTACAAAAGAATCAACTAAAAAATTTTGAAATTAATTTGAGAATAATTACTTGAGTGAGGGAATTGGACGTCATCAAAGGAGCCAAAGCACAATCAGAAATTCGTACAGTGAGATCATCTTCCAGCAGCACGTTGCAAGATTTGAAGTTCCGGTGCACAATAGGCGGCTGGCACACCTCGTGCAAATATCTTCACAAGACCACTAAAAGTTAGTATCCAAGCAAAGATAATTTTCAAAAAATAAAATAAAATAAAATACTTGCAGTTCTGATTATAATGTTAGAGATTTACTAAGTTTGTCAACGAACGTACTCTAGAGCTTTTGCAGCTTGTAGAGCCAAATGCATGCGAGCATTCCAAGAAAGCTTCTTATTGGTCTCATCATCCACGTTTAGTGCATCATCAAGAGTCCCATTTCTGCAATAGTTATAAACGAGCAGGCGTTGTCCATGCTCAAGGCAATACCCTACAAGTTCTACTATATAATCATGGCATAATTTGGAGATGCTCGAGACCAGCTCAAGGAATTCCCGGTTACTTAGATGTGCAGATGCTGCCTTATCCAGCTTTTTCACTGCTAGAACCTGGAAACAGAGATACATAAGCAACAGTTCAAAATCAAACACAACACTATGTTTAGGTTATAGAGAAATCATTACTAAACTAGCAATCGAATCAGGGATAATATTATCACAGTGAAAAACCAAAATAAACTATAATTACCGTTCCATTAGGGAGCTGAGCAGAATAAACAGTGCCGAGCGTGCCTTTTCCTATAATGTTTTCTTGAGAAAAGCTATTTGTGTATTGTTGAAGAGACGCAATAGTAAACGACCTTGCAGATTCTACAGTAAACACAGCACTTCCCCTAGAGGATAATGAAGTAAAAGTAGGATCTGCTACAATCCTATCAGCAGGTAGAAGGGGAAACGGAAGAGAGCTGGATCTCGTATCAGCCTTATTCAGTACAGTCGTATCTATACTATGATCATTCCCTGGCTTTAGTAGCCCAGCCCTCTTCTTACTACCAACACTTGGCTGTGAATCTTGCTTGGGATCTGCTTGAGTGCCTCAAAGGGTCATTCATTAAGTATAATAAAACAATGATATAACAATGGACTAGCAAAGGCACTATAAAGTCGATCACCTCTGTCTACTTGGTAAAGAGGGTTCTGTGAAGTTTGATCTCGTTTCAGAGTTTCAGGAAGGGTACCATAAGTTTCCATTTCATGCTTTTTGGAAATTTTCTCAGTCAATCTCCTCACATTACAACATCGGGACATAGAAAGACATAGCCCCAAAATGATTACAACAACAGCCGCTAGCCCTCCAATAGCAATCCATGTGATTTTGCTTGATGTTCTTTTCTTAAACTCCCCTCCGGATTCGGGTAATGGAGATACTGTCGGTCCATGAACATCAGCTCCAGGAGTGGGAAGAGGTGAAGGTGCGTCGAAAGGGGATGTGGGAGGTGGGGTAGGTGGAGATGGTAAGATAGTAGTATTGAAAGGATTTCCAACTCTCCTGCAGAACAAAAACGTTACTGAAACACTATACTAAAGGGAAGACAACATAAAAATGACAAACACAGGTAAAAAAGCTCAGATGATAATGGAATCAACTCTAGTTAAACCTAAAATTAGGAATGGCTAGCAATTTATCCGGAATAGGCCCCGAGAACAAGTTATTTTCGATATTCCTGTGGTACAAAGAACCCAATCAGCACATATGTGATGACATGATCAAAGGAAAATGACATATTTACATATCATGTATTGAAATACAGTACAAATCGGTCAGAGGGAGATCTTGAAGAATATCCAGCACTCCAATAAGCTTATTGTTCTGCAGATGCCTAAATGCAATATGTAGGTGTGAGTACATTAGAACAAAGTGTGAAGGAAGCATTATAGTTGCAGGCATTGATAGTAAATAACATGTTAGAGACAGTTACTCACAATGATGTAAGAGATGACAAAGCCCCCATTGAAGGGGGAAGCACACCGGTTAACTTGTTCCCAGATAAATCCCTGTGTTATCAATCTATATCAAACAAAAGTAACTCAACTACATTCTATAAGAGCTAGCATTATGACAAACAGTAAACACTTGCAAGTTAATCAAATCTTTAACCGGTTCGAAGGCATCTGGGATTGGTCCAGTTAGTTGATTGTTGTTCAGAGACCTGAGATGAAAGTTCACAAAGTCAAATATCACAAAATCCTATCATTTTTAATAAATAAAATCCCATCATTGAGAAATAGTGAGAAAAGATAGGACCTACAAATCTGTTAATTGGCCTAATGTCGACAATGCGTCTGGAATTTGTCCCGTAAACTGATTATCTGAAAGAAAACTAGAATTTGTACTCCACGAAGGAGAGAAGCATTATCAGGATGATATAGTTTCAAAAGTGAATTGCTCTTTCATTGAACATAAAGCTATAACATATCACTTAAGGAAGTAGATTAGTTGAGAAACATACAAACTCCTAAGAGTGATCGGAAAGCTGGACGGTATGCTGCCTCCAATGTGGTTGTTGCTCAAATTTCTGCTCTCCAAAACACACAAATCTTTCATGAGTTGCCTCAACGGATGACAAGTTATTCAAGAAACATGAAAGTAAATCTACAAGAGGGTGATTCCAAATGACCAACAGTACAAAAGAGTTTAGATTTGACTCACATAACTATAATAGAGGCGAACAATCCCAGTTCATCAGTCAATTCACCGCCCAAATTTGCACCATTCAGATTTCTATCAATCAGAACAAAGTATTTCAATTCATAAAAGAGTTCACTCAAATCATACATAATGTGGAAACAAGAATGCAAGAATCTTACATCCCAGTAATATTTGCATTCACACATTCCACCCCTTGCCAACTGGGAGGCCCACAAGGGTCTCCTCCAGGAACCCATCCAGGAAGTAGGGGAAGGCCCAGAGAAAAATGTAATTGAGTTATTGCATAAACTGACAACAATCATTCAGTATAAACCCGTTAGCACGACAACGTGATTAACTCATTCAAGAAAACAGTAATCTTGAACTCTTCACCAAGAAAGAAGTATAAAGCTCAAGAACTCAAATGATTTATTTATTTCAAATGAAACATGGAAGCATTTCTTACCATCTCGAGGGTCAGTGAATCCCCAAATAAGAGGCAGAGCAGAAATTACCACTAAAAGATCAAGAAACCTCGTCATTTGTTTAGACACGTGTTTCTTGATTCTTCAAGAATCTGGCCGACCCAGAAAACTACAAGAATTAAATTACAATCAATTCGAATAACCATTCACTCTGAACAAATCTTGAAAAAAGAAACAAAAGAACACTCACTCACACACAGTAAAAGAACGCAAGAAGCAGAGCCACTTCAGTAAAGCAAATTTTAGTCAAGCACAAACCTCAAGATTTAGTGGGTAAGTCCAAAAGGCGACGACTCCTTTAACTGAATCAAAATTCGCGTTTTCTTTAAAATCAAATCAACAAGCAATAATCATACAGCATATTGACAGTGTAAAAATGATTAAGATGTCGAAACAGAAGCGCATATAAAAACGGTTTTCTTGCTTCCTTTTTCCTCATTAATAATAATTAACAAAAAGCATTCGTGTTTTGATGGCTTTTGTGCTTATCTTTTGAGAAAAAAGATTATTACAGCTATAGTATATTATAGTAGTTGCCGGAAGAGAGAGATTGTTAATGGAGTGTATGATACATACCAAATTCTTTTAATCTTCCCATTAAAGCAGTAATTAAGGGTATTTTCAAATGTTTTAAATTAATTTGAAAAATTAACCCAGTGTACCGTTGAGCCATTCTGTCCGTTATGTCTCAAATTTTACTTGGGCTTATTCAGACTATACCCGGCCCGGCCCATTAACCATACGAGTTATGCTTTCTGCGTTAATTTTTCTTGAATATTAATCGGAAATTTTAAGAGAAATTTTTTATTTATAATATAAAAATAATATTCAAATAGAGGTGAGGTAATAAAATGAGTAGTCTATCACATCTTCAAATTTGTCTAGTGGTTTATTATATTTTTCAAAAAAAATCATATGGCTTAAAGTATTCAAATTGGTATATGTATTGTATATTGTAAGTATTCAAGGAAAACGCTTATGAATTCTTTATCAATTAAAAAGCGAAAAGAGACATTTTTTAAAACTCAAATTATTCGGATTAATTGTTAATAAGTAGTTGGATGTGCTTCTTGCCTACTTCAATTTAACTTAGAAGAATTTTGGCAAACACTTATCCAAGACGAAAAATGCCTATTAGAAAGGTAAAAAATATAATATTTTTATAAAAAAAAATTGATATATAATTTATTAAAAATAATGATGAAGTGAATTACTTCATAAATAACTTATTTATAATATATATAAATGAAAGTGATAATATTTATAATAAAAAAATAATATCTAATTATGAAAGCATGAAATTATGTTACAGTTGGATGATATCAAAACAATATTACTCCAATTTTTTTTAATGGAATTAAAAGGATTAGTTCAAGTGTGATAAAATCATCCTAGAGGAACTTGATTAATATTATTGATTTATTTATTTTTATTTGGTTAGGGTAAGACTGTGGTAGAGAATTTCAAATTTTAGAAAGATTAGAGTATATATAAGATAAAACTTCGTTTAATTCAATTTAATTATAATGGCAGCTTTTTCTAAATAAGTATCACTTAAACACACAATTTTTCAGTAAAGGCAGTTGGAAATCATTCATGTCTACTAATTGTGTTCCTTCAATGAAGTATGGACACACACCTCTAAACTGCCAGAACATTATTTGCTTCCAAAAAGCCTCACAATAGAGATATTTATGTAAATTATAACGGGCTTCTTTATAAGGAATGAGGTTTGCGTGTGCCCAAGACATCGTATGTCTTTAGAATTTAGTATTATAATTAAGGGTACATTATTTTATTTTAAATGATATACATTTTAATTAATAATAGTACATAATTTTGTTCTAAATGATATACATTTTTCATTAATACTATTTTTATTTTGTTTAAGAAAATAAATGATATACGTATTTATACTAAAAATTATACAATTTAATACAAAATTTTAAAGGTGCACGACGTGTGCCCCGTGCGTGCGCTCGGGTGCACACAAGTTTTTGCCCTTTATAATTGGAGGGGGAAAAATATTTATTTTCACATGATAAATATAAATATTAGTTAATTGCTTATCTACTCTATTTAAACAAATAGCTTTATATTGAGTGATCCAAACAGTCTTCTCAATTTAATTACATACATTTGGTGAAATCTCATTCCAATAAACATTATAAAATTAGAATATGAACATTATTAAAGTATTAACTAGTTAATGTAGGTAATGAGTAGCTCTTTTCCATGGAGTATGCTATTAACACGATTGGAAAATTAATATAATCTATCATTTATTGGTTAATTTAAAATTCATTATTACATGGATATATACTCCTAATTAATAGTTGGAAGTAAATATGTCAATTTTGAGTAAGCGATAGGGTTAAATATATTGTACTTGCAATCTATTTTCATTAGTTTCCTACAAAATGATTATGACAATCTAACGAGAACGCAATTAACTTATAATAATATTTAGGTTTTTGTTAATCTTTTCTAGTGAGCATATAATATATTTTCTTTTCTGATAGGTTAATCAAATTGAATTTAACATAATGTAATTTAAATTCACTAAAATATTAAAATTTTATATTCTAAACATTATTGGAATGGATTTACACATAACTTACATCTTGATATTCAAACTGAAACATTGAATGAGATAATAAAAAAAAAGGAAAAAAACATTAAATAGTATCATCTTGGGCTTTGGAAGTGTAACCAACAACTTCATATCCATACAATAATTTGGGCTTTCGGAAGTGAAATGAACAACGTGGTCCGATTTGGCCCAACCAAATGGATCTTGGACCCAACTATAAGAAAAATAAAAAATGCTTAGTAAAATAACTTGCTCCATTTCAATAGATTAATTTTTAGGTAATTCTAGAGTTTATAGGGGTAAATTAAGGGTTAGTGAGTAGTTATTTATTTTAAATTTGTAGTATTATTTTATTTTATTTAATAATAAAGATTAATTTAAAACTTAATCTAACGGTTAAAATCATCCAAGTGCACCGATATATCTGGTGCGCACAAGTTGAACTCTTAACTTGTACACTATAATAAGATTATTATGTAAACTTGAGCAGATATTTCACTAACATATCTCATATATACTCATCCTTTAGGGAATGCTCCAAAAATATATTATTGTGTGTCATAAAGACTAATAATTTTAAATTTTAAATTTATAATGTATAATTTCTTTTAAGTAATTTAATGGAACAAAATAAAAATAAAAACTATTCACATACTCCCTCCATCCCACATTTATCTTCACACTTTCTGTTTTCGTCCGTCCCACATTTATCTTCACACTTAAAAAAAGGAAACTTGACACTAACCAACAACCTCAAAAGTTACCTTAATTTCAAAAATATCACTCTCACCTAACACACATAACATACTTTACAATTTATTTATTACTTAAAAATACTAAAATAGCCTTCAAAAGTCAATAAAGTTGGTCAAAAAGTAACTTTTCTTAAATTTCGTATTTACAGTAATTACGAAGATAAATATGGGATGGAGGAAGTATTTTTTTTTTTTCTTTATGAATAAATGATAAAATGGAAGTTAAAACCACATCTTGTCGTTATTAATTGAGTAGTTAATTAAGTTGGGCACTGAGAAGAGAGGTGCAGAGGATCCACGTGAGAGTCTGATCATTGTAGGAGATGTGTGAAGTAGGGAGTGGCCCATTTTATTACAAGTGTCACTATATAGAGTTGACTGAGTAGTTCTCTATCTTAATAATCTCATACTCACTCTCTTCGAATTAAATTTAATAGGTGTTACCAATCTGGACTAAAACGTGATACTTGAAATTGAATGTCATCATATAATAATGAAACCTACTCCTAATAATTGGTGTGGTAGTGTTGTGTAAAACTTTGCTGAACCTACTATAATTTAATATTTCTATCTTGGATTTATTCAAGTATGTAAAAGCTAACTTGATTATCTTTTCAATCATAATTGTGGACCGTCATATTCAAAGAATTAAGTGTCCAATCAGATTTAAAAACCTGAAAGTCATTAATATTTGAGAAGCTTGAAAGACACTCGCATCATTCATGAAATCTCGATCTTTTTTTTTTAATAAATAAATACTTGCAATTTTTTTAATGAATATTATTACCTTTATGATATGATATTTATACCCGAACAAAAGAGTACAAATTACAAATAGAACACGTATATACTACTTTCTATTACATCAGATACGGCACAACAACTATTAATGACCATTTTTCAAAAAGCAATTGTCAAAGTCTCCCAACCAATCAATATACCTAATATTTAGATTCAGTCTTTTTTTTTTTTCATTTCCACGAACACCATACTTTGTATTTTATTTTATCCATATTCTTTCTTAGGTTTCACACCCGACATCTTTAAATATTACTCCACATCGTTTCTACTTTTCTAAATAACTCATACCATGCACATTCATGTATCAATTGCTAACCTCTTTCTCTCATTTTTTAAAAATAATTAACTAAATAACATTAAGTTCACCCGAACATTACTAATTAATGGTGTTTGCATCTTTAGCCACTTGATAATTTTTAATCTCAGCTTTGTTGAGTATTTGCATTCGCAAAATAAGTGTGATATTGTCTTTTCGCTTTTCTTGCATAGCGGGCATGTTGTGTCTCTATTTGGTGATAGTCTCCCTCTTTTTTGAAACTTAGTTGTCATCACCAACTTTCCTCTGATAATATAAATACATGCTCTTTAATAAACTTTAGACAAATTATGGAGATTATGAATCTTGTATGGATCGTTTATAAAGATTGAGAATTGAGTTTTTTAAGTTTCATGCGGATCCTAACTTGGAAGTCGAACACGTTCCGTTTCAACTGTCCCATATTATCTTCATCACCTAAAAAGAAGAAAAAATATTTGTTTGCGACCATCTCACATAAAGACTTATATGGAACGAACAAGAAATGATAATATTTTAATAAAATATTAATTTCATTAATTAAAAATAATAATTAAATATTTAATAATATAAATGAAAAGTAATAACTATTTAAAAAATATAAAAACTATCTCACTTAAGATCTTTCATTAATGTAATAAAGGTAGTAACAAATGTATCTTTTTTAAATTATGTGTTTACAATATTAGTGCAGATAAATGTAGGATGGGGTATAACATTATATCTTTTGTTTCAAAATTATTATTTTTTTCTATTATCAACCCTCATCAGTTGGACAAAGTGAAATAAAATAAAATAAAAACATAATTAGTAAAATGATATTCTTAAGATAATCTACTAGAGTACATTAAAGCAATTTTAACTACATACTAGCGCCAAGAGAACCTTATTAGGAAGTAGTATATCGTGTGAAAACTTCAAATATAGTAGTAAAAGGATTTAAAAAGAAAAAGAAAAAAAAAAGTAACGTGAAGTATAAAGTAATTTGAGTTGGCAGGTGAGAATAGTCACAGTAAATTAAGCTAAATAAAAATGGGTAAATATTGGGAAATAATAATTACGTCAGAGTTATGATTCATGTTCTTGCCAGAGTTTTATCCACACCCTGTAAGAATCATCCTCCAATTACCTTCATCTACTGGGTCCCACTCATTCAACCTCGAACACCTTCACACAGCATCCAACTTTCTTAGCCTCATTGCCTATAATCCCTTTATTCTTTTTTACTGTAATTAATTACGAACGGGAGTGTTTTTTATTTTTAAAAAAGTTGAAAATGTGTGTTTTAATAAATAAATAAAATACAGAAAGTAAAATATTTACTCCCCATACTATATTAAATTTCACACTCTTTTTTTCATCACTTGAAAGAAATTATTATATTAATCATCAACTTTAAAAGGACATTTCAATTAAAAAAAGTAATTATTTATATTGAGTATTATATCCTTCCATCAATAGAATTTTCTTTTTATGTTTTGGACATCAATTATTAAGGTTTTCATCTCATTTTATATATTCTTAGGGAGACTAGCCCATTTAATCAATTTTTTTTTAAGTTAGAAATCATTGTCCTCCATAAAGTAAATTATACAACTTCCATACTCAATTGTTCATTTTTTGATCAAAATATCCACGTCCTGCTGAAATGTTATGTCAGGTTCCGACATTGAATCCAATAACCGACCATCCTGTCGGAATACTATATCGGAATTTCGACATCGAATCCGACATCCTCAATACCGGATGTCGAATTCGATGTCGGAATTCCGACATGGTGGAAGTATTTTGGTCCAAAAATAGATAATTGGGTATGAAAGTTATATAATTTAGGTTATTAATGTCATTAATTTTACCATATTTATTTGGAATATTTTTGGCAATTGCATCTATTCTTTATACTTTATTTAATTAATGTAAGGGTCAAATATGTCATATTTTCGCTGGAAAACAGTGACATCGTCGGAAAATGGCACATGATTGTCACGGATGGCTGGAATTTTTTTGCAATGTCACTGTTTTTCGGCGAAAATAAGACGTATTTGGCCCTAATTCTTCACCGGTGGGACTAATTTGACAAACTTATCTTTTTTGGGACTAAAAAATACCATGAGAAAAGTTATGGGATCAAATCAGTATTTATCCCCTATTGGGTACATAAAATAATGCATATTTGCTATAAACTACATGACTTAAAGTACTATTACTCATAACTACACAATTATGATTGTGATACCATAAATATCCATATGTGTCTGCACAATTTTGTTTTTGCACATTTTGTTTGCACATTTTAAATTCCGGCGAAAGTCAGACAGCCGGCGTCGGAGGTCAGACGGCGGAGGTCCGGCGATTGTTTTGCACAATTTTATTTTACACATTTTGCTTGCAATTTTTTTTCTGCACATTTTGCTTGCATTTTTTTTTTTCACATTTTGCTTGCATTTTTTTTCACATTTTTTTTTAATGATGATTTATCCAACAAAAAAGCTTCCAAGTTCTAAACACTAGTTTCTTTGGGAAAAAAACTGTAGCAAAAATTAAAACCAGGATTATTGAAAATGGTGAGGAAATTAATTAATCAATAGTCATCAGAGTCCATGATCTTCTTCATGAGCAACTCGGTCTTCTCTTGAATCTGACCGAACATCCCACAGAAACCTTCGCCAGCGTGGAGGAGAGGTCCGACAGCGCCGCCGCGTCCCTCATGCAATCCTCACTCTCATCAAACAACTTCATAAGAATCTTCAACCCCCTTATTTACTCAGCATGCACCCCCTTTTCAATATCCCCACCATTCGGCCCACGATGCCTACACTTCTCTTCAGATTACTCAGCCCCACCTCAAATCGGGCCGAGAGGAGATAAAGGAAATAAAATGTGAATTTGTAGCACTCTTGCAAAAGGAGAACAAGAATAAAAAAAATCTACCCACCAAATTCAAGCATAATTTTCATGAAACATGTTCTAATGATAACATGAAGAAAATAATAAAATCTCAATCATCCGATAGGGTAGTTGAATTCCTCGCCATACCAATAATACACCATCATCTATTTAGTCAAAAGGGTACAATAATAGTATTATTCAAATGCTAACAAACAAGTTCTTCTACCTTCAGATTTATGACATCAATTTTACAGTATATGCAATAGATTTGCACATACAAAAAATTATCTATGAATGATTGTGTGCATTAGCATCAAAATCCATAATTCTCAAAGCATACAAAATCGAAGAAACCAAAACTCGAGAGAAAAGTCAACCTAGTCAAGTAATCCTCTCAATGCAATTTATTCCCACAACTTAAGCAACAACACCGGACAATCCAGCGGCGACGACGTCGCTCACGAACACGTTTTCCGAGAACATTACCGCCACTGACTTCAGTTCCCGGCGAATTCTTCTTCTCTTCAGCTGCTGAAGAATCCCAAAATTGGTTCTCAAATGGCAACAGAAAAGGGTATTAATACTTGGTGGAGCTAAAAAAGTTGTTATCGCCAATGCCATAAGCGTGACGTTTGAGATATAGTATGAGTTTGTTGACTACGACAGTATCCGAAGGGCACACTATCGTGCGCTGCTCACATGGTTGAGGGAGCACCGATCGCCATTGACGCATTGAATATGTTGCAGCCTAAGAATCGCCAATAAAGTTCCAGCGAGATCCTCCGCCTCGGCACTCTCCGCCAGCTGTATCAGCGTCGGCACCGCCCCCTCTCGAACGGCAAACGTGCAGTTGCCGTGAAACTGCACCAGATCCGCCAGGTAGCCAAGGAGGTGGTGCGACGCCGGAGTTGTGGGGACCGAGATCGCCTCCACTAGAACCTCAACGACTTCGGCGACCCCAAATTTGACCTTGTTTTTGTCGAGCATGGCAAGGCTGTAGAGGAAGGCGGCGGCGAGTTTGCATAATTGGGAGTCAGAAGACATAATTAGGGCAATGAAATGAGAAATAATGTGGTGTTGAGTTGAGGGTAATTTTATCTTTCTATCTACTCATTGTGTATCTAGTTGTATTTTTTGTTTTTCAATGTGTCTCATAGTAAATATAAGTTTCAAAGTGTGTATCTAACAATAATAAACCCTTTAAAATTATATTAAAAATAAAGAAATTTCCACATTAATTACATTTGTGTAGCTTTATTTATTTTCAAAACCATTAGTAAATAAAAAAGATCAAAGGAATACATCCTAAATTTTTTTTAAAAAAATCCCTAAAAAAAAAAAACTCAATGGAATACATCCTCCTAGAAGTAAAATACAATACCCTTGAAATTTTAATGAAATTTTATGTAACATCTTAATGAAATTTTATGTAACATCTTGTTACTCATATTTACGACTTTATATATTAATACACATATTAACTTTTGTGAACCGACTATACTCTTAGTTAGGTTTGTTTCTTATTTTAAAATGAGAGGGATTAAGGTACAACGAGGGGTATCAATTCAATTGGTATATTCTTGGTATTCACTCTTATTGATTAATACCTGCTCCTTCATTAATGTCGTCTTTTATTTTATTTTTAAATTTATTTTATTTAAATGACTATTATACCCTAAACCCTAAGGATAAATTATACTCTAACCATAAGAGTAAAATTACAATTATACCCTAAATCCTAAATCCTAGAGATAAATTATATCATAAACCACAAGGGTAAAATTACAATTATACCCTAAACCGTATGGATAAATTATACCCTAAACCACAAGGGTAAAATTACAATTATATTCCTAAAATTAAATAATAAAAAACAAAAAAAAAGGAAAAAGAAACAGTAATTTAAAAAAAGGACAACACACACTGAAGGTGAAGGAATGAAGTTGTACATTTTGAAATTGGTAGGACCGTTGTATTCTAGTCTTTGCCTTTTAAAATTAAATATTTTATTTTCAAAATTTATCCACATACTTTTAAAACACTCTCATTATATATATTATACCAATAAACTCTAGTAATCGTTAATTTATCCACCATTATACATCTCATCTTCTTAATTAATACAGTATTCTCTATACATCTATCATACACTTTTATACGTATCACAATATTATCTCATACAGTATATTAATTTCACTTAAAAGTTAAAACCTATCATTAAAAAAAAGACTTATTCACTGATTTTCAAAATCAATTAAACCAAAAATAAATCACAGAACATAGGCAGCACATGTGTTTGACGAAAAATAGGGGTAAACTAAAACAAAGGCTAATTAATGTTTGATGGTGCATGTGAATAAAGGGAAAAGAAGGATTAAAGAGAACATGGTAGGAATTAATAACATTATTAATCAATCTACCCAATTAATCATGAGACAGAGACACCCTAATCACCATTCATCTCACAACTCACGAGAGCAGCTGATATATATACCTCTATTTCTATTTAATTTATTTTCACTATAATAAGGTGAGGATTGAGGTTAACTGCAGATTAACAATTTGGATTAGATTGACTTTCTCTTTTTCTTTTTTAGGGGGTGGGGGAGGGTTGGTTTATCACGTAATGAAATCCAGATCTATTACGTAGTGGATCTAAGAAAAATATTGCATTTCACTATTTATGTTTAATTAAACTACATTTAGTAATAATATTTATATAATAAACTTTTACGGACTTTTTACAATTGGAGGTCGAGAAATTGGTTAATTAATGATTTTAGACATGAAAGCTTTTTTTTAAAAAAATATATATTTGGGCTTTTGAAATATAAAATAATCGATTCAAGAAATTATAAATCGATAAAAAATAATACTACCTTCGTCCCGTTTTAGCTTTCATGTTTACTGTTTCACGTTGTTTAAAAAAAAATTTGACTAATTTTATTGACTTTTAAGGGAATTGTGGTATTTTTAGGTGATAAATAAAATATAAAGTAATATTATGAGTGTGAAAAAGTAATGACAAATTTGAAATTAAAGTAACTTTTGAGGTTGTTGGATAAAGTTGAATTTTTTTTTTTGGGACTGTGAAAGTTACTGTGGGACCTTTGTTGAGAAAATTGTGAAAGCTAAGGAGGGAGTAATATTCCATTCATATTCATTCATTCATCAACATTACTTATGCGCTCCATTTTAGTAATTATTATGACAAAAAAGTTGCATATTTTTACAAACAGAAAAAGTTGGTTATATAGTCCCTAAAAATGATGAGTAAACACTTTATTTTAGGGTGACAAGATAATAGTAAATCAGTCGTAATTAAATTAGCAATCTTTCTTATTAAGAATAATTAAACATTCATGTCGAAAAGTTTGCTATGTCAATTTATATTGTTTTCATCATTATTATCTTTCTACCCACCACTCACAAGTCAGTCCAACCAGACCAAATAAATACATCACTTTACATCCCCCTTTTATCTTCGTTCACCATTCAATTCCTCCATCGCCACCTTCCTGCCGCCGCACCACCGCCACTCCCCCCGAATGTGAAACCCCAATTCGTCACCGAAGAAGTCGAATTCTCGATGGGGTGCTGCGTCAGCACCGGTAAATCCTCGCCGCCCAAAAAATCTCCCCACATTTCCGACGGCAGCATTAGCAAATCCCCGCCGCCGACGAACCCGCTGCTGGAAGAGGAAACGGTTAAGGAAGTCCTCTCCGAAACCCCCTCGTCGATCGCCAAACAGCAATCGGCCGCCATTTCGGCCAGAGCTCAGAGAAAGGTCGAAAGCCCCTTCATTAAAGCGGCGCCGCTGTTGCAGGACCTTCCGTATCGAAACGGCGTCGTAAGCAGGAAAGCGTTCAGCGCCGACGATTCCTCCGACGCATCTGAGATCTGCAGTAATCTCAGTGAGAGCGTCAGCGTTTCGACGTCAGTGACGGAAAAGAGAGAGATCAAAGACGAAATGCGCGAGCTCCGGCAGAGGTCTCCCGCGAGGCACAAGAACCTGCCATTTTCCGGCGAAGTGAACCGGGAAAGAACAATGGGTAGATCTCCCGGGCGGAAGTCGGAGCCCTCCCCCAGTCGGGTACGACCCGTGTCGGGATCCGGGTATGTGAGAAGAAGGGAGAGTGGAGAGGGCTCCGGGAGGAGGTCCCGGTCGCCGGTGACGCGCACCGATTCCGGGTCGCTGAGATCGGGGTTGGGGCGGACGCAATCGAGCAGGAAAACGGGTAAATCGCCTGGGCGGGTAGGATCCGGGTTGGGGGATAGGATCCGGAAGGGTGATGGAGGGAAAGAGGGTGGAGATAGCAAGTGGCCACCGACAAGTAATAACGAGTTACTTGAAAATCCACTTGTGTCCTTGGAATGTTTCATCTTTCTGTAGTGTAGAAATGTAATTTGCTAGCAGCGTAGGGTTACTTTTGGTAAGTAAATGTGGTAAGACAATGTCTTCTTGCCTAGATTTGTGGCTTTTGTAAATGAAAGTCAGAGGTGACTTTGGAGTTGGCTTGCTAATTTTACTGGAATTATTGTTTCTCAATTCTTTTCTATTCACCCCCCATTTTTCTCTCAAGTATTGAAACAGTCCTTTTTTTTTGTTTATTTATTTAATTATATCACAAAAGAGCTACTTCATTAAGTTCTAATGAATAAAGTCAATAAACGAAAAGATTAAATCATGTCTGACATCTAAATATGCCACGGTTTGTGAAACTGTATTATTCAATTTTTAGGTATCACTTTGAATTATAATCGACTATTAAAAAGCTATATAAAAAAATGTTTATTAAATTTATGTAACGACTAATGAGATCCAAAATCTTAGAAGATAGTACTATAGATTAAATTAAGGTATGGTGGGCTATGAGTGACTATTTATTTTTAATTAGTTTATGTAATTTTACGGTGGAGATTGCTAACCATATAATAAAACATTTTAAATCATTCAGGTAATTCGAGTGTCACATAAAATTTTCTGTATCATTTTTTTAAAATCATAATTGTATGATTTAAGATATAATAGTAGGTGAAATAAATCAAACTATTACATATAGGTGTTTTTTTTTAAGGATATAAAACTTCCTCTCACTTCTAAGTATGATTGTAATTTGTATGACATGTTACACCTAGTGGTTCGGGAAATCCAAAGGGAGTATCTAAGGGTCACGAATTATGCTTGTATACACTAGGGAATCTCTTATGAAATGGTTGACCCGTTATTAAAGTAAGTATGTTTATCATACAGATATGCTTATTTGTAGTTAAAGTATGTTAATAATAAATTATATTATAATATTCTAAAATCATACTTTAATTCATCATCTACCATACTTTACAAAACATAATTTAACCATCATTAAATATATTTTAACACGTCTCACAAACGGTCTCACATAAGTAGCGTCTCACAATATACTTTTTCAATATATATTTATTGATGAGTTAGTGTATATTAAATTCAAAGTAGTGAGTAGTTGTTCATAAATGTGCGTTGTATGGTTGGTTATAACTTATAAGTGAGGGAGGTTTAATATAGAAAGCGTAGTTCACAACGTCTTACTGGGCATTCGGATGTCGCACTCAGTGACTCGAGATTCAAATTGGATTTCCTTGTCCTCCAAACACCACACTATTTTTCCACTTTTTCTCTGCGATTACAATTGAAACACACAATTCTCGATTTAGTATTCATCTTTTACATATTTTTAATAAATTGTTATTATATAAATAAATATTTATTAAATAATTGATTGTACCAATATCACATTTTATTAATTTAATTATCACATTTTATTTAAATGTTACAACTTCTTATTTGTTGCATGAAAATTTTCCCGTAAACAGCCTCACATAAGTGTTTGTCTGGGTTATACGGTGCAATATTTTTAATATTTTATAATTTTTTATTTAAAAATTATATTTTAACTTAATTTTATATTTTTATACCTTAATTTATATATTACTCCTACAATATATATTATGGTATATTGTGATGTGTTTTTGATAAATTTTTAAAAGCAAAGGATTAGAGATGGAAATAGGTAGGGTGCCCTTGTCCGTATTTGATTAAAAATAACTATTCATATCTGTACTTGTTTCATTTAAAAAACAAATATAAATTTTAAATTAAAACAATCCAAAATAGAAAACGTAAATCTTGATGCAGAAAGGAATGAATATTAAATTTTAATACCGGTGCACCGCCGATATTAAGGCATTACCCATACTCATTCCAAACTCTAATACAACTATCCATATCTTTTTCATTAAAGTTCGACTAAATCGGTATCCGAAAATACTCATTTCATTGTCATCCATAGAAAGGGTACTTGGAAGTTTAAGTTGTAAAGCTGAAGTATATAGTAGTATAGGCTTATTATGTCAAGATTATTTATTTTAATCACGTAGCATGAGTTTGTATTGAAAACTTATAATGTTAAACTCTTTTAATTAAGGCAAAAAATTGTGGGAACACATTTTGTGCACCTTTAGAATTTTGTGTTAAATTGTATACCCTTTAGTATAAAGATGTGTACTCTTTATTTTTTGAAGAAAAATAATAAAAAATATTAATGATAAGTGTATACCCTTTAAAACAAAATGGTGTATCATCATTAATTAAAGTGTATCTCCTTTAGAATAAAATAATATATCATCATTTATAATACTAACTTTTAAAGGCGTACGGTGTGCCCGGACGCACGCAAGCTTGACCCTTTAGTCAGATAGTATGAATTTAATCTTTAAAAATAAAGATTTAATGCCATGGTTGGAGATAGTAAAAAAAAAAAAAAAACCAAGGTTTTGGGTGTGATGGAAATAGTCCGTGGGCTAGGCAGATATGGCTATCATTTTCTCGTGTTAGATTGCCTCGTGACAATTAAAATTTTGTGATGGTTACATTTTTATTTATTTATTTCTAAATAATTGAATTTAGTTAAATAAAAGCCAAATTACTTGCAGAAATGCAGGTACAAACGTCACCTTGACTGCGAGAGGCCTGTGGATGTAATAAGTATGTTAAAGAAAGATACTTTCATTATGTAGTTACCTAAAAATTTGCTCGAAAGCTAAAAAATAAATAAATGAATAAACTAGCATTTCAATATTATCATCATATGTGATTACTAATTTATTTTTGTAGCAGTTTATATAGTTTGATAGCTGTGACTTAATTCAGATGTCTAAAGATTTTGTTGGAGATTTTGTGAAGTTGGGCGAAAGAATTCAAAGAAACGGTCTCGAACAGAATCTGATTTAGGTTAATAAAGATGAACAATGAGACAATCGAACTGATCCACTTAGTTATATGGCTGATTTATTTATTTATTTATTTATTGCCGATCATTCCCAATTCTCACTCTTATCGGATGTTACATTCTCTCATCCATTCCAATTTCACGGTCATAGTCGTGATTATTTCCCTCGCACATTTTTATTCCTTCTCTCTCTCATCACTCGCGTTCTTTTTTCACTTTCCTCTCCTAACTCCATTAAAAAAACATTTATAAGTATATTCATTTTAATCGCAACAAATTTCTTTTCTTATTTCTCACACTCTAAACAAAAACTATTACTATAATTTATAAATTAAACAAAAATAAAATAATTTTAATTATCACAAATTTCATCTAAAATGATAGTAAATAATATTTTTTCGTGCATTAATTTTATTAATCGTTTTGAAATCCTGAAGAGTAGATTAATTAATTTTATATTTATTGTGTTATGTGTTATTAAATTTAAATTCGTCTTTATAACTTTTTGTAATTCATAGTGTATACTAAGTAGGACTAGCCTGTTCAACCAAAAACCATAAGGTTAAGGTTGGGTTGGGTTTTAAATGGCTCGTTTAAACACTCCATAGACCAAAATGACTTACCCTAATCGTCCACGTGAACCAATGCATTAGATGTGCTCTATTAGTAAGACTCTAAATTTTAACATAAAGACTCTAGGAGCTCGCCCCTATTTTCCTTGTAATTTCATGTAATTTTTTTTAGTACTTCTGGTACTCACTAATAAATTTTTTTTTTCCAACCGAAAAAAAAAAAAAAAAGAATGGATATGTGTAAAATTGATTCAACCCCAAAATTGAAACCTCATTCTTTCAACCATACACTCTTAGGTATGCATGTGGATTGATGTGTTGATGAAGACCATAGTTGTAAGATGAAGACAGTAAAGAAATGTATTGTTTTTGTTAGTTCAGCAGTTATATGTCATTCTTGATCCTCAGAGGTTTGCATCAAACATGGGTTTAGTTATTCGTCGCATTAAACCCATGAAAATAAGACTTCCGATGGAGCTACCGATGCCTGTAAAACGAGATCAGAGCACATATGTACAACCACTCTGAGCCTATCGACAAAAATGACGTGCGCCATGGAATTCATGTTATAAATACTCGAATTGCACTTTAATTATGTACCCATTTACCATCACCAAGCTTGATGCATGTGTCGTGTTCAGTTGGGGCAAAGTCAGGTAGAGGTAGGTGGAGAGCGGCCGTTGGGTTGGTGTTGATGTGAAGGCCATGGTATGCGTTCCGGAGGGCAGGGCACGGGAGCTGGATGTGCAATAAACGTGGGGACTTTGTCACCCGGCATCACCACCGATACTTCTCTCGCGTTCACTGATATCTGAGACAATGTTAGAGAGAGCACCAGTGTCAGGACTACATACAAGATCATGCGTGGTTGCAAATGTGTGTAGATTGCAACTACTCTGGAGAAACTCCTAAACTGGAAACACAGAGGGGGTATTCTTGAACTCATACTCTTCTTATTAATCACATGTTGAGTGTTCTTCTATGAGTCCTCCAAGTGCACTACTACTAGCAACACATAATGCACAAGTATGGTCTAAACGATGAATTCATAGGTCGCTCGATCGCTAGCATAGAGTAAACAAGTCCATGACTAAAAGAAATGAACCATATATTATCCTAGAACACAATTAACCAAGTCCACAACTAGAAGAGAGGATACCACATATAATTCTAGAACACACAGCTATCCTTCGAGTCAGTCCAACAATAACAAGATAAAACGGGCTCGTGCTGATCTTATAAAAGCCGCAGATGAATGCAATAGAGGTGGCAAGCCAATTGTGCAATAATGCAATTAACCACTTATCAATTATGAAGTGGAATCACTCAATTAAATTTCATCAAATGTGGATTGAAAGACAGTGCGAGATAAGGAACTCCTAACACAAACCAGTCTGTAAAGCTACAATCCACTGTAAAGGGAAGTACAACCCATTGTATGCATTATTAAAGTTAAGACAATATAATAACAGAATAATCAAACATAAATAAAGGGTGGGGCTGAACAACTATATACATGGCTAGCTTAGCTACACCTTCACTTATTCATTAATGGAAGTAGCGACCAAAACAGCATCAATGGCCCATTTCAGAAATATTCTACTTAAGACTCTTCTCTTGCTGTATCTAAATCCCAAGAATGTGCACATGCACTTATCTTTTCATTACTCTGCAATATTATCATATCAAATTCTACGTATTATCCTTACATTGTTATCTTCTCTGAATTTCCCCTTAATTTATCACAACTAAGTTAAATTTTGCAAACCCCATATAAATGAAATCAATCACGCCCTAATTGGAAATAGTAAAATTATAGTGGTGCTCACTTTAGGAGATGGGTAGCCAAGCTTAGCATTGAAGTCACCGATGTGATTCTGGGCCTCAATGTCGGGGTGTCTCCGGGGCCCACCGGCCGGCGAGAGCGCCGGCGAAGTGGTTCTCAGAAACTTCTCGAAGATGGCCATGACAAGAAACATGGATATGAGAATGGCGGTTGCCACAAACCCAAAGGAGACAGCATTAACAGAGTTGTCGAAGTGGGTCCAGTGATCATCCCTCTGAATGGACAGCGGCGCACCACCGGGAGACGGCGGCCAGCCGCCCCATCCCTCATCTTCCACCCCCATCAAGCCACAATCCGGAAACGGCAGCAAGATTGAAGCTTTATTAAAGAGGGGCAATGAAATCGCAGGGGAGACAGTTGTGACAGTTTGGAAAGACAGGGGAAGGATTTCCAGGAGATTAATTTCAACTCATCATCGTGAATGAAAGCTAGCTATAAACAGCACCACATGAGATTCTGTTTTCTTGGAGAGAGAAAGGGGAAAGGTTGTGGGACGTTGAAAAATGAAGTGAGCTTTGGGATTGGGAAGTAGAGGGAGAGAGAGTGTGTGAGAGAGATAGGGAGAGAGAGAATCTGCTTTTGGAGAAGAAGAGTATATGTAAACAAGAAAGGGTTAATAGCTTGGAAATGGCACCTGTGTTGCTGTTTGGCAGTTGAAAGGACCCTCTATTAGTATTTGTAAAAGATATTAGGGTGAGGCCCACCTCATTCTTGGAAGAGTTAAATCATGGATTAGGTTTTAATTAGGAGACAAATTTGAGGATTTATTGGTTAATTATGTTTGCTCTCCTTTGATTTTTACTTGGGCAAAGTCTATGGTTTATTACCTCTCCTAATTTGAGGATTTATTGGTTAATTATGTTTGCTCTCCTTTGATTTTTACTTGAGCAAAGTCTCTGGTTTACTCCCGAATTATTATTTCACTTCATAAAAGCCCTTAAAGTAATACTCCTATGTAAATTAATTCTTTATCTATATATAATTGAACAATTATATTCTATTTTCATAATTATTTTAAAGTATTTTTAAGAATTAATTTTCAAATAATTCTACTCTTAAAAATTTTCAAACTTTATATAATGAGCCTTTTCCTCTATAATATACATCTATTAATATCGAATCTAAAATTTAAAACGGTAGATGACAAGATCGTGACAATTCCTTCAATTTAATATAAAATTTGAAATTTTTTAATGGTCGATTTGTTTACAAATTGACTTATAAGATTACATTAATATTAATATTTATCGCAAAAAAGTATGAATATTCAATTTCAAAATTTAAAGGAGATAAGTTATTATCAAGAACAATAACTTTACTAAAACTAATTGCATGATTTAGTATACATGCAATGTGATCCGGACATATTCAAATCAATTAGTATAATTTTGATCGATAAATATAAAGTAAGGTTAAAGTATTAATTCTAATGATTTAATTACATTTCTATTCTTTTTAGGATTTATTACTACTTAATATAAAATATATATTAATATACATTATAATAAAAATATTACTATTAAATACAATATACTAATTTGATATACCCAATATATATCCCTATATAGCAATAAAATAAAACCTCAAATATTCATATAATTTGCTCCATTACGTCCATCGTTAATTTCCTATAGCCCTAATCAACTCCATCCCCTCTCTGCTTACATACCACAATCACTGTCTATTTTAATCACGTTTCTACAAAAGCTAGTATTATCTTCTATGATCTCTTTTTTCTAATACTTTTGTATGTTTCTACAAAAGCTAGTATTCTCTTCTATGATCTCTTTCTTCTAGTACTTTTGTATCTTTTCCTTCTCTCTCTAGGGTATGTATACACAGACGATTATTTGTATGTATATGTGTGATTGAATTTCAGGTAATTTCGGTGCAACTGCACTTTTTTTCTCTATTAATTCCAAGGTAATTTTGGTGCAACTGCATAGTTTTTTCTCTATTAATTTCTATACTCATAACACATATTCTGGAATTGATTCAAATTCTAAATCTAGATATTCTGAATACCATGTATATGTATTTCTGAATACGATTGAAAGTTTTACTCATGAAACTCAAAGTCTTTCTGAACACCATGGTCCATGAATATGTATTTCTGAACATAATTGAGAGTTTTACTCACGTAAATCAAAATCTTTTTGTACGGTGTTAATGAGAGAAATTTATTAAACTCTGAATACAAATACCCGAACACCACAGATATAAATTTCTGAACAAAAATATTTTGAACACCATGTATATAAATTTCTGAACGCAAGTGAAAGTCTTTTTGAACGCCAGTAAGAGAAAATATATAAATTTCTAAACACAAATATCATGAACACAACGTATATAAATCTCTGAAGATAAATATCCTGAACGCCACCAGTATCATCAGGATTTCATGATTTTTCTCGTTAATAATATTAAAAATATTACCTTCTTTAATAATATTAAAAATCTTACCTTTTAAAATTGTTTTTGAATACATCTAAAATAAGGGTAAGAAGGATATTTCACTTATTAGCATATTCTATTGTATCTATTAGTAATTGTGGTGTATAAAATGTACATAATAGTAATTGACCCTTCTTTTTATTAATTTAATACAATTTTAGAGATTTTATACGTGTATATAATCAACTAATAGAAGTGAATAAAATCTTAGCAACACTCCTAAATCCTACTCCCTCCGTCCTGGAAAATATTTCACGTTTACTGTTCCACGTTATTTAAGAAAAGTTGCACTTTTTGACCAACTTTATTGACTTTGGAGGGTATTGTAGTATTTTTAGGTAATTAAAAAGTACAAAGTAATTATATGTATGTGAAAAATGAGTAGCAAATTTGAAATTAAAGTAATTTTTGAGGTTGTTGGATAAAGTGATGTTTCCTTTTTTGGGGTGAAAGGTTTTGTGGGACAAATAGGTGAGGGAAGTATGAAAAATATTATTGGACATAGAGTAATTAATTAGATTGAATTAATTTAAATAAAATGTGATCTTTTGCACCACCACACCAATAATTGGACCTACACTGTCGGAGTATATGGGTGAGGTTGACTATTTAGACATTGGACATGGGACAAATTGACCTACAAAACTGGGACTGGTTTTTTAATTAATGTATGAAAATGATTGAAATCGTAATTTAATCAACTAGTAGTAATTTAGTATTTCTCACCGTGTAATTATACGCTGACGCATAAAACCAATCTTAATATCTAGGTAAAATAATGTGTAAATCTGTGATCCATTAAAAAAAAAAAAAACTCATATTTTGTGCATCCGGTTGTGATAATTTTTTAATACTTATAAAGAACGATTTACACTTACATATTCACGTTAATTAAAAAGAGTTTTTGTTTATACTAATTTTAGTTTGTTTTTTTTTTTGATAATTTAGTGTTTTTATTATAACATATACTTAGTAAATTGTAAAATATATATGGAGTAAATGTGTTAGAGCATGTGCATTGCTTTTTATTAGCCTTCTTAACAAATAATTTGGGTTCAAACCATAATAACCAATTAAGTGTGGAGCCATACAAACTGATAATTAATTCTCCTCTCCTCGATTCCAAGTTAAATTTAACGTTTTTATTTAGTCTGTTCCATATAAATTTCATTATTAAAAAAACAATCACATCAATCTCCACTCTTAAAAATACATTTTAATTACACCATCCGTCCGGTTCTAATATATCCATTTGTTTTTTGCAAGTGAATTAAGGAGTATTATTATTATATGTAAAGTGAGTAATATGTATTTTTTTTAGGAAAAAGAAATTATATTTCATTAGGGCATGAGTCATTTCTAAAAGAACAATTATACAATATATCAACAAAATAGTGATTCAGATCAACTACAATCATATAAAAAACAACAATATTAAATTTCTTCTAAACAATAACAAGGATATGCAGCCTAATCTTTATAATCGATGTCTCTTTTGAGCCATTTCCTTCTCCAAACCCACCAAAACCAAACATGTGATTTGATCTCCTCAAGCATTTTCTCTTCGCTCCATTCACTCTCCTCAAACATTACTTTGTTTCTACTTCTCCATAAAGACCAAATAATGCATATCCATATGTCTATCACTAGCTTCCATCTTACTTTAGTTTGGAATAAATTCCCGAATAGAAGTAGCATACCTGATGGATTGTTTTGGATTAGGGAATACTTCCCAACCCAGTTCAAGCATTGTCTCCATATTCTTTATGACACTGGACATTCGCAAAATATATGTTCCACCGTTTCTTCTTTTTCTCCACAAATAGAACATATAGTAATGCTGAAAAGTGGAAGGCTTTCTCTTTTTTTCAACTCCATAGATGTCGGGATTCTTTCACAACACTCCATGCTAGGATTTTCATTTTTGTGTCCGCTTTGCTCTTCCAGATTCTCCTGTACAGCTTCTGTTGAGGCTCCTCAATTGGTTCTTTTCTTTCTTCCAAGCATACATATGCACTTTTGACGTCGTATATTCCATACTTGCTTGCTTCCCATCTCCAATAGTCCTTCCCTTCATCTATTTGTAACTGCATAAAAGTTCCAGTAATTCGTTTTGAGAGTTAGATTTCCACTCCCTCAACTCTCTTCTCCATTCACACTTCCATTTTCATTCTTCCCCCTCCCATGCCCCCATTTCACTAACTCTGTAATCCTGACCTACACTCAACTCGAACAACTTCTTAAACCTCTTTTTAAGAAGCTCATTCCCCACCCAAATTTCATCCCAGAAGCTCGTGTGAGCCCCATTTACTACCACTTTCCTACATTTTTTCTGCAAACCACTCTTCTTTACTATCTTTTAAACATGACAGTACCCCTCCCCACCAACCTTTCCTTATTTTCCTAAACATGGATCCCAACCCCGATTCCCTAGTATGTATTAGAGGGAGTGGTGGACAATATTGTGTACTTTTTTACTAAATAGGGGAAATTGATACATTTTGAACCAGAAGCCAAAAATAGTAAAATTGACACTTTAGAAGCAGACGGAGAGAGTATAAATTTAACACTCTCACCTAATACACATAACATATTTTATAATTTATTTATTACTTTAAAATACTATACACTCTTCAAAATTTAATAAAGTTGATAAAAAAATAATTTTTTTTAACTTTATATTTACAATAGGTGCAGAATAAGTTGAGACAGTATGAAAGTATAAATTCAATTATCAAGCCAATTGAATTAAGGTATATCTTAAATATATTTTTCATTTTAATTTTAAAAGTAAAGACGATCATGAAAGAATTGCACTTGTGATTTTCCAATCAAATTGATAATGAAGTTGGGATTTTGAGGTTGAGGAGTGCACTCAAGATTCAACATATGGATTCTATATTTCATTGAGTTAACTGATTTATGATTTTAAATTCCAATATCATGTCTGCAATCCAAATCTAATGGGACTCTGAATTGAGATATAGTTAGCTAATAAAATAGGTTGTTAATATAGTTATGATCTAATATAATGTATGGTTTTATATTTAATAATAATATTTGCACATGAAAAGGGAAGCAAATGGGATCAAATTTGGAGGACATTAGGGACAGGAGTCTTAAGTTCAATTGTTTACACAAACAATAAAACATTTTGTGGTCCCAATTAATACTCTTTACCTTTAAGTTTCATTCATGATGTTTGCAATTACAGGAAAATATATTTCTTTTTTAGTTAAGTCTACATAGATTGTTCATTTTATTTAATTAATTTTGCAATAATTATCTTGCCGATATATTTTGCAGTATAAAATATAAAATACAGGAGTTTTAAAAAAATTAAAATTACAGATAAGCTTCATTAATTTATGGGTTACAATAATTTTGGTGAAATCATTCTATTGTATTAATGTGCTATTTTACTCATACAGTTTAATTTTTTATTTTAATAATTTAGAAAATTATTGTTTACGAGATACGTTGTGTGACGGGTTTTTTATGAGACGGGTTGACTCATTACTAAAATATGCTTATTATATAGGTAAAATATGTTTATTTATAATTAAAGTATTTCAATAATGAATTATATTATAACACTCTAAAATCATACTTTAATTCATGATATATATATTATACTTTAGAAAATATATTGTAACCATCATTAACCATACTTTATTTATATAATGACATACTTTAACGCGTCTCACAAACCGTCTTACATCTATGACGTCTCACAGTAGAGTTTATCGTTTTTTACATACACTATTATATAATCCCTGTTTTATTCTGAATTTTTAGAGCTTAGTGTTGCGTGTAAAACATGTAATTTTACTGTTACGTTCATACAATATTTTACATAGTTTATGATCATTGAATTTAGAACTAATTGTCTAATTGTTTTTTTTTAATTCTATAATTAACGAGGTTTAAAATGAAATTATCTCATATATGGATTCATCCTCTCTAGGTGACATACGTGGTGGCTATAAAGGTTTAAATTAAATTATTAAATTAGGTTGACAAATACAAAAGAGTTTGGAGTGGCATTAGGGTTCCTTACAAAATACTCAGCAAACACGAAGTATCCCAATAATTAATACTTGTGTTTGTTTGTTTATTTATTTATTTATTTATTTTTGTTTTATTTAATAGGATGCAAGTGCAATTCAATTTCCCTGTAACACCCCATGTTTCATCATATGTTACATGGGTGGGATGGGTGATCTCAGTCGAGGCAAGTGTGATGCAATTTTATAGCACAAATTGAGACAAGGAGGGCCTAAACTCTCACTCCATTAATTATCTACACATGCTTCATGTCTTCTTGCCTCTCTAACCACGATTATACTATTATCCACACCATTTTTATCACATTATATGTTTAATTATTTATTTATCTCACATAAATATTATAATGTCATTTTCTTTTTCTCTATTTTGAAATAAGCAATATTTTTTTATGTAAATATTTGGGGATTTCTATGTGCAACAAACTAAAAAAGTCAAAGGATATGATAAGGTGATCCGAACGGTGCATGTTCTCATCAATTAAAGGTATATAATAATTATATATTAAAATCTTAAACTGCATTATGTGGGATTATTTTTATTTGTATTTTGTGGGCCAATTGGGACCTTATAGTTTGAGCCAGTGGTGGATGTATGTGGGGCAGCCCCGGGCTCAAATACGGGGTTATTCCCCAAAAGCCCATTATATCATATGTAAATAATTTATAAATAATTTGTGTTTTTAAGTTTAGCACACCTAAAAATATTTTCAGTACATCCAAATGAAGCTAAAAAATAAATATATCTTCTTTCTTCTTTGTGTTTTTAAGTTTAGCCCAACCCAAAAATATTTTAAGTCCATCGAAATAAAGTTAAAAAATAAATATATCTTCTTAAATTATATATATAGATATTACAATTTAGCTCATCCTTTGTCCATTTCGAGAAGCTAATTTGTATATATATATATATATATATATATATATTATTTTTTAATTTTTTTTATTTTCTTCAATAAACTTAGTTCACCCCACCGCGGTTTTCTGGATCCGCCACTGGTTTGAGCCATCATCTAAATAAATAATGAGTTCATTCTTGTTATCTTCATACTCTTGTATTCCTACATTTTGATGTTTTAAATAAAAGCGAGAATATAATAAGTATTAAGTTACATTTTAAATAAATATAAAGTTAGAACATAATTGTAAAAAATCAAAATTTCTAGAACGGGAATAAAATGTAAGAGAAACTCGTGTGAGATTCTGAGTAAGGCCTCACATGAATTTTTTTTTAAGATAAAAAACATTTAATCTAAATGTAAAATAGGGACATGATAATTGATACATAAGAGTATGTAATTGTAATCATTTCATTTTTCAACATGATAGCGGGATACAAGTATTAGATTATTATTTGGTTTTTTATCGTGCTCAGGCTTTTATCGAATCAGCCCGACAAAAACAAAAAAATTTGGTGTCGTGTTCTTATCAATCCATTAACATAATTTATATTAGTGGGTGACTCTCAACCAGTTTATAATTAATCAATTAATAACCCGATATATAAACATA
Organism: Pogostemon cablin; assembly: GCA_023678885.1. Taxonomy (NCBI): domain Eukaryota; kingdom Viridiplantae; phylum Streptophyta; class Magnoliopsida; order Lamiales; family Lamiaceae; genus Pogostemon; species Pogostemon cablin. The sequence goes on from CM042956.1 coordinate 4,588,011, forward strand.
TTTGATAAAATTTGCTAATTATATCATAAAAATACTCATTAGTATTTTTAAATTTTAAAATATATTTCTTAATTTTTTTTATTACTTTTAATTAGTTTTTTTTTATCATGCCATGTTGTGTTAACATTTTTTTTCTTTCTATATTCATGCCGTGTTTGAAATTATCCTTATCATGTTATGTTGTGTTAATATCGTTTTTACACCAAACACGATTTGTGAGCACAAATGGTCTACATAAAAGTAAAATGTACTGTATTATACATGTGAAATTATAATTATACATGAAAAAGAACAATTTAATTATGAAGAAAAAATTAAACTCAACGAATAAAATAAAACATGAACTTCAGCCTTCCATGTATTACGTTGCATGCATAGATAACCATAATATTTTTCGAGAGTATGCGCATACCATTAATTCTACATTATTCCATAACTATATATACATAATTTTCTTTTATAATTCACATGATCCAATCCAAATAATATATATTCCAAAATAAATATATAATTGAAATAATTCCGTTAATAATTATACTAAGAAGAATTATCCCATATTAATAAGATGAAATATCCTCTCTGATTGTCGGCCTTGCCAGAACTGAACCAAACAAATCACAAACTCAGAATCGTGGGTGTTGCCAGAAATGAGCGGTCAGGATATGTCCCCGAGGCAGAAAGCAATCTGAGCCGTGGGTTGATGGGTCAATGGGGCCCGCAGGAAGTCAAAAATAAGCGGTACAGCGCGTGCAGTGGAGCAGCGTCGCACGTGATACTGAGCGTGTGTGCTCATCACATATAAAGCCAAAAGAAGTGGGGACCACCCTCTCATCTAGGTTGACTGATGGACCAATTGCTGTAGTGGGATGCGTGTGTTCATTGCATAACTTTCTCTTCTTTTTATGCATATACCCCTCCTCATGGGCCTACCCTTCACTTACTTTTTTTTACTATTGGGCTTTTCAAATCTTGGGCTCTCGATTCTCAAATGGGCCTCCTTTTTATTATTTTCTAATATAACTGAATCTTAGGTGGGGTTTGTTTGAGTTAATATATTACTCCTAGCATTTAATTTTACAAGTTAAGATTTTCTTTGGTTTATAGATTTCACGATCAATTTTTGTTCTATGATATTTACTAATACGACTTGTTATTATTTTTTCAATCATACTATTTTTTTTAACGTAAATAAATAAAGTGCACCTTTTAGAGTAGTTTTTTTTTTTTTAAATTATCAACCACCAATTTACCGATAGAAAATTAGCATTGAATTTCGTTGTTAATTCATTGACAAATCATTTAAATAGTGAAATTAAAATTTTTATAAATGGAATATTTAGTTGATAATTTTTTTTTGTAGTGGATATTTTTTTAAAATAAAGTGTATTAAAAGATTAATTATTTATAACTTGCTTATAGTTAATGCACATTCCCGTGGATGCACGATTAATATCTGTGGCTTTGCACTAATGGAGAATGGCGGGTTTTAATTAATAATAATTAACATGTTTAAAAGTAGATTAAAATATGGTTATGATGGAGACAGTGTGTACGCTAATAAAACAAAAGATGGAACAAATTATATTTAAATTTAGACTTAATAAAAATATAAATTAGGTGTAGCGCCGAAGCGATGTTGGGTCGACATGAACATTGGAATCGTGTTAAAGAACAAATCAACTAATTTAAAATTAATTAATCATAATTAAGTGGTAATGGCGTACTTAATAGAATCTCTTTCTGGATTTGCTTATATCTCCTCTTCTTTTTAGGTACAATTCTGAACATGTTGCATGCATGTGATTCACATTAATCAACTATTTTTGTGTGATGTGGGAAGGGAATAGGGTACAACTAAGGGTGATCATGGTGCGATTTGGACGGTTTTTCGACAAAATTTAAATTGTCCTGCTATGGGCGGTTCAATTTTAAGTTTAGTTTAAAACCGCTATTTTTCAATTATAAATCATCGATCGATTTTTTGCGGTTTGACGGTCAGTTTTTGCGGTTTAGCGGTTTTAATAATAAGATTGAATACAACTATATAAATAATATGAAACTTAAATATAGATAAATATACATGTTTCTTTAAATATACCCATGATAACAATTACAATTGTATAATTCTAAATTAGTCTAAAATATCAATTTCTTGATAGTAAGGACTCATTTTTTATTTTAAATTTATATATTATATCTCTTTCTAATCATGAATCTAAATGTCTTTATAGAGTTTAAATAATAAATTATCATGAATGTTTTTTTTTAAGTTATCATCATTTGTTAGAAAATTTAAGATCATAAAATTTGACAATAGCAAAAGTTTACAAATGTATAACAAGTTGAGATTCAAACATTTAAATTAGTTTAAATCTCATACATATAGTATACATGTGCATAATATATGTAGGCGGTGCGGTGCGGTGTAATTTTAGGGAAAAATCGAAATTGCATCGTTACGGCGGTGCAGTTTTCACAAATAAAAATAAACTACGGTTTATGTAATTATATTATTAGTGGCGGTGCAATTTGGTGCGGTTTTGGCGGTTTGAGTAGTTTTGAAAAATTTATGCTCACCTCTAGGTACAACCGGTTCTATCAATTGAACTGGTATAACCTTAGTTTCACCCTTCTTAATTAATTCATGCTCTCTCATTAATGTTGTTTTTTATTTTATTTTTAAATTTATTTTATTTAAATGACTATTATACCCTAAACCCTAAACATTAGGGATAAATTATACCTTAAATCACAAGGGTAAAATTACGATTATACTCTAAATTCTAAATCCTAGGGGATTATCTTAAATCACAAGGGTAAAATTACAATTATACCCTAAACCACCAGGGTAAAATTACAATTATACCCTAAACCACAAGGGTAAAATTACAATTATACCCTAAACCCTAAACCCTAGGGGATAAATTATACCCTAAACCACCAGTGTAAAATTATAATTATACCCTAAACCCTAAACCTATGAATAAATTATATCCTAAACCATAAGGGTAAAATTGCAATTATATCCCTAAAATTAAATAATAAAAAAAATAGCAACAGTTAAAAAAAAAGAGGAAAACACACACTGAATGTGAAGAAAGGAGGTTGTACTAAAATGAAGGTTGTATACAAGTTATTGTCTTGTATTTAACTAATCTCTTTTCTTAATTATCTAATCTCTCAACTAATTCAGAGTAATTAAATTAATCTTATATCCATATATATATTTGTCTACATAAAGAAAGATTCATAGTTAATTTCTTACAACTTGTTAAAATGACCACAATGCATAATTTTTTTAATTTTTTTAAAGATTATTGCAAGCACATTCTAATAGTGTATAACTAATTATTTTTGTTTGCAATACGTGTAGAAATTGTTAATACTGAGTGTGTTTGGAAAAGAGAAGACTGAAAGAGAATAATATGATTATGTCCTTTGGTGTTTTAGTTGTCGTAATTAGCAGTGTTAAGCGGAGACTAACATCCTTATTACTTAGTTAATGATGTTGCTTCCTAACCATAGGCGGCTAGCTTTATGATATATTTAGACTCCCTTTTTCCATTATGTCTCGTGGACTAATTTAATTCGACGTTTTCTCAAATAATTAATTTAACATTATATATTGTAATTATAATTGATTAGGAACAAGTGATATTATTAAAGATATCATTTTTCTTTTATACTTTTACTCTTTATTTATTTTCTATTATACTTTTCAAATTTTATATTTTAATTTAAAATATTTAAAAATATAATCATTTTTTTACCCATGAATAAAGAGATGAGAGTCGAACTTATTCACAATAAACAAATAAATATGTGTATCCCTATGTAAAAACATACTAATAAATTAAGAAACACAAATTCTCATATTTACGTGGCTGCATAAATTTAAATTTGTGCACCTACATTCAAAAAAAATATATATTTAATAATCAAATTATGTACATTAATAAATAACAATTTATACCATTTGTTAACAATTTTTGATGAATTTTTTATTAATTTTTTAATAAAAAACTGAATATAAAAACATTAAGTATTTATTAAGAAACATATATTATTATTAAATAAAACCAATACATGCATCGGATGAATGAGATATAAACTTTTTAACAAATACTAGTAAACACCAACCTCACATATATTCACATTTGGGCCTGAATAGAAGTAGGCCCACCATAGAATGCCAACTCGATCAATCTCAATCCCAGCCAGTTAAGCCCAGTACCACTCAATTATTCAGCCTTATCCATTGGGCCGTAGAATTTGTCCACCCTATTCCTCATCTTGTTTACTTCTGTTGAGTAGCTTTTTAAAATTTTAATTTACTTAAATACGGCTCAGATTCTCTGTGCCATTTGGTACATGATGCACCAAAATGGCGCAGAAGATCCGGTGTGACTTAAATATACTACTTTTTACTTATTTTCACTGTAGACTAATTCATGAAATACATATCTTTTTTTCTTTTTGAATTATTTAAATTTTGAAACTGATTTGTGCTGTTCATATAATTTGAACCTAGAATACATAGCACACTACATTTTCAGTGACATTTTTGTATATCACTGCTGTTTAATATGTTTTTTTTTTCTAAAAAAAAAAATTAAAATTAAGCACTGATTATTTTGGTATATAAAAATGGCATGGGATGAATACTGAGCAGAGGTGATGGCCCCCCTACTGGCCCAACCAAGTTTGTATGTATAGGTGTGAAGTTATAAATGAGGGGTGGGTAGGGGGGTGGGGGGGGATATGTAGAAAGCATAAGGGAGTTTGCATAGAGTGACAAAAAATACTAAAAAAACTCCCAAGTCCACTCTTTTTCAATCTCTCTGCAAATCACCTTTTGCTGCTGATTTTAATCAAGAATCAGTTTCTTGATTTGATGTAACAGCTACAAAACATAACAGATTTCATTAAAAAAAAAAAACTAGTGTATGATGTATCCAATCATAATACATAAGGTTTCACTGTATATTTTCTCATCTAATGAAATATTCTCTACCTGCTTCATTATCTTTCTTTACTTTCATTTTTTTTTCTTTCAAAAAAGCAATTTTCAAATGGCAAACTTTAAACAGTTGAATATTCTCATAAGAAATAATGAAGTCAAAACTTTGTACAAATTAAAAAGTTGGCCTCAAAAACCAAAACAAATTTATTCGTTTTGATGCATATTTACTTTATTTTGATGCATATTTACTTCATTATGATGCATATTTTGATGTATTTATTTATTAACGCTAAATTAAGTAGCCAACCTTGATTTTCAAATAGAAGTGGTCCATTTCTCATTTTCTCGATCTGTAATTATAGCATTCACGCTTTACGACAGCAATTTGCAGTACATCACAAAGTCATGTGAAACTCAATAACGTAGTACCAGGATTTCGATGTCATACACACACACATATATATATATATATAATAAGCACACTCCCATGATTGAAACGAAAAACGAAGCAGTTGGGAGTTGAATTTAGAGAGAAGAAGGGGGGTTTATGCATGTTACGAGTACATTTAACGCATGCAGATAGTGATCATAAATCTATGCAAGAAAGTGAAAACGATAAAAGGTAACGTGTGGGGTGGGTAGGGGTGGGGGTGGGGTGGAAATCTTGGGATCGATTACATTTACGTTTACTGCCCCACATCCACAAATGGGGCTTTGATTCTTTTGTAGTTGTAGACAACACACTTTTCGTTGGCTCTTACTGTATAACAAATTTGACAGTGATATGACCCTGTAGGCTCTTTTCCCACTGCTATCTCTCTCTCTCTCAACACCACACACACTAGTGTGTCTGTCTGTGTGTGAGGGGCTATGGAATTTAAGTTCCCCGAGGCAAGAAAAGTCTGTTAAAAAAAGCAGGAATAGTACCACTGCTGCATCAGCTTGGAATGTGAGCAATCTTCAAAAGACCAAACGAATTTACATCCTCTGTTTCTTGTCTGTTTTTGCACTTTTATTTTATCATTTTCTTGCAATAAGTGGAACCCCATTTCTTCTCTATATTATTGCCACCACTCCCTCTATTGCAATCTCATTCTGCTTTCAGAAATCTTCTCTCTCTCACTCACTCTCTCTTGGCAAAGCATTGCAATTTGGGGTCTTGAGAGTTTCCCCTTTTTGCAATTTCTACATAAAAAGAGATATACTTGTGTATCTCAATAATGGGATTGATGGAAAGTTTTGGTTGGATGCAGAGGTGTGGAAAGAAACAGAGCAGGAGCCTATTGTGGAGGGTTAAAGCAGCAATAAAGAAGGCAGTGAGGAAAGGGAGCAAACAGCAGTTCAAATTCCAGTATGATCCTCACAGTTATGCCCTTAATTTTGATGACACTTCTCACCAACATTTTGGGAGGACACACACAGATTGTCATCAAGATAAGTTTGCAAATTCATCAGAAATTGCAGTTTGGATTTATGTTGTATGGTTAGACTAATACTCCACAAGTTAGAAAGAGCTGCTGCTTGCAAATTTTTGTTGACATTACTAGCATGAATAAGTTAATAAATTCAACTTCTTAATTTTCAAATTGGGTTACATTATATATAATATTGTCTTCTATTCCATAGATTCACATTTATTTTTATATTTATATATCTGTTTTGAATGGTGGGTTTGATCAAGGTTGTGTTTGGTAGAAAAGATATTAACTCTGTTTCATCAAATAACTTATCTATAACAATAAGCATGATATGGGCATGATTTGTGGGCCCTATAGTGGGCCATACTCACATGATTCTAAAAAAAGAAAAAGAAAAAAGAATCATGAGTTAGAATACTGCGTCGATTAACAAGTGATGCAATTCGGATACTAAAATATCCATAGATACAACAGTTCATCCACAAGTTGTGATTACTACTTAATAATTCGGGTATTTGTATTTGAGAGAATCAGTCTGGCAGAGGTCTCAAATTGAAGGATCTTCAAGTGCTGCAGAAGATAGATCATTTATCCGAGGATAAATGGCTTTCGCGTCGAGCTGGTTTTGCGCCCAGACCAGCATTTTCAGTAGGCTTGGAAGCTTAGGATCTGTACAACACAGAAACGCAAAATCACTGAACTGGAAAATGGCGATAGTGTGACTTTTAGTTGAACACATGTTATACTAGTCTGCTATAAGAAAGGACCTTGTTAACTCTTGAGTATAACCAAGATCCAATCTTCACCCAAATCATCTGATATTCCAGAGTACCAATCTACAAGCGTTTAAGTTGTGTGTACGAAACCCTAATAGAATCTTAGAAGACATATTCCAACTCATATTATAGTTTATGATGGAGCTAGCATCACTGCTTATGAATCAAGCAAAAGACAAGCAAGACTGAGTGGGTTTTATGTTGATGAATATTAATCCCGACAAACCAAGAAAAATTCCAATCATTGAACAAGGGTCTGCAGCTTCGCATATATCCAGATCATGTATATCAGTTTTCAGATCAATCACTAAATTTCTAACTAATTCTGTAGAAATTATTTTTCTTGCTCTGGGCCACTGGAGAAGTGGTCAGTAGTTCAGCTTCAGTTATAGTTCAAGATTCCCTCCAATGATCAATTTTGGAAAATTTTAAAGTGTAATGTATCAGCAGAGATAAGGAAGCCATTTATACTAGTAGGTATTAACAGCCAATATATGTGTAATTTGAGTTTTCAGAGAAAATAACAAAGAGCCATCTGAAACTGTACTACACAAAAATTACACGTATCTTGAATCATATCAACTCATCATTTCAGTAATTTTCTCAGTGAAACATGCACTAACCTTTTTCATGGCTTTGACTAGTAAGGATCGCTGCATTCACCTCACTGGCAGTCTTGAGGCGCTGTGATATATCTAGAAGCTCACCAACAGGGCAATTGCTGGCATCTTCAAAGGCAAGCAGCGCAACAGTCCTCTCCAATTCTTTAAGAAAACATTGCTGAAATTGAGGAGATACATAGAATGAATACGTAAACAAGTGAAAAAATTAATTACCAAACTAAACTTCCTACCTATGCATCATGAAAAGGGTTAGGAAATGCATCCAAAGATGCACCAGCAATTTCTTGAATGATCATTAAAATAAAAAAGAATAAAATATGCATTTTACATTTTCTTCTCCCCTTGGAGCAAGTTCCTCTTGAGCAAACTCCAAAGCTTCTTCTACCTTGCCATTACGGATCAGTTCTATCAATCTTTGCTGTTGGAGATGGAAAAAGAGTTGTGGATTTGTATCCAGTATCTGCATTCATGCAATAAAATTTTATAGCAGTGATGTCAAGCCAAGTAAACCAAACAATTGGAAAATGTTTCTTGTAAGAAATTCAATTACCAAACTAAAATGAAGATCCTGGTACAGACATGCAGACCAACCAACATGAAATACTAATTGAATGCTGAATCATGATATCATATGAATAATGCGCTTGTGATTTGTAGAAAAATAAAAAAATAATGTGAAAACGATGGAAGATGCAGACAGCATAACTTCTGTACAAGGAATTTTAGGCTGCTCTACAATTGGCAAAAAGTTTTCATGCTTAGTTTATGGCAACAAAATCGCTTAAACAGAGTCAAAATAAAAATTAGCAAAATACACATGAATGCATTGCACCCACCCTGTCAGACTATATTTCCAGTACAAAATCAGGATCTTAAAAGAGACGACTGAGTTTCATTGCAGAAAAGAGAACCGTTCATTAAGATACAGAGAACAAGAAATAAGTATATTCATTAATATAATGAGTAATGATACTCTCAACAGCAGTGTGAGGAGATAATCACTTGACACGTTCAGAATAGCAGATGAGAGGGTTCTCATACAACCTAAGCTAATGATGCATGAGTTTTATCCTCAAGAATGAAGGACAAAATTACTATCTATAATTATATTTGCAACGTATCAAGCTTTTGCTCACAGAATTCACAACATACTGATGAACAATTAGAATAACAGAGAATACCCCAAGAACAATCAGAGCTTCATAATAGTATGATGCTGCCGAAATGGCTCTGTTAGTGGACTTTTTTCTACTAAATAACGCAGAAGCACAGTGAAATCAATAACTAATAAGAACCTAAAAATCCATGTCATCACAACTGTATCATGTTCCTGAACAACTAAACAACAAATAATGAAATTATCTCACCTCTGGGTTCAAGTCATTGACTTTCTCAATAGCATCCTCCACATTACCACTCTGTACTGCCTTCTTAACCGCCATACGATCAGTGATAGTTCCAAGGTCTATATCTGCTATTTCTTAATATAAGGAAATTCATGTACTTGCAAGAATCTGCATTTTCCATTTCCCAACACAATATTCATTGACTAAAGAAGAATAAAAATAAGTCGAACAAACATATTATAAATAAACCAACAAAAGAAATAACCAAACAATCAAATGGATACGTTCTGTCCCAGACTCTAGTTGGAACTTTTCTGCAGCCTCTACATAACCCTCTGTTACCAGATAATTCATCACCAACTTATTCATATCCTCCTTTCTGACTTTGACACTATTGAGCCTATTTTCCCACTCCTCCCGAGTTATAACTTTTTTTGATGTCGCCTGTAAAGCAAATCAATAGGTTTTGACATGGCTCCCAATATTCCTTGTACTGAAGTGTTGTATCTTTAATTATTTTCATATTTTAAAGATATAAAAAGGGAAAAGTAAAGAATAGCCACCAAGAAAAATCCTGTGTTTGTAATACAAAATGATACAATAACAACCACTCAATCAGCCTACACTTAAGTAAATCAAGAGAATCCCACAATATTCCTGAGAGAAGTTCACAAGGTACATGCTTTGCCAACCAAAGTTAGAGCCTTTTGAGGCATTAATCATCTTCCATTACAGGTTACAGCACAAAAGCGAGCAAAAAGGGAGAAGATAATCCAAAATCAACTTCATAAAATGGTGGGATCAGCATCATAAAAACTTAATACGGACAGAAACTATATATGTTTAAAACAAAACACATTTATCGTGAACTCAACCAACAGGACCAAAAAAAACGTAAATCTAATCTCGTGAATAAAAAGCAGCAATTAATGTAAATAGGATATGGATTATAATTAACAGAAAGAAAGCGAAAAATTAAAGGAATCCCCATTGTATACAGGGTGGGAGGTTACCATTGATTAGATTTGAGCGCGATATTGAATGACGCGAGAGAACAATGATATCAATTGCCACCGCCTGGCGATTTCACATCCATGTAAATGTAACAAATTTACAGCGCCTTCCCCCTTGATTTACTATTAACTCTCTGTAAACTCTTCCGATTTACTGCGAGATTAGTAAATTGGAATGCCCCCAATCATCTATCGCGTCACGGTTCTCTGTGTTACTCCATAATTTTTCTGAAAAAATGCTGGATTTTGCTTAATAATTGGGCTGATAAGATTTTTTAAAAAAATAGAGGGGGCAGACTATGGAATTACAATTCTTTAATTATTTTATGGGTAGACTCTTTTGCTACTAGGATACCGTCTCCCTTTGTAATTTAAAATAGAATATGGAGGGAGAGTGTTGTGTTCTCATGGGGGCACGATGTATCTTCGGGCACACAAGTTTTTGCCTTATTTTATTGGGTTGTTGACTGAAAACCCTAAACTTAAACCCTTTGAAAATCCAAATGAGATGTTTGTTTTAGGTTTAAAGTGATTTAATAAATCAGTGAATAGTGTTATTTTATGTTTGTTATGTTTGTTTTATGTTTAAGTAATGTAGGTTTAAACTTTATGTCAAATCAAGTATTAATTGAAGAGAGAGAAGAGGAAAGATAAATAAATAAAAAATATTAATTGAGGATAGATAACATAGAGTAGGGGTGAATAAATGTCAAATCAAGTATTAATTGAAGGGAGAGAAGAGGAAAGATAAATAAATAAAAAATATTAATTGAGGATAGATAATATAGAGTAGGGGTGGATAAATGTTAAATGGGTATGTAGGTGTAGTATAAGAGATATTTAATGAGATTTATTAAATATAAACCTGGAAGATTAAATCGGAATCAAACATCACCTAAATCTTTAACTATAAACCCTCTAGAAAACATTATGCCATAAACCCTAAGCCCTTATAATTACTCCCTCCGTCCCAAATTCAAGTTTACATTTATTATAGATACGGAGTTTAAGAGAAATCATTTTTTGACTTACTTTTGAGGGTAATATGATATTTTTGGGTAATAAATAAATGATAAAGTATATTATTATGTGTATTAAAAATGTGATGACAAATTTAAAATTAAAGTACGTTAGAAAGATATTAGTTTGTTGCTTTTTCCTTTTATGAAAGTGTGAAGTTGAATTTGGGACGGACCAAAATGGAAAGTGTGAAGTTGAAATTGGGACGAGGAAGTATTTAATTTTTTCAATGGGTGATCGAAATTTATTTGAGGAATATATGGTAAGAATTGCCATTATTTTTTGATTTAATTTGTTTTAGAAATAGATGGATTTATTGAGATCGAAATTTATTTTGAGAAATATATGGTCACCATTATTTTCTGATTTGATTTGTTTGAAAAATAGATGAATTTATTGTGATCGAAATTTATTTGAGAAATATATAGTTAGAATTGTCATTATTTTCTTATTTGATTTGTTTGTTTAAGACATCGATGAATTTAGTCTGCTTTATATATATATTAAGATTAAGATTATATAATCGATATAAATTAATAATTATTAATTTAGAGAGGTTATGCATATAAAAATGTTTCACGCACTTATATATTATTATTAAGAAAACATTGATTAAATATATATAAGTATATAATAATATTTTAAAAGATTCACAATTTACACGTTAACAGTAAATAGTTAATTGTATTACTTCATTGTTGAAGTACTAAAATTCAAAATTTGAAAAATTACGGATTAAAATTAATATTAATATAAATGGCTAAAATAAAAATAATAAAAAAAATAAAAAAGTTATACGACAAAGAGTAGATTTAACATAAATTATACTCCATTTTAATATTTTCTAAAAAAAAGTAAATTATTTTTATTATAAAGAAAATAATAATTAAAAGAAGATCTGTTCAAAATAAAAAGAATATTACTAAGATTAATCATCCAAAGATTAAGTATATTGTTGTTAAATTGTAAAATTGGATTTTCCTTATATAAGAAGGCAATCAATCAATATTTATTGGAAAACTGTAAAATTTGTTGTAAAATCTTAAATTTGGACTTTCCTTATATAAGAAGGCAACGAATATAATATAAAATTTTTTAAATAGAGAGCATACACGTGACTCAGCAATAATGCGATTTTCTAATCATGATGTACCCCACCACATTAGGGGCGACTCACTATTAAACTTATGCTCGTAAAGGGTTAAATTCATGTCAAAAATAAGATTCGAACTTTCGTTATGCAGTAACTTGCAGTAACCAAATCCAGTTGGAAGGTCTTTCCGCTATGCCCAAATCGGCGTACGTTAAACTACCCACCCCCTCTTTTTTTTATACAAATAGTCAAGAATTATAATACTATTGCCAATTGAAATTCAAAGTCTTTAACCTACGCCCCTTTCCGACTACGCCATTCCTCAATTCCATTTGGTTAACCACCGGTTTCTCCCCCTAATCTTCAAATTCTACGGACTTTTCTGCGAAATTCATACGCGGGATACTTATTGCTGCCTCAGATGTTCATCTTCGCGTTGTAAATACGTTAACGCAGCTACATCCGACTCGTGTTGAATTGTATGAGGTGGAATTGCACTTCCGTTGAAATCTAGGGTTTACTTTTTGTCTGTTAGGGCAGAGAGATTGGGATGATGACGAACGTGGACGAGGGATCACAGGCGATTATGGATGGGATGTTCACTACGGACGATCTTGGTAATGACGTTTATCTCGATCTTGACTCTTTCTGGGAACTTATGGAGACGCCCACTGAGCCTTCTCAGGTAAATTTTCATCGTAGAGTTCATATTACCGTTTTATTGGGGCATACGTGGCTTCTGAAGTTAGAATTGCGAATTTCCAGAGTATGATTTGGGGCTATGGTAGGAGTTAAATTGCTACATGATTTCTACGTTTATATTATAATCAGTGATCACCAGTCGTTTTCTTCTTAGTTTCATCATGCTTGTAATAAGTTGAATATTTGGATAATGTGTGATCTTCCATGTATAGGATTTACTTTGCTGTTAATTATTTTTACGGGAGTTTGGTTAAATCTGGGTTGATCTGCATTTAATTGATTGCATCTGTATTTCCCCACATTTTTTTTAGTTTTTTGTTACATTGACTGCAGCGAATTTTATGTTTCTACAGTGATTTCTATGCATATATCAATTGATCTGTTTTTCAGGCACTTTTAATGTCTGAGATGCCTTGATTGTTTAATAGCAGTAGTGTGCACTGATTTAATTCAACAGTAATTTATGTGGAGAATTGGTTCACTGGAAACAACATATTTCCATATTATTACTAGCTATTATTATTAAATCTTTCTTGTAATCCAGTTCTCAATTTTAAGCCTCCTGCTGTCAGCATTTGCTTCTGAATCTCATTTATCTGTTAAGAGGTCAATAACCTGTTAAGATTATATTGCGTGATAGAATTAACAGAAATATTAAGGGTATCAATTATTGGCAAAAAATTGAAAATTTTCATCAGGATAATAATTTACTAATTTTGAGTCATGGAATTATATGGCATGGTGTTTTACCTTGATCAGTATTTTATTGGCATTGAAATGAAGGAAACGCCTAAAACAATGGATTCATTGATGATTTGGATAATAATGCCTTCTTTTTATCTGCTATAGGGTTTACCTTGTTAACACATGCATTGGTATGCGAATGATGTCTCACATTTGTTACCCGGATTCTTACATCTCCGATTATCTTCTCTCATTTATATTGTCCCTGCTCAGTATTAAGATTGGTTGTGTATGCTTTTAGTATCTGGATGAAAATTCAAAATAATATAACACTAATATACGTAGGAGTTTTTTTTTTTTTTTTTTTAACCTTTTAGCGAATTGCTTCATTATCTAAACATTTTGGATAGTATATGATTTTGTGTGTTGTATTTGCAGGATAGTATGTTGGAAAATTCACCTTCTATTGATGTCTCACAAGGTGGGTAAGCAGCTTTAAGTTTTGTTTGTTTGTTTTTTCTTTTTGGAAAATCTGTCTTCCATCTACTTACCCCAAGGTTCCACAGTTTGTTGGTTATTATTAAAGGTTGTTGGACGATGGGAAAATTATTTCCCAATGTTGTTAAAACGGTAGCAGTTCATTGTTTTATTTTTGTATACATATTTTATTACTCAGAATAGGTGCATGAAAGCATTTGTTTCTCGTTCATGGTTTTTTCTAAGTATAAAGTATGGATATTCGATTTTATTTTGCTAGGACTCTGGAATTCAAATAAGCTAGTCTCACCAAGTGCTGAGTTAACGGGACATGTACAATCACCTTCACACAACTCTGAAGCATCGGATTGCAGGACAATATGCTCAGATGGTTTCTCAGAATCGGATGGGACTTCTGTCATTGGGAATGGTGGAAGGCGTGAACCTTCTTCTCAGCTCAGTTCCGATGATTGTGTACAGGGTAATGGTCTTTTGGATGCTCGTGTAGTTGGTGGTTCTCTGACTTCCACATTGTATAGCCAAAATGACAGTCATAAAGCTCCCTTTGGGACACCCTACTATAGTGACCCATCATGTTCTTATGATAATCATGTTATGCATGACGAGAGGTTTTCGGTAAACTGTCATCCAAACCATGAATATCGCCTATTAGGGTGCTCAGGAGTGTATGCTGATTCTGAACGTACGTCTTGCTCATGGGTATTCAATTTATTGTTTCTTTGTTCTGTTTTGTGCAAGACCTGTTACTTTTAGTTTAATATACATGTATGTATTGTAAATAATAGAAGTAACTAAGCCTTGATATTAACATTGATTTTATTGAAAAAAAATTGAAAATTAATGGTGGGACTTGTGATGCAGACGCCTCTGTTAGAAATGGAAATATGGCTTCTCAGGAGGCTACTCATGCAGAGGCAAGTTCACAGGAAGTTGAATTGGCAGACATTCCAGACATTTTCTCGAACAATTGTCTGTACTTTATGGATAACTCATCATATGTTCCTTATAGTTCTGCATTTCAATCCTTCGCTAGTGATGGAAACAAGATGGTCAATAGTAGGGATCCAGTGAAGAACCTTAATGCAGACTTTACTAATTTTACGCCTTACTTGGATTTGGGTGGAAATCATTTTGGGAATCAATTAGCTGAATGTGGAATAGGAAGCAGTGTTCCGTTAAATGCCCAAGTTGGAGTAAGCAAATGGAGTGATATGCATGATGACACCAAGGTTGTGAAAAATATGGAATCAATTACATCTAATGAAATAAGTACTAAAGCTTCTGAAGTAATTGGTGATATAATGAGTAGGAAAAAATATGGGGTTGCAGGTAAACTGCCTGCATCTGAAGATATACAGTTGTCATCTGATTCCTTTTCATCGATGTCTTGTAAGAATAATTTTCCCCACATAAAGGATGAAAAAGAAGACATCCTTTTCCAATCAAAGAGGACTCCCTTTTCTTCAGATATAAAATCTACTTTTGTTGCTCGTGGTTTTAATCGTGCTCCTCAGGTGTCAGGTCTACCTGGCACACTGCCATCTGCTTCAGTTAAGGCAGAATTTAACTGCCCAAAGATGGAATGTGAGGTACCAGAGTTCAAAGGCATCTCTCTTTCTAATATCACTTATGAAGGGGTTCGGAGCAACACTTTAGAGCATATTGATGTTGATGATGACCCTGATGTGTGTATTCTTGAGGATATGAGTGCACCAGCAGTTCACTCATATCCTACTCCTTTGAATGGAAAATTAGTTGCTGCTTCACAGTTTTCGTCACCACGAGACCCATCTGGTCAGATGGTGATGGGGTGTTCAAGGCTTAAAGCAAATGACGAGCGTGTTATTTTTCGCGTGGCAGTGCAGGTGAATTCAGTAATACAGATTTTTGCTGTCAGTGACAAGTTATTATAGAATATTTATTTTGAAATGTTTTAGTAATTATAGAGATTGAAAGGTGTATATGGTGTCTTTATAATGTCTAGAGTTGACGTACTGCATTGCTAATAATTTATTTTGCATGAGTTTCCTTTGAAATTTTACTTTCTTGTGTTCTTGTATTTTTAGAATTGATTATGCAAAAGTTCTGAATCTATTACAGGATCTTTCACAACCAAAATCAGAAGCTATACCCCCTGAGGGTGTTTTGGCTGTGCCACTGTTGAAACACCAGGTATAAGGTTTCTTACTTGATGAATATCAATGTCTTAATTTTGAAATTTAATTTGAGTAGACCCTGAAAAGTTGTGTTTGACTTTAATTGCCTTCCGAGTTCATCTGAAACTTTTTTTTAAGCATGTGGAAGTTTACAGATTTGTTCTTTGGCACTCTGTTTTCAAGGGCGCTTTTCCTACTACGTTATAGCTTTTGAATAGATTGCTGAAGAAGAAAATGCTTCAAAATCACAAATTTATTATGCTGTCATAAATTCTTCCTTAAAATTCTTTTTATTTTAATGATCATTCAAGAATTTGCTGGTGCATCCTTGGATGCATTTCCTATTCCTTTTTCATGATGTATTTCCTCCCTTTTCATAAAATGGCTTTCTATATCTAATTATTTGCCTGAATAAGGTTTCTTTTTATAATGACTTTCATTACCATGTTTTAGCTGGAGTATATTAACTTTTCTTATTTGTTATTCAAATGAATGGAACAGGTTGGTAAGAAATTTTGTATTTAACAGG
The DNA here is from genome assembly GCA_023678885.1 of Pogostemon cablin. Classification (NCBI taxonomy): domain Eukaryota; kingdom Viridiplantae; phylum Streptophyta; class Magnoliopsida; order Lamiales; family Lamiaceae; genus Pogostemon; species Pogostemon cablin. Next base: position 4,604,832 of record CM042956.1, read on the forward strand.
CATTTTTTTCCATTATCTGGAGAACTTGACTCATCTTTGTTTTCGAGTGTCTATTATGTCTCATACAGGTCTTCTACTTAAGAGATTGATTGGCCCAGGCCATTTCTTTAATAAATAATAATAATTTTATGTAGCCCTGTTTGTCTTGTACTATGTACAAATAGTTAAAATTCTGGAATTGTCTTCTACATTTTTTTTTTTTTTGGGTTGGGGGTTCAATATTGGGTGCATTGTCATTGCTGATCCTACTTGAGTTTGTGGCCAGCGCATTGCTTTATCATGGATGGTTAACAAGGAGACAAAGAGTGTGTGCTGCTCTGGTGGGATTCTTGCCGACGATCAGGTTATCTTGGTGATCTGGTATTTTTTCTTTGAGGGTTATTAACTGTCATTGGCATAAATATATACTTTTCATATGTTAGGGACTTGGAAAGACAGTGTCAACCATTGCATTAATACTGAAAGAAAGGTCTCCATCTGCTAAAGCACCTAATAAAGCCTATAGAGAACAAACTAAAATGGACATGTTAAATTTGGATGAGGATGATGGATCTTCCGATACTTACCTACTGAATGAACCTCAAGAGGTCAATGGTGGCAATGTTTGTTCACAAACAAAAGCCAGGCCAGCTGCTGGCACTCTTATTGTATGCCCAACAAGTGTTCTTCGGCAATGGTCTGATGAGTTGCACAATAAAGTGACGAGTGAAGCTAATCTCTCAGTTCTAGTGTATCATGGAAGCAACCGTACCAAGGATCCTCTAGAACTGGCAAAGTATGATGTGGTTATTACAACATATGCTATTGTGAGCATGGAGGTGCCAAAACAGCCTGTTGTTGATAATGATGATGATCAATATGGTGCTCCTTATAAAAAAAGGAAGCTGCTTGAAACTGGGCCTGGTAAGAAATCTTCTACGAGCAAGAAGAGTAAGAAAGGAATTGATAGTGAATTACTTGAAACAATATCTGGCCCTCTTGCCAAGGTTGGGTGGTTTAGGGTGGTTCTGGACGAAGCTCAGAGTATCAAAAACCACAAAACACAAGTGGCAAGGGCTTGCTGGGGACTCCGTGCTAAACGTAGGTGGTGCTTATCTGGGACTCCAATTCAGAACGCAATTGACGATCTTTATAGCTACTTCAGATTTCTCAGACATGAACCATATGCTGTTTTTAAGACCTTCCGTGACCATATAAAGGCGCCAATACATAGGAACCCGAATGATGGGTACAAAAAGTTACAAGCTGTGCTGAAGACTATCATGTTGCGACGTACGAAAGGTTAGAATTCTATGATCTAACTGACTTTTCTCTCTATCTCCTAGTCTAATTCTCAGTTGCAGTATTTATTTATGACAAGTTGATTGGAAGTTTCAATATCTTTACGTTTCTTTTCTTGCCTTTGTTTAGCTTTACCTGTCGATGGCTCAATGCATTATTCAACTGACAAGTAGTCAGTCAAACAGAAATGCATTTGAATCTATGGGACTTGATAACAAAGTGCATGTTGATTGGTGGGCTTCATTCTTTACCTTTATGTTTTTGAGGTCCCTGCCTTGGTCTAGTCTTTCTTTAGTTACTTTGTTATTTCATTATTCACCTGAGATTATTATCATGTATCCCACTTTCTTGAAAACAAACAGTTTATGGCTTAACTAGATCTGATTTTATGATGATTTTGGAATTCTTATTCTGTTTCTGTTAATGGGCATGCTAACTGATATATTATTTTTTTTGTGTGGTGGCTAAGTATGCTGCAATATGTTTGAAAATTTAGCTAATAATGGAGCATCTTTCTAGACCTCAATGGCTAATGCTAATTTGGTGGACATTTTTCATCCAGGGACTTATATAGATGGGGAACCAATTATTAATCTTCCACCCAAAACTGTAAAATTGAAGAAAATTGATTTTTCTGTGGATGAACGCAATTTCTACTGCACTCTGGAGGCGAAGTCACGAGCTCAATTCGCAGTATGTCAGCATTACTATAATCTCAATCTTGCACAATATCTCTGGTGATTATGTAACTTCTCATCTTGACCTTTGTTTGTGCCCTTGACAGGAATATGCTGCAGCTGGAACGGTTAAACAGAACTATGTCAACATACTGCTTATGCTTCTTAGGCTTCGGCAAGCTTGTGACCACCCTCTTCTTGTTAAGGGGTTCGATACCTGTTCACAGAAGACTTCCTCTGTTGAGATGGCTAAAAAACTTCCACGGGAGAAACACATTTTCCTTCTGAATTGTTTGGAAGCTTCACTGGCAATCTGTGGCATTTGCAATGTAAGTAGTTACATACAGACATTGTCTTTGATTCTGTTGTGTCATACAGTATTTTCTCTGTATTCATGTATGTTCCTTTCCTTTTGCTGCCATCTTAATGGCCCCTACCTCCAGTTTGTTTTGGTCTTCTTTGTTGGTCATGGTAGTTGAAGGTATTTTATTGTCATCATATATCATATATGATGTAAGGATGTATCTGATGTAATCAGGCATCTATTCTTTAGATGATAAAATTTAATGAAGGCGAAGGTGTTGTGTTATTATTCCCTCTTCTCGGAATGGTTGCATGTTTTTGCTCTACTCATAAGGTCATTAGCTGATGTGAGGAGCCAATTGAACTCATTTTCTTCCTTGTAGAAGGTAAAGAGCTTTTCTTAAGTTATACAATTGAAAATCGCTGAGTTTTTTTTTTTTTTTGGGTGTACGGGTATCTAGCCCGTAGACTGACTAATTTCGGAGAGACCAGAAACTAATATATTTTGTTTCCCTAAAGAACTCTTGGACCTCACTGCTAGGCCAATCCTTAGGGGTTTCCCTGAGGGATTAATATTTCTTGGTACCTTAACTTTGCACCATTTTGAAAAAATTCTTGCCTTAGTTCACTAAGTCAGCCTGCTATTGGAAGTGTTGCTTTTTATTTTTTCTCAGATATAGATGGAGAAGTCATCCATAAATATTTCCACTGCTTAGTTTGCTAAAAAGTGTCCATTCTACTGGTCTGATTATCAAATCTTCTTTGGATCATAGATAAAGGCATTTACTGCAGAGGAGAAGCTCAAGCATTAATTTCTGCTTCACATATTTTTTCTTAAATTTTGCAATATTTTATTTCCGTTGATAGTCTCATGGGAACAAACTCCCATAGATTTCAGTTAGTATTTTTTTGTTCAGTTTGATCTTCTGGTTAGAATGTTTGTATAAAGTTTGTGGACATCATCATAAAAGTAAAAATGATTTATGTAATGGATGCATGATGTTGATGGGTAATCTTGTTTAATCTTCAGTTGATTCGACTATATTTGCATATTTCGATGGCTGCAATTCGTGATTGACTTTTTGAATGACTGCTATGGTCGTTGTATCGTAGTATCTTGAATGCCTTGGCCTTTTTACATATGTCCTTTAGAGCCTGATACACTCAATTCTTGATGATGAGATGCTGGGTTGTACTTTTATTACTCTCTGGCATGTATGACATATGATTCTCCAATTTCCCATTTATTTCTTTTTTACTCTTTCATTGCAGAGTTTTTATTTGACTGTTGCTGTTATGGTTATAATCTTGGAGAAAAGAATGTACCTAGAAATATGAAGTTTTTTGCTTACAATATTCTTAAATACTTTTCAGGATCCGCCTGAGGATGCTGTAGTGACTTTGTGTGGACATGTCTTTTGTAACCAGTGCATTTGTGAGTATATGACTGGTGATAACACTCAGTGTCCTACCAAAAATTGCAAAATTCATCTTACCACGTCACATGTATTTTCTATGAGCACGTTACGAGCTGCTATATCAGATCAGCAGAGCCCTGTCAATACCTCCACCGCAACCTGCTCTGATTCAGAACTTTCCGAAGTTTCAGAGTCTCAATATTTGAACTGTCCGCAAGGTTCCTCAAAAATTAAGGCTGCTTTGAAGCTCTTGCTGTCTTTGTCTAACTTACCAGATCCAGCCTTGGATATGAATTCCACCAAGTCCATTGAAGGTTGTTACGGTACCGAATCGTTGCATGGTTGTGATCCCCGGAGAATGCATGAAGCTGCTGAAGGTTCAAATAATTCAGTCAAAGTAGTGGGAGAGAAAGCCATCGTGTTCTCTCAGTGGACGAGGATGTTGGATTTGCTTGAAGGTTTTTTGAAGAGCTCTTCCATTCAATACCGTAGACTTGATGGAACAATGCCCATTGCTTCCAGAGATAAGGCAGTGAAGGATTTTAATACTCTTCCCGAGGTATGTCAGTCTACTGGTATGCTGTTAATTGTTTAGCTTTTGCTCCTCTTCTTGATTTGTTCTCAAACTTTGTGATAGGTTTCTGTTATGATCATGTCTTTGAAAGCTGCTAGCCTTGGGTTGAATATGGTGGCAGCTTGTCATGTCATCCTTCTGGACCTGTGGTGGAACCCAACAACAGAAGATCAAGCTATTGACCGAGCACATCGTATTGGGCAGACACGTCCCGTATCAGTTTTTCGACTAACAGTGCAGGACACAGTGGAAGATCGCATTTTAGCCTTGCAGGTACCTTATTTTAATCGCAATGTTCAATTATAAGCTGGGCCCTACTGCTGACTGGGTAGTAGAGTTGGGAAGATTTTTGAAACACACCCACCACCTCTGTAATAGCGGTTGCGTTTTGGCATCTAGCTAAGCATGAGTTGGCAGCAAACAATGATTTTTCAGCTATGTAATTGAAATGTTCAAAATCTTGAAGATCAATAAAATGGCGTTTGGGCAGTGAAACACAAACGTTATCTCCTGTAGGTTTCCTCTTCTTGATGTTATGTTGTGTTGACAAATATTTGGTCATTTTCAGGAAAAGAAGAGGGAGATGGTTGCATCTGCCTTTGGAGAGGACGGGAATGGCAGCAAACAAACGCGATTAACTGTGGAAGACTTGAAATATCTGTTCCGGGCCTGATTAAGAGTCAATGATCTAACACTACACGGTTATTTTTTCTAAATTCTTTATATTCTAACCGTTGCAGCAATATTATATGAATTTGAAGCTTCAGAATACAGATGACGTTTAGGATCGACAGGAAATGATTAGTTTTAAGTACATAGCAATGTTGCACACTTTTCTGGATACAGATTTACTCAATCTGTGTTCGGACAAGCAATCAGTTGTTTTTGTCCACTGTATAGGTATACCCCTTTTCTTCCCCACATTAACACAGATTAGTTATCTTCTTCAGGACTCTTTTTACTTAATTACTTGGTAAATCCTTTCTTTCTTTCCGTAATGTATTATTTTCATTTTTTCCATCTATTTTTGTCAGATGCGATTTTTTCCTGCTACTTTTGCTTTTGATAGATACTCTTGTTAGGCTTGCCAACATTTTTCAATCAGAATGATAACAACTTTGAATTCAAGTTAAAAGTGAAATTTATTTAATTTGGATTCTAGTATCACAACGCTTTCTTCTTTTTTACTTGGTATGATACGCGTAAATATACTCTCTGAGGAACCTCCTATTGCTTTTTCCTAGTCAAGTCTTTTCGTATGCTCTATCTTATATCAATTGTCACTTTTTTTTTTCAATGAGACATAGTCCTACATTCAATACTTATTTACTACTCCCTCCTTCTCATAATACCTCATATTTTCCTTATTTGTTTGTCCCACAAAATATTTCACACCCCAAAAAAGAAATATCACTTTATCTAACAACCTCAAAAGTTACTTTAATTTTAAATTTGTCGCTCATTTTTCGCAAACATATAATTACTTTATACTTTTTTATTACTTAAAAATATTATAATACCTTTCAAAGTCAATAAAGTGGGTCAAAAAGTGCAATTTTTATTAAATAACGTGAAAAGTATTGTAAGAAGGATGGAGTATTTCTCTTGGAAGTGGGAAGGAGGGAGTATTTCTCTTGGATGGAGAGTACTCTTTAATCTTTGTAAAAAAAACAAATGTCACCCCAATTCCTCAAAAGAAAAAGTTCACAAGATGCAACTATATTTAGCTTGCCACGCCTACATATTCATTTGTGTCCCAATAAAATTTATATTTTTCATTTTTATTTGTTTTAAGATAAGAATATTTTATTTTTTGTTAAATCAAATCATACAAAATAATTAATTAAGTATATCTTTATGGGGCACACACACAACACTAATAAAACTATACACTACAATTAAAATATTATACTCCATCCATCCGCTTCTAAGGTATCCATTTTACTATTCCTGGCGTCCGCTTCAAATGTATCAATTTCCTCTATTTAGTAAAGAAAGTACACAATATGACCCACCACTTCCCTATAATACAACTATCCAATTTACCTATAATTATAATACTCCTTAATCCACGTGGAAAAATCAAATAAAGACATTAGAATTGTCCATGCACAAAAAGCAAATGGATACTTTAGAAGCGGACGGAGGGAGTATCAATTTACATATTTAAAATTCTCCCTCTGTGGGTATTTTTTCTATTTTAGGCGTCTCACCCAAAGAGTTCCCTTTCATTTTTTACACATATGAGACCTACACACACCCACTAAATTCTAATACAATTAAAATATGGGGTTCAAACTCCCACTAATACAACTACCCACCACACAATACTCCTTCTATGGGTATTTTTTCTATTTTGGGCGTTTCACCCAAAGAGTTTTTTTTTTTTACATACATGAGACCATACACACCCACTAATACAATTAAAATATGGGGTCCACACTCTCACTAATACAACTACCCACCACACATTAAATAATATTACTCCTTCTGCCCGCCTTTAAGGGTGTCACTTACTTTTTGCACGTGGATTAAGGAGTAATATTATTATTTAATGTGTAGTGTGTAGTTGTATTAGTGGAGATGTGAGTCCATTTTTAGTTGTATTAGTGAGTGTGTATGAGTCCCATATGTGTGAAAAGGAAATGAGACCCTTGGGGCAGACGCTTAAAATGAAAAAATGACACCCTTAAAAACAGATAGAGGGAGTACTCCTTAATTCACGTGTAAAAAGTAAAAGATCCAAATATTACTATACTATCTCTTAATCTATGCGTAAAAAATCAAATGTAAATGTTATTGGATTACCGAGAAAGTACAAGGGAATATCCATTTACACATTTAAAATACAAACGTAAATGTCATTATTTCGGAGAGAGTTTCTAGATTAGCAAATGTATGTGAATTGCAGCATTGAGTTTTTATTATTATATCAAGATTTATTATAAGGCACTTTGACATAATGGTCCCATTATCAGGACATTTGACTCTCAATCCAGTAACCCGAGTTCAAGTCTCGGTGGGACCTTTTTTTTCATTATCTTATAATAACAAATCCAGTTTCAAAATTGACAGTAAACATGGGCATTAGATTTATTATTATTATTATCATCATCATCATCATCTTATAATAACAAATCCAGTTTCAAAATTGACAGTAAACATGGGCGATTAGATTGTGGTCTCTAAAAATGTTCAACATACAAAATGGCATCCACATTTTATGATGAAGAAGCAAGAGCAAGATTTGTTAACACACTGCTCAAATCATCATAATTCTTAACATGAACCATTTCTAACATCAACTCAACATTGTTTCTCCACTAACACTAATCCCATGAGAATCAACCACAATTCATCCTCCCTCAGCCTCAGCATCAGCATCTGTGATTCAACCACTCCAACAGATCACCACGAACAATCCCCACATTCTCATCCGTTTCTCCAAACAACAAAGAATGCATCATACCCTCATAAATCTTGATACTCTTGTCCTCACTCTTGGCCAATTCATACAACTCCCTACTCACCTCTGGATCAGTCACCACATCTCCACTCCCATGAACAACAATAAAAGGAATTCCCACATCACCCAATCTACTCCCAACGTAATCCGTAACCCTCAACAGCTCAATCACTGTACCCAATCTCGGTTTCCCCGTATACCTAATCGGATTCATCGCCGCCACCACCTTCTTCTCCGCCACTCTCACCGACTTCTCCATCAAGTCAGCCGTCGGGACAATCGCCAGCGTCGGCGCGAATCTCGCGACAGCCATCAAAATCTGCGGAATTGGCCATCTGGGCCTCACCTTGTCCGAAATTCGACACATGGGGGCGATCAAGATCGCGACTTTGAAGAAATTAGGATTCTTGAAATGGATGAGCAAGCAGATCGCGCCGCCCATGGATTCACCGAAGAGGAATCTGGGGCAATTCTCCAGGGTCGGATCTCGGGCCAGAACAGAGGTGAAAAACGAGAGGCAATCATCGACGACGGCATCGACGTTAGGAACGTAGGCTCTGAGGCCTTGGGAGTGGCCATGGCCTTGGAGATCTAGGGCGAAGCAGGCGAAGCCATTCTGGGCGAGGAAGATAGGGGTTCCTTGAAAGGTCCAGCTGATGTCATTGCCGTAGCCGTGGACCATACAGATGGCGCCACGTGGTGGGGTGGGTGGGAGGGGTTGCCAAGATCTGGTGAAGAGAGTGAGGCCAGTTCCAGTGGGGGATGTGTAGTAAGACTTGGTTGATTTGATGCCCTGCTCTCTGTAATACTCTTCCTCAGGTGTTGTTCCCCAGTAGTGTGTTTCTCTCTCCTCCATTTTTGCCCCTTCTCTCTCTCCTGATTTTGAGGGAGAAATGAGTGTGGATGGTTCTGATTGGAGGGTATTGGAGAACAAAATTGTGTGGTTCTTGTCACTTCTTTTCTTAAGCCCACCCCCAATGGTAAACCTCAAAAGTGAGGTTTTTTCTTACAAATGGGACCACCTTCTCTCTCCTCTCACTTAATTTTCATCATTTGGACCCACCTCCTTTCTTATCTCTCCATTTTTTAGTCTCTTTCTCTCTCCTATTTCTCCTCTCTCTCTCTCCCCAAAAAACCTACGTAATGAATTTACTACCATGCTAAAAAACCTCCACCCTCCACATGGCAAAAAAACCTATTTTTAGATTTTTTTAGCCCTCCATATCACCCAAAAAAACCTCCCTGGGAGGGCATAATAAAACTTTCCCATGTGGAAATTGAACCTTGGACAGTTGTTATAATGCATTTCTAAACAATTAATTAATGTAAGCAAAAATGAAAAAGGGCTAATTGTGATTGGTTAAATTTTGGGCCGATTATATAAATTTTGGCCAAATAAAATCAAATAGAACAATTCAATTCATCTCAAATTTATCATTCGTTTTAAATTTATCAATTAGTTCTAAATTAATCTAGAATTTGTCCATTTTTTTAAATTGATTTTAAATTGACCTAGTGCATATATATGCATTCATGACCAACTAAGAAGTTGATGTTATTCCCCTAGAGTTGTTATTTATTGGTAAGGTAAAAAGTGATATGTAGACCATAATAAATCCAAATTGTTTATGAAGGCATGATTTATGACTGCAACTATCCCAATTAGTGGAATATTGAAGCTAGATGAGTGGGGAATATCTGAATTTTAATAGAAAAAAAGGAGGTAGCAGTGCTTTGCAAAAAGATGTAGTAATAGTCAAAGCAGATACAGTAGTGGCTTCTTATCAAGATGGATGAATAGCTGCATTGATTTGGAGTCTTGCCCACTTTGGATAAATCTTGTGGGCAATTAGCTGATAATCAGCACTTGAATGAAATACAAACTGAAAAATAAATGATATTCAATCTCCAAAGTTCTATCTATTCAGCTAAAAAAGTAGAGAAAGCTAGTAAAAGAATGATTGAATGGAAGGTATTAAAGATAGGCTGATGAATGAAAGTTTACACGTGGTTATGATAATGAACTTAATATTAGGAATTCCTCCACCAAACAGAATAAAGGATAAAGCATTAGAACATTAGCCTTTTGACTTGGGGAATATCATCATACCTTGCTCAATCTTATGGATAAGAATTGGATGTTTTTAAATAAAATATGACAAATTACATTTGCTTGTGTTGAATAGCTGCATCAAATGGTAGCCTTTACATTATGGGGTGGGGTGGGGTGGGGGGGGGGCATATTCAAGTAATTATGAGAAGCAATTTTTAGTGATAAAGCTTAGCCACTTTCCCCCTCCCTCCCCCCTGGTCAAACAATACCTGCATTAGAAAATCAGCCATGCCTAACACCATCACACCCTCTCCATCTTTAGTTCATCCAATCCATGTATAAAGTGCTCGTGTTTACGCGAAAAACACTCCACCAACGTCGTGGGGTTGGGTCATCATCTATAATTTGGGGCACCATGTTATATCTGCACTTCTCTTTGGCTTAAAAAAAAGGACTTGTATGCAAACCAATGGTATGGTTGACTTGGGAAAGAAAAGGGCCTGTAGTTGGGATGACACTACAGCCATCCACACATAGCATTGAGTGCTATTTAACTAGTGCATGTTTGGTGTCAACATTTCATGATATATAAAAACTTAGGTATAACTATGATGTTGCATGTCTCTGTTCCCTTTTGGTTTGACAACTACCTGATATAAATATTATTTACACAATGTTTTCTTCCCTTTTCGTCAACACGAATGTAGTATGTTGGCAGCACACTAGATGATGACAAAGCTTTCAAATTGCATTGTGATTATGGATTACAAAGTGTTCATTATCTGTTCCCATTATGCACATAAAGGCACAACAGAATATTAATCTCCCACTCTGATTAGATTAATCTCTACACGTGTGTCACATTAGTCTCAATTGGTGGTTTTACATTCTATATTGTATACAGTATACTAATCAATATGTTTTAATTATTACAGATGATTTCCTTCTCATTATCCAACTAAAGTTGAAAGTTGAAATCCAAGTCATATCTCATATCCAAGTTGGGTGTTGCCATCAGCTTGATTATCAGCAGACATGCCATAAGGTTCACCACAAACGCCTTCCTTTCGCTCGTCTCATGATGAGATTCGCGAGGATATGTCAACTTTTAATCTCGACACTGCACACACCACCAATTCCGAATATATTCCATCAAGAAACACTCACTGATCACCGCGTACGTTGATCAATATGCGAAAAACAGCAGATGCTTGCCAAAATTCCCTCACATTCAATCAGATCATGCTATGTTTTTTTTTGAAATAGTAGCTTGATGTCAGTGCCTTGATTTGATTCATGATGTCATCATCCAACAAAAACAATGGTAATGCTCCTTCCTTTGACCATTTCTGCTTTCATACTTTGCTGCATTTCACTAACCAACCAATCATGCTCTATCTAGTTATGTCAAATATTCATACTACCTTTTGCTATGGCATGATCAAATTAATTTTCTTGATATGGAAAAACTTAAAATGGGTTAGGCCCGTTGAACTAGCTTGTATAGTATTTACAAAAATATACCAATAAACCTACCTTGCCTGGCAAATGACTCGTCCCACCAATAACCGGTGTAAATTGTGGGTCAAATTGACCATTTCGATAATTTTATTATCAAAACAAGCTATATTTCTTGGGCCAACCTGCATTCGTCCTACGAATAACTCAACCCACTTTAACCCATCAAAAGATGGGCTGTGGTTAAATAAACCCACCCATCGACCCACTTTTACATTTCTAATTGGTCAGTTCAATGACATTAGACGTGAAACTACTCTACGGAAAGTTTCAAAACGTATCCATTTTTCACGTACTTTAGATGTGATCAATTCCAAAAGAGTGAACACTTTTGACTTTATCCACTAATATTAAATCCATATGATAGCATCAAATATGCCATTCTCCCACTTTTTCAAACTTTATATACATGTTAAATAATTAACGAATTAAAGACTACAACGTTTACGAATTGGTAAAAAGAAGCAAAAGTGTAGATAATTTGATCATTACATTACATTATATTATAAAAATCGGTAAAAAAGAAGCAAAAGTGTAGATAATTTGATCATCACATTCAGTGGCAGACACAAGAATTCGATTCAGGGGGCCCAATCAGTAAAGAAAATATTATACAAAAAAATAAATATAAAATATTATAAATTATAGTAAATTTGACAAAATCAATATATTATATCATAACAAGAAAGTATTCAAAATAAATAATTCCAGTACATCCCAACATAAGAAATAGAAAACATAACACAATCACAACATCTCTCTTCTATTCTTCATATTTTGAAACCTCAGCATAATTGATTTATTACTAATACTTTGAAATACCTCTTTCTCTAAAAAAATAAATTAATCCAAACCCTTATACTAAATAAAAGCCCTAATTTCTAAATATAATAGTATTACATTTTATAGAAGCATAGCATAACAAATTTAATTTAACAATTTCCAAGTTTATAATAATACATTAGAAATAAAAGCCCTAATTTCTAATATAATAATATCACATTTCATATAAAAATGCATAATAAATTTAGATTAACAATTTAAAATAATACCTTAGAAAAGATAAAAGAGATGAGGAAAACAAATTGAGAAATTAATGATGGTGTAATGAGGTGAGTATTAGTGGGACTGTGAGAAGAAGAAGGAGAAATGAGGGAAGGAGGGGGAGTTGTCGAATGCAGAAAGATAGGGGGAAAATGGTTATTGATTTATTTTTATAAATTAAATATATTTTTTAATTTAATTAAATTTTATTAGTGAAATTACTATTATACTTCTACTTTTTTAAAAAAATTTCAGGGGGCTGTGCCTTCTTCATGTCCGCCCTGATCACATTACATTATAATATTATTATAAAAATCTTGACCTGTATCCACGTGATGTTGATCCAACAAACCACATAGGAAATGGATTGCCCGGATCCAAGAATACGTAGGACATAACACTTTGTGTCGGGAGAAACATGTATATATAAAGATGGTAGCATTCCCATATTTAATCACACTCTTGATCAAAAAAAAAATCACACTCTTGATTAATTGGTAGTTTAGTATCATAATGGATATTGTTGCTCTAAAACTAAAAGTGGTGTTTGTCCTCTCTCTCTCCCTGGTGGATGCAAGGTCCTGGTCCAGTGAGAGAAAATCCAACTCTCATGTGGATCTTGTCACGGATCTTCCGGGTCAACCCGCTGTGAATTTCCAACACTATGCTGGCTATGTCACTGTTAATGAAATCAACGGGAGAGCCCTCTTCTACTGGTTTTATGAATCCACCACCTTTGCTGAGCATAAGCCTTTAGTTCTCTGGCTTAATGGAGGTAACATTACATGTGTTTTATTGAATTTATCGAACGTACATGCGATCATGTTGTCGACAAAGTTGACAGTTTGGAAGTCGTTTGTTCAGGTCCTGGCTGTTCTTCTGTTGGATATGGAGCAACGCAAGAGATCGGGCCTTTTGTCGTGGATGAAAACGGGCGTGGTTTGAAATTTAATCCTTTCTCATGGAACATAGGTCTGAATAAGTGGCTACATATGAAGAATATTTAGATTATGAATTATGATCATGATCTTTATATATATTGTGACTCCATGTTTGATGATACAGAAGCTAACGTGTTGTTCCTGGAATCTCCTATTGGTGTTGGCTTTTCATACACCAATACTAGCTCTGATTACATCAATCTGGGAGATGACTTTACTGGTATTTGACACACTTTTAGTTATAAAAGTTACAAATATTTTGCTGGATTACAATTTGAATCATTTTGAGCAGCAAACGATGCTTATGCCTTCCTTCACAAGTGGTTCCAGAAGTTTCCATGGTACCGAACACGAGTATTCTACATCGCAGGCGAGAGCTACGCAGGGAAGTATGTCCCAGAGCTGGCTGAAATCATCCATCAGAAGAACACAGATCCATCCTTATTCATTGATATAAGAGGCATAATGGTATAATGCATACTTTGATTGACCATTTTCATGCAGGTTAATGTGTTAACATAACTATTTTGCAGCTGGGAAATCCAGAAACATATGACGCTGAGGATTGGAAAGGGATGGTGGACTACGCATGGAGCCATGCTGTAGTGTCGGATGAAACCCACGAAACCATCAAGCGATCCTGTGATTTTTACAGCGACGACACATGGAACAACGACGACTGCGCTGCTGGTGTGGAGGAGTTGCTTAATCAGTACAAAGAGATCGATATCTATAGCCTTTATACATCAGTCTGCATACTGAATTCATCTGCTTCCACTGTGTACACAACCAAGAGATCATCCAAGATGGTAATCATCAGCTCTAGTAACAACAAATTGCTTCAGACTTCATCACTTTAACCATGAAACAAAGTTTTCTGCTAACCTTATTGATTATGCGTAGATGCCAAGGGTGATGGGTGGTTATGATCCATGCTTGGATGACTACGCAAAGTTGTATTACAATCGAGCTGATGTTCAGAAGGCCCTCCACGTTTCTGATGGAGTCAGCCTAAAAAACTGGAGCATCTGCAAGTAAGACTCTCTCTCTTTCACTCTCTCCATTTTCACCAGTAAATAAATCTTAGATAGACACTAGCTCATCTGATGTTCCATTACAGTATGACAGTCTTTGAAGGGTGGTCCGATTCAAAGGGATCAGTCCTTCCGATATACAAGAAACTCATAGCAGCTGGACTCAGGATATGGGTTTACAGGTATATAAACACACACGCACTCACACATTCTTGATCTAATTCCATATGTATTCACAAACACAAATTTGGGTGGCAGTGGAGATACTGATGGGAGGGTTCCAGTTTTGTCAACGAGATACAGTTTAAGCTCGTTGGGACTTCGAATTAAAAGGGCTTGGAGGCCTTGGTACCATCAGAAACAGGTAATTTAATCAGATGGTTGTGATCAGTTAATAATGATCCCAAAAATTTCAATAAAAAGCAAATAAGTTGATATGATCATGATAAAACAACTAGGTTGGCGGGTGGATTCAAGAGTACGATGGGCTTACGTTTGCAACATTTAGAGGAGCAGGGCATGCTGTGCCAATATTCAAACCCAGCGAGTCTCTCGCCTTCTTCGCCTCCTTTCTTGCAGGGGAATCTCCACCTTCACACAGATAGACATCACTTCTCTTCTCTATCTGAAATTTTGCTACTCATAATTATTACTGCAAACAGATCTACAGAGATCAGTAATACCATCAATCTGAGAGTATACATCTGAATAAATAAACATCATGTATTTGGACTAACTTTTCTGGACAATCATACTCTATATGCATATAGATCAGATCGAGTGTTATGTGCACTGTTTCTTTCTTTTCAGCAAATTGGTGGATCTGATCCTAAAACAGATATGATTTTATTGATATTGAACACATAAATACATGGATAACAAGAAATGGGATTAATATTTGCTTCTTCAAATCACAAGAAATCATGACAAGATACAGTTAATACCTATTACATGGGAATTCAGATGAAACTCAATTGATATTTCATGGGGGGGACACAAAAGTACTTATCTTGGACTAGTGCAACATATGGATTCTTTATACATGGTTGTTTGACAACAAATGTGGTGCTGCCCCGATGGTTCAAGATGGGGCGAAATTGGGAGGAAATATTAGGAACTATTCCGCTGATCTTCTTCATCTCCAGAGCAGTGGTCGCGGGCAGGGGGTTCAAGAGAGGCTCTGGTTTTGGTTTCAGTGGCAGAAAAATGGATTTGTTGATGTCATCTAGAAGAGCAGTGTCGTTGTCGAACAGGTTTGCAGAGTTGAAGAACATTTGAAACACTTTAGTGCAACACAGATGGATTTTCTTGCAGGATTTTGGCATGTCCCCCTTATCCATGAACACGTGCTCCAAAAATTCTTTCTTCTTCACATCCAACATCTGTTCCACATACTTGATTGAATCTTCAATGCTGAGGTTTGGATTTTCACGTAAATGGAGCAACACCAGATTCATTTTCCCATCCACTTCTTCTTTCTGTCAATCAATGGTGTACATATAACAAAGAGTTTGAACCTTGAATGAATTAGGAAGCATAAAAATAATTACTTGATAGCTCTGGAGGTCATTCGCCAAACGAGCAATAGACATCATCAATTTAGTGATGTTATGATATTGAAGAGGCAGTGAGTCTTGGTTGAAGAAACTAGTGGTGGCTGGAAGAAACATGGTGTGTGCTGCAATGGAAGTCATCCCGGTTGCAAGGTATTCGTCCATGGATGGTATATACCCTGTTAAGCTCCACCTTCTCGCCACCATCCAGGACCTGAATGTTTCACCCCACTGCATCCCACTTAAACAATGAGAAAAGGAACAGCAAATATTCAACAACTAAAGTACACAAACTAACCATTTCTTGCAACATTTTCACAAAGTTGCTTCCTTCATCCCACAAAAACAATGAAAAAAAAGACTAGCTAATATTCAACAACTAAAGTACACAAACTAACCATTTCTTGCAACTTTTTCACAGAGTTGCTTCCTTGTTTGGACTCACACTTTGCTGCAACCTCCCTGACAAAGTCATCAAGGGCGTCAAAAATGGTCTTACCGTGTCCCTCTAATCCCTCACCATCCCATCTGCAATTACATAATGTATTATCATCAACTCATACTAATTTATTCTGAAAATTTTCCATGAATATACCTATTTACTGCATCGGTCAAGATCTCCAACTCATCTAAAGAACCTTCCATATCATAAAAATCATCAGCAACGGTGACAATTATGGCAGCCTTGGCAATAACCAACCGCTTAATAGAATTGTGAGGAAGGCAAGAGCTAGAAGCCATGGCAAAATAGAGGTAAACTGTTTTTTCTCTTCCAAACCCAACTTCACTAAGCCTCCATTTCTTAGACCATCTACACATTGTTCACCATTGTTATGCAAAAGATAGCTTAGCATTAATAACTCAGTAGAATTAAAGAGACCAACCCTTTAAGTTCCTCCAGTTCTTGTCTGTATATCGCCTGCTGAAACTCGAAGTTTTCGACTGCAAGTTGCATTAGTTTGTTGTTGTCAAGGCAGGTCATCCTGTAGAAAGAGGCCTTACCAATCCAGAGAGGGCTGCTTTTATTTTCTTCAATCCATTTTCTGTGATAAAGATGATCCATACGAGCGAGCCATGGAGCACTTAACTCATACTTAATCTACAGGCATCATGAATAGTTTACATTATACAGTCCGATCTCAAATTACAAGAGTAGGTAGTTTGTATTAATTACCATGTTCTGAAATCCTTTTGAAATAAAGAAATTATGATCTCTATTTCTGTTCTTAGAATTGTGAAGCAATTTTAGGGCAAATGTTCTTGCTTCTTCCAATTCATACTCCCGTGGAAATTGAAAATCAGTGGCTCTGAATACACTGTACATTGCACTTATGAAGTGTTCACTGTTCTCTTCCATGTATTTAACCAATTCTGGGTCTTGTAGAAACCAACACAAGCTTCCTGCTTACATTGTGTATATCAAAGTGCTAATTAACACACACACACAATTTAAAAAAAAATAAAAAAAATTGGAATACTTCTTTACTTTTATTAAATACCTGGATTAACATGTTGTCCGTGCATTCGAAGAAGCCGGAAAGCCAATGCATCTTTGAATAATTTCAGAGCTGGGAGATCATTCGTTTTTTTCTTTTGCTTATTACTGAGCAAAGGGATACGAATACTACACTTTAGTAAATTAATTAACCCAAAATAACAAAAGATTTAATTGATGAGATTAAATTTATTGAAAACATCGGTAACCTATAAAGTTGAGCAAGTATTTCTTGAATTTCTTGGCTGAAATATTGGGTTAGACCCAATCCTTGTATGTGATCCACCATGCATAGCCTTATTAGCTCTCCATCCACAGGGTATTTTGCGGGCACTGTAAAATCATCCTCCTTCATTTAAAAAAAAAAAGAAATTAAACATGATTTCGAAAACTGAAAATTGAAAATTAAAGGAAAATAAATAAACCTGATCCGTTGGGAAATTTTTTATGAAGGTCGTGCAGGTATTTGAGACAACGGACATCTCCGGTGGAGATGAAGGCTTGAGCGGTGGCTGAGGGTGACTGCAAGACTGAACCGTCGGAGCTCAGATCAAAATGACACGTGGACGGCAACACCTCCAAGTGCGACACTAACGGTGGATTATAATCACGTGATTCTTCTTCCTCTCCCCTGCAACATGACGTCACTTTTAAACAATCCATTCAATTTTCAAAATCTTAATTTTGACCCACAAAATATGCGAATTACAATTAAGCCTCATAAATTATACTCCCTCTTCCCGGTAACAACTTTCATACTTTTCACAATTTCAAAATTTTCATGCTATTAATATTACTTTACACTTTATTTATTAACTAAAAATATTAAAATACACTTAAAAGTCAAAAAGTAAAAAAAATTATTTTAAACAATGTAAAACATCACATGTAAAAGTTAATATGAGACGGGAGGAGTATTTTATTTATATGATGATATTTATTTATATGAAAATAACTCAGTGGGAGAACCTATGATTTGCACGAGTGTACTGCCACCAATTCCAATTGAATTTACATAATCTTAGCTAGTTAAAAAAAATTAAAAAAAAAAAATACAGATTCGTCCCGATTCAAGCCTGTGAGTCTGGGCGCTGGATCTCATATAATTAATGTACACTAATACTCTTTTTAATTGAATTTAATACATTTAAATTAAATATAAAATTATATATTCTTAATTTTAAGGATTTTTTTGTAGTGAAATATTAATACTCTTAGCATTTCAATTTTTTTTTAAAAAAAATGGTACTCTTATTATTAAAATGAATTTCTTTCATAATAAAATGTACTTCCCCTATTCATTTTAAAGATTCATTTTCTTTTTAATTTCGGGCGGCTTCAAAAAGTTTTATTTTTCATTTTAAACTCATAAAATCCACACACACTCATTAATACAATTAAAATATGAGGTTATACATTCACTGATACAACTACCAACTATATGGAGTATTAAATAACATACTTCTTCCTTTATCCACGTGAAAAAAAAACTTTTTTAAACCGGACGAAGTGAGTAATATTATTGAACAATTTGTACATCTGAATTTCGGAAATACAAGAGATCAACTCTTATATACTCTCTCCATCCTTAGCAAAACATTGACGTCTACTTTTTTTTTTTATATTAAGAGATACTCCCTCGTTTCCGTTTACTTTTTGCACGAGAATTAAGGAGTAGTATTTTAAAGTGTAATTACGTGAGAGAAATAATATTTTAATGTGTTGTGAATAGTTGTATTAGTGTTTAGTGTAGGCCTCATGTGTAGTGGGTTGATTATAATAATTTAATATGTAGTAAATTAATTAATGAAGATAATATTAATAATAAATAAAATAAAAAATGCAAGGGAAAAAGTAGATAATATGGAAAATTATTGAGGATAGTATGGCATACATCTGGAGAATGGGTTGGCGGTGTGGGAAAATGTGGGGCAAGAGAGTGGGTAATCCAAGCGCCGCCGCCTCCGCCTCCGCCATTTGAAGCATGGCCGGAAAAGTAAGGAGGAACGAAGGTGGGAGGTTGTGGTAGTTAATCTTCACCAGAATCTCCGCCTTTGCTTCAATGAAACTCTTTCCTGCATGTTCATATATTTACCAACCAATTATTCGACTACTAAAGAATGCGAAAATAAAAGAATGATGTGTAGGAAATAAATCCATGAAACCTTAACCCTATTATGATTAACGAGATTTAAACTGTAAATCGGAAGCGTACCTGATCCAATGAGTCTCTAGGCGGAACACGCACTCAGGATCAGAGTCTCTAGGCGGAACACGCACTCAGGATCAGTGGTTATATGGTCTTCCTCAACTAAGTCCTTTTAATTCCTTTATGGGGACCGTAGTAATCCCTCCCGATGGGGAGAAGGGAAGACCATGTGTGGCTTAGTATATTGGGGACCATAACCTGAGAGCCTTTATATACTACTTGACTAGATCAATCATAATCACCTAATCATGTAGTATTGGGTATCTACTCAATAAGCCCATATCATTTATTATTATAGTCCATTGACTTTTAACCTTAATTGGATCACTTAATTAAGTCCATAATATAATTGAATAGCTAATATAATTGCATAATAATATATTGCCCACAATTAGATTATAATGGAAATTAATAATTTCCAACAATCTCCCACTTGGGCTATATATTTTTCGTTAGCAATTATATCAAGAGTCCTTAGTTGCGCAACTTTATGCTATTCCTCTTCAGACTATACTTAACAATCTGGTCCATCTCATATACTAATATGGAACTACCGCGGCATTCACCACATTATAAATCGCGGTTAAACCCCGACAATCACCATATCAATATATTCAATGACATAGATCAAATATGGTAAGTAGCATGGAAATTACATGTCAAATGTGATCAACATCATGTCTATTTTCAACTGGTCCAACTTTAAACTTTAGTGAGATCAATCCATAATGTAAAATATTACAAAATGAAATTACTTAAGTGAATTCACAATGAATTCAAAGCCATGAACTTTATTCTGCAGCAAACTGAATTATCCAAATCAAAGTGTTTTGAAAACTTTAAAGAACAATAAATATAGACTCCCACTGAACTAATATATTCTAAAACCATGTAACATCCACATGATTAGCTAGCTCATAAAATTGCAGGGCGTTGAATACATAATTGGTGGATCCATATTTAGAGTCTATCATAATATGCTCTTCTAAAATTTTATCTACACAAAACACTTTCTTTAATAACCAAGAATTCTATGTCAATTTGTTTGACTTATAAGTATGCTTGTCATAAATACTTTACTGCGAACTAACTGTCACAATGAACTTTATGTGACAAATCTTCGCAACCTTTATTTCATGTTTGAATGCCCTTAGTGTGCTACTAATTCTGTTGTCATGGTTAATGAGCTAAAGTGTTTGCTTAATACTTTTACTTGTATAGCTCTCCGACCAACAAAAAATATAGCCTGAAGTGGATCTTATACTGTATTGACATCCAACAAACTCAGAATCAGAATTCCTCAAGATCTCTAACAAATCTGATCTCTGATGTAGAGGCATATTATTCTTAGTTCTCTATATATATTTTATAAAGATCCATACAAGAGTTACTTAAATGTCTACTTAATATACCAACAACATAAGCCAAATTAGGTCTTGTAGAGACCTCATCATACAACAACTTCCAACAACCAATGAATATGGAATGTTTCTACATTTCTTAAATCTTTAGTTTAACTTTAGGGCACCTGATTGAGATTGCACTTGTCTCCCTTAGTTTAACTTAAACATTCTCCCACTGAATCACATAATCATCTACATTTGTCTCAAAACCAAATGAGACACTTACTTCATGATGATACTTGTGATTCCTTTACGAAAAAAATTTGCTTGAATGCATAGATAGATTTCCTATTAGTTCTTAAACCATTTAGATCGTATCATCAGTGTTGCGATCAAGGAACTTTATCTTTACATCCATCTAATATGATTCAATATCAAAATGTGCTACTAATGTCACGATTATCTTATAGTGTCCTCATTATTTAAGAGAAAAACTACATAATCATTCGAATTGTCTTTCACCCAACTCTAGTGGTTTTCTTAGTGACATTATTTCTTGAGGTTGTTGAATTTGTTATTCCTTAAATATTATTGACATTGTCATATCGTTAGTCTGAATTTGCACCAATTCTTTAAAGCATAAGTGGGGATCGAATCGACTCCCCCTTAAGGACAATGTCTCTAATATTATTCTTCCCCCAAAACCAACATCCTCACATAATACCGTATTACCCGTCTCAAATATGATCTGATCAATTGGATCATAAACTTTTATCTTTATTCATAACCAATAAAGTAGCTTGTATTTAATTGAGTCCAATTTTCTTTAGTAGATCCCAATGATCTAGCCTTAGTTGGACATCACCATATGTGAAACTCAAAGAGTTCTCACAACTACTTTGGTTGAAACTTTATTGAGACCATAAGCTGCAATCTTTAGTATTTCTCCAATTAGTAGTCATATGTTATGGAGTACTATTTTTTTGTTTTTTAACTACACCACAACATCATTCATACTAAGTAATCTTAATGTGGTGTATTATAAAATAATTCCACAAGCCTTTAGAAGAAAACGAAAGGTTATACTTTAGTTTTTTTTAACAGCTTTCCAAACGGGTTTTTCTTTGTTGCCCTTATACTTTATTGAGACAGAGTTTGTTAGAAACTTATTAGTTCATTCTTATTGTTGAAGTTCTCATCATGTATAATTTTGTTGTTGACATAGGTTAAACTTAATTAACAGACTTCTTAATTGTACAGAGAATTAGATCCAAAATGATTATCATGCTTGTACTAAACTTTATAATTTTTCAAATTTAAATAGTTTAGAATCATCTCAAGGAATCTATCACATCATTAGTATCAATACCAACTTGTAACTGACACTCTCTACGTAGTAGTCAAATACTGACAATAAAACTGTCAAGCAATAGCCTTCCTTTGGGCCGACTTATTACTCACATGTTAAACAAATAATCGTCACATATTTACCACCACAGGTGCTTGTGTATTTCTGCCAAATATTAATCTACCTATGGGCCAATCAATACCCGCATGAAGATACACTTGCACAACATTATTAATTAGGGACCCATCACAAGACACCTTGTGCAACATTAACCTCGTCTATGGACAAAAATTAACTGCAGGGGTAATCTTGGTGTAACAATCAAGTATTGACAATAAGTTCTGTCAAACAAGAGTCTATCTGTGGACCGACTCATGTTCACATGAATAATCCAAATAATTATCACACTTATTATCACATGTGTGTTATTATTCTGTCAAACTGTGCCTACCTGTGGGCCGAACATAGAACACATAAATAATACCACACCCATCTTTGTAATTTCAATAAAGTTTTTTTCCACACACGATATTGCTGTGGCAACATGGTGCTTCGATTGACTAGATTGAAGGTTTACTAGACTAATTAAATAAATATTAAAATATTTAATTTAATTAAACGACATTTCACTGTCTCCCCAAATTTAATTTTAATTAAATTCCACTGCGATTAGATGATTCACTCAAAATTAAAATTAATGAAAGATTTTGACTCAAAATTCCAAATCCTAATTTAGAATAAACTAAATTAGGCAAATATCCATACTTTAAAGAATGGAATGCCAATTTATAACTATAAGGCATTCATCAATTTGGATTTATAATGCTCTAATTATGCTGACACATATACAGTGAATCTTCACTATGCACCAAAAAAATTATATAAATGGAAGCCACATAAAGGAGAGATACAACCATATAAATCATGATTAGATGAATCCTTATGTATCTCTATAAAATCCCACAATTAAAATCCATTAAATATATCAACTTTTTTAACATCGAAAGTAAAATCATACTCTGCATTATTTTATGCAGATAAATTATTAAATCCAATATAATTTGTATGAGGATTTCTTAATTTACAATTAAACATTGATGCATACTTCATGAGCCTTTCATAATCAGATCTCGTAATTTAATTGATTATGAATTCTAATTTAGGACAAATATCCTACAAATCATATGGAATAATTTAAATAAGAATAATTATCGTTTCCAAAGGAATACATAACTGAAGCGTATCCATGAAGATATTCAATCAAAATATTTAGATATAGGTGCACATGGCCGCTACACAAAAAAAGCATACACGTGTTCACCATGCAACCAAATTGTCATAATACCAGTTTCACTGTAGTGGTTGACATAATCAATGATACATATAAAAATTAATTTAATTAGACCAATATGTTGTCATCAGAACCTCAACACCCCCACCAAAACAAAAAAAAGGTAATATTTCTTTGGTCTTTGTCAATTTTATATACTGATCCCATTATCAAATAAAGAGGATCTAAAATAATTAAAATCTTTAAATAACTCCATATGATTCCAAATTCTTAAATAAAAAAAAAACCACTAGGCGATTGCAACGAAATTGATGTATGGATGAATTTCACCAAATTTCATAATGTCATATATGCACGGATTTCGAAAACAAAACTTATTGGCAAGGATTGAATTTAATAATATGATAAAACTATTTTATCATAACATCATCCCATTAACCAAATCAGAATCAAATAGATATTTCCACAATATTTTCGTAATTGTTTTGATAAACATGAAAAATCAGATGATAATATGTGTGTAAATCTTAAACATGAATCCACACGATTAACCCATATAAGCATGTTTAGATTACTTAATTGCCAAAATTTGCCAATACAATTTCACCGATCTATAACGCAATTAATCAAATTAACACCATCAATAGCCTAAGTATTAAATCAATGATTTAATAAGATTAACCGCAATTGATAAAATCTCAAAGAATCATATAGGGTGACTCTGATACTACTTGTAGGAAATAAATCCATGAAACCTTAACCCTATTATGATTAACGAGATTTAAACTGTAAAGCGGAAGCGTACCTGATCCAATAAGTCTCTAGGCAGAACACGCATTCAGGATCAGTGGTTATATGGTCTTCCTCAACAAGCCCTTTTAATTCCTTTATGGGGACCGTAGTAATCCCTCCCGATGGGGAGAAGGGAAGACCATGTGTGGCTTAGTATATTGGGGACCATAACCTGAGAGCTTTTATATACTACTTGACTAGACCACCCATAATCACCTAATCATGTAGTATTGAGTATCTACTCAATAAGCTCATATCATTTATTATTATACCTCATAGACCTTTAACCTTAATTGGATCACTTAATTAAGTCCATAATATAATTGAATAGTTAATATAATTGCATAATAATATATTGCCCACAATTAGATTATAATGGAAATTAATAATTTCCAACATGTAATAATTAAATAACCTGCTTGTATATTTGGTTGGCCAACCTTCCACCTTTGGAGGGCCAGCATGCAAGCAAGAGTAGCAGTGAGGGCATCAATGGTGTTTGTTTCCCCCCAAAACCCTCCTTCCTTCTGATTTTGCTGTATCCACTCCACACATCTCGGAAACATGGGCCTATTTTTAATATTCTGGTCCGGAATCATGGCCACCCACGCTGTGTCGTGCGCCGACGCACTTTGAAACATATGGACATGATCGTCGTCCAGATTTGAGAAAATGTCATTTTTAACCTCCGAAACAAGGGAGTTGATGTCCATTTGTTTGGGAGGATATAATTCCCATTTCATTTCATTCCATTCACCTATATTTATAGTTATATCAAACTTCTGTACTCTTGGAATTTACTAGTACCATTCCATTAGCAAAAACAAAATTAAGTATGTATACATGTTTCACGTCTGCAATAAACACGTGGGTCATCAATTCATTTCAAATTTTACGACTTGAAATTGCCTAATTGTGGCCCCAAACCCCCTTCTCTGCTAATTATTGGATCCTCCAAATTATCATGGCTCCTGATTTGTGGAACACACTTTATGACGTTTGCAAATATATACATTTCTAAATTGGAAGTTATCAACCACTAAATCCATGTCCGACACTAGTCTTGAATTTTGTGTACCTTAGACATCGAATTAAATGTTGATGTCCCGTGTACTCCTTTGCATATACTTAATTTTCATCTACTTAATTAATACCCCATCCGTTCATCATAATATAATCTTTTTTTTTCATATATTAAAAAATATTATAATTTTATATAAATTAGTAGTAAGTGATTGATATATATGAAACTCTTTTATTAAAAAAATAGAAATCTTTTAAAATGAAGGATTAAAATAACAAAATGAATATATTATAAACAGAGTATCAGTTCTGTGTAAGTGTTTATCAATAAATGTATTTTTTCCACTCTTTTATATTCAATTTTTTTTATTAAAAATTAGTTTAAAAAAATTCACTATCTAGGTATTTTTATTATTATTATTATTATTATTATATATTGAATGTTGCCACACAAATTCTACATCTATATGCGCATATCACATGCAAGATATTTTAACTTGAATTAATTGTTATTGCGGCCACTAATTAGTATGAGTGTATGCATATATACATCATGTCATCATACATGCATGATGAATTAAGCTTAAGAGAAACATTAATTGAAGTATCTTTTTACTTTACCAAAATAAAATAAAATAATTTAATTGAAGTATCTTCTTATAATTTGTCAATAAGCGTACATAACAAATATACTAATATAATTAATTTAAACTGACTCCGTTTGATAAAATATTCTAATTAGATCAAAACTTAATAGGAAAATATTATGGATATATTTTTGTGCACCCACTTATTATATTTAAATTTTTAATTTTATGAACTATGGTTTGACGTTTCTTTTTTATAAAATTTATTTCATTGATAATTTTCATATGATTAATTCATTCAAATTTTAATGGTTCAATTTATATATACGAGAGTGCAATATTACTATTTTATTATTATAAGAGTGTTTGATTCATATTAAATTAATGTTATTAATTAGTTATGTCTTAAAAATACTTGAAAATAAGATGATTGACATATTATACTTATACATGTTTTTATTTTAAATAAACTAGTTAATAAAAATAATAATAATAAAGGGACCTACGAAATTCAACATATGAAAAAATGGTTAGTATATCACATTAATCTAATTAATAAGAACTAAAAAAAAAACCACATACTTTTTTAATTATGCATTTGAATTTGAGGCCCAAATGTAACCTACCGGCCTAAACACAGATTATTAATTAATTAATCTGGCACTAATCTAGTTATAATAAGTAATAGGCCGAGTGAGATTATGACCGTACGTGATTGGAGATAAATGCGAGAAAATATCAAAACTCAATATCGTTTAAATGTAACTTATTCTAATTTTATTTTTTTTAAATTTGCCATTCAATTTAGAATTTTCTTTTTTATTTCATTTTAGTCATTTTTATTCAAATTTACTCCTGATATCAAAGTTAGTTTTTTTTTTTCAAATTTAATCATTTACTATGTTAGGATTTGTCCAATTTTGATTTAAAATTAATAATAGAAATAATAATAATAACCAAGAGCCCAAACTTGAACAAAAATATCTAAATTGAATAAAAAAAATTAAAATTGAGAATTATAAATAAAAAAAATTAAAATTGAAATTAAGAATTTGATATTTTCCCGAATTATACGGTGTGGGAGGAGACATGCAGAAACGTCGGTGGTCGGCGGGGTATATGTTTCCTACTGAGTTTTAAAGTCAACAGTAATAGATTTATGAAGACGTGGATAAAAGGGTGATAAAATATACTGTATACTTCCCGTATAATCTATCCTTTTATTATATCGAGTGTCTCATTCAAAAGTTTCAATTATTTCCTTTTAATAAAAAGATCCCATATAGTTTATCATTCACTATTAATACAATTATCCACTACACATAATATAATAATACTCCTTTTGCAAAAAGTAAATGAGAACCTTTGTCAGGGACGGAGGTAGTATTAATTTACTCGTACACATTAAAATATTACTCCACCGTCCCGAACTTATGTTCACCGATAATATACATACGGAATTAAAAAAAAAACTATTTTTTAATCAACTTTATTGACCTTTTAGGAGTATTGTGGTATTTTTAGGTAATAAATAAATTATTAAATATGTTATGTATGTTATGAGTGAGTGATATTTTTGAAATTAAGATAATTTTTAAGGTTATTGGTTGATATGAAGTTTTTTTTTTGTGGTGAAAATAAGTACTCCCTCCGTCCCGAAACAAGGTATAGGTTTACTTTTTGTATGTAGATTAAGAATTATACTATTTTAATGTGCAATGAATTGCGAGAAATAATATTTTAATGTGTAGTAAAATGAAAAAATGTATACTTAATTGTGAGACGGATGGAGTACATACTTATAATAATTCACTACAAATTAAAATATTTATTTAAATTTTAAATAATTTAATATTTTATGTTTTTAATAAGTTATTTAATGCCAAAATTTTCAATTAATAATATCTTATAAATATAGATGTGGCATAAATAAAAAGAATATTAGTTATATTTTTAATTCGTTTTATGCTGTTAAAAAAAATTAAAAGTTGATCAAGATTAAAAATGAATTTAAGAATTGTGAAAGATAACGTGGGAATGTTAAATCAATAATGGTTGGATGACGTGAAACATTATTAAATCTAACAATTTTAAAGTTTATGTGCTGATAATATTCATATTTATATTATACGCATAACTGAGTTATGCATAAACTGGAATGACATAACCGAAAATATAAATAAGGCCGAAAGTAGTCCAAAATTGAAATGAGGCCCAAAATAAGTCATTCCGGTTTTCAAGATCCTAAACAGGCATGCACCAACCTTTTTTATTCAAGTAGACCTCACATTTATTACCGTTGGAATTTACTGTTACATTGGTTTTATATTCTTTGTTGCAAATCTAACGTGTATTAGGATATATAACACCATAATAGAATATTGGATCATTTATTACCCATTACATGGGAATTCAGATGAAACTCAAATTGATTTTCATGGGGGGAACTTATGTTGGACTAGTGCAGCGTATGAATTGTTTATGCATGGTTGTTTGACAACATATGTGCTTCAAGACGGGTCGAAATCTGGAGGAAATGTTGGGAACTATTCCGGTGCTCTTCTTCATCTCCAGAGCAGTAGAGGAAGGCAAGAAAGGATCTGCTTTTTGTTTGAGTGGCTTATAAAAGGATAAGTTGATGTGGTCTAGAAGAGCAGGTATTCGGAGTTGTAGTACATTTGAAACATCTTAGCGCAACACATATGAATACATGTCTTCCTTATCCATCAACACATGCTCCAACAATTCTTTCTTCGTCCCATCGACAATCTGTTCCACATACTTGATTGAATCTTGTATGCTGAGGTTTGGATTTTCACGTAGATGGAGCAACACCAGATTCATTTTCCCATCCCTTGCTTCTTTCTGTCAATCAATGATGTACATATAACAAATCTTGAATGAAATTACCTGATGAAACTCGAAGTTTTCGATTGCAAGCTGCATTAATTTGTTGTCAAGGCAGGTGATCCTGTAGAAAGAGGCCTTACCAATCCAGAGAGAGCTGCTGTTATTTTCTTCAATCCATTTTCTGTGAGAAAGATGATCCTTACGAGCAAGCCATGGAGCACTTAGCTCATAATCTACATGCATCATCAACAGTTCACATTACTTAAATATATATACAGTCCAATCTCAGAGTAGTTAATTAAATGTTATATGAATCCAATACCATGTTCTGAAATCCTTTTGAAATCAAGAAATTATGATCTCTATTTCTGTTGTTAGAATTGTGAAGCAATTTTAGTGCGAATGTTCTAGCTTCCTCCAATTCATGCTCCCCTGGAAATTGAAAATGAGTGGCTCTGTACACACTATACATTGCACTAATGAAGTGTTCACTGTTTTCTTCCATATAACCAACCAATTCTGGGTCTTGCAGAAACCAACAAAACCTTCCTGCTTACACACACGCACACACATATACAAATTAATATCCGAAGTGGGAGCTAATCAAAGTGCTAATATGAATTTAAAAAAAAAATGGAATTGTTTTTTACACTTGATAAAATACCTGGATTGACATGTTGTCCTTGCATCCGGAGAAGGCGAAAAGCCAATGCATCTTTGAATAATTTTACAGCTGGGACATCATCCTTGTCTCTCTTTTGATTACTACAGACCAAAGAGGACATATAGTAAAAGTAAATTAATTAACCCAAAATAACAAGATAGAAATGATAAGATTATTGACTCTCAATCAATCCGAATTCAATATATCAACTCCATTCTTAGTCTCATTAACATTACCATTCGAAATTTAAACCTGACAACTCCTAATTTGTTGATTGAGTGCCTGTATAGTTGAGGCAGT
Source organism: Pogostemon cablin (assembly GCA_023678885.1). Taxonomy (NCBI): domain Eukaryota; kingdom Viridiplantae; phylum Streptophyta; class Magnoliopsida; order Lamiales; family Lamiaceae; genus Pogostemon; species Pogostemon cablin. The sequence goes on from CM042956.1 coordinate 4,634,596, forward strand.
AGTATATCTTGAATTTCTTGGCTGAAATATTGAGCTAGACCCAGTCCTTGTACGTGATCCACCGTGCACAGCCTTATAAGCTCTCCATCCACAGGGTATTTTGCAGGCACTGTATAATCATCTTCATTAATTATATTACTCCTACTATTTATTTTTTAATAAAAAAGCTCAAGTTTAATTAATTTGATTTCAAAAATTCAATTAAAGGAAAATAAGAAATTAATTAACCTGAACCGTTGGGAAATTTTTGATGAAGGTCGTGCAGGTATTTCAGACAACGGACATCTCCGGTGGAGATGAAGGCTTGAGCGGTAGCTGAGGGTGACTGCAGGACTGAGACATCGGAGCTCAGCTCAAAATGACACGTGGACGGCAACGCCCCCAAGTGCGAAATTAACGGTGGATTATAATCGCCTGACTCTCCCTCCTCTGCCCTGCAAGTCCCTTGAATTTTCAAAACCATAATTTTGTCCCACGATTAGGGAACTTTACGGATTCTTAAAAAATCTAATCACTTACATTTAACTAATTAACGTGTCCAACCAAACAGACATACTCTCCATAAGTTCTAAGAAATTAATTTTACTATTTTTGGTGTCCACTTTCCTTTAATACAACTACTCACTTTACATATAATATAATAATAATATTTCTTTATCAACGTGCAAAATGTAAATGGATACCTTAGAACCGAACGGAGGAAGTATTTTTTAATAAAAAAGTACACCACCACTTGCATATAATACAACTATTCAATTTACATATAATAATAATATTTCTTAATCCACGTGCAAAACGCAAATGGTAGGCAGTAATTTCTGTTAAATGTGACTAACACAAAAATAATTATTATAATTTTATGGGCTCATACACAACACTAATAATTCACTATACCTTAAAATTTATACTATCAACTTATTATACATTAAAATATTTTTGTGCAAATAATAAACACAAACTCTTTAAATGAGGCTGAGGAATTATTTTGAATATTCGGTCCGAATTTTTATAAATTAAAAAATTCATTATCACACCAAAATCTAATACACTAATGATACGGGTCGCACAGATTTTTGTTTGCATTCGGATCAGTACGATTTGATGGGAAAGATTTACGTACCATACACATAAAATTGACAATTTATAGTGTGTATCCAGGTACATCTAAAGATAGGTTGCACCCATATATAAATATAAATAAAAATATATACAATTAAGAGTAAAAATGTATACAATTTAAATGTTAATTTTTTAATGAAAATTTGTATATAATATTCAATAAAAAGTTATACTCATATGAATATTAGTTTTTTTAATGAAAACTTAATGTGAAAAAAATATACAATTATTACAAAACACGTATACAAAATAGAATAAAAAGACATACACATATGGGTGCACCCAATATACACTCTATAAAATTTACAAAAATACTTAAATTATTATTTATTGTTTATTTATTTTAAAATAAGACGTAAATATTGACTTAATATTTTATAATTAATGAATTTATAAATATATGTAAAATAAATAACTTTTAATGTAATGATATATACTAAGAAAAAGCAGAGAGTATTTGATAATTTAATTAAATAAAGTGTATGATATAGTTGACTTTGATTAAATTGTTTGTATAAAAAAAGTAGTAATTTTGTAATATAGGGGACGACCATTCGTACACCGAATTTATTAAATGCACCCCAATAATATTTAAATTTAGAATTTCTTAATTATTATGACAATTATACCCTTATTACTAATACGGTAATAACACATTCAACCATCCACCCCACTCACACTCTCTACTCTCTCTCCCTGAACTCGATTAAATCTATCATCCTCTCTCTCTTATGAAGGTGTTATTTATTCCAAATTTGAAACTTCACCATTATACTTAATCTATATTGCAATTTGTTTTACTTTTCCTTAATTTGTTTTATAAACAACGATTTATATTCTCCGACGAAATCGACGGCCGGCGCTACGAGAAAGCTGCAAGCGACTTCTGGATTCTCGAGAAAGTATGGATCTGCATCTGTTAATGGATTCCGATGATTTCCTATGCCAGAAGAATCAACTAATGATCAAAGCGGATTCCGAATCGGAGCTCTTCTGTTTCCGATCACGCCAACTCGTCGATATCACCAAATCGTTCAAGAATCTGACGCACAAGGTTTCGGCGGCTCTCGAAGTGGAGGTGGACCCCACCGGAGGGCCTAGGTGTTATGGGGAGCTTGGAGGCAAATGGAAACTTGGAATCCGGCGATGGAGCCACGACGGCGCAAGGTGTAGTCCGGAACGTCGGTGGAGGAATGATTCGTGAGTCGGCAGCGGGTTGAAACGTGTTGACTCATTTTATTTATAGCTAGATTGCAAGAGAAAGGATGAAAGTTCAAACCAGTTTTAACGGGTATTGTTAGTTAGTGTAATAATAAGGGTATTTTTGTAATATTAATTAGTAAATTTTAAATTTATATATTTTTGGGGATTCGTTTAACAAATCCGGGGTGTGAATAGCATCCCTTTTATAATATTGTAGGATTGTAATAGCGTTGAAATTGTGTGTTGTATCCATTTTTTTTGGTGTGCAAATCTTTTTGGGATGGATTAGGAAAGAAAATATGCAAATAATCATGGGACGTAGAGAGTTATTTACAAATACTTACTAAAATTAAAACAAATAAAATAAATATCACCAAATTAATACTCCCTCAATCCCACAAAATCCTTCACATTTTCCTCATTTATTTGTTTCACAATACCCTTCACATTTCCAAAAAAAGAAAAAATATTTTATCCAACAAGCTTAAAAGTTACTTTAATTTCAAATTTGCCGCTCTTTTTTCACACACATACCATTACTTTATACTTTTTTATTACTAAAAGTACTATAATACCCTCTAAAGTCAATAAAGTTTGTTAAAAAGTACAACTTTTCTTAAACAATGTGGAAGAGTAAACGTGAAGCGTATTGTGGGACAAAGGTATTATAAAATTTATTATAAAAAAATAAATTTATAGAAATAAGAATTTATGCTTTTATAGTAAAAAATACTCCCACCTTCCGTTTTCAAGGGTATCATTTTTCCATTTTGGGCGTCCGTCCCCAAGGGTCTCATTTCCTTTTTTATCCACACACACCCACTAATACAACTAAAAAAATGGGATACACACATCTACTAATGCAAATACTCACTACACATTAAATAAGGATACTCCTTAATTTCCAAACATAAAAACAAATTATACCCTTGAATCCGGACAGAGGGGGTACTAATAACAATTTGAAAGCTAAAATAAAATATGATCAATTTTATAATATATGGAGTTTATAATTATTAAAAAATATAAATATTATTTTAAATAGGAAGATATTAATTTAGCATAGAATATAAGTATTATTTTTATTATAATGAGATTTAATAGGATATAAAATTTTATTTTAGAGTATATTTGCAGTCTATTATTTGGTTTGGTATGATTTGATATGGTTCAGTTTGGTTTTGATACAGTTAGATGATATTCAAGTTCATCTATTAAAATATTTTGATTTGGTTCAGTTCAGAAAAGTCAACAAATCTTTTTCAATTCAAACTTTTTGGTCAATACGAATTTGATAGTGTTAAATTATCAGCTCTAACCACGATTATATTCAAATTACAGTGACACCTCATGAATTTTATTTCATCACCAATGTAAATTTATCATGCATGTTTTTACTGTTGTTTTTTTTTTTTTTTTTGCAAGGGTGGGTTATCTGAAGTTTAATTAATTTTGCATAATTAATTTGAGCGAGTACTCTTATTATTATTATTATTAATAATAATAATAATAATAATAAAACACATCCATTAGCAAATACTTGCGTTTTAAAAATGAGTTTCTTATGACAGATAATATTCTAATATTAAGAATAATATATATGATTGATAAAAAGTCACAATCATCCTTGTTTATGAATAATTCATAATACAAATAAAAAGTAATTTTTTTCGCACATGAATACTTGCACATTTTTTTATTTTTATTCACTTAAAAAATACTTGCATATCATAAAAATGAAAATAATATACAACATTTATAACCCTAAAATACTAGTATAATATTACAAAAATGGTACATTCTTTTATACATGTATAATTGAGTCAAATCAACTATATTATACATTTTATTATATTCAATTACCCAAAATACACGTTCTCTTTTTTACATCATCACAACAAAAATTTATTTTTCTTAAACTTTGTGTATATCACTACAAAAAAACTTTTTTTACCAATGGAATATTCTGTTGGTAAAAACCTTAATTCCATTGTTAAATTGACTTGTCAACGGATTAGCAACGGAGGATTGAATTTCGTTGCTAAAATATAGAATAAATCCGTTGGCATTCCGTTGCTAAAATAAAAATGTCATTTTTGTTGCTAATTCATTTGTAATTACTTACGGATTCCGTTGGTAAATTTGGTTGTTAAATTTTTTTTTTTTTGTAGTGTATGTGCATATATTCTTTAGACGGTGGGAGTAATATATATTTTTTAATTAATAAATCAATGATTTAAAAGCCATCGCGCGAAACAAACTCATAGTAATTATTTAGGATAGAATGGCATACATTTGAAGGATGTGTTGGCGGTGTCGGAAAATGTGGGGCAAGAGAGTGGGTAATCTGGTGCCAAGCGCCGCCGTTTCTGCCATTTCAACCATGGCCGGAAAAGTAAGGACGAACCAACGTGGCAGATTCTGATAGTTTATCTTTACTAGAATCTCCGCCTTTGTTTCAATAAAACACTTTCCTGCATGTATAATTGTTAAATGAACACTTCATCTAAAAGCTTAAGCTAGTAGAGAGGAGAGTCGTTTAATATTTAATTAAGACACTCTAACTCGCCCCCTCACATGCAGGCGAAGAATTTTTGCCTCAAGCCTTGCATGTGAAATTTTTTCATAAATGGGTGACGATGAGATTCGAATCCTGAACCTTTGTTAACATTAATAAATGAATGCTAAAATAAAAGAATGCATTAAGTAACCTGCTTGTATATTTGGTTGGCCAACCTTCCATCTTTGGAGGGCCAGCATGCAAGCAATAGTAGCAGTCAGGGCATCAATGGTGTCGGTTTCCCCCCAAAACCCTCCTTCCTTCTGGTTTTGCATTATCCACTCCACACACCTTGGAAACATGGGGTTATTTTGGTCATTCTTGTCTGGGATCATGGCCACCCACGCTGTGTCATACGCCGACGGACTTTGGAACATATGGACATGATCGTCGTACAGATTTGAGAAAATGTCCTTTTTAACCTCCTATACAAGGGACTTGAGTGAGGAATCCATTATATTAAGTATTAACCTATTCTTGTTTGGGAGCATAATATCATTTGCACGCTCAGCCATATTTATAGAGTGATCAACTATTGTAGCTATATTCTTGGAATTAATTAATTAATTAATTAATTATATGTCTCAACCTATGTTTCTGCAAAAACATGTGGGTGATCATTTCAAGATTTAGGGGTGTTTCGGTAAAATTATGGAATGGGAATGACAATCCCTCTAATAGGTATGGCTCATAACATTAAGTCATTCTTATAAATTTGGGAACCTTCTATTCCATGCTAAACAATACTCCCTTCGCTCCGCTACAACATTAGTTTTTTTTTTCTAAATAAAACATCCTATTAAGAGAGTTACATGATTTCATTTTTAGTAAATTGATCCAAAACAATTAATATATCTTCATGCCGCACACATAACACTAATGTAAATACTCATTACATATTAAAATATTATATCTATGATAAATAAAAGATAATAATATTTTATTATAAATTTATACTCGTTCAATAAAAAATGATAATAATAAAATGTAGTCCCTCTGTCACTTGTTAAGAGGGTCTTTTACTTTTTGACACATAAATTAAGGAGTATTATTATTTAATGTGTAGTGGGTAGTTGTATTAGTGAGAATGTGGATCCTATATTTTGGAAAAATGGTGTACCCCACCATTAGTGAGAATGTAGTTCCCATATTTTAATTGTATTAATGGGTGTGTGTGAGTCTCATGTGTGTAAAAAGGGAAAGGGGACTCTTTGAGTTGGACGACCAAAATGAAAAAAAGAACCTCTTTAAAGGAGACGGAGGAAGTATTATTTCATTAATAATTTATAGTATAAATAAATAGTAGCAATAAAGAATGGAGTAATAAATAATTAACATAAATTAATTGGCAAGCACTTCTGCATATATCTTAAGTATACTATAGCAGAAATTTTTCTTGCTGACGTGTCGTCTCTAGAGCGCTCCAATGTGACGTGTAATTTTCTCAATTTTTTGAATTTTTTAATACTTTTTTTAAATATTTTTCTTATTTACTTTTAATTAATTTCCTTATTCCATATTTTCTTTCTTAAATAATGTATTTCTTATTTTTAATAATGATTAAATTTTTAATATTTTATTTGTTTATTTGGGTATAATTAATTAGTTACTAAATCTTTTAATGCAATAAATTAACTAATATAATATTAAATCATATATATAATGGAAAAAATTCCATATAATATTCTCTCTCACCCCACCTATAAATAAAACTTTTTTGTTATTCATTCTAAATACACATTCGTTTCTCCAAGAGGAATATGAGTTTTCTTCAAGTTTCTCTAGAGAATTAATTTATGAAAGTATAAAAATTTATTTCGATAGAGCGAATCAAGTAGAGATTCGATCTACTTTTAAAAAATTGATTCAAGTATTTTTCAAGAGAAATAGAACCAATTCAAGTATTCTTGAATTGTTTTACCTCTTAAGAATCGATTCTTCAAGAGGAAGAGAATCGATTCAAGTATTCTTAAATAGATTTACATATTAAAAATTGATGTTTCAAGAGATACTTGAATAGATTTACATCTTAAAAAGATTCAAGTGTTCTTGAATAGATTTACATATTAAAAATTAATTTTTCAAGAGATATTTGAATAGATTTACATCTTAAAAATCGATCCTTCAAGAGGAAAAAATCGATTCAAGTATCTTTAAGATTTACCTCTAAAGTATTGATTCAAGTATTCTTAAAGTGAAAGATGATCAACGGTTCAAGTACTCTTGAATTGATTTACCTCTAGAGAATAAGAGGTTAAAAAACTAATTCATGTATAGAATCAAAAGCTCAAGTTTTTTAAGTTAAATCATTATTTCATATCAAATAAAATTAAAAATTGAGTTTGTAAATAATTATTAATTTTTTAAATTTAGTGTATATATATATATATATACATTAGTTTCTTAAAAATAATAATTAATGGACATAGAATTATCATTATATGATTAATTAAGAAATACTAAACCATAATCATAAGTAAAAAGTAACCTTATTTTCCATAAATAGTAGTATTAAGTATAGTATAATAAAGTCCTTTTTTGCTAACATGTTGTTCAAGTTTACTCTTACTATTTATTTATTTTTCTTATATACTTAATATAACTTATTTACTTTAACATCCTTAATTGTAATTAATAAATAACTCATTTGATATAAATAAATTAATTAGTATCAAATCAAGTATGTATGGAAAAAAATAATAAATTGAGATTTTTTATATATAATTATTTATTTTACATAAATAGTAAAATTAAGGATTTATTATTAAGAGTTACATACTTTGATTATAATTGTATTTAAATACAATGAAAAAAATGAAATACTAACAATTATATAAATATAGAACAAAGTAATAAAATTGATCATATGTAGTTGCACATTTTTTTAGAAAGAAAGTAGGAGTAATAAATACAATGTAGTTGTACATTTTTTAATACAATGTCGTTGTACATTTTTGTTAGAAAGACAGTAGGAGTAATAAATAAATTTCAATTAAATTATGTTATAAGGTAACATTTTAAAAAAAATACAAGTCAAGATTCTTTCAAATAATTAGAATATATGTAAATGTATATTAACTTTTTACATGATTTAGTTATACTACTTTACATTATCAAAAGTAAAATGTTATATTCCCTCCGGTCATCTTCAATGTATCTATTTATTTTTTGTACGTAGATTAAAGAGTATAGAATTATTTTATTTGTAATTGGTAGTTGTATTAGTGGAGTATGGTGGGTCATATGTATACTCCTTTTACCAAAAAAAAGGAAAATGGATACATTGAGGTGGACAAACCAAAATGGTAAAATTGATAGGTTAACAATAGACGGAGGGAGTAATTTGTTTCAAATTCTTTATATTGATGAAAGAAATTGTCTAACTATAAGAAAAAAAATCTTCTTAATTATTGTTATTACATTATATAACATAGATTATTTAATTATAAAAAATAAGAATAATAATTAAATGATCCAACGTTGTACGCGGCTTTCATACTATAATATATATCCCTCCGACCACTTAAAAGGTAACCGTCTGCTGTTTGTACGCGAACAATTCTAATGTCTTTATTTATTTTTTGTACGTGGATTAAGGAGTATTATTATTATAGGTAAAATGAGTAGTTGTATTAGATGGAAGTGGTGAGTCATATTGTGTACTTTCTTTACTAAATAGAAGAAATTAATACCTTTGAAGCGGATGTCATGAATAATAAAATGGATACCTTGTAAGTAGCCGGAGAGAGTATATATATATAAAAGTTCGGTTGCCATTTTGTATTGTTTTAAAAATAATTTAAGGGTGATTCATGATGAAGGATGCATGCATGTGCAATTTAAGTTTATACGTTAATATTGCATTAATCTAATTAATAAGAAGTAAAAAATTTCATAATCACATCCTTATTTAATTATGCATTTAAATATTTTATTATAAACTAGCATATTAATTTTTCAAATAAAAAACGCCATCAAATTGATCATTTTCATTGTAGTTTTTAGAGAAAATTGATCGATTCTAATTTTAATCTATTTTTATTTGCAATTTTAAATTTTGATTTTTTTTCAATTTTAATTATTTTATTATCCAAAATTAGTCTTCTTTTTTCTTTTGTCCAAATAGTGCTTTGGGTCAGAATTTGTCAAATTTTTATCCAAAATTTGGACAAATAATGATTAAATGGACAAAAAAATAGATCAAAATTAAAAATTGCAAATAAAAAAATACTAAAATTATAATCGATCAAACTTAAAGGACAAATTTAGATATTTTTCCTAATTTTTAACACAAAATTCACATAGATAATTTGGGATCCCTTAATGCACATCATATTTGATATTTGATCTGATGTTTCAACTGGAGTTGGAAAATGACACATTATCCATTTCTCATTTTGAAATTAAGAAACAGGTGATGTATATCATCTCCCAATCCCACTTAAAACACAAGATGGAATTTGGTGTGAATACCAAATAAAACTTGATATTGAATAGGGAAGTTGATCTAACACGTAAATATGATTTGAGCCACAAATGCAACCTACCCTTATTACGGACGCTTATTGACTCGTAAATATTAATTAAATTAATGCATTAATCTGTATTCTGCTGTAATAAGTGAGATTAGGAGTGTAATTAGTACTGTGGCTGGAATTATGTGGTATGGCGGGTCCCAAAGCAGATACCGTCGTCGGCCGGGTTTATGGTTTTTACTTCTCAGTCAGTTTTAATAATTAGGATTGTCGTTGAAAAAACAGTTTTTTTTTATGCTTAGAATTTTTACATTTGACAGATCTCATGTATATGAATATATTGCATAACATGAGTATTCAGTAACATACATGCATGGTGAATTAATTAGCTAGAAGCGTAAGTGAAAAATAATTAATTTGTCATTAACCGTACGTAACGTATGAATATAAATTAATTTAAATGATACTTTCTTGTGGGACGAGTTTTTGTTAGACGGTCGGCTCATCACTAAAGTATAATACTTATTTGTAGTTAAAGTATGTTAATAATGAATCATATTATAACACTCTAAAATTACAATTTAATGAATTGTTCATCATACTTTAGAAACATACTTTAACAACCATTAAATATATTTTATTTGTATAAGAAATATAATTTAAGATGTCTCACATACCTTCTCACATAATCAACGTCTTATAAGAGATTTTATCTTAATTTAAACTATTTATTATTTAATATTTAATTAATTAATTATTATTTATTTATTAAAAAGTGAAAAGTGCAAATGCCCAATTATTTATTTAATTTAGAGGATAAGAAGCCCAATAGTTTATGTCTTAATTACAATAAGTGGACTATAATAATACAACAATCAAGCGGATGAAAAGATTCACTACATGTCAAGACCTACTCACGTGAGACGTGACTCCTCAATCTCATGTTTTCTTGCTTCATTATTTTTTTTTATATTTTTTGTAAGGAGAGTCCAGTTTGAGATCATCTTGCTGTAAGATTATTTTAGAGGTTTACTTAGGGGAGTACAGGTCATCGGTGTCCCTCTCACATGAAGATATGTACTGTAAACACCCCGTTTGAGAGGTTTATCGATGACCCATGATCACCTAAATATCATCCATTATTTTACGAGGTATCATTTTAATTATGTATCATATTTTATTAAAAATATTATCACATATTATTACTTTTCATGAATTAAGTATCACTTTTCTTTAAAAATATTATCATTTTTTATTTATCTCACATAAGTCTTGATTTTTTTTAAGTGATAATTGTATTGAGATCATTAATGACCTTTTTTTTAATAAAAAGAATATATATAATGTTTAATGGATATTTATATCATATACTAGTATAAATTCCGCATGTTCCACGGTCATGAAAAAAGTAATAATAACAAATCACATACCTTGAATCTTTAAAAAGTGAAAAAGCTCCTATAAAATAATTTTGTTTGAAGTGAATGAATAGAAAACGGTATTCATATGTGTAGATATATTGATTATGATTTGATTACATCCATTATTAAATCTTAAATTTATTTAAATATTTATATATATTAAATTTTAATTAAGAATTAATTTTGATTCGATCACATTCAAATTCAAATTTTAAAATAAATGTATTTATCTTCATTAAATTTTAAATTTAAATAATATATTAAGTATATTGTGGCACTAATTAATATCTAGATATATATGAATATGATACTAAATAATATACTTATAAATAAGAATAATAAAATTAATTAATAATTAAGAAAAATTGTGGAAGCGACACCTCATCGAAATTAAACACTCTTTAATATATTAAAGATTATTCCTTGGGCATAATGTTTATTAGAGTATTTAAAGGTAATTATCTTTATAAATTTTAACTATAGAAGTTTATATATGAATTTGTTTCACAATCATACTTTAATCATCATAATATACTTCATGATATACTTGATTCACACCAAATTCACTCTACTTTACTAAATCATCACGATATATTTAGGATCTCACTAAATACACACCATCTTTTATTAAATACACACCCTTATTATTATATAATTAAAAAATATATTTTAAAAAAGTCTAAACTACCCTTAATTTATTAAATACACACCCTATACAATTAATTTATATATTTTATAAGCACTAATATTATACTGTACCTTGCCGCTTGTTTCCATCGCAGCGGCCTATTTCTTGTTTCTAGTAGACATTTCAATATTTGAGATTAAGAATTCAACACATGGGATCTTTTGTCCTGAATTCATCGAGAATTCACAAATATGTACCAACAGCTTCTCGTGTTCTTTTGTATACACCGACCTTCTAAAATGGTGATAATCACATTCTTCTTAGAATTTCCCTTTGGAACATTCCTCTCCGAGTAACTCACAGAAGCCAAGTCCTTCAACCTTGCCCAAATCCAACGCCACCATTAAGCGAAATGAGAGCCACAAAATTATAAACCCTAAAAGAAATTGAAATTAAAAACAATAAACGGAACAAAATTGAAGAGATTCCAGTGATGTATTCCAGAATAAGTAAAAATGAGACCTAGAAGAGTGTCTAGGAAGAATATTAGAAGGGGGGCAGTGGTTCTGGTTTTGCGTAGAGAAGAAGAGGGTTTAGGCGGGCGACCATTGATTTGCTTGGAGAGGTCGAAGGGATTTAAACAATTGATTCTTTTAGTTCGAGAATTTTCATACTCAGCTTTGTTTCCGCCATCTTCTCCGCTCCTATGCCTTCATTTATGTATAGATGAACTCTACTCCATTAATATTTGCTATCATTTTTTTAATGGTGGTTAGGATTATATAGTTATCAGATCAATTGTTTTTAAAATTAATTAAATGTGTCCATGTTTGTGAAAGATCATCGTATACCCTTTCCTTTATTGGTGTCTGCAAAAGCCAATTACCACATCATTATGGGATTATGCAGAGGTTAGTGTTTTTAATGGATTGCTTGCAAATCTCCAATAGTCACCGTGAACTCCCATTGTCAGTCATTGAAGCCCGTTCCAGAGAACTGTCGCTGCCCATTCCGCTGCTGATCAGAATGCCGCCCCGCATTGCCGGAACTTGGCGCCACCCCATGTTCACATCCATTTATTTAAAATTTATAATCTGAAGCAATAATTTTGTATTGTTCTTGTCCACAAATCTTGATTTCTTCCCATTAATAAAATTAATTAAAAAAAAAAGACAAATGAGAGAGATCTAAGTAGACAAGCCAATAAGATCAAACAGTTTGGCAATTTTTGATAAGGTGGTACAGTGGATTAGGAATTTTATAGGGGTGTGTATGTTTTTAATTTTAAAAAGGGTATATTTGAAATTTTAGGAGTGTGTATACAATAAAATTGAGAAATATAAAATTAAACTGGGATGTGTATTTAATAAGGAGTGTGTATTCAATAAAATGAGATGTGTATTTAACAAGATTCTATATAATAATCATATTTTAATGGTCCATATCACATGCTTATAATAATCTCACATCTGAATGTATACGTGCATTCATTGTATACTAAATCCATAATTAGTGATTTATTGTATAAAATAAAAAGAATTTATTGTGATACAGAGAATGAGCGAATGTGCACACACGAATGACACAACCCAAAATATAAATAAGGCCCAAACTAACCCGCCCAAAACTTATTCTTGTTTACAAGACCCAATAGTGGCATGAACCCACCTTTTTTAATTCAAGTAGAACTCTCAACTCATTCGGGTTGACCCGACCCAATCCTTCTTTTCAACACGGCCGATACGTATCCCGCCGCCGGCGATTCTTACAGCAATTATACAGATTTGCAGAGAAGAGAAGACACCATTTCAACAAGATTAGATGGGCAATCCGACGAAACTCAAATTAAATTTCATGGGGACACGCAATTTCTTTTCTGATAAGATGTATGAATTGCTGATGTACGTCTGTTTGACAAAAAAATTAGGGGTTCTGCCCTGATGTTTCGAGATGACGTTGTTCTTTATCTCCGCGGGCATGGGGTCGGGTTTGGGTTTGATCGGGAGAAAAATTGATCTGTTGATGTCGTCGAGAAGAGCAGTTTGGGTATCGAACAGGTTAGCGGAGTTGAAGAACATCTGGAAAACCTTGATGCAGTTGAGATGGATATTTCTGCAAGATTTGGACATGGTGTTGTCTTCATCCATGAAAACGTGTTTCAATAATTCCTTCCTCTTCATTTCCAGCATTTGTTCCACGTGGGTGATTGAATCATGGATGCTGTGCTCTGGGTTTTGATGCAAGTGGAGCAGCACCAGATTCATTTTCCCATCAGCTTCTTCTTTCTGTCAATCAAACATTATATAAGAACAGGGGTCTGAATTTGTATATGTTAGGAAAAAAGATGGAATCTTGAATGTTGATTACTTGGTAGCTCTGGAGATCATTAGCCAGACGGGCTACAGCCATGGTCAATTTGGTGATGTTGTGATAGTGAAAAGGGGGTGAGTTGTGGTTGAAGAAAGTGGTGGCGGGAAGAAGGACGGTGTGGGCGGCGATGGAGGTGATTCCGGTGGCAAGGTATTCATCCATGGAGGGTGTGTACCCTGTTATGCTCCACTTTCTCTCCACCATCCATGACCTGAATGTTTCACCCCACTGCATATATGATATCTCCCCAAATTAATTACTCTATTAAAAAAAACACTTGATTAATTGAGTGGTAAAAAACTCACAATCTCTTGCAATGATTTTCTAGCCTCAGAGTTTGGTGCAGTCTCAGAGACAAAGTGACGGAGGGTATCAAAGATGGTCTTACTGTGCCCCTCTAATCCTTCACCATCCCATCTGCAAGTTTAGTACTCCACATTAATAAGCAATATAATTACATGGAGTAGATAGAATTAATCTTATGTTTTTACTAGCTAACCTGGTGATTGCATCAGTTAAGATCTCCAACTCATCTAAAGAAGCTTCCAAGTCATAAAAATCATCTGCAACCGTGATGATAATGGCAGCCTTGGCTATAACCAACCGCATAATCGAGTTATGAGGAAGGCAAGAGCAAGAAGCTACAGCAAAATAAGTATAGACTGTCTTCTCCCTACCAAATCCCATCTCACTAAGCCCCCATCTCTTTGACCATCTACACATTTACATTAGTGGAAACTAACTGATCACACTCAGATCATATCAAGATGATTAATTAATGTTTTCACGTGTAATGAGATATATATACCAACCCTTTAAGTTGCTCTAGCTCTTGTTTATATATGGACTGCTGAAACTCGTAGTTTTCCAAGGCAAGTTGCATGAGCTTCTTGTTTTCGAGGCAGGAAATTCGATAGAAGGAGGCCTTTCCTACCCAGAGAGGGCTGATTTTGGTCTCTTCAATCCACTTTCTATGATAAAGACGATCCAGACGAGCACACCATGGAACACTTAACTCATACTTAATCTATATGTATATTCATGAATTCCCATTATCAATAGATCCACCAATTTAGTACTACACATAAAATAATTAATTAAGGATATAAGTTGATGAATATACCAAGGTGTGAAGTCCATTTGAAATCAAGAAATTATGATCTCTATTCTTGTTCTTAGAATTGTGTAGCAAATTAAGGGAAAATGTTCTTGCTTCCTCCAATTCATTCTCCCCTGGAAACTGCAAATCAGTGGCCCTGTATACACTGTACATTGCACTTATGAAGTGTTCACTGTTTTCTTCCATATAACCAACCAATTCTGGGTCTTGTAGAAACCAGCAAAAGCTTCCTGCTCGCATGAGGAGAATTTGAAATAGTAATAAAAATTGTAAAATACTAGTACATTTCCATACATACTTGGATGGACAGAGTGACCGTGCATCCGGAGAAGGCGAAAAGCCAATGCATCTTTGAATAATTTTACAGCTGGGACATCATTCGTGTCTTTCTTTTGATTACTACAGATCAAAGAGGACATACAATTACAGTTTAGTAACCACCCAAATTAATAACAAGAAATTATTCATAAGCTTGTTGATAGATAGATAGATAGATAGATAGATAGATAGATAGATATATAATATATACTTATTATAATGGTGAGCAAGTATTTGTTGAATTTGTTGGTTGAAATATTGAGATAGACCGAGTCCTTGTAGGTGATCCACCATGCAGAGTCTTATGAGCTCTCCATCCACCGGATATTTTGCAGGCACTATACATGAGTAATAAAATCATTATTTTTTTTATAATACTATATAGTAATTGGAAATCTAAAGAAAACAAGTGGATTAATTAATTAACCTGATCCGTTAGGAAATTTTAGATGAAGGTGGTGTAGATAGTTGAGACAACGGACATCTCCATTGGAGATGAAGGCTTGAGCGGTGGCTGAGGGTGACTGCAAGACTGAGCCGTCGGAGCTCAGATCAAAATAAGGCGTGGACGGCAATGCCTCCAAGTGCGAAAGTAATGGTGTATTATAGCCACCTGATTCTTCCTCCTCTCCCCTGCGTCTCATCAATAATTAATTTGGAAAACACTACTCCTTCCTTAAAGTGTTATTAATTACTTGTATTTGAAGATCTTACTTAGTACAGACAACCATGCATATTTACTTACATTTGAAGAATGTGTTGGCGATAGAGGAAAATGTCGGAAAAGAGAGAGTGAAGGAAGACGACGTCCAGCGCCGCCGTTTCAGCCATTTCAATCATGGCCGGAAAAGTAAGGACGAACCAACGTGGTAGATTCTGATAGTTTATTTTCACTAGAATCTCCGCCTTTGCTTCAATGAAACTCTTTCCTGCATGTATGTATAATTATTAAATAAATTAAATGTGAAATACTATACTAAGTGATATGGAGTAATAAATAACCTTCTTGTATATTTGGTTGGCCAACATTCCACCTTTGGAGGGCCAGCATGCAAGCAAGTGTAGCAGTGAGGGCATCAATGGTGTTTGTTTCCCCCCAATACCCTCCTTCCTTCTGGTTTTGCACTATCCACTCCACACACCTCGGAAACATGGGCCTATTTTTATCATTCTGGTCCGGAATCATGGCCACCCACGCTGTGTCGTACGCAGACGCACTTTGGAACAAATGGACATGATCGTCGTCCAGATTTGACAAAATGTCATTTTTAACATCCGACACAAGGGACTTGATGAGTGAGGACTCCATTGTGTCTACCTTAATTTTCATTCACAACGTCATCATATTTATAGATTAACGTCGACTGAAGCTAATGGAGTATTATTCATTCGTGTCTCTCGTGTAGCACTATGTTTCTGTAAACAAAGTTTTGACCATATAAAATTTTAATTACGACTCTTCATCTATGTATGAAAACAAATGGTAGCCTCCAATTAATGCCCATATTAATATATATAAATAGCTAGCTCATTAGTAAGAAACGACAACTTATCAAATGTGAACTATTCCTTCATCTCTTATTTCATACTTATGTATCATAATCAATGCTCAAATTATCACTATATGTATAAAGGTTTAATAATCATTAATTAGAGTATAATTTTTTAATAAAAATAAATTATGTAATATAGAGTGAAATATAATTGTGGAATAAGAAATTTAAACCGAAAAATTATATGCAGCTTCATTCCCACTTTCACGATTAAAAAAGTTTAATTGAATATTATTCCAAAATACCATAACAATTAAGCACTCGAATCTGAAAACATGATGATTTTCAAACTCAAAATTAAGTCCACTGTCCTCCCAATAAAATATATATGGACGAATATTTGAAAAAATATATAATTCTGTAAAATTCGTTTCATAGCTTCTCATTCTTAAGCATTAGAAAAGATTTTGAATGCACAGCATATATACTCAAATCCTTAATCTTTGAATTTGAAGAAGACTTTTGATCTGCCTTAACTACTTCTATGGTTATGGAAGAGGTAAGCTCCTTCTCATAGGGATTCTATATAGACTGGCGGTGGTTTTAATGGTGGCGGCGTGAATATCCATTGATTTCAATGTAAATGTTATTCCACCCTACTCTTAAAATTTAGTTTTAT
The DNA here is from genome assembly GCA_023678885.1 of Pogostemon cablin. Lineage (NCBI taxonomy): Eukaryota > Viridiplantae > Streptophyta > Magnoliopsida > Lamiales > Lamiaceae > Pogostemon > Pogostemon cablin. Next base: position 4,651,982 of record CM042956.1, read on the forward strand.
CCACAAAAATTTTAATTTAATTGGGCGTGTAATGGGGTGGTTTCTTAGGTTTACTTAGTATAAGTGGGTGGTTGGGTGGTGTTAATAATTTAGGGTTCTAATATATATTTATAATTTAAGGGTAAAAATGTATTTTTAGATGGCATTATTTACTATTTTTGGTGCCCTAAGTAAAGATTCCGCGCCACCCAAAAATAAATTAAATACTATTCATCAAGTATTTTACTCTTTTTTTTTTCAAATATCTACTATGAAAGTATGAATGGGGGAGAATATTATTTGGGTGAAATTGAAAAGTGGTTTTTAAAAAAATCTTTTTTACCAACTTTTAAAAAAAAAATTTAAGAATACCCCGAAAAAACTCTTGACTCAATATTGACACGATATTAATTTTTACAAAAATATTATTAAGTCAAGTTATATTTTAACTCGATTTTGATTTTTTTTTATAAAAATAAAAAAATTTACAATCGAGTCAAAGTATAACTTGACTCGATAATAACTTTTGTAAAAATTAATATAGTATCGAATAAAGAATTTTTTTGTAATTTTGGGCCTTCTTAATTTTATTCTTAAAAAGTTGGTACAAAAGAATTTGTCATTATGCCCCTGTCATCCATTCCTTCGTATTAATTTCATTTATAAGAACATTTTATTTATCATTTATAAGAATTGCTGTCAGCCTAGTCATGGCCGCTATATAGTACTGAAAAAGTCTTTAGAATTAAAACGTTTTATCTCTACGTGATACACGCTTTCAATGGCGTCCACACATATTTTATTTTCTTCCCAAATTTATGGTGTACCCACGGCCCCACCACCCCTGTCCTGGGAATTGATGGAGGAGATAAATCGCAGGATGTGCCTCAAGTGACTTATAGAAAGGGATCACTGTTTAACTTGTACTTGCAAGGAGCTAAATTCATGTCAAAAGCAGAATTTGAATCCCCACCCTACAGCAACAAAACTCAGTTGGAAGGTCTTTCAACCCTCTGCCTGGTCAAATTTATAAGATCATGAAATGTTGTAGTTAGCATAATTGATACTCATCAATTCAAAGGTAGATTAGGACTTTTTTAATTGTGATATCTTGTTTTTATTTTGTTTTAACTATTGTTATGATTTTTAATAAACAATTTTACTCCGTTTTTTTATTTATTTTCACTCTTTTTATTTTGGTCGATTACATTTATATAAAATTTAAATGTCAAAACAACTATTCTCTTTCATATACTTTACTTAAAAAAAAAACTTATACCTAATATATCTAATATCTTTTATCATTTATTTGTTTTAAAAAAATATTATAATACCCCTAAAATTCAAAATTTTCTTAATATAAGTGTCTAGTCAAAAAAATAAATTAAAAATAAAAAATAATAAAAAATGGAGGAAGTACATTTTTCATTTATCAAATGTATCTTAAATAAAATGAGTGAGTCTCTTGTGCGCCCGAGTACACGAATTTAGATCTGTACCCCTTTACAATTTAAACTCTCTAGCAATACATAGGTTTATACATAATAAGGAGTGGAAGTATTGTGTTACCGCCGGAGCTTTTGGCAAATAAAATATCCTTTTTTAGTTAAATAGTTAACCATCGATTACATATAGTTTTTTAGTAAAACTTTTCATTTCTTATATGTTTTAAGAAACTAGCAACTTTTTGTCTCTATTGAAAACTATATAAATTCATTATACTTTGATTCATACCTTTAGTAAAATCATTATCTGACTCAAGTTTTTTACTAAAAAAATTATTTAAAAGGTCAGAATCGAATCAAAATATATGTATCGAGTCAATTATACTTTAAGTTGATTATAACTTTTTAAATGACTTTTTTAATAAAAGGCTTTTTGATAACAACTTTTTTAAAATTAATATCGTTTTAAATTTTGGGCAGGAAAAAATTTTAAACACCCTCGATTGTGACTTTTTAAATGACTTTTTGAATAAAAGAATTAATTCGATAATAACTTTTTAAAAGTTAATATCGTGTTAATAATGAGCCAAGATTTTTTTCGTTATTTTGAGTTTTTTTAAACGTTTCTTTAAATTTTGTGCAGTAAAGAATTTTTACAAACCCTCTAGGACACGTGCACGATTAGGATGGATTGTTTTGATGTGTGATTTTAAAGTTAGAAAGTCATCACTTGTCTAACTTTGAATTTGAATTTAGATATCACATGTGAGAGAGTCATGACCACGGTCATCCAAGAATTTCCCTTAATTTATTAATGGGCTAATTAAGTAGAGTGACGTGCATAATTTTACTCCTCTTTCCAATGTATTTAAGTTTAATATTTGTGCACCTTTTATTAATAGTGTAAAAATATGCTATATATTTTATTTATATTTTACACTTTATTCATCAACACTAACAGTGTAAAAATATGCTATAAATTTTATTTATGTTTTACACTGTATTCATAAGACTAACAATTTTATTTATTTATTGACAATTTATTCATCATGTAAATTAATGAAAATACGAAAAGTAAAGTTAGTGGGATTTAGGGAGTATCTTGTAATTTTATTTATTTATTTTTTAAAATCACTTTTATCGATTGCACTATGTCCATTGTCCACTTCTTTTCTCTCTCTTTTAAATAATTGATAGAGTTGGGTCGGATCACTACTAATATGGTCATCCCATGGCATATCAAAGTTTTTCCAAGATTAAAAAGGACTAGAGTATGATTAGAAGACCCAAAAACCTTATTAAGCTCAAGCCCATATAACTCAGATATAGCTAAACAACTTGCCAATGGGCTTTATTTTCGTATTTGAATAACTCAGGTATAGCTAAACAACTTGCCAATGGGCTTTATTTTCAATTTTTGGATCCAACAATAATAACATTGGAATAGCCCATATAACTCAGATATAGCTAAACAACTTGCCAATGGGCTTTATTTTCGTATTTGGATCCAACAATAATAAGTCATGAAATTTTGATGATATTACTTGTACTAGCAAAACTTACCGTGCATTGCACGGGGATATATTTTAAAAAATTAAAATATATAAGTATTACTCTCTCCATCCCGGAAAAGTTTGCGCCCCTCTTTTCGACACGGAGATTAAGAAAGTGATGATTTTTAGGGGTATAATGGTATTTTTTTGTAATAAATAAATGATAAAGTATGTTTGGTAGAGATGATTTTTTTGTAAATAAAGTGTATGGGAAAGGGTCATTGTTTTTTACTTTTTATTTTTTTTGGAATGTGCAAACTTTTGTGGGACAACCCAAAATGGAAAGTGTGTCATCTGAAAGGAGACGGAGGGAGTATTGCGTAAAATAATCAAATTTATTATAAACATCTTTTATATATACTCCATATAAATATTATTTCGTGAAATGGTCAAATATATTATATAAATATTTTTTATATCTTTATTTGATTTTCACGGGCGATTAAATACATAAATAAATAAATAAAATATTTTTCAAATTTAGACTATCTTTTAGTGAAAAATAGAATTTATGATTTCTTGAAATTGTAGAAACATTCCATGAGCAATTCTAATTATCAACCATCGTTAGTGTTTCAATCAATTTACGTTCCTAACCCTGAGAAAAATATTCTGAAATAGTCTACATGATAAAAGAAAGGAAACGGTTAACTAACCTAAAGTTTGGTATAATAAATAATTTATAATCCCTCCGTCCCCTTGATAAGTATCCGTTTGCTTTTTGCACGTGGATTAAGGAGTATAATATTTTAAAGTATAATGAGATGAGAGAAATAATATTTTAATGTGTATTGAGTAGTTGGATTAGTGTTGAGTGTGGGTTCCATATGTAGAGAGTTGAGTATAATAACATTATTGTGTGTGTCACATCAACCTAAAAAGGAAATGGATATTTTGTATTGGACGGATCAAAATGGCAAAATTGACACTTATCAAAAGGACGAAGAGAGTATATTGCAGCTACAAAAGAATAATTTTATTTAAAATATTTTAATCTCACCATTATAAAATCATATTAATTCCAATAATCTGTAACAACTGAAACAGTAAAAAAAAATTCAAGAGAAAATTATCTATCCAAATATATTAGTAATTTAGAGTCAAACATTTTTTTTAATTAAACTCTCTTGAAACAGAAATATATTGAATATTAATGAAATAATTTCATAATCATATTAGAGTATATTTGACAATATTTAATTAAGATACAGTAATAAAAATAAATGTAATTGATATTATTTGACAAATGGGAGGTTGTAATCTTTAGTTATAATTGGATTGAATATGTTAGATGAGAACGATGCGAAAATATGTGATAACATGTGATAAATTGAAAATAAAGATGAGAATTGGGGAGATATCAGAATGTAACGTAATATGCGACAAATTGAAGAAAAGATGAGAAATTGTGAAGATATATGATAAATAATAACATGTGATAAATTGAAGAAAATATGATAAATTAGAGAGATATATGTTAAATTGAGGAAAATATGAGAAATTGGGGAGATATCGAAATGAGATTGTTTGGGCGAGAAAATAAAAAGTTTGATTTTCTGCTTTATATATATATATATATATATATATATATATATATATATATATATATAAATGTTCGAAATGTCTTACAAAAATTTTAATTTTTTTTTTATTCATTGAAAAGTTTGCACTTTTCTATAAAAAAAAAATAACAAACTAAAAATAACAAACCTTACTCTCTCACACCATCTAAACATATTTAACATATTTTATCATTTATTATTTTATTTATTACCTGAAAATTATAATAATACTACAAGGGACACTTTTCTTAATCTCATAGTGAAATTAAGGTGAAATTTTTTTCTTGATCACCATGTACGTACTAGTCTTTGTTTACTGTATTGTTTGATGAATTGAGATATTAATTAATTAATTGTTTGCTGGCACACTTTTTCACTCATTTGTCCTAAAGTTAATTTCGACTTTTAAACCCTTTTTATTCTTTTATGATTTTATCATATCTATTCTTTTTCATTTATCCTTAAGACTTATGATTTGCCATGATTAACTAAAGATGATGTTACTAGTTCGTAAATGGCTTTATTAATTTCCCACATCTATATTATTCTTTATGATTTTCAAATTTATCCGAATTATTTGTATGCAAATGACAAACCCATTTTATAAAATCACGGGATTGATTACTCGTGAATATTATTTTATTATATTTTAGGCTATAGTTACATTCAAGTCTCATATCATATGTCCTAATCAAGAAATATTATTATTGTTAAAATTTATAAAATTAAATAAATCTGGAACCCCAAAAGCTGAGCTGCAGTTTTTGTGGGCGTTGGATGTCTTGTTACATTTTGGTGTTACATCTCCTGTTATACGTGTTAGATGAGTGACTCGTATGCGGAGAGGAAAATCTCAACATTTCCCCTACGTGTCAATCATCCAATGATTTGTAACAGAAGATGTAACACCAAATGTAACAGGAGATCCGAACCGGGTTTTGTGGGCTTTGGAAAATAATCTCATTGATATCGATCTCACAAAGTAATCCAAAGTAGATGATAAATTTGGTTAATTATGAATTAATCTCATCAGAATTAAACTAATCTCATGTAATAATTATAGTAGCCCAATTACATTTGAACAGCTTTAGCTAGCTCATTGCATTAGTTTACGTATACGCATGCATATATATAGCACGTTTCCACAGCTCAAAAGAATGGACAGCCATAAATAAATATTGCAATGCAATAATACCATATAGTCATATATAGTGAAACAACCAAGAAAGAATACCACTAATCCAATCCCTTAATTGTTTCTTTAATTAATTGTAATTGAATTGACGTTAATAATTCATAAAGGTAAAGACTAAGTCATAAACCAAAGTGTGAAATAGTTACATGATCATATGTACGTACTTTTGAAATTATTAATTTAATTTTGTATAATCTATCTATTAAATACCACCGAACGGTTCAAACTTAAGGAAATAAGGGTGTTTTAAAAGTATGAAAATTCTAAATATAAATTAATGGCAGATGAGGATTGGTCACGCAAGTTAATTAATTAGATGGTTTGAAAATTAACCAATTAATAATAACATGATTTTCACTTATCTTAATCTCATTATAGTAAATTAATTGACAACTCAGAATTTTACTAAATACTCTATAAGTTGCGTTCGGATAAGATCCTGATTAAATTCAAATTAATCTCTTAAAAATTAATTGCTAACTATATAATTTACTACAGCTATTCATCACACAAGCTTTACAAGCAAAGCATGTCATTCATGATGTATTAAAAACAGCTTTACGACTTGTATAAAGAATATTCATCGATCACCAAGTTATACACTCATGCAAAACGTCATATTGTCACATAATCACATTAGTCGATCTACGGATTAGATACCATTGCATCGAAAAAAAAAAACACATTGATGATAAATTGATTAGCTTAATCATAGCTCATTAATAAATTATTTTCCCATATAATTTACATAAAAGTTAGCTACCCTTTCTTGATTATTCTATGGGCATCTTATCTGTGCCCCTAAATAGGCACATTTGCCATAACTCAAAAAGATGAATTAGCTACAAATCTTGAGAACTAGTTATGGAACATGTGAACAAAAATTTAAAGAAACACACACACTCACTCACACATACAAAACCAGTATATGTATATGTTACCTGGAATCAAGATTTTCCATATTTATTGATGGGGCTGTTTAATTAATTGTAAGAGTGGAAATGTGAAGTATTGGGGAGTTGGTATGATTGGTTCAAGATTCCAGTTCCCACATTTGAATTTTGGTTGAATGTTTGGGAATATTGCTGGTTGAGCAATGATATGAAGGACATATTCTTATCATTTGAGCTGCTGCTGCTAGGGTTGAAATGAACTTCATCAGTTCCCCATTCTTTACCCGAAAAAATCGACCCGTTCGCCATCATTCCGTCCAAGCTTGAAGATGCCAATAGAGATATAGACATTGAGCTTTCAGGAATTGAAGATCCAATATTAGCAGTATTAAAATAATCACATGAGGGCTTTTGGGGATCATCCAATGAAGTGGAATTGGCAGTATTCGAACTGTTCTTCTTGAAAATCCGGCATAAAACCCAATCATCAAGCTACACGTGTAAAAACAGGGAATTGAATCAATGGATAAACAAGTACCAAAAACATGGATTTTTAGAGATTAATCCAGCAAATATGATGAGTAATTTGATTAGATTCGTACTCGTGAAGATTTCTTGGCGAGATTAATTCCAGGGGGTTTATTGGTGGTGGAATTAGTGCCAACCAATCGATATTCATGCATGATCCAATTCGTTTTGATGCCCTTCGGTGGTTTTCCGCCGTAGAAAACCAGAGCCTTCTTCACGCCGATCTTCTGAGTACCGTTAGCCGTCAGGACTGGCTTGTCGGTGCCGGTGGCCTTCCAGTATCCCGACGTGGCGGCGCGATTCGGCCGTTCGCCGTTGGGGTATTTTCTCTCTCTAGGGCTGAAGAAATACCACTCCTCATCGCCGAAGCTCGCCTTACCTAAAAATTAGCATGAAATCATACTTCGATTGCAGGTATTCACATCAACCCTAACCTCGAGCTAACTAATTAGGTCTAAATTGAGAAGTTTATGCGCGTAATTAGGGATGATTATTACTTGGAAGTTCCCATGGATCGAATTTGTAGAGATCAATCTCAGCTATAATCGCCACCGGCAGAGGGGCGGAAGCCACCCATTTTTTGAGGTAGTGAACCACCAGCTCTTCGTCCGTAGGGTGGAACCTGAACCCCGGCGGCAGCCGTGGGTGGTGGTTGCCGCCGCTCGAACTCGCGCCTTCCATAGATCAGATTTTGTAGAAAATAAATAAATTTTTCTTTTTTCTTTTTTCTTTTTTCTTTTTTTTTTTCCGGTAATTGATATAGTTTCGGATACTTATGAAAGGGGAGAGAATCAGAACAGTGGGATTGGGTGGAGGTGAGGTGCAGAAACTCACCGAACGTCTGCCAGTGTGATGATGACACGTGTGGTGATCTTTGTAGGACCATAACCGACATTTTGGTAACGCGTTTTGTGTGTAACAGACAAGCACACCCCCTCCCCCCATATCTTTTTTGGTTTGGCTGCTAGTTGGCCCACCAAAATTCCAAGAGAGAAATTCTCTGTACTTCTGCTTGTCCCTAGTGAGGCGGAGGTGTAGCGGCGGAGGCGGCGCCGCCGCGATACGGCGGCGTCGATCTAGTGTTGTGTTTATTTATATATATATAATTTGGTTTATTTTTTAAGCTTTGGATACACGCGGTACGAAAATTTGACTTATATTTACTGTATCATTCAATTCTTATGTATTATTCTTGATTCTACTAAAAATATATTAATTGTTATTTAAAAATATTAATTGATGCACTCTATCTAAGTATACATTGATAGAAAACCTACGGAGATTTACTAAAACAATTAATACTCAATAATTTTTAAAAACCTACGGTTGCATGTTAGTATTAGAATATTAATTTAGTGAATAATTTTATTTTAATTTTGTCCTCAGAATTTCCAAAAGTTGTATATTCAGCTAACAACTTTTCATTTGTAGTAAATTGGTTCATCATCTTTGCATCTCTTGTATAAGTTTCTACTTTTCTTTTTTGTGGTGTCTATATTAAGTGCAGTTATGGTTTCATGTGGGATAATTGTCCAAATATCCTTGGGAAAATTCGTTCAAAATAAGAATTAGCAAATAAAATTTTTCTTGTTTTGGTTTGACCAGCACCCTTTCTGAAAATAAGAATCAATTAGGGATCACTCTCTTGCTAAGCCGTATCGAAACAATCAAATTCGTTAATAAAATAGAAATAAATATATATTAATTCCTATACATATATTAAAATATTAGGAAAAAAAGGATGCAACAAGAAACATTCAATTATATATATAAGCTAGGACACATCTACATCGGAAATGAATATTGTCCATTTCGCTTGTAAGTCGATAGTTGTTCGTGGCTTTTCACTAGGGCCAATAAAATAGAAAGAGAAAAGAATAAATTATAAATAATTATATATATGTGTGTGTGTGTGTGTGTGTTTGGAAGTGGGGGGGGGGGGGGGGGGGGGGGGGGTAAGTGTTGATGTTGAAAGTGTTGGAGGGGTGCATTAGACAAAGAATTAGAGACAATGTAGGGTTTGGCATATGGGTTGGTTTGTCTTTATTTGGTATTATGGTGGAAGAATCTATGCCCCAGAAGGATATAGTCCAACATTTTCCTTATTTTTTGCTCCAGCAAATTGCTCTTTTTTGTTAATATTTAATTATAATTTATAATATTATACAAATAGTTGCATATAATTGATCATGAATGCCAGTGGCGGATTCAGGAAATTTTTTTCGGGGATACGACATGTAATTATAAAAATATTACTCCCTCCGTAAGTAACACGTGTTTTTTGTATGCATAGATTAAGAAAAATTATTTTTTATATCTGAAGTTGCTTAGATGTGTGTAAAAAATTAATATTTTAGATAATAAAATGAAAATATGTATAAAGTTATTGAAATATGTGTAAAAAATGGATATTATTGAGATGTATTTCTACCATTTTTAGAAATGTATATTTGTGCTAAGACTATCAAAAGAAAAGTGTGAAGTAATTAGAGGGACGGATGAAGTATTTGATATTTAAAATCGTATAATAATTAAATAACACTCTAAAATTATAATTATTGTTGACACCATCTACTTTTTATTTGTAAAAAGTAATGTAAAACATTATTATTATTATGAATTTATAGTGTAAATTTATTAAAAATTATGATAAATTGTGTATAAATTTGTATTCATTAAATAATTTGGGGTACAAATTAATTAATATACAACTATTTATACATATAAATATATATATAAAAAAATTTAAAAAAATTAGGGGTGAGGGTGGGGGGTTTGGGGGTACAGCCGTACCCCCTGTATCCGCCACTGATGAATGCTACATGCGATAAATCGAATTATAAATGTATTTACACAACCATGATGTGGGAGTGTAGTACCCACTCTACTCACTATCTCTTTATTTTATGTAAGGAATTTGATAGCAGTGGTTTTCTAGGAATTCAGCCATCTGGCTTGTCATAAGAAATATTAATATCATACCCCTTACATTCCATAAATGTTATGAGAGTTTACCCATAATAATTTTAAAATTAAAATATATTGTGGGAACTTTTAATAAAATGTTATTTTTTATAAGAGTATGAAAGGGTGTAACGGTGGTGCACTTAGGAGTTAATGGGTTAAAAATAATGTATAATGGGTAGTTATTTTTAAAAAAATTTAATTATTTTATTTTATTTAATAATGAAGATCGAATTTAAATTTAATCTAATGATTAAAATCGTCCACATACATAATGTGTATGGCAGTTGGACTTTTAATTTTAAGAGGAATAATTGAGTTGGTCTATGAGGTAGAATTGGCCCAACTAAGAAAACAACATTATGGCCCAATTGGTTCATAATCCCATCAACTTTAATGGATATGTTATTGAAAGTTCACTCATTGACGTCAAGCCATAATAAATACCTATGACCCAATAAGATGCTGCATTAATTTCATGCTATATTTCTCACACATTTAAATACAACTATCTAATAAATTAGAAATCGACCACTTTTGATTTATTTTTTTAAAGTTAACAATATATTTAAAATTAAAAAAAAAACAAATTAAATAATAAGACAGCTTCCTCTGGAGCTCGACTGCCAAAAATTCACCCATTTTAAATAAATACGTTAAATACAGGTTGACGTGATATTATTATTTAGTATATTTTATTGTTTATCATTTGTCACAGTTATGTGAGTGAAATGAGACATTTATATATGGATGAAAGAATGAGATCTAACTCTTGCTCTTTAGATTTTTATTTTATTTATTTATTTATTTTTTGGCATTATTCTCTCTCTTTCATTTTGTTCTATTTACTTATGAAATGGTACATTAAAAAATATTTTTTAGAAATCAAATTTACCAACCCAATTCAATTTGTTAGTAATTATCAATGGATTAGACAAAAATGACATTTTTGTTTTAGCAACAGAATGTCAACGAATTTATTTTCTATTTTAACAACGGAATTCAATCAGTTAGTAATTACCAACAGATTACCAAGGAAATCATTATATAATTACCAACGGATTACCAACGTAATATTTACCGACGAAATTGATTTTTCGTTGCTAAAAATTTATCAATCACCACTTTATCAACAGAATTTTACCAATGAATTCCGTTGGTAAAAAATAATTTTTTTGTTGTGGTATAAAAAATTATTATACGAAGAAGAAAAAATACAAACCGCATAAAAATCCATAGCTTAATATGACGTCTTTCCAAAAGCTAGCTCCCCTTAAAAGTCACAATTTTTGGAAATTTTAAGTGATTATTATTGTTGAAAAAGTTTTTACAAACACTCCCTCTCAGTGATATATGCTGAGAATATCAATGTGGCCATCCATAATAATAGAAACTAAAACACAATTTTTACGCTAATTAGTAGCTCTAATTAGCTAGTAGAGACTAGAGAAAGTAAATTATAAAGTATATTTGTGCACACTTTAGGTCTTATATACAATTCCCAAAATTAGTTTCTTTAGCAAGATTTCATATTAGTTAATTATTTTAATCTAAAGCCATATAGTGGCCAGTGGGTATGCTTTCATGATTTCTTGTTTATCAGATGAATTTCTTGGTAATCAGCTGCATGCAGTCTTGATATTTGTTTAAATTATTATTTTGATTGATAGTTGATACATGGATAAGATATTTAAATTTGCTTTTTGGTACTTTTTCCATCTCATTAATCATCACGACAGATATAGTGTATGCTATATGTGTGGAGGGATCTACCATTTGGTCACATCTCCAACAAAGCCATGGAGGTCGATTAATTAAATTGGAAAATTAGAAAGAAGTAATACATTGATGATCAACAATTTATGAATTATAAACTAACACGTGTGTATAATTACTTGAGGACCCTAAATGAAATTCAAAAATTACAAAGCTTATTTGCAAGATTGAAAGAATAATGAATCATATGTTAGTCATATTTAATTAACTAGACCTCTGAATCAACTTCATTAAAAAAAGGACTAGCAAGAAACTAAGGGATCAAAGAATTAATTAAGGTTATTAATTTGTCTTGATTTGCCATCATTAATTTCCTGGAAATTAATTAATATGTTTCTGATTAATCACAGCTTCCTCTTCTTCAACTTCGATCAAGTTCTTGATCACCACATCCGTCGCATCCGCAAGAAATTCCGGCCAATCCCTGATTTCAAAACACCAAAAATTAATTAACATAAAAATGAAAATGAAAATTTTAATTCAATATTTAAAAAAATATATTATACAATTAATTAATTACCCTGTCAACGTGTCGAAAGTTAGTCCGACGGTGTATTTAGCCTCTTCCAGGGCTGCCCTAAACTTGGCGAGTTCCTCACTCGGGCGCGACCCGTTGTCCTTGACTCGGAGCTCCGAAGGCTTGACGTCGCAAAAAACGGGTACAACCTTCTTCTTCAGCTCCATCATCTGAGTCAACTCGTGCAGGCAGAAGTACGAGTCGCAGTAACTCGGAGAAAAAACCGCCACCGCGACCTTACATTCTCGGATCCCGACATCGATCTTGTCGAACAGTTTGTCTCCGGGCTTCATGCTCTTGCTGTCCAAGAACGGCCGGAGCCCTATGGCCCGGAGGTGGTGGTAGAGCAGCCCCGCCACGTTCCTCTTCGTGTCGACCCCACGGTGGTTGATGAACACATCGCACGGGGGCCGCACGCGGAGGAGGTGGCCGTGACGGTGGTGGCGGGAAATGTTGTTCGCGGCGACGGAAATGTAGCGTTGCATGGTGATGGATCTGGACGACGTAGTTTTGAGTTTGGTTTGTTTATAATTGTTTGTTTTGTAGCTATTCTTTTTTGGAGGTAGACAATGTGTAGGGTCTGTTATAATTAATGACATGACTATGAATACATAGGTGGGGGATTTATAGGGATTGATGGATTATTACTAGCTAGGTTTTTGGGGGTTTGATTTTGAATGGATAAAAAAAAGGGATGTGTACTAATCAGAATGTTAGGACTATTTGAAAATTAGTGGGTTTAATTTCTTGTTTGACAAAATTGAAGAAAATGAGTAAAAGCGTTTGAATGAATTGACTCTTTTAGGGTGAGGCATTACCGTGGATCGTTTAATCCTTCAAACACGCTTTATTCCACACATTATTTTATTCTGCATCTTAACCTTTTATTTCTATTTTAAATATGTATATATTCCATATCATAATCTTTGCTAATGTTTAAAAGGAATGTAAGATTTAATTCGTTTTAACACGAATATAAACACAGTATAGATTGATTTTTCCAATAATAAAGTACTAATTCTCCAAAGACTCCAATTTTTTTTTTAGGTGGGGGATTTATTTGAAAGAACAATAATAATAATAATATTATTATTTTATTTTATTTTATTTTATTTTTAAAGAGCGGTTAAATATGAAATGCTAGCTAATTTGCAATTAGATGGGATTTTGATGTAATATCTTTTATGCAATATTATAAATGTTATATACTATTTCTTTCGTCCCAATTTAATTTTTACAGGTATTGTAAATACGAAATTTAAGAAAAGTTATTTTTACTAACTTAATCGTTACAGTTATTGTAAATACGAAATTAAAAAAAAAGTTATTTTTAATAATTTTATTGATTTTTAGAGGGTAATATAATATTCTTAGGTAACAAATTAATTATAAAGTATGTTATATGTGTCAAGTGAGAGTGATAAATTTTTTATTAAAATATAATTTTAAGGATATGAATTGATATGATGTTTCCTATTTTGGATTATGATATTTAATGTGGGTCAGATGAAATCTGGTGCTCAAAATTTGAAACACGTTCACTTTGATTGTGGTTGGATTGAATCATTTTTAAAATAAAAATAATAAAATTAAATAAGGATGTGTTTGGATTGATGAATTTGAGGAGGGATTTATAAAGATTTTAAATGAATTTGTTTGAGTTATTTTGTTTGGATGTATTATACTTATAATAAATGGAATTTCAAATAAATAAATTTTAAATCTATTATTTAAAAATAATCTAATTATTAAAATAAAATATTTGATTTGTGATTAATATATGAAATGACAAAGACTTGTGTGAGATCTTCTCATGTAATGGCTTACGTGAGACGGTCAGAAAGTGAATTTTAATACTGAAAAGTGATACTAAATTAATAAAAAATGATATATTATTTCATGAACAATTTATAATATAAATAAAAAATAATACTCCATTTTTATAACGAAAGTGATAACTATTTTAAAAAATATAAAATTGTAAAAAATTTTCACGTGAGACCATCTCAAACATCACCTACACATATAAAAATTAATTTAACAGCATGTATACATATATCAACTGAGGGTAGGGGTGGGTGCGGAATTGGGTTTGGTGTGGAGGATTAAAAAATATATATATTAATTTTTTTAATATTTTATTAATTTTATATTTTTTTATATATTAAATTGTTTTTTCATCACGATTTGAGTAAAAATTAAAAGATATATTTCATTTCCTTTATTTAAAACACCAATATTCAGAATAAACTCAAATTCAATAATTAAAAACATCAAGGGATTTTTTTTTCCTTTGTTTTTTACTGAAACTTTAATTCTTGGAAATGGAGGTTTATTAACTTTTCTTATACGAATCATAAAACATCATCAATAATTGAAATTATTAAATCAGAACTAAAGCAATAAATAGAATATTGACTTTGCAATATCAACCCAAAATCTACCCCATCATGAGCTCTCGAAAGTCTGGTTTTCCATTTTTATTGTGAAAAATATAAATTATAATAGAAATATTTACTTATACGAATTAAATTTAATGGAAATATAGTTATTATACTACATAAAATATCAATGTAGTACATAGTTTGAAATTTTTATATATATATTTTTTAGATTTCAATGTATATTTAGAAAGAAAATATATCTGATACTAATTGATTAAGAACCAGTACATACAACTACAATAAATTTAATTTAAAAAAAACTAAAATAAAATAAGTGAGAATTAATCAATTGTAGAATGCGACAGTAGAGCAATAATGCAATATTTGAATATATATTAATGATAATAATACCCATCTAGAATTAATTCATCAACGTCGCCTTCGCACGGATTAATTGTACCTTTCATTTCCTTGGATGTAACATTCACGGAAACAGCTTTCTTTCTGTTTTTTTTTTTTTTTAACTAACTACCCAACACTTTCTTATGTTACTTTTTTCCTTCATATTTCTATTAATTAAAATATATATACACCGACATATTTGATATGTTCTAAAACATGTAATCCATCATAATTAATTTATATTTCAAATATATGTTGGGTTGGACTTACGAGTTACAACCCACCCCACCCAACCGATTAAGTGGCCATGTGTTTTCACAAAAATGAAGATGAGTAGTAATTAATACTACTATATTATTTATTTATTTATTTATATATAATGAATTAAATATATAATCTTAGATTATTCTGGTTTGAAAATTACGTGTGTATATATAATCACGGTATACAATACAAAAAAAAATGATTTTTACAAACAAAATATTCCGTTGGTAAAAATCTTAATTTCATTATTAAATTGGCTTATCAACGGAGTAGCAAAGGAATCCATTGGTAAAATTCCGTTGGTAAAGTGGTGATTGGTAAATTTTTAGCAACAAAAAATCAATTCCGTTAGTAAATAATTTCGTTGGTAATCCGTTACTAATAATTTCATTGGTAATCCGTTACTAATAATTTCATTGGTAATCCGTTGCTAATAATTTCGTTGGTAATTACCAACGGATTGAATTAGAATAAATCAGTTGGCATTCCGTTGTTAAAATAAAAATGTCATTTTTGTTGCTAATCCATTGGTAATTATCAACGGATTACATTCCGTTGATAAATTCAATTGCTAAAAAATACTTCTACATTTTTTTTTTCTGATATGAACAACAGTAACACTCTCTGTAATAAATTAGTGCGGTACTTATTTGAAATTTTTTTTACATTGTTGCCTCAAGGGACGAAGCTAGACAATATATTTAAAAGGGCTAGAGATTAAAAAAAATATTGATTATAATTCATATTTAAATATTAAATAAAGTAGTATATATAAAGTAAAAAGTATAACTGATTTTAAAAAGAATTTAGAGATATTTATAAGGTGGGTGATAAAAGTGGGAGCTATTTCTTTATATATGTAAATAATCGAGGCTAAAAATCATTATTTGGAAAAATAATATTTAATTCGAGATATTTCTGATTTGTTATCCCAAATTTTAGATCATGTAATGCATTCTTTAATTTTTGACAAAGACTAGTATACAACCTTCAATTGATACAATCTCATGTACAACTTCCTTCCTTCACCTTCAATGTGTGTTTTTCTCTTTTTTTTTTCTTTTTTAAATTGTTGCTGTACATTACTGTTTCTTTTTTTTTAATTTTAGGAATATAATTGTAATTTTGTCCTTGTGGTTTAGGGTATAATTATCCCCTAGGGTTTAGGGTTTAGGGTATAATTATAATTTTACCTTTGTGGTTTAGGGTATAATTATCCCCTAGGGTTTAGGGTATAATTGTAATTTTACCCTTGTGGTTTAGGGTATAATTATCCCCTAGGGTTTAGTGTTTAGGGTATAATTGTAATTTTACCCTTGTGGTTTAGAGTATAATTATCCCTTAGGGTTTAGGGTATAATAGTCATTTAAATAAAAAACAACATTAATAAAGAAGCAGGAATTAATTAAGAAATGTGGGGAATAAGGTTGTACCAATTCAATTGGTACAACCGGTTGAACCCTAGTCCCTCTCTTATTTTTTTTATTCAAATTGGGGACTAGTTTGTAAAACCAAATTACATAAATTATACCTATTTTCACACACATCACATATATATATATATATATATTACTTTTTCATATACATCTCTTCTTACTTTTTAGATATGAGTTTAATATAAAGTTAAAACATATTCAATTAAAATTCCAAAATAAATATAAATAAATTAACACTTTGTTAGATTGATTAAATTCAATCTAAATCCAAATTTATTAAACTTTAAAAAGAAAAAACATAATCTATATATAGAGAAGAGGTTTAGATTTTTTCAATCTCCCAATGTCACTCATATTTGATGCGTGCAGTAGAAAATATTAGTATGATGTACAGATTTTGAAAAAAATTGAACTTTTGATCCCATACGGCCATACAAAAAGTTTCATTTTATTTTGGCTTCTAACTTTTTTTTTCTTTTTTTTGGTCTCAAAAATTGCTATTTTGGTCCATGTCGTTATTATGGAAACCGTTAACTGTTCTTACTCTCTGTTTAAGTTTATTTTTTTTAGAATTTAACAATTTTCATCCAAAAGTTAACCGAACTAAAATTACAACATTTGTAACAAAATAAAATAAAATAAAATAACGATCAATAATAAATTAAAACTACTCATATGAGACAAAAAATAAATAAATAAATACAATTATCCGTACGTGATAAATTCGACCATACTGATAAGTACTTAATTAACGTGTGGAACAAAATTATAAATACAAGTGGAGTTGAAGTAGAACGTACGTAGGCGTTGACTTACATCTCGTATAAAGGACTGAGTATTATTTGTATTTGTCTTACATATAGACTTATATTAGTAATAATTAAAATTACAATAAATTCGGAGTTAATTACATAAGGTTTATGGAAAATGTAGAATTTTCGTGTCGCTGAAGAGACTTTATAAAATATTCTGAAGAAGCAGATTGTGGCTCACGAAATTAAAAGAAAACGTGGACGGTATTACAATAACATTCTGCATTAAGGTAAATATATATAATTTTTATTGTATGGTATAAAACATCAATAAAAATTAAAAACACTAATTATGAAATGGGGAATTTAATTCTCTCTTAAAAGTAAGAGAGAGAAAGTAGTGATCATCTTGTGCTAAAATTAACTTTCAGGGAAACAGCCCAGTGTTGGGCTATGGAGGGACACCACTAAAACAATGTTTCCCCTACTTTTCATTACCACTAAATTAATTAACATGGAATTAATGTTTTGTGAGATTAATTTATTTCAGTACAATCAAACTATGAGAAAATACATTTAATAGCATGTCAACCAAAATCGTGAAAATTTTTACAACTATGTCATTATAAGAATTAATGATAAATACTAAGCATAATTATATATATATATATATATATAATAATACTTGGAATAAAAACATAGACAATAAAATCCCAAAAACTAATACTAAGAATAAAGATTCATGACCTAATAAAATTGTACATACATGAATCATGGGATTATACAAAAATGGTACAGTAACACGATCCAAAAACATTCTTTATTTATTTAACAATCATATTTTAACAGTTTCACACAAATATTATCTCACATAAGAATTTCTCTATCATACATACGTAGGAAAGAAAGTAACCAATGTATCTTAATTGATTTGGGTAATTATTTTGTGTGTTGGATATTGCTTTAACTTTGATCAATTTAGTTATCATCCACGAATATTATGTATTATTTTAATGTTAAATAATGGAGATGAATAGATAGATGTGATAGTATACACGTAGGAAGGAACAGTAGAATTATGGACCAATTCAGCAGGAATGAGCCGCCCTGAGAATGAGAAAAGAAAACTAAACTAAAATCAAAGACAAAGAGAACCTCACTACGCATCATTTTCCTAGAAAACTAACTTGAATTTCTTTCAATATTAACTCCACTATTTACTTTTCAATTCTACACATCTCTAATTTAGATAACCCACTACCCCACATTATAGCAGCGGTTTGGATTAAATATATATATATAAAAGGTAATGATCGAGTCTTTTTTCATTCTTAGGTGTGAATTATATAATGAATATGTTAAATGACCATCTTATCTCTTTTAATATTTAATCAAGATATTCTAACACGCTCCCTCACATGCAGGGGGTCAATTTTTGTTTCAAATGCATGTGGAATTTTTTCATAAATGGGTGGTACTGAGATTCGAATCTAAACAATTGCTAGGTCATAATTCTAATACTATTTTAAATGATCTTAAGCTAATAAATAGATAAATCATTTAATATTTAATTAACACTGTCTAACAAATGACACTGTACACATTATACTACAAATTAAATGACATAGAGTATGCAAATACACTTGTAATGATTGTACGTTTACACTCGAATCTACTTGAAATATGTAAATGTAAAGTTATTATAAAATATAATAATCAATATCAAATTTTAAAGGTAAAAGAGTAAATAAAATATTCAGAAAAATATTGATAAGAAAATACAATAAATTTTTTAAGCACGAAGATTATACATAGGTTATACATAGGGTAAGTTTTAAATCTATGAGTTAAATTGTCTCACAAATCTTTTTTAACAAGACAGAGTTATAATTAAATAATTGAACTTAAATCTTTTTTAGAAAGACAGAGTTCAAATTAAATAATTCAAACTTAAATTAGCTCGCTGAGATTAGTGGTTTAATTAAAAAATTAAGTTGATGTGCCAGTGCATGAATCATTATTTTTTCCTTCCTTTTAAATATTCTGCATACTACATACATGTGTGAGACCGTTAGTGAGACCGTCATATAGTAAGATCATTTTATGCATTTGTATTAGTTATCAAATTTTTATTAAATGTATTATTATTTTTCTTTTAAAATATTATCATTATTTTTTTATCTTATAAATTACTAATGAAATAATTTACATTCCATTATCATTTTTATACATCTCATAAAAATCATTTCGTAATACGGTCTCACACAAGTTTTAATCATTTATATTTGATTTCATTCCTTTATTTTTTTATAAGATTAATTAAAATGATTTTATCAACTAGAGGAAAACAATTCTTGATTGTTGGTTTAAAAAAAAAACAGTTGTTTATGTAGCGCAAAGAACCTGCCATTGTCTCGGCTGTGCTACCGAAAGTACTGAAAAAGTCGGAATAGGAGAACACATTTTTGGATGGGCTTACAATTTAGATGCTTTCAGCAGTACATTACGAATATATTTTTTTATTAATCAATATATAATCTAATTTAACAATGAAATTAAGACATTTGTTAACGGAATACTTCAATGGTAGAGTTTTTTTTAGTGTATATGTTCGTCTAATAAAACTATTTTATTATTAATTCCTTAACGAATAAAAGTTATAAAAAATTTTTAAAAAAAATGATACGCAATAAAACAATCTTGAAACAATATCCCACAAGATTTTTTTTTTTAAATACTATGTTCACCACGCACTTTGGATCATCTGTTTCGTAATGTTATATATTTCATCTCCCATTTATTTTTTTAATTAATGTCAAGTTATATAATTTATTCCCTTGATTGATGTAAAATGTCCAGCAATTTAATTACTATTTTTAAGATATACTGTGTAAATATTTAATAAATATATTCTAAAACACGATAATTAATCAAGTGACCTAGGTATATCATTTTGATCCTGAGCAAGTCTATTCAAAAACATAATAATCATTAAAAAGTTTACAGTTTCTAACGAGAAAATGAAACTTCTAAAAAGGTGTAACATTGATCATTAATTTCGAATTAAATTCATTTTTTTGCCTTATAACTAAGCAAAACTTCGATTTTTGCCCTAAAAAGATAAGTGGTTCAATTTTGCCCTGTAACTAACAAAAATTTTCAATTTTTGCCCAATTTTCGCTGGAAAATACAAATTTCACTGAAATCCGTCACGTCATGCTTCAATTTGGGGGTTTCCGGCTGGTCAATCCGACGTGGCAATTTTGATTTTTTTTTACACTAGAGTTAAATCATTTTTTGTCCGGTAACTAATCAAAACTTCGATTTTTGCCCTAAAAAAGATAAGTGGTTCAATTTTGCCCTATAACTAACTAATTATTTCAATTTTTGTCCAATTACATGACCTTCTCTTATTTTTTTAATTTAATCACGAATTTCTATTTTTATCACGAATTTTAATTTTTATTCTTTTAAATTAATTTTTTTTGTATTTTAGTTTAATGACAAATTCTTCTATTAATAAAATATATGGCTATCTTAATTAATAAATAATAATATAAATTATTAAATATTTAAAATAAAATAAATTCATTAAATATATTAAATATTAAAACTTATAAAAAAAATTCCCGACAAAAAAAAGGAAGTGATAGTTATTACGTATATTTTCGAAGGAAAAAAATGGTGTGTCGATCAACTAACAAAAATTAAATATGAATATAAGAAAAAATAAAAACAATTGTTTTCAACAAAAATGGGATGAGAGTAATTTATTACGCATTTTTAAATCTTTTATATTATATACTCTCTCCGTCCCGGAGAAGTTGATATAATTTTTTTGGGCACGGAGATTAATGAGTATAATAATTTAATGTAAAGTAAAGTAAAGTGAAGTGAGAGAAATAATATTTAATGTGTAGTGGTAATTGTATTAGAGGTGATATGTGGAGCCCATGAGAATAGATTAATTGTTTTTGTATGGCTCCCATGTACTAAAAAGGAAATGTGTCAACTTTAGTAAGACAAACCAAAAAGGAAAGTGTGTCAACTTCTATGGGCGGATGGAGTATAATTTATGGGTTATAATTTAAATATTATTATATTTTAAATATTATTATGTTTTAAATTTTGAATATATTAAATGTGTATTGGTTTTTATTCATAGGCTTGTGTGCACCCGGGTACACGGGGCACACACCGTGCGCTTTTATAATTTTGTGTTACATTGTATACTCTTTAGTATAAAGATGTGTACCCCTTATTTTCTAAAGAAAAATAAAAAATATTAATGAAAAGTGTATTCCCTTTACAACAAAATGGTGTACCCTTATAAATTAAAGTATATACTCTTTTGAACAAAATAATGTACGTTTACCAATAATATTAAATTCTATAGGAGCACGGTGTGCCCGAGGGCACATTAGGAATATATTTTTAATTTTCTCAATTTATTTATTAAAATGTTAATTACAATAAAATACATGACCTTTACTAATTTTCTCAATTCAATCACAAACTATTTTATTTAAAAAAAATTACATGACCTTTTCATTTTATGTCAATTTAATCACAAACTTTTCTTTTATATCATTTAAATATATGACTTTAATTTATTTTCTTAATTTAATACACGATTTTTATCCAATTAAATATATGTTTTTTTTTCACAATTTGATCACATTAATACATTATTTATTTTAAATATTTAATATTTAATATTATTATTTATTATTTAAGATAGTCATATATTTTATTAATAGAAGAATTTGTAATTAAACTAAAACACAAAAAAAAATTAAAAGAATAAAAATTAAAATTTGTGATAAAAATAGAAATTCGTGATTAAATTAAAAAAAATAAGAGAAGGTCATGTAATTGGGCAAAAATTGAAATAATTCGTTAATTATAGGGCAAAATTGAACCACTTATCTTTTTTAGGGCAAAAATCGAAGTTTTGATTAGTTACAGGGCAAAAAATGATTTAACTCTAGTGTAAAAAAAGTCAAAATTGTCATGTCGGATTGACCAGCCGGAAACTCTCAAATTGAAGCATGACGTGGCGGATTCCGGTAAAATTTGCATTTTTCGGCGAAAATTGGGCAAAAATTGAAAATTTTCATTAGTTACAGAGCAAAATTGAACCACTTATCTTTTTTAAGACAAAAATCGAAATTTTACTCAGTTATAGGGCAAAAAATGAATTTAACTCATTAATTTCGAAACTATAGTTTTTAGAGCTAATATAAAACGGTTTTATATATAAAATGGTCAATCCATTATTAAATTAAGATTATCATACATGTTAATTATATATATATTATTAAACGTTTAAAGTTTGACATATTATAATATGATAAATTATGTATTAAAATATTTTTAAGGTATCATAATATAATTCACTATCTAATAATTAGTGAGTATATATTAATAATTAATAGTATAATACAATAAAATCATATTTTAATATACTCCCTCCGTTCCATAGAAGTTGACGCACTTTTCTTTTTGGTTTGTCCCACTAAAGTTAACACATTTCATTTTTAATACATGGGACCCACACAAAAACAATTAATCTATTCTTATGGGTCCCATATATCACCTCTAATACAACTACCCACTACACATTAAATATTATTTATCTCACTTCACTTTACTCCACTTTACATTAAATTATTATACTCCTTAATCTCCGTGCCAAAAAAAATTATATCAACTTCTATGGGACGGAGGGAGTATCATTTACCATCCATTCTCTAATAAATAACATTTTAATTACTTAATAATATATTTTATATCTCTAATAATTATATTTTAATAATAAATTAACTAGTATCACGTATCACAAAATTTTAACATTTACACATAATTACTTTTATCTAATCTAGCAATGAATAATTAATGTGTTCCAATTAATTTAAGGTACAGTATTTTCATAAGTCGCCAATGATTCTCACACTGTCACACACTTTTAAGCACGTTGTCAAACTCAAAAGGGAATTACGGAATTTCCCTTAAAAATGAATTCAGACTGCTTCAAGTTGGACTTTTATTTTTTTTGGACTAAGAATGTATGGAAACAAAATTCTTTTTTGAGATGAAATATATATATATATATATATATATATATATATATATATTACTAATGAACTTTTAACAAATTTTCTATTAATTTTTAATGAATAGTTAAATATGAAAAAATAATGTATTAATTAAAAAACACAAACAAAATTAAATAAAATTAATATAACCTGAGTGTACAAAAATTATTGATTGCATGTGATATCACTCTTACAAATTTTTCATACTAAATTAAACCGGTCACTTTAGATTTTATAAGTATTATTACTGCTTTTTTAATCTGTCCAATTACACCTAATTTTTTTCTTTTTCTTTTTTTAATTTCTATAAGTAAACCTTAAACCAATTTCCTACATCAATCTATATAATCTATCTCGGTTCTTTCTAAAATTCTCGAATGTGAATATTAATTAAAATTTAATTATTTTTTCAAAAAAATTAAAATTTAATTATTAGTCAAAATGGCCACTTAAAATAAATTTAAAACTCATTGATTCATTTTCTTCTACATTTAATTTTTTTTAAACACACAAGTTTTTTTTTATTTATATTAATATACAATAGGTAGGAAGCAACGCCATATACGAGAAACAGAATTGGGCCATAAAATAGGGCAATAATATCTTATCATAAAAATCAAGGAATTAATAATGTCACGTATTACCTTCAACCTCCACAATTTTGTCCAATTATATTAGAGGAGAATAAATTCTAGTAGTAATTATTTTAAGCATGAAAAATATAGGCATAAAATATACTCCATGTATCTTATTTAATAGGATTAATTGCAAATAAAGTCCTAACATTTACTTTGATTGCAAATAAGTCTAAACTTTTGAAAATTTATGAATAAGTACTCACTTTAGAGTCTTTTTGCAACAAGAACCACCGGACAGTGGGAGGCTAACGAACGGGTCAGCGACCGGGCAGTCCTCCCGCTGCCCGGTAGTTCTTATTGCAAAATGACTTTAAAGTAATGTACTTATTTGTAAATTTTCAAAGGTTTAAACTTATTTACAAATAAAGTAAAGGTTGATACTTTATTTGCAATTAACCCTATTTAATATTATCACATAATTTTTAATCACTACACAATTATTTTTTAAAGTTCAATTATGAATTCGAATGTAGTACATAGATTACAAGACTAGTCCATGAGATGCATGTCATGTACTCGGATGCATAAGGTGTTGAACAATAATATTTTATTCTATGTAAAGATTTGTGTGAGATCGTCTCACGAAATGATGTATATGAGACGGAAGAGAAATAATAACATTTATAATGAAAATGATTCTCAATTAATGAAAAATAATAACGGCGATAATTATTTCATGAACAATTTATAGTATAAATAAAAAATGATAACATCTTTAAAAAAATAATAACTAAGAAAACTTAAAATTATCTCAGAGGTGAGAGATGGTCTCACACAAGGTGTCCTTAGTTTCCCATACTAAATGGTATAACATTCAGAGTATATAATTGAATTTGGGGATACGAAACTAATTCCATCCATGTATCCAAGTAAAACTTTGTCTAAGTTTGTACATTTAATTTGAATGTATTGAATGTATTGAAGGATAAGACTCGTAAATAAATAAATAAATTTTAAAAGTAAATTATTCTGAATTATAAGGGCAAAATATTAAAAATATAATCAACTCAATTTAAAATCCTAAATTTCCTACTAAAACCTATTGGATCCTAATTAAAACTAGGATGGTCCATATCATAATAACATTATCATGAGTTTACTTGACTTGTAAATGTAACTTTGATAAATTATTAGGACTGAAAAGGGAAACATGGAGCAACACCCTTATCCACACTTTAATGGCTTCCTCGCTTCACCCACACGCAATTATAAACCAAGTTACCCTTTTCCTTTTCTTTTTTTTTTCCTTTAAAAATATATAAATTAATTAAATGTAGGATTTAATTATTATTCATGGGAACAATGTTTATATTTACAGCATCATTAATTTTTTGGAGAGTCGGTCAAATTACACAGACAAATTTTGTTTTCACTATGATTTACGTTTTCAACTTTCATATGATTTTTAGGTTCTCAAATCGGTTAATGGATTGGTTGAACGTTAATTAAGGAAAATTGTATTATCATATTAATCAAAGGCTTAAAGAATTAATAATGTTGTTTTGAGTAAATAAAAAAATATTTAAAGATCATGTGCAAATAGCTGGATTCGGCAGAGTAATAGTGGGGTTTAAGATATGATGCAATAAGACAATCTTATATTTGGTTGCTTTCGTGCACTAATATGGCCACTGATAAAAATAAAAAAAAATAATAAATAAATAAATTATTATTATTATTATATTTGCTTTATTGTAATTATTATACTCCCTCCATTCCATAATAATTTTCTCACTTTTCTCATTTGTTTGTCCCACAAAACCTTTTACCCTCCAAAAAAGAAACACCACTTTATCCATCAACCTCAAAAGTTATTTTAATTTAAAATTTGACACTTCTTTTTTCACACACATATCATTGCTTTATACTTTTTTATTACCTAAAAATACTACAATACCCTCCAAAATTAACAAAGTTGGTCAAAAAATGCAACTTTTCTTAAACAACGTGGAACAGTAAAGATAAAAAGTTTTCCAGGAGTGGGAGTAATTTATAAATATCCAAAATTTGACTGGGTGCAAACCATCGTAGATTGGCCTCTTATTAAAATCCTTTAAATACATCATTTAATTTATACATAAGATACTTATTAATTAGATTGTTGGACATGTACTAATTGAAATAACTCGGATTAAGTCGGAAATTAGTTACATTATGATGATCTTAATCTTATTAAAGATTTAGATTATAGCTTTAAATGATGAAATTAAATTGTATACTCTTTAGTATAAGAATGTACACACTTGATTTTTGAAGTAAAAGATTAATTTTTTTTAATCTAACATTTATATTAATTGATCATTTTCAATTAAAAAATTATACCTTATTAATAAATGTGTATATCATTTTGATCAAAATATAATACCTTATATATTTTGTACATCCATAAACACAAAAGACCAATTTTTATTTTTTATTTTTTAAACTGTACTACATTTTATTATAAGTAAAATTTAACACTTCTTATTCAAGTCGCTAATGATGTAAGTAGAGTCTTTGTCTATTTTATAAATTAATTAATTAAAATGGAAAATAACCCAAAAAGTGATTAATTTTAGCTTTATATTTATAACAATCCAAATAGAGATGATACGTCGATGATGACAACCCAACCAATCCGTCCCACTCATAGCACCATTTAAATATAATAATGGTGTACTTTCTTTAACTTATCTATCGCATAATTTATATAGAACACTATACATAAATTATTAAGACTTTTTTACGATAAATTAATATTTATTTAAATTAAATGCATTACTTTTTCTTTTGCAAAATATATATATATATATATATATATATATATATATATATATATATATATATAGTAGCTCGTCATCTAATTTCACCCATTTAGGGTGCGTCTGTTTCATGCCTTTACATTATTGGAATTGGAATTGAAATGGAATAAAAGTGTGGTGTTTATTTGAAGACTTTCATTCAATGGTGTATCAAAATGATACCCAAAAAGTAAGGAACGGTGATTCCTCTACTTTCTGGGTACTATGACATTCATTCCAACAAACAATAATTGTAAGATGTTTATATATACTCCCTCGGTCCAGGTTAAACTGTATCGTTTGATTGCATAAAACTCTTACAAAAGTTACAGTAAATGCATCTTTTTGCTTGGGACGGAGGGAGTGTGTTTTTTCTTTTAAATATTAATTTAATAATAATAAAAATAAAATAATAATTAGTAAATAATTTTATTTATTTAAAAAATTAAAAAATAAATACAATTGATTCCATTCCTCAAGCAAACAAAACAAAATCAAACACTATGATAGTGATTCTTATTATCTATCAAATGATACACTTTAAAATGTCATACCTGTTCCAATTCCTCTAAACTCTCATTCTCATTCTCATTTTCATTCTCATTCCTTCTAAAATACCAAACGTCCCTTCATAAGAAGCCGTATTAAAATTTAAAATCGTACTATTATTAGTGCAAAATGTTTAGTAAGGAGCAGTATTAAAATTTAAAATCGTACTATTATTAGTGCAAAATAATGGAGCAAAGGTGGATCCATATATTTGATAGTAGGCCACTTTCATAATAGTATCATATCATATTATGATCATCCAATTAATAAAATTTGCTACTACACTCAAACTCACACACTCTCTCTCTCTCATCCAAACACAAAACACACACACTTCCCATGTGCATTGCTCCATCAGGTCTTGCTGGCTCTCTCTCATCTCCAGTTAAGGCATAAAAAGAGTTTGTAAATGTCGCATTCATGAACATGAGCTTCCTGTTCTTCAACATCCATAATACAACCTTACATCTTCGCCCCTCCACCGCACCCTGATATGGATCCAAAGGCTCTTCTTGATTACGCCCTGTTTCAGCTCACCCCAACAAGAACGAGGTGTGTGTTTCTAATCTTGCTCTGCAGAGTGTGGTGTGTGTTTTTCTGTGAAATTCTTGTGTAATTGGTAGCTGGTATCTAGTTATTGATGGAATTTCGTTATTCTTTTTGTGGGTTTCTCTTGGAATGGGTAAAGATGTGACCTTGTTGTGTTTTCTGGGAAGAAAAGTGAGAAATTGGCATCTGGGCTTGTGGAGCCCTTTGTTGCTCACTTGCAGTATGCTAAAGATCAGATTCCAAAAGGTGGGTATTCGATTACTCTTCGTCCACCGTCTGCTGCTGCATCATGGTTCACTAAGGCCACATTCCAGAGGTAAAATTATATGATCTTTTAAGTCATTTAGGTTCTTGATTTGATGTTGTGTTGTTATAATATTGCCTAGTGTTATTCCCCAATTGTCAATCTTTGTTTGCTTCCACTCCTGATTTGAATTTCCCTCTGTTCTTGGTTGATTTGATGTATGATTACTGATTTGATTTGGGAAGTTGAATTGGAGTGTAGATTTGAGATCATCTTCAAATCTTAGTGAAGTTTGAGAGGATTTACTTTGTTTCTTTCTTTTCTATTTTGTGGCTGGCAGATTTGTACGCTTTGTCAGCACCCCTGAGATTCTTGAGAGAATTATACGAGTAGAAAAAGAAATTTTGCAGATAGAGAGTTCAAGCCAGTCTAGTGATATTCCTAACTCGGAGGATGCCGGACAATCTGGGGAAGGTATGAGTGCATCACCTTGTTAGGAATGTAAAGCATGTTTGTATATGTATGTTTAATTTCAAGAAACTTTGATTTGAGGCTGTGTGTTAGTAAATGTGGTCGATTTCCAGTCTAGATTTGAGATGGTTTGATAATGATATACAGGCCTTATCTCACAATTAAGCTAAGCTGCTACAAAGAACTCACCAATATTTATGTTGTATTTTTGTATTTCATATATACCCTTTAAGTTTCTTTACCATTCCTTAGTCTCATTGTAGAACAATTATTTGATTATTGCCTTTATGCTAGTTGGGTTTTGAGAACATATCTAATTCCTGTTTTCTAAATGATCACTGTATTATTAGGAACGTTGGCAGTTGCTGATGGGAACACAAAAAAGACAGCTAATTCGTCAAAGGTAATCACTAAACAGTAAGAAGGAAATACTTATCTTTCTTGGGTTTTACCTTGTAATCTAATTTTTCATTGTTCTTCTAGTTATCCTCTGAAGAAGAAGATAATGGAGCTTCACTGAGAGAAAATTGCAGGTAACCGAATTCTCATTTATCACTTTTTTTTTTAATTACTCTTTTATAGCTCTGATAGCTGAGTTGGTGCTTTCTTTTCTAATAAGGATTCGTCTTCAACGTCTTATGGATTCTCGAAAAGCATTACTTCTAAAAGAACAAGCCATGGCTTATGCGCGCGCAGTCGTGGCTGGATATGAAATTGAGACCATTGATGATCTAATCTGTTTTGCAGACACATTTGGAGCCTCGCGTCTAAGGTACACTTTATAATTTTCTACATCATGCTTTAGCTTTAGCAAGTCACTATTCGAAACACGTGAAATCGAAGTTGTGCTTAATTTAATTTAACCATATGCACCAATTATTGTGCTTTGTGTGTGAAACTCATGACTCATTAAATAGCTGAAAGCAAAATATTTGTTGATGGTTTGTATCTAACACTCTACAAATGACGTTTTCTATAAAAAAAACCACGTGTTTCGATTTTAGTTCTCGTACACTATCTATAGAGTCTCCTATCTTAATAAACCGATCGCTCACAATGACACGAAGATGCATACAGTGCATGATCTTTGTCTGCTTTAGGTGACTTCTCTCTACCTTACGAATGCACTTGCTCTCTTGTAGAGTGGCATGCACTGATTTTAAGGATCTTTACAACAAAAAACAATCGGATGACCAATGGAGGGACGAACTAGCAGCAGTGCAGGCGTCTTCTGTGACCGACTTCCCATACATGGGGACTTCCGGAATTATGCTAGCCGGTGAAAATTTTCATGGCGGTCCACTTATGAGAAGTGGCTCGTCTGACCCTTTATCCGACTCAACTTCAGATAAAAGTAAAGGTATATCCAGTTTCAACTGCATGATACTCTTGGTGTCATTCTAATGGCTGGTTTATCTCTGATCGTACCCTAATCGGCGAGTTTATTCTATCAGAAAATAATGCTCCTGAACAGACACCTAATGCTCAGCAGCAGCTTCCATGGATGAATCAGATTCCCCCCTATATGTACAACTTTCAAGGCCCCATGCAGCAAATACCTGCTTACCAAGGTTATGCTTTTCCTGGTATGCCGTATTATCCAGGCAATATGGGATGGTCGCCTCCGGGTGGAATCGTTCCATCTAAGACTCGTAAATCATCTAGGAAGAAGGAGAGATCTTCTGATGCAGATGGAACAGAGACCTCTGAAGAAGATGAAGAAACTGCATCCAGTGACTCGGATGCTGCGACTGACTCGGCCATGGAAAAAGAGAACGATAAGAAGTCTTCTGCAAAGGGGCAAAAACATAAGAAGAACAAGAAGAAGAGTTCTAAGACAGTTGTTATCCGCAACATAAACTACATAACTTCCCAAAAGAGCAATAATGAAGCATCTGATGAATCTTCGGGAGAATCGCTAGATGAAGCTTCAATCAGAGAGGGAGTAGACAATGCGATTGCGTCCTTGGAGAAACGAGCCAATCCGAAAGCACATAAGAACAGAGGGAAACATAGCTCTCATTCTCAAAATGGATTAAATGGTTATGCTGAACAGGACATTACAAATGGTGTTGGTGCAGATGTCTCTGAAGGGGGGAAATCAGCTAATCCATGGGGTGCTTTCCAGAATCTTCTGTTGAGCCATGACGAGAAAACTTCGCCCAACCATCGCTCTGGAGATCCTATGGGTGATGATTACATGATGACAAATGCCAATGGTGGGCTTTCTCACAAAACTAGCAATGGTATGGACTTGGAATCTGAGAAAAATTCGAGGCTGCCTCTGACTAGTGATGATTCAGTTCTTGTGATTCAGAGAGAGGGCGGGAATGGCATCAAAGGTCATTTTGTGGATTTTGCAAATGGCGAAGGCATGAACTCATCACTTAAGAAAATCGTCTCTGAAAACGAGAATGCGTTGTTTGCACACCAATTCAATGGATTAAGAACTAGTGAAACGGAAAGTTTACAAGACTTTTCATCAGAGGCATCCACTATCAGAAACAGGAAAGAGCAAGACTGGTATATTGTCAATTCCTCTGGAGGTTCAGATACACAAGGGCTTGTCAACCATGATTCTTTGTCCTGTGAAAGAAACTTTGTTCAGAAAGAAACAACTAAAGCAACTGCTGTGGTCGACGATTCCTTCATGTTAGAGTCTAGATCATCCGGTTATGAGCACTACGACTCTCACTGGAAAACTGATATCAGCATGGATGCTGACATTGCTTTAGCACCCCAACCAGAAAATGGAAACACTGCTCACACCACTGGCTCTGCAGAACCTGATGACCTATCCATTATGCTCGTAAGGGAGTCACATGAATCCGCCGCATCATGGACACCAGACATGGACTATGAAGTTGAAATCTCGTTTAATGAAGCTGATAAAAGACCATCCAACGGTCATGCTGTGGAAGATCCCATCTCAAATGGTAAAAAAGCCGACAGCAAGAAAAATGCAGGCCCCACGTCAAAAGTTCCCGCGAGAGGCACCAGGCCGAAGACTTTAGGAGGATCCCTTGCCAGCAAGCCAGATCCTTTATCCAAGACCAAGAAGATATCTTCAGCAAGTAGGTTGATAACTCACAAGGGCAAGTTACAAAAGGTATAACTAACTAACTTCCTTCACAGTTACATGGTAATTCTACTTTTATCCAATACATTTCGCATGCAGGAAGAAGAGGAGCGTAAGAGGATGGAAGAACTGTTAGCTGAACGGCAGAAGAGAATCGCAGAACGAACAGCTGCTAGCAGCCCAACCCCTGCAGCATCCAAGAAACTGCCAGTGGGAAGCAAATCAGCCCCTTCAAAGCTCGCCATACGAAAAAGTTGACATCATGTGAACTTACAGCCATATCATGCTTGAATGGTCATCGTGAAACCACTCATTTGAGGTATGAAGTTACCTGGTTTTGAGCTCTGGTCGGTGATCGTGCTTCATCATGGTCTTCCACTCTGCTTAACCATAGCTGTACTTGTACAGTTTGCTTCTTTCCATTTTTATATGACTGATATATACTATTATATATTCATTTATTTATTTTCTCATAGTGTGTCTTTTATAAATAAATAAATGGATTGTATACACGTCATAATAAACTTAAATTATGTAAGATTCAAGATTGTTGAAGTATAGCTTTTACTTTTTGAGGTCATGTATTTATTTGAACAATTCAGACATTGATGAAAGATTCAAGATTGTTTCTTGGTGATTGGTTGGAAATTCCTGTAGTAGTAGTTCACGCACTTACTTAAATTTCTAAACTTTGAATATTTCGTAATATGATTAAAATTTAAAGCAACAATTCATTGAATCATTTTTTGTCGTAATTTTAATGAACTGTTAATTCATCATCTGATTTGTTTGATTTGTTTCTATTTATTAATAAAATAAAAAGATTAGCGAGTGATGCTTATAATTAACGGTTTAATAAATAATAACGAGATTATTAATTAATTACGAATTAAGACATCATAAAACCCTCCGAATAATACGGTTGTTCGCGGGCTTTGTCCTAAAAAAACAAGAGAATCGATTTTTGGCAGTTTGGCTTGGCTCCCATTCTCTCCTCGTTTGGAAACAAAAGGGAGACGAAGAAACTTGTCCATTAGGGATTTATCAACAGAGGGACGTAATTTGGCGTGTCACGTTATCAATTTAATTATACATATTTTGTGTTGATAATCTGTCGTCACGAGAATATTATTCTCCTCTGTTTCTTGATCCTATTTTTTATTCAGATAAATCATTTTTCAAATAATTTCTGGAGTTTTTGTCAAACCAAAACGGGCTGTAAATTTACGCCAATTTTTTTAATCATCACTATTCATTCAAAAAAAGAAAAAAAAAAAGAATTCAGGGTTTTTATTTTATTTTTTTATTGAGAAGTCTATAAAAATTGTGATCAATCCGCAATGTCGACGGGGGTGTTTTGTGGCGTGGGACCTCTCTTGTTTCGTAAGAAGGTTTCTGGGTTTAAGGTATGATTTCTTTCTTTCTTTCTTTTTTTCTTACAAGATATATTCATTCTTGCTTTCTTGATTTCGTGGAGATTCTTGGTATCAATGTTTCTTGCTTTCGATGTTTTGATCAATTGTTTTGGAATCAGAAAAATCAGCATGGATGATCTTGATGTTCATGAGATGTTCATAGTTGACATACTTGAGTGATTGATTCTACGTAGAATGTTTCTTCCTACACATTACTAGTTTAGAAACGTGTTGTTTGTTTTGGTTTTCTTGGAATTATCATGCATTCATGGTTCATGTTCTTGATAGTGAACTTGAAAAGACTCCAATGGAACTCGTGGTCTTAAACTAGCAGGGAAAATCGAAATCGAAAACCAGTAAACATGGTAATAAGGCATCAAAGAATGTTGGAAACGTGAAAGCT
The DNA here is from genome assembly GCA_023678885.1 of Pogostemon cablin. NCBI lineage: Eukaryota > Viridiplantae > Streptophyta > Magnoliopsida > Lamiales > Lamiaceae > Pogostemon > Pogostemon cablin. Next base: position 4,685,858 of record CM042956.1, read on the forward strand.
TCTAAGGTTCAAAGCTCAGGAAATTTAGAAACCATGACAGAGCTTAGGAAGAAGATTTCCACCTTAAGAGACTTGCTTGATTTCTCTCCTTGTGTTGGTTCTGCTTCTGTAAATGAGGTAAACATCGTCCATGTTCGACTTGCTTGTGCTTGCTCGAGGTATTATGTTATAGTACTTGTGTGTTCACAGTTGCTGATATTGACCCTGAATGATCTGTTTCAACGATATACTAAGATCAAACCTGTTGTCGAATTTAAAGGTGCATCGTTGCATAAGGTCACTTATCCACAACTCTGAACTCTTTAATTGAATAGATCGTTTGTTGTGATACTGATCTCGTCTTTAATTTTGTTGGATCAGGCTCTCGAGATCTTGTATAATGCTCTTAAGTCTCTTGGAGACCTTTGGACGACGGAGAAGTGGATGGTTGGATGCGAATACAATTCGTCTATGGAGATAGGCCATGTTGAGTTAGAGCAAAGAGGTAAATTCTTGCATCCTTAGGACTAGGGAGATGTGATGATGTTTCATAACTGAATTCAATTTTATCATTTTGTAGCTCTGGCAATTCTTGATGACATTATTAAGGTAACTAGAGAAAGGTTGTTCGAGGAGGAGGACGATGATGATGATGATGATGAAGATATGGCAGAGTATAGCCCTTCGTCGAGTGCTTTTGGAAAGTCATTGTCTGAAGCCTACTCTGATAACAGAACATCTTTCTCTAGTTCTCCAGAAACTCCTACATCTGTTCTTTCAGGATCCTGGAAATCATTATCTGCCCGTGAGAGGGCTTCTTGTTCTTCGCCACTGCTCGTTCCAATACGAGTTAGTGCAGTTGGGAAGCTGAGCCCCATCGATGTAAAGCGCCTTTCGTTTCATATGCTCCCTCATGCAGTTGCTCATGCTCAAGATCCTAAGTACGCCGTGCTGGTTAACAGCGTGGAGATGGAGGAACGGCAAGAGATTGAAGCGAAGAGGATGTCTGAAGTGAGTAAAGACACTCAAGATGATGAGATGAAGATCAATGGAGAGTGTCCAAAGGTTTCTCTTGAGGCCTCAGGTGAACAAAAAATGGTGGATGTAAGAGTGTCTCAGATACCACCTCCACCATTACTTCCACCCATGGCTGGACCAGTGTCATCACCACCAGCATCATTGCCTACTGCTCCACCTCCACCGCCTCCTCCCTTTGGTGCTTCAAAGGGAAACGGATTAGCTCCACCCCCACCTCCTCCACCCATGGGCGCATCCAAGGGGAACGGAGCAGCAGTGCCCCCACCTCCCCCACCCATGGGTGCATCAAAGGGAAACGGAGCATCTCCACCACCCCCACCCGGAGGCATGTCCCTTCGTCCAAAGAAAGCAGCTACGAAATTGAAGAGATCGTCTCAGATGGGTAACCTCTATCGAGTTCTTAAGGGGAAAGTAGAGGGATCAAGCTTAGAAGGTAAATCATCGGGGCGAAAGAGTAGAATCGGAGGAGGAGGAGCTTCCGGAGGAAAACAAGGAATGGCTGATGCATTGGCAGAGATGACAAAAAGGTCATTTGGTTTTAATTGCCATTCTAGCATATCAACATTTCATTCGTAGTTCAAGATGTAAAGTTTCCTATAAATTATTGTCTCAGGTCAGCATACTATCAACAAATCGAAGAAGATTGCAAGAATTACGCGGAAACAGTCAAGGAGGTGAAGGCTGCAATCTGTTCTTTTCAGACATCTGACATGACTGAGCTCCTCAAGTTTCACAAATATGTGGAATCCCACCTTGAGAAACTAACAGATGAATCTCAGGTCTGTCTTGTATGAGTTTCCATTCCTTTCTTCAATCATCAAGAATCATGCTTCATTAACTTTTACTTCATAGGTTCTTGCAAGATGTGAAGAATTTCCTTTCAAGAAGTTGGAAGCTTTAAGGATGGCAGCAGCACTATATTCCAAGTTAGATTCAATGGTCACTACCTTAAAGAACTGGCCAATAGTTTCGCCTTCCGGCCAACTCTTGGACAAAGCTGAAGGCTACTTCAACAAGGTAATAGTCATGTGGAGATCATAGAAACATCCACTAATAAAAAACATCATTTATTCGTCTAACAAACTGCTACCACATGTCCAGATGAAGGTGGAAATTGATGCATTGGAGCGGACTAAAGATGAAGAAGGAAAGAAATTTCAGGCCCAAAAGATCACTTTTGATTTTGGGGTGCTTTTACATATCAAAGAACTGATGGTCGACGTCTCCTCCCACTGTATGGAGTTAGCTCTTAAGGTCAGCTTTCGAAAATGAGACCATTGTTTCATTACTATCATTGAACCTACTATTATACTTATTTACATGGGATGATTTATAATTCAGGAGAAAAGAGAAGCCATTTCCAATGAAGAACAGAAAGCTGAAGGGAAGAAGATCGGATCAGGAAAAACTATGTGGAGGGCTTTCCAGTTTGCATTCCGAGTCTACACATTTGCTGGCGGGCATGATGATCGAGCTGACAAGCTTACAAGAGAACTGGCACACGAAATAGAGACCGAGAACTGATCAACGTTCGATTATGCATCACTTTTGCCACGTAAAAACGAACGAAGAAACGAAAGCGGGAAACAAATTATACGAATTTAGAGGTTTGAGTACCAAGATGGTTCAGTATTTCTACCTGATTAATTTACAGGTAGTTTAGTAGGAAGGTTGTGTGGGGAATCCATCACCTTTATTGTATAGAACTTCTATTTCTCTTTATCATTATAATGCCCAAATCTGATTAATATTAATTGTTTCTGCACAGATTGCATGCATAGTCTACATCACATCTGTGTTTATTATATTGTTCGTGAATTCTCTCTTAAAATTTTGTTTTGGTCTTATGTACATCTTGTATATTCGATATAGTTAAATTCTAAAAGTGATAACCCACCCCCCACTCAAAAAATAAATAAATAAAAAAATCTCATTAAAATTTTTGGTAAATATTTTAATAGCAGAATAAAGGAATTACAGGGCTGTTCATTTAATTAAGTTTCCACTGCTGCTTTTGTATGAATAAATTATAAAACTAATATTTTACGAATTAATTAAGTAATGTATCATATTATTACTTCATTTATTTTCATAGTGAGAACTTGGGATTTCAACTATTGTCACAATATATATAAATGCTGAGATCAACTTTGCCAAGTCAGAAAATTCATTTTATGATACAACGATTTATGAAAGCACGTCCTCTATATATTGTGGGACATTAATGTGTTTGTGATATAGCATCGATTATATGTGTCACCGATTGAAACCAGCCAACAACAAAAATCAAAACAATTGTGTATTAACAATTTAACATGTTAATTAATTTCAAAGGCAATTTATTGTGTGCACCTGGGTGCACCTAAAGATAGGGTGCACTCATATACAAATATAAACAAGAACATATACAATTAAGAGTAAAAATGTATACAATTTAATTGTTAATTTTTTTTAATGAAAATTTGTATATAATATTTGATAAAATGTTATACATATATGAATGTTAGTTTTTTTAATGAAAACTTAATGCGAAAAAAGTATACAATTATTACAAAACACGTATACAAAGTAGAATAATATGTATACAAAATAGAATAAAAAGACATACATATGGGTGTATCCTTGCACACGGGTGCACCCAATATACACTCAATTTCAAACTATATATATATATATATATATATATATATATATATATATATATATATATATATATATATATATATATATATATTAATTATAGTATTTGTGTGTGTATTCTCTGGAACGAATCCACGTTAGTGGAAACTACGCGATTATTTTAAACTTTAATAACAACTTTTTTTTTCAATTGGAAAATCTAATAGTTTTTTTTTTAATTTTATTTTCATTAATCTTGTGATGAGTGGTCAAACACCTAACTCACCACACAACACACAAGGCAAGACTGAAGTCCCTCAGGTCTATTTTGTCAAAGGTGAGCTCTGTCTTGCCAAGCTCTTAATACCAAAGGTGAGTTCTGCCTTGCCAAAGGTGAGCTCTACCTTGCCAAGCTCTCCAGAGGTGAGTCGACCTCCTCTCCAAGCCTTCCACGCCAGAGGTAAGTCGGCCTCCTCTCCAAGCTCTCCACGCCAGAGGTGACTCGGCCTCCTCTCCAAGCCTTCCACGCCAGAGGTGGAGTCGGCCCTTCCATGCTTTCCACGCCAGAGGTGGAGTCGGCCTCCTCTCCAAGTCTTCCATGCCAGAAGTGAGTCGACCTCCTCTCCAAGCTCTCCTTGCCGCCAGAAGTGAGCTCGACTTCTCCAAGCTCTCCACGCGTTCGGCCTCCTCTCCAAGCTCTTCATGCCGAAGTCGAGCCCTGTCTTGCCGAGGTCTTCCAAAGCTAGAGTCCTTAGGATGACTAGTGGATGACTTGTCAAGTCATCTGTCACATCACTGTCAGACTTTTCCATCTCTCAAAGCAACCTTTCACAACCCCAAAGGTCAAGAGCTCTCAAAGCAACCTTTCACATCTAATGTATTATGATAAAAAAACTTTCTTCCTGACACTCAATCTTTACCACTCAATTAAAAGTATTTGCTGTGTCAGGGAGGAAAAACTATATATATATATATATATATATATATATATATATATATATATATATATATATTATTGATGTATATGTAATTATACATTTTATTTTAGTAGTGATTTCATAGGTAATGATGTGATTCGAATGTCGCATGAAATATACTTGGATGTGATATTCTTCACCCATTCTTCCCTCTTATCGCATTTCTAAACTTTTTTCTTCTTTATTGTCGTTAGCAAGTTTGCTTTGCCATTTGCATCCTGCAGGTAATATTTAATAAAATGTCGTGTTTAAAAGGGATTTGAATTTTATATACAACATTCCATGTATATTAATATTCTATAATATAAAAAATTTATATTCCACTCAATAAAAGATCAAGGTGTGGAATAGATGATTCAATCATTCAATATTACCTCTTAAAAGTAATAATTGTGTTTTAGTTTGTTTTGTTCCGATTTTCCCCCTATTTTGAGTAGAGATATTATAATGATTTTTTTTTTCATGATTTTAAGTATCACATCTCTATAATTTTGTTCTCCGAATTCGAAATCATTTAATGTTTTTTTTATTTTTTTATTATAGTATTGGTGTGTAAGAATTTAGTGAAGAATCTAACTATTTAGTGAGATTGACAAAATCTTGAGCATTGAACTTTTACAAAATATACTACTAACTATTTATAATTAATCTTATTGTCACATCATGGAAAATGGTTTGAAACCTAGCTTTTGATTTATCATGGAGCCCAGTAATTATATGTGTGGTTAAATGTTATAATAAATAAATTGATTAAGGATATTGATTTTTATGGGATTAATTAATTTCATCAATGATACACAGTTAAATCTTGTTTCATAAAAATCCATCTTTGATTCATTCTCAGAACCACATTATGGTACATGGAATTGTCTAATAAATAAATTTTCGTATTAGTATTGTGTTAAGCACAAAGCACAACATTATAACAGCGATTATTCCCAATAATCCACCCATGTGATCCAAGTCAGCACGTCTCACTTTCGGACAAATATTTGTATTTCTTTATAATTTAATTATTCCAACTTGAATTACTTTTCTTGTGTTCATCATTAATATTAGCCTATAATCGAAACAGATTAGAATAATGGATGAGTATGGATGACCAGTCGTAAAATCAACTGTTAATTCAAAAAGTTCTTCTTTTTAGCTGTCCTCCAATCAAACAACTCTTAAGAATAGAAAATGCATTCTATATTCAAAACTTACATTTTTTTTATTAATTTTCTACAATAGAATATGGAGTAGTTGTAAATAAGTTATTTAAATAATTTTATTTTCAAGAAAATAATGGAGAGAGAAATTAAAAAAAAATTGCTAGCACACAGATAGCAAAATCAGTCATCAAGCTCAATCTTGATGTCGTGAATCTTAATGGAGTCGCCGGCGGCCGTCGGAACCAAAGTCACCATGACATGATCATCATCCTCAGCATCAAGATCCTCCATGATGTCAGTAATGGACAACCTCAACTGTGTCTTGATCTTCCTTCCATTTTTATGCTTATGTGGCACATTCACAAAACTTCCGGCGAACTCAGTGTTCTCCTCCGTCGTGACGACGTCGTCTTCGTCGTTGATGTAGACGTCGAACTTAGCATAAACATCTCTCGCCACTTCAATCCCCTTTATCACCAGAATCTCTTCCAATTCATCTTTCTCCTTCCTACTTCTCTTCTTCTTCGGCCTCTTCACCATCACTTTCAGAACCTTATCCAGCTTCGCCGGAAATACTTCCTTCGGGCTCGGAGCATCGGCGGCTTTCGCTTTCACCAGCTTCTTCAGCTTTCTCAGAGCCGAAGAAACCCTCGGCGTCGGACGGCTTGTAAGCCACGGAGTCTCCACGTTCTGGTATTCGTATCCGAGTTTGGTGTGATCCAAGCAGTCCCGGACCTTGACCCGAACCATTTGCCCGTTTTCGTCGTAGAAGATAAAAGCTGCGTCGAGATAATCACGATCCGATATGTCCTGCCGCCGCCCTCCGAGTGTTTTCCAAATATTCCACATTCGATCGATGTTCGAATGATGGGCGTAGAAAATCGGGTCTCTCGCTGCTGAGTAGAAATTACCCATATTCTCCGTATTGGGTTGGGTCCGATCGCCAGTCCAGACGTGAACGGGTCCGTGAGGGATGTTCTCGATCAACCCGCTTCCAGGATCCGGCTCCTCCCCCCGCCGGTACGGGCTCCCGAAGAAAAGCCGAGCCGTTCTCGAGTTCGATACCATTTGCCTATACATGACCGTCAGGTTTCTGCTAGTTTGCTGTTCGGGGGTGGTGGTGGGATCCGAGCCGCTGAAGTTCAAGTCGAGCATTGTCGGCGGCTGGTGGAGCCGGTCGCGGAGCCGATCGTACAGCGGCGAATTAGGGTTGGCGTAGATTGCGGGTAGCCTCATTCCTCCTGGAGCATCCCAGTTCCAGAAGGGCATGGCGAAGGTTGGATCGTCGATTAATTTGCCCAAGATTCTTTCGAAGAAGTAGAGATAATATCTATGGAAGGGGAAGAAGAGCCATGAGTTGTGGACTTGGAGCTCCAGATCGGGGAAGCCGGCTTGATCGTAGGCGCCGTCGCAGTAGGCGCAATGCACGTTGGCTTGCTGCTTGAAGCTCCGTGGATCGTCGTCGGGTAGGGCCCGCATGAGCTCCACGGCTCGGTTGAACTTAGCCACGTAGGCATCGTCGGCTAAATGAGCCGCCGGCCGGATCCGAAGCTTACTGGGGGGTGGGGGGAACTTGTAGTCGATTATTTGGTTTGTTGGTGGTGGGCAGCAGTTAGTGGGGGCTGCTCCAGGTGGCAGGTCGGCGGGCCCACATTTGGTGACGTCAGGGGCGGTTATGGGGGCGGCGAAGGCAAATGGGGAGGTGGCGAGAGTGGTGGCGCCGTACAGTCCTCCCAGCCCGATTAGTACGTTTCTCCTGTCGAACTTGTTGGGTTGTGGAGATTGATCTTGATCGTTGTGATCAGTGGACTTGCATGATATCTTATAGCAGGTGGAGGGTTTTTTGGTTGAAGGAATATATCTTGGTTTAACAAGAAAGGGGGTGGAGGAGGTGGGGTTGACGGCGGCCGCCGGAAAGTGTGTGAGGGGCTGAGAGATAATGGAAGAAGCCATGTTGTTTGTGGATGCATTGCACATATGGAATTGATTAGTATTTATAGTAACTTTTTTAGTTGGAGAGAGTTGACACCATGCAATATTTTAATTAGAACTTTGCACCTACAAATAATTGAATTCAATATTATGAAGCTTCTTCGATTATTTGTTGAACTTTTTTACAATTTTTAATTAAAATTTCAAGTTGCTCAAATTATTACACACGAGATATTATGTAACATTTTGATGTACTCGTTACTCAAACTAATGAGAATAGTCTTTTAATGCAAACACATAGTCTTTAAAATAAAAAAAAGTTAATGCAAATAGTAGATTTAGTTGAACAATTATTTTTAAAAGTTGTAATGACTTTTTACTAAGTGCACTCAAAATCATTTTATTATAATCACTAGCCTAACTGCTAATAGACTGTATATGTTATTATAATAATTAAAGCTGAGTCATAAAATAGATACTTAAGTACTAATGACATGAGTAAGAGCAATTTGACGCACAATAATATCATATCTAATTAATCTAATTTGTGATTAATTAATGAGTTTGAAAACTAGCTAACCTTATCCTTCTAAGAAAGTGTATTATTTAATTTGAAGCATGGATAGATTACAGATCACATTGTCTACCAACTCCCATTTAGAGGAGGCTAATTATGTATCTTCCGTCTATGCTTTTGTTTCTTTTATCTTTTCTTATGGCAAAAAAATAATAATTAAAAAAAGAAAAAACTTAAAATTTTGCACTACTATATGGCGTCTGCATGTAATTTATATATTCCATACGTCTAATTATACGCAGGGGGTATAGGATGATAAAAATAATAAAGATTTAGTGTTAATTTCTTACAACTGAATAAAAACAAAATATTCTTGTTGTGTAATGTAACATTAATTAATTATATATTGTAAACTGAATATATTGTACACACTAGCAAATATTTGTGCGAAATTATCTCATAGAGAGTTTTTTTTAAACGGATTATAATTGATAATATTTTAATAAAAAGTGATACTCGAATTAATAACAAACAATAGTTGTGCAGTTAATTATTTCATGAGAAAATCATAGTATAAATAAAAATTGATAATATTTTTAATAAAAATTGATAATGTTTTTGATAAAAAGTTCAAAAAATTAAAAAACAATCTAACATGAAACTATCTCTAACAAAAACTTGCGCGTAAACATTTAATCGATGTTCTGATTTGAATTTTCATTTTCTCCTTATTTATTGAAGAAAGTACATTTAAAAAACATATATATAAAAATGACATAGAAGATACCAAGAGTAGTGCTACCAAAAAAAATCTATCATAAAATATTGATTAATTAATGTATTTATATTATGATGAAGCTAGCTAGTTAGAGGTACAAGACAAATCAAATTAGACAAGATTTTCCATATCAAATATAATTTATTTTAAGTGAAAATTTTGCCCCTATATTAATAGACTGTGGATTATAAATAAATAAAGTATAACCACAAGTCAATGTGGCATTAAAGCGTTCGTTTATGGATATCTGATCAATCATCTCTTTTATTTTGACTTGTATAAATTAAAATTAATCATAATTATTTTCTAATTTCATTTATTTTTAAGTGTCCCCCTATTAAAAGTCTAATATATTTCTTTACGCAACCGAATTTTATTCATTTCACCGACTACAAGAAATTAACATCCAACCAAAATAAAAGATGGCTCTATACCAATTTGTACATGCAGTATAATTTTAAAAAAAAGTTAATGCAATCAAGATATGATCATAGATTAGTGTGACGTGCTTGCACATTATATTATTACATCAATTGATATTACTCAGGTATGATGTGAAATATTATATTATTGTTTATATATATATATATATATATAAAGAATTTCTAATAACGCGAGCTGTTTAAATTAACAAACATGCCCATTCTATTGAATTCATATTTAAATTCTTTTTTTAGGAAAAATAAAAGATACCCCATAATATAATATTTAAATAAATTGATCGTCGCATTCCATTCCATAATATATGTATAGATAAATTATAATTTTTTATTTTTTTAGGAAATGTATATGTGAATATGAATGTTCATAATTTGATCAAATTTTCAAAGGTCAATAGCAAGAAATAGCGGGGGATAATATTGGAGAAAGAAAAACGAAAGTGAAAAGTAATATGGAAGGAAAATATAAGTTTGAACATGTGGATATATAGATAGGTCAGTCCAAACGCGTATGATGCACGGCAAGTTGCAATTGGTTGAATTTTTACACATAAAACAAAGAAACGTGGATTAAGTTATTTTCAAATTCCGAAAAACAATTTATACTATTCTATTCCATGTATAATTTTTTTTTTTTTTCAAAATATAGGGAAAATTTTTTTGAGATTGCCTCTCGATTTTATTTTTTCTTAAATTATTATCATTTTTATCTTGGCATGATATATCACTATGAAGAATTTTCAAATTGAAATATACTCCCCCAACCCACTGATTACTGCATGTTTTCCTTTATTTGTCTCAACAGTTATGCACACATTTTTACATACATCCAAATAATTTTACACACAATTTTCATTAAATTATCTAAAAATACTCATTTTTTACACATTTCAATAACTTTACACATCTTTGTACATAAAAAAACTTTTCTTTATCTCCACCACTAAAATACGTGTGCAATTTACCGAAAGGAGTAGTTAATAATAATTACTAATTTATACTATCCATAATTATTCATTATAATATTTTTAAGTAATTATTCATTATAATTAAAATAACTAATAATAATTAAAAAACATGCCCAAAAGTAAACCAACCTCTTGACTTCTACTCCCTCCGTCTCAAACTCGTTATCTTAGTTACCGTAGACACGTAGTTTAAGAAAAATTATTTTTTGACTAATTTTATTGACTTTTTAGGGATACTGTGGTATTTTTATGTAATAAATAAATTATAAAGTATGTTATGTGTGTTAGGTGGAAGTTGTATTTTTGAAATTAAAATAAACTTTTGAGGTTATTGGTTGATGTGAAGTTTCTTTTTTTAGAATAAGATAATTAGTTTGAGACGGATGAAAATGAAAAGTAAGAGAACGAGTTTTGGACGGGGGAGTATAAGAATACCATCGGATTTTAAGTCACTTAAAAAATTCATCAACTTGCTAAATTATTATTTATTATTAAAATGTTACCATTTTTTTTAACAAACTGTTTGTATAATATTTGACTGGATCATAATCAATAGTACACATTAATTGGAGTATTATTATTTTATTAAAATGTTATCACTGTCCTACTAAAAGAGATGATTTCACACAAATATTTACCCAAAATATACTCTACACCAACGTTCAAAACATATATACTTATTAATAAATACATATAAGATTACTAATAAATAAAAACACATACAGTTTATTAGCATTTTTTAGTAAATATAAATAGTTGAATATGAAATAAAAAAAATATAATACATTTATTAAAAATACATATACCCCATACGTTACATATATAATCAAATAAATACAGATTGTGTTTACTGAAACTAATTATATGCACCGAATGCACGGATATTCAACTCATTTGAATATCATGTTCAAAAATAGATTATTAAATGTAGATTTAGAGAAGAAAAATGAAAAAATAGTTTTTTTTTTACAAGAAACAATTTAGTTAGCAGCTATTAATCTTTTGGGGGATCTCCATAGAAAATAAAGGAGATTCCCATGAGAACGTCATTAAAACCATGACCAAATTATGAGTCACTAAGTTAGCTTTTCTTAACATCCACCTTCTTATATGTTATTCGTTTAATACTATGAACGTCATTAAAGCCAAATTATGAGTCACCAAGTTTAGGGCTAGACGGTACGGTATACCAAAATTTATTAGGCATACCGTGCACTGTACTGAAAATTTCGGCATCAGAAAACATATACCGTTAGCGTACTAAAAATTTCGGTATACCGAAATTTCGGTACATCAATAATTAATACCGTATTTTACCGAAATGCCGAAAAGTTACATACCATAGTCCATACCCAAAAAATAATAATAAAAAAATGCAGCCGCTATTATACATCTGTATGATACTTCCATTAATCCTATGGCTTTCTCCGAATGTCTTGCTTGAATAAAAGCATAGATCATACAATGAAACTGTTGAATTTTTGCACAACGAAAATATTGAATTTTTACAAAATACTTAAAACAAACTAAAGTGAAGGGCTGCAGAATAGAGAAGAAAAGGACCTTAGCGGCGGCGGCCACGGCGGGGCTAGACGTGGATAATCTGGACCGTTGATTGGAGATTCGAGCGACTGGATTTTGAGGTGCGGCGTCGCGCAGCATTACAAATGAGAAGGAGATAAAATTAGTGGCGGAGTCGACGCGGAGTAGCGATGGGGCAAAGGTTAGTAGTGGAGAATGGAGACGAGAGGCGGGGAGTCGAGAGAGCTGCTCTGAACCTTTGAAGAATTAGGCCGTTGATTGGAGATCCGAACGGCTGGCATCGGCGTTAAGAAGAAGAAGGAGAATGCTAAAGTGATGAAGAAGGATAATATTGAAGGAATTGGTGGCGGCTGCATCTGGGCTAGGGGTTCTGGTTTTTTATTCCTAAATCAAAATTATAGTAACGAGTAAATTTAGTTATTCTATACTACTAATGCCCCTGCGCGATACGTGGACAAATCGCACGAAAAAATATTAGGTACTTTCTCTTTTCGAAGAAGTTATAATTTTTTTTATGTAAATTAAAAAATATAATAATTTAATATATAATGAGTTAAAAATATAATATTTTAATATGTAGTAGATTGTTGTATTAATGTTGAACATGTCCCCCATGAAAATATATACTACATCCGTCCCGCGTTAACGTTTTACTTTTTGTACGTAGATTAAGAGATATAATATTTTAATGTGTAGTGAGGTGAGAAAAATAATATTTAATGTGAAATGAGTAGTTGTATTAGTGTTGTGCGTTAACGTTTCACATATGACTCACCATCCACCACTAATATATCTATTTAATTTCTATAAATAAAATAATAATAATAATTAATTTACATGCAAAAAATAAATTAATTAATTATTGGTATATGGAGAAAGTTTTTTTTTTCTTTTTAACAAAAAAATAAATTAATTACTCCCTCTGTCCCACTAAAGTTGTGACTTTTTTCCTTTTTGGGTTGTCTCATATAAGTTGTTACATTCCTTTTATAGATTATGAGACCCACACAAAAAATACTAACATATTCACATGGGCCCACACACACCATTAATACACCTACCAACCGCACATTAAATGTTATTTCTCTCACTTCACTTTACATTAAAATATTATACTCCTTAATCTCTGTGCCCCAAAAAAATGTTACACCTTCTCCGGGACTGAGGGAGTAATTACTTAATGCTCCATAATATATACTCCCTCCGTCCCAAAATTGATTGCACTGTTACTGTAGATATGGTGTTTAAGAAATATTGTTTTATTGACTTTTCAACTCAACTTTGAGGGGTAAAATTGTCCATGCATTTGAGTTTATGTTTTGGATTAACTTTATGGTTTAAAAAGTGGAGGATAAATTGGTAATTTGTTTTGCTATTTTTGGAAGGTGCAATCTAATTTTGGGACGGATAAATGTGGAAAGTGTGCAATCAATTTTGGGATAGATGGAGTACTTTTTTTTAAGAATCTGAAACTTCACTTTTGGATCGGATACCGATGTATAGAAAAGGAGTAGTATAAATATAATACTATTATAGTTTTTTTTTTCACACGACGCTAAATGTAACTATGTGTGATCATGTTTTTTATTTTTTATATTTTTCTTTTTTTACTAAATATGTGTGATGTTTTCTAGATGTGTAATTTACATATAAGTATTAATTACATAATGAAAAATAATAAAATAATTAAAATAAAAATAATCAAATGGTGATATTTTTTCCAAAAATAGAGATGAAAGAATTATGATATATAATACTCTTAATTTTCAAAATTAACTATCAAATAATATGTCATTTTCCACAATTTCTCACATTTTTATTTTTGTTAAATAAAGTTTGTAAAATTGTCTAATACAATATATTCAATGAAATAAATAAGGAATAATAATATTTTTAATAAATTGCACCTGATGTCCCGAACCACGTTAAAAACATGTAAAATTATAATTTTATATTGAGTCCTCGTAATCTTTCACGACAAAGAATTACTATTTTTAACTTGGAATTATGGGATACAATACTCATTATTTTCTCTTGTGTGTCAACATTATATCATTTAATCTTTAAATTAATTTGTAACTGTAATTTAAAAATGTAAAATCATAATTATATAGGGTAAATTACTAAAACCCGTTCGAGGTTTGTCCAAATTACCAAATAAACTCAATTGTTTGAAAAATTACCAATTACCCTCTTTAAAAGTATTTTTTTTTTAAATTGTGAAATTTAAAAATACAGTGTTAAATAGTGTAGGTACTTGAATTTTATTGCTTATTAAAGGAAAATATGTGACAAATTAAGACAATAATTATCAATTAATTATTTATTTATTAAGGGATTTAAATAAATCTATTCCTAAAATAAATGAGTAAATAATTGATAATTAGGTTAGATCCAGTCAAATAAGTCAGACTTAAAGCCTAAACAAGTGAAAGGATCAAGCTCGCAGAATCAGGTCAAATCAACCCTGGACCAATCAGATTGCGAGTTATTTATGGGGCATCCTCATCCTTCAACTATATAAGGAGCTCTTCTTCATTCATTACGAGAACACACTAAAAATATCTGAAGACGTAGACGCTTCTGAAGAGATCAAGAATACGAGCAGTGCTCACTTGAGATCTTCAAGCATTTTCAAGTTAAGAACCGCCTCTGATCAGAGATCAAGGTGTCAAGCACATCCGATTCGGCGTTCTTCCAGTCAACCGCATGCGATCAGAGATTAAGATGTTAAGCCCATCCGATCCGACGTTCTTCAAGTCAACAGCCTCCGATCAGAGATCAAGGTTCTATACCCCCTCCGATCCAGCGTGGTCATAAACAACACTCGACCTGATATCAAGGTGCTAAGCCCCTCAGTTTCGACATTTCTTACAGTCAACGACTTTCTCCACATAAAGCTCTCCAGTCAACGTTTAATCCGAACAAAGGCTCAACGCCTCCGGATCAACGTTACAAGACTACACATCCGAGCTCGGACAAGCTTCATCTGAAGATCTGGCTCAACACATACATTGTCAATACAATCATCATACACTCCAGTCAAATAAGTCAAAGTCCAAATTGGTTCGAGAGAAGAATCAGAGGATAGATAGAGATTGTTTCCTAAATTATCAAGTTTAATCATTTGAATTATTATTGTAATTCTTTTGTATTTATTTTATTATAAATACAAAATTTGTTATTACAAATTTTTGGCACGCCCAGTGGGACACACACTAAAATATAAGGAGTCCTCCTCTATTCATTCCAGACACACACTAAAATATCTAAAGACGTAGACGCTTATGAAGAGATCAATAATACGAGCAGTGCTCCATTGAGATCTTCAAGCATCTTCAAGTCAAGAACCGCCTCCGATCAGATATCGAGGTGTCAAGCCCCTCCGAATGGCGTTCTTCCAGCCAACCGCCTGCGATCAGAGATCAAGATGCCAAACCCATCCGATCCGGCGTTCTTCAAGTCAACAGCCTCCGATCAGAGATCAAGGTTCTATACCCCTCTGATCCAGCGTGGTCAGAAACAACACTTGACCTGAGATCAATGTGCTAAGTCCCTCAAATTCGACGTTTCTTACAGTCAACGACTTTCTCCACATAAAGTTCTCCAGTCAACGTTTAATCCGAACAAAGGCTCAACGCCCCCGGATCAACGTTACAAGACTACACATCCGAGTTCGGACAATCTTCATCTGAAGATCCAGCTCAACACATACACTGTTAATACAGTGAGCATACACTCCAGTCAAAGAAGTCAAAGTCAAGTCAAAGTAAAAGTCCAAATTGGTTCGAGAGAAGAATCAGAGGATAGATAGAAATTGTTTCCTAAATTATCAAGTTTAATCATTTGGGATATTATTGTAATTATTTTGTGTTTATTTTATTATAAATACAAAATTTGTTGTTACAAATGATAAGTTTATTTGATAGTTTGGACAAATTTAAAGGGGTTTATAATATAACCAATTATTATATATTGAGTACTCATAATCTTCGAGACAAAGAATTACTTACTATTTTTAATTTGAAATTATGGAATATACAATACCCATTATTTTCTTTCATGATGTTTGTATGTCAATATTATATTATTTATTTCATTTAAACTTTAAATTAATTTCTAACTGTAATTTAGAAAGCTCTCTGCATTCCATCCCATATCTCTCCACTCATGCAATATTATGCAGTTATTTGTTGGCTCTTTTTAATTCTTTTGTGTTCCATTAGTTAATTTATAACAGTTTTATCTCAAATTTAAGTATCTTCACGTATTACTCTAATATTTATTATAAAATTTAACTATCAGAAATAGTTAGAAAGAATTAGCATAAAATTTTAAAAGATTTTACATTCTGTAGTTAAAATACTCCATTCATTCTTTCATATTTTTAAAATTGGTCAGATACAATTTTCATACCCTAATTAGAAAACACATAAAAATAATTTTTCAGTACACTTCATTTTTGTAAAATTCACATCCCATTAGTAACATATTGTATATTTTATTAATTAATATTAAAAAAACAATGAAATGGATCGAAATAACAATTTATTTCTAAAAAGTGAAAACTTAATTGGAGTGAGTTTTTTTATTTTTAAAATTCAATGTCATATTCATTGTTTTCGTTACACGGAACTCTCTATCTCTCTCGTCTTTAATTTTTTGGATAATTCTCTCCCTCACATTGTAATATTTCTTAAATAAATATCTTAAATATTTTATTTAATACTTAAAAATACTTAATTTACCTTACAAAATCAATCAAATTTCTTTAAAATTGTGAAAACTTTACTGGGGTGAGTTTTTTTTTTTTTTTTTTTAAATCTTTCTTCTTCACGCAACTCTTTCTCTCTCATGTTTAATTTCTGGATGATTCTCTCTCCCCATATATCAAATCAAATTGTATTAAATTTCTTGAGTAAATAATCTCTGCCCTCTTTACTCACTTTATTCCTTAATTAATTAATTTCATTTCCCATTTTTCTGTAATAAAGCGTTTCAGGGACGTCTTCGCCGGCGCCAGGCTACGCACTGCCGCCCATCTCGCCGCCTCCACCAGCGAACCCTACTCCACTACCCCGCCTCCTTCTTCATCCCCCACCTCCGCCGCCCGTTCCCACTGTTCCTCCGCCATCCACGTCATCTCCTTCTCCTTCCACCCCACCTCCCAGCACCAGCCCGCCGTCCCCGCCGGCGTCGACCTCGCCTCCATCGGGATCTCCTGATACGGCGTCTCCGCCATCAAGAGGCGGTTCTACTCCGGTCCCTCCTCCGAATACGGGCACTGCCATGTTCTCTCCCCTCTACTGAATCTTATTCATCTCATCTTTCTGAGGTGATTTGCCTTTTTATGTTTGTTTACTGAATCTGAATATATCACTTGCTTCGATTCCTTCTTAAGTATATCTAATTCATTCGTTTTGGCAGAGATTGATGAATTGTTCTCATCAATTAAACGAACAGTTTTCCGACGACATTGGTTTTCGAACAGCCAGATTATCAGCCAGTCGTTTGGATGCGATGCTACCAAGAACATCCATGAAATTTTCTTCTTCGAATATCTTATAATTAATGTATGCATTCCAAATGAATGGATAAGTGGTTGTAAAAGTTCTGGATACTCATCTGCACCTTGAAAGACTTTTACAGAATTTTGGCTTCACGATCCTGTTTTAATAGAGAAAAAATTAGCTTACTGTGGAAGCTAAAATTTAGCTCCAGTTTTAATAGGGAAAAATTTAGCTCAAATTTCCATAGAGAGGAAGTGTATCTAGGAAGTTTTGCTCTATTGGCCTATTAGTCAAACAGACTATAGTGAAAATTATTAAAATATGGCCAAATCACTTAATTAATTAATAGTGTTTTATTACTTTCTATTTATGAAAACATGTTTTGGGCGGGATTTTGCCATTTTTGGGACTATCTTGCTTTTATATGAATATACATTTCTTTTTTCTTCAAAATACTGTTGGGGTTAAAAATTAAAGTTAAAATTTTAATTAGAAATAATAATATAATCATTTATAATTTAATTAATAGCTCAGTATACTGGTATATACCGAAATATCGATATATAGGTATATACCGAAATACCGATTTTTTAAAAACAGCATACCGGTACCGTACCGAAAAATTCGATGCCGAATTTTTCGGTATACCGAAATTTTCGATAAATTCGTTATTTTACGGTACTATAAATGCGGTATACCGATTTTTCGGTATTTTCGTCCACCCCTGACCAAGTTAGTTTTTCTTCTTGCCCAACTATACTTAACATTTATCTTTTCATGCGTTTTTCTTTTAATACTATGAATGAATAATTCTCCTAAAATAGGACAAATTATGAGTAATATTCTGCCGTGCGTTCACCATTAAAAAAATAGTTAAACTTATTAAAACGATAAAAAAATAATTCGGTTGATTGATAAATTATCTTATTAATAATACGAGTAAATAAATAGCAACATAAATAGATTGAAATAATTACAAAATCGTCAACACTATTTTATCTCTCAGAAAGTTTAAGATAAAAAATTAAAGAGAATAATAAAATACCCGCAGTGATACGCAAGTGTGTGTGAGAAGTACCACACGAAATAAATTTCTAGAAATAAAAATGTGCACACGACTTTGGATGAATTCAAAGTTGCTAATTTTAGAAAAATAGGTTACAAAGCGTGCTCTATTGACATGCCTCCTCCATGTTTACCTTAATTGCATTGTGACGATTAGCTAATCGCAAATTAGGGATTCGTTATTTTGGGAAATTTAAGATTCTTATTATGAAATTTTTAATCTCAAAATTAAATGTGTCACACATTCTTTGTTTATTTATTTCATAAAACTCTTTACACTAAAAAAAATAATAAAAATACATAATTACTTTATTCAAGAATCTCTAAAATTACTTTAGTTTCAAATCTGATACATTTTTTTCTATACACATACCATTATTATATAATCCTTATTACCTAAAATAACTACAAAACACCCTTAAGTAAAAAAAAGGTTGATAAAAAATAGTAACTTTTATTAAATAATGTAGAGCAGTTAACGAAAGCATTATTCAAGACGACTTGACTATATATTTTTAAGGTTGATACATCTTGGCAATATCTTTTTAAGGTATAATTTTTCCCCTCTCCCGTGTTATCCATCCAATAATATGACATAGGAGATGATATATGCTTGTTCACAATTTTGTATGTTTCCCCCAAGTGTAGGGAATCAATTGTAGTTCCACGTGTGACCAATTAAAAATAATATCGTACCCAATGGATAATAATAGATCTACTATTTAATCTAATTATGACTATTCTAATTTAAGACAAATCTGGTTTCTAAAGATAATTACCTAAATTAACTATGCAGAAAATAATCACTAAAAATAATAAAATAGCAAATAATTAAATATGGAAAATATTCAAGAAATAAGATAGACAACACTAGGAAATCCAGTTAAATTTCAGTTAGAGTCCTGCAGTTCTTATAAAAGCAATCATCATTTAATTATGTTAAATCCATTTTCTAAAGCAAACTTAACACATAAATCTGGTTCAAATCATCAGATGCAGAAGAATAATCTCTATTCCCTTTTTAGGTACTTCATGTAAAATTCTATTAGAGGCTAGTACACTAGACTTCCCTTTATATGTACTTAAGAATTAACCCCAATTCCCACCTAATAATTTAAGAAACCAAATTCTCTAAGACAAAAATATAAGTCTCAAATCAAAACATTAATAAAGGAATAAGTATACTACATGTATCTAACCTTAAATCTAGATCATCAATTCAAAACAATTTAACCTTAAAACCTAACGCTATCCAAGAAGTACCAGCCCATGGTGTTACAAGCAACACACATGGTTATGTATGAAAACATATTATCCAAAATTAAGAAAGAAAGAGTAAAAAAATCCTAAATATGGTGTGATTCTTCGTTCTCTCCTCTGTGATTCTGAATCTCCTCGTTCTCCTTCTCAAGTAAGCAATACTGATAAACTCTACGGGATGAGTGAATGAGATGGTGAATTGTGAAAAGGTGTGAAGAGTTTGGGTTTGGAACACCCCAAGGACTACTTTTATAGTTGAGAACTGATCCATCACAAATTCCGACTTAAAAGTGGGCTTTTCGACGTTAAAAACACGAACGGGTCGAAAAAATGATGAAACGCGAAACTGGGCCTGATGCGACCTTGGCAAGAGTCGTGCCACTTCCCGCACGATTCGTGCGGGTGCCATGCTGTGCGTTCCTCGGCAGCTCTCGGCGGCACGACACGTGCGTCTCGGCAGCACCCGACGCTCGTGCTCGGCAGCTCTCGGCAGCACTTGCAGCATAACTTGGCGTGTGTGTGCGGCACGACCTCTTCCTGCTGGCCGGCACGAGTCATGCCGGCTCTTCCTCCTCCCGACTTCGTTACGACTTCGTTTCCGACTTCAATTTTTGCTATTTTTACCTCATTTTCCACCTAAAAATATGAAATAACACCTCACACGCATCTAGAACACAAATTTATACAATTCAACTACAAGATGCTCAAATACAGATATAAATACCACAAAATGGTGCTAAATCGGACCCTAAAACACGAAGATTTTCACACTAATCAATATATCAATATGACACAGAGAATCCGGTGTGAGAATAACACCATTCATGATTTATTAAATTTTAAACCTTAAACCTAATTTATTAAATTTTAAATCTTAAACCTAAACCAAAAACCAACATCATCTAGTAATTTTAATTAATTTATT
Organism: Pogostemon cablin; assembly: GCA_023678885.1. NCBI lineage: Eukaryota > Viridiplantae > Streptophyta > Magnoliopsida > Lamiales > Lamiaceae > Pogostemon > Pogostemon cablin. The sequence goes on from CM042956.1 coordinate 4,706,562, forward strand.
TTATTTAGGTGTGAGGATTAAATAAAAATTTAATTTTAATTAATAAATATTGTTGAGGTGCACCACAATTTGATTCATATTTAGAATTCTAAATTTACAAATACTATCGTATTTTTATATATATTTTGCTTAAAATAGTTTTACAATACTCTACTATTTTTGAATAAAAATAATACGCCTGTAAAAAAAAAGTAATAAATGGATAAAAGTAATAAAAAAAGTAGTCATACTTTTAAACAAAAGAAATTAATAATTCTAAGTTAAAAAAAATTGATATTCTAAAACAGAATGAAATTATTGATATTCCAAATTCTAATGACATTCTTAAATAAAATAAGTACAGTCCACATAGTTTTTTAAAAAATAAAAACTGTACTACTATTTTTTAAACGTACATCTTAAAATTTTGAATTAATCAACATTCCAAACTATGGTGCAATTAAGATTGGATCATCTACAGTCCAGCCCACATAGGGAGCCCAGCCCATATAGGGTTTTTAAATTTAAATAAAAAAAAAGACGGAAATTTAAACTGCCGGAATTTTGGAAATAAAATAAAATCAAATCACTTTTTTTCAAATCAATAAATATAGAAAATAATCTTGAAATCTGATACATTGATCTTACCATATTTAATGGAATAAACCCCAACGGTCATTTTACAGCTCATGCAGCGTTATTCACAACTCAGATCCGACCGTTCATCTCGGGGTTCCAGCTTCATTACAGTAGATATTACAGTAGGGAATAACTTCTCTTAATTTAACCCACCCTTAATTTGAATTAATTTGAATTACAAATATTTTACTGGGCACTTTGTCTTCTCTCCGCTGCCCCCCACAGTGGGCCGTACCCTCAAATAACACCGCTCAACCACAACGGATGAATTCACTCTATTTCACGCGCTTTCTCAAACCCTAATCTTGACGCGCCTAACGGACAGTCTGGATTGAATCGGTGTTTTCACGCTACTATGTAAGACAGGTGTCTAGCCCCCTCCCAAACGTAAAACATAAATTTAGCCCTCTCACTCTCTCTCCTCTATTTTGTTTCTCATTTTTTGAATTGGATAGAAAAAATTAAGAGTAAATTTATATTTTTATCATACGCACCCACCCGCCCTCACACTCAACCCTCGATTCATTCCAGACTCGCCGGCACTTCGCAGACTGAATGTGGATTGTAACTTAAATCGGCGATAATTCCGACGGAGGGAGTACTCCGACGTCGCTCTTTCTCATCCTCACTCGTTATAGTGCGCATCACCGGATTTCGGGATAGGTGTTTATCGACGAAAGATATAGAAAATGTCGGAGGACGAGAAGTTATTGAAGGAGGCGAAGAAATTGCCTTGGGAGGATCGATTGACGCACAAGAATTGGAAGGTGAGAAACGATGCCAATATCGATTTGGCGGCTGTTTGCGACGGCATCTCGGATCCTAAGGACTTGCGGCTGCGTGAATTCGGTGAGGATTTTCATTTTTCTTCTGACAGATCTGTCTTCTTGTGTTTGTTGATCGTTGTCTTGTTGATCTGATAAGAAATGACGAAAATGCATGTTGATCCCGATGTTCCTGAATTATCTTTCGAATTTTCTCGTTCTAACCTAGTATTTTTGGTTAGGTCCCTTTTTCCGAAAGACTGTTGCGGATTCCAATGCGCCCGTGCAGGAGAAAGCTCTAGATGCGCTTATTGCATACTTAAGAGCAGCAGATGCTGATGCAGGAAGGTAAATAAGTGAATTTATTTTTGTGGGTTTTTTCTTCAAGTTACTGCTATCCAAACTGGGTTGCACAATTTGTTGTTATTGAATACGCTAGTCATTTATTTTCCCTTTTAGATATGGAAAAGAGGTATGTGATGCAATCGTGGCAAAATGTCTTACTGGAAGACCTAAGACAGTGGAGAAGGCACAAATAGTATTTATGCTATGGATCGAGTTGGAAGCAGTTGAAGCTTTCCTGGTATGTGAATTGACCATGATGTGCATGTATTTGTTTCCATAAGTTATTTTTCTTGTTCAATTATGCAGAAGAACGTTATTGGCACGATGGTCAAGAACTTCTCTACTAATCCCATTACGTATTATGATAATTATAATTAAGATGAGGAACTGCATATGTACTTGATGGTGTTATGATGCATTGTGAGGCAGTTTTGTGTGGGCTTAGATATTTTGATTTCTTAGACATGAGGATCTCCATTAATCTGTAGAAATTTCTGTTGAAAATTGTCGTGTAATTTGATGCAGTAGCAAAATGAAATTGGCTTTATAATCTCCCTGAAGCCTAAAATAGGGGCATTTTTGTAATTTCTTTAGAAAAAATCGACTTTATGACTAAAACAGTTGTCATTAACTGTTTGGTATTATTTTTAAGCTTGGTTGGGATGATTCTTTTAATCAGTGAAATAAATTGTAAGGATTATCAAAGGCTTGAAAGGTGTCAATCTCTGGCTTTTATATCCCTTTTTATCTGAGTTAATAAAAAAGGTATTTAAGATTTTAATTACTTCATCTTTCAACGTGTGAAACAGTGAAACTGCCTTCAATGTAACTGTAGTATTTTTTGGCTCATATTATTAATCTTCAGTAGGTGCATTTGTCATTGGTTATTTTTAATTGATGTGAGCAATGTTCTACTTTGTAGGACGCCATGGAGAAAGCAATTAAAAATAAAGTTTCTAAAGCAGTTGTTCCTGCAATAGATGTCATGTTTCAGGCATTAAGGTTGGTGGTTAATTGTTGTTTACTATAATTTCTCAATCATTTACCTTCACTTATTCTTTATTACAATGTCGATCTGGTGTATAATGAATCAGTGAATTTGGGTCCAAGATAATACCACCAAAAAGAATATTGAAGATGCTTCCTGAACTTTTTGATCATCAAGATCAGAATGTACGTGCTTCTTCCAAAGGGTTGACTCTTGAGCTTTGTCGTTGGATAGGAAAGGATCCTGTCAAGTCTATATTGTTTGAAAAGATGCGGGATACGATGGTATGCCAATTTCAATTTTTGTGTTTGATTTTCCTCTTTCGCTTATCTGGTTTTTGTGAAGATTCATCTTACTCTCCTGTGCTGTTATATTTTAGAAAAAAGAGTTGGAGGCCGAGCTTGCCAATGTAACTGGAACTGCAAAACCAACCCGAAAAATAAGGTGATTCACTTATCGCTGCTGATTTACCCTTGCTTTGTCATTGGGTTTAAATTTGGCGTTGATTTGTACCTTTTTTGAAGCCTTATTACTGGTGGATTCTGATCTTTTTGGTTTTTGTTTTCACATGATTTGGTAATGCCAATCTCTCTCATTGTTTGAAACACAACCGTTTGAAAATGTGACCTTAAATTTGAGTTCCACCCTATACTTTTACGCACATCTTATTTTGAATAACCTGTTTGCATTTGTAATGTTTCAGGTCTGAGCAGGACAAAGAGCCTGAACCAGAAGCTGTTTCTGAGGGAGTGGGTTCTGCCCCTGTTGAAGAGATTGGAGCTGATGGTATGTGCTTGCATAGTTTCTTGTACATCCTTTCCTGAACTGACATGTGTTCTCTTCAGTTCCTCAGGAGATAGATGAGTATGAACTTGTTGATCCAGTTGATGTATTATTACCTTTGGAGAAGTCTGGGTTTTGGGAAGGAGTGGTGAGTGACCAACTGACCTCTCTTCTATATTTTGAACTTATCAAATATTTATGTATGTGATTTGTTATAACCTCTGCTTTTTAACAATATTTTGCGTTATTATATTAGAAAATAAGTTTTTGTTTTGTTGATTTAATATATATATATATATATATATATATATATATATATATATTTTTTTTTTTTTTAAAATTTCAGAAAGCTGCCAAATGGTCTGAGCGGAAAGAGGCTGTTGCGGAATTAACCAAACTTGCATCTACCAAAAGAATTGCTCCTGGAGATTTTTCAGAAGTTTGTCGAACACTAAAAAAGGTTTTCTATTATTTTCTCTTGTATAATTTTTATCCATATATCATCAGACTTCACATAAGGTTGTATAGTTTTGTCCATTATCCATATTTTCTGCTGTTTACATTACTTGAGTATTCAAAGTTATCTCAGGCGCTTCTAGATGATGTTTGATTAAGTGAATGAAAGATGGTTAAAAATGAGTTGTGAATGCATGACAAGTTATGAAGTTGTCAGAGCCTAGCTTGTGGCGGCAACAATGGAAATGATCAAGTACTGTGGTGGTGATTATGCTTTGAGTAATTATTGTGATGCATGATAAAGTGTGATTTGTGCTCCATTATGGTGAATTAGTTAAGAAGTGATAAATGAAATTGCAACTTAGTTATAAATGCACATTGCTATAATACTTGTGCCTCTGGGTTACCTTCATTAAGTAGATGTAATATCAATAAATCAGTTCTCAATGAATTGTAATATTCAATAATTTCATTTATGGATTTGGAAAGACCAATTCCTACTTTTTCATGCCGCTCCTCCATTCTCACAGACTATTAAAAAAACCATGGTTTCTTTTTTTGTTGTTTGTCATGATATGTTATGCACGTCATTTGCTGTTGACTGTTTCTAGAAGGCATTGCGTTAAGTTGATCTATCCGATGATTGCATTTAATTTTGCAGCTTATTACAGACGTAAACATTGCTGTTGCTGTTGAAGCTATCCAAGCCCTGGGAAATCTTGCCAGGGGTTTGAGAACGAATTTCTCAGGCAATTCTCGTTTTTTATTGCCTGTTCTACTGGTTAGTACTTTAGCGTGCTTTTAACTTTTTACCAATTGTGCTACTTAGATTTGTAATGGGGTTTGATTATTTTAACATTGCGGCAAAAACATGAAAATAGATTTGTAATGAGGTTTGATTATTTTACATTTTCTTTTATGGCTGCACATGTAATCACATTCTGTCTATATCAAGATTTTCTTCTTCTATAAGTTATATTAAGTGATGGCCTGCCCATGAAACTAATAATTAAGTCTGCCTTTTTCTGTTGTGCAATGTAAGTTAAGCAAGCATGTAGTTGAATGACACATTTTCTGACTGATGGGTTTATATGTGGTGGTAATCTTTCCTCATGTCTGTTTATTCTTGCTGCTGTTATAGGAAAAACTGAAGGAGAAGAAGCCTACGTTGACGGAGGCACTCACTCAAACACTCCAAGCGATGCACAAGTCAGGATGCTTGGCTCTCACTGATATAGTTGAAGGCACGTTTGCTGATATTTTTCTGCTGATATTTTGCGCTGCTGATTGTTTTTTGTCTAACAGAAATTCTACTTCTCCTCTTGTGTACATGAGCTTATTGTCACACTCATACACTCATGTCCTCGTACTTCAATGTATATGAACACATTTTTGTGTTTCTAAAATGTCCTTGTTATCTCATTATAACCAGCAAATATCTCATAACATTTCAGGCTTTGGCTGCTAAATCAATTACCTGTTGTGTTTACTGCTTTGATGAGTTTAAACAAACTTTTCGATTTTCTGTCCATGCTCTAAACTACACTATTTTTTTTATCCTTCATTACGTAATCTGCATTCTCTGTTCTTTTCCTGAACAATGTCATATATGCTTGCTGACAGTAGGACACAATAAAATGGGTGTTGATTTTTGTGTTTGATTTGTCAATTAGTAAGGTCTCTGTGGATTTGAAACTTACTGAATTATTTATTCTCTTGCAGATGTAAAGACGGCAGTTAAAAATAAAGTTCCCCTTGTGAGATCATTGACGTTGAACTGGGTTACATTCTGTATTGATACAAGTAACAAGGCAACTATACTTAAAGTGCACAAGGAATATGTTCCAATATGCATGGAGGTCAGTTAATATGTTTGTGTTTCACATGAATGCCTTAACCCGATTTTAATCCATTTTGGTAATCAATTACCTTAATTGATATGGGAACGAGTGACACAAGTTCTGGTATAACTCAAGTATTTTCAATAGCAATCTTACATGCCTCTTATCTGTTAACACGTGTTGGTAAATGGTTACCATGGAGATATATGTTCCAACTTGGCTTTTTGAGAAATCGAGCCTCCATTTTTTTCTTTTTGTTATACAATAATATGTATTTAATTTTAATTATAATTACACTTTTGATTAAATTCACAAGCCTGCATGTTTATGATATTGGGCGTTGCTTATTCCCCTTTTAAACTCTATATTTAATTGTTTGGATTATGCAGTGCCTTAATGATGGAACACCTGAAGTGAGGGATGCAGCTTTCTCAGCTTTGACAGCTGTTGCAAAGGTATTCATTTTAGAATATTGCATCTTTGATTATTGATTAGTCCTTAGTGACTATATTGATATTCTATTTTGATACGAACAGTTTATAGTTATTTCAACATATTTTTCATTTAGATGGTAGGTATGAGACCATTGGAGAAGTCATTGGAGAAGCTGGATGATGTTAGGAAAAAGAAGTTGTCAGAAATGATTGGGGGTTCAACGGGGGACTCAACCAATCATCCAAACTCAGGTTCTTAAAATTTAATTGTTTGTAATTGTCTTCTTCTGGGATATTCACTTGATTTAGCGCTGTTTTTTTTAAAACTAAATCTTGACATATCTGTCCATCTCAATAATATCAGCTGCAGTTCAGACTTCTGGAGGAAGTATGAATTTCACAGAGGTCAGTGGATTCAATCTCAATTAGTTTCCTATATATTGTCATTTTTATGAAAGATTTAAATGAGAAATTGTAGATGAAGGCTAATCTGGGTTTAGGGTCTTTAAAGAGTCTGCCTAAGCATCCCATCCGAAAGAATTTCATGTGGTCCCAATTTTTAGTCCAGGTCTTAATTTAGGCTTCATTTCAGAGTTTCTTTTTAAGGAATCTTTTCCTTAGACTAAGGCTAGTTGTAGAAATATTGTTTGCTCAACTCTAGTTTATATGACAATGTATATTCATTTTTAAGATTTGATTTGAAGGTGTATAGATATTGTTTGCTCAACTCAAGTTTATATGACAACATATATTCATTTTTAAGATTTGATTTGAAGGTGTATATGGATTCTGTATTGTCTAGCCTCGTATCACTTGAATAGAGAAAATATATTATTGCAAGTCTTGCATAGAGAGACTCTGAAATGAAGCCTAAATTGAGTGAGTCTTAAATTGAGAGTTACACTAAAAATAGGCCTTCATATGAAATTCTTCCCATTAATGATCATTTAATCCAGTGAACATTTATTTGGGATAAAAATTAAGGTCATAGCTGATGAACTTTTTCTGCTCAGTTTTGTCTGCGATTTGTAATTTAATTACCTCCTTTTTTTTTTTTTTAATCGTTGTCATTCTGTAAAAGTGTGTTGTAAAAAGATTGATGAGTCTAGGGTCTGCTCACATTCTTGCCTTTAATATATTTTTATTCCAGTATTGCAGTGCTTTCATGTTGTGCAAGTTAGAACTAATATTGTTTTAGCCTTTTTATTGGTACTTCAGTATATTTTGTTTCAATTGGTCATATATAATAGCTACCATAATATTTTCTGTGATCATTAGCAATCAAATAATTATGTTTGATTCTTCATGTTTTGTTTTCTTTCCGTTTGAGGTCATTTATTGACTTTCATTTCTTGGATGTTTTCTTCTTTTTATTCTCTTGATGCAGTCCTCTGATGCCTCATTTGTTAGAAGGTCAGCAGCCAGCATGCTTAGTGGAAAGAAACCTGTTAGTGCAGCTGTAAGTTAATCGACCCGTAGTCTCTTCGTGGTGGTTTGTCTGCACTGTTCTTGCATTAAATGAGCACATATTTCAATGTTGATGCACATATTGATCATGACTGTTGAACTCCCTTTGATTATCTTATGCTTTTAAATTTTTAGCCATCTGTCCCAAAGAAAGCCACGTCTTCAAAATCTGTTACCAGCAAGAAAGGTGATGCAGGAGGACCATCGAAAGTTTCGAAGCCAGTGGAGCAGGAAGATATTGAGGTATAAAATAGCATGTCCTTTTTCAGTCTACTCTAGAGTGATGTTTTGGTATTGGGGAGCTCTAATATGCCATTTGTTTGAATAACTGATCTGATACACTTGTTTTTCCAGCCCGCTGAAATGAGTTTGGAGGAGATTGAGAACAGATTAGGATCCCTTGTACAAGCAGATACCATTATACAACTAAAAAGTGCTGTGTGGAAAGAGCGCCTTGAAGGTTTGAACTTTCTAAATGTTTTTAGGCGTGTTTTTCAGCTTAAGCTTGTACAAACAGATACCATTTTAGGCGTGTTTTTCAGCTTAACCTTTAGGTTCTTACTATGCATGCATGTGCTTTCACAAAAATTTTCAACTTTTACTAGTTAGAGAATTTCATTGACACTTTCACTCCATAATTCTGACATAGCTAGTTCTTGTGCTGGGAAGTTTGCTATGTAATTCTTGGCTGCTGTCATCGACTCATCATCATATTCTAATGCAGGGGATATTTTCCACTTAGTATCTCTTTCAGTCTTGATGATATTTTTGTCATAATATTTTCTTCTTTTTGTGCTACGTTATTTGAAAAAATGTCCATCTAATGTGTTGTACACATTAGTATTTTGGTGTTAAAATTAGGATTGAAACATATTTGCTGGGAAAACCCTTTAGAGGTCACTCTGTTCTGAGTTAGCAATTAGTACATTTTAGTTTGTGTTTATGTTGTACTGTCTTATAGTTTACCTTTTAAACTGTGAAATGTTTGCTGCAGCTATTGTCTCTTTCAAAGAGCAGGTTGAAGCATTAACCGACCTCGATCCATCTGTTGAGATATTGATCCGCTTACTTTGTGCAGTTCCTGGATGGAATGAGAAAAATGTCCAGGTATTGCAATTAAGAACTAAAAACTTCTTATGCTTTCTTGTGACCTTGTCACTTGAACTGTTAAAATTAATTCACAACGACATGTTGTGCAGGTCCAGCAACAAGTTATTGATATCATTACGCACATTGCTTCAACTGCATCAAAGTTCTCCAAAAAGTGTGTGGTCCTCTGCCTTTCAGGTCAGAAATAGTTGTTGGTTCAATTATTTGTATTGTCAACTTTTTTTTTCCACATTTGGTTGAATAATATCCTTTCCGATTCTTCCTGTTTTTCTTGTTACTTTCTTCTTTCTTGTATCTGGTTTAAATTTTGGGCATTTTGGATAAATGCTCAATGTTTTCACATTCTGTGTTATGAATTGAAATCAATGTGCTTTCATCTGATCTTACTATAGTAATGTTTTGACTTGTTGATAGGTATTACTGAAAGAGTTGCTGACATAAAGACTCGTGCTCAGGCCATGAAGTGTCTATCTACTTTTTGTGAAGCTGTGGGCCCTGGGTTTATATTTGAGAGAGTAAGTCCTCATGCCTCTAGGAAACGTGTATTTACTGATGATATTGGCTTGCATAGATGGCATAATGGTTTCTTGAATTTCATATGTTTTGCTTAGCCTAGATGTATTAGAAAATACACTACTGCGATTCGAAATCTTTTTTTCATTCTTTTCTTTCCACCTTATAGACCTGTTTCCAGTTTCCACCTTGGGTGTTGCAGACAAAAACAGAAAATCTACATTCACTTTTCGTTTCATATTCTCATATCACTTAACTTTTGCATCTGATTTTCCATTGTAAACTTGCAAACTGTACACAATGTGTCCAGCATTGTTCCGTCAATTGGCCTAACTCACCAATTTAAGGGGGTAATTCACACCTGTCTTCTGTTCATCACAGTTTTGTGTAAAAATTATTTGAACTGAATTGCTTCTTTGAGAATTATATATTCAGAGAGACAGAATTAAATATATTACTCTCTCCATTCTGCTAAGATAGGTTTATACAATTTTTCATATAGGATAAGTAAACATCTTTCAAATGTTTAGAATTTTAACTTTTTTATCTTTTTTTTCCTTCTTATTTTGACCTTGCTTTATAGTATTTAACTATGCTTTGTGTTGGATAACAGATATTTGGTCCATTGTGATAGTTAATTTGATCAATTAAACAAGCCTATAATTTGGATACTAAAAAATGGAGATGAAGCCTATATCTGAGTGGAATTGACTTGAGTGAATCATTAGGTTGAGCCTTCAATCTGTGAGTCTCATGTCCACCTGCCATCTCTGTAGTAGATTGGAGCATTTTGGGTTGAAGGGCAATTATTGTTGAACAGTTAAACCTTGAATTGTGTTTTTTATTTCGTATGTTTTAATATGCTCTGAGAATCCTTTGTGTCCAAGTGACTTTCATGTTTTGGAACTGAACCTGTTTTGTGAAGTGGATAACTCTTGAGGTAATTAATAAAGTGGACATATATTGGTTCATTTCCTGTTAGTGGATGATCTGACAACTTGTTTGTGAACTTATAAGTATTTTTCCATTTATATGGTATGATATGTTCTGTCATTTGATCTATTTCAGATGTATAAAATTATGAAAGAACACAAGAATCCCAAGGTTCTTAGTGAAGGCCTATTGTGGATGGTTTCTGCAGTGGACGACTTTGGTACTTCTCATATCAAAATGAAGGTGCTTGAAGCTCCTTTTAAGTGATCTCTCTTGTGTCTTTTTCTTAAAATAAATTTAATTTCTACTAATAATATCATTTTTGAATTTTTATGATCTAGTGGTTTTAACGTCTGACATATTACATCTTTGTTCCTGCAGGATTTAATTGACTTCTGCAAGGATATCGGTTTACAGTCTAGTGCTGCTGCGACTAGAAATGCTACTGTGAAGCTGATTGGTGCTTTACACAAGTTTGTTGGCCCAGGTGATGTGAATTTTTTTTTTGCCAATTTTCATATTCTTCAGATCAGATGTTGACTTGAACTGGCTGTCGGTATTCTTCTTGTAGACATTAAAGGCTTCCTCTCAGATGTGAAACCTGCTCTTCTGAGCACGCTTGATGCAGAGTATGAGAAGAATCCGTATGAGGTAATTTATGGTTTGATTTTATTAGTTCTTTTCTTTGACAACCCTTTGATTGTACTTTACTACATATTTTTTATGTTCAGGTGTCTGCAGCACCAAAGAAGACTGTTAAGGTATCTGACTCTGCAACAATTGTCACTGGTGGTTTAGATGGACTTCCACGTGAAGATATTAGTGAAAAGATCACTCCTGCTCTGTTGAAGGGGCTGGAGAGTTCTGATTGGAAGGTATTTTTATGTTGATGTTAGCTAGAAATTTAGTATACCATATCTTGTATATGTACTTGCGTTATTATTTTTTCTTTTTCTAGATTCGTTTGGAGTCTATTGAAAGTGTGAATAAAATTCTTGAAGAGGCAAATAAACGCGTTCAACCTGTTGGAACCGGTATGGGTTTTGATTGTGTATTAGAAGTATCTGAATGCAGTAATTTTCTCACTCGTGTTTCTTGCTTCAGGAGATCTATTCGGTGCTCTAAGAGGCCGTTTGCATGATAGCAACAAAAATTTAATTATGGCAGCCCTTTCTTCACTTGGTGCTCTTGCATCTGCAATGGGGCAGCCAGTCGAGAAGGCAAGCAAGGTAAAATTCTACACATATTGTCGTATGATTACAAGAAAAAAATCCTCTTTATTAAATTCACATTTTATCCCCAGTTCCATCTGAACCCAATGGAGCATTTCCATCTGATTAAGTCCACTGGATCAATAGTAATTATGAACTTGGATCTTTTATTTTAAGGGTTGGATAATTAATATTAATCTGGTGGATGCAGGGTATTCTTTCAGATATCTTGAAATGCCTAGGTGACAACAAGAAGAACATGAGAGAATGCACTTTGAGCACCTTAGATTCTTGGCTTGGTGCTGCTCACCTTGATAAGATGGTCTGTAGTCATCCTTTTTGGAAAATTTTTGTTGTGCATCTTGTTTTATGAACTATTAACTTTCTTCTCTCTTCTGTAGGTCCCGTATATTACGGCTGCTCTCACAGATGCTAAGCTTGGTGCAGAAGGGCGCAAGGATCTTTTTGACTGGTTGTCAAGACATCTAAATGGATTAGCTGATTTTCCTGATGCTATACAGTTGCTCAAACCCACTGCTTCTGCCATGACGGTATCAATTTTAGCAAATTAAGTGTTCTTTTCAAATATCAGTGGTTGAAAATTGCCTCTAATTTTTACAATACTGCTTGATGAATATTCCAGGATAAATCAGCAGATGTTCGTAAAGCTGCTGAAGCATGCTTCAATGAATTATTGAGGGTTTGCGGACAAGAAATGGTATGTGTGATTCAAAGATTGTTCACTTATAGTCTTTGTCAAGTATTTGAAATCCCGCAAGGCTCATTGTTTGGTTTATCTTTTTTATCTTAAAGGTGACCAAAAACTTGAAAGATATACAAGGTTCTGCTTTGGCTATTGTTGTTGAAAGGTTGAAATTATATGGAGGTTTTCAAGGTATTCTTTTTGATGCATTACACTATCCTAACTTCTACCTAAAGGCAAGGGTCTTTTACTCTTTCAGAGTTTACTATGTTGATTTATTTTATGCTATTCTTGCAGAAAATTTTGAATCTTGTAGATCAACTTCAACTGGCATGACATCCAAAAGCAGCTTGAAAACAGCAAAATCCAATGTTGGGGACCGTACTGCACGAGCTGGGAACAGAGCTGCACCTTCAGTATGTTTCTTTTTTTAAAATCATAATTATCCAATTTTTGAACCATAACGCGCATTCTCATGAATAAATCACTTCCATAGAGAACTGTTCCGACCAAGGGATCAAGACAAGAATCTATCATGTCTGTTCAAGACATCAATGTTCAGTCACAAGCTTTGATTAATATGAAGGATTCAAATAAGGTATGATCTGTTTGGTACTTTAAAGCTGAAGCTGCGTTAATCTGTGTGGACATTGTAGACATAATTTTTGTGACACTCGTGTAGGATGACAGAGAGAGGATGGTTGTTCGAAGATTCAAGTTTGAAGAATTGCGTTTGGATCAAATTCAAGATCTTGAGGTTTCTGAGTATTGAGGCATTTGCATGCTTGGTTCTGTGCTTCATGATCTCTGTTTTTGATTCATTAATGAATGCTAAAGTCAAATTCAAAATTTCAGAACTTAGGTCCACCATTTGGTTTGTTTGTTTAGTAATTAATAAGGCATATAAAATGCTTATTTTTGAGATTGTTAGTGATTGCCTTTTCTTATGTTTCAACAGAATGATGTTATGAAGCATTTTAGAGAGGATTTGCATCGGAGGCTCTTGAGTTCTGATTTTAAAAAGCAAGTTGATGGGATTGAGATGTTGCAAAAGGTTCCTTAAACCTGATTATAAGGTTCTTCTAACATAAAGCCTGAATGCTCTCTTTTTAAACCTAACATTACTATTACATTTTTTCAGGCTCTTCCAACCATGAGAAGGGAGGTAATTGAAGTCCTAGATATACTCTTGAAATGGTTTGTGCTGAGGTTCTGTGAGTCCAATACATCTTGCTTATTAAAGGTATACAATTTCTACTGCCCGCCTGCATTTTATTTTTAGTTTAAATGATTTATTGATAATTTATTTTGATGAAACGTAATCAAGGACACAAGTAACACAAACTTGTTTTTTAAGGTGCTGGAATTTCTTCCTGAACTTCTGGACATGTTAAGGAATGAGGGCTACACAATGACTGAAGCAGAGGCAGCCATTTTTCTCTCTTGCTTGGTTGAGAAGGTAAGATATGTCTAATGTATGGGATAACTGTTCTAATATAGGAAGTTTATTCCTCTAAATTTTCTAATGGATTACTTACTGGAGAAGCATATCAATTGTATTTCATCTTTACATATTTGATTTTTTGATGTAATTGTATTAATGTCTATACTTGTCATGCAGTCTGGGCATAATATTGAGAAAGTAAGGGAAAAAATGCGGGAACTGATGAAGCAGATTATCCACGCGTATTCTGCTGCAAAAACGTTTCCTTTTATTTTGGAAGGTTTGCGTTCTAGAAACAACAGAACGAGGATAGAGTGTGCTTATCATGTTGGATTTTTACTGGATAATTATGGAGCAGAGGTATCTTGCTATTGAGCCTCTTTGTAAATCATATTGTTTAAACTTTTAATTCCTTGGCGGTGTTGGCATGCTATATTTTTTTGCATTTTGCTGCCAGGTTAGTGGCCAGTTAAAATCTTTGCAAATTGTTGCAAGCTTAACTGCCGAACGAGACGGTGATACCAGAAAAGCTGCTTTAAATACATTGGCTACTGGATATAAAATTCTTGGTGAGTTGTGTGTCTATGCCAGTGGATGGATTGTTGGATTATACACTTTGATTTCTTTTCATGTTTGTAGACATTTTACTTTCCTGATTATTGTTTGATAAATATAGGTGACGACATTTGGAGATATGTTGGTAAGCTTACTGAAGCACAAAGAAGTATGCTAGATGATAGATTTAAGTGGAAGGTTTGTAAATGCATTTGTTTGCTTTCACTCATTCTTGTTCACCTATAATAGGTCTCAAATTGTTGTATTTCTCAGGCTCGAGAAATGGAGAAGAGGAAGGAAGGCAGGCCTGGGGAAGCTAGAGCTGCCCTAAGGCGATCAGTGAGGGACAATGTGTATGTTTTGTTGTTGTTGTTGTTGTCACTATGTTGTTTTACTTTGATTATTTATTATTATTATTTTGCACGTAATTTTATGATTCCTATGCTAGAGATAAGAAATTGTTATAATTTTAATATTGTTTCAAGTGGCTTGTTAAAGCATGTAGATCCGACCATTTTTCCATCAGATTATCGGCTAAAATATCTTTGAAATCAGATTTATGTTAAATTTGCAAATTTTATTGTAATACCTTGATTGTATTTGTATAAACCATGTAGCTATTTGCTGTATGTATTTTAATTTCATTGATTTTGTTTAGTTGTCCTTCATAGCTAGCTGCTTTACTCATCATCAGCTTTATAAGCTCATTGTTAAGAATGTCAATATTTTTTGGAAATATAAGATTTGTTTTCAGCAAGTTTATTGCTAACTGGTTTATCATATCCTTGTGATGATATAAATGGCTAACGTGCCCTTAAATAGAACAGAACTTATATGTATAAATATGTATTAAGATTAAATAGTGCTCAGAGTATATATGAAGCATATGAATGTTAAGATTAAAAAGTGCTCACCTTTAATATTAAAAATTCTTTGTCATAGAGCAAATGAAATGGCAACTTATGTTAAGATAAACCACTATTATGTTGGATATCTGCGTACATAAGAAATACTTATAACTATGGTGAAATAATTTTTTTAAATGACCATGAACTATTGAAGATCATTCTATATAGGCTGCGCGTGCATTTATTCCTATTACTTCCTTTTGAATTTTATCTTTTATTGGCCTGCAGGGCTGATCCAGCTGAACAAAGCGGGGAAGTTTTGCGGTCTTTGAATGTCCCAACATTCAACAGGTTCAATTCATACTTATTAATTTTTATTAACTGGTAGACATGTGAAGTGTGAACAGTGTCTGATACTTTTACTTCAGTGATTTACTCACAAGTTAGCTCCAGTATATTTTCTACTTATCATTGTTATCAATCTTCTCCTAGGGAAAACTATGGTCATCCTATAGTTCATACGGATAGACTTCCTGTGCCCCGGACTTATTCTGGTGTTGGCATCACGGACTGGAATGATGCATTGGATATTATATCATATGGTTCTCCTGAACAGGTTTGTCTTTGGTGGATTTATTGTTCCAAATGAAGTCATAACTTGTCTATGATGAGTCATGGTTGGATTTACTTTCTTATCTTGATCTTTGTGTTTTTGTTTGTTATAGCATGAAGTTAAAATTGCTAATATCCAACTCACTATTTGATATTAGCTGTTAAGTATTTATATTTTATTAAAAAACCAGCTTTATTGTTCACAACAGCGTCTAAAAAAACATCTCCTAGAAACTATTAGGACGAAAACCAGTTATAGATGTTTTAATATTATGTGATGGAGCTAAAGGGAGGCGAACTGGATTGAAGAATGAAATTGCTCTATGCTTGCTTTCCACATTGCCATATAGTCGAACTTTATATGCTTCAAATTTATGGTTTTCTATGAAAATTTTGTGATCTGGTTAGGGACCAATTACCTGATAAAGTTTTGATTTTTCATTTTTCTAAGTCGAGTACCAGGTGCACAAGTTAATGGTATAGCGAGTGTGCCTGATCTGATTGACTCCTTCGTAGGGGTTGAAGAACAAACAAGTTGACTGCAATTTTTTGTGTACATGAATGATGTCAGTCGAGTGGTTTCTATTTTGTCTATTATTTTGTATAGTGAATGTTCCTGACAGACTCCTTGGTATGGACTGAAGAACAAATATATTGACTACAACTTTTTTGTGTCCATGAGGATGTCACATGAGCATTTTCTGATGGTGCATTGGGTAGTTGCATCATTGTTAGTAACATTAAAATGATTGCATGCCTCGATGTCAAATCTCTCAGAAATTCCATCATCTCAGTCTTGCTTCCAATAAAGGAGTTCCCAGACTATAACCTATGCATAAACTTGAGATGTTGTTAAGGCCTTGTTTGAGATGACCGCCAATCAAGCATTTTTTTCTGCATTTATTTTGTAGTTAACTGATCAACCATCTTTTGAAAGAAAAAAACTTTATCCATGCACCTTACACTACTAAATGTGTCTGTTTGCAGCGTATAGTTACAGAAGGATACTAGTAATTATGTTATTATGAATGAAATTAAATTCTTGCCTGCAGTCTGTTGAAGGGATGAAAGTTGTGTGCCATGAATTGGCACAAGCAACTGCTGATCCTGATGGTAGCATAATGGATGATGTAGTCAAAGATGCTGATAGACTTGTTTCATGCTTGGCTAATAAGGCAAATATTCTATTTTCTTCCACATTTTCGTTGCATCTTGTTTTTTCATAGACTTCTCAGAATTGCTGGTTTTAGCAGGTGGCAAAGACTTTTGACTTTAGTCTCACTGGTGCCTCCTCAAGGTCCTGCAAATATGTACTTAACACTCTGATGCAGGTATGGTCATATTCCAGTTGAATGTTGATTTTGCACATTATTCATAACTCCTTTAGCTCAAGTGTACCAAAAAAAAAAAAACCGGCATGAATTTTCTGTATAATTTGGAGATGAGTTGTATGATCATCCGGGTCATTTGTGTTTAGGTTTCTAAAATTTCCTTGCTATTGATGCAGACTTTTCAGAATAAGAGACTTGCTTGTGCTGTCAAGGAAAGTACACTTGATAGTCTCATTACAGAACTGTTGCTTTGGCTTTTAGATGAAAGGGTTCCAAAGATGGATGATGGCAGTCAACTTTTGAGAGCTTTGAATGTTCTGATGTTGAAGATTCTGGTAACTTCAGTTTCAATGTTGTGTATACAGCAGATATAAGTGGTTTCCCCCCCTTTCAAATGTGCTTATGCCTTCCTCTCTGCATGACTGGATTCTGAGTACAGGATAATGCTGATCGTACTTCATCATTTGCCGTGCTTATAAATCTTTTACGACCTCTGGATCCATCCAGATGGCCAGCTCCAGCATCAAACGAGTCTCTTGTTATTAGGAATCAGAAATTCTCTGATTTGGTGGTTAAATGTTTGATTAAGCTTACTAAGGTAGTGTTCCCTGATGATTTTTTGCATCTCTATAGAACACCTTTGCAGTTCTTAATGGTTCTTGATATTTTTTGCTCTCTTATCTTCATGTCTTATTTTATTGGCTCTCATTTGTAGTATTTGATTTTTGTTAATAAATCTTCTTGTTTACCATGTTTGAGCAGTCTAATAATTACCGTTCAAAATGCATGTGATAAACAGGTTCTGCAAAATACAATATATGATGTGGACCTTGATCGTATTCTTCAGAGTATCCATATATATTTGCAAGAATTAGGAATGGATGAAATACGAAAGAGGTATTCTCGTAATACTTGTTAACATTTTTTTTCCTTAGTTTCAATCAACTCTCTTAATGTGAATTTAATTTAGGGCGGGAGCTGATGACAAACCACTACGGATGGTTAAAACTGTTCTCCATGAGCTTGTTAAACTTCGAGGAACTGCCATTAAGGGTCACCTTTCCATGGTGCCCATAGACATGCTACCCCAACCAATTATTCTTGCCTACATTGATCTTAATCTTCAGGTGAGTATGGCATGCACTTGATTATGTAGTGTATACAATGATAATAAGATAACTCACTGCCATCATCCCCCAAACAAAATCAAGCAGACCTTAGCCGCTGCAAGAATGTTGACACCATCTGGGACAGTTGGTCAGAATCATTGGAGTGACTCAACTGCTAACAATCAGGCGCCTCAACCGCACTCTGGAGATGCTCAATTAAAGGCATTTTTTTGTTTAGGGTTTAGGCATTTTATTGATTTCGTTGTTCTATTTTTAAATTTACTACTTGATGTCTTTGTATAACAGCAAGAGTTGGCTGCAATATTCAAGAAAATTGGTGACAAGCAAACTTGTTCAATTGGTTTGTATGAACTGTATCGAATTACACAATTATATCCTCAGGTAATCATTTTATAGCATGTAGGAATAACTTTTGTCCATTGGACTTCTATTTGCATTTCTGCTCTTACTGTTCCAGTGTATTTATTTTAATGAAAATTTTCAGGTTGATATTTTTGCCCAGTTGCAAAATGCGAGCGAGGCATTCCGTACGTACATTAGAGATGGGTTGGCCCAGGTCTGCATCTCATTTCTTTCCGCTACTTATATTGTATCTTTCTTTTTACCTAATTTCATCTTTTTCATCTTTTATGGTAGATGGAGAGAAATGCTGCGGCAGGAAGGACACCTACAAGTGTTCCCCTATCTACTCCGCCCCCAGTGGCACTTAACCTTTCTCCACGATATGGCTCTTTATCCCCCGTGAATGCAGCAAGCCCATTGAATGAGTCCAGAACCGGAGCTGAACCAACAAATTTCGCTTTACCACCATCATATGCTGAAGAAGATCGGCACGCTTATGTCATCGCGCCGAAAGTACCCAGTCATGATCCCTCAGGTTTGCTGCAGAACTTGGAGGATTCTAGAAATGACAGATTACCATCTGGTGGTTAGTTAATTTCATAAAAAAATCTTTATAATTAGACGATATGAACTAATAATGTACCTAAAACTGCAGTGACAAATGGAACATTAGATGCGATTAGAGAAAGGATGAAGAGCATCCAATTAGCAGCTGCTTCATTAAATCCTGAAAGCAGAAGTCGGCCATTGGGGCAGGTAAATGGCAATTTAGTCGAAGGGACAGTGAATCATATGCAAGGTGGGGGTGGGATACTTCCAATGGATGAGAAGGCATTATCTGGGCTCCAGGCTCGTATGGAGAGGTTGAAGAGTGGGTCGTTCGATTCTATGTAGGTAGATAGAGGCTGTGTAGAAAGAATTCTTTTGTTTATTGCGGTAAAGAAAGCATCCCCTCATCTCATGGGATGCTGAGCTTGTAAATGATAAAGAGTGTAACCCAGCTCCTACTTCGATTGTGCACATTCTTAGTGATTCGAGGCAATGTCTCATTGTAATTTTGTTTAAGGTGCTTTGAATCAGTATGTGGATGGATAGTGACGCATCACTTGGCTTAAAATGCTTTTTTCTTGTGTTAAGTTCATTACCAATTAATTTTCTCAATTATCATTGTAGCAACACAATACCTTCGAACTTCATACCTTATCATTCAATACCCACTTTGGGCGAAAAGATGGATACCGCCCATCCATCCCATGTTGCACTTACATCCGGTTCGAGTGTAGTGGTTAAGTAAATTATGGTTACTTAACCGATTAATAAGGGCTAGATAACTAGCTACCAAACACCAGGAGTTCTCTTCCTTTAATGCCCACTTTCCTTCTATACTGAAAATGCGACACATTGAACTCAAAAAGGATTTGTCGGCTATAGTTTAATTGTCTTGGAATGTGTAATATATCTATGCAAAAATACATATCAATAACAGGATAATTCAACTGCAAATAGAAGCGAAGATAGTCGGCCATAGAGTATAAAGCCCAATTTAGAAATAATATACAAATTCAGTTGCCTCCAATAATCCATTTAGAAGAGAATTATTCAGAGCAACAAATAAAAACAAAATCCAGACTAACTGTTTTAAATATATCTATGCAAACATACATATCCACAAGAATCTTCCATCACATATCTAGTCACCCCACCCAGCTGTAGATGGCCCCATTTCCTCCTCTCTCTCTCTCAACATCCACCTTTACTCTAACAGATTCAACTTACCCCTCAGTCCAACAAATCCAACTTTAATTCACATGAATAAATTCTATCCAAAGAGTGAGAAAACACAAAAAACACACCAATCGGACATCTTTGTATAATATGTCCTCTACGTACCTTGAAGCTGATTCTAAAAAGGACAGCTTCGACTAACTATGATAGTTACACATTTCCACAGTCAACAACTGCACAAGAGAAGATTTTTATCACATGATCAAGATTAGCATGGGACTCTAAATCGATCATACCCCCCACCCCACCCCAAATGGTCTTATTAATTCATCTATAACCGCAATCAAGAACATTAATCTTTGAACTGGTTTTGGGGTTTGATCTCGGCATTGTCTTGTTCGTCCCATGATATATTGAGATCAGCTGAATTTAAGACATCAATGTCACTCCAGTTCCAGTAGTTTGGCAAATCCAGGGCTGTGCTGCTTTCTGGGCCTGGCCACGGCACACTGCTACTGCTTGGGATGTTCACTGTGGTAATGGTTGATTCCTCCATAGAATCAAGATTCCCCACGTAGTGATGATCAAATGCGTTCAAGGATTGATATGGGGTTGTTGCATTTAAGGAGACATTCATATCAAAAGTGTTCAAACATGAGAAGTGAAATTCTGTTGCTGGCGATGATGCACTCAAACCTGCACAGCTCATCTGATTGTTGCCTCCCACGAAGCTCTTCCCTGGAACACCAATGTCGATACCCTTCGACGTCGTCGTTTGATCATGCAGCAAGGGTGATGATGATCTAATCAACGCATGGTAAAGAATATTAGACATGCTTTTTTGAGCAGTAGCAGCAGCAGCCAATGGGAAATCCTGCTGACGTGTGGTGGCGGCGGCGGCAGAAGTGATGGTAGTTGTTTTTGAAATCTTGGGGCGTTTGTTTTTCCTGCCGCCGCCGACAGGGACGTTACGGAGAGTGCCACCTTTAGTCCAGTGCCTCTTGCAAGATTTGCAAAAATGGCGAGGCTGAGATTTATTGTAGTTGTTGTAGTAACAAAACTTAGTATTGGTCGAGGCACACCGCGGACACTTCAAAGGCTCGGATTGGTGATGTAGTGGCTGCCGCCGCATAGACGGTGGCTTGGACAGCTCCACCGTCGGCCCTGATTGCATCAGAGTTGGGCCCCAATCCAGGCCTTGATGATCTGCTGAAACATGCTTACTACTCAAGCCCATATAGGTTATAAACACAATCCAAGAAAACCAATTATGTATATATTCAAGAATCAAGATATTTGTGTATAATGAGAGAAAGAGAGGGGGGGGGGGGGGGGGGGGGGGAGAGATGAGAGTTGTAATGGATTTGGGAAATGTAATAATATAATAAGATGAGAGTGAAATGTGGAATGGAATTTAAGGAAGGTGTTAGGAAAATGAATGGAGATTGTATTAGGGTATCATATCACTCACACTCCATCAATCTATCTGTAAAACAATAATCACTAGAGAGCCTCTTCTGTGGTCCAGGTGATGTGGGGTGCACCCTTTGTTGTCAACTTTATCAAATTATTCACTCTTTTATTGCTTCCACAAACCCACCCCCAATAACCCTACCCTACCTACCTCCCAAATATATACATACACACACATGTATATAGCCATTCTCATCATGCATAAACACACTTTAATTATCATACATGTGATTTGCGAGAAAAGATCTACTAAATGCCTACCTATAAATACATAAATCCAAATTATGTCCCATCCATATTTTTTAGTCCACCAACAATTATTTATGTTCGTGGCATTAGTTATGTTCATATGGAGTAACTCATAAGGTTGATTTCGAGGATGAGCCCGCCCTAATTAAAACATTATACTGGTGTTTCGACTCGAATTTTCTATGTCATTTTAGTGTAATATTTTCTATAACACATCATTAAATTATTGATGGATGACAAGTAAGAGAAATAAAAAATTATACTCTAAAGTGAAAGTATAAACTTTAGAGACAATGATTGGGCATCGGATCACATGTTCCAACATGATTTTTCTTGTATTTCATCTATTAAATGATTGACATGTATTATGGTTATTTTCTAAATTAACGTTATATACTCTAGGGATTTAATGGTCATTTATAAAGTATAATTTCTTTATGTTATGGAATTAATGAAACACGAATTTTGAAATAAGGAATTCAATATCCATTTATTGAACTTTTTTCTGTTTAACGTGTCAATCAATTAATTAAAAAAAAAATGCTGTGTGGTAGTGCTTCTTGTAATTTAGAACAATTTATTCAGAAATATTGTACTCAATTTAATGCAGATGCTATGACCATCTAAGAAGAATTTTAATCGTGCATAGTTGTATTTAAATCTAGAAGTTTATAAGTACACTAAAATATAGACTAACTGTAAATAAATAATTCGAAATTAATAATTTTAAAAAAAAATTTCCATACTAGCTAGCTAAATACTTCATAATGATAGTTAAAATATTTTTCAAAAATGAAAACAGCATAAAAAATATTTGTATATTTTTAATTATATTATGGTAATTCTATTTAAAAAATCTCGTCGACGTTCAGAACACATGTTGTATATGTATCACAAATCCCAGTTTAGTAATATTATAATAATTATAACTCCCATTTTTGTGAATCAGTTCATGTTCTAGATCATTTATTTTAATAGTCACCAATTAATCCTAAAATTAATTTGTCATGATACATACTCTGATGTGACAAATACTTTTAAAAAAAACACTATGCTATGCGCATTGCATATAATGTTCTGAATTTTTATTTTTATTTATTTATTTATTTATTTTTTCTATTTCCCGATTGTTTGATATGTGACATGTAGAACAGTAAAAAAAATTATTACAAAAGAAAAAACATAACCATAGATCTAAATACTCATCTTTTTTTTTCCTTCAATCTTACAAATAATTATACAACTAGTGGTGTGTGTATATATATAAGCAAGAGTGACATAAAAATCCTGTATATTGGAGCTATAAAATGGATATTTATAAAGCTAACGGCAATTACTTCATTTGTAAGTTAAAATGGGAATACATACACGTGGATCTACTCATGAATTATTGAAATACTTTTCTCTCTATTTTATCAGTGGCATGCATACATAGATTTAGGGTAATGGCATGCATACATAGATTTAGGGTAAGGTTCAATTTCCTGTTACATTATGATGTTAAATATTCTGTTATAAATCGTTGGATGATTGACACTCAGATATAATAAAATTTATACCTTAAAGAAAAGATGAGTTTTACCCTGCATATGTGTTTACTAATATAACACATATAACATAAAAATGTAACAGAACATATGATATCATGATATCATTCATATTTACTTAATTCCTTTGTTTCCTTTCATTTTAGTAATTAGCCATATAAGTTGATACACCATAAGTAAAACATTTTATTAACTCCTTTTCTCTTAATAAAAAAAAATTAAAAAAATACATGAAAAATATATAGGTTAGGGGAGTTTATTTCAAGTGTGTGCATATATATTACTTATATAAAAATATTGATTTCGTTTATTAATTATAGAGTTAAGACGTATATATATTAACCAAATTATTTGCATTATGTAATTATATTTTTGTTTGTAGAGTTATGAAAAGTAAATTAACCAGCTGGTTGGTGCGTCAATATTTTATCTGTTTTACTAAACATTGTCTTCATTTGACCAACCTATATATTTTTAATTTTATTTTACTCACTCTTATACATTTCTTGGCGTTTGAAATTTCAAAAACTTTTAGTAGCTAATTCATTCTACTCAATTTCTCTAAAAAAAAAAAAGGAATAATTAAAGTTGTAGGAATAGCGAAAATAATTATTTTTTTAGAGGCTCAGATCTTAATAAAATGAGATTTAAGACGACTTAATAAAGAATAATGAGTCAAATATTTATTAATTTTTATTTGGGCCCTTTTTCTGAAATATGGCTCTGCCACATCATGTAATTAAATTCAGCACAGTAAATATGCATATAAAAATTAAAGAATTAATTAAGATTAAAAACAAAGGGTGATTGGAGTACTACGGTCTAAAATTGCTTGGAATTTAGTGTGATCATATGTTTGGTCGGTCGATATGTCTCGTGCATATGTCTGCTACCAATTTGCATGTTGCTGGAAATCCCTAATTATCTACCTAGCTAACTACTATATAAAGTTTGTTAAACTATACATAGAAATTAATCAACAGTAATTTATGTTTGAAATTTAAGTTTTAATTTGAGGGGGGTTAAATGCTAAAACTAAACGAACCAGTTGTCAAACACGTGGCTCCTGGTGAGAGGGGGAAGGTAATACCCAGCTCCACCCACCCACCCCTAAGATTGGGGATCATTCTATGGGCCATTCTTGCCTTAGATTTATGCATGTTATCACATGCACAACTTGGGGTGTGTAGTGAGTTTCCTAACTTTAGTTGTGAATTATGATGCTATGCCATTTTTGTGATGGATATACAATTCCTCTCCCTAACTAGGGTCTACATAGCATCATTCATATCTCTACTCTAGAGTTTCATTATTATTATTTTTTTTTCAGAAAAAATAGTTTGTTACGTGTGAATCAAGATTTACCCACTCTACTCATGTATTTAAAGAATTAATACTAAATCTTTAAGGGTAAATTTAAAACTTAGGGCGGATAAAATAAGTCATTAATTTTAGGGTGATTTTGGGGTGCACCAAATGTATAGCTTAAAATGAATAGTGAGGTAGTTTTTTATTTTTAAAAATTAATTATTTTATTTAATTAATGGTGGATCGAGATTAAATTCAAAATTAATTTAACGATTAAGATTGTACATGTGTTGGGGCACTAGGTGCACCCTAGTTGAACTCTTAATTTTAATTGTAAAACCTTATATGGATCACAGAAAAAATAATAATTATGTTATAAAAATTAACACTAAACTTTGAAAATAAGAATTAAAACTATGAGAAAATAGAACATGCAAGAAATTATTTGCATATGAAAAAGGAATATAAGTTATATGGAATGGTTTTATGAAAACTTATCGTGGTAGTATTATTTTACTATTCTTTATGAAGTATTATTATTATGTGAAGGGTACAGCTAAACATTTTGAAGAGTAACACTTGAAGATATATGATAAGTAACATTTAAAAAAAAAATTATGGGCATTCACACAATTTATACTTAACTTCTCCGTTCCTTGTTAAGAATCATAGTACATTACATATTTTAGTAGTGAGTAGTTGTATTAGTGTTGTACGTAGACCCTGTGTAGAATAATTAATTATTTTGTGTGGGTCTCACTTGACAAAAAGAGAAATTTAAATCTTAACTTGGGACAAATCAAAATGAAAAATATATACCTTAACGCGGAGGGATGAAATATATGGAGTATACTAAGTATTTGTTATTTCTACGTTAAATAGAGTTGAATTAAGCACTACTTGTAAAAGCTTGGATAAGAATAAGATACTGAATTTTGTTAGAATGTCATTGCTTACTCATTTACTCTTATATTTAAGCTTAGAGTTAATAATTTTGAATTAATTTGGCTTTTATTATTTTTACGCCTATATTTTTTTAAATAAATTCGTGTATCTCAGACAACTATTTTTGCTCTTCAATTTAATAAATCATCACTCTTCTATACCACAAATAATTATTCTTTAGTACAAAGTAATACATTCAAGAAGAATAATACTCCCCGAAAGGGGCACCTACATCTCATAACATGCATGCTAGCATCTCTCTGGTAAGAATTTCAAAATTCAAAAGATTGAGAAAATTATGAAAATATTTTATCAAATACAATTTGTTTAATGATATATATATATATATATATATATATATATATATATATATATATATATATATATATATATATATATATATATATATATATATATGATGTGGATCTTCTTAGCAAATATTGTGCGCAACCTGCCAAACTAAAACTCAAGTGTGACGGGGACTAATTTGGGTCTACGATTAAAATTATATTAATTAGTAAGATATATTATAGGGTGCATAGAGATAATAATTAATAATTGAAGAATAAATAGATATAATATGTTGATGGTGATGCGTTGAGAATGTAATTTATGAAGAGTAAAAGTCGGCATGGTAGTCAGAAAAGATTGATGCTACATCAAGAAATAAATCGCTACCCCTGAATTAACGCTTTTGATGTGATCAGCTCACTGCTTATTTTTGGCGCTTTCCAAACTTATACCTATCAAACCTATGGATACTTTTGGTTATATATTTATCCCCCATGCAAATTAATTCTACCTAGTTTTAATATTCTATTAGGATATGAATCAATTTCAAGATATAAGGCTTTCTTATTATAATATGTGTTTGGGGCCATTCTTGTTAGAAGTGTTTATTATATACTTAAAGTGTGTTTATTATAGTGTTTAAAAGTATTTTGTATTTAGGAAATCATATTATAATTCCCTTAAATTATACTTTAATGCATCATTTATCATATTTTATGAAAACATACTTTACTATCAATAAACATATTTTACATATATAACAATCATACTCTAACGCGTCTTACAACCCGTCTTACATAAGCACCGTCTCACATGAGACTTTGTTATATTGGAGATACCGAATATTTATATAAGCTTTCATCAAAAAATAACAAAATTTTCCTTGTCGAATCTTCAAGAAATTGAATTCGTAGATAACAATTTCATGAGGATGAATTTGAAAGGCTTGGACTTGACGTTTAACTTTGTTTCCCCTACTTAATTTCTTTAGCGAAAAGAAAGAGAAGAAATAAATAACGGCATTTGGAGAACTCGTTAATAAATCTTGAGTTGAGATTCTCAAATATTAATGTAAATCATAATTTGAGAAGAGGTTAAAAATGAGACCTCGGCTTGAGATAATGTAAAATTGAAACTTATTTTGAGACATCTTAAAATTGAACCTTAAAAATCTTCCTAATTTTTATTACAAATTATAAACATGACAATAGTAGAATTTTTATTAAAATATTAACTAAGTATTAAAAATACTAAGCTGCGGTTATTAAATTGTAGTTAGTACTATACATTTTTGGATTAAATAACTCAATCCTAAAAATAGCTTATAGCACTCTAAAATTATATGAAAATTCTTATATACACACTAAATTATTATTTAATCCATATCACATCAAGGTCTTGCCTTTCTCTCCTTACGACATTAGACTATACACGTACCCATCCAAACACTCATTCCATATATATATATATATATATATATATATATATATATATATATATATATATATATAAAATGTATACATTTGATTTTAAAAAATAAAATTAAAAATAAAATAAACGAGATGAGATGAGATATCATAAATCAGTAAAAGAAGAAGATGCATAAAATGAAGTAGATAGTTGTCAAATGGTGATGTGAAACAGAGATTGATGGATCCAAATAAGTATAGCATAAAATAAAATAAAATAATAATGTAGAAGGGAATAAGTAATTGAATGTGGTTGATCGGTTAGGTAAAGCCACTTTGAGGAATTGTTTAGTCACAACTAGTCCCCAAACCGAATAATTGTCGGATAGCATGGGGGCTACACTTCACCTTCATTATTAAGAAACATATACAATTATTTAATTAAATACTATATATTATATTAATATTACTATGTGTTGTGTAAACTTGGATCATTGAATTGAATTATTCCGACTTAATCTATGTTCTACTATATAATTAAATAAAATAAGTACACCACGAATGATGTGGTATTAATTTGACTCCACCACCACCACCACCACCTGTTTTCATAATTTTGGTGGCTCCTTTTGGATTAATTAGCATCCCTTGATTTCGTATAATATTCGCACGCCTAATTATTTATTTATTTATGTGCAAATGAATATTAATTTGTTAGAATTAGAATTTTAGAGTCATCACAGTGTTACGACTGCACGTGTAACTGCATCTTGGGACCACATCATACCATTTCTATATTAACTACAGCTTGCACCATCATACTCTCATATTAAATCCTAAAAAGATGCCATGGTTGTAGATTTCTTATGGGGCTAAGCAAGCAAATTTGTACGATTTCCTCAACAAATCTATTATCAAAATCAAAATGTGCAATATTGGTTGTAATTTCTGAAGTCCACATAAAACCATTGGTGTTAGAAAATAATTCAAAGTTATGCACTGATAGATGCGTCATTCTACTATATAAAAAAAAATACAATCTCATTTAGTAGCATATATTAGAAATAGTTTCAATGCTGTCTTCATTTATTCGTTGAGGTCGAAACTGAGTATATATAAAATGATTACACGAACGACAATGTATGATTTGCTTTTATCAGCGGCGGCAGTATTTCATGCAAGTAATCAAAAGAATAGATGATTTGATGCATCAATGCAAGGCAGCATTGCAATTCAATTAGTGGGTGCATAGTAATAGAAATGCAACAATACAAATCAATGGACATGACAACAAGAGTGTTAAATGTGCATGATGATACTAAAGTGACTAGGATTCAACGATGTGAAAAGACAGGATTGAAGGGGACAACTGCCTAAGATCTAGGACAGACAGTTCACACCCACTTTCGGCCTTCTCCAGTTTTAACTATCCTACTTCTAGACAAAATATCATCATCATTCTATTAAAATTCAGCTGCTCATTTTATTTTCTCTCATTGAATTAAAAAAGTTTATGTTTCAATAGTGAATAGTCATGGAGATCGCCGAGCAAGTTATAATAACACAATCCAAATAGCAAAAGAATTGTAGACAAAAGCAAGGATTGTGGCGTAACAAAATAAACAACTGCATCGTGAACCAGTTACATATAGCAACAACTACATAGAACAAAACAATAGACGTAATCCGAACTAATCCTCGTCATCTTCAAAAGGTTACAAGAAGAAACCTGAAAAACAGAATTAGAACTTGAAATCCTTCTTCTTTGATTTGCTCTCCTTCTCCTGCATCTTTCGCTTCCTTTTGTTTGCATTCTGGACCATTTAACACCAGTCAGTCAGCATATTATTGAGAAATCAGACAGAAGGGGGGTTTGGGGGGACTGGAAGTTCTAATCACGACTTTTACCTCAGCAACCATGTCACTGAAATCCTCCCTCTGAGTGCGCAATTTCTCTTCTTCTCTTGCTTCCTCATACCTGGGAGAGACTCGGTAGAAATATAAGCCCATCTTACAGGACTAAATGAATCAAGAAAATAAAATAATTTAGAAGACTTACTTCGCAGGCAAAACATTCTCCATGGCATCCAACTCCTCAGGTGCTAATGTGACGTCAACTTTATCTGATTTCTGGCCTCTTAGCAAATCAACCTGCGACAGAATAAAACAGCAAATGGTGTCGTGTGAATTCAGCAACATTCAACAATGAATTTCACAATAAAACATCTTAAAATGTTTCTATATTTGGCACTGACAACATAATACAGAAACCATAAAACAACAAATATCTCTCAAGCCAAGATATCTTGAAGAGATCCATTAGAAGTTGACCTTTGCAAAAAAAAAAAAAATATTTATTTTTATATTTTTTTTATTATCAATTTCCTTACCCGTTTAGCACCAGTTTTGTCCTGTGTTCCAGTGTTGATCACATACCTATATGAAAGACATACTTAAAAATTTAAGAAAACCGAGATTCAAAAAGCAAATCATGTCCTACACATATCAAATTTGTGACAGAAGATGACATACGTGTGACTGGGGGCCAGTAAAGTTCCTGGTGCGATCTTCTCTTCTTTTTCTTCAAGCACCTTCACCAAGAAAAGAAAGATAATTTTTCTGATCCAACGACTGAAAGAGCATAGTTTAAAATGCAAGAAATGTTGGAGATGATTACTTGATAGAGAGGCCTATCAGGTTCCTTCCTCTGTTGCTTCCGAAGATCAATAAAATCAGGAGTTTCAACACCAGTAGGTGTGCTACAACACATCCAACCAAATAATAAATCAGAGCAACTCAAAAGATACATACACCAGGCCCAATGTTATCAGTATAATCATCACCACATATCACTAAAACTAACATTTTACATAGTGGAAACCCAACTAACAATCAATGAATGTATATTACCTTGACAGGCTGTCAACGGATTGAATGCCATCTTCAAGTTCCTCTTCCTCTATTTGTTCTTCTTCCTCCTCCTCCTCTTCTTCCTCCTCTTCCTCTTCTTCCAAGTCACCCCAGTGCTTAGTCTTATCAACAGGTTCCTCCTAAGTACCCGTTCCAGCAAGAGTTAAATGGAGAAAATTGTACATAGAGGCTCAAACTCACAAGTTTGGAGCACGATGGTAAGATCATTGCATAATATTGTAGATCACCTCATAATTAGGCTGTTCTTGTTGCAGAACACCGAAAACATCTCCATAGAGGGGCCGCCCGTACTAAATTACAAGAGGAAAACAATATGTAATGAGTTGAATAATAAAGATTGAGATGAACTACAAACAAAATAAATAAATAAAACCTACTTCATCCACAGGTGGTTTGCCCCAATCTCCATGCCCATAACCAAATTTAGCCCCAGGGGGAATGGGTGCATTAAGACCTGGGATTTTCAGATGAGGATAAGATGGTGGAGGGCCATATCTCTGTAATGGAGAAAAAAAAAAACTTAGAAATCGCAAGATAGAATATGCAAGTGAAATGAACAAACCAAAATAAATACGTAGAGTACTATCTTTTTAACCTGCATGTTAATGAGCCAAGGAGGAGGGGCACCTTCAGGCATACCAAGGGCTTCTTTCAACTCATGCGACAACATCCCTGGCTTCATTTCTCGAAGTTTTACCTAATTGCAGCCAAAGCAAAGTGAACATAGCTCATTGCTTTAACATGTGCTCTATGTTAGAAATTTTGACTTTTTACTTGTTCACCTTTCGGGACTATCATCTAAGTATTGCACGCACAAAAATGGGGAGTAAAAACCATATAAAGCCATACCCTCCAGGTCCAAAGACATCTTAAAGTATAACAAACAGACATATATGAAATAAAAACTGAACCAGCAATACACAGCTCACCACACAATAAGGTCCAAAAAACTATCAAACATAGGTTACAAGGGCCAAACATTTAAACAGTACAATAATTAAGAAAGGAAATGTGAGAACTATCTGATGAACCTCATGGGTCATACCTCAAATTCCTTTCCTTCATAATACAGATCGCCATGATAAGTCAATTTAGGTTTAGTCTGGTGCTTGAAGAAGGCATCATGAAGTACCTAAAGAAGTTGAAAAAGGAAATAAACTGTACTCAAAAAACATGAAAGGTTAAACAATCTAAACAAGTCCAGAAATGATAGAACAAGTAGAAGTTAAAAAACCTGATAATCAATATCCATCTTTCCCATTTTAGGCTGCATCCTCTCACGTTGCTTCTGTTTCAACTTTTTGCTGTCTTCTTTTTCAATATATGCCTGTCAAGAATATGAGACAAGAAAATAGCAAGCTAAGATAAGATTGAACTAATAAATGGGACCAGACAAGTGACTGAAAAACAGTCCAGAGCAACATTCCTCTTGCAAATTACAATCCAAGACAGAAAATAAATTTGCACTTCCCTCATATTATGACCTTCTGAATCATAATATAAAAAAATCAAATAAAATACGCTGCTAAATTAGAATTCATCGAAAATGCAGAGTTCATGCATGGCTAGTCATGCACCATGTACTTAGAATGTTTTCATCCTATATCTGACTTATTTAGAATTGCATATTGCCAGGGTACAGTGTAGGAAATGTATACTGCAACATTCTTTCATGAATCATTCTGTAACTTACAGCCATCATTGCTGTTGGAGGCGCGCCTTAGGGGTTTTAAGGTATTACTATTTACATTTTCGGCAGACAGAGTTAAAGGGGTGTGCAATAAAGCAAGCCTAAGGCACGCCTTTGAGCACTTTAATTATAAAGTAAGGAGTAAAGGAAAGTTGGTAAAAGGAGATGAAGGAACCCTACTTCCTCTATATCTCAATTCTTAGCATATTACAACCTCCAAAATGCTCCACCAATCAATTCAGAAGCCAACATCATTGCACCATAATTCTACAGGTACTTTTACAATCTAATTTGTTAACCTTTCTGATCAATGCCAATGTGTTTTCCAATCTCCACCAGTAAATTCCGACAGGCATCATAGCTCCAGCATGCCCCTGCTCACACTGCACTTTTTTTTTTGAAAATCTTATCTACGGCTCTCTGCTTTGAGACCTATTCCTTAAATAACTAGGACAGAATGCAAATTTAAAAAATAAAAAATCTCCATGTTCAACAGGATCACCTTTTGTGCAAGAATGCCCCCGTACGCCTCTAACAAACATGACTGCCGCTCAATAAGTCTAGTTAACTAACCATAAAGAAAATTACACTATATGCACAGGGATCATAAACATATTAACAGAGAAAAAGTTGTCTCACTTGTCTAATTTTCTCAATTCCTGTGGCAGCAATAAAATCAGGAAGTTGAAAAGGCTGCTTTTCGATACCTCTCTTTCCCTGCAAAGAATTACAGACTGTTGAGATATCTCTTAACAAGCATAAGAATTATGTTACATGACTAACAACAATTAAATCGCAGCCAATGTTCTGAAAATTAATGATAATCATTTGGATGTTTCTCGTTTGAGAAATTAACAACTCAGTTCTAATTTTAATAGACATCTTCCATTCAAACCTACACATTTTTAAATTTTGATTACACATCTAATCCCCCCAGTACAACTTTTGAGTAAGAACTAGGTAGACATTCAGAAGCTTCAGCTCTTATAAAAATTTAAAATAACATGAAAACCGAAAAAGGCACTCAAAACTAGAGAAAGTCAACCAGTTAATTAACTAATATAAATCCGTATAGCTTTATGACATCCAAAATGCAGGTTTAGTTCCCAGATAAGGTTCATTAAACGACATACTAATTATAACAATACGGTTAACACCCAACCCAAACTAATCAGCACATTGAATACAATTTATGCAAGGTTCCCCTTGCAAACACCTACATGTCAAGGCTCCACATGTGCCACCGCAGCTCTCCTGCAAGAACCACATATACATATAAGACAAACCTCATTGACTTATTGTCCATCACAGTCCTCCCTAACACACTATTTAATTACACCCATCACGCCCGTCTAGGAAATTTTAACATAGAATGAAAAGAAATACTTGAAAAGTAATACTTAATCCATATGTAGCTCTCATCCACAGGACACACCTGCAAAAATTTCCGTTTCTGGCACCAGTGTCGTGGGACTGCAACAGTATTGCGGTATGACTTCAGATATACCAGCAGCTTTGGATCTGCTGCAGTTGCATCCCACACCTTGAAAGCCATAAAATTAAGTGTTTAATTTTACATGAAAAAATCACAAGTAATGTAGTTCTATATTAGCAGAATGTTGTTCAACAGAGTCTTATACAAGTCACAGTCTACAATCGGAAACCATGGGAACAAAATTCTAAAAGCTTCTTATACTTGCTCACAACAATCATAATCTAATGGAGACAATAATCCATGATGTAACAGAAAATTGAACATTTTAAACTTAATACCAGAACTGTGAAGTATGGTGCATTACAAGAATCTTCATTTGTTTACTTTATTACAAAAGATATAGAGCAGGTAAAACTTTCAGAATCATATTTCCGTGTGTATTAAATTATAACCAACATCAATTTCCATTCCCATGAGCAGCCCATTCATCAAACATACAAAAGCAATCATATAAAAAATATGTATATACCGAATCGTTAGTTATTTTATATCCAACACCAAAACTGTGAAATTGAATGACAAAATTAGTATTTGAACACTTCCCTAAATAGGCTGTAAAGTGTGAAGTGATAATATTTTCATAAACCAGTTGCCATTTCCTTAATTATCTTTGTACATTCTCACGAGCCAATTCACCAAACAACAGCATTCATAGGTTAAACCAAAACAAAACAATAAAGTTAATGGCCAACTCGGTCTTACATCAGCAAACAGCTGTGAATCCACATGAGGGTGATAAAAATTCAATAAAAAGGGCAGTTCAATTTACAGAAACAGCCAGGAATAAATAGGTATTGGCCAACTTATAAAACAAACCAACACTTCAGGCACTCAGAATTCATACTTCCTCACTATCTTATCTTGTTAAGGTTAAAAAACAAACACACAACTGTCAGGACATGACAATATTAAAGCTTGCAGCACTCAGAATCCCCTTCTTCTCCATGTGTCCATCTAATATAAACATATGGACTTAGGACATGAGAAAAACAGCAGGTAGATGAAAAAAAAAAAGACATGTTCAAAGAGAAAATATACACATAGTAGGCACAAAAATTAGAAAGCAACACCAAAGACACCAAACAATTTGCAAGAAATGGATCCCTAATACTAGATGAGTTCTACCTCGACAACATCAGGTCTAGTACAAATCTGTTTCAACTCGGCGATCTTCATTCGTCTTTGAAGCTGCAAGAAAGCAAGAATGTTTTGACATTAAAATTAGATTTTAGACAAACAAAA
Organism: Pogostemon cablin; assembly: GCA_023678885.1. NCBI lineage: Eukaryota > Viridiplantae > Streptophyta > Magnoliopsida > Lamiales > Lamiaceae > Pogostemon > Pogostemon cablin. The sequence goes on from CM042956.1 coordinate 4,741,295, forward strand.
GGCGGGTATAAACCCAGTGCTTGTACATGGAGTGGTGTGATCAAAAAATAAAAGCTTAGCAATTTTTAATGGAAAAAAGAAAGATTACTGATAGATAATGAGCTTGAAGGGGGGGAAAAAGTCTACTACCAATAAAAGAAAACTGGGAACTAGATAATTTACCTCACTAAAAATAAAGTTTCTTATATGAAATTATTTAAATGTGAGGAATTGAGTTACTAATTAGAAAGAAAAATTATAATAGAAGTGTTAAATCTAACAAATATATTATATACTATATATCTTCATTTTTTTCCTAGAGGGCACGGCTTCCTGCCTGCTGCCACCAACTCACCCCCAGTCCATCCCCAATCTGAGTAAGTTAAATAAAAGCAAATAAGAAAAAAGTGTAAAGGGCAACCTTTTTCTTTTTATTGGAGATTCCTTTTTCTTTCAGTTGTGTATCCTGTTCCTCCTCTTCTGAATCTGAGTCAACCTTCTTTTTCGGTGCTGCATCAGGGGCAGTGTCCTGCTTTTTATCATTGTCCTGGAGATAAAAGGGGGAAAAAAGATGCAGGAAAAAGAAAGAAAGAGAGAAAACAATAAGAACCGTGAAGAAGAAGAACAGTGCAGCACAGAGAAACAAGAATTAACGACGAAGAGAAGGATGATTATATATTCTTACCTCATTAGTATTGTCTGTTAATACGAATTTCTCGAAGACCTTCGCAAATTCCTCCTCTCTAATACCATTTAATTCAACCCTTTCTTGCACAAACTCAACCTCTATGGCTCCTAAATCCTGAATGATTAACCCAAAAGACAAGAGAAGTAATCAATTCAATGATAATTAGTTAACAATTAAATATAGCAAGAACAGAGAGGTGAAATCCATAACTGATTTAATTTTCACCGAAGTTCACAGTTCCATAATTTACTCATAAGTCATTTAAAAAAAATTATAAAATAAAACATAAAAAATAAAGGTTTTACCAGCTTAAAAGATGAATGATGAACCCAAAGAAATATGCATCTTTAAAATAATCATCACCAGATCACCCGAAATAAATTACTGTTAAGTTTTAAAATGAAGCAATAGCCAGTCAATCATAAAAGGAAGTATACCACTGTTTGGCTCCCCTTTTCTTTCATGGAACCACTTATCATTCTATTGAACTTGACAAAAAAAGGAACAGATTGTGTTTCCGTGATAAAACTCCTACATGGATATAAAAACATTTAATAGTGAACTCAGAATTCAGATTGAGAAGTGCAAACATCAGTGGATGTATGACAACCATTCATGGCATTAAAAAACAGCACCCTAACTGATATATTGTTGCAGGTAGCAATTCAGATGTCTAAAGCTAATAAACATCACAAAATCCTTGGAAAACTTAGTAACGAAAGACTATTTTCAAAACTACATAGAACCAGTCACTACTTTTGTGTCTCATTTTTTTATCAACACCACCTTGCCTCCATTTCTGTATCCATGGAGACTAAAGACTACATATTATATATAAAAAAAATTATTATACAATTTATACACACATATATAAACATATAAATGTAAATTACTCACTTGTATCTTTCTAATAGCACTCACGGCATTAGATTAACGCAATAAAATCATGCATTTAGATTCAACACCGCAAACCCTAGGTCGTACATTTATTTAAAAATAGAACAAGAAAACAAACTCACCAGGTCACATTTACCGGAAGCCGTTTTACACTGATCTATAACCCTAAAAAATAGAAAGCTCAAGAAAACTCTAAACTACCTTCTGAGGATCGGAGTTCTCCTTAGAACTGTCATCAGGTTTACCGTTGGCGCCCTCCGCATGAGTATCATCGTCGTCTTCGATAGCTGCTTTCTGCTTGTTTTTCTTCTGTTTACGCCTCCTCCTGCGTCGTTCGGTCTCCCGCAACTTCTTCGCATCGCCATTAGGGTTTTGAGATTTCACTTCACCATTGGACAATGAGATATTCTCTGTGACGGCGCTCGCTACGTCCACCGGCATCTCAATTTTGTCACAGTAAACTAATCAGATTCGAAGAAACTGACCCTCAAATTTTCTCCCCTATGATATCTGATTTAAGCGAGGGAATGAGAGGGTTCGATCGAGATTGAAATACCCTCTAAATTTCTTTTGCGGTTAATACTAATTGGGCTTTTGAAAGCGAATGATATAATATGTATGCCAACCCGTGACGGTGGTAATATGTAATTGGGCTTCATCATTGGGCCTATCTAAATCAGTGGAATGATTTGGGCTTTCATTTGGCCCATTCTTTTCGTTCGTACATGTTCAAATAAGTCAAACCGCAAACGGGAACTTCAAGTATTGAATTTTAGTATTTGGAAAAAAATGAGAATATATTGCGTAAATTTTTGTAAAAGTATTTCACACGCCTCCCATTTCAATCCAAACAAAATTTATTTTCATCACGGAAAATTAAAAAATAACAAAAATTATTTTATTTTACAAACAACAAATATGAAATATCCAATGCAATTGGAGCTTTTCTCGGACCCCGCAATTATGGGCAATTTTAATGATGAGCAAAGCTATTGTGACCCGGACACTATGTCCCTTTGCAATTTTCGTCCCTTTACAATTTAAATCTCTAGCAATATATAGGGTTAAATAGGGGAGAGTTGTGTTTCCATGGGGGTACGGTATGCCCAGAGGACACACAAGTTTTTGTCTTTAATGATTCTAAATGCGTGTCGGGTTTTATTTTATGGGTAGGTTTTGCGTGAGACAATTTTTCACTTTTTAAAATAATTATCACTTTCACTATAAAAATGTCATCACTTTCGATATAAAATGTTATCACTTTTTATTTATACTATAAATTATTCATGAAATAGCATTGTCACTTTTTGTTAATTTATTTATTATCACTTTTCTTTATACTCCCTCAGTCCCGAAAAACTTTTCACGTTTATTGTTTCACGTTGTTTAACAAAAGTTGCACTTTTGACCAACTTTATTGACTTTGGAGGGTATTGTGGTATTTTTAGGTAATTAAAAAGAATAAAGTAATGATATGTGTGTGAAAAAGGAGTGACAAATTTGAAATTAAAGTAACTTTTGATGTTGTTGGATAAAGTGTTTTTTTTTGTGTGAAAGTTTTGTGGGACAAACAAATGAGGAAAGTGTGAAAAGTATTATGGGACGAAGGGAGTAAAAGTTATCACTTTATGACAGTCTCACGTACGGGGTTATGTGAGATGGTCTCACGCAAAGACTTGTGTCTTTGCCTTATTTTATTTTTGTAAATATCAATAAATAAATAAATAATTTAAATTTAAATCTTCAAATAGTAAGGTTAGAATCGTTAGATACGATTGGCCCGCAAAAATATCGTGTCAAAATTCTCCTTTAATTCCTTTTTTTTTTTTGGAAAGACTGTTTCATTCTTCATCAGAAGTCAACCAAGAAATGACTGTTGCAATAATTTTGTGAGTATTCATCCGTAATTGTGAAGTTATTCATCCGTAATTTTGAAGCATTTATCGGAGAATTGGTAATCGAAAATCGGAGCCTCAATCCTCTCACAGGATATTCAGACAAAGATTTTTCTCTCTCCCTATCCTCTTCCTGAATTTGCGCATGATGATGTAATAATAAACCCAGAAATATAGCAGCAGAGGGGAGAGAAACTAGAAGAAATACTCGATCACATTGCATCTCTTATTAAGAGATGGGCCTGCAAGAAAATGGGAATGGAGATGCCCAAAAATACATGAAAATTGATTTGTACGTGTCGGAGAAGGAGGGTGTTTCTCGTTCGATTCAGGATAATGTAATAAAAAACAGCAGCAGCAACAGATACGTTACGGCGTATGCTATATTTGCCTCTCTCAATTCTGTGGTTCTTGGCTATGGTTAGTTCATCTGAAGCTGTTTAATTCTGTGATATTAATGATCCTACTTTTTGTCGGTTTTGAGGTTTCTTGATACTGTATTGTTCTGTAAGTTGATCTTGATTCTCAAAACCTTAAATCTGTTGTGGGGTGATGAACTGATGCAGTTAAATAACAACATTGGTTTTCATTTCACCTAGAAACTTTCAAGTTAAAACTCAGAATGCAAGATTTAAAATGGCAATTTTATAAAACAACAAAGCAGGATTCATAGCTTTAGCCCACTGATTGGATTGATCTAAATTAGTAAAAGTCTGAACATGACTTAGATTCTGTTCATCACATCAAAAGATTCCATTGTCTATCATATTCTACATTTGTTCACTAGCTGTATCACAAATAAATGAAAAATGACGAAGTAATTTGAACTAAATGAGTAAGATCTCCCATGTGCTGATCCAAGATTTGTTCTTGTGAATGTGGTAAACCTGAATCAGCATTCTTCAATCCTTTACTGTTATAACAACAGCTATGTCTATTTGATTTGTGAAATACTAAGATAGAATTCATTGATCTGCTCTCTTTGCTGCTTTAGCACATCAGACATGGTACAATCGTTGTTAACATTATGTTGGTAATTTGCAGATGTGGGAGTAATGAGTGGAGCCATTTTATTCATTCGAGACGACTTAAAGATTACCGAAGTTCAAGAAGAAGTATTCGTCGGAATCTTGAGCATAATTTCTCTATTCGGTAGTTTAGCAGGGGGTAAAACATCAGACGCCATAGGTAGAAAATGGACAATAGCTTTAGCAGCCTTTATATTCCAATCAGGTGGTGCTGTAATGGCTCTTGCTACATCTTTCACAGTTCTAATGATAGGTAGGCTTTTGGCCGGAGTTGGGATTGGCTTTGGCATCATGATTGCACCCGTATACATCGCAGAAATCGCGCCTACTGTTTCCAGAGGTTCATTCACTTCCTTCCCTGAGATTTTCATAAATTTAGGCATCCTTCTTGGTTACATCTCCAATTATGTCTTCTCTGGATTACCAACACACATCAGCTGGAGGGTCATGCTTGCTGTGGGGATTCTCCCATCAGTATTCATAGTTGCTGCCCTGTTTGTTATCCCTGAATCACCGAGGTGGCTGGTTATGAAAAACCGTATAAACGAAGCCCGGGTGGTGCTATTGAAAACCAACGAAAATGTCAGTGAAGTTGAGGAGAGGTTGGCAGAAATACAAGAAGCTGCAAGATCTCTGACACATGAGAAATCTGAAAGCAAAGCAGTATGGCTTCAGTTGCTGAATCCAACACCGGGAGTTAGACGAATGCTGATAACGGGGTGTGGGATACAGATATTCCAACAGATAACGGGCATCGATGCAACTGTGTACTACAGCCCTACGATCTTTAAGAATGCTGGGATCAGGGGAAACACTCAGCTTCTTGCTACAACTGTTGCTGTTGGATTTACTAAAACACTCTTCATTTTGATTGCCATATTGCTTATAGATAAAGTTGGTAGGAAGCCACTGCTTTACGTGAGCACCATCGGAATGACTGTTTGTTTGTTCACTTTAGGCATCACTCTTACTGTTTTCAGTGATAGTTTTTTTGGGATTGCATTGGCTTTTCTGTGTGTTTGTGGGAATGTTGCTTTCTTTTCCATTGGGATTGGCCCTATATGTTGGGTCATTTCGTCTGAGGTTTACCCTCTGAGGCTTAGAGCTCAAGCATCTGCACTTGGCTCGGTCGGAAGTAGGGTAAGCAGCGGCCTCATTGCAATGTCATTCCTCTCTGTCTCAAATGCAATTACAGTCGGAGGAACGTTTCTAGTGTTCGCTGCAATCTCAGTCGTTTCAGTTGTTTTTGTTCACAAGTGTGTTCCGGAGACGAAGGGGAAATCGTTGGAACAGATTGAAATGCTCTTCCAGAATGATAGTTACTGGACAGAAGGTGAAGTGGAGCTTGAAGATGTGAAGCAACTGATAAAAAACCAGTCATAGCAAAGCCTTTATGATGATGTAAAAAAAAAAGACAACAAATATATGATACACTATTAGTTGCCAGGGAAAGATATACAATAAGACAGTTTTTTTGTAAAATTTTAATTTTGGACAATACATACAGATAGACAATTAATGTTTCATCACTTGAACTATCAATAGGGATCTGCAGGTTCTTTTACTTCTACTTAAACATTCCCAAATACTCTGTAAGATCCACAGAGACGAAAAAATTCAAAGGAGTGACCCGAAACGAAAGGGCTTGAGGTGCACATGCAAGAAAGGAGACGAAAGCGATTGCTCATGACGATAGTGGTCCTTCCACTACACAATAATGGCAGCCTCCAGAGTTTGTGTTTATGAAGGGGTTTGCATGTGTGTTTGTTAATTGAGGGCTAGATTCAATCTCATACATCTATTTTGTGAACTGCATGATGTTATAGAAGCTGTGTTGACTCTACTTTCTTAAGTTTAAATGGCTGCCAGATATTTTTATCATTTAATAACTTAGCAGAAAGTGACAATTTTAATGCTTGTGTCACACCCCTAGAAGTAGTACTGCAAGGTTTGCATGACTAATCTACCAGCACCCATTCAACTGGAATGGATGTACTAGGATTATACATCTCTCTCTCTCATAACACTAAAGAATGAGGCATACCTCAACTCACTAGGAAAAGAGAACAAGAGCCATTGTGACAATTATAATTGACTAAAAATAATAAATTTGTAAATGACAATTATTTCTATATGATTTTGTTTGTATAAAGAGGAAGGTTAAGCCCTCACTCTGTGCATTATGAGTTGAATGATGCTTCCCTTTTCCACCTCAAATTTCCTACTCTGCTTATTCCAGAGATGAACAGCAAAGCTTTGGCTCTGAATTTGTCTGAGCTTTGCAAGCAACCATTTCGAGTGACTCAAGCTTTGCGGTCCCTTAAAAAGGCTTCCGATTCTACTCCAATCCACTCAACCTTGAAACCAAGTATGGTCCATTGTGACCCCATTTATTCCCATCAAATGTGAGTGCAAATTCTTCGATGAACTTATGCAGCAGCGGATGACCCTTGTCGAAGATCAAAACAGCATTATTCAATCTGCTCCAGTTCCCCGTACCAACATCAACAGTCTGAGCTCCAATGGCATTCTTCAGCTCACCAAAACTCTTCAAAACTATGATATCAGTGTCTAAATAAATCCCACCAAACCTATACAAAAGGCCTATTCTAAGCAAGTTGGATAGGTTCTGACCTAAAGAGACTTCTCCAGGATTCACATTTCCACGCATTAACTGGTTGTACCAAGCTTGAGCAACAGTGTTCTTAAACAGAAAGTTGAAATCAGGAGATATTGCAGTCACTTTAAATCCCTTATCTAAAAAGGGTGAGAGGATCTGCATCCCTTTTCTTGAATCCAATGTATTTGAGACGATGATTAAGCAGCCATCCGGATGTGCTCTGAATAAACTCTCCACTGAAAACAACTCCCTCTCTCCAAAAGACTCCACTGAAGAAATCCAAGTCATGAAGAACCGAAACTTACATGAAGATTTCGACGATTTGCCTTTGAAGAACCTCATCACCCTGGCTTCAAATAGTTTCACAGCTTGAGACCCCAGAATCTTCACAGCGTTCTTGTACCTTTTCCTTCTTCTTGGATGGTACATTCTTGTTTGATTCGTCAAAACCACCATGTTTTGATTTTTATGCAAAAGAGAAAAACGAGTGTTCAAGTTTGCAGTTGAAGTTGCTTCTTTCAGTTCAGCAGACGGCAGTTTCGTTGAAGATGGCACTGAAGAAACCACTCTTGTTTTCCAGGCGACTTCAGGCGGGCTTTTGGCCGGGAAAGGGACGTGGATACAGAATATAGTGGCACTATTATATGTTAAAAGACAAATCAAAAGAAGAGAAGCAAAAGCACAGAAAGATTTCTTGCTCCTTTGGCAATGCAAAAGAAGCTGAGAGAAGAAACTAGAAATATTTTCCATATCAGTAGTTGTAAAGAGTCAGGTGCATGATCTCCCCCTATAACTTAGAAAGCATGAAGAAATGATGAGAGAGAGAGAGAGAGAGGCAAAGTGTGTGTTTGGAAACAAGTAGTGGAAATATGAACTCATAAGTGGACTACCTTATATCTTCTTCTCTCTTACATTTTCTAATTGTGTGGTGTCTGATGTACTAGTATTCAATATCACACACAATTCTCTGTACTGACTACTGATACAATAAACTATGTAATAAAATATCACATTGAGATAGTAGGGCTCTTGCCATTGAGAAGTTGATCAAGTGAAACTTCATACCTTGTGTTCCAAAGAAAGAAATGTTTTCTTACAAGTAATTTCTAACTATATGCACAAGTTTCCAACTAAAACAAATACTTTATACGTAAGTGGATCATGTGGAAAATGACAGCTTCAACGGATTATGTGGAGATCACTCTGTTCGTCTTAATTGCATTATATTTATAATGCTGGTAAAGGCAGAGTGAGTTATGTTAGGAATTTTGGACACACACGCACACGATGACACAAATAACACGAGATTTGTTTACCCAGTTCGTCTTTCGACTACATCTGGGGGCGATACCAAGCCAGGATTTTTCTTACCTTGTTGGACAAGTCAACTACAATGAGAAAACATCTTGATCTAGATAACACAATGGATAACTTCTTGATTAAGATAACACAATAGATAACTTCTTGATCAAGATAACTTGCCCTAATCCTAAGCCCATTAGGATCAACTGGGCCAAAAAAAATACGGGCCTAAAGAATTTAGGCTTCATACTCCAACAATCTCCCACTTGGAGACTAAATCCTCCATGTAGCATATCTTCTAGTTCTCCTCCCGTATCCGTCTGGCATCGCCTAGCCTTTTCTTCAAGTTCCAAGGCCAATTGAAGCTATGCATAGCTTCAATTTCTCTAAGGTCACCACCTTAGTAAACATGTCCGTTGGATTCTCATTTCCAAGGATCTTCATAAGCTGTAAGACCTTCTTCTCCAAAAGGTGACGGATGTAGTGATACTTCAATTCAATATGCTTTGTTCTTGAGTGAAATGCCGGATTCTTTGCAAGAAATATAGCACTTTGACTATCACTGAAAATAGTACTATTTTCATGCTCCTTCCCAAGTTCCCCCAAGAAATTCTGCAACCACACCATCTCCTTACTTGCCTCTGTCACAGCTATATACTCTGCCTCCGTGGTGGACAATGCAACAACCTTCTGCAACTTAGAAGTCCAATATATAGCAGTATCACCATAAGTAAAGACATACCCGGTTGTACTTCTTCTCCCATCAAGGTCATTAGATGCCAAGTCTGCATCCACATAACCCACCAGCGCCACACTCTTACCTTTGAAACACAAAGCATTGTATGCGGTACCTCTCAAGTATCGCAGGACCCACTTCACTGCTTCCTAATGTTGCTTGCCCGGATCACTCATGAACCGGCTTACTACTCCCACTGCATGAGCAATATCTGGTCTTGTACACACCATGACATACATGATGCTACCAATTGCTGAAGCATAGGGAACACTCATCATTTGTGCACGTTCCTCCTTATTCTTTGGTGATTCCTTCTTTGAAAGTTTGAATTGACTTCCCAGTGGAACACTCACAGGCTTCGACTCTGACATGTTGAATCTTTCCAGGACCTTCTGAATGTAACTCGCCTACCAAAGATATACATATCCCGTCGCCTTATCACGTTCAATCCTCATGCCCAAAATCTGTTTTGCCTCTCCAAGATCCTTCATGGAGAACCGTTCTAACAACTGTTTCTTCAACTTATATAATTCTCTTGCATCGACTCCTATGATCAACATATCATCAACATATAGCAAGAGAATAAGGAAGCTTTTGTCAAACCTCTTGTAGTAGCAACAATGATCAGTGTGACATCTATGGCAATCAATCTTCATTATGAAGTTGTCAAACTTCTTATACCACTGCTTTGGGGCTTGTTTTAGGCCATACAAAATTTTCTTTAATTTGCATACAAGTGGCTATTTTCCCTTCTCTACAAAACCCTCAGGCTGTGTCTTGTACAACTCTTCCACCAATTCACCATGGAGAAATGCCGTCTTCACATCCATCTGATGCAATATCAAGTTTTCTGCAGCTACCATACTCAACGTCATTCTAATAGTGGTCAGTTTCACAACTGGAGTAAAGACATCAGTATAGTTAATCCCATGTCGCTGCTCAAACCCCTTGATAACCAACCGGGCTTTGTAGCGTCTGCTACCGTCAGCTTCATTATTGATTCGGTAGACCCACTTGCAGTGCAAAGCCTTTTTACCCTTTGGGAGCTCAACAAGTTCCCAAGTGTCATTCAACAGAAGTGATGCTAACTCATCATCCATAGCACCTCTCCATTTTCGTCTATCTTCACTCTGCTCTGCCTCTGCATAACACTCAGGCTCACCACCATCAGTAAGTAACAAGTAGTAGTTAGAGGGCGAATACCTATCAGGTGCACGTCGCTCTCTAGTTGGCCTCTGCAACGGATCCTCCAATGGTGGTGGTGGTGTCCTTGGTTATCCAATGAGAACCTCTTCCTCATTCTGACTCTCCTTGCTCCCACTCGAGTTTGAGATGTCTAACTTGACTTCTTGGGTATTAGTCTTGTCAGAATTTGATGCCTCCAATCTGTTCTTGTACATAACCTGTTCATTGAAAACCACATCTCTACTGCGAATAATATTTTGGTTGTTCTCATCCCAGAGTGTATAACCGAACTCATCACCACCATAACCAATGAACGTACACTTAACAGATTTATCATCTAACTTGCTTCTATCATTTGAACTAATATGAACATATGTAACACAACCAAAGACACGCAAGTAAGACAGATTTACCTCTTTTCCTGTCCATTCTTCCTCTGGCATTCTGTTTTCCAACGGAACTGATGGACCTCTGTTAATTAGGTATGCTGCTGTGTTCACTGTATCTGCCCAAAACATCTTAGGCAGTCCACTCTTCAATCTCATGCATCTAGCTCGCTCATTCAAAGTTCTATTCATTCGTTCTGCCATTCCATTCCGCTGGGGAGTTCCTCTCACGGTCTTCTCTATGCGAATCTCATTCTCAGCACAATATTCCTTGAACTCACGGAGTTCATATTCACCTCCATTGTCAGAACGAATACACTTTACTTTCAGCCCCGTTTCATTCTCTACAAGGGCTTTCCATTTCCTGAAAGGATCAAATGCATCTGTTTTATTTTTCAGAAAATAAACTCATACCTTTCGAGTGGAGTCATCGATGAAGGTCATGTAGTACTCCGAACCACCAAGGGACTTCGTGGGCGCTGGTCCCCATAGATCGCTATGCACCAACTCTAATTTTTCTGCCTTCAAGGTTCTGCCACCTCTCGAGAAACTTACTCTTCTCTGTTTTCCGAAAACACAGTCATCGCATAGGCCAACTTCAACAGATTTCATCCCTGGAAGTCTCCCTTTCGAACACATTACCTTCATCCATTTCTCGCTCATGTGACCCAGCCGACAGTGCCACAAATCAACATTGGTCGTAGCTCCTGCAAGATCAATGCAGTCCTTGGAGTTAGTTGTAGTATACAACGTCCCCTCCTTCCCTCGCGCTACTATCATTACTCCTTTACTGATCTTCCAACTGTTGCTGCCAAAAGTCACCGAGTATCCTTCTACATCAAGCTGTCCAATTGAAAGCAAATTTCTTTTCAATCGTGGAATGTGCCTAACACCATTCAGCTTTAATGTCGATCTGTTTGGTGTGGATACCGAACATCTCCTTTTCCCACGATCTTCAAGGGCTCATCATCAGCAAGGTAGACTTGTCCGAATTCACCAGACACATAGTTCTCCATTATTTCAGCATCATTGCATGAGTGAAATGATGCTCCAGAATCCAACACCCATGATTCCAGCGGACTACTGACACTCAAGACCAACACATCTCCAATATCATCTATGGTTGTGTTTGCTGTCTTCTTCTCATTCTGTCCCTTCTTGTTTTTCTTGGGCGCTGTACACTGATTCCTGTAGTGACCAAACTCATCACAATTCCAGCACTGGATTGAGTCTTTGTCTTTCTTGGATTTACTCTTTCCTCTGGACTTTGATCTACCACGATTCTACCTACCCTTTGATCTGCCCCTATCCTCCGTGTTCAGCACTGACCCTGAAGTAAATCCAGACTCTTTTCTGCGAACCTCCTCACTAATCATCAGATCTCTCATTTCGTCAAGTTTCAATTTATCTTTCGCGGATGAAGCACTAACTGCAGTTATTGTGGCAGTCCAACTATCTGGCAAAGAAGATAACAAAACTAAAGCAAACACCTCGTCAGTTTCGACTGAACACAACAGCCCAATGATCATGTTGAACTCGTTCAGATGTTGCTGCACAAGTGTGCTCTCCGACATTTTGAGGTTGAACAATCGTCTGATCAAATGAACCTTGTTCGCAGTTGTGGGCTTTTGGTACATCTCCTCCAGGATTTGCAGCATCTCCCTTGCGGACTTGGCTTTAGTTGTGTGGTAGGCTACGTTAATGGACAACGATAAACGTATCGCACTCATCGCCTTTCTGTTCAACAGATTCCACTCCTTCAGATCCATCTTTTCAGGTTTCACCTTCTCTTCTAAGGGCACATACAGATCTTTCCCGTAGAGATAATCCTCGATCTGCATCTTCCAGAACCCGAAATTTGATCCGTCAAACTGTGTGATTGGAATCTTCTCGTCGCTCATCGTGACTGCTCCCTTCTAACCCGAGGCTCTTGATACCAGTTGTTAGGAATTTTGGACACACACACGCACACGATGACACAAATAACACGAGATTTGTTTACCCAGTTCGTCTTTCGACTACATCTGGGGCGATACCAAGCCAGGATTTTTCTTACCTTGTTTGACAAGTCAACTAAAATGAGAAAACATCTTGATCTAGATAACACAATGAATAACTTCTTGATCAAGATAACACAATGAATAACTTCTTGATCAAGATAACTTGTCCTAATCCTAAGCCCATTAGGATCAACTGGGCCAAAAGAAATACGGGCCTAAAGAATTTAGGTTCCATACTCCAACAAGTTATCGACACAATTGTAGTTGTCTGGATTAGATTAAAGAAATGACTTGATTATGGAGAAGACGTGCCATATTTCAAATTTTTTATTTATATTCTTTTTTAATGCAACAACGTACCATGATCTCCACGCAATAGTCTTGAGAGTACATGTAAATTAAATCACTCAGAAGAGTGATTTAAATCTATATAATCTCCTGCAGAAGTCACAAATTAATACAAATATATAAAGTCTAATAAATTAAAATATTAAAACCAGATATACTCCTTTTTTTTTTTTAACCGTATGTTTCTTTAATCTCAAAACAAGCTGTAACAGGAAGAAAGAATCTCTCTTCACTCTCTACAAAGCTACTCTTGAAATTGTAATCAGACAATGCTAATGTTTGTAATAAGACATGTTATAGATGTACCAAGGGAAACTGTACAGTAGAGAATAGAGAAAGAATTCATCTAAATATGCCATTCGAAACTAGTTCAAAAAACTTGAACACCATTCTAAGTTCATATTGAAAGATAAGTAAAACCATCCAAAAAACACAAGCTAAAATGTTAATAAACATTATACACTAATCAGAGCAGCCCCCTCCGTCGCTTGTAGTCGCTGACAGTCAGGGTGAGTGCGTGTCTTCTCCCATCATTATCGGGAACTTTGACGCCATAAGTAGCTTCGATTCTCTGTTTTCTAGCCATATATCCAGCCTGGGCTCCTTGAGGCCCGCCAAGCTTCTGAAGGCCAGCCAATGATATGGGCAATTCAAAATTATGTAGTAGGTGGGATTCTGTTCCTTGATCAACCGGAGCACTCGTATCAACCAGCTTACCTGCACCAGCAGCAGCTTCCAAGGCAGCTGCTGTTGCCGCCATTCCAGCCTCGGCTGTAACTGTACCTCCGTTGGCAGTAGGTAAAGCTGCAGTGGCATCGCCATTTGCAGCTCCTCCGCTGTTGTTTCCCACATAGTAATTCCTTGACCTAGTCCACCTTCTTGAAAAGGGGTCATATCCAGCCTCGCCAGATTTCAGGCTGGCGATCACTGGTTTCAATTCCGAAGCATTCCTGAAATTCTCAACCCTGTTCTTTCTGTTCATTTCTGCTAGTTTAATTGCCTTGGAATCTTTTTCCTGTACCTGGCGAGATGCCTCTAGCTCTTTTAGCCTTCCCTTGATCCTCTCTACCTCTACTTCATCTTCGTTCTCCTTGGCTACTTCTAAAGCCCTCCTCAGGCGATCTTTCTCCGCTGCAACATTTAGCGGTCTCCATGTAGCTGATTTTTTCTCCTGCAACATCTGCTTGACAGTGGCTGCAGAGTAGACAAATGTATTCGTTTTCTGTATGGCGTCCCTCTTATCCAACACATCCTGTTTCGTGGGCATGTGACCACCACTGCGCTCTACCTCCCTAACCCACTGGTCAAACTCTTCCCGTAGAGGAGGAGAATCTGAAATCATTGCCATCTGCCATCTAGCGGCAGAGCTTTCATTGCCCCAAACCACATTCAGATACTTGTATGTGGTTTTGTTATCAAGCTTGTACTGTCGATCAGGGTCCGTAGCATCAACATTTCGCACCACACAGAGCCTGTAGATAGGTCCAGACCTAGACTTCCCAATACCAACTCGCACGAAACAACCAACAATCAATTCATCAAAGAAGGGCTCCATAAACCATTTAGCCAGTTTAGACCTCCGAATCGTTATATCCTTGATGTCTTCAAATGTTGGCACCTTGGACTCGGATGAAATTTTGTCATCATCACTATCAGCCATTCCACCATCACCTGAGTCTCCATCATCACTATGGGAACCACTCTCACTCCTGCTAGGACTACTCAAGGTTGCAGCTGTGAAAGATCTCCTCTTGACAGGTGAATATCGACTGCCAGATCCCTTAGCAGCATCCCTTCTTCGTTTTACTAATTCATCCAAGGCACCTGCCCTTTCAGCTTTTGAGCGCATGCTGCGAGTGTGAGTTTTAGGGGGCGATCCTTTTCTATCTAGCCCCTTCCTTTTCTTAAGCTTTTCAGTCAAATCTCGGTCACTTCTCTTTGTTGCACGGGCTTCTAATATCATTTCCCGTTCAAGCTCGGTAAGTTTTGAGAGTTTTTCCCGATCATCTTCATCCTTGTACAAATCACTCCCGACAGAATCATTATCACTATCACGATCACGACCATACTCATCGTCCTCGTCACCTTCTTGACTACTACGAGCATCATCTCTATCAGTGGGGTCCAACCTTTTCTTGAGAGGCACTTGGGAGCTCGATGGCTTTCTGTTCGAATAACCACGATCGCCATCTGAATCATCGTTTTTTGAGTCACTTCCATCATCAGAATATGAACCTTTCCGCCTCCTCCTCGATGGTGGAGATGAATGACGGTTCCTCCCAGGTGTACCTGTCCTTCCTGCTGCCTCCAGTAGCAATTTCTCTAAGTCTGCCATCAAACCAGTGTACCTTGTGGAGGCAAGTAGCATTAGTTATAACCTTTTACAAACTGATGCAAAAATCACCCACAGAAGACAATTAATCTAAAATATTATCAACATTAAAAATATACAAAATCAACATGCATCCATCTATACAATACAGCTTCAAGCAAAGATGGTTCTAAGCCTATTTGCTGAATATTTATCTCCAACTAATTGTCAACATAAAGCACAATTTAAAAATCTACATCTTGCTACGGACCCTAGCATCAGCAATATTATAACAGTTTCAAAAAAGCAATGCCTCGTATTAATCCCTCGCAGCATATTTTCTTAACAATTTACATCACTTTCCTTGACAGATTAACCCATCTCAACAAACGAGCTACGGTCTTAAATACTAACATCAGCAGTCTAACGAAACGAAATCAATTAGAGTTATCTGCACATAAAGTTCAAACAAAACAAAAACCACAAAATCAGATAATAAGTACCAAATTAAATCATGCGCAAACCCTAGAATTCTCAAAGTGCAGCATCACATACCTCAAATTTGAATTGCAGTATTTATAGATCGAAATAAACCAGGATTTAACTCAGTGGTGGAACTTTTACTAGGAACAAGTTAAAGTAGGGTTCTGAAGACGTAAGGGGAGGAGGAAATCGGGAGAGACGAATCGGGGTAGTGGCGGAAAAGATCTGAAAAAGAGGAAGCAGGAGGATCACAGAGTTGGATTTGGGGGCCGTAAGATGGGGGGCGTCAGTGATGATACTACACCCCAACCCAGTCTTTAACAATTCCATCTAATTTGAGTAATTTGAGTAATTAACGTTTCTTAGCACTACCCTAGATAAATTAGTAATCAAAATATTTGTAGTATAATTGAACTAAGGGAAAAGGGTCATTTTAACCCTATCTTATACTATGAGTTCGAATAGGCCCTCAAATTCTCATTTTGTTCAACTAAGTCATTCCTTAAACTTTATAAAATCAAATCAATCCTTTAACTTCTTAAATTAGAGCATCAACACTTCTTCATTTAAATTTAAGTATGCGCTGAATGTAATCTCATTTTTTTTCAAACCGGCAATCTCTTGAATCATATATTAAGGAGAGAGGAATCTATCAAGATTTGAATCTCGTAGAAATCGACGGAAAAAAGTAAATACCTCAGCAACCAACAAAGGACATGATTCATCCATGGTGATTGACTCTACCAATTGACTCTACAATTTATCGAACATCTTGTGGGCAAAACAAAATGATGACATTTTGTTGGGCTATTTAGCAGGAGAAATAATCACATAAGCAACTTTAATCACAGAATCAACTTGTGGTGAAGGAAAGGATTTGCCGATTGCATGGAATCAATTTTACCAATTGAATCAATTTTCGATCTTTTCATTATTGAATCCAAAATCACACGTCTCAGTTGCAATATTGTGAAAAATATATGAATGCATTTTGTTTGATTTGTACTTGTAGTAATATATATACTAGTGAGATTACAGGTTAGATGATATTTGATGAGTTTGAGGAATTCGATTTTATGGGCAACGGTAAGAGGAGAGTATGAAGAAATTGTTTCAACTCCACTGCATGTTTTAAATGAAAAAGTGTTGATGCTCTAATTTAAGAAGTTAAAGGGTTAATTTGATCCATAAAATTTAAGAAATGGATTAATAGTACAAAATGAGAGTTTGAGGGTCTATTTGACCCATGTTATAAGATAGAGGGCTAAAATGGCCCTTTTTTCCATTGAACTAATATAAGAAATTTTTTTACCACGGTAACATAATTTAAATATGGATTTGTAAGATTTTTTTTATTAATTTAAAATTCGAAAAATATAATAATAATATCAAACCAATCTACAATCATAAAATTGTTAAAAGTTATATTATATTACGTAATCTAATAAATTTGTCATTAATTAATGTGTTATTTAAAGAAAATAAATTATAAAATTCTTTTTTTAATTTAATATAGTGATTATTATTTTATTTTAGTTAATTTTAAGATTTTAAGTTCCATACTCCATGTGTTATAGGAGTAATTTCATATGTTTCAAGTTCTGAAAAAAAAAATCGAGTCTCTTATTAGTAGTTAATTTATTTTTATGAGTCATATAATAAATAAATAAATAACTCAAAATAAACTATGTTCATATTTCTGAAATTTTAATTGATTAATATTTTTTTAATTATAATAATTTTTAAAAATAAATACTCATGTTTTTTTCTTTCTAAGATTTATATATACTTCTGTTAAAATTTTAAATTACTATTTTACTTAATGATCGGAGTGTGCAAGTAAAAGGTATAAAAAAATCACGAATATTTAAAAAATAAAATGGCATTAATGAAATTTGTAGATAAATAACTAACTCAAAGTTATTAGTTATGTATGTAGTACTATTTTGATGCCATATATAGATAAATAACTAACTCAAATTTGACTAATATTGTAGTACTATTTTGATGCCATATATCCTAATTATCACCCCAAAATTCATATTTTATTTCAAGAATATCATTAAGATTTTTTTTAAATTTTTTTATATTTGAGTATTTCATGTAATAAGTAAATCACTTCATACATTTTTTTTGCTTATGATACATTTTTTTACTTGTGCTAGAACGTTACCTGGCAATAGCATTTTACATATAGTAATTATTTATTAATTTTTATTCAAAATGTAATTACGTAATATATATATATATATATATATATATATATATATATATATATATATATATATATATATACTTTTTCAAATATTATCTTTCATTAAAATATCATTACTTTTTATCCATCTTATAAAATCATTATGTGAGATGGTCTCACACAATTCATTCGTTCTTTTTTTTTCATTCATCTAATATTCACATCCTAAAACTCAACATCACAATCATATAGTACACTTTAATTTTAAAATTGTCATATTTTTAATTCAAGTTATCTATTTTATAATATATTTATTATTAAAAAATATCAAGCACCTAAAATATGAAAAATTATGTTTTAGGGTGATAAATTACTACTACTATTTTGAATAATATAACTAAATTTTGATATATTGTAATTTTTTTATATATATTGTTTTTAAGTTGATTAGTATTTTTCATTTACAAAAATAATAATTCACTACTCTTATAATAAATAAATTTTCATGTATTAAATAATAAATCCAATAAAATTCATACTATAATTTTACAAGAGACAAGTTCTAAAGTTGAGTTAAAAAATAATAACATAATTTGAAATTAAAGTTTGGAGAAATTATAACATTTGGTCTTATAAGTATACCAAAATCCGCATTTGGTCATTTAATTAATAATTGCATTTTGGGAGATCAAAATTGGACAAAGAACTAAAATTGAAAACTATAATAATAAAGGACTAAACGTAGATTTTGTGATAATTTAACAAAATAATTAAAGGATCAAATGTGATATATCATTTGACTGAAAAAATTATAATTTCTCACATTATATTAAAACCTAGAAGTATTGTTCATGAATATTACATCACCTTTGATTTTTTTTAAATTAGAATAAATTATGAATGAGAAATTATTACTTTAATATTTTTTTGTGTTTCAACCGATCATTTTAATTAAAAAATACTTTTATTAATTAAATTATTAAAATAAATACTTTAAATCAATATTATTATAGTTGTACCGAAGATTGAACCGATAAAGACAACAGTTTGAGGTTAGATCGACCAGGCCAGTTCAACTAGAAGGTTGAATTTTACACATTTTTAATTATATTGTATAGAATCACTATTCATAAAAAAATGTATAATTAACAAAATTATTTTATAAAGTAAAAAAAAATCAATTTGAATAAAAATATAATGAAATAAAAAATATTTATAATTCATACTTCATACATAGTTATAATATACATACACAACACCAAAACTCATATTCACTCTAATATTTAAACATAATATTTTAAAACAAAACAAAAAATAAAATTAAAACTAAAATTATGAGAATTAGAAAATACAAGTTTTTAAAAAATTGAAATTTTTAAAAAAAATGAAAGTTAAAAAATATATACAAAAATAGTTGTACCAGTTCAACCTGGAACCATTTCAATCTTAAAATAGTTTTTTTTTTTGGTGATCTGGACCGGTTATAGCTCTGGTTTCAAATCAAACTAGCCGATCGGTCCATTCCACTTTTAAAAAAATTGCTTTAAATATAAAACTATCTTTTGAATAAGTGTTCTGATATTATTTAAATCATAAGAGAAGAAGCTTAAATCATGCATTTTAAATAAATCATTATATCTCTACATTTTATAAAATATAAGTAATTTTCGTATATAATTTATCAGAATTTGAAATTTTATGTAATACAATCCCATGCTAGTATATTCCTTTTTAACAGTAAAAAGATTAAGAAAAAATTTATTTTAAATATATAACTGAAATAAAGTATGGTAAATATTGAGCGTTCTTTTAAAATAATTATATTTTTTTAACATAATAAATAATGATGTTTATTAATTATGTAAGATACTTACTTATTTCGTAATACTCGTATTCATGTATAAATAAATAATTTCAAACCCGTTTATCAATACACGTTGATTACACATAACCATTTAAAATTATTAAGATGTTATGACTAATAATATTAATTATTAATAATTTAATAATCAAGAAACATGCTATGTAGACTCTTACCATTAAATAGTGGTAAATATTGAGCGTTTTTATAAAATTATTACATTTTTTTAACATAATAAATAATTATGTTTATTAATTATGTAAGATACTTGCTTATTTCATAATACTTGTACTTATGTATAAAGAGTGTATATTGGGTGCACCCGGGTCAAGGGTACACCCATATGTGTATGATTTTTTTTTATTTTGTATACATGTTATTCTATTTTGTATACGTATTTTGTAATAATTGTATACTTTTTTCACATTAAGTTTATCATTAAAAAAACTAACATCCACATATATATATACACATATATATAATTTTTTATTCAATAATGTATACATGTTTTTTAATAATTGTATATTTTTTACACTCAATTTTTCATTAAAAAAACTAACAATTAAATTGTATAATTTTTTGCTCATAATTATATATGTTTTTGTTTATATTTATATATGAGTGTACCCTATATTAGGGTGCACCCGAGTGCACATTATAATTAGCCATAAATAAATATCATCTAAAAATTAATATTTTTAAATCTTCATTAAAAAAATATATTATGATACTCATACCCGTCCCAAACCCATTTATCAATACCCGTTGATTATACATACATACTCATTTAAAATTATTAAGATGTTAGGACTAATAATATTAATTCAAAATTATTAATAATAAAGAAAATAATTTAATATCGTTCCAAACCCATTTATCAATACCCGTTGATTATACATACCCATTTAAAATTATTAAGATGTTAGGATCAATAATATTAATTCAAAATTATTAGTAAAGAAGAAAATAATTTAATAATGAATTAATTGTTAAAACTACATTATTGTTTCAAACTACATTATAGTTTAAAAAATTACATTATAATTATAATTACAAAAATAAATCATAATATAAACTTAATTGTTAGTACCATAAATAATAAATTAAATTTTGCTGAAATAAATAAGAGGGAAATTTAAAATCTTAAAATTAAAATTAATTAAATATGGTATCATTATAACGAAAATTGAATAAGGTATATTTTAAATAAGGTATTAAATCAATGACAAATATCTAATCTCATAATTGTGATGAATGAATGAGTTTTAATAATATGATGAATGAATGAGATTCAAAATAACTTATAGTAATTAAATCCAAGAGTGTAAATTAAAAATTGACTCAATTTTGACATTTTTACTTTGCTATTATATTACTTTAGATTAAATTATATTAGATACTTGGATACCTTTTTTATAATATTTTTATGAGTTTTAGTATATAATGATAAATTGTAATTTTTTTTTTATCAAATTATCACATTTGATTATTTAATTATTTCGTCAAATTATCACAAAATCTGCACTTGATCATTTAATTATTGCAATTTTAAATTTTATTCCTTTATCCAAATTCTGTGCGTAGGAATAGAAATTACAGGAAATAAGATCAAAATTGAAAAAAAAAATCTCTAAATTTTAAAATTCAAGTTAAATGACTAAATGCGAATTTTGACATAAAGACCAAATGTCATGATTCTTTAAAGTTTATTGTAAATTTATGAAATTCAATTATTTTATTTTATTTTTATTTTTTAAACACATTTAGGGTTCGATGAAATAAAAAAAAAAAAGACAAAGTCTCTTGTGAGACGGGTCGACCCATCTCTAAAATATGCTTATTGTATAGATGAAGTATGTTGAATGATTGTTATAGTATGTTTTCTAAAGTATGCTTGATTATGCGTTAAAGTATGTTTTTAGTGTGTTATAAATGATTTATTATTACTAGCATACTTTAACTACAAATAATCTTACTTTATCTATAAAATAAACATACTTTAGTGATGAGTTGACCTGTTTCACAAGAGAATATCTCTAAAAAAAAAGTGAAAATAGATTTATTACATGGAGATTATCTTTATTCTTATTAAAATAATAAAACGTTAAATTATGTAATAAAATAATTCAAATTTTATAATACTTTTTAACATTAAATGAATTTCTAATTAAATATAGATTAATTATTATGTGCATCTTGCCTGGACAACCATTTTCATAAACTTATATGGAGTATTTTAATGAATAAAAATGTACATACTTAATTAGCAAAATTTCTGTTAATTTTTATTAATAAAAATTATGTAAAAAATTATACAATTATTTTAAAAATATATATACACTATTGAATAAAAAATTATACACATTATGATTGTATCGGGTGCACCAGATATTAACTCTTAATATGGGTTATTATAATTCAAATTCATTTTTTATATAGTAAAAATGTATGTTTTAAAATTTAAAAGTAAAAATGTGTTAATCCTTCTATTTTATTTTGATGCAACATTTCTTTAAAAAAAATTCATTTTTAATTAATTAAATATAATCTTTTAAATTAAATTTCCCATTATATTAAATTATTAATATTTTATTATTCATATCATCAAAGTTATTTTATAAAACAATTTGTGTAAGATGTGGACTTACTCAAATTTAAATTATTTTCTATTAAAAATTTAATAAAAAAATTTAAATAGATAATTAATGAAAAAATCACTAATAGATACACACTTTTAACCTAAATTAATATGAGATACAAGGAATTTAAATAATTACTCTCACGTACAAAATATTAAAGTAAAATACCAAATGTAACCTTATAATCCTATACACTTTTAAACCACCAACCCTACCCCTCACCCACCCAACCGCCGGACCGGCGCTGACCGTCGCTGACCGCCGCCTGTTGCCGGAATTTAAAATGTGCAAAAATAAAATTGTGCAAAGCAAATTGTGCAAAACCAAATTATGCAAATATTTTATGCATTATTTTATGTAAAAAAGTGACCCATAATTAATTAAAAATTAATTAAATGATTACAAGAATAAAGGCATAATGACCGTTTAGGTTTTCCTGCTTAATTCATCCAGTGGTCCTTAATTTTTTTTTTGCTAATATCCAACGGTAATTATGGCATTGGGTCATGTATCAGCCAGGTTACACGCAAGAATCTGCCAAAATTATTTAGTTTTTATTGACCGATGGTGTGGAAAAAAGACCACAAAGAAATTGTTAAAGAAGTCTGCTCGACCGCTTAAGTAGTTGTGAACACCGATGAAATTCCGAAGCACCCGTGAAATTACGAAGAAGCGGGAAACAATTTTGTTATCGCGTAATTTGCACTTTGTACTAGGTTTTGAATTCATTGAGCGCGCCAATTGTAAATCCGGTGATCTCATTAAATTTCTCCGATTTCGATATGGAAGAGATAGAGCACAAGTTCATCGAAGTGAACGGATTGAAGCTTCACGCGGCGGAGATCGGGAATGGCTGGTTGCCGGCGGTGATTTTACTGCACGGATTTCCTGAAACATGGTACTCGTGGCGCCATCAGATGATCGCCGCCTGCAACGCCGGGTTCAGAGCCATTGCACCCGATTACAGAGGATACGGGCTTTCCGACCCACCGCCACAACCCGAGAAAGCTACGTTCTCGGATCTCATAGCAGATCTCCTTGCACTCCTTAATGCTCTCACCCTCTCCAAGGTACATATTCATACCCCTTTTCATTCATTGAAGAGCAACAAAAGTTAACTCATCTAGATTTTGCTTTTCATTCAGTTGACATACTCCATTTAGTTATAGTTTGTTTTATTCAATTGATTCATTCTTCATAGTCAGTAGTTCATTCTAAATTGTTTGATGCGATAGGCGATTCCTCAAACTCTGCCCTAATTTCTTCTGTAGTTTATGACTGACAAGAAAATCAAATTCTACTATCAATAGTCCCTTACCTGCTGTATAAAAACAGAGAAACCAACAATCTTGTTGCATTACAAAGACATACTATAGTTTTATCAATCTACTAACGACTAGATCATGAGCAAGCAAGTTAAAAGCCTCTATAAAAAAATATTTCACATAAATGATTTTCACTTGTCAATGGCTGGTCCTCAGTAGGTATGCATTTATTTTTCAGAATAATAAGCTGGCCTGGAACTTCGAAGTGTCCCCATTTAGGATGATGATCAACGGAATGGGATATCTCGGAAATCCTAATGCTTGCTGCTCTTTGGTACATCATGCATATTTGTTACATCAATATGGAATTACAAATAGAAAGCATATTATGATCAACAGTTTGCATTTTTCACTTATGTTGCATTCAGTTTGAGTTGACTGGTCGAGGCTGAATGCTTGAAATTCACTAGCAAATGTGAAACTCCACTTCATTTATTACTTGTGCTATTTTTATTCCACTACACATATTTTCTGTGCATTGTAAACAGGTTTTTCTAATCGGTAAAGATTTTGGAACTCGGATTGCTAATTTATTCACACTACTTCATTCTGAGATAGTTTCTGGAATTATCACGTTAGGCGTACCTTTTATACCTCCAACTCGTCCTGCAATTCCTAATCTTCATCCCCAAGGTTCCTATATCTCACGGTGGCAGATGCAACTCTTTCGTTGTGGTTTTGTCAAGAAACAAATGGCTAGCATTCTTTCTCTTAGACACCTTGTTTGACAACTTCCATTTCAGGAACATGGAAGAGCTGAGGCTGATTTCAGTCGATTTACTTGTAGGACAGTTGTGCGTAATATCTACATTCTTTTCTCAAGAGCTGAAGTGCCAACAGCTCATGAGAACCAGGAGATCATGGACATAGTGGATCTATCGACTCCTTTGCCCCCTTGGTTCACAGAGCAAGATCTTGATGTATACGCTTCTCTGTATGAGAAATCTGGATTCCAAACTGCATTGCAAGTCCCGTATAGGTAATATGGACTCATCATCTTTCATTACCATCAAGCGTCAGTTTCATTCTTGATTTAGTGTTTGGATTGAAGGATTTGAGGATGAGTTTGTTTGCACAATGGTAAATCCATTGGTGTTGTATGCATTATAGGCTTTGAAGAATGAACTTGAAATCCTTATCCTCATAATGAACTTTTGAGTTATTCGTGTGTGTTTCTCTCGACTCATTTTAAATCCATCAATCCAAACTCAACCTAACATTCACCAATTTTATTGTAGGTCACTTTGTGAAGAGTTCAAGATAACAAATCTGAAAATTGAA
Source organism: Pogostemon cablin (assembly GCA_023678885.1). NCBI lineage: Eukaryota > Viridiplantae > Streptophyta > Magnoliopsida > Lamiales > Lamiaceae > Pogostemon > Pogostemon cablin. The sequence continues at coordinate 4,766,453 of CM042956.1, forward strand.
GTTCCTGCACTTGTGATCACGGGTGGAAAGGACCACTCCTTAAGATTTCCGGGCGTCGAAGAGCGCATTAAAATTGGAGCAGCAAAGGTATATATACCCAAGTTTGAGACAGCATTTTTGGCAGAAGGTTCCCATTTTATGCAGGAACAATTCCCTGACCAAGTAAATCAGCTAATACTTGAATTTCTCAGAAATCACACTCACTGTTGATTTACAAGGAGCATTAAATGTCTAAAAAAGAATGGCACAGTATTGCAATAAAAGTAGGCAAAAACACTAGATGCCCTCGCCACTACTCATTCACCTCGCCCTCTCCGCCTTCTGTTGATATCCGCCGCCCCTTGATGTCCCTATTTCGCCGCCGTCTCCATCATAGCCAACTCTCGCCTCCCTTCCGTGGAATAATGCCTCGGATGGACTAAATGAGTAGCTTAGTTGTTTTTTTTTTTTTAACGGACAATCTTATGACTCTTCAATAAAAGAAAAGAAAAACTCTTTGGACGATGGAGATATAATACTAGGAGTAGGTGAATGATGAAGGTCCGAATCTCCTAATTCTGTATCCCCAATACTATATAATATTGATTTATAATTTATTTTTTATTAAAATTAAAATACTATATTTTAATTAATAATCATTCCCGCATGCCAATAGTTTAGGTATTAATTATGATCAAGGACAAAAATATTCAAATATATCCACAATATATCTATTTTTTTTAGAGTACCGATATCGATATGGGGAAAAAAGATATATCTTTTCTGATATCGAGGATATATCGAAAAATATCGAAAAAATATCGGTAATAATATCGATATTGAATTGTCATAGTTCAAATTTTCACAGATATCGAGATTTATCGAGGAAATATCGATACAATATCGACAAAATATTGAGAATATATATCATAAATATCAAAAAATTAACTATAATTTAAAAAATTAAAATAATTTTTTGTTTTACTTTTACTAACCAAATATATTTTTTTGGTTATTAATATGTTTAATTTAAAAAAAATAAAATAAAAAATAAAGCAATACTTGCGTGAAACCATCTAATTGTGAGATTGTTTTACGTTTGATTAATTAATTATCACTTTTTATTAAATTGTTTCCCTCAATTGCCGTATGAAGTAGATTCAATCATGTCTCAACAACATGGTGATTGAATTAGCCAATACTATCCAATCCATGGTCAAACAGTTGAACAAGTTAGAACGACATATTATTGACACATTCAGAACTATGTTCAGAATTTCTCTAATTCAATGAGTTGGTACCAATATTATTTAGATCTAAACGACATGACATGTTTTACATTTGAGCCTCAAAGATAATTATTTTGATATTAGTTATTATGTATAAAACAATAAGTAGTAATTATTGTATAACTCTAGACTATTTAAATATGTCATTATTGATTTACTTATCATGTGTTATAAGTTTTATTGATATTTTAAAGTGTATTTATATATTAAAATTAATTATAATATATTGAAAAATTAATTAATTAATTTTCTTCTAGTATTTTTTTTAGTTTTCGTGATTTTTTAAATTTTTACTAATATCGATGTCGATATTCGATATATCTATCAATATATCCGTAAATTTGAAGTCTCCATATTTTTTCAGATATCGATATTTTCATCATTGATTATGATACTTAGCAAGTATCGAATGCATATGATAGGAATAAGAGATGAAACGATATAATGAAATGAGTGATCCATTTGGTGAACACAGTTGACGGTGAGCAAGTTCGTTATTGGTCGTACGTACAAGGAGAAATCGCTAGATCATTAAGATCAGTGTTACACGCTTTAAGTTCATTAGCACTTGGAGAGATTCCGCTTTACATTACATTACGTAACGTTGATTCCAATACAAACGGGCCCATTTCTCGCAAGGTCTGTGGACGTTGACCATGGAACAAATTGAGCACAAGTCTATTGAGGTCAAGGGGCTGAAGCTCCACGTGGCGGAAATCGGTAATGTGTCGTCGCCGGCGATGGTCTTCTTGCACGGATTCCCTGAAATATGGTACTCTTGGCGCCACCAGATGATCGCCCTCGCTAATGCTGGCTTCAGAGCTATAGCACCCGATTACCGAGGATACGGACTGTCCGACCCGCCGCCCGAACTGGAGAAAGCCACATACGCGGACCTCATAGCTGATCTCGTTGCGCTTCTGGACGCTCTTTCGATCCCCAAGGTACCTTTTACGATTCATCTCTCTTTGGATCAACCTCTGTTAACTCTAATTTCGCATAAATCAGCTAATTGTACTGTCAGAACATTAACGAGAGTGAGGCTCCTGTGCACCCGGCCGCGCACGGAGCACATTCCGTGATCCTTTGCAATTTTAGTGCCCCTTTGCAATTTAAACCCCTAGCAATATATGTTTAAATAGAATATAGAGGGGGAAGTTGTGTTCACATGGGAACATGGAGCATCCCTCCGTGTCCCGGGGCGATGGAGATTTTGCCTTACTATTAATGATTTGTTGGTCAAAATTTGAAAGCATGGTATATTCCTGATCATATTCCAAATAAGTATTAATCGAATGCTTGTTGTAGAATTATTATTAAGTTCTCATTTACCATATCTTTTCAATTTTCATGTTGATTGGTAAGAATGCTGGACAGATCATAGATGATCGACATCACTGGGTTATTTTTTGTGCTTTGTTTCAGGACTTCTTGTGACTAAGAGTTTGTCAATACAATACGATCAATATTATGTTGTTAATGATATAATTGGAGTTGCATGTTTCTTAAGTAAGTATTTGGTAATGTCTACATCTTTGTGTTCCAAAAATGTCAGGCTTTTCTTATTTCAAAGGATTTTGGAGCACGGGTGGCTTACTTATTTGCACTTCTACACCCTGATAAAGTCGCTGGAATCATTACTCTCGGTATACCTTATCTCCCTCCAACTCCTGTTACGTTTCTGGATCATCTTCCTGAAGGTTTCTACATTGCTAGATGGCAGGTATGGATGGACTAGTGCCTATGTATAAATATCTGATGTTATACTAGTGTGGATGAACTGTATATGCTTGCATGTATATTTACCTTAAGCTTGTTTATGTTTGTCCATTCAAGAAACCTGGGAGAGCTGAGGCTGATTTCGGGCGCCTTGACAGTAAAACAGTAGTGCGAAACATCTACATACTGTTTTCGCGTAGTGAGATACCTATTGCACATGAAAACCAGGAGATAATGGATATGGTTGATTCATCAACTCCTTTACCACCTTGGTTCACAGACGAGGATCTTGCGAACTATGGTTCTCTCTACGAAAAATCTGGTTTTCAAACTGCTTTGAAAGTTCCATACAGGTAAGCCGTAAGCATAGCCCATCTATGCCTTTCTCCAGACATGAGATCATTTGTTCGTTTGTCCCATTTCCACCCCATCTGTGTCTTTTCTGCCCCTGTAGTAGCTGCTTACTTTTAACAACTAATGGTTGGGCATTCACATTATTCTTGTCCCATATAGCTTGATTCAGTTTATGACCATATATAGGTCACTCTCTGAAGAGTTCAACATAAATAATCTTAGCGTTGAGGCTCCAGCATTGTTCATCATGGGTGAGAAGGATTATTTCTTCAAGTTTCCTGGCATGGAAGACTATATCAAGAATGAACAGGCGAAGATGTTCGTCCCAAAATTGGAGACGGTATATGTGCCGGAAGGTAGTCATTTTGTGCAGGAGCAGTTCCCTGAACAAGTGAATCAGCTTATACTCAATTTTCTCCGAAACAACATTTGAAGGCTTGCATGTTTGAGGGCTGCACATTTCCTTGTCTTTGGGTGTTTGAAACTTGATGAACATTACTGTTGCTACATTTGATTATGAAATGTCTCTAAGACTTATAGTTGAAGTCAAATTATTCTGTTTCATGTTATTGATAATTTCAATTTTCATTAGGAGAAGTGATGACATCCCAAACAAGTGTATGATCTTGACTGTTGAATTAACACGGGTCAACCTCAAATTTCATCAAATTACCATACAAACAAAAATTTTATCAAGAATATATGATCAGTCCCAATTTTCATGTTTAAAACTTTGAAACCCTGCCAAAGGAAATTTGATTACTTAAATGATTTATTTATATTAAGTTAAAATAAAATACTCCGTACTCCATAACCATAGAGTAGCGTATCGATTTAAAACACTTCATTTTTAGTACAATGAACTTACTCATCCCTCAACCAGTCAACCTACACCAGGTCCCCACTCAATCGCATCACATACATTTCAATGAAATTATCACCAAACATAAATAATTTTTTGGAAATAATAATTATAGTCTTCAATATTTATGGATAATAATTAAATTTTAGAGATAAAACATTAATTTTTAAAGGTAGGTACTACATAAAGCACAAATTGCAGAGATAATTACTATAATAAGAATCAGCCATAAAATTATATTTTCGAATAATGTTTCATGTTTACTATTCCACATTATTTAAAAAAACTATTATAAAATCTGTTTGTCGTTGAGAGGTTTTGACACGAAGAATCAATAAAAAAAAAAAGCAAACGCGAGAAATAGCCTTTCAAACATTACAAGAGCAATTTAGTAGACAAATCATCATTCATAATCAAACACAACAACAATTTTTTAATAGCATGATGGAAGAGATTAAGAGTACCATGTGAACGACTCAGTTTTTCTATCTTGGCTGTATCAGTACCAATTTCTTCATTTTTAATATAAATTGCCCCACATAAAATAATACTCCTTCCGTCCACGGTTAATCTATCAATTTTACTATTTTGGATTGTCCACACTCAATCTATCAATTTCCCTTTTTAGACATATTGGACCACACTCTCACTAGTATTTTAAAATATGAAACACACATCTTCAATTAATACCACTACTCACTACACATAAAATAATAATACCCAAAAATAAATGGATACATTAATAATGGTAGGAGGGAGTAATTCTTAAAACACGTGAAAATAATAATAATAATAATAATAATAATAATAAAAGTGGATGGAATGAGTAGTTGATAAAAGAAACTTTAATTATTGAACAATAAAGAATAGTAGATGTAAATTTTTGTTGGGAGGGATAGCCGGATGGTAGCAGACTCAAGTCAATTAGTGATGAGCAGTCATTCTCACGCGCACTATATAATTTAATTCGATTGTATTCTCTCACCATCTTCTCCCACCTATTAAATATCTGCAATTTTTAATCAACGTTCTATCTTTTGGTAGGGTAACCCGCAAAAGTTAGTATCGATCGACATGGAAAACATAGAGCACAGACGCGTAGAGATAAATGGCCTGAAACTACACGTGGCGGAAATCGGGAGCGCTTCCTCGCCGGCGGTGGTGTTCCTGCACGGCTTCCCTGAAATATGGTACTCCTGGCGCCACCAGATGATCGCCGTCGCAAACGCCGGCTTCAGAGCCATCGCACCCGATTACAGAGGCTACGGCCTGTCCGACTCGCCGCCCCGACCCGAGAACACTTCCTTCCACGATCTCGTTGCCGACCTCATTGCGCTCCTTGATTCTATCTCACTCTCCAAGGTAGATTCATCTTCCTTCTTTTTTATTGTATATATATTTATTTATTATTATATTTATTTTAATCAGCGATGGACATTAAATTAGATACATAAATACGTGCAAACTATTAATTATGAGTAGAAAAAAATAATTACTCCAGTTTTAATAATTTATTATTGTATTCCTGATTGCATAGAACTCGTTACTATTAAATTATAATAATAATATTTCATAGCAATTGAGCAGTAAATTGTACACAACACAGGTATTTCTAATAGACAAGGATTTTGGTGCCTTTGTACTATCCTTGTTTACTCTTCTCCACCAAGACAGAGTGTTGGGCTTCGTAAACATGGGTGTGCCTTTCATGCTGCCTCGTCTTGTGAATAGATTTTGTTGAATGGGGTGATGGCATTTTACGGTAGGTCTATGCATCAAGAGTGGGATGTATAGGATCCGAAGGTGAATGTACCTGCGTTGCTGATCATGGGGGAGAAGGATTATGTCCTTAAGTTTCCTGGAATGGAAGACTACATGAGGAATGGAGCTGCCAAATCACTTGTGCCTGATTTGGAGATCATTTTCATGCCCGAAGGAAATCATTTTGTTCAAGAGCAATCACCAGATGAGGTTAACAGACTTATCCTTAACTTCCTCGTTTGTCCTCAAAACCTCATGGTTTCTTGTAGTATGAAAAAATAATGTTGAGATGATTTTTATTACATGGATTATGGTGTAGCTAAGTATGAACGCCAAGCATATTATTGAACGTAGCTTAGATATGTTACGTGTATTTAAACAAACAAGCTAGCGATACAAATATGTCACAGTGTCGATCATCTTGAATAAATCCCAGAAACTACCCAGTATAGGAGAGAGATAATTAAAATAAAATTTCCCTAAACGATCCCTGTATACACATGATCAGAGGGATTTATGATGGAGATCCTCTCCTATGTACTATTGCAAGTTTACCCATACAAGTGCACAATGAGGAATCAACAAGATTAAAGGATTAAATTAGTCAACGGTGAAATTAAAATTAAATTAGTAAGAAAAAAAAAGAAAGTAAAAAACAAAGATAAAAAACATATACTCGTACCTGGGGGCGGCTGGATTTGGGGGAGGTAGGGACGGTAAAGTAGTTATTGCCATAAATATAAAATACTAAAAAAACATCATTTATTTATTGTTTAAATACATCAAATTTTCAACCCTCACACAAGATAGATTTGATGAGAGAGACTTAATGATTGGTCCATCAAATTAAAATAAAATTGAGGGTAGAGTAATGAGAACAAGTTCTCAAGTCTAGTCTTACCCAAACCATTCCTCGCTAGCTATAATAAATCTCTGCAACTGCATCTACGTTTTATGAACAAAAGAAACTAGTCCAATTCTGAGGGTAAAAATTGACATGGAAAATATAGAGCATAACTTCGTCCAAGTTAACGGCCTGAAACTGCACGTAGCGGAAATAGCAAGTGGTTCTTCGCCGGCGGTGGTGTTCTTACATGGCTTCCCTGAAATATGGTACTCGTGGCGCCACCAGCTGATCGCCGTTGCCAACGCTGGCTTCAGAGCTATCTCATTCGATTACAGAGGCTTTGGATTATCCGACCCGCCGCCCCATCCCGAGAAAGCTACCTTCTACGATCTTGTAGCTGATCTCCTCGCACTTATTGATGCTCTATCTCTCCCTAAGGTACTTCAGACTACTCAAATTATCGAAATTATTCACGCTCAAGGGTAGATATGTCTTATTAACTCTCTTTCGAAAATATGATGTCAGTTATATGTACTCATGGAGTGAGCAGTGAATTACACAGGTATATCTGATAGGCAAGGATTTTGGAGCAATTGTGTTATCATTATTCACCCTTCTCCACCAAGACAGGGTGTCAGGGTTTGTGACCATAGGCTCGCCTTTTATGCCGTCTCGTGATCCCGCAAAATTCTCTCAACAACTTCCAGAGGGATTCTACATTTCAAGATGGAGGGTTTACTTACTTCCTTCTTGCAATATATCATACATGTTATTGTTTTCACACCATCCATATTCCCTCATTATTTATTCCTCAACAGGAGCCGGGTCGTGCTGAAGCTGATTTTGGACGCCTCGACGCCAAAACAGTTGTGAGGAAGGTATATATCATGTTCTCCAAAAGTGAGATTCCGATCGCTAGTGAAAACCAGGAGGTCATGGACTTGGTCGAGCCATCGGACCCTCTCCCCTACTGGTTCACAGACCAAGACCTTGAAATCTATGGGGATTTGTATGAGAAATCGGGATTCAGAACTGCGTTGCAGGTTCCGTACAGGTGAGAACTACGTGTTGTTCTGGCTTTTAAGACACATGATTTTGCAAAGAGTGTTAAGTGGTGTGATTGAATTTTATCATTAGGTCAGGGGCCACAGGGTTGAACATATCAAATCCTAAAGTCAATGTCCCTGCACTGCTGATAGTGGGGGAGAAGGATTACGTCCTCAAGTTTCCAGGAATCGAAGACTACATTAGGAATGGAACGGCAAAATCAGTGGTGCCTAATTTGGAGATCACTTTCATGCCTGAAGGAAGTCATTTTCTACAAGAACAATCACCAGATGAGGTTAACAAGCTCATCCTTAACTATCTCAAAACCCATGTCTGAATATGGAACTCATATCATGGAGTGTTAGAGCCAATAAATAACTAGTCTACTGATTACTACATGGCTCATGGTATCTTGTAGTGTAATAAAACATCAACAAGAATATTATTGAACGAAACTTGGATATCATGTTGCACGTACTTAAAAAACAAGGACATTAGTAAACAACAACATTCCATGCTCACCTCATATTACCCTAGCGAAGAACATCAGTCATGTTGAATATCCATTTGTTAGCATTTGACTTAACCAGCATTTACGAAACATGTCCAATCATTGGCGTATATAATTGGAAACAGTTATCTTGAAGCAGATCAGTAGTAATCTTTCAAGGATACCAGATGGTTATGGTTTCAAAACTTGAAAGGCAATTAATTACCACGCTACCCTTCGCATAAATTGATCTACCACAAACATTGTGTTGAAACAAAAAGGGAACACTTTTTTCCAAGGAAAAGCAAACTAGTTCGGAGGATTTTAGAAACTGAGGGAGTGACCGAAGATTATATCAAGTTATTTAACATTAAATGATTCAAGCACCTTTTGAGTACTTCAGGACCACAGTATTTTGATAAACAGCATGTTAGCCGCTAGGCGAAAGACGAGATCAGAAAACAGAGAAGTTATGATCTAATCCATTACAACCACATGGGAGACATTCTTGATATTTAGTGGACATCAATGCATAACATATGCAAGACCTTGAATTAGATTAAGAGACCAAGACTATTGAGAGCCAGCCATAAACTATTTCCAACTGAAATAACCTTGTAGCTCCCATTAACATTGCATGGCTAATGGTGCAAGAAAAGGAACAGTACCTGCTCTAGCTCAAATGAAGGCCGTAGTTTCTGGAAGCACGAGACGACAACAGCCTTAGCAGTTTCAGAAATGCCCAACTTGATGCGATTCCATTACCTTATACAAGCGTTGCGGTGAACAGAGCAAGTAAAGGGTAGTATTAGTATAGCTAACACATGAATTAAGAGGCAAAGATTTGAAGTTTATACTGATAAAAATTTTGGTGATACCACGCACTTCAATCTGTTTCTCACCAAAATCTAAATTGTTCCAGCATCTTCTGGACCTCCTAATGCTACAGGAACGGGATTATGATCAAGCACAGCCCTTCCAATTTTCCTAGTACAACCATTCACCTGTAAGGCAATCAATGTAGCAGATTTTCGATTGCAATTAGAATACAATAAACAACCAATCGTGCATGAATGACATAGAGCAACTTAGTATAAACAATATATACCATTATTGAAATCCCTACATTCTCCAGATCATCCTTCGTCCTTATCGGTTGCTTGCCATGGCGACCAGAAATCTTCGGCCCAAAAGAGCTGTAGAAATTAAACTAGTGGCCGCTGATTTTCCAATTCAGGGTTTAGGAGATCATCTTGCGGCTATTCAATGGAAGTTTAACAGCGAACGCCATCCAGAATAGAAATTTCAACAAAATTGAGAAGAACGTCGCATCACTCGTAAGTCGTATGCCGCGGTAACCGGAATCCCTTGTGAACCGTAAGTCGAGCGGAAGCCCGCGAAGCATCCCTCATTCGACAGATGGGTTTAGGCCGTTTAAAAAATTAATTTCTTTATGGCTCAGAGCCTGAAAATTTGAAAAATTATCAATTTGGGGTTTGAATTATGTTTTATATCGATTAGGGTCCTGAATTATGTACAACTATCAATTCGGGGCCTGAACTTAGACCCTAAATTAATAAAATAGAAGATAATATTTAACAAATTCAGGCCTTGGATGGATAGTTTTATATATTTCAAGCTTTGAATTGATAGAAAAAATAATTCAAGCCCCGAATTGATAGTTTATCCATAATTCGGGTCTTGAATCGATAAAACTCCTTTCTTTTTTATATTATTTTTTTAAATGTAAATTTACGATTTAAGTTTTTATATCCACTTCGATATTTTTAAAATACAAGAAAAAGAAAAGTTCTTATGTTTTGTATTACGAACAGATGGTGATCAAATATATCAACTAAATGAGTCGTGACCAAATTTCAATTAAATAAGTTTCATTAAAAAGTAACATTTAAAAATCAAAAAAAAAAAATCATTACTAGTATATAAGTTACATTTAAAAATTTTAAAAATTTAAAAAAATCAGTTCTAGTATTTATTTGGGAAGTTCAGAAACAAGCAAATGTAAAGCTAAATACTCAAACAGAACTACAATGACAAATTAGTAAAATTACAATGAAGGAGAAAGTAATGCAAAGAAAATTTGATAGGACTTTGTTATAGCTAGTATACAATATTATCATCCTCCAACTTTATGTAGGTATCTTGAGGTCATCACAATATATGTGCATCAATAATGACTAAAAATGAACACAAAAAGGAAAAAGTACGAACTAACACAACGAAACAGAAGAGTCTATGTGTCTGTTTGGACTTGCACTTAAAATCACCGGTCTGTCGGTGTAGCAACCCATGCAGTATGAGGAGTCGAAGCTGTACATGTGTATTTATTTCTACGTCTCATGGAATCCTACACGACTCGATTACTTCAAGCACGGCACTGTGAGTCTCAGGTGAGATCATGTTCAGGGACATGTGAAATTCCTGCACAAGAAATGTGGAAACAATAAAATTACGTCTTCCAAAAGCTTAAGGTCGGTCTCAAACACATAAAACCATAAGGAACTAATCATCGTGTTTTGTGCTGTATACAGTGACGACAGGAGTATGGCATGGGAAATTAATTATGATGTTACCAGACAGCAGATTGAGAATGAACAACATAGAGCCAATTAAAGAGATACTATAGATTTTGTATTGGCTATCATGGCAATCCTCCAATAACATTTTGCTCTTCTTTATCTGCTCTCTGTGTGGTACATGATGATTGGGGGGTGGGGGGGTTGTTGGGGATGTACAGACAAGGGTCAATAGATTCAGCGAGTCACATACCACAAATCTTTCCAGTACAGGTACAAGTATTGTTAATTTCTGGTTGGGAAGACATTCAGCAATGGCCTTGCGAATAGTCTTGCTGGAAAAACAAAGTACAAAACATAATCAATAAGAGCATGAAAATTAGAACGAATATATTCAAGATAAAAGAGAAAACGAAGCAAAAAATGCCAAGGCCTAGCGATCATATTAACCTTTCTGTTGAAAGGAATGCCAGAAGAAGAGCTGAATAAGCTTCTACAATCATTTTCTCAGCTTCTTTTGCTCCCTGCAACATGGAATCTTCATCCTCCTGCACAACAAAATTTTGTATGATATCCATCATATACCAAGGTGTAGCCAAGAGCTTTTCAGTAGACTAAACATACTATGCAGTTTCCAGATCATTAAAACAAGCAAATAATTATATTGCATCTCTTTACTGAAGAGCAAAAGTAAAAACTAATTATCTCTCATGCACACAAATTTATCATATGATCCAGGGTAGAGCCTTGATAAACTGCACAAGTTATTGAACACCAAAATTAAGTTCAAGAATATAGAATGACATGATGTGACAATGTGGTCTTCTACAGACTATTATAAACTCCTCAAGACATCTCTCTTCTACGCAAACAGCTTCATTTTACCCGGCCCTAGTATTCAACCACAGACATGAAGCTTGCATTATCATGTAAAAATAAAATCAATCAAGTATCAAACAAATAAAAGTCTTGCAAATACTGGCAAAGTAGAATAGTTGAATCATATAATCCCTAAGATAACAGCGAGACTCTCACCAAGGAGAAAATTTTATCCTCTCCAGCTGCCTCACCAGCTCCATGGTTAGCCAGAAAGATTGAGCACAAAATAGAAATTACATCCCTACGATCCTTCGAATCCAAACCATTGATGCTGGGTAATGAAACAGTAACAGTTGCAAGCTGAGATCTGCAATAAAATACAATCAAACATGCAGTTGCTTACTATCTGCAAATTGTTGCCAAGGATTTTGTACAGTTGCATGCAAAGGAATTAACAAAGAAAATTTCACTAAAAAATAGTCTGAAGTGCATACTTCCATAAGAGAAGTGATTATAGCTTCATACTGTTAACAGGACTGTTAAGAGTAAACTAAATATTGTTCAATGTCACTCGGTAAATATTTTCCTAGTTACATAAAACTGGATATCTTTCAACCTAGTTCTCTACCATCAATAATGATTGTTAAGAGAGATAATATGATATTGTGTCAATTCAATTAACCTATTACCACTCTTAACTACAACAAAACATGCGCACAAATTCCAGAAAAGGAGAATGAAGAAATGCAAATAAAGAAGTATAATCAGATATCCAGCAATTTAGCAAATAATAAAACATGCTTGGCGAACAGTCCAAATGCACAGGCATGCCAGCACTGCCACAATATACATGGTATCAGTGAGTGTAATTTACCTGTTGTGCCCATCCTTCTCTACCAAATTCACAAGCAAACCCAAAATAGCCACGAGAAAGTTCAGCTCTTGATCAGAGAGATGTATAGGGTCGATTCCAGAACTTGATTTAGACGAAAATTTAATTTCTCTTACATCAACAAACTGAGACTGAGGTAAGCTAAAAGATGGAAAATGTCCAGCAATCAGAGAAGACAAGATTTCCAAGCCCCCACATGATGCAATTTGCTGACAGCCCTCCGGATTGTCATTGGCCAAATTCATAAGAACCTGGAAATCAATGAACAGTTGATGAGGGAACATGAGTACTTGTCTGAAGCTTCAAGAAACAAACTTCAAGCATGTCGTTTTCCTTGAAACAAAACACTAAAGACAAATACTAAAGAAAGAGCATGTTCACTGTAATTTGAGGAGAATGAGTCTTCACGACAAAGAACATATGGTTTGATATAAAAGTTGTCATAACAGCCATAACATAAACATAAATAAATATTAAAGGGACAAGAATTCACTTTTTTCACAAGTACCTTAACAGCCGTGAGAAGACAATCATCCAAAAGGCTAGACTTTTCTTCATCACCCGCAGAGGAACACGAGACGTTCTGTGAATTACAAAAATTCATTTTGCAGGGTTCCTGTTGACTGAATACCAAGGCAGAGTGATTTAAATCCTTTATTTCACTCATAGATCCAGAAATATGTTTAGCTATAGATTTCTCTATCGCTCCAGATAGCAAATCCCACTTTGACGGCTCAAATTCATCCTCATCAAACGCAAAAGGATCTTGGCTGTCTTCCACTCCAAGATTGGTATGGGTTAGTGGTGTCTTTCCAATATTCATTTCTGAGCCAGTACTGCTTATGTCTATCACACTATTTAAACTCCCAGATGTTCCACTGCATGATACTGCTGCAAAAGACTCGACTCTCATCTTTAGCATAACAGGATCTGAACAATCCTGAGAAGATTCTAAACTAAAATGATTGCATGGAAAAATATTTAAGCTTTTCAGAGAATCAGTCATGTCAAAGGACTTGCTGGAGTGATTGTTTGCGTCAGAGGTACCATGGACATTTTCATCCTGGAAACTGTTCAGAGAACGTCGGAGTAAGGAAACACCTAGACATCAAAAAGAACAAGCCATCAGATTACTGAAACAGTTCCAAGAAAACATATCTGGGGGGGATCTGTGTTTGTGCATGCGTGCATAAGAGAGAGGGAGTCAAATGAATAAAGGAAGATAATGCCTGACATTTCAAAATTTAAACCATGCAGCAATACCTGAGAGAATCTTTATGACACTCAAAATAAGTTTTGTGAAAAAACGTGGAGCTCGTTGACCGTCAAATTTTCCTTTCATTCGAAGCAAATGGCACTGTAACACAGCACAAAGTTAATAAACAATAAAGCACGCTTTTGCACATAAATATGTATAGAATGCTAGACCCAGAAGTAAAATCTCATACCTGATTATCTTTGCTTAGGAAAGTTGTGTTTTCCATTATTTTTAGACATTTCAAAAGCAGTACTAAACTTTCTAGCCCATCTTTCTTATCTAGTGTATAATTCGGACTTTTGTCCAACCACTCCTGCTCAAAGGAACAAGCATTAGATTATAAATTATAAATAACCCCACCCAGCCTCCTTAAAAAAAATCCATCATCACAATTAACAAGCCCTCATCGAGAAGATACAACCACAAACAATATAAGTCCATAAGAAACACTGAAAGATCAAATTCCCAGAAGAAGAAAAAAAGAAAAATGCATGGAGTATATAATTGCTATAAGCAGAAAGGATAAATCCACACTGTACGAGCTAATAAAACTAAAGCCCTAAATTCGCAAAACAATTTTCAAGAGACTGGGTGATTATATAGATTTAATAGGCAATAATTATTTCTTCCACTAAATTCCATGAGCCATCTTTTGTTGTCCTTACTCCTTACCAGAAATATAATGGAAATTGAAAAATATTTAGTCAAAACCTTCAAATAAAGACAAATTCAAACCATTTCCAATTATATGGTACAAGCAGGAAATTAATGAGATTGGATGGCGACAGATACAAAAACATCCTTCTAGCATAATCTAGTGTGCATTGATGGATGAAGAAAAGATGGTTTTCGATTGCAGTATGGAAAATTGAGAATACAAGCAAATATTTTTTCTTTGTCCCATGATAAGGAATTACTAGTCCAAAAAGTAATCTAGCCCTCATTGAAGCTAATTACTAATACCTCTTGCACTTTGTGACACTCATTAAGATCGTAAAGCTTTCAGCCAATGAACTTGACAAAGATCATTCAATATAAGAATTTTTTTAAGGCATGAGATCCCAGCAATGACATAAACCAAGTCATACAAATATACATTAGAACATACAGGTTCACACCTCCATTATGGAATGACAATTCCTAGCCACTTCGAAAACTGCATCGAGTCCTCCAAAATCTCTCAGTTTTTCCTTAAAGTTACCCCCCACTTTTCGTACAGCGCCAGAAGTGTCTGATGATTCAGCAGAGAAAAATGCAATTGGGTTAAATTAAATTAGATACAGGCAGAATGAAAAAGAATACTGAGATTTGATAAATTAATGTGAAATGTCAATTCTTGTGCATCTCAGAAAGACAGCTCCGTACTAATCATACGCAGTAGCAGTTATTCAAGGTGAAGACAAAATCAATTAAATGTCACCAATCAAGAATACATAGCCAGATAAAGTACAGGAAGAAACAACAACAGATTGGGGAACATTGTTATCTTCCTCTCATAAAAAATAAAAATAAAACGAGAGAGAGAGAGAGAGAGAGAGAGAGAGAGAGAGAGAGAGAGAGAGAGAGATTTTTAATTAGCTGGATATAATGATATAATTTAAGTAGCAAAAGTTTACTAGAATCAAATAACATTACAAGGATGTATAGACCTTCAATAGAGATGGTAGATATGGAAGCTTTCTCCATTGTGAGCAAACTAAACCATTTAGGATTCAACTTGGGCTCTTCCGACAAGTTATCAATAACATCTATTGGTTTCATTTCTTTACAATTGATAAGGATATCTTGCACCTTATGCATAATAGCATTTGTGCTGGAATCAGTCCCCTTGGCTGAGTCTTGTACAATACCAGCATTTCTGCACATTCCTATAAGCTTACTACCTATTGTAGGCGCCTTCTCTTTTGCACCAGCAGGTGTAAGTGGTTTTAACAACTTTATCAGAAAGCAAATGCAGCTTGGTGAATCCAAAAGCCGATCATCCTGACCCTGAAACAATGAATAAAGAGACGTATGGGTGAGTCAAATATGTTGAAGAAATGCAGCATGCATAGCAAGTTACATTTAAAAAAAAAAGGGTTCATACATCACTTGTCAGCAGATAAACTAACGCAGCCGCAGCAAGGTTGCTTGATGGGTCATCAAAACTGAGTCCCAAGACAGCATCAATGATAGTCTTGGCCATCCTAAGAGATATACATTATTGATTAAGATAGAACTTGAATACTCCAAATGGAGCATGCAAACAGAAAGGAAAACAAGATGGCAATAACTTCAGATCTATAAAAGAAACTAACAGGAATAAAAAAGAGCTAATACTATCTCCAATTGACGTTCAGCCTCAGAGATCAATCTTAATCAATGTCCTTTGATTGGAGTCACGCATATGTACATCAGTTAAACAATAAACTAGCAGCATTAATCACAAATAGATGATGGACAACAGTAAACATACTCATAGCGAACGGCGAACGCACATGCCATCAAAAATGTTAACACTCTTGCATGATTCAAGGTATATAATGAAATATAGGATAATCACTAACATATTAGGAGAGCTGTGACTTTGGTGCAGATGCAGGCTTCACAAGTCCCCTAGAATTCAAACTAAAGATATATTTTGCCACTACATAGAAAATCAGATGCATCTCATCAAAAGCAGTATATTACTCCAATTTTTATTTTTTGGGAACTAAATTTACATACTTGCAATTAATAAATATGAAGGTAACCATCATGCAATCTTTAAGTATATGCTTAGCGTGATTAGAAACCATTCGTACCCGTGAACCCTTAAAAGTCGCCTTTGTTGCACTGTTCCACATATTGACAACAGAGATAGAAGACTTGCCCGCCGAATCTTCACCTGTTGTCCCTTCTTCAACCCGTCCAACGCAAAATTCACTTCATCAACATGCTCCATCATCTCCCCATATTCTTGAGTTTCCATTAATGTAGTGGTAAGAACTGAATCACCTAGTTCTAATTCCTTTGATTTCATCTTCTTTTTATTCTTGATCTTTTTCTTCTGTAAAAGACCGTTCTCCTTCCCATACTTCTTCTTAGATTTCGTGCATGTCCAATCCAATTCTTGAGAATCTTTATTACCCTGGCACTTTCTTGGCTCCGAAATCCCCAATCCACGGAAATTCTGAGACGAACTTACCCCATATAAATCAGAATCAACGAGCTTTGTCTTCGAATTCAAAAAAATATCTCCATCTTCGGAGAAATCATAAATGCTCTTCGGTATAATATCAAATTCCTCCATCTCCTGCGACGAATTGTAGTCGTAGGGATCGGGACTGATCTTCTTGGGCATCTTTAATTTCTGAAAATCTCCATCAGAAACCTCGAAAACCCCATAATCTTTGGATTCTTGCGATGAACTCGAGCCATAGGGCTCTGAACCAACGCCGACCACCTCTGATTTCTTCCTTTTCCACAAACCCCCATCGATGTCCCCAAAGTCGCCGCTCTTTCTTGAGGGCAAAATGGTCAATTGCCTCGAATCCTGGGACGAAGCGAAGCCATACGGATCGGACCAGTGGCAGTGAGCGGAGTCCTGGGACGAAAACGTAAAATTGAAAGCGTCTTCAGGGCTTTCTTGGGAGGGCGACTCTGAAACGACGTCGGAGTAGCTTCGCGTCAACCCTCTACCCCGTCGGCCGTAGGTTCTAACTATCATCACTCCTTTGTTCCCTTCAAGAAGAGCCTTACCCTCTTCACATAGAAATCAAGAAAAGGGTCTTGGACGGAAATATTCCCGATGAGAGGGGTAAATCCGGAAAGAGGTAGGGTTCCTGTACTGCTTTGACGAAATACAACAGAATTTTATAAATTTGGAGAAGAACCATTTTTCCAGAGCAACGTTTATATGAGCTTCAAGTCGGTATTTTAGTAACCCAGCAAATCCTTATAACTGGAGGACATCCTAACCGTCAGAATTCGCATTATCTGGTTTCTAGCCGTTGATGAGTTGTTATTTCTGACGATTATACATTATCTAAAATTTAACAATTTCTTTTTCTTTTAGGAAATTTAATACTTATTCGTGTTCAAAACCTAGCTACTTTTTTTTATTTTTTCCGGTAATTTAGATAAATTTAATCCTTACTTAACATTAAATCAACTATTAAAATAGGACAAAACTTCATGTGTAGTGAAACGCTTTTGAGCAACAAATTTTGATACGTTAAAACGGTTAAAGTATGCTGTGTAATTATTATATATATTTAAATAAAATGAATTACCACTAAACTATGAATATATGTGTTATAATATTATTATTCAATATTCACTATAAATATATTTAAACTATGTATATTTTTACTTATTAGACAAACATTTAAGAATTTCTAAAAAGTTCTTTTAAAATTTGATACCTATTTCCATACTAATAAAATTAAGAATACAATTATGGTGCATAATTTCAATTGTTAGATCAAAATTTTAATTTAGTCTTTATCATTGAATAAATAAAATAATTAAAAATAAATACAATAACTACTCATTATATTCTAATTTTTATCTTATTAACTTTCAAATGCACAAAATGCACCAAGTACATGCTAAAACCATCCTAAAATTAAATATTCATAAAAATAATTAAAAGAAAAAAGTTTAAGGAATAAAGAAAGTTTTACTATTTCTAAAAATACTCCAAAAGTTAATCTAACTTATAGAGGTGATTAAAGAGGGGAAAAGAAACATAAAATAATTATATCCGTAACATATCAACTCACAAGTTTGAGTTAAAATTTTAATTTGAGAGATTTCATGTCATTTTAAAAATATATCCTCATTCCAAAATTCAATATTACAGCTATACAATGTATAAAAACAATTATATATACATACATACATCTTTTAAATACGAAAGAATCTAACGAATTAAAATCGTGTCAAAAGATTATTTATTTGAGGAGAATTGTACTGTTTTAGTACACATAAATAAACAAATTATAATATACGATTAGCGAAATAACATTATTATCTAATTTGATATGTTTAAAAATTGGTGTTTCTTCATAAATATGCTAAGCCAGGGTGTGAGTTGGATGGAATAATTCAAATCATTCCTTCATATTTGGGGTGCAATTTAAAATTGATTAATCAACAGATTTCAAATTATTGATTTGATTTTGATTTTTTTTAATTGTTTTGGATGAATTTTCAAGTTCTTACTGTTGTGTCATTTGAAATCCTTTTATTGTTGTATAATTGATTGATATATTAATATCTAAAATTAGTATATAAAATTAATAACTTAATTAAAAAATAGTATATATTTGTCTCTCTTTTTTTTAACTCTACCACTCAACATACCCCTACCCACCTACACCCCCCGCCACCCACCCCTCCCAAAATTTTTTTTTTATAAAACTTTAGATTTTAATATTTTGGTAATAAAGATATGTAAAATTATTGAAATGTATGTAAAAAGTGAGTACTCCTATATAATTTAATGAAAAAATGTGTGTAAAGTTATTAAAACGTGTGTAAAATGTGAGTAATATTGTAATATATTTTTCTATTTTTATAAATGTGTATAAGTATTGGAATTGATCAAAAATGAAAGTGTACAATAATTAGTAGGACAAATAAATGGAGCATAATATTTTACCCCCTCCGTCCAATGGATACATGCACATATTTGGTAAGTAACACAAAATTTAAGAAAAGTAACTTTTTGTTGTAATAATATATGAGAAAATGATATTTTGGGTAATTGATAGGGATGTAAAAAATGGCTCGGGCCGCCCAAACCCGTCCTAACCTGTGATATTTGGGGCGGACCTAATCTAGCCCATATCGAGAATGGGTTGGATTTGGGTAGTAGTAATGCTCTAGTTTGGCCCGTTATAAATATTTTTAAAATAAAATAAATAATCAAAATGGGTAAAAAACTGAATGGACCCGCCCCGCCAAGTATGGGCACGGGCGTGACCCGAACCCGTGACAAAAGAATGGGGTTGGTCTGGGTACTTAACTACCCGGCCCAACCCAACCCATCTGCATTCTTAGTAATTTATAATAAAGTGTACTCTCTCCGTCCCATACAAGATACGCGTTTTACTATTTCTGACATCCGCTTAAAATGCATCAATTTCCTCTATTTAATAAAGAAAGTACACAATATGAATCACATATTCCCTCTAATACAATTACCCACATTATCTATAATAACAATACTCCTTAATTTACGTTCAAAAAACAAATAAAGACCCTAGAACCGTCCACGTGCAAACAGCAAACGAATACCTTGTTATGGGACGGAGGGAGTATGATATAGTCGACTTTGATTGTGTATGATATAGACGATTTTGATTGTGTGGAATGTGACATTTTTGTAATATATGTAGTAACATTTTAAGGTTATTGATTGATATTGTGTATTGTTTCAATTTTTAGGGTGTTCAGGTATTTTTTGGACGGACCAAAATAAAAAGTGTGTAAGTATTCTTTAGACAGAATGAGTAACATATAGTGAGTATCTATATTAATATATATTGTGTGTGAGCTCTATATAGATATATTAATTGTTTGGGTGAGTTTCACCTTTTAATAGATAAATACAAACTATATATTGGGATAAACAAAAATGACAAAATGTAAATTTTTGATGGGACAAAGAAGTATTATTCATTCATTTTAATTTCACATTTTCATAAAAAAAAAAAAGATAACCTTTACAATTGCTTATTTCTATTAATAATATATTTTACAATTTATTTATTAAACAAAATCAAATAATTGTTTTTATTTAAAAAATTTGGGCGCAAACATTAAACATAAAGATGAGAATGAAATGAAAGGAGCAATAAATACTCCTATAAAATCTTTATACTATCTATTTGTATGTTACATAACATTTTCCACACTTTTATATATATATATATATATATATATATATATATATATATATATATATATATATATATATATATATATATAATTTAAATAAATACTTTTATTTTAAAGTTATCATTCTCATACATATATTTCATCCATTCTATATTTATTTTAATATTTTTCGTATTTGTTCGTTTCATACTTTTATTCATCAATAAAAAAAAGGATTAATTATTGTATAGTACACAATTATAAACAATATTACTATCAGATACGTACATGATAAATTATTACATACAAAAAGTTATAATGATATCCCTAATATAACCTCAACTTATATTAAAAACGCAATAATATTTTAGAAGATATACCTAATTTTCCTTATTTGTAAATGTTGATATCATCATAATTAAATTAATCACCATTCCTTAATTACTCAATTTTCTTTGTTAAAAAATTAATGTCATCCATAGGTAACGACAATTATATACAAGTTAAATTATTAAAAATTATTTATTATTTAATTATTCGATGTTCCTTATTCATTTTCAATATATTCTACTTTCTACCTATTATATATAATGTGTAAAAATTTCAAATATTTATGATGGACATAATATTTTCTTGTGCACATTAAATACCAAATATAAAATAATTATCCATTTTTTATGGTTTGATATAACACTGCACATAACATTTTATTCTGCACATAAAATCTAAAATAATTATCCATTTTTAATAATTTCAAATAACACAATGATTTGGCACAACGCTGCACATAAAATATAAAACATAAAATAGTAATATAATTATCCATTTTTAATGGTTTCAAATAACACTGCACACAAGCTTTTATATTGCAATACACTATATTAAATAATTATCTTATTTTTTTTTTGCTGCACATAACACTTACAATTCACATAAAATTTACGTTTAGAAGTACAATTTTATTGCACATAACATTTACGACTCACATAACATTTACTGCACATAAATTTTTTGTGTTTCACGTGATGACAACGAATGGAGAAAAACACACCAAATAATAAAGAATATAGAATAAATTTTTTTGGGGAAATAATTTGCATTAAAAATGGAATATAGAATGAGGATTTTAGGGAATAATAAACGAACAGACATGTGAGAATCTCATTTACAATTTTGTATCTTATGGTAATATAATTAATACCATGTATCTTATAACAAATATAGATTATATTTTGTATATCTACAAGTAACTAACTAAAAAAAATATCAATTTTAACGTATCAATTAATAATCTCAAATTTCAACATTCTTTATAATTTTTTTTATTATCTAGAAATATCATAATACCTCTAAAAATCAATAAAATTAATATTATTTTTTCCCCTAAATCTACATATCTATAATACCATTGTAGTTAAGTGGGAGATGAAGGGAGTATAATAGTATGTTTTAAATTTTTATTCAATAAAGTAAAAAATTTAAAAAAAATTGATCACTAAATTTTATTTATTTCTTTTAATAATGTGAAACACTAGACAAAAACTTTTTTTTCTAGTATTTTTTTTCACACGTATATATGTGGACACGTGGATTGAAAACCGTTGTTTTTTTAGGTGTAAGTTGAGTAATTAAGATAGAAAAATAATAAAATTATTAAGATCGATGAATAAATGATAAAAGTGTATTTTAAAAAATCACGTTATTTAAGGATAATAATAATATTGTACAATTTTACTTCTACTAAGAATCGTACAAAAACAATTAAAAAATGAAAAAGGTGCAAATATATGGAATTGATCCTCTCCATTAGTTGTAAATTTCAGTGAATTTAGGTGGTTATACATTATTTCTTTTATTAATTCCGTTTTTTAAACGCGTATGTATCACGATTATTTTTTGTTTATTTATGACAAAGTCTGTTGTGACGGTTTATTTGTGAGACGAATCGATTCATCACTAAAGTATATCCATTATTTAAATAAAGTATGTTTAATATCGGGATTCGGTACGGATTTTTAAAAAATCTGTATCGAAATTCGGATCGGATTTTTTGAAAAAATAATCCGATATTGAATCCATAAAAAAATTCGAAATTGAATCCGTACCGAAATTCGATTGGGTTCTGAACGGATTTTCGAAAAAACGGTTTTTGACTGTGCGGAGCGGATCAGATCAGATTTCTCATGAGAAACGGAGTTTTGCACATATAAATACTTAGAAAAATATCAATTAAATAAAAAATACTAAATTTCTCATAAACAATTCATATTATAAATAAAGAATGATAAACTTTTAATGAAAAATGATAATATATTTAATAAAAATTGATAATTATTTAAAAAATATAAAATAATATTACATAAGACGACATCATGTGTTGCCCTAAAAAATAATAGTACTAAAATAAAGAAAATTAATAATTTTAGATTTTTTAAACCTTTAACTTAAAATTTAAGGTGTATTTCAATTAAAGTTTATCTAATATTTTATACACAAATATGGATTATCATTTAACTTTTGCATTTTACCTTCATTAAATAAATATAAAATATAATAATTATTTATTAAGTTTAGGACTGAATTTAAACTTTAGAAATAACATTTACTTTATTGATTATGTTCTCTTAAATAATACTTTGGACTTTTAACATATTATTTTATTTATTTCCTTTTTTTTAATTTATTTTACTTTATGAAATACTCCATATATTTTCTAATATACAGTAATAAATAAATATTTAAAACATTAGATATATTTTAAATTATTATTTGTAATTATATTACAACTAATTTTAATTTATTAATTGTGATTACATTATAATTAGTAGAGTAAAATTAATTAATTCATGACATATAAAGTATAAACTAAGATAAATATATTATATATAATTTTAATGCATAGTTTAAATTTGGTTTTTCGTTACGGTTCAGTTCGGTTATATCAAATATTCGATACGGGAAAACAGAAAATATCAAAGTCCGTACCAAACGAAAAATCAGTTCGAAAAAAGTCAAAAAGTCAACTATTTTTTTCGGTTCGGAATTAATTCGATGTGTTTCGGTACAATTTCGGTTAACTCTAATATCCGTGCACACCCCTATAAGGTGTGTTTTCTAAAGTATGCTGAATTATACATTAAAGTATGATTTTAGTGGAGTTAAATTTATTTTTTGCCCTATAACTAAGCAAAACTTCGATTTTTGCCCTAAAAAGATAAGTTGTTCAATTTTGCCTTATAACTAACGAATTATTTTAATTTTTCCCAATTTTTGTAAATTTTGCCGGAATCCGGCACATCATACTTCAATTTGGGGGTTTCCGGCTGGTCTTACTTACTTGGCAATTTTGACTTAATTGAGCCAATGAATTCGCCACCTCATGATATGCCACAATTTTTTAATTTTTTTATTTTCCACATCATATAATAAAAATAAATTAAATCAGAAATTAAAATTTAAAATGAAAATATTAAATAAAAAAACATATCAACTGAATTCCAAAAAAAAAAAAAACAACGAAAACAAGTAGATCATCAACTTGAAGAACACGATGAACTGATGCTTGTCGTCGTGGGTCTAAACGGCGGCCGTGTGTGCTGTGTTGAAGCCGCCGATCGCCGAGCCGCGGTATCAATCTGACGACTCACAGACCATGAACGAGAGGCGCCTGCCTTCCGAGACAATTGGCCGGATGTACCCCAATTCGTATCAGACTGAGGAGGAGGAGGTGTTTTCGAAGCGAGGGAGAGTCCTCCACGACGCCTCTACGTGCTCCGCCGACAGCTGCTAGAGATTCTTCTGGAGCTCATCGATCACCGCTCTGCCGACGGCATGAATGCAGAAGTGCTCTGTTTGAAATCGAGAACTTAGGGCTTCCATTTCGGATTGAAGATTTTTCTTCCGATTAGAGTAAATAGAAACAGTAGCTGATCCGATGCCGGTAGAACTACAGACCAATCATCGTGATGTTCGATTTCACCGCTTCGCTTCTCGGAGACCAGTTGACTCGGAAGGCAGCGCCCCTCGGCCACCGGGTAGACCCACGATATCAGTTCATCGTGTTTTTCAAGTTGGGGATCTACTTGCTTCGATGCTTTTTTCTTTTTTTTTTAATTTTTTTTATTATATGATGTGGAAAATAAAAAAAATTTAAAAAATTGTGGCATATCATGAGGTGGCGAATTCATTGGCTTACATTAAGTCAAAATTGTCATGTAAATAAGACCAGCCGGAAACCCCTAAATTGAAGTATGACGTGACGGATTCCGGCTAAATTTACAAAAATTGGGCAAAAATTGAAACAATTCATTAGTTATAAGGCAAAATTGAACAACTTATCTTTTTTAGGACAAAAATCGAAGTTTTGCTTAGTTATAGGGCAAAAAATGAATTTAACTCGATTTTAGTGTGTTATAAAATGATTTATTATTGACATACTTTAACTACAAATAAACATACTTTATCTATATAATAAACATACTTTAGTGATGAGTCGACCCGTCTCACGCCGTCAAACAAATAATCCGTCTCATAAGAGAGTATCTCATTTATTAATTATTCTTAAATTAAGATTAGTTTTTCTTTATTTATTTATGACTAATTATACTATGCACCCGGGTGCACCCACTTTAAAAAACGTATACAAATATAAACAAAAACATATACAATTATGAACAAAAATGTATACAGTTTAATTGTTATTTTTTAATAAAAATTTGAGTGTAAAAAATATATAATTATTAAAAAAATATGTATATACTATTGAATAAAAAGTTATACACATATGGATGCTAGTTTTTTTAATGAAAAACTTAGTGTAAAAAAAATACAATTATTAAGAAATACGTATACAAAATATAATAATAAGTTATACATATATGGATGCACCCTTACACCCGGGTGCACCTAATATTAATTCTTTGTTTTTTATTATTAATAATTATATTTAATATTTTAATTCTAATTTTGTGGTTTATTTATGATTTATTTAGGATTTAGGGTCTTGGGTTTATTGTTGAGTTGGTCTACTGTTCACAATTGTACACTAACCAACATATCCATATTTATTAAATGGGTCAAGTATAAAAACTTTCAGACCCAGATGAGTTCATTTCTTATTTCCTTCCTCACGTTTTTTCCCCTTCTACCCAAATCTCTCTTCTCCAATCTTTAATTGTGACAGCCGCCTCCACCGCATCGTCACCGCCACCTTTGTTCTCGGCCTTCGCTGCTCCACCGCATCATTCTCCACCGCATCGTCACCGCCTCCTCCGTTCTCGGCCTTCGCCGGTCCACCGCATCGTTACCGCCCTCCGTACCAAGAACCGCCGTCTCCATTCTCGGACTTCACCGCTCCACCACAATGTCATCGCTCCTCCGTTCTCTTCTTAGTGTAGTTCCACTAATTGAAATTTGGATCGCCGCCAGCCACTCCACATGCGCTGGTCACTCCAGATCTACATTCAGATCCACATATTAGAGATTTAATAAAAACTACACTTTCAGATCTACGTCTTAGTAATCTAATTCAAAACTATACTTTGAGATTTTGAATGCGAGATCACCATTCTCCTTTTCGGACATCGAGTAATCTACTCCATCGTAGCAATTAATCTGATGGTCATGTTTATTGTTGTTCAAGAATTATTAATGTTTTTTTATTATTCAATTCTTCAATTGTTATAATGTATTAGATGTAAGTCAATGTTGTATAATTTTTCTTAATAAATGTATTATTATTTAAAAAGAAAAATGTGATGTTATTATATAACTTTAAATTAATTTTTATACAATTTTAATAATCAAATGTATTAGTTATAATTTATTAGTGTGTGTAGAATATATAAATATATTATTTTATTGATATATACTCCTATTTATAATTTCATTTTAGTATAAAGCATTATACATTTATTAATAAATATATATACATTATTGAATTAAAATATATACATTTATTAATATAAAATTTGGATAATTATGAAGTTTGGATTATCAATAAAAAGTGTACATTAATCAATATAAAATATACATTTTCTTATTAAAAAGTATACATCGATCAATATAAATTTTTAAACATGGTCATTAGAATTATACGGCTCCTATTAGGACCAATCATGCTATCTATCAAATGTATTGTTTTTGTACTAAAATATAAAGTTAAAAATGAATGTGATAAAAATATTGATGTAAAATATTGAAAAAAGATACATTTATTAAAGATACACTTATTAAGAATAACATATACATTATTGAATTGCAACTAATACAGTTAGTTATCAAAATGTGTCAATCAATTCAATTAATAAATACATTTAAGATATAAAAACAATACATTTATTTTATATATTGTATACACTAGTTGTTTAAAACTTATGCAATTACTAATAAATAACTAGAAAATGCTCAAATATCACTGCACACTTGATCTCATCGATATCTCTGATTCTCTACTGCACACTTATCTCATCTCATCTTCTCTCAACCTCCATCAGATGCATTAGACAGTCGCCTCTACCAAACTCCCTCACTTTCAATCATACAAATTCAACCAAACAAAAGTCTTCAATCATACAAATTCAACCAATTTCATACTTTGCAACAACGAAAATTACAACAATTAAACTTTAATCGAAAAATCAAAAAGATTAATTAGGAAAGATATGCAGAAAAATCGAAAAGATTATCTAGGAAAGGTATGCGAATGAATTGTATGCCAATGAATTTGAGCAAGCAAGGATATAAATTGATTGAAAAAAGCACTGGTTGAGAGGCAGAATTCAGAATTCTCAACTGCATCACTACTAGTAGATCTGAGATGTCTTCAACCTTGCCGGAGAAGAAATACAAAGAATAGACATCATTCTTACCGAGGAAGAAATATGAACAATATGCATAATCCATCGCTGCCTCAGCCGCGCCTGAACCGCTGTTTTTTTCTTCTTCAATCGCCACCTTATTTTAGCTGACCGATTTAAGATGGTGAAGGAGAGCGAGTGCCGCCGTGTTACGTCCAGCGAATGATGAAAGACGAGAATGAGGATGAGGAGTACGGTAGTATGAAAGGAGAACACGAGAGGCCCCAATTACCCATGGGTAAATTAAATATAAGTACTCGGGTCAATGAGTCAAAAATTGACCCAATTGTACCTTAACAATGGGGTACAATAGACTTTGCATTTATTGTTAAGTTTAGTGTTGATTTTAAAAGTATAATTGCAATTTTATTCTTGTGATTTGTGGTATATTTGTTTTTAGAGTTTAATATTTATATTTATTTTTATTAGGGTTTAATGTTAATTCAAATTGTATGATTATAATTACTAGTAATTAATTAATTAATAAAATAATTTTTACAAGAAAAAAGAAAGGATGAATTCTTAAAAAATCAAAATTAATTATTAAAGTTAGAGAGGTAATGTGGCAAATTATTAGCGATAGATTTAATTAATTTATGGCAAAAATTTGTGTGCGTCCGGGAGCACTTTCAATGTGCCTTTAGAATTTTGTGTTAAATTGTATACTCTTTAGTATAAAGATGTGTACCATTTATTTACTGAAGAAAAATAAAAAAATCTTAATGAAAAATGTATACCATTTAAAACAAAATTATGTACCCTTATTAATTAAAGTGTATACTCTTTAGAACAAAATACTTTACCTTTATCCATAATACTAAATTCTAAAAGCGCATGGTGTGCACTCGGGCGCACACAAGCTTCACTCTTAATTTATATATTTTCTTATAAAAGAATATATAAAAAATTTAAAGAAAAATAGAAATTTAATTAATCAGTGTCAGAGTGAGGGGCTAGCCGTTAGATTTAAAGAAATATGCAGAAATTGAGAAAATTGATCATTCTTTCGAATGGAGAGGATTCAAATTCGGCTCCGATATAATGTAAAGTCTATAATAATTATATTCTATTGATAATGATATTACAGACGGAATAATGTAATACTATAATATATAATATATAATTGCAAGATTAACGTAGATTATGAAGACTAAATAACAAATATATATAAAAGATACTATAATATCAATTATAAGAGGAAATTGATCACCATCTCAAATAGAGAGGATACGGGTGCGGACTCTGATACAGACCGTAATAATTATATTCTAATATATAATTACAATAACGTAGATTATAATACTAATCCATAACAAATATAGTATATAAAAGATTTTATAATATCAATTACTGATATTCTTTCCGGCAGTAGTTTTAACAACGTAAAATACAATAATACATGTTTTGTAAGGAGGGAGTAGCATAAAATCTTATTAAAAAAAGATAGAAATACAATAATACATGTTTTGTAAGGATGGAGTAGCATAACATCTTATTAAAAAAGATAGTTTTGATACGGTGTACTCGTGACACCATTACATTTAGATGATTTTAATTGTTGGTTTAAACTACAAATCAAATTTTATTATTAATTATATTAAATAATTAAAAATAAATAACTATATACCATCCATGCTTTCTGTCTTTAAAATTAAGGTAGGTGCACATGTCCATTCTAGAATAGTCCATAAGAAATATTAATATGAAAAAAAAGAAAGAAAGAAAAAAAAAAGTAAGTTTGAAATTAAAATAAATGACGGCCTGAAATGAGATTTAATAATGCAGCAGTTGAGTTGTTTACTACTAATGACATGACATAATTGGTCCAGGCAGGACGGGAAATTGAGAGAAAAGAGGGATTATATAGAATTATAGATTGATATAAATATCTTTTACCCTTTATTTATTTTCCTGGATCTAGGGTTTCTTCTCAATCGTCATACAATTATCGTACTCTAGAATCTTATCAAATCAAACTAACCCTAGCTCTCAGATTCTGATATAAAGTTTGGATACTAGAAGAAATTCAACCACCGTCGACCACAGTGAAATCGCAGCAATCTTGATTTTAAATCATTTTCTTGAACCTGCTTGATTTCATCTGCAATCGATCAATAAAATCTGAAATTTCTGTACGCATGAAACTCAAAGAAACTACTAGATCCCAAATCTTCTGGACCGATTGGTTGATTGATGATTTACATTTGAAGTAGTACTGAAATTGGGAAAGAAACTTGAAATCTTGATAAACAATTGTTTTTATTGTTGGTGAAAAATGTACCGGAAAATGGTGACTATGTATGAAGGGGAGAGGGTTCTGGGAGAAGTGGAGTTGCACTGGCAGACCGGCTTAGTTGGCGGTGTGAAGTTTAATGAACTTCGGATATCTCATTATTCGCCACCCAGCGAGAGGTGCCCGCCACTCGCCGTTCTTCACACAGTTAGCTCCACCGGAATATGCTTCAAATTGGAATCTACGGCGACGAATCAAGACTCGCCGCTTTCACTTTTGCATGCGAGCTGTCTCAGAGATAACAAGGTATTGCCCCTGCATTGCCCACCCAAACAGAACCAGAAAATACCAAGTTGGAAAATATATCAGTTGTTCAGTAACTTTAACTACGATGGAAACTAATTGGATTCGGATTTAAGAATCTAAGGAAACATTAATTTCAAATTCAGAGGACGATAATCCTATTTCAAATATAAGAGAGACAAATTTTCGAAATGAACTTTATTGTGGAAACTGGAGTTGTTGCTGGAAAAATGTCTCGGCCCTGGAAACGAGAAACCAGGTTTATTTATAAAGCTGATCGTGTACATTTGATTGGATATAGACGTTTTTGGACTCGAGAATCCTTCAAATGAATTTTCAGTTCAGCATTTGTGATCCTGAAGTACATTCTCTAGAATATTGGCATGCTCGTCTTAATCTGGAAGATTGGCAAACTGGTATTTTTCTTGGAGAGCCTTTATTTGGTTGTACAAAGACAAGATATACTGATGAGGAAACAGTTTGATACGGTCTCCAGATTATATCCTTATTTGGGATATTCTGATACATAATTTTTTTTTATTGAAATGGTGATTTTTGTTCTTCAGATGTTCAGTGGCTTCCCTATACAGGGGCTAGCATTTTATGTATCTTGTTAAGTTATATTCATATACATGTCAACTCTAGCTTTTGTTACTTTAAATTCTAAGATATTTCGTCTCATGTAATAGTTGCTGCCCTGTACTGTTTGCTATCCTTGAATATATTTATATTTACCACCCCTTCTTTACTGATTGTTTTGATTTTTTTCAGACAGCAGTAGCATCCATAGGAGGAGTGGAGATTCAATTAGTTGCCATGCATTCCAGGAAGTATGATGGGCAGATCCTGTGCTTTTGGGGGTTCAATGTGACATCAAGTCTATACAAATCTTGCCTTGTCATGCTGAATCTCAGATGTCTTGGCATTGTATTTGATCTTGATGAAACACTTATAGTAGCAAACACAATGCGTTCATTTGAGGATAGAATAGAAGCTTTGCAGCGAAAAGTTAATTCTGAATCTGATCCTCAGCGTGTTTCTGGTATGTGGGCTGAGATTAAACGTTATCAAGAGGATAAAAATATTTTGAAGCAATATGCAGAAAGTGATCAGGTCATTGACAATGGGAAGGTTATCAAATCACAATCTGAGGTGGTTCCTGCTTTGTCAAAGACTCATCAACCCATTGTCCGCCCTCTAATACGGCTTCAAGATAAGAATATTATTCTTACTCGCATAAATCCGTCTGTAAGTTTGTATCAGCTTTCATGTTGCCCTTTTAATGCTTTCTGTTAGCAACTGTTCTTGTATTTTGGGGTATCTGCACTTATTTTCAGGAGACATTGTATGTGGAGATTTATTTAATTGGAAATATTTGTCAGTTGATGCGAGCTCATACATGGGTTTATGTGGTTGTTTGGGAAAAGTTCTTATATTGCATATATGGTGACTTAATGAATGATAAATACCATTGATCAGGAAGATTAATATTACTGATGCAGATACGCGATACAAGTGTTCTTGTGAGATTAAGACCTGCTTGGGAGGATCTTAGAAGCTACTTGACTGCTAAAGGCCGAAAGCGCTTTGAAGTTTTTGTTTGTACGATGGCTGAAAGAGATTATGCTTTAGAAATGTGGAGACTCCTTGATCCAGAATCAAATTTGATAAACTTAAGAGAGCTTTTGGACCGCATTGTGTGTGTCAAGTCTGGTAAATTTTTAAACTTCAATTTTAATTAGAGTTGAGCTATGATTTTGTGAATGACTTATAATTTTTTGTATAGGCTCTAGGAAATCACTGTTCAATGTTTTCCAAAGTGGAAATTGCTATCCTAAGATGGCCTTGGTTATTGATGATCGCTTAAAAGTGTGGGATGAGAAAGATCAACCCCGTGTTCATGTTGTTCCTGCATTTGCTCCATATTATGCGCCTCAAGCTGAAGTATTGCTTTTCTACCTCTCTGCCTTTGATGAATTAGTTAGTTTTTCGCTCACATATTTTGATCACCTTGTAGGCCAACAACACTGTTCCAGTGCTTTGTGTTGCAAGAAATGTAGCCTGCGATGTCAGAGGTGGCTTTTTCAAGTAAGTTGATATTTAATTATTGATAAAATTTCATAATTTCAATTACTTGTCTCAAGTACATGTTCTTGAATTTGATTTGATATGTTCAACACAGAGATTTTGATGATAGTATGCTGCACAAAATCTTCGAGGTTGCCTATGAAGATGATATTAAAGACTTTCCTTCTTCACCTGATGTGAGCTATTACTTAGCATCAGAGGTGACTCCATTCCCCTACTTTCCCATCAAATAGTTATGCTAAATGCTGTTTTAGAACTAGTTTTTGAGTTCAAAGTTATGTTGTTCAAAACTTATGTGCCTTTTTTAAGCTATAGCTTGATTATATATATTGTTGGAGAACTTCGTGGTTCTTAAAGAATTACTATGCTAAGACGTGTCTTTCTATTTTGTATTTCACAGGATGATCCTTCAGCTCCTAATGGAAATAAAGATTCTTTTGGGTTTGATGGAATGGCAGATTCTGAAATTGAAAGGAGACTAAAGGTGAACGTCTTGTTTAATGTATCTTAGTTTGTTCTATATATTTGGAGGTTATTCGGGAAAGTTTTTAGGTGTAAGTAGTTATTGCGGCTGACTATTCATCATGCTATGCTCCTATTCTTTTTATGTGCTCCAAGTATGTTGAATATTGTGTCACCAGAAGGTATTATTAGTTTTGTAAATTGTGAATCTAAACTTGTAGGAGGCAATTTCAGCGTCTTCAACTGGTCCTGCACCAATTGCAAATATAGATCCAAGAATCTCCCAGCCACTCAATTATGCAGTACCAACCCCTTCTTTTACGGTTCCTCCACCAACCAAGCAAGGGCCAGCAACATCTTTCCCTAATGAGCAATCACCTCAAGTAAATACACTTCTTAAACAGCCTTTAGCTAAACAACCAGCTCAATTCGGCCAAGCAGAAACCTCCTTGCACAGTTCTCCTGCAAGGGAAGAGGGTGAGGTACCAGAATCAGAATTAGATCCAGATACAAGAAGAAGACTGCTAATTTTGCAACATGGTCAAGACATGAGAGAACAACCTCCAGGAGAATCTAAGTTTCCTTCTCGGCCAGCCATGCAAGTATCTCTTCCAAGAGTTCAGCCACATGGTTGGTTTCCCATTGAAGAAGAGATGAGTCCAGGACAATTGAACCTAGGGGTACCACCCAAGGAGTTCGCTCTGAATGCAGAGCCACATCCTATTGACAAGAATCAGTTTCGTCATCCATCTTTTCTCCGCAAAATGGAATCGATGTCACCAGCTAGAGTGCTTCTTGAGAGTCAGAGGTTTCTGAAGGAGGTAATTAATTAATCTATCATCCTTCATTTACTCTTCGGTAACTTTACTGTCGTAATGTTTTTGCAGGCACCACCAGGAGAGGACAAATTAAGATTAAATCATTCACTGGCTAATTTTCATTCTTTTTCTGGTAAGTGACTTGGTCTCTGTTGCCATAAGTAGAAAGGAAAGAACATCACCATACAACTGCTGATTTGGGTTGTATACATCAGATACTCCTAGAATGGGCACTTGCTTGATAGATTATTATTTTCAATTCATCAGTAGTGATAAAAATATATGAAATCAATGGTTTTGTTAGAGCTAGATTTATATTTATTTATTTTTCATGTCCAATAAATTTGTTGAATCTGCTTTACAACTACAAGTAATAGATTTATCAATCTTAGTTAAACTGCTTTATTAGAAACTCGCATCCGAATGAAATTTTATAGAACTTCTGTGTCGAATGCACATTGTGCGTTGAAGAACTCTGTCCTTTCTTGCTCTTCCTCTAAGTGGCCAAAAAAAGTGGCTCTACAAGAAACCTTATTTTAACAGTCTTGAAGTAAAGTGTAACATCAAATCAGGAAAAAAAGAGTTAGTTCTTGGCACCTATTGTGTGTAAATCTTATAGTTCCATGCATAGATAATGTCAATTGGATTAGCATGTACATATGATTTATTATTGGTGGTTCTTATGGTTTATTTATGTCAATATACGGTGAATGACGTGTCTATTATGCCCTCCTACCCAATCCCAGGGTTTTTATAGTCCATGCTTACATTTGAAGAAATCTTACAATTCTCTGGATATGTTCTATGCCTCTTGACTCTATTCCATCAGATCATAGTTTTTTTTCCGAAATTACGGTTTGTGTCTTCTCCTTATGAGACATTATCTGTGTCACTTTAGTTTAATATTGTGTCTCAAATCACTTGTACAACTTCATTCAGCAAAAGTGTTTTACTATTATGCATTATAATTTGAAGGTGAAGAGGGTTCTATCGCTCAGCCATCTTCAGCAAATAAGGATCTAGATCTTGAAGCTGGACAGGTTGATCTATATACTGAAACATGCACTGGAGTATTACAAGATATTGCATTTAAGTGTGGAACAAAGGTATGAAACAGCACTTAATGCTTTGGTTTTGTCTTGTGGCTCACTTTTCTCAGTTCATGTGATCATTACTTCAACTACCTGCAGGTGGAGTTCAAGCAAGCCCTAGTTAGTAGCACAGAACTTCAATTCATAGTAGAGGTGGTTTCTTCCGTTCAGTCACACTTACCCTTATTTGCTAACAAAAAAGAACAAATTTTGGGAAACAAATGAAAGATCCGCTGTTTTTTTCCCCCCAACTGTCATAAGACCTGCTCTAGAAGTATCTGTGAAATATTTCTTGATGAAAAGTACAATCGTGTTGTGTTGGTCTTCTGTAGGTTCTGTTTGCAGGGGAGAGGATTGGCGAAGGAGCTGGAAAAACAAGAAGGGAAGCACAGCGTCAGGCTGCTGAAGAATCTCTTCTATGTTTGGCTGGTAACTTTAAATGTTGGTTTCCTTATAGTTATAGTTGAAATGAATAGGATTCTGTATAGTGTATAATCATTTTTATGAATACATCTATATAATGTAGGTATTCTATCTACTTCTGTCTTACTATATTACCTTAAGAACAAAAAATTTAGTGCAAAGGGGGGATGGCCAGTGGTGATGGTGTGTGGTGTTAGGTGAGGTTAGGGTTTGAGCTCCACTTTTCCTGTTTTCATGTGTAAGTTGTTGTTTACTCTGGAACGACATGAAGGCTTTTGCAGTTTACTTTTCTGACAAAGGGCGTGCTGGAAGATTTTAATGAGCTCTATGCATGGGATTTTGTTATTTATGTAATAAGTTTAAAGTCTAGATTTTGCTTCTATTTCAAACTTTGTGTATTTTCTGTTCTCCTCTGCCTCTTGGGATTATGTGATTGGAGAACTGTTGATCTTTTCTCGTTTTTGTTTCAGAATATGTTGAATCTAAATTTAAGCTTCCTTGTAAAGTGGTAAAGTGCTCTATGTTGGTTCAATATGCTATCTGTATATCCAATCTCCTGGAATTTACCAAATATTATGATGTTGTAAAGCCATTGACAAAAGAGTGAGCTGCAGTAAATATTTGAGAATATTGCAGCTGACTATATATTATAATAATTTTAAAATGCTATCTATCTATTTATTCTGTTGTGGAAGTGCAAAACTTCAACAGACTGCATCTCAACATTGTGGAGTCATTAATTATCTGGAAGACAAAGATTGACTTACTACCACTGAAATTCAGCACAGTAGTTCTATTGGCATAATAATTTGGTAAAACGTTGTTAGATATTGCACTAATTTCAAGTGCTGTCTTTGCTTTAGATGACATAGTGGAGTAATACATTAATTTCAAGTGATGCTCTGTTTATCAATTATGAAAGAGTCCCATAAATAATCCTGGATTATGCGGATACTAGTGATATACATTTAAAGATAATTATGCATGATATCATTCCATTTGAAACTTTTTTGTGAGCATTTAAGGCTTGCCATATGCCAAAAATGGCATTGCATGGCTCTATGGTAACCAATTGCGCAATAGAACTTCTGAAGTAAGATTTGATTGTTTATCTGACACCACTTTGGACTAAATGTTTTGTTTCTATTAGCGGGCTTATGTTCATAGTCTTAATTCAGCTATGCTTCTGTGTGGTTGTTAGTGCACCTTTTATTGATTGCGCAATATCTTGAATTAATTTTAATAAGGTTCTTCCATATTTGTCCTAAAAGATGTGGATAATCAGAGAGGCATTATATTGATTGTTATATTTTGTATAATAGCATTCTTCTTAAGAAAGTTCTGAGGAGCACAAACTTTTCCTGTGCAGATAAATACTTATCTCAGCATAGATCTGATTCCACCTATGTTCCTGGGGATGGGAGTAAGTATTCTAATTATAAAGAAGATGGTTTCATCAGTGATACCAACTCTCATGGTTACCAGTCCTTGTCTAAGGAGGAGGTACCCTATGCAACAACTTCTGCAGCATCACCAAGGATTCTAGACCCCAGAATTGAGGCCTCCAAGAAGCCAATGGGTTCAATTGGGGCGCTTAAAGAATTAGTAAGTTTTACAATTTAAGTCATTTCTCTCCATGGTTCCCATGATATTCAATTGCAAGATTTAGAGCTCTTCACATGTTTATTTCATTCACATACTGTTTATTACTTATCAATCCAGTGTATGATGGAAGGCCTTGGTGTAGCATTCCAAACTCAACCTCAGTTTTCAGCTAATCCTGGCCAGAAAAATGAAGTGTATGCGCAGGTCTGATGTTGCTTTATTCACTTAGTAACGAATGCGTAGCACAATGGTGTTGCTCAGAAAAGTACATGAATTTTCACTTTTCTGGTAATAATGAGTTATGTGCTTAAATCATATTCCCCTTTTCTTTTATGATGTGATATTAAGTATTTCTGAAGAGTTAACATTTAAATAAAATTTAATGAAAAAGAAGCCGTGAAAGATAATTTGTTCTTGTCTTTTGAAATTTCTTTAACCTGAGTTTTTCGTTTTTGATTTGTTGGTGAGTTAAGTTCTCTCTTGTAGTGGTTTTAACTCGTTTCTCTAGTATATCTTGTATTTGTGTGTGTGAAATGCTTTACTTTTGGGATATACTTTCCTACTTTAGTGTAGTTTATAAGAGTGATCCAGAGACGAGCATTTGTCATTCTTAGCAAAGCCTACAAGCAGTGCTCATTTTTGGATCTCGTTATAGTTTGACACAATTTGATCTCTATAAAATTATCCTCTGATATACTTATGGACTTAGCTATGCTATATCTAGTGATATATTTTCATTAACCTGTAATAAAATTGGGTCAGTCAAAATTGGCTCTGACTGATCCAGATCTGCCTACATTATGATATAATGATCGCTTCTTGACTAATTACTCGTTCTATTTTGGATCAGGTCGAAATTAATGGACAGGTAATGGGTAAGGGAATTGGGCTAACTTGGGATGAAGCTAAATCACAGGTAATGCACTCATTATTTCTTGTTATTTTTTTCTGAACGCAAAGTCTTTTGGTTTAAATTGAAAATTTATAAAATCTTAACTGTAAGAGAATTTCTCAAATTTAATTCAAAATCATTCTCCTTAGGCTGCTGAAAAGGCTCTTGGAGCCTTAAAACCCATGTTCAGTCAGTTCCCTTACAGGCGTCAGGGTTCTCCAAGGTGAGTGGTTTGCTTCTTCGTTTTTTTTTTATCATTTTTCAACACCAAAATTAATTATTGATGCTTGCAAAGAGAAATCAATTCGTATTATTTGTGTTGCTCATCTCATAGATTTAGTGGACCTAATGTGTTGGAACAAGCTATTGCCTTTCAATGTTCATTTTAAGTTCCAATACTGTTCACACTGGACAATATGGAAACGTATTGGATTCTTGTTTGTAAGATTTGGTTTACATGTTTCACTAATGAAAATGTGCTCCTCCTACTGCTGCTTTGCTTTCATGGCTTTGGAATTCAATATATTACTATATTTATTGAACCATCTTGGTTCAGATCCATGCAGGGCGGATCAAACAAAAGGTTAAAACAAGATTTCTCTAGACTTCCTTTGCGAATGGCATCATCTGGCAGATACTCGAGGAACGGGTCTCCTGTATCATAAAACCAACTACATCCTCAGTTTGTATTCTTGTATAGCATTAGCCCACGCTTGTGTAACTTGCATGATCGAATACCTGTAAATTGGGTGTGGCTGAGGCTGGATTGCTGCCAAACTGCTCGAGCTGAAGAGTTGCTTCTCTGAATTTTGTATCTTGAGCTGCTGTTGTGCCTATATAATTGGCCCTGAATTGTGATTAATCAATCCTCCTCTACAAAGCCGAAGAAAAAGCAGCAGCAGCAACAGCATAACAACTACACCCTCTTTCCTCGGATCTTACTCAGAACTTATTGACAAAGGCTCAAGTTCATTAACGGAATGCTCAAAGCACTAAACCGTTAAAATAGCCCCGATCGGGGTCACTCGAGAGAACTGCTAACTCAGGTGTCATCTCGCCCTAGTTTATTTTGTTTT